>BSBN01000760.1:2910936-5821872 GCA_027924645.1 Cunninghamia lanceolata
TGAACCATAAATGTAAAGCATACATGTAAATCATGAAGCACACTTGCATGAAGTCACCAGTGTACATGACTCCTACATAATCATGGAGTATACACCCAAATACAATGTCATAGAATATGCACTTGAGTACAAACTCAAATACAAAATGCGAGTTACAGAATATACACGTGAATACATAATCATACTTGAATACGAAGACATATATATTTGAATACACATGCGAGTCATAGAATATACACTCATGTACAAATACGAATCATAGAGTATACACTCACATACAAATACAAAGTCACTCGACTACATATACAAGTCATAGAATATTCACTTAAGTACAATCATGAAGTATACAAATACAAGTCATACAGGTACAAAGTCGTAGAGCATACATACAAATACACAATCATCAAATACACTAAAGTATGAACGCAATCATGCTTGAATACAAAGTCAGAGAGTATACAAAGTACACCTTCAAATACAAATACAAGTCATGGAGTATGCATTTGAATACATATTCACACTTGAAGACAAGTCATACACAATCATACCGGGCATGCGCATAGGAATACATGTCATACAATTACAACTTCATACAATTACAACTTCATAAAATTGCAAATACAAGTTATAGAGCATGCACTCATTCAGTTTCAAGTATAGGTCATACAATTCATAGAATCATAGAGTATACACTTGAATACGATTACAAAGTATACACTTGAGTACAAATTCAATTTCATAGAATGTACACTTAAATACATATGCAAGTCATGGAGCATACACTCGAATACAATTACAAGTCATAGAGCATACATTCACATACAAGTACAATCATAGAGTACACACTTGAATACAAGAAAATATAAGTACAAGTCATGACACATGAATACAAATACAAGTATACTCGAATACAGGTGTATATTTGAATACAAGTACACTCAAATACAAATACATGTTAGAGCATACACTTGAAACAAATACAGTTATAGAGCATACACCACACATTAGGTATACATGCAGATATATGTACTACACAAAGTATACAAAGTATACAAATGCAAGTCATAGAGCATGTACTCAAATTCATAATCATACTTGAATGCAAAGCATAGAGTATACAATTTTCAAATACAATACAATTACAAATTCATAGTCATAACTTAACGAATACACTTAAACCTTGAAGTGTTCATATACATATAGGAATACACGAAGTGTACATGTGAACACAAAAAACATTGTAGTATGCACACAACATATACATGAATATACGCAAGGCAAGAATGAATACACACATATGTAAAGCATGACACATTCATTCAAATACACTCAAGGTATACGTGAATGTAAGGCATGATGTAGATACGGAAGTATATACGTTATGAACAAGCATGGAGTACACAAATACACACCAGACATGAAGGCACGAGTATGGCTACTTATGAAGCATGTAGTGATAAATCGTAAGCATACACGTGTAAGGCATGAAGCATCTACTTGAATACACATGAAGAATTATGGTGTGAATTATGCATACAAATACACTCAATGAGGTATACACACCAAACATACACATAAATGTCCAAGTGGCACGTGTATGTATCACCTATACAATCAAGGCAAGAAGCATATAGGAGCATGCAAGTAGGAAGCAATGCACGACACTACACAAGATTACATAGATAAGAAATAATACACGTCGATACACACCTAAATACATGTAAATACACACAGACAAGAAACATGAAGTGAATACACACAAGAATACAAGGAGCATACAAGTAAGGTAATGAAGCATAAATGCATGGAGACCCAAAGTATGAATACACATAAGATGTAGTAATATAGAGGGTATTCACACAAGTATCCACAACAAGCATGAAGCCTGAATATGTAGTACACAAGGTATTCACATGAGTGCATAAATCACCAGAGAGAAGATTCATGTTGTTTCATAAATACTTTTAGATTTCTTCACCTATACACAAGAATAACTCTTTAGAAAGAGATGTTAGCACTTTTAAAAAAACAATCACTTCCATAATGAAATTATTACATAAGAATCATTATCAATAATTAATACGAATGTAATGTTACCTTGGTGTGCATATTTAATTCCTACAATCACAGATGTTAACAACATATGCAAATTCATATATTCTTTCCATGAAGATCATAATAATAGATACTTATTATTCATAGGATGGCAGGATGACTACTCTGATACCACTTGTAATGTCCCGTTCTAGTAAGCCAAAAAATTTCTTTGACCTTTTCACAATTTCAACTTACAAAAGAGAACATTAGAGTTCTATTTTTGGTGCAGGGGCACCATAGTAAAATCTACTATGTTGAAATAAGGCCTATTTGGCCATGTTATCTTGTTTTTTTTAAAAGCCTAGAAGTCTTTGTATTCCATTTGGCAAATAATGGACACATTTTGTATCTAATAGAATTCAAAAAGATCAACAGGAGTCGATTGGGATTTAGGGTAGTTGGCCTTCCCTAACTGTTGAGCAACTGTTGATTTTCCAACTCTGGCTTAATAAAAGCACAGAGGAGCAACCGAGAGGGGGTTCTGTAGATTTGAAGATTGTGATTCAGAAATCATCTAAGCAATAATAACTTTTGTCCATCATTTTCTATGTTGATCTGTGTCATTTCTTAACTATTCATAATAGCTCTCTGTTCTCTACAATTGAAATAGTTTAGTTTGAATTGCCGAAGATGAGTCAATAAATATTCCACTAGTGGATTTCCAAAGAAATCAGTGGAATGGCATCAGTTTGTACACATTTCTGTTTGTTTTTCCTTTTATTTACTTGTTTGGCAAGGCAGGTGTTCTAGACTGAGGAGTGCATACAGTAGCATGCCCTAGCATCTCTATGTGCTAGGCGTAGAGTGTAGACCAGACTGTGTGGGAGTGACAACCCTATCGGCGTATCGCTGGGACTCAAAACAAGTCCACCAAAGTCAAGCAATCTTGCTGAAGATGAGTGTGGGCAGTCTATCAGTGTATCGGCAACTCCGGAGTAAGTCCCACCGACAGGTCAAGTCTCATCGAGGGGATTGGTCTATCGGCGCATTGGCTAGAGGTTGTAAGTGCTCGCCGATGATAAGGGTCACATCAATGAGAGAGTGGTTATTGTTGAACTAACTGTCAGCCAAACGAAGGAGAAGTCTCGCCGATAGGAGGTATCAGACAGACTTGGTGCTTGGCAAAAACATTTCCAAAGTTTGCCAATAGTGTAGAGTATCACTGAAGACAATAGTATCGGCGTATTGGCCAATGGAAGGTTTAGTTCACCGATGGTGTTAAGTATCACCGACATCAAGAGTTGGCCTCATCTCTACGTCGGCCAGATGAGGACGAGGTTCCACCAACAACACTAGTTATACCGAAGGAAGAGTCGTAAGTGTATCGTTGGGACAATTTCTAAAGTGGCCGACGAGGTATGATTGGCCGAAAACAAAAGAAGAATTGATCACTGAGACCGAAGGTTGAACTCTCACCGATCAATTTTGATAAGTTGTGTGCTTACACTGCATCCTCCTCAACAATTTTCCATTTCATATCATTATTCTAGTTATCTAATTAATATCCTTTCATACTTATCTCCTTATGCTTATGATTTCATAATCCCATTTTTCATATTCATAATCATTTTTATATTCACTTTCATATTCATATTTATATCCATATTCATATTCATGATCAAAGGCCTTATGCTCTATCCTTGAGAGGATCATGTGTCACCCTATCATTGATCCATCTCTAACTCCATAGGCATGGTTCACTAAGGAGATACTAACCATCCCATACGTAGGCCCAAAGGCTTCACTCCCACACAGAGTTCTTCACCATTTGGCTTGATGGAACTTCATGTCCACACAACATTCTTCATCCCACCAAGAGTCACCTTATGTTGGGCACATTTAACATTGATGAGCTCATCATTACCATAGGCCCAAGGACTTCACACCCACACAGTGTTCTTCATCCACTTGAGGGTTACCTAGGTCCAACATACAATCTCCAAACTTACCCATACACCTAGGATAACGAGACAATTAATGATGAGGCTAATCCTTCTCTTGGATATAGCACAATCCTATGATTTCTAAATCCTTGTTGACATTATGATGTCTTATCATTTTTGGCCTCATATCATAATTGGCCCATCATATATTCATATGATCTAATGCATGATCACATTTCATTATCATTATTGATCATGTTCATCCTTATATACATATTTATCATATTAATTCATTCTTCCTTGCATATTCATTTATTTATTCATCTATTCTATTTGTAATCAAGATTTCCTATTCAGGATGATAATGTATATAAATATCCTATGTCAATTATATGACCAATTTCATTTGATTGCTGATTCTAATCAATATAATGCATTCCCTATATGCTAATCATATCTTATTTAATTTCATTCATTTCTATCATTTATTCATAGCCTTATACTAGGCTTCATTACTAATTCAATTTATGCTTATTCTCATAGATGATATTTTTATTTGATCTAATCTTTAATGTAATCATTCTAATTAGCTTTCTTATATCATACGTTATTCTCATATATAATAAACTTATACTACCCTCACATATTCCAATTTGAGATGATTATTATATAATAACACGTTCTAATGAATTCATATCAAATTCAATCATAACATGACCATATTTTCGTGACTGGTATAAGCAAAGTATATTAGTTCTATTTTATCTTTCAACATTATTTCTACATGATCATTTACTATAGTAACACTTATCTAATGCATGATTATCTAATATGCCTTTAACTATCTACATATATAAATTGCATTGATCACAATCAAGATTCTTATATGTTTATTCTAATTCAACTTGTAATAGCATATTAACTTCCTATGCTACATTCCATTATGCATATGTAATGGTCTTATTGATATCATCAATTAGCAGAAATAACAGTGATAAAGACAAATTGTCATACCTTCTTTCATTACCTTTTTCTTTACTTTTAGAAGTTGCAGTTGGCATATGTTTCTTTTGTGCAAGGCTGCAACTGGGCCTTGTGAGGGCCCCACGATCCACTCAAAAGAATTTAAACTTCAATACTTCAAACCCGCATGCTTCTTAACCTCAATATGAAAGATTCTTATATTTTTAAGATTAATTCAAACACTTACATTGTCCCTCAAACTCATGTGCTAATTTAACAATAACAGATATACTTCTTGCAGTAGTTGCAATGGATAGTTATGGAAATAAGGAAGTGTGGTTTTCTTTCTCCCTACTGTTGTTGATGGATGAGTTAATATATATTCATCAGAGTATTCAATGATTGCTTGAATAGAAAAGGAGACTTGGTTCGATGTTGAGTTAGATGTTTCCCATCTTGACTATATATTCCTTAAGACCCCAATCTGATTTTAGAATGATCTTCTATTCTTCTATATTGATCCCCCCCCCGTATGCAATCTAATGTTGGCACTTTAAATAGAGCCCAAACCAACGTCACACTCCCAACAAAAAGGTGCGACTCCTTTAGCAACACAATCACCTCCAAAGAGCCACAAACCTCCTCCAATATCAATGATAATCATTCAAGAAATGGTGATGACTTATTAAAGGAAGATGCACCTTAGACAAGACACAACCTTAAGTAAAGTGATTCTCTTGCATCTTGAAGCGGCCCCACACACCACAATCTTTAATTTCATAAAATAGTTGTGCTCCCTTTTTTATGATGCGTCTCTTTTATGAGGTACAAATATGTATATTTAAATATTTATGCTTATAATAATATTATTATTTAATTTATTTATTTTTCTTATTATTTATTTTAATTATATATCTATATTAATAATAATATTTATTATAATAATATTCAATTCATTAATATATTATATATTATAATTATAATAATATAATATTTATATT
Organism: Cunninghamia lanceolata; assembly: GCA_027924645.1. Classification (NCBI taxonomy): domain Eukaryota; kingdom Viridiplantae; phylum Streptophyta; class Pinopsida; order Cupressales; family Cupressaceae; genus Cunninghamia; species Cunninghamia lanceolata. The sequence goes on from BSBN01000760.1 coordinate 2,916,881, forward strand.
TGGGCTTATGTTTATTAAACATAATAAATATAATATTATTTATTATATTTAATAATACACGTAATTATCTGAGTTGCCTGAAAGTAACTTCCGTCTTTTATGATGTTTAAATCTTTAATTTAAACAAGGCCTAAATATCGAGCTATGACAGAGATGACTTCTTTGGAGAAGAATAAAACATGGGACTTGGTGCCTTTGCCTGATGGACGGAAACCCGTTGGATGCAAATGGTTGTTCAAGAAGAAATTTGGTGCAGATGGCAGTGTTGAAAAGTACAAGGCTAGATTGGTTGTGAAGGGGTATTCAGAAGTGGAGGGAATTGATTATGGCAAAATTTTCTCTCCCATTGCAAAGTTGACATCCATTCGATTTCTGTTATCTCTTGCAGTTGCTTATGACTTAGAGGTAGAACAGATGGATGTGAAAACAACTTTCCTTCATGGTGATTTGGAGGAAGAGATTTACATGTCATAGCCAGAGCATTACATAGAGAAAGATAAATAAAATTTGGTTTTCAAGTTAAAGAAGTCTTTGTATGGTTTGAAACAATCTCCTAGGATGTGGTACTTGAAGTTTGATGCCTTTGTGTTGTCGATTGGATATCTAAGATCAAAATTAGATCATTGTGTGTATTACAAATTTGACAATGATCACATTCTCATTATTGCATTGTATGTTGACGATATGTTGTTGATTGGGAATGGTAAGAATATGATTTCTGATTTGAAGTCTTAGTTGTCAGCATAGTTTGAGATGAAAAATCTTGGGACAACTAGGTACATTATGGGAATGGAAATCAGACGAGACAGAGTTAACAGAAAACTTTGGTTAAGCTAGAGTAGGTATGTGAAAACAGTGTTGGATAGGTTCAGCATCGCAGATTATAGACCATTGTGTGTTCCTATTTCATTGGGGACAAAGTTGTCTATTAATAATTGTCCAAAATCTCCTAGTGAGGTGGAGTACATGAGCAGAGTACCTTATGCTAGTGCTGTTGGTAGTTTGATGTATTCTATGGTCTGCATAAGACTAGACATTGCCCAAGTAGTGGGAGTCCTTAGTTGATTTATGGCTAATCTTGGACAGGTACATTGGGATGCAGTTAAGCGAGTGTTCAAATATTTGAGGGGTACTTCTAAGTATTCCATATGCTATCATTGTAATGCTACAAGACCTTCGCATTCAGTTTGTATTCATGGATTTATGGATTCTGATTGGGCATGTGACATTGACAGCAGGAGATCCACTAGTGCCTATGTGTTCACTATATTCGGTGGTGCAATTAGTTGGATGAGTAAGCGACAACCTGTGGTTGCTTTGTCCATGACAAAAGCTGAGTACATGGCAGCAACTCATGCTTGCAAGGAAGCCATTTGGCTTAAGAGATTGTGTTTAGATATTGGTGTTGATGCAAGATAGATTACGATTTGTTGTGATAGTTAGAGTGCGATTTGCCTTACGAAGAATCTAACTTTCCATGCTAGAACAAAGCATATTGATGTACAGTTTCACTTCGTGTGAGACATGGTAGAGGATGGGAAGGTAAATTTGGAGAAGGTAGATACTTTGAAGAATGTTGTAGATGCATTGACAAAGCTAGTGGGCACAAAGAAATTCAGATGGTGTTCAGAGTCTATGGGCCTCTCGGCCTATAGCAGTTAAATCTTGTTAATTCTATTGGCTCTTACAAGGTGTTCGATAAGTGGGAGTGTTGACTTTTTCCCAGACTGGATGCTTATTCCCAGATTTCCCTACAAGGTAGCCATCAGTGATCAACAGGATCTCTGGGCCAGGGGGCCAACAGTGTAGGAGATAGACTCTATATTTTATCTCCTCTTCTTCTTCAGGCTCTGCAAGACCTAGGGGGGTATTCCCTACTCAACATCCATGAGGATATGCATGCAAGGCTGGGATGTTGACAGAAAGCAGATGAGTCCTCCTGTATGTAGACCAAAACTGAAAGATAAGGGCAAAGGGGCTAGCTTTGGGCCTATTTGCAGTTGTAGACAGAGGACTGAGGTTCCTAAAACTAACTCTAATGTCCTAATGCTGGTTTTAGATTTTGCTTTGGAGTTTAAGTGTGGATGCAAAGCTGGATATGGTTATAACACAAAACAAAGCATGATTGGTGCCTATCCAGGGCCTGGAGTCAATAGACATACACCTGTGAATGATCAGCATAAACAACTAAAACTGGATTTCAAGGGGATCTATGTGATACCTGCCTTACAGGCATCTCCCAATACAAAGTGTTAGTTTATCTCTACTTATGGTATCCCTACTGCAGTATATCCCTCCCAATGTTCAACCTGAAAACAGTTTAATCTACCCCTTGAATAGAAGTTAAAAGATCAGACATTCAACACAGGAATTCTATGCTCTAGAATCTAAACATTACCAAACATCCAGATTCAGGAGAAGGATACATGCAATACTGGAGACAGAATTAACACAACACATGCCAAACAGCATTTCTCATATAAGTTTAATCATGAAATCAGTGGGTTCATGCCAAAAACAAACAACAAGAGATACATAAACTCACAGGTAAGCTGTATAAAGCAACCAGATCAGCTTGTTATGCATTACAGAGCCAAAATCATCAACTTTCAACAACCACAAATGAACAACACAACCTGCTTATATCAGCCAGGTAGGTGCTCAGCAATTAATTACATGGTTGACCAAAATTTCGCCAGATACACAGTATCATGAAAATGGCGCTCAAACACAATCGGATTGGCGCCCAAACTTGAATGCAGCAGGTAGGGGAGGAGACAGGAAGATTTCTCGAGCCCTGCGCCATTATCCGCTGATTGACACCTCCAGTCAGGTACAAGATCGACCCACGCCATCGCCCATACCTCTGCAACAATCGCCATTAATGGCGCACCAACCCGCGGCCTAGGGAAAATCATCATACAGACCATCGCAAGCTTTTCCCGCCGAGACTCATCATCATGATATTTGAAAATGCAGGATAACAATATCCCACATGCACCCCGCGATGACCTCATTAACACCTTATATACTAGGTCATGAGCATATATCATGTCGGTACTTTTGCTCCCGACGACACTAGTATAGACTTCATCATCATCATCTTTCAGCAGCATGATATCCTGTTGTTCGAAATATCACCCTGACGTCATCATGATATTTGAAATATACCCTTCATGATAATCGGCACAACCTGATCCTTCGGAGGAACATCCTCCTGCTGAGCTTATAACAAAAGTCTGGCCGATGAACATCCTGATGACGTCATCATCATATCCTGCTGACGTCATCATCATATCCGCCTACTGCGCACCTCCTCACATCCGGATGACGTCATCATCATGTTTGCAAATATCAGGAGGTCTCTTCAAGATGATCAGTTGTTAGAAATATGACCCCCGCGGACCTTGATGACGTCATCATCATATTAACATCATCATGATATTCGGAAGACAACCGGATATTTGGAAATATCCTCCTGATGTTCAAATATCAGGTTGCACTGTAGCTCCTCTGTAAGATCAGGGCGAAAACTGAATATGATGATGCTGCTTGAAAAGATCACCCTCAATAGATAACACGCGAAACCAGCAGGCGGATATCTCCTTGATATCAACATCACCATGATGTTCGAACAAACATATATCCGGGTGATATGGAAATATCACCCCCTCCTTCGCGAATATCATGATGCAGATAGGCAGAAAGAAAAATATCACCCTGATATACGGATGACGTCAGCATCATCAGGATGAGAAACAAAGAACAAGAAGTGATACAACATCATCAGGATGATATTGACTAAGATCATCCTGACGTTCCAAAATATGATGACCCTAGTGAATATCGGGTCGCAATTACAACTCTTCAACAACATCATCAGGATGATGTTAACCAAGATCACCCGATGATAAAAATATCACCCCGGCGAAATATCATGAAGGCAGAAAATATGATGACCTCCGCAAGCAGCAGGATGATAACTGGAAATATGATGATGATGAACACGACCCTTAGGAAAAAACAAGTTAGGTCGAGCAATTCAAAGAATAAGCAACATCATCATCATGCTCGCGCAAGGTGATAAATGGAAGATCACCGGAGACTTTGAAACATCACCCTCACAAGCAGATGAGGGCGCACTGTAGCTCGGCAGCATCATCATGATAAAAACCAAACATCACCCGATGACTGAATATGATGATGACGATGAAAAACCCAGTCGACGAAGAACATGATGATGCAGACCATCATCGAAGACAAGATGATGATGATGACCTCCTCCTCAGGAAAACATGATGCTGCAGTTGAAAAATGCTGAGGAGGTCCAACACTTAGAAAAAAAATGGGCAAGAAGATAAAGGCTTCAAATGAAGAAACCTCCTGATCATGACAAATCAACCCCTGGTCAAAATGAGTGTCAACAGGGAGAATGCTGGGAATTAAGGTGTCTCAACCTTGGTAATTCCTTGTATTTTTACATTGTATTTATTTATTTATTGCCTATTGTATTAATTGGATGCAAATCCTATGTTGTCATATTGTGGGAGTTGGCACGATGATGTGTCATCCTACATGGCATATGACTGCATGTAATTTTGTCCTCACATGAGGAGATAGCTGTCCCACTTAGTGGTAAGAATATTTTGCCATGTGTCAGCATCTTGGATGTTGTGTAAGGGAATATTGATCGAAACAGTCATGACAGATTCCTATGACAAAGTTATGACATGTAAGAGTCAGAAATAGGAGATTCTATGACAGGTGAAGACATGTGTCAAAGAGCATATTTGAAAAAGGCATCTTTGGGCCCCCCAAGGTGGACTATGACATGTTGTAAGAGAATATGCTATTTATAGCATGTGTATGACATATTCTCTTACAACTGTAAGTTATGACAGCTATGACAGATCCTATGACGGTTGTAAGAGTCGTAAGAGCATCTGTCATAGCCCATTTTGGAAATAGGTGACCTCCTTGGGATGGGGTGACTTAACAAGTGTTAGGAGAATCCTACAGTGTCAGACAAGTGTCCATAGGCATGGGTTTTGGGCCATGAGGCCATGTTGGATGCCCATCCCAATGTGGAGCCATTTTTGCCTTGTAATTGTTATATAAAAAGGTGCTTTGGAGAGGAGAAGTACTACAAGTTTGACAAGTACTGTTATGCTACTGGAACATCTCCAGATACGAGTGTCAAAGACTCCTGCAAGAGCATTGGCTCTGTGTTGTATTGTAACCTTCATTGTTTACGAAATACATTTGAGCTGTGTTTTGGAGTGTGGGGTTTTTCACCTGTAAGGGTTTTCCCCACGTATATCTTGTGTCTCTCTTCTTCTATCTTACTTTCTTGCTTATGTGTTTGCTGCAATATCTCTGTTAGTGGGTTAACATAGATGTAATTGTAAAGATAAAATTGAATTTGCACTCTCCTCCCCTCATTAGATTAGTGTAGGAAGCGTTTTCTGCACACCTAGCTTCCTTTCAAGAAGGTTCCACATTCATAATAAAAAAAAAGAGGAAGATGTAACACAACTCATAGTCCAACTGACCCAATCTGGACTAAAACCAAAGCCTAAGAGAATTCACAATAAAAACTGCTACTTAACTCTATCATAAGCTTTAGCCATGTCCAACTTGATTAACATAGATTTCTCGCTAGACATCACCATAGAGTGAATGACTTCAGAGGCAACCACCACCCCACCTAGGAATTGTCTACCAGACACAAAACCCCCTTGCTCCTCAGAGATCTCAGAAGGAAGACAAACCTTGAGCCTCTCTACAATCAATTTAGTAATAATCTTGTACACCACATTACAAAGAGCAATAGGTCTAAAGAAATCAAGCTGATCAACACCTTCCTTTTTAGGAATGAGAACCAAGAAAGTAGAATTCAAGTCTTGAAGCATTTGCTTACTGCAAAGAGATTCCCAGGCAACCTCTAAATAATCCAAACTTATAATATCCCAAAATTCCTGAAAGAATTCAATAGGAAAACCATCTAGACCTGGAGCTTTACCTTTACTCATCCCAAAAACAACTTCTTCCAATTCAGACAAAGAAATCAGACGAATGATGGAATCATTCATCTCATTGGTGATCAAGGAGAGAATGCAAGCAAGGATCAAATTCTCCTCATCCTCTGCAAGAGGTGAATCTTTAGAAAAAAGAGAAGAAAAGAACTGTCTAGCCTCGCGAGACAAAGCCTGTAGAGAAGATATGTGGAGCCCTTCCAAATTAACTAGAGAGGAAATAAAACTCTTGTTTGGGATTGCATGTAGAAGATATCAATTAAATGCAAATAAAGATTAAACAGAGGAATGAAATACATGGAAATAATAACAGCGAGAGACAAGTTTTAACGTGGTTCACCCAAACTCGGGCTACATCCACCAACAGAGAGTCCAATATTATTATCTAATAAATCAAACCGATTACAACCAACAATCCTTACAACTCAATACCGCTGCAAATGCTACAATACAATATTGAAATCCCACCTGCAACATACATCCCAACCACTTATAACAAGCTTTTTGGAAGCTTCTAGAATTAGGGTTTTACAATGTCATTTTTCTTTTTTCGGTTAACAAAAAATTAACAATTGACTCCAAACGATCAAAAAAGAGGGAAAAAAATTCGGGAGCTGCCGCCCTCGAACCCCTACTTCTTAGGGGCTACCAGCTTGGCCCCAAACCTTGGCGAGGATACATGATGAGTGTACAACACTTGCATGATTAGTCGCCACATACCAACAATCTCCCACTTGGAGATTGATCAAGCTGCACACCAAACAATCTCCCACTTGGAGACTGATCAAGCTGCACACCAAACAATCTCCCACTTGGAGATTGATCCTGGACGACACTGCTACAAGTGCAGCTCCCACTAGAAATAAGCACCTTGGACCCTACTGTTCTGATTTTATGTTTTTAGTTGTGAAGACCAACCAAAGCTGAAAAGGAGTTCATCTTCTCCCTTGTCACTGCCTTTGTAAACATATCCATTGGATTTTCATCTATATGTATCTTTTCTAGCCTTAACTATCCATCATTTAACACCGATCGAATGAAGTGATACCTCAACTGTATGTGTTTGGTCTTTGAATGCAAGGCAGAATTCTTTGCAAGATGTATGGCACTCTGGCTATCTGTAAACAAATAACTGTTAGCCTATTGTTTGCCCAATTCTTCCATGAAAGATTGTAGCCATATCATCTCCTTGCTTGCCTCTGTTGCAACTACATACTCTACCTCTGTGGTGGATAAAGCAACCACCTTTTGCAACTTGGAGATCCAACTCATCGTTGTCCCACCTACAGTAAAGACATAACCTGTAGTACTCTGCTTGGTATCAATATCCCCTGCCAGATCTGAGTCTACATAACTTGCTAAATCAGTATTAGAGCCCCCAAAACATAAGTGTTTATTGGATGTACCTCTCAAATATCTAAGAATCTATTTTGCCACATTCCAATGCTCCAATCCGGGATGACTCATATACCTGCTTACGACTCCTACAGCATGTGCAATATCAGGTCGTGTGCATACCATGGCATACATTAAACTTCCTATAGCTGAAGCATATGGTACCTTGGACATTTTTTCTTCCTCCTCTTGTGTCTTAAGACACATCTCCTTAGTCAATTTCAAATGACTAGGCAAAGGTGTGCTGACAGCTTTTGCAATTTCCATATAGAATCTCTACAACACCTTTTCAACATAATCAGCCTGAGATAGAGTCAATTTTTTGTTCTTCCTATCTCTACAAATTTTCATACCAAGGATTTGTTTTGCTGCCCCCAAATCCTTTATAGCAAGTGATTGTGCTAACTCTTGTTTTAACTCTTTTATGCGATCCATGTTAGACCCTGCTACAATCATGTCATCAACATATAAACATAAAATAATGTAGCTATCATTATCCAACCTCTTAAAATAAACACAATGGTTAGAATTACACCAACTGTAGCCTTGCTCAACCATAAAACTATTAAATTTCAAATACCATTGCCAAGGTGCTTGTTTCAAACCATACAAACTCTTCTTCAATCTACATACCTGCTTCTCCTTACCTTTGACCTCAAATCCTTGGGGTTGTTCTTTATATATCTCCTCCTCCAAATCACCATGGAGAAAGGCAATTTTCACATCCAGCTGTTCCAAATGCAAATCTTCAGCAACCACAATACTTAAAACAGTACGAATAGAAGTCATCTTAACAACCGGAGAAAAAATCTCATCAAAATCAATGCCCTTTTTTCTGTGCAAAACCTTTTACAACTAACCTGGATTTAAATTTTTTCTTACTTCCATCTTCCTCTTTCAACCTATAAACCCATTTGTTTGGTAAATACTTTTTACCTGCAAGCAACTTACATAATTCCCAAGTCTGATTTTTCAGTAAGGAGTCCATTTCTTCTTTCATTGCAAGCTCCCATTGAATCTTTGTATCCACCTGCATAGCTTCATCATACCCTTTTGGTTCACCAGTATTTGTTAACAACATAGAATACAAAGAGGGAGAAAACCTTTCAGGAGGTCTACTTAGCCTTGTTGATTGTCTAACATTCACTGGAGTTTGTGGTATTTCTTGTTGTTGTTGTGGAGCATGAGGAACTACTGGAACATTATTATTTGGAGTCTCATCCAGCACCACATAATCATTTTCTTTCTTCTCATGCTGCTGCAACTGATCTTTGTACAACCCCTTCTCATTGAATACAACATCCCTGCTTCTCACAATTTTATGATTTTCAAAATCCCAAAGCATATAACCAAATTCATCAATGCCATATCCAATGAAGGTACACTTTTTTGATTTTGCATCCAGCTTGGTTCTATTTTCAGAATCTACATGTGCAAATGCTTCACATCTGAAGGTTTTGAGAAAATAATAACTCACCTTCTTACCTATCCATGCTTCCTCTGGAATACCACAACCCAAAGCAACTGAAGGACCTCTATTAATTAAATAAATAACAGTGTTGACAGCCTCTACTCACATGTTTAAAGGCAGCCCAACATGCAATCTCATGGTCCTTGCACGCTCCATTATTGTCCTATTCATGCGCTCAACCACTCCATTTTCTTGTGGAGTCCCTGGAACCGTCTTCTGCCTATGAATTCCATTAAAGGAACAATAATCCTCAAACTCTTTGCTGCAATACTCACCACCATTATCAAATCTGAGACATTTTAATCTTTTACCTATCTCATTCTCAACCAATCTTCTCCATTTCTTAAATATTTCAAATACATCAGATTTTTGCCTAATGAAATAAATCTAAACCTTCCTAGTTGCATCATCTATGAATGTAACATAATACCGAGAGCCACTGAGAGAAGATACCTGAGCCAGTCCTCATACATCTGTATGCACAAGCTCCAACTTTTCATCTTTCTTTTGCTTCCCATAATTGAGAAAACTAACTCTCTTTTGTTTGCCATACACACAACTTTCACAGAAATCCATATTAATACATTTCAGACCTAGTAAAACTTTCTTCGAATGAAGTACCTTCATACCTTTTTCACTCATATGCCCAATTCTGTTATGCCACAGTGTTGTCTCAGAACCTGCACCAACTGTTCCTAAACCTGTTTGTTTTTTCTTTGCAACAACTAAAGTAGAAGGAATAGTATGACCTGTACAAAGATATAAGGTGCCTACTTTCACACCTTTTGCTACTATTAAGGCACCTCTTGAAACCTTCCATTTTTTATCAGTAAATGTAACAATGCAACCTTCATCAACTAGTTGACCTACTGAAATTAAATTCCTACTCAACCTTGGAATGTGCCTTACCTCTTGTAGTAGCCAATGATTCCCATTCTGCAACTTAATATTGTTTCTTCCCTTTACGACAATCTGACAGGGTTCATTATCTCCAAAATAAACCAGCCCAAAATCCCCTTGGACATAATCAAGAAAATAACTTCTATGGGGTGTAGCATGAAATGAGGCCCCTGAATCTAAAATCCATGAATCATCAACATTATCTAGGAAAGAATCAAAGCATCATCTTTAGATTTATTACTTACCACATTTGTCTCCTTATTGCCTTCTTGTTTGTCTCCTTCTTTATTCCTCTGAGACCAGTGATCTTTTTTTAGATGACCTGGTTTCCCATAGTACCAGCAATCCTTCTGTCCTCTGGATTGGGACCTCTTGTCCTTTGATTTTCCTCGTGACTTCCCATGACCTCCAGAACCTTTTCCTCTCTCCTTTGATCTACCCCTACTTTCTGCATTCAAAACACTACCTGATGTGGACCCTCCTGAGCTTTTCCATCGCATTTTCTCACTAAGGATAACACCAATAACATCATCAAATTTCAAAGTGTTTGAACCAGAGACAAAGTTACTTACAGCCATTACCAAGCTATTCCAGCTTTCTGGCAAAGAACATAAAACTAAGAGAGCCCTCACCTCTTCATCAAATTTCACTTTTACAGAAGTTAACTGATTGGTAATCGTATTAAACTCATTTAAATAATCTATCACAGATCCACCTTCAATCATTTTCAGATTAAACAAATGCTTCATGAGAAATACCTTATTTGAGGCTGAGGGTTTTTCATACAATTTAGCCAAAGCTTTCATCAGTTCACTTATTGTCGTCACTTCTATTATATTGAACACCACAGATGGTGCCAAGCACAACCGAATGGTTCCCAGTGCCTTTTTATCTAGAAGATTTCAATCCTCATCAGTCATTGTTGCCAGTTTCTTGGCTATTCCTTCCAACAACCTCCATAAATCCTTCTAATAGAGATAATCCTCCATCTGCATCTTCCATAACTGATAGTTCTGCCCATTGAATTTATCTACCTTCAATTTACCCTCGTCTACCATTGCTCCCACTCAACTGTGAGACTCCCACTCAATCGTGAGACCTTCCTGCAGACGATAATCGAACACAACCCACTTTGATACCACTTGTTAGGGATTGCATGCAGAAGATATCAATTAAATGCAAATAAAGATTAAACAGAGGAATGAAAATACACAGAAATAATAACAGCAAGAGACAAGTTTTAATGTGGTTCACCCAAACTCGGGCTACATCCACCAACAGAGAGTCCAATATTGTTATCTAGTAAATCAAACCGATTACAACCCGCAATCCTTACAACTCAATACCACTACAAATGCTACAATACAATATCGAAATCCCACCTGCAACATACATCTCAGTCGCTTATAACAAGCCTTTTGGAAGCTTCTAGAATTAGGGTTTTACAATGTCATTTTTCTTTTGTCGGTTAACATGACGAGTGTATAGTATTTGCATGATCAGTTGCCACATACAAATAACTCCTATTACAACAAGTCTGCATAGAATGATGGAAGAAGTAGTATTCCTATCCCCTTCCTGAAACCAATCAATCTGAGCCTTTTGTTTCCAGAAAATCTCCTCTTAGAGCTCCCACTCCTCGACAACTCTTGCAGCTTGGGATTCAACTCTTCCTAAAGCATTTGAGAAAGCATAATCCTGAATTTGGCAAGTAATCACATCAAGGATCTCCTGAGCATTCCTCTTCATAGCTTTTAGGTTGCCAAAACACAGCCTATTCCATCTCTTAAGGTGATATTTGACATATTGAAGTTTCTTAACAAAGGTGTACATAGTTGTGCCATAAGTCGGGCCTCCATCATACCACCACTGGGCCATAAGATCATGCTGGGAAGAATCCCAAAGCCACATAAGTTGAAACTTAAAAGGAGGATTCTTAAGAACCGTAAAAGAGGTAGCTGAAAATTTAATTGGCCAATGATCAGAACCCCTCCAATTAAGAATCTCAGAACTAATAACCAAGCTACCTCCCACACAAAAATAGGAGACAAGAAATCTATCCAGCCTTTCATAAATCGCTTCCTCTCCACTCTATCTATTATTCCAAGTGAAAACCCCATTAGAAGGCTTAACATCAATTAAAGCTAGAGAATCCACATTCTCCTGAAAAAGATCAGAAGCAGGCCCAAGCCTAGGCAACCCACCTCTTTTCTCCTCCAAACTCAACATGGTATTGAAATCACCAGCTAAGACCCAAGGAAGATAAGGAGCACAAGATCCGACATACCTTAGATGAGCCCAAAGTTGAATTTTTCCACGAATATCAGTCGGAGCATGAACATTAGAAATCAAAATAGTCTCATCGGTCTCCAACCATGGAGATAGTAGAATGACTAGAAATCCACCAAAGGGGAGCAATCTTTCTTTGATCCCAAAAAAGAACCAAACCCCCAGAACTCCCCTAAGAACTAATGCACTGACATTGACCAAAACACCAGATACGAGAAGCACACTGAAGCATGAAATCAACTAAAATTTTAGTCTCATGAACACAAAAAATGTCCAGAGAATGGAAAACAACCAAATCATGAATAGCCTTTTGACGGGAGGTGCTATTCAACCCCCTTACATTCCAAGAGAGAATAATCATGGAGGAGATTGAGAAAAGTGAACATCAATGGGTTTAACAGACCCAGATTCCACCAACAAATCTCCAGTAAGTTTAATCTTTTCAATATCCTTTTTACGACCACTTTTAGAAGAAAACTTAGATGGTCCCTTCATAAGAGTTCGTTGATGCACCCCCAAGGTTGGAGAAGATCCCTTGCTCTTGCCAGAAGCCAGCCCCTCCTTTGCCAAATCTACCAAAATGATATCATCATCATCCTGCATAGGACCATTGGGAGACACCAGATGATCTTGCACACCTTGTGAAAAATGAAGATCATGACTAGACCCCTATCCCTGCACCACATCACAACCTGTAGGAGCAGCACCAGAAGGCACATCCACTGGGATTCCTTCCTTCAAGGTTACAAAATCCAACACTTCAAACTGATTAAAGCCCTCCTTAGTCTGCCTAACCCTTAAAGATCTCTTCTGACCACGACCCTTAGCCCAAGGCTTAACTAGCACAAAGCCATCCTTATTTGATTCACCCTCCATCATGGAAGACTTCCCTTTGTCCTCCTTAACCATGTTGGGTGCTGAGGATGAAGGGGAATTATTAGCATGAGGAGCTTTATGTACCATAGGACATTGTCTCTGAAGATGTCCATACTCATGACAAATTCGACAACGAAAAGGAAGGGATTCATAATAGAGAGGCTGAACCCAAGACAAAGAACCAAGACAAATTTCCAGAGGATTCGACAGGGGATTATTCAAATCTATATCCACACAAATTTATTGTCTTTGGCTTTTCCCCCCCTTTGTTGGGCATTGAAAATAGTATATTTCTGCTATGTTTTAGAATGTATGTAGTGAGAAGTTCAATAGTTTTAACAATACTCAGTTTTCTTTTATATGTATGAGTCGTAGATCTATCTCAGAAGAAGAAGAATATATAAATATAGTTGTTGTTTTCTTTGGTATGTGTGCACAAGTAGCGAAGAAGAATTGTTTTTATTTTATTGAGTATTTGTTTTATTTCTGTGAAAACTCCAAAGAGTTGTAGCTTTGTTTCTCTCTTTTCCTCTACCTTTTCCAGTACCTAGTATCAGAGCTGAAGGTTATTGGAGTTGAAGGTTTCTAATAAAGGTTATCAAGGAGTTAAATTTTATCATAGACAATAGGGAGTCTACATCTGGAACAAGTCTCACAAACCCACAAATTCCTTAGTTTAATGGCAAAAACTATGATTATTGGGCAATCACAATGAAGGCATTATTCAGTTCTCAAGATATATGGGATCTTGTGGAGAATGGTTACCCAAAACAAGCTGATGCAGCAACATACAATGCCCTATCTCAAGTAGAGAAAGATTTATTGAAGGAAAATAGGAAGGACTCTAAGGCTCTCTTCTATATATTTCAAGGAGTGCATGAGAGCATATTTCCTAGGACTGCAGTAGCAACAAAGTCAAAACAAGCATAGGATATTCTTCAAACTGCCTTCCAAGGAATGGCTAAGGTGAAGACAACCAAATTGCAAATGCTAAGAAGGGATTTTGAGACCATATATATGAAAGAATCAGATACAATAGACTTATTCTTCACTCAAATAATTGGATGGGTAAACCAAATCAGATCACATGGTGAAACTCTCAAAGAAAGGAGAGTGGTTGAAAAGATTCTAAGAAGTTTGCCTATAAGTTTTGAATCAATTGTGGTGGCCATAGAAGAAACAAAGAACCTCTCACAATTTTCAGTTGATGGGCTCCATGCATCTTTCATTTCACATGAACATAGGCTAAGCAGGTCAGCAAACACATCATTGGAGCATGCTTTTAAATCACAAGTTTTAATAAGCCATGGTAGAGGCAAAGGAAGATCAAATTTCAGAGGTAGAGGAAGAAATTCATATAGAGGTGGAAGAACAAGCCCATCAAGCTCAAGTGGAAGAGGCAACAACCAAAACTTGAGCCAAAATCAATCACAAGGTCAAAGGTATGACAAGTCTCAAATTCAATGTCATTATTGTAAGAAATATGGGCATTATTCAAACGAATGTAGGAAGAAACAAAATGATTTTAGCAAACCAAATGTAAAATTCACAAGAGAAAATCAAAATCAGGGTAATATGTTCATAACATGCAATATAACACAAGAGAATCAAAAGAATATATGGTTTTTAGAATCAGGTTGTAGCAATCACATGATCGGGAACATATAAATGTTTTCTAGTTTGGATGAGAGTGTAAAATCAAATGTCACATTGGGGAATGACAACAAAGTTTTAGTTATGGGAAAAGGAGACATCAATATTCTAACCAAAAAGGGGGAGAAAAAGTTTATTTCTGATGTGTATTTTGTTCCTAGATTGAAGCATATTCTAATGAGTATTGGGCAACTTGTTCAAAAGGGGTATAGAATATTTTTTAAAAACAAAGAATACACAATTTTAGATAATTTTCCAAGTAATCAGCTTATAGCTAAAGTCCAAATGAGCAGCAATAGAATGTTTCCCCTAAGGCTAAAACCAGATTTGAAAGTAGAATTTTCTCAACTCACCCTTCAACAAACTCACAAGAGGATGAAGAGAAAACTACGACAGTTACTCAAGTGATCTTTCAAGTAGAAATTAAAGATAAAAATTGGTTATGGCATCTAAAATTTGGGCATCTTAATTTTGGAGGTCTAAATCTACTACATAGGAAAAGCATGGTAAAGGGTTTGCCACTAATAGAAAAACCAGAAAGAGTATGTGAAGGGTGCATCTTGGGAAAGCAACATAGAGAGACATTCCCAACCGATAAGTCAATTAGAGAAAAGGCACCTTTGGAGATTGTGCATTCAAATTTGTGTGGACCTATGCAAACACCCTCAATTGGTGGAAGCTTCTATTTCTTGACCTTCATTAATGATTATACAAGGAAAACATGGGTCTACTTTCTAAAGCAAAAGAATGAAGTGTTTGATTTTATCCACCAATTCAAGGCTCTTGTAGAGAAGCAAAGTGGGTACCATATCGAAGCATTGAGAACAGATAGAGGTGGTGAATACATCTCAAAGGAATTTTTAAGCTTTTGCAAAGACCATGGAATTCACAAGCAATTCACAACCAAGTACACACCTCAACATAATAGGGTAGCTGAAAGGAAAAATAGAACAATCATGGAAATGACAAGAAGCATGTTGAAAGCAATTGTCAAATGAATATTGGGCTGAAGCTGTATCTTGTGCAACATACATTGTGAATAGATGTCCAACTAAGAGTGTAAAGAATATGATTCTGGAAGAAGCATGGATTGGAAGAAAGCATAGTGTTGCTCACATGAGAGTATTTGAATGTGTGGCATATGCACATGTGCTGGATGAATTAAGAATAAAATTAGACAACAAAGGAGAAAAGTGTGTTTTTGTTGGATATAGTGATGAATCTAAGACATACAAACTATACAATCCAATAACCAAAACAATTATAATTAACAGAGATGTGTAGTTTATAGAAGATGAAGCATGGGATGGAAGTTTGGAAAAAATAGTGAATATAGCAGCCAACTTACCACAAGAGGATAGGGAAGTGTTTATACCAGTAGGTACTCCATCAAATGTGACTTCTTCCACACCCATTCATGGTCAACAAAGTGGTCTTCAAATGACACCATCATCAAGTGTAAGGACAACTCCACGCATTCAAGCAACTACTCCTTCAAATGGACAACAAACACCATCTACAAGTGGCAATCAAGGTGCAGGACCATCAAGTCCACATTCCACAAGTTCAATTTCAAGTGATATGTCAAATCCTACATTGGCAAGCTTGAGGAGACAAAAAGTCAGAAGTTTGAGAGACATTTATGATCAAAATGAAGGTGAGAACAATGCTAGTTTCTCTTTTTGCATTTTATTCACAAGTAGAAGATCCAATTCATTATGAAGATGTAATTAAAGATAAAAAATGGGTAAATGCAATGGATGATGAAATTGACGCAATAGAAAAGAATCAAACATGGGAGTTAGTGAGCCTTTCAAAAGGCAAGGATGTCATAGAAGTGAAATGGGTTTACAAGACTAAGTTGAATGCAAATGGTGATGTGCAAAAGCATAAAGCAAAACTAGTGGCAAAAGGATATTCACAACAACCTGGGGTTGATTACAATGAGACATTTGCTCCAATAGCACGATTAGACACTGTGAGAACAATACTTGCAATAGCAGCTCAAAACAAGTGGGTAGTTTACCAAATGGATGTAAAATCAACTTTTTTGAATGGTTACCTTGAAGAAGAAGTGTATGTGGAGCAGCCATCTCGGTATGAGATTTTGGGTCATGAAGACAAAGTTAACAAATTGAAAAAGGTTTTATATGGACTCAAGCAAGCCCCAAGAGCTTGGTACAACAGAATTGATTCATATCTTTTGCAAAATGGATTCAATAGGTGCAATAGTGAGCCTACATTGTACACCAAGATGAATGAGCAAGGTGAGATCATAATTGTTTGCTTGTATGTTGATGATTTAATATTCATGGGTGATTTAGCAATTGATTTGTTCAAAGGAGCTATGAAAAAAGGAATTTGAAATGACTGATTTAGGACTCATGAAGTATTTTTTTGGAATTGAGGTGAATCAAAATCAAAATGGTATATTCATCTCCCAAACCAAATATGCAAATGACATTTTGAAGAGGTTTAACATGGAAAATTGCAAATCAGCTCCAACACCAATTGTGACAGGGTTGAAATTAAGCAAGGATGATAAAGGAGCCAACATTGATCCAACTTTGTATAAAAGACTTGTTGGCAACCTCATGTATTTAACAGCCACAAGGCCTGACATAATGTATGCAGTTAGTCTTATCTCAAGGTTCATGGAGTCTCCAAAGGACTCTCATTGGCAAGCAAGGAAGAGAATTGTTAGATATGTGAGTGGAATAAAGAATTATGGGATTCAGTATTCAATCTCAAATGAGTTCAAGCTCATAGGATACACTGATAGTGATTGTGCAAGTAGCATTGATGATAGGAAGAGCAGATCTGGTTGTGTTTTTTAATTTTGGAACATGTGTAGTATCATGGGCTTCAAAGAAACAACCAATTGTCACTCTCTCATCTACTGAAGCAGAGTATGTAGCAGTCTCAGGTGCATCATATCAAGTAGTTTGGATGAGAAGAATGTTGAAAGATCTCAGGCAAGAACAAGAAGAGGCAACAAAGATCTATTGTGACAACAACTTAGCTATAGCATTGTCCAAGAATCTAGTTTTTCATAAGAGAAGTAAGCACATTGACACAATGTATCTCTTCATTAGAGAACTAATCAACAATGGAGAAATCTTTTTGGAATTTTGTAGGTCTGAAGATCAGTATGTAGACATCTTCACCAAGCCATTAGGAAAAGAAAGCTTTGAGTATCTAAGAGATCATTTGGGAGTCCTAGATGGCGGTAGTTGTGATTAAGGGGGAGTGTTGGAAGAGTAATCCCAACCACACCTTCATTGACTAAAGATGACCCACAATATTTAATGAATTTAACTATCTTTTCTCCTTTCTCATGTTTCATCCTATCTCCGTGTTGTTTCATTACCATTATCTATTAGGAATGTTGTCATGAGTATGGTCTAACATATTCTACACATGGCTCAACTTCTCCAATGCAGGGCTCATTGCAAGATTGAATTAAATGAAAGCTTCATGCATAATCTCCATTCTCAGATTTCTTACACTGCTTCTGGAAACAACAATTAATTATATTTATTATCTTTGGTTTTTTCTGTCCTTTGCTAGGCATTCAAAATAGTAATTTTCTACTTTGTTTTAGAATGTATGAAGTGATAAGTTCAACAGTTTTAACAATTGATGAAGGGGGTAAATAATAAAACACACAACAACAGAAATTGCACACAGAAAATAAAACTTTTTTTTATTGATTTGGACAACTTATTACATTACAGAAGTTCAAATACAATCAAAAGAATCAACCCTCCACAGGCTGCAACACATTACAGCTTCCTATCACAAGACTCTGGAATCATCAGCCTTCTGTAACCCCAAATCAACTAGGGTTTCTATTTTCCCACCTATTCTTAACTCTACACTTTCCCCCTTAACTCTACTAATCCCAGGGTTCCCAAAAATGGTTATTAATAGCCTTTTTGGTGGACAACAACCTAATTTTGAAATTTGCATCTCCCTCCAAAAATAGGTCAACTTCCAGGAGCCATAACTTTTGATCCGGGTGTCTGATTGATGAACCGTTTTATGTGTCAGAAAACTCACGGAGTGCTATATGTGTTAAAAACTATCTCTATTAGTTCTAGCCATTTTTAGGCCTATTTAGTGCCTCAAACCTGAGTTTGAATAATTTTTAGGTGTTTTTTAGGAAATGAAAACTTTAATATCTTTCAGCTTGCAAATGATCTTTGCGTGATTCGTTCACCAAAGGTCTTTTTTTTTGTTATGAAGCTTCTTGTAAATTTTCACTTCAATTCGTGCCCAAATGCAAACTTTCTAAAAATAGCAGGTTGCTTTTTTAGCAGTTTTAAAAAACTGAAAGTTCTACATCATTATTCTAGCGATTATGGAACCAGAACCATAAATTTTGAAAAGAAATGGAAAGAACATCAACAATTTTGAAACACATCTTTTTTTTGGGTGATACAAGATTGCCCTTACACCACTGGATGCTCCTACATCAGACACCCAGGGTAATCTGAGAAGTGACCCTATCACATCTTAGGTGTTTGTGTGAGGAAAACCCAAACGGTCAACCTTTGCCTTAGACAACGAAGAAGAATCTTCAACAGGCCTTCCTTTCCCTTTCATCAGGTATTCTTCATATTGCCTATTCCGAGTACTTCTTCCCACAAGACTAGATCCAAGATCTCTTCTATCTCCTCTGTTGAAGTAGATGACGAAATACTCTACTATTCCTCTGATGGTCCATCCGCTACTCCACCTTCATGATATTCTAATGAATCATCAATGTTGAAAATAGGGGAAATGTTAATCCCACTCGGTAGCTCTACCTCATATGCGTTTCCTGAATCATGTTTCTTCAAAATTCTGCATGGTCCAAATTTCTTCATTTTCAGCTTATTGTATGTTCCAATTGGGAACCTTTCTTTTCTCAAGTGAACCATGACTTCAAGTCCTACCTGGAATTCATTATATCTCCTCTTCTAATATGCCTTAGCCTTGTACTAAATATTCATCTTATTAATGTGCTTTTTCACCTCTTCATGCAAATTCTTCATGTGTTCTGCAAAGTCTTTAGCCTTGGCACTTGTCTTTTCTCCTTTGTCTAGATTCCTTAACTCTAAAGCATTTCTTGGACTATTCCCATATACAATTTGGAATGGTGATTTACTAGTACTCCTATTGACAGAAGTGTTGTAAGAAAATTCTGCCTGTGGTAAAATCAAATCCCATCTCTTGGGCTTATCTTCTACTAAGCATCATAGTAGGTTACCCAAACTCCTATTCACCACTACGGTCTATCCATCAGTCTGTGGATGGTGTACAGAATTGAACTTCAAATCTGTCTTCAACTTCTTCCACAATGTCCTCCAGAAATAACCAACAAACTTGGTATCTCGATTTGAAACTATGCTCTTTGGTAGACCGTGTAATCTCACCACCTCTCTGAAAAATAACTCTGCAATATGAACCGCATCAATAGTCTTCTTGCAAAGACTAAAATGTGCCATCTTCGAGAATCTATCCACCACCACAAAAATGGAATCATGTCCTCTCCGTGTCCTTGGTAAACCAAGAACAAAATCCATACTGATATCATCCCATGGCTTCTCTGGTATAGGTAATGGCTTATATAGCCCTATATTCTAACTTGGTCCTTTTTCCATCTGACACACTCTGCAACTCTGCACAAATTTCCTCACATCCTGCTGCAACTGTGGTCAATAATAATTTTTACCAACAATAGCAATGGTCTTATCTCGACCAAAGTGTCCAGCCAATCCTCCACTATGCTTCTCCTTAATTAGGTTCTCTCTCATGGAACTCCTTGGAATGCACAACTGGCTTCCTCTAAACAACATGCCATCTTGGATTATGAAATCCAACCATTTTGTCCTATCCAAAGTAACAGGTTCCAAACAAGCTTTCCGGGCCTCTACAAAATCTAGATCTTTAGGATACAAACTTTTAAGCTCATCAAACCCAACAACCTCTATCTTCATTTATGTCAACAAATTTTGCCTTCTGCTCAAGGCATCTGCAACTCTGTTGGACTTCCCATTCCTGTGCTTCAAAACAAAAGTATAACTCTGCAAAAACTCAACCCATTTTAAGTGCTTCTGGTTCAACTTTCCTTGACTATTAAGATACTGCAAAGCCTAATGATCAGTATATAAAATAAAATCCTTTGGCAACAAATAATGTCTCCATTTCTTCAAAGCTTGAACTATTGCATAAAACTCTTGATCATAAACATAATACTTTTTATTGGCATAATTAAGCTTCTCACTAAAATAGGCAATGGGCTTACCTTCTTGACTCAAAATAGCTCCTATAACACTACCACTAGCATCACAATCTACCTAAAATACCTTATTGAAATCTGGAAGTGCTAAAATAGGTTTCTTTGTAACTTTCTGCTTCAATGTATCAAAGTCTTTGTCTGCTCCTTTAGTCCATCTAAACTCTTTCCTATGCCCTCTCATTGTCTCTGTTAGGGGTGCACAAATGCTACTAAAATTCCTGATAAACTTTCTATAAAAACTTGCCAAACCATGAAAAGATCTTACCTTAGAAGCACTCCTTGACATGGGCCATTCAATGATAGCCCTCACCTTCTCTGGGTCCATCTTAAGACCTTCCTCTGAGACAACAAATTCTAGGTATACCAACTCTTTCTTTGCGAAACTACATTTCTTCAGATTAATCAACAACTTCTCTTCTCTTAGCTTCTCTAAAACTCTTCTGATATGCATCAGATGCTCATCTCAAGTCTTACTAAAAATTAAAATATCATCCAAATAAAAAATAATAAAACTTTCCAAAAATTCTTTCAATACCTCGTTCATGAGTTGCATGAATGTGCTCGGTGCATTGGTTAGCCCAAATGGCATGACTAACGACTCATACAAACCTTCTTTGGTTTTGAAGGCTATCTTTCACTCGTCTCCTTCTCTGATATAGATTTGGTGATACCCACTCTTCAGGTCAATCTTCGTGAAGTACTTGGCTCCACTCAAACAATCCATTATGTCATCCATTCTAGACAATGGGAATTTGTACTTGATCATGATGTTATTGATGGCTCGAGAGTCTGTACACATTCTCCACTCTCCATCTTTCTTTGGTACTAGTACTGTAGGTACCACACATGGACTTAGGCTCTCCCTTATCAGTCCCTTCCTTAATAGCTCTTAAACTTGTCTGTTTAGCTCTTCACTCTCTGCAGGAGTCATTATGTGGGCTGCCTTATTCGACAAACTAGCTCCTGGTATCAAATCCATTTGGTGACTTATCTTCCTCACCGGTGGTAAACCTTCTGGTACATTATCAGAGATAATGTCTTAAAATTCTTCCAACATATTTGAAACTTCTGCTAGTACATTTTCACATTCCTCTTGACTAATCTTAGGAATCAATGCAAAATAATGATGCTCATGCTTCATACCTTCCAAAAATTTTCTACCATCTACAAAGCAAATTCTGGTAGTACTACATACCTTTTCTTCCACCTACTTCAAGGGCTTCAACTTATGAAAAACTCCATCCTTTGTTAGGGAATATGTGTTTGCATGGCCATCATGGACAACGCTCCTATCCTACTGCCATGGCCTCCCCAACAACATATGACATGCATCCATTGGTATGATATCACACAACACCTCATCATGGTAGTCTCTAATCTTGAACTTCACTAAACAGTGCTCATTGACCAAAGCTCTATGGTCCTTCTACAACCATGCAATCTGATATGGATGTAGATGATTTCTTCTTGTCAACTTCAACTTGTCAACCATCTCCTCTGAAACAAGATTATCAGTGCTCCCACTATCAATAATAATATCACAACACTTACCTTCACATTTGCACCTTGTGCAGAATAAACTCTTTCTCTGATTGGGTTCTTTCTCCCAATTCAACAAAGATCTTCTGACAACTAGGGTTTCTCCCCTTTCAACATCTTCAGAGCACTCAGATTGTGCATCTTCATCTACATGTGCAACTCGTGCATTACCTTTAGGTCTTCAATTCATCCTTCCTTGATGTTGTGGACACTCGTATGCTTGATGCCCTTCTTCTCCACATTGGAAACATGTTCCTCTGAAACCTCCTCTTCCAGGTCCTTGCCCAAGCCTGCCCCTTCCTCTTCCTCTTTGCTCACCATTGTTATGGTCACAAGGGCGGTAGGCATTATCTCCTCTCTGATTTCGACTGGTGCCTTCACTTCTCTTTGAATCTTCATTTCAACCCCCATAGGGTCTTCCACCAGTCCTTCCACCTTGACCTCTTCCCCTTTGCTTGCTGTCAAGTCTTTTATTTAGCTTCTCTTCCACCTTTAGGAAAAACTGGTATGCATCTTCTATGGTGGTCATTCTGACTAGGCTCAGCTCCTCTTGAATACTCAGCCTCAACCCATTAATGTAACAGGCTACCTTCACCTTGTTGGGCTCTACATGGACTATCCTAATAGTAATTTTATAAAACTCTTCTATGTACTCCTTAATAGACTTGTTACCTTGCTTCAGTCCTTGCAGCTTCTTCAGCAACTCCATCTCATAGTTCACAGGAATGAACTACTTCTTCAGTTTCTCCACCATCTGATCCCATCTGGTGATCTTTCCTTTTCCTCTTATGTTCCTCTCTAATTGGACCTCCTTCCACCAAATACTAGCGTGGCCCTTCAACTTTTTTTTCAAACTTGACCCGATCTAGGTCCTCCACATCTTCATATTCGAAATACTCCTTCATGTCATTGATCCAATCAATAAGCTGTTCCAGATTCAAATCTCCAGAATATGTAGAAACTTTGATCCTAGGCCTCTTTTCGATCTTCGAAATGGCCCTCAACAAACTAACTTCTGTAGGATCTCCTCCAGCTTCTTGTTCTTCCTCGAATAGCTCTTCTTCAGCTTCATCCTCACTTTCTTCTAAGTTCTTGGATCAAACCCTCTTCGCAGCTCCTCTTGCAATGCATCAATTTGCCTTTGCAAGGCTCTAAAACCCTCTTCCATCAAAGCATTCATCCCAATACGATTTCTTCATGGAGGCATTTTGATCTCCGCAGCAAAACCACAATCTCAGGTCTTGGTGCAAACTGCCTCACGATTGGCGATCTGTCTACAAACTCAGGAACCCTTTCTCTGATACCACTTGAAGAAGGGGGTAAATCATAAAACACACAACAACAAAAATTACACACAGAAAATAGAAATTTCTTTATTGATTTGGACAACTTATTACATTACAGAAGCTCAAATACAATCAGAGGAATCAACCCTCCACAGGCTGCAACACATTACATCTTCCTATCACAAGACTCTAGAATCATCAGCCTTCTGTAACCCCAAATCAGCTAGGGTTTCTATTTTCCTGCCTATTCTTGATTCTACACTTTCCCCCTTAACTCTACTAATCCCAGGGTTCCCAAAAATGTTATTAATAGCCTTTTTGGCGGCCAACAACCTAATTTCAAAATTTGCATCTCCCTCCAAAAATACGTCAACTTCTGAGAGCCATAACTTTTGATCCAGGTGTCTGATTGACGAACTGTTTTATGCGTTGGAAATCTCATGGAGTGCTATACGCGCTAAGAATTTGCTCTACCAATTCTGGCCATTTTCAAGCCCGTACGGGGCCGTTTAGTGCCTCAAACCTGAGTTTGAATAATTTTTAAGTGTTTTTGGGAAACAAAAACTTTAATATCTTTTAGCTCGCAAATGATCTTTGCGTGATTCCTTCGCCAAAGGTCTTATTTTTCTGTTATGAAGCTTTCTATAAATTTTTACTTCAATCCGTGCCCAAATGCAAATTTTCTAAAAATAGTAGGTTGCTATTTTTAGCAATTTGGAAAAACTGAAAGTTCTACATCATTATTCTAGCGATTATGGAACCAAAACCACAAATTTTGAAAAGAAATGGAAAGAACATCAAAAATTTTGAAACACATCTTTTTTTTGGGTGATGCAAGATTGCCCTTACACCACTGGATGCTCCTGCATCAACAATACTCTGTTTTCTTTTATATGTATGAGTCGTAGTTCTATCTCAGAAGAAGAAGAATATATAAATATAGTTGTTTTATTTCTGTGAAAACTCCAAAGAGTTGTAGCTCTGTTTCTCTCTTTTCCTCTACCTTTTCCAACACTTATTACATAAAACAATTTAGATTACTATGCTACTATCTCCCCCAATCAAGTTGTGCCTACCTTTTGAATTACTTGTCTCACTTTAATTTTCTTTATCATAGGCCAAGGATTTCAAATATTTGTTTATGCTACGCTTCCTTGGATAAAGTTGTTAATGTGTTAATCATCACGGTTAACACAATTCAGTTTTAGTTTTGTAATTAGTTTTTAGTTTTGTCTTTAGTTTTCTTTTTATTTAACAATTCAATTATTTTTGGCTATCTATAAATAAGAATGTAAACTTCTTTTTTAATTAATGAAGTTTGTCATTCTTTCCTTCCTATCAATCTTATCCTAACAGTGGCATCAAAGCAAAGGCCTCGAAGAAGACTATTGAGTGCACTCCCAAATGTGACCCAGATTTGTTAGTCACATTCGGTGCCAGAAATTGGAAGATATTTGATTCGTCTGTTTACAGTGTTTTCAACCTGTGTGAATGTGTAAAAAGTAGTTTGTAGCTGCAAAGCCTATGTGGAGTTGGATAGCATCGGATGGCTTTTGCTTGCTCCTCTGTTGTGGACGATGGGGTCCTTGTGATCGCAGAGATTTTTATAATCCTTGAAGAGAGTGGGGCCCAAATGTTCATGAAGTTGTCTTTGGCGGCCATTTCTTTCCATTTTTTTGTGCAGAAACTAAACCAAGTACAATTTATTTTTGTATCTTTGGTGAAAGGTTATATCTACTACAAATCTGTTATTTATTTTCTACTACATAGAACATAGTCACATATATTTTTATCTTGCTTTTTCAATACAAATTTAAGGAAAAAAAAAATTCAAGAAATAAATTTGAATCTAAAAATTGTGTGAGATTTTTACAATTCACAATGCAATCTATTGTGTCAATGATTGGTGAAACCTTAACTAGAAAAGACAATGGTATAGAAAAATAGAAAACACTCTCATTTTCAATGATTTATGATGTAATATTTGTAATGGAGATGTCTAACCTACACCATCAACTCTTGTTAAAGAGAAAGAAGTAGGGCAGTGTAAAGATTCAAAAGCTTTGGCCTTGATAATGACTTTTGTTAATGGAGACATGTTTCAACACATAAAAGGGTGTAAATTTGTTTGGGATGCCCTTCAAAAATTGCAAGATCTATATGATTCTCATTTTGAATTGGAGTTCATTCAGTTACAATTGAAGTTATTTAACCTTGAATTGAAGAAAGGTGATGTCATGAGTATGGCTTTTAAAATTTGAACCATAAAACAAGATGTTGATGTTGCTGGTGGAAAAGTTGATATCTATCTTAGAGCCTTAATAAAGGCACTTCTTCCAACGCATTCAACTTATTTGGAGTCTCTTCAAGCAAGTAATCAACTGAAGATCATCACTTTTGATCAATTGGTTGCAAGAAAAATTGATAGCATTGGTGAAAATATGTCTTGCTCAACAAAAAGAGAAGCCTCCTAATAAGAACTCTTCTAGAGGTGGTCGTAGTGATAGTGGAAAAGGTACACGTCAATGGAAGAATAGAGGTAGAGGAGGTGCAAATGAAAAAGGCCACTCCCAACATGACAACCAAAATGATAGACACCATTTGTATTGTAAACAATGTGGTCGAAAAGGTAGTAATGAAGCCCATGAATGTAAACTCTCATGGGATAACAAAGAAAATTCTTTCAAACAAAAAGACAAAACACACTATGATGATAAAGCATCATGAGTAGCCTAATTTGCATGTGGTAGTGATAATAATGAATATGTGCTTTTTGTATCAAATTCTATGTATTGTAATTCAATTAATGCTTCATGGCGTGATGCTTGGGTGTTAGATATTGGAGCCACTCAACATATAACATTTTAGCATGATTATTTTGAAGAATTTCATGAAGGTGTTTGTGGTCCAATCTATTTGGTAGATGAATCAAGTCTCAAGCTTATTGGAAAAGGAACCATTCACCTCAAGTTGCTTGGCCTTCCAGATTTTGTACTTCGTGATGTCTTGTATCTTCTTCAATTACAACATAACTTGTTGTCACTAGTCCTAATTTGACAACAAGGCCACTCCATTTTGTTGGAAGATGGACAAGTTGTTGTTAGGAGGAAGTCAAATAATCAGTTGCATTTACTAGTTGTGAAGATGGCAAGTTATTAAAACTCCATTGTGAATAAACCATTTCTAGGAGTTTTGCATATCTTACTAAAGAAGGTAATCTTTTTCCTAGTCTTTTTATGGCATGCAATATTTGGGCATGTTAATTATGACAACATTTGTATCATGCAAAAGAATGGTGTTGTGGGTTTGCCCACTTTGCCTAAGAAGGTTGAAAAATATGAAGCTTGTATTCTTGCAAAACAACATAGAGATTATTTCCCTCATTCCACTTGGCGAGCACGTAGAAAATTTCAACTCTTTCATTTTGACTTATGTGGGCCTTTACTAGTAACTTATGTTGGGGGATGTAAGTATTTTATGTTGTTCATTGATTATTATAGTTGTATGACTTGGATTTATTTCTTGAAGCAAAAATCTAAATCTTTTGAAACTTTTAAGAAGTTTCACATTATGAGTGAAAAGAAAGCACAATCTCAAATTGGTACTCTTCAAATAGACAATGGTGGAGAGTTTACTTCCATAGTTTTTGAGGATTATCTCCATCAAAATGGGATTCAACATCATCTCACTTTCCAGGTACTCCTCAATAAAATGATGTTGAGAGAATGAACATAATTGTCATGAATATGGTTCATGCAATGTTATATTTCAAAGGAATCCAATTGCATTTTTGGGCAAAAGAAGCAAGAACAAAAATTTATCTTCACAATAGATCTCCTCCATCTACTCTTCACCAAGTGATTCCATATGAAGTTTGGTATGGTTACCCTCCGTTTGTTTGGCATCTTCGAATTTTCAGCTCCACTTGTTATGCTTTGATTCCCAAGGAGAAAAGAAATAAGTTGCATCACCAAAGTTATAAATGCATTTTTCTAGGCTATTATGAATCTTCAAGAGCATATAGATTGTATGATGAAGCTAACAAGAATTTTCTTATTGCACGAGATGTTATCTTTTGTGAATCCTCCAAAAATGAAGTCAATGTTGATTGCTAGTTAAACAACTTAAAAAATTTGCTAAGTTTATTACTTGGAAAGAACGTCTATGTGATATTCCTAAATATGGGGGGATAAGTCATTTGGAACCACCTTTATTGGATCCACCTATAGAATCTCTAACCCAAGATGTTCAACCTCAAAATTTCCAAGAAGAAACCCCCTCTAATAATGACTTTCAACCTTTAGATGAGCCTGGGATTTCAAAACAATTAGACACTGATGGAGATTTTGGTCAAGAAATGGAAGCACCTTTGGTCCAACAAAAATCTTCACACAAATGTGCAAAACAAGTCTAGCAGACTTTGAACGATTTGAGACCTGACGAAATTGGTAAGATGGGAATAAGAAGTTCTTACAAAGCAAGGCAACAGGCTCAATCTAGTAATGAAGGTAACTTGGAGTCTATTGATGATATCAATGTCACAATGGACTCAGAACCAACTTCCTATAAAGAAGATGAAAATATTGTAGTGTGGAGGCAAGCTATGCAAAATGAGTATGATGCTCTTTTAAAAAATGACACTTGGGAGTTGGTTGATCCTCAACTAGGTTGTAAACCTATTGGTTGCAAGTGGATCTTTCGAAACAACTATAAAGCAAATGGTTCACTTGACAAACATAAAGCTTGACTTGTTGCAAAAGGTTATGCTCAAAAAGAGGGTATAGATTATGATGAAACTTTTGCACCTACAATGAAGCGGACTACCATTCATTCTTTGTTGGCTCTATCGACACAAAATAGATGGAAATTTCATCAAATGGATGTCAAAACTGCATTCCTAAATGGTGATCTCAAAGAAATGATATATATGACTCAACCAGAAAGATATGCAATCAATGGTCAAGAACACCAGGTATGCAAGCTAATAAAATCATTGTGTGGTTTAAATCAAGCCCCATGATCTTGGTATGAAAAACTCACCGAGCACCTCTTAAAGTTGAATTTCAAGAACTATGAATTTGATGATGCAACTCTTTTTGTCAAAAAGGTTGATAGAACTATTGTATATCTAGTTGTTTATGTGGATGATCTATTTCTAACCGGTAATAATAAGGATTATATTCAAACTATGAAAGACAAATTGAAGCAAGGGTAAATAAGGATTATATTCAAACTATGAAAGACAAATTGAAGCAAGGGTTTGAAATGACTGACTTGGGACTGTTGGAATAAGGTGTTCTCTAACCTTGTAAATTCAAATATTGTATGTTATTCCATTTATTATTTGTAATTTGTAATTACCCATACGGGAATGAGGTAGTTTCACTAGCAGTGGTAATTCTGAAGTTACCTGCGGTAGTTACAGAGTGACATTTACTGTTGGCAATTGTAAAACTCATGAGTAAATGAGTGTTGGCGCCACCTTGGGAGAATCTACTATTTTTAGCATGTATAAAAACTATCATAATGTTTGGTGGGTGCATGTAAAGAATCAATGACAGTTGTAAGCTGTCATAAGATTCTATGACATTATGACGCATATGATGGATATTATTAGTTGTATATTTGCTATGTTTAGCCCTAGGCACCCATATTGGGAAGATACACCTTTAGTGGTATCTATGATAGTTATGACACGTCATAAGATGTTGTAAGTTGCTATTCTTGACCATGGGCACCCAACTTTGCATGCGTATATTTTGACACTTCGAGGTTTGATATATGATGACATTTAATGCTTGCATGTGGGGGAATCTTGGAGAGAGAAAGTGGATGTCTAGAATGGAGTGAAAACACTTCTATAAGTATTTGCCATTGTATTTGTTGTTGAAATATAGATTTTAGGTACTTAGGTGTTGCCGGAATGCTATCAGATTGAAGAGTGGAGGAGAGAGTTGTTGAGTTGTTGTATTGTACAATCTTTTTTAGATTAATACAAACTTGGGCCTCTTTCCTGTGGAGTTTTTTACTCGCAAGGGTTTTCTCCACGTAAACACTATGTTGTGTGTTCAATTTTTAGTTTTGATGTTTTCTGTGTTGCATAGTTTCTTATTTATGTTTCAATCTCCATTGATAATGCATAGTTAAAGATTGTTAAACATATATTTAAATCAGATTTATGTTGAGTAGTTGTGCTTTCATTTCTAACATTTGGTATCAGAGCCTAGTTAGCTTTGACTCTTGGATGGTAATGTGTAAGCTGTAGTTGCAGTGGGAGATTTGGTTGTGTTTGTTTTGCATATCTTGAGTTGTTATTATGGATGCATCCACCATTGCATCAACCTCTCATTTGGACATTGAGAAATTCAACGAAACGAGGTATGAGTTGTGGAAGCTGAAAATGGAGGATTTGTTGGAAGAAAGAAACTAGTGGTTGGTTGTTCAAAATGAGAAGAAACCCAATGATGTATCTCTGGATGAATGGGCAAGGTTGGATAAAAAGGCACTAGGAACCATTCATTTGTGTCTTGCAGATTTTGTCATGCTGAATGTCGCAAAGGAAGAGACTACACATAGCTTGTGGAAATGGTTAGGTGAGATCTACCAAGCCAAGAGTATGGTAAATAAACTTTATTTAAAACAAAATTTATTTTCAATGAAAATGAGAGAGGGTGATTCAGTTGCAGATCATTTAAATTTATTTAATTTGTTATTGAGTCATCTTGCATCTGTAGATGTTGATGTTGATGAGGAAGATAAATGTATCTTGCTTCTTTGTTCTTTACCTGAGTCTTGGGAGAATGTTATCCTTGCTATTACTGCTAACCTTGCGGATTTGAAGTTGGATACCCTTGTTTCAGTTCTATTGTCACAAGAATTAAGGAAGAAGAGTACAGATAGTTCAGGGGATGCTCTCAGTATCAGGGGAAGGTCTAAGGAAAGAGGACCGAAAGGAGATCAGAAAGGGGCCAAGGACAAGTCTAAGGGCTAATCTAAGACTCCTAAAAAGAAGAACAAAGTTAAGTGTTGGAACTGTGATAAAAGGGGACGTGTGAAGGAGTGCAGAAACCCAAAGAAACAGTGGAAGAGTGCTTCAGACAAGTCCTCAAATGCAGGTGAAGATGTTTTACTTTCTGCATGGAATGTTGTTTCTAATGATCACTGGTTGGTTGACTCAGGATGCTCATTTCATATGACCCTACATAAGGAATGGTTTTCCACATATGAAGAGTATGATGGAGATAATATCAACCTTGGAGACAACTCTATATATCCAATACTTGGGAAAGGCAAGATTAGTGAGAGGGAACTTGGTGGTAGTGAAGGGGAAGAGATTGGGAAACCTGTTCAAGCTTGAAGCCACTATAGTTTGTAATGCCTCCTATGTATCTAAGGCCAGTACTAAAAAATACATGTATGTTGTGGCACCGTAGATTGGATCACACAAGTAATAATGTTTTGAAACTATTAAGAATAAAGATTTTTTGGATGGTTTCTCTTATTCTGATGAACACTTTGATTTCTGTGAGCATTGTGTGTTTGATAAACAAAATAGAAAATCATTTCCTTTAGGAAGCAATATTTCAAAAGAGAAGTTAGAAATTATTCATACAGATGTGATTGGACCTATGGATAATGATTCTATTGGAAAATCTCATTATTTTGTTACCTTCATTAATGATATATCCAGATTTACTTGGATTTATTTTATGAAACATAAATCTGAAGTTTTCACTAAGTTTAAGGATTTTAAAGTCTTAGTTGAAAACCAATAGGGATTGAAGATAAAAATATTAAGATCTGACAATGCAGGGGAATATTGCTCTAAGGAATTTGATGAGTTTTGCAAGCATGCAAGTATTATCAGACAAAAGACAACTATGTATACACCATAGTAGAATGGTGTTGCAGAAAGGATGAACTTCTATTATATTTCTTTTATCTATTGTTGCAGTCTTTGATTGGGAGATTGAGCAAATGGATGTTAAGACTATGTTCTTGCATGGAGATCTTGAGGAATAAATTTATATGCAACAACCTACAAGTTTTGAGGTAAAAGGGAAAGAACATTGGGTTTGCAGGTTAAAGAGGTCTCTCTATGGTTTGAAATAGTCCCCCAGAATGTGGTATCAAAAGTTTGATTCATTTGTGTTGAAATTGGGTTTTGTTAGAAGCGAGGAGGATCATTGTATTTACATTCATTGTATTGGTGATTTTATACTGATCATTGCATTGTATGTTGATGACATGTTATTTTTTAGCAATACTAAGGGTATGATTAATGAGCTAAAAGCTCAACTTTCAGGTCCATTTGATATGAAGGATCTTGGAGCTACTAGGTATATTCTAGGAATGGAGATCAGGAGGGATAGAGGTAATAGAAAGCTTTGGTTGTCACAAAGTAAATATGTGAATACTATTTTGTAGAGATTTAGTTTGCAGGACTATAACCCAGTTAGAGTTCCTTTACCCATTGGTACTAGTCTTTCATTAGATATGTGTCCAAAGAATGAGTATGATTTTGAGGATATGTCTAATGTGCCATATGCTAGTGTTGTAGGGAGTTTGATATATGCAATGTTTTGCACGAGGCTAGATATTGCCCAAGAAGTGGGAGTTTTGAGCAGCTTTATGTCTAACCCTAGTAGACAGCATTAAAATTATGCGAAGAGGGTGTTTAAATATCTTGCAAGTACTCTTGATCATTGTTTGGTTTATTCTGGTACTGATAGTGTTGATAAATCTTTGGAAATACAGGGTTTTGTTGATTTAGATTAGGCAGGTGACTTGGATAGTCAAAGGTCCACTAGTAGCTATGTGTTTACTCTGTTTGGAGGAGCAGTGAGTTGGATGAGTAAGAGGCAGCCCACAGTTGCTTTGTCCACCACAGAATCAAAGTATATGGTTGATACTCATGTCTCTAAGGAGGTAGTTTGGTTGAGGAGACTGTGTACAGGTATTGGATTTGATTGCAGGATCATTCAGATTGTTTGTGATAGCCAGAGTGCTATTTGTTTGGCAAAGAATCCTATGTATCATGCTCGTACTAAGCATGTTGATGTTCAACATCACTTTGTTTAAGAATTGATTGTAAATAGATAGTTTGAGTTGAAGAAGATAGACACTCAAGAGAATGTTGTAGATTCATTGACCAAACCTGTGAGCACAGAGAATTTGTGTGGTGTAGAGAGGCCATGGGCCTTGTTTCTAGTATCTAATTATTTCATTTGATTTCCTATGGATTGATTTACAAGGTATAATGTCAAGTGAGAGAATGTTGAAAAAAGGTGCCATTAACCTTGTAAATTCCAATATTGTAGTTTATTCCATTTATTATTTGTAATTTATAATTACCCATAAGGGAATGAGGTAGTTTCACTGGCAGTGGTTATTCTGGAGTTACCGGCGTAGTTACGGAGTGACATTTACTATTCCCAATTGTAAAACTCATGAGTAAATGAGTGTAGGTGCCACCTTGGGAGAATCTACTATTTTTAGCATGTATGACAACTGTCGTAATGTTTGGTGGGTGCATGTAAAGAATCTATGACAACTGTAAGTTGTCATAAGATTCTATGACACTACGACGCATATGACGGATATTATTAGTTGTATATTTGCTATGTTTAGCCCCAGGCACCCATATTGGGAAGATACACTTTTAGTGGCATCTATGATTGTTATGACGCGTCATAAGATGATGTAAGTTGTTATTCTTGACCATGGGCACCCAACTTTGCATGGGTATCTTTTGACACTTAGAGGTTGCATGTATGACGACATTTAATGCTTGCATGTGGGGGAATCTTGGAGAGAGAAAGTGGATGCCTAGAATGGAGGGAAAACACTTCTATAAGTATTTGCCATTGTATTTGTTGCTAAAATACAGATTTTAGGTACTCAGGTGTTGTCAGAATGCTGTCAGATTGAAGATTGGTGGAGAGAGTTGTTGAGTTGTTGTATTGTACAATCTTTTTCAGATTAATACAAACTTGGGCCTCTTTTCTATGTGGAGTTTTTTACCTCTAAGGGTTTTCTCCACGTAAAAACTGTGTTGTGTGTTCAGTTTTCTATTTTGATGTTTTCTACGTTGCATGGTTTCTTATCTATGTTTCAATCTCCATTGATAATGCACAGTTAAAGATTATTAAACATATATTTGAATCATATTTATGTTGAGTAGTTGTGCTTTCATTTCTAACAAGGACATCTTCATTACTATTTGGGTATTGAGGTGATTCAAAAACCCAAGTATATCTTCATCACCCAACAAAAATATATTGAACTTCTAAGCAAATTTGGCATGTCTGATTGCAAACCACTTAATACTCCTCTAGAGCAAAATTTGAAGCTCACATCAAATGACTCTGTAGCATTGGTTGAAGCAACTAAATACAAACATCTTGTTGGTAGTTTGATTTATGCAATAACTACTCGACCAGATATTTCTTTTATTGATGGAGTTCTCTATAGATTCATGAACAACCTAGAGAAAATCATTGGTTAGTTTCTAAAAGAGCTATATAGTATCTAAAAGGCACTCAACACTATGGGCTCAAATACTCCAAGGCAACATATTTCTCTTTGGTTGGATATTTAGATTCTAATTATGTAGGTGAATTGGAAGATAGAAAATCTACTTTAGTTTTCTTAATGCATCTAGGGTCAATAGTCATTTCTTGGAAATCTAAGAAGAAACTAGTGCCAACTCTATCCTCTGCAAAATCTGAATATATGGTAGCTTATGAGGCAACTAGGGAAATATTATGGCTTCGATGAATTCTTGAATATTTTTAAAAATACTAGGTTTCATCCACACCACTCCTTGTTGACAATCAATCTGCCATCAAAATGGCCAAAAATCCAATCTTTCACGATCAAACCAAACACATCAACACAAATTTCTGTTTGATTCGACACCATGTGAAAGATGGTAGTGTACAACTCAAATATTGTCCCACTGCAGATCAGTCCGTTGATATTCTTACCAAAGTGCTTGGATGAGAGAAGTTTGAGAAATTATGAGGTTTCACTCCTTTAGATTAAGGGGGGATGTTAATGTGTTAATCATCAGGTTTAACACAATTTAGTTTTGCATTTAGTTTTTAGTTTTATTTTTAATTTTTGTTTATTTGGTAGTTCAACTATTTTTGGTTGCCTATAAATAAGAATGTAAACTTCTTTTTTAATCAATAGAGTTTGCCATTCTTTCTTTCCTATCAATCCTGGCCAGATAAAAATAAACATTCAAACCTACCTGATATAGTGATCAACCTTGGCGCTTTCTCAATAATCCTCTTACACCTAGAATTTTATTTCATTTTAGCATTGTTTTGAGGCATTTGGTGTGCCTACTTTTTCACAAACCATTCTCTATAGGGTAACTCATTTTCCATTGCCAAATATATTCACTTTTAAAACAAAACTCTGATTTACCAAAGTGAGTCATGGCCAACAAAGTATATTGTGTCTTTTGGGATTTTGCTACATAATTTACAAACTTTACCTCATCCTCAATGGTTGTATGAGACTCATAGGTTGCACCTGCTTAATACCTAGTGATTTCATTTCTTTTGGTCTTCCAATTCTTACACAGTCCCCTTTTGTTTTTAATATATTTCATTTGTCATGCAGCTCAATTGCAATAGTTGGGTGCCTTGTTGTTTGCATCTCTCCAATTTGATAATTAAGACTTTCAAACTTTAATGTAATGCGGCCTTTATCTTATTATGTTGGGAATAGAGGATGCCATCAAAGTTTTTAAATTTTCTATTTTGGTTTGCCAGAGGTCTCTGAAAACTTTTTGCAATCTATTTTGTGCATACACTAGTGCAACATGTAATCCAATGATGTTCCTATAAAATTGAACAAACAAATATAAAAATTTTAACTCACAATAAATATCAAATTTTACCCCAAATTTTGATTTAAATTCATTTTTAAATTAATATGAATGCAGCAATTGATTAAATTTTAATTTTGATTGATATTAAAATAAATCAATTTTAATCAACTATATTTTTAATCAAAATTGAAAACAATTTGAATTTCAATACCATCAAAATTTAAACACGAAAATGATTAAAATAATTTCAATTGTCTAAATTTGAAACATCGAGTTTGAATCATTTGCCTAAATTTAAAATTACGCTCCAAAATGCAATAATTCAAACTTGCAACATGTGACTCATTACAACCAAGCGATGCTATATAACACAGGGAAGGCAACAAAATTGTGACAAAAAATAATTTGTCAATGATAAATTGCAACAACCAAAATAATGCGACGTGGAAAAATGATGTAACAAATGCGACAAGGTAGCAAACTAAAAGGCGAAGATGCAACAAAGTATAACCTGCAATAAAAAATGATTGGTGAATAAAATAAGATGTGACCAATGCCAATTCGCCAATGACCAAATGTGGTGAGCATAAGGCAACAAGAGGGATGCCAAAAAACATAATGTGACTCAAAAAAATTGAAAAGAAGGTCCCCTAATTTCACGTAAATAGGGGCATGTTATAAACCAAAACAAGTGCCACCGGGCATGCCAAAACACAGATGCTAAGATTTGAAACAAAAAGGAATGTTGTTCTCAAAATTAGCTACGCTCGTTTTTGTAGACAACCCCACGAAACTTGTCCGTTTCGTGAATCTACACTCTAAGATCGCAAATCGAGACAAGATTCCCTTAGTCTCGTGTGAAGTCATTTGACATTCTAAACTCATCTGCGACATTCCCTTGAACTGATTTCTCGATATCCGCGAGGATCGTTTAAGTCGTAAACTGGTTAAAAGGTCAATTGTTGTTATTTTTTAGGTGTTGGCCAAATTTTTGTTTTATCATGTAAGAGCGGTGTTTTCGACTGCTATTACATTTTTTTGAGTTTGTCCTAATATGTAATGATGGACGAATCACCCGCTATTACATATGTTGCATTTTTGTTTGATATGTAATGGCGGCCCAATCACCCGCCGTTACATATGAGTGTTAATCCTCCCTGCCGGAACGGCCGAAACACCCGCTCCAACAAGATCTCCAGATCTTTCAACTGAAGTGACATTAATGATCACTCGTGCCAGGTATTAATGGTTTGACTTTGATCTTTTAAATATGATGTTTAACTCATTGTCTCTCATCATTTTCTCTATTCAAAACCTTCCTAGTTGATTATCGATTCCTCCCTCGAACCGTTGATCACGCCAACAGTTGGACTCAAACGAATCTCAAGTGGCTATCTTCGTGTATAGGGTTTTTCCTTCCTAAACAGGTGAGTTTGTTAAAAATCTTTCTAGGGTTTCTCTAAATGATTATCAGTAGTCTTGTTGTTTTGAATTTATCACTTATTTTATTGCGTTTCTATTTAAAATGGTCATTTTTGATTCAGTCTTTTGTGTGTCGAGTCTTAGATTTTCTGTGGTTTATTCATGCCCTAGGTTTTAGGATTAATGAGTGAAGTCTTTACCCCAAACACAGACCAAGTTCTAGTCGGTAAAAACACCGACGAAGCATCTGATGAAGTTTTTAGTGTTCGGACGGCAAAATCACCCGCCCTTACACAGAAGACTTATTCATACCATATGTAGTGGCGGCTTTTATCGCCGACCAAACACTACAAAAACTGGTGTCTCACATGCGGTGTCGGTGGGAACCACCGCTCAAGTGTTCAACCTCAAGTTTTCATTCAAATGCAATGGCGGCGTTTTCACCCGCCCCTACACCAAAACTCATTGTTACTTCCCTGCTGGAGCGGCCAAAACACCTACCCAAGCATTTTCCAGTGGTGAAACCCAAAATATGCAATAGCGGCCAAATCACCCACCCGAGCAGTTCAGATTTTCAACTTGTCGCTTGCGATAGCGGTCATTTTGACTGCTCGAACATGTTAACCAAAAAACTTCCAAAATACATGCAGAAGCAGCGTTTTTAACCGCCTTTACACATGAAATCTCTCCCAACTTGCAAGGGCGGCCAAATCACCCGCCCAAGCACATTTTCCTAATTTTTCTCTAACATTGGAAAATTCATTTTTCAAAACCAAAAACCTGCTTTCGCCTTCGCCTTGATTTGCGCACTCAAGCCCTTTAAACGCATGCTTTCCCGTCCATGATCGTCAAAATGCAGCTGACCCAGTTTATCCAATTTTTCCCCTAACTGCGAGATCATGGCCTTTTGTAGTTCTCAATCAGCGTTCGTGGTGGTGTTCAAATTCACAATTTTCTCCAGGGCTCATGTCAGAATCATCTCCATCAAAGTCCAGAGCCATGAAGTACAAGTACCAGGGTGTCTTTCCGATAACGGTAGTGCAGTCAAACGTTGATGAAATCAGAGACACAGAAATTGGGCACGTAGATATGGCCGAATTCATAGATAGAACTAAACAAGCAAATCCCTCCAAGCATATGCAGAAAATCATTGACAGCAGTATTCATTTGGTTGCATCATTTCCGGTCAGTGCACATAATCCTGAATTTGTTCTACAAGTGGCCAACCACTACAATAGAGACACTAGAGCTGTGACGGACTCACAGGGAAATGTTATCATGAGATTGGATGCAAAATTCATGGACAAAATCTTCATGTGTCCACCAATTGAAAACGTCAGGCAAATTGATTTTGCTCAGGGTCAACAAGACTATGACAATGACTTGGAATCTGCTAGAAGGCACATAAACAACAAATGGTTGAAGATTCCTAGGGCAACTTTGACCAGATGGCCAAAAGACCTTCACAGGAGTGATTTTGTGGAGGAAGTGTGTGATTTGATTACTCTTTTGAGTCGCATTAGAGGACTCCCTTCTGCTTCCAAATTCCAGGACTGGATGTACACTTACATCAAGGTGATTCTATGGGGTAACCAGAAGATATTCTGGGGTGAACAGATCAACAATGCTTTGCACGAGCAACTGGTAAGGGTCAATACTACCTTCAAATTTTACATGACCTCTTATCTTGTCTATGTTGCTGCAAGCATGAGGAACTTTCCAGGTTTAACCCAAGTGGGGGACAGGAGATTGGTCCCAGTATATAAATACTACCCCCAAATCACTCTGAAGGGGTCAATTCATCATTTTAGAAGAGTCAATGATGCGTTCTTCTCAGTTTTCATGTGCTTGTGGGATGGTGAATTGGTTCAAAAAAGAGTTTCTGATGAAGCATGGCAGGTTGTAAATTCTTTTGGTTGCGTGTTCTTACAATTTCCCACCTTCACTTATCTTCGGGTAGGATACTATCCTGGTTACCCTTACATGCTACCACGGTATCCCAGTGATCGCATTGTTCTTATGGAGCTTTGCAGACAATTGATTGTGGTACACAACAAACAGATGGAGCTTAAGAAGTCAGGGATAAAGTTTCCCATTGAAATTGGGAGGTATTCAGTTCAGTTTGCCAACAAAGCAAAGATAATCGACTCCGAGTTGCAGTTGGTCACCATGAAGACCTACAAGAAAAGAAATCATTTTGACTTCAGAAGGGTTCAAGATAAAATCAAGAGGAAGTCAAATTTTCATGAGCCAATGGTCGAAGACATATGGGCAGATCTCAGGACCCAAAATGAGATCAGGAAACTAGATTTCTGCAGGCTTCATCTGAGCCAAATTGAAGAACTAGGACTAGCTGATATTCCAGATGGAATGGAGGATGATGGGGATGTCCTAGATCATAAATATGAGGCAGAGAATGTTGAGGCTTCACCTCTCCCAGAGGTGAAATGGTCAGTCAAGGAGGAGACATCTATCAGAAAAAGAATCCAACCAATACTGGCAAACACCAATCTGTGGTTGGAAAGTAAGGGAATTAAGTTGAAAGAGTTCCTTACAGGGTCTGAAGAGGGAACACAGGAGCAAACAGGTAAGAAGGTGGAAAACCGAACTAAGAACAGGAGTGACACTCCTTCCTCCTCCAAGGTACACAAGCCAAAGATCAAATTTGTATCCAAGGGAGGAAAGAAGAAGGAAACCACAGAGGCTTTTGATGCCACTAAGTCAGATGTTGAAGACATCAATGATGATCAGATGGAAATTGAAGATGTTGAGACTGAAAAACAAAATGTTC
This sequence comes from Cunninghamia lanceolata, assembly GCA_027924645.1. Lineage (NCBI taxonomy): Eukaryota > Viridiplantae > Streptophyta > Pinopsida > Cupressales > Cupressaceae > Cunninghamia > Cunninghamia lanceolata. The sequence goes on from BSBN01000760.1 coordinate 2,956,669, forward strand.
AAAGGTCTAAGACAAAGGTATCTGATGAAGCTGAACAAGGTGAAGATGAAGATACAGAGGTAGAGTGACTTGATGGTTCCCCGCAGACTCCTGTGAAAGACCTTCCTTCCAAGACACAAGTTCTTACACCTCCTCCTCATGTTCTGTTTTCTGATGGTTTGCCAACAATTTCAAATGTTCCTCTTTCTCCAATTTTTGTTGTGTCTTCAGACAATACTCCTCCGTCCATGAAAGCTAGCTTTGGAACTGTTTTTGATTCTTCTGGTTCCATTCCAAGTTTATCTTCCCCATCTTTTGATATCAGGGAACAAACTGTCTTAGAGAACCTTCTGGATGCTTCACAAAAGGTTGTTGATACAGGTGTTGTGTTTACCAACACAAGTCCAATTGTCACTATCACTGGCACGAATATAGATACAGCCAAGCAAGTAGTGGATCCCCCTCCAGCTGTTGATGCATCTATACTTCCTCCATGGCTATCTACCTATACTCCAAAGAGGAAGAAGCAAGCCATCTCACCTAATGAGATTGACATTGAAAAGCTGTTGCCCGTGAAAGCTAAGATCCAAAAGAAAAAGCCTAAGACTGTTTCTAGGCTGGTCACTGAAAAGGGGATCAGATATGCTGAAATTGCCAAACCTCCTGAAGATGCCACGGTTGATACTTTTGACATGAGCAGTTATGTCATCTCAAGGGTTGAGCTTGGTAAAGTGACTCATGAGGGTGTCAAAGTAGATTTCCAGACCACTGCCAGTACCCTACTTGAAAAGTATGATGAAGTCAAGAGGGAGAAGGAGCAATACAAAGCAAAAGCAGAACAACTGGCTACTGTCCTTCAGAAAATAGTGAAGTCATCAGAAATAGTAGAACCAATGGCAGTGATAGTGGAAGATCCCCTAATACAAAAGGTTGAAAAAGCTCAAGCTAGAGGCAAGATAGTGGGGGATGTAGTGGAGCGGTTGTTGGCTCAAGGACGAGTTCTGTTAAAAACCGCTGTGGAAAGAAAGGAGAAAATGGACAAAGCTAAAGCTGAGCTGGACAATCTGGTAGATCTACTTTCACAAGAGCTGCAAGATCAAGAAGAGAGCCTAGAAGAGTGGATAGATATGAAGAAGATCAAGATTAAGAATCTAATCACCATTGGGGTCGTCACCAACAGGGAATCATATCTCAAGACCAAGGAGACTCTAGCTCATCGTATTTTCATAATAAAGAGTCTACTTGAAGATCTGTGCCAAGCTCGAGAAGCCAGCGAAGACAATGATGTCACACTCCTACATCGGCTAGAAGAACTTCCTTGCACCTTGACAAGGGAAGATCACAGTTTCCTCACAGCATAGGAAATGATAAGTTCTTTTGAAGAAATGGTACAAAAGAAATTTGAAGAGGAAGCTCCCTCAATGCTCTCAATAGATAACCTATATGATCAACATTCGACTCTGGAGAATCTAAAGGATAATTTAGACAAGCATGAAAAAGCAGTAAAGGTGGTGAAAGATTCCATTCTTCGAGCTCGTACCATCTCTGAAAACACAGCGAAACCAGATGCATGCGAGATGTCAGTTGTTCAAACCATGTATCAGAATTTCCTGAGGAAAAAACATGGAGGAAGCTAGTGCCTTAGCTTGTTTTTCTTAGATATTATGTAAATGGAATTTTGTTTTGGACATCTACACATGTAATTTTCCAAAATGTAATTACATGTGAAACAAGAGAAGTCATAAATCAAATAGGACTCTCTTGTTGAATAAGTCAAAGTAGTTGTAGATTTCCTAGATTTTCTCAAGGTCTTTCCCTATAAATAAAGGGGACCTCTTTTGTAAATATTATCTTTGGTCTATTGCAAGACAACTCTGGCGAATTGAGAAGCAAATCAAGACTTTGTGCTTTTTGTGAAAATCAATATTCAAATACTTATCAATACAAGAAAGCAAGTTCAATTCCAATCTTTGTCTTGGGATTATTTGTGTTGTGATAGTTTTGTTCTTACGTCTTGCTATCATAATCTTATTTGATAATAATTGAAGTGTGGAGTTTGTTTCAAGTGATTGGAGAGCGCTCTTAATTTGATTCTGATAAACTTTGTGTTATCAAATCAGTTGTGGGTTATATGTTCATGTTTGTGAGAATACAATAGTTTGGAGACTTTGTGCTGCAAGTTGTTATATTTGATTTACTTTTACCATCTTGAAGAAGAGTGAAGACTTTGGGCTGCATTCTACTTCAAATAGTTCTGTTTACAAGTAGTAAGTGAGGTAACAGAAAACTTTGTGTTTCTGTGATTTTGTGATAATTTATAAGTCTTCTATCCAAAGTTTGAAATATAAACATCTATTCTGAAAAAAGAGAATGAGATGAGATGGAACCACCACAAACATAGTTTTTAGTGTACATAAATTTTATAAGTTGTTTGGTTTGCAAAAGTCAAGTAATTAGAGGGAACCTCCCCTTGCTGAGAGGAGAGACTTTGTCTCATCATAGCTGTGGTTGATATACCCATTTTGCCGTTAGCAAGTTAACGACAAAATATTCACCCAACAAGGAACTAAAGCAATGCAAACACTAAAGAACCTAATTTCAAGCCTAGATCACCTCAAATTGAGCTAAGGAATGCAAACAAATGGTGAAAAGAGAACAAGATTCTCACAACACAAACCTTGATGCCTATGGGATATGCTCAAGATGATTGTTATTGTTAAGAGTTGATGTAGTTGTTCATTCCAACAATATGACCTTGTTTTGCATCCAATTCCAACCCTTTAAAATGGATTTAGGAATGGGATATTTATAGATTTGGGATGAGGATGATGAATGGCAAGGATTTGATCCTATGCAATGGAAGGAGGGAGATGATCCATTAGCAAGAGAGAATGAGGTGCAATGATTAGGGAAAAGATTGAAAAGAGATGGAGGGTGAGGATTAAAAAAGGTACCTTTTGGAGCCTTGTGCAAGGTTGACTTTGTTTATTTTAAACAAAGTGGTAGAGGAATGTGCAAATGATTAGTTAGTTGATTAAATCTAATTTGTTTATTCAACTAATGATGAGAGGAGATTCATGATGTTATGTGGTCTCTCCAGTACCGCTTTAGGTTTGGAGCTAATGCATGGAAGGTTAAGTGTTTGTTGGGCCGATTGGTGATTGTGATATGTGTTTGGAAGTGTGCGCCAACATGGAGATGTGTGCTAAGGAAAAATAGGTCTTAGTTATCACTTGGTTTGAATTGTATTAGATTTTGGGAGTTGACTTATTGTGTTCATTGCACATTTCATCTTGGCCGACAAAGGAGAAAGTTTTTGAAGCTTGTGGAGGATATAAATGTAAGATCAAGTTTGTTGCAAAGGGTATGAGTGTGTGAGAGTGTGAGATGATGTATGTGCGAGAGTGGATGTGAGTATATGTGTGTGTGTGGAAGTGTGTTGAAGACAATAGAGTTTGTTGAGCAGAGGTGTTGAAGTTTCATGTCAGTGTGAAGAGTATTGATGTTGTGGAGGTGATTGATCAACAAAATTCTTTCAAGTGTTTTGTACAGAGGTTGTAGTCTCTTCTTGTAAGTTTTGTAGCACTTTAGGGAGTTGTAGCTTCCTTTGGTTGAAGCCATAAACCTATGTATCAGGGAGTTGTAACTTCCTTTGGTTGAAGCCATAAAACTGTGTATCAGGGAGTTGTAGCTTCCTTTGGGTTGTAGCCTATAAACCTTGTTGTAAATCTTGTTTTTATTTGTGAGGCTAGATTTGGATAGTAGATCCAAGTAGCTTGCTCACCATGGTTTTTCCCTGCTAGGGTTTTCCACGTAAATCTGGTGTTATGGTAGTATGGTTGTGTGGTTGTGACTTGAATTACTTATTTTTCTTCATTATTTGTTTAAGGCAATAGAAAATTTTGTTGATAAAGTTGAATTGGATTAAGTTTTGGCATATACTGATTCACCCCCCTCTTAGTATATCAGAGTGTTCTAACAATTGGTATCAGAGTTGAGTTCCTTGGTGTAGCCTAACAACTGAAGGTAGATCTTGGAGTAGAACACATGGCTCAGAGAGAGTCCTCTTCTAAAGCACCGATATTTGATGGAAGTAACTATGCTTTCTGGAGTGTAAGGATGGAAGCTTATCTCACCTCTCTAGGGTATGATGTTTGGAGAGCTACAAAGAATGCTTATACTGAACCTTCTCATCCTATTACGGATTCAAATGTGAAGAAGGCCTATGAAAACAATTCTAAAGCAAAGAATGCTATCTTAAGTGGTTTAACAAGTTCAGAGTTTGTCAAGGTAGTGTAGTGCAAGACATCCAAGGAGATATGGGATAAGCTCAAAAATATCTATGAAGGAAATGACAGTATAAAGCAAGCAAAATTACAATCATACAAAACAATGTTTGAGAATCTAAGGATGAAAGAAGAAGAAAACATTGCTAGCTATTTGCTCCGAGTGGATGAAGCAGTTAATGCGATCATAGTACTAGGTGAAGAATTAACTGATTCAGTGGTTGTGAAGAAAGTCCTGAGAACTCTAACTCACAGGTTTGATTCAAAAGTCTCTGTTATTGAAGAAGTCAAAGATCTGAAGACACTTACCATGGAAGAGTTGTTCAGGTCCCTCACTGCCTATGAGATGAGAAATGAAGTCATAGGTACATCCAAAAGAGAAGTTCCTTTCAAAGTTGTGAAGAATGAAGTAACATCTAGTCCATACAATGAATCTAAGGAAGAAGCAAACTTTATGAGAAAGCTGAAGAAGGGTGCAGGCAAGTTACCTTTTAAATGTTTTAAATGTGGAAGAGTTGGTCATTATGCCTCTAAATGTCCTTTTGGAGAAAATGAGAATAACAACAAGGGTTTCAAAAGGAACAACTTCAAGAGGAACCTTCTTTCCAAAGAAGACAACAGATCCTTAGAAGAAGTAGATCACTACTCATCAGATGATGAAAGAGGAGAATCCCTATTCATGGCCATGGAGATCCCTGATAGTTCAAATAAGATTGTAGATGAAGAATGTGAAGTTGATTTTGAAGGTGAACTTATTTATGCTCTTGAAGACTTGGAATATGCAAGGAAAGAGAACAAAGAACAAAAATCCCTAATTGAATCCAAGACAAATGAATGCACAAAACTTGAGAAAGAAATCTTGTCACTCAAAAGGAAATTGGAGAAAGAAAAGTTTGGAAATCTGGATGACCCTGAAGCAGAAGATCCTATTCCAATCATGCCTTAAGGAAGACCTTTTCATGCAAGATAATTCTTCATAAACATGTTTAATCATACTTTTCTAGTTATTGTTTTATCGGTAATAAATTTGGTCATAAGGCTTTGGATTGCAACTCTGGAATGAATAGAAGAAATCTTGTAAGTAGGAATCCTCTTGCTTCACTAGTGGATGTCAATGTGGTATGTCATATTTGCAACAATTTTGGACATATAGCAAGATATTGCAGGAGTGGATTAGCAAAATCAAAATCTCAGGTGACAAATGTTATTGAGCAAGACAAGGACAGTGACTCATCCAAAAGATAGGAGACAAACAATGAAGTTGAAAATTCAATGATTGTCCAAACAACATTTCATGCTCAAGGGCAAACAAATCTCTAGGTAATAGATAGTGCATGTACAAGCCACATGATGGGTGATAAGAGCAAATTCATCAATCTTGTTAAGTGGAATGGTGGATTAGTTAAGTTTGGAGACAATTCATCTGCAAATTTTGTGGAAAAGGCACTATAAGTATTGATGGAAAATCCAGAACAGAAGATGTTCTTTATATAGAAGGTCCCAAGCATAATCTTCTCAGTGTAAGTCAAATGTACAGTAAAGGATACAATTTCATATTTCATTATCAAGGGTGTGAAATCAAAAGATCGAAGTCTAGTAGATTGGTGGTAGAAGGTTCTAGGACAGAGAACAACTTGTATAACCTAAAGGGTGTTAATGAAAGAAGTTGTCTTCTAGGACAGACAAATGAATGTTGGTTTTGGCACAAAAGGATGGGACATATCAACTTTCACAATATTGTGAAGATCAGCTCCATACAAGCAGTTAGAGACATGCCAAAGATTATCAAGCCTGCAAGCACCTTATGCAAAGAATGTCAGATTGGGAAGGTTATGGAGTAAAAAGTGTCCACTTGTCTTTTTACCTCCTTGTTTAGCTCCTAGGTCCCATTTATTACATTATACATTCTAAATGTTCATCCCGACACGAAATTGCTTGACACCAAAAGGTAAATTGGGAATATGTGCCTCATGTTTTATCTTATCTTGGACCCAAAAGGAGATAAAAGATCTGGGCACCACCTCCCAAGTTCCTCCTAATTGGTCGATGCAAAATTAAGTATAGGTCAGCTTGGGACCTTTCAAAAGGACTCTCTTTGTTGGCTCTTTTGGTTTAATTTCATGATTATGAGAAGGAAAACATATATAAGTGTGTTTTTGAGTTCATTTGTAACTAAGATGGAGATATCTAACTTAAGATATTGAAGTAAAGCAAGCAAGAGCATTAATTGTGATTCTAAAGTAGATTTGTGTGTTGTTATTATGTGTTTGTTGCAGGCATGAAGCTATTATCTATCCACCTTAAGAGTTGAAGGATCTTCATCATTCTAGGTGATATCATTGATGTTTATCATCATTTGATTCATCATTATTATCTTTGTTTCCAGCCTCTGCCCTCATGAGGGTACACACTCTCTATCAATCAAACAGTGTTGGGAAGCTTGAATGCTATCCCAGGATTTGCTTGAGGCAAGTCCCTAAACACCATAACCCCCAAACCCCTTCTTATCTTCTTGTGTGTAGGTTATAGAAGCGAGATCCAAAGAATGTGAAGATACAGGAAGACTGAGTGAAGATCATGGTTTCAAGATCTGACAACAGTTACAGAATATTCCTCCATCCAAGACTTGGGTAGTGGCACACTAGTCTTTCTGCCCTTTCTAACTTCGGATATGGCATTAGGGCAGCATCTGCAACATCTTTCCAGTTTATAGTTTCAACAGATTCCTTCAATCAGGACTTGGGCGGTCCCAAATTAGTCCTCTAACACCTCTGCTTTCAGGAGACAGGTTCTATCATCTTCCTGATCATCCCTATGCAATTGGTTTTTGGATTGTTGGTGTACTTATTCTGTTATAATCTTATCTTTGTAAAACTAGGGTTTCATGTATTGTTAACCTAGGGTTTGATAAAAAGGCTAAATTAAATCTGATCCATCTATAGCATACCTGAGTACAAGATCTATAGCTAAGTCCAATTTCATTTGGTAGTGATTTGGCTTGGTCTTGTCCTTGAATGTTATATGGAAAAGGGTTTGATCTAGTGTACATTCTAGTTTTCATCATTCTCCTTTTTCATACTAAACATTTTGGTGAACTCGTAGCTTCAAGCATTTGCATCTTGTTGATTGTTCAATTCAAATCTTGCATTGATTTATTTCATCTTTATCAATATTCATTTGAAAATATTGCATAATTGTGAAAAAAGAACATATTTAGGCATTCAAAAAGCTTGCATTTTGGAAAAAAATTGCATTAGGGTTTTAAAAATTCTTTTTCATGACCATATTGGTTGCATCAATATTCATCAAATCTGATTTTGCATAGTAATCTTGCATTATTTTATTTCCTAGATTTGAAAATTGATATATTTGCAAATACACATTGTGTATTTCAACAAGCATAACTACCTTAGTTTTCATAATCTTAGTGATCATATCCTTGGTTAGTGCATTGAGTGTTATAAAACTTTGTATGAGTTGTATAACAAGTTTCCCTAACACCAATACCTTGGTAAGAAGTTGTAGATTGATGGGTTCTAGTGCTTTCAATAGCAACAATATGCAAACATCAGAAAATCCACTACACAACTACTTTACAAAAGGTGAATCAACATCTTTGCAAGTTATCATCAACACCAATATGTCAGAAGAACAAACGTTTCATGACCCTAAGGACATAATTGACATAGTTTCACATGTACTTGAAGACCAAATCAGGAAACTGGACAAAGAACTAGCTGGTTTTCAAGAATTTATGGGAAATGAACATCTAGCTCAAGAAGCAATACCTATTCTTGAAGGTATAAGAGGATTATTGCAAGAAGGACAAGAAGGTGTTGACATAATCCGTGGAATAGCCCATATAGTGGATAACAACGTTATGTCAATGAAAGGAAACTAGGTGTGCGGAAACGCTTCCTACACTAATCTATTGAGGAGAGGGCTATGCAAATTCAAATTTATCCTAACTATTACAGCGATGTTATACCATTAATATGAGATATAGAAGCAAAACACAAGAGCCAGAAAGAAGACAACAGAAGAGAGACAAATATTTACGGTGGGGAAAACCCTTATCGGGTGAAAAACCCCACACTCAGAAACCTGCACAATGTATTAACAAATCTGAAAGAATGTTTACAACACACTTGCAATGCAAGATTCAATGGTCTTCAACACTCATGTCTGGAGTCAATTCGGCAGCATAACAGTACTTGTAAACCTGTGATACAAACTCCATCTCCAAGCACCTGTTTAAATAGAACATACAAGGCAATTTTGGACCTTTCTTGGAATGGGCGTCCAATATGGCATCTTGGACCAAAACCCACACCTAGGGACACTTGGTCAACATTGTAGAATGTGTCTAACACTTGTCCACAACTCCCATCCCAAAGAGGTCACCTATTTCCAAAATGGGCTATGACAGATGCTCTTACGACACTTACGACCGTCATAGTAGTTACAACTTACAGCTATAAGAGAATCTGTCATACACATGCTATAAATAGCATATTCTCTTACAACACATCATATTCCACCTTGGGGCACCCAAATATGCCTTATTCAAAGATGCTTCATGACACATGTCATTACCTGTCTTACAACCTTCTATTCTCGACTCTTACATGTCATAGATTCGTTATAGGAATCCATCATAACCGTTTCGGTCAAACATTCTTTACACAACATAGAAGATGCCAACACATGGCAGAATATTCCTATCACTAAGTGGGATGCCTATCTCCTCATGTGAGGACAAAATAACAAGTTTTCATAATCCATGTAGGATTGACACATCACCGTGCCACATCCCACAATATGACAAAGTGGAGTTTCCAATTATTTACAGCATAGGCAATTGAATAATAAATACAAACATTACAAATGCAGAGAATTACCAAGGTTGAGACACATTAATTCCCAACATTCTCCCACTTGTCGAACACCTTGTAAGAGCCAATAGAAAAATAGGATTTAACTGCTATAGGCCGAGAGGCCCATAGACTCCGAACACCATCTGAACTTCTCTGTGCCCACTGGCTTCGTCAATGCATCTGCAACATTCTTCAAAATATCTACCTTCTCCAAATTTACCTTTCCATCCTCAACCATGTCCCTCATGAAATGAAAATGAACATCAATATGCTTGGTTCTAGCATGGAAAGTTGGATTCTTTGCAAGGCAAATTGCACTCTGACTGTCACAACTTATCGTGATCTAACCCACATCAACACCAATATCGGAACACAATCTCTTAAGCCAAATGGCTTCCTTACAAGCATGAGTTGCTGCCATATACTTAGCTTCTGTCATGGACAAAGCAACAACAGGTTGTCGCTTACTCATCCAACTAATAGCACTACCAAATAGTGTAAAAACATAAGCACTAGTGGATCCCCTGCTGTCAATGTCACCTACCCAATCTGAATCCACAAATCCATGAATATCAACAGAATGTGGAGGTCCTGAAACATTACCATGATAGAAAATGGAATACTCAGAAGTACCCCTTAAATATCTGAACACTCGCTTAACTGCATCCCAATGAACCCATCCAGGATTAGCCATAAATCGACTAAGGACTCCTACTGCTTGGGCAATGTCTGGTCTTGTGCAGACCATAGCATACATCAAACTGCCAACAGCACTAGCATAAGGTACTATGCTCATGTCCTCCACCTCACTAGGAGATTTTGGACAATCCTCAACAGACAAATTTGTCCCCAAGGAAACAGGAACACACAATGGTCTACAATCTCCCATGCTGAATCTGTCCAACACGGTCTTAACATACTTACTCTGACTTAACCAAAGTTTTTTGTTGGTTCTGTATCTTCTGATTTCCATTCCTAGAATGTACCTAGCAGCCCCTAAATCTTTCATTTCAAACTGAGCTGACAACTGAGATTTAAAATTAGAAATCATATTCTTACCCTTCCCAATGAGCAACATATCATCAACATACAGTGCAACAATGAGAATACGATCACCATCAAACTTATAATAAACACAGTGATCCGATTTCAATCTCACAAATCTAATTGACAACACAAAGGCATCAAACTTCAAGTACCATCTCCTAGGGGATTGCTTCAAACCATACAAAGATTTCTTAAGTTTGTAAACCAAATTTTATTTACCTTTTACCATGTAATGCTCTGGCTGTGACATGTAGATTTCCTCCTCCAAGTCACCATGAAGGAAAGTTGTCTTCACATCCATCTGTTCTACCTCCAAGTCATAAGCTGCTGCGAGAGACAATAGGAATCGAATGGATGTCAACTTTGTAACGGGAGAGAAGATCTCACCATAATCTATACCCTCCACTTGTGAATACCCCTTCGCAACCAATCTGGCCTTATACTTCTCAATACTGCCATCTGCACCAATCTTCTTCTTGAACACCCATTTGCATCCAACGGGTTTCCATCCAGGAGGCAAAGGCACCAAGTCCCAAGTTTGATTGTTTTCCAAAGAAGCCATTTCTTCCTCCATGGCCTCCTTCCAGGACCCTGCATCCTTCATATCCAAAGCCTCTGATACAGTTCTAGGTTCATCATTGTTAGTGAGCAAAGCATAAGCACAACTAGAATCAAGTAATGTAAAACCAAACCTTTCAGGTTGCTTCCTTATCCGTGTAGACCTCCTCAAGAGCTGAGGTTGAGGTTCAGCTTCTTCATCTGAGCTTTCAGAGCTGCTAGAGCTCTCCTCATCATCAGGTCCAACATTGTCTTTATGTTCAGTCTTCTCAGGGTAAGAGGAAACTGAACAACATCCTCTTTCTTTTCTCTTTCTTTTGGCTGTAAAACAGTGGAAGAAGGTGTAAGCTCTCTGAAGATGACACTTCTGCTATACAACAATTTTTCAGCCACGGGGTCCCAAATCTTGTATCCTTTCATACCAACACCATAGCCGATGAAGATACACTTAACAACTTTGTTCTCCAACTTTAACCGCTTCTCCCTAGGCACATGTGCATATGCCTCACAACCAAAAACATGAAGATGCCTTACTGAAGGCTTTCTACCAGACCACACCTCCATGGGTGTCTTTCCAACAAGAGCTGATGTAGGAGATTTGTTTACCAGATAGCAAGCAGTGGCAACAGCTTTAGCCCAAAACTTTTGTTCTAGACCAGCTCCACTAAGCATACTCCTAGCCTTCTCCATCAGTGTCCTGTTCATCCTCTCTGCAACTCCATTTTGTTGCGGTGTGTATGGAGTTGTTTTATGTCTTTCAATCCCAAGTTCCTTGCAATACTTATCGAATTCTATAGAACAGAACTCACCACCATTGTCAGTTCTCAAACATTTAATCTTTTTACTAGTCTGATTTTTAGCAAAGGCTTTAAACTCCTTAAACTTCCTATAGACTTCATATTTTCTTCTGAGAAAATAAATCCATGTCCTTCTACTGTAATCATCTATAAAAGATACAAAGTATACAGATTTTGATAACTAAGGGACATTAACAGGACCAAACACATCAGAATGAATGAGGTCCAACACACTAGAAGACTTATGAGAATTCGAGTAAAACTGAACACGGTTTTGTTTTCCATAAATGCAATGTTCGCAAAAGTCAAACTCAAGATTACAATCATCTAACCCCTCAACAAGGTTCTTATTTTTTAGGGTACGCAAACCCTTCTCAACAATGTGGCCAAATCTCTTATGCCATAACATTGTCTTTTCTGCAAGAAGTTTAACTTCCAATGCAGGATTACAACCATCAAGACTAGAAACAACAGATTTCTTCACTGCTCGTTCAGATGGTGGGGATGAAGTGACTGCTGCACTCTTCCTCGAGTTAGAAGAACTATTGCATTGTGCAATACATGCCTCCAGCTGAAACAGAGTACCTCTCCGAGTACCCTTAGCAAGCACCATAGATCCTCTAGTCATCTTGCATCCTTCTTTCGAAAAGACAACCTGCACACCTACATCATTCAAACTACTTACAAAAAGTAGGTTCCATGCTAAGCCTGGGATGTGCATAACCCCAGAGATCCCCTTCAGTCGACCATCAGGGAATTAGATAGAGACTCTTCCACGACCAATGATCTTCAGATGAGAGTCGTCACCCAGATACACCTTTCCACCATCGAACTCCTCATACTTAGTGAACCAGTCTTGATGCGAGGTCATGTGGAATGATGCACCAGAGTCTATTAGCCACACATTATCAGATGCATGGGTTTCCAGGGTTGCGATGAAAGCATCACCGTCATCTTGTGATTTGTTAGAATCTGAATCAGGAGCTTTCTTCTTTTTCTTCTTCTCCTCTTTGTATTCCTTTCAGAAATGCCCGGTCTTGCCACAGTTCCAACAAAGAGCCTTGGACTTTCCAAGAGATTTAGATCTCCCACGGGATTTGGATCTACCCTTCTCAGCTTTCTTGTCCTTCTTCTTCCCTTTCTCCTTGGATCTTCCATGAACTGTAAGGGCTTCTTTGGCTGCCTCAAAAGACTTTCTCTACATCTCTTCAGATAACAGTGAAGAAACCACCTCTTCCATTTTGAATGTGGATGTGGTGCTTTCAATTGCCATGACAAGATGATCCCATGAGTCCGGTAGAGAACAAACCAGGGTCATACACCGATCCTCCTCCTCCATCTTTACACCAATAGATGTCAATTGTGCAACCAGCATGTTAAAGGAATTCATATGCTCAGCCACGGATCCTCCATCCTCCATTTGAAGAGAATACAACTTCTTTCTTAGAAAAATTTTATTGACTAGGGATTTGGCTTGATACACATCCCCTAAGTTCTTCCAAAGGAGTTTTGCAGTAGTCTCCTCATGGAAATTTAACAACACAGAATCGGCAAGACTAAGTCTTATGAGACCCTTAGCGTTCTGATCCTTGAGATCCCACTCATCTTGAGTCATTGTAGCTAGTTTAGTTTCGTTCACACTTTCCCAAAGGTCTCGGTCAACTAACATGTCTTCCATCTTGAGCTTCCATAGCTCAAAATTACTGCCGTTGAACTTCTCTACTTCAAACCTTCCTGATGTGCTTGCCATCTCCTTGCTACAATAAGACACAGAATGCTCTGCACAAACTCCCACTCAACCTAAGATTAGCTCAAAAAACCTGTACCCAACAACTAGGACCAAAGGTGATCAAGCTCTGATACCAACTGAAAGGAAGCTAGGTGTGCGAAAACGCTTCCTACACTAATCTATTGAGGAGAGGTCTATGCAAATTCAAATTTATACTAACTATTATAGCGATGTTACACCATTAACATGAGATATAGCAGCAAAACACAAGATCCAGAAAGAAGACAGAAGAAGAGAGACAAAGATTTAAATTGGGGAAAACCCTTATCGGGTGAAAAACCCCACACTTAGAAACCTGCACAATGTATTAACAAATCTGAAAGAATGTTTACAACACACTTGCAATGCAAGCTTCAATGGTCTTCGACACTCATGTCTGGAGTCAATCCAGCAGCATAACAGTACCTGTAAACCTGTGATACAAACTCCATCTCCAAGCACCTGTTTAAATAGAACATACAAGGCAATTTTGGACCTTTCTTGGAATGGGCGTCCAATATGGCATCTTGGACCAAAACTGATGCCTAGGAACACTTGGTCAACATTGTAGAATGTGTCTGACACTTGTCTACAGCTCCCATCCCAAAGAGGTCACCTATTTCTAAAATGGGCTATGACAAATGCTCTTACGACACTTACGACCGTCATAGCAGTTACAACTTACAGCTGTAAGAGAATCTGTCATACACATGCTATAAATAGCATATTCTCTTACAACACATCATATTCCACCTTAGGGCGCCCAAATATGCCTCATTCAAAGATGCTTCATGACACATGTCATTACCTGTTTTACAACCTTCTATTCTCAACTCTTACATGTCATAGATTCGTCATAGGAATCCGTCATAACCGTTTCGGTCAAACATTCCTTACACAACATAGAAGATGCCGACACATGGCAGAATATTCCTACCACTAAGTGGGACGCCTATCTCCTCATGTGAGGACAAAATAACAAGTTGTCATAATCCATGTAGGATTGACACATCACCGTGCCACATCCCATAATATGACAAAGTGGAATTTCCAATTATTTACAACATAGGCAATTGAATAATAAATACAAACATTGCAAATGCAGAGAATTACCAAGGTTGAGACACCTTAATTCCCAACAGTCAACAGCTAACTGCGTGAATATCATAAAAATGTGTCATCACCGAAACAAAATGGTACACAAGTATCGGCACCCATGCCGACTACGGGAGTATCCACTTATACATCATCAATTCTCACCACTACTACACAAGCTTATGGTAATGCTACCACTAACATGGGAACATCTAATGCGAACAATTACAAATCTGTAAACTACAATTACCAAAATTTATTACCCTGTGTGTCCATACCAATGAATAAGTATTCTCAACCACCTCTCACTTCTGCACCATTAAACACCTTTGTCTCCAATACACAAACCATATCACCGAGTGATGCAATCTTAAGCCAAATTTTGCAAAGTATGACATCCTTGCAGCAAAAAGTAATGAATATGACCACTGTTTATCCCAACCCAATAGACCAACATATCATGCTTGTAGTCCTTTATCTTACACAATCTTAAGATCTCAAATGCTTGATAAATTTGAGACTCCTCACTTTGAAAAGTACAGTGGCAAAGGTGATCCAAACAATCATGTGGCAGTATTCATAGCAATGTGTAGTGACTTCTTCTTTGATGAGGCATTGTTAGCAAAACTCTTTCCACAATCTCTCAAAGATACCGCTTTGGAATGGTTTTTCTCTTTACCTCCTAATTCAATACATTCCTTCTCACAGCTAGTTGATCAATTCTTGCAACATTTCCAAGAAAACATTGGACCTCCTGTATCATTGATTGATTTGGTCCATTGTAAACAAGATCCAAAAGAGAAATTAACAGAATTCATTAGTCGGTATCAAGCTCTCTTTACACAGATACAATATCTGATTACAGATGAGGACGTTAAAAAAGTATTCATTACGAATGTACAACCGAACATATGTGACAAAATATTTTTGATGAAGTATAGTTCTTTCCAACATCTATGCATAGCTCTCTGTGATTACCAACTTTCAGCTAGTCAGTATGAGAATCATAACTCATTGACTTTAGCTAGTCAATCCGAAGCTGGAACATCTCAACAATCATTCAAGAAGCATACCAAGAGTTTCATCAAGATTAATGGGCAACAGTCGAACAACTTTCAATCACAAGTGGCAGCTATATCAAATTGGGCCCCATTCAAATTCAAACAGCAACAGAGACAATTCACTCCATTATTGGATTCTCTTCATTCGATAATGATTCAAGCGGTAACCAAAAATATTTTGAAGCTTCCTCCTGCTCATCCAATCAACAGTAACAAGATGAAAGTATCTTCATTTGATGCTAATGCCTTTTGTCATTATCAGCACTCAATAAGACATGACACTGAAAGATGTATGCGTCTTAAACACGAAATTCAAGAACTCATCGATTCTAACATAATACAGGTGACTGGTTTGAATGACAATAGAAATAAATCAGTTACTCCTCCGAATCAGAATCTAGAAATCTTCACTAATCCTTTTCCTAAGCATAACATCAACAACATGGTAGAACAACAAAATGAGATGGAGCCTGAAATGGAATTTCTTGAATATGACGAAATAGTTGGACTGATAGAACCAGAGAAGGTGGAAAAAGAAGATTGGCTTGAAGTTAAAGCTCCACCTCATCCACGAGCAAAAGGTATCTACATTGAGGTTACTTCTATGTTATCCCTTCAAGGATCGGGAGATAACCAAAATGCAGAAGATACGCAAAAGGAACAGACTACATACAACCACAATAACAAGGAGAAAGCTATAACAATGAAAAGTATCCCATTTCATCATGAAAAACTCATTCATCAAGTAAAGCATAATAAGAAAGCAAAATAAAGAAAAAGAGCAAGGCACAAGTCATCAAAATCTATTGAAAAAGTTAATGATTCACCTCATCGCAAGCATTAGAAGATTTCAAACATACAAAAATTTGTGTATCAAGCACCGCATGATTGTTGTGAAAATCAAACAGGTATGAATCTCTCATCTATTCTGCCACTTGATAGAGCACCTCTCTAAGATGCTCGCAAGCTTGGCCTCTTCTTATATATATATATATATATATATATATATATATATATATATGTTGTATTGTGTTCCCCCGTGTAGTGTTAAATGTTTGTTTAGGTCTCCTTGGATGACCCTTGATACTCTTGTAAGGTCAAGGATACAAGGAGACCACCTCCATTGTGAAATTCCTTCTATTTGTTTCTCTATTATTCTACTCTTCTCTTGTTGTGCAATTGTTGTGTTTGGTGCCTTGGGGACATGTTGTGGATGGTGTCTTGGGGGCATCTTCCCACGTTGTGACCCTAAGTCACTTTTGTCTCCTCTCTCATTTTTTGTGATTTCATTCTTCCATTGTACTTGTGGCTCTACTAGTCGGTGGATGACGACAACAAATGTACACTTCTGATAAGGATCGTGCGTCCCTAACAAGAAAATAAAATGGACCTAGTCCATATATGAAGATGGTGGTAATTTGTTACTGACGTTTGACTAGTAGAATCACTTTGTGTTGCGATGTAATTGTGTATCATGTTGTGAAATTGTTGTAACAAGCCTATGCAATACTCTAAATCTGCTTCTATGCACTTCAAATTGCTTTTGTCTCACCTTGTAGCTACACTCGGTTCTGAAATACCTGAAGTATAACCTCATGATTATACTTGGTTCCGAACCCGTAAGTGTAGCCTTGGTTTGTTTGAGCAGCATGTTGCCTTATTTCTGTATCAGTTTCATGAAATGATTTGGTTGTCATCTTAGCTTAGATTTTCTAACCAAAGCTTATTGTTGATCAATGGTTATTAGCAATTGATATTGATGTATCGTGATTGTTGGGAACAATTCAGTGATTGCAAGCACATGTCACTTTGGGGTATGGGATTTGTGAAAGCTCGTGTTCCCTTGCGTGTTTTCAACCTTACCTTAAACACGATTGCTACTGGCAAGCGGGAACAACACTTTAAGGTGGGGGCATATATTGGTAAATGCTTGAATATCTTAGACATTGTGATAAAATGTGCGTATACTACCTTTTCACCGTAAGGCATCTCCCCGATGCAGGTGGGCTTTTATACTTTATTTTGTGTTTTTGTATACTTCCTTTTCACCATAAGGCATCTCCGCAATGCATGTGGGGTCGTATACTTTGTGCGCATGCTTCCTTTTCACTATAAGGCATCTCTGCGACGCATGTGGGGTTGCATTATTTTGAAAGCCCTTATGCGGTAGGCGGGGTTGTGTCTTCCCTTGAGTGGTTGCACAACCTTTTTGAAATCCCTTATGCGGAAGGCGGGATGATGTATTCCCTTGAGTAAGTTGCACATCCTTTCTGAAAAATTCCTCCTACGGGAGGTAGGGTTGGATCTTGCATTATTCATCCTTAAGCGTGTTTTTGGCAGTTGTGGTAAAGTAGCTCAACCGTTAGGTGTGTTTGGTGTGTTTTAGATGGTGGAGTGTAGCGATGAGCTCCTCCCTGTCACCTGTGTTTTCTTTGTATAAGGCATATAATGGGTCGACAACACACTCTATGGCGCTCGTGTATTTCGTGTGTTTTCTATGTGTCTTGTGTTTTGTGGAGGTGCGTAGCAATGATCTCCCCCATGCTATGTGTCTTGCGTGTTTTGTGGAGGCACATAGCGATGAGATACCCCCATGATGTGTGTTTTGTGTGTTTTGATGGTGGCACATAGCAATGAGCTCCCCCATCACCTAGTTAGGGTTGTATAATTGTTTAATCATGTCTTCTATCCATGTATACCTTGTGTATTGCGTGACTGCGTTCATGTCTTCCCCGTGTATTATGTGTTTTTTTACTGTCTTCCCTGTGATTTTCAAGTGTTTTCTTATGTTTTCAAAAGCTTGGGGGCTAGAGATGGTCTTCCAAACTTAGGGTGTCTTCGCTCTAGTGTCTGATGTGCTTGATGTGTTTTTGACCATACTTTAATGCATGTATTGATCGTAAGATCATACACACATTAAAGCGGGAGCTAAATCTAATGGAGTAAAAAGTGTTCACTTGTCTTTTTACCTCCTTGTTTAGCTCCTAGGTCCCATTTATTACATTATACATTCTAAATGTTCATCTCGACATGAAATTGCCCAACACCAAGGTAAATTTGGAATATGGGCCCCATGTTTTATCTTATCCTGGACCCAAAAGGAGCTAAAAGGCTTGGGTGCCACCGCCGAAGTCCCTCCTAATTGGTCAGTGCAAAATTAAATATTGGTCAGCCTGGGACCTTTCAAAAGGTTTCTCCTTGTCGGCTCTTTTGGTTTAATTTCACGATTATGAGCGGGAAAGCATATATAAGTGTGTTTTTAAGTTCATTTGTAACTAAGATGGATCTATCTAACTTGAGATATTGAAGTAAAGCAAACAAGAGCGTTCATTGTGATTCTAGAGTAGATTTGTTTGTTCTTATTATGTGTTTGTTGCAGGCATGAAGCTATCATCTATCCACCTTAGGAGTTGAAGGATCTTCATCATTCTAAGGGCTCATCACATAGGTGATATCATTGTTGTTTATCATCATTTGATTCATCATTGTTATCTTGTTTTCAACCTCTGCCCCCACAAGGGTACGTACTCTATTAATCAAATGGTGTTGAGAAGCTTGAATGCTATCTCGAGATTTGACCGAGGCAAGTCCCTAAACACCATAACCCCCAAACCCCTTCTTTTCTTCTCGTGTGCAATTTATAGGAGCGAGATCCAAAGAATGTGAAGATACAGGAAGACTGAGTGAAGATCAGGGTTTTGAGATCCAACAATAGTTATAGAATATTCCTCCATCTAAGACTTGGGCGGTGGCACCCTAGTCTTTCTGACCTTTCTAACTTAACATTTGGCATTAGGGTAACATCTTTCTAGTTTATAGTTTCAGTTTATTCCTTCAATCAGGACTTGGGTGGTCCTAAATTAGTCCTCTAACACCTTTGTTTTTGGGAGATAGGTTCTATCATCTTCCTGATCATCCCTATGCAATTAGTTTCTAGATTGTTGTTGTACTTATTCTGTTATAAGTTGATCTTTGTAAAACTAGGGTTTCATGTATTGTTAACATAGGGTTTGATAAAAAGGCTAAATTAAATCTGATCCATCTATAGCATAGTTGAGTACAAGATCTATAGCTAATTCCACCTTCATTTGGTAGTGATTTGGCTCGGTCTTGTCCTTGAATGTTATATGGAAAAGGGTTTGATCTAGTGTGCATTCTAGTTGTCATCATTCTCCTTTTTCATACTAAACAAGAAGCATACTAGGATAAGATTCAAGACCAAGGAGTATTCTTCTACAAGGCCATTGGAATTGATTCATATTGACTTGTGTGGACCAACCAGAACAAAGAGTCTCCAAGGTGAGAGGTATTTTATGTTGCTTATTGATGACTACTCTAGGATGACATGGGTTACATTTTTGAAAGAGAAATCAAAATCTTTCAATAGGTTTAAGATTTTCAAATCCATGGTTGAAAATGAAATGAATTCTAGAATCAAGTGCTTAAGGTCTAACTGTCATGCCCACATTTCACATGCGTTCACAACACGCAAAAAATGTATGTTATGTCCACATATGACATGTAGACATGATATGAACTATCAAAAATTTTCTTTTACTACATGAAATCTTCACCTCGCACGCGTAAGCGTGCTCGGTTGAGTCTATGTAAGTAGTCAATGTTACTATTGCTAACGATATACTCTACACATGGGTGTATGTAGATGTCGTTCACTATGTTTGATGTCGGTTCAATTGCAACGTTTAGGTTTCCCTCAATTTATCTCAATAAATTTCCTCATTTCATAGTCTACCCAAAGGATTATTATTTTAACTGTGGGTTCGCATTGACCATTATGGGTCGTTCTGTTTTAAATTTTTAAAAAATATAAGTTAAATTAATTGTCTCTTACTTTCACTAATTAATTATTTAAATATATATTCATATATTTAAATATTTTGTCTTTCTTGAGATATATAATTTTTTTTGTAAAAACATCCCCTTTCTACAATTGAATAAATGGTAATTAAACATTTACATATTTAATTATACTACAATTATTTATTTGTATTCATACACACACCTATATATATATAAGAACAATTATTTGTATACCACTAATGAACCAATCTTTTTTTTATTTGAAACCAAACATTTGTAATTAAATAACATATATAATTGTATATATATATACATATGCACTCACATATGTATATAAATATATACATTAATTTTAATTTTAAAAATCATTTTAAATTATTCTAGTGGGAACTCCACTCCTTTAAAATACCATATTATTGGAGTATTTTATAGAAATACAACTCATAGTATTGCATTAGAAACACCCTAACCCTAAATGTGCTCTTGTGTTTTGTGTGGTTGCAGGGGGAGGAAGCGCTGCGGCGGCGGCCGTGGCGTTGGTTGCAGGCGGCGAAGGGTCAATGGAGATGGGCGGAGTGAAGTGTGGAGGAGGGCGGAGGCAGGTGCGGTGGCGGCGGACACAGGTGGAGAGTGGGGTGGGGAGTCCGCAGACAACGGCGACGGGGCCGAGGGTAGATTGGGGCCACGGGGGCCTGTGGCTCGCGGGGGATTCGGTTAACGACGGGGGGTGTGAGGAGGGGCGGAGCCCCACCCACATCCCACTATCTGGGGTGTGGGTGGGGCTTTGCCCCTCCCCACACCCATTGAATTGAGATTTCGGTGGGGGTTTAAACCCCCACCATGTATACACTCTAAATTTCGACTGTGTTTACAGCGACTTCTCAGTTTAATTCATTTCTATTTCAAAAATATTAATTAATATATATATATATATATATGTATATATTTATATATATATATTCATATGTATATGTATATATATATATATTTGTAGTTCATTTTCTCAATTTCATTCAGTTTAAACTTATTATATATATATATATATATATATATATATATATATATATATATATATATTCAAGTTACCAATTTTTCTCAACCTCATTTAATAAATAAAATGTATATACATATATATATATGTATTTGTACATATATATATGTGTAACAACTTTTCACAACTATATTTAAATTAAAAATAAATATCTCGATATATATATATATATATATATATATATATATATATATATATATATATATATATATATATATATATATATATATATACAACCAAATTTTCAAGTAGATTATTTTCACATTAACTCCACATAGTAATTTTTTGACATAACAATTACTCAAGTGGAACAGTAAACACTATCCATTTTAATCTGTATTTGCCATTTGTAATTCTATCAAGTAAATTTTTCAATTCATTTACATTTAAAGATCATAAGTAAATATAAGAAAACTATTGAATCGTTTTATTTCAATAACATACAATGGTCAAGTAAAATCTGATTTTGATTATTTCCCATTGTAAACTTAACTCAAATTTTAAATTTTATTTTGCAAGGTAATTTGCAACTTCTATAATACTGTAAAATACAACTTTCTCACTAAATAATACAAGAGATAATTTAAACAACTGATCCCAATCAACAAACAATCACACAACTTTACATTTTGATAAAATCAAAAGATGACAAACAACTATAAGAATTCCACAACTCAATTACACTCTAAGGGAGGAAGTTACTTTCTTCTCCCAAAACATACAAATGATGTAATGTAATAACCAATTAAAGTCACAACTATTAACAAAAATGAGGGAGGATTATCTCTCCACTCCCAAGATAACAACTTTTACAACAAATTCAAAGAGAGAAGTTCTCTCCTCTAAAACTCTTACATAATGAAACTTTTAAAAGACCAAGCTCTCATCACAAATAGAAAGGTAGCATATTTTCTTTAACAAGGCAAATTCCCTTCAATCCTTTTTACATGCTCTAACAATAACCTGCATGACAACAAGGGAGAAAACAACAACCATCTAGCTCTCCTCCCTACCTTAGACCTGCAAGAGGGTCACCCCCGAGCTAGGGAGACCATCCACATACCTAGGGTAGAATAGACCAAAACACATCACAACATTGAACAACAACATAGCAAATAACACACACACACACTCCCATGGTTTACTCACAATACAAAGACTCAGCTTAGGTGAGTTCAGGGAGGGTAGGGAAGTAGACATCTCTCACTCAAGGTGTCATCCTTTCACATTTTATCACATTTTATCACAAGGCCTCTAGCCAACAAATTACTCTTTCTCAAGGCCTCAAGCCTTCCAAATAAACAAATTTCCAGGGATATCCCAAAGGCTCTCAAAGCCATAAAGCCATCTTGGCTCAAAAGTACCAACATGCTCTCAAGGCATTTCATATATTAAGAAAACAAGATGACACCCGAGGAGGTTCACACCTTCCCTTCCCTATACAAGATGAGCATTGCCTTCCAACTGGAAGAAGCTCTTTCAACACCCAAAACAAAACCCTAAAATAACAGAAAACACATAGAAGACATTTGCAAACTCATTCATCAAGCAAGAACAAAACATACATATCAAGCAACATATCATACAAGAGAGTAGTCTTGTTCACCAACCTTTCAAAGCCCAATTATGGATGAAATTTGATGAAGAGCTCCTCTCTAGCCTCCTTCTCCAAAATCTCCTTCTTTCCACAATAATCCAACCCCCTTACTCTCCTCCTCCTCCCTCTTTTAAAACTAATTCCCTCTATTTTCCTAATTTCTCAAGTGGCATTAAACAACTAATCCACAACTCATCCATTATCCTAGTGGTCTTAAAACAATTAACCCCCACTAATAGGTTCCCCACTATAGTCCTTTTTACAACACATAGAGAATTAAAATACAATAAGTAAAATAAAAATACAAAGGGAGTGGATGACACACTACCCTTAGTAAGGGGAACCCCACCAAAAGAGAGGCACAAGGAGACAAACACTCCATTATTAGGGGATCATGGAGTTGTTCCATGACTTGGAAGTGGGCCTGAGTGTGGATTCCACTCATTCCATTGTCCCCATGCTTCCAAATTTGTCACTTAACTTCACTGTGAAGTTTAAGTGACCATATGGAGGTTAACCCAAGGTTATCCTAGTCAAAAAGGTCCCTAGACCCATGGGGTATAACCCAGGGTTGATTTTTGCCTAGTTAGAACTCCCAGAGTCAAATAAAACACAAAAAAAGAGTCAAAAAGAAATAAAGTTTAAACAAGATTAAAAACAACATTTATTACAACACTTATCATAATAAAAGTAAATCAGAAGATAGCCCTTATTCTCTTGACCTCATGCAACATTAACACATCACAACATTACAACATTCCTTCAAACACGAGGTTGATCTTAGTTCCTCATAGAATTAGATCGGCTCACAAGGGATACAACATAGGGTATGGGATGATCTCCTATATATGTGGTTTTGTTAGTAATACCTGCACACTCAAACTTGAAGTCAATAACTCATAAAGATATCATAGCCGAAGCAATCTAAATACATGCATCCTAAACATACTACCATATAGTCCTACTGAATTCACATTGTAGTTCAATATCCATTCATCATTTTCTTAAAAGCAACATCTAATTATCATTGTACAATTATTTCCTTACAAATTAATTAGGTTTAATAAACAAGGTTCAATAGTCTCACAACATAAAAATAATAGCAATATCACTGCAAATAGTCTCATGAACAGTAGTGTAAAAAGTAGGCCTCACATTCTCTCCCCCTAAGATTGTACTTCCTACTGGAAGTCATCAAAAAGGTGAGGGTAAAGTGTCTTCAGTCTCGTAGCATCTTCCCATGTTGCAGTGACCTCATCGTACATATCCCACTAGACCCTAACTTGGTCCAGCTCTCGACCTCGAAGGCCCAGAGTCTGACGAGCCAGTATGCATATTGGCTCCAAAGCCAGCTGTCCGTTTGCCTCTACCTGAAGAGCACTCCAATCCAATACGTGAGACAAGTCAGACATATAACGATGTAAAACTGAAACATGAAAGACATCGTGGATACGAGACAGGCTTGGTGGCAAGGCTAAACGGTAGGCTACAGGTCCTATCCTCTCTAGAATCTCAAAAGGTCCTACAAACTGAGGTGCGAGCTTAGAGCCTTTTCCGTAACGGATTGGACTCTTATGCGGTCGCACTCTCAAGAATACCCTGTCACCTACAGAAAAACTTCGATCCGTTCTCTTCGCATCTGCATACTTCTTCTGTCTATCCTGAGCTTCCTGCAGTCTCTGTCTGATCAAAGTGACCTGCTGTTCCATAACCTGGATTATTTCGGGACCAATGGCAACTCGGTCCTCTAACCGATCCCAACTCAAAGGCGTTCTGCAAGGTTTGCCGTATAAAGCCTGGTAAGGAGGCAAACCCAACGAGCTGTGATGCCTATTATTGTAGGCAAACTCAACCAAATACAAGTACTCCTCCCATTTAGACTGATGATCCATAACATACATGCGTAGCATATCCTCTAACACCTAATTAACTCTCTCTGTCTGGCCGTCGGTCTCGAGATGGTAAGCAGAACTGAAGTTGAGCTGTGTGCCCAACGCCTGATGTAAAGCTCTCCAAAATGAAGATGTGAAAATAGTCTCTATCAGATATGATACGGTGAGGTACTCCATGCAGTCTGACAATCTGATCTAGAAACACCCTCGCCACTGATGGTGCATTGTACGTTGTGCGTACCGGTGAGAAATGCGCCACCTTGGTCAACTTGTCAACTGTCACCATGATGGCATCATGGCACCGTGATGACATAGGTAGACCAACAATGAAGTCCATGGAAATGGTGTCCCATTTCCACTCAGGTATCTCATGTGGATACAAAAGTCCTGCTAGATGCTTATGCTCGGCCTTGACCCTCTGACACTCAAGGCATCGAGCAACAAACTCTGCAATATCACGTCTCATCCCAACCCAATGGTATAACTGCTGCAAATCTGCATGCATCTTCTTCACTCTTGGATGAGCTGCATAGGGTGCTCTATGAGCCTCAGAGAGTATCACTGTACGCAGATCACCCGTACGGGGTACATAGATGCTCTGCTTATGTCTAAGTAATCCGTCTGACTCCAGGGAATACCCTACGAATTTACCCTTCAATACCCTCTGATTCTAAATTTCCTGCTGCACCTCAAGAAACCACTCATCCTCAGGTAGATGCTATAGAATACGTTCTCTCAAATCCACTTTCAAAGTCAAAGTCAGGATCTCGTGGCGCCTACGACTCAACACGTCGGCAACCACGTTCTCCTTTCCCTTGATGTAGTGAGCATCAAAGTTGTACTCACATAAGAACTCCATCCAACGCCGCTGGCGGGCGTTCAAATTCGGTTAAGTGAAAATATACTGCAAGCTACGATGGTCCGAATGGAGCTCAAAACGTTGGCCTAAGAGAAAGTGTCTCCAACGAACAAGAGCATGAATGGCAGCTGCTAGCTCTAGATCGTGCGTAGGGTAGTTTAGCTCATGTGTTTTAAGTTTTCATGATTCATAAGCAATTGCTCTACCACCCTGCATAAGCACAGCTCCAAATCCCTCTAATGATGCATCCGTGTAGACCACAAAATCTTCTGCCGGATCAGGAATGGCTAATATGGGAGCGCTGGTAAGACGTTCCTTATGGATCCCAAAGGCCTTCTCACACTGCTCCGTCCAAATGAATCCCTTGCCTTTTCGCTGAAGGGAAGTGATTGGATGAGCTATCCTGGAGAAACCTTCGACAAACCTACGGTAGTAACCGGCTAGTCCCATAAAGCTCCTTACTTCTGTAACACTGGTGGGTGCTGGCCAATCTTGAATTACTCTAATCTTTGATGGATCTATGGAGATGCCATCGCCTGATAGAATATGCCCCAAATACTGCACCTCTATTCTGAAGAAAGCACATTTCGCTAGGTTGCCATACAGTTGATGCTCACGTAAGCACTGCAATACCTGACGCAAATGGTCTACATGTTCCTCCTCGGTCTGTGAATAGATCAAAATGTCATCTAGGAAAATGATCACGAATCGATCTAGGTAAGTGCGGAACATGCCGTTCATGAGACTCATGAACACTGCAGGAGCGTTCGTCAATCCGAAGGGTACCACTGTAAACTCGTAGTGGCTATATCTAGTTCGAAAAGTAGTTTTATGAATATCTGCCTCTGTAATTCTCAATTGGTGATACCCAAATTTAAGATCAATCTTTGAAAACACTCTGACTCCTTGCATTTGGTCAAAGAGATCATCAATCCTCGACAGAGGATATCGGTTCCTCACCGTTATTTTGTTCAACTGCCTGTAGTCCATGCATAGCCGAAGAGAACCATCCTTCTTCTTTATGAAGATAACCGGTGCGCCCCATGGTGAAACACTAGGTCGGATGTGTCCCTTCTCTAGTAATTCTTCTAACTACAGTTTCAGCTCTGTAAGCTCATGTGTAGTCATTCTGTAAGGTGCACGAGATACTGGTTCTACCCTTGGCACTAGATCGATGTGGAAATCAACTTCTCTGCATGGAGGCATACCAGGTAACTCTGGTGGAAAGACATCTGCAAATTCTCTCAGGATGGGGTGATCATCTAATGTAGTCTCAGGTTCATCTTCTGATCTATCATTGACTATGATAGCAAACATCTGACAACCTTTCTGCATGCAACACTTAAGTTGCTGAGCGGATCCCGTTCGAGCAGTCGTGGGCTTCTGTATGCCCACTATCTCGACCAGTGTGCCATGATCATCTGTGCAACTAATCGTCTTCTGTCGGTAATCTAGCTTGGCTCTGTGAGCCGCAAGCCAGTCCATGCCAAGAACTATGTCGTAGGTTCCTAATGGCATCACCCTAAGATCCCATGTTGTAGTGAAAGAACCCAAGGAAACTTCACAATTTCTGACCATAGTATCAACTGACATCCTGGCCCCAGAGGCCAACTCGACCTCCCACCTAATGTCCTGCCTAGAAGCCACCAGCCTGCAACGTCCCACTAATGATGTAGATATAAAAGAGTTGGTAGCTCCAGAGTCAAAAAGGATAGAGATGGGAGAGTCTGCAATCATACCTGCTGTCTCAATAACCGAAACCTGAAAATTGGCCTGGTGGTTGTCAACTGCTGCAAACATACGGTGGGATTTACCCACATCACCCACAGTCTGCTCGGAACCTCCTGCATGATGCTGTCCCCCTACTGTATAACCCTGTGGGCACTCTCTAGCTATGTGTCCAGCTTCACCACATGTATAACAAGGGACTCTAACCTGTACCTGTACAGTCTGAGTCCTACTCGACTGCTGTTGTCTTGTTCTGCCAGTAGACCCCTGTGAACCCCTATACGACTGCTGCGGTCTCGCGGGTCCCGCAGGTGGTCCATGCTGTCTTTGATCTCTATGCAGGCCCTGCTGCTGCCATCCTCTATTGTTTCCCCCATATGACTTCTGTTGTGTTTTAGCCTTATGTTGCTGCTGTGACTGCTGTTGTTGTGGGGGTCTAGGAGGTAATGGTGTTGAACTGTATCCTCCTTTAGGGAAAGGTTGTGTTGGCCTACAGAAATTCTATTGATGTTGCTGCTATCCCCGATCCTGGAACTGAGGGCGAGAATTCTGCCCCCATCCCTGAATCTCCTCAGCAATGTAAGCCTTCTCGGCAGCATCACTCAAAGTTTGTGGATCTGCCATCCGAACAGGTCCTGCAATACTGTGGTTCAATCCTCTAATAAATTTATGCTCTAGGAGTTTCTCATCATGGAGATACTCCGCATATCTGGATAACTCTATAAATTTACTCTCGTACTGTGCCACCGAGAGTCCCCTCTGCTGTAAATCATGGAACTCGTCTATATGACACTGTTTGTAATGATCTGATAGATAATGCGTGTTGAAGCGCTCAATAAAGGTCTCCCATGTGAGGGTATCTAAAGAAAGGCAACGCTTGCACTCTTCAGTGCGCCACCATGTAGCTGCTGCATCTCGTAACAAGTGTACTGCCACACGGGCCTTCGTGTTGCCTGCGTATGGCCGCAACGCGAAGCACCTATCCAAACTGATAAGCCAGGCCTCTGCCTTGGCTCCATCTGTGGTTCTAATGAAAGTAGGAGGGTTCAACCTCATTATGTCCCTAATGGGATCTCCTCTATCACTGCGCCCCTTGTAAGGCTCATCTGTTTGATCATCATAAGGTCTCGGACCAAATTGCTCTACTCTTACTGTCTCGTCATGCCTGGCATGATGTGTGGGGCTCTTGCTACGGGCCCTGCCGGCTGAACCAACCTCCTATGTATCTGGCAATTTGATATAAGGCTCCACACATGGTACCCCATGTGGCTCTACGCGGGGCTCCTCACGTGGTACGACATGAGACTCGGCTTGTGCCTCCACGCGTGGCTCCTCTCGCAGAACGTCGCGGGGCTCGACACGTGGCTCTACGCGCGGCTCAACTACAGTCGGTGGAAGCCTATCCAAGATAGCCTATAAGGCCTGTAATATCTGTGGTCCCATATCTGGTGGGGCTGGTGGTGCTTGCGGTACCTGAGGAACTGATTGTGCCTATATAACTGGCTGAACTTATGGAATTGGCTATTCTGGTGGGGCTGGCTGATCCGGTTCCACAACTAAAGAATCAGAGTGCACCTTGGTGGCTGGAGTGCAGCGGGATAGTGTTTGCCGAACTCGTCTGGGAGGCATCCTACAAACAAGGTAATCTCTAGTCAGTTTGGTCGTAGAAGTGATAATGTGCTCATACAAGCCCAGTGTTTTTAAACGACTAGGCTCTGATACCAAATGTCATGCCCATATTTCACATGCATTCACAACACGCAAAACACGCATGTTATGTCCACATATGACATGTAAACATGATACAAACTATCAAAAATTTTCTTTTACTACATGAAATCTTCACCTCACACGTGTAAGCGTGCTCGGTTGAGTCTGTGTAAGTAGTCAACGTTACTGTTGCTAACGATATACTCTACACATAGGTGTATGTAGACGCCGTTCACTATGTTTGATGTCGGTTCAATTGCAACGTTTAGGTTTCCCTCAATTTATCTCAATAAATTTCCTCATTTCATAGTCTACCCAAAGGATTATTATTTGAACTGTGGGTTCGCATTGACCATTACGGGTCGTTCTGTTTTAAATTTTTAAATAATATAAGTTAAATTAATTGTCTCTTACTTTCACTAATTAATTATTTAAATATATATTCATATATTTAAATATTTTGTCTTTCTTGAGATATATAATTTTTTTTGTAAAAACATCCCCTTTCTACAATTGAATAAACGGTAATTAAACATTTACATATTTAATTATACTACAATTATTTATTTGTATTCATACACACACCTATATATATATATATATATATATATGAACAATTATTTGTACACCACTAATGAACCAATCTTTTTTTTATTTAAAACCAAACATTTGTAATTAAATAACATATATATATATATACATATGCACTCACATATATATATATAAATATATACATTTATTTTAATTTTAAAAATCATTTTAAATTATTCTAGTGGGAACTCCATTGCTTTAAAATACCATATTATTGGAGTATTTTATAGAAATACAACTCATAGTATTGCATTAGAAACACCCTAACCCTAAATGTGCTCTTGTGTTTTGTGTGGTTGCAGGGGGAGGAAGGGCTGCGGCGGTGGCCGTGGCGTTGGTTGCAGGCAGCAAAGGGTCAATGGAGATGGGCGGAGCGAAGTGTGGAGGAGGGCGGAGGCAGGTGCGGTGGCGGTGGACGCAGGTGGAAAGTGGGGTGGGGAGTCTGCAAACAGCGGCAGTGGGGCATAGACAGTGGCGGGGCCGAGGGTAGATTGGGGCCACGGGGGCCTGTGGCTCGCGGGGCTTTCGGTTAACGACGGGGGGTGTGGGGAGGGGCGGAGCCCCACCCACATCCCACACACCCATTGAATTGAGATTTCGGTGGGGGTTTAAACCCCCACCATGTATACACTCTAAATTTCAACTGTGTTTATAGCGACTTCTCAATTTAATTCATTTCTATTTCGAAAATATTAATTAATATTAATATAATATATATATATATGTATATATTTATATATATATATTCATATGTATATGTATATATATATATATATATTTGTAGTTCATTTTCTCAATTTCATTCAGTTTAAATTTATTATATATATATTTATATATATATTCAAGTTACCAATTTTTCTCAACCTCATTTAATAAATAAAATGTATATACATACATATATATATATATGTGTGTGTGTGTGTGTGTGTGTGTATTTGTACATATATATATGTGTATATATACAAGTATAACAACTTTTCACAACTATATTTAAATTAAAAATAAATATCTCGATATATATATATATATATATATATATATATATATATATATATATATATATATATATATATATAACCAAATTTTCAAGTAGATTATTTTCACATTAGCTCCACATAGTAATTTTTTGACATAACAATTACTCAAGTGGAACAGTAAACACTATCCATTTTAATCTGTATTTGCCATTTGTAATTCTATCAAGTAAATTTTTCAATTCATTTACATTTAAAGATCATAAGTAAATATAAGAAAACTATTGAATCGTTTTATTTCAATAACATACAATGGTCAAGTAAAATCTGATTTTGATTATTTCCCATTGCAAACTTAACTCAAATTTTAAATTTTATTTTGCAAGGTAATTTTCAACTTCCATATTACTGTAAAATACAACTTTCTCACTAAATAATACAAGAGATAATTTAAACAACTAATCCCAATCAACAAACAATCACACAACTTTACATTTTGATAAAACCAAAAGATGACAAACAACTATAAGAATTCCACAACTCAATTACACTCTAAGGGAGGAAGTTACTTTCTTTTCCCAAAACATATAAATGATGTAATGTAATAACCAATTAAAGTCACAACTATTAACAAAAATGAGGGAGGATTATCTCTCCACTCCCAAGATAACAACTTTTACAACAAATTCAAAGAGAGAAGTTCTCTCATCTAAAACTCTTACATAATGGAACTTTTAAAAGACCAAGCTCTCATCACAAATAGAAAGATAGCACATTCTATTTAACAAGGCAAATTCCCTTCAATCCTTTTTACATGCTCCAACAATAACCTGTATGACAACAAGGGAGAAAACAACAACCATCTAGCTCTCCTCCCTACCTTAGACCCGCAAGAGGGTCACCTCCGAGCTAGGGAGACTATCCACATACCCAGAGTAGAATAGACCAAAACACATCACAACATTGAACAACAACAACATAGAAAATAACACACACACACTCCCATGGTTTACTCACAATACAAAGACTCAGCTTAGGCGAGTTTAGGGAGGGTAGGGAAGTAGACATCTCTCACTCAAGGTGTCATCCTTTCACATTTTATCACAAGGCCTCTAGCCAACAAATTACTCTTCCTCAAGGCCTCAAGCCTTCCAAATAAACAAATTTCCATGGATATCCCAAAGGCTCTCAAAGCCATAAAGCCCTCTTGGCTCAAAAGTACCAACATGCCCTCAAGGCATTTCATAAATAAAGAAAACAAGATGACACCCGAGGAGGTTCACACCTTCCCTTCCCTATACAAGATGAGCATTGCCTTCCAACTAGAAGGAGCTCTTTCAACACCCAAAACAAAACCCCAAAATAATAGAAAACACATAGAAGACATTTGCAAACTCATTCATCAAGCAAGAACAAAACATACATATCAAGCAACATATCATACAAGAGAGTAGTCTTATTCACCAACCTTTCAAAGCCCAATTATGGATGAAATTTGATGAAGAGCTCCTCTCTAGCCTCCTTCTCCAAAATCTCCTTCTTTCCACAATAATCCAACCCCCTTACTCTCCTCCTCCTCCCTCTTTTAAAACTAATTCCCTCTACTTTCCTAATTTCCCAAGTGGCATTAAACAACTAATCCACAACTCATCCATTATCCTAGTGGTCTTAAAACAATTAACCCCCACTTAATAGGTACCCCACTATAGTCCTTTTTACAACACATGGAGAATTAAAATACAATAAGTAAAATAAAAATACAAAGGGAGTGGATGACACACTACCCTTAATAAGGGGAACCCCACCAAATGAGAGGCATAAGGAGACAAACACTCCATTATTAGAGGATCATGGAGTTGTTCCATGACTTGGAAGTAGGCCTGAGTGTGGATTCCACTCATCCCATTGTCCCCATGCTTCCAAATTCGTCACTTAACTTCACTGTGAAGTTTAAGTGACCATATGGAGGTTAACCCAAGGTTATCCTAGTCAAAAAGATCCCTAGACCCATGGGGTAGAACCCAGGGTTGATTTTTGCCTAGTTAGAACTCTCAGAGTCAAATAAAACACAAGAAAAGGGTCAAAAAGAAATAAAGTTTAAACAAGATTAAAAATAATATTTCTTACAACACTTATCATAATAAAAGTAAATCAGAAGATAGCCCTTATTCCCTTGACCTCGTGCAACATTAACACATCACAACATTACAACATTCCTTCAAACACAAGGTTGATCTTAGTTCCTCATAGAATTAGATCGGCTCATAAGAGATACAACATAGGGTATGGGATGATCTCCTGTATATGTGGTTTCGTTAGTAATACCTGCACACTCAAATTCAAAGTCAATAACTCATAAAGATATCATAACCGAAGCAATCTAAATACATGCATCCTAAACATACTACCATATAGTCCTACTGAATTCACATTGTAGTTCAATATCCATTCATCATTTTCTTAAAAGCAACATTTAATTATCATTGCACAATTATTTCCTTACAAATC
This sequence comes from Cunninghamia lanceolata, assembly GCA_027924645.1. NCBI lineage: Eukaryota > Viridiplantae > Streptophyta > Pinopsida > Cupressales > Cupressaceae > Cunninghamia > Cunninghamia lanceolata. The sequence continues at coordinate 2,989,868 of BSBN01000760.1, forward strand.
AATTAGGTTTAATAAACAAGGTTCAATAGTCTCACAACATAAAAATAATAGCAATATCACTGCAAATAGTCTCATGAACAGTAGTGTAAAAAGTAGGCCTCACACTAACAGAGGTGGTGAGTTTACCTCAATTGAGTTTGAGGAATATTGTGAAGAACATGGAATAAAGAGGTACCTATTTGTTGCAAGAACTCCTTAGCAAAATGGAGTAGTGGAAAGAAAGAATAGAACAGTTCAAGAGATGGCAAGGACAATGTTGAGTGAAGCCAAGTTGCCTGATACATATTGGAAAGAAGCAGTTCATACTATTGTCTATATTCTTAACAGAGGACAATTAAGAGTGAACAATGCCAAGACACCTTATGAGCTATGGTATGGAAGACCAACATCTATGAAGTACTTCAAAGTTTTTGGAAGAAAATGCTACATCAAAAGATATGAAGAAGATTCGGAAAAAATTGACTCAAGATCTAATGAAGGAATCTTTCTTGGATACTCAACTAGGAGCAAAGCTTACAAGTGCTATAATAAAAGACTGGGGAAGATAGTTGAGAGTGCAAATGTTAGGGTTGATGAAGAGTCACATCAAATCACATATGAGAAAAAAGACTGTTGGTCAAAGTCACATAAAATCACAGAAGAAGAAGAAACACAAGAGGTCACCAAGACCCCCACCAAGTATGTTCAGAAGAATCACTTAGAAGATTAGATAATTGGAGACAAGAATGAAGGATTGCAGACTAGAAGAAGATTTGCGAGGACAAATGAACAGGTAAACTTCTCTTTGCTATCTAAGATAGAGCTTAAAATTTTTGCTAATGCTAGCAAGGATGAAGGTTCGATACAAGCAATGGAAGAAGAACTAAATCAAATAGAGAAAAATTAGACTTGGGAATTGGTGCCAAGGCCTGCTAACAAAAATGTGATAGGGACAAAATGGGTGTTCACAAATAAATTGAATGAAGATGAAGAAGTGGTTAGAAACAAAGCAAGGCTAGTTTGCAAAGGTTATTCACAGGTGGAAGGAATTGACTTTGAGGAGACATTTTCTCTGGTGGCAAGAATGGAAGCAATTAGGATGTTTCTTGCATTTGTAGTTCACAAGGGTTTCAAGGTATATCAAATGGATGTCAAATCTGCTTTCTTGAATGGTGACTTAGAAGAAGTTTACATAGAGTAGCTTGATGGATTTCAGTTATTAGAAGACCCAAACATGGTATGCAGACTTAAGAAGACTTTGTATGGTCTCAAACAAGCCCCTAGGGCTTGGTATGCAAGGTTGGACAAGTACTTACTCCAACAGGGCTTCAAGAAAGGTACCGCAAATAGTAATCTTTATATCAAAATTGAGGATGAATAAATTATAATAGTCGTGTATGTTGATGATACAATCTTTGGTGGCAATGATGAAATGTGTAAGAAGTTTGCAGAAGGAATTTAAAATGTCTATGATAGGTGAGTTATCATTCTTTCTTGGACTCCAAATTGCTCAATCAGATGATGGTATCTTTATCTCTCAAGCAAAGTATGTCAAGGAGATGTTGAAGAAGTTTGGTATGGAGGATTGCAAACCAGTGAGTACTCCTATGGTAACAGGTTGTCTTTTGAGTAAAGATGATGAGACACCTCAGGCTGATTAGACTTTGTATAGATCTATGATTGGGGGCCTACTATACTTAACAACATCAAGGCCAGACATTATGCAAGTTATTTGCTTGGTTGCAAGGTTTCAAACCGATCCAAGAGAAACACATGTGAAGGCAGTCAAAAGGATCTTTAGATATTTAAAGAGCACTCTGGAATATGGATTGTGGTATTAAAAAGGTGATGACTTTTCCCTGAGTGGTTATATTGATGGAGATTGGGCTGGTAGTGTTGATGATAGAAGAAGTACCAGTGGTGGAGCTTTATTTTTGGGAGACAAATTAGTCTCATGGTTTAGTAAGAAGCAGGATTCAGTGTCCTTATCAACAGCAGAAGCAAAGTATATAGTTGTAGCATCCTGTTGCACTAAAGTGTTGTGGATGAAGCAAACATTGAAGGATATCAAAGTAGTGTATAATGAGCCCATTCCTATCCTATGTGACAATACAAGTGCCATAAATATTTTAAAGAATCTAGTGATGCATTCTAGAACCAAGCATATATCTATCAAGTATCATTTTTTGAGAGTGAAGGTTGCAAATAAAGAGGTAATAATGGAACATGTATCTACAAAGGATCGGGTTGCAAACATCTTTACAAAGGCACTTTCCAAGGACACATTGGAATATATCAAACATAATAGGGGTTCTTGCCCCTCCTTCTAGCTAGATGCATAGATGGTGCATCTGTCCAAGGGAGCAAATCATGACATATCTTTATCCCTGGATTGATGGAGGCTACCTCTTAGGGGGAGTAGGTAGATAGGACTAAAGAGAATGACAAGGATTGCATAGACAAGGGGAGCTTGTATGCTCTTATAGGTACAGAGGAAGACCACTAGCCCTTTGCCCTTGATGCCAAAGGGGGAGAAAATTTGCATATCAGATTAAGTAAAGGGGGAGATTGTTGCATATGTGTTGTCATTGATGTCAACAGAGTTTTGTTGTGGAAGGTTGCATGTGATGTCAACAGAATGGTAATCAGAGATGACAAAGTAAGTGATTAAAGGAGCAAACAAAGGAGTAGTTCAGAAGAGTAGACAAAGGAGTGATGATCAGAGGTGTTGTGAAGTGAAGGATATGATGATGAAAGTCATGAGCATATTGTTGGATTAGTATCATCTATACACAGTTGTACCTTATCTACTAAAATTCATGGATAGGTGAAAGTTGTCAGGTTAAAGGATGTGCTAACGTGAAGATTCTTATTTTTGATGAAAAGAGTTGTGATTGTTGTCTATGGTGTTGTAATGTTGTATTCATTGTTTCTTAGTGAAAATCATTGCATAAGATATGAAAGAAAGTGTGTAAGGTTTCAAAATGGCAAAGGCATAGGAAGTTGCACTGAAGAAGCTCAGGAGAATGCTTTGCATTCCTCTACATTTGAAGATATGGTCTTGCAGTTTGGAGGTTAGACAGAGATAGATATGAAGTATGCATGATCCTGATTTTAGAGCATAGAAGTTAACACAAAAGATTCCAAAGCTAATAGAGTGAAGATAGTAGAACAGTGGTGTTGTAGACAGAAAGAGACAGAGGAATGCTCTACATTTCTCCGCACTTAAAGATATGATCTTGCGGCTTGAAGGATAGTCAGATATAGATGAGAAGTATGATATATTCAAGTTTCAAATGATAAGATGCACTACAGGGGTTCTCCAGAGTCAACAGAGTAAAGACAAATCAGGTTGTTAATTAGGGATTATCAGAAGGAGAAAGTGAAAGCCTTATCAGAAGGAGAAAGTGAAAGCCACCGCATTTCACCGCAATACACTATTTGGCTTTGTTGTTTGGAATATTTTTTTAGATTGCCTATAGGATTTGCTCATTTCAAGTTTCATGTGTTGAGAAGTACCACAAGTTGGTTTTTCAATGTTCTATATCATGACTGTGTGATCAGAGTTTGCAAGAGATACTGGGTTCAGTGTCTGTTTGTTTGCGCCAAAAAGAAGATGCATAATTCAGAGAAAGGAATGTATGGGAATGTGTTTGCAATTCATATAATGGTTGTGAAGTGATCTGCATGATGTTATCTGGTCTCTCCAGTACTGCTTTAGCTCTGGAGCTAATGCATGGAAGGTTAAGTGTTTGTTGGGCCGACTTTGTATGTTTTGGTGATTGTGCCGTGTGTTTGGAAGTGTGCACCAGCATGGAGATGTGTGCTAAGGAAAAATAGGTTTTGGTTATCACTTGGTTTGAACCGCATTATATTTTGGGAGCCGACTTATTGTGGTTGTTGCATGTTTCATGTTACATGTTTCATCTTGGCTGACAAAGGAGATAGTTTTTGAACCTTGCGGAGGATATAAATATAAGATCAAGTTTGTTGCAAAGGGTATGAGTGTGTGAGAGTGTGCGAGGATGTATGTGTGAGAGTGGGTGCGAGTATGTGTGTGTGTGGAAGTGTGTTGAAGACAACAGAGTTTGTTGAGCAAAGGTGTTGAAGTTTCATGTCAGTGTGAAGAGTATTGATGCTGCAGAGATGATTGATCAACAAAATTATTTCAAGTGTTTTGTACAGAGGTTGTGGCCTCTTCTTGTAAGTGTTGTAGCACTTTAGGGAGTTGTAGCTTCCTTTGGTTGAAGTCATAAAACTGTGTATTAGGGAGTTGTAGCTTCCTTTGGGTTGTAGCCCATAAAACCTGTTGTAAATCTTATTTTTATTTGTGAAACTAGATTTGGACAGTAAATCCAAGTAGCTTGCTCACCGTGGCTTTTTCCTTCTAGGGTTTTCCACATAAATCTGGTGTTATGGTAGTATGGTTGTGTGGTTGTGACTTGAATTGCTTAATTTGCTTCATTATATGTTTAAGGCAATAGAAATTTTTGTTGATAAAGTTGAATTGGATTAAGTTTTGGCATATACTAATCACCCCCCCCCTCTCCCTCTCAGTATATCAGAGTGTTGTAACAAGCACTTCTCAAAGTTGTTCTCCTTCGTACCTAAAAATATGGTTTAAGGAGAATGGGTATTAACCATAGGACCAACAAGAACATCTACCCTCTTCTATAGAGTGATGATTTGTTGGACTAACTTCAACATGCTATTGTTTTAACAAAGTTGGAATAATGCTCCTTTTAATTTTATTCCATTGATGAATGAGGTATTGAAACCATTGATAGATTCTTCTGTTGTTGTGTACTTGAATGATAAATTAGTTTTGAGCACAACTTATTATGAACATCTAATTCATTTGAATTGTAAGTTTTGAATGAGAATAAGATGTTCAATGGGAAGAAATGTGACTTAGCACAACAATTGCTTGTCTATTTGGAGTCTTTGGTTGAAGATAGGAGTTGAGAATTAATCCAAAAAAAGTGGAAGACACTTTGAAAGGGCCAAAATCCTTCCATTGTGACCAAGACAAGGACCTTTGAAGGGGCAACACAATACTTGAGAACATTCATAAAATCACTCTGCAATAGCCTCCTTTGCATTCAATAACAAATGGTAAAGTCCTTGGATTAGAAATCAATGAAATGCACTTGTTCAATTCAAGGAAAAGATTAATATTTCACCAATTTTTGGTACTACCCAACTTACAACTTCCATTTGAGGTGCAAATAAATACAAGGGATTATGCCATGGAGGTTGTTTTATTACATCATTCAAGGGTTTTACAAGTTTTCCATTGAGTAATTTTGAAATATTTCATACATGGTAACAAATTGCTTGCACTTTTCCAAAAGGTAAATACATGGAAGCACTATAATTTAACCAAAAAAATTCCCTTATCCACACAAATCACTACAATATTTGCAAGCACAATGGAAAATGTAACAAGCACAACACCATAGATTGAAATGTCTTGCAACAATTTCATTTGCTTAAATATGAAAGAGGTTTAACTAACAATTTGGTTGATATATTGTCTAGACAACCTTCAATTTCAGCTTTAGGCTTATAACTTAGCTTGAACCTTTACCAATGAGGTAGATCGTGAAGAATATGAACATGGCGTGAAATTTGAAGAGGTATATCAATGTTTAAAAGCAACAAAAAGTGCATACTTTGAGCCAAAAGAAGGTTGTTTCTAAGTAGTTTTTCTCTACAAGTTGGAGAAGCTTTGTGTGCTTAACAATAGAAGAGTTTAGTGAATAAGAGAGGCTCATTCTTCAAAAGTTGTTGGTCACTTTCATGTGGCAAAGAATTTGACACACTTACAAACATATGTATTTGACCCAAAATGCAAGATAATGTTGCAAAATTTATAGGGGGATGGTCTGTGCTACACAAGCAAGCCTAATAATAGAAAGTTAGGAATGCACATGACACTATTAGAAAACTTAAGCCACAAGAGAGCATCTTTATGGAGTTTGACAAAGATTTGCATTTATCAAGAAAGAGCACAATTACTTGCTTCTTGTTGTAAATCAAAAACATTTACTAAAAAGCTAGTAAGTGTCAAATGCAATTGTCAAGCAAAGCCAAGAGGTGTCCTAAAAAGAAAAAGTAAGAATTGTTCTCTTTTTTTAAAAGCTCAAGCATTTGGGACTCAAAACCCTTCTAGTTAGGGTAGTTTGGGGAAGTATGATATGAATTGTATAGAAGTTAAATTCAACTAAGCCATCAAACTCAATTCACTAGTCAAAGTGATAGAGTATGCAACTTGAAGACGCTCTTAGTACCCTTAATAAGACGATTCTTGCAGCATAACAAAGGTGCAAAGTAATTTGGAGTGATCCAAACACCATGGGGCCAACAAGTAGTTATGGAATTGACAAAACTAACAAGCTCATTTATAATCAAACTTGTTAGGCAGATTTATATCATGATGAACCCATCCTAACCAAAACAAGACATCATGATGGGTTTCTACAGACAATCTTATGCGCATACAACAAAATATGACTAAAAAAAAATCTCAAGTCATCTCAATGGCAATTTCAAACATAAGTTTGACCTTAACAAATAGAGTAACTCCCTCCAACAAACATTTTTTAGTCTTTCTTTTTTAATTATACTTATCCAACTACAAATTTCAAATTTCAGAAGTGGTGCCTCTTTGGTTCTCACCAAGAAACCTAATTTACTATTGTTAATAAATTTCAAATTTTTGAAAGCTATATAATAGCTAAATTCAATATATCCAAAGTAAAAGGCATGCATCTTTATTATAGAGTTTATCTTTTTGGTATATGTTCTCAAGTTGAAATAAATATCATTTTGCTTATCTATTTGATTATTGTCAATTCTATGTTTGATTTTGTTCAATTGATATTCATAGTACATTAAGTTTCTAAATTAATGTATCGTCACATAAATTTAGAGATGAAACTTATAAATTGCTACTTATAATGAAGATGAAACTTCTAGATCTTTGTCTTGTCAGTGGCTTTTATTGGGTCTTTATCCATTGGATATATTGAGTTTGTGTAAATTTAAACACTTTGGTGTTCATGCAATCTTTCTTCATCGAGTTGCAGAAGACAAGCTAGGAGATAATTCTCAATATTTTGCGAAGGTTCTTGGAGACTTCTAGAATGCAATTGACTTACAATTTTGTAAGAAAGCAAGGCCTTGCACTTCTAGATTTTTCATATATTGAATCTCTAGAATAAATACCTTGTGTTTGAGCTCTATTTTTCAATGCATTTCATTTCCTATTCCCTTCCACTCATGCAACAAACAACTTTTTTTGATAAAGCGTAAAGGTGGGATTTTGAAAGGACCCCAACTCTTTTACACAGAAAACCACAAATATAACAATGAAGCTGACAAAACAATAGAAGAATTGCACACAAGGACTAACAAATGAGTTCATCCTCACAACAGCTGTTAATCAACAGCAAAAATGCATTCATCTGACAGCTAAAAGACAGCAAGAGAAAATCAAGAAGCCAAGACAAGATCCTTAAGTTGTTTACACAACACTCAAACAACTTAATTATGACATGATTTATGGTTTTCTTAAGGGGAATACTAGGGAAACACCATGTATAATCAACTAGGTGGTTTTCACATTAGATAAGATATGTCTTGGTGTATTAGCTACGGAATACGTATGATAATTATGGATCAACAACTTTTCATCATCCGTGTCTTATTGCTAAAAGTGATCGACATACTAATTGTCAAATTGTTGAGTTTAATACCAATTTGGGGAATTCTCCAAGTGCTGCTCATGTTGCCCATTGTCACAGATTTGAAGATCTTTGAAACCCTTATCTCTAGACAGCCTGCCCTGAAGAAAATACTTAGAACTCAAACCCCTGGAAATTCATATTCACAAGTTTAATGATCGAGTGTTTATTCTAGCTTCAAGAGATGAAGATATCAGTCCTCAATCAACTGATTGGTCATCATTCTGAATTTTGTCAGAATTAATGTTTGTTGATCACATTTTTCTTGTCTTCAATCTACTTGACATTATTTTAACTGCCACCAATGCCAAATTACTAACTACACTTCCCGGATGATATTAATGTCAGTACAAAATATTTACTGCTATTAAGCTTCAGATTGTTTGCCTTAACTTACTATCTCCATGAGGTAGCATATTACCTATAGTCTATTTCATGTAATTGTAACTTTTTTCCAGTGACCAGATCTTCTCATGATAAGAGGCTGCAATTTATCAATTTGGCTTTGGGCTTAGTGCATACTTCTTCTGTTTTGCGTGGTTGCAACTTTTTGCTACTATCAATGTCATATTTTCCAGATTTATGTGTAACCTCTCACAGAATAATTCTCTAGGTGACCGTAACTTCTAGAAAAGATTTTGACATTCCCAAGCAACTCTAAGCAGATGGCACCTAATTGTTCTGCAACCAGAGTTTTTATTTATCTTTGCTGCTATCAGATAAGGTTAATTACAACTGACCATACTTTATGGGTATTGGATATGATTAACATTTAAGAAGTAAAGTAGCTCTGTATAGTTTGCACATCAGACTAAAAACAATTGCCTTTTAAAACCACAGGACACAGTGAGAAACAAATAACCGAGGGGGGGATGGTATGCTTCAGTGCAGCGTAGGATGCTCTCTTTAATAAACAGCAGTATGCCATGCAGAAGAAGACCCCACTCGTAAACTCATGATTTACAAGGAGAATTTTACTTTTAAGTCTCCATTCGACTCAAGCAATCTGAAAAAAAATAATAATAACTTAATCAGATTCTGACGAAGTCTCCATCAATGCACCGTCAAAAGAAAGCACCATCTCTGACAGGGACTCTGCTAAATCCTCCACATCAGCCTTCTGCAATCCCCATTCTTCTAGCAATTGACCTCCAGGAGAACCCCTTGCAATTCCCCAATTCTGGAGGTTCTGTAACCTTTTCTCCAGATAAGGTAGAATGGCTTTACTGGATCTCAACCTTGTAGCAATGGGAATTGACAAAACATCAAGACCACCCCGTCCTTGAGTTCCAGCAAAGGGACTGGACAGTATTTCTCCATTCTGACCAATGAAATTCCCAAAAATACAAGGGAAAGGCAATGGTATAGGAAGTGGACATCGAGAGACAGACAAGTGGCAAACTGGCAGTCCTCTTGGACAGCCTTTGTGTACACCAACGAGAGAATCTCTTACTTCAGAAAGAAAAGCTTGACCTCCCCGCCCTGCAACCCAGGCACATTAGTAATTTGTGTGTTAGAAAAAGTCTAAAAGATGGCAATGACTATGGAAGCCATATAAAATTGCACCAACAAAAGATTAGAAGACTATGAAAGCCAATGATATTTGACCAAGAAAAGTTTGACATTTAGTTGCACTACTCACAAATCAATCAAATATGTCTATAGGTACGATAAAAACCTGACAAATATTTTCCTTATATAATTTCTTTCAAATTCTCATATTTGAATTGCAGAAGGCCCTTTGAGACAGCACAAAAATGAATAGTGAAATTACCTGAGTGTAAAGCTCCCTGAATCACTAAGGTTTCAACTCCTTCCATATCAGGTGAGTTATCTACTACATCAGGTGTCAATGAATGCAAACTTCTTTCTAAAACACTTCTGTTTGGAATACCTGAAACAGGCAACTTGTATCTTAGTAATCCATACATTGACAAAGCTTAAGCATTTAAATTTCAATCGAAGTTATATTGACAAAGCTTAAGCATTTAAATTTCAATCGAAGTTATATTGACAAAGCTTAAGCATTTAAATTTCAATCGAAGTTATTCTTTGTAGTTTGAAACAAAACAGACTGCACAACATTCCATATAGAAGACCTGCTATGGGAGGGGCTGGGATTGCTGCATCTAAACATGCCACAACTTGCTGCTTGGATTGACGTGAAATGGTTCTTATCATCATGTCCATGTCCAAACTGCCAAGATCAACTTCTGTGATGCTTGATGGTCCTGATACTCCCATTCTAAATGGAAGAGTTGCAGTATGAAAAGCAGTTGCATAAACCGCACTAGAGTGGAAAAGCTTAGAATCATTGATACAAAGGAACCGAAAAGCTTGGCCTTCACAACAAATCAATGCAAGTAAAAATTAACAATACAAATCACACGTGACGAAAGTAATTCCATCAAAAGCAACAATCCAAATTGAGATGTAAAATTGCATTAGCAGATACATTTATAAATTATATTCAGTATACACTAACCATATTTACTTTTACAGTTTTACTGATGGAATGCAAATTTGTATGGTCAGCTTCTTACTGAATTCTACTTTAAAATATGTACAACTTAGAAATAGCTACAAGGAGAAATGCCATGAATTCTGTTGCAGAAGTTGCTATGATGTATCCTTGTTAAGAACATTATCATTTTAAAGAAAACAAGATGGAGCTAGATAAGACTATTTTATTCCTTCAGGGAAATTCTGTTGGAATATTGTAGCCCATGTGTGTAACAGGAAAAAAGACTCATTTTCTGGTTGCAACTGAAAAATCACCGAGTTGGGAATTAAATCATTTAATTTATCCTACAAGCAGGCTTCCTGTAGATATGTGTACAGGGTTTTACATATTTCAGTAATGAAAAAAGTAATATCTGTATTTAGTTTTACATATTTCAGTAATGAATGAAGTAACATCTGTACATAGTTTTTACATTTTTCAGTAATGAATAAAGTAATATCTGTACTTAGTTTTACATATTTCAGTAATGAATGAAGTGGTTAAACAAAATTTATCCTGCCCGTCTCTCTTGCTGCCTAGTATATGCTATGTTTTCTTTTTGTTATTTTTTTCTTGTTTTTGTTACTGTACTGGTAATTTGAACATGGTACCAGAGTCACGGTCAAAGCACACATATGATCTCTCTTTTTTTCTGGATACACAATGCTCTTTTAACATTTTTTTTTCTTGTTTTTGGGATTTTAGAGGCTTCATCAAATTCTGCTACAGACTCTTAAAACCTTATGAAACACTTTAATGGGCAGAAATTTAATCTCTGGAAACTGAGAATGGAAATGCTGGTGGTGGACGACTTGCAGGAATGGTGGTGACCCAAAGCCAGAGAAGCCATCGTCATTAAATGCAAATAAAAAATGGAAGATCAGGGATGCAAAAGCCTGACCACGCATTATCTATCATTTTGTTTGATAATATTGATCCTATTGTCACAAAGTTGGAGCTAGGAAAAGAAGCATGGGATGCCTTAATTTAAGTGTGATACAAAGGATGTGAGAAGAAAGCTTCACTCAAAAATAAAATTTCTTGGAATGAAGATGTGCAATATACAGAGAGTAGGGGAAAGTATATGTCTAAATCCAAATCCATCCTAAATGATTTATCAGCCTGTGATGCGCCAGTCTTCGAACAGGGCTATGATTACCCTTCTTGTAAGCATGGCCTCTTTTGTACCAATGGATTGTGCTGATTCTAGGATCAATGGATAAGCTGACTTTTGAAGAAGAATACTCTGCCTTAGGAAGAAGTAAGGAAGAAAGACACTGGAATAATCTCAAATTACTCTTCTAGACCATTGTTTTTGCCAAGTAGAAAAGACAAATAAAAGAAGTATAGCAGAAGGCATCAACATAAACCAGATTCCCCAAACGGATAATTTAAAGGGAAAAGTAAGGTAAGATGTGAAAAATCTTCTTCAGAGTATTTACCAAAAGTTTTGTTATCTTAATTTCATGGATTGTGAGAACCTTATGTTCATAATGTTAATATAGTCATGAAGTGGGGTGGATCAAGAAAGATTTCCCAAAATTTGTTGCCAAAAAGAAACATAAGAGTGATATGACCAATATCTCTTCTGATCAATTATGTATGTCAACAAGCATGCAAAAAGGAGTTCCGTCTAAATGCTGCTATCTTGGATTGGGAGCCACTCAATACGAGTTACAACCGCAGTTGATTTGTGCAACTGAGCATACGTTGATGTTACAGATTTGGACTAGTATTCAACACTAAAGACATCAAGTTATGCAAGAAATTCATGTTGCATGAGGAATTACAAGGATTTGATTTATCCCAGTAGACGAGTTAAAATTTAAAAAAAAAATTGACACAATGTTGAATACTAGCTTTGAAACAGATGATATATATGACAGTCAGTTGACAAGGACAAAAAATGGAAGCTGTAATGACCTACCAAAGAAAAGGAGACAATTTCTAGAATAGCAGATCTAGCATATTTTAGAGATGAACATTTTGCATAAAGTTAAACATAATCAATGTTGAATACTATATATATATCAGATTTTATGCATGTTCCCTTTGCAAAAATTGGCCTTTTTTGCCCAAATTTGTCTGCAGACTTTTGGGTGTCTTTCTCTCACCTGTTGAGTTTTCTTTCAAACATTTTCACATTTTCAGATTTTTCTTACTTTGCTTGCCTCTTATATGTAATGAACTCGTCAATCTTTCAGGTTTGCTTCCAATTTTTCTTGGAATTCTTTTGCCTTCATGTGGGTGTGGATGTGTACACATATAAGATGCATAGTAGAAAGCAAAGAAAGCAAAGAAAGCAAAATGCTTGGTGCTTCAGGTAACTCTAAAGATACTCTTAGTGAAATCAGTTTGTTTTCCCTAAATTTTTCTTTACTCAAATGAACCTTAGTTAAATTAGACTGTTTCCTCTCTCTGAGCTTTTCTTCTCTGTGTTCTAGAAAGTAAAAGATATAATTATTGGACCACCAGTACATAATCCCAGTTTTACATTCTGTTTCCTTCACTGTTCTCAAATTCTCAATTATATCATAGTAAAAGAAAATAGATTTCATACTTTTAGCCAACGAAGATAGCCCCACTGGTACTGTAAGACTGCTAAAAGATGAAAGTTTGACAAAAGAGATGGCATCATGAAGTGCCCTTGTCATTGAACTTCTCATATCACGAAAGTTTGTGTAACTGCTGGGATCTCTTGCAGTATACATAAGAATGGGAGTACGTGCATATTCATCTGCTATGGATTCCACGAAATCAACTGCGATACTTGCAAAACCACCAGAGTCATCAACAAGAAATTGAAAACCCTGCATGTGAACCAGTCCCAAGAAATCAGATTAAAGATAAACAAAAGAAGTCAATGTGAATGATGGTACTAGGGCCTGCAATACATTAATTTAGAAAAACCTTTAGATAAATCAAAATGAAAGTTTTAGATGGCACGAAACAATGATAATAATATCACAAAGGAGTATTGCATGGTAACACTAGGTGATGTAGAGATCTCAAATCAAGAAGCTGGTGTGAGCATATTTAATCAATAAAAGTTGAGAGGAACATCTAGGTGTGAATGAGAATTATAGCAAGGGCTAAACACAATCATTTAAGTCTACTTTATGAGAAATTCCATGACTCACTGGGAATCATCATACTATTATCCTAGTAAAATAAGTAACTTTCCCATTTGATTTCTACTAGGCATTATGAAAATGTATAATTAATGAAAGTTGCAAGAACCGTAGCATGGGATGAACACAAAATGCAAGTCTACTTTATGAGAACTGCCATGACCCAATGTGAAAGGCCATTATTCAATTCTAATTATACTTTTGTTAAAACGTGTAACAAGACTTTGGAAGATACTAACACCTTTGATAGGTTGTATAACAAACTGCTCTAGAAATACATGCTCGTTTAACAATTTGGAAAGAATAATGAATCTTTGGCAAGTGCCTTTCATCTAATGTCAAAAGGAAAGAGAACATGCAATCATTGTCTCAGGAAGGGAAACAACCAGCTAAGGCATCTACCAAAGATAACTCTACCTACAAAAATACAAGATGTTATTTCTCTGATAAGATGGATCACCGAAAGAAAGACTTCAGATAGAGAATATGGCTACAAAACAAAAGGAAACAATCGAAGACAAATAATAATCAGGCCATCTTTGAGCTATGAAATTCTCTCCATCATATATGGAGCCATTATCTCACTGTCACACATATACAACTTGTCCCTTCCATTCAGGATACGCTGAATATGTCATTCAGATTTGTTGTCATATTTAGATGCAAAGGCTCTTCGCATTCTATTGTTTGAAGAAACACAGAAAAACTGTTTCTTTTGTGCTCTGACCTTCTCTTGGATCTTACTCTTCTCCACAGGTTCGTGAACCCTAGGCTATGTCCTTGTATCTCTTGGATTTTCAATCTCAAACTCTGACCTCAACCTTGAGACCCCAAAAACGCATTGCCTTGAGCTCTTATAACATAAAGGAAGATTAAACCACAACATTAGTGAATAACGTGAGAGAGGGAAGAGAGTAATAATTAATCTTATTATGCTCAGATCTGCATGACATGTATGCTCCCCCATGTTTTGCAACTGTCAACTGACTCCTCACTTTCTCGGAACCATGTATACTATACCCATTACATATAGTCTAACCAGTCTGACAGTTTACCTACAAAAGTATTGAAGCAGAAAAAATATTTCTTATATCAGACTCTCCTTAAATACAAACTGTAGCATACAGTTCCAAATTTCCAATAAAATAGTATAGAAAGATATATTATGATTCATCCCATTAAAGCAAGACAGACATCTAATCTATTATATCCTTATACATGCATCCAACTCATTCCCTCTACACAAAATACATTTCTACTAAGAATAGTACTATATACAGAGAATAAATGTCATTTGTCAAATTTAATGACCGAGTTCAGTCAAAAGCAATCTGTTGACAAGTACATTTTCTAATAACCTCCTAGCCCCAATACCACATCATCCCCATATTTTGTTTAGGGTGGTGTATGTGTGTGTACATGTGTATTGAGTAATAAAAACTTGTACGAATTTCAGCCATGAATCTCTTGCAGTATAGAAAAACAGCAGTAAAACTTGTAACTCACGTGTTATAGGTCAAAGGAATAGTTTGGTTTGAAGAGCACACGCTTATACTGAAGGGGGGGGGGGGGGGGGGGAATCAGTATAAGAATATCTTTTTAAAACTTTTTAAACTAAAACACAACTTCAAAACATCAAAAACTGCACATGCAAGAACACTAGAATTACGTGGAAAACCCTTTTGGGAAAAAACCACGGCAAAATATTGCTTTCATTAATTTTCTTACAAACATGCAGGCCCCAACCCACATAAGACACCAATCTTGTTTTAACAAAAGTGAGCTCCATCTCACTGGAAGCACCAACTCTCCCTAAGCACTAACCCAATAAGAGACACCAATCTCTTGAGATGAGAGGCACCAACCTCCAATACAGCAGGCACAATATCTTCTTGTGAATATTCTCTTCAATGGAAGACGAACAATCACATACAAAACTGCAAGCACTCTTTTCAAATCAGCTTATAAACTTCTCATAGATCTGCTATTAAGTTCTCTTACAAATCTGCTTGTGTTCGTTTATAAATCTGCCATGAAGTCTTCTTCACAAAATTGATTTTCTATAATCACATCGCTGACCCTTCACATACCAAGCTCACCTCTTCACTTAGTCGCTACTCTTCTTCAATTTTTTTTTTAACTCTGTTTTAGACTCAGAAAATATAAAATACTGAATAGTTCCCTTTTCTAAAACATCATACTCACTTCCCTTTTGTTGGTGTTGGAAATAAGCCACACCCGGACCGACGATGGACTGGTCCAAGAGGGGCCAGTAGCTCAGTGGTAGAGCACTCCAGCAGCGATGGAAGGTCCTAGGTTCGAGTCCCAGCTGGTCCATGTCTCAACATGGTATCAAAGCCAGGCCCAGGCTAGGAGCCCCAAGCACACGAGAGGTGTGGCTTAAGGGGGGGTGTTGGTGTTGGAAATAAGCCACACCCAGACCGACGATGGACTGGTCCAAGAGGGGACAGTAGCTCAGTGGTAGAGCACTCCAGCAGCGATGGAAGGTCCTAGGTTCGAGTCCTAGCTGGTCCATGTCTCGACACCTTTTTCACCATACCAATGCCTTTCATGCAAATCATATTTCTTCTAACACATCACACCTTTTTATTTGAGAAAGTTTCCAAAAGGAAATAAAACAATGACCATGTGCACCAAGAAAAGCCATAAAATATGGTGCTTTTAAAAAAAACTTCAGCCGCTTCAAAAAAATTTGCTTTTATTTTAGCAATCAATATCTCCATTTTATAAAAAAAAGAAAGTCGGCTTTATTAAAGATAGAAACATCGCTTTTTCTTTTGATCAATAAATCTGATTCTTCATGCTTTTTGTTTTTAGCAATAAATCTCTCCGCAAAAAGAAACTCCACGCTTCGGATTTATTAAAGATAGAAACATCGTTGTTTCTTTTTAGCAATAAATCTGATTGTGGTGCCTTGGGGAATATGTTTAAATCTTTAATTTAAACATTTATCGTTGCATGAACATGGTATCAACAACATTTTCCTTAAATAACATTGGTGTGTCCTTTGACATCAATGACAATATTCTAACAATCTCCCCTTTTGTCATTGATGGCAACTTCATACTTACTAAACTACTCCCCTTGTCTCTACTTCTCCCCTGTCTCTATTTCTCCCCCTTTGACATCAATGGCAAACAAAACTACTTGTTCTTCTGAAACTTCTTCACCACGAAGCTGAAAGATATGGCTATAGTAAGCTCCCCCTAAGTCAATACTTCTTATTGACTGAAAGAGTGTGTGATCATTCCCAACTTCTTTCTTAGGTACTCAAAAGTTCCCTTTGGAAGTGGCTTCGTGAAGATATTTGCAATCTATTCTTTGGTGGAAACATACTCCAACTTCACTTCTTGATCAACAACCTGCTCTCTTAAGAAATGATACTTAATCGGAATGTGCTTTGTCCTAGAGTGCATGATTGGATTCTTGGAAATGTCAATCGCACTCGTATTGTCGCAGAAAATAGAGATGGGATGTTCATACTCTACCTTGGTGTCCTTCAATGTTTGCTTCATCCATAAAACCTGTGTGCAACAAGAAACTGCTGCAATGTACTCTGCTTCAGCTGTAGACAAAGAAATAGATGCTTGTTTCTTACTCAACCATGAAACAAGATAATCTCCTAGAAAGAATGCACCTCCGCTCCTGCTCTTTCTATCATCAATGTTGCCAGCCCAATCTGCATCTATGTATGCTGTGAGGGTGAAATTTTCACCTTTTGGATACCACAACCCAAAATCCATAGTGCCCTTAAGATATCTGAATATCCTTTTTACTGCATTCACATGTGTGTCCTTTGGTGCAGCCTGAAATCGAGCCACATATCCAACCGCTTGCATAATATCAGGTCGTGTAGCTATTACATACAATAAACTTCCAACCATAGATCTTGTTGATGATTGTTTTTAGACAAGTCAACAATTAGAGTGAAATACAAAGTATCTGACTCCCTCTTGAGCAAAGCCTCTCGAATGCTGAACTATGTGATCAAACAAGATGACTCCAAGGTTCCTTTCTGATGATTATGTAAGAGACAGCTCAGTGACTAAGTATGATTTTGCTGTTAAACACAAAGGGACTTACATTAGATCTGTCTTCTTTCATTCAGCTTATCTCTCCTTCAGTGTGGATGATATGTATACAAGGTCTCAATAACAAAGAAATAGAAAAAGGGTGAGGGTTTAGAAAACTAATCTAAGGTCAATGAAGCAATGATGAGGTATTGAACAGACAAACTCCTGATTTAACCTAACTTCACTTCGCCAAGGGTGCCTACAACTACATGAAGCTGGTGCAATCTCCTAAGGTTACGCGAAAGGTTTTCAAATCATGAAGGCTCATATAAGCACCCATCGAATGGCGCAGCTCAAACAAGCACCCACAATCGAACTTATGCAATTATTAAGGCTCAGACTAGCTTTACACAACACTTCACCGGCGATGAATGTTAAAAGCATGAGCTAGGAGTTGATCAAATATTCAATACAACATGCATTACAACAAAGAGCTTCTAATCTACTTCTAATTTACTTTGAAACATCTCTCCACTTCATTAAGTACAAGAAACCATGTGATTCCAGAAGATAACACTTGAACACCAAACAAATAGCTCCAATGTCTTTGCATTAATCTTGAAAAATATTTACAACAGCTTCAAATCCTCTCAGAGAATTTTGAGAGTCTCCTATTCTATTCCTAAAAATCTACAATCTATCACTACTCTCTATGAACTACTCTACTACAAATGAGGCAACAAGGCCTTTATATAGTGGTCCAGTATTACAATGAATGGCTAAGATTAATTCAATAGCCAAGGGTCTAGATCGTGCCACCTCAGAGGTAGTTACAACAATTTGCTATTTTTAGCACAAAAGAGAGAGGCAATGAAGGCACATTTTCCAATGTGATAAGGTAAGGCGAAAGCATTTAAAATATCTTCCACATAGGAATCCCTTTGGCTTCTTTCATTAAATGATACATTTAATGCATTAAATAATGCGGCTAATCAAAATTGAATGATGTGTACTCGCCACATAGATGCCACTTCAGCATACTTTGAAAATTGTATCATCTTTGTGTAATGTATTCAATGTGATTGCTTGAACTTGTATGTTTAGGAATACAACTTATTGATCTTGCCTTGTTCATTCTTCTTGTAGACTGGATGTATGATACTTGTTGCTTCACTTGACTAACTTCATAATTCTTTCTTCTTCTTGTAAGCAAGTTGATGTGAATCTTCTTTGATGATGCTCTTGATGTAGAGTGAGTAATAGAGTAGATGATGATGACTTGAAGTAGAATGTATGATAATCTTCATTCATGAAGAGTAGGAGAATCTCTTGGACTTGAAGGTTGAATGGAGCTTGAAGTATGATGGATGAATATCTTTGCTTGATGATAGGATGAAGATGAAGTGTACCTTCATGATGATCTTTGAAGTGACCCTTCGGAGTGTAGTAGATGACCTCTCAAGGAGACTTGAAGGCATTAGAAGAACTTGAAACTTGATGAATCTTGACTTGAAGCTTGGATGAATCTTTGAAGATTGAGAGATCTTAACTTGAAGCTTGGATAAATGAATGCTTCAAATCATGTTGCTCTTGATGAAGTACACTTGAACTTGATATGATCCAACATGATGTATTGATGTAGGAGACTTGAGGTGTGACCTTTTAGAGTGGTGTTCCCTTTGCAACTTGAAGGTGACTCAAGTACTTGCTTTTGATGACTCCTTGGCTTCACCAACACTCCCTTCTCTCAAGGATGCAACTAAATGATGATCTTGAAGAGTACATGATGATGATGCTTCTTTCTTGCATTGACAACTTCTTAGCTTTACTCCTCAACTAAAGGTGACTCTAGGCGCTTGCTCAAAGGTGACTCCTTGAGATTTATTGATGCTCCTACAAGACAAGATAAACAATATATCAATCACTTCATAAGATAGGAATAACTTTAAACATGTAATAATCCTTTTCAAGCTTAGGCGCAAATATAGGTAAAAATAGGAACAAAATGCGCCTAACACAAATTAGTCCCACATTCATTATTTCAAATGATTTCTAGCAATTGTAAAGTTTTAAAAATGATCTCCCTTATCAAGGCGCCTACTTCTAGGTGTGAACTGAGAGACTCCCCTCAAGGCGCCAATTTAAACTTGATTTTCACCTCTACAAGGCTAGGCGCTGATTTAAAGATATACCAACATTTTGATCTTAAGGCGCTAAAGTGATTTGGGAAGGTAAGATAGGGCGCCTAAACTCTTCATACACGATTTTAGTTATTTAGAAAACTTCTAACACTAGACGCTCATTGAATGGTGCTTTCCTCCTCCTAAATCTAGGCGCCTAAACTCATGTAGCTCAATCTTGACATCCTTAAGGCTCTCCAACACTTTATATACCCTTGTGAGATTATTCTACCCTTAGGCGCAATCTATTACTGTCTTAAACTCCATTCTCACATCAAGGCGCCCAAACTCATGTCCTTCAACCTAAGGCGCAATTGTTATGATCTTCTGAACATGCAATGGGCGCCTAAACTCTTCAATCATTCCTTTGTCCCAAATTTGGATGTTTAAGGTCTCTTATGCCAATTTCAATCAAGGCGCCCTATCTTGGAGCGTTTGGAAGTTGATCTTCCTCTAGGCGCACTTTGAAGCTCAACCTAAGGTGCTCATGTGGGTGTCTGCAAGTGAGAAAATGCGCCTAACCTCACTGAACAAATTCGCGCCTAGATTTGGCAGTCTCAGGGCATAAGGTATATTGAAAAATATATTTAAGTATAAGAAATTGAATTTCTTATACTTTAAATATTTTTCAATATACCTTTCAGGATGTTTGAGATAGGTCTCAGATCCACTGGATTTAACATGTAGATTATAGAATTTGGAGGATCCACCAGATTTCAGACTTAGTCAATTTTTCAGTGTTTCAGGATATCAGGCTATCAGACTTAGTCATTTTCAGGGTCTCAATCATCAGGATCAGGTCATCAAGGGGCTCTAAGACTCAAACACCACTGACTTCATCATTCAAAGGACATCATCCTGGACTTAGCAAAGCATTGGAATTCAAAAAAAAGGGGGTCCCCATTTGCAATGGGGCGAGTGATTTGGTCACAACAGATCTATACAAAGTTTGATTAGCTTCAGGAGATTCATCATCCTTGCTCAACTTGCATCTTGTAACCATGGGGGAACTCACAGGATTGCAATTCTCAATCCTGAATTTCTTCAACATCTCCTTAATGTACTTGGTTTGAGAGATAAATATGCCTCTATCTAATTGTAAAATTTGCAAACCAAGAAAGAAAGACAACTCACCAAGCATAGACATTTTGAACTCCTTTTGCATGTTAATGGCAAATTCTTGACACATTTTTTCACTGTTACCTCGAAAAATGATATCAACATAAACAACAAAAATAACATGTAATCACCTTCATTTTTTACATAAAGGTTGTTGTCCGCAATACCTCTTTTGAAGCCTTGCTGCTATAGATATTTGTCCAATCTTGCATACCAAGCTCTGGGGGCTTGTTTCAGCCCATAAAGTGCCTTCCTTAACTTGCAAACATAGTTCTGATTTTTTGAAATAATAAATCCATTAGGCTGTTCAATGTAAACTTCTTCCTCCAAGTTTCGATTCAAAAAGGCTGATTTTACGTCCATCTGATAGACTTTGGAATTTTTAAAACTAGCAAGAGCTAAGAACATTCTTATGGCTTCAATCCTAGCAACTAGAACAAAAGTCTCTTTGAAATCAATACCCTCAACTTGAGCGTATCCCTTGCATACAAGTCTTGCCTTGTTCCTTACAACTTGGCCATCTTCATTCAACTTATTTATGAACACCCATTTAGTACCGATTACATTCTTATCCTTGGGTATTGGAACAAGTTCCCAAGTTTCATTCTTCTCAATTTGATCAAGCTCTTCTTCCATGGCCTCTATCCAATGCTTATCTTCAGCTGCTTCTTTGAAGCTCTTAGGTTCAATTTTCAACAGCAAGGATATGTCTTCATCTTCTGAATAATGTACCATCCTTCTTGTTGTTCTTGTCCTACCATCTTCTATTATCAAATCTTCTGGATGATTCCTTTGTATAAACTTAGATGGTGTTTTTGTTGGTACTTTTGATGGTGTCGTCTGCTCAACTGTTTCAACTTCTTTTTCTTCTACATTTTATTTGTCTTCATTGCACTCCTCTGCATTTTGATCATCAACCTCTTGTATCTTTTCTGGAAGATTTCTTTCTTCATCAACTTTTACGTTTGCACTTTCAACAACTTTGTGCAACCCTTTATTATAGCATCTGTAGGCTTTACTCTTTGAAGAGTATCCAAGAAAAATTTCTTCATCTGCTCTTGGATCAAATTTTCCTAGATTGTCTTCATCTCTTCTAATATAGCATGGACTACCAAACACTTTAAATTACTTCACCGATGTTGGCCTACCTTCCATAATTCATACGGAGTCTTGCTGCCATTTACTCTGGTTAGGCCACGGTTCTAAATATAAACAGCAGTATGAACTACTTCTGTCTAGAAAGAATCAGAAGCCTTGGACTCTTTTAGCATGCTTCTAGCCATCCCTTGAACTGTCCTATTTTTCCTTTCAACTACACCATTTTGCTATGGTGTTCTTGCAACTGAAAACTGTCTTCTTATGCTGTGCTTTTCGCAGAAATTTTCAAATTCACTTGAAGTGAATTCTCCTCCTCTATTTAATCGAAGACATTTGATCTTCTTGCCAGTCTCATTCTCCACTAGGCTTTGAATGGATTAAATTTGTCGAGAGCTTCAGATTTTTCCTTCAAGAAAGCAACCAAGTCATTCTAGAAAAATCATCAATTAATAGCATAAAATATCTTTCACCTTGCATACTCCTTGTTCTGGTTGGCTCGCATAAATCCGTATGAATCAGCTCTAGAGGCCTTGATGTAGAATACTCCTTGGACTTGAAGCTTCCTCTAGTTTGCTTCCCCAATTGACATTCTTTACAAATTACGTTTGAAGGTTTTGAGAGCTTTGGCATATCTCTCATTGCTTCCTTCTGGTTGATCTTAACAAGGTTGTCAAAACTTAAGTGCTGCAATCTCTTATGCCACAGCCAGCTTTCTTCTTCCTGAGTCATACGACACTTTTCACTTTTGATGTCATTAAGAATGTAGAGATTGTTGCTTGCTCTACTAGCTTCAGCAATGGATCTGCCTACTTCACTTATTTCACATCCTTCAGAATTGAAAGTAAGAGTGTGTCCTTGGTCACACATCTGGCTCACACTGAGAAGATTTGTTTTAAACCTTCAACATTTAAAACACTTTCAATTTTTGTTCTTCCATCATCTAGAATAAGAGTGCCTTTACTTGAAATCTTAGCTAAAGCATTGTCTCCAAACCTTACTGTTCCACCATTCGTTCTCTTCAAGGTGAGAAATTTGCTTCTGTCACCCGTCATATGTCTTGAGCAGCCACTATCAGTGTACCATTGATCGCCTTCATTATGTGTATGTAGGATTGTTTGAACAATCATAGAATTTTCTTTTTCTTTTGCTTTCTTCTTTCTCCAAACTTTTGAATTTTCTTCCTTTTCTTTGACCTTTTTCTCTTCTCATTTTGTTTAGGAGTCTCTGCAAAATTACTTCTACAAACCTTTGCAGTATGACCAAAATTATTGCATTTGTAGCATATGACATTAAAATTCATTAAAGGGGAAAAAGAATTCAGATTCCTATTCATGAAACCTTGATTTTTGTTCTTGTTCCATGCAGGATTATTTCTAGGATATTCTCCATAATCCCTAGCTCTATGATTGATATTTTTTCTTGCATGTACCCTACAATCCATAGCCTTATGACCAAAATGATTGCATGAAAAACAATAGCCATAAAAAGAGTTATGAAACCTAGTTATTTGAGTTTGCCTGGATGGAAGAGGTTTTCTGAAGACATTATTTCTAATTTCAGAATATGAGCTTGCTTCCTGACTTTCTTTTACCTTGTTTCCTTCACTTTTGAGACTATTTCTATTTTTCTTCATTTGTTTTCTTGGATGTTTTAGCTACTTTGGAACTTTGGCCTTCTTCATATCCAATGCCATTTTTATCAAACATATACTTTTGAGCAGTGATGAAAAACTCGCCATTAACTCGCCTGACCCGCGAGTACTCGCGCGGCAGAAACTGGGGCGAGTTTTTATCAGTAAAACTCGGCCCGAGTTTTTGATAAAACTCGCGGCGAGGTTTCTGATAAAAAATCGCCAAAAAACGCGAGTATTTCATGGAAAATCCGGCACATAAAAACATGTTCGGTTTTTAACAATTAAAACACTAAAAATCGAAAACCCTAAAGCATTATTTGTTATTTTAAGAAGTCGCGAAACCCTCCCGACGGCTCCCGGCGGCGCGAAAACCTCCTGCAGCGCAATTCAGTGACTCATTTCGAAATCTTCCAAACATTTGGCGGCGAAATCTTCTAACTTTCTAAGTTCTAACTGGTAAGATTTTAAATGAAGTTATGAACTGTTAAAAAAATTTAAAAACGAAAGTTTTAAAAAGATCGTATCATATGAAAGGAGAGATTTCGGACGAACTGTAGTCTGCGACTCTGCATTTGTATCGATTATTTGATTCATCATTGATCATTCATTATAAATTTTTAAATGACTGTAGTCTGGTCACTCTGGACTCTGTAGTTGTAATATCAATATTATCAAATATGTATCATAAATTAAACATAATCATATGATATTATGAAAGCATTGAAAGAAGAGATTTTGGACGAACTGTCAAAATTTACAAATATGTATCATAAATTAAACATAATCATATGATATTATGAAAGCATTGAAAGTTCAAAGGAGAGATTTTGGACGAACTGTCAAAATTTATATAAATTTTGACAGTTCGTCCAAAATCTCTCCTTTCATATGATACATTTTTACCTAAATTTCAAATTTTGACAGTTCGTCCAAAATCTCTCCTTTCATATGATACATTTTTACCCAAATTTCAAATTTTGACAGTTCGTCCAAAATCTCTCCTTTCATATGATACATTTTTACCTAAATTTCAAATTTTATTAGTCTTTAGTGATTAGTCATTGACTATAAACTTAAACTTGAAGTATAAATTTTGACAGTTCGTCCAAAATCTCTCCTTTCATATGATACAGTCTTTTTAAAATTTCGAGTGAAATTTAAAATCATCCTAATCCTATATAAATTTTAATTTATAACAATCCATTCACGCTCCATATAAATTTTGACAGTTTGTCCAAAATCTCTCCTTTCATAATTCATATTCATAATTTCATATGATACAGTCTTTTTAAAAGTTCAGTTTTTTTATTAGTCACACTGTCACTAAGTAAAAAAATTGAAAATTAAAACCATCATAATCCTATATAAATTTTAACAATTCGTCCAAAAACTCTTCTTTCATATGCTCAGTCATTTTTTAATTTTTGTTTTTTATAATATAGTGACCAGTCATTTAAATTTTTAATGATAAATAGGAAATTACTGTCAAAATTTTATAAATAAAAGTTAAAACACATATCTTATAAATAAATTATAATATAGTCCAAAATCTCTTATTTCATATGATATAGTCTTTTTATAATTTCGAATCTCGTTTAATTTTTATAGCAAAAGAGTCAAAATACAGCAACTGTGTTATTGTCATTGTCAAATTTAAATTTTTAATTTGTTGTCTCTTTTTTTGATAGGTAACAGGTTATAACTTATGGCTTCTGCAAGTGGAACTGGAGGTAGAAGAACCGGTGGCAAACCTAAAGACCCTTGCTGGAAACATGGGACACCAGGTCCAAAGCGAGGAGATGTGATTTGTAACCATTGCAATAAACATATGTCCGGAGGCGTTAATCGACTTAAATACCACCTTGCAGAAGTCCCTTGCAATGATGTTGAGATATGTGACAAAGTACCTGTGGAGGCTCAGAGGGAGGCGCACGTCCTCCTTATGGATTATGAACGAAAGAAAGCAGCTAAAAAGAGAGCAGCAGAGGCAATGGCAGCCCCAAACCGAGATTTGAGTTCTACAGGGTCAGATTATAGAGGTGTAAGTGGAGAGGCCTCTTCTACACCTTCCATTGGGCCACGGATACGACGATCAGGCAAAGGGCTTGATAGCTTTTTTGTTCCTCGGAACACTCCTGGTTCGCAACCTTCATTAGATGGTCTTGCAAATACATGGAATAGAGAGGTGCATCGTGAGGCGAAGTTGGCATGTGCACGATTTTGGTACTACAACAATATTCCCTTCAATGTCGCTTCGAGTCCTTATTGGGAGCACTTGGTCACTGCATTGACTGTGGCAGGTAAGGGGTTCAAGGCCCCAAGTCGTCATGAGTTGAGTGGCCCATTGTTGCAGGAGGAGGTGGAACACACACATCTACTAGTACAGGATCAGAGGAAAGTTTGGGAAAGAAAAGGTTGCACTATTTTATCTGATGGATGGACAGATGCCAGGAACAGAACTCTCATCAATTTTTTAGTGGCTTCAGCGGGGCAGCTAGTCTTTTTAAAATCAGTTGATGCCTCCAATCAAATAAAAAATGCAGAAACCTTGTGCAACATGTTGGATGAGGTAGTGATGGAGGTGGGAGTGGAAAATGTCGTCCAAATAGTGACTGACAATGCAGCTGCATATGTGGCAGCCGGTAGACTTCTAGAGGCGAGGCATCTGACCATTTTATGGAGCCCTTGTGCTGCCCATTGTATTGACCTTCTTCTTGAGGACATTGGAAAAATAAGCTGGGTGAAGAATGTGGTTGAAGAGGCAAGAAATATCACAAAATACATCTACAACCACACATGGGTGCTAAATCTTATGAGAGAGTACACTGGTGGCAAGGAGCTCACACGATCAGGAGTCACACGCTTTGCCACTAATTTCCTTACCTTGCAGAGTATAGCATCATTATTGCCCCACCTTAGGCGCATGTTTGTGGCTGAAAGGTGGTTGGAGAGTCCTTATCATAGGAAGCCAGAAGCAGAGAGGGTCGTGAAAGCAATTTATGATGCTGTCATGGAAAAATCCTTGGAGGAGATCATCAAGGTAAGTTTTTAAACACTAATTTTTATTTGCTAATGTTAAAATTTGCTGATTTTGTAAAAAACTTATATTTATATTTGTTGAATTTCAATTACTATAATTTTCTAATTTTATTTTCATCCACTATTGATTTAGGTGTCAGAACCGTTGGTTAGAGTTCTACGATTGGTGGATGGGGATCAAAAGCCCATGGGGTATCTATATGAGGCCATGGATAAGGCCAAAGAGGCCATTCAGCATTTGTATGGGTCGAATAAAACAAAATATGAACCCATATGGCGCATTATTGATCGGAGGTGGAATCGACAACTCCACCAACATATTCATGCTGCTGGTTACTATTTGAACCCCGCATTTTTCTTCTCCTCTTCATTCAAAGCAGATGCAGAGGTTAAGCTTGGCCTGAACACATGCTTGGAGAGGTTGGTCTTTGATGATAACCTTCGAGACATCATACTCGATGAGTTACAGGCCTATAAGAATGCGGATGGGCCGTTTTTTTCTTCAAGAGATGCCATTCGTAGGAGATCCACTTTGCAACCAGGTAAAATACATATGTTTATTTTTCATTTACTATCTATTTTAATTTTTAAGTTTACTAAAATCCTTACAAAGTTATAAATGTTATCCTTGCAGATTTATGGTGGGATGATTATGGTTCCTCAACGCCTAATCTTCAAAAGATAGCCATCCGGATTTTATCCCAGCCTTGTAGTGCATCTGGTTGTGAGCGCAACTGGAGTGTTTTTGAGGCCATTCACACAAAGAAGCGCAACAGGTTGACTCAAAAGCGCTTGAATGACCTTGTCTATGTGCGGTACAACCTTCGGTTGCATGAGAAGAAGGTAGAAGGCCAAGAATCATATCAGGCATTGGACCTTGACGACATTGATCCATATTCAGATTGGATTGCCGAGGATGTTGATGTTGATCCATCACTTGATGATGATGATATAGCTGCTATGGAGAGGGATACAGCGGAATGGCAAGCAAATGTCGCAGCATATGAGGATTCAGAGACAGAGTCAGATGATATTGATGTGCCATCAGGGGCGGGTTCCTCACATGTACCGTTTGATCCTATAGATGAGGATCCTGTTGAGCATACCTTGGCTATACCAGCCACTTCTGCACCACCCACACAGAGAAACAAAACTCTTTTGAGCTTTAGTCGTAGAAAAAATTTATGATTTGGATTTTCTAGTGATGATGGAACTCTTTTTTTGGTCTATGATATGTATTATCAAACTGGTATTTCATATGTATTCGAAGGTTGAACTCTTTTTTTTGTCTATGATATGTATTAAACTCTTAATTTTGATTTATATATGAAGGAAATCAGCAATGCATTCTACAATTTCAGAAATGTGTGTTTTTTAAGAATATTTTTACATAAATTATGTTTGCTGAGTTATTGCCGAGTTTTTCCCTGAGTTTTTGGCGAGTCCCGAGTTTTTAAAAATTTTGGGTCTGCCGAGTTTTTGCCGAGGCCGAGTTTTTCAACTATGCTTTTGAGAATTGATGATCTTGTTCAAAGTTTCTACACACTTTTCATTCTTTAAATCCCTATTTGCTTGAGCCATAGCTTTGTCCAATTGCTTCCTTAGAGAAACAATTTCAGATTCTAATTTTTCACAGTTTTCTTCTTTCATCTACAATTGATTTCTCATTTCTTCCTCAATTCTTTTGGCCTCTTCAATCTGAATTTTCAGATCTACAATTTTCTTTTCAGCTTCCTTAAAAGCTTGTGATGCTTTATCCTTTGATTCATTGTCTTCTTGAAGCCGCACTTTCAGTTTTGAATTTTTTCTTTTAAGCTTTTCAATCTCATTATAGGCAAAGAAAAGCTCTTCTTCAAGATCTACACCATCTTCTTCATTAGTCTTTTTTTCTGAATCTTCCTTTTGATCACCTTTTTCTTCTTTTGCCATAAAGAGTATTTCTTCTTTTTCACTAGAAGACTCTCCATCACTATCTTCTGATGAGCTGATGTATTCTTTGGAATAAAGACTCTTTTTGGAATTTTAAAAATTCATTTTTTTCTCTTGATAACCCTTCTTGAAGTATTGGGGTTTTTTCTCATTATTGCTGCCCTCATTCTTTGCATATGGACATTTGGAAGCAAAATGTCCTACTTTTCCACAACTGAAGCACTTGAAAGGTAACTTGCCTTTGTATTTCCCCGATCCCTTCTTTAGTCTTCTCATGAAGTAAGCTTCTTCTTCGTCATCTAAATCATCATTGTCACTTGGTTCATGCTCCTTATTTTTTCCTTTCTTTGAAACTTTGAAGGCAGCTTCCTTTTTGGATGGTTGATCAACGGTTCTCATCTCATAGGCAGTTAGGATCCCATGCAACTCATCTTTCATTAGCTTGTCAAGATCTTTCATTTCTTCAATGGCAGAAACCTTTGCATCAAATCGCAAAGGGAGGGACCTTAGAACCTTTTGTACAACTTTGGATTCTTCGATCTCTTCACCAAGACCTCTAATGGTATTGGCTATCTCATCCACACGAAGTAGGTATTGAGCAATATTTTCTTCTTCCATTTTGAGGCCTTCAAACTGTCCTATCTAAGTTTGAAGCTTTGCTTTTTTTACTTTGCCGTCTCCTTCATAAATATTTTTCAACTTATCCCACATTTCTTTTGTAGATTTGCAATGCATTACCTTCACGAACTCAGATTCGGACAGCCCACAAAGAATAGCATTCTTGGCCTTGGCATTACATTCACTAACATTCTTTCTAGCAATATCAGTTGGAGGAGTCACAGGAGTTGTATAGCCATCAACAACAGATTGCCAAATATCAAACCTGAGAGCACTCAAATAAGTTTCCATTCTTATGCTCCAAAATGCGTAATTAGTTCCATCAAATAGAGGTGTTGTATTTGAAGAGAAACCATATCCATCATGACCAACCATGTGTGCTTCTCAAGATCTACCTTCAAGCTTGTTAGGCTTTCTCCAAAGGAACCTGCTCTGATACCAATTGAAGAGCACACGCTTATATTGAGGGGAGGGGGGGGGGGGTGATTCAATATAAGAATATCTTTTTAAAACTTTTAAAACTAAAACACAACTTTAAAACATCAAAAACTGCACATGCAAGAACACCAGGATTACGTGGAAAACCCTTTCGGGAAAAAAACACGGCAAAATATTGCTTTCATTAATTTTCTTACAAACATGCAAGCACCAACCCACATAAGATGCCAATCTTGTTTTAACAAAAGTGAGCTCCAACTCACTAGAAGCACCAACTCCCCCTGAGCACTAACCCAGTAAGAGACACCAATCTCTTGAGATGAGAGGCATCACCCTCCAATACAGCAGGCACAATATCTTCTTGTGAATATTCTCTTCAATGGAAGATGAACAATCACATACAAAACTGCAAGCACTTTCTTCAAATCAGCTTATAAACTTCTCATAGATCTGCTATTAAGTTCTCTTACAAATGTGCTTGTGTTGAGTTTCAGCAATAAATCTCTCCACAAAAAGAAACTCCACACTTAGAAACTTCATGCTTCAGCTTTATTAAAGATAGAAACATCACTATTTCTTTTTAGCAATAAATCTGATTGTGACGCCTTGGGGAATATGTTTAAATCTTTAATTTAAACATTTATCGTTGCATGAACATGGTATCAACAGCATTTGCCTTAAATAACATTGGTGTGTCCTTTGACATCAATGACAATATTCTAACATGGTTTTCATAAATCAAAGGTTTGGATTTCATGAATCATGAATGAAAGGACATGAATATTATTCTGGGATGTCTTCACTGCTCCTTGTACTCATATCTGTAATTCTGTAGTGTGGCAGTTAACATTCATCATCATGAGGCAAAAATGGGACTACGAAGTTTAACTAGAAAAATAATTCTCCATAAATACATACATACATTATACATATATAAAAGTTTTCTACAGTCATAAAAAAAATTTACAACCAGGTAACAAAGTAGAATACGGAACATGTTTAACATAGTAAATGCACATGCACACTGCAGCCCATCAACCCCTAGCTTTTGATATTCCGAAGGTTCCTTAGAGGAAGAAATCATGGTGAGCACATTTTTCTCAACTTTATTAAATAAAGAAAAGTTGGAGTAAGGATAAATAACCCTCTTTGTTAAAGGTTAACAATTTTTCCTCACTTTATTGTGCTTTATTGAAGTTAAAAATGAAAATCTTC
Organism: Cunninghamia lanceolata; assembly: GCA_027924645.1. Lineage (NCBI taxonomy): Eukaryota > Viridiplantae > Streptophyta > Pinopsida > Cupressales > Cupressaceae > Cunninghamia > Cunninghamia lanceolata. The sequence continues at coordinate 3,020,532 of BSBN01000760.1, forward strand.
TGATTGTCCAGGTTCTATAAAAGCATGATTGAAAACTGAATATCTACCCAAATCGAACAACTTCTCACATTGGGGGCTAAACTTTTTCCAAAAAAGTTCAATACATATATTGTCTTGTAAACTTAAGCCAACAGTTTTCCTCTGCTCCACTTTCTTTGCATCTGTCTTGTAAATTATTTCTATATTCCAATATAGGTTTCACAAATCTTTCGGTTGAGATCATTAAACAAAAGTTTGGAAAAGGCAATATGAGATTCTACATTTTCATAAATAATGTGGTAATTACAGATCCTATCTTAAATGAAAGCTTTAACATTTACGATTTGGACCCTTCCAAACATATCTAAAAAGATTGACAATATATTACATCTATCGTATTTGGGCTCAAGTTCATGTTGGATCTTATTAGTGGTAGCATGTCATTCATCTTTATTGAAAATCTCATCCTTTTTATCAGAAGGGTTTCACATGAATGAAGTACCTGAATATGATCACACTCTTCAACAAAGAAACGTAGCCTATCACTTAGTTCTTCTGCTTGTGAATACCCTGTAAGAATTCCTCTTCCATTTCCAAAATTGTCGAAAGGTGTGATATCTTTCCATAAACCTTGTATTTCATACAAACTCAAGGGATGAAATTGTACTTTAGAATAATCTGTCCAGTACTGAACTCCATTTTCCAAACATTCAATGCGTGCTCTGTCCTCTGTGCCGTTTTCACTGGAGGAATTCCCAGCTTTCATACTGCCATGGTGATTCCCACCATCTTCCTCTTCCAAGCTCTGCAGGAATTTATTCTTTTCATTTGGTTCTGAAACATGCCATGCAACGTCCCCACCCCTCCAAACAAGATATTAAAAAAGTGAGATATATTAACAAGAAAATGAGCTATCTACACATAGAAAGCATAAGGGCATTGTGCATAGATAGCAAATAAGGCAGAAATAACATAAAGACCAAAGAAACCATTTAAAACATTCACATAACAAACAACTAACTCCAAGCCACATTTTATAGAGTTGCATAAAATATAGTGGTCAAAAGTCCACAAACAAGTTTTGAAAGAGATGTTTTGTTCAAATGAACTTGCTCATGCCAGGTAAACACTCTAGCATTCAGTAACTCTCATTCTAGCACAAGTGAACTCATAAAAAAATATCAGCCCAAAGCATTTCCAAATCAAATTGAGACAACAACAAAGGTGAAGTACAAATCACTATTGTCAAGAAGAAATCATTTTGTACTACTAATCTTGAGTCCATACCATATCCTCAAGGAATTGAATAGTCATTATTGACTTCTGAAAGAAAAGTTGTCTTGTTTTAGAAAACTTCTGAACTAACCTGAATAGAGCATAAATCAAGCAAATTTCTTCAGTTATATTTCAAAGCTAATGAAAATTAGGTGTACATTTTAACCCCACTTTCTGCACCATTTTAATAGAAATCAAATTATCTATGCTACTACTATCCAGGCAACACTTCTAGCCTTGAACTAACCTGAATAGAGCATAAATCAAGCAAATTTCTTCAGTTATATTTCAAAGCTAATGAAAATTAGGTGTACATTTTAACCCCACTTTCTGCACCATTTTAATAGAAATCAAATTATCTATGCTACTACTATCCAGGCAACACTTACTTCTAGCCAAGTTCCAGCTTCTTTCTTATATAGCTTGAACAAAACTCTTCACAACATCAATTTTTCTCCATGTTCAAGTTCTATTGGAGCCATCTCTTCCACTTCTTTGGTTTGGGCTCTAAGGACTCTTTTCTAATTTCAATTTTTCTTTGCTTTTTGATATTTATATGCTCTATGATCATGTTGGATGCATTTAAGACATGCACTATTAAAGCCTCTTCCACCAGTTTGATTTCCATTATCTTCTTCTTTCATTCTATTGACTCCTAGACAACTTCTCTTATGTCTTGAGAGCACAATAATATGCTGTCTACATAATGCACTTTTTCTAGCCAAATTCATCTTGGATGGAAATCCTAGGACCATTCACAGACCTAGCAATCTTCTCTTCATTATCTTCTACATAACCTACCATTATGGTTAGGTTATTAAATTCTTCGGTGTAGTTTTTTACATTCAACTCTTTCTGCCTTAGGGTCTGCAACTTTTTAACCAAATTCAGCTGATACCATAATAAGCTGGAAAAAAAATTGCTTTGAGCTTCACAGCCATCCTATCCCAAGTTTGGCTAGCATATCTCCAATCATCTCAACAACATCAACAACTCTTGATTCCACTAGAAGGATGCATGGCCCTTCAATTTAGGGCATATGAACTTTAGTCTCTTAAGGTCCTCTAATTGTTCATAATCATAGTATTTCTCTAACCCTGTAATCCAATCTATCAAATCTTCAGGATTCATACTTCATGAAAAGCTAGGGCTGTAAATCCTTGGATTACCTCCAATTTTGGCTATAACATGCACAGTCCTTTCTTCCAGTCTAGGATTTCTCTCCAAATCTTTCAGTTGGTCTTTTAGGGGCTTCGTCCTCTTCACTCATTTTTGCAACAGCTCCTCTTAGGTGGTCTCCGAGGCTTCCAATCTGGCTTGCATATTTCTCATCATCTAAACAAGGTCAACAACTCTTGATCCCACCAAAGGTGTGCATGGCCCTTCAATTTAGTGCATGTGAACTACAGTCTCTTAGGGTTCTCTACTTGTTCATAATCAAAGTATTCCTCTAAACGTCTAATCCAATCTATCAAATCCTCATGATTCATACTTCTTGAAAAGTTAGGAATGTCAATCTCTGAATTGTCTCCAATTTTGGCTGTAGCAGCAATGATCCTTTATTAATTTTTTGGATTTCCTGTGACAGAAGCTCACATGTGCTAATGTAAATCTATTGTATTATGCATAGTTTAAAAAATTGGTGAGTACTCGCCAAAAATTCCAGCTAGCGAGCAATCGCAGGAAAAACTCACCAATGAGTTTTATGTAAAAATCATGGCGCTTATTTGTCAAAAAATCACTGAAAATTACAAAAAATCGCCTGACTTGAACGTAAAAACTCATCCAGCATTCAGTTTAAAAGGAGGTGAAGATTTTCCAGTTGTTGCAAACGAAGTTAGGACATGATTCGAAGATTTTTCAGTTGCTGCGAACGGATTTAGGTCACGATTCAAATTCCAATTGCTGCGAACAGATTCAGGGCACAATTTAAAGAGTTTTCCATTTTTTAATTTTCCAACTGCATAGACTTCGCCTCCCACTTCAAAAACAAAAGCCAAATTATATATTTTTAATCAAAGCGGATTCACATATGTCCCATTTTTGTAAGACTGTTTCGTGTCTGATTTGTTCCAAAATAACAGTCAATCTTCTGAACAGTCCTCAATAATAAAAAGACTGGAGCTCACCGTACAGAGGATAGAAATTTCCACCATTACGGAAATGGGCCATTTTAAAGTTAAATATGCTATGTGAAAATTGTGACACAGTAACTCCATTGCTTCAAACTGACTGATTGAAATATAGAATTTAGCGCAGATTCCTACTTACTATGATCCAGAAGCAACCATTCCTTTAATTCTCTTGAGATGGAGACAAACTGCTACACGGATTATATAGACATAGCACAAGCTAAAAGGAAAATAATATTGATTAAATTTACTTTTACATGTCCAAAAACCTCCATTTAATTTAATTTTGTTCAAAATTATTAGGTCAAAGAATTGGATTAAGCTCAATTCAAAGGACAATAGTTGGTGTTATTCGGGTGTCCTTTAAAAAACATTTAATTCGAATACACCGAAGTATTAATTCCCATATTCAGCACTGACTTGGGGTGTCAGAAAAATAGATATTTTTTCAGTTTATGCCAAATATTATTTTTAAACAATCAAAAGAAACATTAAATCTATCAATTCTGTAACAGTCAACATACACATAACAACTATCAAACATCAATATCTACACATTTATAGTTATCCAGATTTGTAGATAAAATTTTATAAATATTGTTTAAATATAAGAGTACAATTTGCACCCTCTTAGTCCTAAAGCTCCAGGATCACATCTTTGTACAAAATATACAACAAAAATCTGTAATATAAAAGTTGAACGTTACATGGCAAAATGCAAAGTGCCACAAACAGTCCATCACGCAGTCACCTGACTCTACTTTTGTGATGCATCAAACTAGAAATACTTGGTAGGATAGTGATCCATGCCAAGCAAAGGAGTTTAACAAAGGAAAACTCAAACTAATTATCAAATGGATCTATCTAATTAACTTACCAACTACAGTGAACATGCAACGGAAATATAAAAACAAATGCAGAAGTACCAAAACACTTTCAAACATAATAGAGCATACCATATAAATCTCTTCGATTCAACACAAATGAGATTTTTTATGTATGGTTACAATACTACACTTCGAGGCCAGGACTGTGGTGTTTTCTATGGGCTGAATCAAGACTGATTAAAAATATATAATTTTCCAGTTTCCGAAAAAAATATGGCATCTACAAGTAGGAGACCTGGCAAGCCTAAAGACTCGTTGGTCGACGATATGTATTTAACTCTAATTTTGTAATGTCCCCTTTTTGGGACAACACTAATTTTATCCTTGCACACAATTTTGACTTATATGGTCGATTTCCTTGGATATGTATATGTACAAGACTGCTTTTGTTATTGCTTGCTGATATAAGCTTCTTTGCAGATCTTATGACTGATCTGATACTCTTTGAATGATATATTGCTCCTTGAATCCTATGAAGGTACTCAGATTGCTGACGGAATGATAGATGATCTATTTCCAAAGTATACAGATGTGTTATGAGAGAATGATGATGAGATTCGATGATTGCCATGGACGGAGATATGTATGTAATTCAATGCTTGACTGTCTCAAACGCAGATAGGAGAGATGATCGTGAGAGATGCTTGAGTTCCTGTTATTCGATGCTGTGATATTCGATGATTACTTCAATAGCCGCCTCTGGTCTATATACCTGCTTTGTTTAGTGTCAGTTGATCCACGGAAGTCTATCTAGGATGGCGCTCCACAACGACCTCTCAAACAAAGCCAAGGTTCATTTCCGCTGCCACCTACTCAGACTGATTGATGATTGATGACGTAGACTTGGTATTGCAGAGATATGATGTGAATGCTGCTAATCGATGATTGGATTTGAATGCTATTTTAACTCTTATATTCAATCTGTATTGGATGCTAAGTGTGAGTTGTTCAATGATGAGATGCAATAAAGTTGATGGCTGTAATTCGATGATGATCCCCCCTCAACTCATCCGTCGAGGGCCTTATATCTTCTTCGAATGCGGTTAAGGGACTCGTCCCCTTGAAAGGACGTCACCGCTCATCTTTAAATTTATTAGTTTATGTTTAAATGCCGCTGCCCAAGAGATTATTCGTTAATGATAACATAGAAGGTGGTCAATGAAGTATGTCTTTGTCTTATGTGTCATTCCATCGATGACTTGGCACTTTATATCCTCCACATCGACTTCTCTTATACGTCAGTTCTCTTGGATGTATCCTCACTATAAATGTTTGTGATGAGCACACAAATATACTGAGGAGGGGGGGGGGGGGTGAGGGGGGGGTGAATCAGTATATTACAACTTTTACCCCCTCAACTTTTATCAACTTTAAACTCTGAGACAACAACTATGCAAGAATATAACAATATGAACAAGTTGAAACCAAGATTTTACGTGGAAACCCTTATGGGAGAAATCCATGGTACAAATAATGTACTTTATATTTATAAAATTTACAATGATCGTAGGCACCAACCTCTTAAATTGTTTAGTAGGCACCAACCTACAAGGAGCACCAACTCCCTCTTCCAAGGCACCAACCTCTTGTGAATGACTGAATATTTAATGTAGAATGAGATCTTCAAATCTGATCTGCTCTTTGCTTCATACCTTATCCTTCTTTGTGATGTATGCTTTCACTTTAATGCCCACACAAGAAATATATCAAATCTGATCCAAATTATGCTTATTTTCTCCTCACAAACTGATCCAAAATATGATCACTATCTTCCTTCAAATCTGATCCAAATCATGTACTACTTCTTCACACAACCGGTCATAATCGTAGCATCAACTTCTCATAACTTTCTGCCTTGAGATCTTGCCCAAATTTGTCCTCTATCTCTGCATAGACTCCTATATTTCTGCCATAAACTCTTCTCTTAAATCTGTATTTATTCTTCTTTTATATCTGCAAGTATATTTTTCAGATATTACTTTTATTCTTCATAAAGATCTGCTCAAGCCTTTGTCATAAATTTGCTCATGAATTCTTTATATTTGCTTCACAAGTTCTGTCATATATCTGCACAATCTTCTTTTCTATCTCTTTTGACTTTTCACAAATCCATCTTAAAATCTGAGTGTCTTCATACTCCTGGATCTGCTGGTATATTTATGATATCACACTTGCTCAACCCTTCACCCACACTTCTATTCTTCTTAGTGATGTTTGTTATCACTTCAAGGCTCACACAAGAGAATTTATTTTCTGATCTGACTTTATACTCTCATTCTCTTCACACACCTTAATATCCACATCTTATAACTACCCTTTATACCTTTAGATAGACTTGAAAAGTGATGACTTTTTACAGAACGCATCCCTTAATGAAGTCGCTTCATTTATCAAATGTAGTCGATGCCTTTACTAATCGTGATGCTATCACTTTTAATCATAATATGTATCGCTCCACTTCTATTTGTCTTTTTCTGATGTTTTGTCTCTTTCTAAGACATCATACTTTATCGTACCATATATTATCCTTAGTATTCCTTGTCTTATCTTCTTTGAATCGTATTACCTCGTTGCTTTATGAATCGTTGCATATATAATATGATTTTCCTTCCTATTTTTGTCTTATTCTAGGAATCACATCACTTCTTTTTAATGAATCGCACCTCACAACATTGTATTGTAAATAAGGCATTTTGTCTTATTAAAATTAAGTGCTGCCTTTCTAACTTGGTCGGCCACATTGTTTGAAGATTTAAGTTAAACATCCAAAGGTGAAATGGTGGATGGAGGGACCCACTTAAACTCCCACGTACCTCTTTACAAATGCAAGCAAAAATACCAAATCTCCAAACCTTTGTAAATCTGCTGACTTGGCATGAATGTCAGGTTTTGTCCCCTAAAGAGGGAACAACAGCTTGTATGTCTTTGTCTTATTTATATATATATTTTTTTTCATATGTATTCTACGTATAAAACTTGTATATAATATATAGTTCTCTTTCGTTTATTCTTTGATTCTTATTGCTGTGTATTATCAATGCTTTGCATTAACATTATGGGTTGTTGCTGAGCTTTGGGATTGGAAAACCAAGAGAACCCTTTTTGGGTTGTTAGTGACACCGGTTGCCCTATATGGGTGTGAGGTTTGGGGGAGCAGCATTTTGAATCACAGGTGGAAACAGTTGGAAAGAATCGAAAAACATCTCATCACTAGTAGTCTTAAAGTCAAAGCGACAGTTCCGTATGAGATCCTATTGGCGGACGCTGGTGCTTACCCAATGGAGGCAGCAGTGGTAACTCGGTTACTAAGTTATCTAAAAAAGGTTGAAAACATGGGGAGTCATCGGTGGCCCAATATAACGGTGAATGAGGTGTTAGATCGGCAGAAGAAGACTTGGATGAAGCAAAACATCAAGTGGCTGGAAAAGTGGGACATTAAGTTACATGATTGTCCTAACTCCAAAGAGAACATAAAAAAGTTTGTGTTAGATAAATTCAGGGCTGCCATGTGGTCGAATCTGATTAGACGGAAAAAAACGCATTACATAAAAGAGTTCAATCCATCTGGGGAGCATGGGGATAAAGCCTACTTATGTGCCAATCTCAAAGATAAGGCTAGGATCTTAATTGCTCAATTGAGAACCGGATCGCACCATCTCAGGTGTGAAACTGGTAGATGGACGGTTCCCAAGGAAAGGTGGGAAGATAGGACCTGCATTTTCTGCAGTAAAACTGCGGTGGAAATTGAGCAGCATTTAGTCACGGAGTGCGAGGTTTACAAGGATATCTGTATGCAACAGGATAATGACATGAATGTTGACAGTCTAAGTGAGTTATTTGAGGAAAAGAGGCTTCACAATACAGCCCGTCTCTTGGTCAAGATCCATAAGAGAAGAGCAGACATAGAAAAGAACTTGACGGGGGCTTAGCGTGTTGGTGCTGGGTCCCTTAGACTTCAGGGCTCATGGACGTTATTAAAACTCATTCATTCATTCATTCATTAACATCTTCAACATCTTAATGCTTTTATAATCTAAATCATCATTGCTGTCTTGCTTCCTTGACTCACATTGCCATCTGATTGACCTCATACATCTGCACTTTAATCTGTTCATAGGATCTGATAACGATGAACAACGATCTTTGATTTTAGACATTGATGATGATTTTGATCTTGCATATCTGTTTATGCTCTTCAAATATCTGCACAAGAATTCTTCATAAATCTCTTTTATCCCTGTTCTCATATTTGCCTTGTGTCTGATATAACTCTGATGCATTCTCTAAATAGCACCACATTCAGATCTGTTTTTCTGTTATATTCTTTCTTAAATCATGGCATGATTTTACTTTATGCTTGCCATTCTGATTCATGATTTTGGACTGATTGTCACCTAGAAAGTGCAAAATTCATGTATTTACCTTATGACTTTGGATACGCTGAAAGTGATGGTGTTTTTATTTTCTTTGCCACATTTATAATTTCTCTCAGTCTAAGAGTTAACATTCTTGGCATTAACACCAACCATCCCGTTCATATATCTTTGATATTAATGACAACAAATCCATCTCACCTTGACTTTGACATCAATGACAATATTTCCAACAGTTTGACTATCAACGGTTTGCCTAAGCCTTTCGTCGATTTAGACACTTCACTAATTCTTGATTCATTCAGTGAGATCAGACCTCTCATGATGCCATCGATGATACTTTGATGTTCTTCTTTTGTTCAAAGCTCGTTATTTTGGGGTGATTGGATATTCCAATTGAAGTTGACGAGATTGCTGATATTAATAATATATGAATATATTATATATTATATTTATTTTATATAATAAAATCACTTATATTTGATGATGATATTTATTTATATTTATAATCATCATAATATTTAGTTACTACTATTTATATTTATAATATTTAATTACTTGAATCGATTACAATATTCAAATCTTTAATTTGAATATGTAATCGTTTCATGGGTAAACACAGGGACATGACAAATTTTGATTTATATATGAAGGAAATCAGTAATATGTTCTACAAATTCAGTAATATGTGTGTTTTTGAAGAATATTTTTTTTAAATTATGTATTTTTAAATGTTGGATAAAGCTGCCAAGTTATTGCCAAGTTTTTCCCCGAGTTTTTGCCAAGTCTTGAGTTTTTAAAATTTTTAGGTCAACCGAGTTATTACTGAGTCCAAGTTTTTAAACTATGGTATTATGTAATGCCTATGAAAATTCCTTTTTTGTTCATAACAGAGAACACTCTCATTTCTAATAAAGACTATTGATGCTCGTAAAGAATCTTGTTCATTATAGATGTACCAAAAACAGTGAAGTGCACCAACATTTCAACTGGCAACCTATTGAGATGGAGAGGTTGAGTTGCAGAATTCTGCAAGATACGAGCAGACGGCAGAAATCTCCTCAGGTCAAGATAACTTTTTCAAATTTAGTGGTATGCTCGGTCTTACAAACAATTTGACCACTACAGAGGGGTGCAAGAGTATTGGTATATCAATGACCATGTTATAGTATTATACATTAAAATTGAATGCTATGAAGGTCTTGACATGACATAATGATATAAGATGATTATGTCTTTATAGAACTACCTAACCATAGGTAGTCCTTGAAATTGTCAAGAACAAGACAATATGTAAATTTGTAGTTTGTTTCTCATCGGCAGATAGTGAAAATTTTCTACTTAGCAGTGAAGTAACATGTTCTCGCTCTTTTATGACATGCTAATCTCTAAATAATGCTGTGGAATATGCCACACATAAGTTTAGGGTATTTGGAATTAGTATCAAAAGCATGAAATGGTTACCAGACAGGTCTTTCCTATTATGCATCTCATTGCTAAAGGCTTTGCTCCTTTCTACGATAATATAATGATAATTAAATACGACACATAATGATTACCAAGATATTCGATATTAACAAAGAGTGAAAGTCTCCTTTAATAAGATTACAAACGTCTTATCTGCTAAGGATAAGAACAACAACTAATAAAGCAGAAGGATAAGAACGACAACTAAAAGAATAAAGAATATTCCTAAAGTCTATCCTAAAGACTAATTGACCATTATAAACTAAATATTACATTAATAGTTTAATACCCTCCCTTAATGGTCAATATACTAACTACACCAAGCTTATCCCAAAATTTTACAAATTTGTTAGGACCCAAAGACTTGGTAAGAATGTTTGCAGTTTGATCCTCAAAAGGACAATACGCAGCATAACTGATCTATCTTCTACAAGTTGTCTGATGAAATGACAATGTAGCTCCACATGTTTGGTACACTTGTGGAAGACTGGATTCTTGGCAAGTTTTAGTACCCCTTGATTGTCACAAAACAAAGGTGAAGGCTCTACTTGAGACATCTGCATGTCTAAAAGCATCCTTCGGAGCCATACTGCCTCACACGCTGCTTTTACTATTCCTCAATATTATACTTCTGTTGAGGAAAGGGTGAAGGCTCTGCTTGAGACATCTGCATGTCTAAAAGCATCCTTTGGAGCCATACTGCCTCACATGCTGCTTTTACTGTTCCTCAATATTATACTTTTGTCTGTTGCTTCTTGCTGGTCCATGTGACTGCACTCGTGCCAAGGCTGAAAACATATCCAGAAGTGGATTTTCTATCATCAACAGAACCTACATGATGATGTTTTTATGATAACACAACAATAGAATAAAATACCGAGTATCCTATCCTCTCTTGATCAAAGCTTCCTGAATGCTGAATTATATGATCAAACAAGAATGCTCCAAGGTTCCTTTGATGTCAGGTCTTGATTTGTACATGGATAGACTCAGTGAATGAATGTGATCTTGCACGTAATCACAAAGGGACTTACGCTAAATTCCTCCTTCATGAACATGAATGTAATTACTTGCTCCTTGAATATGAATGAATGGAACTTCTTCAATCAAACTTAAAAGAAATATCAAAAGATAAGGGTTTAGAGAAATCTAATCTAAGGTCAATGAAGCAATGATGATGCATGAATAGACAAACTCCTCAAATAAACCTAACTCCACTTCGCCAAGAATGCCTACAACTACATGGAGTAGGTGCAATCTCCTAAGGTTAGCGAATGGTTTTCAAATCATGAAAGCTCATATAAGCACCCAATGGACGGCGCAGCTCAAACAAGCATCCACAATCGAATTTAAGCAAATTATGATGAAGCTCAGACTAGCTTTACACAATACTCCACCAGCGATGGATGTCAAAAGCATGATCTAGGAATTGATCAAATATCCAATACATACATGCATCACATCAATGAGCTATTACTCTACTTCTAATCTACTTAGAAACATCTCTCCATTTCATCAAGATACAAGAAACCATGTTATTCCACAAGATAACACTTAGCACTAAGCGAGCTCCAATGTCTTTGCATTAATCTTGAGAAATATTTACAACAATTTTCAAGTACTCTCAGAGAATTTCAAGAGTCTCTTCCTACTCTACTCCTCTACTCTAACTGCCTACTAACTAACTCTTACAAATGAGGCAATAAGGCCTTTATATAGTCCTAAAAAATACATGAAAGGCAAGGATTGATTGGCAAAGCCAATGGCCTAGATCATGCCACATCGACAGTTAATTACAACTTGCTATTTTTAGTACATAAAAGAGGCAATGAAGGCACATTTTCCAAGAAGATAAGGATGAAATGGAATCTTTAGAGCATCTTCCACATGGGCGTCCTCTCTGCATTAGATACATTGAACATAGACAATATGATGTGGCGAACTATGATTGGTGAGAATGATGTGCATACCACATAGGTGCCACCTCAGTAACTCCTATGGATTCCAATAGTTAATTCAATATGCTTTTAGGCATATTCCCAAATTGCATCATCTGTGTGGTGTCTTCGAATGTGATTGCTTTGATGAACTTGAATGTTTGGGAATGTATCCTTGTTGATCTTGCCTTGTGTCTTTTGTAAATCGGATGTGTATGATACATGTTGCTCATTTGCCTAACTTTGTGATACCTCTTCTCTTGGCAGGATATATGCTGATCTTGTTTGAATGCTTCTTCAAGGGGAGTAGTGTAGATGAAGATGCCTCTTTCATATCATGGAGTAGGAGACTTCTTAGAGACTTGAAGATTGAAGAGCTTGAAGCTCGATGGATGGATGTCTTCTCTTGATGCCAGTGTTCCACGGAGTTTCCTGATGGGGACGAGGGGACGGGTTTTGGGGACGAGGGGGCAAAGTGTTTCGGGGTTGGGGACAGGTTTCGGGGTCGGGGGGACAGCTGGATTTTGGGAGGGGACGGGTCCCCGTGGAACACTGCTTGATGCAGATGATGATGAAGTGTACTGGCATGATGAACTTGAAGTGTTCTCTTGGAGTGGTAACATGATGTTTCCCTCGCTCGATGATTGATGCTTGACTTCATTCCTCGCTTGAAGGTGATTCCAAGCGCCTTGCTCCAATGTCAACTCCTGCAGCACAAAGAAAGCAATGTATTAAATTATTGATAAGCACAAAGGAATCATTTTAAACATTCAATAGCCTTTCCAAGCCTAGGCGCACATCTAGGTCTGTGGAGATGCAAAAGTGCGCCTCTATCAACTGGCCTTATATTCATCATTTTTATGATCTCAAACAATTAAAGATGTCTTAAAACAATTCTCCCTCCCAAGCGCTCACTTAGTGATGTGAATATATGCATTCTTATTGAGGCGCATATTTAGGTTTATACAGAGGTGAAAGTGCGCCTAGGATGCTAAGCCTTATATTTGCCATGTTTATGCTTTCAATCAATTGGAAACATCCTGGAATGACTCTCTCTCTCAAGGCGCCCACTCAATGATGAGGATTTATGTGATTTCCTTTGAGGCGCTGATTTAGGTTTCTACAAAGGCTAAAATGCGCCTAACCTCCTAGTGTAAACAAATGATCTCAAACTCCTGCGAGTGCTTAAAATGTTCATCTTGACCAAGCAAAGACCCTCTCAACATTGATCCATACCACTATAACTTGAGGCGCACATTTGGGTTGGTAGAGATAGGAAAATGCGCCTAAGTTACTTGGCTTGTTTTTTGGCATTCAATGACTTCAAATTCATGTTTAAATGCTTAGGAAACTCTCCATTACTAGGCACCAAAATGATGTTCTACAAGTGACAAAGTGCGCCTAGCCTTCATAAAGCAATCTAAGCTCAGTTTGAACCCTCAGTAGTTCTCCAAACGCCTACTTGTCAATGCCAGTGATGATTGAACAAGTCTTAACTCAAGGCGCATATTTAGGTCTCTACAAGTCAAGAAATGCGCCTATCTCCTCTAGGTGATTTTCAAAATATTCCAAGTTAAACACTTCATGCTTCCTCTTCTCCTTAGGCGCAAAAATGGGTCTTTGAATGATGTCTTGTCCTCCACCCATCTTAGGCGCACTTTGATGGTTGATCAAGAGCAAAACTGCGCCTAACACTTGAAGATGGATTTCATTTCAACTTAAAAGGTTTTAAGCTAGTTCATAGATGTCTAGATGATTCTTGCCTCAAGGTAACATCAAATTTGATGGTCTCAAGCCTCCCCTTACCAAGGCACACTTTGATGATGGTTGAGGTCTAAAATTGCGCCCTAATATGAATGAGTGATCACTTCCTCTTTTATAGATTCAAGTTGTCGTGTAGGCTCAAAGAGAAGCCTTGACACTCAGGTATCTTCAATACGCATGAAATCAAGCATACTTTCACTTAGGCGCCAAAAGGTGACTGTTCAGGAGCAAAGTTGCGCCTAGACTTAGAGATAGTGAACATGCTCAAATTAATGATTTCAAGCCAATGTATTGATGTCTAAAGGACTTATTGTTTCAAGGTGATATCAAATTTCATGATTCCAAACCTCCTTTTGCCTAGGTGCACTTTGGTGACTCTCCAGGCGTGAAATTGCGCCTAGTTTTAGGAGGCTTCATACTTCAAATTTTATCATTGCAATCACTAAAGATAGCCAAGAAGACCTTATTCTACTAAGGCGCCACTTTCTTTCTACAACATCCATCCTTCTTTCTCAAGGTGCATTTTAGAGGTCCTACAGATGGAGATTTGCGCCTAGAGTCCTTAAGGTATTTTCTTGCAAGATTTTCTAAGTCTAAACCATTTTAAAGGTCAAAACATCATTTTCTATCAAGGTTTTAGGGTTTAAGACTAGTTCTAATGGAGGCACACATTCATGGTTCCACAGGAGCAAATTGGCACCTTGGGTTATTATAGCCTCCTCTTGCAATATTTCCTAAGTCTAAGTCACTTTGAGGGTCAAGATATCAACTTTTATCAAGGCGCCAAGGTTTAATGTTGCATTGAGCGTGTCATGATAGAAACCTCCTTCCAGATCACCGCCAGACTCCATAAAAAGTCCTAAGACATCATCCAAGACTGAAGGCAAAACATCAGAGCTCAAAAAGGGGGTCCCCATTTGCAATGGGGCGATGTTGTAATGACATCACAACACTACCCAATATGAAACTGTGAACCCAACCAGCCTAGGATCTTTGCTTTTGTTGTACAAAATGCTGGAGTCAAGTGTCCCTTTCACATATCTCAACACTTGCTTTGATGCAACCTAAGGTTTTGTCTTTGGTGTTGTCATGAATCTCGAAATGAAACTCACAACATAGCTCAAATCAGGTCTAGTGGCTGTAAGGTATATAAGGTTGCCCTCTAGTTGCTTGTATGCTGACTCATTTACTACCTTTGAGTTTGTTTTGGCTGAAAGCTTCAGCCCTTTCTCCATAGGGTGGACGAGACTTTGCAATATGTCATTTTGAACTTGTCAAGCAAACTCCTTGCATATTTGGATTGAGAAATAAAAATACCACCACTTGTTTGCCAAACTTCTACACCTAAGCAGTAATGTACAAGGCCTACATCAATCATGTCAAAAGCTCTACTTAAATTACATTTGATTTGTTCAATCAAATGTGCCTCACTACTTGTAATAATGATATCATCTACATAAATGACCAGTAGAATAATCCCATTGCCTACACTTTTGACGTATAGATTTGGATCCGAAGGACTCCGTTGGAATCCCTATTCAACCAAATACCTGTCAATTTTGATGTACCATGCCCTGGGTGCCTGCTTCAAGCCATATAGAGTTTTCTTCAATCTGCATACAAGATGCTCCTTTCCTGCAACCTGAAAACCCTGAGGCTGAGACATGTATACTTCTTCCTCCAAGTCACCATTGAGAAAGGCTCTTTTTACGTCCATTTGATGGACTTTCCAACCAAACTAAGTTGTCATGGCTAGAACTAAACGGATGGTGCTCATCTTTGTTGTAGGAGAAAAGGTCTCCTCATAGTCAATGCCTTCTCTTTGTGAGAACCCTTTTGTGACCAACTACGCTTTGTACTTGTCAAGAGTACCATCTGCTTTGTACTTGACTTTGTACACCCATTTGCAGCCAATGGATTTCTTCCCTGGTGGAAGATCTGAAAGATCCCAAGTCATATTTTTCATAAGACTTTCATGTTCGGTGGCCATGGCCTTTTCCCATTCAGTTTTTCCTTTTGCCTCCTAAAACACTTGTGGCTCATAAACTCCCTGAATGTTAGCCATTAGAGCAAAGTTAACTGTGTTCTACTTGCTCTTGCCTCTTGATGATCTACCCCCAATCATTTCACTTACCCGAACATCGCCAATGGTGCTTTCCCACCACTTTGGTCTCTTTTTAGGAACCTCTCCATCCAAATCACTGTTGTCACCATGATTTGGGCTGCCTATTTCTGTGTCATTTGGATGTTGATCCAGGTTATCATCAACGAATTTAGGTATAGCTACCTGCCTGGGAGACTCCTCATGCTCAGAATCCTCTCTCCCTTCAGGTGGAGCTTCGTGAAGCTAAACACTTGAATCCTTAGCCTTAACAGGCTCATCTTCAATAATCTTGATTGCTGAAGAAAGTTGGAAGGGCCCAGTTTCCTCATCAATCACAACATCTCTATTGAAAGTCAAGCGGTTAGTGTCAACATCAATCAACTTGTAGGCCTTATGATTCACTGTACCCTATAAGCATTAAAATTTAACAAGGTCTAACTTGGTTCTCTTTGCATCTGGAATTCAGGTATATGCAATAGAACCGAAGACCTTAAGATGACTAACTTTTGGTTTCCTCCTAGACCAAGCTTCCTCTGGGGTCTTCTCCTTCACTACCTGTGTTGGAGACCTGTTGAGTAGATAAACTACAATATACATTGCTTCAGCCCAAAACTTCTTGGGAACACTCCTTTTCTCCATCATACATTGGGCCATCTCCGTAATAGTACGGTTCCTTCACTCAACTACTCCATTCTACTGTGGAGTATAGGGTGTTGTATATTGTCGTTTTATACCGTGTTTAGCACAAAAGTCATTGAATTCGTTTGAAGAGAATTCACCTCCATTATCAGATCTAAGAGTGATTAATGCACAACCAGACTCTTTCTCTACTAATGCTTTGAACTTTTGAAATTCTTTGAACACATCTGATTTTGACTTCAAAAAATACACCCACATTTTCCTACTAAAATCATCTACAAACAAAAAAAAAATACCTAGCACTAATGACTGATGTCGTGTTCATTGGTCCACAAATGTATGCATGAACCAGTTGTAGGACTCTCATGGCTCTCCAAGCCTGTCCATCTCCAAATGGAGTTTTGTGTTCCTTCCCTGCTTTATCTGCTGCTGGATGTCAGGTAATCCATCTACCAAATTCTCTCGAGCCAACTGAGAGAGATGTGATAAGTTAAGGTGCCCATACTGTTGATGCCAAAGTGTACTAATATCAGATGCACTCTTGACTTCCATTGCACGCTCTTGAACCTGTCCAGTATCAACTAGCCAATACAATCCATGATCTTCGATACCAACTACAATGGTTTTCTTGGACTCCTTGTCAACTATGTAGCATTTGTGTTTGCTAAAGATGACATCCAAATTGGGACAATGTCACACAATCTAACTCAATACGAGTAAATTAAGTTCCATTCCCAGCACATAGTACACATTGAGAAAAATTAAATTCTTCCCTCCAGAAGTGATTTGCACATTCCCTCTACCAACAACTGTGTACTCCTCACCACCACCGAAGATCACTGAATCTAAGCAAGTCGTGTACTCTATGAACCAATCTTTCCTATGGGTGAAATGATGAGATGCTTCGGAATCTATGTACCACGCAGATGACTTTGACTAATCTGGTGATTGTTTGGCCCTCCTTGGTTGGATTTCTGTTCAACCAACCTCTTTCTACAGTGCTTCTTCATATGACCCATTTTACCACAATAATGACGTCATATTTTTGAGATTCCATGAAGTATCTTCATTATTCCCTTGTCCTTTCTTCTATGGCCATTTTCCTTTGCCCTTGTCTTTGGTTGCAAATGCTTGTTCCACACTCTATGTATCACTACTGCAAGAGCTTATTGCACAACTCTTCGAACTTCAGGTCAACACTGGTAGATGTGATATTGAGTGTCTCAATATGTCATGTCCCCATTTCCGGCTTAAGCACCAAGTGATGAATGGATTAGCCTACTCATTCCCGGAGGCTAATTCTGAATGATAAGGGAATGAACTGGGTTTTGACTAACTCTGGGTGTTATTTTGCAGGTAGAATCAAGGAGTTTTGAGTCAGAATCCACTAAGTCATGAGCAAGGCGCCCATTTTGGCAGAACTCCTCCCTTCTGGCGCCTAGCTTCAAGAGTCACTTCTGGCAGTAAAGATGAGGATTCAAACAGAAGGCGCTCCACCTGGATGGGTTCCACCAACCAAGCGCCTAGAGCAGATATAGCAAGGTATAATGAAGTTTTCATGCTTGGGCGCCTGTGTCATGATGAACCTCCCAAATATGCGCCTTGGGTTTTGAAAGATATAATCAAGAGAATGGAGTCATCTAAGGGCATGATGTGAACCTATTGAACTTGTAGGATCATCCAGTGTTGAGTTTGGAATCACTGAAGTGGTCTAAGTGAGTTAGGCGCACTTCCTAGCCTTCACAACACTCAAAGTGCGCCTAGTCCTCATATTGCGCCTAGACTCCTTTGCAATTGGTGAATTCCTTGAAGAATTGATCAAGTGAAATCTCGCCTTCAAAAGATCCGGTGGAAATGATTGATTAATCAACATGATGAAGTTTTCTGAGTGGAACAAGGAAGAAGGCCTATTCACTTTAGGCGCTAGCATCAAGTTACATCATCCAACAGGAGCACTTCTCCTTATCAAGGTGCCATTTCTTGTTGAAGTTATCTCCTCAAGGCGCCTAGGTGCTAGAGCATGAAAATGGCGCCCTATGTCAAATGATGGTTTAGAATGCATCTTCAAAAGTACGCCTAGGTGTTGTGATGTTAGCTTTTGCTCAGACAACCTTGAAGATGCGCCTAAGTAAGAATATGCTATCCAGACTCCTCAAGAGGTCAAGGCGCTTGGTAAGGTGTTTATGAAAGCAGAGATGAGATTTTGACTAAAGGAAACAAGGTTAGGCGCCAAGACAAACAAGTACATTCAAGATAAGCTTTTCAAGGGAGGGCGCCAATTCTCACCTCCGCTGTTGTCTTGTTGCGCCTAAGGGACTTATCCCCAAAAGTGTACCTAAGGAGTTCTCAGTCCATTCCAACTGATAGATACTTGATAGAAGGAAGTCTGTTTGATTCAGTTGTAATTTGAGTTGAAGGTTTTAGCAAGACAAATTCCCTTTTTCTCCCTAAGGCGCCAATCTGGACCTTTTCCTATCACCAAGTGCGCCTAGGTGAAACTGAAGGCTAAACAAGATATTGATACTCCAGATATGGGCGCTAGGTTGAAAGAGCATCAAAAGTTGGATTGCAAGGGTGAATTGAGGTATTAGGCGCTGGTATCAGTTGATGCTACTCCAAAGATGCGCCTAAGATAGTTGCAAGTCTTCAAAACAAGTTCTGGAACAGGGCGCTTCATCATGAGGTAAGATGACAATCATTTAAAGTCAAGTTGTTGTCAAAGTTCTTTGAAAGAGGTGATAAGCTGCTACCAAGGCGCCAAAACCATTGTGAACTCCCCAAAGTTGGCGCCCAGTCAGAAGAACACCAGAATTGCGCCAGAATTGAGGTGGTTGAGGTTATAGGAAGTCTAGAACTCTAGGCGCATTCTAGAGTCTCTGCCAACCTTCAATTGGCGCCTAGTGATGGTGAGGTGCAGTTGCATGAAGGAACTTTAACAAATAGGCGCCAAGACATGAAAATAGCCTTAAACGCTGTCAGAGCACCCTCAATGAACATTCCTACAAGATATCATGCATGTTAAAGTCACCAGAAAAGGTTGGGCGCATTTCCATGCCATTGCTACCTCAGTTGGGCGCCTAAGACTCATTGGGCACCATTCCATGTTTAAACTGCTTCCACTTGGCGCCTGATCAGAAGATGAGGTAGTTGTAACTACTTGAGCTCTCATTGGTTGACAGGATGTTTTGGGGATCCGTGTCAAGGTCTCTAGATGAGCTTGCCAACTCAGAATGAGTCATCAGTTGGAATATTCCTTTGGATATGCTTCTTGGGAAACGTGCCTTGGTTCCTCTTTGTGCATTGAAAAATGTGCCTTCATTGCCTTTGGAAGGCCTATAAAAGGAGGAGCTCTCTCATTCATTTGGCATCGGTTCATTTGACAAAATTCTCTCTGCAAAACTATTGAGCTTGTAATCTTGAGGCCTGCGAGTTTCAAGTGTTGGGGTGATGCTCCCTCAACAAGCAAGGTGATGCTCCCTTGCTATATTGTGAGGTGTTGACATACAGTTAACATCATTGAGTTGATCAAGTAAAGAAATCATTGTAGACATCAAGGCTTCAAGGCCTTTCTTTTGTATTTCCATTGAATAAGTTGTAACTTCATGCTATTGAAGCATTATCTGTGTAATAAGACATTTGTCAGATGATTGAATCAAACAATAAGTCAAGCGCCCAACTCTAAGGTTGATTCCTTCAAGTAGTTATCTTTGATGTATATCTTTAAGTTGATTGAGTAGTTGATGAGTTGATAGCAAGTGAAATTGTTTAAGTAAGGAAAAATTTTAGTTGAATTAGTTGGGTATCTTACACAATAAAATGCTCATAGGCCCCATTGTAATCTTTTCAGCGTAATTACCACCATGTCCTCTTCTTCCATCTTCCGACCTATGGCTGATAACTGATCTCGAATGTCCTTGATCTTCAATAAATGCTCCTGCAAGGACATCTTCTCATCCATCATGATCGAAAAGAGCATATTCTTTAGGAAGAAAGCCCTGCCTTATCTAAAGTCTCATGCAGATCTCAGAGGTGCTTCCAAATCTCTGTAGAGGTTGTCCCTATTTGAAGCTCTGGAAGCATTTCATCAGTTACGAATAACTTTATCAACATGACGGCTTCTTTATCACGCTCGTCAAACTTGTCCTAGTCTTTACCCGCAATTGCTGGTCAGGTGTCGGTACCGAGGATGATCTTTTTGAGGCATCTATACTCGAAGATCGTGAGCATTCTCTACTTCCACATGTTGTAATTTTTGTCAATGAAGCATTGGCTGCCTTCCAACATGATGTTGGGTAACAAGGCCATTTTTCCTCTCCCAAAGTAATCACGGAACAAAAACTAAACCCTCGCTGATTTGAAAACCTCCAAAAACCTCCAAATTCTTCAATAAATTTTTTTTGCTTGAGCTAGTTAAAAAACCTACAATTTTCCAAACCCTAGCAGAAGCCATGATTTTGTAAAAAATCGTCAAAAAATGTGATAAAAATGCCCACAATAGGGTCTGAAAACCCTAGCAACCCAGCAAAGACCACGATTTTAGTAAAAAACCGCCAAAAACCCTAGGCGCTACCAAAAAATTTTGAACCCACAATTTTGTTTAAAAATCGTCAAAAAAACTTCAAGATAACTTTGTCTCTGGCTGTGTCCTACCAAAACAGTCCCAAAAAATGACAAAAAAGGGACGCGATTTCTTCATAAATCCATCTGAAAACAAGTGTGATTCCAAAGACTTTCGATTTGTCCTATAAATCAAAGATAAATCCACCTCTAAATCGTGTGCCTAGTAAAAACCCTGCTCCACAGGTTTCCTGCAAACTATTTTCACCTCCAAGGAAAGGAAAATCCGCAACTTTTCTGCGCAAATTAGCCACAAAAAAATACCATGAGTTTAATAAATATCCTAGTGCAACCTGTCAACAAAAATCCGCCACGAAACTAAAAAGGAGGCGCAATTTGAAGCAAACTCTGGCCCAAAAAAATTGCAATTTTTAGAGGTGAAAACTTCGCGATTTTTTCCTTAATCTGTCCTTGTTCCATGATTTCCAGACCAGAAAGAGCATGATTTTATGAAAAAATCCATTGAAAAACCTTTGCACAAAACTTTTTGTACAGTACCGTGATATTTTGTATGGCGATCTTTTGGCGCATTCATTGTGTTAGGGAAGCGAATTCACAATCCTTTACTGCTGGCAGCAGTTTCGAGGATGATTTGCGTTCACCGATCCCAAGGCTCGACTTGGGCTCTAATACCATATAATGATAATTAAATTAGACACAGAATGATTACCAAGATATTCGATATTAATTATTAACAAAGGAGCGAAAGTCTTCTTTAATAAGACTACAAACATCTTATCTGCTAAGGATAAGAACAACACCTAATAAAGCAAAAGGATAAGAACGACAACTAAAAGAAGAAAGAATATTCCTAATGTCTATCCTAAAGACTAATTGACCATTATAAACTAAATATTACGTTAATACTTTAATAGATAAAAGAAAACAGCTCGGCTATAGAAAACTTTTTTGTTATGCTCAAAGATGATAAAATAAATTAAAAAACAAGAAATTATAGGAGTATTTGATAGAATTTCAATTATACTCATAATATATGGTTGCTATCTCATACATAGTAAGATTTGGAGAGCAGCTTCAACACCCTATTGGAAGTTGGAAACATCCTATGATCTTGAAAAGAACTCCCAAGCTGAAATTTTTATGAAGATAGACAAGAATGATGCCTTGGAAAATGAAGAAATAGGATTTCATACATCCATAAAGCGCTGTCCAAGATCTAAGGTTAATACACTATAGACATATTCTCTTTGCATATAGACATATTCTCTTCGCATATTTTTTTCATTTGGAGATTTATCTCTTTGGCTGCAATTTTGGTTCAGCTTATTCCAAGAACGAAAACCCTTAGGAATATAGGTGGGATGGACGAAAACCCAATCTCATCTTGGAGGTGGACTCATACAGAGTTCATATTTGTGCTTCATTGGAGATTTGGAAGGAAAGGAGCGACAAAGATATATTTGTTTCTGCAGAAACCCTAAGGCCAAATTGTGAGATTTGTGCCAAATACAATTTGGAAGATTGAAGATATATTCAGATTTTCAGATCAGCTTGGGAGCGCCACTCTTTGGAGGGTTTGAGTGAAGATTTCTGCTAGGGTTTTACCCTAGGGTGAGTGCCAACATCAAGGAGGGCGAATTGCATTTTGTTGGAGCATTGGAGACCAAACCCTGGTCGCCACCAAGGGAGATTCATAAGCAGATTTATTTTGGAGGTCTAAATTGAAGAATATTAGTAGGGTTTGTGCCCTAAGAGGAGTGCCATCCGTGAGAAGAATTTCAGACTTGGAAGGTCCTAAACCCTAGTCGCCACCCTCATTCTTGCATGTCTACATCACTTACAAGGGAGCGCCATCATTGTGAAGGAAACCCTAGCTCATTGTGAAGGAATTGTGGAGTCTTTGGAGCAACCTCAAGTGCTAAATCTGATCGCCCATCTAGGGTTTGAAAGAAGACATCATTCATCACTATTTTTGGTATGTATAAGCAATTGTTTGTCAATGTAATGGACTGTTTTGGAACAGCAGAGATCTGAGTTGTGTTAAGGCATGTTTGGGCCTAGAAAATTGTTGTAATTTCATGTTTGAGAAGTCTGATTTATAGCAGCAGGAATTCACATTCAGAAATCAGAACTTTATGTCATTTGGTTCGCGCATTGGAATAATCATATTATGTGGTGAAATACATGTTTGATGTTATCTTCATAAGCACACATGTTTGGCATGTTTATTTGAGTGTTTTGGCACATGTATATTTGCTGCCCATGATTATGTTCACTTCAAAATAAAAAATCAGAATTCAATCCTAGGGTTTGAGCAGAAAAAGAAATCAGAAAATTAGGGCAGAAAATCAGAATTCTAGGGCAGATCCTATTGGGGATATTAAATGTGTTTTAGCATATATTATAACTCCAAGATAAAAGTACTTGAATGACTAAATACTCTTTCTATCTAAGAAATGCAAAGGAAATGCAAAGCAATTGAAACAACCATAAATAACTTCAATGCCAATGGAATTCTGTATATTTACCAAGTTTTAACAGATGAAACATCTGATAATGAAGTCTCTTCATATAGGGAACCAGATGCACGAACTGCGCCCAAGGAGCCTACACAAAACAACATAACAGTTACAATATTACAGTGGAACAAAATTGCCAACTAGTGGAATATACCACTTGATTTTCAAACTTATTGGACCTACAATTAGAAATTCGTAATACATCACTTCATTAACAACCACAACCTAGAGAAGTTCCATAAGGCATGACTGTGAAACAAGAAGCAATGTAAAAACTGGAGAGGAAAATGCCAAAACATCAACCAGTCAACCAATCAGAGTACACAAACTGAAGCATAAAAATTACACTTCGTAGTTGGAGAATATGATATTCTTTATTGATTTCTCAAAGAACTTAATACATAAAATACTTAGAAGAAATGTATAAAGACACCACTCATCTACACACTACTCTCAAACTCAAATTACAAACACAAAATCTACACTTGTTGACTTTTTAACTTCCTAGCAAACCTCCCTCACTTTGCCAGCTTCACTCTAGCAAATTCCAAAATCCCTCTCTAATTTGGGTCTAGTATTTATCTTCATTGTTCTTGTCCATTACAAGAGGGAAGAGTAGTTACTGGGAAAGACGAAACAATTCTCCTTCAAACCATTGTAAGATTCGGGCATTGAGATGAAATGTCCCAAGATAAACAACTTCAGATGGATGAAAGGAAACTCATCTCTAATATGGCATCATGACATGTATCCAAGTATCAACATGTGACACATGGAATACCTCTGTAACTGATTGCATTTTGACAACATTTAATGAAATGCCTCTTACTAAGGGTCACATGGCATGATTGTCACCATTACACATGTCAATCCTCTGACACCGAGGCATTCAGCTTGGTATCCCGGCCATGATACACCAACATAGTCATTTGATCAACCATATGATGTCTTCCATGTTGGACCACAATTTGAGCCCTCCAAAGTACTATTGTTATACAATGAAATGACCCACACGGTGTCATCTGCACAATACCACACTTTTTTTTTGCATAAAGATGTTGCCACACTGATACCTCAAAATTATCTTCCTAGGTGTTGGAAATACCACTAAAACTACTTCTAGAAGGTTCGCCCAAAAAGATACCTTATATTAGGAATTTTACTTCATTATTGGATCCCTCTTTGAAATATACAAAAAACCAAAAAACACACTCAATTTGGAGTCCGTATCAATATGTTATGTTGCAAGGTACCATTGCCTCAATACCACATTATTTGCTTCAAAATGGCATCTTTAAGACAAAACCTCACCCAAAGTCAATTTTGATGGGACCATTGGAGTGCTCTTTAAAAATTATATGATTTCAAAGACAAACCCCACTCAATTCCAAGTGCATACAAAAAAGTTATGGTCTCTGCAAGTCTTGAGACTTTGACCAAAAGTGATCTCTAACATGGCATTTCAAGATGATTTCAAACATTATCCTCTCAAAATCCATCAAAATTGTCCTAAAAGGAGTCACCTCTGCAAGACCATAGAATGGTTTGGAACATGTAGGATCAAGTTATTTTCCGAGGATACTACTACATCTGACTCCCGTGGACAGTGTAATTGTAAGCATGTTGCTCAATTTGAATCTGAGGAAATAAAATATGGTGAATGAACTTGAGCGTGTGTAAATTTTGATATCTAATTAATCTCTTTTGATCTTTAGCTTCCCATCATTGATTTTATCTATAAATTTTTCAATATAGTATCTTCTCCATCATCTCACACAACATTTCTAGACAACTTCTCTTCCAATCTTCCTACTACTCGACATCATTTTTGGAACCGTCACCTTTATAAGGGCCAATCTTCCTATAATTTGCCTTGTTATTCATCTTCCTAGTGAACTTATTTGTTTCCATAATCTTGATTCTTTAAGAAAATCCCTACACTCTTTTTCTTTCACATGCTCTCAATTCACTTTTTTTCTCTCTAGCAACTATCCCTTCACCTGCTCATGCATTTCTTGCATGTTCTCTACTAACACTTCACCTTCCACATTTCCCCTCTCCTTCACTCACCATAACTCCAACATTCTTCTGGCGAAGCCATTCCCAAATGGCATTGATCCTTTTCAGATCCTACAAAACTCCTTCAAACATCCTCTTCAAAATAAGGCTAATCCTCAATTCTTCTTCCACCTTAGTCACAGCTCTATCTAATAGGTCTTACACCTTCCTATTTGCAAACTTTGATGCACTCTCCAACCTCGTCTACCTCTTCTACGAAGTGCTCCTTTGTGAAGCATTCTCACACCTCTAAATGCAGTTGAACCTACAACTTCTTTTCTCTTTTCAACTTCTCATAACAACTCAACTCACCAACAGTAGGATTACACTTGCTTCAACTTACTCTTTACTGAACTCAAATTCTCTCAACTCCGAAGATCAACCTAATTCAACAGTGCAAGATTTAAACTTGCTTTGATACCAACTAATAGAGTGGTGGAGGGTCAAATGAAAAACCATCAACCACTTAGCCGGTCAAAGTTCAAATAAAGAAGTATAAGTAAGCATGACACATTCAAAGTGGAAAAATGACATTCTTCATTAATTTCTCACAGAAGTCAATACATAAAAATACTTGGAAGAATCCCACTAATGGCATAATAAGCAATAAGAAAAGTGGTCGTAATGATAAATGGATTGCTCCAAAGGTTGGGATGAAGTTAAACTTTGATGGGGCCTCCAAAGGAAACCCAAGTAATACAAGGGCAGGTTTTGTGAGTAGAGATTCTCTTGGGTCCTTTGTGCTAGGGAACTCTAAATTCTTAGGTACTAAATCGAACAATGAAGCAAAGATGGAAGCTCTTTTCAATTTTGTTGGGTCTACAGGCAATTTATATGGAAGGGTATCGTGCAATTGAGGTGGAAGGTGAGTTGTAGGTAATTATTAATGCAGTGAACAAGCAATTCTACCCTAATTGGAAGGAGAGGCACTTTTAGAAGAAGTCTCTTTGGAAATCCAAGTTTCTTCAGTTAAGTTTAGCCAGTACTACAAAGAACAAAATGGTGTTGCAGATTTCTTAGCAAATGTAGGTGTTCTACTCAAGGAGGTTACTTACATAGTTAGCAAGGATAGCAATAATTGGCCTAACATCGCTACATTGTCAAATAAAGATCGGACCCCTTAGCTATTATGTTTTGCTAGCGGCTTGTTCTTCATGGGGAAGTCTCTAGTTTATTGTTTAATGATTTCCTTGTCAATGCAAGTTAAAATGATGGTCCTCTGGCTTGTGTAGTTTTTATTGAGCTCGTTCATGCAATCTTTCACATTTGGCTTGAAGTGTTTCTTTAATGATGTGGTGTAATGGTTTTAAGATGGTGTTGGTCTGCAGAGTGCTTTGAACATTGGCTACATGGACGACATTTTTTGTTGGTGTGTTTGGTCTTTGTGCTTGTATGCTTTTAATAGCAGGTCAAGGCGGTGTTAGGGATTCATATCGCCATGGGAAGGTGATAGATAACCATTTAAAGCCTTTTAGGTGCAATAGTGAGAGGAAGTTGAAGGTAATCAAAGCTATATTAGGACCTAATGACATTGCTGATAATGGTAATGTTCGTTCTAGGGGCTCAATAATGGAAGATTTCCTATGTAAATTAATGGTGGCAGTCATGGGTAAAACAGAGCGAGAGAGTCTATTGGATCTTTTGGTGAAAGCTCCAATGAAGTCAGATTTCTATGATGTTGGCAATGAAGGTTTTAGGGTTGGGCCCTCGAATAAGGCAAAAAAAAGGGAAAGCTCTTGTGGACATGGCAAAGGTGGACATAAGAGCTATGGATATGATTGTGAAAGAGCTTATGATTGATATGCAAAATCTGGATAAGTTATGTCAAGATCTCCATCTAGTGATAAAGCACATGGTTGTCACTCAACATAAAGGTGTCAAAGCTATTGAGTGGGTATATGATGCCCCTATTGGAGAATGATCGGTTGGTGCGAGCAATGCGGCAAGCAGCATTGATTTATGGCTTCAATTTCTCTGGTTTGGATGCAGTTGCAAATCCAACTGTGGAGCTGGTTGTGATATTTGGTAATGGTGTTTATAATATGGTCCATGACAGCTAGCTATGGCTCCCCCTATGCGGCTTGGCACATTGTGTTGTGTCTAATCTGCCCTTAATTTTTTTGGTTTGGCTATTACATGATGATGTAGATATTTTTGTTCAATGTTTTGGGCTAGTTTCGTCTTGTGATGGATGGTCTAGGTTTTTCAGGGTAGTTATGGTGTTTATTTAGATCCATGTGTTTTGTTATATCATTTTGTCTTGCCGGTTTAGTTGTTTACGATGTTGTATAGTGTTCTACTACTCAGTTATGGGAGGGGCCCCATTGATAGAATCCCATAAATAATCTAAAAAAAATTACTTGTAAGAAACATATAAACATACTACTCTTCTACGCTCTATTTTCAAATTCAAAGTACAAACACACACTCTGCACCTCTCAAGTTCTAGATTTCCTAGCAAATCCTCTTGTAGTCTACACTCACTCAATTCTTTGCAAGCTTTCCTCACTTTTCCAACTTCAATCTTCCAAATCCCAAAAGCTCCCCTCTCTAATTTGGACCAAGTATTTATCTTCATAGACCTTGCTTGTTACAAGAGGGAAGAATAATTCGTCAAGAAGATGAAATGATCACCTTCCAACACTGATAAGGTCTCGAATTTTGAGATGAAATATCCCTAGATATACAACTACAAATGAATAAAGGAGCTACATGTCTAAATTGGCATCTTGACATGCCGAAGCATCAACATGTAACACATGGCATCCCTTCACAATTGGAAGTTAGCTTGTCGAAATGTTCATAAAATGGCTCTTATAAAGGGTCACATGGCATGATAATCAACTTGACACATGCCAATCCTCTTACACTTAGGCATTAAACATGGTATTGCTGCCACAAGGCCCCAACATCTTTCTATCATCCATGTGATGTCTTCAGAGTTGGACTCAATTTGAGCAAAGTACTGTTGTTGTTAGACCATAAAATAACCCACATGACATCCCCTGCTGGATACCCCACAATTCCCTGTATAGTGGTATCACTGTAGTGATACCTCAAATTGTCATCCTAGGAGTCTATAATGCCACCAATACAACTTCCATTTGACCTCATCATTGTATCCCTCTTGGAAAATACATGAAGTAAATAAACAGCACTCAATTTGGAGTGAATATGAAGTTATGATTTCTAAAAGGTACTGTTGTAATGCTACCACACTGTCTACTTCAACATGATATTGCCTAGGTGATACCAAACCTAATGTCAATATTGATTGGATCATTGGATGCTTTTGAAAACACATAAATTGACATAAAATAAACTTAATTCTGAGTCCATATAAGAAAGATATGGTCTCTGCAAATCTTGGATCTGACCCAAAAGTGATCTCTAATGTGGTCATGTCAAAAATGATTTCAAACACGGTCCTCACAAAATCCAACAAAATGGTCTTAAAAAGGTGTCACCTTTGCAAGACAATAGAATAGTCTCAAACATGCAGAATTAAGTTATTTTCTAGGGATACTCCTGCATTGGCCATGCTTCTGGGTCAGCAAAGCTTTTGATACCAACAATGCCTTGTAAACCACCTCTTTCTCCCAACTGTTATACATGTGAAATTATTCACACACACACCCACACCCACCTATTAAATAATTAGAAGTTATAATACTATATAGTGGAACGAAATCATCAACTACTGTGATAATAGGATGGATTGAAGCAATATACTGATATCATTGAAAGCTATCTTATTCTAAAACCCCTCCAATAGCAATCAGGACTAAGGTTATGCAAATAGTGGTTGTCAAAATTTACATTGCTCGATCTTAAATTCTTAATCGAAATAAAATTCAATTACACCCAAGCAAAGTTGCATGGACACGGATATGTTATCAGAAATGGATACGGCCATTTTCCAAGGCCCTTAATTTGGATACGGCTAGGTACGACATTCACATTTAATTATTAGCCATTTATGCCCTAATAATTAAATTATATTCAATTTCACATTTAATTTTTTAAATAATTAAATATTTATATATATTTTTATAATTGGAATAAATTAATTTTAAAAAATTATATTTAAATAATTAAACATTTTTAGCATCATTTTGTGCAGGTTCTGCGTGGCCTTAGCGCCTCTCCTCTTTTCTACAAGGTCGCGGGCAGGTTTGGCTGGGGTCTGCGCCCTTTTTCTTGATATCCATTGCCTTCTTTGCTCTGTGGAGACTGTGTGTGGTCTCTCCCACCCCTTTTTTTGGTTCTGAGCTCTGGTTTTTGGTGAATTGAAGGTGATGTTCGCATGGCAGCGCTTGGGGGTCCAAGGGACCCCCTTAATTTGTCCTTCAAAGATGTGATTTAAGGGGGCGAACCTTCTTCGTCTATGTTGTGATGTAATCACACATCGCCCCATTGCAAATGGGGACCCCCTCTTTTTTTTGCTTTCTGTCGTTGCTTTGCTTTAGGGTTTAGGTTTTCTTTGAGCTTGTAAGGTTTTGGTAGTGTTGTTTTACCCAAGTCTCGATATATTTTGGCTAAGGAGTTTGTATCTTCTCATCCTGATGCGTGTTCTGAGCCCTGAAATTGACTAAGTCTGGAATCTTGATGTTCTGAGATCCTGAAATTGACTAAGTCTGAAATCTGGTGGATCCTCAAAAATCTAGAATCTGCATGTTAAATCCCATGGATCTGAGACCTATCTCAAACATCCTGGAAGTATATTTCAAAATATTTAAATATCTGGGCATATACTTAAATATATTTTTAAATATACTTCCATCCAAGACAAGTCAAAATCAGGCAAAAAAAAGTTGAAGTCTTGGACCTTGGGCGGAAATTGTTCTACACCATGCAATATGCGCCCAGGAAAATGGGGAAAATGTTCTAGAGCTTTCAAAATCCGCCCAAGCAAAAGCAATGAGAATTCAGGCGACAGAGAAGATCAAAACTCGAAAATTTGGCTAAGTGTTGACAAATGGGGAAAATGTTCTCACACATGCAATATCCGCCCTAGAGGATGAGTTTGAGGGTGGAAAATGTTCTGCCTCATGCAATTTGCGCCCTAGGTTGAAGGTCTCCATTTTTGAATGCATGATTGCCTTAGACAAATTCTCGAGAATACTTGCAAAGAATATGACAATTTGCTTTGTGGAGTTGGAAGAAAGATGGAGTTTGATGAATTGTTGAAGTACCAAAATGAAGGAAAATGTTCTGCACCCTTCAAAATCCGCCCTCCCTAGTTGCAAATTGTTCTCAAGCCTACAACATGCACCCTAGGAATTTCATGATAAACGCATGAAGTGCGAAGGATGTTGAAACTCAATCCATGTTTAAGGCAATGAAGGAAGTCCAAGGTAGAAGATTCACTCAACATTTGAAATTTGAAGGATAAAACCTAAGTAGCAAAATGAAGGAAAATGTTCTGCAACCTTCAAAATCCGCCCTCCGTGGAGTGTAAAATGTTCTGCCTCATGCAATTTCCGCCCAAGCTTGTAACAAGAAAATTTAGCTAAGTATGAAACATCTTGGGAAGTTCAACCTTGTTTTGAAAGTTCAAGTGAAGGTCATGATAGAATACCAAAATGGGGAAAATGTTCTGCCCCTTGCATTTTGCGCTTTAGCTAGAAGGAGACTTGGAAATAATGGAAAATGTTCTACCTCTTGCAATTTCCGCCCTAGAAGGAACAAGGAAATTTGACTAAGTATGAAACATTCTAAGAAATCATCCTTGTTTTAAAAATTCAAAGTGAAAGTCATGATTGAGTTGAAAATGGAGGAAAATGTTCTACCCCTTTCAAAATCCGCCCTACAACAGAGGAAATTGTTCTACTCCATGCAATTTCCGCCCAGATAGTCATGGAAAAGTTGAACTAAGTGGGAAGTATCTTGAAGACTCCAGTCTTGTTTTGAAGCTCCAAGTGAAGTTTGACAAAGGTTGATACAAGGATGAAATGCATGTATACTTGCATTGGGCGCTCAAGATCAAAGTGTGGAGATTCAACTAAGTATTATGAATACCAAAATAAAGGAAAATGTTCTACCCCTTTCAAAATCGGCCCTACCTTTGAAGGCAATATTAAGGAAAAATAGAAAATGCTATGACACTCAAATGTGGAAATTCGCCTAAGGCAAAGTGAGATGAGAAACAAAAAGCGCAAATTGTTCTAGTCCTTGCATTTTGCGCCCTAGGAGGAGGAGAGTCCATTTGACATACAAGTTGAAGTGATATTTCAAAGTTTCATGAGGATCAATTTTTAAGATACTTCAAACTTAGAGAGAATGCAACTAAGCAATTTGTCAAGTCATGAAAATCCAATGATTAAGAGTTGAAAATTTCACTAAGGCATGAGTAAAGTTCAAAGGATAACAAGTCTAAGGAAAAGTGGGGAAAATGTTCTGCTATCTGCAATTTCCGCCCTTGTAGAGGAGGCAATTCACTCATTACAAATGCAAAATTGAATGTGAGATCATTGAAATTGAAGGAGAATTTACCAAAGAAGAAGCGAAACTTGAAGCAGAGAACAAGAAAAATTCTAAGTATTGAAGTTGCAAAATGGGAAAATGTTCTAGAGCTTACATTTTGCGCCCTAGAAGGGTGCATATTCCATAGACCAGAACAATTTCCACTTTTTGAAAGTTTTCATGAAAAATCACTTTGCATTATTGAATAAGTTGGCTTAAATTGAAAATTGTTTGATGAATATATGGAAATCGTTTTATTTGTCCCACATTCGTAAGGAAGGTGAATTTAGTGGTAAAATTCCTTTATATAATGTATCATGTTGATGTACTAACTTGAGGTATTTTGCTTGTAGGTTTGCAACGTATGCGGTGAATGTTGAAGCAGAGCGAGATGAAGTGAAAGATCGAATTATGTGGAGGCAAGCCATCCAGAGGGTCGAAGTGTCATCAAGCTGATTCACCTTGCTCCAAAGAAGGTGAAATCACCAGAGTGGAGGAAGAATATTGCATCATCACGTTTGCCATCATCCAAGCATCCAGAAGATCATTCCACCTACATGTTCAAGAATCCAGCATCATGAGAGGAACATTCGTCCAGAAATCCATTTCCAAAAATTCGTTTGCATTTTTAAGCTCCAGAGTTATTTATTCCATGAGCCATCTACATCCATCATGAAGTCTACTCTAAGAGTTCACGCATAAAACATCTTCTACTTCATGCACCATCCAGGGTTAAAATCCTGCACAAGAATGGGAATGTCACAAGATGAGAAATGAGCGAGTTTATCAAGAAATCTATGAATTACATTCAAACTAAAAAATGTCAACACAACAACAACAAGAAATCCTAAATCCCAATTTTGCAAGTTCGAAAGATGCAAAGTTCCAGAGGTGAAAATCCAAGTTCAAAGACTATTCCATGAAAGATGATACAATTTGGGAAGTTGTTCCAGGCAGTGTGAACACATTGAAGATTAAACTGGTTCACTCAATGTTGAGGTGGCATGTGCACGCCATGGATCCAATCACACTCCGCCACTTCACCCATCTAAGTCTGACACATGTACATCAAGCAAGAGCTAAAGAGGGTGCCCATGGGGAAGATGCTCTAAAGATTCCATTTCATGCTTATCGCATTGGGAAACGTGCCTTTGTTCCCTCTTTCATGTCTAAAAATAGCAAATTGTTGTAACAAACTGTCTTGTTGTCACAATCTGGGCCATTGATTTGCAAATCAATCCTGGCCATTCATTGTAATTCTTGAGCTCTATATAAAGCTCACTTCTCTCATTTGTAAGGATGGGACATTAGGATATTAGAATTAGGAAGAATAGCAAGTAGAGTAGAGGAGACTTCTTAAAGTCATTGAAGAGACATTGAAATTGTTGTAAAAATACTTCCAAGATCAATACAAGCTCATTGTTGGTTGTTTCATAGTGATTTTGTGTGGTTGCGGAATGTTAACACGGTTTCTAATTTCTTGGATGTGATGGGGAGGTGTTTCCAAGTAGAGTAGAATTAGATTAGAAGTTCACTGATATGATGGATTTATGTTGAGATATTTGATGAATTCCTCTATGTTCATACTTTTTGTGACTTGTGGCTTGCAATTCACAGTGCAAAGTTAGTCTAAACCTTCATGTGCTTTAGTTCGATTGTGAATGTTCATTCAAGTTGCGCCAGCTGTGGGTATTTGGATGCATGTTTGCAGTTTCAAAATCCTTCATTTCCCTTTGAAGATTGCACTAGCTTCGTGTTGTTGTTGCTCTCATGGCGAAGCGAGGCTTGGTTCAAGGAGTTTGTCTATTGAAACATCATCCATCACTTCATTGTCCTTAGATTAGCTTTCTTAACCCTTGTCTTTTGCATTTTCTTTTTGTACCCAGTTGGAAGAAGTTCCATTTCATAAGGAAGAAGTAACACATTTGAGTGGAGTAAGGAGCATATTTAGCGTAAGTCCCTTTGTGATTACCAGCAAATCACATCAACTACTGAGTCTATCCATAGCAAAAACATGAATAAGGAACCTTGGAGTTGTCTCGATTGATCACATTGTTTAGCATTCGAGAGACTTTATTCAAGAGAGGATAGAATACTTACTATTTTATTCTGAGTTTGCATGTGCAAGAAAAACACATCAACAGTCTGGACATGCAAATGCTGTCAATTTTTTATTGCATGCAACTGTGGAGTCCAAGAATGCTCAAAATTTGGGGAATCGTCCGAAACCCAATGGCTATTTGGCGAAAAACAATGAATGCCCTGTGTTGGTGATTAACTCAGATTCCATTGCAAATGATGCTCTGTATTTGACTGAACATGCATTAATTTGCAAGTTTATGGGTGTTCATATTTCTCTACCTTTTTTGGAGGCATGGGTTAGAAAAACTTGGAACCCTGAAGGGGATATGGAAATCATCTTAGCTGCAAATGAATACTTCTTTGTGGTGCTCTCCTAGATAGCAGATCGGAATTTAAATTTCAAAGGGGGTCCCTACTTTCATAACCAAGTAGGCCTTTTTATCAAAGATCCTCTGGAGGAGCTCTCATCTAAGATTCCTATCTAGATTCGTCTTCCTCGGCCTCCAATGGAGTTTTGGCATCAGGATATTTTGCACTCAATAATGGCAGTTTTGGAAAAACCCTTGGGTCCTTCCTGTCAAACCCTCGACAAAAAGGTAGCCACTTTTGCCCGTCTTTGTGTTGAAATAAATTTGAATAATCCGCTTCCTGAATCTCTAGAGATTATATTGGGTAGTACGAGTTGGATTCAACAGGTTGATTATGAAGCAATTCCATTTCGATGTCGCATCTATGATGAATGCAGACACTTACAAAGGAATTGTCCAAAAATGGGGACTAGATCCCCTCAACCTGCTCTTGAGACACGAGCAACTAATCTCAAAGCAAAAGGAAAGTCTCCGATTCATAATGATGGGCCAAACCCAAATGGATTCATCCTTGTGAAACCTTGGTCAAAGGCAAAGTCATTGAATCGTCATTTCAAAGCTAATCCTAAAGGGGCCTCTAGTAACAGATTTGATGTTCTTGAGAACTTTGAGGCGCTGGACACAATGGAACATGATGGTAACATGGGGTCAAGACATGCATCTCATAGGCTCTGGTATTACCCCTCCTCTGGTTTCGAATCCTCCTATTGAGATGCATGAGACAGTGAAGGAAGATGTACCTACTCTTAGTCATATTGAGATAAATGATATGGGTCAGGAAATTGTAGAGATGCCAATAGAAGGATTAGACTCTATCCTTATGATAGAGTTTCAGATGGAGACACAGGTAGACAATGTTATGATGCCCTATGAATGAATCTGCGGTCAAAGAAGATGGCAAAAGTGGTGCAAGGGCACCATGTTAGCTTTTGTAAATATGGTCTTATGCTAGGTTTTTGAGGTGTTTTGAGTCTTATGAGTCCAATAAGGTCATAATAGACCATTTTATCATGTAATTAGTCTTCATATTGTCATATTTTGTAATATTGTCAAAAGTTGTCATATGTAAATGGGGAAAAAAGTGCAAAAAGTGGAAGTTAAACAGTCATGGAACTCAAAAGGCAGTTAGAGAGCATTGAAAATTGTTAGAAATGTTTATATAAGGCTTGTATCATCGTGGAGGATGTGTGTAGATTGGGAGGATGAAGTTCTATTGAAGTTTGAGGGGGAGTTTGTATTGTAGTTGAAAATCATGAATAAAACTGTTTTTTTTTCAGAAATTACTGGTAAATGACTATTGCAGGCCATTGTACGGCCCTGTACAATCTGTTTTTGATCCAATTTGCATTGTGGTTGATAGATGTGAGGTAATAAGAGATTGGTCTTGATTTCATTAATTCCATTGGATTTTGAGCAAGATAATACATTTTTTGTCAAAACGGGTTATAACCCTGTTTTAGGGTCACAATAAGCTTTCTAAAATGCATTACTCCATTTCTAGCCATTGAAAACTCCTACAAATTGGTGTATAGTAGGATATTTATGTATTCGAAAAGACCTCTATGCTACAGGATCAGAGGATGAGGTTTTGAGTAAATATAATGCTGCCCTAGGCTGTTTATGCATTGTTTTGACCATTTGGAGACCATAGGGGTTAGGGTTTAGTAAAAAGACATTGGGAAAGTGTGGAAGATGGTTTGGGAAGCTTGGGCAGATCATCTGAGATGTGATTGAAGTGTTGGTAGGGAGAAATAAGACCTGGAGTATATTGAACCTATAAACCCTCTTGAGATCGAGCCTAAATTAGGCCTAATTGGAACAGTGAGTCCTATTTTGAGTCCTGCTTTCCAAAGTGACATATACCCATTTTTGAGATATGTTTTAGACAAGCCAAAAGGGTATCCAAAAGTGTTATTAGTTTTGGGTTTTAGTGTCTACCCTAAGAGTAAAAGCCTGACAGTCAGTTTAGGAGGGCTAATTGGAGCACCTGTCTAGTGTAACAGTCCATTTTAGAGGTTGATGTTCCAAAACAGTCATATGTGGAAGTTAGATATGTTGAAGAACTCCTTAATGGGTACCTGAAATTATAGTTCTTTAGTGGGTTTGAAGTGGTTTTTGCAAGATATGTTGAAAAGTCCCTATTTGGAGGGCTACTAGCTTTTGGTGCAGCCAATAAGGGTATGGTCAAGAATTGAAGGGCGCAGACTTTGGTAAGGGGTTGGTTTGGTTGTGTTTGGGTCCCTAAGGTGTAAAGAGGCTTGTGGTAACCTTGTGAGGTCAGAGAAATTGGAAACCCAAGTTGTGCCCTTGAAGAAGGAAGTTGCCTTGACAAGGTTGTTTGTGAAACTTGTAGAAGTTGCTTATTTAAACCCATTGTTGTGAAATATGCCTACAGTAGATTGAGTTTGAACCCCTGCATTGCATCAAAAAGGAAGGTTCCTCCGGTGTTAGGGCTGCAACAAAAAAACATTAAGAAAGGGGGAGTGGAAAATTTGTAATGCCCCCTTTTTGAGGGAGGTTGGAAA
Source organism: Cunninghamia lanceolata (assembly GCA_027924645.1). Taxonomy (NCBI): domain Eukaryota; kingdom Viridiplantae; phylum Streptophyta; class Pinopsida; order Cupressales; family Cupressaceae; genus Cunninghamia; species Cunninghamia lanceolata. The sequence goes on from BSBN01000760.1 coordinate 3,057,684, forward strand.
AACGAATGTTGAATGGAATGTTGAATTTTATGGCTTCAACTATTTTTCTTTGATGAAATGAAGTTATATTTTGACTTTTGGTATTTTTATATTATTTTTAGAAAAGTCAAAATAATAAAATAATATTGCCAAGATGAAAAACAACCTAGGTGGGGGAAGAAAAAATAACTTAAAGATGGGAAAAAGGAAAGTTGAAAGGTGAAAATAAAAATATAATATTTTATTATTAAATATTATATTATTTCCCATGGAAAATCAGCGCTCAAGGAGAAAATTAAAAAAATAATATTTTAATTGCATTTTCTCTCTCCTAGCCACCTCCATTGGAAGAAAAAGGAAAATAAATTTAAAGAAAATTAATAAATAATATTTTCTTTTGGCGGTCGACTTTGCAAATAATAAAATAATGGTTTATTGGGTTGCCCAAGTTGAGGAGAATAAAAGGACATCAATTGGAGTTATTTTCATATCATTGATCATTTGGCTTTTTCATGTTTTGGAGAGTTTCTCTTGGATGTAACAAAGTTTCAGCATTATCTAGGGATTAAAACCCTTGGATCTTTGTGGTTTGGACAAAAAGCCAATCCACCATGGGAGATGGATTCACCTAGAATCCATTATTGAGCTTAATTGCAGGTTTTTGGAAGAATTCAAGCTTCAATCAGCTAGGGTTTGAAGATTGATATTCAGATTTGCTAGATATTATGGCATATTTTCACCAACAAGTGTTTGAAAAGGGTTTATAGGAGGATCGCTTGGCTTGGGAAGGCATATTTGATGATTTGTATCACTTATACATGTTCTGATTTTTATGACAGCCCTCTAAAAATTGTTATCAGCTACAGATCTGAAGGTTTTATGTCAAGGTATTGAGGTTCCAAGATCATACATGCATCCTAATCCTAATCGCTTCAATTCTATGCTTGGCCATTGGGTTTTTGAGGAGTATTTTGGCATTTGGCGCTAGGATTTTGTGATCAGCAGCAGTACAGGTTGATATCAACGATCAAACATTGGCATTGTCTTCTATTCTTCATTGGCAATCATCTCTAGCAAGGCGTCATTCATTGGAGGATATCATCTTTTCATTGTATTAGGGTTTGATCATCATTTGGGTTACTTTTGTACATCTTTGAAGGTCTGATTTTAAAATCAGTCATGGCTGTCATGTAACCAGCACTTATCTATGTATTGGATCAATGCCATTTCATGATCTGAGTATGTTAATAAAGCATCCAATTTCATATCTTTAATTTGAAATTGTATTTCCAGCTGTTCTATCAATTTTATGGTCATCATTTGTTGTCATATGAATGTTATATTTCTACCTTTCCATCTTCATATCATATAAATCATCAAAATCACAAGTAAATCATCGGGAAAACAAATCAGAAAATTCAGGACAGCAAGGGAAAAATTCAGTTCAGATTAGACAGGGTTCTTACAGTGGTATCAGATCTTGAATCTTGCCAGCCTGGAGGGTAGAATTCAGTTTGGAAATCAGGTTGAAGACAAACAGGTTTTGAAATAGTTAGCACAATGGGTGATAGAAGGAATAGTATGGGTCCACAACAAATTGATCGACATATGAAAGAGTTTATGAATGGTATGAATCGACATATGAATAATTTGATCAAGAGTCAACAACGCTTCATGGCAGCCCAACAACGCTTCATGACAGCCATTGAGTTACTTGCACAACACGAAGAAGAAAAGAAGAGCAAAAATCAGTTGGGCAAAGAAGATTCGCTTCATGCATCCACAAGCAAGGAGTACATGGAATTGAGCAAATCAGCGCCTTCTGGAACTGCACTTGCGGAAGAACATTTGGCAAAGAAAGAAGAAGTGTTTGAGATGCTTGAGGACACCACACAAGGGTATGACAACAGTTCTAAATTTTTGTTTTGTGACAGCAGTCCTATTTTCTCACATAACCATGAGATAGCAACCATTTCACATGAGGAAAATGAGGTGGAAGAGTCTCCTAATGATGGCACTCAAGTTTTGGGTGTTAAGCATGAGGAGTATGTTGAAGATTCAAGCCACAACAATTCTAATTTTGTACATCATACCATGGAGGATGTCAAGAAGACTCAAGACATGTGTGATGGATGGGTACAAAGAGCTCTCACAAACGAAGAAAAGGAGAAAACCCAGTGGGAAAAAACTCCTCCCCAAAAGAGAGAAAACATAAAATACTCTCTATAGTATGAGAACAAAACCCCTTGTGAGAAAAAAATCCCCCCCTTAAGAGAGAAGATCCCCCCCCCCAAAATAGAGAGAGTGAAAGAAACTATGAAACCCCCCCCACAATGAAGTAGCTCCTATTCCAAAAGAGGATGCCCATATATGAATACTGAAGATGATCCATTTGTGGCAAATGACATTTCTCCCTTTACAAAGAAACAACTCCAATGGTGAATGCTGAAGTAACTCCCATTCGAAGAAGCAAGGTGAGGAAGGAAGTCTCATGATATATCTTGTCTCAGAACACTACTCAAATGTCTTCATGCTGATGTCAAAATGAGTCACTATCAAATCAAGAGTCCCAGGTCTAACTGAAATAAGTGACCTCGCAGAAACATGTGAAAACTGATGAAGAGCAAGATCCAAAGAATTGATGTATGGATGTGGAATGTTAATGCATGCCATGTGGCTACAATGCAAATCCCACAAGATGTCCTGCGAAGAATCACTGGAAGCCCTCGGTGAAGCCTCTTTGAACTCTGTTGAAATAGCAGGTGTGTGTACTATCATCAAATAGGATAGATAACCCCTCAAATGTGTCCTCCAAATCAGCAATGTGAGACTCCACAAACAAAGATGCTATGTCTGCAAGATAAGAATCCCAATTAGGAAGACTAAAATGATCTTGTTGCAAAGAATCACTGGAAGCTCTCGAAGGAGCAACACTAAACTCAAAAGTAGCAGTAGGTACTATAGGAGTGTCCTTTACTGTAGATGAAAGGGATGAATCCTCTATGTCCTAGTGCAAAGAGTCACTGCAGGCTCTTGATGAAGCATCTTTGAACTCTAAAGTAGCAACAGGTGATAGAAAGCAATGATCTCAATAGGAGAGAGAAGCAATAGAAGAACAATCAAGACCTGCTAGATATTCAAGCTCCTCTTCTGTATTATCATCAAAGGGCATATTATCTGCATCATCAATGGGTATGAGGCAATCCATTGCAGGATCATCTGGGAAAGGAGAAATATGTGGGTCTCCAAAGATCTCCCAAATCTTAGTCCAAAGTGTGAATGGACAATCAATGTCCAGAACAGCCCACATAGTGTTAGAATCAACACTAGAACCAATCAATCCTACAATATGATCATTCCTATTTGCCCATGCATTTTTCTTCTGAGGTGAATCTGGTTTAGGTATGAGGCCATAAAGATAAGGCAAAAGATTGAGCCACCTACAATGTGTGACAATGCCTTTTTGCCAAGACTCATAATTATCCTTGTTCAGATTTATCACAGAAGGATTACTAGAAAAACCCATGATATCTTCTCAAATGATTAAAGATCAAAACATCAAAAGATTACCTTATAACTCAAGGAGAGCACACAGGAGACAACCCCCCCTTTTCACTCAATCAAAGAACCCCCAAAGCAAATAAGATTTGACACTTTATATTTAGTGTGCGTACAATTGCCACTAGCAAAAAACGCTTAATGGACTTGATCTCAATGTTTTACAAATTCTCAATCAAATGAGTATATGCTCAAAGTACAATCTTGGAATCATACCAAGTGTGGCAAACAACATTACTGCAAAGTACTTGAAAAATCATTCACTTTCAAAAAAAGAATCACCTCAATCCGAGGTCCTATGCAAAAGTTATGAGTCTTCAAAGTTCCCAAAACGAAATCTGTGTAGCATCACCTGTGAGAATCTGCAAATTCTGAAAAATCCAACCACTGAAATCAAAATCCAATTGCACCACTGAGAAGAGCACGAAAAATTAGCCTAAAAATAAAATTGCTCTGAAAAAGGAGTTGATATGAGCCAAATATGGTCCTCTGAAGTCTGACTGCAAAATCAAAAAACTCAATGGAGGGGGGGGAATAGGGCCAAGGGCTGCTGACGCAGTGATGATGTCAACAGGTCAGCGGCCGGAATATGCTCAGACCGCCAGAATATTCCTTGTACCTTGCCAAAAATGACGTATCTGCCGATAAGATGACGTCAGAAGGGCGTTGGAAACTGATGACGTCAGCACCTAAAATGCTGACGTAAGTTGATGGAATATTCCTGTACGGACGGCATAAAGTGACGTCATCTACCGGTTTATTGTGCCATGCTGACGTCAGCAGATGAAAATTTTTTTGCTAGTTTGTTCTGACAGAATATTCCAGATTCTTCTCATGATTTCAAAACCCGCCTCTGATTGTCGTAAACCGTTGGTTTTATGTCGTAAACCGCTTGTAATAGGAAGGAAACCACTTGCAGGAACCCCGAAACTGCTTATCCGCTAGTTAAAGTTGGTCGGCGGTTTATGATATAAAACCAATAGTTTACGACAATCAGATACCATGTTAGAATCTAATCTTCCAAAATATGCTCTGATACCATGTTAGAATCTTGAAAAAGAATATAACCCAGAATCAAATTGAAAGAGCTAGAATTAATAAACCGTAATGCAAAAGAAATGAACAACATAACAGTATTATGAGAAAATAATGTAAATGCTCCAATGGCATAATAGCATTATGAGAGAACTATAGCTCCAACCTTCTTCTTCTTCTTACAAAATGAAGAGACATACCTTGCTTATAAGGACAAGGTTGAGAGATAAGAAATTGTAGTCATGTGAAAAGTGTCATATTCCTATTACATGTGACAACTAGAGGTCAAGATGCCAATTAGTTGATGTGTAGGATATGACAACTATAAGACAACTATCAACAACTAGAAGTATCTAGAACGCTCACTAAGTCAAATTAACATGTGAATATGTGTGTGAATATTATTTAACTAATAAATACTTAAATAATATGAATTATCCACACAACAAGAGAAATAACCGATTAGGTAATATCCCTATTCACACTAACAGTTTGGGCAAAATTACTCATGACGCCTCCAACACTTGGACTCTCATGATGCTTCTTAGGTCTTTGCCCTACGTTTGATCGTTTCTTGTCCTTCCTTTCACTCATGAATTGATTGATGTTTATATTTCTTTTGACCACATCAGGAAGTGCCTCATATTCTTGACATATAGTGATCAATTCATCTTCAAACGATTGTTCCTCCTCATTCTCAACAACTACTTCCTCTTCTTCATTACTAGGAAGGAATTTAGGCTGGAAGGGCCTATCCACTGAAGAAACATGTGTTCTCCCACCACGGGGCGTACCTGCCAAGCTGCCAACTCCTGCTGGTGAACCATTTACTTTCATGTTACTCGCAACTTGAGTCATTAGCTGCACCAAGTGATTTTGAGTAGTCATCAATTGCTCCAAACTCCTATTTGTTTTTTGTTGTCCCTCCAAATACGCATCATTCCTTGGTGGGCTTCCAGCTCTTCTGTTTCTATCCATTTCTGCAATTCTTCTATAGTGTTGACCGAACGGAGTTTGATCTCATGATGTATGCATAGCAACTAACTCCCAACTAGGTCAATCTTTTCACTCATAACACTCGGATAAGATTGAGTCAAATCTCAACACAATGAAGGTGGATCTAACTACAAATCTTATGCTCAAGAATGCTATTGGAATAAGACTTGACTTTTCCCTATCCCAAATACCCTCCAGGCTGGCAGGATCCAAGCTTTGATACCACTGTCATGTCCCGTTCTAGGGTTTGAACCAAGTTTTCTGAATTTTGCAATCTTTTTTAATTAAACCCTAGGACTAAATCTTGAATTATTTCTGCACTTTTCAAATATGTCTCCTCAAGCATGAAACATGAACTAACATATGCAAATGAATGATACAACAAAGAGATATTTGCAGCCTTAGCAATGTGGAATTACACCATGAAATACACATAAAGATCAAGAAGATGATGACAAACCAAATCAGACCACTGCTGTTATAAATTTCAGATTGTTCAAGTCTTCAATTACATCAAATTTGATGGCTCTAGCATAGCCAATTACATATGCCAATCTGCTGTTACAAATCAGGATGAAATGATGAATGACAACATACCAAATTGGTGATCAAATGCAATGAAAAGGAGATGACAAGCCTGCTGTATCAAATCTGCCTCTTGAATTGATGAAATGCCCTGTGAATGTCCTCTAATGATGATCGCTGGCCTCTAATGCTGGATCGCTGCCACTGAGTATGCTGATCGCTCCCTTCCAAACAGCTGCGATATCCCTCAAGTGATAGTCGCTGGTCCTTGATGCTGAATGGATGACCATACATGCAGATCGCCACCCTTAATTATTATCAAATCGCCCTCTTATGCAGATCGAACTCTTCAAGGTGATGAATAATAGGCAATGACCGCTCCAATGATGAAGTGGCAAGCAGCGATTAGGGTTTGAGAACTGCTACAACCGCTGACCTGCAGATCTGAGATGGATTTGTCCAAAAATCCGAATCCTTTCCTCCTTGAAATCGGCGCACAAGGTGTTGAAGGCCTTCCTCCCAAATCGGCGCTCAAATAAAATTCCAATTATCTTCAAATGATTGTGCAAAATGATCTTCAATCAAAGTCTTCAATGAAACCTTCAACAATGGTCTCCGACCAACTCTTCGAATGGTAAATCAATGATGCTCAAACGAAACTACAAGTCTCCAATGAAGTGCAAATGTGAACTCCGTATGAATCCACCTCCTAGATGTAGTTGGGTTTTCGTCCAACACACCTTTGTTCGCAAGGGTTTTCATCCTTGGAATAGAATGCAAATAAATTGCAGACCAAATGCAAAGTTGACATGCCAAAAGATGCTCCAAATGATGTCAAAAACCTCTTATTTATACATGCTTTTCCTCTTTTCCCTCTTCCAGGCTGACATAGCAAAAGTATTATTATTTTTATTACTTTTACCTTCAACAAGGCCGACCTTCTCAAGTGTTGGCGCTGAAAATCCAATTTGAATTCTTTTATCTCTGCCAGGGCCGACCTAGGCTGACCACATAACTTGAACATAGCCAAATTGGAAATAAGGCCGACCTAATACTATAGATTTGGGCTGACCTAAACCCACAACTTGGCCGACTTAAATGTCTTTTTGGCCGACCTCCTCCAAATGTAGGCGCTAGCTTTATTTGCAAATTGAAACCAAAGCCGACCTTGATTGTTTTCAAATTAAAGATTTGAAAACCTTTTTCTCCATCTCCAAGAGGTTGTTTTCTTATGAAGGCAATTAATTCATTTGCAAGAAAGACACCACTATGAAGATAAAAATAGGGGCGAGGGCCCTAGCTCAATTGGTTAAAAATTCCTGTTGCGGTAAAGAAGGTCACGAGGTCTAGTCTCCCCCTATCCCCGTGGTACCGGAGGGCGTGTCGTGCCAGTGTCACCGGCCACGTGAAAAAAGTTTACCAGGCACACTGCAGTTTATAGGGGGGGCTGCCTGATTCCTGCAGTCTAAAAAAAATATATATGAAGAGAAAAATAGTATAATCTATTTTCCATGAACAAATCTTCTCCCAAAAGTTCCGAGGTGTCAAAATGTGTCCAACTGTTCTGCAAAAATGACCACTCCGAAAATGGGGACATGACACTGTCTTTGTAATTTTGGACAGCTGCATTGCTTTCCTCAAATCTTTACCTCAAATTTAGAAGGCAGCTGATATAGTTTTCTTAGTTAATTATTTTCTATTAGGGTATCTAAACTTTTTTGGGCAGTCATATGGTTTTAACTTTTCTATAATTCTTTGGAAGGACATGGTATCTATGTATCTGCAGATATTATTCTGCACTTTTGTACAATTTTTTCTATAGCTATGGTTTTTACGCGGAGGTCCTTACAAGGGACCCTAGAGCTACTAGACTAATTAATTATTTTCAAGTTTCAACCAATCACCACAGTGGTTGTAGGCGCTAAGCACTCTTTGTGTGTTGTTGATTCACATGGTGGGTAACATACCAGTAAGACCACACCTCCTCCACACCATGTAAAGATATATAGCTGAGTTGATTCTTTGAATTTGCTGAAAACATTGATTGCCAGAGAAAAGGTCAACTGTTCACGTTCCCACTCAAACATTTTCAGCCATATCATTAATATTGTGCAAAACTGTTTCATGTAATTGCATATAGCTGAATTGACACTATCCAGTTGCATTCCAATAGGTTGGGTGTTCAAATCTCACAATTTTTTTTTTTCATAATAGAGTTCGCTTATAGTAGACAGTGGCAAAGATAGGAATGGCGATGCTCAATCATGTTGTACCTTTGATTTGTGGACCTTTTGTGTCAACTACCTGCATTAGGTACAGTTCCATAAGGTAACATGTAGATTTGGAGATATTACCTTTTCAATTCGTATCAGTTTTGATTGATGATGATTGACTGACACTTCAATCATGACTTCGACTATGGTCAGACTTCTTTATAATAGCTTCTCTAATCCTAAATTCTGTCATGTCCCCGTTTCTGACTTGATCATCAAGTGAAGAATGGATTAGCCTATTCCTCATTCCCGAAGGCTAATTCTAAATAATGAGGGAATGAATTGGTTTTTGACTAACTCAACTTTTGTTTTGCAGGAACAAAGTCAAAAACTTGAAATTGGCTAAGTCTGGAAGCCAAAATTGACTAAGGCAAGACTCCTAGAGTCAGGGCGCACCTTCTTGCTTGCTCAATGTCAAATGTGCGCCTAAACAAGAATCATCAAGCTTTGAAGCACTTCAATCATATCATCTAGGGCGCTTTGGAAGAAATGAGTGTTTTGATCTGCAAAATGACTCATTCATTTGGAAATCTTCAGAGAACATCACTAGGCGCACTCTTCCCTTCAAATCTACCTGGAACAACTATCAAATGGCGCCTAGACTAAAAGACATCCAAATGGCGCCTAAGTGCATTATAAGGGAGATTTTGACTGATGAACTTGATAGAGGTACAATGAATCCTCCGAAGAACATGGATAGACAACTAAGTGAGTAGCAAGGCTTCAAATGGATTCAACTAGAGAAAGGCGCAACTTTCTAATCCTACAATCTTAATAGGAGCCTAGTCTACCTAAGACATTAGGATGAGTTTCTGTGACTCTGAGTTAGTGCTTCATCAAGGAATTGAAGATAAGTTGTCATTTCAAGATGACGAGTTAATAAGTTTTCTATAGTGAAGTCTTCTAAGTGAATTGAATAAGTGATGAAGGCCTATTCACTTTAGGCGCTAATATCATGTTGAGTCATCCAAGTGGGCGCCAATACTTGATTCCAGGGATCCTCCATTTGAGCGCCTAGATTAGATGGATGTAGAATTGAAAGTTTGAAGTTGGAAGATATGTGAGATGCAGCACTTCCATTTTGGCGCCTAAGATGGAAACTCCCTCAAAGTGCGCCTAAGGTGCAAATTCTCTCAAAAGTGCGCCTAAGGTTGATGCAATGTCTTCAAGACTAGTTAGGTGCAAGGCGCTCCCTCAGGGGAAAGGTCATATTCATCCAAGGTTAAGTTACTTTCACATTTCCTTGCAAAAATGACAAGTTGGAACATAAGCGCTGGATCATGGCTTTGAATCCTAGGAATGCGCCTTGGCAAAGAAGTGTTTTGGGAAGCTTATATTGCGCCTGGATTCCAAAGACCTCAATTTGGCGCCTAGCACCTTTGCAGACCTCAATTTGGCGCCTAACCCTAGCAAGGCGCAATATCATCTCTAGTTGGCACTTGGTCTTGAAAGCTATGCAGCTGCAATGTCATTTTGGCGCCTAGAGTCTAGTTGGGCCTCTAGGATTGAAGTCAAGGTATGGCGCACTTCTTTGGTAGCGCCTAACCCTCAAGTGGCGCCTTGATCAATCTCAATGAGCGCCTTAAGGAGATTGGTTAAGTTGAGTGTCCAGATACCTCTCTGGATCAAGGTAACAACACTTGGAAGCTCTTCCCAAGTTAGGTGCTCACTCCCAGTTGAAGCATTCCACCTCCCAGAACATCAGGACTTGAAGAATCGCCAAGGAAAGTCATCTTACATGCAAGGCGCACTCCTACCTATTTTCTCACCTCCTGAATGCGCCTAGCCTGGAATAGCGCCTATTTCATGACTCTGCTACCTCAATTGGGTGCCTGGATCAACAATTGGCACCTAGTCAGAAGATAAGGTAGTTGTAACTACCTGAGCTCTCATTGGTCAACAGAATGTCTTCGGGATCCGTGTCAAGGTCTCTGGATAAGCTTGCCAACTCAGAATGAGTTGTTGGATGGAATATTCCCTTGGATATGCTTCTTGGGAAATGTGCCTTGGTTCCTCTTTGAGCATTGAAAAACGTGCCTTCATTGCCTTTGGAAGGCCTATAAAAGGAGGAGCCTTCTCATTCATTTGGTATCTGTTCATTTGACAAAAATTCTCTCTGCAAAGCTATTGAGCTTGTAATCTTGAGGCCTGCGAGTTTCAAGTGTTGGGGTGATGCTCCCTCAACAAGCAAGGTGATGCTCCCTTGTTATATTGTGAGGTGTTGACATTCAGTTAACATCATTGAGTTGATCAAGTAAAGAAATCATTTGTAATCATCAAGGCTTCAAGGCCTTTCTTTTGTATTTCCATTGAATAAGTTGTAACTTCATGCTATTGAAAGCATTATCCATGTAATAAGACATTGCAAGTTGATTGAATCAAGTAACAGGACAAGTACCCAACTCTAAGGTTGATTCATTCAAGTAGTTATCTTTGATGTATATCTTTATGTTGTTGACATAGTTGATGAATTGATAGCAAGTAAAATTGTTTAAGTAAGGAAAAATTTTCGTAGAACTAGTTGGGTATCTTACAGTGGTATCAGAGCTGTGATCCTGCCAGCCTCTGGGTTATGCAGCGGCCTGAAGTAGGTCCACACAGATATTATACAAGAAGAGCTAGACAACAACAAGAACAACAGCGACAACATCACACAGAGGTTCCAGCTAACATGGCTGAGGAAAGAAGAAGTAGAAGTCCACCTGCTGATGGTGAACGTGCAGCAAGGGAGATGTTTAGGAACATTGCCGCTGAACAACAACAAACCGCTCAAATATTGCAACATGTCCTACAAACCCTTCAAAATATGAATCAAGGTGAAGCAGCTGGACAACGTCGTAGAGATGCAGTTAGACATGAGAGACAAGAACGACATGATGATGATGATGCTGCTAGTGCAACAGGCAGAAGAATTCGCACACGAACTCCTACAGTTGATAGACCTTTAAGACCAACTTTCCTTCCACCACCACCTGAACAAGACAATGAAGCTGATGAAGAGTTTGATGAAGGAGACCAGAATAACTTTGAAGATGAGATAGCTCTCTTTGCAGATCTCTATGCCAGATTACCAGAACGTGTTCGGGATATGATGACCTTCAATGAATATTGCCGACAGAAGAGGGAAGATAGAGACAGGCGAGGTAGAACTAGAGGCTTTCGTCCAAGAAGGGATGATGATACAAAGGAGTATAAAGAAGCATTAAATCGAGTTCCCATTCCTACCTTTGATGGAAGTGGTAAGCTCAGTGCTAGAGCTTGGGTAAACAAGCTGGATACATACCTTTCACTTAAGCCTTTGACAGAGAAGAAGGCAATTCAATTTGCGACAATGCATCTTGAAGGTTTGGCTTATGAATGGTGGCATCATGGCCTAGTCTCTCAACATCATGATAGGATAACTTCCTATGATGAGTTTGTAACCAAGCTGATTCAGAGGTTTGATAGAAAAGACACTAAAGTGTACTATCGCGAACTAGCTCAACTCAAGCAAGAAGGAAGGGTTGTGCAGTATGTCAATGAGTTTCAGAAGGTAGCAGTAATGGTACTTGATATGACAGACCGAAGAATCACTATGCTGTTCATTGAGGGATTGAACAATCAGATCAAGCCTTTGGTAAAGATACAAAGGCCAGCAAACCTGGAAGAAGCAATTGACTTTGCTCTAGATCTTGATACTACTCCAGTCTATCAGCCTAAGAAGAAGTTCTATAAAGGTGTTAGCTCTACTCAAAGGAGACCCTCTTTTCCTCAAAAGATGACTCAAGGTCCATCTGCAGCTGAAAGAGACGAACTAAGAAGGAAGAAACTCTGCTTTTCTTGCAAGCAACCTTGGGAACCAGGACACAGATGCCTTGGTAAAGGTAAAGCACATCTGATTGAAGTTGTATCTGATGATGGAAGTGAAGAAGAGTCACTGAGTGAAGAAGAATCATCTCAGGATGAAGCGGAAGTACAGGAACAACCAACTCTGAATGTTTCAAAAACAACCGACAAAATTACATTAGCAACTATTTCGGGAGTTCCGAAATATCATGCCTTTCGCATAAGAGGAGTTGTGAAGGGTCAGAGAGTCACCTGTCTCATCGATAGTGGTGCTACTCACAACTTCATAGATGAAGGTTTGGTAGCAAGGCGAGGTCTCACAGTTGAAGACTTCGAAGGATTTCAAATCGCTATTGCGGATGGATTCCTAATGAGTTGTACCAAAAAGGTGTCCCAACTGCAAATTCAAATGGGAGATTATTCTTTACAGGATGATTTCTATGTGGTTGGACTTGGGCATATTGATGTAGTACTTGGAGTGCAATGGTTGCATTCACTTGGAAGAATTGTCCAGGACTTTCAGAAGATGGAGTTAGAATTCATGCATGAAGGAAAGAAGATCAAACTGAAGTCAGTGTCTGATGGAAATCCCAAAGTTGTCTCAGCAAAACGAATGGAAGCATTATTCAGGCATAATGACATCGAATGGGCAGCACAGGTTTGCATCAAGGATAACCAAATCCTCTCTGCTGAAGAAATTTATCCTGCAGATATTCAGGCAATGTTGGACAAGCATGGTAAGGTGTTTAGGGACATACCTCCAGGAATACCTCCTAAATAGAGGTTTTTAACATGTAATTGAATTGGAGGATGGGGCTAAACTTGTTAACATTGCACCCTATCGGCATCCTCGGCATTTCAAGATTGAAATTGAGAAGACGATCAAGGAATTGATCGATATGGAGCACATAAGGCTATCATCAAGTCCATTTGCATCCTCTGTGGTGCTAGTGAAGAAGAAGGATGGAACAATGCGGATGTGTGTTGACTATCGCGCATTGAACAAGAAGACGATCAAAAATAGGTATCCAATACCTAGGATTGATAAATTACTTGATGAGCTGCATGGAGCAGTCTATTTCTCAAAGATAGATCTTCGATCCGGCTACCATCAAATTCGTGTCAGAGAAGAAGATATTCCAAAGACAGCATTCAGATGCCATTATGGACATTATGAATTTATGGTGATGCCGTTTGGACTGACTAATGCACTAGCCACTTTCCAGTCCTGCATGAATCATGTTTTCAACAAGCAGTTGAGGAAGTACCTGTTGGTTTTCTTTGACGACATCTTGATCTACAGCAAGACATGGGAAGAACATCTCCAACACTTAGATGAAGTATTGAATGTTATGGAGAATCAATCTTTGTATGCAAAGATGTCTAAGTGTGATTTTGGCTTGAAGGAGATTCTGTACCTAGGTCATGTGATAGGAGCAAATGGTGTGAAAGTTCAAGAAGAGAAGATTGAAGCTATTCGTACCTGGCCAGTTCCCCGGAACGTATCTGAACTAAGAGGTTTCCTTGGCCTCTCCAGCTATTACAGAAGATTTGTTAGGGGATTTTCACAGTTTGCTGCACCCTTGACAAACCTAACAAAGAAAGGAGCTTTCATTTGGACAATAGAAGCTCAAGCTGCATTTGATAGGTTGAAGGAAGTGATGAGTACAACACCAGTACTAGCTTTGCCAGATTTTACTAAACCCTTTGTTCTAGAATGTGATGCTTCAGGAGAAGGCATTGGAGCTGTTTTGATGCAAGATCGACATCCCATCGCATTCGAGAGCAGGAAGTTGAAAGATACAGAAAGATTGTACTCAACTTATGACAAAGAGATGCTGGCAATCATGCATGCCTTAGCCAAATTCCGCCAGTATCTAGTTGGATCTAAGTTTGTGGTCAAGACTGACCACAACAGTTTGAAATACTTTCTAGGGCAGAAAGATTTGAATGAAAGACAGCAGAAGTGGGTTGTGAAGATACAGGGATATGATTTCGACATTGAATATGTGAAAGGCAAGAAGAATGTGGTTGCCGATGCCCTGTCTAGAAGACCTGCTGTATGTGCCCTAAGCAAAGTTTCAGTGGATTGGAAGGCTCAACTTCTAGTTGAGTACTCCAAATCTAGATTTGCTTGTGAGATCATGGAGGGAATCATTCAGGATGATAGGTACAACGTGATTGATGAAATCATCTATTACAAAGACAGAATCTATCTGACTCCTGAATCGGAGCTAAAGCGACAAATTTTGCAGACTTACCATGATGCTCCACTTGCAGGACACCCTGGCTACTTCAAGACATACAGACAGATCAGGGAAAGATTCACTTGGAAAGGTCTGAAGGAAGAAGTTCTTCAATATGTCAGGGAGTGTTTGATTTGTCAACAGAATAAGACAGAACATACATTTCCAGCTGGATTACTCCAACCACTGCCAATTCCAGAACATAAGTGGGAGAGTATCTCTATGGACTTCATCATAGGTCTTCCGAAGGTGAATGGAAGAAACTGTATCTATGTAGTTGTGGACAGATTAACCAAGTTTGCTCACTTCTTTGCAATTCCAGTTGAGTCATCAGCATTGCAAGTAGCTAAGTTATTCTTTCGTGAAGTCTTCCGACTACATGGCCTTCCTAAAACCATAGTCAGTGATCGAGATAGCCGGTTCATTAGTGTGTTTTGGAGAGAGCTATTCCAACTAGCTGGAACTGACCTGACACCAAGCACTAGTTATCATCCTCAAACCGATGGACAGACTGAAATTGTAAATAAATGGCTTGAAGGATACTTAAGGAACTATGTGTCTGATCATCAGCGTGCTTGGATTAAGTGGCTACATCTGAGTGAATACTGCTACAACACTACTTTTCATATGTCAATTGGCATGACTCCTTTCCGAGCTTTGTATGGATATGAAGCTGTTTCATTTGTTGATCTGGCATTTGATGACAGCAGAGCTCCCAGAGCAAGTGAATTGATGAAGGATACTCAGGATATTTTGAGAGTCCTTAAGGACAATTTGCAAAGAGCTCAAAATCAACAAAAGTTGTATGCCGACAAACACCGAGTTGAAAGAAGCTTTGAAGTAGGTGACATGGTGTTTCTGCGCCTTCAGCCATATAGACAGAGTACTTTGAAGAGGTGCCGAGAAATTAAAACCAAGGTTCTATGGACCCTACAAGCTGTTGAGAAGAGTAGGGGAAGTGGCATATGAACTTGACTTGCCAGCAGGAAGCCGCATCCACAATGTATTTCATGTATCGTGTCTCAAAAAGGCACTAGGTCAACATGTGGTTTCAACTGATGAACTACCCCCACTTGATGAGGAAGGAATGCTTACACTTGAACCTGAAAATGTGGTGGATATAAGGGAAAAGAAACTACGCAACTGGAGCATAAGAGAATATCTGGTGAAGTGGAAAGGGTTGCCAATGGAGGATGCTACTTGGGAAGGAGAGAAGATCCTAGAGCATCCTAACCTTCAATTGCTTGAGGACAAGCAATCCTGGGAAGGGGAGACTGTGATGTCCCCGTTTCCGACTTGATCATCAAGTGAAGAATGGATTAGCCTATTCTTCATTCCCGGAGGCTAATTCTAAATAATGAGGGAATGAATTGGTTTTTGACTAACTCAACTTTTGTTTTGCAGGAACAAAGTCAGAAACTTGAAATTGGCTAAGTCTGGAAGCCAAAATTGACTAAGGCAGGACTCCTAGAGTCAGGGCGCACCTTCTTGCTTGCTAAATGTCAAACGTGCGCCTAAACAAGAATCATCAAGCTTTGAAGCACTTCAATCATATCATCTAGGGCGCTTTGGAAGAAATGAGTGTTTTGATCTGCAAAATGACTCATTCATTTGGAAATCTTCAAAGAACATCACTAGGCGCACTCTTCCCTTCAAATCTACCTGGAACAACTATCAAATGGCGTCTAGACTAAAACACATCCAAATGGCGCCTAAGTGCATTATAAGGGAGATTTTGACTGATGAAGTTGATAGAGGTACAATGAATCCTCCGGAGAACATTGATAGACAACTAAGTGAGTAGCAAGGCTTCAAATGGATTCAACTAGAGAAAGGCGCAACTTTCTAATCCTACAATCTTAATAGGCGCCTAGTCTACCTAAGACATTAGGATGAGTTTCTATGGCTCTGAGTTAGCGCTTCATCAAGGAATTGAAGATAAGTTGTCATTTCAAGATGAAGAGTTAATAAGTTTTCTATAGTGAAGTCTTCTAAGTGAATTGAATAAGTGATGACGGCCTATTCACTTTAGGCGCTAATATCATGTTGAGTCATCCAAGTGGGCGCCAATACTTGATTCCAGGGATCCTCCATTTGAGCGCCTAGATTAGATGGATGTAGAATTGAAAGTTTGAAGTTGGAAGATATGTGAGATGCAGCACTTCCATTTTGGCGCCTAAGATGGAAACTCCCTCAAAGTGCGCCTAAGGTGCAAATTCTCTCAAAAGTGCGCCTAAGGTTGATGCAATGTCTTCAAGACTAGTTAGGTGCAAGGCGCTCCCTCAGGGGAAAGGTCATATTCATCCAAGGTTAAGTTACTTTCACATTTCCTTGCAAAAATGACAAGTTGGAACATAAGCATTGGATCATGGCTTTGAATCCTAGGAATGCGCCTTGGCAAAGAAGTGTTTTGGGAAGCTTATATTGCGCCTGGATTCCAAAGACCTCAATTTGGCGCCTAGCATCTTTGCAGACCTCAATTTGGCGCCTAACCCTAGCAAGGCGCAATATCATCTCTAGTTGGCACTTGGTCTTGAAAGCTATGTAGCTGCAATGTCATTTTGGCGCCTAGAGTCTAGTTGGGCCTCTAGGATTGAAGTCAAGGTATGGCGCACTTCTTTGGTAGCGCCTAACCCTCAAGTGGCGCCTTGATCAATCTCAATGAGCGCCTTAAGGAGATTGGTTAAGTTGAGTGTCCAGATACCTCTCTGGATCAAGGTAACAACACTTGGAAGCTCTTCCCAAGTTAGGCGCTCACTCCCAGTTGAAGCATTCCACCTCCCAGAACATCAGGACTTGAAGAATCGCCAAGGAAAGTCATCTTACATGCAAGGCGCACTCCTACCTATTTTCTCACCTCCTGAATGCGCCTAGCCTGGAATAGCGCCTATTTCATGACTCTGCTACCTCAATTGGGTGCCTGGATCAACAATTGGCACCTAGTCAGAAGATAAGGTAGTTGTAACTACCTGAGCTCTCATTGGTCAATAGAATGTCTTTGGGATCCGTGTCAAGGTCTCTGGATAAGCTTGCCAACTCAGAATGAGTTGTCGGATGGAATATTCCCTTGGATATGCTTCTTGGGAAACGTGCCTTGGTTCCTCTTTGAGCATTGAAAAATGTGCCTTCATTGCCTTTGGAAGGCCTATAAAAGGAGGAGCCTTCTCATTCATTTGGTATCTGTTCATTTGACAAAAATTCTCTCTGCAAAGCTATTGAGCTTGTAATCTTGAGGCCTGCGAGTTTCAAGTGTTGGGGTGATGCTCCCTCAACAAGCAAGGTGATGCTCCCTTGTTATATTGTGAGGTGTTGACATTCAGTTAACATCATTGAGTTGATCAAGTAAAGAAATCATTTGTAATCATCAAGGCTTCAAGGCCTTTCTTTTGTATTTCCATTGAATAAGTTGTAACTTCATGCTATTGAAAGCATTATCCATGTAATAAGACATTGCAAGTTGATTGAATCAAGTAACAGGACAAGTACCCAACTCTAAGGTTGATTCATTCAAGTAGTTATCTTTGATGTATATCTTTATGTTGTTGACATAGTTGATGAATTGATAGCAAGTAAAATTGTTTAAGTAAGGAAAAATTTTCGTAGAACTAGTTGGGTATCTTACAAATTCCTATTTCTAAGGATATCCAATAAACGATTGACTTGTAACCTTATTTACTTATTAGTTATTACAAGTGGGTGATTGTTTGTTGACGCTTTTATGGTTATGGTGATTGCCCACCCATAAAGCTGTGTATAAATAGTGTAACACAATTACGCAATTGAAGGAAGAATGTTAAGGCCACATTGATATTCTTGTCTATTTTTATCTTTGTCCAATTTATAATATTTTTTGGGCAAATTTTTCATTTTTCAGGTTATGCAGGTATACATGCCACAGATCGCAATGAAATCAGACTTTCAGCAGTGTAAGACTGCCAGTGAAATTGGCAGCCATCACTCAGCCACCTTAACAGTTGGTTGACACCAACCAACTAAACAATGCTCGGATGATTCAGCAGTCCTCAAGCTCAACCTTTGTTGGAAACTACCTATTTTGCCCCTTTCAGCTCAAAGTATAAGGATGTAAATGTCCATATGTAAATGTCACTTATACTAACATGTTTATTTCATGTATCCCACACAGAACCGTACGGCCTGCAGATGGTAAGACCAACATTGGTGCAGATAAAACTTGAAGTTGCAGCCTCTAAAACCGTCATGCCCTTCACTTGGAATGGTAGGGCCTGCAAAAATGGGTAGTTCGGCTTTCAAAAGACCAATAAACAGTTCAAAACCCTGAGTTCCAGTGATCAGCAGCATTCAATGGAAGGGGCACCAAGAGTTTGGGTTTGATCCATCAAGAATCAGTGCCTTTCGAAAATGTACGGCCCTGCAACAAATCAAGATGGTACAGCCCCTTAGCTGCTATACTGTTTCAAACACCCAAAACTCACCACAAAATGTCAACAAAACATAAACATTTTCTCCATAGACTTCCTCTGAATACATCAAAATACTCGGCATTAAAAACAAACTTTCCAAATCCACCTGCGGCACAATAGGAAAAAACATGCAGCTTCTCCGGAAACAAATAAACATCCACACATAAAAAAAGCACAAGTTTAAGCGCAATGGCAATCTTTGAATGAAATTGCTCCTAAATCTTCTGCAATTAGCAAAACTATGACTTATGGATGAAATCACCAAGTCCAGCTAGGAGGGTTTTTGTCCCCGAAACTGGTATTTTCAGAGGGTTTTCGTCCTCGAGAAAATATGGAAAACACAAGTTCTCTCTCTCAGAAATCAATTATCAGAAACAATATTCAAGCTAACCTCAACACTGAGCACAGCACCTCCTTTTAAAAGGCACTTTTAGGGCAACTCTTTGGGAGAAAAAATATTAATTTCCTTATTCCTCCATATTCTCCTCAAAACATAGTTGAAAAACTCGGACTCGGCAGACCCAAAATTTTTAAAAACTCAGGGAAAAACTTAACAATAACTCGGCAAATTTATCGAACATTTAAAAATGCATAATTTTTTAAAAATATTCTTAAAAACACACACATTTCTGAAATTGTATAATGCATTGCTGATTTCTTTCATATATAAATCAAAATTAAGAGTTTAATACATATCATAGACAAAAAAAAAGAGTTCAACTTTTGAATACATATGAAATTCCAATTTGATAATACATATCATAGACCAAAAAAAGAGTTCCATTATCACTAGAAAATATAAATCATAAATTTCTTCTACGTCTAAGGCTCAAAAGAGTTTTGTTTCTCTGTGTGGGTGGTGCGGAAGTGGCACTAGCTGGTATAGCTAGGGTATCCTCAATAAGATCCTCATCTATAGGATCAAGCGGTACATGTGAGGAACCCGCCCCTGATGGCACATCAATATCATCATCTGAATTTGTCTTTGAATCCTCATATGCTATGACATTCACTTGCCATTCAGCTGTATCCCTCTCCATAGCAGCTATATCATCATCATCACATGATGGATCAACATCAACATCCTCAACAATCCAATTTGAATATGGATCAATGTCGTTAAGGTCCAATGCCTGATATGATTCCTGGCCTTCTACCTTCTCATGTAACCGAAGGTTGTACCGCACATAGACAAGGTCATTCAAGTGCTTTTGAGTCAACCTATTGCGCTTCTTTGTGTGAATGGCCTCAAAAACACTCCAGTTGCGCTCACAACCGGATGCACTACAAGGCTGGGATAAAATCCGGATGGCTACCTTTTGAAGATTAGGCGTTGAGGCTCCATAATCTTCCCACCATAAATCTGCAAGGATAACATTTATAACTTTGTAAGGATTTTAGTAAACTTAAAAATTAAAATAAATAGTAAATTAAAAATAAACATATGTTTTTTACCTAGTTGTAGAGTGGATCTCCTACGAATGGCATCTCTTGAAGAAAAAAAGGGCCCATCCACACTCTTATAGGCCTGTAACTCATCGAATATGATGTCTCAAAGGTTATCATCAAAGACCAACCTCTCAATACACATGTTCAGGCCAAGCTTAACCTCTACATCTGCTTTGAATGAAGAGGAGAAGAAAAACCTAGGGTTCAAATAGTAACCAGCAGCATGAATATGTTGGAGTTGTCGATTCCACCTTCGATCAATAATGCACCATATGGGTTCATATTTTGTTTTATTCGACCCATACAAATGTTGAATTGCCTCTTTGACCTTATCCATGGCCTCATCTAGATACCCCATGGGCTTTTGATCCCCATCCACCAATCATAGAACCCTAACCAACGGTTCTAACACCTAAATCAATAGTGGACGAAAATAAAATTAGAGAATTATAGTAATTGAAATTCAACAAACATAAATATAATTTTTTTACAAAATCAGCAAATTTTAACATTAGCAAATAAAAAAATAAATAAAAATTAGTGTTTGAAAACTTACCTTGATGATCTCCTCCATTACTTTTTCAATGCCCTCATCATAAATTGTCTTCACGACCCTCTCTACTTCCGACTTCCTACGATAAGGAATCTCCAACCACTTTTCGCGCACAAACATGCGTCTAAGGTGGGGCAATGATGCTAGTATACTCTGCAAGGTAAGGAAATTAGTGGCAAAGCGTGTGACTCCTGATCGGGTGAGCTCCTTGCCACCAGTGTACTCTCTCATAAGATTTAAGACCCATGTGTGGTTGTAGATGTATTTTGTGATATTTCTTGCCTCTTCAACCACATTCTTCACCCATCTTAGTTTTCCAATGTCCTCAAGAAGAAGGTCAATACAGTGGGCAGCACAAGGGCTCCATAAAATTGTTGGATGCCTTGCCTCTAGAAGTCTACCGGTTGCCACATATGCAGCTGCATTGTCAGTCACTATTTAGACGACATGTTCCACTCCCACCTCCATCACCACCTCATCCAACATGTTGCACAAGGTTTCTGCATTTTTTATTTCATTGGAGGCATCAACTGACTGTAAAAAGACTAGCTGCCCCGCTAAAGCCACTAAAAAATTGATGAGAGTCATGTTCCTGGCATTTGTCCATCTGTCAGATAAAATAGTGCAGCCTTTTCTTTCCCAAATTTTCCTCTAATCCTGTACTAGTAGATGTGTGTGTTCGACCTCCTCCTGCAACAATGGGCCACTCAACTCATGACGACTTGGGGCCTTGAACCCCTTACCTGACACAGTCAATGCAGTGACCAAGTGCTCCCAATAAGGACTCGAAGCGACATTGAAGGGAATATTGTTGTAGTACCAAAATCGTGCACATGCCAACTTCGCCTCATGATGCACCTCTCTATTTCATGTATTTGCAAGACCATCCAATGAAGGTTGCGCACCAGGAGTGTTCCGAGGAACAAAAAAGCTATCAATCCCTTTGCCTGATCATCGTATCCGTGGCCCAATGGAAGGCGTAGAAGAGGCCTCTACAATTACACCTCTATAATCTGACCCTGTAGAACTCAAATCTCGATTTGGGGTTGCCATTGCCTTTGCTGCTCTCTTTTTAGCTTCTTTCTTTTGCTGATATGCCATAAGGAGGATGTGTGCCTCCCTCTGAACGTCCAGAGGAGCTTTGTCACATAACAAAACATCATTGCAAGGGGGCCCTGTGCAAGGTGGTATTTAAGTCGATTTATGCCTCCGGTCATAGGTTTAGTGCAATGGTTACAAATCACATCTCCTCGCTTTGGACCTGGTGTCCCATATTTCCAACAAGGTCCTTAGGTTTGCCACCGGTTCTTCTACCTCCAGTTCCACTTGCAAAAGCCATCAGTTATAACCTATCAAAAGAGAGACAACAAAAAAAGTTCAATTAAAAATTTAAATTTGACAGTAACACAGTTGACTATTCACTGTTGTATAGCTGTATTTTGACATTTTTGTTGTAAAAAACAATCGAAATTATAAAAAGACTATACCATATGAAAGGAGAGATTTTGGACGAACTGTCAAAATTTATATAGGATTATGATGATATTTAATTTTAAAGAACATTTGAAATTTTAAAAAGACTATCATATGAAAGGAGAGATTTTGGACGAACTGTCAAAATTTATATAGGATTATGATATATTTATATTATAAAACAATAGAAATTTTAAAAAGACTGTATCATATGAAAAGAGAGATTTTGGACGAACTGTCAAAATTTATATAGGATTATGATGATATATATTATATAATATATAACTTTTAATTTTAAGTTTTTAAAAAATTAAACCTACAGTTTAAACTTTAACTTACCAGTTACCACGCGATGCCAATGAAAGGTGCACCGGCACGGGGCAGAAAAACGCAATTTTAACTATCATATTTATATCATAATCCTATATAAATTTTGACAGTTCGTCCAAAATCTCTCTTTTCATATGATACAATCTATTTAACTATTAAATATTTTATAAATCGAAATTTTAAAAAGACTGTATCATATGAAAGGAGAGATTTTGGACGAACTGTCAAAATTTATATAGGATTATGATGATATATATTATATAATATATAACTTTTAATTTTAAGTTTTTAAAAAATTAAACCTACAGTTTAAACTTTAACTTACCAGTTACCACGCGATGCCAATGAAAGGTGCACCGGCACAGGGCAGAAAAACGCAATTATGGGGCGTTCGGTGGCTAGGGTTTTGTTTCAAACTTTCGTGAGTGTCGGTTTATGGGAGCAGAGCGCACAAGATAATACACTGCTTTTTTTTAAACCTTTTAAGTTTTAAGTTTTAAACTTTACTTTTAACATTTTTCCATGCACCACAAGTTTTACAGGAACATGCGCATTTTAGCGAGTTTTGGCAAGTTTTGAAGACAAAAATCGCAGTGAGTTTTCGCAAAAATGCGGGCAGAGTTTTTTAGACTAAAACTCGCAAGGGTTTCTGAAGCACATGGACTCGTGAGTTTCGCGAGTTATAGGTGCGTTTTTCATCTATGCCTCAAAATATAAAAATAAAATATTTTCATGTGCAGAAGTCCACCTTTTTGCCCTCCTTGCGCCTAACACCACTTATCTACACAACTTAAAGTCCATTTTTATTAAATAATCAAATATATGTTGTCTTTATAAATGTTTCACTTTTTCGACAACTTAAGTATTTAATTATTTAATAAATTAATTGTTTTTTCGCACAACAATTAATGTTGCGGAAACTATTAAAAAGACTTCAAATTTGGATTCTGACCATACCATAATGATTTGTAGCTCTCCGGATGATGAACTGTATGCAGATTGATGCTTTCCAAAAATAGCAGTCTCCTCCAAGAAGTTTGGAATGCACTCAAAAAGTCGGAATTGCATCCGAAAAACACCATTGAGCTCATCTTAATCTCCCAAACTTACTGCTCTCCAAGAAAGTTGGAGTTTTCCCATGAAATTGGAAATGTCCCAAAAAGGGACATTACATTAGATTTTTTTGTGAGCCATCTGGCAGAATTTTAAAGTAATTAATTGAATTCTCAAAGGTTCAAGTGGAACAAGGCTCCAAGTTCAGCACATTATGCAATCATTTACAAGCATCAAAGACGCAAAACCATGCGGGATGCCATAGAAACAATGGTTTCTAAGAAGACATTTAAACAAAGGATTGATATGGTATATAATAAGTGGAGCCGTGCAACAGAAGTGGTGATGAGATATTCAAATCATACATTGATGACATTTTAAGCAAGGCCAGCATTGTCCATGCCTTGCTCATTCTTGTCTTTGAACTGTTCTACCTTCAAATTATATGCCACATCTGCCAAAATCTAATGTCACAATTGACAGCAAGCATGTAGTGGTTTTATATGAGCCCAATGATTTCGATATTTTTGGGGCTTCCAATGATAGGGCAGAAAATCAAGAAGACAAAGCCCACCCAAGTGAGACAAATTAAGCTATATTGAACAAGTGTTGTGCCCAAGTTATGCTGGAGGACTAGAAGCGAAACAGTTGAAACATAGCAACCGAAACTTGATGTTCTAGTATTTGCTCTCAAATTAGTTAAGTAGCCTATACAACTTGGTGTTCTCTAGAGGATATTTATTTGTTTGGTGGTTCATTTTCCCAAGCAATGTTTATGGCCATATTATTGTTGATTGAGGTCTTTAACCTTTCCAAAATCATTTGTAATTCAAACTCATGGCTTTTCATAAATTTACTATTCTTGCATACTATTATGACAGGGTTAAGGACAGCTTTACATACTTTTCATGATATGCATGATGCAATTCAAGAAGATATTCACACCTAAATCAACATTTGATTCTTTACAAACTTGTTGGCGATTAAAAGATGGAGACGTGTCAATTTTGATGGCACCATATATAGAGAGCTTGTCCAAAGGGGTGATCTACAAATGATCCTACTACTTTTCAAGAAATATGCGCACTTTTCAAACGATATATAAGAGATTTTCAATTGCCTCCAAGTTGTTACCTTATTTTAGATGTAAACCAAAACAAGCATACATTACCAAGCAATATTATTGCCCATACTTTTGATCCAAATAGACTGATTGTCTAAAGGACATATTGGAGTTAAGGTCCAACCATCAAAGCTCGCACCTCTCAGGCCTAAGACAAAAAGGCGCAAGGTGCATTTGTGATGGACATTGAAGCAACACAAGTAGAACCACCATAGGCCAAGAAGCCAAGGGCCATTGCATGAGGACAATGAGTATTAGAGTTCTTCAAACTCTAAATCAAAGTAAGGGCGAATGATTCCAAAGGAGATTCCAACATTAACAAAGATAATGAGGGGTCAAATGAGGAAGAAGAGATTCTCTTATTGAGAATAGTCCAGGACACATACCTCTTCTAGGTGCCTCTTGAGGATCCAAACAATGTTATTGCTCAGCTTTTATGACGGACAATGAAGCAACACAAGTAGAACTACTAGAAGCTAAGGCAATGCTCAAAACTACCATCGAATGGCAATGAATGATACAAGATTTCTTAGAACAATGAGTCAAAGTTAAGTGCAAATGGTCCTAAAGAATATTCCAACATTACTGTTGATGATTGTTTTTAGACAATTCAACAATAGAGTAAAAACACTAAGTTTCCCACTCTCTCTTGAATAAAGCTCTTCAAAGGCTAATCGATGTGATCCAGTGAAGTAACTCCAAGGTTCCTTTTCTTATAATTTATAGTGGATGAACTCAGTGATTACATGTGATCTTGCTGATAATCACAAAGGGACTTACGTTAGATTTCTTCTTCATTCATTCAACTTATTTCTCCTTTCAGTGTGGATGAAGTATGTACAATGTCTCAATAATAGAAAAAAGAAAAAAGACAAAGGTTTAGGAAAGTTAATCTAAGGTCAATGAAGCAATGATGATGCAAGAATAGACAAACTCCTTAATCAACCTAACTCCACTTCGCCAAGGATGCCTACAACTACATGGAGTTGGTGCAATCTCCTAAGGTAAACGAAAGATTTTCATATCATGAAGGCTCATATAAGCACCCATTAGACGGCGCAGCTCAAACAAGCATCCACAATCGAACTTAAGCAAAAGATAAGGCTCAGACTAGCTTTACACAACACTTCACCAACGATGAATGTCAAAAGCATGAGCTAGGAGTTGATCAAATATCCAACACATACATGCATTACATCAAAGAGCTTCTAATCTACTTGAAACCTCTCTCCACTTCATCAAAGTACAAGAAACCATGTCATTTCACAAGACAACACTTAACACCAAACAATGCTCCAATGTCTTTGCATTAATCTTGAGAAATATTTACAACAACTTCAAGCACTCTCAGAGAATTTCGAGAGTCTCTCTACTCTACTCTACTAGCCTACCAATTGAACTACTGACTAATAATTTACAAATGAGGCAACAAGGCCTTTATATAGAAGTCCAGAATTACAATGAATGGCTAGGATCAATTCACGTAGCCAAGGGTCAGGATCATCCCAACTCAGCAAGTAGTTACAACTTGCCATTTTTAGTACAGAAGAGAGGCAATGAAGGCACGTTTTCCAAGAAGATAAGGATAAGATGGGATCTTTTAGAGCATCTTCCACATGAACATCCTCTTTGACTTCTTACTTTATTGAATAATGTGGCGAAATATGATTGGCTTGATGATGAGTATCTGCCACGTAGGTGCCACCTTAGCATATTCCCAAATTGTATCATCTTGTGATGTCTTTGATGTGATTGCTTTTGAACTTGTATGCTTGGGAATATTTTGTTGATCTTGCCTTGTTCATCTTCTTACAAACTGAATATGTAAGATAGATGTTGCTCATTTGTTTAACACTGTGATTCTTCTTTTGCAGGGATCTTGATCATCTTCAGTGATGCTTCTTCATATGGAGTAGCGTATATGATGATGATGCTGCTTCCTTCATGATAACATGGAGTAAGAGACTTCTTTTGGAGACTTGAAGATTGAGAGCACTTGAAGCTGGATTGATGAACGTCTTCGGATATGATGCCATTAATGATGAAGTATACTTATCATGTTGACCCATGGAAGTGGTTTTTCCCCTGCAACTTGAAGGTGATTCAGGTGTTTGCTCTTTAGATGACTCCTTGACTTCACCAACGCTCCTGCAACATAGAGAAATAATATCAATCACTCTATAACACAAAGAAATCACTTCAAAGCATGTAAATAACCCTTCTTCGAGTCTAGGCACATATCTAGTGTTGTAGAAGTGCAAAAGTGTGCCTAAGCTTAAGATGAGCTTTATGTGATTTCAAACAATTGAATAAATCTTAGAATGATTTTCTTCCTTTAGGCATTTACATAATGACATCAACTCATGTATTCCTTCCAAGGCACCCTTTAAAGCTATAGGAGGTGAAAAAGGCGCCTAGATACTTCTGGCCTTATTTTTGTCATTTTTACAATTTTAGCAATTAAAGAAGGCTTAGAGTGATCCTTCTTCCCAAGGTGCTCACTTATGGAGATGAACTTAAGTAGTTGGCGTGGAGGTGAAAGGGCACCTATCACACTTAGCCTGCTTCTTGGCATTTTAAATGATTTCTACTCATGTTTGGACTTCACAGAAACGTTTTCCATAAAGCGCCTACACTCAAAGTTTTCAACACTTCCCTTTTTAGCCTCATGTCTTCTAGGCGCCTAAACTAGTATGAAAAGGCAAGAAATGCACCTAGCTTACTTGAGATGATCATCCTCACCTTTAGGCGCAATTTTGGGTTGTTACAAGTGTGAAATGGCACCTTGACATAGGTAAATGTATCTTTTATGCGTTCAAACCTTATAAATGTTCTTAAAGACTTCACCCAAGTCAACAACTCTCAAAGCTTGTATACTCAAGTGAATTACCTCCAAGGCGCTAATGTGAGGTAGTTTTGATAGCAAAGGGCACCTACACTCAAATTGGCTTGATATTGATGACTACTGTGATTCCAAAGCGTTGGGAAGTCTTAGTGT
Organism: Cunninghamia lanceolata; assembly: GCA_027924645.1. Classification (NCBI taxonomy): domain Eukaryota; kingdom Viridiplantae; phylum Streptophyta; class Pinopsida; order Cupressales; family Cupressaceae; genus Cunninghamia; species Cunninghamia lanceolata. The sequence goes on from BSBN01000760.1 coordinate 3,085,542, forward strand.
TTCCTTCCTTCAAAATGCTTACTTATTGGTGTCAATTCATGATTTTCTTCAAAGGCGCCACTTGGAGGTGGTATGGACTAGAAAGTGCACCTTGGCTTCTCTGGGACTAAATCTTGACATTTAAGGGTTTTATCTTATATCCAAACTCTCAAGAGACCTTCTTGATTTTAGGTGCTAGAACTTATGATTTCAAACTTCCTTGATTGCTAGGTGCCATAGTTGGAAAACTCGAACTCGCCGCAGACTCGGCAGCCCAAAATAGGACTCGGACTCGGGACTCGGCAAAAAACTCGGCTAGGACTTGGCAAAGAAGAAAACCGTAGTTTTACCAAAAAAAAAAAAGAAATTAATGCATTTAGAGAACATAAGAGCCATAATTCAAACATTACACATGTCATATGATCTTCAAACACTCAATATTTGAAATTTCATCATTCATGAACCATAATTATTAATCATACGATTCATACTCATAGTTTCAAACTTTCAAATGTATAACAACATCATAAGTTTATAAATGTTTACATATAATGATGTCAAAATGAGAAAAACAACCAAATAAAATCTACATCTTCCTCTTTCCTCTCCTAATTGTTGAGTTGTTTGTAGCTTCGATCAGATAACATAATAATAAATATGAATATATAAGGTATGTTAAGATAAATATCAATATAGCATGATCGAATGATATATTACCAAAGCATAAACATCTTTTGCATTCTAAACGATGATTAGTAACTGTTAAAATCGGTGAAACCGATTACAATACAAACGGTGACAAAGTCACACCTGTGATAGGCATGACTCCTTGAGGAGTCACGTCTATCACAGATGTGACTCCTACCGTCACTCACATATTTATATCAATGTCTTTGCCCTGCAATACCATAGATCGACACAAAAATTGGAAGTGTATGAGAAGTGGAAATTGCATTTGAAATACAAAAGAAAGTAATAAGTTAAGTCTGCTATATATATATCCAACATTCAGAAGTTATCCAAGTTAGAGATCATAAGTTCGATTTGAATTTACATGGTATCAGAGCCAAGGTAAGCAGAATCCAGGCAGAAAATCGAACTTGAGAAATTCAGATTTCATACATCTCATTTCTCAAATGACAGCAGCAATCCGATTCGAAGACAGATTGGAAGGAGGAAATAACTTCTCATCATGGAAATTCAGAATTATGATGATACTAAAAGAAAATAAAGTTGATTCATTTGTGAGAGAAAACAAAACAGAACCAAAGAATGATCTCGATAAAACGACATGGATTGAAGGAAATGACAAAGCCATGAAAATCATAGTCGATGGAGTTAGAGATCATATCGTGCCGATTTTGACAAAACATGAGACTGCATATCATATGTTTAAGTCACTTGAAGGCAATTATGAAATTAATAACTCCAGCAGAACCTTAGCCCTAAAGAGAGAAATAAATCATATAAGTATGAACAAAGGAGAATCTATCAATGCATACTTTATGAGAATATCTGCACTAAGGGATCAACTATCAACACTTGGGTACCAAATTGAAAGCAAGGAACTAACACTTATTGCTCTAGATGGTCTCCCAAATTCCTGGGAGACATTTGTTCAAGGCATTAGTGCAAGGTCTAAATTTCCAAAATTTGACTGCCTAAGATCAAACTATCTTCAAGAAGAATCTAGACAGACAAAGAAAGTGTCAAAACAGAAAAATATAGATGAAGATCTTCATGTTCTAAATACAAACTCTCACAAGAAAGAGAAGAAGAAACACTTCAAGAAGAGGAAAAATTATCACGGGAAAGGTTCATTCAAGAAAGACATTTCTCGCATCCAATGTTTCAGATGCGACCAATATGGACACTATGCAATCAGATGTCCTGACAGAACCAAACAACAAGCATCTTATGCCAAAATAAAGGAGCATGAATCCGAGAAATATGTATTCTACTCTGCACTTTCAAACCAAGTATCAAATAAATCCAACACCTGGGTTATAGATAGTGGTTCATCAAGACACATCACAGGGTTCAGGGAACTACTAGACACCATGGTAGAAGAGACTGACGAAGAAGTAACAATTGGAGATAACTCTGTACATCCAGTCAAGGGTGTTGGCACATGCACCCTCAAATTAAAGACTGGCATCTCCATCCAACTTACTGGAGTATTGTTTGTCCCAGGCATCAAAAGAAACCTAGTCTCCATATCTACACTTGAAGATAATGGATACAGGGTGACCTTTATGGATAGCAAAGTATTGGCATGGCCAAAGAATTCTACTATTAAGAAAGCCAAAACCATAGGTCATAGACAAGGGTACTTGTACGAGTTATGTACGGAACCAAATCAAGCCCTAATTCATGAAATTGCAGACTCTAATGAAATATGGCATAGAAGACTAGGACACCTAAATTTCCGTGCCCTATCTTCCATGGAAAGACTAGTTACAAGGTTACCCAAACTCAAACAATGTAATTCAGGGGTGTGCAAGGGGTGTGCCTTAGGGAAAAATTTAAAGGGGTCCTTTCAAAATAGTTCTAGCAAAACAAATAAAGTATTAGATCTAGTCCACTCAGATTTATGTGGACCCATGTCTGTACCCTCTTTAGGTGGGTTTCTATACTATGAAATCTTCATTGATGACTTCCGGGAGAAAAATCAAAACCTTAAGAACAGATAATGGGAGTGAATACACTTCAGACATTTTTAAAGACTTCTGTAAAAACACTGGGATTAAGAGGGAGTTCACTGTACCTTATAATCCTCAACAAAATGGAGTTGCAGAAAGAAAAAATAGAACCATTGTAGAAGCTGCTAGGGCTATGTTACTTGATTAGAATATAGACACTTCACTTTGGGCAGAAGCATCTAGTATTGCTGTCTATATACAGAACAGATGTCCTCACTCTCATATTGATGACAAAACTCCTGAAGAAGCCTTCACTGGCACAATACCAAACATTAGTCATTTAAGGATATTTGGTTGTCCTGTTTACATTCATGTGCCCAAAGAGAAAAGAACTAAGCTAGAACCTTCTGGGAGAAAAGGCATCTTTGTAGGCTATAGTGAAACATCAAAAGCTTATAGAATATATATACCTGGTCAAAGACAGATTGAACTAAGCAGAGATGTGATTTTTGAGGAAGACATAGCTTTCAAAAGAGCCAGAAATGATATTGAGTCAGAAATTCAAACTTCCAACTCAAGCATAGAAGAGGATCCTACACCTGAGTTTCAGAGGGAGTATCCTGAGGAAGAGGTAAACCATGAACAAATCACATCACTAGAAAATCCCAAGAAAAGACCACTCTGGGCCACCAAAACAATGGAAGAAGCTAAAAATTATGCCGCTCCATCAGGGACTTTTAGGGAAAGCACAAGACCTAAGAGATTCTCTAGTTATGTAGCTTTAATGAGTGAATTCATTAAATCAGAACCTTCTAGTGCTATAGAAGCTCTTAAGCACCAAGTGTGGAAGGATGCCATGACAGAGGAGTATCAATCCATCCTAAAAAATGATGTGTGGGATATAGTACCTAGACCAAAAGGGAAATCTGTTGTTTCTTCAAAATGGCTATTTAAAAGCAAACATGCTACAAATGGTAGTATAGGGAAATACAAAGCAAGATTTGTAGCCAGAGGATTTTCACAAAAGGAAGGAATTGATTACGACGAAACCTTCGCTCCAGTTGCTCGATATACATCAGTCAAGGCAGTTCTAGCTATTGCAGCAACCAAAGGGTGGAAAGTCCATCAAATGGACGTAAAAACTGCTTTCTTAAATGGAACCATTAAAGAAGAGGTTTACTTAGAGCAACCCGAAGGATTTGAGATTCACAATGCAGGATCCCATGTATGTAAATTAAAGAAAGCTCTATATGGACTTAAACAGGCCCCCAGAGCCTGGTATGAAAGAATTGACAGTTAGCTCTTGAGATTAGGCTTCTCAAAGAATGATGCAGATCCAAATCTCTACTTCAAACAAAGCAAAGGTGATATGTTAATATTGATATTATATGTTGATGATCAATTGATTACAGGAGAAGATCACCTTATTGATCAGTGTAAGAAAGATCTAGCTTCAGAATTTGACATGAAGGACTTAGGTCTATTACACTACTTCCTTGGACTGGAAGTATGGCAGAAATCAAATTGTATTATTCTAAACCAAGGGAAGTACACAATTGATATATTAAAAAGGTTTGGTATGATGGAATGTAGACCTATGTCTTCCCCCATGGAAACAAATCTTCATAAATTGAAGGAAGCAGCAGCAGATTCTCCATTGGTAGATCCCACTCTTTACAGACAGATAATTGGATCCTTGATGTATTTGGTCAATACCAGACCTGATATCTGCTATGTTGTAAATGCCTTAAGTCAGTTTATGTGTGAGCCCAAGGAGATACATCTTGTGGCTGTGAAGCATATAATGAGATACCTTCAAGGTACTCTAAATTATGGCTTAAAATATGAAAAGGTTGACTTAGATCTACATGGATTCACAGATTCAGATTGGGTTGGAAGTGTAACTGACCGGAAGAGCACCTCCAGATGTTGTTTCAGTTTAGGGTCAGCAATGATATCGTGGATCAGCAGAAAACAGTCTTCAATTGCTCAGAGTTCTACAGAAGCCGAATATATTGCAACTTCTATGGCTGCTAGAAAGGCAGTATGGCTTAGAAAACTGCTTGTGGGATTATTTGGTAAACCTCTGAAACCAACTATCATCCACTGCGACAATCAAAGTTGTATTAAGCTATCCGTAAATCCAGTATTCCATGATAGATCTAAACATATTGAGATTCCTCATCACTATGTGCGTGATATGGTGGAAAGGAATGTGATTCAGTTGGAGTATATCAGTACAGGAGATCAAACTGCAGATATTCTTTATAAACCACTCCTCAAGGTGAAAGTTGAATACTTCAGAAAAAATCTTGGTATGATTGAAATGTAAAATTCTAATTGATTTGTACTAATATATTAAAGATGTTTAATGTGTAAACATCTTGTGTCATATGTGTGACTCTATGACATTATGGGCCTACCCATTCTGTGTTTATTTCCAAAAGGTGACGATTTTTTGGATAATCTACACTTATACCTATCATTATAAGGTGACGATCTTATAATGTTCATTAGACTGATATCATGTGACTTGATATTGGTATGAATCATGGAGTTATCATGATTAAGTTATGGTAGACATTATGTGACTTAATGTCAGTGCACATACCATAATTGGGATATATATAAGGAGAATGTAATGTTCTTGAGTATAGTATATCCTTTAGTATCACGAGGTAGGTGATGCTACGTATCACGAGATAGGTGATACTATATATCATGAGTTATGTGATATTAAATTACTTTGAGTAATTCATTATAGATCAAATAATTGATATTCACAGAGATTATTGTGATATTGTTATCTTCCCGAGCTAAGAGGGAGTGTTGAGTTGTTTGTAGCTTCGATCAGATAACATAATAATAAATATGAATATATAAGTAATATTAAATATTACTTATATATTCATACTTAATATATAAGGTATGTTAAGATAAATATCAATATAGCATGATCGAATGATATATTACCAAAGCATAAACATCTTCTGCATTCTAAACGGTGATTAGTAACTGTTAAAATCGGTGAAACCGATTACAATACAAACGGTGACAAAGTCACACCTGTGATAGGCGTGACTCCTTGAGGAGTCACGTCTATCACAGATGTGACTCCTACCGTCACTCACATATTTATATCAATGTCTTTGCCCTACAATACCATGGATCGACACAAAAATCGGAAGTGTATGAGAAGTGGAAATTGCATCTGAAATACAAAAGAAAGTAATAAGTTAAGTCTGCTATATATATATCCAACATTCAGAAGTTATCCAAGTTAGAGATCATAAGTTAGATTTGAATTTACACTAATGTAACTCAATTTTTGAGGCCTCAAACTAGGTGCTACAGTTGTTTCTTGTTCTTCAAAATCAAAATTGTCTTCGTCATCCTCCATTTCATCCAATTCTGCTGCTTCAGCTTCTACTGCTGCTCCTCTCTCCAATTCTACAAGATCTTCTTCAGTAAGGAGGACATCATCATCATTTTGTTCATTGGTAGTCCATTCACCATATGGATCAATATCATCTAAGTCGATGGACTCATGTGAAATGCCCTCCACCTTTCTAGTTCGAAGGCGAAGGTTGTACCGAACGAAGACAAGATCATTGAGCCGCTGCTGGGTCAACCTATTTCTCTTGTTCGTGTGAATGTTCTCAAATAAACTCCAATTGCGTTCACACCTAGAAGCACTACATGGCTGGGACAAAATACGGACGGCTATCTTTTGAAGATTAGGCGTGGCAGCACCATAATTCTCCCACCATAAATTTACAAAAAATCATTTAGAAATATAAGAATTAAGCAAAGAAATATAAGAGTCAATTTTCTATTTTTTTCTTGTAGTATTGAACTAAATTTTTTACCTGGTTGTTGTTTTCCTCTCCTATCAATTGCTTGAGATGAAGAAAAAAGTCTCCCCTCTGCTCCCTTATAGACCTTGAAAGGATAAAAAATAAAATTAAATCAAACATAGAAAATTAGTTACTATGTATGTAAAATGCATGTTTCTAGATAGTCAACGACTCAACATTGCCAAATTCATAAATAAGATATAGCAAATCTCACCTCCAACTCATCAAGAACCTTGTCTCTCAACTCAGATTCAGGTGCCATCTTATCAATGCATGTAATAACACCTGCCATGACCTCCTCATCAACCTTAAGTGAATCAGAGAAGTAGAATTTTGGATTCAAGAAGTAGGCCAAGGCATGTATTGGCTAGTGGAGTTGGTTTGTCCATCTACGATCAATGATGCACCAAATGATTGCATATTTCTTCTTGTTTCCGCCGTAGAAATGTGAAATGGCCTCTTTGGCCCTATCCATGGCCTCATAAATGAAACCCATTGGCATGCCCTCTCCATCCACCATACGAAGAACCCTTACCAAAGGTTCTATCATCTAAAAAAATGAAAACAAATTATAAATCATTACAAAATTAACCTAAAAAAAAAACAGCAAATAGACTCTAGAGTATCTTGTATAAACTTATAAAGTTTATGTTTGTGTTTGTTACTTACCCTAACCAACTCCTCTGCATTTTTCTTGAATGACTCATCAAAAACAATTTTTACAATCTTCTCAGCGTCAGGTTTTGTAAAATGGAGACTGCATCCAAGTATCAGACACAAACATCTGTATGAGATGAGGAATGGCACCAAGAATGCTTTGCAATGTGAGGAAGTGACTAACAAATTGTGTCACTCCTGGTCGCACAAGATCCTTTCCATTTGTGTGTTGTCTCATCAAAGAAAGGACCCAAGTATGGTTGTAGAGGAATTTGGTGACATTTTTAGCATCTTCAACCACACTTTTCACCCATCCAATCTTCCCAATGTCCTCTAACAACAAGTCCAAGCAATGTGCAGCACAAGGACTCCATGAAATTGTAGGATGCCTCTCCATAAGCAATCTACCTGCAGCTACATATGCAGCTGCGTTGTCCGTGATAATTTGGACAACATTCTCAACACCAACCTCTTGGACCACCCCATCTAATAAATTGCACAAAGTCGTAGCATTTTTGACTTCATAGGAGGCATCTACAGACTTCAGGAACACCAATCCACCATTACAAGCCACTAAGAAGTTCAGGAGAGTTCTATTTTGTCCATCTGTCCATCCATCTGATAAAATGCTGCATCCTTTTCTCCTCCAAAATTTTTTTTGTTCCTCAACCACAAGCCGTGTATTTTTTATTGCATCCTCTAGCAATGGCCCACTCAAGTCGCGTGTTGTTGGGGTCTTAAACCCCTTGCCTACAATTGTCAATGCATTTGCCAAACCTTCCCAATATGGGCTGCTCGCCACATTGAAAGGTAAATTATTGTAGTACCAAAAATTTGCTGCTGCCATCCTAGCTTCCTGATGTTTTTCTTTATTCCAACCGGTACCTTCAAGTGAAGGTTGTGCTCCTGGAACATTGCGTGGAATAAAGTAATTCGGTCCTGATGAAGGAGGCATCTGACTAGCAGTAGAAAAAGAACCACCAGGAGTCTCACCAAAAGATGAATGTGCTTTACGGAAGGTTTGACTTAGATCCGATTGCGTAGAAGTGTGAGACAGAGACATCACTGCTGCTATTGCTTCCTTTGTTTTTTGCCTTTCTTCTTTTCTCGTCTCAAAACTAGAAAGAAGGGCCTTCATCTCTCTAACCATCTCCGGAGTTGAATTAGTGCATATCTCCACATTTTGTCCAGGTATTTTGGCAAGGTGGTATTTTAATCTATTGATTCCTCCTGTCATCAATTTACCACATTCAATACAAGTGACATCACCCATTTTATTTCCCTGTACTCCATACTTCCATGCTGGGTCTCTTCTTGATGGCCTTGAAGTTGACATTGCTGTTTTAACATGAAAAAAAAAATCAGTAGGGTTTTCAATTTTGTGAAAAATCAGCAAAAAATGATAATCAATCATTTGAAAAAAATAGAATTCAAAAACAAGCTAAAACTACTGAGAAATACGTTATGAAGGGAAATGAAAAAAAAATTGCCAACATTTCCCCTTATTTTTGAAGATTTTTCGATTTTCAATCAATCAAAACAAAAACAAAAAAGAATTAAAATCACTTCCCTAGCTCTATTTCGATCTCCTTAGCTCGTAACCTCCTCTTCTCCAGCTTCTAATCCACTATGTAGACCTGTTGTGTGCCTCAAAGAGTGTTAAAATGAAGAAAAAAACAAAAAAAAAAAAAGAGTTTTAAGTGTTTCTGGGCGTTCAACTGACAGACCAAGAGTCCAGGGTCGGGACTCATGAGTCCTACCCTGGGACTCGCGCAAGTCCCAGGATAGGACTCTTTAAGACTCGACTCACGAGTCCATGGCGAGTCAACTCGGCCCACCTTAGGACTCGAGTCCGCCGAGTTTTGGCGAGTCCTAGCAGAGTTTTCCAACTATGCTAGGTGCACTCTGTGTTGGTTTTGAGTTAAAAGAGCGCCTAGACCTTCCTTCACTTTCCTCAAGCTCCAATCATTGCAAATGAGGTTGTTTTGAGTTGAATTAGCGCCTAAGTTGACTTTGCTCATTCTTGACATTTTAAGGTTCTCAACACTTGTTTACACCCTTGTGAGACTACTTCATCCTTAGGCGCCCATTTTGAGGTTATTCATCCACACTATTTGCCAAGGCGCCAAAATGGGGTGACTGAGGCATGAAGTGCGCCTAACTCAAGATGAGGGAATTTTAGATTTTAAACAAATGCAAGGTGAATCAAGGAGTTTAGCTCTTCAGGGCGCTATCTTCTATAGTTTCAAACATGCATTCCAAGTTAAGGCGCTCAAAAGGAGGTTTGGAGATGAAAAATGCGCCTAAGCTCAAAGAGGTGTATTCATCAAGCTTCAAGTGATCTTTACTAAGGCGCTACTTTCTTCTCTAATCTCCAACACCTATCCTTCAAAGCGCCTAACTTACTTCACCGCTTCTTGCATCATTTTTTTGAAGGCGCAACTTTGAGGTTCCTTGGATGATAAAATGCGCCCTGAGTTGTAGGCGCCATTTGGAGTCACTGCAAGTGGAGAAATGCGCCTAACAAAGTAGAACAAATTTGCGCCTAGAAATAAAAGTCCCCAGGGTCAGGTATATTGAAAAATATATTTATTTCTTATACTTTAAATATTTTTCAATATACCTTTCAGGATGTTTGAGATAGGTCTCGGATCCACCGGATTTAACATGTAGATTCTAGATTTTGAGGGATCCACCAGATTTTAGACTTAGCCAATTTTCAGGATTTTCAAGATATCAAACTTAGTCATTTTCAGGATCTCAAACACACATCAGGATTAGTCTCAGAATGAAAGCACATGACTCTTGAATAAAAACTAGAGAAAGAACTCAAACAACCACTGACTTCATCATGCAATAAACCTAAGACATCATCAAAAAACTTAATGCAAAGCATCAGAGCTCAAAAAAAAAGGGGGTCCCCATTTGCAATGGGCCGATGTGTGATTAGGTCACAACAATTACCAAGGAAGACAATGACAGGTCCAATGAGGAAGAGACTACTTGGAGAGAACAATTTGCGACACCTACCTCTTCCAAGTGCCCCTTGAAGATCAAAACTCCTCAAGGACTTTTCTTTCCTGTTGTAAACATCAATAATTTACAAGATGACTCTCTCATTTTGGTCGCATTTCTGTTCTTATCTTGCATACTTATGTTTTTGTCTCATATGATTTATCTGCAATTTCTTCCCCTATATTCATTGCTTCCACTAAAGTTACTAGTACTACTAGCAAAATACTAAAACACTTTTTGTCTCCTCCTAGAATAGAAATTAACTGGATCCGCGATTTTAAAACCAGCCATGGCATAGTAGCAAGATTGGAAAGTTAATTGTGATCACTCACACTTAAAATGGGCCCGATTATTCTCCCATGTTGAATTCAACTGTAGAACAACACAAGTCAAAATCAGAAATAAACCAGTGAAACTTGTGATTAATTGAAAAAGTCAATAAGTCAAAAAATTGCAAATGAAACACAGGTTTTCAGTTACGCATGAGCGAAAAAGGAATACTATATCATATTTTAAACATAAGTAGTTGAAAAAGTAAAAACACTTACACTCCAGCAACCCTGTTCCGTTACCATGCAAGTGTTGTGCTACCATGACTTATGGAATCTTTAATTTCTAGTTCATCAAGAATCAGTGTCATTACATCAACAGTTGTTTTTTAATAAGCATGCTGGCAAGCATGCATTGGAGAAACAACAGTTGCAAAATAAGCTTGTGATGGCAAGAGTCAAGGGTCAAATGAACAACTCTCAATCACATGGTCAATCAGAGTATGTAGTGCAAGAAAAAACCACACATGTTCATAATCAAAATGATGACACTGTTCTTTATTTCACAGTAAACTCATTATATCAAATACCATGCAGAACTACATCTACAAATATCACTCTCCTATACTCATCTCAAATCAAACACATCACAATCTTGGTCTACTAGCCCTCTTCGGCTTCTCACTCCTCCATATACTCTATGGTCAACTACACAAACACACTCAAACTTTAAACTTTTTGGCAATTCTCTTACAAGGTGGACTCGCTCCCTTGCAAGGTTCCCTCATTAATTTCACTCTCTGCCCGCCAAAACGAGTCCTAAAAGCCCCTATCTTACATTCAAATTAGCTATTTGACTTTGTCCATAATAAGAGGGAAGAAAACAGATCAAAACTCCTCAACTGATTCACCCTCGACCATAGTTCTATCTTCTGAATATTTCTAGGTAGCAGATTCATCATTGAGTTCAGAAGCATCTGTAAACAGCTGCATACCCACCCAAAAGCCCCTATCTTACATTCAAACTAGCTATTTGACTTTGTCCAAAATAAGAGGAAGAAAATGGATCAAAACTCAACTGATTCACCCTCGATTATTAATAATTTTAAACAGGTAGTTCCATCTTCTGAATGTTACTAGGTGGCAGATCTGTCATTGGGTTCAGAAGCATCTGTAAACAGCTGCATACCCACTTGCAGGTCATCCTTTTTGTTCTGCTTTGCATTGTTTGCATCATCAACCATTACTTCCAATTCATGATCTCCCAAACCATTGATCTCAAGCCATCAATGCCTTAACTGCTACATCAATTATTAATGCCTTGGATTCGAGCAACATCACAAGTCTGCAAGGTTTGATCATAACTGTCATTTGCTTACCATCTATGGCCTCACATTCATATGCACAGAGAGTATGTGTTGCGATACCATGTCATGCAAAGTAAAAAGTTGATTACCTGTAGAATGATGAGCTGCAAAACGGAATGAAGTCTATCAACAATGGTGTGAATTCTCCTACCAAGAAGTGAGGTTCTAGAAATTGCAAAGCTACAACTTCACTGCAAAAAAGATGCAAATACTCAAATTTGAAGCTGCAACTTTGCTACAGAAAAGATGTGAAAACAAAGCTGTGAAAAGGATGTGAACTCAAATGTGAAGCTGCAAACTCAAATGTGAAGATGGTTACTTTGGCTGTGTAAAAGGGTTGCAAAAAACACGTCAACTGAAGCAATTTGCTTTCCATGCAAGAACCGAAGAATGGTCAGGGGGCAAAAAAATATAATAAAAAGACATTCAAATGAACTCGACAAGTTGTGGCACACAAAAAATGCAGGACTGCTTAATCAAATTTCATAAGACCATGGCTAATCAGTATATCAGATAAAATTTCATAAGACCATGGTTGATCTAATATCTTAAAATGCAGAAAAATATCTTTGTTGAAGTTGAATTGAAGGAAAAAAATCTGTGAGTTGGAGCAAGCAAGGAGATAGACAACAAACCTAAGCCCATAGTAGCAAAATTCTCTCAGGAATAAATTGGCAAACCAAAAGATAAAGATTTTTTTCAATTAATCAGGATTTAATTGGGAAAACATCAGGTTAGGGTTAAGGTTAGGAAAAATATCAAAAAAAACCTAACCCTAACCCAGAAACCAATTTTTTTACCAAATCTCAATTGAGAAAAAACCGACACCTGACAAGTGCAGATTAATCGCAATTCAAAGACAACTTCTGCTACTGTGCCTAAACCAACAGTTGGTCAATCAGAAATCAGCCTGGGTAAAGACAATTGAGGAGCTAAGGACTCAAACCAATCAACTTGAACAAAATTCGGCCTCATAGACTGCATAACAGTTGGAAAAGAAACAGAAGTATGAGTTTTAAGATATGTTGTATTAGACGTTTGCAATGGTAGAAAAGGTCTGTAAAGCATGTCTCAAGTTGGAGAGAGAAATTAAGTAAATACAAGTTCTCATTCCGACTACTTTAGCACTTGTAGTAAAATCTCCACTCACATCAAAATCTTCTATAGTTGCAACAATTTTCAGTAGCCAGAAGTCTTCATACAAAAGTTTTTTTCCCATTTAAGCTGCCCCATTGTCACTCCAATCTCATCCGCCGATCCACTTGCCACTTTTCACCCTCTGATGATTTCTGGAGAATTGTTAACATGGTTGACCACCAGTTTCTGAGGGGGAATAGATGTAAGCATTGAATGTATGAACTTTATATTAATTGTTTGTTGTACAGATGTCCCTTGACAAATGCCCATACAATGTCTATATAATTTGTGCACTCCTTGTTTTCTCAGTTATTCATATAACAAGATGAATACATATATTCTGATAACCTTCTTTCGTCCTCCTTTGTTCCCTATCAAGCAGTAACAAAGCATCAATGTTTGAACCCAGGGAACTCTACTGCAAAGAGATCATTCACAAAAGTGAAAGTCAAATTAAAACCTCCATAATTTTTCTACTAGGCCTCTATATGACTGTAAAAGTATCATCACAGATTACTGAATCAAAAAGGCCAAGAGGACATCACACAGGGCTTGGTCCAGATAGGGAAAACTTCCTCAATCCTTTTCAAGTAGTCTAGAAATAAAATAAAATCTGCAACAAATGAAGTTTTCAGTGAATGAAGCCTACAAGGAAACGTAAAGCCATTGGAAACCTTAAGAGCTAAACTGGCCCACTAAAATTTAAGTGTATCCTTAACGTATGTGACCATATGGGAATTTCACAATATGAAGAAATGCCTTATATCCTTTATGCTAATGTTTATAGAAAAGGTTTCCCCCAATAGATTGATTCCTATGGTGATGAAGATAAAGGTAGAAATGCCCGCTCAAGGGATAAGAGCTCATAAAAATGTAGCAAGACTAAATAGCTGGAGAGTGCCAGTTAATGGAGTCAACCTGAATTTCGATGGGGCTTCACAGGGCAATCCAGGATTGGCAGGTGCTGGATACTTAATCAGAGATGGAGAAGGGGTGTTCTTGTATGGAGGTTCCCATTTTTCAGTGAACAAATCGAATAACTGTGTGGACCCACTCCTTGCTGGTCTGTCTCTTGCCTATAATGCAGGCTTTTGGACTATTGAGGTGGAAAGGGATTCCCAAATTGTGATTAAAGCCCTTAAAAAGGAACATTGTCCCAATTGGCGTCCTGGAGCTTATCTTGAGGAAGCACTAATATAGGTCTGTAAATTTGATTCGGTGAATTTTATGCATTGTTATTGAGAGCAAAACATGGCAGCCAACTTGTTAGCTAATCAAGGGATTGATTTTGATTTCTCCTCATTAGAAAACAAGGAGATGGGTGATTGGGTTGGACTATTTAACATTATTCATAAGGAATGCCCCTTAAGAGTTGAAGGCATAGATTGATCTTTTAAATATGTTAAGAGTTTTGTGCTCCTTTTATGCTTGTGCTCGCAATGATGACAGATGTTTAATACCACACATATAAGGTTGAGGATATGTACTTCATTACGATCAACGCTGCTCCAACGCCATTTCAATGATACCAATATTGAACCTGGCTAGTTTTCTTTGGTTGTGTTTTGGGTTTGTTATTATGGCTGCCAAGGGTGTTGGTTCTTCACGTGATCCATATTGCAAAGGGGAAATGTCGGACTTTATTCTAAAGAAAATTTTCAATTGCCCCAATGTGCAAATGCTTAAGCTTGTCAAGATGATACTAGGCCCGGATGGTATTGCAAATATTGGTGTGATCCAATCTCGTGCTTCAATCTTAGCTGAATTTAAAGATAAGTTGGTATTGGCCATTGGTAATGCGAAAGTGCAAAATTTTGTATAAGAGTTATTCTTATTCAAGGAGGCTAAGGATATGGCGGTTGAGGGCCCTAAGAAAATGTTTCTATGCTTGGTAAACGTTCTTTGGTGGATGCCATAGGCATGATTTTGGTTGAGGACTTTCAAGTGTTACGCAGAGATGTGGGAATTCTGATGGATTTGTACCAAGATCTATGCATGATAATATAGCATATGGTTTTTCTCATCACAAAGGGATTTTGGATGTTTTTAGTGCATATACGCTTCCTTCTTTTGAGAATAATCATTTATCTAGGTTAGTGAGATGAGCAAATCTCATAAAAGGGATTCAGTTTGCTAGTTTGGAGGACTCTGCTTCGATGGCAAGATTATGGTAAAAGTGGTTCCAGTTGTGGTATTCCGAATAGGGCATATGATTGATAGAGGGCGGTGCATGGTGCAGGTGTCTCCAAATGGGAAATGTCTGAGCTTTGATGTGGGTGTCGTGCAATTTGTCCCTTGGCTACATATATTAGTATGCAATGTCCTGCCCCTGTTTGTTCTTTTAGTTTATTATATCATGTTATTTTTATTATTATTTTTGTGGTCTTTCAGAACTAGACAGAAGTTGCAGAGGGGTTTTTTTGTTTTGCATGTAATTGTTTGCTAGATAACAATGTAATATATAACATGCAATGATAACCCAAAAAAGCTATGATAGATATGAGCAAAATATCAGTGACCCAGATCATAAAATCACATGAAATGAATTTTCAACACATACCCATTTGCATATCTTCAATTTGACAACTCTATTGTACATGAACCAGCATTACATACTTCGGAAATCACCATGAATACACCAGCAAAGGAATGTCTCCGTCAACAATGAAATGCTAAGGATTATATAACCCTAGGCGCCCAAGATGGATGTGATAAAGCCACAGAAAATGAGATATTTGACCTCCTTGAAAACCCACAACTCCCTTGCTGCTGTACGGCCAAGTTGGGGTTTGTATCAGCAAGTAACATGCCCTAAAATCCCCCTCAAAACTGCTTAAAAATGCTCAGTTTGAAACTGCAATAATGACTGATTTCAATCGCCTCAAAAAAGCATGTAAAAGCTCCTCAAAAACCCATATCAACTGCTCATATGTGGTACGGCCTGTCCCAGGGAGGTACGGCCTATATGAGGTGTTGAAACTACATCAAATCTCCTTCCATTTCACGGCTGAAGTCTGCAATGCATTCTTATATGGCCTCCCGTAATTATCATGCCAAATAAGCTGTGATATGTCTATGAAAACCCTTCGGCGACAAACCAAACTCTTTGCTGAAGCACCAATGCAAACACTGAGTGTATTTGCATCTTCAAGCACCCCGGGATGATTTTTCACACCTGCGGAATGCTGTTACTAATGGAGGTTTCCGTCTCCAAGAGCCATGGTTTCGAATTTCTCCAAAACCCTCAAACTCTTTGCAGAGCCAAAGCCAAAGCAAATGAATAATCAAAAATCATGCCAAATGAATTGCTTTTTCCCCTTTTATAATTCCTCTAAGGGAGTCGATTCAACTTTTGGAGGGAATATATTATTTGAAGTCACTTTTAATAAACTCAAGAGGAGCACTCAACATTATGGCTAAGTGACTTTATTAATATTTCATTTTTTTGACACTTAACCATTATAACCCAAAGTCCAATATTAAATAAACATTAATAATTTACGGACTTTAAAACAGAGGCCCAAATGATCTCGAAATCCAGTGATCTATAGACCATTGGAAAGGTCTCGCCAAGACGCTTCATCTCCAACACTGAAAATCCTAA
The DNA here is from genome assembly GCA_027924645.1 of Cunninghamia lanceolata. Taxonomy (NCBI): domain Eukaryota; kingdom Viridiplantae; phylum Streptophyta; class Pinopsida; order Cupressales; family Cupressaceae; genus Cunninghamia; species Cunninghamia lanceolata. The sequence goes on from BSBN01000760.1 coordinate 3,102,069, forward strand.
AACGGACAGAAACCCTTATTTGCCAAAAATAGTAAGTCCAGGCCTAAGCAATCAAATCCACCCCAAAAAGTCGGCTCCAACTGCGCTGCAAGAGGACCCGAAAAATGGGGACATTACATAGTATGTCTATTTATGTTCTAGTTCCTTGCTACACTTGTAAGGCTATTCATGCAAGTATATTTCCTTTGTTTAGTTTGTTGTATTAGGCTTGTAGTATGTTATTTCCATTCTTCTAAGTTGTCGATCCCGGTATGGGAACGGGTACAAATTCGGGGTTTGGGAATGCAGGCTTAGACATGAGATCATGGATCTCTTTCTTCAACTCTAAAGAGGAACCGAGGTGCACTTATGGGTTTACCCCTATAAGTAATCTCCTGAATTTTGGGATCAGAATATCCTAGAGCAAAACGAGATTAGAGAATTCATCTGCATTGTAGATATAACAAAAAAAGGAATTATCAACCCATGCAAGAGTATGTGTCAAGGTTGACTTGGCAAAACCAAAAGCAAGCAGTGAGTGTGCTCATCATCAAGCATATGGAGACAAAAACTTGATTATGAATGCCTTCCATCTAGATGGTTTAAATGTAAAAAAATAGTCATATAGCCTAGGAGTGTGAAAGCACTAGGAAGGTAGTGACCCAATTGACAAAACATCGAAAGAGAATGACACAATTTTGGAGATCAAAGGAAATATCTAGAGCACTGCAGAAAGCTTTTAAATGGCAGAATCATGACAAATTTGTTGAGAAATAAAAGGGATATAGCAGACAGGTGGGACAAAAGATCAAAAAAGAACTTGGAGATGCACAATGTACAGATATCAGAGGTAGGGGATAAGCAAGTTGTTGTGGAACAAGCTTGTGGAGGAATAGAGGACTGACCCCTCTCTAGAGAGAAAAACAAAGAAGTGAGGTTATGTTTTTGCTCCTTTCTAACTTTGTTAGATTTTTTGTTTCTAATCTTATTTTGGAAGAGGGATGTTGTTCTCAAAACTTCTACCAATACTTCTGATAGTTATTTTTCAGTTGTTCTTAGATGTTGTAGTGCGAATCATTTTACCAGATAAAATCATGGCTGAGGCTAGAAGTTTTAATGTGATGTTTTGGCATGGTTTCCATAAGACAAGTGGCGTTCTCTTGCAGGCTACCTAGTTTTCCTACAAAATTGTATGCTCGTCTCTGTTAGATGTTGAAGGCAATTAGACAGTGGCCTTACAGTAGATCTTGGTAGCTAAATTTTTCTGGTTCATATAATATAAAAACTTCATCGTTTTTCAAAGAACAGAGTTTATAACAAGATGAAGCATCATTTCTTTATAAAACATGTCAGATGAGGAATCAATTACTGTTGTTGGATTAAACCTTGAAGAATTGCATGCAAATGGTAACACTAGTGACAACAGGGATGGAAGCATCCACAATCAACTAGAATGATTTTTTTGGTGACTTCCCCTGACAATCTGAACCTCCACAGACTGATTATTTTAATCAGTTGATGTCACCATGTCAAACCAAATCAATTGGTGGATATCCTTTATAGATTGGGAAAGTCTAGTCACATTTGCGAAGAACGTCCGTATTGGAAACATGTATTGGTCTTATATAGCTCTTCAATCCAATATCTGAGGCAAAATGTGTATGCATGAGATACAAATCATCCAAGATGTTGTGCATAGAGCTTCTATGGTTAAGAAATGAAAATTGTACCAACAAAAAACCCATAATACATCCTTCCAAATTAAAAATTGGTACAATACCAATTATCAAAGATTTAGAGAACTCCAAACTCATTAAATTTGTTTTAACAGAAACAACAATTGGAGAGATAAAAAGGAATCTTGACGAATAGAAAATTATAAAAAGTTATACTTTTGTAAAGCTGAGTGCCAAGATATAAATCATAATGATATGGAATGAATGATAATCATAGTTCATACAGTTCCAAATTTGATAGCGACCAACTTAGGGAGAAGTGCAACCAAGAATATTGCTGCTAGCAGCCGCATAGTATGTATAGTGAGAGTGGCATCGGCTACTGCTTGGTTCTAACGAACCAAATGATGCTTTTGATGCTCTTGATTAAGAGTAATATGCTGCTTAAATTTGTTTATTTTGTGCAGATTACTCTTAATTTTGTTTATTTGGTTTTAATTTTTATTTTTTGTGTGGCCATACTAAACCCGGGACTTCAAAGAAATTGGTGAACCCCCAAACCCAAACAGGCAACATAGATAGAAATACTTGTTACTTATCATAAAATAAGAAACTTTGTTACAGTACTATTAAAGAAATGAGGAAAACAAGTACAACACATGGCTTGTTGTTCAAGACTATAATTAGTTGTTATAAAATGTATATGCTATTACTTTCAGTATTTGGTTATGTTGGGTAGTCGTGTGCAGGACCTTTGCACAGTTTTTGTTACAGAAACTATATAAGAGTTTATTGAATATAATCGAATGATTACAACGAGAGCGAATGCTCATTATATAGAGAAGATGCAAACTAAGAAACCCTAAAAGCTAGAGAAAAGCAAAGCTAACAATAGACAAACAGATTGCATAAAGCAACCAGCTGTAAAAAGCATAAAACTATCTTATCTAAGGAAAGACAGATTGACCATTATATAAACATACTAATTTATTTTAATACCCCCCCTTAATGGTCAATATCCTAACTAAAACAGAGTTGCCCCCCCTAAAGATGACAACAGAAACAGAGATAGGTAGGTCCACGAGCAACTAAAAAAGCAAGTAGAGGAGATTGGCCTAGAAGGCGTAGAAAGCAAACTCCTTCTGCTCAGTATGCTCTGCGACGTGTGCAGATGGAGTTGAAGCTTCAAACTTGGACTGCTCAGCAGCCAAGCGTTTCCGGCAATCCTTTTTCATATGCCCAAACTTGTGACAGTAATTGCACTGAATGTTGTATTTCTTGGATGGGTCCTGTGACTGACCCTGACTGAACTACTGAGAGGGCTGATTAGTGCCCTGATACTGCTGGAAGGACTTGGTAGTAAATGCTTGTTCTGAGGAGGAAGAAGCACTGCTACCGAACTGTTGTTTCCATCGATCCTGCTGCAAGAGTTTGTTGCACAGATTAGGAAATGTCAGACTAACATTAGATGAAGTAATGTTAAGAGTTTCGATAAAGTGCTCATAAGAGGGTGGTAGACTTTTCAGAGTGATCACTACCATATCTTCTTCCATGTTCCGACCAATCGCCGTCAATTGATCACGGATGTCCTTGATTTTTGTGAGATGCTCCTGCAGAGACATCTGATCATCCATCATCATCGAAAAGAGCATGTTCTTGAGAAAGAATGCTCGGCTTTTGTCAGAGGTTTCATGAAGGTCCTTCAGTGATTCCCAAATTTCTTTTGTTGTTTTCCCAGACGGAACTTGAGGCAGCTGATCATCGGTGATCAATAGCTTGATAAGCATTACCGCTTCACGATTTTGCTCATCGAATCTATCTTAATCCTTACCCACCATTGGAGGACGTGTAGTTGTGCCCAGAATAATCTTGTCCAAACACCGATACTCAAAAATAGTCATCATCCGCTGCTTCCAGGTGTTGTAATTTATTCCGTTGAATCTCTGACTGCTTTCCAATAGAATGTTGGTCAAGGATGCCATGCTTCACGTTTTCCGACACACGAAAAGACGAATTATAAGCAGTGGGCACATAAACGAAAGTAGATAGATGGCACAGACAGCAAACAGAAAAATCCTTACACAGATATAGATTCCGAAAACACGGAATAAGCTGACTCAATAGTCGTGAACACAAACTTCGAGATACGGATCTCAAGATAAATCCAAAACACGGATTTTACAGCACAAATCTCGAGATAGCGTAAAACTGAAGTTCAAAATATCTAAACATGAATTTTGAAAAAATATTTCTTCATGTCTACTAGAAAAAGAACTTATGCACTGCTGAGATCAAATACCGCTAGAGTGAAGTGCTGGGACAAACCAAAGGAGCCAAAGGAATCTACCGCTGGAACAATACGACCATAGTCAAAGTGGTAGAAAAATAGCGACAAAACCTTGAAAGAAAACCGCAACCACAGATTTGAACAGAGAACCAAAAAGAATTAGCAAGGAGGAAAACACGACCACAGAGTCGCGATCCACGGAACTTCTTCAAAAATGGTAGGTAGAAGCCACGAGAATTAAAAAGGAGTGCCAAGCAGGTAGAATCGCACAAAATCAACTAGAGAAAAGTATATTCTGAATCGGCGGCAAAAACAAACTCACGTCCGAGGAGGGTAGACACAGAACTCCAAATCATGATGTTAGAAGATTACGGCAAACCAGATCTCTCCAAGACAGAACTCGCAATCATAAAGAATCGCGATCAAAAACGGAAAAAACCTCACGCGACCTCAAAAAGAACGTGACCTTCAAACAGTGACAAAACCTGCTTCAGAAATGGCCGCCAGAGATAATCGTGATTTTCAAAGAGAAACACAATTTTCAAAGAGAACCCCCGACTCTACACAAGAAACTTGTGAAATAATGTGATTACTAGCCAAAACCGGACGCGGGTTGAAGAAATCTTGCTCCAGAGAAGGCGCAAACAAATCCGACGCCAACTGTGAAGTCCTTCAAACATCCGCCGAACGAGATAGAGCAAAATGCGACCTTCAGGGGTTTCAAAAACACAACCCGTCATACGTCCTTCACAGAAATCACGGGTTCTTGAAATAAAACGCCGAATCTCAGAGATTAAAAAAATCTTTAAAAAATGCTAAGACTAACCAGGTTCGTAACTTTGCTCTAATACCATGTTATAGAAACTATATAAGAGTTTATTGAATATAATCGAATGATTACAAAGAGAGCGAATGCTCATTATATAGAAAAGATGCAGACTAAGAAAGCCTAAAAGCTAGAGAAAAGCAAAGCTAACAATAGACGAACAGATTGCATAAAGCAACCAGCTATAAAAAGCATAAAACTATCTTATCTAAGTAAAGACAGATTGACCATTACATAAACATACTAATTTATTTTAGTAGTTTTCAACAAACAACAGACTCCTTATGGCCATGGCTACCAGTTCATTTTTCAAAACAAAATTGACAAATCTCTCTTATTCTTCCCATGTTGTATTGCCATGCACTCTTTTACATATTCTGCATTACAGATGATGATAATGAGAATAATGCCATTTCAATACATTCCATGTCTAATCTATGATTTCGTCCCTTCACATGACCTTGAAGTGCCTTTTAATTCTGAAAAATAGTAAAGACACAGTTTGAACCATCAAATTGCTGGCTCTTCAAACTTCATTTAGTCCAAAACGGAAATGATTTAGGAAACCAACTTCTCCTTTCTGATGTTAATGTTATTTTGTTTTGCCAGATGCAATTTAAGGGATTTTCCAGTTGCCTTAAAAATCATTACCTGAGAATTAACAATGTAATCTTTAAATTCTAATTTCCTATTCTTCAGAGATGATGGGTGTCTTAGTACAAAAATTTAAAAGATCAAATACTATAATTAATGAAATATTAAGAGTGAAAATCAGACAAAAAGAATCTTCAATTACCTCTTGAATCAATGGCCAATAGACGTGGAGTGTATGTTGGTGTGCCCTGCCATTCCAGAATCAGCTTACACATCAGATATGGCCAGGTTATTTGAAAATCTGTTTTTCTTTTTTCTTTTTTTAATAAGTAACAATGAGGATTCCAAGCAAATCAAACAGGCAAAGAGTTTCAAGTTTCAACATTAAAGCCATTCACCTAAAAAAAAGTCCAAATAAGCAACATTTGTTTACCAGAAAACAAGAAAACTCAATTTTGAAGAATATTAGGTATGAAATAAAAATGCTCCTGGCTTGCCTTATCAATTTCACTGGTGGTATAGAGTATATCATAAAATGAACAAGGATTTGGATTAATTGCAGATGCAGTCATAAAGAAGCAATAAATATTAAGCAAGCCATTAATTAAACAATGAACTACAATTTTATTTGTTATGCATCATGCTTCAGTTAGTCCAAAAACCAGTTTCTGAAACAATGGTGTATAAATATTATATCATGCTTCGGTTCATACCAAAGCCAGTTCTGCCATTAATTAAACAATGAGGAACAATTTTATTTGTTATCCAGCATGATTCTGTGAGTCAGAAAACCAATTTGTAAAACAAAGGTGTATGTGTGTGTCATGCATCTGTTCATCCCAAAATCATCCCCGCACCTCCCATATCCTCTCTCTCTCCCCCCTCCCCCCTCTCTCCCTCTCCCTCTCCCTCTTCCCCTTTCTCCTTCACCCCGTCCTATCCCTCTCTCCCTTACTCCCTGCGCCCCCCCCCTTCTCTCTCTCTCTCATAACTATGAAATGCCTTCAATAAAGTTAATACTCATCATAAATTGAATTGAACACAGATAAATGTGATGTGCAATCTAATTTACATTTCTGTATATGGTTCTATTAAGGAAACTTGACAGTTTGTATTTTTTGGAGATATATGTTTTGGTATGCCAAAACTGCAAACTAAAGATGACCCCAACAAATTTTATCAGTCTTTACTCTTTAGTAATTTCTCGGTTATATATCGTATGTTCAGTTTTCCTAATAACACTTTATAGTGTTTCCCCAGACTAATTTTTTTATAAATAAAGAGGATGGTCATTATTCTTAAAGATCACTTGTGGAATTCTGCCTTCTTATTTCAGTTATTCGGTATTTCAGCTATCGAGCTTCATCTACATTTCCAATCTTTTCCGATTATCTTGCTCTTATTCATGTACATTTCTCTTGCAACCTCTGTAATTTCATTTCCACATTATAGAAATATTATTATATGATATGATATGATCTAGTGGAGGGTAACTTTGTCGCAAGAAGCCTACTGAAGTTAGATCTAATAAGAACAAAAAATGTAAATACTTGGAGTTATTACATCCATGACCTTCTTAGCTTCTGATACGAAACAATATGAACTAATAAAGATAATCAAGAAAAAGAGAGAGGAAAGTGATTGCTGCAACTGTACATGTTGTAGACATTTTTGGAAATATATATAAAGACACACACATAGGATGAAGCTGCAGTTGCTGTATCTGTGGCAAGAAGAACAGGTTATGGATGGAGGAGTCCTGAGAAGCAGAGCAGATATTGTACAAATCTCATGTGTCTTCCTCCCTCTGCATCCTGATCTTCTCGTAACAGCCACAGCAAGTGCAGATACATCCTGTGTAATCTGTATATGCATACTACAAATAAGTGTACAGCACGTATAGTTCCTTGTTTTGTTGCAATTGTATTCTTTAGTTCATATCATGATTTCATTTAAATCAACTCCCTGAACCAACTATTAGTAGCAGATAAACTGTACGATATAAATTAAGTTATGAAAGCAAAATTGCACAAAATCAAGCAATTTAAACTTTACAAACAAGTTAAGAAGAAACCGATCAATTATCATAATCCACTGCTTAACTCACCAATTTGAAAGCAAAGCACCTATTTTTAGTTACATGGTCCATTTCACATCGCTAGAACTTCAATTGATAGCAAATTCAGCAAGAAAAATGCATTAATTCAAATAGTAAATTTCTTTAAGTGTTCTACTCTTACAATAGTTCTGCTGTCTACAAAGTGTTCTGCTCTTGCAGGAGTTCCTATATTGGAGAGACCGGTTGCTCCATAGGAACTAGGATTAGAGAAACTGAGGCTGACATTAAACATGATAGCATAGACAAATTTGTCCTTGCTGAGCACTCCGCAAAGACCAAACACTGCATTTGCATTGAAGATATCAAAGTTCTAGCGGTTGAAGATAACTACTTCAAAAGACGTTTGAGAGAACCCGTCGCTCACACAACAATCTTAACCGAGATCAGGGTTGGGGAATCAGCCATGCTTGGGACCCCATAATAAACTCCCTTAAAGATAGACACTGATGCCTCCAGTCAAACTACCCCCTCTCCTTTCCCTCCCCCCCACCAGTTGGTTTCCAAATCCCACAATTCAGTTATACTCCTTTTTTCCCTAGACTTTTTTTAGTCTCTTCCCCATCTTAGCTTAGGATCCCTTTCCTTTTTTCTCCTACTCTCCTCCCTCTCCATTGTTTTTCTAACCCCCAACACCTGCTTTCCTTTCTTTAGGTTATTTTCACCTTGGTATTGTTTGCTCTCATTCTCCTTATCTCCTCTTTTCCTCACTTCTAACCCCCCTTCTTTATTCCCCCTTTTTAACCCTTTTGTCATTATTTTTCTTTATTTTCCAACCCTCGGGCATTTTTATTAATATTTGCAATGAGCAATCTTTTTTTTAACTGAGTTTTTATCTTTTATTTATCTTGAGTTTTCCTTATTTCTCCTCATCTGCTGACCTACTTCAATTCTTTCCACTTTCTCCTCCCATAGGCACCTACTTACCCACACCTCCATACCCCTAGGGATCTTGTTGTATCATGAACCTGTTCCTCCTTACCTCTCCTCCTCTAAGTTTTCATTTATTTTTATTGGTTTTTCTTCAATACTTTCCTTTTCTTTTTCATCCATACTTTGATACTTTTGGCCTACTGTTTTCATCCCTTTGGCTTTTCTTAGTATTATTTTTATTTTATTTTTACCATCATTAGTGATTTTTATTTCTTTTCTTTTACTTCCCATATACACTTCTTTTCACTTGCTCCTACTTGGTAACTACTTGCCCTATCACACCTACTCCAAGGTAAGGCACCTTGAGCACAATATGGTTAGACTAGTTTCTACAGTCCTCACATATTTTGCCTTCACTATCCTGATGACTGATCATGGAGTGTGATCCAAAACAATGATATAAAAATTGCTACACAGTTTTCTCCAAAAAGCTTGATAAATCCAGAATTATATTTAACCAACTCTCAGTCAGCTTAATGCAACAAGAAAATATCCTGCTAACAAAATTCATTACAGCCATACTCACCTTCATTAGGTATCAACCACCAGGATTATCTCTATAATAATTAGCTCAGTGGCTCTTCAGTACATCAACTCCATCCCATGCTAACAACTCAACAAAGGTGTTAGCATACCAAGATTCTACTCTTTCTTCAATATATACAAATATTGACACAGCCAAAGGTTCCCCCCCATGGCAGCCAAAATAAAAGCACCTTTTTCTGCTATCTTTTGTTTGCGTCTTAAAGATGATCAGCATATTACTAGAGACACCCTTTCCAAAGCAAAACAAGGCTCCATGCCAAAAAAAGGATGAATGGACATAGTTCTCTAAACATTATTGTTGTGAGTGTACTTGCTTGGATTATACAATTTTCAAGAGAAATCCATTCCGGGATAAAATGGGGAAGAGAGAAACATTTGGTGACAATATCTGCAGGATTTGTTAATTCTTTATAACAAACTATGAGGTAGAATATGTGAAATTATGAAATTCAATCAAAAATATTTACATTTTTAATTACGAAAAGTAACTTAACAGTGGCTGGGTCTATCTTTTCTCTCTCCTAATGTTTTCAATAAATTAAACATGCTTCCAAATCTGTGTCTGAATAATCAGCCTCTAAGGCAAACAGACTATTTGTAGCACCCTTCGAATTGAAGACAACAACCAGTTGGTAATAGCCACAAAATATTTTCCCCCCAAAGAGAGAGTAAATCACTTAAACTGACAATATACAAAATCAAAATGACATTAAGTGATAAAATATATTCACCTGATATATCTCACCCACTCGATAAAGTACATCCATATTTAAGCCTGTATTTTTAAAAATGGAATCTTGACGTCCATCCTCTGCATGACCAAGTAATTCGTCCTGTAAAGAATCCATATCATATGGACAGAAGACAGATTTAAGAATTCGAATTGCATGTAATATTTGATCCAGAGTCAGATGAGGTGCAGCATATGTCTGAAAGCATAACATAATGCAGAAACTAGAACGAGAAAATTTTACAAACATAAGAAGACTTCTAGTGAATAATTACTAGAAATGTTATTAAGATCCATCCATTTCAATTTGGCCAACACTGTCCATCAGAGTGCACCAAATAAAACTAGACAAACGCCACGTTGGCCATCTATGACAAGTTGCAATCCATAGTACACATGAAAACAATTATCTTGTTGTGGTCAAGTCATTAAAGACGATCTATGAATAGACCTGCTAAACTAATGACACATATGGTGTAGAAGTACAATAAATTAATGTCAAAACCCATCAAAATTGACACCTCGCAGACTCTAGGTTGTATTCGATAAGCTATCCATAGTAAAGAGGAATAAAGCAAGATACATGGAGTATATATCATATTGATATATGGAAAGGATGCACAGATCATTGATATACAGGAACATAAGGGCATACATTAAATAAATGCTGCTGTGGAATATGCATCACGAAACACACCCTTTCAATCATAATCAGTTGGAATTATTAGTGAATATTAGTTTCATTACAAAATCCCTCTGCTTGAGATGCTTTGACTGCAATGCATGGGGAGAGATGGATGCATATCCATGAAGGATTTGGTTTTCACAAGATGCCTCATCTCCATGGTAAAGCCCTCCATTTATTGGAGTACTCTGTAATCATTCTGAAATGTAATATTCCTTGCAAGTGTTTCAAGAACTACTTTAAGTTTAAGTTCAAACACAAGTTATCCTTTATCTAGGACAAGTACTTTAGTGTGAAAACCTATTTTTCTTTTGAGACAAGATAAGTCAAAAACATTACGGACAACTTGATCTTGGTGATTCCAGTGCAGAAGCAACAAGACTAACCTTCTTACAAATCTGGAATGGTCCATACAAACTTGGGAGTGTATTTCTATATATTCAAAATTCAGGAGTTATTTTTTTCCCAGGTTTCCATTTAACAGTTTATTTCTATATATTCAACATTCAGGAGTTATTTTCTGCTCAGGTTTCCATTTAACAATCATTCCCTTGCTGTACTCCTCCTGTCTGGCAAGTTAATCAAAACAAACTGATGGAAGCTAACTGGGACACATCTAAACATTACTAAAAGTAGTAAAACGTAATTAAGATTGATAACATAAAATCTAATCTAATCTCAAACATGTATTTATATACACGTACATTCAGCATACATATGAATCTTCATTACAAGATAGGGCAACTTCAGATTGAATTCGTTGAAGGATCCTGGCAAATTTTATTGCAGTGCAAAATCAGGAAATGGTCCGATTCCCCCGAAATTTGGATTTCTCGCAGTTTTTTCCTTATTTTTGCTACTATGGTCTAACCTGGCAGAAGGATAGGGCTAACACATGGAAATTTAATGGATATGGGAGAGAAGTAACAGATCCACAGGGAATAGCTACTTTGTTTACAAATTATTTCAAATTCCTTCTCTAATCCCAATTGACCAAGAGGAGGAAAACCAAGCACAAGACCAACTCCTAAAACTCCATAACAGGGGGAGATAATGATCAGTTGCTACAAAAGAAGAAATTGAAGCAATTATTTTCTCTTTTGATCCAGGCAAAGCCTCTGAACATAATAGTTAAATTTCTGGGATCTGATAAAAAAAAAGGTAATTTTAGTCACTCACGAATCTTGATGAAATAAACAAATGCTGAGTCGCTGACACAAATCAACACTATGAACCTGATCCTCATCTCCAAAATAACAAAGGCTTTAAAGCTAGAACACAACAGACACATTGCACCGTGCAATATGATCTATAAGATCATCTCCAAATTCGTTCTCTCAAGGTTGCAGATTCATCTTCAAAAAAAAATATCAGAAACACAATCAGCCTTCATTCCAAGACAACAAATTACGAATAATGCAATAGCCATACAAGAACTAATCTACTCAGGAAAAAAATACAGCCTGCCTGGAGTCTTCTTGAAGCTAGATATGTCAAGACTCAAAAGCATTTGATAGATGCAGTTGGAATCTTTTATTCAAAATTATACAGCAATTTGATTTCAGCAAGGAATTTGTTGCCTGGGTCCAAAGCTGTGTCAACACGTCAATCTTCTCTACTGTCATCAATAGACAAAAAGGGGCATGGTTCAACACAACCAAAGGATTACGGCAAGAAGACCCTCAAAGCCCATACCTCTTTATCATATTGGGAGAAACTCTCTTGAGATCCTTAATGAAGAATCATACTGCAAAAAAATAAATGGACTTCTAGCTATAGATGAAGGAAAACAATATGCAGGCGATCAATTTGCAAATGACACAATTATTTGGTCAATCAGCAGTCCAGATGAAATCAAATTAATTCAAACAATCCTGCTACAATACAAGCAAGCAACCACACCAAAAGTCAATTGAGGGCAAATCTAGCATCATATTACCAATGTCCCTATTAAGAAACAGAAGCAGATTGCTTGATGCTAGGATACCAAGGAGGTATGCTTCCAATGACTTATTTGGGTTTTCCGATCCATTGGAAAAAAAATACAGGCCTATGGATGAAAATTCTCTACGGAATACAGCTAAAAACTTAGGATTGGACAATCCAATAGTTTACAGTAGCTGGAAAAGTGAAGCTTATATGATCTGTCCTGCAATCAATGCCAATAAATCTACTAAATCTGCTTGAAATACTGAATGAAATCTAAGAAAAGATATTGGGTATCCAATGAAAACAAAATTAGCAAGGACTGAAAGAAGCTTCCAAGCACCATCTCGTAACATGGGAAGACATACGTAGATACAAAAAGAGTGAGAGCTTGAACATAAAAAGCACGAAGGAATTTAACACAACACTAGCAATGAAATTAGCATGGAGAATCAGAATAAATCCCTAAGCAAATTGGACAAAATCATTAGCTTCAAGTACCTCCAAGAACCTTCCAAAGAGCTGCTACAGATACATAGGAAAACACAGCTATCAAATGTTGCAAAACACATCAAAAAAGGGATGGAAAAGCTTGCCCAAGGTATCACGTAATAAATTAGCAGAGAAACTGACACTAGTTTTTGGAAATAAAGTTTGAATGGATACTCCCCACTCTACTGCCAAAAACTACAACTCTTCAACAAAACCTACAAAGGCCAGGCTTCAAAAATGTAGCATACTATTTAATTCCGGAAAAATATAATAAAACATGGAACCTTCAACTTCTGCAACAGCAACCTGCTCATTTGCAAACAAAATGCTTGAAACTCAAACAAATCTTACATGAAAGAAAATTCAAGTATTTAACAACCAGGATACATCAATATGAAAAGTTACAGTGGATGGAAAATGCACTGCTGCATTGATATATCAAGAGTAGCCCAAGAGAAGTCTACACCTCTCAAATCCATTCCCAACACTGCTCCCCCGCCATAATCAATCCACGATACAAGCCATTTAGAACATATTCCCAAAGCTGTAAATCATCCCCAATAATATCTTTAGCCAACATAAATGACAAATAAGTTGGACTTGTGCTCAAAATGGAAGAGGGAGGAGCAAACATTCCTCTTCTTCAGCGTGCATCTCTGTGCTCCTCACCCATATCCAAGGGCAGAAAGACAATCAAGTTCCTCTCCAAAATTGAGCAAGACAGCAGATGGAATGCCTTAATTTCCTCAGCATCAACTACCAAACCTTCTCAACATGCAAGAGGCTATAGGGGAAATTCTTATGGATGAAAAGAACAAGAGGAAGCTTGCTGAAACAATTCAGCAAAAAGTGCACCAAGTTGCACCCAATAGACATCAAATGGACTAGTCTTGCACTTCCACAAGGAGGCAATTCCTAAATGCATCCCTCTGGTCAATCAAGTGCACTGGAACCAGCAGTCACAACATCAGCATGAAGAAACTGGGACTCTACCTTTCTTTTCGGGAAAGGCAGCAAATCAGCCATTACTGTCCTCTCTTTGGACACTACTCTCTACTGGTCTCATTACAACTCCTCCATATTTTAGTGTTTTGAAAGCTATAGCATAGCTTATGTGATAATCTCTATGTGTAATGCCCTCAAATATTTCTTTACTAGTTGTTAAAGCTCTAAACTTCATAGTCTAACTGGTTTTTGCAGTTCTTTGTATCTATACACCACCACCTTTTGACCTCTTAGGGCTTGTACAAGGTGATGGGTTTCTGTGATCTCCTTTTATCAAAAAAATGGATAGGGGCTGTACGAGCTTGGGTTTGGAACACCTACTATTGAAATGAGAGCTACCAACCATTAAAAACATGAATCAATCATCAGTATCAGCTTATACTCTCACCCACTCCATAATGAGTATTATCAGGCTCTTTACCGTGACCCTAGTATTATCCCATAAATATTTAATATACAGAACTATGTAGGAGCAAACTATGTAGGAGCAGAGAGTGTTTGATCTGATCTGTTGAAGCCTATTGGAGAACCTTATATAGATCTTGGTCTGAAAGGGAGTCATTAAGAGCCAAGCTAACATATGTCAGAGAAATCTGGTGAGGCGCCTTCATCTGTACAAAATTTTCACCCATGAATAACCCTTTCAACGTACTCTTGGTGCTGCCATGAATGTACATCTCAGGTAATGGAATATCATGGTAAAGGATGGATAATAGGGGATGGTGTGGGTAAGTCATGGGAAGGTGGAAAAGAAAACAAATGTAGGCATGCAACATGGAGAACGAAGGAAAGTGAATTATAAATAAAGAAATTAGGGCATAAATACATAAGAGGCCCACATTTAAAATAAAAATTGAGACGATGTGAGAGTCCCTGGCAATAAGGGAGTGGTAGGACAGCATATGGGTTATATATTAAAGTGGTGCAATGCTAAGGTAAAAAGGGATGATGATGGTGCATAGAAAAAGACAAGGTTCACTAGAGTTTGAAAGATATGAGTTGAAAACAGCAAAGAACCATTCAGACCATAGAATGGAATTGGTATAGTTTGAAAGATATGAGTTGAAAACAGCAAAGAACCATTCAGACCATAGAATGGAATTGGTATTGTCGACGGATAAACTTAATCAACAATCATTAAAATCAAAAATGTCTATAGAGAGGATGCCTCAAGGGCCACTTTGACTAGGATAGGGTGCGACAGTTCAAGTTGCATAAAGTGAACCTATGCCAGGAGGGTGAGTGAGGGCATCAATAGCTACTAAATCAGCCACTTGGTTGAGATATCAAAAGTGAACATTACTAAGGCCAATAAAGCTCTATCCATATCTTGTATTATATTGGCAGTGAATAGAATCTTCAGTAGCTTTGCCCTCTAATATTTTCCTTTGAGACCCTTTTGAGAAATTGAAGCACTACTTGAGCGTCCCCTTCTCTCTACAAGTTGATAAATCCCGTACTACCTTTGGCTAGTGTGACACTATTGAGACAAGCAATGAGTTGAACCATGCTATCATTGTGCATTCCAATAGCCAGACTGAAGGCAAGTGAAATATTGCCAAAGGCCTCTCTTACCATTCCACCAATGTTGGCAGGTCCTAGAATGTGTTTTGAAGCGCCATCAAAATTCATCTTGATCCATAGGCGAGGTGGCAGGACCCATCTTTGCTGTGGGTGAACTGTAAGCCATTGAAACTTGAAGTGGAATGGAAGATTCCACATCCTAGCAGGTTGACTATCATACTTGCAGAATCAAAGCTGCCAGCAATTCAAAAGTGACTGACCATTGTTGTGTCACTTGTGTGGATGTTAACCATGATGGTGCACATAGTTGTTGTCCATCAAATTTTTCCCATTGAAGATAGGATTATTCCACTCCTTCCAGATTTGCCATATTATGGATCTTGTTGCAAGATGGACCATGGATTTTAGAATTGACATTTCTGTGACAATAGTGATCCATTTTTTAAGACTGGATGATCATTCAGATTTGGGAACTGCTTTTTCCAAATAAACCAGCCATTACAGTCCAAATAACTGCAACCAAAGGGCAATAAAAACAACTGTTAGACTGATTCCAAGTTTGCTTGGCAATTGGGGCACATTGTGTGTCCCATGATGCCTCATTTCTGAAGGTTATTAGCCATGAGAATTCAGTTATGAGCAATTAACCAAATAAAAAGTTTGATTTGAGCCACTGGAGGATTGACCAAATATGATTCCACTTGCTTTTCTGCCCTGTGGATATTCAATTCTACACCTGATAGGCTATGGCAACTCTGCAATTTTCCACCTGCAAATGAGGACACACTCGGAGATCGGCTTGTGAAATTAGAAAGAGATATTTGTTGTTGAGTTGTACTTTGAATTGCTGAGCATTGCTTGTAGTTCCTTCAGTATAGAATCTAGAAGAGTAAAATCCCAAGTTTTGAGGCCTTGTTGATTTTTCCTGCAATAATCAGTTACCATAACCACTCCTTGAGCATGAAGAAATTGCTGGAGTGCATGATAATAGTGATTGCAGAGAGAGGGATGGCCATTGCACTGATGTTCCCAAAACTTAACTTGAGAACCATTATCTGCATTACATGGAATAAGTTGGTTCAGTTATTCTAATCTCCATTGATAGAGATTCTTTGTAGTTTTTTAATTTTATAAGGGTGTGCAAACAAAATCAGTGCAACTTTCATAGTAAATTGTCGATACAGGCACTTCTCTAAAATGGATTTGTTAAGTTGAAAATACAGACTCCTCCAAATAGGAGCAGATACCCATAAATATTTTTTCCACAGGCCATGGTCTAGTGTTAAAGTGGAGGGATTACCATAATGATAGTCTGGTTTTAAACCCCACCACTGGTGGGTCAAAAATAAAAAAGCCAGCTGCAAGTTCCAGAGAATTTTTTTTCAGAATAGATACCCATTCGCTGCAAATTCTAAGAAAATGGTTACTCTAAGTTTGATAGTGTTTTCCAAGTGCATTAAATAGCAGCAAAAGAAATTCTTATCCTACTTACCAATCAGAAAAAAGTAATTTTCTCATTGCTAAAATGTAAGCATGTAGAAGCTGTATGCTAACACACTTGTCCATAGTAATCAGCTCAACATATCTACTGTATAACATCATAATTATGCTTTGATAATCTAGCACCTAGAGCAAAAGAAATTGAAGTGTCTATCAAAGAAGACGCCAATTACAAAAAGACAAAAACCAAAACTTCATTTCTACAAAAAGAGTTACCTGAAAATTCCAAAAATGAGACCCAATAAAATTTGAAAAGCCGCCAACTTGAATGGTAACAATTTCTTTCATTGTTGCAACCTTAGAGACTCTTGAAGCAGCAGAAAGAGGTGAGAGGCATCTATGTGAATGCACAAGTAAAATGGAAACTGGAATCTATACCAGCCCTAGTCTGTATTTTATTGTAGCTAACACATACAGGGATATATGACCCTGCACAGCGAAGGAAATTAACATAGATGATCAATGCTTTAAATCTTAGACTTAGTTTCTTTTAAAGAAATTGCAATAACAATTTTAACTTTGAATCTAAATAAAGGGTTCTAGTCGGTAGGGCCAGCATAAACAACCACAAGTCCAAATTGCATAAAATTATAACTAGACAAAGACAGACATTAGAAACAGATAATGTCATTAGAACAAACCTAAAGCATATGCCTAGATCTAATCCTTGTCTATCAAAACTTAAAAGTTTGACATCCTTGAAGTGCCTCCATTGTAATTGCCAAAAACAATAAAATGAATTCAAATGTTGGTTTTACTTACAAAAACTAATTAGTTTTACGGTTTTACCATCAGCTTAGGGTGCTGAAATTACTAGCTGCTTGGCTCTAGCTGAATGCAATTTAATAATTTACACGAGATTAAAGCTAGTAATTTAGTTCTTTATTTTTATTCATTTTTTATTCATGTGCAAAGATATAACAGATAAATCTTAGAATTATAACTCCTGCAATGCATGCAATACAAGTCTGCTTCAGAGTAGTTGAAACCTTGAATAGTCCAAAGGTATTATTTCAGTAATGCGTACAGGAGAGAAGATTGTAAATCAGAGAAATCTCTGATTTGGGATTTGGATTATTTTACTAATCACTGATTCCAGCTCCTTTTTTTCTGACATATTTTTCCTATTGCAGTATGGATTCCAGCTCCTGATTATCAGAAGAGTATGCAAAACACAACAGTAGAGCTTTGTGGCAACAAATATGAGAGTTAATAGTTGAGCGATCCAAACTCCAGTGAGTAAAGGAAGAATAGAAGTGCAGGGCTGCTTGGGTCACTACAATAGAGCAACTAGCTTCATGCTTACAAAGAGGCCAACATAGGCCAATACATAGCTCATATCAACCAACCAAGAATGAAGATCCAGAAACCTATTACTATTAATTATAACCACCAAAAATGGTAGTTAAAAACATAGCAGCATAAATCTTTTGGGGAAAAAATCAGCAAACCAAAAGTATAAGATTTTTTCAAAAAATTGCGATTTAAACGGGAAAAAATCGGATTTTCAAAAAACGAAGAAATACGCAAAAAAAGGGAGAAAAACGTGCTATTTTTGAAATTTAAAGGCATTTCAATAGCATTGAGTCTTAGGGAGCAAATAAAATTGAGAGTTTAGCCCATCAATTGTGGAATATACATTTTTGTCATTTTTGTCATATAGATTTTTGTCACTTATGTTTAAGGAGTTTTAAGCAAACTTTTCAGTTCTAAAATCTAAATGCTTATATCCATAGTAATGGATAAACGACATACAGTAAAAATTATATAAGCCAAGGACACATACCAAAACAGTGTCAATTTCTGTGGAGCAACTGCTAGGAAATCCATCTTAGTTCTCTGCATTCAAGTTTGGCTCTCAATCAAGAGATGGAATACAAAATAGAAACTCATATGATTTCTCCTAGCAACTACTCCTGAAGACTGAACAGTTTCCTCCAAGTTAGGTGAAAAACAGATACTTCATATTCTGGTTTGCACTTCTTACCAGGTTCGCCATCACATCTTTCAATGGTTATCTCATCCA
This sequence comes from Cunninghamia lanceolata, assembly GCA_027924645.1. Classification (NCBI taxonomy): domain Eukaryota; kingdom Viridiplantae; phylum Streptophyta; class Pinopsida; order Cupressales; family Cupressaceae; genus Cunninghamia; species Cunninghamia lanceolata. Next base: position 3,120,914 of record BSBN01000760.1, read on the forward strand.
GTAACTTAATGTGGCTGCTTCAGTCTCGGCATATATGCCAGATATATGTTACCTTGATTTTATCTCAGTGTTACCATTCTATTGATATGTGAAGTTGTGAACTGCCATATGCAATTTTGTTTGTTGGTATGAACTTGTTTATTAAGTATTTTGCTCAGACCTATGGCAGGGCAAAATTTGAATTCATAATCACATGTATTGCTCTAATTGAAGTAAGAATGAAGCTGATTAACAGGTCTACTACAATTCTGCAATTTTATAATCTCGGTTCTTAGGTATTTTCCTCAGTCCTATGCCATAATAAATTCTGAATGTATAGACCTCAGTACTTCTTTTTTGTGTGGATTTACAGGTTTATTACAAATCTGCACTTCTGTATTTTTATCTAGTATTTGATGTCTTTTCTTCTTTGGATAAACGACATACAGTAAAAATTATATAAGCAGAGACTGTAAATTTGGTAAATAACCGTTCCTATGAATCATGAGGATGGCCATTTCAAGTTCTACAAAAACTAGTTTAGGAAGCCTACATACATCTCTTTTGTAAAAAAAATCAGGAGATAGCAGACTCTTTTGTAAAAAAATTCCTAAAAATGGAACGAAATATTTTGTTTGTAAATCTGTAGACTAACCTCCCGTCCCGCGAAGTACGTAGAAAAACCAAACCTAACCTAATTCAAATAATTTGTGAAACCTGTAAAACAAATGATGAAGGTTTTATAATTAAATAACTGAATAAACAGAGCGGAAAAAGTGAATTCTTCAAATATGTTAAAACTTGTGAGTGGTGAATAACAGAAAATATTGGTTTATTAAACAATAATTAATACTAGCACTTGCACCCATAGGAGGTTCGAGGAATACGCCGACGAGTTTAGAAAATTTTCGGGCGTGAAATTTTTTTACGGCGTGAGACAATTCCGAGCACGATAATGCTTACATATAAAAGTCTATCGGCTAATAATAACTAGCACTTACACCCATAGGAGATTCAAGGAATACGCTGGATTTTTGGAATACGCTGGATGAGTTTAGAAAATTTTCCAGCGTGAGACAATTCCAAGCACTATAATGCTCACATATAAAAGCCTATCGGCTAATAATAACAAATTAATAGAAAATTTATCTTATAAGTTCATTGTTTTTCTTTGTATTGTAATGGAGTAATGCATATTCATGGAAGGATTATAGTTCAATTGATTGAGCTCAATTGGTGGGGAATAGAATGATGGTATGTTCCTTCATTATGTCATCCACCAAGGTTTAAATCCCTCGAGAGTGTGATTAAGTCAAGATCAACCCCTAGGTGGTTTTGACAAACTAGATCACCCTACTCGTGGCAGCTTAGCCAAAGGATGACTTCTAGTTTAGATGTATACTCCCTCATAATGTTGTAATATGTTATATAAAGACAAAGATGTTGGCAATTATTTCCATCAAAAAAATGCATACCCACTTTTCACATTCGTTTTGGACTCACTATGACTCGGTTAACTTTTTTGCAATAATAAGTATACAAATGGTGCATTTTCGGTTGAGAATGGGCACATAACCCAAGCCTTATCTGTTCTTCTTTGTGCTTATTCCCAAGGACTGGTCCTAAACTTACAATTTACCCCTTTTCTAGCCCTAGTTGGATTTGTAGTCACGGAAGTGATCTACTTCTACACTCACAAAAATGACCTCTTTGCTTTTAAAACTCATATTCAAATTTGGGGCCAATATAACGTTTCCTTGCAATTGTTGTGTGTCAATTCAAGGTGCATAAGTTTTCCATTTGATCCTTGGTGTTGTATTTAAAGCGCTAACCCTAGTTCATTTTAGACTTCTCAATTCATCTCATCCCATTTGGTTATATCTAGATCTCTTGCATCCTAGAGCTATCTTTTACTAATTTCACACATTATCAAAAGCATTTATTAGAGAATTATTATTGCACAATCATCTACGACATCTTACACGTTTGAGAGTGTTGTCTTCAATCTTTTATCTAGTTGTTAAATCAATATCCTTACATGATTTGACATAATGGAAGCAATTATACATGTGAACCATCAAACAATGGAACTAATTTTTATGCAGGAACGAACCAAGAACATCAAGATGAGCTAAAAATGGCATACTAAAAGTTTGCAAAGACGAGATCTGGAAACCCGTATTAGATCCCTGAGACAAAGATCAAATCCACACTTGCAACATTGATTTCATGGTCATAAAAATTGTGACTTAGAGCGACAAATAGAGCATTCATTGATTTTGAGGCTTTCACTTGATCTCCACTTGTATTTTTGCACTATTGTTGAATTACATTATGTCATCTACATAGTTGTCTAGCTAAGTATATTTATTGTTTTATAATTGCCAAAGCATTTAATACATTTATGTTTATTACAATTCCCAACAACTTTCTTTTATCAAGAGTAGGTATTGTTTATGCATGTTATATTGATCAATGTCACAAAATTTCAAGGCTTTTCAAATGAATGCATCAAAATCTATAAAACTTCTACTTTTTGTGAGGATTGTTTATGTGACTACAAAATCAATCTTGTAAGTGTGAATTTGAACCGAGCCCATAAATCTAATCTCTGATAAACTTTAGAAATTTTCTTATAGCTCACCTAGATAGTCTTAGCATGATCTTTGCATAAAAACCTAGTTTGTGTTCTCAAGAATTTACACATAACGAGGATAATTGACTCCTTTATGTTAAATCTTAGTACTTAGATGTCATGCCAATAGCTTTGAACAAACCCAAAGATAACAAGCAAATGTGCAGTATGCCCTAAATTGTTCATGCAATGTTGATATCACTAGATGATTATTTTTAAGCCAGGTGATGTGTGTTAGGTATTTGATCCATGTATTTGTTAGATATTTGAAATGAATTAGGTGAGTCCTTTTACACAACTTCAAAGTGTCAAATGAAATGTTTCTTACATCAAGTTAGCACAAAATAGCTAGTAGAAAGTAAAGGATTGCCTTGGGCCATGGGGGGATATAAAGAGTAATATCACAAGAGTCCACTATTATTGGTATTTATGTAATGGGTTCAAATGTTGTGTAAGCACCGAAAAGAGTAATAAAGCTCTTAAAGTCAAGCATATGTAATAAGAAATGTGATTAGGAAATGCCCCTTGTGAATGTAATCCATCAATGTGTCATAAAATTAAGTAATTCATATGTAACCTTATGGTACATGTACCTTCTTTTGGAAATGGAACCACCATAATAAATGTGGGTTAGGTAAGATATCTATATAAAGTTGTAAAGCATAATGAGCATGGAATTTGCATAAGATAGATCATGTAAAGAACTAAAAGTGATTATAAGATCTTTCATGGCTAAATGAATTGAACCACTTATAATCCAAGGATCATGAACTATTGCAATAATCATAAGTAAAAAAGATTAAAAAAGAGATCATGTATGTCGAAGGGGTTGATCATAAATAGTAAAAGCATTGGGTTCTCATAATGGAGACCCAAGTTCAAATCCCCATAGTGACATCTAAGGTGAAATTCTAAGTGGTGGCCCTTGGACTTCCATTGTGGACTTCTATATCATGTATATTGAATAAAGTTGAATATGTTGATTAAGTGGATGTGTTGGTTGAGTTGGTCCTTAATGAATGAAGGATCAAGGATGAGGCTCCCATTTATGGCCTTGCCAATTCGGGTCGAACTAAAAATTCTTGAGGTACCGATAAAAAAGATCATGTAAAATCTCAAAGCTATATAAATCATTGTATAGCTTCTTTTCCTTTTGTTTTCACTCTTTTAACCATTTGGTAAGATCTTTAAGCACATATTCAAGGCCCCTAATTTATTTATTTTCTTGTAATTTAAATAGTTTTAAAGTACCCTACTCAAAATGGCCAAGTCCAAGGCCTTTATATCCTAGGCCATATACTTATCCAGTGTTATAGGAATATATGTATTGAGAATAGATATGTCACTCTCTACATCATTGTCACACATGCAATCTAATTTTGTTTTATTTGTATCATGCATCTTAGGAGGTGGTGGCTAACCATTTATGGATGGGTCCATATATAATGGCATGTTGTAATCTTGATTATTAAATCTATATTCACCAATACCACAAGGTTGAGATATAATGTACCCCAGTCATCACCAAATAAAGCATTGCCATTATGGACAAGGTATTTCTCCTTTGGTTCCTCCTATTTAGGTTCATGTTATGAAAATTTAGTTGATTTTGGCACTTCTAAAGTAGATTGATTCTATGTAATAACAACCTTAGATTGATCAACCTTCTAACAATGACCATATCTATGAGGGTTGCATCCACCTAGTATTCCTTGTATGCAATACTAATATTAATACTATAAGTAAAATTTATAGCTCTAAGAAGTGTAGATGGTATGGCCCCCACATTACATGAATCCACAAGTGACCTAATAATACACTATAAGCTAATTGATCAGCCATCACATGAAATGGTGAATTAGTAGTAGTGGACTTTCCATAATAGGAAGCCAAACAATATCCTTAGAGTGTCAGCTCGTATTTCAAAACCCTTAATGGTAAGGTTACATTTCTCTAATTTTGTCATATCCACATTCAAGTGTTTCAAACAATACTCTCTACATACATTCAAACTATAACCATTATCAACCAAGGCACGCTTAATGTCTATGTATCCAAACTTCATTGCAATATGTAGAGGAAATGTTCAATAATAACCTAGTCGGGTGGAAGCTCTAAATCATCAAATGAAATATCGTGTTAAGTTGGAACTCAATGACTGTAATTAAGATAGCTATTTTTTTAAGTGTTAGGTTGGAAATGTATCTTCTCTAAAGATTTTTGCATTATTTCATTATCTAAAGCTGATTTGCACACTATATCCCAAAATGATTAAGAGGGGATGAAATAGTAGGTTTAGATCTAACCTTTTGATCCCTAACCAGATGTAATGAGTATGAAAGAAGATCAGGCTAATTAGGTATAAGATTCTACACTCTAACCATCTAATTGTAATGGTAATGTATTGTATGATAATTATCTGAATTGAAGGCTCTATAGAATGCAAGTTGAATTGGAGACGAATTAGGTATATACCCTTAACAACAAATTTAAGTCTCATAGGAATAGAGATGATATCAACCATATGGACCACAAATCAAGATGATAGACAAGGGTCAAAAGATATGTCAATAGGAGCCCTAGAGAGGTCTGATCTCCCCTTAAGAATGCCATGGAAAGAAAAATATGCTATACAATCATGTGCTAAAGCTACGAAGTACTAATAGAACAAGCAAGAGGAATCAAACCAATATAATGCTCCATCCCTCAAAGTAAGTCTAAATTTACTCATAAAAAAAGGTCATCATCTAAGTATTCATAATTAGCAACGAAGCATCATTAAATCCATAGAAGTCATCTTACAATAAGTCCTCACCAAGAGCACAAATATCATCATTTAATGTGGGATAAAATAACATGAAGCGTTGTGGATCACTAAATAATCAACATGAGATATTGAGGAACAATTCTCATAAAGTACTTGACATCATCGTGTAATGAAGCATAATCCAATTTAGAAGTGTGAGAAGGTAGACAAATATCATATGAGGCACAACATCATCGTGGATGGAAAAAGGTACTATAGTATTTTTTTGTGCACACTCCCTTTGAGTTATCCATGAGTCTATAAATGGATTCTAATTCTCTTTAGGTGATGTAATTTTTGAGCCCTAGATTCTCTGCAGTAATCTGCAAGGTTCCCTTCTTTAAGTTTGGGATCTTCTCAAGATTCTACATGACTTTGTGTTTAAGTTGTGAGTGGTATGGTACCAGTGAAACTTTTTTGGCTTCTGGTTCCTTGGTGTCATTTACAAACCCTTTGGTTGGTTGGGCTAAGTTGGTAGTAAGCTCTTCTGATAAGCATTCATAAATAGATCCAACAGTCTAGAAGATTTCATGTTATGATCCTTCTATTCGCATGGGTCCCACCTCTTCCCTCAAATTGGCTTTCACAACCTTTAGTGTCCTTTTGGTGACTTAGTAGCCAAGACTCCCCACATGCCATTCATCATCAAATCCAACATGTGGGTGGATTCCTTTATAATATTACAATCACAACAACCCCATTCCTTTGGTTCCTTCTCTCTTTTCAAAGGTTCTTCAAGCCTTCATCATGCTAGCACTCTTTAAGTTACATCATCTATGGATCTCGAGTAGCATATGACAATGTGGATCTCAATGCATTGCTCTCTTACATACTACCAAGCCTAACACCATTGTGGGCCCCACTATCGTTTGTCATTTTCTCCTCTTTGAGACTTTTTGTAGTTTCTACCACGCTAGCACCCTTCTGGTTGCACTAGTCCTTGATGTAGTGAATGATCTAAGGATTCAGATCTTGTCAAGCTCCTCTTTGTAAAATTTAACTAGACCTTCTTTCAAAGATATTCACATGGGAAGGTGCTTCTCCTTATAATGACAATAGAAGGTTTCTTTCCCACTTAAGTTTATTTGAGGTCCTCCAAGTCATATGGTATCATGTTAAGATGGCATCTTTTGACCCATGTCCAACACATGCATCCACCACTCCAATAGCCCATTATTGCAACCACCATTGAATATACACTATGGGTGATCAAGATCTCTTCTCTACTAGATTCCATGGGCTACTCTCACTAAACTACTATAAATAGTGCATGCGCCTAATTGAGGCTATCATGCCTCTAAAGGGTAGCGACCAAGTTCCTAACTGCATATGTGCACTCCTCATTGATCATTGATTGAGTATCTCATGCAAATTTAGTATACATACCTTCAACCCCTCTCATTATTTATATTTTATAAATTCTTTGTTGGTGTAAAATTATATTTACACATTAGCATAAGTTAATTAGGAAAGCATTTTCCTTTATTAGTTGTCAATCTAATCACATAGGATATGATTGCTTTCTGCTTTTCTGCCTTGTATATTTTTGACAAATACTAATGTATAACTATGTATTATTCCTTTGTGAATAATTTAATGCACATGAAGTATTGGTTGCATATTGTGCCTCTCATTTTTGGCTTTTTCTTTTTGAAGCAACTCTTTCTTGTAGAAGAAATACTACAGATGATTTTGGGAATTAATCTAACATGGTATCCGAGCTCTAGATCTGTCAGCTTCTTGAATTTGAGAGGGTTTTAGCCATGAAGTCATGATCGGTGCTTCCTGGTGCAAAACAAACCTCACTCACTCAAAAGGTGTCAAAACTTTAAAATCACCTATCCAAATGTTGAAATTGGACATAGGAACATTTTTGGGCATTTTTTTGGAGGTTTGAATTTTTGTGCAATCAAAAATTCGTACAATCGTACAGATCCGTACGGATGTACAACTACCTTGATTTTTGTGCCAATATTTTTCGAGTCACCTCGATTTGTGTGTCATCTTAATTTTCATGCATTGAAGGTACAACTGATTATTTAATTAATTTTTTAATCTTAAAAAAATAATTTTATTTGGATGCTAGCCCCCAAAGACTTAGCCTCTAGTCACATGGGCGACCAATACCTTTTGTTGTTCCTATGCATTGCCTAAAGGAGCAGTTTTACATAAACAACCATATCTTGGGCATACGGTATCAAAATTTCACAAAAATAGTCATCAGAAAGATGCTTTTGTGCTCTATCTAGTGGTGTTGATTTTTTTGTCGTATTATTCTGCTGGAGAATTTTATTGCAAGTTGAAGTCCAAGCTTCTTTTTTGGGTTTTGAGCTCATAACTTCCACCTAGAATCTCTAATTTTTGAGATCAAATAGACGTTGGAAAGGTACTGAAGAGATCTACACAATCATCCATATGTTTTTCTATATTTAACCCTACGTTTATTTTATTCAGTTTGTCAGTTTTATGTTTCTTGGTGAATTACTTAGACACACTAGCACCTAGAGAAATTTTGTTTTTTTGGTTGGCTTCATATTTGTGTCTTATTTTCTACATTTAATTTTGTTGGTGTAATAATGTCTCCATGTGATTATTGTGGAAGAAAAGGGCACACAATAGATGAATGCATGTTGAAACAACTTAATGAATTAAAACTACTCTATGAGATTCATCAGTTAAAACAACTTTGCATTGCCAATGGCATTAGTTTGTCAAATTATTCTAACCTAGCATGTGAAGAAACATCTTCATCACCTATTGATACTACAGATTCTAGTGTTGCTTCATAGAGAGCTTCCAGTGATTCCTTCGGTAGGACAATTTCAGTCTTCCAAATTCACCACCACATTGGGATTCCTATCTACTAGACATCTCATTATTGTTTGTGGAGGATACATTGAAGATATTCATTTCATCTTTGATGACAATGATGTCATCACATCATCTTCTGTGTTTCCAAATGTAGTTCATATCATATGCTCTCTTAGTTCTACTTCTTTGATTAGATAGATAATTTTTGTTTTGGAGAAAGCATCTTGTGACATCAGCATGAGGACACTTGAACAACATTTAGAGGCACAAGAATATATTTAGATTGGGATTCCTTATTCATCCAAGATGTGGAAATGGCTTCTACATTCACTAGTGGATTTGTTTCTTCTAAAGGGGAGAAATATTGTTTGTAGGCAATGTATTGTTTTCTGCCTTTAGGCACTCATCATTGGTACTGGACCTGCTTCTTGGGGGGATTTAGAATCTCATTCATCCACTCTCTTTTATGGGGGGTATTTATTATGTATTTGTGATGGACTTGGTTGTTTGAGTTCACATCACTTGTACATACCTATTGTTTTCTCTCTTTTGGAGAGGAGCTTTTTCCCATTGATTTTTCTCCTTTTCTCCAGTTATGAGAGATTCTTGTTTATAAATGGGTACCTGATCAGGATTTGTTTTGGGGACCCATCCTCATCTTCATCTTTCTTTTTAGCTTGTGTGTAATCTCCCTAAGTTGCACTTATGGAGGTGTTGGTGTAAAATTATATTTACACATTAGCATAAGTTAATTAGGGAGTTAATCAGGAAAGCATTTTCCTTTACTAGTTGTTGATCTTATCACATAAGATAAGGTTGCTTTCTTCTTTTTTGCTTTGCCTATTTTTAACAAACGTGAATGTATAACTATGTATTATTCCTTTGTGAATAATTTAATGCACATGAAGTATTGGTTTCATATTGTGCTTGTCATTTATGGATTTTGCTTTTTGAAGAAACTCTTTCTTGTAGAAGAAATAGTACAATTGATTTTGGGAATCTAACATTCTCTTGGGTTTCCTTTAGTTTCTATTGCACAAGTATTAAACTCATGGTTGTAAAAATATGGACTCAATCCTTTTGTAAATATATTTTGGCTCTTGATAAATATAAGTGCTACATTTGGCTATTGTTTATCATACCTCATCTTAAAGAGTGCCCGCTGGTTAGTTTCATGAATGTGTTTGTTAGGATCAGGTGTAGTATTCACCTTGCAAAACTTGCTTGAACAATGTGGTAACCCCGATTAGGATTATATTGTTGCAATATTATTTTACGTTCATATCTCCATAGGTCATGGAATGGATGAAATGGGATGCCCAGGTAGGATTTGGAGGGACGTGTGAAGGGGAATATTCTTCTAAACACTTTGCAATATTGTTTGTAAGGGGCATAATGTCATAGGAAACATTGTAAGACATCATTGGACATTTGGTATGAAGTGAAAGGAAATCTATGACACTTTATGTCATTGCAAGATGTGTAACAAGCATCTATGACATTGTAAGAGGTGTAAGAAAGCATTTATGATAATATGTAAGGAATTGGTTGTCTATTTTGGACTTGGATAGTTGTTATTTTGTCCTCTAGTGGGCTATTTTTGTCCTCTAGTGAAGTTGGATGATTAAGTTCATGAGAAAGGTCCTGAATCTTTTAGAAAGATGCTTGTAACTCCCATACATGTGTCATGAGGTCTCTTTCCATGTTGATCACTTATCCCATGGTTTTGAGTTGATAGTTTGTAATATTACTTGGTGGGTTTGTACCTTGCATGGTTAATAAAAGCAAGCACATGGTTAGTAGTGTGTGGGGATCTTGCAAGTTAAAGTACTGCTATGTTGTTGAAATGTTGTTAGACTAAAGGGAGAAATGGAATGTATTAATGTGCTCTGCATTTTGAGATTAATACAAATTTGTGCTCTCTTTGGTGTTGGAGTTCTTTACCTAAAAGGGTTTTCCCCACATATATATATAGTGTTATCTTTAGTTTACATTTTCTTATTTCCACTCTTGTTATTCCATTATGTGATTTATCACTAGTTATTTTATGGGATTTGATCACTTAAGTTAATGTTTTCATTGTGCCATCTACCTAGTATTTTAACATTTGGTATTAAAGCCTTGTTAGCTTGAGTAAAGAGAAGGATGCCTTTCTTGCAATGTTGTGGGTTTTTTTGTGGTTGCAGTGGGAGAATTTTGTGATTTAGTAGAAATCATATCGGTGTGGTTGAGATCATGGAAAGCACATCTCGTTTGGAGATTGAAAAGTTCAACAGCATTGACTTTGAACTTTGGAAGCTAAAAATGGAGGATCTCTAAGAAGAAAGGGATCAATGGAGAGTTGTAACACAAAAAGCGAAGCCTACAAATGTATTGGAGGAAGACTAGAGGAAGCTTGATAAGAAAACTCCTGAGGTTATTCAGTTATGTCTCTATTATTTTCTTCTCTTGAATGTTTTTTAGGAAACTTTCACATACAATTTGTGGAAGAGAATAGGTGAAATATACTAAGCTAAGAGTCTTGTAAATAGGTTGTATTTTTAAAGAAAATATTCATTCAAAATGAAGGATGGAGACTCAATAGTTGAGCCTTTAAATGCCTTTACTTTAATTTTGAGTGAACTAGGATCTATTGATGTTAATCTTGAATAAGGGGATAAATGAATTATGTTACTTTGGTCTTTGCCCAAAGTATTGGAAAATCTAATTGCTACAATTGGTGGTGGTGTTGCAAAGTCTAAGATGGATTCTCGTGTTTGACCTTTTCTAAATAAAGGAATAATGAGGAAATCCATGGATGAAGGTTCTAAGGATGTATTTCATGTTCAAGGTAGACCCAAGGAAAAAGGTGGTAAAAAAAAGGGGGATAAGAATAGATTTAAATCTAAGGGTAGTTCTAAAACCCCCAGTAAGGGCAAGTTAAAATGTTAGAGTTGTGGGAAATAGGGCCATTTGAAGAAGGAATATAGAAATAAGAAAAAAAGGCCTTTAATGATACCTCTATTAACAAATCCTCTAATAGTGATGCTAATGATGTATTGTTATTTTCTATTAACATGGATAGTGATGAGTCATGGTTGATGGATTCAGGTGCCTCATATCACATGACTTCTCACAAGGAGTGGTTTTCTCATTATATAGCATACGACAGTGGTGAGGTGTTTCTTAGAATTAACAATTAACACATGATTATTAGTCAAAGAAAGGTAAGATTAGTTTCTAGTGATGAGAGAGTTAAATCTCTTACTAATGTGTTACACTTGTACCAAGGTTTGCAAAAAAACTAATTTATATTTCTTAAATGAATGATGTTGGTGTGTAGGTCACTTTTGACAAGAATGGTTATAGGTTGGCTAGAGGAAATTTAGTGTTGGCTAAAAGCACTCAATGTGGAATCTTTTTTAAGCTAAATGCATCTACATATTGTAACTCTATCAATGTAACTAATTTCTTTTATTCATGTATATTGTGGCACCACAGTTTGGGCCACATTAGTGAAAAGAGATCAAAGACTCTGATTATTCAAAATATGGTGAATGGTTTATCTAGTTATTCTGTAGATTTTCATTTCTATGAGCATTGTGTGTTTGGTAAACAAATAGAGCTAATTTTTCTTCTAGAAGTATTAGAGCTAAGAAAAATTTGGAAGTTATTCATAGTGATGTGTTTGCTCTTGTGGATGTCCCTTCCATTAGTAAATATTGTTATTATGTTTTGTTTATTGATGATTTCTCAAGGTTTGCCTATATTTATTTTCTAAAACATGAAACTAATGTTTTATCCAAGTTTAAGGAATTTAAGGGTCTTTTTAAAGAAATAGTTAGATATAAAGATAAAGATTTTGAGATTACATAACGGAGATGAATATTGTTCTAGGGAATTCAGTGTTTTCCATAGACATGCAAGTATTGTGCAATAGGAAACTAATCCATATATGCCACTGCAAAATGGAGTTGCAAAATGAATGAACATGACCTTGATAGACATAACTAGAAGCATATTGAATAGTGCTCAATTGGATCAATGCTTTTGGGCTAAGAGTGTAAGTACTACTTGTTATTTGGTTAATAGATCTCCTTCCTTTGCTCTAGTTGATAATACACCATATGAAGTGTGGACAAGTAAAAATCCCTCTATGTTGTAAATTGAAGTTTTTGGCTATGAGGCGCGTGTTCATGTGCCTAAATAAAAATACCTAAGTTAGATTTTAAGGTTAAAAAATATATTTTCATTAGATATGGTGAGAATGTTAACAATTATAAGCTTTGAAATCCTCTAACTCTAAAAATGGTTTATTCTAAGGATGTGATTTTTAGGGAACTTAGAGTTATTTTTTATCTTGAATAACCAAAGAAAAAAGAAAATAAGATAGTGCATTTCGAAACAAATTAAGTAGGAAGATGCACATGTGGAAGAACAATAAGTTGAAATTGAGGATAGAGAGGCAAAAGAAGATTAGGGTGAGAGTTTTAGAGAGGAAGAATAGGCAAAATATTTTACTCCAACCTTAAGGAGGTCCACAAGGTAATGGAAACAAATTGACAGGTATAACCTACTAGATTTATGTTGTGTATTTACTTTATCTTGTGTTGACAATGAAACTAGATTTGTTAAGGAATCTCTTTCTTAAAAGGAGTGTGAGTCTTAGATGTAGGCCATGTAGGAGATGGTGTCATTAGATAAGTGTGAGACTTGGGATCTAGTCGCGTCTCCTAGGGGAAGGAAGCCTATTAGATGCAAGTGAGTGTTTCAGAAAAAAGATTAGCGAAGATGGCAAGTTGGAAAGTTACAAGGCTAGACTGGTGGGGAAAGGTTGCCCCTAGGTTGAGGGAGTTTTCTTTTTTATATAGATATCTTGAAGAGGATATTTATATGAAACAACTTGACCTTATGGTGAAGGGAAAGAAAAATCTAGTTTGAAGTAGGTGAAGTTGTATGGTTTGAAATAGTCACTTGGGATGTGATATCAAAAGTTTGATGCTTTCACATTAGAGATTGGTTTTGTAAGAAGTGAGATTGATCACTATTTTTTTAAGTTAATTGATTATCGATTGTTAATCATTGTCCTGTATGTTGATGACATGTTCATTGGAAACAACAAGGGGATGATTAGGGAACTTAAAATCAACTTTGTGGTGCCTTTGATACGAAAGATTTAGGGGCTACAAAATATATCTTGGGCATGGAAATCTATAGGGATTAGCTTAACATAAATCTTTGACTTAATTAGAGAAAGTATGTTGGCACTATTTTTTAGTGGTTTGTTAAGCAAGATTGTAAGCCAGTATGTATTTATTTGCTTGTCGATACTAAACTTTCTTTGGAATAGTGTCCTAAGTTAGATGATGATTTTGATATATATATATATATATATATATATATTGTTCGTATCATAAGTAGTTTTATGTATGCAATGGTTTGTATTAGACCAAATATTTCCCAAGCAATGGGAATTCTTAGCATGTTTGTGTCTAACCCTAGTAGAGAGCACTAAATTTATGTCAAAAAGGGTGTTTAGATATTTGTACAGGACATCTAATTATTGCATTTGTTATCATGGAATTGATGGTGTGGGAAAGTTGTTAGATATACAAGGCTTTGTTGATGCATATTAGGTTGGAGATTTATATTGTAGGATGTCAAGTAATGGTTGTGTGTTCACTCTATTTGGAGGTGTTGTTAGTTGGATGATTAAGACACAACCCATGGTTGCATTTTCCACTATAGAAGTAAAGTACATGACTACAACACATGCTTGTAAGGAAGTAGTGTGGTTACAAAGTTTGTATTTGTTAGGATATGGGTGCTATTCATCTTACAATCCTAAGTCTTGATTAATTTTATTTAATTATGTAGGCAATAAATAATGTATGGTCTCCAAACATGTTGGAGTGGGCAAAATGGTACACCCATGTGTGGGTGGGGACATTATTTATTCTCTAGAATACTCAATATACTATGTAAGAAGGCATTGAATATGGAGGATACATTAAAAAGATCAAAATTGGGAGCTTAAGAGCATCTTTCAAATTTGATGGTTATGGCAGAGACATTGAATGCCTTAGTGGAGCACCTAGTGTCACATCCCACATTTAACATTTAATAAGAAGAAATAATAATCATGTTTGATTTTATGTTCTATTGAGATTTTTATGGATGATAGTCTTATTTTCCTTATCCAATTGAGCATTATATAGCTGCAACATGAGTTAAAGTGATACTTAGGTTTGGTTTCATTTTGTTTGGTATGATTTCACTTTGGTAAGGAAAAGTTTAACTTTTTTATTTGTAGTGTTATTTTTATCTATGATCCTATATCTCAAACTAACTACCACATGTTGGCTTGAGGTGGATGCATGATGGTTATTCTAACCCTCACATTTTCTAGAGGGATTATACAAGAGAGGGAGATAGATTGTGACAGTATGTAGATGCCTTGAACCTATTGAGAACCATCACACACTTGCACTAGCTTATATATTGTTGATGTGTTTATAGGCATTATAGTAAGCTAGGTTTTGGCATTGAAATAGATGATTGATAATTAATTAATTAATTAATCAAGATAATTAATAATGGATCATAAATAAATAATTGTACATAGTTATTTGTTTATGAAGATATTTGAAACTAATTTAATTAATTATTTGTTTAGGATAATTCTTCGAGATAAGAATTTGAAATTTAAAAAAAAAAAACTTTCTTTATTTGTAAAGATTTGCTTTATTTAATTATTTATATTTGCTTGATGGATAACCTTTTGGAGATTGGGTAACTGATTTGGTGATAAGTATAATTAAGTTTTTTCTTGGTTATTTTTGGCATGCTTTATTTTGTTTTATGAAGAGGATCCAAATATAATATACCATTATGAGCCACCATATAAATATTATGTTAAGGATCAAAATACATGGTGTGTGTATATGCCATTCTGTTATATTGTTGTTGTTGTTTTTAGTTGCTACCATTGTCATTACCAATAATACACCATTTTCTTGAGAGCCCCTTTTCATTTTGGTCGCTATTTGAATGCAAACCATTCATTATAAGGATCTCATTGGTTGTTGAACCTCATTGCTTTTACAAGTGGTGTTAAAGAAAATTTGCATTTTATGTCACTTCCAAGGATGGTTTAAGAGACACCTATGGCCTACCAAGAATGATATATTAAATTTGGATTAAATTAACAGGTGTTCTTTGAAAATATTTTTACTTGTTCTTTCATTAAATAGAGAATATTTTTTATATAAGACATTTTTAATGCTTATGCTATATGCATGCTTTTTATATTTAGAAGTATTTTAACAAGGAATTCAGATATCTATCCATGTATTGAGCATTTGACATTAAATTTAATTAGGCGGCATAATAATTTACACAACTGCATAGATTGAAAACTTTGAATTCTGGAAATAAAAAATGCTTGATAAGAAAATCAAATTTGAAAAAATAGTAATATGTGAATTGATTTTCTACTCTAGACATTATGTTGGTATATAATTAAAATGAATTCTATTAAGCTAACCCTAGATTACTATATATTGTTTCATATATGGAAGGGATTCACTTGTCTTGATTTCAGTTGTAGGTTGAATTGTATTTCCTTAATGTGGATTGAATGTTATCCTAAGGTTATATTTTTATAAATTTGATTAATCCTTAGTTGAAGATGATTTTGTGTTAGACTTGAGTTTAAAGTGCATGGGTTTGAAAGTGTATGGTAGAAACACGTTGATTTGCGAAATACTCTTGCTATTGCCTTGACTTTTTGGTCTATTTGCAAAAAAGATGCTCTTATGTCTTAAGGAATATCTTAAATTCCATTATGGATTCCATTCCTCTTATTCTTACCTTCTTGGAACATTTTAATGTTTTAAATTTTGTTGAGAAATACGAAGGTTATGGCAATTTTATGATTGTTTAGTATTTATGGGTACTCATGTAAATTGTTATAAAAGAAAAATTTTAATTATGAAGTTAATTACAATATTAGTAAGTAAAGATCAATTGTGATCGCCTTTCAAGACATGCATATTGTTAGAAATTTTGCTAATGTGTTTTTGGACAATAATGGGTAATTTAACTTTACCTATGTGACTGTATACCAATGGTAATAATTTTAATTTCTACGCCATCTTAATCATGTGGAAATGTGGCATTCTAGGGGAAATGATTGTTGTTCTCTAGGTAAAGTATGCATTGATTGAGAACAATGATAAACATATTGAGTCAAGCTATATTGAGATAATGTAATGCTATAGCTAAGAGTGAACTATCGATTCACTATACTTCTAGAGTTGTGTGTATTATCAAAAGTTATGAAGTAGATAGAGAGGGTATCTAGAGTCTACTTGATTGACTACATATAATAGAGAATGTACTCAAAACACATAGTTCTCTGATGGTTCCAATATTCTACATTGATCATTATCTACCACCCTCGTTGAAGGGTAGAGCCCTCCTATATTAGGAGAAATGCAGAGGGTTGCTAAGTCTGTGGTTGGAGGAAAAGTGCTTGGATGATGCTCTCCTTCCTTATATCTGATTAATCTAGATTACTTACTTAGGCATAGTATGGCATATGTACATCACAATAATTTGTAATGATTTTTTATACACTTATATGCAAATGGATGGGTAATTGCCCCCATAAATGAATATAATATCTTTGTTGTATCCAATAAAATTGGAACATGCATATGTAATCAATTTTGATTATTGAAACATGCTTGCAATGTTGTGTAATGATGTTTGGCACCATTGTTGTCTCTTCATTATAACCCTTCTGAAACACGCTTTGATTGAGTTAAAAATTTGATGGCTAGTAATTTAAATATTTAAAATATTAAATATTTTTAATAAGATTCTAGGATGGATCTTACACCTAGGATTGGGATCTTAGTCAAATTGACTATTATGATAGATTCTATGACATATATGATGTGTAAGAAAGGTGTGAGAGGTGTAAGAGGAGTTACATACTTTTCTGATATGCTTGACCATGACCATAGGGGTGTTAGATTTTTGCCATGGCTCATGGTTTTGACTCATTATTTTGGATACCACTTAATGGTTTCTAGATCTAACATTTCTATATATTGGCGGCATGGGATACATGATTGTAAGATTATTTTGTAGGTACTCTTATGCTACCAATTTATTAGCAAAGGGATAAATGAATCTTGTATTGGTGTATACTCTTTTGAGATTAATACAAGCTTGGGTTAGTCTCTTTGGTGGTGGAGTTTTTTCCTGCAATGGTTTCTCCACATATGGTGTTATGGTTTGCATTCTTACATTTGCTTCTTAATTGGTTCATCAATTTATTAGCTTAATCACATTTTTATTAGATTAAATCTCTATCATGTTAATATTCTCATTGCATCATTTCCCCTGTTATTCAACATTTGGTATTAGAGCCACAACTTGATTTAGAAGGGGATGCTTTTCTTGCAGTGTTATGTGTTTTTTTGTTATTGTAGTAGGAGTATTATTTTAGTGGTCTTGTAGATCTTGTTGGTACCCAATCTAAAAATTGTAAGATTTATCTAAGTCCTTGCCCATTTTGTGAATTTTGCCTAAGTGTTGTGTTTTTGGTTTCCCCTTGTGTTATTCATACGACGAAGGTTGCTAGAATTAGAAATATTCTAAGTATGGTTCCTTGTCATTTTTTAGCATTTCTTATATTTTGTGGGTTTTCATTTCGCTACAAGATGTGGGTTTCCAATCAACTATTGCATATTCTCTTAACCTCACATCCCACATCTAGTTCCCTTTTTGCCCTTTTTTCCCCACGTGCTTCTTTTCCCTTCATTCCCTTCATTTTTATCCTCTTTCAAGTTTGTGGAGTCTCGACATGCTCCTACAACTCTTCCTTTTCCCCCAGATTTCATTTTTCTCTTGTTCCTTCTATTTTCTTCCATTCATTCTGTTAGCAAAATTTTGTATTGCTCCTGCATCACCCTCATTCCTCACACATCATGTTCTAGTCTCATCCTCTATGCTTCATCCTTCCTACACTCTTTTCATTTGAAAGACTTTATCATCCTACATGATTTCATTCTTTCACATCACATCTGGTTCCCATGCCAAACTCCACATTCCTTTTTGCTCCCTTCCACGCTCCTAATTCACTTGGTTTCCTCTTTATGGAAACTTAATGTGTTGCAAGATATGCCTCACATCCAATCCTATAGCATTTTCCTATATTTCTTCCATATATCCAAATTACTCGATTTCTCCTCTTTGCGAGAATCTAATGTACTGCTAGATGTTGCTCATCTCCTCATATTATTTCTATCTACTTCCAATGTGAATTTGAGTGTCATTCCTTCGTGGAACTCCTCCATCTTGCATGACATCCCCCACTCGCTTGCATCTAGTTTTATGTCTTGTTCCCCTCGAATTCCCACAAAATTCTCTTACTTCTCTTGAATGAACCAACAACCTCCTAGGCCACCATTAATGGTCAATTTGACCTCTGTAACTACCCATTTTGAGAAGGAATCTCATTTTTGCTTCTTCAAATTTGTTTTCACATGACTCAAGGTGGATCTCATGGGATTTCCTTTTGTTTGCATTCAATGTGGTGGTTGAGTTTGAACCTCCAATTACACATCGAATTCTCATGAACAACTTAGGGTACAAGAATGAAAAATCTGTAAAGGCGCACTTGTTCTTCATTCAAAGAGTTGGTCATTATCTGCTTCCATGCATCTAAAAGTGTTGAGTTTCTTCTATGGTTTCAACTCCTGTTCATCTAGTCTATCTAGAAATTGGTGTATTTGTGATTCATGACAGGAATGTAATTGTGTAAATGATATTTGTAGTCAAATATGTCCATGGTTGTATGTAGATCTTTAGGGAAACTTCAAACTATGTTAGGGTTTTCTCTTTTCACACTTGCTTGCATGATTGTAACATGCATTTGATAAATGTGAGAGCATTTTGATTCATTATATTCTATGTACTGGTCATTTATGTGTTTCATATGGATGCCTACATTAAAATGATGGATTATTAAGAATATTCTATTAGTTTATATCATATCTAAAGATGTAGGCATATCCTTAGATCAGTTCTTGTTATGATTTCACCTCATTGCACTTTCTAATGAATTGTGACTCTGGTACCCATTGGGTAGGCACTAGTCCTGGAAGTTATGGTCAATCACATTCCTCAAAATGAACAACATCTTACACTAGTAGTTTAAGAGTAGGTTATTAATTTGTATGCATTTTCATGATTTAGTGTTACCACCAAGGAAATATCTTTAACAAACCTTATCAAGTTTATCCTAGCGAATCATGTACATGTATTTGCATCTTACCTTAATGTAATGACACTCTCATTAGTTTAATAAGAGGTTTTAAGTGCAATTGGTTAGTATGTGACCTAGTGACAACTTTAGGGGTCAGGCATACATTGGATACAATTGTAAAGCTCTGTCCTATTCAATCTTCCATTGTTTCAAATCTTGTTAAGGAATACCTCTAGGAACGCCCTCCTAAGTCTAGATGAGCTCAAAGTGTAGGAGAAATCATCCACTCTTGTCAATTTGCCTTTAACCATTCCCAATCTATCGATGAGCCCCCATCTTACCCTCTTGATGACACCCTCTAGCCTTGTAGGTAAGAAATGCTCTAGGATTTTGGATTTGCAGTTTCAAGACCCAACAAAATGACACTGTTGTTGGGGATGTAAATTCTTGTTTTCATCCTACACACCCTCGTAATTTAGTGAAGAAAGTTTGTTGCCATTAAAAGTTCATGTTTTATTGTGTGTGATGTTGGTATCACATCAACTTACACCAATAGAATGGCATTGCTATAATATGAGTCTCATTGTGAAGAATTTGCAAATTTCTCTCTTCAAAGTGAGTAGTGGTGACTTTGTTTTAGTCAACCTAGAAATTAGTTATAATTTAAGGGAAGAATTCAAAATGGAAAGACGAAGGTATATAGCACCAAGATCAGTCATCATGAGGGATCCTTAATATGAACAAGAAGTCATCAAAATAGATGGAGAGCTAGAAATCCTAGTGAATTTTCTAGAATAAATGCTCAAGATCAAGTAGGTACCTCTGGTAGAAATGACATATTCGTTGATTTAAGAAATCAATACCAGTATACTTTAGAAGAATTTGTTGATAACCTACTCAAGGCACATGGGAGAATGAATATAAATGACTATGAGGTTCAAAGAAATTATACTCTCATTGGTAGAGGGAGTAGGGATAGATCCTAAGATGTACATATGAGAATATTTGGCATGTAAAATCAAAATGTGGAAGCATATCCTGCTGACCTCAACATGTTACTTCATCCACTAGGTCACATAGAAATGAACATGATACCACTCTTCATGATGTTAATCAATTAGCACATTCAGATGCTAAAGAAAGAGAGAATTCTTAATCAAGAATTAGACCTATTAGATCACATTAAACAAAGGCGACAAGAACTCCAAGCAGAAATTTAGTTGCAAAAAGCTCAACTTGTTCAGCAAGCACAAGCTTAGGCTCAAGTAGCCCAACAATAGAGAAGAAATCAAAATTACAATCAAATTCCACAAAATCATCAGAATAGGAATTTAAACCAAATGCATTATGTTCCTAATTAGTCTCAACAATGACAATTCAATTAGTAGAAAGAGAGTGCTTCTGGATTCAACTATGTATGTTTTTGCATCCAGAAGCATACATAGTTGAATCCAAAAGCACTCTCTTTCTATCATAATGGACTATGGAAAACTCATGCCTACTAATTCAATTAGTAGTTTGGTAACATACCAAATCCTAGACTTGCATTTTGATGACAAGCTTAGAGGTTCCCTCCAGTAAGGTAGCCTTTGAGAGTAGAAAGATACAAATTTAGTTGGATTTATTTGGTATTCTTGCTTTCCCAAATGCTATTCCAAATGAGATAAGGGGCAAGGTACCAAGATTTCAGGGTAATATTACAATAACAAGAGAAGAACACTTGAGGAGTTTCATCAATGTTACTGATGAGTATGAGATAGATCACGAGGATGTGATGATGAAATTATTTGTGCATTCATTAGAAGAAAGTGCCAGAGAATTGTACAAAAGTCTTCTAGACAGTAGTATTGATTCCTGGTAGGAGTTCATGGGAGTTTTCAGGTTGTAGTATGGAGATAGAATAGATCCCAACTTTTCCATACATAAACTTACAACCACTGAGAAGGGAATGAATGAATCAATGGTGGATTTTAGCAATAGATTCATCATGACCATGAGAAAGGTACCACCAAACCTTAGACCAAATGGATCAATGTGCCTAGTTCTCTATTGTGGTGCATTTGATTCCAAGATTGGATATTGTCTAAGGGACAAAATCCACAAACTTTGAGAGAGGCCTATGCCACTACAATAAATATTGAAAGAAATACGAGGGAATTAGGCAAACATATCAAGAGATTAGAAGTAAATATCTCCTAGCTAGACAAAGTAGTTCCAAGAAAGCCTCTTATTACTGAAGACAAATTAGATAGATTGATGGGTGCTATGAAAGACTAATTATACAAGGTAGAAATAAATGAGAAAGGGTTACCACCTCAAAATGTAACAACACATTTTAATGAAGGATAGAGGTTGCACAACAAGACCTACAATACTGATTGGTCCAAAAGACTACAACAGAATGATAGACAGATGGCCCCTAAGCAAGGAAATTTTAGGCAATAGGAGAGAGAAACTCTGAACCCATTGAGGAGGGACCATGTTAATTTATAGGAGGTTACATCATGGTGTAAGGTGTTGTTTTTTTAATTCTCAACCAGATCTCAAAGACAATATAAAGAATAGCCAATTCTAGTGATCAATTGCATTGAGAGATTGACCAACGAATAGGAAAAGCTAGGCTACACTTTTCATCTGCACTTTAGGCTCTACAAAATCTAGGAGGGTAATCCTTTACAGTATTATTTAAGATCTCTTTTCCATTTATCTCAAATATTGTTGCAAGCAGATATGCTCTCTCTAATGTGGCAAAGAATTACAGATATGCTAAAGCAATTGGCTAGATCCTTAGGCTTCTATATATTCATTTGCAGGAGAATATGAAAATAACATTAAGCAAATAACTTATTGCAAAAATAGGAAAATCATTGTGATTTTCAAATTATATGACCAAGGAGTTGTATTAGACACAAATTCAGAGAGATCAGTGCCTTAACCTAGGCTACAAAGTCAAGATAGATGTAAATGAAACCCTAAACAACATTATTTTCCCTAGTTCATGAACCACTACAACAATGAATTACATTGTCACACTTCAACAATTCAAAACCAATTCTACTTACAAATCGCTACAAACTTTCATAACATTCAACATTTTCCTTAAAGCATTTTAATTCACTCCTTGAACAAATGCCATAAGAAGAACATTCATACACAAGAAAGATTGTGAAGATGAATAAAATGATCCTTGATCAGAATTTATTCATAAATGAGATGAATATTACAACATAGGAGACAATATGGCTTTGAACTTGGCAATATATTCAGACTTGAACTGGTATTGTCATACACAAATTCACATGTACATCATATTCTATTTTCAAACAATAACCTAAACTAGAAGTGCCGACTATATTACTATATGCACTACAATACAAAAATTCTCCAATATCCTTTGCCAAAGGCCCTGAATTCCCTTTTATAGAAACAAGGGAGCAAACAAGCTTCAGGCCATTTGCAAATCCTATTAAAAGAATATGCCAAAAGGCATCTTTTAGGCACTACAAGACAAAATACATCCTCCTACCAAGACAAACCGTTTGTTGTTAACGAGAGCACATCTGAAAATCAAATCATTCCCCTGAGTGGGGAGGCTAACTATTTTGTCTTCGTTTGTCCCACCTCTGGGCGTGGAAAATAGGTCATTATGATGATTTGATTCTCTTCCACGGTGGTTAGTCATGTGCTTGCTGAACTCAGTCACCCTTCACATCCAGATTCCTACCAAGAACGTAAACCCCACGGACACCCAAATGCAGGTGTCCTCTACTTTGCATCACCTTCCAGGCATAGAAACATGACTCCCCATCTTTCAATCTGGGGTTGCCACCTATAAGAACCTTCAAGGTTCTTGAGGTAGCCACCTGTCGCTGACTCTAGAAGTGCCAAAAAACTTCCCTATAGAGGAAGCAACTATAGGTGTCTAACTGTTCTTGTCAATTTTCCCCTTTCTCCCCATCACCAGCTGGCTCATCCTGATGAACATCTCTGCGTACATGCCAAAGTTGGGTCTTTGATGAGTTCCATCATCCTGATGGAGGGGAAGAAGGAGCAATGAGGTAGATCCTCCTCCTAGCCCAAATTGAAGACTCACAACAACATACAATTATTGGAGTCTATAGACAACCAACAATTTCCCTCACCAGAATGACACTACAAAGAATGAGGGAAATATGAGGGAGCTAGACCCTACTGCTTCGCTCCCCAACTCTTTCTTGTACTACCAATTCCTTAGAAACATATTTCTCATCTTTTAACTCTGTATGAATAGAGCACTAGCCAAGAGAATAGAGTAGTACTTCCTAAGAAACTAGGTGGTAAACATAGCATATAAGAATAGGAGATATATTTCATTTGCTTTCAGGAAAGGAATGATGCATATGACACATGTGGGGACTCCCATTTATAGTAGAAGAGAGGAGGTCCCTACACCTGAGTAGTCAATTCTATTAATACTGTAACCATTTTGGTCCAGCTATCACTGCAATACTTAGTCTTCAATTAGAAATCTCTAGAGATTTCATCTTACTGCCAGAAGTAGATATGGAAGCACAGTCTTGACATCGATCACAATTTTCTACAACCCAAGGCCCCTACGGATGGAACATTCAATAGAACCCCTGTTTCTATAATGAGAATGTTGAGGTAGGTTTCTTGTTGTAGCATTTTATCCATTTAAAACATCACACCTTTTCTTGTCCCATCCCAATGTCAGGTGAAAAGTCCTGACAAACCTAGATATCAAGCATCCAAAACTGACTTCATACTCTGCCAGTCTTCCTTCAAACTCATATGTTGTACAATGGTAGCAAGAAGGATCTTCAAAGATCTTAAATATTGCAATTCTCCTCTTAAAACACATCTGTCTTGATCCGGAAAGAGGACAATCATTCAGAATACTTAACCGACCTCCTATCAGATGGTAGAAGAGGACCCAATACATGCTCAAAATTTGCCCTTTCTGTATCATTTCATCATTTACTGCGCACCACCACTCTGTTGCCTCATTTGAATATGGGTCGTCGATCTTTGGGCAAAAGCTTGATCGGATGGGATTGATTGGTCCAACCGGTTTGAAAATATTTTGATACGCGTGGAGAGGATCCTAGACCAATGAAATTCATCCATTTGGACTACCTTTATATCTTAACAAAAGGCTTGCCATTAAGTAAAAAAAATGTCAACCTAATCCACGTGGAGGCCTCCCGCGCTTCTATGGTCTCGATCAAGGCTTCACATAAATGTTCTGCGAAACAATGGAAAAGCCATAGGATGATGCCACGTGGCACCCATTAGACCATTATGATGATACACCGCTAAAATTCTGCCACTTGTCTTCCTCCCACTCTTCCATAAGCCACTTGCAGGTCCACCCCAATGGGCTTAATAGAATGGTAGAATACTTTAAAGTTTTCCACGTAGACTTAGTGGGACCTACCAATAGGCCCCGCTGTATCACTTGGCCAAAGACTTGCCATCTATCACCTCTCCCGCAGTTTCGTAGACAACTTTTGCATGTATAAAACATGCTTTGAGGGATGGTGGAAACTAATTAGGAGGAGGCCACGTGTCAACATTTGATTTTCTTTCGTAGACTTAAGCCTGAATATTTTAACCCTTGTGGGGCCGGGTGTGGACAACTTAAAGGCTAGCCCTAAACATGTGCACTTAAAAACAACTTCGAGCAACTAGGAAAGAGGGGCCAATTTCTTATAAAGGGCATGGGTAAAATACTTAGGCACATGACAAATTTCTCAGCGCACGAGTTCAAGCAGTAATTGTAGGATTAAGGGGCCGATAAACACATGACACCCTAGACATAACGTTGCAACTTAAGGACTAGCAATGGGCAACAAGCGGTCAACAAAAGATTAAAATGCAAAACAAACAAAAGACCGTAGTATAAGTTTTAAGGCTTATAAGGGTTTTTCTAGGGTTTTACAAGTCTAAACAAATGAAACCCTGGGGCACAGAGGCATGAAAATGCAGGTCCTAACATAAGGCTTGCTATCTATCACATGATCCTTCAAATTATGCAGTTGCTCTCTCAATGAACAAAGAAGAGGAGTTTCCTAATGAAGAGGGTGCAAATAAATATTATGAAAAAGACATTGATTAGCTTGATACAAAAGAGTATGAAGATATGAATGAAGATGATGGTTTAACACTTATTATAGAGATTACCATATATTTCAATATGATCATATTGCAGCCCCACATTAGTATGGGTTTCTCACCCATGACTTTGATCATTTGAGGGAACTCATGCATCAAAGATACAAAAGCTCCAAACCATCATATGAAGACATAAAGGTCCTTATAGATGCAATAATAATGCTGGTCAAAAGTAGATATCAACTAAGAAACAAACAAGTACCTGCACAAGGCAATTCTACCACTAAACCAAATAGAGTTGATGCAAACATTGAAAAAGAGGATAAAAAGATAGACATTGAAAAAGGAGCAACAATGTTCCAATGGAGGTGATAGAGAAGAAAAAGATTCTAGTACAACAACAAGTACAATAGAAAAGAAATGTGTGCCTAAAACACAAGAGAAATTTGTATCATCAACTACTGCACATATCCCATAAGTAAGAAACTTGAGTGATAAAGTCAAATAAGATTAGTCCCAACTGGTGAAAGGACAAGATAAGGACAAAGAGAAGAAGAAAGTACCAAAGGGTAAGGGTGTTAATTCTTGTGGCCCACTCTTACATTTCATTCCTAATGCTAGTGATGTTACTATTCCATTGAATACACCCCTTCCAAATTATAACCCCGCTGATGCTGCACAAATCATAAGCCAAATCAAGATTTAGTGCTAATAGGGGAAATTCTTAGAATTCTTGAGCATAGGCGTAGGGTTTTATCTACATCACTGTTGTTAATGAATTTGGCATACCTTTTGATGTTCCTAATGGTGTTGAAAAGGAAAAGAATAATTAAGAAACTATAAACATTTATCTAGGTGCTTCCCTATTAAACAACCAAGCGTGGATCCCTTTTGCACCACTTTGGTGATTAATGGATGTCTACTCCATAACTACATGTTACCTCAAGAGCCTCTAGTAATGTCATGCCACTTCAAGTCATGAATGATCTAGGTTTTCAAGTGTCCAAGTCTTATGGTAAATGTTTTTCCATGGACTCTAGAGAAGTGAATGCGATTGGAATTGTAAACAATGTTGAAGTTCATCTTGCTGCATACCCAGACAAGTCATTTTTAATGGACATAATCATTGTGGATTGTCTTGCCAAGTGGGGTATGTTGTTATTGAGAAAGTGGGAAAGATCTATGGGAGGTAGTATAAAAATGGACCTATCATATGCTGCCATCCCAAATTGCATAGAGGAGAGGTCAAGTTACATAGAGAAAAGAAGATGCTAGACATTGTTGAGGGCCGTTACAAGACCGATGATGAGGTTCATTACTTTGAGGTTGGTCCTGATCATTTCATTGGGTATTGTGATGAACAAGATCATGAAAATGGCACCCCTTCTCTTTGTTTTACCCTTGCTCATGATATGAATGATTTGTGGACCATGTTCTTTGATGGTGCATGTTCTAAGGATGGTTCAGGTGCATGTGTTGTCTTAGTTTCACCTAGTGGAAATCTTTCCAAGTTTCCTTTCAAGCTAGCTTTTGTGCATAAATAGTATTACTGAGTATGAAGCTCTCATGCTCAGATTGAATATTGCTCATAAGCATCAAATCAAATGTTTGAAGATCCATGGAGATTCGAAGCTAGTTCTACAGCAAGTGAAGAATGTCTACATAGAAAAAGACAAAAGATTGAAAACATATAGAAATAATATTTGGGACACCATGGAGTTATTTGATGTAGTTGGAATTGAATGGGTAGAAAGGTCAAAAAATGTAGAAGCTGATGCTTTAGTAGTTGCAACATCAAGATTCGATTTGCGCTCAACTTCTTCTCATTGTTTGTATAATGTGGAAGTTCTTACAAGGCCCACTATACTTGATAACATATACGACTAGCAGGTGTTTGATGATAATCAACAAATATACAATTTTTTGAACTGCATTGATGAATTTGACATCCAACTAACTGATTGGCAACCTATGATTGAAGTTAAGGACAATAAAGAAACTTTATTTGGAAATAGTTCATCTAAAAACTAATACCATTCCTAAAGGATTAGTAGCATTGGAAAGAATGTTTGATAGTGCAGATTGCCAAAAAATAAGAACAAGACAATTGAAGAGGATAACATTGAAGGTGTAAACATAGGTACAAAAGCAACACCTAGAATGATTTACATAGGTAAGAGACTAAGACCAACTAAAAATAAAATGTTGATTGCATTGCTAAAAAGATTTAATAAATGTTTTGTGTGGTCTTAGGATAAATTAAAAACCTATAGGGAGGACTTATTTTAGCATACCATTCCCCTCCATCTTGATGCAAAACCTTTTAGATAGAAATAGAGACCAATCAATCTCAATCTTGCTCCGCAAATGCAAAAGAAACTAATGAAATTGAAAGAGTGAGGTATTATCTGTTGTGCCTCGCACACACGCCCCATTTCAAAGAAATAGGGACCCCCTCTTCCAAATTTGGTCTAGAATATCAAGTGAGTTTTTCACCTCCTAAGTAGTCAAGTGGTCAAAATACACTTTTACCATATTAGAAGGATGATGATGAAAATCTTTTTAAAAGGCTGCTAAGTTAGGATCTTTGCATTTCTTCCAGTTCGTCTGATAAGTCCTTTTGTGCTAAATCTGGTCCCAACTGACCTTTGCACTGAATTGCCCTCCAACTGACTTTTGCACTAAAAACCTTTGCCACCTACCTTGCACTGCTTTTTCTCCTGACTGATTTTGCACTTGCAAGAGTTTTTGCGCTAATTCTTGGTATCTCTGACTTGCGCTATATTATTTGATCACCGACTAGGTCGGAGGATGCCGAAATCCCCACCGGTCTAAGGAACCTCAAAACCCCACAAACAACACAAAATTGAGTTTGTTTTTGCAGCACTAAAGTAACCGTTTGCTGACCAAGTCTGTCATACCCAATTTCCCCGCCAAAGACACCCAATCAGAGAAGACCAAAAGCCGTGCAACCCTAATCTGCCAAACCTCCTGACTGACATGATGTACGTTTCACATTTATGGCAATTATTTGGGAGGAATAAAAGGGGATTTCTCGTCATTTGAGTTCATTTTCTGTAATAGAACAAAGTGTTTTGGAGCTCTCGATGATTTGTCAAGCATTCCTATTGCATGCCCTCAAAATTGACTCGTAGACCTATTCTTACC
The DNA here is from genome assembly GCA_027924645.1 of Cunninghamia lanceolata. NCBI lineage: Eukaryota > Viridiplantae > Streptophyta > Pinopsida > Cupressales > Cupressaceae > Cunninghamia > Cunninghamia lanceolata. The sequence goes on from BSBN01000760.1 coordinate 3,149,687, forward strand.
TGTGCACCTCGAACTCAACTTGCCTCAGCTATACCAGGTAGGGTTCCAACTCACTTTTAGGGTTTCCTTTTCATGCGGTTAGGGTTTTACTGTTTGATTCAAGCATGATTTCTTCCCAAGCAAAGATTTCAAGTGTACAGCTAGGGTTTCATATTTGAAAATGTTCATTTGTCTCAAACCCTAGTTTCTAAACTTCAAAGAAATGTAGTTTTGATCACCGTAGGCAAAATGGAACAATTCGACCAGACTTAGTGAAATTGAAGCACATTGAATCTATCTCTAACCAGGTTGAACAACTAAGTTTTGCGCCAGAATGGTGTCTGACTGACCTTCAAAACTTTGATTCATCTAGTCGGTCGACGACCATGAAAATCCACGTCAAGGCTTTAAGCAAATTTGGCGCTAAAAACTTAATTCCTTGACCTCCATAATGTTTGGCGCGTTAACTGACTAGGTCGGCGAGATCCAAAAGCCCTGCAAAATCCTAGAGTTTATTTTGCGCTGAAATCACCTTACGCCAACTTTGCACTAAAAGACCCCGTCTCCAACTTGGTTGGATGCATAAGAAATCTTTGCTAGTCGGCGGCTACCAAAACTCCCGCTGGAAACAAAGAAAGTGACCTTGTGCTAAAAAACTTCATCTGACTTCGCTCTGAAATATGCCACCACCGACCCCGTTGGTTGACTCCAAATCTCGCGCAGGTCTGACAAGGTCTAGTCTCGTGCAAATATAGTGAAAGCTATCTTAATTGTCTTGCGCTAAAATTCCAACCGACTAACTGAATGACTAACTCAAGTCGGTACCCTTGAAAAACCGCGCAAGTCGGTTGACCTTGAAACCCGCGCAAAACATTGGAAACACATAAAACACTGAAAGAATAATTGGTCGGATGGACCCGATTTCCCCGTTAAGGTCGGTTGACCTCAAAAGTAGCATTTTCTTGTTCACAGGTCGGTTGACCCTGAAATTAGCGCAAATGATATAAAATGACTATTTTAAGGAATTTTCAAAAGGAGAAATGTCTGATAGGATGTAGTGATGACTGCAAATGATGAATATTGATGTTTTGCATGTTTTAAATGGGATTTTACAGTTTTGAAATGTTTATTGCATGCATTAATGCTGATTGATTTAAAGTTAGATTATAAAATGGATGTAATAATAGTAAATATCAGATTCCTATCTTTCAAAGAGCATGCCTAGTAACTTAACAGATACATTATAAAGTCATCAGATTTTGATAAGGTTGAAAGTCTAGTGATCCACTTGAAAATGAAGAACTTAAGCTTAGGAGTTAATGAAAATCTATTAAGGTATCAAGCTTATGGGGTCTAGTCCTGCAGATTAGATGAGTGCACGAGCCCAAATCATGAGGTACGAATTCAAAGGCATCCCTCCAGAGACAAAGATTCATACTGGATGGAGTGATGTAGGAGACACAGATCTGGGTCACATAGACCTAGATGACTTCAGACTAAGAACCTTTGGCCCAAATCCAACACCCAGGGCGAAGAAAGTAAAAGATAATGGGATTGCACAAGCTGTTGCCTTCCCTACATCCGTTCAGTGTGCAGAACTTATAGTGACCTGTGCAGACAGATATGACATGACTAGAACAATCCAAACTACCAATGGAGACATCTTAGCTGACTTGAGTCCACCTTCCTTGGCTGAAACTTTTGACATCCCATGGCATGCAGTAATGACCATGCCAAACAAGGCAGAATCAGAAGCCACATATAAGAAGGATGAAGGGGGATGTAGGAAGCACATGAATGAGAATTGGGCAAAAGGTAAAAGGTCTGCCCTGAGAAAATTCCCTCAAATACTGTATAGAAGTGACTTCCATGATGAAATAGGGGATATGGTAACCTTCCTCAGTAGAATTTATGGATTACCTGTGGTATCAACGTTTGAAGGGTGGATGTTTGTCATAGTTGAAGAAATACTAAAAGGAACTAAGTTTCACTGGTCCCAAATTCTTAGTGATAATATTCATGAAGCCTTTAGCAACTTCAAGGAGAAAAGATTCTTTAGATGGACATCCTATGTCGTCTATGCACTAGCAAGAAGAAACCATTATGTTGGGTTGTCTAAAATAGGAGAAGTTGGAAATGATGAACAAACTTCGGTTAAAATATATGAGTGTTATCCAAAGATCACCTCATCTCAATCTCTAATGCATTTCAAAAGGGTGAACGATGCTTTCACAATGTATATAGCAAGATTGTTGTAAGGTAACATAGCCTTGAGGATTTCCACAGAAGCCATGAATGAAGTGACTAAATATGGAAGGTGGTATATCCAATTCAAAAAGTTCACATATCTAAGGGTACAAGGTTTCACTGGGATTGCTTATAGACTCCCTAGATATCTTGACGATAAAATAGTGCTCCTAGAATTAACTAGGCAAGTGATCCCTTGTGCTGAGAAACTTAAGCACTTGCATAGAACCAATGTACAGTTTACCGCCAGGTTTGGAAAAGGGAATTATGCATGTCCTTCATTGGCATCCGCTGAACATTCAGATAAGGAACTTTAACTTCTCAATCTCCACTACTATAATGCAAGGGATCACTTTGATCCAAATAAAGTGATGGAGAAGTTTGTAAGCAAAAATTTGTTACATAAAATGCACATTGAGGACTTTTGGGCCAACTGTATGGATGATTACGAGGTAATGAAGAAGGCTCATTCAGGATTATCTCTGGCCTTCATAAGGAAGTTCCACATCATTGCAGCACCTAACCAGTTGGAAGATGACGAGAATGTCATGGTTAGAGGAACGTGGGAGGTTCACTACCACCAGCCAATCCCTCTACCTAATTGGGCCAATGCTGAAGAGAGTTATCTTGATATCATAATGAAAGAGCCTATCAGACTAAGCAAGGCATGGGTAAGAGGTCAGATAGCTGCTTTGGAGGGACAAGGAGTGCAACTCACATATACTCCACTAGAATTAGATAGAGAATCTGGAGGAGAAGAAGATAAACCAATAAACATAACAGATGAGGTAGAGCCAACCCAAAAGCAGATATCTAACAGTGAAGAATAGGTACCATTAGCAGAAAAGGCTAAGGCACAAAAGAGTAAGAAAACCTCTGCAAAACCTCCTAAGAAAGACTAGCCCCCTTCTACTAGAACAAGAGCCTCTAATAAAAGGGATATGCCAAGTGGTCCTGGAGAAGGCTCCAAAACTAAGAAAGTCAAAGTAAAGAAGGTCAGTGAAGATGTTGTTGCAACTCAAGAGGATTCCAGTTTGTCAACCTCCCCATCTCCTGCTACTCCAAGTGTAAACACAGCTACCTCCACTTATGTAGCTACTGCTGCTACCTCCACTTCCATTATTTCTACTGTTGTTGCATCTGCTGCACCTATGACCTCAGCTACCATTGTTCAAGAAGCTGTCCCTACTGCTACTTCATCCACCGCAACTATTTCAACTATTTCTTGCTCATTGGCAGTATTTTCCAATGCCCCTAGCAGTCTTATTTCATCCATTGCTGCCACCTCATGTTCCTTTACCATCACCACACCTTTACCTTCCATCTCTTCCACCTAATTATCTACTTCCACAACATTACCTCCCATTTCTTCAATTCTTTCACCTTCTTTTCCCTTACCATCACTATCTATTTCTTCACCTATCATCATTTCCTCTGTCTTGCCAACTTCTTCCATCCCACCAACTTTGGGGTCTGCCATGCTTTCTAATTTAACACAAACAAACTTTCTTGCACTGTCCATATCCTCTGCCATTCCTATCTCTCAGGTACCTATGGATCAAGATTCAACCTGCTTAGCCGTGCCATTGCTGTTAGGAATTGACAAAGTGTGCAGAATTGGGTTTACAAGAGCCAAAAATAGAAGCATTGCCTGAATTAGATAAAGATACATTTGTTGAGGCAAGTAATGAAATCCCAGATGAAGCCTTAGCTGAAGCAGTCAGCGTTGAAGTGATTGATATATCTGATAGTCCTCTAGAAAAGGGTCCAACAGAAGAAGTCTTCAAATCAACTCAAGAAAATGTAATGATAAACTGGAGAAGCCTGGCTGATGAAGGAGATAAGGAAATGGATAACGATAAAGGGTCAGAACAAGAGCAGGGATCACTTGAAGAGCCCAGCAAAGATGACAGTGAGAATGTCAATGAACTGAGTAAGTCCTCTTCTTCAGCGCCTGAGTGGTTACAAAACAGAGTGGCATACCCTGAGCCACAGGTGGAAGTAATGCAATTAGATTTGAGCACAATTTTGTCTCAAGCTCAAAGGCCAAAGAGGAAAAAGAAGGCAAAGGTACAATTGAGAATCTATAAGGATGAGACAGGGTCTAGGATCGCTGAAATAGCTGTCCCACAGGCCAATATGAATAGAGAACAAGTTGGAGTCGAGGACTACGTGATCTCAACGGTTGAAAGAGTTGATGATTTCAAGGGGTCTGTCACCTCCATTCTATAGCAATTGGATAAATATGAGTTATCAAAGAAAGAATTGAAGCAGCAGAATGAGGAACTCCGAACTTGCCTCCAATTCTTGATCAAACCAATTGATGCAGGAGGAGATATAAGGACAGTGCCTACCTTCCTATCCATAGATGAAATGGCTAGGCTCGATGAGGTAAGAACCATGTCACAAGGGACCCAGAAATGGCTAATCAGAGTATTTGAAAAAGGATGTGAAACCATTGATGCATTTGTCCAAGCACATAAGAAATTGGTTGAACTTCATGAAAAGTGGAAGGATTTGCGGGAAGAGTGTGACTCATTCGAATAATATTATTCTCACATGTTTCCCAAAGTCAAGAGCATCAGAGATTTGCCAGCACAAACCCTAGTGGTTGAAAATATTCTGACTAGAGACAAGTTGTCTAAGGCTATCGAGTGGTATCAACAACTGAATTTAAGAAAAGAAACTTTTGAGAACATAAAGGAATCTTATAAGCCAACAGATGAAGAACTTCAAGCATTAATTTATGATATTAATGATTCTTTAAGGGATTGCCTGGAAGAGGCTTATAATGATTATGCACCTTATGATGTTGAAAAATGTAAAGACAAATTGCATAAGGTGATTTTTGAGAATACTGAGTTAAATATGGAGGACAGATTAGATAAAGCTAGCGACCTCGAGGCTGAGTTCAATGCATTCCACAAGGCTGGGGTAGAAATAGAGAAAATATATAGCAGGTTCAGCTGAGAACTGGAGATGTTTGAATATCGAGTCAACCATTTGAAGAATCTGGATCCCTTGAAAATTAATCCAGCACTTGAAGCATGGCTCAACTACCGTAATAAGCTAGCTGAAGAAGACAAAATCAATTTGGATGAAGAGTCTTGATGTGTTTTTTGAATATTTTGGAATGTAATCTCGTCATAATTGTGAATTGCTATATTTGGGACAACATGTGACTCTATTTTGTCTCTTTTGTGCTTTAAAAATGATCTTTTCTATTAATATATTGAGTTGGGTAGTCAAATTGACCAGATTCAATGTATCTGGGGGCTATTTTTTGCCTTTTTCATAAAAGACAAAGTATAGTTCAGGATTTACTATGAGCTGTTGCAAATACATTTATTGATGTAATTTGGACCATCAGTGTTGAGTTAATCTCCACTGTTCATTGAAAAACTTGGTATGCCGCTTTCCTATATAAAGGGCTGCCATTTCCACTATTTGTAAGAGAGAATTTGATGCTGAATTGTTGACATTCTACCATTTGAAGTAATGTAAAGCAAGTTTCTGCAGTGTTTCTAAGAATTTGTGTATTGTGTTCCTTATTTGGTTTTCATGGTTCACTTCTTGCTCTCCCATAGTTAGTTAGTTGTGCTTTTATTATGTTCATGGTTTGCTGAAAGTATTTGATGAATACTCTAAGTCCATACTTTTAGTTATTTGTTGATGGTAGATAGCTGTGCAAAGTTAGTTTGGGCTGATCATTTATGCTAAAGTTTAATTACATTTCACAAGTTCAATTTCGCCATTTATTGGGCATTTAACAAATGAATGTAATATGAAAATCTGTCAATTTCCATTGAAGATAGCATCATTTTCTACAGTGTTGTAACATCAATTTTCAGTTTGGTAACTCAGAAAACTGGTTAAGTTTCAGAGTATTTGTCTACTTAAAGTAACCCATACATTGTGAATGTCACTTAGGATTTCTCTAAAACCCTAACCTCTTTTGCATTTTCTTTGAAAACCATTGTTAGATTAGGATTTCTAACAGCATATTGCATTGTCTTATCAGCTAAAATTCATAAAGGGTTTATGTGTATTTGTTGTCCCAACTCGAAAATCTATAGATTACATGTAAGACCCCTTATAGGCACAACTACAACATACCAACTGAGAGATTCTGAGCAAGCTAAGACCTAGCTGTATTATCCTTGGAGTAGTCTTACCTAGGGTAGGATACTTTTCAAGAGAGGTGTGAAACCAACAATCACACCTGCGTTGCTGTGTGCTAAAACACTCATCAACATTATCAAGCCTATTAGGCATTCATAATGTGTCGTGCCCACATTTCACATGCGTTCACAACACGTAAACACGCGTGTTCATGTCCACATGCAACATGTGGTCACGATACAAACTGTCAAAATTTTTCCTTTTCTACATGAAATCTTCCCCTCGCACGCGTAAGCGTGCTCGGTTGCGTATGTTTAGGTTGTCAATGATAAATGTCTTCGGAATAATCCACACACGTGAACATTCATTTTGCTTGTAAGATGTTCACTACGTTTGTTAAAGAGTTGGTCACTATAGGTTTTCTCAGTCTATTTTATCTGCCTCGCATTTTGCATTTACTCCTCTATCTAATTGGAATGTGTTTTCTATTACAGATCGACCTGTGAATTTTAATTAGTAAATGTCAAACTTAATCGTCTCATTATTTCACTAAATAAATATTTAAATATATATTTATATTTAAATATTTTATCTTTCTTTTAATATATAATTTTTTTAAAAACAAATCCCCTATCCATAATGATTAATCGATTAAACATATATAATTTAAATATATATATATATATATAATTTATATATTTTATATATATAATTTCCTTTTTAAATCATGTAGTGGAAACTTCACTTATGATTTTATTAGAGTATTTTATATAAGTCCAACTCATAATATTCCCATGTATATTAGGAATTCATATATATATATATATATATATATATATTAAATAACCTTTTAGTGCAAGCTCATTTATTACAATATATATATATATACTCATATAATTGCTTATTTTTAAATATTAGTGGGAAACCCACTTATATATTTTTTAGTAGAGTATTTCGATAAACTCCAACTCATAGAGGAGAGGGTTAAATAACCTTAAAATCTTTTGTTGTTGAATGTGTTTTGAATGCAGGGTATGGAGGCTACGGCGGCGGCAGTTCTGAGTTGGGTGCAGGTCGCATGGAGTGAGGGAAGGCGGAGCATAGTGGATGGTGAAGGGGAGTGTTGGAGGAGTTGCAGGCCGCGGTGTGTGGGTGGTCGCAGGCGGCAGGCATGGGCGAAGGCGGCGGGGAAGGCCGCGGTGAGCGGCGGTGCTGGGGAAGTTTCAGTGGCCGCGGAGGGGTTTGTTTCATGGCGGGGGTGTGGGTGGGGCTCCGCCCCTCCCCACACCCATGTATTGTAATTTCGGTGGGGTTAAACCCCACCGTATAACATATTTCACTCGGCTATCTATTCCTTTGGACAGCGAGCTCTCTATTAATTTCTCTTACAATTTTTGTAATTGTTATTTAATATTAATTTAATTTATATATATATATATATTTATATGTAGCTCATTTTCTCAACTTCATTCAATTTAAAAGCTATTAAATATATATATATATTCAAGTTTACCAAAGTTTCACAACTTCATTTAAGATATATATAATTCGTAACATAGTTTCATAGTAAATCCATTTCACAATTTCTCTACTTTAAATTTACAATATAGTAAATAATTGAGAGATACAGAAAATAAATAACCATATAAATCTGGATTTTAACTAAAATGATCTTTCAAGTATTCATTCTATTTCATTTTCAACTTAAAGTGTAAGAGTAAACACAGGGAACTAATTTAATCTTCCACTTCAAATAAAATAAAGTATTGAGAGTAAATACAGAAACTAATAGATCTTTCACTTCAATAACTAATAAACAGGAAAGTAAATCGATCTAGATTATCTCCCATTGCATACTTAATTTAAGTTTTAATTTTGTTTTCAAAGGCAAATTAACAATTTTCTTAATACTGTAAATGTAACTTTGTTCACTAAGTAATACAAGAAATAAATTTTATCAACTGATCCAAATCAACAACTAATCCCACAACTTTACAATCTTGATAAACAGAAATAACAACTATAAGATCCCACCACTCACAAACATTCTAAGGGAGTATTTACTTTCTTCTCCCAGCTCACACAAGTGATGTAATGTAATAACCAATTAAAGTCACAACTAACAACATAATAAGGGAGGATTTTCTCTCCACTCCCAAGATAACAACTTTTACAATAAATTCAAGAGAGAAGTTCTCTCCTCTAAAACTCTTACAGAATGAAACTTTAAAAGACCAAGCTCTCATTACACATAGGAAGATAGAACATTTTCTTTAACAAGACAAAATCCCTTCAATCCTTTTAACATGCTCCAACAGTAACCTGCATGACAACAAGGGAGAAAACAAAAACCAACTAGCTCTCCTCCCTACCTTAGACCCGCAAGAGGGTCACCCCCAAGCTAGGGAGAGCATCCACATACCCAGGGTAGAATAGACCAATCACTTCACAACATTGAACAACAACAACAAACAAGGCAAATAACACACACACTCCCATGGTTTACTCACAATACAAAGACTCAGCTGAGGTGAGTTCAGGGAGGGTAGGGAAGTAGACTCTCTCACTCAAGGTGTCATTCTTCAAAACATATATCACAACTGATCACATGGCCTCAAGCCAACAAGTTAATCTTTCTCAAGGCCTCAAGCCATCCAAACAATCAAATTTCCAGGGATATCCAAATAGGCTCTCAAAGCCATGAAGCCCTCTTGGCTCAAAAGTAACAACATGCCCTCAAGGGATTTCATATATCAAGAAAACAAGAAAGACACCCGAGGAGGTTCACACCTTCCCTTCCCTATATGTGATGAACATTGCCTTCCAACTGGAAGGAGCTCTTTCAACACCTAACACAAAACCCCAAAAAACAGAAAAACACATAGAAAATATTTGCAATCCCTATTCATCTAATAAGAACAAAACATACATAACAAGCAAAGATCACACAAGTGAGTAGTCTTGTTCACCAACCTTCACAAGCCCAAACTATGGAACATATTTGATGAAGAGCTCCACTCTTAGCCTCCTCCTTCAAATTCTCCTTCTGTCCACAATAATCCAACCCCCTTACTCTCCTCCTCCTTTCTCTTTTAAAACTAATTCCCTCTATTTTCCTTATTTTCCAAGTGGCATTAGAAAACTAAACCCACAACTCATCCATTATCCTAGTGGACTTAAACAATTAACCCCACTCAAGAGGTCCCCCACTAAAGCCCTTTTACAACACATGGAGCAAATAAAATACAATAAGTAAAATAAAAATACAAAAGGAAGTGGAAGACACACCACCCTTATTAAGGGGAACCCCACCAAAAGAGAGGCACAAGAGACAAGCACTCCATTATTAGGGGATCATGGAGTTGTTCCATGACTTGGAAGTGGGCCTGAGTGTGGATTCCACTCATCTTATTGTTCCCATGCTCCCAAATTCGTCACTTAACTTCACTGTGAGGTTTAAGTGACCATATGGAGGTTAACCCAAGGTTATCCTAGTCAAAAAGGTCCCTAGACCCATGGGGTATAACCCAGGGTTGATTTTTACCCAGTTAGGACTCCTAGAGTCAAATAAAAACACAAGAAAAGGGTCTTAAAGAAATAAAGTTTAAACAAGATTCAAAACAACATTTCTTACAACACTTATCATAATAAAAGTAAATCAAAAGATAGCCCTAATTCCCTTGACCTCATGCAACATTAACACACTACAACATTACAACATTTCTCCAAACATGAGGTTGATCTTAGTTCCTCATGGAACTAGATCGGCTCACAAGGGATACAACATAGGGTATAGGATGATCTCCTGTATTTGTGGTTTCGTTAGCAATACCTGCACACTCAAACTCGAAGTCAATAACACATAGAGATATCATAGCCGAAGCAATTTAAATACATGCATACCTAAACATTCAACCATGTAAACATCCTGAAATCACATTAAAGTTCCATTTCTAATATTAACCATTCATCATCTTCTTAAAAGCAACATCTAATTATGCTTGCACAATTATTTTTTGAAAATCAAATAGGTTTAATAAACAAGGTTCCAGGATCAATGGTTTCTCAACATAAAAGTAATAGCAATTAGCACTGCAAATAGTCTCATGAATAGTAGTGTAAAAAGTAGGCCTCACATCCTCTCCCCCTAAGATTGTACTTCCTCCTAGAAGTCATCAAAGAAGTGAAGATAAAGCGTCTTCAGTCTCGTAGCATCTTCCCATGTTGCAGTGACCTCATCGTACATATCCCATTGGACCGTAACCTGGTCTAGCTCTCGACCTCGAAGGCCCAGCGTCCGATGAGCCAATATGTGTATTGGATCCAAAGCCAGCTGTCTGTCTGCCTCTACCTGAAGAGCACTCCAATCCAATACGTGAGACAAGTCAGATATATAACGACGTAAAACTAAATTATGAAAGACATCGTGGATACGAGATAGGCTAGGTGGCAAGGCTAAACGGTAGGCTACAGGTCCTATCCTCTCCAAAATCTCAAAAGGTCCTACAAACCGGGGCACGAGCTTAGAGACTTTTCCGTAACGGATTGGACTCTTATGCGGTCGCACTCTCAAGAATACCCTGTCACCCACTGAAAAGTTTCGATCCGTTCTCTTCGCATCTACATACTTCTTTTGTCTATCCTGAGCTTCCTGAAGTCTTTGTCTGATCAATGTGACCTGCTGTTCCATATCCTAGATTGTTTCGGGACCAATGGCAACTCAGTCCTCTAACCGATCCCAACTCAAAGGCGCTCTGCAAGGTCTACCGTATAAAGCTTGGTAAGGAGGCATACCCAACGAGCTGTGATGCCCATTATTGTAGGTGAACTCAACCAGATATAGGTACTCCTCCCATTTAGACTGATGATCCATAACATACATGCGAAGCATATCCTCTAACACCTGATTAACTCTTTCTGTTTGGCCGTCGGTCTCAAGATGGTGAGCAGAACTGAAGTTGAGCTGTGTGTCCAACGCCTGATGTAAGGCTCTCCAAAAAGATGATATGAAAACAGAGTCTCTATCAGATATGATGCGGCGAGGTACTCCATGCAGTCTGACAATTTGATCTAGAAACACTCTCGCCACCGATGGTGCATTGTACGTTGTGCGTACCGATGAGAAATGCGCCACCTTGGTCAACTTGTCAACTGTCACCATGATGGCATCATGGCATCGTGATGACATAGGTAGACCAACAATAAAGTCCATGGAAATGGTGTCCCATTTCCACTCAGGTATCTCGTGAGGATACAAAAGTCCTGCTGGATGCTGATGCTCAACCTTGACCCTCTGACACTTAAGGCATCGAGCAACATACTCTGCAATGTCGCGTCTCATCCCAGCCCAATGATATAACTGCCGCAAGTTTGCATGCATCTTCTTCACTTCGGGATGAGCTGCATAGGGTGCTCTATGAGCCTCAGAGAGTATCACTGTACGTAGATCACCCGCATGGGGTACATAGATGCGCCGCCTATGTCTAAGTAATCCATCTGACTCAAGGGAATATCCTACGAATTTACCCTTCAGGACCCTCTGATTCTGGATTTCTTGTTGCACCTCAAGAAACCACTCGTCCTCAGGCAGATGCTGTAAAATACGTTCTCTCAAATCCACTTTCAAAGTTAGAGTCAGGATCTCATGGCGCCTTCGACTCAGAGCGTCGGTGACCACGTTCTCTTTTCCTTTGATGTAGTGGACATCAAAGTCGTACTCACATAAGAACTCCATCCAACGCCACTGGCGGGCATTCAAATTAGGCTGAGTGAAAATATACTGCAAGCTATGATGATCCGAATGGAGCTCAAAACATCGGCCTAAAAGAAAATGTCTCCAACGAACACGAGCATGAATAACGGCTGCGAGCTCTAGATTGTGAGTAGGGTAGTTTAGCTCATGTGATTTAAGTTTTCGCGATTCATAAGCAATCGCTCTACCACCCTACATAAGCACAGCTCCAAATCCCTCTAAAGATGCATCCATACAAACAACAAAATCTTCTGCCGGATCAGAAACAGCTAATATGGGAGCGCTAGTAAGACGTTCCTTAAGGATCCCAAAGGCCTTCTCACACTGCTCAGTCTAAGTGAATCCTTTCCCTTTTCGCTGAAGGGAAGTGGTAGGATGAGCTATCTTGGAGAAACCTTCGACAAACCTACGGTAGTAACTGGCTAGTCCCATAAAGCTCCTTACTTCTGTAACACTGGTGGGTGCTGGCCAATCCTAAATTGCTCTGATCTTCAATGGATCTACAGAGATACCATCGCTTGATAATATGTGCCCCAAATACTGCACCTCTGTCCTGAAGAAGGCACATTTCGCCAGGTTGCCATAGAGCTGATTCTCACGTAAACACTGCATTACCTGACGCAAATGGTCTACATGTTCCTCCTCGGTCCGTGAATAGATCAAAATGTCATCTAGAAAAATGATCACAAACCGATCTAGGTAAGTGCGGAACACCCCGTTCATGAGACTCATGAACACTGCAAGGGCGTTCGTCAATCCGAAGGGTACCACTGTAAGTTCATAATGGCCATACCTGGTTCAGAAAGTAGTTTTGTGAATATCTGCCTCTGTAATTCTCAATTGGTGATACCCAGATTTTAGATCAATATTTGATAACACTCTAACTCCTTGCATTTGGTCAAAGAGGTCGTTAATCCTCGGCAAAGGATATCGGTTCCTCACCGTCACTTTGTTCAACTGCCTGTAGTCCATGCATAGTCGAAGAGATCCATCCTTCTTCTTTACGAAGATAACTAGTGCGCCCCATGGAGAAACGCTAGGTCGGATGTGTCCCTTCTCTAATAATTCTTCTAACTGTAGTTTAAGCTCTGTAAGCTCAAGTGTAGTCATTCTATAAGGTGCCCGAGACACTAGTTCTACCCCTGGCACTAAATCGATGTGGAAATCAACTTCTCTGCGTGGAGGCACACTAGGTAACTCTGGTGGAAAAACATCTACAAATTCTCTCAGGATGGGGTGATCATCTAATGTAGTCTCAGGTTCATCCTCTGATCTATCACTGACTGTGATAGCAAACATCTGACAACCCTTCTACATGCAATGCTTAAGTTGTTGAGCGGATATCGTTCGAGCAGTCGTGGGCTTCTGTATGCCCACTATCTCGACCGGTGTGCCATGATCATCTGTGCAACTAATTATCTTCTGACGACAATCTAGCTTGGCTCTGTGAGCTGCAAGCCAGTCCATGCCAAGAACTATGCTGTAGGTTCCTAATGGCATCACCCTAAGATCCCATGTTGTAATGAATGAACCCAAGGAAACTTCACAATTTCTAACAACAGAATCAACTGACATCCTGGCCCCAAAGGCCAACTCGACCTCCCACCTAATGTCCTGCCTAGAAGCCACCAGCCTGCAACGTCCCACTAACGATGTAGATATAAAGGAGTCGGTAGCTTCAGAGTAAAAAAGGATAGAGATGGGAGATTCTGCAATCATACCTACTGTCTCAATAACTGAAGCCTGAAAATCAGCCTGGCGGTTTTCAACCGCTGCAAACATACAGTGGGATTTACCCACATCACCCACAGTCTGCTCGGAACCTCTTGCATGATGCTGTCCCCCTGCTATAAAACCCTGTGGGCACTCTCTAGCTATGTGTCCAGCTTCACCACAAGTATAACAAGGCCCTCTAACCTGTACCTGTACAGTTTGAGTCCTACTCGACTGCTGCTGTCCTGTTCTGCCAGTAGACCCCTGTGAACCCCTATACGACTGCTGCAGTCTTGCGGGTCCCGCAGGTGGTCCCTGCTGTCTCTGATCTCTGCGCGGGCCTTGCTGCTACCAACCTCTATTATTTCCCCCATGTGACTTCTGTTGTGTTCTAGCTTTCTGTTGCTGTTGTGACTGCTGTTGTTGTGGGGGCGTAGGAGGTAATGGTGTTGAGCTGTATCCTCCTCTAGGGGGTGGCTGTGTTGGCCTACTGAAATTCTATTGATGTGGCTGCTGTCCCTAATCTTAGAACTGAGGGCGAGAACTCTGCCCCCATCCCTGAATCTCCTCAGCAATATAAGCCTTCTCGGCAGCATCACTCAGAGTCTGGGGATCTGCCATCCAAACAGGTCCTGCTATACTGTGGTTTAGACCTCTGATAAACTTATGCACCAGGAGTTTCTTGTCATGGAGATACTCCGCATATCTGGATAACTCTGTAAACTTACTCTCATACTGTGCCACTGAGAGTCCCCTCTGCTGTAGGTCATGAAACTCGTCTATACGACGCTGTCTGTAATGGTCTGATAGATAACGCGCGTTGAAGCGCTCAATAAAGGTCTCCCATGAAAGGGTGTCTAAGAAAAGGCGACGCTTGCACTCCTCAGTATGCCACCATGTAGCTACTGCATCTCGTAATAAGTGTATTGCCACACGGGCCTTCGTGTTGCCTGCGTATGGACGCAACGCGAAGCACCTATCCAAACTAATAAGCTAGGCCTCTGCCTCAGCTCCCTCTATGGTTCCAATGAAAGTAGGAGGGTTCAACCTCAATATATCCCTAATGGGATCTCCTCTATTGCTGCGCCCCCTATAAGGCTCATCTGCATGATAATCATAAGGCCTGGGACCCAATTGCTCTACTCTCCCTGTCTCGTCATACCTGGCATGATGTGTGGGGCTCTTGCTACGGGCCCTGCCGGCTGAATTAACCTCCTTTGTATCAGGCAACTCGACATAAGGCTCCGCACATGGTACCCCCTGTGGCTCTACGCGGGGCTCCACACGTGGCTCGACATGAGACTCAGCTCATGGCTCCATGCGTGGCTCCTCTCGCAGAACGTCGCAGGGCTCAACACATGGCTCTACGCACGGCTCAACTACATCTGGTGGAAGCCTATCTAAGATAGCCTGTAAGGCCTGTAATATCTGTGGTCCCATATCTGGTGGGGCTGGTGGTGCTTGCGGTACCTGAGGAACTAGTTGTGCCTGTAGAACTGGCTGAGCCTGTAGGTCTGGTTGATCCAGTCCCACAGCTGAAGAATCAGTGTGCACCTTGGTGGCTGGAGTGCGGCGGGATAGTGTTTGCCAAACACGTCTGGGAGACATCCTACAAAACGAGGTAACCTCTAGTCAGTTTGGTCACGGAAGTGATAATGTGCCTAAACAAGCCCAGTGTTTTAAAACATCTGGGCTCTGATACCAAATGTCATGCTCACATTTCACATGCATTCACAACACGTAAACACGCGTGTTCATGTCCACATGCGACATGTGGTCACGATACGAACTATCAAAAATTTTCCTTTTCTACATGAAATCTTCCCCTCGCACGCGTAAGCGTGCTCGGTTGCGTATGTTTAAGTTGTCAATGATAAATGTCTTCGGAATAATCCACACACGTGAACATTCATTTTGCTTGTAAGATGTTCACTACGTTTGTTAAAGAGTTGGTCACTATAGGTTTTCTCAGTCTATTTTATTTGCCTCGCATTTTGCGTTTACTCCTCTATCTAATTAGAATGCGTTTTCTATTACAGATCGACCTGTGAATTTTAATTAATAAATGTCAAACTTAATTGTCTCATTATTTCACTAAATAAATATTTAAATATATATTTATATTTAAATATTTTATCTTTCTTTTAATATATAATTTTTTTTAAAACAAATCCCCTTTCCATAATGATTAATCGATTAAACATATATATATATATATAAAATATATATATATATATATATATATATATATATATATATATATATATATATATATATATATATATATATAATTTCTTTTTTAAATCATGTAGTGGAAACTTCACTTATGATTTTATTAGAGTATTTTGTATAAGTCCAACTCATAATATTCCCATGTATATTAGGAATTCATATATATATATATATATATATATATAAAATAACCTTTTAGTGCAAGCTCATTTATTACAATTAATATATATATATATATATATATATATATATATATATATATATATATATATATACTCATATAATTGCTTATTTTTAAATATTATTGGGAAACCCACTTATATTTTTTTTAGTAGAGTATTTTGATAAACTCCAACTCATAGAGGAGAGGGTTAAATAACCCTAAAATCTTTTGTTGTTGAATGTGTTTTGAATGCAGGGTATGGAGGCTACGGTAGCGGCAGTTCTGAGTTGGGCGCAGGCCACGTGGAGTGAGGGAAGGCAGAGCACAGTGGATGGCGGAGGGAAGCGTTGGAGGAGTTGCAGGCCGCGGTATGTGGGTGGTCGCGGGCGGCAGGCATGGGCGAAGGCGGCGGGGAAGGCTGCGGTGAGCGACGGTGCTGGGGAAGTTTCGGTGGGTGGCCGCAGAGGGGTTTGTTTCACGGCGGGGGCGTGGGGAGGGGTGGAGCCCCACCCACATCCCACTTCGTGGGGTGTGGGTGGGGCTCCGCTAATTTCCTTTTTAAATCATGTAGTGGAAACTTCACTTATGATTTTATTAGAGTATTTTGTATAAGTCCAACTCATAATATTCCCATGTATATTAGGAATTCATATATATATATATATATAAAATAACCTTTTAGTGCAAGCTCATTTATTACAATTAATATATATATATATATATATATATATATATATATATATACTCATATAATTGCTTATTTTTAAATATTATTGGGAAACCCACTTATATTTTTTTAGTAGAGTATTTTGATAAACTCCAACTCATAGAGGAGAGGGTTAAATAACCCTAAAATCTTTTGTTGTTGAATGTGTTTTGAATGCAGGGTATGGAGGCTATGGCAGTGGCGGTTCTGAGTTGGGCATAGGCCACATGGAGTGAGGGAAGGCGGAGCACAGTGGACGGCAGAGGGGAGTGTTGGAGGAGTTGCAGGGCGCGGTGTGTGGGTGGTTGCGGGCGGCAGGCATGGGCAAAGGCGGCAGGGAAGGCCGCAGTGAGCGGCGGTGCTGGGGAAGTTTCGGTGGGTGGCCGCAGAGGGGTTTGTTTCATGGCGGGGGCGTAGGGAGGGGCGGAGCCCCACCCACATCCCACTTCGTGGGGTGTGGGTGGGGCTCTGTCCCTCCCCACACCCATGTATTGTAATTTTGGTGGGGTTAAACCCCACCGTATAACATATTTCACTCGGCTGTCTATTCCTTTGGACAATGAGCTCTCTATTAATTTCTCTTGCAATTTTTGTAATTATTATTTAATATTAATTTAATATATATATGTAGCTCGTTTTCTCAACTTCATTCAATTTAAAAGCTATTAAATATATATATATATATATATATATATATATTTATATATATTCAAGTTTACCAAAGTTTCACAACTTCATTTAAGATATATATATAATTCGTAACATAGTTTCATAGTAAATCCATATATATATATTCAAGTTTACCAAAGTTTCACAACTTCATTTAAGATATATATATATATATATATATAAAACGTAACATAGTTTCATAGTAAATCCATTTCACAATTTCTCTACTTTAAATTTACAATATAGTAAATACTTGAGAGATACAGAAAATAAATAACCTTATAAATCTAGATTTTAACTAAAATGATCTTTCAAGTATTCATTCTATTTCATTTTCAACTTAAAGTGTAAGAGTAAACACAGGGAACTAATTTAATCTTCCACTTCAAATAAAATAAAGTATTGAGAGTAAATACAGAAACTAATAGATCTTTCACTTCAATAACTAATAAACAGGAAAGTAAATCAATCTAGATTATCTCCCATTGCATACTTAATTTAAGTTTTAATTTTGTTTTCAAAGGCAAATTAACAATTTTCTTAATACTGTAAATGTAACTTTGTTCACTAAGTAATACAAGAAATAAATTTTATCAACTGATCCAAATCAACAACTAATCCCACAACTTTACAATCTTGATAAACAGAAATAACAACTATAAGATCCCACCACTCACAAACATTCTAAGGGAGTATTTACTTTCTTCTCCCAGCTCACACAAGTGATGTAATGTAATAACCAATTAAAGTCACAACTAACAACATAATAAGGGAGGATTTTCTCTCCACTCCCAAGATAACAACTTTTACAATAAATTCAAGAGAGAAGTTCTCTCCTCTAAAACTCTTACAAAATGAAACTTTAAAAGACCAAGCTCTCATTACACATAGGAAGATAGAACATTTTCTTTAACAAGGCAAAATCCCTTCAATCCTTTTAACATGCTCCAACAGTAACCTGCATGACAACAAGGGAGAAAACAAAAACCAACTAGCTCTCCTCCCTACCTTAGACCCGCAAGAGGGTCACCCCCAAGCTAGGGAGAGCATCCACATACCCAGGGTAGAATAGACCAATCACTTCACAACATTGAACAACAACAACAAACAAGGCAAATAACACACACACTCCCATGATTTACTCACAATACAAAGACTCAGTTGAGGTGAGTTCAGGGAGGGTAGGGAAGTAGACTCTCTCACTCAAGGTGTCATTCTTCAAAACATATATCACAACTGATCACATGGCCTCAAGCCAACAAGTTAATCTTTCTCAAGGCCTCAAGCCATCCAAACAATCAAATTTTCAGGGATATCCAAATAGGCTCTCAAAGCCATAAAGCCCTCTTGGCTCAAAAGTACCAACTTGCCCTCAAGGCATTTCATATATCAAGAAAACAAGAAAGACACCCAAGGAGGTTCACACCTTCCCTTCCCTATACGTGATGAACATTGCCTTCCAATTGGAAGGAGCTCTTTCAACACCCAACACAAAACCCCAAATAACAGAAAAACACAGAAAACATTTGCAATCTCTATTCATCTAACAAGAACAAAACATACATAACAAGCAAAGATCACACAAGTGAGTAGTCTTGTTCACCAACCTTCACAAGCCCAAACTATAGAAGATATTTGATGAAGAGCTCCACTCTTAGCCTCCTCCTCCAAATTCTCCTTCTTTCCACAATAATCCAACTCCCTTACTCTCCTCCTCCTTTCTCTTTTAAAACTAATTCCCTCTATTTTCCTTATTTTCCAAGTGGCATTAGAAAACTAAACCCACAACTCATCCATTATCCTAGTGGACTTAAACAATTAACCCCACTCAAGAGATCCCCCACTAAAGCCCTTTTACAACACATGGAGCAAATAAAATACAATAAGTAAAATAAAAATACAAAAGGAAGTGGAAGACACACCACCCTTATTAAGGGGAACCCCACCAAAAGAGAGGCACAAGAGACAAGCACTCCATTATTAGGGGATCATGGAGTTGTTCCATGACTTGGAAGTGGGCCTGAGTGTGGATTCCACTCATCCCATTGTCCCCATGCTCCCAAATTCGTCACTTAACTTCACTGTGAGGTTTAAGTGACCATATGGAGGTTAACCCAAGGTTATCCTAGTCAAAAAGGTCCCTAGACCCATGGGGTATAACCCAGGGTTGATTTTTACCTAGTTAGGACTCCCAGAGTCAAATAAAAACACAAGAAAAGGGTCTTAAAGAAATAAAGTTTAAACAAGATTCAAAACAACATTTCTTACAACACTTATCATAATAAAAGTAAATCAGAAGATAGCCCTAATTCCCTTGACCTCATGCAACATTAACACATTACAACATTACAACATTTCTCCAAACACGAGGTTGATCTTAGTTCCTCATGGAACTAGATCGGCTCACAAGGGATACAACATAGGGTATAGGATGATCTCCTGTATTTGTGGTTTCGTTAGCAATACCTGCACACTCAAACTCGAAGTCAATAAAACATAGAGATATCATAGCCGAAGCAATTTAAATACATGCATACCTAAACATTCAACCATGTAAACATCCTGAAATCACATTAAAGTTCCATTTCTAATATTAACCATTCATCATTTTCTTAAAAGCAACATCTAATTATCCTTGCACAATTATTTTCTTGAAAATCAAAGAGGTTTAATAAACAAGATTCCAGGATCAATGGTTTCTCAACATAAAAGTAATAGCAATTAGCACTCCAAATAGTCTCATGAATAGTAGTGTAAAAAGTAGGCCTCACATAATGTGTGTCTGATCTTGTCCTTGTTAGAAAAAAGAATGGAGAGATAAGGCTGTGTGTAGACTTTAGGAACTTGAATATCAAGTCTCTTAAGGATAATTATCCTCTCCCAAGCATGGATCATTTGCTACAAAAGGTAACAAGATTCAAACTAATGTGCACGATGGATGGATTCTCAAGATACAACCAAGTAATGGTCAAGGAGTTAGAACAACACAAGACAACATTCACTACTCTTTAGGGGGTCTATGTTTATGTGAGAATGCCATTTGGTTTAAAAATGTAGGTTCTACATTTCAAAGGGTGATGGATGTCGCCTTTGCTTGCCTCATTAATGAAATCATGGTAGTTTACTAGGATGACTTGACTACATTTTCCAAGGAATGAAAAGATCATTGCAAGCATTTAGAACTAGTTTTCAAGAGGTGTCTTGAATATATGATTTCTTTGAATCCCAAGAAATGTATGTCTAGTGTTGAAGAGGGAAAGTTGTTGGGACACATTGTATCAAAATATTGGGTAAGGATAGATCTTAAAAGAGTGAAAGTAATTGATTTCATTCCCCAGCCCAAGTTAGTCAAAGGTGTGTAGTCCTTCTTTGGGCAAATCAAATTTATCAAAAGTTTTGTCTCCAACTTTGCTGAAAAGGCAAAGGCTATCTTTGAGATGTTAAAGAAGGGACAATCGGTCACATGGAGTGGGAACTAGTTGAAGCATTTATACAAATCAAGGAATCTCTTAAATAAGCTCTGATCTTGGTAAGTCTAGATTATTCTAAGCTCTTCTAGCTCTTCTCCTTTGCTTCTTTCTACACCATTGTTGTTGTCCTACTTCAAAAAAATAGAGATGGATTTGAGAAGCTTATTGTATTTTTAGTAAATCTTTACAAGTTACTATAAAATTGAAGTATTCAACCATAGAAAAACATGCCTATGCCCTTGTCAAGGCTATCAAGAATTTTAGATAATATTTAACAAGTACAAAAGTTATTGCATATGTGCCACATTCAAAAGTAAAGAATGTATTCACCTAGCAAGAAGCCTTAGGTAAAAGATGCAGATAGATCAATAAGATCCAAGAGTATGACATTAGGGTGCAGGTTACAAGGTTGGTTAGAGGTCAAGGCCTAGCTAAGCTGATGACAGATGCAAACTTGGAGGTAATATAGGTAAATGAGGTAGACAAGTGTCTAGATCAAGAATAATCTAGTACAGTGATGAAAGAATGTCGGCAAGGCATTTGTGGTGGACACTTCAAGACTGAGACCACCACACATAGGATCCTTAGGGTAGGATATTGGTGGCCAACATTGTTTAAGGATGTTAATGAAATGGTAAGAAACTATGGTTCCTGCCAAAGGTTTTCAAGTAAGTTGAAATTCACAAGAACCCTCCCCCTCATGTCAGTTACAGTTGAAGCTCCTTTTTGGTAGTGGGGCATTAATTTTATAGGAGAGATTCAAGAAAAGATCCAGTAATAGATATAGGTGGATCCTTGTAACTACTAACTACCTCACCAAGTGAGTTGAGGCAATCCCAACTCGCAATGCTGCATCCAAGGTAGTAGTAGAGTTCTTGATGAGTAACATAATAACCATATTTGGCGTTCCTACAAGGATTATTGTTGATAATTCCATGTGTTTTAGGTCCCAAGATATCTTAAGAACATGTTCTAATTATGGGATTAATTTGATTCACTCATCCCCACATCATCCCCAAAGAAATGGACAAGCTAAATCCAACAACAAGAGCCTCATGAAGATCATAAGGACAACTCTACATGTGAACAAGAAGAGATGGTATGATAAATTGAAATATGCAGTATGGATAACCCACAAGCCAGATATTAGTAAGAGCCAATTTGAATTAGTCTATGGATTGGAAGCTAAAATGCCAATCAGTTTGGAAGTATATTAGTTGTTGCATGATATAGAAGAAGAAGGTGGTGTAATCTCTCAAAGAATATTGGAGTTAAGAGAGCTAGATGAGAGTAGGAGGGTTGAACATGATAGAATTCTCTCATAGAAACAAGTAATGAAACATCTATTTGACAAGAGGACACTTCAAAGAAACATCCAAGTTGGAGATATGGTCCTCATGTGGAATGATAGACTAGAGGACAAAGTAAAGCATGAGAAGTTTGATCCTTTATGGCTTGGGCCATATAAAATTACATATGAGTATGGTCACAATGTGTACTATCTCAAGAGTCTAATTGAAGAACTCATGGAGCTGCTAGTTCATGGTTAGCATCTCAAGCATTACTTTTCCTAAGTAATGAGGTATTTTGACTCATACATATTTGTTCCCTTATGTTTTATCTTTGTGCAATTCTGACACAGGTTTGTCATGATGAAGTGTTATTTTCTTGGTCCCCCCCTTTTTTTGTTGTTTTGCCCCTTTTTGTGGTCTGCTCCCAGAGAATTTTTTTGGATTCTTGTTGTACCTACAAGAGACACACGTCCAAACCAGAGCCCGTGTTGGGACCCAATAGATTTATCTAAGTCCTTGCCCATTTTGTGAATTTTTCCTAAGTGTTGTGTTTTTGGCTTCCCTTTGTGTTATTTATATGATGAAGGTTGCTAGAATTAGAAATATTTTGTCTAGTGGGTTTCCTTGTCATTTTTTGGTATTTCCTATATTTTGTGGGTTTTTACCTTACCATAGGATGGGGGTTTCCAATTAGCTATTGCATATTATCTTCACCTTGCATACAACATCCAGTTCCCTTTTTGCCCTTTTTCCCCATATGCTTCTTTTCCCTTCATTCCCTTCATTTTTATCCACTTTCAAGTTTACAAAGTCCCGACATGCTCCTGTAACTCTTCCTTTTCTTGTGGATTTCATTTTTCTCCCATTCCTTTTCTTTATAGAAATTTTTACTACTCCTACAACACCCTTGTTCCCCACACATCCTATTCTGGTCTCATCCTTTGCACTTCATCCTTCCTACACTCTTTTTAATTTGCAGGACTTCCTCATCCCAAAGGATGTCATTCTTTAACATCACATCTGGTCCCCATGCCAAAATTTACATTCCTTTTTTCTCCCTTTCGTGCTCCCAATTCAATTAGTTTCCTCTTTGCAAAAACTCAAAATGTTGCAGGATGTGCCTCGCACACCTCACATCTGGTTCTGCAATAATTTCCCGCATTTCTTCCATATATCCAAATTGCTTAATTTCTCCTCTTTGCAGGAACCTAATGTCCTACTAGATACCACTCATCTCCTCATATTCTTTCTATCTACTTTCAATGTGCAATTGAGCACCATTCCTCCACAGAACTCCTCCATCCTGTAGGATGACCCCTACCCTCTCACATTTGGTCTTTATGTCTTATTCCCCCTCGAATTCTCACAAAATTCTCTAACTTCTCTAGAACATGGCAACAACCTTTTAGATCACCATTAATGGTCAATTTAACTCTACAACTACCCATTTTTAGCGGTAATCTCATTTTTGCTTCTTCAAGTTCGTTTGCATGTGAATTAAGGTAGATTTCATGGGATTTTCTTTTGTTTGCATTCAATGTGGTGGTTGAGTTTGAACCTCGAGTTATGCATCAGATTCTTGTGAACAAAGTTTAGGACACCATAATAAAAAATCTATAAAGGTGCAATCAATCTTCATTTAAAGGGTTGGTCATTATTTGCTTCCACATGCTTGAAGGTGTTGAGTTTCTTCTAGGGTTTCAACTCTTGCTCATCTAGTCCATCTAGAAAGTGATGTATTTGTGATTCATGGCAAAATTGTAATCATGTAAATGATATTTGTAATTGAATGTCTCCATGGTTGTATGTAGATCTTTGGGGAAACTTTGAAGTCTATTAGGGTTTCTCTTGCCACACTTTCTGGTATGATTATAGCACACATTTAATGAACATGACAATATTTTAATTCATTACATGCTATGTAATGATCATTTCTATGGTTCATATGGATGTTTAAATTAGAATGGTGGATTATTAAGAATGTTCTATTTTTTGACATCATATCTTGATGTAGGAATATGCTTTGATAGATTAATGTTATGCTTTCATGATGTAGGAGCATCCGGGCTCACATGCAATCCTGCATCACCAAAAAAAATAAAATTTATGTTCAGTTTTCAACATTTTTTGTGTAGGTTTGAGCTTCAGGAGAAACTTATGAAGTGTTGGGAGGATAAAAAATCTTAATTTGTGAGGACTTGGCTTTCATTTCAAATATCAAAGGCAACCAATATATTCAATGTGATTTTTAAAATTATTATATTTCACAAATTCAAGGTCCTAGGCATTGAAGGGGTTCATTTACCATGATAGAAGGGGCTTGTGAAGAAAAATAAAATAAATTTATTTTATTTATTCAAATTTAATGCCTTGGGAAGTGTGCAAATAATATTTTATTGTTGGTATTCCCTCATTTGCAATTTAATATTGCATTTATTCATTTGGGTGGCTAAAATGGAGGGAAAAGCTAGTGATTTTTGGGTAAACAATTAATGACTCTTCAATTTCCAATTTTGGGTGGATAAAGATGGATTTATTTCTGATTTTATTTATTTTTCAAAGGCATCTACAATAGAAAGACGTTGAAGAGGGAGCAACAACTTTGAATGCAACATTTGGAAGCGATAAATTAATATTTTTTCATTTTTCTGCAGGAATTTCAAAGGACAGTTTGGGGAAAATGAAAGAACATATATGGGCACCACATTTTGGTGCTTCATGAGGGTTTTGAATTAAATACAATTTATCCATTAATGGTGTTAAGGGCAGAAATCAATAGTAGCAAGATTGAAGAAATAATTGGCAGGTGGATTGCATGCAGGAAATGTAAAACAAAATAGCTTGCCAAGAGGAGAGGAATATAAGAAGAGAAGAATAAGGTTACATGTGTGTTGTAGGTGTTCAAGGTAGCCAAGAGAGCTGTAGGAAGAAGGGAAAAATCAGATTGTAAAAGAGGATTGAAGCCGAGAAAGTGTGAAGGCATGATGGTTTGAAGATTGAAGGCATGAAATGCCTAGAAACCCTTGAAATTTCTGAATTTTGTTTTTCTTTTAAAACATGAATGCATGTAATTGATTCATGAAGGATTTGTCAAATATAAATACACATGAGGGTTTGAATAAAGATATAATTTCAGATTTTTCTAGCATGCATTGTATTGATAAGTGTGCAAAAATGTGGATTTTAATTTTGTGGCTGCAAGATTGGGTAGTTTGATAAGACCCCCTAATCTTGTCTGCATCAAATGATATCAGAGTATGCATGATGCTGGAATATGTGTGAGGAGAAGGGTTTCATATTCGAGGTATGTTGTTGTGTCGTATGGTAGAAGAGCTCTAAAAATATTTTTTTTGCAAGTTTAAAATTCTTGTAATTGCAGAGAGCTAGGGTTTGATGAGTTGGGTTTGAGATTATGAGGATATGTTTTGTGTAATTATTTTGGGATTTCCTCCAATAAAGATAAAGCTAGGTAGAAGGTGTACAAACATCCTCCACTATGTGAAAGTGGGTAGAGGGGGTTTTGACAGGTGCATCTTCTAGATTCTTTGTTGGGTAGAGGATAGTTGATGACAATTTGTTGAAGTTTGTTACAGGTGGAAGTCATGTAACTACATAGGGCTATTCAACTCTAAGAAAAAAATTGTTGCAAGTATGCTTTGGTGATTTTGTTGAAAGCATTCCTGGATCTCCAGGATTGGCAAGTTGTAGTGAAAGGTGTGTGAAAATGTCTTTGAAAAAGAGGATGAATTTTGTCTTAAAGAGGCTAGTTGAGTGGGCAACTATGAAGTAGTACTGAAGGGAGAAAATCCCTGAGATGATGACAGACATCCATTTGAGATTGGATAGATTTGAGACAATGCAAAATAGAGTTGTTACATATATGAGTGGTTATGATAAAAATATCATGTAGATGGCATGGTGAAGGAGAGTGGATTAAAACTTGTGAAGAGTGAATCTACAATGTTTGTGGATGAGAGAGTAAAGGAAAAAGAAGATAATGTAAAGAAAATTTCTGATTTTTCTACTATTGTTTATGTTGATTTGTTTGTTGATGTTGCAGTGAGTGAGACAAGTTCAATATTTAAATGTCCTTTGGAAGAGGGTGAGAAAGAAGAAAAGAATGAGAATGCAGCAACAATATGTCTTTTTGAAGGCATGGAGATGGTAAAGATTGAAGTTGCAACTGAGGATAAAAATGAGAGTGCAACAATAGTTGTGTGTCCTTTGGAGGACATAAAGAAGTTGAGAAATGTGGTGCATCAGAGCATGAAGAGACTTGTTGTTATACAAGATGAAAAGGAAGTGGTGAAGGTAGAAAAGTGTGAAGAGGAAGTGCAAATGGAAATATTTAATTTCCATGATGTTGTTAGTATAGGATTGTATGCAAGTGCTGTAGGGGATGAGGCAAATGAGTTGGAATGGTCAGAAGGAATTTGGTGGAGGTGGTTGGTTAAGGGTGGGTTGAATCCCACAAGAGTAGAGAAGAGAGGAAGGTTAATTTGGTCGAGGAGGTTAATCAGTGAAAGAGGAATTGGTAAACATATTTTTCAAAGGAAGATAGGAAGAATTCCAAGTAGATGTGGGAAAAGAAGAAGAAAGAATTTGTTTTTGGTGCCAATTACAACATTGGAGTATGCTGCAAATAGTTTACTATTTGAAAGGGTGGTTCAAACACTCAACTCCATTTTGTGATCCATGCTCATAAACTTCTTACTTGGTGTGTCTGATGCATTGGAGTTCATTTACCATGATAGAAGGAGCTTGTGAAGAAAAATAAAATAAATTTATTTTATTTACTCAACCTAAACGTCTTAGGAAGTGTGCAAATAATATTTTATTGTTGGTATTCCCTCATTTGCAATTTAATATTGCATTTATTCATTTGGGTGGCTAAAATAGAGGAAAAAAACTAGTGATTTTTGGGCAAACAATTAATGACTTCAATTTCCAATTTTAGGTGGATAAAGATGGATTTATTTTGATTTTATTTATTTTTCAAAGGAATATAAATCAGCAAGGCATTGAAGAGGGAGCAACAACTTTGGATGCCACATTTGGAAGTAATAAATTAAGATTTTTTCATTTTTTTGCAAGAATTTCAAAGGACAATTTGGGGAAAATGAAAGAACAGATTTGGGCACCACATTTTGGTGCTTCATGAGGGTTTTGAAATAAATAAAATGTATCCATTAATGGTGTTAAGCGTATAAATCAACAACAACAAGATTGAAGGTAGAATTTGTAGGTGGATTGCATGCAGGAAATGTAAAAAAAATAGCTTGCCAAGAGGAGAGGAATAGAAGAAGAGAAGAAGAAGGTTGCATGTGTGTTGTAGGTGTTCAAGGCAGCCAAGAGAGATGTAGGATGAAGGGAAAAATCAGATTGTAAAAGAGGATTGGAGCCAAGAAAGTGTGAAAGCATGAGGGTTTGAAGATTGAAGGCATGAAGTGCCTAGAAACCTTTGAAATTTCTGAATTATGTTTTTCTTTTAAAACATGAATGCATATAATTGATTCCTGAAGGATTTATCAAATATAAATACATATGAGGATTTGAATAAAGATATATTTTCAGATTTTTATAGCATGTTTTGTATTGATAAGTGTGCAAAAATGTGGATTTTAATTTTGTGGCTGCATGATTGGGCAATTTGATAAGACCCCCTAATCTTGTCTGCATCATTTCACCTCATTGCTCTTTCTAGTAAACTATGACTTTGTTGTCCATTGGATAGGTACCAGTCCTAGAACTTATCGTTAATCATATTCCTCAAAATGAACATCATATTTAACTAGTAGTTTATGAGTAGGTTATTAATTTGTATGCATTTTCATGATTCAGTGTTACCACCAGGGAAGTATCTTTGGCAAACCTTATCAAGTTTATCCTAGTGAATCATGTACATGTATATACATCTTTCCTTCATGTAATGATGCTCTCATCCATTTAATAAGTGGTTCTAATCATAGTTAGTTAGTTTGTGACCTAGTGAAAATTTTAGGGGTCAAGAATACATTGGATACAACTACAAAGCTTCGTCTTGTTCAATCTTCCATTGTTTCAAATCCTATTAAGGAATACTTCTAGGAACACCCTCTTGAGTCTAGCTGAGCTCAAAGTGCAGGAAAGATCATCCAATCTTGTCAATTTTCCTTTAACCATCAATCTATTGATGAGCCCCTATCTTACCCTCTTCATGACACCCCTTGGCCTTGAAGGTAAGAAATGTTCTAGGATAGTGGATTTGTGGTTTCAGGGACCAACAGATCCAAGTGTGGTTAGAGAAACCATAGAAACAACATCATGATTGGAGATTGAGAAGTTCAATGGCTTTGAGTATGAGCTGTGGAAACTTAAAATGGATTATCTCTTAGAGGAGAGAGAATAATGGATATTTGTGACATCAGAGTCTAAACTTGCAAGTGTTTTAGATGAAGATTAGAAAAAGATATATAAAATGACTTGGAGAACCATATGGTTGTTCCTTACATATTTTATTCTCTTTAATGTCTTAGAGGAGGCTATTGCATTTAGTTTGTGGAAGAGAATTTGAGAGATCTATCAAATGAAGAGTCTAGTAAACAAACTTCATTTAAAAAAAAAAAATTATTTGCTAAAAATGAAGGAAGGAAACTCTAAAGCCAAGCATTTAAATTCTTTTAATATAATTATGAGTTAGCTAGGTAGTATGGATGTTAAGCTAGAAGAGGAGGATAAGTGTATTAAAATTATTATTTTGATATTTACTTGAATTTTGGGAGAATCTTATTGTTGCATTGGGTGGTTCTACTATAGATTGCAAAATGGGTGCCCTTGTTGATACTTTTCTTAGTGAGTAAATGAGGTGGAAATCCAAGGATTAGGATTTTAAAGATGCACTACATGAATGAGGTAGACCCAAGGAAAAAGGTGGTAAGGAAAAAGGGGATAAGGAGAGGTCTAAGTCAAAAGGATGGCCTAAAACCCTTGGTAAGAGTAGAGTTAAATGTTGGAACTATGGGAAACAAGGCCATGTAAAGAAGGAATATAGCAACATGAAGTCTTTTGAAGATTCCTTTAATGATAAATCCTTTGATGATGAAAATGATGCTCTATTTATTTCAAATAACATTTCTATTGTTGACTTATGATCGATCAATTTAGGTGCCTCATATCACATGGCTCCTCATGAGGAGTGGTTTTCTATATATAGAGCATATGATGGTGGTGAGGTGTTCTTTGGAAATAATCGTTCACATTGAATTATTTGAAAAGAGAAGGTAAATCTTGTGTTTAGTGATGGGAGATTAAAATCTCTAATAGATGTGTTGCACATTTTAGGTTTAGCATGAAATTTGCTTTTAATTTCTAAAATAAATGATGTTAGCTTGCATGTCACATTTGATAGGAGTGGATGTAGATTGGCTAGAGGGAATCTGATGCTAGCTAAGGGATCCCAATATGAGACTTTTTTCAAGCTTGATGGATCTACTTATTATAACTCAATCTACGTAATTGAAAACTTAAATTCATGTATGTTATGACACCATGGGTTGGGCCACACTAGTGAAACTAGGCTTATGATGGATGGTTTATTTGGTTATTTTTTTACTTTTAATTTTTGTGAGTACTGCGTGTTTGGTAAACAAAGTAAAGTTTAATTATGGTAGCACTAGAGCAAAGAGACTATTGGAGGTTATTCATAGTGATGCTTTTAATCTTGTGGATGCTGCTTCAATTGGAAAATCTCATTATTATGTTTCCTTTATCAATGATTACTCATGTTATACTTGGATTTTTTCCCAAGGAACAAATCTAAAGTATTTAAAGATTTTAAAGTTCCTGTTGAAAATCAAATGGATAAAAAATGAAAGTATTAAGGTCAGATAATGGATGGGAATATTGTTCTAGATAATTTGATGGCTTTTACAATCATGCATGTATTGTAAGGTAGAAAATAAATCCATGTATGCCATAACAAAATGGCATTGCAAAGAGGATGAACATGTAATTAATAGATAGAGCTAGAAGCATGATCAATAGTGATCATTTGGATCAATATTTTTGAGCCAAGGCTGTAAGTACTACTTATTATGTGATTAATAGATATGCATGTTTTTTCTCTAGTTGATAAAATGCCATATGAAGTGTGAATAGGTAAGAAACCCTCTATTTCACACATTAGAGTGTTTAGCTATGAGGCTTTTGTTCATATGCCTAAAGAAAAATGGTCCAAGTTGGATTTCAAAGCTAACAAATGTATTTTCATTAGTTATGGTAATAATATTAAGGGAACTATGAGCTTTAGAATCCTCTAACCTTGAAAATGAAATAGTTTTTAGAGATGTGATTTTGAGGGAGCTTGGAGTTAAGTCTAAATAGATACAACAAAAAGAAAGGAAAAGAAGAATGTGAATTTTGAAACCAAAATAAAGAAGCAAGAAGAGGTACATGTGGAAGAACGACATGATGGGTTGGAATATTTACATGAAGAAGAAAGTTTAGATCCAAAGATTTTGAAAGAACAACAAAATCCTCTTATTAAACCCTTAAGAAGGTCCATGAGGCAATAAAAACTAGTTGATAGGTATAGCCTACTAGATTTCCATTATGTGTTTATTTTATCTTATGCTAACAATATACCTATATCTATGAAGGAAGCACTTTCTTTTAAGGAGCATGAGTCTTGGATGTAAGCCATGGAGGAGGAGATGATGGCCTTGGCCAAGTGTGAAACTTGGGATCTAGTTGAGCTGCATGAGGGAAGGAAACCCATTAGTTGCAAGTGGGTAATCAAGAAGAAATTCAAAGCAGATAGATAATTTGAAAGGTACAAGGCATGACTGGTGGTAAAAGGTTACTCCAAGGTTGAGGGAGTTGATTTCGATGAAATTTCTCTTGTTGAAAAACTAACTTCTATTAGATTCCTTCTTTTTATTGCTATTGCTTATGATTTAGAAGTAGAGAAAATAGATGTAAAAATTGATTTCTTGCATGTAGATCTTGAGGAAGAAATATATAAAATAGCCTAACAGTTTTGTGGTAAAAGGGAAGAAGAACTTGGCTTGATTTTTGAAACAATCATTATATGCTCTAAAGAAATCACCTTGGATGTGGTATGAGAAGTTTAATACTTTCAAGTTAGACCTTGGGTTTGCTAGGAGTGAATGTGATCATTGTATTTATTTTAAATTAATTGTTGATTAGTTGCTAACCATTATCTTATATGTTAATGGCATGTTAATTATAAATAGTAAAGGAATGAAGATCAAAACTAAATTGTCTAGTGCCTTTAACATGAAGGATTTGGGGGCTACAAAGTAATTTGGGGATGGAGATCAATAGTGAAAAAAGTGGAAGAAAGATTTGGCTTATCCAAAGTATGTTTAATCTATTTTGAAGAGATTTACTACACAAGAATATAAGCCAATAAGTATTCCTTTACTTGTCGTTACTAAGTTATCATTGGATCAATGTCCTAAGTTAGATAATGATTTGAATGATAGTTTAAGGTTATATGCTAGTGTTGTATGTATCCTAATGCATATTATAGTCTATACAAGACCAGACATTGCCCAACCAGTGGGAGATCTTAGTAGGTTTATGTCTAACCTTAGTAAAGAGCATTGGACTTATTCGAAAAGGATTTTTAGATACGTGTGAGGGACTTTTGATTATTGTATTTTCTATTATGTAACTGATGGTGTGGGCACTTTTCTTTATATAAAGGGCTTTGTTGATTCTAATTGGCCTGGTGATTTGGATAGTAGGAGGTTGATGAGCAGTTATGTGTTTTACTTTATTTGGGGGAGTTATTGATTTGATGAGTAAGAAACAAGCTATAGTTGTGTTGTCCACTACAAAAGTACAGTAAATAACTACAACATATGACTATGAGGAGGTAGCATGGTTATAAAGATCATGTTCAGGTATTGGCTTTAAGGATAGACAAGTCAGGATCATATATGATAGTCAAAGTGCCATCTATTTAGCAAAGAGCATGATGTACCCTACTCATATGAATCATATTGATGTTAAATATCACTTTGTTTGGGAGATGGTTAAGGGTGTCAGATTCATGATACAAAAGGTTGACACCTTTGTTAATGTTGTAATTCTTTTACTAAGCCAGTGAGCATGAATAAATTAAGTTGGTGTAAAGAGGCCATGGGCCTTTCCTCTTCTATCACTTGATTTATTTTTCACTTTCCTATTATGCATTACAATGTAAATGTCAAGTGGGAGGATATTAGGATAAGGAGCGTCATTCGCCTTCCAATCCAAAATCTTGATTAATTGTATTTAATTATGAGTTAGATAATTAATGTATGATCTCAAAACATGGAGTGGGAAAAATGGGATGCCCATGTGTGGGTGGGGAAATTATTTGTTTATTATTATTCTTTTGGATACCTGGGATATTATGTAAGAAGGCACTGAATAGGGGGGTTACATTGAAAAGGTCAAAACTAGGAGTTGTAGAGCATCTTCCCACTTTCGTGGTTATGACATAAACATTGAATGTCCTCATGGAGCACCTAAGATTAGGATCTTGATCAATTTAAACATTATGGTAGATTCTATGACATCTATGATATGTAAGAAGGGTGTAAGCTGTGTAAGAGGAGTTATATAATATTCTTAGATGCTTGATTGTGATCATAGGGGCATTGAATTTATATAGTGGAGGCATGGGACAGTGGATTGTAAGGTTCTTTTTCAAGTTCTCTAATGCTACCAGCTCATTGTTAGAGGGACAGGTGATTGTATTGGTGTATACTCTTATGAGATTAATACAAGTTTAGGTCTCTTTGGTGTTGGAGTTTTTTCTCTCAAGGGTTTATCCATGTAAATTTGGTGTTATGTTTGTATTTTTTATGTTTTCTTCTTCATTGGTTCATTAATTTTATTGGCTCAATCACTTGTTTTATTAGGTTAAATATATATTGTGTTAATATTATTATTGTGTAGTTTACCCTTAGGTGTTGGCTAGGTGTAGAAAAGTGAGGGTCAACTATGACAATTAAAGTGTTATTTGTTTGGTGAAGAATTTAATGCACCACACTCATACTAAGCATATTGATGTTTAATACCACTTTGTCTATGAGATGGTTGAAGATGAGATGATCTAGATACAAAGAGGTTGCCACTTTAGAGAATGTTGTAGATTCATGTACTAATTCAATGAGCATATAATAAGTTATGTTGTTGTAGGGAGGCCATGGGTCTTACCTCTCGTAGCACTTTTAAAAAAAATTCTCTATTATGCCTTGGAAATGTAAATATCAAGTGGGAAAATGTTAGAATTAGGTGTGTTATTCACCTTCCATGTCCTAGTTGAACATTATGGTAATATGTGTTAGTATTATATTGTTGAAAATATTATTTAATATATGGATCTCCAAAGATCATGGAATGGGTGAAATGGGAAGGCCATATGGGAGTTGGAGGCACATGTGGAGTGGAATACTCTTCTAAACACTTGGCAATATTATTTGTAAGGGGCATAATGTGGGAAGCATTACAAGGCATCATTAGACACTTGGCATGAAGTGGTGATGCAAAGGTAAGGAGGCTTCAAAACCATGGAGACATCTTTCAATCTCTTCCTTATTTTGACATTGACTCTTCAAGGTTTACAAATCCACAACTTGCTTCAACTCTTCAATCTCTGCCTACAATTACATAGAATACCTTTGAAATGATGTAGTTGGCATGACAAGACCATACATGGATTCTTCAATGAACTAGTTTCTAATGCCTTATAATGATCCAGACCTTCACCAGGGTATAAAGAGACATCTAACAAGATTAAATCCACTAACCAAACACACCTAAATCACTCCAAGAATCAGGAGACTCCATCAATACTCTTTTCCCATATAGGCTGCTCCATTCCTTGTAGCCCTTCTAACACATACTGTCAGAGATATCTCTTCGTTCAGACCCTTAAACATGATTGTAATCAACATTTCGAGTACCCATTTCAGTGTTTTAAAACATATCTTAGAATTAGCATAGGTTGCTTCAAGAAACATGGTTCAAAATATGACTATCAACATTCATTTAGACCTAATTTGGCATGAATACAACAAGGGTTTATAGGTTCTACTACTTTCAACCTCAAATCCTTTCATCCAACACTTGGATCATGTGTGGTTAGGTCTATTCATGCTTATTCCTTCATTAGAAGTCCAATTTCAAAGGTCTCTTAACAAACCCTAGGCTCTAGTCTTGATCTTTACTCACAAAACTCTGTTTCCAGACTGCTGCAGTCCTAAACTTCCACTTTTCACATATTATCCATTATCATCTAGTTCAACACCTCTGGAACATAAAATTACATTCATAAAGGAGTAACTTCACCAAAAAACCAAGGATTTTCAAAGGATAGAATGAAAGAAACATAAACTTTCTTATCACTGTTTACCCTAAAACAAGATTATAATTGTCTACTAAAAAATCACAATATCTTGCTCAAATATGAACCAAATTGCATGAAATAAGATGTGTTAGGAAGGTGATTGATTAATATATCATTTGCAATCAATTAGACATGCAACCATGCCCGTACAGGGCCGTACAACATCAGAAAACAGTAAATTTCTGTAGAAATACATGAAAACAATGTTCTTTCATTGATCAAAATCTTCTAATCAACCACCCACGAGTTCTCAGATGGTTACAAGGCCTTTTTAAAGGCATCACAACATGTCTTTTCAGTTTCTAACTAATCCCCAACTATCTCCAAGCGAACTAACGTTTCATATTCTAAATTTGCCTCCTTTTTACACTTGTGACAACTTTAACAATATGAACTTAAAACTATATTCTAAGACCTAAGACACCTTTATTAGGGTCCCTTTGGACCTTACAAAAGCTTGAACACATCATGTTTGAACAAATTTGAAAATTTGCCTCATGGAGGCTTATTCATGCTAGGGTGCACCCGCACCATACAACAAACCAACAAAACTTTCCAAGTCCCTTGGAAACATATTGTATCAACTTTGCTTGTACCTGCAAAACAACTTCAAATCTACTTTGGACTGCTTCTTTCTCTTAAATCTTCTGCTTGTCTTTGTCTCAGCCTTGCCTTCATCTTTGTCTTCAACTTTGTCTTTTGTCTTGTCATCTTCTCATCTACTCCCATCAGTGGAGTACTCTTCAGGCTACAACCTCAAGTGCTTCTTCAGTCAGGTATCCATCTTTCTCACTGCCTTACCACACAACTCACCAACTCAGCAAGCCATCCATCTTACCCAACAGTAGATCTTGGAAGATGCCTCACTCTCTTTGCCTTGCACCTTCTACCCAGCTTAATCTCCATTGGAGGATGGTGAACACAGACTCATCCTTGTCTGTAACCAACACACAACTTTAATTCTTCCTCACTGCAGCTTTACGATGGATCAAGCACCTACAACCAACAACTTGACAAACCAACTTCAACAAACTAACAACTCAACAAACCACCAGATCAGCTAGCTCTGATACCAATCTGATGTAGAGGTAATGAGGCTTCAAAACCATGGAGACATCTTTCAATCTCTTCCTTATTTTGACATTGACTCTTCAAGGATTACAAATCCACAACTTGCTTCAACTCTTCAATCTCTGCCTACAATTACATAGAATACCTTTGAAATGATGTATTTGGCATGACAAGACCATACATGGATTCTTCAATGAACTAGTTTCTAATGCCTTACAATGATCCAGACCTTCACCAGGGTATAAAGAGACATCTAACAAGATTAAATCCACTAACCAAACACACCTAAATCACTCCAAGAATCAGGAGGCTCCATCAATACTCTTTTCCCATATAGGCTGTTCCATTCCTTGTAGCCCTTCTAACACATACTATCAAAGATATCTCTTCGTTCAGACCCTTAAACATGATTGTAATTATCATTTCAAGTACCCATTTCAATGTTTTAAAACATATCTTAGAATCAGCATAGGTTGCTTCAAGAAACAGGGTTCAAAATATGACTATCAACATTCAATTAGACCTAATTTGGCATGAATACAACAAGGGTTTATAGGTTCTACTACTTTTAACCTCAAATCCTTTCATCCAACACTTGGATCATGTGTGGTTAGGTCTATTCATGCTTATTCCTTCATCAGAAGTCCAATTTCAAAGGTCTCTTAACAAACCCTAGGCTCTAGGCTTGATCTTTACTCACAAAACTCTATTTCTAGACTGATACAGTCCTAAACTTCCACTTTTCACACATTATCCATTATTATCTAGTTTGACACCTCTAGAACATGAAATTACATTCATAAAGGAGTAACTTCACCAAAAAACCAAGGATTTTCAAAGGATAGAATGAAAGAAACATAAACTTTCTTATCACTGTTTACCCTAAAATAGGATTATAACTGTCTACTAAAAAATCACAATATCTTGCTAAAATATGAACCAAATTGCATGAAATAAGATATGTTAGGAAGGTGATTGATTAATATATCATTTACAATCAATTAGACATGCAACCATGCCCGTACAACATCAGAAAACAATAAATTTCTATACAAATACATGAAAACAATGTTCTTTCATTGATCAAAATCTTCTAATCAACCACCCACGAGTTCTCAAAGGTTTACAAGGCCTTTTTAAAGGCATCACAACATGTCTTTTCAATTTCTAACTAATCCCCAACTATCTCCAAGCGAACTAACCTTTCATATTCTAAGTTTGCCTTCTTTTTACACTTGTGACAACTTTAACAATATGAACTTAAAACTATATTCTAAGACCTAAGACACCTTTATTAGGGTCCCTTTGCACCTTACAAAAGCTTGAACACATCATGTTTGAAGAAATTTGAAAATTTGCTTCATGGAGGCTTATTCATGCTAGGGTGCACCTGCACCAAGTGGAAAGGAATCTATGACACTTTGCAATGTTGTAAGATGTGTAAGAAGCATATGTGACATTGTAAGAGGTGTAAGAAAGAATCTATGATGATGCATAAGAAATTGGTTGTTTTTTTGGACTTAAGTAGTTGCTATTTTGTCCTCTAGTGAAGTTGGACAACGCTCATGAGAAAGGTCTTGAAGATTAAAAAATCATGCCTATAACTCCTAGACACATGTCTTGATGTGAGGTCTTTTTCTATGTTGACCACTTAGCTCATGGTTTTGAGTTGACGGTTTATAATACTACTTGGTGGTTTTGTATCTTGATTGGTATATAAAAACAAGCACATGGTTAGTAGTTGTTGGTAGGATAAAGCCACACCACTCCCATTAGGTTGAAAAAATGAAAGGGTGGCCTAATGGAGGCCAATGGTGAGAACCCACAAGGGTGCGAAAGGCCGGTAGCTTGAGATAATGTATCCCTAAGTAGGATAAAACTAGTCAAAGTTATCACAAGCCATTAGAACAGTAGCGAAACACCTATATATTACTTGTCGCAACACCAAGGAGGCATAACCATAAATAAACATGAAGAGGGACACATCCCTAAATGTAATGATGAACATATATGTACCACACATAGATAGATGCTATGAATCATGAGAATATATGAGAGGATAATACAATAGAGAAAGATAAGTAAGAAAGTAAGAGAGAAGATTATTGTATGAGTAAAAATATGTGTTGGGAGTTGATAAAGGATGTATGGTTATGTAACACATTATAATATAATGAATATATGAAGGTTGTTGGCATTTGATATATGTATAAATGGTGTATGAATGAATATTGTTTTTACTTTGTATATGTTTTAATCTACCATAATAATATTTAATCCACCACACAATTTTTTATTCTCTTCCTTATCTATCACATTAGGGTAAACTATGACATAACATAGAAATATCACATATCTTTGGTCTGCAATTTCTTGTCAATATTTGGTTTCATTGTTGGGACCCTAGTAGTCAATGATAAGGAGAGGACCAAACCGAGGGAGGGTGTTGGGGTGAGAAAAAAATTAGAGAGAAGTAATTACAGATAAAAAGGAAGCAAGTTTGATGTTGTGTAGTATCACACACTAGGTCCTAGCCCTCGAGGAGGGATTAAGCACCTAGGGGGTGAAAAATGGTGAAAGGAAGTAGAGGTGTGTAATACACTTCCTACACTAATTTATGAGAGGAGGCATGTGCAAAAAATAAACTAATTATATAGTTACAAGGAAATAAGTACAAAAACAATATACCATAACATAATGATTTACATGGGGAAAACCCTTTCGGGAGAAAAATCCCACACTCCAAAGCAAATCAATGTATTTTTTAGTAATCAAAGGTTACAACACACTTGCAGAGTCTAAGCCTTTACAGGAGTATCACTAGCAAGAGATCTAGACTAATTTTGTCTAGGGAAGCCTCATTAGAGCACGCCAAGAGGGTTGCTACTAAAAGTTTGGAGAATCCATAATCTAAGGAACAAATAGATAGAATGCCACTCTATAACAATGACACATCAAAGTAGTCAATTATCCTTATCAGAAAAGCAAAGGAAAATTTGACAAGGTTGGCAATATAGATAAAAGAATATAATGAATTAATGAAGTCAATTAGGGGAGGGTTTAGAAGTAGTAGTGCTCAATCAGGGTCTAGAAAAAGGGGTGCTCAATCATTTGAATTTTTGACTTGAGAACCATATTCTGAACTAGATTTGTCCATCCTTAAGGTCACAATTACTAAAGGGTTTAAGGGTTTAATAACCCCAATTTCTAAACTAAAACCTCTAAATTTTAGTGAGGATTCAGATGATGTGGTGAATAGAAATGTGTCTACAAAAGGAGGAAATGTTTAAAACTTTAAAATATTGAGAAATGAAGAAAATTAAGGAAATCAAGATATAAAGGAAATGCTCAATTATATGGAACTTGCCATTGATATAATAGAAGAATTTGAAAGAGGGTGTTATAACTCAAGGCTATTCAATTAAATTTCACTAACCAATTGTAGACACTTAAATTTCACTACCTCCTAACGTCGCACTTAACATTACTTCTTAATATTATTCTAATACCACATTGACACATCCCCTCATTATCATGCTAATTCATCTTTTCATTTCCCACCTCTAATTAATTAAATAATTCATATTATTTAGTTAACTAGACTAATGTTCACTCATTTATTCCAAAATAAATAAATGCATTTTTACTTAAAATCCACTCATATCCTATCCTATCTCTTTCATTATTCATTTCTATTTGATGCAGGAGCATCCAGAGGTGTAAGGGCAATCTTGCATCACCCAAAAACAATGTTGATTCAAAATTAATGTCTTTGTTTTCATTTCTTTTCAAAATTTTTATTTTTGGATACCCATTTGCTTGAATAATGATTCAGAACTTTCAAAGTTTCCAACAAGGCTAAGGCTACCAAAATTTACTATTTTTAGTAAGTCTTTATCAAAGAAGCGGTTGAACCCAAAATTTTCCCCAAAGTTTTAGAATAGTCAAATAATCATTCTTGGTAAATTTCAGCTCAAGATCATGTTTGGATTTCAAGATATTAAAGTTTCAATTTTGTGAGGTCCCCTAAAAAGTTTCAAAATCAGATATGAGGCACTAAAACATCCCATAATGACCCAAAAAGTTTACAGAAATCCGTTTACAAATTTTTGGCATGATAGTTCACTTCATGAGCTTTTCGACACTTCAAACGGTTCATCAATCGAACATTCGGATCAAAAGTTATGCTTCCCGAAAGTTGACCTACTTTTGGAGATTTTGAAATTTTGGCTGGAGGCCACCAAAAGGGCTATTTATGACTATTTTTGGGAACCCTGGGAGTAGTAGAGATAAGGGGGAAAGTGTAGAGTCAAGAAAAGGTGGGAAAATAGAAACCCTAGCTGATTTGGGGTTACAGAAGGCTGAAGATTCCAGTGTCTTGAGATAGGAAGTTGTAATGTGTTGCAGCATGTGGAAGATTCATCCTTTGATTGAATTTGAGCTTCTGTAATGTAATGAGTTGTCCAAATCAATAAAAGACCATTCTATTTTCTGTGTGCAATTTCTATTGTTGTATGTTTTATGATTTACCCCCTTTATCGCTATTTTAACTCGTGTACAACTAATTAATTAGAAATAAATCAAGCTAATTATTCTTATCTTCTTTATTCTAAATCTACAAAATCATATCCTTATCCATCTTCAATAGATTAGAGATGGGCTCTAGACAATATCTTATCAATCCATCCATAATAAAAAAATATGTAAATTCATCCTCATCTTTTATCAAATCAATTTGCGAAGAGCATAGGTACACATTACTGGAATCTTGCACAACTTTGCAAGCAAGCACATCTATTGCATTTTGAGCAAATCTAAACAACAAAGAATTATCTGCATTGGTCGGTGAAGATATGGTTTCTTTTATGCTAAATCCAAGGTGAATTGTTAGTTAAAATAGAGGGTTTTGCTTCTTCATTATTCTCATTTATTTATTCAAATATTTACTTCTCACATTCTGGTAACTCTTCTATGAATAGATCCATGACTTTTTGACTAATTTTTGTGAAGACTTTGTGTGATTATAGTGAGCACAAGTTTGAAGTCTTGATGCATTTTTATTGAGTTATATACAAGGTTCTGTAGTGATTGATAAAAAAATGGTGTGAATTTAATCCTTTCTAACTAACTGTATATTTCTTTCAAATATTACAAATATCTATTTTAAATGTTACGAAATCTCTACTTTAATATGGATCGAAGGGAATGCATATGGTCATTGTGCTAAGTATTTCTGATGGTTTGATTAGAACGCATTTGGGTTTTGTGGGAATGTTAATTTTAGAATAAAATCTTTAGGAAAGAATTGTATCAGTTCTTGGCCACATAGAAGGCTAGAAATAATATCTTGGATATCTGTTGTGTGATATATTACTATATATATTGGAATTTTGTTGATTTTGTAGCATGTAATTTGTGGATATTTCAAACAAGAGCTATATGCTCGTTGCGGCTTTGTTTCTTGCTATCACACTTCCTGTTATCATGATTTTCATGTTTGTTTCTTGTTGTCACGATATTTCAAACAAGAGATATATTACTATATGATGTCACATGATAATACTAGTGTCATTTATACCATAATTCTAGGTCAAATCTTCCATTTGAGAAAAATCATGAGTAGCAAAGAATGCAACGTGGTAATAATGAGTATCTCATGTCTTGATAGGTGTGGATATTTTTTATCTTTATACTCCTTGATGTGGTAGTATTGCTCCATATTTGTCATATTCTCTCTGATGTACTCGAACAAAAAAGAGCGTGCCAATATAGATAGCTCAAGCTGAGACAAGATATTAGGTAATTGATTGTTACCAATGTTTTTATCATAGGCTGACCGATCACTTACATCTATTTTTTTCATATTTCTATAAACTACTTCTGTGTTCTGGCAAGCACAAATTTTGAGGAATTTTTTTTTGAATTTTATCTGTTAGTGCGAAAAAATATGCTAACTTAAATATCAAGTCGAATTTCAATTATAACTGTTGGTATTTGGGAATACATACTCGGATCTATTTCGAAGGAAGTCATAGATGTAGATCTCCCGTTGGATATTATCTCTTCATTAATTATTAAGGTGATTTCATAAGTTGGGTGAGATCGATTTTAATAAAAGTTCAAAAGAAAAATGGCTCAATTTTATTGAGAATGTTTTTGTTTAAAGAATATTGGCATAAAAATTAGATATACAAAATCACACTTAGGTGCTTTTACATGCTTTAATCCTATTGCCTTTTAAAAAATCACATTAAACTCCTAAAATCTACATAAAATGGAGGCAAATGGTGGGAAGCAAGCATATGCTACCATTTTGGTTTGAATTAATGGTATATGTTTTATTGCATTCGATTAAGGTATTGTAGCTTTGGTAAACAATTATACGTAGCCTGATGGTTTAATTCATTGCTACTAATCCTCTTTGAATGCAGGAAAAAATCATACCTGTAGTGTATGAAATTCAATTTGACAAAGAAAAGTAGACTTTTCCTTACCAAATCATCTCAATGACTACACTAGGAACAACTAGCTCACCTAGATGAATTTAATATGCTGCTATATTAGCAGAAGAGCAGATTTTTACTAGCTTCACCTATGTGTTTTACCCTTGAAAAAACTATGTTTTCTTATCAAGTCAAAACACTATGCTAATTGACGTAAATTGAATTTTATTGAATATATTACTTCAAATTCAACTGAAATGAACATAAATGTAAACATGGGTTAATAGGAACTTGTGACAAAAGACTAAATCCCATTGGTTAGGACACCAACCTGTCATGTGGATGTTTGTGCATTGTGTTGTGGTCTAGACAACATAGAAAATCAAAAACTTTAAGTCTATTCCTTACTATATCGCCTAACCTACATAGGAATAGACAACAACAAACCTAGAAGATCTCTAGGTGACAACATAAGCTAAAAATGAAGAAATATTATCTATTAACTTAAATGAAATAAATGAAATGAGGACAAATAAAGGGGAAGTCCACAAAACCAACATGCTATTGGAAACCTTCTCTGTCCAAATTTGCAAGATGTAAGGAAATTAGGAAGTGTTGGGGTTGTTTGGGAGCTTGCCTTCAAGGCAAGCCCCTATGTAGGTTTTTCAACCTCCATGGACAACCAATATTGGAGAATGTTAAAAAGTAGTGTATGCTTTTATCTCCTAAGTATATTTAGGAAATATAATAATAACGACAATGATAAAACTATGAATGCTAAAGCTAAATCTATTCAAGCTAAAGAAAACAAGTGTGCAATGGAGAAATGAAAGGAGAATGAGAGAACCCACAAAATGCTACACACACAAGTGGATTAATACAAATAATAACCAAAAGAGGGCCAAATGGAACATAATCACCTCAAGAATATGAAAATGAATGCTATCCAACCAATGGCAAGGCACTAGTAAGATCCCAACAAGAGATAGTGGTTCCACAAAACCCTACAAAAATGTCAAGACTTTAAGATTGATCACATGAACCTGAAGAACATAACACAAATTTGCTTTATGCTTTAGGAAGCCAAG
This sequence comes from Cunninghamia lanceolata, assembly GCA_027924645.1. Lineage (NCBI taxonomy): Eukaryota > Viridiplantae > Streptophyta > Pinopsida > Cupressales > Cupressaceae > Cunninghamia > Cunninghamia lanceolata. The sequence goes on from BSBN01000760.1 coordinate 3,193,037, forward strand.
GAAGATTATCAAGAATGCTGTAAAAATGCTCAAAAATATGAAAGTATGTTGGACTGAACAATGGAGTTACTAAAAGAGAGATATAGATAGCCAAGATTTGTAAAACTTGATTCAAAATACCAAGGTTGGAGGGAAGAAGAGAGAGGATGGGTCAAAGAAAACCATTTGTACTTAGAAAAGGTGTTACACAAGATCGCACTCGTAAGGCAAGGTGGCAAGAAACATTTAGAAACCATAATTGGATGACATATGGATGTGGAATGCTAGTGCATTGCATGAATGTCTGCATGTAATGTTAGTGTCCAAGTAACTTTAGAACAACTTAGAACAACCACAAGAGCATAACACTTAAACAAAATTTCACAAAGATAAGCACAAAGGGGAAAACATAACATAAAAACAACATTTGTGGGTGGGAAAGGCTAAGGAAAAGGTTGAAAATGAGCCTAAAACATACTAGGGGAATGGATACTAAAGTGAGTGAAAAAACGTAGCATGAAATTGCAATGGTATGAAATTTTTGACATTACATTTAGCCCCCACTTTAGTAGGCTTATGACCCTGAGTGCTATGCTACACTAAAGTACATAAAAGAAATGACATTATAAAAGTTACCTAAAATGAATACTGTTAGAGGGTTCTTCAAGTGGAGGAATCAAGCACCTAGGCTAAAAACCTACAAAAGCATAGTATTAGGCAACAAAAACCTACACAAAAGGAAATGTCAGAACCACATTTATAAAATCTACAAGAAAAAAGATCAGATCAGATATAAATTTCCAAATTAAGAATGTTAGCAAATCATATAATCTAATGTGCATCAAATATAAACATACACAAAAAACACTCGAGAAGAGAGAAAGAGAAGTTGGAGAAGGCATTTCTAGCGTTATGCTGCTAGAAGGATGCCAAGTATGGTTCCTGGGATAGTCCACCATGAGGGCTAGTAACCACACAATACCTTTCTAAATCACAAGCACTAGCAGACTTTGTTACTAGATGACTCACAAAAAAGCATAAAAAGTAGCTAAAATGGAGCACAATAGGCTAGCATTATGTTTCTAGGTGGCTCACATATCAAAGAAATATCAGGGATTACATGGAATAGCACGACTAGGCAATCTTGATAAGGGTGTTTAGTCTAAGCAAGTACATTTTCTTAGGACCACAAGCTACTAAAGTTGCAGGGAAAAAATGCCTCAAGGAGCGTACCATTGATGTGGTGTGTCTGAATGTTAAAACTACAAAGTATGTCCCCACCTTAAAATATTTGCATAAACAAAAAGTATGTGATTAATTTTTAGGTAAAATAAGGGGAAGGAGGTGAAAGAACTTTAGGAAACATATATGGGGATATATGTTCCCAAATACACCCTTGAGAAGAGATGCCCCCAAGGAGAGGCAACCAAAGTAATGCTGTAGGCATGATACATAAGAACTCATGTAAACATGGAATGACATCGAGCAATACAAAAGCATGTCACATAAAAATCAAGCAGCATCACAAGAAACACAAAGGGATCTACATGTTTTGGGTCAGTATAAATATATAGGAGTCAAAGATGATGGAATCATCTTCATGCCCCTATAAGAAATATGGGCAGAGTGATAGAAGCCAAACATAAAAATTTTATACACAAATTAATATTGCTTCTCTATATCATTTAATACAAATTCAACACTTATATAGGAGTTTCTTCCCCTACATTATAGGAACTACTGCCTAATAATATGAGTTGTTCTAACAACTCACATACCTATAATCTCTTGTACAACCTATACATAATACTTTAATAAACCACACTAACAATAATATTAAGTTGTTTCTCACCAACTTAATATTCGTTACACATATTTATAATGCTAATTTAAACATGTGAACACTAATCTCCAACATCCCAAAGCACATAGAACTATGAACAAAAAGAAAGAGTGTCACATGAAATCAAAGAAAAGTTTTGGGTCAACATGGAAGGAAGCTAAATCTTCCAACACTTTGCGTTGTCCCCAAAATGTTGAAAAATATAATTAGATGACAAATAGAGGAATACAGACACATATAGAAGAATGAGACAATATTTTCGTGCCCCATATATCCATGTACCTACAAGGGTATTGTGGGTCCTGTAGGAGGAACTAACAAACATATATCAAGAATTATTATGGGGGGAACAAAATAGATAGGTAGATACACGTACACATGGAACAAAGGTACTAATCTCATGGATCAAGCTACATCAAATCATCCAAGTCCTAGTCCTCTTCAACATAGGGGGATGGAGGACAAGCCAATAAAGAGACCACATTAAGAGTTGTACTAGGAGAATCTCCTACAACAAAATGTAGAGGGTCAGCTATGTGAGCAACATGCTCATGTGCATTGGTAGGGACTACTATTAATGACCTTGTGAAGATCGAAGACAATGATGGAATATCTGTGAAGGATTCAAATAATCACTCCATTAAAGAGGAGTCAAGCAAATCATTGTTAGAATATTGCATAAGATGTGGTTGTGTAACATCATAAAATGTCCCCTTGGGGGCTTTTCCCTCATAAGGTTTAGCTCTCAGGTCTTTTGCATGCATTTAGGACATCTTACTTCATAATTTGGCATCCCGATGGAATGAGCCTTAGGTAACATGACAAATAGGATCTAGGGGGACCCTTTGAGCTTAACCCTACCCAAAATAGGGGGGGAGGACTTGGGCACCCGCGCCCTAGTCCTGTCCTATTTTGGGTCAGGCCCAAATTTTAAGTGTCAGTTTATGACCGTTATTTGGTCCCTAGGCCGACACGACAAGTTTGAATTTACGAAATTTTGGCGGGAGTGTTTGTAGTTGCATATAAAAGCATGTTTAGGCATTCATTTGTAAACTAGATGATTACTAGCAAGCTATTGTGTTCTCAAGGTGATTCAAGGCTTTCATTGTGTTGCAAGAGAAGATTTGTGTGGTTTAGGTGTTTGTGTTTGTAGATTTGAGCATCCATTTCCTCATGGAATGAATAGCATCTTCCTCCCATGAGATCTTCACTACAAGGTGACATTATATTGTGTTTGTGATCATTATTTCATTTGGTTTTAGCCTTTGCCTCCCTAGGCACGCACTCTCTATCTAACAAAGGTGTTCAGAGACTTAAGTGTCCTCCGGGGCTTGACTAAGGCAAGCCTTTAAACACCACAACCCCCTCCCAAAGTTTTCATGGTTGCAGGTTATAGGTTTAGGAGCTAGACAAAGTGAAGTTGCAGGAAGACATCTTGGAGTGTCAGAATTGCAGAATAGGAAGAAAATCTACCCCCTAGACTTGGGCGCCCGCTCATTTGTCCTCCAAGTTCGGTGACGGGAAAATCTCTGGAACAATAGGAAAGAGTTGCAGATTGAGTTCTTAGATCCAGACAAAAATATGGGCCTTGGACTTGGGTGCCCGCTCCTATGTCCCTAACTTTTCTGCCTCAGAACCCCAAAAATAGGTACTCTGTGATTTGACATTTTACATCCCTCTGCAAGAGCTTTTTCTGTAATTCATCCGTTTACTGTTGCATTTGCAAAATTAGGGTTTTAATGGTCAATTAAGCATAAGAGAAGGAAAATTGATAATTAAACACCCTAATCCAAGTTTCCCTACATCTCACAATGACCTAGGGTATGATAGTGCATTGCCATTCGACCCTAGGTCCTTGAATGTTAAGGGTGAAAGGAGGATTCAAACATCTAACAACTTAAACATTAAGCAATCCAAATTTTACCCTAAACATTTTGGTGAACCCATGTTTTTGGAGTTAATTGCAACTTTTTGAGTGTTTGCCTTTAGATTTAGATTTCATTCATTCATTCATATAGTCATTCATTTTATTGCATTGAGAAAAATTCAAAAAAATTGAAAATTTTGAAAAATTCAAAAAAATTGCATTGTTAGGCTTACTAATTTGTATCAATTCTTTCTAAATTTCCCTAATTTATGATTTTTGCATCAGATCTAATATAAACTATAGAATTACAAAAATTTAATAGTTGCCATTGCATTTTCATCATTTAATTGTTAGGATTTTGTAGAAATTTTGACAATTTTCATTAAACCTAGTAATTCCAAAATCTAGGGTTAGTAGGCAAAATATTCTTTCAGATTTTTCTACTGATTTTAGAGGCTCATTAAAATTAGAATTTGGCTGTAGTCTTTCATTTTAGTGTAAATTTTCATTTAGATTTAAATATTTGCATTTTTGCATAGAAAATTTCAACAAAAAACTAGCAATTTTCATTAGATTTGCATTGGCATTTTGTATGTTCAATCTTGGAAATCATTTTAAGATTTGAGAGTATTTCATTTTCATCATAAATCAGACTTCAAAACATTCATATAACATTTTGTGTCAAGATCTCAAACCTAGGGCTTCTAAAACAACGATTTTCACTAGATTTGGCCTTATTGACTCTCTAAATTTGAACCATAGGCATGTTATGAAGGGTATTTTTGAATTACTTGGTTTTTATCAGGTTATTTATTTTCTTCCCCTCCTAAAAATCTTCACAACACCCTTTTAACAGGCTCTTGTATTGAAAATTTGGTGAAAAACTACACATTTTCGCTATTTTTGCCCTAGGGTTTGGCCTAGTTTGCACTCCAAGTGTGTTGTGACAAATTTAATGGATTAAGGTGATTGATATCATTTATTTTATTTTCTTCACCTCCTAAAATTCATTACAAAACCCCTTTTTCTAGGTCTTGGAGTTAAAAAACTGTGAAAAATAGCCCATTTTTGCTAGGGTTTGACCTTAAGTGGCACTAAAAGCATGTTGTGACGGATATATTATCATTAAGTGGCTGTTATTACTGATATATTTTGTTTTCCATCATCATTTTCCTCACAACACCCTTTTTCATGCTCTTTTACATTGAGATTTGGTGAAAAAATCACATATTTTGACATATTTTCACTATATTTTGACTTATCGTCATCTTAGATTTGCATCAAGAGTGTGTTGTGAAGGATATTATTTCTGTTTTGGACTGATATCAGACATATAATTTTTTGCCCCTGATCAAAATCCTTACAACACCCTTTGTTTCACTTATTTGCATTGAAAAAAGTACAAAAATCAAGCATTTTAGGCTATTTTGGGCATATCATTTTGAATTTGCATTTGATATACTTTTGGAAAAACTTTTAAATCTGATTTGAGCATGTAAATATGGCCTCTAATCACAACAACAATAATAGGTTCCCTCCTAGACCTTACATGAAAAGAAAAGCACCTGAACCTGAAATTGTGTTTACACCTCATGATATAACAATTGGAGACTCTGAAGGACCTCTTTATATCACTGTGAAAATAATGGGAAACCCTGTGGATGGAACTCTTATTGATCGTAATTGCATGACTAATGTTTCCACTGAAGAGTTCCTCTTTTCACATCAATTAATGCAAGGTTCTTATGACCCCTCGAACATGATGATTAAGACACATACATAAACCTTTGAAAAACCTTTGGGTAGGATATCATTGTTGGTAACTGTATTTGAGAAACATGTTGAACAATGGTTTGATGTTACCCCTGCTTCTGATACCTTTGAAATCAAACTTGGAATCCCTTGGTTAAAGGCTATGAAAGTTGTCCCTTCAACTATCTATAAATGTATAAAATTTCCTTTGAATGGACAAGTGCATGTCATTCATCGAAATACATACAAACCTTTAAGTACACAACAACACTTTACATTGGATTACTTTTGGAACATAATTAAAAAGGAACTAAAGTTACAAACAGACTTTACCTTTTTGAGCTATAGAAACTACAAAGCAAAACTTTTACACCCAATGCCCGGTCCTTCTATGCAAGAAACGACAAAAGATAAACAACCTGCATGTGAAGAGAACTTTAGACCGAAAGGACAAGGTCCCTATGCTGAGGTTCTTCCCCTGAAATCCTTGCAAGGATTGGGAAGTCATTGTTAACAACAAAATGTTCCACCGCGTCAAATGAGGTTTGATCCCGGTGCTTCATCTTCTAAATTGCACAAACCTATGAAAGAGGATAGCCCTATCTTACAAGAGATAAGTGGTAAAAGGAAACGAAATAGAAAAGCAAGAGAAAGAATAAGAAGAAGACAAGCTTATGCTATAAACCTTGCCTCTCAACAAGAAAATATTGATCCTAACATTGAACCAAACAAACATGATCCTAACAATGAACAACATGATGAGAAAGACATGAATTTGGCTATGGTACCTTACGTACCACTTTCCTCTAACATTAGGGAGTGGGAGGATGACGATGATTTACTTGATAATGAAACCTAGCATGATCCTCCTTACAGGTAAGTATCTCTAACCCTTTATCTCTGTCATGATATGCTTCCCCTGTGATGTATTATGTGTTGTTTAGGTCTCCTGGGATGACCTCAGATTCTCCCGCAAGGTCCGAGACACCAGGAGACTACCTCTATTGTGACCTTCTTCTATTTGTATCACCATTCTTCTATATTGCCTCTCTCTCTGATTTCATCATTGTGTGTTGTGTCTTATAGACATAGCATTGCGGTTGGAGACTTGGGGGCACCCTCCTATGTGACTGTCCCTAAGACACTTGTTTCTACTCTCATATTTATTGTTTCCCTTCCTCTAGTGTTTCTATCTAGCGGGCGGATGACGAAAAACATTTATACTGATGCGGACCTAGTTGTAGGAGTCCGGACAACACTGAGAGGGGGGGTGAATCAGTGTTGTATTAATTTTCAAACATTTTACAACTTTTTGCAAGCTTTCTCTTACATAACAGATGGAAAGGAATACATTAATGATTTGTTGAGTTTATATGCACAAGACTTACAATAACAGATGTAAACAAAACATGATCAAATCAATAATATGCACACACATAGAAGAAATCAAGACACAACCTTTTTACCGAGTGGAAAACCCTCAGGGGTAGAAAAACCACTCATGAAGTGCCTCACTGGCTTAACTGAAAAACATGCCTCACTGGCAATACAAATTGTCTCACTGACAAATATTAAGGTCCCACTGACCACAAGCTTCACTAGCATAGAAAGGTCTCACTGACCACAAGCCACACTAGCATATTGTGCCTCACTGGCAAACCAAATTACCAACAAATGTAATAAGCAAATTAGAGGGATACTCTATTTCATCCAATACAAACATATGTCTGTCAAATACAATCCTTTATTCTGATCCAATCAACACTGCATATCAAACCTGTATCCTAATCCATTCAACAACACTGCATATCAAATTTGTATTCAAATCCATTCAACAACACTTCACAACACTGTATGTTTCATCTCTATCCTTCTCTTATCAATCACTGCAATCAAAGCTTGATTCAATATTTCTTCTACTCTGCAAATTTGTCATCTGTATTATCAAATCATTAATCTGTATAACCTTGACACACATTATATGTTTCAATCTCTCATCATCTGTATTTTTCATCTATGTCATCTTCATCAACACACTTAATCAATGCACCTGAAAAACCATTATAAACAATTTGAAAAACCTTTCACATTCTACACAATTATTTTCCATCTGTGAAGAAATTAATTTTCTCTTCATGCCCATGACTGTTCATTTTCTTCTTCTTTCTAATCCTGCAAGAATAAAATCAATCTTTCATAAGACTTTTCACATTCCTTCAAAAGTTCATTCTCCTTCTCTGCAAAATATCTTCAATCTGAAAAATAGCTCCACCAATTTGTCAATCAAGATCATATCATTTTAATCAGGACCTGTAGGAGAAAAAATAAAATCTCTTTGAATATTTAGTTTTTTCCATTTTCATCTCCTTCTCTGCAAAACCCTGCATTCAAACTCTATCTTCTCAAGAAAATCATCCCATAAAAGATTTTAATAAGCTCTTGCAAAAACTTCTCCCAAACTATTCATCTTCTTCTGCAAAAACACATTTCCTTCATTGCAAACAAAAATAATAAATCAATCTTCAAACACAAATCTTCTAATATTGGATTTCATAACTTTCCTCCTTTTGTTATAAGGGATAATTCTTAAGAAAATTTCTCTTTTAGAAATAAAAAAAAACTTCCTTAAAAACCTTTATTATCTCCTTATTATTCCATTGGAAATAGAAATTTTCTAATAAAGCAAAAACATGTTCCTCCTTATAAAATCATGTCTTTTTGCCTTTTTCACAATGTATTTTATGTTTTATAAAAGCTTTTCTAAAGCATAGAGGAATTCCTTTTTTTTTTTTTTTTTTTTATAAAACATAAATTTCTTTTAAAAGAAATTTCGGGCTCCTTCCTTAACATTCGATGACTTTTATTTATGTCTAGTTTCATTTTAGAAACATGCTCCTTTATAAGCTCGAGCTCCCCATTCGTATGCCATAAAGCATACTTACCTTTCGATGTCCATGCAATAAAGCCATTAAAAACTTTCACAAAGTCGTGGCTCCTACTAATGCTATTTGTTGCCCCTTTTAAAATATCATCACATGAAGCTTTTGCCTTTAAACCATTTAAAAAAACAAACATCGGGCTCTCATGAACTTTTAACTCCACGCGCTCACCACACATTTAAAATCTTACTTTCCCGCTTAGTGAAGACCGTTGATTGATAAACTCGCACCCGATGAGCTTTCAAACTCATCCTTTGATCTTTTATTGGCGCCCGAACCGTTTATGTGATAACCGGTGCTATCGGTAATTGTGTGAAGGGAGGCCGGTTTTATCACGATGCAAAACCCTTTGTTCTACCACTTAAGTGGCCCCGCGACCTGTTCAAAAGGTCAATGTAAAAGTAAAACAAAAAGAACACTCTCAATGTGATGAGCAGAATATGTAGAGTGAAAGTCTTTAGAGACTTAGGAAACAACTTAGAAAGCACTCCAACTTATCAAACCACCAAGACAAGATCTTCCTCCTTTGTATATATCATGAGATGACTAGCAGGAACTCAAGAAACTCTCAACTCAAAATATGACCAGAGATATGAAATGACCAATATCAGACCAACATCAATTGTATCTGAATTCCTTGTGATCATTTGGTGATCCTGTGGTCCTTTGGTGATTTTGAAGCACGAATCATGATATAAACAACATTATCATGAGAACACCATAAATACTATAAGAAGATCCAAAACTGTATGTACCATGGAATGCATCAACATAAAAAATGAATACTATAAAGAGATCCAATCCATTTGAATATGGTCAACCATTAGAATATGACCATCAACCTTTGATGTCTCTGCAAGAGTGATCTAGCCATCAACCTAACTTAGCCTTTGACATCAATGACAAAAAATACCAATGCCAACACTAGTGTCCCTTTCAAGAGCAATAAAAAAATGGACTTAGTTCCTAATATGACAATGGGGTTGTATATCTTATCCGATGCTTGGCTAGTGGAAGCACTCGTGCTTTCCGCGTAGTGACTTTGATAATGTTTTAATCTCATTTACAAACCTTAACAATACTGCTACTCTGTGCACCTTTGTTTGTCTTTGAATCTAGCCTTAGCGGTACTTGATTCGGAGAGCTTCGTGATATAGCCCTACGGTTATCCTCAAACTCTGAATTCGTTGTATAACCTTGGCTCTTTGTGTGGTTAATCATATGCACTAGTGTTGTTTATCATGATTTTGTAGGCACTAACATGTTTCTTGCAGGGATGTGTTTGTGGGAACATTTGGCAATCGTTAAGTACATGTCACCTTCAGGAGGCATGGGCTTTGCGAAAGTCTATGTTCCCTCATGTGTTTTCTTCCTACCTTAATGTGCTTGATATCGATGTATAACCTTGGCTCTTTGTGTGGTTAATCATATGCACTGGTGTTGTTGTTTATCATGATTTTGTAGGCACTAACATGTTTCTTGCAGGGATGTGTTTGTGGGAACATTTGGCAATCGTAAAGTACATGTCACCTTCTGGAGGCATGGGCTTTGCGAAAGTCTATGTTCCCTCATGTGTTTTCTTCCTACCTTAATGTGCTTGATATCGATGCATGATATCAACCACCTTAAGGTGGGGGCATATATAAGGTAAGTTGTCTGTTATAGATGTTAGCAATGTGTTTGTCCTCAGATGCAGTTTAAAGACCAGTGTGATGAGTGCTTCCTGCATCCTGAGTTTATTTGCAATCAATCAATCATGTAAGTCCTCTGCGGAGGTGGGATATTGTGTATATCCTTTTTATCTTAAGCCCTCTGCGGAGGCGGGGATGGTGTATTTATCAGAGCAGATTACATCATCTTGTCATTTTCAAAAGTCCTCTATGGAGGTGGGGAGCGGTTCTCTGACTAAATCAACCCTTAAGCATGTCTTCGGCGATTGTTGTGGCGAAGCCCAATCGTCGGTGTGTGCCTGTAATGTGCCTGAGATGATGTTGGACCTAGACATAGGTACACTCCATCGCTTGTCTGCCGTATTTTCTCCGTGTTTTCAAGTGTGTGTGTTTGGCGTGCTTGCTTTGTTTGGCATGTTTATTGCCCCATATGCAGTCTAAAGACTAGCAGGATGAGTGCTTCCTGCATTTTGGGAGGTTTTGCGTGTCTTGCGTGTGTGTTGCCCCATATATGAAGTCTAAAAAAAGCACGATGAGTGCTTCCTGCATTATGGGAGGTTTGTTTACTTTCCAGTACTTGCATCTGCATTTCATATATATGAGAAAAAGAAAAGAAAAGATATCATTTATGTCTTTTGTGCATTAATGTGTCTTCTATGCATTCACTGTCTTCTCCGTGTTCTACGTGACTGTAACTGGCTTCTCCGTGTTTTGCATGTTTGTCCTTGTCTTTAGTGCGTTTGGCGTATCTTCTCCGTGTTTGGCGTGTTTGTTGTGTTTTTTGACCATACTTTAATGGATGTATTGGCCTTGCATTTATACATACATTAAAGTGGGGGCTAAATGTAATATCAGAAAATGTCCCCTTGGGGGCTTTTCCCTCATAAGGTTTAGCTCCCAGGTCTTTTGTATGCATTTAGGACATCTTACTTCATAATTTGGCATCTTGATGGAATGAGCCCTAGGTAACATGACAAATAGGACCTAGGGGGACCCCTTGAGCTTAACCCTGCCCAAAATAGGGGGGGAGGACTTGGGCGCCCGCGCCCTAGTCCTGCCTTATTTTGGGTCAGGCCCAAATTTTAAGTGTCGGTTTATGACCGTTATTTGGTCCCTAAGCCGACACGACAAGTTTGAATTTACGAAATCTTGGTGGGAGTGTTTGTAGTTGTGCATATAAAAACATGTTTAGGCATTCATTTGTAAACTAGATGATTACTAGCAAGCTATTGTGTTCTCAAGGTGATTCAAGGCTTTCATTGTGTTGCAAGAGCAAATTTGTGTGGTTTAGGTGTTTGTGTTTGCAGATTTGAGCATCCATTTCCTCATGGAATGAAGAGCATCTTCCTCCCATGAGATCTTCACTACAAGGTGACATTATATTGTGTTTGTGATCATTATTTCATTTGGTTTTAGCCTTTACCTACCTAGGCACTCACTCTCTACCTGACAAAGGTGTTTGCAGACTTAAGTGTCCTCCGGGGCTTGACTGAGGGAAGCCTCTAAACACCACAACCCCATCCCAAAGTTTTCATAGTTGTAGGTTATAGGTTATAGGTTATAGGTTGAGGAGCTAGACAAAGTAAAGTTACAGGAAGACATCTTGGAGTGTCAGAATAGCAGAACAGGAAGAAAATCTGCCCCCTGGACTTGGGTGCCCGCTCATTTGTCCTCCAAGTTTGGTGACGGGAAAATCTTTAGAACAACAGGAAAGAGTTGTAGACTGAATTCTCAGATCCGGACAAAAATATGGGCCTTGGACTTGGGCACCTACTCCTGTATCCCTGACTTTTCAGCCTCGGAACCCCAAAAATAGGTACTCTGTGATTTGACATTGTGCATCCCTCTGCAAGAGCTTTTTCTGTAAATCATCCGTTTACTATCACATTTGGAAAATTAGGGTTTTAATGGTCAATTAAGCATAAGAGAAGGAAAATTGATAATTAAACACCCTAATCCAAGTTTCCCTACATCTCACAGTGACCTAGGGTATGATAGTGCATTGCCACTCGACCCTAGGTCCTTGAATGTTAAGGGTGAAAGGATGATTCAAACATCTAACAACTTAAACATTAAGAAATCCAAATTTTACCCTAAACAGGTTGTTTACTGCTATCAACAAAAATTCCAGTGATTTAAGAGCCATAGGTGGAGGAAGGTCCTCCATAGCAGGAATAACTAATGAAGAAGGGCTTAGAGGGGGTGGAGATGCTGGCATATAACTAAGATTGTGAAACAATGGTTTGGGGTAATTCTCTAGTTTACATTTTTGTGGTGGAAGGGGAATCCCTATATCAATGGTGGCGGGGCGAAGAACATTAAAAAAGATTTAATGTTGGGTGCCATGGAATGGAAGAAGCAATGAGTGGGTGGTATTAGAAATTACATTGATGTTGGGGGGTCAAGGGGCTCAAAAAATGGAGGCATACCTATGTTGGTCATATGTGTTGTCATTGATGTTAACATAGTAGCATACACTCATGTCAACACTATCATAAGAGTAAGAGACTGGTCATGGTTGAATGTCATGCTCCTAAGAAAGAGAAGCTCATCATTGAAGATCCTAAAAGTTACATTCCAAATCAAAGCAGAGTTGCATTTGAAGCCTAATCAATATGAATTAGAAGAATCAAGTTGTGTTGCTAATGCTGAGGATGCATTCCTATTTTGATGCATGATCATTTCTACTGATCCTGAATTATATATGGTGATGCAAAGAAGACTTGGCCTCCGGAAGATGGTGACAGTCCCTGTTTCAGAGTGTTTACTCTTTGAAGACTATCCGGAAGATTGCTCCGTATTTTCATTAACTTGCTATTAATCTTTTGTGGTTTGGAATATAACTTCGTACACTATTATCTTATGTATGTTCCACGTTTCATGATGTTTTGATCACTAGAAGGTTATTTTTTTGCTGACAGTTTGAAGACAGTGTTAGTATAGTGAAAGCATGGTAATGGAATGCTCTGTATTCCTCTAATTTTGAAGCTATGGTTTTGCAGTTCAAGAGTTAAGTTGAGCATGATGTAAATATGCTAAATCCTAAGTTTTAGAGTGTTTTCTCTTCCATAGTGAAAGATATAAGTGATTGAGTTCCGGTTCAAGCTCTGACAGTGTAATGTGATGTTGAAAGGTGAATAAAATGCTCCGCATTCCTCTACATTTATAGATATGGCTATGCAGTTCTATATATGTGTTTAGAAGGTGGTAAATGTGTTGTTTCCAAAGTTCCAGACCATTATTCCCTTCGCAGTGAAAGTTATGATTGATAAAGTACCGAAATGTGCTCTGGCAGAATGGAGTAGCATTGAAGACTCACTGGAATGCTCCGTATTCCTCCGAAAGTAAATGATTGACCTTGTGGTTTTGATAAAATGTTCTCAAATGTGCATTTCATGTTTCTTTTCTGTTTCAAGCTTCTTGGTGGTCTGCAACTCAGTTTTTCAATTGACAGCATGTTGTAGTGTGTTCTAGATAACAATGTGCTCTCAGAGTTAATGATTGAAGGTGTGCGACACAATTCTTTGATGTGCAGTGACAAAGAAGTGTTTGGGGATGTTGTATGAGTCATGGACTCATCTGGAAGAGTTTCACAAAGAGCTTTCTTGTTTCATGTACTGCGCAAGGTTCTCTAGTTGATATGGTCGTTACTCTTCAAGTTTTCATGAGCTTACCTTAAACATGTCCTATTTTCAAATGAGAAGAGTGTGTGGAGGTAATTCCTTGATGTTTGAAGCTATGAAGGATGTTTTGGACCTGATTAAGCAAGTGTTGGGGTCCACAAGGCTTGAGTCTTCTGTTGGTGTAACGTGTCATCCTGATTAGACCTATCTTCTACACATTTCATATTATGTATTGTATGACCAAACTGTAAATGTATTTTCATGTTTAATCTAGCCAAAAAGTTATCTAATCAATGTAATATCATGTATAAATAGTAGATCAAATTGAATGCGAAGAACATGATTGCAAAATAGATGAGCAAAATTTGCAAGCAAATAAAAGTAGAATAATACATTCTTGTGTGCGACTGTGGGAGAAAGAGCAAATGTTGTTAATGCTATCCTAATTCATCTTGAAGACTTATTTGAGGCAGTGATCAAGTATAGAGTGTGCCCCTATTGATTAGATCTTCAGTAGTGTGTGTGTGTGAAGAGATAGAAGTGCAATCATCAAGTGTGAGCTTCAAAGGCAGTTTTTAGACAGTTGAAAGATTGTCATACTGTAATCATCTCTGAGCTTGCTCTCAGATTAGGGAGTAGTTGCTTCCTTGTGTTAAATCCCCTAAACAAAGTCATCAGGGAGTAGAAGTTTCCTTGGGAGTGACCCTAAATCAAAGTTACTTAGGGAGTAGCAGCTTCCTTGGGTTAAAGTCCCTAAAACAAAGTTATTATTTGAGCTTCATGTATTATGAGTTAATCCTCACCGTGGTTTTTCCCTTCTAGGGTTTTCCATGTATATTTGGTGTTATGTGTTGTTGTGGATTGTGTTAATCTTTCATGTTCATGTTAATATTGTGATGCTTAAGTTCTGATCTGCTCTGAATAAGTTGAAGTTGTTGAAATTAAAGAATTGTTTAGATACTAATTCACCCCCCTCTCAGTATCCTGGTGTGTCTAACAATTGGTATGAGATAAGTTCCTCTGAAGGAAGCTTAACTGCTTGAGGAAGGTCCAGGATGGCATCAAGAGGATCCATCAAGATACCCAGGTTCGATGGTACTAATTATGCTTTCTGGAAGGTGAGGATGGAAGGCTACATCAATTCACTAGGGTGTAGAGTTTGGGACTCTGTCAAGAAAGGCTACACTATTCCTAAAGATATTCCAACAGATGGAGATGAAATCAAGAAGTATGATAATAATGCCAAGGCCAAATTTTCTATCATGAGTGGATTAACTGATTCAAAACTTTCAAAGGTGATAAGTTGTAGCTTAGCTCAAGAAGTTTGTAATAAATTTGAAACTATTTATGAAGGAGATAAGAAAGTGAAGCAAGCTAAGATGCAAATACTCAAGAATAAATTTGAATCCCTAAAGATGCCAGAAGATGATAGGTTTCATGCTCTAGGTGAATGAAGTAGTCAATGGTATCTGTTGGGTGAATATTTTGTTATCAACTCATTGATGGAAAAATGGTTATATCAACCACAATGTGATGAGATAAATCTCCCCTCTCAACAAGGGGAGGTTTCCTTCTTACTGTTTATTGAAACAAAATTAAACTACTTGAAGCTAAAAGTATTTACACCAGCTCTAACCATGTAGGGGGGGTGTTACATTCATCCTTTTCTCTTCTTTCTAAAAAGATGTTTACAATGTTTCATGGTAATATTCAATAATGCTTTTACACTTCTAATATTAACCTAAATAGTAATCACCAATATTCTTGATTAACATGTGAATACTCAGAGAGTACTGGTATACATATGTAATAAGAGATCAAAAGACACACAGAAGCACAAAGTCTTTTCGTTGCCTTCAATGAGAGTTTTATAGTAACCAATGACGTAAGTTGGAGCACAAAGTCTTCCAACTCACTTCACAAAAAGATTCACGAACCAAGTGAATAATCTCAAGCACAAAGTCTTCACATTATCCCTAGAAAGATTTTAAAAGTAATCGTATCACCAGTTGGAGCACAAAGTCTATCAACTAACAATACCACTGATCCATGTGAATGTAATTGAAAATTATAGCACAAAGTCTACAAGTTCTCAACACGATTCATATACGAAGTGAACAATTACAAGCTCAAAGTCTTTATAATCCTCCACCAAGAAACACTTTCAACACACATATATTCAAGGAAATAATATAACACAAAGTTTATATAACTTATCTTGAACGTCCTCCTATCATAATAACCAAACACCACTTTATCCAATCAATCAACAAGAGAAATTAGCAAAAATGCCATATGTACATCCTCACTCATACAAATTCGATTCAACACAAAGTTTGATATCAAACTTGCCTTCTTTATTGATTGGAATTGATAATACAATTTGAACACAAAGTCTCAAAGTTGAGTCTCAATTTGGGCAGCACTTCAATGCATAAGAAAAAGATTACAATAGGGGTCCTCTTTATTTATAGGGAGAGGCCTTGAGCTAATCTAGGAAAAAGTTTAACTACTTTGACTTATTCAACAAAAGAGTCCTATTTGAATTAGTATTTCCTTTGTTCCACATGTAATTACATATGAAAAAAGTACATGTAAAAGTGTCCAAAACTGAATTAAAAGTACATATGAAAATATTTATAAAAATTAACTAAGGCATGGAACACATGAATCAACTCCCAATTAACTATTTATAAAAGTACATATGAAAATATTTATAAAAATTAACTAAGGCATGGAACACATGAATTAGTATTTCCTTTGTTCCACATGTAATTACATATGAAAAAAGTACATGTAAAAGTGTCCAAAACTGAATTAAAAGTACATATGAAAATATTTATAAAAATTAACTAAGGCATGGAACACATGAATCAACTCCCATCAGCATCCTTCTTAAGAGAACCTTCACTTACAGCTGTAAAACTTCAACATACTCTATGATCTCGTCAAGCATGGAATCTTTGTCCATCTTATTAGAGTTTGGAACAAGATCTCATAGAGATTTCATTCTTTCAGCAATCCTCTACCTCCAAAGACACTTCGTTGTAAAGGATCCATCCTCTTGTCACAATCCCATGATATAAGTTGTTGTCTTGTCTTTTCAAGAGAATTGATGTATTGTGCATGCTTTTCTATTTCTAAATCCCTCATCTTATGATCTGCAACATTCAAATGCATGTGATCCTCATTCACATGAGGTAGAATGCCTAGAATCTAGTTTGACACTCTTATCCAATCTGTAGCAGTTTGAATCACCTTCACCACTCCATAGACTGGATAGATTGTAGGGTGCAGCACCTCCTCTCCAAGTTGGTTCAACGACATTGATTTTCTCCATGGAATGATTAAATAAATCGGCTTTGCATTAAGCTTGGTCAGACACCCCTCACATTTATCACACTGCACCCATGCCTCTTCAACTTCTTCATCATTCTTCTTCTTCTCTAGCCTTGACTTAAGAAGAGTGACTACATCTATCTCAATAGTATCTCCTCAGACCTCATTATAACATGGAATGCAAAAGAAATACCTTGTATCACCACTGCCCATGGTGTAAAATGTTGCATTCTATTTGATACGAGCTCCACAAGGTGTGCAGTAAATAGGTGGAGGCTCAAATATAAGCCTTTCCACTACACACAACTGACATGAATTCTCACTCATTTGATTTTCCATTGCCTGGTTCTTCTCAGCCTTTGCTTTGCTCTGACCAAACCATTGCATAGCCCAAATATATGCTCCCTAATCTGCTCTGATGTAAACAATTCAGTAAGTGAAACACCTTTCATTTTTGGTTTTCCTAACTTTGATGTAGCTGAATTATCAGAAAAAAATACTCTAGTTGCAACTTCTTGCTTGACTTGTCCAGATTCAGGCTTCATCTGTCCAGCTTCACCATATTGATCTTACAAAGATCTCTTTTCATCATCAATCAGCACCAACCAGTTGGTGCCACATTCTAGATCATACACCACATCCTCTGCTCCATGCACAATCAGAAGTGGCAATGTCACCTCACTGAACCTGGTCTGCAACTTGCTACAAATTTTGAGGAACTCTAGTGCCATTGAATGCCTATCCAACCATGGTAATACAAGCTTCATAAGTCTCATATGCTGGATCAAGTAACAATACTTCATCCCCTTCATCTACAACAGATAGTATTGTTACAACAAAAGCTTCCGATTGACCACAACAAATGGTGATATTTTTTACAGGGTCTACATCCAGACCCTGATTTAACTTCATAGTCTGTGCTAAATAGTCACATACACCTTGAACATGTCTATATTGATTGAAATCAACAGTTATAGTTGCTATTGCTGCTTCTTTAAGTTTAGGTGGAGCTGGAAAGTCTGGGAAATTTTAGGCAAGATTGATGGCATTGCAACACTAGGCAAGATGAGATAATTCCTTAATTGGTGAGGGTTTTAATGTTAGTGCTCGCTTTGATAACTTCCTCTCCATGTTTCTCCTCTTGCTTGTTAAATGTGCCAGAGCAAAAAATTTTGCAGTTTGTGCATGGAAAATACATTTTAGTAAAACGTTTATGTATGGGCGACAAAATTTTCCACCCAAGCATATAGGAAAAACCTATCATTATTGTCTTTGACTTTTGATATTCTTTTCTGACATAATCCTTGATACATTACTCCTTGATCTATCATTGCAATCATGATGATAACAACTAGCTTGATATCTATGCAAGACATGGAATCTGTTTCAACTGAACTATTGACTACTAACCTCACTTCCATGCTAAAAGATTGCTCTGTTAAAGTATTCAAGGGTCCACTTGACATATTGCAACTAACTTCATCTCTAGCAAATAGCTTTGAACAGAAAGTTCTCATGGATCTAGGTGCAAGCCTCTACAGTTTATCCATCTCGTTCCTTCTCACATTGGACTGCATGTTGGGTAAGCTTTTTAGGCTTGTATAAAGTTAGGTTCTGAGCATCATCCTGTGCTTTGATTAGGACTACAACTATTTGAAAGATAGGACTAATTCTTTTGGATGGAAATTAGATTGTACTTCTGTATTGATGGCAGTGTTCTCCACAAATTCAATTAAAATTCTGCCTACTGTGGCCAAATTGAGGTCTACCATTGTTCCCTTAAGATCTGTACCATAATGAAATACTAAAGTTATATATCTTACATGCTTTCTCTAGAGTTTCTAAGCTAGCACACGCTCTCAAAGTGCTGGTGAAAGTTCCCTAGCTAGGCTCCACGCCTAGATGTTGCATTTATAAAAATAGTAACACTGCCAATTTATCTTGCCTATTTTGCTCATAGCCTGCAATCATTGCATTCCATGAAACCAAATTTTGCTCTGGAATTTGTTGAAATAAATCATGCACTTCCTCCATCCTTCTAGTTTGAGCATATGCTGAGACTCTAATTGTGATTCTGTGATGAGGTTTAATGCCGACCAGTTTCATTCTTTTCACAAAAACTTTCATAATAGTTTTGAAGCAATACAAAAGCGTCTATCTCCATGCTACAAGAAATTCCCTGCTTGAGCTTATAGCAAAAATATTTTATATTATTATGCCAACAAATATTTGTTAGAATCTTTATACAAAAACTTCATTTTGTCTATGGGTGGCAAACATGCCCGCTCTAACATATAGGAGGTAAAAACTTGATTTATGCTCGAGTGGATAAAATTGATGCTTCTGTGCATATGAAGGGTAGATCGGTGTTTAAGCGGCAAAAACACTCGCTTTTACATCTGCAAGCGTTATTGGTGTATGGGTGATGTTATTTACTGCCCCTACACTCAGGGTAATAAAAACGATGATGGCATGGGCAGTGATTTTCACCGCTCATGCATATGGGATAAAACATATCCTATGCATCGGCGGTGAAAATCACCGCCTATGCATTTGGAGTGAGCACGTCATGATACTCGTGTATGAGCGGCAAAAATCTTATACTTAGGGTAACTACTTAGCATTTGTGGTGAAATATTTCACCAATGTAGGCAAAAGAAAAACTTTAAGTGTTTACAACTTCCCCTTAAAACACAAACTCTTTAAAAATCCCTTTAAGCGAAAAATGCAAAATACCAAACTCAAAATGCATTAAATTCACTTGATGTGAACTGACACATGTTCAGGTGGCACTTTTCGCCACTCTAACATGATAGACAAAAGACACCTGCACAGGCGGTAATTTTCACTACCCTTGCATATAAGGGAAAGTTGACTGACATGCACCGGTGGCAAAAATCACCGCCTGTGCATGTAAAACAAAAATGTTTCTAACTCTTTTAAAACTACCAAAACCCAAGTTTGAAAACTTGCGCAAATTCTGAGAAACCGATTCGAGAAGATATTCAAAAAGATTCTTAGGAGCTAGAGGACTATGCACAAGGATGGAATGATTCACCTCAATTTGCGTACTTAGAGTTGTAGGCTACAAAATAGACTAGTTTCATAGGTGTCGTCCTACAAAATGAGCACAATTGATTTTGAGGACAACAATATCAAAGGTCTTGGTGGAGGATTAAAAGAAGATGAGATTGTGAAAAAGGTTCTAAGATCTCTTCCCAAATCTTATAGTTCCAAAGTATCAGCTATTAAGGAGATTGCCGACCTGGATACATACTCCTTAGACCAAATATTTGGGACCCTTACTGCTTTTGAAATGAGGGAGTTTGACAGTGATGTTCCAAAAAAGGCAAAAGAATAAATCACTGATGATGCTGAAGAAAATTTTGTAAGAACCCTGAAGACAGGATCTGGCAAATACAAAGGTAAGTTACCCTTCAAATGTTTCAATTGTGGAAAGGTTGGCCATTTTGCTTCCAAATGTCCTCTCAAAGAATCCTGGAGAAGTAACAAAAATAGTAAATTCAAAAGTCCATTTTCTATAGAGGAAAGTTATTCTTCAGAAGATGAGGATCATGATGATTCAAATGATGAAACACTTTTCTTGGCCATGAGTGTTGCTGACAAAAATAATGAGGTTAGAAAACTGGATACCTTGCAAATAGTTCAAAACAATGAAAAATCAATGGTTGTATGGACTGCCTTTCATGCAAAAGAGGAAACCAAAGCTTGGGTCATTGATAGTGGTTGTTCAAATAATATGACTGGTGACAAAGAGAATTTCATTAGCCTTAAGAAGTAGGATGGTGGAGCTGTCAAGTTTGGAGGAGATGAGTCAGCACAAATCTATGGAAAAGGTGTCATATCTTTTGATGGAAAGAACAAGATTGAGGATGTTCTGTATGTCAAAGGATTACAACACAATCTTCTCAGTGTCGGTCAGATGTGCAGGAAAGGTTACAATCTTACTTTTCTTGCTAATGGCTATGAAATTAGGAAGGCAGAATCTAAAAATCTTTTTGCAGAAGGTATCAAGACATGTGATATCTATCGCTTGAAAGAAGCAAATGGAAGAACATGTCTGTTGACTCAATCCAGTGAGTGTTGGTTGTGGCACAAAATAATGGGACACAACAACTTTGATAACATGGTAAGAATCAACTCTACTCATGCAGTGAGAGATATGCCTAAAATAATCAAGCCTACAAACTCTGTGTGCAAGGAATGTCAGATGGGAAAGGAGATAGAGACAAGTTTTAAAAGCAAGAAGTACTCTTCTTCAAAGCCATTGGAGCTGATTCACACAAGCCTATGTGGACCTACAAGAGTAAAAAGTCAACAAGGTGAAAGGTACTTTATGTTGCTCATTGATAATTATTCTAGAATGACTTGGGCTACTTTCGTAAGAGAAAAATCTTATGCTCTTGATAAGTTTAAAATTTTCAAAGCCTTGGTTGAAAATGAAATGGATGCTAAGATCAAATGCTTGAGGTCTAATAGATGAGGTGAGTTTACTTCAAATGAGTTTGAAAATTTTTGTGAAGAACATGGAATTAGGACGCACTTGTCTGCTCCTAGAACCCCTCAGCAAAATGAGGTAGTGGAAAGGAAGAAAGAAATGTCTAGGGCAATGTTAACAGATGCAGATCTGCCTGATGTATACTAGAAGGAAGCAATTCACACTATTGTCTATCTAACTAATAGAGTATAGTTGAGGGTCAATAGCTCTAAGACCCTTTATGAGTTGTGGTATGGAAGACCTCCCTCTATCAAATACTTTGGGATCTTTGACAAAAAATGCTATATCGAAAGAGATGAAGAAGACCTAGGAAAGTTTGATTCAAGATGTGATGAGGGAATCTTTCTTGGTTACTCAACCAGAAGTAAGGCCTATAGATGCTACAACAAAATATTGGGAAAGATGATTGAAAGCACAAATGTCAAAGAAGATGAAGACTTGTATCAGTTCACATAGGATTCAGTTCACACAGGATTCAGAAGATATTGGATCTGACATATTTCCTTGTATTAAAGATGAAGAAGTAGAAGAATTAAAAGAAGAAAAGGAACAGGAACCTGAATAGATACCTAAGACTCCAACAAAGTATGTTTAAAATAACCACTTAGAAGAATAGATCATTGAAGACAAAAATGAAGGTGTAGACAAGGAGAAGGTGCCAAGACACATGAGCAAGCAAACTTGTGTTTATTATCAAAAGTGGAACCTATGACATTTGCTGAAGCCAACAAAGATGATGGATGGATAAAAGCAATGGAAGAAGAATTGGATCAGATTGAAAAGAATTAGACATGGGAATTGGTCCCCAGACCAGCTAATAAGAATGTTATAGGAACAAAGTGGGTGTTCCGAAACAAGCTAAATGAAGAAGGTGATGTTATGAGGAACAAAGCAAGATTAATATGCAAAGGATATACTCAAGTAGAAGGCATTCATTTTGAGGAGACTTTTGCTCCAGCAACTAGGATGGAGGCAATCAGAATGTTTGTTGGTCTTGCTATCACAAGAACTTCAATGTGTATCAGATGGATGTCAAGTCAACATTTTTGAATGGTGATCTAGAGGAGGAAGTGTACATTGAGCAACCAGATGGTTTCAAGATATCAGAAGACCTGGACATGGTATGCAGACTCCAGAAGGCTTTGTATGGGCTCAAGCAAGAACCTAGGGCTTGGTATGCAAGATTAGACAAGTACTTCCTTCAACATGGCTTCAAGAAAGGTACTACAGATAGCAATCCTTACATAAAGGAAGAAGGAGACATGATCTTGATAGTTGTAGTTTATGTTGATGACATTATTTTTGGAGGAAATGATGATATGTGTAAGAGGTTTGTAGAGGAAATGCAAAAAGAATTTGAAATGTCCATGATTGATGAAATGTCATTCTTCCTTGGTCTTCAAATTTCCCAGCTAGATGGTGGTATCTTTATTTCTCAAGCTAAGTATGCCAAAGAATTATTGAAGAAGTTTGGTATGGAGGATTCAAAGCCAGTAAGTAGTCCCATGGTCACTGGATATCACTTGAGTAAAGATGATGAGTCTTTGAAGGTAGATTAGACTATTTATAGGTCTATGATTGGAGCACTATTGTACTTGACCGCATCTAGACCTGACATCATGCATGCGATATGTGTGGTTGCTAGATATCAAGCCAATCCTAAGCAAACACATGAGAAGGTAGTGAAAAGGATATTTAGATACTTTAAAGGAACTCTGGACTATGGTCTATGGTATCCAATAGGTAATGACTTTGATTTGAGTGCATACACTGATGCTAACTGGGCTGGTTGTGTTGATGATAAAAGAAGTACAAGTGGTGGTGGTTTCTTTCTAGGAAGCAGATTGGTTTCATGGCAGAGAAAGAAGCAAGATTTAGTGACCTTATCAACTCCAGAGGCAAAATATATTACAACAACCTCTTGCTGCACTCAATTATTGTGGCTGAAGAAAACTCTGAAGGATATCAAGGTATTTTATGATGAGCCTATTTCTATTTTGTGTGACAATATGTGATTGATGTTGATGTAAGTGCTATCAATATTTTGAAGAATCTAGTGATGCATTCAAGAACCAAGCATATAGCAATCACGTATCACTTTTTGAGAGAGAAAGTTGCAGACAATGAAGTAAATTTGGAATATGTTCCAACTAAGGATCAGATTGTAGACATTTTCACAAAGGCTCTTGCAAAGGACACTTTTGAGAATCTCTAGCAGAGGTTAGGGGTAATTTCCCCTCCTTCTTGCTAAGATGTAAAATGGTGCATCTATCCAGGGGGAGTTCATGCTATATCTTTATCCTAGACTGATGATGGCTACCTCTTAGGGGAGTAGGTAGTGGTGATTGACGATAGGGGGAGCTTGCAAGAAGAAGTTCACAAATATATGATTATTGATGAAAGGGAGAGAATGAGTAGGTATTGGATCCCTTTGTCCTTGATGTCAAAGGGGGAGAGAGTCTAAGGGGGAACATATGTTGCCATCAATGACAAAGAGGGAGATTGTTGGCCATATGTGTTGTGATTGATGTCAACATAATAGCAGACACTGATGTCAACACTATCATAAGAGTAAGATACTATTCATGGTTGAATTTCATGCTCCTAAGAAAGAGAAAGCTCATCATTGAAGATCCCAATAATTACATTCCAAATCAAAGCAGAGTTATGTTTGAATCCTGATCAATATGAATTAGAAGAATCAAATTGTGTTGCTAATGTTGAGGACATGTTCCTATTTTGATGCATGATCATTTCTACTAATCCTTAATTGTATATGGTGATGCAAAGAAGACTTAGCCTTCAGAAGAAGGCGACAATCCCTATTTTAGACTGTTTACTTTTTGAAGACTATCCGGAAGATTGCTCCGCATTTTCATTTTCTTGCTATTAATCTTCTACGGTTTGGAATAAACTTCGTATAGTATTATCTTATGTATGTTCCAAGTTTCATGATGTTTTGATGACCAAAAGGTTGTTTTTCTGCTGACAGTTTGAAGACAATGTTAGTTCTGTGAAAGCATGGTAATGGTATGCTTTGCATTCCTCTAATTTTGAAGCTATGGTCTTGTGGATCAAGAGTTAAGTTAAGAATGATGTAAATATGCTAAATCCTAAGTTTTAGAGTGTTTTCTTTTCCACAGTGAAAGATATAAGTGACTGAGTTCCAATTCAGGGTCTGATAGTGTAATATGATGTTGAAAGGTGAATATAATGCTCCACATTCCTTCACATTTGCAGATATGGCTATGCAATTCTAGATATGTGTTCAGAAGGTGGTAAATGTGTTGTTTCCAAAGTTCCAGACCATTATTCCCTCCGCAGTGAAAGTTAAGATTGATAAAGTACCAGAATGTGCTCTGGCAGAATGGAGTAGCATTAAAGACTCACTAAAATGCTCCACATTTCTTTGGAAGTAAATGATTGACCTTGCAGTTTTAATAACATGTTATTTAATGTGCATTTCATGTTTCTTTCTTGTTTCGAGCTTCTTGGTGGTCTGCAACTCAGTTTTTCAATTGACAACATGTTGTAGTGTGTTTCGGATAATAGTGTGCTCTCAAAGTTAATTATTGAAGGCGTGCAACATAATTCTTTGATGTGCTTTGGAAAAGAAGTGTTTGGGAATGTTGTATGAGTCATGTGGACTCACCTGGAAGAGTTTCATGAAGATGTTTCTTGTTTCCTGTATTGCGCAAGGTTCTCTAGTTGATATGGCTGTTACTCTTCAAGTTTTCATGAACTTACCTTAAAGTTGTCCTATTTTCAAATGACTAGAGTGTGCAGAGGTAATTCCTTGATGTTTGAAGCTGTGAAGTATGTTTTGGACCTGGTTAAGCAAGTGTTGGTGTCCGCAAGGCTTGAGTCTTCTACTGGTGTAACGTGTCGTCCTAATTAGATGTATCTTCTACACATTTCATATTGTGTATTATATGGTTGACCTATAAATGTATTGTCATGTTTAATCTGGTCAACAAGCTATGTAATCAATGTAATATCATGTATAAATAGTAGATCAAATTAAATGTGGAGAACATGATTGCAAAACAGATGAGAAAAATTCGCAAGCAAATAAAAGAAGAATAATACATTCTTGTGTGCGACTGTGGGAGAAAGAGTAGATGTTGTTAATGCTATCCTAATTCATCTTGAAGACTTATTTGAGGCAGTGATTAAGTATAGAGTGTACCCTGATTGATCAAATCTTTAGTAAAGAGTGTATGAAGAGAGAGAAGTGCAATCATCAAGTGTGAGCTTCAAAGGCAGTTTTCAGACAGTTGAAATATTGCCATATTGCAATCATCTCTGGGTTTGTTCTCAAATTAGGGAGTAGTTGCTTCCATGGGTTAAAACCCCTAAAACAAAGTCATCAGGGAGTAGTTGCTTCCTTGGGTTAAAACCCCTAAAACAAAGTCATCAGGGAGTAGAAGCTTCCTTGGGAATGACCCTAAATCAAAGTTACTTAGGGAGTAGCAGCTTCCTTGGGTTAAAGTCCCTAAAACAAAGTTATTATTTGAGCTTCATATATTGTGAGTTAATCCTCACCGTGGTTTTTCCCTTCTAGGGTTTTCCATGTATATCTGGTGTTATGTGTTGTTGTGGATTGTGTTAATCTTTCATGTTCATGTTAATATTGTGATGCTTAAGTTCTGATATGCTTTGGATAAGTTGAAGTTGTTGAAATTAAAGAATTGTTTA
This sequence comes from Cunninghamia lanceolata, assembly GCA_027924645.1. Classification (NCBI taxonomy): domain Eukaryota; kingdom Viridiplantae; phylum Streptophyta; class Pinopsida; order Cupressales; family Cupressaceae; genus Cunninghamia; species Cunninghamia lanceolata. Next base: position 3,219,266 of record BSBN01000760.1, read on the forward strand.
GATACTGATTCACCCCCCCTCTTAGTATCCTGGTGTGTCTAACAACCTAGAGTGATAGGAATGATGGAATCCTTAGTAGACGAGGCCAAGACAAGCTGAACCCTTTTAGTGTTATATTTGTTTGGGTTAGGTTGAGGAGATGTGTGGGTTGGGGAAGGGAGAGGATTAGGCTCAAAAGAAGGACACCGAGGTTTATAAGGAGAAGCAAGATTAGAAAGTGACCACATAGGAGGAGGATGCTCAGGAATGGGCTTGGATTCAACAATTTGCTCTCGAGATGCAACATGACAACAATGCTTACGATTTGTCGTAAGTTGATTTTGTTGAGTGTTAGGGCCTTTGCTAAAGGAATAGGGGGTTTTCCAACATGGGCTCCTTTTCTTCCTTTGTCTAAGAGGCAGGAGGAGGAATAGAAAGAACTACCAAGGGTTGGGAAACCACAAGATGAGAGGGAGGTTTCACAACTCATGTTACTTTCTTCTAGTTGCTAGAGGGGAAGGAGGAGGAATAGGAACATCCACTAGATGTTGAAAAACTATTATGGAAGTAGGGGGCTTATGCAGTAGCAATTATTTTCCTCTAGGTACTGAATAGGTCGTAGGAGGCAAAACTATTGAATATTGGCATAGGAATGGGGAGGGTCACCCAATGTGGGTTGCTTTCCCCTTGTTTCCATTGGGGTAGGAGGAGAAACAAAAACAACCACTAAAGTTTGAGAGGCTTGAGGGGGAGCAACTACAAGAGAGGAAGAAGATGGAGCACTAGACAAGAGCATAATCTAGCCAACTTTGAACTTTTGGAATGATAAAAACAAAAAAAAAAACATTGTGAGTGATGAGGAAAAAATTACCTGCATCATAACCAGCCCAAATGATCCTTTTCCATTGCCTGACTAAGCTTACCATGCCAATATTATTTGATTTACATGATAGATTGTTATTTATTTATTTAAAAATGATGTATAAATACTTCACTTTCCATTTTGATTAAATCCAACTCTTAAACTAATAAAGTGTGGTTACAAAGGATTTATTCTTGTTAAACATGGTTCACAACAAGGAGAAAGAAGACTTTCTGGAGGAAGGAGTGCTCTGAGAAAATGGCAACTTGGAAGTTAGAGACTCTGAAAAGATTCCTAGACAACACTAGTAAAAGTCTCATTTTTATTTATTATTCCTCGCATATAGGATGATTAGTTCTTCTGTTTTATAAAAGACATCTATATTTGAGAGCTCCCACTCGAAGCATTTACTTCTTTTAAGTTTTTTGATCAAAGAAGACTTTATAAATTTAATGTTTCTAGTTAAAACTTCACATGCGACAAATGTATAAAACTGCCAGCTTCTAGATCTTAGGCATAAATTTAGAGTAGTAGATATATAGCATTGTTCTATGATTCAAAAAGATATACAAAGATAATAGACTATTCTGAATTCTAAAATAGTTTTACAAAAATTTAGAGGATTGTGTGAAGTTGTTGGTGTTCTAAAGAATGTTTTGAAGCTTTACAAGTTTTTACTGCACATTCTGGAGAGTTGGCCACTTGAAGGATTAGCATAGATAAGTATTTGTTTCTTTATGTGTTGTGTGTATCAGTAATTAATTTTTTTAGTATTGAATTCTTTATCTTTAAAATGTGTTAAGTAAAATGTGTTAGCCTATAGGTTCTATAGTATTGTGGCTTTGCTAAGTAAAGTAAGCTTTGTAATTTCCATTTCATTTTAAAGAAGGTTCCGAAGTTTTGAAGTTCTATGAATCTGTGTTAAGAGATCAAGTTTGCAGTTTACTGTTCATTATCATAGTTAGAGTTCTACATGCTTTCATAGATAGATTTCACATGCTTTTCTAGTTTAAAATTGCTCTTTCTTTTATAGTCAAATTTATTATGCTTACTAGTTTAGTTTTCAAAAGCTTTCCTAGATTAATATTTAATGCTTTCTAGTTCATAAATCTATTTATGTTTTCATTTAAAAAGGCCTAAGCACTATTGTATTGAGATATCTTGCCTCCTTTTGCAAATAGCCTTGGACACTGCTCTGGTTGACAAATTGATAAAGTGAGTTAAAGTACAAGGTTCAATGACATCTTGTCAGTGAGGCTGGAGGGGCTCGATTGGGGTTGGCCAAAAATAATCTAAGGAGAAGTTGCCTTGCATAGAGAGAGGCTGGAATCAATTGTGGTGGATCGTATGCACTACTCCCTCATGTGAGAACTTTAGGCACTTATGGATCATTGAGGGGATTATTTTCATAGAAGTGAGCCATGAATGACCCAAATTCAAGAAAAAATGATCTGAGGTAGGGATCACAGAGAAAGGAACATCTAGGCTCTTTGGTCTGACCTGGACAAGAAGAGTGATCAAACCCAAGGTTGGTCTAGAAAGCCCATTGTGCACCCATAGAAAGACTTCTGATTTGTCATACTGGTCCTTATGCAACTCATGTATATATAGAAATTCCTCCATAATTACATTCACCATGCTAACCGAGTCAATCAGAACACCCTTGATAGGTTTTCACCTGACCTGTGTGGTAATGTAAAGAGGTATGTCATATGTATACATTGGCATGCCGAGGGGGGAGAAGGAGATGATAGGTTTGGGAATAGACTACTCTTGAGGAACTTGGGGGTGGATGTCCACCATTGCTACCATCTTAGAAAAAGGGAGAAATAAACCAATCTATGCTTGCTTCTAGCACCTAGGAGGTTGAAGCAAGGTTGATGAAATTGGAAGAATGGCAGGGAAGTGAGTTTGTGTAAATTTGTAGATTTTGATTTGGTGGAGCAATTGATTTATTACCTCTTTCATTAACACCAGAGACCTAGATCACGTTCAAATCAATGAGGTCTTACACAATGTGCTTAAGACACAAGTATCTCTTCATGTCGTGGCTAGGGACTCTGAAATTAACAAAAGGGCTTCAGGTTGTACGAAGGTGGAAAAGGTTTATTGGTATCTAAATGATGAATGGGTGGCAACTACACTAAATTATTGTTTAGAAGTTGTTGCAACATAGAATATAAATATTCAAATAAAGGTGTAAATTACCTATTTCTTTGTTTCCTCGATGAAGAGAGGGCCATAGCAACATATAAGGTTGCTCTGGCCATTGCATTATTAACAATTATAGAAGTATTATTTTTAAATATTTTTTTTATTTTTCTTATAAGTAGTAAAAGAAGAAGTTGAAGGCCTAGACTAAACAACAAGAGCTTGTGAGGTGAGTGTTGGCAAGAGACACTGCTATGTTGCATAGTTGAGTGCTATGATTGATGGCAACAAGAAAAGGAACAAGGTTGGAACAGAGCTTGTGGTCAAGTAAAGAAGACTTAGTGATATTGGCTAAGTATTGGAAATGTACAGAGGCAGAGACAGAAGAACAATGTTTGGATTGGCATTGGTCCATAGTTGAAGACCAAGGTTTGCGGTTCTGGTATGATGTTTCTAACTCTAAGATGATCTTATATCCAAGGTTTCAGATTTTGATTAGCTCTGGAAGTATATCTTCAAATGGCCTAAGTCTAGTAGAACAGAGTACAGTGATATTCAGAGCAGTACACTCAGTTGTTCTGGTCTCCATTTCTCTAGTGTTGCATATCTTGATATGCGGCTTTGAGGTGTTGTAAACACTTGAATGAAGTGTCTAAATCTAGAGTTATAGGTTCTAAAGTCCATAGGAAAGATAGTTACAAGCCGCTGAGTATCGCTACACTGCTTGATAGAGTTTGACTATGACAAAGTCTGAATTCTGATAGTCAGCATTTTGCCACTAAAGTATATTTTGCTCTGTGGTTTTAAATGTATGATTTGTGATGTCTGAAGAGTCTTTGACATGATTTAGAGCAAGTCCTATGGTCCACAGTAAAAGATGTAGTATGACAGATGAACTAAATTAGTGGCAGTCTAAGTTAGAGGCCGACATGATAAGTTTGAATTGTATGCGGTAAATTCTATTGTTTAGAACTTAATCCTAAGTTGTTAAATAGTTGAGGCCAACATATGTGAATGTAATTCAAGTGTTGTTTGAGTCTATTGGGAGTTTTGGTAAATGATTTTAGCCGACAAGATCTTAAGGTATGAGTGCATGCTTCACTTTACTAGGCCGACCTAATATGAAGATTCTAAGTGTTGCGGATATATATAAGGGATCGAATTCAGTGTTTGTGTGTGTGTGGTATGATGTGATATATATATAGATGTGAGACATTTAGAGGAAGGCAATTTTGTGGAAACAATAAAGAGCAGAAGAAGAGAGATCTTTTTCCCATGTAAAAGTAGAGCAGAGGAACAGAGTAGTCTGAGATGAAGAGTTTTGAAACACTATTTCTGTGGTTCAATGGAGCTGCAATTATGCATGTGTAGATGCAGTCTGAGCAGTTCAACTTGGCAGTGAGCCTTTCTTCCTTCTTCTTTATTTCTCTAGGCAGTGAGCCTGTTTTGGTAGTGAGCCTTTCTTGCAGTGAGCATTTCTCAGGGCAGTGAGCCCTAAGGAAGTGAGCCTCATTGTAATCCGATATTGTGCTATATTAATATATTGTGAGCTAACACTCACTGTGGTTTTTTCCTTTTTGGGTTTTCCACGTAAAAATCCCAGTGTTCATGTGTTATGTCTTTGTGGTTGCTGTTCCTATTCTTATTCTAGTTTTATATTATTAGTTTTAGAAATTGGATTAACAAACTTGTTAAGAAGTGCTTTTGTGGAATATTGATTCACACCCCCTCTCAGTATTCCTTACTATCAACAGTGGGTACCTCAAACTGGCTAACCATTTGCTGGTAGTCACATAGCACTATGCAAAGATGAGCATAAGAAAGACATTTCATCAACATAATCTTATCCTGAATCATCAACTGTAAGTTTGCAATAAAGACTCGTTGTACATGTAAGTCAAGTAAGGGATAAGGAATTTGTAAAAATAATGATTGATAGTGGAAGTTAAAATTAGTTACCTTCTCTTGAACACCTTGTTGATAATGGACCATGTCTGTAAATGTAACTTGAGGCCTAATGTTTGCTTGAAAATTTTGGAGGAACTGATTTACCAATTGTTCAATGAAGAAATAGAATGGTCAGGACGTGAGCAAAACCAGCCTGATGCGGTGTCTTTCAACAACCACAGGAATATTTTGGCTAATAGCCGATCCTAGAATATGAAATCACTACACAAAGCGGTAAAGATAGACACATGAGTTTGTGGATCTCCCTTACCAAAATATTTTTCAAAACGGGGTGCCTTAAATCTAGTAGGGAACTAAATGGTTAGAATGCTAAGAAATAAGGGATTGCGGTGGTAGTATGGTGGAACGAGGGGTTGTGCAGAAGATTTAGAGAGGGTAACAAGCTACTGTTGGAGAGTTCTGCAGTTTTGTAAATGTTGGTTGATGATGGGATCGATGGTGTGCATAGGGAGAGAAGTAGCGACAGAAGCAATAGGATTTGTCATAGGAAAGGTCATGTCCTGAGAGGTTCTGATGTGCCCATTGGGAAAAGTAAACTATAAGGAGATAGAAGAGAGAACGAACCCATATTGGTTTATGGGGGTTCTCGTTATTCCAGATGAACCAGTGTCTGCATTATCGTGTTGTGGAACATTATTAACCATGTGAGAAGATGTATAACTCTGAGTACAAGAAGTAGTCATTATAATAGAAAGTTGTTGAATGGTGATGTTTGAATGAGAATCCTGAGTTCCCTCCCAACAAGATGTTAGTGGTGGGACATTGCTATGAATGATGTGAGCTATGCCACGAAGGAAATCAAGACCATCTAGGTGACAAGTTAAAATTATGTGGAAGGCCTCGATGAGAGGAGCATCAACATTAGACATACTCTTACTTGTCAAGAATAATTGATAGTTTACTAGGTGTTGATCAAGATCATGTACGAGGTCTAGGAGAAATTGCCTAATGCAACCTCGTGGTCAAAGGCCATTTTTGTATCATAGGAAAATGTCGCAAAAGGAGTTGAAAAAGATGATAAAGAAGAAAGAGTTATAGTAATAGTGGTGTTGTAAGAGAAGTCTGAGAAATCTCATGCAATCTACTTGGGTAGTAGGGGCATGAGATTGATCCATTATAGTCTTTCTCAAGCTTCATCTAATGACATTATCAGAATAAAGGGATTGTGTGGTGAAGCTCATAAACTAAGTTAGGCCTCACAATGCACAATCAAAAGTAATGAGAATAATGTGAGATTGTTGTTTAAATTTATAAATGTTTTTAGAGCATTGGGTTCACCAGAATGTAGTGTATGAAATTTAATTTGATAAAGAAAAGTGTGTTTTTCCTTATCAAATGATCTCAATTACTACACTAGGAACAACTAGTTAACCTAGATGAATTTAATTTGCTACTATCTTAGTAGAAGAGGAGAATTTTACTAGCTACACCTATGTGTTTTACCCTTGAAAAAACTACATTTTCTTATCAAGTCAAAACACTATGTTAATTGATAGAAATTGAATTTTACCGGATACAAAACTTCAAATTCAACTGAAATGAACAAAACTACAAAAAAGATGTCAATAGGAACCTGTGACAAAAGATTGGAGCTCACTAGTCATGATGCCAACACATCACATAGATGTCTACACAAAAAATCAAAACCTTGAATTTTGTTCCTAATGTTTACACCTAACTTGCATAGGAACAAACAACAACAAACCCATAAGATCTCTAGGTGACAATAGAAGCTAAAAATGAAGAAATATTATCTATAAAATCAAAGGAAATAAATGGAATGAGGAAAGACAAAGGGGAAGTCTACAAAACCAATGTGTTGTTGGAAACCTTCTCCTCTAAACCTGCAAGCTGCAAGGAAACGAGGAAGTGTTGGGGTTGTTTGGGAGATTGCCTTTAGGTCAAACCCTTATGTAGGTTTTTCAACCTCAACAAACAACCAATTTTAGAGAATTTCAAAAAATAGTGTATGCTTTTATCTACTAAGTGTATCTAAGAAAAACATCAGCAGTGACGATGATAAAACTATGAATGCTAAAGCTAAATCTATTCAAGCTAAAGAAAACTAGTGTGCACTAGAGAAATGAAAGGAGAATGAGAGAGCCCAAAAAAATCTACACACACAAGTGGATTAATATAAAAATAACCAAAAGAGGGCCAAATGGAACACGATCACCTCAATAACATAAAGATGAATGTTATCCAACCAACGGAAAGGCACCGGCAAGAGCCTAGTAGGAGATAGTGGTTCCATGAAATCCTACAAAAATGTCAAGATTGATCACATGAACCTGAAGAACATAACACAACTTCATTGTACAATGGAGGAGTCCAAGGAAGATTACCATGAATGTTGTAAAATGCTCATAATATGAAAGTATGCTAGAATGGACAATGGAGTTACCAAAAGAGAGATAGAGATAGCCAAGATTTGTAAAACTTGATTCAAAATACCAAGGTTGGAGGGAAGAAGAGAGAATATGGTTCAAAGCAAACATTTTGGATATGGTACAGGCATTACACAAGATTTTGCATGCACGGAAAGGTAGAAAGAAACGTTAAAAATAGTCATTGGGTGGAAAATGATTGCGGGATGCTAGCACATCGCATGGACGTCTACGCATAACACTAGTGTCTAAGTAACTTCATCTTCTAAACCTTCAGAATGCCTTAGAATAACCACAAGAGCATAACACTTAAACAAAATTTTACAAAAACAAGCACAAAGGGGAAAACATAACATAAAACAACATTTGTGGGTGGGAAAGGCTAAGGCATAGGTTGAAAATGAGACTAAAATATGATAAGGGAATGGACACTAAAGTGAGAAAAAAATGTAGCATGAAATTGCAAGGCTATGCAATTTTTGATGTTACAAGACCAAAAAAATTCAAAACTACTAATGCATTTGTGATTGTAGGATTGCTTGTCGAAGATTTTTATCAAACCCTCAAACATCAAACTTTAATTTTGGGCTAAAATGAACATATCTTTATTTTTGGATTTTTTTTGTGTGTTTTTCACGCTTTATTAGAATAATCACATCTTTTTTATCCCAAGTAGTGAATACGCATGCTCTTCCCTTGCACGTTACTATGATCTGGGGAATCATAAATATTTGCTTCCTTTTTTAGTTTTAGTGGGATTGGCTTGGATTTCATCACCAAGTGGCAACTTGAACCCTCATGTTCCAGTAGATTATAAAAATTTGGGAGAGAATTGAAAGACTCTCCCATTGAGGGACATTTGTCATTAAGGGCTAATATTGCAAAGAATGCATATCTTGTAGAGTGAAGGTGGAAAGTGGGTTACCCTCTTGTACCAATCCATTAGACATACCTCTCATTTCATAGACCTGGGCCTCACATACCTTCGAGTATATAGAAGACACCCCTAGAAAGCCACGTCAAGCCTAGTTTAGAGGACTTCAGTTATTCATACTTGTGATGCACCGGTAAGCGATTAGCCTTGAGAAGTTACTCACAAGGTACCCCTTGAAATGGGATTGTAGGCTGCATATGCTCTCCTCTTGTACCTTAGTGTGATCTTGAGGATCAAAAGTGGTTAGTGCCTTCTCATGAGCCCTACTTTCCACACCTAGACAAGGCATTATATGTGGGCTCACGAGTGTGACACACCCATTTGAATAATCTAGGTTGTTGGTGTGTTTCCTTTGTTTGCACTTTGTTCTAAACTTGTGCTTGCATTTAAAATCTGAAACCCAAAGTCAAAATCCAAATGTAACAACATGAGCCCCTTAGATGATATTATCTTTGCAAACCAAGCTAGAACCTATAGATTTGATGATGATGATAACCTTGTAGATCAAGAGGAATATACTGATGATTCAAGTATGAGCTATCTCTCAAGCACAAATTGCATATCTATTGATCATCCCCATGGTAATTATGACAAGGGAAACACTATCTTAGAACAAGATCCCATCAAATGATTTATGGCTAAACACCAAATCCTAAGTGAACAACTAATAGACATAAATCCTCCACCTTCCAAACGTTCATCATCCATAATCAAACCCATCCTATGAAAAACAATCTCATCCACAATCCTATTAACCATCTAATCATCAACCTAATTTAACCCCATCTAAGCAACCCACGAAGGATCTTATCTAAGGATTCTTAGCAAACGATAACCATCTACCCAGAAAGCATAAACTCATTGAGCCCACATCTACCAAGCCTATCCAAGAGTTAACTAGTACCGTGCCCATCCAAAATTAAACATGATCATGCACTCCAAAACCTATCAAGCTTATCTAAGAGCCTTCTAAACCCATCCAAAGTCAAACACGATCATGTCAACATTTTGTTGTCAACCATCCAAAGCATATCATGGTTATACAAGAACCTCCTACCCTATCATCCAAACTACTAGAGCTATGTCAAGGACAATACCCAAAGAAGGATCAAATGGGCACCCAAAAAAATCAAGATTAAAGTATCCCAACTCATCCTATCCATGACCAAGATCAAACTATTCAATGTTAGGAAAAGGGTGTTGTACACCTTGCATAAGAAAATAATTATTTTACTTATGTAAAATAAATATTTATTTGTGGTGCATCTAGGAGATGTGTTTAGCCACATTAAATATTTATTTGGGTCCACTTGTAAGGTTTTTGATTACTATAAGTGACAAAACTAGGGTGCCGATCCCATTACAAAATATCCCATCGGGTGCATAACATAGACTACAAAGTCCAGGGCATAAACACTAAACCAACAGAAAAAGAAAACAACTAGGAACAACAGACTGACAACTAATATACAGTAGACCAACCACCAAAAAATAACAGAGAGAAAAACACCAAGGGCTAGTTGAATAACTGACCCCAGTCTTCAGTGAGGAATTGATACAACTCCTCTTAGTCCTTCATCTTTTTGTTCTCAATGCCATGTTTGTTGATTTGTGCATAACTTTAGACACGAACTTGGCAAGGATTTTAAAATTTCTCTCCAGTTCCGTAATTCTATTGTTCAAGGATTCAATCACAAGTCCCTCCCTGGTACTAGTTTCACCATCTTTGGTGTCCTAGTTATCCTCCTTCTGCTTAGAAGAGTTTTCAGTCTCAGAATCAAGAATATTCAACTCTAGAAATAGGCCAGGGCCATTATCACCACTCATCTCCTTATCCTCAGTCTTATCCACCTTCCCAACATTAAATTCATTATCTATGTTTTCTTCTTTCTTCTCTGAGTCACTAGAAAGCACATGCTCTTTCAGTGAGGGGGTAGGTTTTGCGGCCATCCCGCTAGACCTCTTGGTCGAGGGCATTTTGAATTCACCATGAGGCATAAGGTTCTTCTCGTCTTGAGTTTCCTCGTTGTCTTCCTCCCCCCCACAAAAAATTTCCACCGCCTTGCCTTTCTCCATCTTATGCCCCTCCTTCCTAAGAAGCTCACCCACATTAATAAACTTACACACCTCCTCCTTCCCCTCCTTAGCTTTCTTCTAGGGATTATCACCCTTGTTGTCAATGACCACAAGCTTCCTTTTGGTGGATTTTGAACCAGCTTTCAGGCTGCCAACAGTGCCAGTATCAACCTGGGCCAGGGGGTGACAAGTCACAATGGGGGTTATCACAAAACTATTTTTGGGACTGGGTTTCTTTTTGGAAGTAGAAACCCTAATGTCTTTGGGAGTCTCCAACAATTTTTTGGGGGTGATTTCAATAATAACAACACCATGGCTCTAGTATTTAGTCTGTTTAGAGGCGGTAGGGGAGCTATCAACATGGGTGGCCATGATTTGTTTAGGCGGGCATAAAGCCAGGTGGAACTTATACGGTCGATATATAAGGCCTTGATACAGGGGTATCAAATGTTTCTCGGGGTTAAGGGCATTCAATTTAGTCACCACCAAAACTGAGGCCTCCAACAAGGAGAGAAGGTAGAAAGGGAAACTAAGTAATTGATTCCTCCTAAAGTGATTTAACAACATGAAATGGTAATGGTAAAAGCAACGGAACCGACCTTCCAAGGTAAAGTACTTCATAAGCATGTAGTAGACATCATCCCACGACTTGGACAATCTTTCACAGTCAAACCTGCCTTGAAGGTTGTACAGTTCCTCTCCCTTTTTCAAGAAGAGAGCCATGCCCTCAAGGTCAGAAACCTTGCTCTGTCTCTTCTGCTTCACCCCTTCAATGGGCATACCCATAGCTAAGCCGATGACTTCCTTAGTTATCTCAAAACTGACACTACCAACTTGCACCCTTCTGTTATCCCATGACACCACACACTAATTCGACAAGTTTTCGTCATACCCTTGAAGACATTCAAGGTAAGGAGCCACCCCCTTGCAACAAATGTGCCATAGAGTTTCATTTTTCCTAAACTCCTCGCAGGATAAAGGTTCTGTTATGGTTCTTTCCCCCCATCTTCACAGAGCCACTAAAGATTCATAGAGTGAAAGAGGTCTGGTTCATAAAGCCGAGAGACTTAGCAATGTGTAAAGTGAAAGAGGACTGGATGTGAACTATGCAACTCTGTAAATTAATCTTGATATTGGCAGGTGACCAGCTAAGCAAATCTTGAAGTTGGAGGCCTTCCCCATCACCCTGTCGCCTTATGATTTCATCATGCCATAATTTTGCCCTACATGAACTAAAAGCCATGTACTCAACATGATGGTCGATATCAAAGCAATCATTCAAGTAAGCCTTCCACTGGGTTAAATATCTTTGCCTTATCATCTTCCTGACCACATGATTGGCCACGTGCTTGTGAGGTTGGATTGTCCTAGTCATCTTGTTGACCTGTCTTTGAGTCATCCCATGATGAGTCATCACCCGATGGCACCTACAATGCATGCAAACGGGAGTAGAATTCAAATTAGCATGTTTGTAACACCTAACAAAGAAACAAGAATTAATTCATTTTGTTTAGGAGGAGGGTTTGAACATGTTTAGGAAGGTTTTCCACCTTCCCCAACACCTCCAGCTATTGAGGTTTTACCCAAGGTTAGCATTGCTGTCAGCCACCTTGTTACCCTCTCTATAGGTGTGCCCTATCTCTTTATCTCTAAACCCCAACAATAGGCCAGTTATGTCCTTGACCTTCCAACCAGTGTCAGCCCTACCTAAGACAACATCGATAATGATTTTTGAATCCCCTTCTATTTGAATTCTATCTATACCCAAGGTAAGGGCAATTTTAAGGCCCCATAGTAAAGCAAGACCCTCAGCCACATTGTTAGATTATTTTCCTATCCATCTAGCATAAGTAGCAATCAAAAGCCCATTGTTACTCACGATAATTCCCCCACCACTGGCTATACCTGTGCCACTCTTGGCTGCACCATCAAAATTAAGTTTAACCCAGTCTTTAGGGGGGCTTTCCAGGAAGTGCTCTATCGAGCTATCCTCTTGGAGTTGTCAAAGGTGGCTATGTCTAAGGATAAACCCCATTCCTTGGCCACTTGCATCTTAGATTGGGTCAGGGGGTCTTTAGCAGTGTTCAGCTTGCTATTGGAAGTGTTTTCAGACACCAATTTGTTGAAAGAGAAGACCTCCTTATAGCTTTTGGCAGAGTCCCCGAAGATTCTATTATTTCTCTCTTTCTAGATGCTCCATCCCAGGTGTGGGAGAATTTGTCTCCATAGTTCCCTAATTCTTGGATTTCTAAAGGGGGCATTCTAGCTCTCCATAAATTGAGTTAGGCTTTCATTCATCACCCAGTCTAGATCAAGCTTGTCCAATATCATACTACAAATATATTTAGTGTAATCATAGTGTAGGATCAAGTGGGGTCTGGACTCTTCTTCCTTATGGCAAAGCACACACCAATTAACCAGCTGAAAGCCCATTTTCTTTAGATTATCGATGGTCAAGATTTTGTGGTGTGCCATAGACCACCAAAAGAAATTAATTTTGGGGTCAAATGACTGTTCCAGACCTTCTGCCAGTATCTATTGAGTTGACCACTATTAGACAACAGATTGTAAGCAGTCTTAACCAAGAAGATACCCCGATTGTCTTGTGCCCACAACATTTCATCCTATCTGGAAAACATAGGAATTCTATAATTACTTAGCTCAAGTTGTAAGGAGCTAACCACCTAATCACCCAAATTATTTTATGTCCAATAGTTAACAATACTTTTCCACTGCCTTCTACCCTGAGAGTGGTCTATATAATTAATAACCTTCTCCCTAAAGAAATTGGTAGCTCTATGAACAAGACTATCATTTCCTTGGTTGGACAGAGGTTTCTCTTGAAGCAAGGTGTCTTTCTAGAACCTGATTTTATTCCCCTTGCCAAGCTTCCACTTCATTCCTTGAGAGAGGATGATCCTGTTTTTAAGCATTTTGTTCCAGATAATGGAACCTTTGGGAAGATTTTGAAGCTCCAGGAAGCCGACTCTCTCCCCATTGTGCAAATACTTGGCTCTCATAATATGACCCCAGTCTTTTTCTTCCTTCAAAAAACACCACCCCACCTTCACGAGCAGTGCTTTGTTCATCAATTAGATTTTTCTGATGCCCAATCCCCCTTGGGACTTAGGGAGGTAGACTTTGTCCCAGCTAATGAGGGAAATTCTCTTCTTTTCTTCAACCCCCATCCAGAGGAAAGTTCTCTGGATTTTTTCAAATTCTTTGCTATGTATCTAGGCATTTTAAACAAAGTGAGAAAGTAGGAGGGGATACATTGGAGGGAAGCATTCAGGAGTTGGTACTTACCTACTTGACTCATCAACTTACCCTTCCAACCTTCCAACTTCTTTTGGATTCTCTCGAGAACAATATTCCAATAAGAGGGGGTAACTTCCTCGATAGTGAGGGGGAGTCCAAAGAAAGTAGCTAGTAGAGCAACCTCATTACAATTGAGAATAGTTTTAATATTCCACTGAAGGTCTTGTTTAGTGTTGAATAAGAAGACATTGGCCCTAGCATAGTCATTGAGCAGTTGTTTCCACTTTCTGGCTTCCACCACCGAGGTAGCTCTGAACAACATAGTGTCATCCACAAACTGCTGTATGGATGAGGGGTCCACAGTAGAGGTAGCTCTAACCCCTTTCAGATTTTGTCTTCTTAGAAGGTTCAATATATTTCTCTCCAGAACCTCAGCCATGATAATGAACAAATAGAGGGATAAGGGATCCCCCTGTCTAATTCCCCTGCCAGAGCTGAAATACCCCTGGGGGATACCATTGACTAGGACCGAATACTTGATTGTGGTCACACATTCACTTATGAGTTTGATCATGTTGTCTTGGAACCCAATTTTCCTTAGAAATTTGAATAATAACTCCTAAGAGATTCTTCCATAGGCTTTTGAGATATCTAGTTTAAGAGCCATACTTGGGCCATACTTGGGATGTTACTCCTGTCCATAGAGTGAATTAACTCGTGAGTGGAGTTGGTAGCATCAACAATCTGTCTTCCAAGGACAAAAAATTTCTGACAACCAGTTATGAAATCATCCAAGAAGGGTTGTAATTTCCTGACCAAGGTCTTAGTGATGATCTTATAGATAACATTGCAGAGGCTGATAGGGCAATAATCAACCATAGTCTCAGTAGTTAGCTTCTTGGGGATCAAGGCAATAAAAGTAGTGTTAATTTGCTTGAGGATCTTACCCATTCTAAAGAAGTCTCTGACAACAGCCGTAACATCAAACCCCATGAAGTCCCAAAAGTCTTGGAAGAAGGCCTGGGGGAATCCATCTAGACCAGGGGCTTTGAATGCCCTCATGGAGAAGACAACAACCCTCACTTCCTCTTTGGTAACCAGATTCAATAAAACACAATTATCTTCAACCGAGAGTAGGGAAGGTATACTGTCTAACAACATTTCACCCCTGTTTGGGTGGGAATTATCAGTTTGTTTAGAGAGGAAATTACTAAAGTAGGTAGAGGCAAGCTGACCAATCTCCTCATCCGAGTGACTTCTTTATTGTTATCATCTAGAGCCTTAGTTATTATGCTCCTTTTCCTATGTTTCATAGTTGACTGGTGGAAGAAGGAAGTGTTTCTATCTCCTTCGATTAGCCATTGGACTCTAGATTTTTTCTTCTAGAATATTTCTTCCCTTTTCATCAACTCCCTCCATTCTTTGAGAAGGGTATCTTCTCGATTGAAATTGACCTCACTCTTATCTCCCTTGTCCATCTTATCCTAGATGTCTAGAAGGCTATCAGAGATGTGTTTCTTCTCATTCATGACATTTCCAAAGTAGAACTTGTTCCAACCTTTGACCTTCTATTTGACATGAATTAATTTTTGGGTAAGTCTAAACATAGGGGAACCCTGTATAGTGATACTCCACCATTCGATAATGCAATCTTTGAAATCTGGGTGAGAAGCCCACATAATCTCATATCTGAAGGGAAAAGGGCCTTTGGGAGCTCCTTCCCACCATGTGAATAACATGGGGTTGTGGTCAAAGATGATTGGGGCAGAGCTATCAAATTAGAGTACTGCATTATGTACCAATTGGAAGATATCAAGAATCTGTCAAGCTTCACTTGGATCAGTTGATCTCCCTTTCTCCTGTTGGTCCAAGAGAAGAGTTGGTTATTAACATCCATATCCATTAACCCAATCTGATTAAGGAAGTCAACAAGGTCAGCCATGCTATCAGAGTAGTCTATAATGCCCCCTAACTTTTGTAAGGGGAATAGAGGGGTATTGAAGTCACCAGCTAGCATCTAATTGGTTTTTTTCTCGGCATTCAGTCTAGGGGTCAGCTCATCCCAAAGATCCCTCCTAGCATTCCTAGTGTTGGGTGCATAGATGTTTATCAGTTTCCAAACTTTCTTGTTGAGGGTGAACTTCACTTCAAGACTGTTCCTACTATGGGAGCAATAACAACAAGTAAGGTGATATTTATTCCACATGGTAACTAGACCTCTAGACACTCCAAAGGAAGGGTTGATAAGGTAATCTATTGTGGGCCATAGTTTTCTAGCAACTTCTTTGAAACTTTCTTTAGACATTTTAACTTCTTGGAGAAGGAGAATATCCAGTTTGTTTTTGTAAATGTAGTTTATGACTAAAAATTACTTTTGAGGATTATTTAGTCACCTCACATTCCAGGAGAGGAACTTCATTTATGGCCTCACCTGGAGTGAGCCTCCAAGGTACTTTGTCTCCCATTATCTATTTCCTTGGTAGCTTCCCTCTACCTAGTTTCCCGCTACGAGGGCCTTCCAGCCTTACCATCCATCCCCACATCTGCCAATTTTTTCAAATGGCCTTTACCCTTCCTCTTAAGTGTCACCCATCCATCCTGGTTGCTCCAAAAGGAGCTAGGTCCTACCCCAGGGGTTAAAAATCTATGTGAAGACAACACTCCTTTCCCTCTTTCTTCACCTTCTGTGACAGCAGTAGGGCCATGGGGGACAAGCTCAGATGCTTGCTCCCCAGCAACGGTTAGCTCCCTTTGAGGGATGTTGTTTTTAGCTTTAGTAGATTGGTCCTAGATCTCCCCTTTTGATTTCTCTTCTAAACCTATAGTATTTTCCTTAGGCTTGTTGTTCATAGGCTCTACCAACTTTTGTTCACTCATTGGTGAGGTCTTTTCTTTGGTCCTTTTAGGTTTGGATGGGGACAAGCTCAGATGCTTTCTCCCCAGCAACGGTCAGCTCCCTTTGAGGGATGTTGTTTTTAGCTTTAGGGGATTGGTCCTAGATCTCCCCTTCTGATTTCTCTTCTGAACCTATAGTATTTTCCTTAGGCTTGTTGTTCATAGGCTCTACCAACTTTTGTTCACTCATTGGTGAGGTCTTTTCTCTAGTCCTTTTAGGTTTGGATGGGGACCTAATGATGTCCAAGATATCATCTTTGAAGGGATACTCCTCCGTATCAAACTCCTCCTCCCTAACCTCTTTAGGTTTTTGTTTTTTTAGGAGGTTGTATTCATTGATTAGGTGGACTTTCTTGGAACAATTTTGAAAAAAAGTAGTGGTGTTTTCGTAGACCAGTTGTTTCTCCCAGCTTCCGTATTTGGATGTTATATTGATTGAGTTAGGAAGGGTCTTATTAATATCTATACTAACATAAAAGCAAGTAAAAACTAACCTCATTTTGTTCTTGGTGGTATTGTCTAGCTCTATGAATCTGCCAAATGAGTTTCCTATCCAGGTGAAGATTTCCTCATCCTAATACTCCAGCGGTAGTCCTAGTAATTTCACCCAAACTAGGGCTGAATTGCTTAGTTCCATGGCCACATCGAAACCTGGTTTCTAGCACCCTAAACACAAGTTGTGTTTACCATATAGCCAAGGGCCTCACACCAAAATCTCTATAAGGTCCTCCTTGGTAGTTAACTTGAATATAAATAGGCCTCTAGACATAGCGCTGGTCATGACACTTCCCTTCATGTGCCATCTGGAAGATACCCATTTCCTAACCATGTCTAATTTTGGTCTTAGAGAATAGAACTTACCAACTAGAGATAGCTCCATGGATGAGACTATCTTTTCCATCTTCAGGTCTAGGATTTGAAGATCTATTCCTTTCTCTAATTTTGATAGCATAGGGACAACAAATTCTTCTATGTTTCTTTCATCTTCCCCAAGTAGGGCATTTTTCCAGGCCTTACGACCTAAATTTGAGGTTGGAATCTCATGCTCTGAAGTACTGCCTGAGGCAGTACTTACTGCAACAGGTTCCATCAAAAGGCCCAATGAGGGGGCAGCCCCCCCTAGGCTAGCAGAATCCATGACCTAAGCAAGTTCAAACCAAGTTCAAGCAAGAAAGTTGCAGAGCGCTTTCAAAGTTACAGAGCGCATATATAATAATGTCCACTTGTAAAGTTGTATGTAACATTGGTTAGATATTTTATGTGTGGGAGACACATGACACATATTTAATAATTATGGTAAATATTTAATTTTGGGGTCAATGGTTTTGTCTTCTCATGGTGTTGAGACACATGGTTTAGCCAATACTACTTGGTGGTTTTGTGTGAGCTTGATTCTATAAAAACAAGCACATGTCTAGTGGTTGAGGTTTGTTGTCATTTGTATTGATCTCTCCTGAAGAGTGCATATGTGAAGCATGGCATGGGATGTGTAGTTGCATGGTTACCCATTATGCTTGGAAACATGGAGGATACATTGGAGGAGCTTGATGTTTCAGAAGTATTCATGGAGACTTTGTAAGTGTATTGTAATATTTCATTATTGAATAATACATTAAGTGTGGATGATTTTGGAGGCTGAGTTTTTCCCTCTTGAGGGTTTTCCTAGGGTATATCTTGTGTTATCTTGATGGTATGTTTGTCTATTCTTTTGTATGGTGGATTCTAAGTACTTCTTTGTATATTTATCTCTCTTGGGGTTATGTGGAAATGTTTATTATTGCTGTATTTTTTTTCTTTCATCCAAGCCACTCCTATCTATGATAAAGAGTGTCAATTCAATCCCCTCATCAAACTTTACCCCATCCATGAGCTAGAAATATAAAGTAATCCTTTCCATTATCCAATCAATCCTATCCACCCTCTAATGATATCCATTTCCCATGATGAGATACTTGGTACCCATGAACACATATACAATCAAGTAAATGGCATCGATCATATCAAACATATCAATGAGCAAGGTACCATTGAGAATTCAAATGATCAAGGTACAACAAGCACAAACAATGATCAAGGCATGCCAATTATACACAATGAGAAAACACAAGCATCCTATCAACTAGGATCATCCACCTTCATCAAGTCATGATTTCTCACAGATGAGACAATAGAAAGTTCTAATAGTTCTTGAAAACACACGAATGGGCTAGCATCATGCTTTGAAAACAAGAAGCATCCTATTGTAAGAAATATATGTAAAACCATAAACTATTAAGGAAAAGGACTGGGCCTTCATAAACAAGGCATCCTAGAGCCTATCCCAATCTACATCAATCATGGTTAAGGCATTAGATATCAATCATCTAAACAATCAAATGGTGTTAGTGATACTTCAATGATTATTGATGCAACTCCATCCAATGAAAGTGTTGAGATAGGGACCATTCATAACCCCTATGATAAGCTTATTGCTAGCAATCATTCCACCTCCACTATCCATACCATCAATTTATCTTCCACATTATAAACTTGTCGATTGGGACCAACAAAATTGTAAATCATACAAAGTAAAGGATCAAAATCAAACATCAAAAGAAAATGAATCCAAAAATCAATGAGGACACATAAAAGAAATATGGGTCCCAAAGTAAAGTGGACCAATTAAATCAAGTGAAGAAAAATATCCAAATCAAGCAATCACTCAAAATGTGGAGCCACATCAATAGATGCACCTTGCATATAGTAGGTGTCTGCCACCTTTAAGATTATCATCGCTTCTTGTTGGAGTCACATGTTTGACCCTCATAGCCCATTGGATCCTATAAAATAATTGATATGCCTTCTACAAGAGATTTCAACAAATCTAAAAATGCAACGATATTCATACAACATGTGTGTAAAATAAGAAGCCCTTGCATATAAAGAAAAGGGTGATGAGGTGAGAAGGTAGGATTGAAAGTCTAACTACCCCTCAAAACTAATGACACATGTAGAACACTTAGGACTGTTGCAAGTATGGGCCTAACTGGTGTTGTCATTGATGTCAACATACTCATGTTGCATTAATGAGAAGGATTAGATGAGTTGTGTGCTGAGGATATTGAGAAAATAAGTCTCAATCAGGAACAGTGAAGAATAGTGATGACAAGAAGGTAAAAGTCCTCAATAGGTTGAGGATCAGAGGATGCAGTTTAAAGGGTTTGTAGATATAAGTCTTGAGATGCTCCAGTCAAGATTTCAGAGGTCTGCATGAAGATTTGAAGAAGTTATGATCGCTCGAGTAGAACTAGTTCTGGCAGGTGTTCAGAGGTGACAGAATGCCACAGATAGGTCCAGTGAGATCCCGTATCTCATTATCCCATTCTACAGATCTGAGGGAGTGTTGAGGACGTCCCTATGAAGTATCAACTAGATTAGTTCGTGGGTTGAAGGTCTGGAAGTGCCTATTCATTTGTGACAGTGATGACAGACTGTGTTCTTGTAGCTCCGGATGAAGGAGAGAAGAATTCCAGTAGGGTGATGAAGTGCGGATGTTTTTGGTGATTCAGGGAAGGTTATGATGATCGTTGGATCATGTCCAGTTAATGTTGGTGGTTCGCATTGAAGTTAGAGTTTGCATTTGAAGAATAACCACAGATATTGGTGTTCTTGAGACTGGCTGACCGTATGTATTACATGTCTTGCAGATGTTCTTGTAGGTGTTTTTTGACTTAGATGATTGTTCCTAAGTCGATGCTTTGTATAAATAAGGGATTATGAATTCATTTTGTAGTGTGTCTTGTGGTGATGAGTGTGTGGTAGCGAAGAGAAGTGCGAAAGGCAGAGCAGAAGTATTGGGCTTAAATGGAACTGATTCAAGCATGTTGAAGATGCTATTCTCCAGTTCATAAAGGTGATACTTATTCCTTTGTAGACAGTGTGTCTCTTGTAGGCAGTGAGCCTCTTGTGAGTAGTGTGCTCGGGTAGTGAGCCCTAATTGGCATGTGCCATTTTATTCTTTCTATTCTTCTAACAGAGAATATATTCTTGGGTTAATCACCCCATGGTTTTTCCCTTAACTGGGTTTTCCACGTCAAAATCTTGGTGTCATATGTGTTGATATGTTTCTGCTTCTGATTTAAATGCATTATGGTTCATGATTAATATTATGCTAATCACTAAAGAAGATTCAAGTGTTTAAAAATGGAAAGTTTCACACAACTGATTCACCCCCCCTCTTAGTTGTATGCCCTAAGTCTAACAATTGGTATCAGAGCTAAGTTCCTCTAAAACGAGCTTAACCGCTTGAGGAGATCTAGGATGTCGTCATACAAGAAGGATAGTCCAAAGTTTGATGGAACCAACTTCTCTCTTTGGAAAGGTCGCATGAAATGTCAATTGCAGTGTATGGGAAAGGCGTATTGGTCCATGGTCACAAAAGCGTATGCACCTCCACAGGGTGGTCCGACAACCCTAAATGAAATCACAGATGCTGAAAACAATCTGTAGACCAAAGAGGCTCTTCTAAGCGCATTAACTGACTCAGAGCTCTCAAATGTTATTGACCTACCAACTACCTATGAGATCTAGATTAAACTGGAACTTCTACATGAAGGAGATGAGTATGTTAAATGTGCAAGGTTACAGAGTCTAAAATGGAAATTTGAAAAACTGAAGATGAGAGATGATGAAAATATTACCACTTTTATGCCAAGAGTGAATGAGCTCGTTTGTGGAATTAGAAATTCTGGTGGAGTCTTGGATGAAAATGAGATTGTTGGTAAGATTCTCAGATCCCTTCCTGCCTCTTACAAAATCAAGGTTGCTGCCATTGATGAATTCAGAGCCCATACAACTGTCACAAGAGAACAATTAGCTGGCAAACTGGCTACTTTTAAAATGACCAAATTTGGAGATGATCCCCCCAAAACTGAATCTGCATTCAAAGCCAGTGCCTCTGTGAAAGGTAAACAAGGATTTGATCCAGGAGAGAACTCATCAAGGAATTTGTCATGGTATGGAAAAGCAAGAAAAGACCTAGAAGAAGAAGAAGTAGAAACTGCTCAACTTGAAGCTCTCATTGCAAAGAGACTGCCAAGAGGATCCGGTAAGTATGAAGGAAAATTGCCTTTTAAGTGTTTTAACTACAATAAGATTGGTCATTTTGCCTCAAAATGTTCAGAAAGATTTTCAAAGCCAAATCCTAACAGATCAAGGTTCCAAAAGAATTGTTACTATGTTCATGAAGAAGATGATAATGAAGGAGTAACAGATGATGAATCAGAGACAGGAAACAAATCCGGAAGTGAATGGGTGTTTATTGCCATCAAAGAAGAACCAATATCCTCTGTATCTATCAATCATAAAGTTGTAGAAAGAGCTCTGGCTGCCCAAGTTGAAGAAAAGAATGATTGGGTCATTGACAGTGGTTACTCTCACCATATGACAGGTGACAAGAATAAGTTCATAGATTTGGAAAGGTATGAAGGAGGAGTGGTGAAGTTTGGTGATAATTCTGCTAGTAGAATTAGAGGAAGAGGAACTATTTCTTTTAATGGAAGAAACAAAACTAGTAATGTACTGTATGTTGAAGGTTTGAAGCACAATCTTCTCAGTGTTGGACAAATGGTGGACAAAGGCTATGATCTCCAATTCAAGGATGGAAAATGCAAAATCCTTGAAAGATCTAGAACAGAGATTGCATCCGGTACTCAAACTAAAGGTAATATATTTCACTTGGTTGGTACTAGTAAAAGCTGCTTATTTGTTCAAGTTGATCAGAGTTGGTTATGGCATAGAAGGATGTGTCATGTGAATTTTGATAATATTATCAATATAAGCAATACTAGGCTCTAAGAGATCTTCCAAAATTGGTGAAACCTACTAATAGTTTGTGCAAGGAATGTCAGTTGGGTAAGATGAGCAGAGTCACATTCAAAAGCAAGGAACTATCTTCTACTGGACTATTGGACTTAGTTCACACTGACCTTTGTGGTCCGGCAAGAACCAGAAGCATTCAAGGTGATAGATACTTCATGCTGCTAATAGATGACTATTCACGGATGATGTGGGTAACCTTTCTAAAGGAGAAATCAGAAGCTCTTGAGAAATTGAAAATATTCAAGGCTATGGTAGAGAATGAAACAGGAATAAAGTTGAAATGTCTAAGGTCTGATAGAGGTGGAGAATTCACATCTAGTGAGTTCATAGAATTCTGTGAGAAACATGGAATTAAGAGACAGTTGTCTGCTCCAAGGACTCCACAGTAGAATGGAGTAGTGGAGAGAAAGAACCAGACCATCCAGGAAGCATCTAGGACTATGATGATGGAAGCAAATGTTCCTCAAATCTATTGGAGAGAAGCTATTAGCACTGTAGTCTATACTCTTAATCGAGTTCAAATTAGAAGCAATACCGGTAAGACCCCTTATGAACTCTGGTTTGGCATTACTCCTACTGTAAGATATTTCAGAGTCTTTGGTAGCAAGTGTTACATCAAGAGAGATGAAGATTTAGGCAAGTTTGATGCTAGAAGTGATGAAGGAATATTCTTGGGTTACTCTACTCAAAGCAAAGCATACCGGTGTTATAACAAGAGACTAAGAAAGATGATAGAAAGTACAAATGTGAAGGTTGATGAGGGAATAGAGAAACCCTCAAGGTTTTATGAGTATGATGAAGATGATCAGAATGGTGTTTTGGTTCAAGGAACTCAATCCTCTCCTCAAAGTCAGATTCAGACTGATCCAGTAAATCAGGAAGAAGAGATAGGTCTGAATGAGCCTGATCAAGAAGTAGAAGTGCAAGAAACTCCCAAAGTTCCAAGGTATGTAAGACTGAACCACTCTGAAGATCAGATCATAGGTGACAAAAGCAAATGTGTGCAAACTAGAAGGAAAATTGCTCAAAATTTAGATGAATATTGTTTGATTTCAAAGATTGAACCTAAGACAATAAATGAAGCCTGCAATGATGAAAATTGGACCAAAGCAATGGAGGAAGAGTTGATGCAAATTGAGAAAAATCACACTTGGGATCTTGTTCCCAGATCTAGAAACAAGAATGTGATTGGAACCAAATGGGTCTTCCAAAACAAACTAAATGAAGTTGGTGAAGTAATCAGAAATAAAGCCAAATTGGTCTGCAAAGGCTACTCTCAAATAGAAGGAATTGATTTTGAAGAAACCTTTGCTCCGGTGGCAAGAATTGAAGCAATCAGATTATTTCTTGCATTTGCTGCCTTCAAGGATTTCAAGGTGTATCAGATGGATGTCAAATCTGCTTTCCTGAATGGTGACTTAGAAGAAGTGTACATTGAACAACCGGATGGATTTTAGTTATCTGAGCATGGTGATATGGTCTGCAAATTAAAGAAGGCATTGTATGGTCTAAAGCAAGCCCCAATAGCATGGTATGAAAGACTAGACAAACATCTTTTGAAGATTGGTTTTAACAAAGGTACTGTTGATAGTAACCTATATTTTAAAATTGATCATGAAAACATCTTGATTGTTGAAGTATTTGTTGATGATATCATCTTTGGAGGAAGAAATAGTATGTGTAAAACCTTTGCAAATCAAATGAAAAGTGAGTTTGAAATGTCAATGCTTGGTGAAATGAATTTCTTCTTGGGTCAGCAAATTACTCAGACAAAGAAAGGAATCTTTATCTCTCAGACCAAATATGTGAAAGAATTGTTGAGGAAATTTGGAATGGAAGATTCAAAGCCAATGAACACTCCCATGGCAACCGGATGTAAGTTGAGCAAAGATGATGACTCTCCTAAGATAGATCAGACAAAGTACAGACCAATGATTGGAGGATTATTGTATCTCACTCAAACTAGACCAGAAATAATGCAGGTTGTTGGTCTTATGGCAAGATTCTAGGCTGATCCTAGAGAATCTCATGTCATGGCAATCAAATGAATTTTTAGGTACTTAAAAGGAATAGTTGAGTATGGTCTATGGTATCCTAGAGATCATAATTTTTCTCTTCATGCATATACAGATGCAGATTGGGTAGGAGATGTGGATGATAGGAAGAGTACAAGTGGAGGAGCATTCTTTTTGGGAAAAAGGTTGGTTTCTTGGCTAAGCAAGAAATAAGAGGCAATATCCCTATCTACAACTGAAGCAGAATACATTGCAGCAGCAGGTAGTTGCACTCAAGTTTTGTGGATGAAGTAAATGTTAAGAGATATTCAAGTAGAATAAGAGGAGCCTATCATAATTTTCTGTGATAATTCAAGTGCAATAAAAATTTCTAAGAATCCGGTGTTGCATTCTAAGACTAAGCATATATCTATCAAGTTTCACTTTCTGAGAGAGCAAGTGAACAAGGGTGAAGTCAGATTGGAGTATGTGCCCTCCAAGGATCATCTTGCAGATATTTTTACTAAACCTCTTCCCAAGGACTCTTTTGAGTATCTTAGGGATAAGTTAGGGGTTATTGCCCCTCCGGTGATGAACTAGGATGCACTGATGTGCATCAATCCGGTGGATATCACAGTCATATCTTGTGATCCGGATTGATGATAAGGGAGATGCTACTCAAGGGGAGCAGCTAGTATGATATGAAGTAGTGAAGTTACAAGTATGAGCCCTTTTCCATTGATGTCAAAGGGGGAGAGAAGACATGTGAAAAACAAGTGGTTGCTGATCAAAGGGGGAGCAATAAAGGAAGAGAAGACATGTGAATAGTTATTGCTGTTAGGGGGAGTTGTAACAGCAAGGAGAAGTTATTGTCTTAATAGTTTTTCACATCATATGTTGCCATCAATGACAAAGGGGGAGATTGTTGAAAGTATGGGCCTAACCGATGTTGTCATTGATGTCAACATACTCATGTTGCATTAATGAGAAGGATTAGATGAGCTGTGTGCTGAGGATATTGAGAAAATAAGTCTCAATCAGGAACAGTGAAGAACAGTGATGACAAGAAGGTAAAAGTCCTCAATAGGTTGAGGATCAGAGGATGTGGTTTAAAGGGTTTGTAGATATAAGTCTTGAGATGCTCCAGTCAAGATTTCAGAGGTCCACATGAAGATCTAAAGAAGTTATGGTCGCTTGAGTAGAACCAGTTCCGACAGGTGTTTAGAGGTGACAGAATGCCATAGATAGGTCCGGTGAGATCCGGTATCTCATTATCCCGTTCTGCGGATCTGAGGGAGTGTTGAGGATGTCCCTGTGAAGTATCAACTAGATTAGTTCGTGGGTTGAAGGGCTGGAAGTGCCTATTCATTTGTGACAGTGATGACAGACTGTGTTCTTGTAGCTCGAGATGAAGGAGAGAAGAATTCCAGTAGGGTGATGAAGTGCGGATGTTTTTGGTGATTCAGGGAAGGTTATGATGATCATTGGATCATTTCCAATTAATGTTGGTGGTCCGCATTGAAGTTAGAGTTTGCATTTGAAGAATAACCACGGATATTGGTGTTCTTCTTGAGACTGGTTGACCGGATGTATTACAGGTCTTGCGGATGTTCTTGTAGGTGTTTGCCAACTTAGATGATTATTCCTAAGTCAATGCCTTGTATAAATAAGGGATTGTGAATTCATTTTGTAGTGTGTCTTGTGGTGATGAGTGTGTGGTAGCAAAGAGAAGTGTGAAAGGCAGAGCAGAAGTATTGGGCTTAAATGGAACTGATTCAAGCATGCTAAAGATGCTATTCTCCAGTTCATAAAGGTGATACTTATTCCTTTGTAGACAATGTGTCTCTTGTAGGCAGTGAACCTCTTGTGAGCAGTGTGCTCGGGCAGTGAGCCCTAATTAGCATGTGCCATTTTGTTCTTTCTATTCTTCGAATAGAGAATACATTCTTGGGTTAGTCACCCCGTGGTTTTTCCCTTAACCGTGTTTTCCACGTCAAAATCTTGGTGTCATATGTGTTGATATGTTTCTGCTTCTGATTTAAATGCATTATGGTTCATGATTAATATTATGCTAATCACTAAAGAAGATTCAAGTGTTTAAAAAGGGAAAGTTTCGCACAACTGATTCACCCCCCCTCTCAGTTGTATGCCCTAAGTCTAACAGGGACAAGTGTGAAGACCTATGTTGAGTCCACATGAGTTGAGACAAAAATCTAAAAAACCTCTAAGTGAACTTAAGTATTGTGTGAATAGGTCTACTAGCTATATGTGAACTAGTTAGATAAAGTACCTTTTCACACTAACACTCCCCTTAAGTGATACTTAGGAGAACACTAAAAGATGGGTCCTAGAAACAAGGCCTGATAAGGTACCCATGTACAATAAAGTCTCTCACAAATGGAGAAAAGGAGAAAACCCATTGGGAAAAAACTCCTCTCCAAAAGAGAAAAGATGCATAAAAAATGTACAAGTGAAGAAGAAAGGACTCAACATGACCCCCCCAAGGACTGCTTCTAGCACAAAAGTACAATAACCATTCCCCCCATGGGAGAGAAAAAGAGAGACTATGGAGTCTCTCCATAAGATGTGTGATCCCGCAATGCTAATTAGTGCTTGAAGAAGAATGCAAAAAGTGGTCCATTAATGTTGAACAACATTTCTCCCCTTTGGAAGAAATAGAACTGTCGATAGGTGCATGAAATCTTCCCATGTGAGAAGAATAATGTAAGTCTCTGCATTCTACATAGGATTCAAAGACAATAATGAAGCCTCCAAAATTTGTCGATGTGACTCCATGATAAATGAAATCTTTGAAAGTTGCTCAAATTCTCCATTGCTCATACCAAAACGTGTCATAATCAAATTAGGACCAAGCTTAATCCATGATGAAGCAGGTCCAATTGAAATTTTGATATAGAATAGGATCCAAATATGTAGGTGTGGTGACAACAAAGTTGATGTGGTTGTCATCAAAAGTGTTTGTTAATTCTACAATATGAGATTCACTAAACAAGTCTTCTATGTCAGTCAAGTACTCATCCCAAGAAATTGCATTGGAAGGACACAAATGTGAAGATCCCATTGTCCTGAATAATTGGAAACCATAGATGTAGGAACACTTAATTCTGAAGTAGCATGAGATGTAATATCAACACAAGGTTTTGGAACCGAAGTGGAGGAAAGAACTCCAAGGTTCAAATAACCAAACTGAATCTTCTTATGCATGCTAGATGTATCAATGTCATCATCACTTAAACAACCATCAAAACTGGTAGAATAAAAGAAAGAAAAGAAGTATAATTTGGAATCATGATTAGCCTCTCCAAGAACAATAATGTATCTTATAAGTAAATCCCTTATGATTAATTAATTGGGTGTGAACTCAACTATTTTCCCTATCCCACTATGTGTGATTTGATAAATGGAAAGGAGATTGTTTGACAAGGAAGGAACATAAAGTACATCATTAAATGTGCCTTCACCAATATCAATCATACATTTTCCATAAGCTCTCATGTAGGTGTTATTACCCATGAGAATTGGTGGGAATGAACAAAGCTCAAATGAAGAAAATAATTCTCTTGATGCATCCATGTGATGTGAAGCTTTGAAATCAAGAAGCCACTTTTGTGGCTAAGGATTTGTAGAAGCAAAAAGTGACATACCTATTTTATTATCCATTTTTGAAGTGTTAGTGAGGAAGATGTATTAGATGGATCTTGTGATTTTGGTCCCTTATCTAGATCCTTGGTTTGTTTCTTTGCCTTATTATTGAAGCCTTTTGGTCACTAGAAACAAGAGCATGTGGTTTTGTATACTTCAAAGTACCCATTTTAATTAGTTTGTCTTGCTCCTTTGTGAGCGAATAAAAAATCAAGTGATGGAATAGTGAAATGCCTACCAAGAGAACTCTTTTTAGCATGAAAAGTAGAAAGAAACATTGGATAATTTATACCTAGCTTTGATAATACACTTAAGAAAAATTATTCATCTTATTTTTCTATTCCACATTATTTGAGTTGGAATCTTAGTAAATTTAGTTTTGTGAGAAATCCTGGATTGTCTCAAAGTCACTTGGATTGAGACTAGTTAGTTCATTCTCCAATTGGTGTCCTCTCATTACTACATACTTCATTAGGTGTAGTGGTAGATTAAACATGGAAGAGAAGATCAAGAGAAATAGACATGCATAATGTTCCATAGGCTTCATAACTTCTATTATACCATTTCCTTTTTTCAGTAGTTGAAGTTAGTTCTGGTTCCAAACCCATTGTGACCTGATATAACCCCAATTTCTTGAGTTGGAACAATTTTATATTTCCACTCATATTAATTATATGGAGTTAAGATTAGATCCATTTTGTATAAGTAAAGGCAATAAAAACACAATACAACCCACCTAATATGATTAGTACTAAACATTAATTCCCCTTAGAAAAAGAGACAAGTGGTTACAATTTGTGCAAGTTTGGAAACCTAAATCATTTGTTTATAATACATGGTGATTTTTATAATTTTGTGAAAAAAGGCTATCCTTGAATCTGAAAATGACTTACATAAATGAGATCCTTGCAATTTTTTGATAATTTTGATTTTTTTGGCAAAAAATTGTTAAACGAGGTGTAAGTTGAGCCCTATTGAAAAATTATGCAAAATTTGACTTTGAAGGCTTAAAATTAGAAAAAAATAGTTTAATTTGCCAAAACAAATAACACCATTGCATAGTGGATAGAACTAGCTTTTCGTCGACTATTAAAACATGAAAAAACACTTCTTAGGTTGAAAGTAATGGTAAAAAGAAAAAAGCCAATAAGGGCGTGGTTCGGTGGTTAAGTCGCTCGGTTGTAGTGGCGACCACCAGAGTTCAAACCCTCACTGGGCCAACGAGCTCACTAGTTTGAAGTGTTCTTGCTAGGGGATGAGGTCCCCCATATTGTGGCCTCACTGGTTCATTTCTTCGGGCAAAAGCATTTGCGTGGAGCCGGAGGGCGTGTCGCACCAGCATTTCCGGTCACGTTAAAAAGTTTACCAAGTGCATTATCTTTAAAAAAATGGTAAAAAGAAAAAAGTTCTCTCTTTTAGGTGCTTGAAGGGGATTGGGTTGCATAGTGGTGGCACATTGGTGGTGCAGGAGAGGTGCGTTGATGAAGGTAGGCAGTATCACTCATGGAAGTGGCCCTACCAATGAAGCTCGAGAGAAGGATGAGGATGGCCTTGGAAGTCCGGTTAGAGGCTGGGGTAGCCTGCAATACTAGGGCTGAATAGAATGGTTGAAGCGAGAAAAGTGACCAAGGTCAGCCTGGTTTGGAGAATGCCACAAACTAGTCAGTGAGTAGGGAGACTACTAATGTTGGGATTTGGAATGTAGAGGACTTGGACTAGGACATGATATGCCAAAAACAAGACAAACTGGATGGAAGGACTGAATGGATCTAGGTAAGAAAATGTTGAGGGGTCATCAGAACCAAAATGGAATGCCAAGGATGACCAAGGGAGAGATGAAGGTGCCGAGGGGTCTGTAATAGAGTTTTGAAGGCCATATCAGAATGTGGTACACAAAGAGTCATCGGGGCTTGGATGACTTGTGGAAAATGAAAAAGGGTACAAATGGCTAAGAACTTGGGATGAGGATACCGCAACAAAATAGAAGGGCCTAGAAAGAGGATGACAGGGTCAAGGATGGCTTTCCAAAGGGGCCCAAGGTCAAACTAGAAGGGGTCAAATAGGCCAAAAAATTAGCCCTGATGACCAAATTGAGCAAAAAAATTTTCAGAGGGACCCTTCGAAAAAAAGGATTTTTGTGCCAAGAAAAAATTGTATAGGTACATATTTTGTAGTACATGCCCCCTCAAAAACTTAAAAAATTTCCTGTGTCAAAAATTGATGAAACTATAGACTTTTTTAACTTTCTCAAGCCTTCTTGACTCAACGATGATGTTAGTTTGGCTCCATGATGCATTGCATGAAAGAACATGGATAAAACGCCCTATTTTGAGAAGGTGTTTGTAGATTCAGGGCTCTGATACCATGTTGGGGTCACATACCCTCATAATCCATCGGATCTTGAAAAATAATTGATATGCCTTCTACAAGAGATTGCAACAAAGCCAAAATTGTAATGATATTCATACAATATGTGTGTTAAATGTACAAATAAGCCCTTGCATATAAAGACAAGGGTGATGAGGTGAGAAGGTGGGACTGAAAGTTTGACTAACCCTCAAAAGTGGATGACACATGTAGAGAACTTGGTACAAGTGTGAAGACATGTGTTGAGTCCACATGAGGTGAGACAAAAATCTAAAATACCTCTAAGTGAACTTAATTATCATGTGAATAGATCTACTAGCTATAGGTGAACTAGTTAGGTAAAGTACAATTGATATGCCTTCTACAAGAGATTTCAACAAAGCCAAAATTGTAATGATATTCATATAATATGTGTGTAAAATGTACAAATAAGCCCTTGCATATAAAGACAAGGGTGATGAGATGAGAAGGTAGGACCGAAAGTCTGACTACCCCTCAAAAGTTGATGACACATGTAGAACACTTGGGACAAGTGTGAAGACATGTGTTGAGTCCACATGAGGTGAGACAAAAATCTAAAAAACCTCTAAGTGAACTTAAGTATTGTGTGAATAGGTCTATTATCTATATGTGAACTAGTTAGGTAAAGTACCTTTTCACACTAACACTTCCAACACATAAGGTGTATAAGAATGTTGGTCTTGATCGCCATTCTAATCCAAACTCCATAATCCTCCATCCCAAGTATGGCGAGTAAAGAATCCTCTAATCCAATGTATATCACTAATCTATCCACTTAAATCTTACAAACCTCAATCACCTAATTCCACATCCAACATATCCTACTCAAATCCAAAATCACACCTCAAATCTAAAAACCCTAAATCCCAAATCCACCACATTATGGCAACAATGCTTTATCATAAGGTCTATGATGGTACCCTATCAAGATGTAAACATTCGAATAAGGCCAACTCTATTATCAATGAGGATCACACCAACATCAATAGATTGTGCATGAGCACTATGATCTTGACGAATCAATTACACTAGGCAAGTCACTACTGGCATGTTATCACAAGAGCATCTACATTGACTATATCAGATGGACAAGGACATGTGAATACCCTCTAAGTATCAAGCTATCAACGTCATCCAATCAACAAAGTAGAAACTCAAAAAAGAAAAAAAATTCAAACAAAAAAATATTAAAAATAAAAAATAAAAAATAGTAAAGAGAAAATCATTTGTCCAATGATGAAAACCATTTCATGGTGCCTTGGATAAGTACCATGATGAAAACCCATTCATGGGTGTCATGTATAAATTAGTTGTCTATGCACCTTCCACTTGGGGGCAAGTTGTCTCCTCTATCGCATCCTACCCCTATCATGTCATCCTAATCCATCATATCCACATATCCTTCCCATAGTTCCCATGTTAGGATTAAGGTGCCATCAACCTTGTAAATCCTATGTAATTTATTATTCCTATTATTGTTTGTAAATCACCCATAAGGGATGAGAGGTTTCACTAGTAGTGATCTTGTTTTGGCCACATGTTTATATCCGATACCTGATGCTAATTCGTTCGCGACAGGGGGTCACAAATCTGATGGTCGATATTATGTCAATTTTCTTTCCCTAGAAGGCAACCCCCTTTTATAAGGATATTTGTACTACATTTTTAGCAGAGTTGAGAGTAACATGTGTCGTTGGATTGAATACTAAAGAAGAAGAGGAAGTGCATGTATTGTAATCTCATATTTGAAGATAATACAACATGGAGCCTCTTTTCTTGGTGGAGTTTTGTTGAAAAGCACAATACAACTAAGAGGGGGGGTGAATCAGTTGTAACCAATACTTGAAAACCATTAACACATCAACCACTTAATCACTGTTATTGTGTTTAACCATGAAAACATGAAATCAAAAACTTAAACACATTCACGCATTAACACATGAGACACTAGATTTTTACATGGAAAACCCAATAAGGGAAAACCATGGTGAGTGTTAGCTTACAATATAATATGTAATAACAATACCAAAAATTAGAGGCTCACTGCCTATAGGGCTCATAGCCCAGAATGCTCACTACAAGAAGAGGCTCACTGCCAATGGGGTGTCTCATTGCTGGTGGGTGGCTCACTACCAAAATTGGTGAACTGAGATAGTAGCATCTACACTATGCCAAGGTTCAATTCCATTGAAGCACAATAGGTATCCTCTACTCTACTCTGCCTTTTTACTTCACAATTATCTTATCATTTTTGCATCCTACACTAATTCACAACTTCATTACATGCTTTTATACAATTCATCAACGTTGGAATTTGCATCAAGGTCAGCATTACAATCATCAACCATTGAAACAATATCCAAGGTCGACAAACATACATACATCAAGATAGGTCTGGACCTAAATAGATTTGAGAGAGAAAATAATGAATGCGGATCATGCCAATCCTTAGCTAGGACTCAATTCCAATCTTCCATGAATCAACACGCTTTACAAATTCGAAGCACAATCGCAAGTAGTGAAAACAACCAAGTCAGCCAAGATTGGAGTTAACACTAAAACTTTCTTCAACATGCTTCATGCATGATCTGAATTATACTTTGCGGACCAATCAAAAGGTAGGAACATGATCTAGAGACTCCCACAAGTACGTTACAATCACCAAGAACATCCGCACAACCTCTAAACACTTTATCCATAAGTTTCTTCAAACCGGAGCACTTGAAAATTCCTGTCAGCCACTGTCATAAAGGAAAGATCACTTGCGGAGCACCAAATCATGAACCATTTGAACTAAAGGCACATAACACCATCACAAACTTAATTCCAAAACTACAGACTGTGAAACTTAAATGCGGAGCAGAATACATTCTCCTTGTCACCATTAAATACACAGAAAAATAGTTTTTACTCTGGTGAACAGAACTCGCTCAAATCTTCACATCGGAGGCTCAAAATTGAAACATAGCATCTATAGACATGCCTTAACATTGTTGCAAGTATGTGCCTAATCGGTGTTGTCATTGATGTCAACATATCTGTGTTGTCATTGATGTCAATTATACTCCTATCTTGTTGCTTGCTTGTAATGAGTAAGATGCTTTGTATTTACTTATGTAAGAAATCTTGATGTTGAGGATATTGAGAAAATTAGCTTCTCTGGTAGAAATAGTGAGTTGTAGTGGAAACAATGTATTGCATACAGAAGAACAATCCAAGAGATTGCTTCGCATTGAAAGGAAGCTAGGTGTGCAGAAATCGCTTCCTACACTAATTTAAAGAGGAGAGATGAGTGCAAATTCTTTTTAACCTTTACAATTACAATGTTATTAACCCAACAATGGAGATATTGTAGCAATACACATACACACAGAAAGTAGATAGAAGAGAGAGAGACAAGATATACGTGGGGAAAACCCTTACGGGTGAAAAACCCCACACTCCAAAACACAGCTCAAATGTATTACGGTAAACAATCAAGGTTACAATATAGTTATAGAGCCAATGCTCTTGTACGAGTCTTTGACACTTGTATCTGGAGATATTCTGGCAGCATAACAGTACCTGTCAATCACATAATACACCTCCTCTCCAAGCACCTATTTAAATAGAATTTACAAGGCAAAAATGGACCTTTCTTGGAATGGGCATCCAACTTGGCCTCATGGCCCAAAACCCATGCCTAGGGACACTTGTCCAACACTACAGCATGGTCATGACACTTGTCACATCACCTCATCCCAAAGAGGTCACCTATTCCCAAGTTGGGCAATGACAGGTTTTCTTACGCATCTTACAACTGTCATAGAATCTATCATAACTAACAACTTTTATAGCTATAAGAGAATCTGTCATAACTGCCTAAAAATAGCATATTCTAATTACAACACATCATCACCCTCCTTGGGGCACCCAAAGATGCCTTCTTCTAAGATGCCTTGTGAGACATGTCTTCACCTATCATAGAACCTTCCATTTACGACTCTTACATGTCATAGATTCTGTCATAGGAATATGTCATAACCATTTCAGTCAAGATTCACTTACACACTAGTCAAAGTGCTGACACATGGCAAAATACCTCTACCACTAAGTGGGACTTCTATCTCCTCATTTGAGGACAAAATTACATGTGGTCACCTTCCATGTAGGATGACACATCACTGTGCCAACTCCCACAAGATGACGAAACATGACTTGCATCCAAAATACATTAATAGGCAATAAATAAATACACAATTAATTAATAGAAGGAATTACCAAGGTCGAGACACCTTAATTCCCAACATTCTCCCACTTGTCGAACACCTTGCAAGAGCCAATGGAAATGACAGGATTTAACTGCTATAGGCCGAGAGGCCCATAGACTCTGAACACCATCTAAACTTCTCCATGCCCACTAGTTTCATCAATGCATCCGCAACATTCTTCAAAGTGTCTACCTTCTCCAAATTCACCTTCCCATGATCCTCTACCATGTATTGTACAAAGTGAAACTATACATCAATATACTTTGTTCTGGCATGGAAAGTTGGATCCTTTGCTAGGTAAATTGCACTTTGCCTGTCACAACAGCTCGTAAGCTGTCCTGCATCAACACCAACATCTGAACACAATCTCTTAAGCCAAATGGCTTCCTTGCAAGCATGAGTTGCTGCCATATACTCGGCTTCTATCATGGACAAAGTGACCATAGGTTGCCGCTTACTCATCCAACTAATTGTACCACCAAACATAGTAAACACGTAAGCACTGGTGGATCTCCTACTGTCAATGTCACCCACCCAATCAGAATCCACAAATCCATGAATACAAACAGAATGCAGAGGTCCTATAGGATTACCATGATAGCATATGGAATACTTAGAAGTACCCCTCAAATATCTGAACACTCTTTTTACTGCATCCCAATGTACCCGTCTAGGATTAGCCATAAATCGACTAAGGACTCCCACTGCTTGGGTAATGTCTGGTCTTGTGCAGACCATGACATACATGAAACTACCAACAACATTAGCAAAAGGTACTCTACTCATGTCCTCCACCTAAGAAGGAGATTTTGGACAATCATTAACATATAACTTTGTCCCCAATGAAACATGAACACACAATGGTCTACAATCTGCCATGCTAAACCTATCCAACATGGTCTTCACATACTTACTCTGGCTTAACCAAAGTTTTCTGTTAGCTCTGTCTCTTCTGATTTCCATTCCCAGAATGTACCTGGCTACCCCTAGATTTTTCATCTCAAACTGTGTTGACAACTGAGACTTCAAATCAGAAATCATATTCTTACCATTCCCAATTAACAACATATCATCAACATACAATGCAATAATGAGAATGCGATCATTGTCAAATTTGTAATACACACAATGATCTGATTTTGATCTCAAAAATCCAATTGACAACACAAAGACATCAAATTTCATATACCACATCCTAGGAGACTGCTTCAAACCGTACAAAGACTTCTGTAGTTTGCAAACCAAATTTTCTTTACCTTTCTCTATGTAATGCTCTGGTTGTGACATGTAAATCTCTTCCTCCAAATCACCATGAAGGAAAGTCATTTTCACATCCATCTGCTCTACCTCTAAGTCATAAGCTACTGCAAGAGGTAACAAGAATCGAATAGATGTCAGCTTTGTAACGGGAGAGAGAATTTCACCATAATCAATTCCCTCCACTTGTGAGTACCCCTTCGCAACCAATCTGGCTTTGTACTTTTCAACACTACCATCTGCACTGAATTTCTTCTTGAACACCCATTTACATCCAACAGGTTTCCATCCTTTAGGCAAAGGCACCAAGTCCCAAGTTTTATTCTTCTCCAAAGAATCCATCTCATCTTCCATGGCCTCCTTCCAAGAACCTACATCTTTCATGCCCATAGCCTCTGTCACAGTTCTAGGCTCATCGGTGTTAGTAAGCAAGGAAAAAGCACAACTAGAATCAAGCAATGAATAACCAAACCTATCATGTTGCTTCCTTGTTCGTGTAGACCTCCTTAAAGGCTAAGGTTGAGGTTTTGCTTCTTCTTCTAAACTTTCAGAGCTGCTAGAGTTCTCCTCATCATCAGATCTCATAGGGTCTGACGGTTCAGTCTTCTCAAGGGTAGAAGGAAACTGAACCACATCCTCTTTCTTTTTTGTTTCTTCTAGCTGTAGAACAGCGGAAGAAGGTGTTAGCTCTCTGAAAATAACACTTTTGCTATCCAACATTTTTTAAGCCACATGATCCCAAAGCTTGTATCCTTTCACACCGACACCATAGCCAATGGAAATACACTTAAGAGCCTTGTTCTCTAATTTAGACCATTTCTCCCCAGGCACATGTGCATATGCCTCAGAACCAAAAATATGAAGATGTCTAACTAAAGGCTTCTTACCAGACCACATCTCCATAGGTGTCTTACCAACAAGACCTGATGTGGAGACCTGTTTACCAGGTAGCAAGCAGTGGCTACAGGTTCAGCCCAAAACTTTTATTTGAGGCTTGCTCCACTAAGCATACTCCTAGCCTTCTCCATCAGTGTCATGTTCATCCTTTCTGTAACTCCATTTTGCTGCAGGGTGTATGGAGTTGTCTTATGTCTTTCAATCCCTTGCTCTTTACAGAACTTATCGAACTCTATCGAACAAAACTCACCACCGTTGTCAGTCCTCAAACACTTAATCTTTTTACTAGTCTGATTCTCAACAAAAGCTTTAAACTCTTTGAACTGACTAAAGACTTTAGACTTGCTTCTGAGAAAATAAATCCATGTCCTTCTACTGTAATCATCTATGAAAGATACAAAATATACAGATTTGGAAATTGAATGAACAGTAATAGGACCAAACATATTAGAATGAATAAGGTCCAACACACCAGAAGACTTGTGAGAACTAGAGTAAAATTGAACACGGTTTTGCTTTCCATATATACAATGTTCGCAAAAGTCAAACTCAAGATTATAATCATTTAACCCCTCAACGAAGTTTTTATTTTTCAGGGTTTTAAGACCCTTCTCACCAATGTGGCCAAATCTCTTATGCCATAACATTGTCTTTTCAGTAGGAAGTTTAACTCCCAGAGCATGAGCACCCTTGGGTACCCAAAATGCACTACCATCAGAATTTGATACAATAGACATTTTCACTATCGGTTCCAATGGTGGGGATGAAGTGACTGCAGCTCTTTTCTTCAAGTCAGAAGAACTATTGCACTATGAAGTGTATGCCTCCATCTGAAACAGAGTACCTCTCTGAGTACCCTTTGTAAGCACCATAGATACTCTAGTCATCTTGCATCTATCCTTTGAAAAGACAACCTACACACCTGCATCATTCAACTTACATACGGAAAGCAAGTTATGTGCCAAGCCTGGGATGTGCATGACCCTAGTGATCCCCTTCACTCGTCCATTAGGGAATCAGATTGAGACTCTTCCACGACCAACAATCTTCAGATGAGAGTTTGATGGGGAGCCTCATATGGTAAGACTTACTCCCTCTTCGCTCAGGCCGACAGTCAGTTCAACCGTCACCAAACTCTCATCGCTGTGACCTTTACCATCGGTGAACACTTACAACCTATTACCGATACGCCGATACACTAACTTAGTATATGCTTGGTGTGACTTGCTATTACCGATGGACTAAAGTTTCTATACCCTGATTCACCATTACGACTGGTCACCGTTTGTATCCGACGAAAGATACATTCTCAATATACATTCCCCACATGCTTTCTCAACATACATTCTCCCAATATGCCAATATGTGTTATCTTCAGTGCGACCCTACTCGTTGGCAAGCACGCACAACTTCTAGCCGATGTGCCGATAGTCCAACCACTCATCGGGGAGACTTGAGCTATCAGTCAGAATTATTTCAGAGTCACCGATACACCGATTCCTCCTGATGGATCTCCATTGGTGTA
Organism: Cunninghamia lanceolata; assembly: GCA_027924645.1. Lineage (NCBI taxonomy): Eukaryota > Viridiplantae > Streptophyta > Pinopsida > Cupressales > Cupressaceae > Cunninghamia > Cunninghamia lanceolata. Next base: position 3,257,609 of record BSBN01000760.1, read on the forward strand.
AATTGTCCCTTGTTACTCTGATACCCTTGATTGGTAGGACCAACACTGTCGGCACAACACCAAGTCACCTACCCGACGTACTTTGTCATCCTAATATGAACCTTAAACTACGACTTTCTTTCAATGGCTCGAACCTCTCTTTGGCCAGACCACCCTTATCGCTCCGAGCGAGTAATGTTTCGTCGATGGCCTCTGTCTCATTGATAACAGTTCCAACTCCTCCAATCAAACCCTAGCACATGGAGATGCTAGGCCGTCTACTGTGCACAATCCTCAGTCTGGAACATCTGCACCACCGAACAATGAAACAAAATAGGAAACAAATGAATATTGTATAACGAAGCCATTCCACTGATTTCGACAAAAATCTCACTAATGGAATGCTTCACATTGACATTTTGTAACAACAGAAGTATAGAAAGGAAAAGAAATCTACAACTATACAATTTGTAATTACAGAGAATGGAAAACAAATTGATGACATAGAATAGTTTGATTTCTCCTTAACATAATGCACAATTACATTTGCACAATTACATTCAATCTCCTCTTCGATCTGATTACAATATTATATGATCTTGTTCATTTCCCTAGTTTTATAAACTCGCCAGAGGAACACCAACCCATTCCAAGCGGTTGGGAGACCGATTCCAAGCGGCTGGGAGACCAACCGTCTTACTATTAACAATTTGACAAATGCAACCTACTTACTTGGGACTTACAAAGTTTGTTTTAGGTCTAGATACAAACAGAAATGATATGCATTGGTTGAATAGACCTTATTCCAACACAAAACCTAATTTTCCAAACAAACATGAATTTAAATGCCTCATGGAGGCTACCTTGTGTTAGGTGCGCCTGCACCATACACCCCACCTAGAAAAGAACTCATGTCCCATGAGTTGAGTCTATGGCTTGTACCACTATCATCCTTCACTGCATCATTCCTTCCCCATGATCTCTGGACTGCAACTTGCTTCCATGGAATCAAAAACTCATGCCTAGCATTGTAGGCTCTACTCACATCTTGCCATGAGTGAGTGCTTGCAACCAAACTTGGATGTTGCATGCCATGATTGCTTATTGTCATAACTACCTGAACATCTTCATTCAAAATCTTGGTCCATGCTTCGTGTATTGCTGCTATGGTAGAATATGATTGTACGTCAACTCTTGTGGGCTCTAGAGGACAAACAATGGTCCCTACTATGATAACATCTTCTTCTTTCCAATCAACTTGTGGCTGCTTGCAGAACTGCTCTTTGACCTTCATCTGATCTATTGCAGACATCACCATTTGATCTCCATCATTCAAAACTGAAATCACCTTCAAACTGTGATCTTTGGTAACCTCACTCCTTGAGGTATCCTCAACTTTCCTTGTCTCTTCTTCATTCATCTTTACAAACTCTTTCTTACCCACCAAAATGATCTTGGCTGCCTGTTGTGTTGCAACACCCTCTTGCAATGGTGTCATCACAATTCCATCCTTCTTGATGGTGTATGTGTTAGCATACCCATCATACAATGCTTGCCTATCAAATTGCCATGGCCTACCTAAAAGTAGGTGACAACACTCCATGGGCAAAATGTCACATAAAATTCTCTCCTTATATTCTCCAATCTGAAAATCAACATATGCTTGTTCATCTACCAAAAGTGATTGGCTATCACTTACCCAAGATGCTCTGTAAGGAGTTTGATGAGGAATCCTTTCTATGTTCAATTTATCCACCATTTCCCTAGACACCATATTATCTGTTGAATCAGAATCTATGACTACCTTGCATATTTTACCTTTACTTTTGCAGTTGATCCTAAAAAATGCTCTCCTTTGTGATGGTTTAGTCTGCACTGGTTCTTTGAGCAGTGTCCTCTTGATCATCAGATTTTCTCCCACTTCTGATGTTAAATTCACTTCAGGAGATGTCACACTTCCTGCATCCTCTTGAGTCAATATGGTTCTTCTCTCATTAGCATGAGAAGTTGAGGCCTTCTCTGGACACTTATAGGCCGGGTGTCCTATCTGATTATAGTTATAACATCTCATATTGGAGAACTTAGATTCTCTACCTGATCCATTTGTCCCACTTCTTTCATTTGGCCTTCTTCCTCGGTAGCCTCCTCTGCTACTTGAGTCTCCAACTTGCTCTTCTTGGCTAGAATCACCACTAGGCCTTTGGTTAGGACTTCTTCCTCCAAAACTGCCTCTAAAATTTCTGTCACCTCTTCCTCTACTCTGTTGCTCACCTTTCCTCTTCAGCTTCTCTTCAACTCTTAATGCTACTTGAAAGCATTTTTCCATAGTTTCAAGGGTAAAAAAACTTATCTCATCTTGAATATTGATCCTCAGACCATTTAGATACCTTGCTACCTTGGATTTTTCATCCTCCATGTACCCATAACGATGGGTGTATTTGTGAAACTCCTCGGTGTAAGTAGCCACATCCATATCTTTTTGTTTAAGGTTCTACATTTTCCTATAAATCTGCACCTCGTAGTCAGATGGAAGGAACTGGGACTTGATCTTCTCCAACATTCTGCTCCACGAAGAGACCATATTTTTCCCATTCTTTACCCTCTCTCCTTGGGTGTAGTTCCACCATGTAAGGGTAGCACCTTTGAGTTTAGTTTTTACAAACTTAACCCTCTTACTTTCGGGAACTTCCTTGTATTCGAAGTAGTTGTTTAGAGCCTCAATCCACTCCATGACTTCCTCAGCATTCATCTTCCCACTGAACATGGGGACATCTATTCGAGCCTCCGAAGAGTCCTTGCCAATTGCCTTGATGGCTTCCAAAAATTGCTTTTGTTCAACTGGTATCTTTGCCTCTTCTTGTTCCTCTTCTGCTTCCTCTTTCTCTTCTTCTTCATCTGAACCTTCCTCTATCCTTTTTCCTAACTTGATTGCCTTCAATTCTGCTTGGAGTGCTTCCCTGACTCTAGTTTTGATCATCTCTTCCATCTCTTGAAATTTCTTGACCACTTCGGTGGTCATCCCCTGTGGAGGCATATTGCTAGACTCTCCTTCGCTCTCGCTGTCTGACATAAACATTCACAGACAACACCCAAACGCCAACACTCCTGCAAATCCTCAATTTGACTACAACACAATCCTCAATCAGATGTCCATCCTACATGCTGCTACAGACCCATTCCTCTCATCCAACAACATATCCTAGAGATGCACTACCACTCTCTCTCGCAGTGGCCTCACTCTACACCCTCTTCCAACCAAACCTCTATTGGTGAATGGTCTTGATAGTCCTCATCATCGTCTGCCCACACACTACAGGAGTCCTATTCCTTCTCGCAACTAGGTGGCACGAGCAACTCTTCATCTACCTTCTTAGTGACAGAAATCAACTACACAACACCTCCGCCTAGAGCTTTCGCTGGCTCTGATACCAATATGATGGGGAGCCTCATATGGTAAGACTTACTCCCTCTTCGCTCGGGTCGACAGTCAGTTCAACCGTCGCCAAACTCTCATCGCTGTGACCTTTACCATCGGCGAACACTTACAACCTATTGCTGATACACCAATACACTAAATTAGTATATGCTTGGTGTGACTTGCTATTACCGGTGGACTAAAGTTACTATACCCTGATTCACAGTTATGACCGGTCACCGTTTGTATCTGACGAAAGATACATTCTCAATATACATTCCCCACATGATTTCTCAACATACATTCTCCCGATTTGCTGATATGTGTTATCTTTGGTGAGACCCTACTCGTCGACAAGCACGCACAACTTTTGGCCGATGTGCCAATAGTCCAACCACTCATCGGCGGGACTTGAGCTATCAGTCAGACTTACTTCGGAGTCTCCAATACACCGATTCCTCCCGATGGATCTCCGTCAGTGTAAATTATCCCTTGTTACTCCGATACCCTCAATCGGTAGGACCAACACTGTCGGCACAATGCCAAGTCGCCTACCTGATGTACTTTGTCATCCTGATATGAACCTTAGACTGTGACTTTCTTTCAATGGCTCGAACCTCTCTCCGGCTAGACCACCCTTATCACTCTGAGTGAGCAATGTTTCGTCGATGGCCTCTGTCTCACTGATAATAGCTCCAATTCCTCTAATCAAACCCTAGCACATGGAGATGCTAGGCCGTCTACTGTGCACAATCCTCAGTCTGGAACATCTGCACCGCCAAACAATGAAACAAAATAGGAAACAAACGAATATTGTACAACGAAGCCATTCTACTGATTTTGACAGAAATCTCACCAGTGGAATGCTTCACATCGACATTTTGCAACAACGGAAGTACAGAAAGGAAAATAAATCTATAGCTATGCAATTTGTAATCACAGAGAATGGAAAACAAATTGACGACACATAATAGTTCAATTTCTCCTTAACACAATGCACAATTACATTTGCACAATTACATTCAATCTCCTCTTCGATCTGATTACAATATTATATGATCTTATTCATTTCCCTAGTTTTATAAACTCGCCAGAGGAACACCAATCCATTCCAAGTGGATGGGAGACTGATTCCAAGCAATTGGGAGAAAACTAACTGATTCCAAGTGGCTGGGAGACCAATCGTCTTACCATTAACAATTTGACAATGCAACCTACTTACTTGGGACTTACAAAGTTTGTTTTAGGTCTAGATACAAACATAAATGATATGCATTGGTCGAATAGACCTTATTACAACACAAAACCTGATTTTCCAAACAAACATGAATTTAAATGCCTCATGGAGGCTACCTTGTGTTAGGTGCTCCTGCACCAGAGTTGTCACCCAGGTACACTCTTCCACCATCAAACTCTTCATACTTGCTGAACCAGCTTCGATGTGAGGTCATGTGGAAAGATGCACTAGAATCAATTAACCACACATCATCAGATGCATGGGTTGCCAGAGCTGTGATGAAGACATCACCATCATCTTTTGACTTGTCAGAATCTGAGTCTAGGACATTCTTCTTCTTCTTTTTCTTTTCCTCTTTGTATTCCTTCCAGAAATGCCCAGTTTTTCCACAGTTCCAACAGAGAGCCTGGGACTTTCCAGTAGATTTGGATTTCCATGGGATTTGGATCTACCCTTTTGAGCTTTCTTGTCCTTCTTCTTTGTGTATTGTGTGACTGTACTCATGTCTTCTTTGCTTATTACATGCTTTCCTTTTCTCCTTGGGTCTTCCACGAACTGCAAGAGCCTCTTTAGCTACTTCAGAAGACTTTCTCTGCATCTCTTCAGATAACAGTGAAGATACCACTTCATCCATTTTGAAAGTGGATGTGGTGCTCCCAATAGCCATAACAAGATGATCCCACAAGTCTGGCAAAGAACAAAGCAAGGTCATACAACGATCCTCCTCCTCCATCTTCACACCAACAGAAGTCAACTGTGCAACTAACATGTTGAAAGCATTCAAATGATCTGCAACAGATCCTCCATCCTCCATCCTCAGAGAATACAACTTCTTTCTCAGAAAAAGATTGTTCACCAGGGATTTGGCCTGATAAACATTTCCCAGCTTCTTCCAAAGATCTTTTGTGGTCTTTTCCTCATGGACATTTAACAGGATAGAGTCTGCTAGATTGAGTCTTATAAGACCCTTAGCCTTCCAATCTTTGAGATCCCAATTAGCTTGTGCCATTGCAGTTAGTTTTACACTGGAAATGGTTTCCCATAGGTCTTGATCAACAAGCATGTCTTCCATCTTAAGTTTCCATAACTTGAAATTTGTGCTATTAAACTTCTCCACCTCTAATCTTCTGGATATGCCTTCCATCTCCTTCCTATAACAAGATTATAGAATACTCTGCACAGACTCCCACTCAACCTAAGATTAGCTTAAAAAACCCCTACCCAATAGCTAGAACCAAAACTAGCCAGGCTATGATACCAACTGAAAGGAAGCTAGGTGTGTATAAATCGCTTCCTACACTAATCTAAAGAGGAGAGATGAGTGCAAATTCTTTTTAACCTTTACAATTACAATGTTATTAACCCAACAACGGAGATATTGCAGCAATACACATACACACAAAAAGTAGACAAGAGAGAGACAAGATATATGTGGGGAAAACCCTTATGGGTGAAAAACCCCACACTCCAAAACATAGCTCAAATGTATTACAGTAAACAATCAAGGTTACAATATAGTTATAGAGCCAATGCTCTTATAGGAGTCTTTGACACTCGTATCTAGAGATATTCCAACAGCATAACAGTACCTGTCAATCACATAATACATCTCCTCTCCAAGCACCTGTTTAAATAGAAATTACAAGGCAAAAATGGACCTTTCTTGGAATGGGCATCCAACTTGGCCTCATGGCCCAAAACCCACGCCTAGGGACACTTGTCCAACACTGCAGCATGATCATGATACTTGTCACATCACCCCATCCCAAAGAGGTTGCCTATTCCCAAGTTGGGCAATGACATATGCTCTTATGCATCTTATGACTGTCATAGAATCTGTCATAATTGATAGCTCTTACAGTTGTAAGAGAATCTATCATAACTGCCTAAAAATAGCATATTCTACTTACAACACATCATCACCCTCCTTGGGGCACCCAAAGATACCTTGTGACACATGTTTTCACCTATCATATAACATTCCATTTATGACTCTTACGCGTCATAGATTCTGTCATAGGAATCTATCATAACCGTTTTGGTCAAGATTCACTTACATACTAGTCAAAGTGTCGACACATGGCAAAATACCTCTATCACTAAGTGGGATGCCTATCTCCTCATCTGAGGACAAAATTACATGTGGTCACCTTCCATGTAGGATGACACATCACCGTGCCAACTCCCACAAGACGACGAAACATGACTTGCATCCAAAATACATTAATAGGCAATAAATAAATACATACAATTAATTAATACAAGGAATTACCAAGGTTGAGACACCTTAATTCCCAACATGCATTCATTGTATGATGAATATTTGTGTCTATGGATTGGAATTTATGTAGAAGTCCATCTGAAGATGCTAAGTTCCGAGTTTGAGCCTCTGGTATGAAGAATTGAGGGAGTTATGTTCACCAGATTGAAAACAACTTTTTCTGTATGTTTGGCAAAGATAGGGAGAAAGTATTATGCTCTGCATTCCTCCACATTGAAGTATTTTGATCTGCATTTCTAGAGTTAAGTCTGAGATGATGTTAAGTGCTTTCAACTTCAATGGTTCATGATTTGGTAGTCCGCAAGCTATCCTTTCTTTATGATAGTGGCTGACAGTGTTGTTCTTGTTCTTCAGTTTGAAGAATCTTCTTGACAGAGTGGTTAGAGATCATGCGGTTGTTCCTGGTGATTACAATGTGCTTGTGGATGTCTCCTGATTGTGTTCCTACCTTTGGATTGGTCTGCAAAGAGAAGTTTGGATCATGAAAGAAGAATGTTCTTAGAAAACCTAGTGTTAACTCTAGTCTTGGCTGACTTGGTTGATTTCACTATTTTCAGAGATTCATTGAAGTTTGTAGAAGCATGTTGTAGCTTGGAGGATTGTGTTTGAGTCCCAGCTAAGGCATGGTGTGTTCATAATATTTCTCTACATATTTCCTTAGCTAAATTTTGTAATAGGTCTAGACCTATTTGTGTGTATGTTTTGTAATGCCGACCTTGGAGAATGTTCCAATGGTTGATGAATGTAATGCCGACCTTGATGTACATTCCAAGGTTGATGAATTGTATAAAAGCATGTAATAGAGTTGCGAAAAGTGTGTGTGTGTGTGAATATGAAGAGATAAGTGTGAAGGTGTGAAAGAGCAAAGCAAATAAGTTATATTGTGCTTCAATGGGTGGCAGTGAGCTATTTTTTGCAGTGAGCCATGTAGGCAGTGATCCTCTATTTTTCGGTATTGTTATAACTCATATATTTCTGTGGGCTAACACCCATAGTGGTTTTTCCCTTTTACCTTAGGGTTTTCCACATAAAAATCTGGTGTCTACTGTGTTGGATGTGTGATTGTGATTAAGTTTATGATTTTATGATTTCATGGTTAAATCTGATTATAAGTAATTAAGTTGTTGATGGTTTGATATTCAAATGAAGCTAAGTTTTTGTGACAACTGATTCACCTCCCCTCTTAGTTGTTTGGTGTATTTCAACAATTAGTATCAGAGCAACAAAATGCAAGTATGTGCCCTTTGCCATTGATGTCAAAGGGGGAGAGAAATCATGTGAAAAACTCAGAAAAGAAAAGAGTGCAGATTGTAAAGAGAAAGAGGGAGAATTGTGTCTTGATTGTACTCAGAAAAGAAAAGAGTGCAGATGTGTAAAGAGAAAGGGGGAGAATTGTGTCTTGATGGTCTTTGTAGTTTTTAACATCATATGTTGCCATCAATGACAAAGGGGGAGATTGTTGCAAGTATGTGCCAAATCGGCGTTGTCATTGATGTCAACTGTACTCCTATCTTGTTGCTTGCTTGTAATGAGTAAGATGCTTTGTATTTACTTATGTAAGTAATCTTAATGTTGAGGATATTGAGAAAATTAGCTTCTCCGGTAGAAATAGTGAGTTGCAGTGGAACAATGTATTGCATACAGAAGAACAATCCAAGAGATTGCTCTGCGTTTCATGTAGGATGAATATCTATGTCTACGGATTGGAATTTATTTCGAAGTCCATATGAAGATGCTAAGTTCTAAGTTTGAGCCTTCGGTATGAAGAATTGAGTGAGTTATGTTCACCAGAGTGAAAATAGCTTTTTCTGTATGTTTGACAAAGACATGGAGAAAGCATTATGCTCCACATTCCTCTGCATTGAAGTATTTTGATCTACAGTTCTAGAGTTAAGTTTGAGATGATGTTAAGTGCTTTCAACTCCAATGGTTTGTGATTTGGCAGTCCGCAAGCTATCCTTTCTTTATGACAGCAGCTGACAATGTTGTTCTTGTGCTCCGATTTGAAGAATCTTCTTAACAGAGTGGTTAGAGATCGTGCAGTTGTTCCTAGTGATTATAATGTGCTTGTGGATGTCTCCTGATCATGTTCCTACCTTTGGATTGGTCTACAAAGAGAAGTTTAGATCGTGAAAGAAGAATGTTCTTAGAAAACCTAGTGTTAACTCCAGTCTTGGCCGACTTGGTTGATTTCACTATTTGCGGAGATTCATTGAAGTTTGTAGAAGCATGTTGTGGCTTGGAGGATTGCATTTGAGTCCTAGCTAGGGCATGGCATGTTCATCATACTTCTCTACATCTTTTCTTATCTAAATTTTGTAATAGGTCTAGACCTATTTGTGTGTATGTTTTGTAATGTCGACCTTGGAGAATGTTCCAATGGTTGATGAATGTAATGCCGACCTTGATGTACATTCCAAGGTTGATGAATTGTATAAAAGCATGTAATAGAGTTGCAAAAAGTGTGTGTGTGTGAATATGAAGAGATAAGTGTGAATATGTGAAAGAGCAAAGCAAAGAAGTTATATTGTGCTTGAATGGAATTAAATCCTGGCACGGAGTAGATGCTACTTAATCAGTTCACCACTTTGGTAGTGAGCCACCCTTTGGTAGTGAGCCATTCTTTGCAGTGAGCAATTTGGGTAGTGAACCTTGTAGGTAGTGACACTCTATTTTTCGGTATTGTTATAACTCATATATTTCTGTGGGCTAACACCCACCATGGTTTTTCCCTTTTAGGCCTTTTAGGGTTTTCCATGTAAAAATATGGTGTCTACTGTGTTGGATGTGTGATTGTGATTAAGTTTATGATTTCATGCTTTCATGGTTAAATATGATTATAAGTAATTAAGTTGTTGATGGTTTGATATTCAAATGAAGCTAAGTTTTTGTGACAATTGATTCACCCCCCCTCCTAGTTGTCTGATGTATTTCAATCTGTAGGAAAAGATATTCAATCTACAGGATATGTGAAGCAAAACACTGTACTGCTCTGGTAAATAAAGCAATTCTACACTTTGTTCTAATTCCTTAAATACTTGTTCAGACTTATTCAAATGACTTTCTTAGGTGTTGACATCAATGACAACACTTACTGCTCATACTTGTAACAATCTCCCAATTTGTCATTGATGGCAACATATGATGTGAAAAACCATCAAGACATATAATCTTGCTTTGCTTATTTGCTCCCCCTCACTTGATGTTTTCTTTGTCAACAACTTTCTTCTTAGGATTTTCACATGAACTTCTCTCCCCCTTTGACATCAATGGAAAAGGGTGCTAGACCTTTTCTTTCTTTTTGTTGCATAACTCCCCCTATCATCAACACTGCAACACTTACTGCTCTTGATCAGAAAATTCCACCTAATTTGCCTGAGGAGTAGCCTTCAAAACATCAATCCAGATGAGAGATGAAAATTTGAATACCACTAGACTGATGCATTCCTTATGCATTTTTAGTTTAGAGTAGGAGGGGTAATAACTCCTAACTTCTCCCTAAGATACTCAAAAGTATCCTTAGGCAGAGGCTTAGTGAAAATATCTACAATTTGATCCTTTGTAGACACATACTCCATCTTTACTTCGTTCTTTGTTACCTTTTCTCTTAGAAAGTGATACCTTATTGATATGTGCTTTGTCCTTGAGTGCATTACTGGATTCTTTGAAATGTTTATAGCACTTGTATTGTCACAAAAGATTGAAATTGGTTCTTCATACACAACTCTTATGTCTTTCAACATTTGCTTCATCCAAAGCACTTGAGTGCAACAACATGCTGCAACAATATATTCTACTTCTGTAGTAGACAAAGAAATTGATTCTTGCTTCTTGCTTATCCATGAAACCAATCTGTTACCCAAAATGAAAGCACCTCCACTTGTACTTTTTCTATCATCAACATCTCTAGCCCAATATGCATCTGTATAAGCATTGAGAGTGAAATCAGTATCTTTGGGATACCACAATCCATAATCTGAAGTGCCTTTTAAATACCTCATGATCCTTTTGACTGCCATTACATGTGACTCTTTGGGATCTTCTTGAAATCTTTCCACAAGACAGACTGCATGCATTATGTCTAGTCTGGTAGGGGTTAGATAGAGTAGTCCTCCAATCATAGACCTATACTTTTTTTGACCAGTCTTAGGTGATCCACCATTCTTGCTCAATTTGCAACCAGTTACCATGGGAGTACATACTGGTTTAGAATCCTCCATTCCAAACTTCTTCAACAATTCTTTCACATACTTGGACTGAGAAATGAAAATTATTTTTTTATGATTGAGTAATTTGCAGTCCTAAAAAGAAATTCATTTCACCAAACATAGACATCTCAAATTCCTTTTGCATTTCCTCAACAAATTTCTTACACATACCTTCATTGCCTCCAAAGATAATATCAACAAAGACTAGAACAATCATAATTTGATCATTATTGATTTTGAAATAGAGATTATTTTCTGTAGTACCTTTGCTGAACCCTAATTGCATCAAATACTTGTCCAACCTTGCATACCAGGCTCTAGGAGCTTGTTTGATTCCATACAGGGCTTTCTTTAGTTTGCACACCATGTCACCTTTGTTTGATAACTAGAATCCTTCCAGTTGTTCAATGTAAACTTCTTCTTCTAGCTCTCCATTCAAGAAGGCAGACTTCACATCCATCTGGTACACCTTGAAATGTTTGTGAGCAACAAAAGACAAAAACATTTTTATAGCTTCAATCATTGCCACATGAGAAAAAGTCTCTTCAAAATCTATGCCCTCAACCTGAGAATATCCTTTGCATACCAGTCTTGCTTTGTTTCTTACCACTTCACCACTTTCATTCATCTTGTTTCTAAAAACCCATTTTGTTCCAATCGCATTTTTATTAGCAGGTCTAGGAACCAATTCCCAAGTTTGATTTTTCTCTATCTGCATCAGCTTTTCTTCCATGGATTTTAATCAACTTTCATCTTTGCAAACTTCACTTACAGTTTTAGGTTCAATCTGTGAAAGCAAATAATAGTTCACCTATTCCTCTGCAACTCTTTTCCTTGTCAATACTCCTTTGCTTTTGTCACCAATAATTTAATCTTCAGAATGATTAATCCTTACATACCTAGGAGTCTTAACAACACTTTCTGGAGCCTTTTCTTCTTCAACTTGTCTATCCTTTTGTTCCACCCTTTCTTCATTGACTCTAATAGCAGGTTCATCTGATTCATAGCCACTCATATTTGATGTCATTTCTTTGTCTTCATCAACCTTCACATTAACACTCTCAATCACCTTCTTCAACATTGTGGGAAGTCTTCCATACCACAATTCATAAGGGGTTTTAGTACCATTACCTTTGACTTGGACTTTGTTTTGAATGTAGACAATAGTGTGTATAGCTTCTCTCCAATACATTTTAGGTAGATTAGCTTCCATCATCATAGACCTAGCTGCCTCTTGAACTATTCTATTCTTTCTTTCAACAACTTCATTTTGCTCAGGAGTCCTAGGAGCACACAATTGTCTCTTTATCCCATGCTCTTCACAGAAAATGTTAAATTAATTTGATGTAAACTCACCTCCTCTATCAGGCCTTAAGCATTTGATCCTCAATTCTAACTCATTCTCAACCATTGCCTTAAAATCTTTGAACTTGTCTAGTGCTTCTGATTTCTCTTTTAGAAAAGTGACCCATGTCATTCTAGAATAATCATCCATAAGCAACATAAAGTACCTGTCTCCTTGCAGACTTCTTGTTCTTGTAGGACCACATAGATCTGTATGCACTAGCTCAAGAAATCCAGCAAAAAATTGTTCTTTGCTTTTGAAACTTGTCTTTGTCTATTTTCCCAGTTGACATTCCTTGCAAATAGTATTGGCAGGCTTCACCAATTTAGGCAAATCTCTCATAGCTTGTACTAAGCTTATCTTCACCAAGTTATCAAATTTGACATGACACATCCTTCTATGCCACAACCAACTCTCATCTATTTGAGCCAACAAACAACAATTATCAGTTCCCCTCAAGTGATAAATATTACCTCTAGTTTTCTTACCAGTTGCAATTACTATTCTAGAGCTTTCCATGATCTTACATGCATTGTCCTTGAATCTCAGATCATACCCTTTATCACACATTTGACCAACACTTAAAAGATTATGCTTTAGACCTTTCACATAGAGAACATCATCTGTATTATGCTTGCCATCAAAAGAAATAGATCCTCTTCCACAGATCTTACCAACTGCATTATCTCCAAACCTAACCAATCCACCATCATATTTTTCCAAACTTACAAACTTACTTTTGTCACTGGTCATGTGATGTGAACATCCACTATCAATAATCCATTCATCCTTATCCTTCTCAACCTGGACAAACATAGCACTTTCTTCCACTGGTTTTCTTCCTTCACATAGCTAGTAGCATTAGTAGTCCACAGGTTCTTCCTTATTAGCAATAAAAAAGCATTCATTTGCACTAGTACTATTATCATCAGACTCATCATCTATTACACCATCATCATCAAGATCTCTAACATAATAGCATTTCTTGACAATTCTAGGTCTACTTTCAAATTTCTTCTTACCTCTTTCAATTCTCTCTGAACATCTGGATGCATAGTGCTCAATCTTACCACAAGAAAAACATTTGAATGGTAATTTGCCTTTGAACTTACTGGAACCTCTTTGCATTCTGTCCACAAAGTTAGCTTCAACCTCATCTAGGTCATCATCAGATTCCACAACATATTTCTAATTTCTTGAAGTCTTTTCTAAAGTGCTGGCTTTGAAAGTAGTCTCAATCTATGGCAGAGAATCACCAAATTCTCTCATTTTAAAAGCTATAAGTTTCTCGAGCAACTAATCCTTTGTAACCTTTTGCACACTCGTAACCTCTTCAATTGCTACCACCTTGTGACTATAGGATTTAGGCAATGACCTAAGAATCTTCATCACAACCTCATCCTCATTAATAATTCCTCCAAGACCTTTGATTCCATTCACAATTTCATCAATTCTCTGCATGTAGATAGTTATGTTTTCATCTTCACTCATCTTCAGGGTTTCATACCTCACCTTCAAGTTTTATAATTTGGCACTCTTTACAGAATCATCTCCTTCATATAAAATTTTCAACTTATCCCAAATCTCATGAGTATTTCCAAATCCATAACTTTTACCAACTCAATGTTAGATAAGGCATTTAACAAAGCATCTCTAGATTTTCCATTTAATTCATACTATTTGACTTCATCTTCAGATGATGGACCATTTTTAGGAATAGTATACTTTGTATCTGCCATCTTCCAAACATTATAACCAAAAGAAATGAGATGAATTTTCATTCGTACCTTCCAGAGAGCATAATTTGTTCCATCAAACTGTGGTGATTCCTTTTTGTGCGCCATCCCTGATCTATCTTGAGTTGTTAGGCTGTTTACCAAGGAACCCTCGCTTTGATACCAAATGTTGAAAATCACAATACAATTGAGAGGGGGGTGAATTAGTTGTACCCAATACTTCAAAACAATTAACACATCAACCACTTAATCACTATTATTGTATTTAACCATGAAAACATGAAATCAGAAACTTAAACACATTCACACATTAACACATGAGACGCCAGATTTTTACGTGGAAAACCCAATAAGGGAAAAACCGCAGTGAGTGTTAGCTCACAATATAATATGTAATAACAATACCAAAAATTAGAGACTCGCTACCTATAGGGCTCACTTCCCAGAATGCTCATTGCCAATGGGGTGGTTCACTGCCGGTGGGTGGCTCACTTCCAAAATTGGTGAACTGAGATAGTAGCATCTACACTATGCCAAGGTTCAATTCCATTAAAGCATAAAAGGTATCCTCTGCTCTGCTCTGCCTTTTTACTTCACAATTATCTTATCATTTTCACATCCTACACTAATTCACGACTTCATTACATGTTTTTATACAATTCATCAACCTTGGAATTTGCATCAAGGTCAGAATTACAATCATCAACCATTGGAATAATATCCAAGGTCGGGAAACATACATACATCAAGATAGGTCTAGATCTAAATAGATTTGAGAGAAAATAATGAATGTGGATCACACCAAGCCTTAGATGGGACTCAATTACAATCTTCCATGAATCAACACGCTTTACAAACTTCAAAGCACAACCACAAGTAGTGAAAACAACCAAGTCAGCGAAGACTGGAGTTAAAACTAAAACTTTCAGTAACATGCTTCATGCACGATCTGGATTATACTTTGCGGACCAATCAAAAGGTAGGAACACGATCTAGAGACTCCCACAAGTACGTTACATTCACCAAGAACATCCGCTCAACCTCTAAACACTTTATCCATAAGTTTCTTCAAACCAGAGCACTTGAACATTCCTGTCGGCCACTGTCATAAAGAAAAGATCGCTTGCGAAGCACCAAATCATGAACCATTTGAACTGAAGGCACATAACATCATCAAAAACTTAATTCCAGAACGGCAGACTGTGAAACTTAAATGTAGAGAAATGCGGAGCATAATACATTCTCTCTGTCACCATTAAATACACAAAAAAATAGTTTTTACTCTGGTGAACAAAACTCGCTCAAATCTTAAACTTGAAACATAACATCTATAGACAACCCTTAACATTACTTCCAATCTGCAGGAAAATATATTCAATGTACAGGATATGTGGAGCAAAACAATACACTGCTCTGGTAGATAAAGCAATTCTGCAC
Source organism: Cunninghamia lanceolata (assembly GCA_027924645.1). Taxonomy (NCBI): domain Eukaryota; kingdom Viridiplantae; phylum Streptophyta; class Pinopsida; order Cupressales; family Cupressaceae; genus Cunninghamia; species Cunninghamia lanceolata. The sequence goes on from BSBN01000760.1 coordinate 3,273,247, forward strand.
TTTGTTCTAATTCCTCAAATACTTGTTCAGACTTATTCAAATGACTTTCTTAGGTGTTGACATCAATGACAACACTTACTGCTCATACTTGTAACAAGTTTTTTACCTAAAAGGGTTTTCTCCATGCTACATATTGTGCTATGTGTTCAGTTCTTAATGCATGTTATTTCTGTGTAGTGTGTTTTATTTCTGTTGCAATCTCTATTGATTCTACATTATTTAGAGGACATTAATAAGGTTTGAATCAGATTTTCATTGTGTGGTTTGCATCTTCATTTATAACATCCCATCCATGTTACACATATGGTTCCTAAGGTTGTCATTGATGTCAACATTGTCACAAGGTTGTCATTAATGTCAACACTGTCACAAGGTTGTCATTGATGTCAACACTATCTTGGATGTGTGATGGTGTTCATGGTTGGATGTCATGTCCTATCCAACAGAGAAGATATAGTTCATGGTTGGATGTCATGTTGAATATAATGAGGTTACTGAAGTTCATGGTTGGATGTCATGCCTTGATCAATGCAGAGTTGAGTATGAAGTTATATTAAGATGGGAATTAGAAGCATCAAGAAGACATATTAAGATGGGAATCGTATGCATCAAGAAGATACATTAATATGGAAATTAGAAACACTAAGATGATCAGATGTGTTGCTGATTTTGAGAAGATGTTATTGGTGGCCTAAAGCATATTGTATGATCTCGCCTACTATTCCTAAGAATGCTTGTGTTGATACAAAGAAGGTTTGGCCTTTGGAAGTTGGTGACAGTTTTTGCTATAGGATGACTACCTTTGAAGACTGTTTGGGAGATTGCTCTGCATTCTTTTGCATTAGTAGTTATGGCTATGCAGTTCTAGAGCTATGTTCAGGGTGTAATGAAGGTGATAATTCTAAAGTTTCAGATCATCTGTCCTTTTGTTGTGAAAGCTATGCATGATAGAGTACCAGCATGATTTCTGACAGAATAAGGTAGTGTTGAAGGCATGTTGGAATGCTCAGTATTCCTCTAGATGTGAATTATTGCCTTTGCAGTTTTGTGGACATGGTTATGGATGTGCATTACATGCTTCCTTGTAATTTTTAGCTTCTTGGTGGTCCACAAGTTTAGTTTTTCAATGATAGTATGTTGCAGTGTGTTCCAAATTTGACTTGTTGTTCTCAGAGTTCATGGTTGAAGATGTGTGGCACAAAATATTTGATGTGCAGATTAAATGAGTGTTTGGAGATGTTGTATGAGTCTTGTAGACTCATCTAGAAAAGTTTCATGAAGATCTTTCTTATTTCCAGTACCACACAAGGTTTTCAAGTTGCTGTGGCCGCTTCAAGTTTCATGTCTTTGCTTAAGGCTGTACTATTTTCAAATGAGTGGAGTGTGAAAATGTATTTCCTTGATGTTTGATGCTATGAAGGATGTTTTGGACCTAGTTAAGCAAGTGTTGATGTCCACAAGGCATGGGTCTTCTGTTGGTGTAGTGTGTAGTCTTGTTTAGGACTTGTCCTCTACACGTTTCATGTTGTGTGTAGTCTAGATGACTTGTAAATGTGTTTTTCATTTGTCTCTCACCGAAAAGCAATGTAATCAATGTAATATCATGTATAAATTGTAGGTCAAACTGAGTTAGGCGAGGTGTGATTGCAAGGTGATTGATAAGGTTTGCAAGTAAGATAAGGAGCAGAATGAATGCATTATGATGTGCGACTGAACGAGAAATAGCAGAACTTGTAGATGCTATCCTAATTCATCTTGAAGACATATCTATGGTAGTGATCAAGTGTAGAGTGTGCCTAACTGATCCGATCATCACAAGGAAGTGTGAAGAGGTAGAATTCCAATCATCAAAGGTGTGAATTTCAATGTCAATTTTCAAATAGTAGAAGGATTGTCATACTGTAATATTTTGTGAGTTTGTTCTCAATTCAAGGAGTAGTAGATTCCTTAGGAGTGACCCTAAAACAAAGTATTCAGGGCGTAGTAGCTTCCTTGGGAGTGACCCTAAATCAAAGTTTTCAGGGAGTAGTAGCTTCCTTGGGTTGTAGCCCTAAAACAAAGTGTTATCTTGAGCTTCATATATTGTGAGTTAATCCTCACCATGGTTTTTCCCTTTTTGGGTTTTTTACATACATCTGGTGTTATGTGTTGATGTGCATTGTGTTAATCTTTCATGTTTATGTTGATGTTGTAATGCTTAAGTTTTAATCTTCTTCAAAGAAGTTAAAGTTTGATTAGACACTGATTCACCCCCCTCTCAATACCCTAGTGTGTTCAACAATCCATAGTCCCTCCTTTCCTTTGATCTTGATAAGGATTGAGGTAGATCTTGAAACATGCTTTGGTAGCCCCTTGACATAGCAAATCCTTTTGCAAAAATTCCTCTAAACATCTTATTATAGCTTATGAAGTACACTATATCCATTTAGTCGAACATCTTGAAAGACATTTACAGAGTGGGGCATGTTATTCCTTTGTGACATAGTCCTTGGAGATTCTCCATCCATCAAATTCCTAATCCATCAAACCCCTCATCCTAAATCAACTTATCTCCCATCCTTATTTCTAGACTTGGTGTTCCCTTGTCACTAGTCATATGGAGACAACCAATCCCATGCAACAACAAAAATTAAAAGACTACCCAAAAGAAAATCCAAATCCAACCCTGATCCCCAAAGAAATCCATCCAAACACAAAAAATCCAAATATATCACACTATCTAGCATAGCATCCTATCAATGCAATCCAAATCAACCCAAAACAAAAATAAAACCATCAACCTTGTCTTTAGACTTGCTCAACTCTAAGTAAATCATCATAGCTTTAGGGATATCTTGTTCCCTCATCTTCCTCCTTTGCATATATTATTGCTTAGTGGTGCAACAAAGCCAATCATTATTATATATCATTCCTAATATACTAATCATCATCATCAAAATCAGGTTCTTAGTTTGACTAGGGGTGAAATCTTATTTTCCACTTTTGTATCTTATTTTCCTAAGTATCTTTTCACACTAACACTTCCAACACATAAGGTGTATAAGAATGTTGGTCTTGATCGCTATTCTAATCCAAACTCAATAATCCACCATCCCAAGTATGGTAAGTCAAGAATGCTCCAACCCAACATAAATCACCAATCTATCCACCTAAATCCTATGAACCTCAATCACCCAATTCCACATCCAACATCTCCTACCCAAATCCAAAATCACACCTCAAATCTAAAAACCCTAAATCCCAAATCCACCGCATTGTGGCAACAATACTTTATCATAAGGGCTATGATAGTACCCTATCAAGATGTAAACATTTGAATAAGGCCAACTCTATTATCAATGAGGATCACACCAACATCAATGGATTGTACATGAGCACTATGATCCTGATGAAGCAATTACTCCAGGCAGGTCACTACTGGCATGTTATAATAAAAGCATCTACATTGGATATATCAGATGGACAAGGACATGTGAATACCCTCTATGTTAAGGTTAGTCGATAGAAGATATCAATTAAATGCAAATAAAGATTAAACAGAGGAATTAAAAATACACAGAAATAATAACAGCGAGAGGTAATTTTAACATGGTTCACCCAAACTCGGGCTACATCCACCAACAGAGAGTCCAATATTATTATCCAGTAAATCAAACCAATTACAACTAGCAATCCCTGCATCTCAATACCGTTGCAAATGCTACAATACAATATCAATGGAAACCCTAACCCTTAGCTATTTTTATCAAGACTTATGTCAGTTAAATAATTTAGGGGGAAACCACGCTGATAAAAGTGGGGAAAATTTAACCTCTGAGTCTGATTAGGCTCCATATTACAACAATCTCCCACTTGGAGACTAATCATAACATCGCTGACCTTGTAGCTCCCATTGAAATAAACACCCTGGACTCTGTTGTTCTAATTTTATTGTTTTCAGTCTTGAAGATGAACCAAAGCTGAAGAGGAGCTCAGCTTCTCCCTTGTCACTGACTTCGTAAACATATCTGCTGGATTTTCATCTATATGTATCTTTTCTAGATGTAACTGTCCATCATCCAACACCGATCAAATGAAGTGATACCTCAACTGTATGTGTTTGGTCTTTGAATGCAAGGCATAATTCTTTGCAATATGTACGACACTCTGGCTATTTGTAAACAAATAACTATTAGCCTGTTGTTTGCTCAATTCTTCCACGAAAGATTGTAGCCATATCATCTCCTTGCTTGCCTCTATTGCAGCTACATACTCTGCCTCCGTGGTGGATAAATCAACCACCTTTTGCAACTTGGAGATCCAACTCACCATTTTCCCACCTACAGTAAAGACATAACTTGTAGTACTCTACTTGGTATCAATATCCCCTACCAAATCTGAGTCTACATAACCTACTAAATCAGTATTAGAGCCCCCAAAACATAAGTGTTTATTGGATGTACCTCTCAAATATCTAAGAATCCATTTTACCGCATTCCAATGCTCCAATATGGGATTACTCATATACTTGCTTACGACTCCTACAACATGTGCAATATCCGGTCTCGTGCATAACATGGCGTACATTAAACTTCCTACAACTGAAGCATATGGTACCTTGAACATTTTTTCTTCATCCTCTTGTGTCTTAGGACACATCTCCTTAGTTAATTTTAAATGACTAGGCAAAGGTGTGCTGACAACTTTTGCATTCTCCATATGGACTCTCTGCAACACCTTTGCAACATAATCAGCCTGAGACAGAGTCAATTTTCTATTCTTCCTATCTCTGCAAATTTTCATACCAAGGATTTGTTTTGTTGCCCCCAAATCCTTCATAGCAAATGACTATGCTAACTGTTGTTTTAACTCTCTTATGTGATCCATGTTAGACCCTACTACAAGGATGTCATCAACATATAAACAAAAAATAATGTAGCTGTCATTATCCAACCTCTTAAAATAAACACAATGGTCAGAATTACACCGACTGCAACCTTGCTTAGCCATAAAACTATCAAATTTCAAATACCATTAATGAGGTGCTTGTTTCAAGCCATACAAACTCTTCTTAAATCTGCACACCAATTTCTCCTTACCTGTAACCTCAAATCCTTCTGGCTGTTCCATATATGTCTCCTCCTCCAAATCACCATGGAGAAAGGCAGTTTTCACATCTAGCTGTTCCAAATGCAAATCTTTAGCAGCCACAATACTTAAAACAACACGAATAGAAGTCATCTTAATAACCGGAGAAAAAATCTCATCAAAATCAATGCCCTTTTTCTATGCAAATCCTTTTACAACTAGCCTGGATTTAAATCTTTTCTTACCTCCATCTTCCTCTTTCAACCTATAAACCCATTTGTTTGGTAAAGCCTTTTTACCCGCAGGCAACTTACATAATTCCCATGTCTGATTTTTTAGCAAGGAGTTGATTTCTTCTTTCATTGCAATCTCCCATTGGACCTTTGTATCCACCTGCATAGCTTCATCATACCCTTCTGATTCACTAGCATCTGTTAACAAAATAGAATACAAAGAGGGAGAAAACCTTTCAGGAGGTCTACTTAGCCTTGTTGACTATCTAACATTCACTGGAGTTTGTGGTTGTTATCACCCAGTTTTGCACCCTTGCATGATGCTGTTAAAGCTCCGCAAACTGGAATAACATGGGATTGATCTCTAAGTGTGGGACTTTGCTAAATGAGATCAAACCTCTGGAGAAGGCCGGCTTCCTTGTCTAGCTATCACTTGAAACTACTAAATTTTTTGGGGAAAAAGGGAGAGAGAATGCTTGTAATGAAATGAAATAGAACACTTGAAAAATAAAGGGTGATGCACCAGACAGATTAAAAGAAACTTCCACAAAACTAAAGGATGCACAACACAATCAGAATATGGCAAGTAAGTATACACAGGTTAGATGACTCTAGCAGAGGCGAGAAGCAATATGATTGAGAGGAATACAACATTCACAGACAAACCATATGCAGATTCACACAGAACCAGAAAAATCAGTAAAGAGGTAAAAATAACTTGCATATATTTGACAGAGAGGCAAGGTTACAGTATATGAAAACTCTGTTTGGAAATAAAAAGACCAAAAATGCCAAAAAATTTCCAACCATATTTACAACATATGAATGCATATATATAGCATTCCAAAACTATCCTAGGGCGGTTACAAAAATTTGCTCTATGAGCTGGAATCGAAAAAAATCTACATTAATGTCAGTCCAGCTGCATCAGTCATGGCGTCAAATCTGACATTGAGCAGATATGAGATATTTTGAAGTCTTGAATGCAAGCAACTTACTCATCGATCTGTAGTAGAAAAGATGAAAATATCTGGAAGAGGAAGGTGGAAAGATATTTCTGATCATCAATGTGAGCTGCTTCATCTTTGTGCAGTAATGAATGCCCAAAAAATATCTTCATCTGCTGAAAGTCGTTGCTGAAACATCCATTCGGTTAAAATGTGCAACTCCAGATCTAAAAATTGAAAAGTGACAAAATCTCTCGAAAACCCTGCCAAAAGAAAGAGGGGACAAAAACATGCAACTTTGCCTCTTACAGCATGTCAAAATTTGCCAAAATGGAGGAGATACAGGCGGTCAAAGTTTGGTCAACCACTTGTATATACTGCATCTACATCTGTGTATATCGCTTGCATCTTGGCGCCTAAATTGGCATTCAAAAACTCATCTGAAACTCCTTCTGCACATACATGGCGCTTTGCATATCGGGCCCTGTATATCCCTTTGAATTTTTGAAATTGTATATACATACAATTTCCCCTTGTATATGCAGGCCCTACCACTTGTATGTTGGCTTGTATCTAGCCCTTTGTATATTCCTGCATACATGCAAATATACAAACACCCATTCATACAAATCGGACTTGAAACCTTTATGTGCCGAACTTGATCTTCGATTGAAATCTGCCTTGTATATTTCATTTGTATCTTTCACTTGTACATTGCAATATACAAGTCCATATACATGCAAGCTATGGACTCCAACCCTTTATGAAGCAAACTGGAAACACTTTTTGAAATCTAGCTTGCATGTGGCCATGGTATATTTGCTTGTATATGCGAACATACAAGCGCCATATACATACAAGTCGGACCCCAAAAGACCATTAAGTATATTTGATTGCCTTGTCGGGTCCGACTTGTATCACTTCCTTTTGTATATTTCTGACTTGTATATGCGTGATATACAAGCCACTATTCACGAGATCCTTTATATGTCAAAAAATACAATCCTCCTTGTATATGCGTGGGCCCCACCTCTTGTATGTTGGTGATATACAAATGCCTTTGTATATTTTCTCCTTGGCACTGTAGCAAATGCATATATTGGCCCTGTATGTGCAAATATACAACTCCCCTATATACAAATAGGACATCTTCGATGGAATATACCTGCGATGCATATTTTTCATTGTATATAGCCGTTTGTATGTTCGAACATACAAGCAATATACAAGCCATTTTTGATATGCAAGCGCGGAATATTTTGAGGAATCTTCAACGTATATCACCTTGTACATTTTCTGCCTTTGCATCTTTTGGCGAATGTACATTCCACTGTAGCACATGTATATCCGCCGCCCTTGTATATTTTCAATGCATATTTCTTTGTATCTTTCACTTGTACATACGAATATACAAGCCAAATATACATTCCATCCTTGTATATTTTTCATGCAACCAGATATACAAACCAGGAATATTTTGGGAATCTGTGAAAGATTCCCCCTTTGCACATGCATTTCCTTGGTTCGATATACATTCTGAAATGCATAAAAACTCAATTTTTTTTTAATATTTTCTTAGGCCGATGTAGATTTGCAAGCCCCCCAAATGTACATTCAAACTGTATGTTGACCAAAACTTTGACCATCAATAACTTCTTGATTTGGCCGAATTTCGGGGTGATGTAAAAAGCAAACCTGCCTATTTTTTCAAGCTCTTTCCAATGGTAAGGTTTTTTTTAGGCAATTTGGCACTTTTCATTTTTAGGCAACATTTTCCAAAGGATTTTCAAGGAAAAAACCAAGTTGACTGTTTGGATCTGGTCAGAGGAAAAAATGGGTCAACAATTTGGTGACTTCTATGGGATGTTTGCCTGCTAAACATAAGATCAATGGCCTTATTGTATCCATTGGGCATGGAGTCACATAGAGACTAAAATACAGATATTTCTAACCTTAGCAAAACAAGATAGAGCAATGAAGAACACTTGGAAGATCAAACCAAGACAAAATGTTGAAAGCAAACCCTTTCAACTATGCTAGACAGCATTTAGGGAAAGCAAAAAGGGATCCAAACTAATGTGTAGCAGCACTTATTGAAAACAAGAAATCTAATCTACCGATTTACAAGGCACTCATACCTCAAAACACCTCTTTAGGTGTATCCCATTGACTGGGATAGGTAGATTTAGTCCATCCATATTTGCTAACTGAAATGCATTGTGCTCCTTGCATTCAGTAATAAGAAATGGGCCACTCAACATGCTGTCAAACTTGGAATGTCTTCCTGGTCTGCTCTTCAATTCATCCCATTTGAGCACCATGTCACCCATTCTAAAGTTCCTGGGGGTGGCCTTCTTATCAAAATTTCTTTTTTTTTAAGTTGATGATATTCCATAGTCTTCATAGCCTTGTCTCTGATTTCTTAAAGCTCCATAAGCTGTGCATATCTGACAGCCATGGGGTCTTCCTCTTCAAACATCTCCAGCTGATTCATGATGTCCAATGCTGGCAGTTCTACAGAGATAGGCAACCTTGCTCCTTTCCCATATACTAACGTGTATGGAGAATTTCTAATGGACCTCTTAGGAGTTATTCTATCTGCCCATAAGGCATATTTTAAATTAGTGTGCCAGGTCCTCTAGTTGTCCTCCATTGATCTTTTAATAATCCTTATGAGATTTTTGTTGGTAGACTCAGCCAAACCATTACTCTGTGGGTAATAATTAGAAGAAGTATTCAGATAGATCCCATTCTTGATAGCCCAATCAGTTATCTTTAGGCGAACAAAGGCTAAAGCATTGTCACAGATGATTGACTCAGGAACTCCAAATCTGGATATCAAATCATGATAAAAATTCAAGACAGCATTTTCATTGGATTCCTTCAGGGCCACTGCTTTAGTCCACCTTGTGAAATAGTCTGTAGCTATAAGTATCCACCTGTGGCCCGCATTTGATGGTGGGTTAATAGGACCTATGAAGTCAATACCCCATCTTAGGAAGGGCTGCTCTACATGAATTGGCCATAAAGGTAAGGCTGGCAGCCTTTCTTTCCCTGCAAAAATGGCACATTTTATACATTTCCTAGCCCATGCATGGGCATCCTTAAATAAGCTGGGCCAGTAATAGCCAGCTCTGATTACTTTCCAAGTAGTAGTCCTCGAGGTGAAATGACCCCCCGCTGTTCTATCATGGAATTCATGCAACACCTTTTCAGTCTGATCTTCAACAATGCATCTCAGCAATACACCATTAAAATCTTTCCTAAAAAGAGTGTCATTAATCAAAACGTATGGAATGGACTGCAATCTATAATATCTTCTCCTGGTTTTATCCAGACCTGTTGGAAATTTGCCAGTTTGTAAAAAATGAGTCATATCAGTAACCCAACTTGTGCCCACTGGCTCTGAATTATCTTGAGGTGCATCCTCAATGGTCAAAAGCGTCTCATCCCCTTTGTTGGAACTGGTAGCGAGCTACTCGCTGAGTCCCTTGCCTTTGACAAGCTTGGTTACCTGGATATCCACGTCATATTCCATGACCTTGGTGATCCAGTCGACTCTTTTCTCATTTATATGTTTTCTCAACAGGAACTCCTTCATGCTGGGATGAGCCACCATCAAATGTATCTTGTTATTAGAAACAAGATGCCAAAATTTCTTGAGGCTCCTTATCACTGCAAGGACGTGCTTCTCAACAAAGCTGTACCATTGCTCATATTCTTCCAGCCCCTGACTGAAAAAAGCAATTGGCTGCTCAAAGCCGCTACTCTGCTTCTGCACTAAAATCGCAGAGATTGTATCTAGGCCACCATAAGCATATAGAATAAAATCTCTGGAAAAGTCAGGATGTACCAAGGTTGGCGCAACTGACAATGCTTCTTTTATAGACTCAAAGTTGAGTCTGGCCTCTTTTGTCCAACTAAAAATTGTATTCTTCTTCAACATGGCTGTCAAAGGCTTCAAAAGATTCGCAATATCAGGGATAAATTTTCGTAGAAAATTAATTCTTCCAATAAAACTTTGTAATCCCTTCTTATGACTGGGTAAGGGTAGCTCCAGAATAGCTCTTACTCTTTCAGCATCAATGGTAATACCTTTTTTTGAGACAACGTGCCCTAACAACTTGCCTTCATGGACAACAAAAATGCATTTGTTTGGATTAAGGGATATCCCAAACTCTTGGCATCTCTCAAAAACTTGCCTTAAGTGGGATAAATGCTCAGATGCATTCTTGGAGAAAAATGTTATATCATCTAAGTACACCAGCACCAGTTTGTACAACAAACCCTTGAACGCCATATCCATGGCTCTTTGAAAAGTAGAGCCAGCATTTGAGAGGCCGAAGGGCATTCTTTGGTAGGCCATGGTCCCCCATTTGGTAGTGAATGTGGTTTTAAATTGATCCTCCTTGACCAACACTTGATTGTAGCCAGAAAATCTATCAAGCAAGGAGAATCTCTCAGAGCCAGCTACTACTTGTAGAATCTGCTCCATTGACGGAAGTGGGTAGTGGTCTTTTAGAGAGGCTCTGTTTAGGTCCCTGAAGTCGACACATAGCCTAATTTCTCCATTCTTTTTTCTCACAAGGACAAGGTTTGAGACCTAAGAAGTATGCTTGATTGGAAAAATGATTTTCCCCTTAATTAGTTTAGTCAGTTCTTTAATCATTAGAGGCTCAAGCTTTGGATTTAGGGGTCTCTGCTTCTGCCTTACAGGCTTTGTACCTGGTTCCAACTCTATGGTATGCTGGGCAATATGAGGATCAAATCCCTTTAGGTCTGAATAATCCCAAGCAAATACCTCAAATTCCTGACAAAGAGCAATAAAAGCTCTCCTGTCCTTAGCTGAATAGATTTTACCTATTTTGAGGAGTTTTCCCTTAAAAATTTCTAACTCCTCATAATGCTCCTCCTTAATCTACATGCTGATCTTGCTTTTCTTTAATTGATCATCTGTGCCAAAAATAGACTCCGAGGTTACCAATCCCTTGGGCAGCTTATTTGTTCTCAACTCCACAAATTGATCATTACCATATTGTTGATTGAGCTTATCCTGATTTATCATAGAAAATTCATCTTCTTCCAATAAGAAATGCAGGATCTACTCATCACTTTCAAAAACTTGCCAGTGAATATTATTATCAGGGATAGAATGTCTATCCACTATCTTTACATGAGGCTGCATCTTTTCTCATTGAATATCACTAGGGATATCAAACTGTGCCCCAATCATGGCTAATCTATTAGCATGGGAGTTATGATCCCTTGGAATGGATATCAAGTTAAAAGCATCAAACTCCTCAATCATGTTCTAGACCCTATGCTTATAGCCCTTCAAGGTATCATTTTTGGTAAGATGCAGTCCTCTTACCTGATTTACAATTAGTTCACTGTCCCCAAATACTTGCAAACAACCAATTTTCTTCTTTCTTGCCCAATGCAATCCCTGGATTAGCCCCTCATATTTAGCAGTTTTATTGGTGCATGAGAAGGCAAAATGGAAAGCAGCATAATATTTTTTGCCCTGTGGGGATACAAGCATTGCTCCACCACCGGATCCATTTCTGCTCCTTGAGCCATCAACATACATTTTGCACACTCCATTTTGCTGCTCTGTGTGCTGTCCTGCATCCTTTACCATACTTGGAATTGCTGCCTCAGGCCCATGTAGTACGTAAATCGCCATACCGGTTTCTTGAATATATGCCTCAGGGTCATCTATAACATTTTCTGAGGACCATTCCCTTAAGAGTACCTCTAGTATGTTTTTAGCTTGTAGTTCTTGAGCAGCAACTAATTCAGGATCATCAGAAATAATATAATTTGCATTGACAACACTTGATGTGCAGGGCTCTATGTGATGATTTGAAAGTAAATCAGATTTTAAAGTTACTTTGGTGCCATATCTGGTCCTAAAAAACATATGGGACCAGTATGAAGATAAGTATCCTCCTATTTTGGCTGTGAATTCTCTTGATAGGCACATAGCAAAATGAGGAGGCAGGTCTATGATGAAGACCTCTTGGAAGACGGAAACATTGGGACAGGCATGTAGATTAAGACCTAAGTCTTTTATTACACCCACAATATTAACAGCTGTGCCATCTAATTGGAGTACACCCTTCTCAAGAGGCTGGTATTTGAGCCCTAACTGGTCTGCAATTTTTCTAGGCATCACAGAATTGCTTGCTCCATTATCCACCATGCAATTATGAACTAATTTGTCTCCAATTATCAATGATATATAAAATGGGAGTGGCTTGGCACTTTTGTTAGGTTGTTTGCTGTTATCCTCGGAGGAATTAGTAAGGACTGCCCTATTTGGGTCAACAGTTGTATCATTGGACACTTTCAAATCAGATAAGGTAGATTGCAATATGTCTTTCTGACCAAGGATGGCTAAAGAATCCCACATAGACATTGTCACATTCATCTTTTTCATATTTTCAATAATATTGAAAGGTGGAATGGCATTCACCTTCTGATTTGATCTCGTAGCAGCACCCTCTGCCTGTAAATGAGGCATCTCCCTTGCTTTTGCTGGGTCATTTCTTTACAAAATATGGGGAATATGGGGTGCAGGAACATCAGTAGGTGCTTTTCCTTTATTTGCTGCTTGGTCTACCTCATAACCCCTTTTTTTTGCTCTTGTATTTGCTACAACTAAGGTGTTATCGCTGTTTATGCCACAAAATTCACCTTTGTGCCAGTTCATGAAAGCAGAATCATTCTGAGGTCGTTCCTGTTGTTGCACACTCCCATCATTTGGTGTACTTGGTTGTGAGGCTGACACATTTTGCACCATTAAAGCCTAATTTATGACTCCATTTGAATAGGCTGCTTGACTGTGTGGCTGATTGCATGGATAGCACCACTCATAATCAGTTGCTAATTTGTTCTGAGCAGGGACAAGGTCCCTTACTGTATTAATGGGCATTGGATTATAAGGCTGAAAAGGCCTCTGATTGACATTCTGCCTGGGACCTTGATAATTACCTTGATATTGAGGCTTGTCTGCTTGGTAAGGCTGATTATGGCTTTGAAATGGTTGATTCTGCCCCTGACTAGGTTGCTGATAAGGTTGAAAGGGCCTCTGGGATTGTTGCTTCTTTATGTTTACCAGTTCATTTCTAAATGTTTGAAGGATGCCCTCAATCTTTTGTTGACTATTTTTAATCTCTTTCAACTCTTGCGATGAACTCGAGGCAGCAGGTTCAGAATTGGCAATACTTGGTAATGTTGCCACAATAGGCAAAGGGGGAAAATATGGGATTGGCAAACGCGTTGAAGCCTGAATCTCAGGGAAAATAGGCACTGGCGGTCTGGGTGCTATTTTTCTGGCCTGAATCAGATTATTCTCTGCCCTAATGGCTAATTCATATGCATTAGGTAAACTATTACCTCCTAATGATTGAATCATTACTGAAATATCACTATTCAGGGCTTTCAAAAAATACAAGAATGCATACTCAGCTGGAGGTCTTACCATGGCAGGGATTCTGTCCCATGTCTTCTGAAATCTGAAGTTAAAATCCATCATTTGCTCCTAAGGAGCTCTCTTTATAGTTGTCATTTGTTCAACCAATGACAGGTTGTCTGATTTATCTTGAAATTGTTTATTCAATCTGTCACCTAGGTCATCCCAGGTTCCTATAGTCTGCATCGGTAGACTCCTGAACTATTGCAATGCTTTCCCTTTGAATGAAGTAGCCAGCAACCTGATGGCTATATTTTGCTGGGTGACATGATGTACTCCACATAGAGATGCTATGTCTCTAATGTGCTCAATAGGGGTAGTCTGATTTTCCCTTGTGAAATAGAGTAAATTCTTCAAAGCTGCCATGGGTATGACATCATGTACCGTGAGATTCAAAGGGCTACCCCCATCAAAAGTCACGAATGGCTGATTCCTTGCCATCTGAACAGCTGTAGGTAGATTTGTTTGAGTTACTACAGGAACTACAGAAGCAGCTAGTCTGAAACTTGGGCAAGTTGACTGTACTCTTTTGGAAACTGGAGTCCTTGCTACAGCTCTGCTCTGTCTCCTAGGTGGAGAAAGTTGTAGATAATTAAACGAGCTTGAACTTGAACTCCTAGTTTGTATCTTTCTCATAAAATGTAAAAACAGAACTAGTCTGCTTATCCTTCCTCAGTGTGAGTCGCCAGATATGCAGGTTTAACCGGGTTGCGTTCCTAACTTCATAGTTTGGTCCCACCGGGCATGCCAAAAATTGTTATCACCCAGTTTTGCACCCTTGCATGAAGTTGTTAAAGCTCTGCAAACTGGAATAACATGGGATTGATCTCTAAGTGTGGGACTTTGTAAATGAGATCAAACCTTCGGAGAAGGCCGGCTTCCTTGTCTAGCTATCACTTGAAACTACTGATTTTTTTGGGGAAAAAGGGATAGAGAATGCTTGTAATGAAATGAAATAGAACACTTGAAAAATAAAGGGTGATGCACCAGACAGATTAAAAGAAACTTCCACAAAACTGAAGGATGCACAACACAATTAGAATATGGCAAGTAGGTATACACAGGTTAGATGACTCTAGCAGAGGCAAGAAGCAATATGATTGAGAGGAATACAACATTCACAGACAAACCATATGCAGATTCACACAGAACCAAAAAAATTAGTAAAGAGGTAAAAATAACTTGCATATATTTGACGGAGAGGCAAGCTTACAATATGTGAAAACTCTGTTTGGAAACAGAAAGACCAAAAATACCAAAAAATTTCCAACCATATTTACAACATATGAATGCATATATATAGCATTCCAAAACTATCCTAGGGCGGTTACAAAAATTTTCTCTATGAGCTGGAATCGAAAAAAATCTACATTAATGTCAGTCCAGCTGCATTAGTCATGGCATCAAATCTGACATTGAGCGGATATGAGATATTATGGAGTCTTGAATGCAAGCAGCTTACTCATCGATCTGCAGTAGAAAAGATGAAAATATCTGGAAGAGGAAGGTGGAAAGATATTTCTGATCATCAATGCGAGCTGCTTCATCTTTGTGCAGCAATGAATGCCCCAAAAATATCTTCATCTGTTGAAAGTCGTCGCTGAAATGTCCAATCGGTTAAAATGTGCAACTCCAGATCTAAAAATTGAAAAGTGACAAAATCTCCTGAAAACCCTGCCAAAAGAAAGAGGGAAAAAAACATGCAACTTTGCCTCTTACAGCATGTCAAAATTTGCCAAAATGGAGGAGATACAGGCGGTCAAAGTTTGGTCAACCACCTGTATATACTGCATCTGCATCTGTGTATATCGCTTACATCTTGGCGCATGAATCAGCATTCAAAAACTCATCTGAAACTCCTTCTGCACATACATGGCACTTTGCATATCGGGCCTTGTATATCCCTTTGAATTTTTGAAATTGTATATACATACAATTTCCCCTTGTATATGCGGGCCCTACCACTTGTATGTTGGCTTGTATCTAGCCCTTTGTATATTCCTGCATACATGCAAATATACAAACACCCATTCATACAAATCGGACCTGAAACTTTTATGTGCCGAACTTGATCTTCGATTGAAATCTGCCTTGTATATTTCATTTGTATCTTTCACTTGTACATTGCAATATACAAGTCCATATACATGCAAGCTATGGACTCCAACCCTTTATGAAGCAAACTGGAAACACTTTTTGAAATCTGGCTTGCATGTGGCCAAGGTATATTTGCTTGTATATGTGAACATACAAGCGCCATATACATACAAGTCGGACCCCAAAAGACCATTAAGTATATTTGATTGCCCTGTCGGGTCCAGCTTGTATCACTTCCTTTTGTATATTTCTGACTTGTATATGCGCGATATACAAGCCACTGTTCACGAGATCCTTTGTATGTCAAAACATACAATCCTCCTTGTATATGCATGGGCCCCACCTCTTGTATGTTGGTGATATAAAAATGCCTTTGTATATTTTCTCCTTGGCACTGTAACAAATGCATATATTGGCCTTGTATGTGCAAATATACAACTCCCCTATATATAAATAGGGCATCTTCAATGGAATATACCCGCGATGCATATTTTTCATTGTATATAGCCATTTGTATGTTCAAACATACAAGCAATATACAAGCCATTTTTGATATGCAAGCGCAGAATATTCTGAGGAATCTTTAATGTATATCACCTTGTACATTTTCTACCTTTGCATCTTTTGGCAAATGTACATTCCATTGTAGCACATGTATGTTCGCTGCCCTTGTATATTTTCAATGCATATTTCTTTGTATCTTTCACTTGTACATGTGAATATACAAGCCAAATATACATTCCATCCTTGTATATTTTTCATGCAACCGGATATACAAACTAGGAATATTCTGGGAATCTGCGAAAAATTCCCCCTTTGCACATGCATTTCCTTGGTTCGATATACATTCTGAAATGCATAAAAACTCAATTTTTTTTTTATATTTTCTAAGGCCAATGTAGATTTGCAAGCCCGCCAAATGTACGTTCAAACTGTATGTTGACCAAAACTTTGACCATCAATAACTTCTTTATTTGGCCGAATTTCGGGGTGATGTAAAAAGCAAACCTGCCTATTTTTTCAAGCTCTTTCCAATGGTAAGGTTTTTTTTAGGCAATTTGGCACTTTTTCATTTTTAGGCAACATTTTCCAAAGGCTTTTCAAGGAAAAAACCAAGTTGACTGTTTGGCTCTGGTCAGAGGAAAAAATGGGTCAACAATTTGGCAACTTCTATGGGATGTTTGCCTGCTAAACATAAGATCAGTGGCCTTATTGTATCCATTGGGCATGGAGTCACACAGAGACTAAAATATAGATATTTCTAACCTTAGCAAAACAAGATAGAGCAATGAAGAACACTTGGAAGATCAACCCAAGACAAAATGTTGAAAGCAAACCCTTTCAACTATGCTAGACAACATTTAGGGAAAGAAAAAAGGGATCCAAACTAATGTGCAGTAGCACTTATTGAAAACAAGAAATCTAATCTACTGATTTACAAGGCACTCATACCTCAAAACACCTTTTTAGGTGTATCCCATTGACTGGGATAGGCAGATTTAGTCCATCCATATTTGCTAACTGAAATGCATTGTGCTCCTTGCATTCAGTAATGAGAAATGGGCCACTCCACATGCTGTCAAACTTGGAATGTCTTCCTGATCTGCTCTTCAATTCATCCCATTTGAGCACCATGTCACCCAGTCTAAAGTTCCTGGGGGTGGCCTTCTTATCAAAATTTCTTTTTGTTGGAAGCTGATGATATTCCATAGTCTTCATAGCCTTGTCTCTGATTTCTTGAAGCTCCATAAGCTGTGCATACCTGACAGCCATGGGGTCTTACTCTTCAAACATCTCCAGCTGATTCATGATGTCCAATGCTGGCAGTTCTACAGAGATAGGCAACCTTGCTTCTTTCCCATATACTAACGTGTATGGAGAATTTCCAATGGACCTCTTAGGAGTTATTTTGTCTACCTATAAGGCATATTTTAAATTAGTGTGCCAGGTCCTTTGGTTGTCCTCCATTGATCTTTTAATAATCCTTATGAGATTTTTGTTGGTAGACTCAGCCAAACCATTACCTTGTGGGTAATAATTAGAAGAAGTATTTAGATAGATCCCATTCTTGATAGCCCAATTAGTTATCTTTAGGTGAACAAAGGCTAAAGCATTGTCACAGATGATTGACTCAGGAACTCCAAATCTGGATATCAAATCATGATGAAAATTTAAGACAACATTTTCATTGGATTCCTTCAGGGCCAATGCTTCAGTCCACCTTGTGAAATAGTTTGTAGCTATAAGTATCCACCTGTGGCCTGCACTTGATGGTGGGTTAACAGGACCTATGAAGTCAATACTCCATCTTAGGAAGGGCTGCTCTACATGAATTGGCCGTAAAGGTAAGGCTGGCAACCTTTCTTTTCCTGTAAAAATGGCACATTTTATACATTTCCTAGCCCATGCATGGGCATCCTTAAATAAGCTGGGCCAGTAATAGCCAGCTCTCATTACTTTCCAAGCAGTAGTCCTTGGGGCGAAATGACCCCCCGCTGTTCCATCATGGATTTCATGCAACACCTTTTCAGTCTAATCTTCAGCAATGTATCTCAGCAATACACCATTAAAATCTTTCCTAAAAAGAGTGTCATTAATCAAAACGTATGGAACGGATTGGAATCTATAATATCTTCTCCTGGTTTTATCCAGACCTAATGGACATTTGCCAGTTTGTAAAAAATGAGTCATATCAGTAACCCAACTTGTGCCCACTGGCTCTGAATTATCTTGAGGTGCATCCTCAATGGTCAAAAGTGTCTCATCCCCTTTGTTGGAACTAGTAGCGAGCTGCTCGCTAAGTCCCTTGCCTCTAACAAGCTTGGTTACTTGGATATCCACGTCATATTCCATGACCTTGGTGATCCAACCGGCTCTTTTCTCATTTATATCTTTGCTCAACAGGAACTCCTTCACGCTGGGATGAGCCACCATCAAATGTATCTTGTTATTAGAAACAAGATGCCAAAATTTCTTGGGGCTCCTTATCACTGCAAGGACGTGCTTCTCAACAAAGCTATACCTCTGCTCATATTCTTCCAGCCCTTGACTAAAAAAAGCAATTGGCTGCTCAAAGCCGCTACTCTGCTTCTGCACTAAAATCGCAGAGATTGTATCTAGGCCGCCATAAGCATACAGAATAAAATCTTTGGAAAAGTCAAGATGTACCAAGGTTGGCACAATCGACAATGCTTCTTTTATAGACTCAAAGCTGAGTCTGGCCTCTTTTATCCAACGAAAAATTGTATTCTTCTTCAACATGGCTGTCAAAGGCTTCAAAAGATTCACAATATCAGGGATAAATCTTCACAGAAAATTAATTCTGCCAATAAAACTTTGTAATCCCTTCTTATGACTGGGTAAGGGTAGCTCCAGAATAGCTCTTACTCTTTCAGTATCAATGGTAATGCCTTCTTTTGAGACAACATGTCCTAACAACTTGCCTTCATGGACAACAAAAATGCATTTGTTTGGATTAAGGGATATCCCAAACTCTTGGCATCTCTCAAAAACTTGCCTTAAGTGGGATAAATGCTCAGATGCATTCTTGGAAAAAATTGTTATATCATCTAAGTACACCAGCACCAGTTTGTACAACAAACCCTTGAACGCCATATCCATGGCTCTTTGAAAAGTAGAGCCAGCATTTGAGAGGTTGAAGGGCATTCTTTGGTAGGCCATGGTCCCCCATTTGGTAGTGAATGCGGTTTTAAATTGATCCTCCTCCTTGACCAACACTTGATTGTAGCCATAAAATCCATCAAGCAAGGAGAATCTCTCAGAGCCAGCTACTACTTGTAGAATCTGCTCCATTGACGGAAGTGGGTAGTGGTCTTTTAGAGAGGCTCTATTCAGGTCCCTGAAGTCGACACATAGCCTAATTTCTCCATTCTTTTTTCTCATAGGGACAAGGTTTGAGACCCAAGAAGTATGCTTGATTGGAAAAATGATTTTCCCCTCAATTAGTTTAGTCATTTCTTTAATCATTAGAGGCTCAAGCTTTGGATTTAGGGGTCTCTACTTTTGCCTTACAGGGTTTGTACTTGGTTCCAACTCTATGGTATGCTGGGCAATATGAGGATCAAATCCCTTTAGGTCTGAATAATCCCAAGCAAATACCTCCTTAAATTCCTGACAAAGAGCAATAAAAGCTCTCCTGTCCTCAGCTGAACAGATTTTACCTATTTTGAGGAGTTTTCCCTTAAAAATTTCTAACTCCTCATAATGCTCCTCCTTAATCTACATGTTGATCTTGCTTTTCTTTAATTGATCTTTACATGAGGCTGCATCTTTTCTCGTTGAATATCACTAGGGATATCAAATTGTGCCCCAATCATGGCTAATCTATCAGCATGGGAGTTTTGATCCCTTGGAATGGATATCAAGTTAAAAGCATCAAACTCCTCAATCATGTTCCAGACCCTATGCTTATAGCCCTTCAAGGTATCATTTTTGGTAAGATGCAGTCCTCTTACCTGATTTACAATTAGTTCACTGTCCCCAAATACTTGCAAACAACCAATTTTCTTCTTTCTTGCCCAATGCAATCCCTGGATTAGCCCCTCATATTTAGCAGTGTTATTGGTGCATGAGAAGGCAAAACAGAAAGCAGCATAATATTTTTCGCCCTGTGGGGATACAAGCATTGCTCCACCACCGGATCCATTTTTGCTCCTTGAGCCATCAAAATACATTTTGCACACTCCATTTTGCTGCTCTGTGTGTTGTCCTGCATCCATTACCATACTTGGAATTGTTGCCTCAGGCTCATTTATTACGTAAATCCCCATACCGGTTTCTTGAATATATGCCTCAGGGTCATCTATAACATTTTCTGAGGACCACTCCCTTAAGAGTACCTCTAGTATGCTTTCAGCTTGTAGTTCTTGAGCAACAACTAATTCAAGATCATCATAAATAATGCAATTTGCATTGACAACACTTGATGTGTAGGGCTCTATGTGATGATTTGAAAGTAACTCAAATTTTAAAGTTCTTTGGTGCCATATGTGGTCCTAAAAAACATATGGGACCAGTCCGAAGATAAGTATCCTCCTATTTTGGCTGTGAATTCTCTTGATAGGCACATAGCAAAATGAGGAGGCAGGTCTATGATGAAGACCTCTTGGAAGACAGAAACATTGGGACAGACATGTAGAGTAAGACCTAAGTCTTTTATTACACACACAGTATTAACAGCCATGCCATCTAATTGGAGTACACCCTTCTCAAGAGGTTGGTATTTGAGCCCTAACTGGTCTGCAATTTGTTTAGGCATCACAGAACTGCTTACTCCACTATCCACCATGCAATTATGAACTAATTTGTCTCCAATTATCAATGATATATAAAATGGGAGTGGCTTGGCACTTTTGTTAGGTTGTTTGCTGTTATCCTCGGAGGAATTAGTAAGGACTGCCCTATTTGGGTCAACAGTTGTATCATTGGACAATTTCAAATCAGATAAGGTAGATTGCAATATGTCTTTCTGACCAAGGATGGCTAAAGAATCCCACATAGACATTGTCACATTCATCTTTTTCATATTTTCAATAATATTGAAAGGTGGAATGGCATTCACCTTCTGATTTGATCTCGTAGCAGCACCCTCTGCCTGTAAATGAGGCATCTCCCTTGCTTTTGCTGGGTCATTTCTTTACAAAATATGGGGAATATGGGGTGCAGGAACATCAGTAGGTGCTTTTCCTTTATTTGCTGCTTGGTCTACCTCATAACCCCTTTTTTTTGCTCTTGTATTTGCTGCAAGTGAGGTGTTATCGCTATTTATGCAACAAAATTCACCTTCCTGCCAGTTCATGAAAGTAGAATCATTATGAGGTCGTTCCTGTTATTGCACACCCCCATCATTTGGTGTACTTGGCTATGAGGCTGACACATTTTGCACCATTAAAGCCTAATTTATGACTCTATTTGAACAGGCTGCTTAACTGTGTGGCTGATTGCATGGATAGCACCACTCATAATCAGCTGCTAAGTTGTTCTGGGCAGGGACAAGGTCCCTTACTGTATTAATGGGCACTAGATTATAAGGTTGAAAAGGCCTCTGATTGACATTCTGCCTGGGACCCTGATAATTACCTTGATATTGAGGCTTGTTGGCTTGGTAAGGCTGATTATGGCCTTGAAATGGTTGATTCTACCCCTGACTAGGTTGCTGATAAGGCTGAAAGGGCCTCTGGGATTGTTGCTTCTTTATATTTACCAGTTCATTTCCAAACATTTGAAGGATGCCCTCAATCTTTTGTTGACTATTTTTAATCTCTTTCAACTCTTGTGATGAACTAGAGGCAACAGGTTCAGAATTGGCAATACTTGGTAATGTTGCCACAGTAGGCAAAGGGGGAAAATATGGGATTGGCAAAGGCGTTGAAGTGTAAATCTCAGGGAAAATAGGCACTAGCGGTATGGGTGCTATTTTTCTGGCCTGAATCAGATTATTCTCTGCCCTAATGGCTAATTCATATGCATTAGGTAAACTATTACCTCCTAATGATTGAATCATTACTGAAATATCACTATTCAGGGCTTTCAAAAAATACAAATAGTAGAAGGATTGTCATACTGTAATATTTTGTGAGTTTGTTCTCAATTCAAGGAGTAGTAGATTCCTTAGGAGTGACCCTAAAACAAATTATTTAGGGAGTAGTAGCTTCCTTGGGAGTGACCCTAAATCAAAGTTTTCAGGGAGTAGTAGCTTCCTTGGGTTGTAGCCCTAAAACAAAGTTGTTATCTTGAGCTTCATATATTGTGAGTTAATCCTCACCATGGTTTTTCCCTTCTTGGGTTTTTTACCTACATCTGGTGTTATGTGTTGATGTGCATTGTGTTAATCTTTCATGTTTATGTTGATGTTGTAATGCTTAAGTTTTAATCTGCTCTGAAGAAGTTAAAGTTTGATTAGACACTGATTCACCCCCCTCTCAATACCCTAGTGTGTTCAACAATCCATAGTCCCTCCTTTCCTTTGATCTTGATAAGGACTGAGGTAGATCTTGAAACATGCTTTGGTAGCCCCTTGACATAGCAAATACTTTTGCAAAAAATCGTCTAAACATCTTATTATAGCTTATGAAGTACACTATATCCATTTAGTCGAACATCTTGAAAGGCATTTACAGAGTGGGGCATGTTATTCCTTTGTGACATAGTCCTTGGAGATTCTCCATCCATCAAATTCCTAATCCATCAAACCCTTCATCCTAAATCAACTTATCTCCCATCCTTATTTCTTTACTTGGTGTTCCCTTGTCACTAGTTGTCATATGGAGACAACCAATCCCATGCAACAACAAAAATTAAAAGACTACCCAAAAGAAAATCCAAATCCAACCCTAATCCCTAAAGAAATCCATCCAAACACAAAATATCCATATCTATCATACTATCTAGCATAGCATCCTATCAATGCAATCCAAATAAATCCAAAACAAAAATAAAACCATCAACGTTGTCGTTAGACTTGCTCAACTCTAAGTAAATCATCATGGATATAGGGATATGTTGTTCCCTCATCTTCCTCCTTTGCATATATTATTGCTTGGAGGTGAAACAAATCCAATCATTAGGATATATCTTTCCTAATCTTCCAATCGTCATCATCATCATCAAAATCAGGTTCTTAGTTTGACTAGGGGCAAAATCTTATTTTCCATTTTTGTATCTATGCTTGTGTCTGCTAATTGCTTGATGGACTTATCTTTTTTTATTGTATCTGTGTAAGTTCTTGTAGCATACCATGATAATGATATCATGGTGCCAAACATCATCTAATTGCTTGCAACTTTTTCTTTTTGGGTCAACTCTTTTTGCACATGACACATCATCATCATGGTCAATTATATCATGATGAATAATGTCCATGCTGAAACAAACATCAAGTTGCTCAAAATAATTGGTATCTTGTGCAAGATTCATAGCATGTACCCTAACAATCCCAATCAAATCACATCCATATACATCATTATCTTTTCTATCCACATCATAATCACTTAGATCTCACATGTATCCTCCATCCTGTATCACCATCCATGCATCTATCATCCTCTATTCATACATTATTATCATTCATGATTCATCTTTAATTTTCATATCTCTCTTTTCATCCTTAACATCCATCTTTTAAATAAATCCATCTATGATAACCAATTCTTTGATCCATCATTAACATTCAAATATCTTTAAAGCTATCTTTCCTCCATTTTGAGAGCACATCTATTTTTTTCAAGCTTGCTAGCCTCTTGATTGGGCAACCCTAACCAAATCATCCAATCATCCAAAATCAAGGTTGACATTTTGAATCCAAAATCCCTCCAATAATTGAAGTATCAAAATCAATCATCATCCAATCAATAAATGAATTAATCAATTAATCAATCAATCAAATCCAAACCATCAATCTATCCTAAAATTAAAACCCCAACTCTTGGGGCATCTTATCATCAATACCATTCCTACTGAGTGCCTATATCTACTTTATTTGAAATTCCTTACTTTGCAATGCCATTTCAAAGAGGGCAAAAATGTAGACATTTAAATTTCACTACCTCCTAACATCGCACTTAACATTACATATTAATTCTATTCTAATACCAAATTGACACATCCCCTCATTATCATGCTAATTCATCTTTTAATTTACCATTGCTAATAAGGTAACACTCACATCACTAATGCTCACAAACCACATGTGACTGTTCACACCACAAGAGCATAAAGTCAACATATGGCACACATGCCAATCAATGCAAAAGAAAGGGTAACACACATACAAGTGTCTCAAGAATGAAAATAACACTCACACTAGAGCCACAAGAAGGATGACACCACTCACATTGTAGCATCAAGACATTGCATCACCACCCTCATGGGAGTCACAAGATGGACGTAATTGATCACACACAGATCCTTACAATATACACCAATCACTCTTACGTGGGAGCAACAAGATGAATGCTAAATCACTCACATATGAGAGTCACAAGATGTATGTCATTCACTCACACACAAGAGTCACATGATGTGTGGCAATTGCTCACACACAGAGCCTCAGGAGAGATGACATCATTCTTACCCACAAACTAATAAGCTCAAGGGAACTTCTCTAGCGTACCTCTTGCATCCAACCATGTCCAACAAGTTGGGAACTATCCAACCCACACAATCAAGGGTATTCTCCTTCAAGGAACCTAAAAATAGAAAAAGAGTGTTTTACCCCTGAAGGCACGCTTGCCAATGTAATTATAAAATTACATATAAGGGAGAATCCATCAATCCACATAATATGCAACATTCAGAATTTCCCAAAATTCCATAAAATAAAATGAAATAATTTCAGGAATGTCTAGGGCCCACCATTGATGGATTTTGAAGCATCCTTCTCCAAAACCTTCACCCAAAAAGTTAACTTTTGAAATAGAAGGAAATTCAAAATTCTGAAAATCTTATTTTAAAATAACCCAACATCAATCTTTTCCACTCACATAATATTTTCAACAATTTATGATAGGTCAAAATAGGGAAATTCATGCACTTTTCATGTTTTCCAAAAAATCCAAAAACTGAAAATGCAAACAGACCCTCTTATTCAAATTATACCCATCAATACACTTTTCACAAAACATTTCATTTTTAGAAAATTTTGACAAGGTTTGGGTAGGAAATTCAGTTTTCCAAAAAAGGAGTTTCCCTCAAAATAAAAATTACTAAATAAAATTAAATACACAACCAACAGGAGAAATACTTGACTCAAACTACATGTTGGTATGTGGTGACTGATCATGTAAGTACTGTACACTCGTAACGTATCCTCATTGGGGTTCAGGGGCGCAACCCCCAAATTTTTTTCCCTCTTTTTTCCCATTCGGAGTCAGTTGTTAATTTTTTTGTTAACCAACAAAAGAAAAATGACATTGTAAAACCCTAATTCTAGAAGCTTCCAAAAAGCTTGTTATAAGCGGTTGGGATGTATGTTGTGGGTGGGATTTTGATATTGTATTATAACATTTGTAGTGGTATTGAGTTGCAACCTGATTGCTAGTTGTAATCAGTTTGATTTGTTGGATAATAATATTGGACTATCTGTTGGTGGATGTAGCCCAAGTTTGGGTGAACCACATTAAAAATTGTCTTTCACTGTTATTATTTTTGTGTATTTTTCATTCCTCTGTTTAATCTTTATTTGCATTTAGTTGATATCTTCTGCATGCAATTCCTAACACTACAAATTCACAACTACCTCTTTAAAGCAAGACCCATTTCTCATGCAATAAGCTCCCTCAAAGAATTAATAAATCAAGGATCTATTGTTTCTCTCATGACACTTTCATTGTTGTGTATTATTGTTGTATGTTTAGCTTCTATTTTAAGGAAATAGAGTAAAACTTTCATGCAAAGTAATGTGGTCATTTACAATCAAGATAGATAATTCTTTGGTTTTCATGTTTTTGAATTCAAATTTTCTCTCCCACGCAATGTCAGCCTTTTATTTTGATTTATTTTATTTCTAAGGTTGGATATTTAAAGAGAACTCAAAGTCATTTTATCACACACAATGATTATGCAAACTTATTATGCTAAAATTCTGCTACTATTGCTATTGAAGGTCTTCAAAGTGTTGAAGCTCAATGGAGATTTGGATCTTTGCTATATTGGAATGATGTTGTGAAGATTAGGAATCAAGATCTTGAGTCTATATTACTCTTCCTAGGATTTGTGAAGCCTTTTTCATGATTAGGAGAAGGTTGAAGCCTTTAACTTAAGTTTTGGAATGCTATCCTTCGCGGATATGATTGCCTCACCTTCTTGTTCTATAAGTCTTCATTGATATATTTACCCTAGGAAGAGGTGAACCCCCCAAACCAAGAGTCAGCCTCTGTGCCATCTAAAGCAAGGATATTTTCCCAAAAGGATATATTTAGTGGACCCTTCTTGATGAAGGAAGAGGCAAGAAGAAGAGAATTTGTGATTTTGTGCAAAGAAATTTTGGGAGAGGATTTCTTTGATATTGAGTTGCCTAGGGAGAAAGAAAATCTAAGAAAATCAATGAAACAACAAGAAGCTATTAATTGCGGTAAGAATCTTAAGAATTTTAAGGAAAAAGGATCTAAGGAACCAAGGGAAATTGAGGAAGGTAGGAGAGAGAGTAAAGGAGAGCATTTAGTAAATATTGACAAATCAAAGGCAACTATTTCTCCAACAATAGAACAAAATCAAATCAATTATCGATCTTTGGTAGGGATACCAAGGAAGCAACCAAACACATATTTGTCCTTGAGACTACTTGGAGAAGGAACAAAATACGGGATAAACAAACCAATATATATGATTTTGTGGGAACCTTAAAGGAGGAAGCACTCAAGTGGTATATGCAAAAATGTCTCTTGCATAACAAAGAATGGGTAGAATCGAAAGATTTTTTAAAAATAACTTCTAATGTCTAGAGGCCCTATTAGAAAGTGTCAATAAGATAAGGGAAATGATATAGAAAAAAGGAGAAACTCTCTTATAAGAGAATTTGATAATAGGTTTAAAGGAGTGGTTAGGAAACTAGAAGAGCCACTAACTAAAAAACAAAGAGTTGAATGGTTTGTTTCTACAAGGATCATAGCATCCCTAGATGAAAGGATTTTCAACATATATATAGTTGTAGTAGATCTGGCTTCTAGAATTGAAGTGTAGCCTTGGAGAAGAGAAAACAAGGATGATGAGAGTGAAGAAATATAAAAACTAAAGTTAGAATTGGAACACTTGAAGATAAACAAGAAATTTTTTAGCAAAAGGGGAAAATCATAGGGAGATCTCACCACTCTATAGAAATAAAATATGGTGTACTTATTGTTCCAATGAGGGACATCTACAAAATGAAGTCCAATATTGGAAGGAAGGAAAAGAGCTGTGACATTGAGAGTAGATACAATAGAACCTCCTAGAAGGTTAAAAGTGTTTATTGTGGGATTTGTGACAAATGGGATAAACATTAAACAAATAACTATCCATCACTAAGGTTTAGGTTAAGAGAAGAACATGATCCTTGGTCCAACCACAAGAGTGAGGATAATGAGTCCATTCATATAGGAATGGAAAATACTAAAGGGTTGATTGAAAGATGCTTCTATGTCCAAGATCATGGCTACCACCAACCGCACTGGAGGAATCAATGCACAATAATAAAATACAAGAATTGGTGCCACAAATCTAAGATGAAAGATGCTCCACTAGTTGCTAAGATGAATATTCACAAGGTGGAAGAAAAAACTACCACAACAAAAATCAAGGTAGACATGGTAGGAGAAGAGGTGAAATACAAAGAAGAAGGGAAGAGGTAACCTACTTTAAATGCAATGAAGCAAGTCACTGTGCCAACAAATGTAGGGAGGAAAGAAAGAAGACTTCCGGATTTTACAGTGACCCTGTACATGATTCATTTAGATATCCTCAAATAGTACAATATTATAAAAATAGCTAAACACTGACAAAGAGTGAGGAACTCTTAGGGCTAAATGTAGCAAGAGGGGTAAAAGTAATAATGAAAATTCCAAAAGATAATCGTCCAAATGCTAGGAGATGCCAAAGGACATATGTCAAGGATAGGGAGGAAAAAGGAGAGACCTCCCTTATAGAAGAACAATTAGAAAAATAATATTAGGAGAAGAAATAAATGTTGCACAAGAAGGCCATAAAATAGTATAGGAAGAAGAAAAAATTAGTGGCGATCACTTGGGGAGGGGCTGACACTAGAAAAGAGAAACTAATTCAAGAAGATTTAGAAGAAGAAGATGATAAGGCATGAACTTATTGTGGATAGGTTGAAAAATATTCTTAAGGAGGAGATGCAAAAAAAAAGATTACCACAAAGCATATTTCTTAGAAAAAGATGCTCAATTACTAAAATAACTCACAAATTTTGCAAAAGAAGAGAATATAATGGAAAAATTAAAATAATTTGCGAAATATTGGAACAAACATAAAGAAAATAATATAAAATACCAAGTCAAGAGTATGGTAAGGACTACAAGAAAATGAAGAAAGCCTCTAATCTTGATTGAGATAAGAGTTCTTAATAAATGGATGAAAAGTGTTCCAATAGATTTGGGCACAAATGTGAGTATAATGCCTAGAAGGACTTTGATAGGGAGGACTCTAGGCTGCCTGCTCTGCATCCTGTAGGTGTACAAGACTGTTGACAACACTAGCCTTCCTACCAATTCAAAGTGCTAAAAGACATACTCCTTGCAGAGATGGAAAACTCTACTTCTCTGCTTGGTGTGGGACACATACATTGTCCTCACTGCTTCCCAGATACTGCCTCAATGGCACATAACTTTCTGAGCCCGTTGCCCACCCTTCTCACTCTGTTCAAGGGTCTGGACTGCTTGGTGCTCACTTTCTTTCTCTCTACTTTTCCACCTCTGCAAATCTATTTATCCTACTTGTCTATCTAGCCGGACTCCTCACTGAGCTCGCCTAGAACAAGCATGCATTTCCTCTAGCCGGCAATCCGACCACCACACAAAAAAAAACAAACAAAAAAGCATGGCTCTGCAAGATGGCCTCCATACTGTACAATGGAACTTGAGGCATCATCAATACAGAGTCATGGTTTGCAAAAGAGAACAAAACTATAGAAACAGAAAGGACTAATCTACTTCAGAATAGTAAACTGAAAACAGAAAAGAAATACTCAAATGATCGAACTACTAAATTTGATTCTTATTCAAAAATTGCCTTTACATCAGAATGCTTCTCCAATTGAAATCTTTTTCTCGTTTCTTCTGCTCCTCCTCATACAGAAAGAATGCTGCATTTTATAAGTATTCCATGTCCGTTACAGGACGGTTCCAATTCCAGAACAGTTGGTATTCCAACTGTTGATTCAGCTTTTAAAATTCCATCGCAAGGCCCATACATCACCTAAACATGTGCATTTTTCATTATCGGCAAGATCACATCCATATCTTACTGAAATAGATATTCCCATTACCGTCGGCAACACTTCTCTTATCGGCCACCTCCTAATTTCTTTCACCGATATGCTATTCTTTCCAATGGTTAGAAACCATCGCTCAGACTTATACTGTTGGGGTGACTCCTCCGTTGTCCTCCGATATACATACTTACTCCGATGGCCTCAAAGGCTCCTTCAAACTGCACTATCAGCGAGACTAATACCGTCGGTCAAACATTTCCCAACCTCGCCGATGGGAACACTTACGCCGATGCACTCCTTCTATCGGCTTGACCCAGTACTATCGGTGAAGCCTCCAATAAATTCCCCGACGGTGCATTTCACGCCGATATTTCTTGTCGGCGACACCTCACCACAGTCTCCCCGATCGGTATGACCTTCAACCGTCGGCCCATGATCAATTTCTCAGCCCGATGCTTATGCTCACACCGATGCCTTCGGCCAACTCCACATCGGTGAAACTTGATGTTTATCACCCCGATCGGTGAGATGATACACTGTCGGCTCACGATTATTTCCTCAGCCCGATGCCAAGGCTCACACCGATGACCCACTTTGGATAAGCAAAAACTTCTTCCCGCCAAGGCTTATCACGCCAAAATGCAATTATAAGAAAATTTCACATCACACCAAAAATGTGTAGTATATACATGGGCTCCGAGCCCTTGGTGCTCCTGCACCATACTCCCCCTGTGCGTAAGAAGTCAAGTCACCTCCGGTGACAATGAGGCAAAGTCAATGCCCCTCTTTTTAAATTCTGACTCTGCAACCCAGGTAGCTTCTGCTTCAGGCAACTGCTTCCATTTGATCAAATGCTCCATGTAGACACCATGTCTGGTTTGCTTCTGTACTCTTGAATCCAGTATTCTCTCTGCCTGCAGTTTGGGTTTTAATGGCAAAGTCACATCTTTTGTTGTCTGTTCCTTCTCTGAAATGGATCCATCTGCTGCTGACTGAGGACCCCTGTATTGCACCAGGTCTTGGACATTAAACACCGGTGAGATTGCCAAATCTTCTGGCAATTCAATTCTGTATGCATTGTTACCATACTTGTTCAGGATTCTGCAAGGACCAATTCTCCTCATCTGCAGTTTGGTTGGTGTGCCTTTCGGCATTCTGGCTTTGTTCAAGTGTACCATAACCAGATCACCAACCTCAAACTGAATATCCCTTCTGTGGGCATCTACTCTGTCCTTGATCTTCTGTGTGTTCTCTGTCAAGGTTTTCTTCACCTGCTCATGCACTTCTTTCATGGATTGTGCAAAATCCTCTGCATGTCCACTTCTATTCTCCATGTTTCCCATAATCCTGAGCTCACATATACCTCTGGGATGCATTCCATAGACTATTTCGAATGGACTCTTACCAGTAGTCCTATTCACACTGTCATTATAGGCAAATTCTGCCTGATGAATGACAAGATCCCAACTCTGTCCATATTCTTTGGTTATACACCTTAACAGGTTGCCCAATGTCCTGTTTACCACCTCTATCTGACCATCTGTCTGTGGGTGGTATGCTGAACTGAAAGACAAATTTGTTCCCAATCTCTGCCACAATGTTTTCTAGAAATGCCCCATGAATTTAACATCTCTGTCAGACACAATACTTGCTGGAAGTCCATGAATTCTGATCACTTCTCTGAAAAACAAGTGTGCTATATGATTGGCATCATGAGTCACTTTACAGGGAATGAAATGGCTCATCTTGCTAAACCTGTCCACTACTACATATATGCTATCATAACCAGTCTTAGTCTTAGGCAAACCAACTACAAAATCCATGCTTACACATTCCCATGGCCTGGAAGGAATGGGTAAGGGTTGGTACAGTCCTGCATTAGAAGTGGTTCCCTTGGCCTTCTGACATACGGTACACTGCTCTACATACCTTCTGATGTCTCTGTGCATCCTTGGCCAATGATAGAACCTTTGGACTAGCTCCAGTGTCTTGTTCAGACCAAAATGGCCGCTCAGACTGCCATTATGCTTCTCCTGTATGAGATTTTCTCTCATAGATCCTCTTGGCACACATAATTGTCCACCTTTGAATAGCAATCCCTGCTGTAAGGTGAAATATGCAAATTCACTGTGAAAGTGATTCTCAAAATCTTGACATACCTTGTATGCCTCAGCAAAATCTTCATCATCTTGGTAAAGATTCTTGAAATCTTCAATCCCAATGCTCTTCAATTGCACTTCCTGCACTGTGAGCAATCTTCTGCTCAAAGCATCTACAACTCTGTTCAGCTGCCCCTTCTTATGCTTAATTGTAAAGGTATAAGACTGTAGGTACTCCATCCATTTGATATGCCTGCTGCTTAACTTATCCTGTGAGTTCAGAAAACTCAGAGCTTGGTTATCTGTGTAGACCACAAATTCTTTAGGTAGGAGATAATGTCTCCACTTCCTCAATGCTTGGACTAGAGCATACAACTCTAAGTCATATGAAGAGTACTTACTCTTTGCTTCATTCAGCCTCTCACTGAAAAAGGCTACAGGTCTGTTTTCCTGATTTAGCACTGCTCCTACAGCTATATTACTTGCATCACATTCAATAGTAAATAGCTTATCAAAACTAGGCAACAACAAAATAGGTTGTGTTGCTACCTCTTTCTTCAACCTTTCAAAACTTCTATCTGCAGCTGGTGTCCATCTGAATTTTGCTTTCATTCCACCCTTAATTGTATCCAACATAGGTGCACATATTCCACTGAAATTTCTGATAAACTTTCTGTAAAACTGGGCTAAGCCATGAAAACTTCTCACCTCTGTGGCTACTCTGGGAGTAGGCCAGCTCAATATGGCTTCTACTTTGGACTTGTCCATCTTCAACTCTCCCTGGGACACCACAAAACCAAGGTATACCAATTCCTGCTTCATGAATTCACACTTCTCCAGGTTGATGGTTAGTTGTTCATCATGTAATTTTTGCAAAACAGTATTTACATGTTCTAGATGTTCTTCCTTGGTCTGACTAAAAATTAGAATATCATCTAGAAAAACAACAACAAATTTACCAATGTAATCCTTTAGGACTTCATTCATGAGTCTCATAAAGGTGCTGGGTGCATTTGATAGACCAAATGGCATACCAAGCCATTCATACAGTCCTTCTGTGGTCTTGAAGGCTGTCTTCCACTCGTCACCTTCCTTGATTCTTATTTGGTGGTAACCACTCTTCAGGTCTATCTTGGTGAAATACTTTGCTTTTCCAATACAGTCCATGAGATCTTCAATTCTGGGAATTGGGAATCTATACCTTATAGTTATCTTGTTTATGGCTCTGGCATTTGTACACAATCTCCATGATCCTCCTTTCTTGGGTGCCAACACTATGGGCACTGCACAAGGACGAATACTCTTCCTGATCAATCCTTGATCTAGCAATTCCTGCACTTGCCTGGAAATCTCTTTGTGCTGATCTGGAGTCATTTTGTAAGGTGCCTTGTTTGGCAAAGATGCTCCTGGAATCAGGTCTATCTGATGGCTTATTGCTCTCTGTGGAGGCAATGTAGTTGGTGTACCATCACTGATTATGCCTTTATACTTCTCCAGTATAGGCTGCACTTCTTTGGGAATCTCTGTCTTCTTACCCTGCTGTCCTTCTTTTGGTTTCACTATGATGGCATAACCAATACCATCTTCCTTAAGAGTATTTAGAAACTCTTTTCCACTCACAACCAAGATATTAGGACTCTTTGTCTGAACTGCATCTTCATCCTCCAATGACTGAATCTTATAGGTGACACCATCCTTCTGAAAAGAATAGGCATTCTTCTCACCATCATGTACTGCTTTTCGGTCATACTGCCATGGTCTGCCCAATAAGAGATGGCATGCATCCATGGGTAGTATATCACATAATACCTTATCCTTGTAGCCACCTATACTAAACTCTACCCAACTTTGTTCATTTACTACCACATGTTGACCCTTATTCAACCATGTGACTCTAAATGGGTTTACATGAGTAATTCTTTTCAAATTCAGTTTCTTAACTGCCTCATCAGAAATAATATTATCAGTGGATCCTGAGTCTATAATAATTTTACATACCTTATTCAAAATCTTGCACTTGATTCTGAATAGTGCTCTCCTCTGGCTTGGTTCAGATTTCTCTGGTTCTTTGATCAGTGTTCTCCTTATCATCAGGTTCTCTCCATCTTCTGAGTTTAGATTGACCTCAGGTGACTGGCTGCTGGATGCATTATCTTGGACATAGTGATTTCTCTTATCACCTCCTTGAGAAGAGGATGTGGCCTTTTCTGGACACCTATATGCTGGGTGACCTAGATTGCCATAGTTGTAACACTTCATGTTGGTGAAATAGGATCCTCTGCCTGATCCTCCTGACCTTCCTCTGTTAGACCCTCTTCCTCTGTGGTTTCCTCTACCACTTGACTCCCCACTCTGCTCTGTGAGTTTGGATTCTGCTTGGGATCTATTGTCAGTATTTCTTCCACCAAAACCTCCTCTGTGTCCTCTGTTATCTCTGCCTCTTCCTCTTCCTCTGCTATTTGAGTCTTGTTTCCTCTTATTCTTTTCCTCCACTTTCAGTGCTAGCTGATAGCATTTTTGCACTGTGGTAGGGCACAATAAACTGATTTCTTCTTGTATATTCCACTTCAGACCATTAAGGTACCTTGCTACCTTTATGCTTTCATCCTCCATTACTTTGGACCTTAAGCATAGCTTTTGAAATTCTTCAGTGTATGCACTGACATATAATTCCTTCTGTCTCAGATTCTGTCTCTTCCTGTGCAGCTGTATTTCATAATCTTCTGGCATATATGCTTCTTTAATTTTAGCTACCATTCCCTTCCAAGTAGCTATGGGCTTCTTATCTTCTTTTGCTCTTTCAGTCTGCACAAATTTCCACCAGGTTAAGGCAGCTCCCCTGAGTCTGGATTTGGCCACCTTTACTTTCTGTGCCTCGCTTACACCATCACATTCAAAATGATTTTCAAGTCCTTCTATCCACTCCATGACCAAATCTGGGTCCATTTTCCCACTGAAAAGTGGTACTCCTTCCAATGTTTTACCACTCATTGCTTTCAAAGCTTTCAAGAATGGTTCTTCTTCCAACTTAGGATCAGGTGTGGGCTCTTCATCTTCTATAGACACACCTTTTCCCTTATCCTCAGAATATTTAACTCTCTGGCTGACTTCCTCAGTCTTTTGCAACATTAAGCCTAGCTTACTCTCCATTTCTGCTAGTCTTTCTTGTAGGAGTCTATTCTCCTCTTCTTGATCCTCAACCTTCTTTGCTAACTCTGCATTAGTCACCATTTTCTTGGATGAACTAACAGACTCACTTGAACTCGGTGATGACATACAACTCTTCTATTCCTATCTAGGAATAACCCAAATCTTACTGCTCTGATACCAATTTGATAGGGAGGACTCTAGGCTGCCTTCTCTGCATCCTGTAGGTGTACAAGACTGTTGACAACACTAGCCTTCCTACCAATTCAAAGTGCTAAAAGACATACTCCTTGTAGAGATGGAAAACTCTACTTCTCTGCTTGGTGTGGGACACATACATTGTCCTCACTGCTTCCCAGATACTGCCTCAATGGCACATAACTTTCTGAGCCCGTTGCCCACCCTTCTCACTCTGTTCAAGGGTCTAGACTGCTTGGTGCTCACTTTCTTTCTCTCTACTTTTCCACCTCTGCAAATCTATTTATCCTACTTGTCTATCTAGCCGGACTCCTCACTGAGCTCGCCTAGAACAAGCATGCATTTCCTCTAGCCGGCAATCCGACCACCACACAAAAAAAAACAAACAAAAAAGCATGGCTCTGCAAGATGGCCTCCATACTGTACAATGGAACTTGAGGCATCATCAATACAGAGTCATGGTTTGCAAAAGAGAACAAAACTATAGAAATAGAAAGGACTAATCTACTTTAGAATAGTAAACTGAAAACAGAAAAGAAATACTCAAATGATCGAACTACTGAATTTGATTCTTATTCAAAAATTGCCTTTACATCAGAATGCTTCTCCAATTGAAATCTTTTTCTCGTTTCTTCTGCTCCTCCTCATACAGAAAGAATGCTGCATTTTATAAGTATTCCATGTCCTTTACAGGACGGTTCCAATTCCAGAACAGTTGGTATTCCAACTGTCGATTCAGCTTTTAAAATTCCATCACAAGGCCCATACATCACCTAAACATGTGCATTTTTCATTATCGGCAAGATCACATCCATATCTTACCTAAATAGATATTCCCATTACTGTCGGCAACACTTCTCTTATCAGCCACCTCCTAATTTCTTTCACTGATATGCTATTCTTTCCGATGGTTAGAAACCATCGCTCAGACTTATACTGTCGGGGTGACTCCTCCGTTGTCCTCCGATATACATACTTACTCCGATGGCCTCAAAGGCTCCTTCAAACTGCACTATTGGCGAGACTAATATCGTCGGTCAAACATTTCCCAACCTCGCCGATGGGAACACTTACGCCGATGCACTCCTTCTATCGGCTTGACCCAGTACTATCGGTGAAGCCTCTAACAAATTCCCCGACGGTGCATTTCACGCTGATATTTCTTGTCGGCGACACCTCACCACAGTCTCCCCAATCGGTATGACCTTCAACCGTCGGCCCACGATCAATTTCTCAGCCCGATGCTTATGCTCATGCCGATGCCTTCGGCCAACTCCACATCGGTGAAACTCGATGTTTATCACCCCGATCGGTGAGATGATACACTGTCGGCTCACGATTATTTCCTCAGCCCGATGCCAAGGCTCACACCGATGACCCACTTTGGATAAGCAAAAACTTCTTCCCGCCAAGGCTTATCACGCCAAAATGCAATTATAAGAAAATTTCACATCACACCAAAAATGTGCAGTATATACATGGGCTCCGAGCCCTTGGTGCTCCTGCACCAGACTTGGGAACCAACATTACATGATATGCCATAAAACATCACATTAGTAGATGGAACCTCTATGAGCACCATAGGAACCTACAGGAATATAGAGGTAAACCTATTAGGAAGAAAAAGGAAAAATGATTTTGAAGTAATAGACATGAAGGAACCATTTAAATCATTCAGTGTCTTGCTATATTTGGAGTGGTTTGTCAATTGTGATGGAAAATTTGATTCGTGAAAGAGGAACTAGTATTCCATGGAGAAGATAGAATTGTAGATATACCATTATATACTGATATGAGCACGACATATGTTGAGGAAGTAGCGCAAGAATAAGATACATATGAAGATGGAAATAAGGGAATATACTCATTAGGAAAGATTCCAAAAACAAGAACTAATGAAGAGCCAAATTTTGAAGGTGAGATAGTCATGGATAGTATTAATTACAACATGGAAAATGAAGATGTGGTGGAGGCTTGGTTGTTAAATGAGCTACAAAGAAGGTCAAGGAGAGTTTTGAGAGCTAGAAGGGTGTATAGTTTGAGGAATATTGAGAAATCAATAAGGGAAAACACCACAAAAGAAGAAATCATATCACAAATAAATATAGTGGGAAGAAGGACCATAGAGTAAGAGGATACACCATAAACATAGATCCTACCACATTACTAGATGAATCTTACATATTAAACTACCATGTTATTCAAGGGTAGGTGATCTTCTAAGATACTTGGAAAGCATGGAAAGAATATTCAAAAGAGAATATATTAGGAGAGAAGCACTAGATGATACATAAGTATGTAGTGTGGCAAGGTAGTGATATATCCACAATCCAAACATCCCAACATGGAAGGCATTGACAGTCTTAATTAAAACCAAGTATTTACTTGAAGAAGGGAATTAGTAGGTAATAGAAAAGTATTGTGGTACAATAGACCCACATACACACATAAAGAAATGCGTTCAGAGTTGGGATTCCATGGGGGAGTATGATGAAAGACTTTGAGTATAGTTGTTCTATTGAAAATTAGCCCCAATAGCAAAAACATGGTACATTAACTGAGATAAAAGAGCTAAAATTAGAATTTGCATCATGGCACAAGAGGATTTTTGTAAAAAAATTCAGTTCTTTGATCCAAATAGACAACTGATCAACATATTGCAAAAAATTAAATAAGTAATAGTATTGCCTCCAAGAGAAGTTAGAGAAAAATTTATAGAGAAAAAGAACACATCAGACCCACAGAAAGAGTAGGGTATCTGGAAATTAATTGAATGGATGGACAAAGTAAATGTAATACCCCAAAAGGTATGCTATAAAGCTAAGAAAAGGGAAGAAATAGAATATGATGAAGAGGATCCCAAAAACTTGGAGGTACAAGTAGAAGGTGAGAGGGAGCTACTAGTATAGAATGCATAGAAATACCAATTTTTTTTATCAACCCCTCAAGTTTAAAGGAGAAAATATAGCATCAGAAGTACGCCTAAAGTAGCAAGGATTGGAAACTACTAGGAGGATAAAGAGTAATGCAAGTGGTCGAGGTATTAAAATATTATGAGGATCTATTTCCTAGGACATTTGCGGACCTAAAAAAGATTAAGAAGGTTGGCATCATAAAAATATAGGTGAATGAGTGCATAGAACCACAAAAGAAGAGACCCTGTCATTTGAGTCCCAATGTAAAAATCAAAGTTAAACAAGAATTGGACAAGATGCTATTAGAAGGGATTATTAAACTAGTAGAGGATGTAGGCTAGATTAGTCTAATGGTAGGGCAACACAAAAAGAATAAGGAAAATAAGGATTTATATATAATTTTAGGAGATCAAAAAAGCATGTGTACATGCCCCATTTCTCGTGCATTTACATAAGAGGTGCTAGAATCTGTAGTAGGTAGAGAGGTTTATTCCTTTACTGATGGATTCTTTAGATATCATCAAGTCAAAATTCAAGAGGAAGATCAATCAAAAACTACTTTTGATACAAAATGGGGGTCATTTATGTATATTATTATGCCTTTTGGATTGAATAATGATCTAAATATCTCTAGTAGGATCATGGTGAATGCATTCAAAGAATTTATACATGATTTCCTAGAGGTATATTTAAATGATTGGATTGCTGCAAGTATGAGAAGTAAGTGTTGTCATTGATGTCAACACCTAAGGTCAGCATCTAAGGAACTTATTTGGATGAGTTTGAGCAAGTGTTTGAGAAGTTAGTGCAATTGCAGAATTGTTCTATCTCCCAGAACAGTGCAATATTTTGCTCAGTATATCCTGTAGATTGAATATCTTTGTCTGTAGTTTGAAATTTATGTTAAGGGATGTCTATAGTTGCTATGTCTCAAGTTTGAGCCTTCAGTGTGAAGATTTGAGTGAGTTCTGTTCACTAGAGTAAAAACTATTTTTCTGAGTATTCAATGGTGACAAGGAGAATGTATTCTACTCCGCATCTCTCTGTATTTAAGTTTTATAGTTTGTAGCTCTAGAATTAAGCTTGGGATGATGTTATGTGTCTTCAATTGAAGTGGTTTGTGATTTTGTACTCCGCAAGTGATCTTTTCTTTGTGACAGTGGCTGACAGTAATGTTTAAGTGGTTTGGTTTGAAGAATCTTTTGGATAGAGCATTTGGAGGTTGTACATAAGTTCTTGGTGATTGTAACATGCTTGTGGATGTTTCTAGATCATATTCCTGCTTTTGATTGGTCCGCAAAGTGTAATTCAGATTGTGGTTGAAGTGTGTTCCTAAAGGTCTTAGTGTTAACACTAGTTTTGCCTGACCTGGTTGTTTTCACTACTTGCGGTTATGCTTTGGAGTTTGTGAAAGTGTGTTGTTGCATGGAAGATTGCATTTGAGTCCCTGCTAAGGTGTGGTGTGGTCCATATTCATTCCTTTCCACCACGGGAATGTTTAGGTCCAGACCTAATTTGAATATTGGTTAAGTTTATTATTTGTACCAACCTTGAAGATTGTTTCCAAGATTGTGGATGTATAAATATGAGTTAGATTATCGAGAAATCTAGCGAAGTTGTTGTGATACATGAAATGGCTGCATGAGAAGCATCATTTGTTGTAGGCGTGATCCAGATGAGTTTGTGAGTGTGAAAGTGAGCAGTAAAGAATATATTTTTTGATGTAGAGAGGTTGCAAAAGATTCAGTTGAGTTTGTGGTGGATCCCTGGTTGTTGTGAGATCCATTCTCATTGTAACTATCTTCTTCTATCTTCTTCTACTCAGGCAATGAAACCCTTTTGGTAGTGAGCCTCTTCTCTTGGCAATGAGCCCCTACTTTTTGTAGTTAGCATTTTAGGCAGTGAGCCCTAAGGCAGTGAGCCTCCGATAGTGAGATGTAATGTCCCCTTTTCCTAGTGAGTTAGTCTATACTTAGTTCTTGCAGACTAACCACAGTGGTTAGGGAACTCTAGGAGTTTGTTTGGTCAGTTTCTTACATTCTGGCTGGGATTTACTATTTTTAGTAAGTTGTGAAGTTAGCTATTTTGGGAAACTCATTATTGGAGGTGGAGCGTTTCGTCGAGACCTTTCCAACGGTCTATAACTCATGGGATTCTGTGACCGTTTGGGCTTTCATATTAAAGTCTGTAAGTTATAATTTATTATTATATTTGGACTTTAATTTATTAATGTCGGCGACTTTAGAGAAATAAGGAAAAATGCAAAAATAAGTCACTAAGGGACTTGGACGCCCCTTTTGAGGAATAAAGTGCAATTTTAAAAATAACATTTCCCTCTCATATGGGTCGACCCACTTGTGGAGTTATAAAAAGGCAAAGAGTGGGAAAAGATAGACATTCTTGATATTACATTTTATGCTTCTATTTGCTTTGCAAATGAGGGTTTGGGGGATTTCTTCCAGCCAGGGCTTTTGGTGATGGAAACCACCATTGGTATCAATCTTCCGCAGGTGTGAAAGATCACCCAAGGGGATTTTGGAACAATTGTACTCAGTGGTTGTATTTGAGCTTCAGTTTGATATTGTTATTGACAGAGATGGAGATACAAGACATATCTTATTGCTGATGTTTTGCAGCTGAGAGGGAGTATTTTGTGATTAATAGCATTGCAGATTTGAGAGGGTTTAAAGATTGATTTCTTCTCCTTCTGTTGGCCGTACCATTTGATGTTGTACCTCTTGTTGGTCGTACACCCTAGGCTAGCCATACCACTTCACATGTGGGCCGTACAACTTGGCAACCTTATTGGAGTTTGTTTGGGTTGTTCATCTCTGTATTTTGGGTTGTTTTCAGCCTTCAAGGTTAATGTTATTGTAGCTGATTATTTTCTATGCTTTGCTGATACGTTTTATGCAAAAATCCATTACTATGTTGTTGGTCCATCAACAACAGAAATATGATGGTGCTTATTTTGAAATGGGTATGTGATGGTTATTCATTTTATGCTATTCTATGAACTGGGTCTTCATTATTTAGTTCATATCTATTATAGTTTTTCTGGGTTTTCAGTTTTATGCTATATTCCTTGTATTCTGACATACACACTTCAAGAAAATGGAAACCCCCTTCTGGATCTTCTATCTAGTTTTGAAAGATCATAGAAAAAACTAAAAAAAACAATAACATTAAAAAGATAAATCAAAAGAACAACAGGTGCAGGTTATTATAGTGGTATCAGAGCTGGTGCATCTTGCTAGCCTATGTTGATCAGTTTATATGAGTGACGGAAGAAGAATCTACACTAGACCCACTCCATATTGGCATCCACCTGAGGTTCCAGAAGGTGAAATAGTTTAAGGTATATTGGGCATGCACAGGAACTCTTCCAGTGGGAGTGATAGCATAACAGGTAGTATGGGGGACAGAGGAGCAGACTAGCCAAAGAGTCCTGGTGCCAAAACATAAAGAAAGTTTGATATTATGCTTGATATGATGTCCCAGCTCCTTGGGAAGTTTAACCAAGGGATTCCAGTAGTTCACACCAATACCACACTTGGAGGTGAGAACAGTGGCTCGAATGATGATCACCGCAGACATGAAGGACAGGGTAGGTGGATATGCAGGACAAGGTGGTGGACATGAAGGATAGGGTAGTGGACACACAAGTCAGAATGGTATAAACAACACCAGATTTACCCTAGGATCAGTTACTAGACCCCTATAGCTGACTTTTCTACATAGGGAGGAGGTAGTGGCTCAGCTTGAACCAGATTTTTAGCTTCCCATGACTGATGATGTTTAGATAAGCATGCAGAATACATGACATTAGCCCCAGACATCAGAGGGATGTTGACATTTGACCAATATATGAATCAGAAAAGACAAAGGGGATTTATGGTGGGTCGAGGAGATTACAGAGCTAACAGAGCTAACAGGGACTACCAGCATGCATTGAGCAAAGTCTCTATGGACCAGTTTGACGGAAGTGGCAAGATTTCAGCCAAAGCTTGGGTACAAAAGCTGGATAACTACCTGATGCTTAAGCTGATGCCGGAGGACGAGGCACTTAACTTTGCCACTATTCATTTAGATGGGTTAGTGCATGAATGGTGGTACCATGGGTTGGTCACCTTGGGCCACAACCTTATCACCACATACGATGAGTTCACTAACAGACTCATCGAGAGGTTCGATACCAAGGACCCAGAGTCGCAGTTCAGAGAGCTGGCGCAGTTGAAGCATTATGGGTCGCTTGAGGGATATATTTTAGAGTCCCAGAGGATCAGTGTGATGGTTTCCAGCATATCTAAGAGGAGACTTGTAGTCCTGTTCATGGAAGGACTAATGGAACCACTTAAGGGTTGGGTTAAGGCATTTGACCCCCCTTCACTTTAGGAGACTATTAAAAAGGCACGAAGTATGGAGTTTGTTGTGCCTAGGAAATAGTTTGTCTCCAAACCCTTTCCTCCACGAAGAGAGAAGATGCCGATTCAGCAGCGAGACACCTTCCCTTAGAGGAAACCAAGGCCTTGGTTAGATGATGATGCACTGAATGAATACAGGAGGAAGAGACTATGCTTCAAATGCAAAGAACCATGGGATCCTAACCACAGGTGCCCAATGAAGGGGCAAGCAAAATAGTTGGAATATTATTTTGCTGAGGAAATAGCTTCAGAACAATTAGGACAACAGAGTGATAGGGAGGACAGTGATGTAGAGAATATAGTGCACGATGTACAGGACACGCATGTTGAGGACATTCCGACAGCACATATCTCTACTATTCAGAAAGAGGGTTCCTTTAGAATACCGGGAGTATTGGAGGGACAGAGAGTGACCACTTTGCTAGATACAGGTGCTACCCAAAACTTCATTGATGAGGGGCTTGTGGCATGAAGGGGACTCAAAACAGAAGAGTTCAAGGGATTCAAAGTCAGAGTTGCAGACAAGTTTGTCATTACCTGCAAATGAAGGATCCCTAATTTAACCATCATGTTAATAACTATGAGTTCCAGGTTTAATATTATGTGGTCAGTATGGGTGACATGGATGTAGTCCTAGGAATGAAGTGGCTACACCAGATAGGTGAATTTTCCCTCAACCTAAGAACCATGGAGATGAAGTTCGAAGTAGATGGTCAGAAACATATTTTGAGGGGAATGTCTGATGGGGGTTTAAGAATAGTATCCATTCGGAGGATGGAGAGGATACTGCGGCATGACTAGGTGCAGTGGGTAGCTGAGATTCTTGTGCTGCTAGAGGCACTAAAACAACAAAAACAAGATTATCCAGTGGAGGTTCAGTCAATACTAACTAAGCATTCCAAACTATTTAATGATATACCTCCAGGTAGACCTCCAGACAGGGGTTTTGAGCATGTTATAGAGATGGAGCAGGGGGCCAAACCAGTTATCACCATTCCCTACAGACATCCTAAGAGATACAAGGATGAGATTGAGAAGGCTATTCAAGAGCTTCTCAAAATGGGTCAGATCAGACCTAGTAAGAGTCCTTTTGCTTCTTCTATTGTTCTAGTCAAGAAGAAGGATGGCACACTCAAGATGTGTATTGATTACAGGCAACTGAACAAAAAGACTATTAAGAATGGGTACCCCATTCCTAGGATTGATGAGCTTATTGACGAGCTGCATGGTGCATGTTTCTTCTCCAAGATAGACTTGAGGTCAGGGTACCATCAGATTTAGGTACATGAGGAGGATGTGGAGAAGACAACGTTTAGGTGTCACTATGGGCACTTTGAGTTTCTGGTTATGCCTTTTGGCTTAACCAATGCACCTACCACTTTTCAGTCTTGTATGAATAAGGTCTTCAGAGAGCAGTTGCAGAAGTTTGTACTCATATTCTTTGATGGCATACTCATATTTAGCAAGACTTGGGAGGATCATCTGAGACACCTGGATATTGTGTTGAGAATACTTGAGCAAGAGTCCCTATATGTAAAAATGTCAAAATGCAAGTTTGGCATGACAGAGTCGCTATACTTGGGACACATCATCAGTGCAGAGGGTGTCCGTGTGGATCCAGAGAAGATTCGAGCTATAGTTGATTGGCCACCACCCAAGAATCTCTCACAGCTCAAGGGGTTCTTTGGCCTTTGTGAATTCTACCGTAGGTTTGTAAAGGTATTTTCTCAGAAAGCAGCCCCACTCATAGATTTGACATGGAAGGGAGCTTTTGTTTGGTCAGATGGTGCTCAGCAGTGTTTCGACAAGTTTAAGGAGGTGATGAGCACTT
Source organism: Cunninghamia lanceolata (assembly GCA_027924645.1). NCBI lineage: Eukaryota > Viridiplantae > Streptophyta > Pinopsida > Cupressales > Cupressaceae > Cunninghamia > Cunninghamia lanceolata. Next base: position 3,317,627 of record BSBN01000760.1, read on the forward strand.
GTCCAATTTTGGCCATTCTTGATTTTTTGAAGTTGTTTAAGCTTTAGTGTGATGCCTCTGGGGAAAGCATAAGTGCGGTGTTGATGCAGGACAAACACCCTATTGCTTTTGAGAGCCAAAAGTTAAGGGGCCTTGAGAGGAGCTATAGTATCTACAATAAGGAGATGTTGGCCATCATGCATGCACTAGCTAAATTCAGGGAGTATCTAGTTGGAGGGAAATTCATTATTAAATCTGATCACAATAGCCTGAAACATTTCCTTAGTCAGAAGGACCTAAATGACTGGAAGCAAAAATGGGTCAGCAAGCTGCAGGCATATGACTTCGACATTGTTTTCGTCAAAGGGAAGAAGAATATAGTTGTTGACGCTTTATCGAGGAGACCACACTTGTGTGCTTTAGGGGAGATTGCAGAGGACTGGAGAGATATGATCATTGCAGAGTATGCAAAGGATAAGTGGACCTCTGGGATTATGGATGGCACTATCCGTGATGACAGGTACACTATTGTAAATGATTTGATCATTTACAAGGGGAGGATCTTTCTGGTGCCAGCTATTGCTATGAAGCAGAAGATCTTGAGAACTTTCCATGACTTGCCTATGGCTGGGCATCCAGGATTCTACAAGACCTACAGGCAGGGTAGAGAGAGGTTTACTTGGAAAGGCCTCAAGTTAGAAGTACAAAAGTATGTACGGGAGTGTCCAGTATGCCAAAAGAACAAACATGAGCGCTCCTACCCAGGAGGATTATTGCAGCCCTTACCCATTCTCGAGAGGAAGTGGGATTGTATATTGATGGACTTCATTACTGGCTTGCCAAAATCCTAAGGCAGGGACTGCATATTTGTGGTGGTTGACAGATTGACAAAATTTGCCCATTTCTTTGTCATTTCAGCCACTTATACAGCAGCCCAGGTTGCTGATTTATTCTTCAGAGAGGTGTTTCGACTTCACGGGTTACCTAGGAGTATTGTGAGCAATAGGGACAACAGGTTCCTTAGCAATTTTTGGCAGGAGTTTTTCAGGTTGATAGGGACAGAGCTCACCCCTAGCACTAGTTACCACCCCCAAACTAATAGACAGACTGAGATAGTTAATAAGTGGGTGGAGGGATACCTCAGGAATTACATAGCCGGGCAGCAGAAGGCATGGGTCAAGTGGCTTCACTTGGGAGAGTATTGTTATAATACCACTTACCATATGTCTATCCAGATGACACCATTTACGACACTTTATGGTTATGAGGCTTCTAGTTTCTTAGATTTATTATTTGGGGACATCAGAGTACCTAAGGCTAAAGACCTCTTGCATGAGAGTCAGGACATCATAAGGTCTTTGAAAGAGAACATTCAGAAAGCACAGAACCAATAGAAGCAATATGCAGATCAGCACAGGGTTGAGCGTTCTTTTGAGGTGGGTGATATGGTGTACCTTATGCTGTAGCCATACAGGCAATCCACTCTTAAGAGGAGTGGTGCAAAGAAGCTGAAGCCATGATATTATGGTCCATTTAGGATCTCCAGGAGGGTTGGAGAGGTGGATTATGAGTTAGAATTACCGGTAGAGAGTAGAGTTCATAATGTTTTCAATGTGTCATGCCTCAAAAAGGCACTGGGGCACAATGTGATACCTTCTACAGAGTTGCCTCCTCTTGATGAAGAGGGGAAGTTGGTTTTGATACCTGAGGCCATCATTGATACCAGGGAACGTACACTGAGGAATAGGGTCATCAGGGAATATTTAGTGAAGTGGAAGAACATGCCAGTAGAGGATGCTACATGGGAGAATGAACAAATCTTGTTGCATCCAGATCTAAGAGGCAGACTGTAATGTCCCCTTTTCCTAGTGAGTTAGTCTATACTTAGTTCCGATAGACTAACCACAGTGGTTAGGGAACTCTAGGAGTTTGTTTGGTCAGTTTTTGACATTTTGGCTAGGACTTACTATTTTTAGTAAGTCATGAAGTTGGCTATTTTGGGAAACTCATTATTGGAGGTGGAGCATTTCGCCAAGACCTTGCCAACGGTCTATAACTCATGGGATTCTGTGACCGTTTGGGCTTTCATATTAAAGTCCGTAAGTTATAATTTATTATTATATTTGGACTTTAATTTATTAATGTCAATGACTTTGGAGAAATAAAGAAAAATGTAAAAAAAAGTCAGTAAGGGACTTGGACGCCCCTTTTGAGGAATAAAGTGCAATTTTAAAAATAACATTTCCCTCTCATATGGGTCGACCCACTTGTGGAGTTATAAAAAGACAAAGAGTGGGAAAAAATAGACATTCTTGATATTACATTTTATGCTTCTATTTGCTTTGCAAATAAGGGTTTGGGGGATTTCTTCCAGCCAGGGCTTTTGGTGACGGAAACCACCATTGGTATTAATCTTCCGCAGGTGTGAAAGATCACCCAAGGGGATTTTGGAGCAGCCATACTCAGTGGTTGTATTTGAGCTTCAGTTTGATATTGTTATTGACGGAGATGGAGATACAAGACATATCTTATTGCTGATGTTTTGCAGCTGATTGGGAGTATTTTGTGATTAATAGCATTGCAGCTTTGAAAGGGTTTGAAGATTGATTTCTTCTCCTTCTGTTGGCCGTACCATTTATTGTTGTACCTCTTGATGTCCGTACACCCTAGGCTGGTCGTACCACTTCACATGTGGGCTGTACAACTTGGCGGCCTTATTGGAGTTCGTTTGGGTTGTTCATCTCTGCATTTTGGGTTGTTTTCAACCTTCGAGGCTAATGTTATTGTAGCTGATTATTTTCTGTGCTTTGCTAATACATTTTATGCAAAACTCCATTACTATGTTGCTGGTCCATCAACAACAGAAATATGAAGGTACTTATTCTGAAATGGGTATGTGATGGTTATTCATTTTATGCCATTCTATGAACTGGGTCTTCATTATTTAGTTCATATTTGTTATAGTTTTTCTGGGTTTTCAGTTGTATGCTATATTCCTTGTATTCTAACATACACAATTCAAGAAAACAGAAACCCCCTTCTGCATCTTCAATCTAGTTCTGAAAGATCACAGAATAAACTAAAAATAATAATAACATTAAAAAGATAAATCAAAAGAACAACAAGTGCAGGTTATTAGATGAGCCTTGTTGTAATTTTGATATATCATTTATATTATGAGTTAACTCTCACTGTGGTTTTTCCCTCATTGGGTTTTCCACGTAAAAAATTTGGTGTCTCTTGTGTCTCTTGTGTGGATGTGCTTAAGTTTGTGTTTATTGATTGATTAATTAAAGCCCGATTATGCTAAAAACCCTAATTATGCAAAATCGTAAGCAAACAGACAAATCACGACAAATACTCACAAATAGAGATGTAAAATTCAGACTAGATACATACTAGGTTTCAAGATTCTGGATGTGGAAAAGTTGAGGGCTAAAGAGCAGGTGCCCAAGCCCAAGGTATAGTTTTCTGTTGAGAATCCTGGAAGATGTCTGTAACTTGTTTCTGTTGTTCCAAAGATTTCTGTATCGAAGATTCGGGGGGCTTTGGTGTAAGGCGTCCAGGTCCAGGTCCTACTTTTTCTCTCAAATACGGGATCTAAATACTTTGTTCTAGCCTCCTACAACTCCACTCCTTCAAATATGCCACCTATAACCTGCAATCATGGAGAATGGGGTTGGGGGTTGTGGTGTTTAGGAGCTTGCCTCAATCAAGCCCCAGAAGGACATTCAAGTCTTCCAAACATCATTTTCAGATAAAAGAGTGTGTATCCCTGCGGGATAGAGGCAAAAATAAATTGATAAATGATTGAAAACACAAATAGATGTCACTTCAGAGGTGTAGCTCGCATTTAGATGAAAATCCTTCAATACATGAGAAGACGAAGCTAAATTTGCAATCACAAACACAACAACAATATTCTGCTCTGCAACAATGAATATCTTGAATGCTATAAAATCATAAGTTCGCCAAAAGTTCATAATCATCTTCTAGTTTACAAATGAAACCCTAAACATACTTATATATGCATTCCCGCTACAAATTTCGTAATTCAAACTTAAGATGTCGGCAACAGAACCTTTTAATGGTCACATAACGAACATTTAAATTTAGGTCCTACCTAAAATAGGGAAGGACTACGGTGCGAGAAACCAAGCCCCTAGGTCTTATTTTAGGGCAGGGTTAAGCCCATAGATGTCCCTTAAGCCCCATTTGACATGGGTTCCAAGCCATTTTGTTCCAGGAGTTAAAATGAACATGCAAAATGCAAAACAAGGGATCCAAGAGCTAAACTTAGGAGGTAAAAGTCCTAGGGAGACATTTTATGACATAACATTTAGCCCCCACTTTAATGTATGTATGATTTTATGACCCATACATGCATTAAAGTATAGCCAAAACACAACAAACATGCCAGGGACTTGAAGCTAATGCATACACAAAGATTGAGGAACTATTTCTAGCCACTAGTCTCAGGTAGACATTAGAGAAAACATGCCGCAGACACGCCAAACATAGTGAAGACAATAATAGGCACACAAAACATGAAAAAGACAGTATTGAAGACATGCAAAACACAATGAATATAGTGAATGCAATGATTATTTCATTTTCATTTTCTCATATATATATGAATGCATATACATGGAAAGTAAAAATGCAACACACAACCCAAAATGTAGGAGGGGCATTTCGCCATGGTCTTTGGACTACATATGGGGCAACAGACACGCAATACAAATCTCAGAATGTAGGAGGGGTATTTCGCCATGCTGTTGGACTACACTTGAAAACAAGCACAACATACAAATCCCAAAGCATAGGAGGGGCATTTCACCACGCTCTTTGGACTATACTTGGGAACAAACACACAGAAGACACATGAAAAACATGAGTGCCGTATAGCATGTCAAAGACATACTATACGTCTAAAACACGCCAAACAAGGTGATGGAAGGAACTTATTGCTAAGCCCCCACCATCTCAAGCATGCTACAGACACACCTAATAGTTGGGCTTATGCCACAACAATCGCCAAAGACATGCTTAAGGGAGGATACACCAACCTCGCCTACTCAGAGGACTTTTGAAATAAAAAGGATGTGCACTAGCTCAAGAGATACACCATCCCTGCCTTTGCAGAGGGCTTTAAATAATATGATACACACTAGCTCAAGAGATATGATATCCTGCCTCCGCAGAGGGCTTTAAATAATATGATACACACTAGCTCAAGAGATATGATATCCTGCCTCCACAGAGGGCTTTTTGATTGCAATATAAAATAAAGATGTGCACTCGCGTGTTGATACAACATCCCGCCTCCGCAGAGGGCTTACAAACACGCTTCATTAGTACCAAAATTATCAGACATCTTACCTTATATGCCCCCACCTTAAGGTGGTTGATATCCTGTACCGATATCAAGCACTTTAAGGTAGAGAAAAAACACACAAGGGAACAATAGCTTTCGCAAAGCCCATGCCCCCAAAGGTGACATGTACTTTACGATCACCAAATGTTCCCATAAACACACAATTTCCTGCAAGAAGAGGGGTTAGAAATCTCTTTAAGATAATAACCACATCACATGATAAAAGCAATGGATGAAAATAATCATATCAAGAGCCAAGGTCATACTACAGATTTAGAAACAGAGAATGACCATGGGGCTATATTGCAGAGATCTTAGAACTGAGTGTAACCAAGGTGAGACCCAAGATAAACAAAGTGCACAGAGCATCTATATTGTTATGGCTTGTTAATAAATATAAGACAACATCAAAATATCACACAGAGTGATTCTACTAGCCAAGCATCAAATAATATATATCAACCCCATTGTCATGTATGGACTAGGTCCATTTTTGTTGGGAATAAAGGTGTCTCAACCTTGGTAATTCCTTGCATTATTTATGATTGTATTTATTTATTCATTGCCTATGATGTAAATTAATTGTAAATTCCATATTGTCATTTTGTGGGATGTGGCACGGTGATGTGTCATCCTACATGGAAGATGACAACTTGTAATTTTGTCCTCACATGAGGAGATAGGCATCCCACTTTGTGGTAGGAGTATTTTGCCATGTGTCGGCATCTTGGATATTGTGCAAGGGAATGTTTGATCGAAACGGTTATGACAGATTCCTATGACGAAGTTATGACATGTAAGAGTCAGAAATAGAAGCTTGTAAGACAGGTGAAGACATGTGCCGAAGAGCATCTTTGAAAAAGATATCTTTGGGTGCCCCAAGGTGGACTATGACATGTTGTAAGAGAATATGCTATTTATAGCCTGTGTATGACAGATTCTCTTATAGCTGTAAGTTGTAACTGCTTTGACAAATTCTATGATGGTCATAAGAGTCGTAAGAGCATCTGTCATAGCCCATTTTAGAAATAGGCGACCTATTTGGGATGGGAGCTATGGACAAGTGTCAGATACATTTTACACTGTTGACCAAGTGTCCATAGGCGTGGGTTTTGGGCCATGAGGCCAAGTTGGACGCCCATTCCAAGATAGAGCCAATTTTGCCATGTATATTCTATATAAATAGGTGCTTGGAGGAGATGTAGAATGTGATTGACAGGTACTATTATGCTGCTAGACTAACTCCAAACACGAGTGTCGAAGACTATTGAAGCTTGCATTGCAAGTGTATTGTAAACCATATTCAGTTTTGACAATACATTGTGTAGGTTTCTGAGTGTGGGGTTTTTCACCCGATAAGGGTTTTCCCCATGTTATATCTTGTCTCTCTCTTCTTATGTCTTCTTTTTAGTTCTATGTGTATTGCTGCAATATCTCTGTTATATGTTTCATGTTGTTGTAATTGTAAATATTAAATTGAATTTGTATAGCTCTCCCCTCATTAGATTAGTGTAGGAAGTGATTTCCATACACCTAGCTTCCTTTCAATTTTTGCTTACTCGCTGAAGGGACACATGGTCCAAATTAGTATATGTTTAGTTTTCATCATCTGCTAGCTAGATAGAACCACTAGAAGGTAAACAATAAATCAAGAGAGGAGAGCAAGTGCCTTAGGGTTGTCGCATAGGAAGGTGCCCCCATGTCACCAACCACTAAGGCATGACACACAAAAATAAAAAATAGAGGAGAGGAGCAATATACAAGAATGATGATACAAATAGAAGCATGGTCACAACTGAGGCAGTCTTTCGATATCCTTGACCTTACAAGAGTATCAAGGGTTGTCTAAGGAGGCCTAAACAACACATAACACATCACAGGGGAAACACAACAGAGGTTAATGGTTAGAAATACTAACCTAAAGGCACAACTGAACTAGTAGTTGTCGTCAAGCAAATCATCGTCTTCCCAATCTCGATTGTTAGAGGAAAGAGGTTCATAAGGTACCATAGCCCAACTTTTGTTTTTGTCTTTAAATTGTTCATTCTTAAGCTCTTCTTGGTTTGATTGAATGTTAGGTGGAATGTTTTCTTGTTGAGGTGCATTTTTTTGGCCAAAGCTTGTCTTTTCCTCCTTTCTCTTGCTTGTCTATTTCTTCTTGTCTTACTGCTTATATCTTCAAAAGTATTGTCATGTTTTTCTATTGGTATTTTTGTGTTAGAGGAGGAAGATTGTTCAAATCTCATTTGTCTTGATAAAGTGCATTGTTCTCGATAAATACCTCCCGATCCTCATAAGGATGATAGAGGAGGAACCTTAGCATAGGGTCCTTTACCTTTTTCTCTAGGAAGTTCTTCTAATGCGGATTGTTCTTCTCAATTATACCTAACATCTATCCCTAAAGGATTTAATGTGAGAGGCATTTTCTCATCCACTAATGCTTCATCTTGGCCAGGGAGAGCATTGGAATGAAAGAAAGGTAAGGTGTTGTTAGGAAGGGTAGGTGTTGTATCATTAGTGATGTTGAAGGGACTTGAATTTACAACCACAGTAGAGCTATCAATAGTCTTCCCATCTAAGGTTTTTGGACATTCAACTATAGGAGAAGTAGGATAATTTATGGAATAATCATTGGTGGTGCCCACATGAAGTCTGGGTTTCAAGCAAAAAGTTATGTTAAGTCAAAATTTTAGTCAAACTTGATATTTCGAGGGAGAGGGTCATATTTCAAATATCATTCATCTTAGACAAGATCACCCTAATGTTGCGTTATCACCTTATAATCACTTGATCCGTGAAGTGCGGATGTCAATTTTACATGAGGGTCGATATCTACCTGTCTAATGACTTCATACATCTTGCGGGGGGTCATATTTTCAAGCATTAGTCATCTTACAAATATCACCTTGTGCCAACATGATGATGACATCATCTAGGTCCGATGGGATGCACCATATGGTCTTCGGCGTGACAGTTATTATCGACATCTATGCTAGGGGTCCCACTGATCACCGATGAGGACATGAGTATGTACAGGAGGATCATCGGTGAGACGTGTGGTATCAGCATGGTAGGAGGATCTTCCTTCGATACATCATGTTGCGCTGATGAGGGTGGTCATCTGAGTGACATTGCATATCGGGTGAGCAAGCAGGAGGTTCATCGGTGTAAGGGGTTTGGTCGACGAGGTATTGTTTGAGGGGATCATCGGTGTGATAAGTGGTATCGGCATAGATGATGAGTGTTGCTTTGACAGCTTAAGCTACCTCAATGGGGTCTAAGCTGGTGTCGTCAGGAGAAAAATCACCGACGATTATCTTTCGGTGTGGTCTTGTTTATAAAGTGTTGGAGAGGTCATTGCAGGGTGAATGTGGGACAATCAGTTCCCACATAATTTGAAAAGTCAGTGATGGCAAGGAAGCATCTACCTGTCATATTCTCATTGGCCAATGACTTGCCTGCTTGATTTGAGCTGTAGATTTGGGAGATGCTGAGGAAGATTGACGGCTGTATTTGAATGTAGGATTTTCTTCATGATTGTGGTGGCGTTCTTGGCGGGAAGGCTCTCGGGGCACGTGGTTTGTTGTGTTTCCATAGGGCATTGGTAGGTCAACCATTGATTGCAAAATTACAGAAGCATGGGCTGATGATGGACGTGCCACCTACCAGTTTTAAGAGAAAAATCCCCAAATGTCAGCACAGGGCTCGAGTCCAACTGCTCCTCACCTCCCTTTCTACCTGCTACATTGATGTTTTGAGCGCCATTTCTCATAATGCATCGTATCTGGAAAATTTTGAATTTTGCCATGTAATTAATGTTGAGTACACTTTCTTGTTGTATATAGCAGACCGTGTTACTCATTTGTCGTGGTTGAAGACTAGATAAAACCTTGGTGTTGTGATAAGATACAACTTCATTGGTGGCTTTGTTCTGGGTGTCTTGTGAGTTTATGAATCTCATGTTGTATGATTTATGCATAAGTTAACTGGTTTCATGTTGTTTTTATATGAGAAATGCTCTGTTGCATGTGTTTGATCATTTGTCTCCAAGTTATGGGCATTATTTCTTTTGAATCAAAATAGCTAAGGGTTATTTAAGATTCAGGAATATGCGTTTTCTGTATTGAATATTTGATCTCCTACCTTTGTTCAAGGAACAAATTAAATATTTCAGGTTGATCATTGAGAAAGTATGTTGCAACAGGGATACCATCAAGTATGAATGACTAAGCACTTGATTTTTGGGAAGTATCTGTAAGGCAGACACTAGAAATCTCCCCTTGAAACTTAGTCATTGATTCAAGCTTATGATAATCACCCACATGTGTATGTCTATTGACTCTGAGCCCCAGATAGGCACCAGTCTGGTCTTGTATTGAAATTATAACCCAAAGTCCTAGTCTTGCATCCAAACACAAATCAAACTCAAACCTCAAATACAAACCTATAGGACATTAGAAATAGTTTTAGGATCAGAATCCTCTATCTCACAACCAAGCATAGGCCTAGAGCTAGCCCCTTTGCACTTATTTCACAGTTTTGTTCTGCATAAGAGAGGATGTATCTGTGTCAACATCCTAGTCAGTATATAGTCATATTTTATGGATGTTGAATAGGGAATACCCCCTTGGTTCTGCAGAGCCTAAAGAAGAAGAGGAGATATTTATAGAGTCTATCTCCTGTACTGTTGGCCCCTGGCCCGAGAATCCTATTGATCAATGATGTCAAACTAGTTAGATAAGAAAGGTCACAAGAGACAGTTGAAGTGTAGGATTCAGAGGAGCACATCTGTTTTGTCGACACTGACTGTGAAAATTTCAGAGTTGTCTCAGATGATCAAGGAGGTAAAGGGAGAGATATTTGCATTCAAGAGCTGGACCAATAGGGTCTATGGACTATGTATTTCGATGGAGCTTGTTCAAAGGAAGGCTCTAGTGCTGGAGTTGTGTTTTTGTCTCCAGCTGGTAAGATTCTAAAATTCTCTTTCTTGTTGAAGTTTACCTGTACAAATAATATTGCAGAATATGAAGCTTTGTTACTAGGATTGAATGTAGCTTTGAAGCATGGAATCAAGATGCTTAAAGTATTTGGGGATTCAAAGTTAATTGTTTCCCAGGTTAGAGATAAGTATGCCTCAAAAAATAAAAAGGTTAAAACAATATAAGCATGCTGTGTGGGATACAATTGAATTGTTTGATGTTTTTTCAATAAACTGGATAGAAAGATCAAAAAATGTCATGGCAGATTTTTAGCTAATGTGGCCATAAGGCCAGATGATATTACTCTGTCTGATGTTACAAATGTTGAGGTTAAGATTAAACCTGCAGTAACAGAAAATATATGCAGTTGGCAAGTATTTGATGATGATAAAGATTTGTTAAGATTTTTACACTGCATAGATGATTATGAGAATCAAGAGATTGATTTCCAGAATTTTGTAGAGGTTGTGGATGGAAAAGAAACTCTTATGGGGAAGGAAGTAATTTAGTTGAAGACAAATAAAATCCCCAGAAGGTTAGTTGCTTTAGAAAGAGCATTTGACAATAGGGACCAATTTATTTCAAAAGCATCTCCTACAAACAAGAATGACTTGGAGGAGATAAACTTGGGGACATCTCATGCCCCCAAAAAGGTATATATTGGCAAACAGCTCAAACTACACTTCAGGAACATGCTGATTGCATTGTTGAAAAAATATAAGCATGTCTTTGCCTGGTCATATAAGGACTTGAAAGCTTATAGAGAAGACCTATTCCAGCATGAAATCCCTTTGAAACCTGGAGCTAAGCCATTCAAACAAAGACAATGACCTATCAACCCAACTTTGGCTCCAAAAATGCAAGAAGAACTCATGAAGCTTAGGGAGGCTGGAATAATTGTGCCTATCAGACATTCAACTTGGGTATCTAATCTTGTCCCAGTTAGAAAAAAGAATGGTGATATAAGACTTTGTGTTGAATTTAGAAATCTGAATGTATCCTCTTTAAAGGACAATTATCCACTGCCTAACATGGAGGCTATGCTGCAGAAGGTAACTGGTTGTGAGCTTCTATCCATGATGGATGGATTTTTAGGATACAATTAGGTGAAGGTGAAAGAATCTAAACAATACAAAACTACCTTTACCACTCCATGGGGAACTTATGTATATGTGAGAATGCCATTTGGACTAACAAATGTTGGTGCCACATTTCAGAGGGCTATGGATGTTGCTTTTGCAGGATTGATTGACTCAATTTTGGTTGTATATCAGGATGATCTAACTGCCTATTCAAAAAAGGAAGAGCAACATTGCATGCACTTAGAACAGATTTTTATTAGAGCACTGGAATATGGCATTTCACTCAACCCAAAGAAATGTGCTTTTGGGGTAGTGGAAGGAAAGCTTTTGGGGCACATCGTTTCCAAGGATGGAGTTAGGATTGATCCTGAAAGGGTTGCTGCAATTGACAGGATTCAAGTTCCCAAAATAGTGAAAGGTATTCAGTCCTTCTTTGGATAGATTAATTTTGTTAGAAGATTCATCCCCAACTTTGCAAAAATCACAAAGGATATTTCTAAAATGTTGAAGAAGGGTGCAACTGTCAAATGGGAAGATGAAGCAATTAAATCATTTCAAAACATCAAAGAGGCTATAAAGATGGCTCCTGTGTTAAAATCTCCTGATTTTTCTAAGCCACTCCAGTTGTTCTCATTTGCTTCTTTTCACACTGTTGCTGCGTGCTTATTAAAGAAAAATGAGGATGGTTTTGAACAACCTATTGCTTTCTTTAGCATGTCATTGTAGGCAACTGAGGTAAAATATGCTATCATGGAAAAACAGGCATATGCATTGGTTAGAGCAGTCAAAAGCTGCAGGCCATATCTAGTAGGATCTTAGATAGTTGCATATGTGCCCCATGCAGCAGTCAAGGATATTTTTACTCAGCAGGAGGTAACAGGAAGAAGATGCAAGTGGATAAACAAATTACAAGAATTCAACATAGAGATACAAATCACAAAATTGGTGAGGGGATAAGGTTTGGCTAAAATAATAACACAGTCAAATCTAGAAGCATGCCAAGTAAATGTAGTTCAGAACGAAATTGTTAATATGTCAGAATCTGAATGGTACAAGGATATTGTATATTATTTGTAGAATTTGAATTGTCCTTCCCATCTCAGTGATAGTTAGAAAAGGACTTTGAAGCTACATGCAATCAGGTACATTATTATTCAAGGAGAGTTGTATTGGAAGAATCCTGATGGTGTCTTACTCAGATGTGTGGATGAAAATTAGGCTAATGGCATTCTAAGTGACATGCACAAAGGGATGTGCGGTGGACATTACAATGCCAAAACCATGGCTCACAAAATTCTTAGAGCAGGCTATTGGTGGCCAACTCTTTTCTCAGATGCACAAAAGATGGTAAGAAAATGTGATCCTTGTCAAAGGTTCTCAGGAAAACTAAAGTATGAAGGTGCACTACCCCTTAGAACTGTAATTGTGGAGGCTCCATTTCAGCAGTGGGGAATTGATTCTATAGGGGAAATTTTAGAAAAATCAAGTGGAGGACATAGTTGGATTTTGGTTGCTACTTACTATTTCACCAAATGGATTGAAGCCATTCCAACTAAGAAAGCTACGAGCAAGGTGGTGATGGATTTTGTTTTGGAACATATTGTTACCAGATTTGGAGTGCCATTCAAAGTGGTCATAGATAATGCCATGTGCATCAAATCTGGTGAATTTGTTGATTTTTGCAACAAATATGGGATTAATTTGTCATATGCATCACCATATCATCCACAGGGAAATGGTCAAGCAGAGTCAAGTAACAAAAGCCTCATGAAAATCATCAAAAGGATGGTAGGCAAGAACAAAAAGGCATGGGATTCAAAGTTGAAGATGGCACTATGGGCTGACTGGATAACAGTGAAGAAATCAATTGGAAGGTCACCTTTTGAGCTAGTATATGGTGCAATAGCCAAGTTGCCTGTAAATAATCTCTTGCCAATTTATAGATTCATACAAGAAAATGATGAAGAGATTGAGGATTCAATAACTGAAAGGATAAACCAACTAATTGCATTAGATGAAATCAGAAGAGGATCGCACAAGACAAACATCAAAAAATAACAGAAAGTGAAATACCTATTTGATAAAAGAACTATAGAAAGGAAATTTCAGATAGGTGATTTAGTCCTTGTTTGGAATGCAAGGAGCTAGGATAAGGGCAAGCATGGTAAATTTGAGCCCTTATGGATGGACCCATATCGAATCAACAATACTCATGGAGAAGCTTACTTTCTCCAGGCCCTAAATGGTGAAATACTGGAATTGCCTGTGCACGGTTCAATTCCTTAAGCTTTATTTTTCATAAGTGATTATCTTCTGTGCACGATTGTAAATTATGTGTAAATTGTTTATAAATGCTCTGCATAGTCAGTGTTTTGCCTTTTTGTGTTTTTCCTAGTCTGCCCGGAGGTGGTCTGGTTCTCGCTGCAGCCTTGTGCCTGTACGTCCCCAGTTAGAGCCAATGGTGGTGCCCACATGAAGTCTAAGTTTCAAGCAAAAAGTTATGTTAAGTCAAAATTTTAGTCAAACCTGATATTCCGAGGGGGAGGGTCATATTTCAAATATCAGTCATCTTAGACAAGATCACCCTGATGTTGTGTTATCACCTCATAATCACTTGATCTACGAAGTGCGGATGTCAATTTTACATGAGGGTCGATATCTACCTGTCTAACGACTTCATACATCTTGCGGGGGGTCATATTTTCAAGCATCAGTCATCTTACGAATATCACCTTGTGCCAACATGACGATGACGTCATCTAGGTCCGATGGGATGCACTATATGGTCTTCGGCATGACAGTTATTATCGGCAGCTATGCTAGGGGTCCCACCGATCGCCAATGAGGACATGAATATGTACAAGAGGATCATTGGAGAGACGTGTCGTATCGGCATGGCAGGAGGATCTTCCTTCGAAACATCGGGTTGCATTGATGAGCATGGTCATTTGAGTGACACTACATATCAGGTGAGCAAGCAGGAGGTTCACCGATGTAGGGGGTCTGGCCGACAGAGTATTGTTTGAGGGGATCATCAGTGTGATAAGTGGTATCGGCGCAGATGAGGAGTGTTGCTCTGATAGCTTAAGCTACCCCAATGGGGTCTAAGCTGGCATCGTCGGGAGCAAAATCACACAATTATCTTTCGGTGTGGTCTTGTTTATAAAGTGTTGGAGAGGTCATTGCAGGGTGAATGTGGGACAATCAGTTCCCACATAAGTTGAAAAGTCAGCGATGGCAAGGAAGCATCTACCTGGCATATTCTCATTGGCCAACGACTTGCCTGCTTGATTTAAGCTGTAGATTTGGGAGATGTTGAGGAAGATCGACAGCTGTATTCGAATGCAGGATTTTCTTCATGGTTGCAGTGGCATTCTTGGCGGGAAGGCTCCTGGGACATGCGATTTGTTGCATTTTCACAGGGCATTGGTAGGTCGACCATTGATTGCAGAATTACAGAAGCATGGGTTGATGGTGGACATGCCACCTACTAGTTTTAAGAGAAAAATCCCCAAACGTTGGTACGGGGCTCAAGTCCAACTGCTCCTCGCCTCTCTTTCTGCCTGCTGCATTGATGTTTTGAGTGCCATTTCTCATAATGCATCGTATCTGGCAAATTTTGAATTTTGCCATGTAATTAATGTTGAGTACACTTTATTGCTGTATATAGCAGACTATGTTACTCATTTGTCGTGGTTGAAGACTGGATAAAACCTTGGTGCTGTGATAAGATACAACTTCATTGGTGGCTCTGTTCTGGGTGTCTTGTGAGTTTATGAATCTCATGTTGTATGATTTATGCATAAGTTAACTGGTTTCATGCTATTTTTATATGAGAAATGCTCTTTTGCATGTGTTTGATCATTTGTCTCCAAGTTGTGGGCATATTTTCTTTTGAATCAGAATAGCTAAGGGTTATTTAAGATTCAGGAATATGAGCTTTCTGTATTGAATGTTTGATCTCCTATCTTTGTTCAAGGAACAAATTAAATGTTTCAGGTTGATCATTGAGAAAGTATGTTGCAACAGGGATACCATCAAGTATGAATGACTAAGCACTTGATTTTTGGGAAGTATCTGTAAGGTAGACACTAGAAATCTCCCCTTGAAACTCAGTCATTGATTCAAGCTTATGATAATCACCCACATGTGTATGTCTATTGACTCTGAGCCCCGGATAGGCACCAGTCTGGTCTTGTATTGAAATTACAACCCAAAGTCCCAGTCTTGCATCCAAACACAAATCAAACTCAAACCTCAAATACAAACCTATAGGACATTAGAATAGTTTTAGGATTATAATCCTCTGTCTCACAACAAAGCATAGGCCCAGAACTAGCCCCTTTGCACTTATTTCACAGTTTTGGTCTGCATAAGAGAGGATTTATCTGCTTTGTGTCAACATCACAGTCAGTATATAGTCATATTTTATGGATGTTGAATAGGGAATACCCCCCTTGGTTCTGCAGAGCCTAAAGAAGAAGAGGAGATATTTATAGAGTCTATCTCCTTTACTGTTGGCCCCTGGCCCGGGAATCCTATTAATCAATGATGGCAACCTTGTAGGGATAACTGGGAAGAAGCATCTAGTTTGGGAAAAACCCAACAATCATCATCATCATATTTTTTAGCTATCAATTCCAAGACATTAACGGAAGAGGAATTTTCACACTTACCTTTCTCATGAGAGTTCTTATAGATGAATTTGGTTAAATCATATAATATCAAAGGATATGCTCCTATGAGTAATGTGAATCTATCAAAATCGTGTATATAACAAAGTAATTTAAGCTCATGTGTAGAACATTTAGAAACATCAATATCATGTACACATGCTATGTGTTCCAGAACATGAGGGTTCTCATTAGTGAAATTAGAGAAATTTTCAAAATTATCCAAGATATAATCATGCAAAGATTTCCATGAAGATTCCATATATGTATGTTTTCAAATGGATACCAAATTTGATTTATAAGATTTTGATATATATGTAATGAAATGTATGCAAAACTATGTATATTTATGACCTAAAAAAGCTTGATTTTTTCACTTTTTTCAATGCAAATGCCTAAAAGAAGTAGTGTTGTAAGGAAATTGATGAGGCGCAGAGAATTATAACCTTAATATTAGTCCAATAATGCAACAATATCCTTCACAACACACGTATAATGCAAATCTAGATAGATGACAAGGCAAAATCTAGTGAAAATGCAAGGTTTTTAAACCCTAATTGTGAAATTAAGGCATGAATATATGAAAAATGATGTATGAATGAAGTCTAATTAGATTTAAGATGGTAAATAGCTAAGCTCAGATCTTAAAATGATGTCACAAGTTCTACAATGCTCAATGCAAGTGCAATTTTAAGGAAAGATGAGTGAATATGCGAGTTTTTGTTGAAATTGACTATGTGAAAATGCAAAATTTGAAATGAAAATGCCAAAAACACACTATGATGAAACACTACAATCATAAATCAATCCTAAAAGAGTGTTTAAAAGAGTAGTAAAATCTGAAACAAGATTTTAACCACAAACCCTAGCTTTTGGAAAAAACTAGGTTATATGAAAAATGTACAATTTCAAGTATAATCTAACAATTTAAGCATGAAAATGCAATGTAAATGATTATAGAATGATGTACTACTATAATTTATATCAGCTCTGGTGCAAAAATTAGATATTAAATGAAATTGATGCAAACTATGCCAAAATGCAAGCCTGAAATGCTAATTTTATTTTTCAAATTTTTTATTTTTTTTTGTAAATTTTCAAATGCAATAAGATGAAAATTAAATGAATGAATGTAAATCTGAAGTACAACACTTAGCAAGGTGCAAAATTCAATAAAAACATGGGTTCACCAAAATGTTTTATAGGAAAAGAGGGAAGAGGGTTTTATAGTTAGATCCTTCTTTTACTACAAACATTCAAGGACATTCAACCGAGTTGAATCACAACTTTTGCAAGAGGATCCACCTACAAGTTGATGGTCACTTGTAACAATGTGGAATTTTGGAATTTTCTGATTAATTGATTAATTTAAGCCCGATTATGCTAAAATCCCTAATTATACAAAATCGTAAGCAAATAGACAAATCACGACAAATGCTCGTAGACAGAGATGCAAAATTTAGAGTAGATACATACCAGGTTTCAAGATTCTAGATGTGGAAAATTTGGCGGCTAAAGAGCAGGTGCCCAAGCACAAGTTACAATTTTCTATTGAGAATCCTGGAAGATGTCTGTAACTTGTTTCTGATGTTCCAGAGATTTCTGTGTCAAAGATCCAGGGGGCTTTGGTGTAAAGTGCCCAAGTCCAGGTCCTACTTTTTCTCTCAGATATGTGATCTAAATACTTTGTTCCAACCTTCTTCAACTCCACTCCTTCAGATATGCCACCTATAACCTGCAATCATGGAGAATGGGGCTAGGGGTTGTGGTGTTAAGGAGCTTGCCTCAGTCAAGCCCCAGAAGGACATTCAAGTCTTCCAAACACCGTTGTCAGATAAAAGAGTGCATATCCCTGCGGGATAGAGGTAAAAACAAAATGAGAAATGATTGAAAATACAAATAGATGTCACCTTAGAGGTGTAGCTCACATGTAGATGAAAATCCTTCAATACATGAGAAGATGAAGCTAAACATGCAATCACAAACACAACAACAATATTCTACTTTGCAACAATGAATATCTTGAATTCTCTAAAATCATAAGTTTGCTACAAATTCATAATCATCTTCTAGTTTACAAATGAAACCCTAAACATACTTATATATGCATTCCCACTACAAATTTCATAATTCAAACTTAAGATGTCGGCAACAGAACCTTTTAATGGTCACATAACAGACATTTAAATTTAGGACTTGCCTAAAATAGGGCTTGACTAGGGCGTGAGCGCCCAAGCCCCTAGGTCCTATTTTAGGCTAGGGTTAAGCCCACAGATGTCCCTCAAGCCCCATTTGAAATGGGTTTCAGGCCATTTTATTCTGAGAGTTAAAATGAACATGCAAGATGCAAAACAAGGGACCTGAGAGCTAAACTTAGGAGGTAAAAGTCCTAGGGAGACATTTTACAACATAACAGAAGAATAATAGAGATCAAACAAGAAAACAAAGGTTACTTGTAGAAAAATGAAGGAATTACAAATGGACAACCAACATGTGAAGCCTAATCATGTTATGCTACTCAAACCCTAAGAAATATGCACAAAGAGTCTTTGTACTTATAATCGAATCAGTCTAAGCTCTACTAAAAACCTAGGGATCCAAATAGGAAATTGAGCAACCTTTATTCTTTGCAAAACCAAATGAATCCCTTTTCTCTTTAAAGGATTAAACCCCCAAATGACCAAGCCACCTCAATAAATAGTTTGAACATCAAATCTGATTTGTATTGACATGGAAGAGCAAAGTAGGTCATTGTCACAAATGTGTACTTAGGAGGAAATCTAATTAATAGGGTGTCTTATATATAATGGAACAATTGACCATTCCTCAATGAATTTGAACTTAAAATTCTTCTAACCTTCTAGAACTAACAAGCCATCAAAAAATCCAATCATTATCATATGAGATATGCATTTTGACAAAATGATCAACTCCCTAAGATCTGACATTAATTGATCTCATAGGGTGTGTTCTTGAAATAGGTTTCATGATACTTATGTGGGAAGAGATGCATAGAAGCAAGAAAGTTGTTCTAACAAGCATGGAGTAGGTGGAATACCACAATTTCTGAACACTCAAACAACATGGGCATGCAAGTTAAACCTATGCATAAACAAACTATCACAACATGAGGGTGCGCACATGTAAAGCATGTGTAAGGAACTAAAAACATATATTTTGGGTGATACAAGATTGTGCCAACCCAAGGATGCTCCTACATTAGGTTGAAACCACATAGCCATTATCATTACCATTTACCAGTTTAGTGTTTTGGCATGACCTAGTTTTTTAATCTAATTTAGGTGGAAACTACATATAGCTAAGTGGTAACCACATAACCATCACTAGTTAGGACTAACTAGTCCTATTAGTTTGATGGTGATGACATACCCAGTCATCCTTCTATCATATTTTGGTGGTGACAACATACCAATATTATCAGAACCTATCTCATTATAACATTTTAGTGGTTAGAAAACAACCAAACCTTTGCCAAGCTACCATTCTCTCATGTAGACCTACCATAACCATCTATTACTATGTGATCCCCTTGGATCTTCTTCATATGTTTGCCTTCTTTAATGTTGTTACATTAGCCACATCGAATATTAAGGAGTTTTTTGTGTACTTAGTGTTTCATTTTTTCCATTGTTAGGTTTAGTAGATCATTGTTTTGTTTAGTATGTGTTTATGCTTAGTGTAATATTTCCATGAATGTTTAATGTTTTCATGTTATATTTCCATATATGCAAGTTGTCTATGCTAAGTATCTCACTTGTTTAGTGTTCTTGTATTGTATTTTATAGTAATACTTTTATTTTTGTATAGTAACTATGTTTCTTTTCTCTGGTGCATTGTAGGAAAGGTGCTTGCATGTGGAAGTAAAGGAAGAGTTGAAGAAAGAGCAAACACATATAACATTTTTGCATATCCTTTGCAAAGAGTAACAATATTGTGCAATGTTACTTTATTTCATTCAATACATTTTAACTTTAACATGTTTCTTCACTTAGTGTCATCAGCTTCCTAAAGTAGGGGTAAAATGTAATTTCAAAAATTGCCTACTTTACAAACTCTACCTTAATTTCTACACTCATTTTTTTTTGTTCGGCAAATTGTGGGTGATATTTAGGTTGGCCCCACTCTAGCGGAGGTCACAAGGGGGACCTCCTCCCCATCCACATATTCAACTTATTCAACTTAGATTTACTTATTCAGCATAGAAGCCACAATGGAAGTCCAAGAGCCACAACTTGAAGTTCCAACTATAGGTGTTACTTAGGGGATTCAAACTTAGATCTCCATCTTGAGAATCTTATGGCCTTGCCATTTAAGCACAACCCCTTTCACAATTTCTACACTCATTTTAGTGTCCATTGTCTTAGTATGTTTTAAATCCATGTACACATTTTTCTGGCCATTCTAATGATCACAAAAATATGTTGCAAGCACCCCATACCTTGGGAGTCCATCCCTAGACACCCCCAAAAAAATAGCTATAGAGCTATCAAGGTCACTTGTACCCATGGACGTTAGTGCCAAAGTTGGAAATTGTAAAAAGTGAAAGTTCTCATGTGTTCATGCACTAATACTTATTATGTTTTTTGTGGTCACTCATCCATACACTTAGTATGGATTGGTTTATAAGCCTCTTTTTCTCTCCATTCACTCATTATGTCATGCTATACCAAAAATATAAAACTCAACATCCTCTCCTCTCCTCCAACATGAGTAACTTGTAGGAACACCATCAAAGCAAAAGAGTGGCATAAAGAAGATTGCAATTATGAAATTGTGAGAGCCTCTTGAACAAGAAAATCTATGGATTTGTTGTAGTTTCCTTCCCTTTATCCCATCTACCATATCCATTCCTCTATTCCATCCATTTGCAAGCCATTAGAGACCATTTTACTTTTCCATAGCCACTTCAAATCTACATACATCCTCTACTACCATCACCATAAAATATAAAGCTCTTTCTCTTCTTGTGCATCCCATTGTGATCACTTTCACATCCTATTTGACTCCATCACAAGCATATACCACTTGTGGTGGTTACAACCCCTAGGGTTTGTTCTCATAATAAGTTTTATTGCATAACCACCATCAACAAATCACTAGGTTTGAACACACATCCGATTTTCCAAACAATGCTATTATGGAGGTTGAAATATACCATCAAGGGGGACTAAATGAAGAGTTTCCCATAAAACACACTCTTTCCCCCTTCTCCCCCACAAATATCTCAATCATCATTAGGGAATGTGAACAATTTGTAGGCAAAAACATGACTAGGAATTGAAGACAAAGGGGGCCCCTATAAGTTGCATAACTTTATGACAAGAAGTTAGCAGCACCCAAATTCATGCCAAAGCACCCCCCAGACACTCCCATCCCATTTCTAGTCCCAGATTCAACTAGTATTAGGTGCATATACTCTTTTTATTTGTTTTATTCCTCTAAGAATTTTAAGTTACATATTTCCATTTCCTAGCTCATGTACTTTCTATGCATATATCATATCAAAGTAGTTTATTTTTGTATTTTATACTGGTTATGTGATTCATGTTAATAGTTGGTGCAAAGAAAGAAATTAGTATCTCCTAGGTCTTAACACTTGAGGGGTTCAAAAATTTATCTTTCAATGTGCTTGGTTGTTGTGTTTAAGGACACTCACTCACTTACTCATTTGAAATAGTGTCGGAGATCATCTAGGATATCTTAGGGAATTCTCATTGACAACATCTAGAGTTTGATATTTTGGAGAGAAAAAACCAACAACATTTATATTAGAGCATGCCATCCTAGGACCATTGCATGTTTGCATGTTGTCCTCAATGATTTTTCTTAGAGTTGTAAAGCCAATCCACTAGGGGTTTGATCAAGGGAAATATTGTTAGGATTAGGTGTGCTATTCAACTTGCATATCCTAAAGTTATTGTAAGTTAATTATTCATAGACAAGTAAATAATTTATGTATCCCCAAGAATCATGGAGGGCAAAATGAGATGCCCATGTGAGGGTGGGGACATATATAATTATTTTATTATTCTCCAAGGGCTTCAAAATGTTTTTTTGTAATGAGGCGTTGAATGTGGGTTACATAGTGGACTTGTAGGAGCATCTTCCATTATTAATGGGTGTAAGATGTAATAAGTGCTTCATGGAGGAGTGTTTGGGAGTTACATGTGCCAACTTGAATAATGGAGGTCAACGATTCTTGTGAGAGGAATTACATTCTATTTTGGAGGCCACTCTCTTGTAGTGGGTCGTGAGAATTCTTACCATGGTATATTGGGACCTTGTTTGGGCCCATGGTAATATCTTATGGTGGTTTTCTTCGCCTCATTGAGTCTATACATTGATGACTTGAGATGGAGGCATTATGCATTATTCTTTAAGGGATTATGTTGTCAATTTTTCTCTATGATTGAAGAGTGTTGATTTCATGGGAGACATGAAACCTAATACTATATTGTAGCATTATTGTTGCTAAGAATACATTGGTTTCATTACTTTGGAGGCTAAGTTTTTCCCAAAAGGGATTTCCTAGGTTATATCTGCGTCACTCTTGTTCTTGTGGTTGCTTATATTCTTCTTTCCTTTCGAAGTGTTGTTTATATGCTAGAATGCTACTATTTTTTTGGTAGATTAGTTTTTATAAATTATTTTCGTAGGATCAATGTGGAAATACCTACATGTTTAGTAGTTAAGCTTTGTTTTGAGTTTTATTGCTAAGGGGTTTGTGAGCACTTTTCCTTACAAATATGACCTTTGCAATTTGACACATTCCCCAAAGGTGTTTGTGAACACTACTTTCCCTTACAACTAGCAAGCATCATAAATTGAGGTGAGTGAATCTCAAGAGTCCACATTCTACCAAATTAGATCTGCAATTATCAACTCAATTTTGTCTGTAGGTTCAAGTCCAAACACACATAGATTTGAACCCAAATAGAGTACAATCAATTTTATAGGTCACTGAATAGAGTACAAAATTCTAGAACCTTGGCAAATGCATTTTTGACAACTAGGTAAAGACTTCTACAACAAAATCAAAGCTAAGTACCCTTGCAATTTATATATTTAATTCCCTGCATTTAATTTTAGTATTTTCAATTATCAATCCCAACTCATTATTCCTAGGACATACTTGTTTATTATTGTGATTTTGGGACATACTTCTTTATTATTTTGATTTAATTAATGGTCTTGAGTTAATTTACATAGAGGAATATATATTTTCTATACAAAAATGTGTATATATTATTGTAATGGTGAAATTTGCATACCTATGTCAATTTCCATTTGAAAGAATGTCTTAATGTGATTAGATAGTGACATATGCTTGGCTCCTTTCTTGATCCCTATCCATTATCATCTACTCTCACCTACACACATTCTCACACATTCAACTGCATCCTTGCCCTATCCACACATCTTTCCACATATTCATTTCATTAATTATCTCATACTTCCACATATCTATTCTTGGTCCCAAGATCTCACTTTGCTTATTTTGGGTCATTTCCACAATGTGCAAGATCGATCCCACATGGAAAATATTTGACCCAAAATTCAAATGACTGACTCTCACCCTTTCCTCATAGGCATTGGAAGTCAACTTGGTACACATTTGTACAACAATTCATTATTTCTTGCTATTTAAAGACATTCATTTGAGAATTAATTAATATCCAAAAATCATTTGGGAGATCCTATGCATCAAAAAGAAGAATCATTATAGGACCACTTTGTTTGGAGCACTAAAAGGAATCTAATTTGCATCGCATCATTTAGGACACTTGCATGCTTGATTTTTGTCTACTAAACATTTGCCTAAGACCATAAAGTTGGTAAAAAAGGGGTTTGACTGAGGAGAACTTGACCTTCACAATTCAACAATTTTTTCATAGTATTCTTAATTGCCACTAGTCCTTATGCCAAATAAAATAACAAAGATTGGAGTGAACCAAATAACAAAAGTATATATTTCACTAGATTAGATCGGCAGGTTACAAGACAAATTTGCATGGTGCAGGGTTGATCCATAGTTGTAGAATCAACTTGGACAAAGTTCCATGTCTGCATAGTGTTTTAAACAGTTAAAACTTCAAGGGCACCTATTTTTTTGTATATGACAATTAAGTTCTATGTGACAACAGATTTAATTGTTCATCGTAGTTCCCAAAGATAAGTACACCTATCACTTGCATTTCATTTTCTAAATTACTGTTTAATATTCCAATAGTTACCCAACTCCACTATTTAGGTTAATTGTGTGTTTATTGATAATCAACCTAAATAGTTCCTTAAGAAATGGTATTTTCCTTTACAACTATGTAAGCAATTTTTATAATAAACGATTTTTAAAAAAAATATGTTTTTGATAAAGATAAGCGGAAAAAACAAGGGTGCCGAACCCATTACAAAATATCCTAGTGGGCACACAAAAGGGGCACAGAGTGCCAGACTAGAAACACTAGACCATCAGAAACAGTAGATCAACAGCAGACAGACAGAACACCAACCACCAAAAAATATCACAAAACAAAACACACAAGATTAATTGAACAATTGACCCCAATCTTCCATCAAGTAGTGGTACATTTCTTCGTAGTCTTTTGGGTTCTTCTTACCAATGTCGTGCTTGTTCATTTCTAGATCCTATAGTACGACCAAAGTGGTGATCGAGCGATACATTACTTTTTAAATATATGTTTATAACATGACAATCTTCTAATATCATATTTCTCATCATGTTGTAGTTGTCATTATAATTCCCATTTCTTATTTTTATAACAAATGGAAAAGCTTCTTGTAATGCTTCAAGATGATTTTAGTAACATACATGCCAAGCTTCTTGTAATGCTTCAAGATGATTTTAGTAACATACATGCCATCTGATCTTCAAGTCTAACATCATGAAAATTGCTACTAGTCATAAGTCAATTCAACTCTCATATTTTTTTTAGGTGTATTGTAGGGAAAGACATTTTAGAGACATCTGTTTTTAAGTAAAAAAAATTTGCTTCACAATAAAAATAAAAAATTAATGAGAAAACATTAGCGGGTAATGTTGGCAAAAGACAATGTTAATTACCTTTTTTTCATTCGCGTTCGAATTTATTTCTCATAGGTAAAACACAAACATTTCTCTGTAAGAATGCTTTGATTGCACAAGGGCAACCAGTTCCTGAAGGATCAACAAAGTACCGGCTGGGCAGATAACTTGAGAATGTGACCGTTGGAGTGCTGATTTTCAAATATCAAATATTTTAAGCTGTTAGCCCTTCTCTCACCTTCTCTGCATTTTTCCAGGCGACGTTCTCTCTCCATTCTGTTGTACATGGAAATCTGAGTAATTGGGTCTTTTAAGTTGTGGCTTGGCGGTAAATTAGTAAGAGTTTGTGACTACTGCTCAATTTTAGCTCTTAATACACTCCCAATTTCTGGGTTCTACCTGAGAGTTTGGAGGCTACACATTTCTCTTGAATTGTGATCTTTCCAACCAAAAAAAGCTAAAGAAAACAAAGGGATGAAATAATGTCAATGGTTGTAATTCTAGAAAGTCAAGCCCTGGCAGAACAAAAGGCTTGCACGCATTCTTTGCTGCTTATTTGTTTTTACATTGATTTACTAGAAACCTCGTTAAGGTGTTGTTAGATGTAGATTGTGTCTGTATATCCATATTTATTCATAAAGTCCATACAGAGGCAGATTGTAGAAGGTAATGACCAATAGCTTATAGGCATCTTGTTCTCTTGTTTCTATTAATTTATAACCCCTGGTAAGAAAAAAAAGGAAGAAATAAATTATAATAATTGTGTTCTACAATTAATGATCACCATTAAAGCCTCAAAAATAAATATTAATGTCAACATAGGACCAGCATAAGTCAGTGGCGCCGTAGAAGTAAATCTCTTTAGTATAGGCAAGAGGGGTGCAAAACCCATCTCTAATGAGCCCATGAAAGAAGCAGAAAATGGAGATAAAATCTCACCTACAGCATCAGAAGAGTACCATGGTAGCTAGCAAAAATAATACAACCTCCTATTGATCGGAGGCATTCTAAGAGTTTAGTCTAAACAATTATTTTATAGGCCATTGAGACCCGTGTTTTCTATTATGTTTTAGTGTTATGATATTTTCTTGGTGTAGTAGTATCAAGAAAGTATATTGTAAATCATTGCAATTTCACGGTTATTAATCCTATGAATTTACGGCCTCTGTATTTAACTTCAGTAAATTGCTGGAGAAGAGGAGGCTTTGTAAATCAGGAGAGAATTTTATTTCAGGGTTTGTTGTTAGGGTTTTGATTAGGGTTTTAAATCAGAGAATGGATATAAAGTTTTCCATTTGTTCATTACAGGAATCGGTGGAGGAAGGAGCTCAGAAGCGTCAGAAGTGCTGGAATCTTGAAGATTTTAAGATTGGGAGATAACTGGGAAGCGGTACATTTGCAAACGTGTACCTAGCCATGGAGAAAAAGGTTTTATTGAAAATAACTTTTTTAAAATTATTTTGTCATGTGCCCTTTGTATAATTTTTTTCGACACAAATTCTCTTCTACCTTTCAAAATAGAGTAAATATCTGGTGGCTTTGAAAGTACTCTTTAAGAGCCAACTGCAACAGTACTAGGGACAATATCTATTGAGAGGGGAGATTGAAATCCAGAGTCACTTGAGACATCCCAGTTACTTCGCTATTATGGCTACTCTATTGATCAAGTGTCCATTCAACTAATTTTTTCTGAAAAATGCAATATCTCAATTTGTACTATTGTAGTTATCCTCAGACAAAGTAGTGGATCTGAGTTTAGGATAGATTGACAAGACCTACAACCTAGTTCACAAGACTAGGTCCACCTAGTGAATAGCTAATTGAATGAGTATGCTTCCTATACAATTTGTACTCTTAGATGGTTATGTTGTTTACTGATACCCTCCATAAGTTTTGTGATCTCCCCAAAGGCCAACCTAATTATACGGGATTGCTTTTCAGTACTTGGATGATTGTTGAAGGTAATTTCAACTTTAAAGAGTAGAGAAATATAAACATTCCTTAAAATTAACATTTCACTTCCCTTTTCTTGACAAAAGCATATATATCTCGTTCTTGAGTATGCTCCAAAGGACTAATTGCACAGAGAGCTTCAACGCTGGAGATTCTTCAGTGCGAAACGGGCAACTACTGTAAGTCAATCTGGTCTTAAAGCATGTATATGAATCTCCATAGAACATCAATCATATAAAAAAGGATACCTCTAGATAGTTTACATTTGCAACCCGTTAGTCCTAGATTTTTCATCTCTGGAATCATCACTTACATAGGAAGTACGTCAACAGTGCCAAAAGCTTTGCATCTACCTACATTATGCTGGGGTCTCCATTGGAAGGTACAACAGCTTATAGTCTCTTGCTGGTGCCTCCATTGGAAGGTACATCAGTTTATAGTCTCTTGCACCTATGTTAGTTTTATGTTGTGATGAAGGCCTGATGTTGAATCCAACCTTTTCTTTTTCACAGTATGTTGCATCCGTGGCACGGGCTTTGCTTTACTGCCATGAAAAGCATGTGATACACTGCGACATCAAGCAACAAAATATTTTGGTTGGGCTTAAGGTAGTTTTCTGATGTTTATATTAATTGTTAAGCATATTCCATATGGACAAAACCCATTCATCATTCTGACTCTAGTACTATGTGTTGAATGTGGCGGCCTGTATCACTACCGAATCTGGACTTGGATTGTGTGTAAAACTTACCGCCTTTTATAATAATGAATTCCAGGGTGAATTGAAGATTGCGGACATAGGACTTTCTGTGCATGCTTTTAATAAAAGGCATACCATATGCGGAACCTTGAATTATTTACCGCCCAAAATGGGTATTTTTCAGTCTTCTCTTAGTCTTGTCATTGTTTTGCATAGTTTTCTCGAGTTCACAGTAATTGAACTAACAGTAATGCTAAATGGTTATAGAATAAATATTCACAGTTGAGAAGAAGGAACTTGGGAGTTTGTGTTATTAGTTCCTCTATGGTGTTCCCCCATTTGTAGAAAAGAAACACTCTGATACTTACAGAAGGTTAGAGATCCATGTGTAACTACTTTCAAGTGGAGTGTTTAATTTAGGACCCTAAATATCTATTTCAGTTTACAAGTTTTTGTCTCTTAGAATAAACCAAAGTTTGTCTAGTTATGGGCATTTGCTTCGGTCTAAAAATGATGCAGGATTGCCAAAGTTGATTTGAAGTTTCCTCCAGCACCAATAGTTTCTGCTGCAGCAAAAAGACTCATTCGTCAGGTAGTGTAAATGATTCTTTCGCATTGATTATAGTATAAGTAATAGATAAATCATAAATGTTTTGGTTTGTAGTGTTGGGTCTCATAAATTTAACCATTGTTGCTCCATTTGATGCCACTGATCAGGTGCACTTTGCCATGAGAATAAACTTTGTAGGGACAAGCATAGTCATCTACACAAGATTGTAGGAAACAGGCTAACCTGTCATGGTACTGTGGTGCAGATATTGGTGAAAGATTCTTCTCAGCGTCTGTCTCTACAAAAACTTCTCCAACATCCATGGATTCTTAAAAATGATGATCCCAATGGTGTCAATGGACATAGCCTTTGAGAAACTTCTATTTAGAAGTTTGCTTCTTCTTACTATTTTGAGTTCTTTACACTGTCAGCTGGCTCCTCGTCAGTTTACTCCACATTGGTGCTAAATACTTGTACTTAATTACTGAAGTACGGGCACCAAGAAGTGCCTAGATGAATAAAATGCAACAGCCTTCAGAGGTTGTTAATACACCAAATTACTTTCTCTGCCAACAGCCAAGAGATCAAACAACTGTGTGTTTAAGAAAAGACTTAAGGCCTCTAGTATTT
This sequence comes from Cunninghamia lanceolata, assembly GCA_027924645.1. Lineage (NCBI taxonomy): Eukaryota > Viridiplantae > Streptophyta > Pinopsida > Cupressales > Cupressaceae > Cunninghamia > Cunninghamia lanceolata. Next base: position 3,346,614 of record BSBN01000760.1, read on the forward strand.
GCCTGAAATAATGTGAAACTCAATCTTTCGTTTGTTTGAGTCTTTAAATTGTGTACTTAATTTTCGGGAATAAGCCTGATTTCCAAACTCCAATATATATATCTTCTTGACTATGAAAGACTTGTATTCCTAACAAAATTAGAAAGGTGCAGATGAAATGGTCCAAAGTGGCAATGAAAATGCATGCAGAATTTATAAAACCCCAAAGCAGATATAAAAATGAGTTCAACAGTTGTTTGGCCAGGTTATTTTCTCTTTGAGAGTTTTAGAGTTACAAAAACATGCATTCTAAAAGACAGGCTTGAATTTATTAATTGCAAATTTAAGCTTCAAATACCAGCCTGTAGTAGACAGATGCAATTCAGCTCAATTAACATTAGTTTTTTTCAATCTGTTTGGTAACCCTTAAATTATTTAAATTATTTCCATGGGTCCTCATTTTCAAAACATCCATCTGGATGCAACCGTCTTCAATCCACAGGTATATTAGAGTGGATTACTTCCTAACAAATTGTAGACACAGTCAGAAGACAGTGAAAATGTTTTGTGACCATAACTTATCTCCAAACTTTCAGTATTAATGGTTAACTACTCGGCTTACTTACAAAAAAGTGTACTTTTGGATGCAAATGTCATTTTCTCATCCCTATAACAATGTCATTTTCAATTGCACTGAAGGTTAGGTTCTACATTATTTATTTTACTTTTATGTCTTCCTATCTATCGAAATCTTATCTTGTGTTGATGCTATCAGATCAGAATAAATGAGACACAGAGCTTCTTTAGCTTAATCTACTCTAAAGGCAATGCTAATTTACTTCAAGTTCATATAGAAAAAACCAACATTAAATGTACCTGCATAAACAAGCATCCCATTAAACAGCCGAAAAATTCCAGTGGAGATGTAAAATAAAAGTATCATTGTAGAAGCTAATAACTAAAAGCGTATGATACGTAACTTCTCCACGATACTCGGAAAAGCGTAAAGAAATAGCATTCATGAATCATAACATAAGCGCCCTTTGTTCAGTAGTAGTTACCACGCATCTAGTGCAATACGCTAAACAATTTGTTCAGTACATGTTTTCCAGTCAAAATATAAGAGCCCTTCGAGCCCCGATACGTATCAATGAGAATTTCTTTTGATGTCACAATACAATAAGAGGAATGCTGATTTTCCCTATTTTGTCCTGACTGGCTGGTTTAGAAAGATAATGTCTGAGTTTCTGATATGCGCATTGAGAGAAGCAATTTCTTGCCATTTTGATCCTGTGCCACGATCCCTAAATGAAATGCCCCAAAGTGTTTCACCTAGCTTTACAAGCATTGTTTATGTTTAGATTTGAGAAAGGTAGACAATTTGTTCAGTACATGTTTTCCAGTATAGGAGCCCTTCTAGTCCCGATACTTATCAATGAGAATTTCTTTTAATGTCACAATACAATAAGAGGAATGCTGATTTTCCCTATTTTGTCCTGACGGGCTGGTTTGGAAAGATAATGTCTGAGTTTCTGATAATGGGAATTGAGAGAAGCAATTTCTTGCCATTTTGATCCTGTGCCACGATCCCTAAATGAAATACCCCAAAGTGTTTCTCCTAGCTTTACAAGCATCGTTTATGTTTAGATTTGAGAAAGGTAGGTCTGTTGAACTCTCCCATCCCATTAAAATAAGCCCAAGAGAACCTGACTGCTACTAACCCATACTGGCTACAACAAATCCTTTATTCATTTGTGTCTCAGGAGCTTTTTTTAAATTGAAATAATGTCTAAAGAGCTTTGATTTCGGCCATGTGAACTTAAGTAATCTTGAATTTTGGCTCCACTTGAATTGGTTTGCTCTTCAGCTTCATCTTCTAATTCATCATCTACTCTTGTTAAGACCTGCTTACCAAGTTTGGGAAACAGGGATTTGATGAGTTGTCCTGTCTAAACTAGTGCTATCATGGTATGCCAACAGGCTTGTAATTCCTTTAAGGATATTAGAGGTGGACAAACATTGTAACTGTAATAAATTCATATGTAAAGATCCACCTTAAACAGTGGCTGTCATTTTTTGAGTTTGTAGCAAGTCTCGATTCATATGTTTGCTGGAGTTGTGATTTTGCTAAGGTGGGGCACTTGTTGCAGAGAAACTTGAAAGACTAGGATTAAATCTTGGAAGAGCCTGCCTAGGTCAGACCTAGATTATGCCAATGTTGACCACATGGAGACATTAAAAAGATTGCAGCTCCTGCCATTAGCCACAACACCTCTTAAAGACATTATATTTCCAGAGTCCATGTAAAGAATTGCAATACTTTTGGTAGAAAACTGTGTGTAGTGTTTTGCAACAAACGAACTGAAAATTTTGACGTCTTTTAGGAAAGCTAGGTCTTCAATCTTCTTTGAAACCCTAATCCTCAGCTTTTCAAAAAGCTTAGCTTTAAAGCAAATCTCCCTCCCATTAGGGGTATTGATTAAAGACATTATATTTCAACAGTCCTTGTAATGAATTGCAATGCTTCTGGTAGAAAACTTGTAGCTTTTTGCAACAAACTAACTGGGAATTTCAACATCTTTTTAGGGAAGCTAGGTCTGAATTTTCTTTGAAACCCTGATCCTCAGCTAAGCTTAACTTTAAAGTTAATCTCCCTCCCATGAAGGGTATCAATTAAAGACATTATATTTCCACAGTCCATATAATGAATTGCAATGCTTCTGGTAGAAAACTGCGTGTAGTTTTGTTGCAAAAAACTATACACAGTTTTCTTCTGTAAGCAATGCCATTCAAAACACCTCAGTTATATAGATTATAAATGGTCATCTTTACGAATTCAATGAGAGGCAATTGTGGTTACATGGGAGTAATGCCAAGCTTAGATTTCTCTTGCAGCTACAAATTCTGCAGTTATGATGCATGATGTATATTCCATAAAATTCAATTCAATTAACTGGAAGACATTGAAGCTCTTATTTTGTTAAGACAAATTAATAGTGAACATACTAGACTACATTGAAGCTCTTATTTTTTGACAACAAATTAATAGTGAACATACTAGACTTTATAACTCTTGTAATCTATTGAATACTACAACCATAAGAGACATGATATTTTCACATGTAAGTGATCGAGAATGCTTTTGATATAACCGTGGATGTTTTCATATCAACATTTTGGTTCACATTCCATGATCCATTAACAATATGAGATGTAATAATACTATTAACCATATTATCATTTGTATTGTTCTTCTTAATAATATATTCTCGGTGCTCCATAGGAAGACCATTTTTCGTTTTTTTGATAACATCTGACCATTTCATTGGCTATGATTAGCCAACTCTTTCTTTTTTGAACTTTTATTTTTCCTTGGCCATTAATATAATTGGAGAACTATCGCTTCTTTGTTACAACATCTTTTATTTGTTTGTATATTTTATTGTTATGTGTATGTTTTTGTTGGTTTTTTTTTTTTTGGTATTTCAACCTCTTCATGTTTTCTTCTCTCTCTCTCTTATTTCAGTGTTTCTCGATTCCCACTCCCTCCTCTCCTGCTCTTCTATCTCTCTTATTTCAGTGTTTCTTGTTTCCTGCTCCCTCCTCTCTTCCTCTTGACTTCACCATCTATTTAATGTGCAAAGGCTGCAATCTACCTTATATGTTTTCCTCATCCTGATGATGGATCATGGAGTGATAAAATTGATACAATAACATCCACACATTTATTACCAGAAGCCATTCTCAATCTACTAGAACTGTCTTTAAGTTTTTAAAGAATAGAATTCTTTGACGTATGCTTATATTGTAAGCCTGAATGTTTAACTCGAGTATTATTCTTGTCTTGCCAGGGCCATTCATAACTCGCTAAAAGATTATGGTAAACTGGGGTAAAAAGATATACCATGAAAAAAAGTTCAGCTTCTGATTCAATTTAACACATAAGCAATCAAGGGGCCAGAACTGCATTTAAACCACCCTCTTCACCCACATTGAAAGCTCCTAAATTTTGCACATTTCTTCAAGAGTTCCTCTACTTCCAAAAATTTCCAATACTAACTTTAGGAGTTTCAGAAAACTAAATGTACCATTTCTGAGAGTTTCAGCTTTCCCATCATTTACAACCAATTTTTCCTTCCTGTCTTTCCAGCTTCTAATGCTAGTTTTCCAAAGCTTTTAAGTACCTGTTCCAATTCCTGGTACAACATACGTAATGAATCATTGTTCTTGAAACACATTTCTGAATCATGGTTCTAATGCCATTGAGGTCTCCATTAAAGGTAGTTTTGTTCCGTGGTTGGTTTTTGTCATCTGCTAAGCAAACTTAGTACAATAGCTTCCCTACCAACTATCAATAAATGTAATTCATGCGCACTCCAGATTAAATATCAATTGCCACAGTCAGGCTTTCAAACATGGTTGCACATTGCAATGCATTCTTCTGTGACTTTGTACTGAAATACATATTAGCTTTTATGCTTAAGGTTTGGGTTTCTGATCTTTAAACTGTAATGACATGTTTTACTTTGAGTTAATAAAAGAACTGTTACTTTGCTAGAAAGTAAGAACAATGTTGGCAGAAGTGATTCCACCACAATTCTTCGGAAAAGAAAAAGTAATTAATCTGAACCTGGATGCCTGGCACATCTGCAAGACTTCAATTTAACAGGAAAGAATGCACATTACAGATACAGATGACAAGCGTCTTTAGTGAACCTCAAAAAAAAATTCAAATAAATTGGGTGTTTCCTAGAACAAAAAAAGAAATTATATTAATCTGTGCAAACAACGAGATTGGGTTCATGGGAACTCAAACATACAAGAAGTTATAACAGTTAATTAAAAGCGCTAAAAGGGCTCCAACAACTAAGATCTAGACCTAAAACCATGATCAAAATAAAGGTTGCAACACCAGTCCAAATTCACTTCATTACTGTGTTTTGATGGCTAAGAACTAGGCCTTGGCAGGCCTTTTATTGCAATACTTCTCATAAAGAATAATACACCTCAGCAGTGATTATCAATCCTACAATTCTTTATCTGACAAAAAAATAGCACGTATAATTTCACTGGCACTTGTGAACCTTGGGCTCAAAATCATAGATCCAAGCCCCTAAAGAACCAGACACCTGAGAAATGTCACTCTAATTAGAGAAACATGGAATAACCTAAGAAATAGTATATGTACAAATAACCTAATACTCACTAAACACCTACATATGAGCTAAGACCCAATGACTTGACCCTATTTAGAACCCCATCAACAGCAATATCCACAGCATCTTTCATATCCTTCAATCGGTGCCCAGGTGCAGAGTACACATATCTAGGTATAGAGCTTATAACTGTTTCCCTCAGCCTCTGAACTTCTGCAGCGGGTATTTTCTTAAGAGCCTCTTCTATTTGGGTACCATTTCGAATATCATGCTTTGAAATGAAAACGGAATAGCTACTGTAATTGGATGGGAGATGCCACTCATACTGCCAATATGCACTCCTGTGCCAGAAAAATACTGGAATGGAGCCTGCTATAAGGCAATCAAAGATGGACCTTCGAGTAAAGCTGTCACCTCTGGGTTGCAGACAGAATGTTGAATCCAGAAACAGATGAACAGCAGCCATGGAGTCATTCATACATCGGGTTCCTGAACAATCAAGGGATCTGCAATTCATTGACCTCCTGCACTGGTCCAACAGAATTCCCCTGAAATCGTTGGGTATGTATTTCCTGCTTGCCCCTGCGAAAGAAAAGAGTTTGGTCCTCTCAGCATTTCTGAGATAGCCCTGCCACCTCAGCACATCCTGGGCATTTCTGGGGTGAAAAGCAGTTGGGTATGGGACACCCATCTCCTTGTTATCCCAGGGGTTTCTCTCTATCAGCAGCCTTGTGGTGTTCTCGATCCCTGGCATGTACATGAAACTGCTCCCCCAATCTTCATCTTTGGATCTCCTGCAAATAGGGAAATTGTTGGTGGTTAATGCTCGCCAACTGATTATTTTCTTCTATATCTTTACAAGCCATTCTTCAATTCCAAAAGAAGATTGAGTATTTGCAAGCATTGAAACACAAACATGTAAAACCCTAAAGAAATTAGAAGACCTATATCCTTGGATCTACTGAAATTATGAAAAATGGTCAGTGGCTAATATTCGCCATTTGAAAAAATGTTCAAATTTTTTTCCAAAAATAACACCTATTGAAAATTAAGATTGAGAAATCTATAGAACCTTTAGATAGAGAATTTGTCAACTTTTCATAACAAATCGTATAAATTCTAAAAACAAACTTGAAAAATCTTGTGAACTTCCGCTAAACTTAAATTTTGACAATTGGGCATCATATCTCTAAACCTCTAAAACAGGCATAGTTCCATAAAATCTTCCAGCATTGATAAACTGCAAATGACGATTCACTTTTTCTATCACAATGTGCTAGCATTTTGAAAAATTGCATTAAAAAACAATAAATTTAAAGAAGGAAAGAGTCTGTAGATTTCCAAAACATTGGACATCTAAAATGATTAGCCAAGGTCTTTAAACTGCTAAAAAATTAAAATTGGGCAACCACACATATCTCTAAAACTGTATGGTTCCTTAAAAATTCCCAGCGCCGATGAACTACAAATAAAGATTCACTTTTTCTTCCAGAATGCGTAGCATTTTGTAAAAATGCATAAAAAACTAAAAAGAATTGAGGAAAAAGATTGTAGATTTCTAATAGGAAAAAGATTGTAGATTTCTAATCTAAAATGATTAATCGAGATCTCCAAACTTCTCAAAAGCCTGACTCATGAAAATTAGCCTTACCTGAAATCCCAGGTGATCCTCCCCACCATCATAAAGTGATCCCAGCCTGAGTTACGCTTCCAATACTCCTGCTCCTGCAACCACTCCAGCACCATTTTCCCATCGCGGTCCCTGACCTCAGTGGGGTACTCCCTCCACAGGTACCTCCCCACAGCCAAACCAACATAGAAGGGCACATAGAATGCCCTGGCCAAATGAGGCTTATCTGTAACACAGGGATGCTCCATCAGCTTTTTATGAAAAATGATCTCCCCTGTAAACTGATCAGTCTTATACCATGCCCCTCTCTCCTCTGCTTGCAGCTTTGGTCGCCTGATCAAATCCCCATAGCCATGATTCACAATGGCAGGGCAAAAGGAGTTCCAAGGACTCAAACTAGAGCAATTTCTCAGCAAATCGATATTGAAAACAGGAGGCAAATTATACACATAAACTAAACCCAACTCGCAGCTTGCATTCTCAACATTAGAAACATCCGATGCAACTGAATCAGTAACAACAACACCGGAGATCGCTTCATCATCCTTAGAAACATTTGATATTACTCTATCATCATCCCAACTTGCAGTAACATTTAATGCTGCGATACCCAAACTCTCAGAAACATCTGCTTTTGGCACAGGACAAGGAGACAACCAGGGAAATGGTACTGGCAACCCCCTCACAATTACAAGTATTATGATTTGCAAGCCCAATACTGCAGCAAGCATATAACGCTTCAGAGGCGAACCCATGTTCAGAGACCTACCCCACCCCATCTTGTGCTCAGAATCTATGTCCAGAACACCCTTTTTCTTGTGGCTTATTCCATATTTCATCATTAACAATACCAACAAGCCTTAAAGCCTGTTTTAGAACAAGAACACTTCAATATCTAAACTCCAACAAGCCTGTTTTACAATTAAAAAACGGTTCAACATCTAACAGTGGCTAACTTTGACAAACAAAATGTGATGTACAGCCCCATAATCAATGACAGCTTTTAGAGCAACAACCTACTGAGTAGTATCAACACGGCTATCTAATTAATCTATACTTGAGACCAGCAAAAGCCATCTTTTTTCCCAGCTGATATTGATACCTGTCAAAGAAGAGATTTTTCGTTAGATTTCTCAAGTGGTTATAGGTAGCCGTGCGCCTGCGGCTAGATTGATAGATCTAGTGTTCTTCACACAGAATGTCCCTTTTTTTGACTGGGGAAGCGTGAGGTACCGTGTTCGATTCTCAACCGTACACGTAATAGATGGGCTCCGTTGCGCAATATTTAACGTTGCCTTAAACTTCTGATTCCGTACGCTGCGCTTCTTCCATGCATGTATGTCTGTGTCACGGCACGCCAGTCGGAGAGATAACTGGGTTGCGTTGTTTCTGATTTAATTAAGTTTTCTGCTTATGTCCAGGGATTCGTACTCGTGACCATGAGGTTCAGGACCTCAGGTGATTCAGGGAAGATTGTCTAAATAATTCCTAGGCCTAATGGCTACCTACCTGAATCTTTTCAGGTTTTGCTTCCACCGACAATTTGCTACTAATGGGCCGATAATTTCTCCTCTGTTAAAAAAAGAGATCAATTAACTTTTGTTGTCTAGTTTCCTTTTAGCTTCGTGGTTTGGATTTTTGAACTGTTCTCTTCTCGAAAATCTTTATCTTGACCATAAAAATAATGCGATGACGATGGTTAACTTTGTTGCCAGCTGGTCTAATATGCTTGCCAACTTTCGTATTTACGACTGGAACAATTCCAAGCTTAGGTAAATTGGGGCTTCCACTCATATGGGTAAAATGTTGACTCTTCTCATTTTTATATTATTTTATTATTTTATGTTTATTCCTTTTTTCATTGGTCTTTAAAAAAGTTTAATATGAGGTTCACATAGATTTGTTTTTTATAATCCCATAGAAATCCTTTTCTAGGTGCTTAATGTTAGGATAGGTGATTAAAAAATAGGTGCCTCAAGAAGGATATTTGTGGGTGTACTTTAGATATATTTTTTAAATATAGGTATTCTAACTATAATTTTAATTCTAATATTGAATTGTACCCTAACCTTAATTTTAGATTTTTTTGGGGTATTTTGGTGTACCAATAATTGACCTCTTTTTATTTAATGGAAAAGATTGAGGGATAAAAATGTAAGGATAGAGAACTAAAATAGTAAAATTGAAGGGTTAGGGATAAGGAATCACTCCATAGTATTTTGGAGTAAAAAAATCAAAAGGTAAGGGTTTTTCTTTTTCTTTTTGTAATCTTAGGAAAAATAGATAAGTAACCCTCGCCTCCCCTTTTTATAGTTCAAATTAAAAAGAAAGGTGAAGCTATTAGAAATATTGAGATATAAGCTCTCCTAATTAAGAAGGGAGAGGGAGGTGTATGCTCTACCATCCTTGGCCCCCCTCTATAATAGGAAAATACTTGGAGGGAGATGGTCTAAAATTGACATAGGAGCATGGTTTAAATTGGATGGTTGTATGGTCATATTTAGCTATTTTTGTCTAAAATACAATCAAAATTTTAGGAAGATTATATCACATGAAAGGGTAGAATTTAGATAAAATGTCAAAATTTCTATAGATTTGTTCTAATATATGTATTTAGTTTTTATATATTGTTTTTATAATAAAAATATGCCTTAGTATTTAAAGGGCAAGTTTGAGTAGATAACTGTCATGAAAAATTTGCTTACAAATAGGGTGGCCGTCAAATTTAGGCCCTACATAGGAGTTTAGGGAGCCTCTTTCTATAGTAGGCTAAGCAAACTACTTGATTTTTGTATAGATATAAATATAGGCATGTTATATTTTTTAATCTCATTTTATTGTTATTGAATATGCAATTATCAATTTGTTTAGGTTATGTTTAACAAAAGTAAATTAATTCATCTATATATTTTAAAGAATTATATAATCTAATTTAATTTTAAGACAATCAAATATTTACCATTATTGTCATAAATGGCATATACTCTTTAAAAAATTATTTCAATTTCTTGAGGTTGGATCTATATTTTTAGAGGGAAAATAAACACACACTACAACTAGATATCTATGAATCTAAAGGTCTAATAAATGATAAGCAAACTATGCTATACTCAGAGGTTGACAATGTAAATGATTGATATATAATTAAGAGTTGAGATTAACAAATGTAAATGAGAGGTTTGAAAACACTTAGCTCTTTTAACGATGTTGAGTGTTGATTTCACTAAATTGGTAGTGGAAATGCTCAATGATCAAATAGGAAATTGTGGTATTAGATTTGGACTAAGGACTCTATTATTGATTTGTCTATAATATGCAATACCTTGATAAGACTTAAATATTTATTATTAGAACTTAAATGGGTTAATATGTGATTAGGATAATTGCATGCTTTTATATTTAAAAATGATAATGTAATAATTTGATTAGATGGGATTCCTAAATTCTACACATGTTGGATTAATGTATTGATGATTATTATTATGCTATATTTAGATGTTGATTTTAGTTCTATTTGTTGATTATATCAATGGCGACTAACTTAATATTCATTACGTTTTGTGAAGTATATCATCCTTGATTGGAGGAGAGCATCATGAGAAAGGGTGATGTCATGGGTTTGTAGGGATGTGGATGGGAGGTAAAAAAATTCCAATGCATTTATGAGTCATCCAAGCTAAGTATCATGTTCGAATTAAGTTTTTCCTTGTCAAGTCATGCTTCGGTCAGTTATAAGAGTCGATGGTTACAATGTAAGTCCTTATTGTTATTGGTTTTGACTATTAGATGTTTAATGTAAGTGATTGTCTATTTAAGACTAGGAGTCAATGTTCGTTCAATCCTTGTCTCATGTTCCCCTTTATTGGCCAAACAAAACTAATCTTAGTGTTTATAAGTTGGGATCTAATGTTTATATTAGGGAAAAGTCATTGGTAAATGTTAAAGGAAACTGTAATGTCCCCTTCTGGTAAGAACACTTAAACCTGAATCTGCATTCAAAGTGATTCTCAAGGAGGACAATAGATAAGTAAGATCAATGATGATACTTTCGTTTCATTATTTGTTAAAGGATTATTTATTTCCTAATTGTTACTTGTATATTGATAACTATTTCATAATACATATTCCTTATTACTTTCTTTATGGAACTAGGCTTTACATGTATAGGGCGCGCTAAAACCATCTCTTGACCCAGCCTACGGGAGACTTGTCCCAGCCTACGGGCCTTCTTACGGATGGGATTACTCTGCCTCTCCCCCACAATACCTAATATTCAAAGAATGAAGTAATAGAGAAATGTATATATAGGAGTAACACTAGGTTTATCTCTCCATGTCATCTCCTTCTATTCCGTAACCATGGACGGGGAATTATATGTCTCGGGTGCGTTGAACCCTCTCCAATGCATCATGAATGGAATTACTCCGCCTTTCCCTAAGACTCTTGCCTAGGGCGCATTAAACCCTCTCTAATGCATTGTGATGGAATTACCTCGCCTTTCCCTAACAAGACCGCCTCTCCGATAGTCGTAAGGAATGGAAGTGATGAGATGGTTATAGATTTCTCCATAAGTTTGTATTTATTTATATGTGACTAACATCTTGGCCTTACAGCACAATTGGTCAATTATACATAAACATATTCCTTATCATCATTAGTGACTTCTTATACATAACTAAATTTATTTATCACGATAGTCTATTCTTACATTCATGATCATATCCAAGACAATCTCTTGTTCTATACTCCTTCATCTATTGTTAATCATCACTTATTATTCATACATGCAATCCATTTATGCTAATAACATGAAAATTCAGAAATGAAAATATTACTTCTAATGCGTAATGTATTGACACCTTTGTCAGCCCTAATATATTTTCTGTGACACCATATTATCATGTGTATTTAACAATAATATTCATACAGCACATTATATATCAGTTTTGTCGTTATGAAAGAAGGATCAACAATACATACCTTGATAATTCGCTTCTATATTTGTTGGCGCATATAAGAACAGTAATCCTTCTTAGATTTCAATCCTTGCTGTTGAGATTGCTTTCAAACTGGGTTGGTCGTTTCTCCTGCAAATTTCTTTATGAGTTCTTCGGTGAACTACTGATATGCTTTGTATATGACGTTCTATGATTGTTTGATATATGTTCTTTGCTGATGTCTTTGATGCTGCGTATGTGTTACTGGAGGATTAGATCTGTAGGTTATTTGATTCTTGATTGATGTGTTCGATGCCTTAGATATTGATGAGATTGATTCTTTTCTTAGGTTGCTACGTATGTATCAATATTAATGCTTGGGTGGATTGCTTAATCTAAATCGAGGAGAATACTTGCTGAAGTGATTTGATGATGGAAATTATATGAGATTATTCCATTGATTGGTATTCCATTGTGTTCTTTTTTTCCTCCCCCCGATGACTTCCTCATCGATCTATCTTTTATGTCTTTTTTGTTCAACAGTCGTTACCCTTCAAGGAGACCTCTATCTATATAGTTTATCGGGGATTATTTACCAATCGTTCCCTTGCTTTAGGATAGCTTTAGTGAATGCTAATTATCCTATTCGCTGTCTTAACAACAACGTTCCTTTCCTTGTTACTAGTTATTTATCTTTGTTTGCTGGTGGTTATCTTTATATTAACAAGTCATTGACTTGCAAAGAACCGCAACACTTAGTATCATATGAAATGTTTCCTTTTCCTTACGAATCTTTATCTGAAGACTTTTTAAATTATAAGTGGACCTCCTTTAATATACTCTTTATATATATATTAAAAGATATTATTTATATATTATATTTTATATTTTGTATTTATATTTATATTTATATAATATACATCATATTTAATAATATATCATTATAATTATAATATTAAAATTGATAATATTATATTATTATAATAATTGATTATAATAATATTTAATTTATTAATATTTATATTTATATTCATATTTATATTTGTCATTAAATATATATGATATTTTAATTATATTAGAATATAATAATATTGATTAATATAATATAATATCATTTAAAAATATAATAATATTATTGTATATCCAATTCATCGTCTTTATCATGATGTTTAAATCTTTAATTTAAATAATGCCTTAGTATCGGCATGACAGAAACACTATAAATTGCAACCATGATTACTATCAAAACTTGAAAATATTAATGTTAGACACTATTAATTGAATACTAGGTTTTTTACTTAGCACGAAAGTGAATGAGGATAATCATGAACTGGGATACCATTATTTTGACCTGGTCTTGTCAAAGTGGTAATAATGTCATTCTCTTTATTAACTTACTCTAAGTTGTGAGCAATGAGATGGAATAATTTGAATGAGGTTTAGTTGTTTCTCAAGCCCTAAATCCAAGTGAAGCTATTAGTGAGAAATAATTGAGATAGTGGTGGTAATCATTCCACCATACTAGGAATGGTATCAATAATGGTGGCCACACCATTCCATCATAATCCCAAAAGGACTCAATCAACCTTGTTAGAGTACTTGGTTTTGGTTGAAGAGTTTAAGGGATATCAATATCTTGGTTTAGTGTAGAGTGTGGATATCATGCTAAGAAGTTGTTGTAGGCTTGATAGTAACTTGGATTATTCAGTCTCATACTTTTCATTTGCTCTTTTGCACAGGCCAAGTATCTACAAACAAAGTCTGAAATTTCTTTATAATGGCATTATATTGTAAAGCATGGTAGTTTAGCTATTGAGTTTAGGAGGCATGGGATGCATATCCTTATGTTTCCCATAGAGCATGCACTACATGGATGAGATGGGGTATAAACCCTACCCATTAATATCAAAAGGTTTGTAAATGAGGGTAGATTCATGTGTGAATGTATTGTTTAAATTTATAAACCTTAGCACCATAAAGTGGGAAGTTAAATCTTTGTTGGGGTACCTTATGACTATTGGTATATAGTAAATTGTTACTTTCTATGAAAATAACATGGAAACTAAGCATAATAATGTATAGTCGATGATGTGAAATATTATATGGCCATTTAGCCTAGAAGGATTCAGGACTAATAACCCTTAGCCTGAAAGAAATAAAATAGGGCCACTTGGGTGAGACAATAAAACAACACAATAGGCCTTTTACCTTGTATACATATAATATACTTCACTTTTGCTTAGCATAAGAAAATGCATCTTGAAGATTGAAATGACTTGTATGACTAGAGAAATATATGTGTATATATGTGTGTGGCCATTTGGCCTAAAAGAAGTTTTGTATCACTAAACCTTCCTTTCTATGTTTACCAAGTTCCTTACATTAAATGAGGGGATGATGTTAGTCTTAACTACTAGTGACAGTTTAAGACCTGTTAGTTTTTAGACATGTGGCTCTGCAATTCCTAAAAGCTTGTGTCAACACCTAAGGCTAGGGAGTGTCAACATAGGTGATGGGAAGGACTTATGATCAGAATGCGGCATTAATGGACCAATGATTATGAGTGGGTAGGCTCATCTTCATTTTTGGGCTCAACTAAACCTAGGAGGGTATTTCCTAGAGGCATCCTTAATAGGACATCTATCAAGTATGATGGAATAAGACTAAACCAACCACAACTATACCCAATGTACACTTGACCCCAAAATTTATCACTAGGCCAAAGACTAACTAGTTGCATGAAAGACCTTTATTAAGATGATAACTACAACCTTGCATATGTATCTAAAGATGATAGCGATACAATATCACCACAAAAAACTCCACTTAAAATTTTCATCCATAATGGCAAGGTGTAGGCATGCATAAAAGATCCTCTAACTATCTAATCAATCTATAGTCACTTAAGATGTTCCTTGAATTATTATGTTGGATCATGAGATCATGTAGGACACTAAACTAATAAGTATAGAGAAGTAATAAAAGGGGTGTTGGACCTTCACCAATTAGACCAGTGCCTACTCCATTGGGCAACATAGTCAAAATCATGCAAGGAAGAAGAGGATACACCTATAGAGCATAATTGAACTAGATGTGCACATGCATACAAATCAAAGATAACACTTCATGTAAATGGACATACTTAATGATTCAATTGCAATGCTATGGCTACCCATGTGAAACATAAGAAATTCCATGGGAACATAGTTTACAATGAATTAGAATGTAGTCATTCATTTGTCTAGCTCATGTGAAATAAGAGTTAAGATCATTGCAAGAAAGCTTACAATGCATTATAATGTTGTGACATTAATCAAACTCTTGTTACACTCATACCAACAAATGTGGCAAGAGAGCATACACAACTAGGTTTGAGTATGCCCTTGAATAGTTACAAATTGCCATGGATACATACCATTTACAAGTAGTGTGTTTGTTACATAACCTTCCTATGAGTTACAATGTGTATCCTTTCTTCTTATAGACCATACTTGCATCACTTGATTCCCTATAACAACCTAAGACACATGTGCAGCCAAAAAATTGGCTTAGTGACCAACCCAATATACAATGAATATGCATGTATATATAACAATCTACAATAGGACTCTTGGAGGGAGATTTCAAATATGCATGTAATCAAATCTATCCTCCAAGATGCCCACATGGCCATGTCAAAATAAGGGAGCCATTGGGGAGAGAGATCCACTTGGGATCATAAAAGATCTACTCAGTAAGGGTGAATGCGTCAAACCCTTACAACCGTGGGCAAGTAAAGAAAATCCAACAATAAAGAGAAACCAACCACCACACACAATCACCAATTTGAACAATAATAAACATTTTGTTGCGTCGAGGAGGAAGGTAGGAAATGAGAAGGCTCACTATTAGTAGGCATGGGGGATTTAACTTGATTAATCATGTTTTAGATTATGCAAATGATTAGTTGGTAAATGCTTATTTTTAGCCAACTAATGATTGGGAGAGGGTAATAGGAATTAAATAAATATGATGTATTTATTTAATTTTTGGAATGAGGGTGATGAACCTATATTTAACTAATGTTAGACCATAGAAGAGGGATGAGTTAATTGATTAATTAAAAATAAATGATGAAATTTATTTAATTAATGCCAAGAAGATGATTGGATGTGTTAATTAAATAAGAAATTTATTTAATTAATGTTGGATGAAGGGAAAATCTAGTGATGTTTGAGAAGTGGTCAGGTTTAGGTGTTTATAGGTCATCATACTAATATTTTTTTTCTCTAACTTACCACATTGGCCAGGACTTGGTTTCTCGGCAAACTAGGATTGTTACATTAGAGGTTGAGAATGCCTTGCTTCAAGATATGTCCAACCTTGGAGTTAATAGATGAATTTGTACTCCATGGGTCCATATTGCAAGACCATCCAACTCATGGATGCATAGCCACATTCCTTCACTAGGTCATACTCACTGGACTCTTAGACCTTCAGATATTGCAAATAGCAGGAGGAGACATTAGAGAAGAATCCTTGAAGGTTCTGCTAGTCAGAATCATCCTTGAGAGACCTAATTTATTGTAGAGTTTTTTGATAGTTGCCCCCTTTCATGGGGAGATTTGCACACTTATGTGCACTCTTTTTTACTATTTTTGGGCTCCCTTGATGGAGCAGATTGTACTCAAACACTTGACACTTTATGATAAGAGACCTGGACTATCTTGATCTATAAGTTCTTAAAGTTGATATATTCTACTTTACTTTCCCTCTTGTGCACATGGTCAGATTAGATTTCTTTATTTATATTATGATGATGAGTATGATTTTCTATGATAATCACACATGAATGATAAACGATGTTTTTGTTATCTTTTTCTCTTTATGATGTATCCAATATGTATGGATGCATTATACACGCAAGAATACAAAGTAATATTCTTGTTTTGATAGATTCCATGATACTATGACATGATTTATTGCTTTCTATTTTTTGAAATGTATGCAAATGGAATGAAGACTATGATTACTATTTTAGTAGGATTTTTGACCTAGGGGATTGCAGGTTGATATAGGATAGGGTGATGTACTAACTTGCTTTTCAGATAAGATATGGGGAATCAAGTGGGAATGGGAAGGAAATGGAACAATTTTTAGATTTAGTTTGCAGAAAAGGCTAAACACTAATCTTTATCTAGACCAAACACTTAGACCAATTTTTGATGTAGATACCTGTCAACAAACTTTATGGGTATCTGCTAGACTTAGATCTGAAGATGGTGAACAAAGTCAGGTATGGATTCATCACTCAATAAGGTTTGGCCCTATAAAATAAGCTAGACTCTTCAGTTTCCCTAGTTTGTGCGTGTGTGTGCTTTGTTTATAAACTCCATTTTCATTTTTTTAGCCACTTTCTAGAGCTTCAACCTTTTGGGTCTACACTTTGTGAGCACATATATTATTATTATTTTTATTTCTTTCATCACCTCCATGGCCTAACCTCATGCAACCAGTAAGGTACATGGGCTTATCACCAAAGATTAGACTAGGAAAGTGTAGTCTTGGAGTTTCGACCCCCTTAACCTAACCTCACGCTACTAGTAAGAAGTGAGGGTTCATCATGAAAGACTAGGTAAGGCAAGTAAGGGACTAGATATAACCAAAAAATAATAACCAACTCACAAGTCTTCCCCTCTATAGAGGATCTTCAAATTAGTTAGACCTGCATGTTGGCTTCTATTGTACATTGTAGGTTTGGAAACATGCTTGTTTAGACTTGACTAGATGTTAGTTAAGATTGGGATCAATATAAAGCTTAGAGTTTTGACTAGATTTTAAAAAATGTTGGGTGTGAAATCTAGAATGGATAATGATGGTATTTAGTAATCACTAAAGCTTAGGAGGGACATCCTATACTTGATAACCTTAGGACTCCTTTCTAGGATAAAAATTGAACAAGAGCGAGTCACTGACAAATACAAAGGAGAATATAATGAAAATGCAAGCTATTGAAGTTTTTGAATTATTTGATTTTTTTGATATTTTTATCTAAATTTTGTGATTTTTATGGATTTTTTAATGTAACATTTCTTTAAGTGAAAGGCATTAATCGTTTCACTAAACTCTTCACCTTCCATTATGCTCAAGGGGCAAGTGTCATTTCTGACATCTTCCTTGATTACATTGGGACCTTTCTAGTTTTCTTGAAACTTTCTTTTATTTTTACATCTTTTATTTTTATTACTTCCTTTTCTGAGTACAACCTATCCTATTCCGAATAGTCTAGTTTCTTTTTGATCTATAGGGCTACTCATGCTTTCTTGTGAAGATTGAACTATCATGATTTGAGCTAGGCATTGACATGCCTATTGATGGGATGGAGTCCAATACAAGGCTCCATCGCTTGCTAATAGCTCAGTAAGAAGGTCAAATTCATCTTGCATATATACCTTGACCTCAACTCTTTCTTGATCACTTTGTAAAAAATAAAATGATTCTAAGGGAGTTTACGGCCCCCTAAATGCTCTTCGAGAGGAATGAAGATTAGACTTTTTTTTTCCATTTGGCTCTAGTCATAAATCCATAGAATACCCTATGTATGTTTCTAGCAATTTAAGAATGGTAGGATGTTTTTCTTTGATAATTTTCTTAAAATTTCCTCATTGACCTTGAATCTTCATTAGGGAACCTTTTGACTACTCTGATTTGAACTTGCAATGGTTCCTATGCATCGTTGGACTATACAGAAGTTGAGGGTGATGGTTGGTCTTGCGATTTTTTAGATTTAAAATATTTGGGAGAAACCTTGGGATCATTTATAGATTCATTTGAATTTGCTTCAAGGTTATCCTAAAAATCCATTTGTGTCGATGGTGTTAGAGGAGTGTATGATTTACTAGGGGGTATGAGTAGAGTATAAGAATCATCTACTGTTAGCAGAGTGTAAGATTTGCTCAACATAGTCTCCCTAGGTGGCGTTACTGGGGTGTATCCTTCCAACAAGTCTTCATCTACATCAACAAAAACGTTGGGGTTGATTCCTGCTAGGTCAATTATCTTTAACTTGATTAAGGGAGGAGCTTCACTCATTTTATTTGGTTGATCTGGTTGAGTTACTCTTTCCTTCTTTTCTTCTATTGTCACATTGATAATAAGAATATCTAGGGGAATTGCAAGGGACCATCCTTTTTAAGTAGTTCCATAATTTTGGCCATCGTTTCTTTTGAAACTATGAAATTTTATTTTGACAGTTCCCCTTTTTCAATTATTTTGATTCCTATTTTTTGTTGATTTTATTTGTTCATCTCTATTTTTTTTAATTGTAGGACCTACAGAGTTGGTTTTGGTATCACAATTTTGTTGGTTGGTAGGTCAAAGTCAATTGGGATATTGATCTTCTTCTTTACTGCATCAGTTTTTAACATGTTGAATAGTTTGGGGTCTCCTTTCACAACATAAACTTTCCCAAGATGTAAAAATCAAAGTTCTTGGAATAGGGTTGAAGGGGCTGCCTTCATCCATGGCCTTCTTAGAAGTGGATTGTAATCTTTGTCTTTATCAATAACATAAAACATAGTTGGAATTGTCTTAGGTCCAAGAGAGACTACAAGCATTATTTTTTTGATTGTATCCATTTAAGGTTGTCATAACCTTGTAAAGTGTCACGACAAGTTGTAATGTTTGTATGCCCATGTCCCATCCTTTTGAGAAGGGAAAATGGAACAATGTTTATAGATGCCCCATCATCAACCAATGTTCTCTTTATACACATGTCATAGATTCAAACTTGTAAATATAGAGTTAGATCTCCCTTTTTAGTCAATTTGACCTCAGTTGGCATTTACTTGAGGTCAAAGAAGAAACCAAAGTCTTTTAGTTCAGTGTTTGGAGGGTCTAGGTTCAAGTCTACTTGGTTTATTTGCTCGTTTAGAGGTGCAGTGATTTGTTAAAGATATTTCAATCCAATAGCCTCTAGAAGAGTTGCATGATGCAAAGGCAAATTTCTAAGAAGGTCTATGAAAGATATTTTTGCATAGGTTTTCTTGAGATCTTTGATGAGATTGTATTACTCAATTGGTGGTGGCATGGGATCTATTGTTGATATGGCCTTTCCATGATATTAATCTTCTTGTATTATATTAGGAGCTACTTTTGTATCTTCAAGGATAATTTCCACTACTCCTAGAATCTTTATTTCTCTGTTATGACCAAGTTGAGTGGAGGTAGTTGGTTCACCTTAATGAGGCATAATAATTGTCTCAATATTTTCAAAAGATATTGCTTGTTTTCTTTTCAATCATGGACATGATAGACTTTAAATGTAAAACTTAATTAATTATAACTATTTTAAAGTAGGATAAATGATGTGTTTGGACTTGTTCCTTATTGATGTTATATATGCTTGAATGATTATGCAATATATATTTTTGCATATATATATATATATATATATCTGTGTGTGTGTGTGTGTGTCTTTATCATGTCAAATTTAGAGCCAGGAACCAAGGATTAGACACTCTAGAGCTCTCTAGAGCTACCCTTGCCTCTATACAAATAGCTCTAGAATGCATGAGGAGAAGGCAACACCAACCTATATTCATGATGGATGACTTCTAGTACCTATCTCTTACTTGTAGCAGAGAAATCATAAAATACCACCTTCACTTACATGTTTTATGGGACATAGGTTCACTTTAAGTACTTTTAGCCATTACCATTATGAAGTAACTTTTCACTAGCTAATTTTGAAATTCCAACACACACGCCCTATTTCAAAGGATTCAACTACTTTGATCGATTATATAGTTGAAGTAACTTTTAGTTTAGACTTTAGTTTTCTCTTAAGATTTGGAAATATCTCAAATTAGAACTAAAGTATATTGTTTTATGCTATAGATTTAGCAATAAAAGATTGTTGCATGAATTGCATTTGACAGTCCCAAAATAGTTAGCAATGTAGGACTAAGGATTTCATATATAATACTCCTTAGCCTCATAATAGAGTTAGTTTGAAGAAGGAAGTAGATAGATTATAGGACCACCGAATATAGAAAGTTGTACAACCCAGTTTTGTTATTTTGTGAATGAGAAATACTCTAATTTAATGCTATAGTAGAGTTGAAGAACTGATTCTAAAGGTGGGGTAGGGCCCACTCTTCCTAAAGGAGAATAAATTCATTGTGGCATCTTCTATTTCTTTAGTATTTTATTTATGTTTGTATTTATATTCCAAAGTGATTTGTGTTGAACTCTATTTTTCGATATGAAGAGAGGTGTAGGCACATGCGATTTGTTTATACCAGAAAAGACAAAAATAATTCTTTATTTATCTTTTATTTTTACACAAAGTGTGTCTTTCTTTTAAGCAACTTGTATGTTCATTCTTTCTACAAGTCTATTTTCCTTTCTAGAAATATTAGATTAATCAATAATCTACTTTCATGTGAGTGTGTTTTACTTTCAACAAAATACATTAGAAGGTTTTTGAATTCAACAGGAGAATAGACTAGTTTAAGAAATTCATTAAGAAAAGTGTCATATAAAGGACTTAGAATCCTATTGCGTATAGCCTTGGACACCAACCTAGATTGACTTTTCATAATTAAATGATGGGAAAATTGAGAAACTACAATAACCTCATCACACCTATGTTTGTTGTGTCGATTTGTCTTGAACTTAAACCATTTTGGGTATTTGGTTTGTTATTTTGATATGTGGGAAAGGGATCTTGTAAAATTTTCATGTTCACATTTTGTGGAGCAATTGGTATTTGTTGAGAATCATTCCTAGGCTTCACTTGTTGTGGGTTAAGGAACATCTCAATGAATAGATGCTCTTGGTCCTTAAGAAATATTTCAATGAACTATTATACTTTCGGCATGATTCAGTGCTATGTCCCCTTTATGAAATGAGTAGAATTGGTTTGGGTCAAATGGTTGACGATATAACTTGTATATGTTGTCATTTCAATTTACCCATTGCTAATTATTCCTTTGAGGGCAATTGTTGTTTTTGGGATAATTGACAACATTAATGTTTTGTGGAAATAATCCCTTCCACTATGTTCATCTTTGTTTCCTCTATTTTTTCTAGGGGGTAATGTCGGTAACTTGTCTATTGTTACATTTCAATTGTTCTTCAAGATTTTAATAACGAATGGGTTACTTTTTCTGTTGTTGCTTTGAAGTACCAGTTATCCATTTGATTCATAGGTCTTTCACCCATTGTCTATAACTACCTAGTCAATTTTAAGGGCACTTTGTAAGGCTTCTTCATATGATCTATAAGGTAATTTTTGCACTTCCTCCCTTGTATCCCTATTAAGGGTATGCAAACAGAGGTCATAGAGTTCCTTGTGGTCTATGTTTAGGGCACTTGTTGAGGAATAGAGGACTTGCCTCCATCGTATTATAAAGTGTGCTACTGACTCATTGGAATCTTGTTTCATGCTTAAGAATTCCCAGATTCCTATTTTTATGCAATTGTTCATGTCAAACACTACCATGAATTCACCAATAATCTGCCTAAAGGAATGTATGGAAACTTCACAAAAGTGATAGTACTAGTCAAGGGCTATTTCTTCAAGCATCTTTGGAAAAATTCTTGCTACAACTCCATCCCAAGAGGGGATTTCTCTTATAGTCATTGTGTATGCCTTGATATGAGAATTTGTATCAACCTCTCCTTTGAATTTTGGTAGTTCTGGGAGAGGACATGATAATAAGATGTTACAAATTTGGTGTAATCCAAGGGATCTTTTAGATATTCCAAATATGTCCTTGTGAACTAATTTTGAGAAGTTGTGTTTGTTCTAGTGGACATAAGACTTGTAGGCACAAAAGTTTAGTTTTGAAAGTTTGGCTAATATATCTAGGTATGACTAGATATATTTGGTGTGTGTGGGTCTATTGAAATGTAGGTGGCATCATGTAATTTTGTACCGTGTGTGTGCCACTTGGTTGTATGTTATGGATTTGATTTTGTTGTGGAGGCATAAAAGCCTCATTCCCTATGTTACAAGAATAGAAGTTAAGATAGGGGAAATTGAGTTTCCCTTGGCTTGGTTCAATTCTATTGTTAAAAGGGTTTCCTTGTGACCTTGAAAATTCTTTCTTCCATTCTATTTTTATGAGGTTGATTGGTACCTCCAGTTTCAAGGGTCCTAATTTGTTGAATTAGAGTGTCTATGATCTTTGTAGGTATGGATTCCTTAGTTATTTGGTTCTCACTACCTTGCCGTAGATTGTTTTGCGTTGGGGTTTGAATGGATCTACTTGTTTTAGGTATGTTTTCTATTGACATTTGTTGTGCCCTAAGTCTTTCAGTTTTATAAGCTATATGGAGGGATTTTCATGCCTCTCACACTTCTTGTAAGTTCTTTTCAAGATGACCTACTTCACCATCCATTTGAATGGTTGTTTCCTTATATGTTATCACGAGATGGTTGTGTTGATGTATTTCTAATCGAATTAATTATGGTTAATTTTGGTTGGGATAGTTTGTTTGAATCATTGTGTCTTGTTTCCAAGATGGATTGTTGAATGACGAAGATCTTTGTGGTTCCTGATGAGCACACTCATAATCAAAGTCTTTATAGTCAAAATAATTTGAGATTGGTGCCAATGGATTTTGTGGCATATCTCTCTCAAATGATGGAGTGAGAGGTTCTCTTGAAGGGAGATTCCCTTGAGATATATCAACTTATATCATATTTGGAGGTGCTATAAAACACCATATAATAAAATGGAATGCAAAAACTAGAGAAAAAAGTGGGATGAAAAAGCAAGAAAAAAGAAATGAAGCCTTATCAAAAGTTTGTCTTTCACATTGGGATCACTAAAGATGTGTTGTTCAAAATGTGACTCAGACATAATGTAGGTGAGTTAGACTTTGACGCAACACATGAATGGTATCCTTGCAGAGGTGGCCTCCTAATCACTCTTACTCTTACAGCAGTATCCAATCAAGCGATGGTGGAATTGAGGGGGTGTCCTATTCCTATGGGAGCATAATGTCATGGATCATGGTTGGGTCAATTGTGTTTGCATTTTGCTGATTATTCTTTGATGGTTAATGTGATCATTGTTGTTGTATTGTTAATGTTGAAACTATTGTATGGGAGTTGTGGTTGTTATCCTAATATGGCTTGGAGGGTCATTTGCTCTAATTATGTTTAATTCATCTACAATGTAAAGATGAAAGAATTCAAGTCTTCTTTTCTCAAGATCTAAAAGCTCGTGGAGAAGTTTGCATTCTCAATTACAAAATTCTTCCAACTATTGCTGTTCATTTTTATGTTGGATTTGTATTAGAATTTGTAGATGTTCTTGAATGTCTTCCTCAGTTAGGTTTTCTTGTTTAGGGAGGTTTTGTTGTCCATTTCCTCCAAGACTCATCGAATCCAATCTTCCCTCACAAATTAGGGCACATTGAGTGCTTAGCGAAGAAAATGTTTGTTTAAATTGGATGTTTCTAAATGTTGGCCTCATAATGAAATTGAGGAGTTTTGTACTCTATTTTTGAATATTGACCTCGTGATGAAATTGAGGAGTTTTGCACTTTGTTTTTGTGTTCTATTTTAAATGATTTTCTAGATGCAAATTTAAATCTAAATGTGTGCAAGCAATTTATATTTTTTCAAAACTTTACAAATGTGATTTAATTACTAAATGGCTGTGTGTGAAGCTTAGGTTCATTCCTATTAGCAATTTGAGCTGATCAGATGACCGATATGATGTGGTAGATGTAATATAGGTTGTTTGATTAGGAAAACATGATTTGTTGGACCACCAGGCATCATCCTAATTTTAGGTGGACTCTCTTCTATCTTAGTGAAGTGACGAGGTTAGCAAGAAGAAATACCCTTCCATCCCTAAGTGTGGGATTATCAATTTGTTAGTATTGGTTGGCCCTAGGACCCCTATCAAGGTGGGTGGGAGGAGGAGAGGTATAGGCAACATAACAAAGTCATTGCAACTATGGATTTTCCCTAAATGCAATGTTTCTATGTTTTGTATTTTTGAAATTCAGCTTTGAAATGAAGCTATTCTAAACAAATACAATTAATTAATCTAACAAATGCAATAAACTTTAATCTATATTTGGAAAAAACAATCTAAATCAAGAGAAAACAAAACAAAATTTTACTTTCTTAAGAGTGATATTGTTTGCTAATTACTAATTCTAATCTATGAAAAGCAATAAAGAACCTATAAAGGTGCCAATGCTGGGCATACATCCTCAGGGATCCAACTATACAATAACCTTATTTGTAATAATTGGGTCCTTTGCTTGATGAAAATAAGGGATGTGGATTCGAGGAGATTCACAAATAATAAAAAGGCTTGAAGGCTTGTGAAGCATAAAAATAAAAAAGGCTCTAAGTCTTGTAGAGAGCATACAAATGCTAGTGGGATTACTAAAGCTAAAGCATAAAAGAGGCTCAAATTCATGTGAAGAAGCTTGCTAGTAAGAAGCTTGTGTTATGAAAGAGATATATTGATTCATGTCATGTGAGTAATTCTAAGCTATGTGGATATCTAAAACTAAAACAATTTCAAAAGGCTCACTAAGTCACGTGAAGAAGCTTGTGATGAGAATGCATCATGCATTGTCATCATACAAAAAATGAATATTGAATGGGTATTATAGGAAGAAATGGGAGGGAAAGGATGAAAGGATAACAATGAAAGCATTAGTTAATTGAAGAAGAAATAGAAATTTTACCAAGAATTGATGAAGAGATAAGAAGAAAATAAGAAGAAAACTTAGAGAAAACTAAAGAGAACTCAAGAGAAATTAGAAACAAATTGGAGGAGATAAGATTCAATCATGAGTTCATAATAGAAATAAAGCATACAAAGAAAAAGTTGACATGGAAAAACTTGAGTTAAAATAGGCTAAAAATCAAGAAGAAAAGTTATAATTGAAAGTCATTTCAGACTTCCAAAGATGATAGGGTTGCCCCTTTCGAGAAATGGGCCACCTATTTTACTAGTGTCAGTTTCCCATGAAACTCTGCAACTTGAAGTATTTGTAAGGGGTTGATTTTCTTGCTATTCTTTATGCCCCTATTGGGGGATTTTGCAAACTTTTATAATTATTACAATATTGTGGTGTTAGACACCCTTTACCAATCAAAAAGGAAAAAACTCTGTAACTTGAAGATAGGTCGCTTGGGTGATCCAAAAGGTCTAAGGGTTGACTTTGAAGAAGAGATTTGAAAGGGCCGGCTAAGAAAAAAACAAGGTTTAGAAAGTTAGTTTGGAGGTTGAACAAGGTGGGCTAGGCACTAAAAAAACTAATGGTTGCATCATCAAGACATGATATTGCTGAGAGAAGTATAATCACGCCTTCGAGGGTCATGAGTTGGACTGCCACAACATCATTAGAATATCATGTAGGCATGTGCACATTTTTGGTATTTACAAAATCAAATTTTATTTTTTGTGTTTTGGAATCAAATTTTGTAGTTTCTTACTAGGTGTTCAATGTCATCCATATAGTTGTAGTCTTATCTTTTCTATGCACTAATGTACCGTATGATTGTGCTAGTGTCCTCTACAACTCTTGATACAAAAATTGCAACTTCTAAAAAAATTGCCTACAATTGAGCACTTAAGATGTCTATTGAGTAAAAATGGTTCCTATGGCATATTTGGTGATCTGCCATAGTCAAGTTCCCTAGGTTGATTCAACAATTTAAGAGAAAATAAGCTTTGGATGTGTGTGAATAAACCCTAGGTGTAAGGTGTGAGTTGCTACAACAATGGTGATCTAACAATTAAGGTCATGTTATTATTGCCTATGCGAGTGGGTTCTCTTATGGATGCCTTAACCGTTCAAATGTGTGCCCTAGTGGTCATCACCTATGATTCTTTTCCATTTAACCTCTTTTTATAAGCACCTAACCCTTTCTGATAGTTAGAAGTGAATTAGGGGTTGTGAGGTGTGAGAAAGCAAGTATTTGGATAGGAAAAGAGAATTTTAAATTCAAGGCGTGTGAGCACACGTGGTCTTATTTAGAGGACAAGAGTACAACACACTAACATCTAAGATGCAAGAAAGATTGGCATCGAGGAAAATAAGGTGTTCAAATGTGAAAATGGTCTTGTACTAATGCAGAGTATGGATTCAAGGAAATTGGGTCTCTAAATGGTAAGAAAACAATCAAAATTATGCTTAATAGAGGAGGGTGCTAAAGTAGTGTGAAACAAGAGAGAAAAGTACTAAGTACACACTTTTCACCCTTACTTTTACTTGCATTGCATTTTTAAGATGATATTTAATTTCTACTTATTTAATTTTTCAAAAGAACACTTAATCAAATTTCCTTTAAGATAGAACAAATTTGATTGGATAAAAAACACATTAACAAATAATCACCTTACAATTAATAAAGATATGACCATTAAACATATACTTTGTTCAATTTAAATATAAATGATAAGTTAGATTTTAAAAAAAATTAAAATATAAATAACTTGGAAGTTAATGTCTAAATTGTCTTAAATGATTCTATTCAAATTATTTTTTAATGTTATAAAAGAACTTATTTAAAATTTTAAAAACTATTCATAGCTTTTTAGCTTGGCATGGTTAAAAAAACAAAAAACAAAAAAAATTCTATCATCTATCCATGGCCTACGTGTGGACCACTTTCAAAGGAACAACCTGTGGTCCATCTAGCATGCAAGAATGCCATAGATAGTGTCGGCCGGTGCTACCCCATTTGTCTTCTCTGTTAATTATTTATCAAGGTTACAGAATATTTATTTTCAGTCTTCAATGATGAAGCATTTTTTTATTGAATTACAGCGAATAAAAGATTGCAAACAACAGCTACAGATGCACAGTCAAACACACATGAACATAAATCACCGCTTAAAACAAACAATTATTGACAGTAATAATATAGTCACTCTACTTAAACATCATAGATTTTAATGGTCAAACAATCAATAGAGACTTTACACCTCATCCATATCAAAAAGTAGTAATTATTTGTCTTATTTTTATTGACCAAAATTAACATTTGACTGTTGAAGTGGATGATATTTAGGAAGAGCTAACACAGTAAGACTAAAAAAGTGAAATAGTCATTAAAAGAACAGCTATAAATTGAAGGATGAAACCTTCTCCCATCATAATCAGCTACTAAATAGATATACCAAGATATAATAAATTGGAAAGCAGTTAAATTAACACCAAAATAATTATAGAAAGAACAGTCATAAATCACTCTACTTAAATATTATCCATCTTAATAGTCAAACAATCAATAACAATTTTACATTTCATTCACATAAAAAATACATCTTCTATCATCTATTTCATCAATGATAAAATAAATATGCATAAAGAATCTCACAAGTCCATGTATAAAAACAACAGTAATGAATAATTAATAACAAGTGAGAACATAAACTTCAATTGATTAATAGAACAGTCATAAACTGAAAGTTGAAGCCATCTTCAATCATAGAGAACTTGCTTAATAGAAATACATCTGTTTCATCAATGGGAAAGTGTGCATGAAGAATCTCACAAGATTAATGGCTTACGTCAACCCCATTAAAGATTTGATTCCATCTGTTGCATCAAACTATTTTAGTATAAAAGACCAGTTAATCTCTATTCTACAAACTAAATAAATCCAAGGGAACAATCACTGCCCGGAAGTTGCTTTTTCGTAGGTATGTAGAAAATTATATATATTCTCTTTTCCTGTCAGACAATATTTTTATTTTGTAAGAGCGTCACAGTATTATAACGTTAATTTATGCATTTTTCAAACAAAATTTGAATCTGGACCAGCAATTTTAATTAGTGTTAGATTCAAATTTAGATCTGAATTAATTGTTTTTTCCACTATCGTGTACAGTGCGTGCGGCGAAGGGGAGCATACAAGAGGTCGGTGCAGAGTGTTTAAGGAATTAGAATTAAATTATTTGTTTTAATAATACTTTGAATTCCCTTTGACAAAATTCTATTTTCTTTTTTTTACTATGTTGGCATACTACCATTCTATAAGTGAATCATTACACAATAGTTTTTCATATATCAAATGCAAAGAAAATAGTTTTTTTTTGGGAATGAAATACTAGATCTCATAAAAGTGGTAGTTGGATTAAATGGTGGTGCAATTCTCAACCGATGCACTTTCTTTTAAGGATTGTATGGCAAGAGGATGGATAGGAAAAGATTATGGATGGAGAAAATCTCAACAAAACAATTGGAAAGAAGTAGAGCTTTATTAGTTTTTTCTTCCCCACAAATTGATCTCTACAATTGTTTGTACTTATATTAAGGATTTTAACCACACTACTTAAACATCATAGGGTTTAATGGTCAAATAATCAATAGCAATTTTACACCTCATTTACACTAAAATATGGTAAATATTTTTCCTATTTTTATTGGCCAAAATTGACCTTTGACTGTTGAATTGGATGATGTTTAAGAGTAGCTGATTTTAACTATATAGAGGTAGAGGAGCCCAATTAAGGGTCATATTGCATTAGATGAAAGGATGTGGGAACCAAGTTCTTCAACTATCTGAAACACAAACACAATCAGGTGGTCTCCCTTCATGATCAAGAAAGAAAGATACATGGCAATCTCAAAGACATTAAAACTATCTTTCTTCAACACTACAAACAATTGTTTGTTGACCTAGTAAAAGGGGAAACTCTTCAAAATATAATTGAAGATTCAGTTGGTAGTTGAATTCCTAGTAAGATTGCTCATGAACAACAAACTTACCTAAATTACATATTCACACATGAAGAGTTTGATGCAATCTTGAAAGATATGGCCGATTCTAGAAGCCCTAGTATAGATGGTCTCCTTGCAAAATTCGATAAGATAGTGTGGCCTTTTATGAGAGAGAATTCATATGAAGTCTACAAAGAAACCCTTACTAAAGGTTCCTTAGGTCCTTCTAGTCCAATATGATATCTCTTAAGATGTTGTACTAATATGATTCCAAGATTTAAGTCCAAGATCCTCATAAATGATTCTAGTGTCTTGGGCCTTGTCTTTAAATATGACATCCTAGGCACTAAATTCAAACGTTTTGGCACGCAAGTTAATAGACTTGATAATCTAATTTGGAAAAAAATGTTCTCTCAAGGTGAGAAAAAAATGAGTTTGGATTAGGAGGACATGATTATGGGTATAGTTTTGTCCTGTTGAAAGAATTGCTCTTGCTATCTAGATGAGGATGGGAAAACATGAGTTAGGACGGGTCTATCATATTGGGTTGAAATGGATTTCTAGGTTTTGTTCTCTTATGTGCAAAAATAGGTTGAATTGTGTACCAAGATAACATATCTTAAGACAAGGCCAAAGTGAGTGTAAAAAAGGAGGACGAAAGAGTCAAGTATGCAATTTTCTCTTCTACAATTCTTAAAGATTTATATTGTAATATTTGTGTTAACAACATGACCTCTTAAATAGTGGATGGCCTTAATATTATTTGAATTGTGGGAAAAAATTCTACTCTCATTTGAAAATGTCACTCTCCTACTCGTTGATGGAAAGCCTCTGCAATTGACGGTTGTTGCCTCCTAGACTAGTTGTGGTGAAGGCGATGCTTATAGTGCTAGAGGGCACATTTCGCCTAATTTATGCATGTTGTTTTTAGGTTTTGGAGGTGTTGAGCCAGATACTGGCTCAGGTGGTGTCTTGTGAATTGTTATGTGGTTGGAAGTGGTGTAGGGGTTGGTACCTATTGTGTCTTCTCCTGGGCATGGAGAAAATGGTGGTGTGAAGGAGGGTTCCCTTCGTTCCTATGCGACTATGATTGGCTGAAAGGATCATGATTGCCCCTCACCACATGGGAATTTCTAGCCACTATAATGTTCCCATTCTTTCCTAGTTGTGGTGTGTGGCCAAGATGTTATAGAAAATGAAAAAAAATATCTTCATCATGGGGTGATTTGTAGGTTCAAAATTTTATGGCCTTCTCTTCCTGATCTTCACAAATGGGTCCTAGACTCATAGAAGACCCTCGTGGGGGGAAAGATTGAGCTCTTCCCCTGTGTAAGGGGATTCTTCATCATGACTATTTCAACCTCTCATGAGAGGGATTTAATGCTAGATGGCAAGGTTTGGATGTGGGGTGTGCACTCCCTCTTGATCAAACATGGTCCATCTCCTTCAAACCACTCACCAAATTGCTCAACATTAGACCAATATGGGTTAGGCTTCCAAATCTCCCTCTCTAGTTTTGGGAAGATTCATTCTATGAGGCTATTGAGAATGCAATTGGTTACTTCTTGAAGGTTGACTTCACTACCTAATTCATGGGACACTCTAGAACATTTTCCCATATTTTGGTGGATATTGATATCTCTAAACCCCTTCATGGAGATGTAGTTTTGATGGTGGGGGAAAGGCCTTGGATGCAATTTAGCTAGATTATGAGGGCCTCCCCTTCAGCTGTAGATGATGTTTTTCTATTGGTCACCTAGCCTCCATTTGTCCTCACTCTCATCACAAGGGTGTGGCTACATGGTGGAAGAAGGTTCTTGATGATCACTAGACTATCAATGCTTCTAACTCTTAGGTAGATGGATCTTCGTAGGATGATGAGCCTTCTTAGGGTTTTGAGTCCTTTCCATCTGATCCCTCTATGGTGCATGATCTCATCGGGGTGAGGTTGTGGCAAGCCCCTTGACTTCTCTTGAGACCTCTTCTTCTAACCAAGCTCAGATTACCCCTTCATTGGTTGTTTCCCCCCATGTCAGGTGGTGCAGAGATCCTAGCTCTCTGATTTTGTCTTTGGTTATTCCAACTTTTGGATCAGGTTTATCCCCCTCTTTGCGTGTATTTTCTATGGTTGAGGCATTGGTTGAGGACTCCTTCCTTTCCCCTCATTTTGAGGATTTGGACTTGGGGTTTTCTTGGATAGTTGTTTGGAGAAGAAAGAAATGACTCCCTAAATTAGTCTCTGCTTTGCACCCTCAAGTCAAGGGAGTAAGATTTTCTAGATTAGTATTTGGATTTGTCTAGGTCTCATTGTTCTACTTTGTTGTGTCGCAGTGGGGCTACCATTTTTGTGATGTTTGTCCCATATCTCATGGTGTTTGTTCCATTTGCATTTTGGCTACTTTGTAAAAGGGTCTAGGCCCTTTTAAAATCCTATTTTATCAACATAAAAAATAACATGACCTCTTATGCGACTATTTATTGATATTTATGTTAGACAAATTCATGCACACATGCTAGACTAGTTGGATATCATTTAGAAAACCTAGAACATTGGAATATTAGATTAAAGTATGCTCACCCAAGGTATGGGAGGGATAAAAAATTGTCTATTGAATTTACATGTGCAATGCATGTGTACATAGAATGCAAATAAAGAAAAGAATCTAGGTTATGCATTACGAAATAAATAGAAGATAGATATGTGCCAAATGAGCTTCTCTATTCATCCATCACCTTTGTACATTGCTTCATCCTTACAAAATGTACTAGCTCTTTTTGTTCTTCAACATGACATATCAGACCTATCATGCTACATTATACTCACAAGTGAATATGAGGCATGCTTATCTAGATTCTTAAAACCCTACTTTATATTAATTTATTTGTACCTACCCATTAAATACATTCTCCTATGCCCAACTACCTTTTATATCCCAATGCAACTAGCATTGAATTAATTATTACAGAATGATTACAACAACTTTTGGTGCCAACATTCTTTTGACACAATCATGTGTTCTTTCTTCATAACACTTTAGATACAAGGTATAAATAATCAAGCAAGAATATTCTTAAAGTGGAGGGGAAGCATTGGTCCTTCACAAACCTCTAATTAATTATGGTACAATATTCAACAATTGATGGTGCTAACAATTCAACTATGTAGTTTCAAGTCGAACTTCATTGATCCATATTTCATGAGTAGTGTTTCAAAAGATCCCATATTTCATGACCACGAATGGTCTACTTATCACTCATTACATCTAGGTGATGCTCACAAGGGTGAAGTATTTAAAATTCTTAGGAGGTCGCACATCCTAGTACAAATCCAACTCAAGTGCACTTAACCCTGAAATTTCCCTCACAATCAAGCTCACTTAACTTGTTACCCCATTTACACAACCTTCATCAAGTGTTGTGTCTTATAAACCATTCATTATAGAGCTCCCTAGCTCATTCATTTTCATATATGTGGTGTTCTCATAGCATATCAAATTATGTGATGATTTATAAGGATTCAACAACATAATTTTAGGTCAATCTTCATCAAACCATATTTCATGATTAATTATTCACAAGATTCTATCTTTCATGACCATGGGCATTCCATTTAGCACATATTATTCTAGGTGATGTTCACATGGATAAAGTACCAAAACTTCACAAGATATCACCTGTCTCAAACTACTCTAATCCAAACACACTTAACCGATTTATAACTTAACCTACATCATATATATAAAGAATAAACACCTATTACTATTAAACTATAAAAATACGAAATTCTAAAACCTCTCATATCTATGGGAGGCCTTGACATTTATGAATGAGGTGTGAAGAGTAAACATATGTTTTTACACTTTTGAAAAAAGGTAAATAAGTAACCCTCACATGGATGGATGAGATGAGTAGAATTTTGGGCCATACGAAGGTCTCACATAAATTTAGGAAGATTTTAGTGAAAAATCATCACTTCAACCTTGGTTAAAAAAGAAAGTGATTGTATGGGTGTGTTTTGCTTTAGGGATGGTTAAAAGCCCTTCCTTGTGACTATGTTGCACTAAAATTAAAAAAAAAAATAGATGTTTTGTTTAATCCATATATTTTTTTGTTCTTTTAGAATTAAAAAATGAATTATAGTAAAGCATTCAATAGAATACTTTTTATTTTAAAATAGAAAGAAATTACAATTTGATGTTGAGATGGAAATATAAATAGAAATGTGGTGATCTATAAAATGATACGTTATTTTATGATCAATGGATTGGGTGTATCTACATTTACAAAGAGTTGATTTAGGACCAAGTTATATCATAAAGAGATCAGTCTTCATCAATTTCAAAGGTTCAAATATTGGTGTATGGATCAAAGAAGGCTTGGCATGATTTGGAGCATCTTTAAGTTGACAAAGGATAGGTGTTAGGCAACATAGAGAAGAGATTTTTGTAATTTGACCATGAAATCATTGGTTTCTATAGGAAATAAATTTGTCCTAACCTCTATTATCACAAAATCACCTCCTAGGAAAGTGGAAAATTTAGATCTCTAGGACATCGTTTTTGTGATTACCTCTTGGTGTAAGCAACAATTTCACCATTGTGTAGGCAAATCATAGAATATGAAGGGAAAAAGTGGTATGGGAAAACATAATTTGGCGCCTCTAAAGTCATTAAAGGTCTATATACATTGTATTAGACACATGGTGTAGTGGTTATCTCTCTTGTTATCCTCATTGTAAGCTCATTTTGTAAGTTTTGTTGAACTATGGTGTAAGAGACCTTATTATATATGATTGAAAATGATTTCAACTTTAGATAAGAAGTCTTGCACAATATATCACTATAGATGAAAACCCAATTGAAGATACAATCAAATACATATGAGAATATGATCAACCAATGAATATATCATGAAAAGAGCTCCAAATAACTTTATTTATTCACTACTATTACAAAAATTAGTCACTTTGATATTCAGATGAGACCATTATAAATCAAGTTTTCCACATCAAAATGACATCCAATTGTCTCTTTCTTCAAGTAGGATCATGTACAAACACTTGGCAATTGATTCCAAGCCAAAGATTGAACAAAATAGCCTTGGAGATGAAATTATAATTGACTGATATGAAAGTATAGTTCACTGTCCCAACTGCTGAAAGTGTACTTTTTGCCCATCCAATAGAAATATACTTCCAAACCCTCAAATCTTCACTCCTAAGACAAATGACGATGTTCCTTTGCAATTTCCAGCCCTTGGAATCTTTGTAGAATGTTCAAAAAGCCCTAAAACAAAATGAATATCTCGCTGTTATTAAATTTTAGTCCCTGCAACATACAAAAATCTCACTCCAATGATGTAATAAGCCCAATTGCTACCTTGATAGTGACATCAATGAATCAAGGGCTTCAATACATTAATCAAATAGATCCAAATACTTGTCTAAACCTGCAATATTAAGCTCAATGGTAGATATTAGAACAATATCACGTAACACATTGTATGGGGCCATCTCCATACATGATCAAGGGGTCATCACCGTGATAATTAAACTAAAAATTGGAATCATCAGCTTAAAATGAAAAGATAGAAAACATACCAAAGCATCAAAAGTTGCAAATTGATGTTGATTTGCTCTATTTAAAGACTCCACGGATAGGCGTCCATCTCCTTGGCAATTTTGAATTGAAATTTGAATTCCACCAATGAGAATCAATGAACTTGAACAATTGTAAATGAAGTACAATCAAACTCTTTCATTTAAAACAATCTTCAATTATTTTAAATGAATTACAACTCCTCTAAATGGATTGATGCAATAGAAATGTACTCTCCTTGGCGGCTTGTGTGCAATCATTAAATATTTTGATTTTGCATT
This sequence comes from Cunninghamia lanceolata, assembly GCA_027924645.1. NCBI lineage: Eukaryota > Viridiplantae > Streptophyta > Pinopsida > Cupressales > Cupressaceae > Cunninghamia > Cunninghamia lanceolata. Next base: position 3,381,891 of record BSBN01000760.1, read on the forward strand.
GAAAATCATTCCTTGCCTTGGACGACCACTAACCACTTCATGAAATGCATTAAATAAACCACTCTATCCAAATGTAAGCATTTAATATCCTTCAAAGCATTTAAAATCTTGATCCTTGACATAACTGACTTGACATTCAATTTATGAACTTGCATTTAAAATGCTCCTCTATTCTTGCATCGATCCACAACTACCTCATGTGCATGCATTAAATGATAATATTTGCATTTAATAAAAACCCTCAACCACTCCAATGCAAATATTTAATAAATAAAATTTGCATTTAAAATTGTCTTCTTTACCTCAACCGTCAACTATGCTTAGCATTTAATTTTGCTTTGTATTGGATCGACACCCCTTTTAATGCACAAATATCTTTTTAAATGCCTTTATTTCTCTTGCATCGATTCCTTATGGCACATGATCCAATGAAAATCCTTCATCAACAAAGACAATCGCTCAAATATGATAATCATTGGATTTAGCTATGACCTATTCTTTCTTTGGGCGAGTACATCACCTTATTCATATTTGCAACTCATAGAAATCGATTAGAGAAAATGCAATTAAATATTCCATTTTCTAAAATCTATCAAATAAAAATGAAAATACAATTTCAATATTGCATTTCCCATGTAGCTCAAAATTTGGGACATTACATATGGAGCAAGGTTTTGGAGGTTGGAGACACCATTGTAGGGTTTTACAAGCTATGCAAACATGATGGAGGCTTGTGAACTAACATGTTGTCAACTTACTACAATGTAAAATTGATTGGTACATAGAGGATTGAGGAGCAAATTACTCACTCAAGTACTAGATTCTTCCCTTTTTGGGATTTCTCTCCCAGGGTAACCTCTCATGTTTTAGTCATTATCATGCATTTTCCTTATGTTTCAAGTATTATTTTTATGATTTCTTATGATTTTTATACAACAAATGATGTTTGAATTGTGTTAGTGTTTGAATTTATACTTTTTGAAACATTCTTGAGGTGTTTTCAAAGGGATACAAGATTAGATATTCATTCTTGATGAGTCATTAAGGAATATCTCTCTCAATTTACATATCATGTGGTAAAAGAAAGAGAGGGTAAGAGAGGATTGTCTATTTTGGTGACTAACGTAGATGATTTTAACATATGGAGAAAGTCAGAAGGGATGACATTGTTGGAATAAAGTTTTGTTTTTTGCAATTTGGAATCAAATTTTGTAGTGTCTTACTAGGTGTGTAGTGTCATCCATATAGTTGTAGTCCTATCTTTTCTATGCACTAATGTATCATATGATTGCACTAGTATCCTCTATAACTCTTGACAAAAATTTGCAACTTCTCAAAAATTTGCTCAATTGTACACTTGGGATGTCTATTTTGGGTAAAAATGGTTCTTGTGGCACATTTGGGGATCTAGCATAGTCAAATTCCCTAGGTTGATTCAATGGTCTATGAGAAAATAAGCTTTGGATGTGTGTAAATAAATTCTAGGTGTAAGGTGTGTGTTGCTACAACAATGATGATCTAGCAATGAAGACCTCATGTTGTTACAACCTATGTGAGTGGGTGCTCTTTTGGATGCCCTAGATGTTCAAGTGTGTCCCCAATGGTCATCCACTACGATTCTTTTTCATTAACTTATTTTTACAAGAAACTAACCCTTTTTCATAGTTGGAAGTGAATTTGGGGTTTTGAGGTATGAAAAGATAAGTATTTGGATGAGAAAAGTGGATTTTAAATTTAGGGGATGTGAGTACACGTGATCTTGTCTAGAGGACAAGAGTGCAACACACTTGTGTCTAGGATGCAAAAAAGGTTGGGAGTGAGGAAAAGGTGTTTAGATGTGAAAGTGGTCTTGTGCTAATGTAAGGTATGGATTCAATGAAAATTGGGTCTCTAAGTGGTAAAAAACCAATCAAAATCATGCTTAATAAAGGAGGGTGCTAAAGCAAGTGTGAAACAAGAGGGAAAATGCTAAGTACATACTTTTCATCCTTACATTTACTTGCACTGCATTTTTAAGATGATATTTAATTTCTACTTATTTAATTTTTTTCAAAAGAATACTTGGTTGAGTTTCCTTTAAGTCAAAGAGAAGGTTTTTTACTTTTGTTTGATTGAATAAAAGGCACATTGACAAATAATCAACCTTACAATTGATAGGAAATATACCCATTAAACATATACTTCTTTTATTTTTTTAAGGCATGAGACAATTACGAGCACTATAATGCTCACATATAAAAGCCTATTGGCTAATTATTCTATTAAAATTATTTTTTATTATAATAAAATAACTTATTTAAAATTTTAAAAACTATTTATAACTTTTTAAATTGGTATAATCTGAAAAAAAAATAAAAAAAAAATCATCATCTATCCATGGTCTACATGTGTGGGCCACTTTCAAAGGAACAACCCTGGTCCATCTAGCATGCGAGAATGTCATAACTAGTGTCGGCCAGTGGTACACCATTGTCCTCTATGATGACTATTTATCAAAGTCTTCAATGATAAAGCATTTTTTCATTGAACTACAGCAATCGACAGACAGCTACAGATGCACAATCAAACACACATGAACATAAGTCACTGCTGAACAGTATTAACAGTTTAAAACAAGCAATTACTGCTGGACAGTGTTGACATTCATAACAAGCGGAGCATTTGTAGATCAAAACATGAAACAGTTGTAAAAAGAACAGCTACAAATTGAAGGATGAAACCAAGACATAGAGCTACTACATAGATATACCGAGACAATAAATTGCAGAGCTAAATTAGCATAGAAATAATTGTAGGAAGAAGTCATAAATCACTTTATTTAAACATTGCCTGTCTCAATAGTCAAACGATCCATAACAGTTTTTGCATTTCATTCACATCAAAATATATAGAGCTACTAAATAGATATACCAAGATAATAAATTGGACAGTTAAATTAGGGTAGAAATAATTGTAGGAAGAAGTCATAAATCACTTTACTTAAACATCGCCTGTTTCAATAGTCAAACAATCAATAACAATTTTACATCTCATTTACGTCAAAATAAATCTTCCACCATACAAAACTGCTGAATAGAAATACATCTGTTTCATCAATGATAAAGTAGGTATGCAGGAAGAATCTCACAAGTTCTAGGTATAAAAAAAACAATAATGAATAAAAACAAGTGTGCAACTGTAGCTGTCTATCAATCGCTGTAATTCAATAACAACTGAGAACATAAATTTCAATTGATGAATGGCTTACGTCAATACCACCAAAGATTTGATGCCATCTGTCGCATCAAACTATTTTAGTATAAAAAAACCAGTTAATCATTACCTAGAATTTGCTTTTTCGTAAGTATGTAGAAAATTATTTCGTCAAAGTGTCACAGTATGTGTAACGTTAAATTATGCATTTTACAAAAGAAAATTTGAACCTGGACTTTTAATTAGTGTTTAATCTTTGAATTAATTGTCTTGTCGACTATCGAGTACGATGCCTGCGGAGAAGTGGAGCGTACGAGACGCCGTGGAGAGTGTCTAAGGAATTAGAATTAAATTAACAAATTGTCTTTGAATTCCTTTTGACTATGCTGGCATATTACCATTATATAACTGAAGCACTACAAAATAATTTTTCATAGATCAAATGTACAGAAACTAGTCTTCTAAGATTGTATGGCAAGAGGATGGATACGAAAAGATCATGGGTGGAGAAAATCTAAGGAAACAGTTGGAAAGTAGAGCTTTATTGGTTGAACTCGCCACAAAAATTATTATCTATAATAGTTTGTGGCATGTATTAACCATATAGAGGAACTTATCTGATGGTTATATTGTATTGAATGAAGAGATAACGGAACCAAGTTCTTCTTTTAAGTGTCTAAAACACAAACATAATTAAGAGTAGGTGGTCTGCCATTACGACCAAGAAGGAAGATCCATGACAATCCTAAAGACATTAAAATTATCTTTCTTCAACACTATAAACAACTATTTGCTAACCCAACTAAAGGGGATACTCTTTGACTTATAATTGAAAATAATGTCTTAGGGTGGAGGCCTATAACCTTCCTAAACAACTCACACAAGATTACTGCCAATCTTATAGCTAGGAGGATCAAACAAACAACCCAAGAGATTGTGAGACTGGAGCAAATTAGATTTCTTAGGGTAGATTCATGTTGAATAACCTTGTGCTTGTTTAGGAGACAATTGAATGGGCACAACCAACTAGTCAAGATGGTCTTCTTATCAAGTTGGACTTTGATTAGTCCTATGATAGAATAAGATGGTAGTTTATTCTAAAAATGCTCAAGTGTCCAAGGGATTGAGCTTAATTGGCTAAAGCATTGAGTTCTCATTGTGGAGACCCGAATTCAAATCCCTAAGGGACATCTAATAAGTGGATTTCTAAGTTGTGACTCTTGGTCTTCCATTGTTGGCTTCTAGTGTTGAGGTGGTTTCTAAATAATTTGATTTCTAAGTTGTGACTCTTGGTGTTCTATAAGTGGTTTCTAATGTGGTTGCTCGAAAGGATCTTGTATTAGTCTCATATTGATGCTCAACTAAGAAGAGTATTTGTAAATGATTAACAATATAAAAAAATGCGCAAGTGGTTGGACTTTGGGCCTAAACTCATTTCTCATATCCAACTGTTCTTCTCTAATGCCAGTTATTGCATTGTTGTTAATGGTTCTATAACCCATCCTTCCCCCTACACAAATCTATAAGACAAGGATATCTAGTGGCCCCTTATCTATATGTTCTCACAACCAATGCTTTAGGTTATTTACCACATCATGCTAGAAACGAGAACCTAATTCGAGGTATCTCACTACTTGATAACTAAGTGACTCTTTATTCACTATTTGTTGATGACATCATGCTTTTCATCTAAAACTCTAAAGAGGAACTGAATAATACCATGGATGTCCTCAATTTATTTTGTTCTGCAACTAGATCCCTACTTTCCCTTAGTAAAATTGAATTCACGATGACTTCAATTGACCCACCCCCTTCATGGATCCCTCTAAAATGGAAATACATCAAACATGGTGAAATATCTAGATACTTGGGCATCCCATTTGGAATAGGAGTTTCTCTATCTAAAATGTGGAAATGGTTCCTTAACAAGCTAAAGGGTAAATTGCTATCTTGGTCAAATAAATTCTTCTCTATGGCTAGTTGCATCTAGGTTGTAAACAAAATTCTTATAACATGACATGTCTATATATTGAATCATGTTAGCTCCCATCAAAAAGTAGTTATAACCAATTGACTCAACTCATTAGAGGATTCGTCAAGGCAAAGTGGAGCAATAAGAAAGTGTAGCTAGTTGCTTCTTGGCTTCATTGTACCTAATCTGAAAACAAAGGTGATCAAGGAGTGATTGACCTAGTAACTCAAGGTATATGTTTGATTGCTAAATGGATTGGGAGAGCACTCCAAGGCTTTTCTCCTTAGAAGTTCCTCATCAAACACAAAGAATTCACAACCATTGCTAAAGGTGCTTGGGGAGAAGTTGGCTGGAAGGACAAATTCTAATGGCATGGTGCTTTAAACCACAACCATCTAGTCAATTCAAGAGCATATGGAAAGCTTGGTAGACCCTTTCTCATTTAATGAAGTGGAAAGATCAATCTCTTAGACATGCTTGAGTTTCTCCTTATCATCTATATGGTGAAACAAACTTATACATGTAAGGAGGAGCTTCCACTTACTCTTAGTGACTATATTTGCAACATTTCGCTTTTCAAAAGGGGAATAATATAATTTTGAGATCTTTAGGACTTTTCATCTCTAACTTGGAAGTGTGACCATAACCTTAAGCTTGAGTACAATCTCTCCCTCACTTAGATGTCCAGCATCTATATGATTCAATCCTTGGTCCCCCTAATTTGGAAAATTCACACTTTAGTTAGCTCATAACAGTCAGGTGAAAAATGTGACAAAGGTTTGAATTTGAATTTTGAATTTTGAATTTTGAAAATGTGGGGTTTAGCTCTACGGATGCAAAACTAATCTAGATTAATTCTACACTGACATATCTGAACCATGGTAGGAAAATGAAATAGTTTGGAAATAAGATGGATTTTAAGGATAAATAATGTTAAGATTCGAGAATGGGTAACATTATTTGCCAACTTCCATATCAAAATAAACCATCTTACAAACTAGTTGATACATTAAAGACAACTTAATCATCTCAAATCTAAAACATAAAACACAAATATACAATCTTCACTATTATAATAATTAAAATTTTAAAATCCAAATACTTTTAAAAGCTCTTTTAATCAAATAAAATTTATATCATAGTATTGAAATTTGAAATCCACTAGCTTGACATAATCTCTAGTACATTTTTGGGAATTCATATATGGAAAATCAGGGTCTCCTCTACCTTTTGGCTGCCTCTAAAATACTAAGCTATTGCTATGATGAGAGGAAATGGATGGTCTTAAGGAATATATGAGGTGCAAAAAAGCATGTTTGAAGGAGGTTTATGGCCCAAATAATGGGGATCAACCATGGCCCATTGCATGAGAGATGCCCTAATTGGATTCCATTCTTTGTTTTTAGTGAAAACAATATGGAACTTTCCCAAGTTTATGTACCAAGCGGTGACAACCAAAAGTGTACATTTTGTTTCTTGTGCTTATTATTATTTTCTAGGACGATTCATACGAAAATGCCTAATCAATTCTAGCAAATATTTGATGCCTTTGGTCACATCAAAATCATTATTTTAACACACCGTTGAAAACCATTATACTTAATTTGACTTAGGGTTCAAATCAAACCCTATATTTTAAGGCAGTGTCATTCTACACGTGACTGCTAGGGTTTGATACTCTACCATAATTCGCACACCCGTTCTTGCTAACATAAATCATTTTCTCTTATAAATAAAGCTAGTGAGTCCTTATTATGCTCGCCATATAAACCACGTGGAATCATTCAAGTTAGTCTCTTCATGGATTAATTTGTTCATGTCAAAACATTAGTATGAGATCAATTTCCCACTTTTTTAAATTTTTGAGAAGTCAAGTGTGGACTGGGTCCACTCCCATTAATTAAAAAAATGGAAAAAATAAAATTTTGTTTTGGTATCAAATTAAAAGAGTTTAAATTTTAATTAAGACTATTTATCTACACTTTTTGTTGGATGATATTAAATATATTTATGCTTCACTTTTTTTAAGAGGGTATCTTTTTCCTTCTTTTTTTTTTGTTACCTCCACCCAATCTTAGTTTAATGGGGATGAAGTGTGTTAAATAGTCCTAATGAAATTCAAATGCTCCATATTGCCCTTTGGATTCTCAACCTCTAAAGAAAATTTAACTTCATAACTTCCAAAGACCCTTGATTTTGAGACACAACTTGGAGATATAGACTCAGATATTGCCACAATCTTTGAAGAGCCCATGACTTGAGCAATACAAGAGGACCATTCATAACAGAAGAAGGGGTGCAACAACATTGAGAGACCTATCTGAGGCCACATCACCAAGGGTCACAACTGTCACACCCCGTTTTTGGACAGATAAATTTTGTTATCTTTAACTAATTATTAGTTAGATACATTACTATGTTTTTTAAATTTAAGTTCTTGAAATTGTGATTTAAGGATATATACAATGTGATAAATTTGTTTTTATTCATGATATGTAGAATGTGAATGTCAAATTTGATAATGATTAAAATAAATAGATTTGACTTCTAAATATGGATAATAGAGTGTACATTTTGTTTCTTGTGCTTATTATTATTTTCTAGGACGATTCATATGAAAATGCCTAATCAATTCCATCAAAGATTTGATGCCTTTGGTCACATCAAAATCATTATTTTAACATTGAAAACCATTATACTTAATTTGACTTAGGGTTCAAATCAAACCCTCGTGACTGCTAGGGTTTGATACTCTACCATAATTCACGCACCCGTTCTTGCTAACATAAATCATTTTCTCTTATAAACAAGCTAGTGAGTCCTCATTATGCTCGCCATATAAACCATGTGGAATCATTCAAGTTAGTCTCTTCATGGATTAATTTGTTCGTGTCAAAACATTAGTATGAGATCAATTTCAAACTTTTTTTTAATTTTTGAGAAGTCAAGTGTGGACTGGGGTCCACTCCCATTAATTAAAAAATAAAATAAAAAAATTTGTTTTTGGTATCAAATTAAAATATTTTAAATTTTAATTAAGACTATTTATCTACACTTTTGTTGGATGATATTAAATATATTTATGCTTCACTTTTTTTTAAGAGGATATCTTTTTCCTTCTTTTTTTTTTACCTCCACCCAATCTTAGCTTAATAGGGATGAAGCGTGTTAAATAGCCCTAATGAAATTCAAATGCTCCATATTGCCCTTTGGATTCTCAACCTCTAAAGAAAATTTAGCTTCATAACTTCCAGAAACCCTTGATTCTGAGACACAACTTGGAGATATAGACTCAGATACTGCCACAATTTTTGAAGAGCCCATGACTTGAGCAATACAAGAGGACCATTCATAACAGAAGAAGGGGGTGCAACAACATTGAGAGACCTATCTGAGGCCACATCACCAAGGGCCACAACTTTCACACCCCATTTTTGGATAGATAGATTTTGTTATCTTTAACTAATTATTAGTTAGATACATTGCCATGTTTTTTAAATTAAGTTCATGAAACTGTGATTTGAGGATATATACAATGTGATAAATTTGTTTTTATTCATGGTATGTAGAATGTGAATGTCAAATTTGATAATGATTAAAATAAATAGATTTGATTTCTAAATATGGATAATAGATTATCTTTATGATTATTTTATTTGAAAGAATCATATGATGCTATGGTTAATGAACTAACTTTCTTGTCTATACAATGAGGTGGATGCAGTAAACTAGTTCCCCCTCTCGGATGAGGAGGGAGAGTATCACCGGAGAGAGGGAAGCAGACAGAGGAGAATGGGCAAGACATCATGACTCTGAGAACTTGCACACACACATTATTTGTGATTATATGCTTGTGTTATTGGGAATTACCTTGTGTTGTAAGTTTTGTGGATTCTATGTCTTAGTGTTGTCGTATTTGTCCTTCGTTTTGCCGAGTTGTTTTGTTGTTGTTTAAATGTTTGATGTCCATCTTCTGTTTTGCAACATTATTTGTGGATCTCATCAAGAAGTTGATATAATCCTCTATGTGAGTGGTTTATTATTTATATGATGAAATTATATAAATAACTGTATATATCTATTTATAAATGTATACATATAAATATGTATACACATAAATATAATTATATAGTTATTAGTTTTAATAAGTTTGATATTCAAATTCAAATGCTTGGATGAACTCCACGAAGTAGAGTTAAACACATTAAATGCATTAAATGATGGAGTACTATGAAGTTGATGTGGAGATATACTCCATCGAGCTGCTTTATGTAGACACCACTTCAGTTTGTTAATGAAGGTGGACTAAGTGGAGATATTCTTTTCTCTATGACTTCCAAGATGTTTTTCCTGATGAATTGCCAAATCTGCCACCTAAGAAAGCCTTTGAATTTTCAATAGATATAATACCAGGCTTCAGACTGGTGTCCAAAGCACCTTACCGCACGACAACCATAGAACTAGTTGAATTGAAAGCCCAATTGCAAGAGTTGCTAGCCAAGGAGTTAATTCAACCTAATGTGTCACTCGGGGGAGCGCAAGTGATCTTCATAAAGAAGAAGGATGGAACATTGCACTTGTGTATTGACTATTGGATGTTGAATAAAGCAACGATAAAGAATAAATACCCTTTACCTCGCATTGACGATCTCTTTGATTAGATGCGTGGTGCAACAATTTTTTCAAAAAATGACTTGAGGGCTGGTTATCATCAACTAAGAATTAAAGATGAAGACATTCATAAAATAACTTTCAAAACAAGATATGGGCATTATAAGTTTATTTTTTCTATTTATAAGGGTCTTTATTCTAACAATTTGATGGAGGCTCTTGCCATTTTATATGCTGTGGAGCGCAGTTGTCATCTTGGTTGGAGAAGGATCATTTGTGAGGCTGATTCCCAGGTGGTGGTGAATTTGTTGAATAAACAACATTTAGATGATGTTAGTTGGCATTTATCTTTGGTTGTTAAACAGATTCTTAATCTGTGTGATTCTTTGGATTTGGTTACTTTCAAGCATATTCCTCGGGAATGGAATGGAGTAGTAGATTGTTTGGCCAAATGGGCCTCTGATCACATGCAAAATTGGAACATTGTGGATTGGGGTCAATTACCCTTGAATCTATCTCAAAAGTTGGACCACTTAGTGGAGCTTGACAGGGCCGTGTAATGCCCTTGCTTTGTACTTTTTTTGTTTTGAATAAATTTTTACCCCTCTTTTAGTTAAAAGAAGAACATGCTCATCGTTTGAGACTTGTTATGCAATGGTTGAGGGAACACAAATTGTACAAGTTGTCGAAATGTACCTTGTAACAACCCCCGTGTTCATATTTTGTTGTTGCTTTTCCCTGATGGATTCTGATGCTATTATGATGTTGACATGATTAGTTATTATGCTGGATTACATGCTTACATGTTTATATACAGTTACCATTGCTATTGTATGACTATGGATAGGAAAGGGATGATGTTGTAACACTCATATCCGAGAGCCTTACGATGTCATGACCCTCTTCCTAATGCTTACTGTTGTTTCGGCTATGATGTATGTTATATGCACATGTGATTTGACTTGTGATTGGAGTGATGGAGGTATTGGGTATCGACTCTGCCTGGACTCACAAGCTTAAGCATACTCTTATTCCCCGATGGTGGTTACTGGAGATAGTCACACTGGCCTGAACCACCTGATCCTCGTCATCATCTTTGTTCGGGGATGAGTTCTTGACGTGTGTTTTTTCCTCGGACGCCACCTAGTTGTCGTCCGAATGCCTTGTCCTTATTGAGTCCATAGTGAGCGGGTGTAGTTTTGGAGTCAGTTCCTTGTGGTTGTTTGGGTGTATATTCGTGCATTTTCTATTTCACTGTGATATGTGTTCATGATGTGGTCTTAGTGTTGTTTTTGCATGATCTCCAGTGATTGGTCAGTTTTAGTCTTATATTAATTGGCCTCTTAAACTTTTATTCTGGAGTTATGTTCATGTCATTTCCTCTTTGACCTTGGGGGTAGAATAAATTTTAATGCGTGATAAATTAGAAGTTGAATGAAATAAAAAAGTATAAAATACTAAGTTTGGGGAAAGGAAAGTAAAAAAAAAAGGGAGAATGATATATGATTATTGATTAGTCATTCGGACACAAATGCTCATACTGGAAAATTTAGGGAAAAAAAGGGAAGCTAGGGTTTGGAAGGCGCCAAGGAGAGGGGAGAGCGACAGATGGTGGCCTCCATTCTCTATAGTTTGTAAGAAATTCCAGTGCACATGCGTTGTCTATGCTTCCACATTTTGCATGTTTCTGCCAGGGTAGTCATAGCTACAAGATCTGGCAAAATTCCTCTATCCTTCATGCTTTGACGAACGTCCATACCCTATTCCAAGTCCCCATTCTGGCGCAAGCAGTGAGGATGCTGGCAAAGGATTAGGAATTTGGCTTCATGCCTGCCAACGACCTTTGCTTAAAATTTTCTAATCCATTTCAACAAATCTATTAAGTGCATAGCCTGCTATCGTTGCAATCCATGAGACTACACTCTTTGAGGCACTATGTCAAATAGTGCATGTGCCTTGTCTATGCTTCCACGACAGCGAGGATGCTGGCAAAGGATTAGGAATTTGGCTTTACGCCAGCTAGTGGTGTTTGCTTAAAAGTTTCAAAATCCTTTTCAACAAATCCATTTGGTGCGTATCCTGCAATCAACGTATCCCTTGAGACGACATTGCCTTGAGGCATTCAGTCAAACAGTTCGTGAACCTTGTCTTTGCTTGCATATTTTGCATACATGTCTACTTGGGCAGTAACAGGAGTGGAGAAAAAAAAATTTGCTTCAGCTATTTATTTTCCAGCACAAAAACTAAAATCTGCTTGCTACAATTTTATTAACTATAGAAAAAAAAACTGAAACCCCATTGTTGCGCGTTATAAAAATATGCCAAAATTTATCTCGATGCAAGATATTTACATTGCCTCTTTCCTTGAATTTATTTTAACATGCAAAACAATTTCCTTAATTCTTGAGATAAAAGGGTTTTCAAAAAAAGATCATGGGATTTCTGATTTTATAATGTTTAGGAAAAATGAGGGTTCAATCTATTAGAGAACATGATGAGGGCAACCTTATAGAAAAACTGGGACGCAATGATAGAAATTGAAGAGATCCAAGTCCCATGGAACCCTTTTGTTATACGTCGACTTCTTTGAAGCAATTTTCATTACAACTCTTCTTAGAAAAATTGAGTGGCTTTTTGTTTTGGTCATTACGACCATTTTTTCACTAAATCACCAGCTGTGTGGAAACCTTCGATTTTGAGTTAAAGAATTATATGGCACTAAAATACCTTAGATACATTGATCTATGTTTGTGCATTGAAATTGGGGTCACTAGAGTTATTACACAACTGACCTAACTGATAAAGGGCTATTTTCAATAAATTACACTGTCATTGAAAGCTTTTGTTTTGTAGATGACAATTTTCAATTTTGTATTTAATATTTATAAACATACTGGGTTTCTGCTAAGTTAGATGTGGTGTCCTTAGGACATGTCCCCTACCCTATGTGGCAGCAATTCCAATTCTTTGGGGATGGAATTTGTTCTTGTTTGGCTGATTTACATATTTAAATAGCAGTTTTTCTTACTTGACGGATTTAATTGATGATTATCATGGATCGTGAGTGGTTATTGAATTGTTTTGATTTGGTTATGTTTACCTTGTTGGTTAAACGAGATGAGCTTAGGTCTAGGATAATGAGTCCTCGTGTATGGTCTTGAGCACTTGTAAAGGCTAATGATGCACACGAGAAGGCCTATTTGTCTACAGGGCGTTGATTCAAACATGATTGAGTCTCTTCGTCTATATGAGAAGTGTACTTGATTTCATGTGGTGCCATCCCTTGGAGCACGCATGATGACACTCCATCCGATCTACGCTCTAGTATCTAGTACCTTAGTAGTCGTGAGTAGTACCCGACCTATGATTTGGATGAGTATCTCTATGTTATGACATTGGCTTTATGCATTGTTTTCCGTGTTTGCTCTGTGATTGATGTGAGTGTTGGCCATCATGTATACCCTTACTTTGTTACTTTTGTTAGGCCTTGTGACTACCTTCGAGTACGGTTGAGTGGTCTCTTATGAGTCCACATGGTTGGGAGGTGTTGCCACTGCCATTGGGGATGGGTGAACAGGTTATTGGAGCACCAGTTGGAGATGTTCTCTCTCTCTCTCTCCATTACTTTATCAGTTGTTGTACTTATTCAGTTATTGTATCATATTCATGGCTATGCCATTGTACTTGTATATTCTTTTATGTAATTGTACTCTCTTGAGAGAGAAGATGTAATCATATAATTTAATGAGGAGAAATGAGATGTTTCTTATTTGGCTTATGGATTCCGGTGTGGGTATCGGATCCACTTGTACTATGATGATTATGGATTCATGTTTATAATTGGAAATGGGTATTAGGAATATTTGAATTTGGTGTTTAAAATGAATGTAGTTTCAGCAATGTTTGCATGGAGGGTGATTTAATCCTCTCCTTTAGGTTGTGCATTTGACCATATTTGGCCATGAATGTTGCCGATCCATCGAGTCAGTAACCTATTATGTGTATGATATCACTTTTTATTCAAAAAAATATTCTTGCCCTCTTTTGGCCCTTACCCTTCGGGGTTGCGGGGCAGGATGTTGCATACCTTCTTTTAAAAAGAAGTGTAGTATTTAGGGCACATCATCTTTGGTAAGGGAATTACAGTAGATCCCTCAAAGATCAAAGCTATTATGGAATGGCTAGCACCCAAAAATGTTCATGAAGTATGTAATTACATGGGATTAGCTAGATATTACAGAAAGTTTGCTTTTAATTTTTATAAAATTGCAAACCCCATCACTACATTCCAAAGGAAAGGAAAGTGGTTTGAATGGATTGAAAAGTGTGAGGAAGCTTTCCGTACTCTCAAAGAGAAATTGACTTCTACCCCAATTCTTCGAGTCCCTAATCTTGAAGGCCATTTTGTGGTCATCACAGATGCATCAGGAGAAGGATTGGGTGGTGTGCTCATGCAAGATGGGCAGGTTGTAGCCTATGAGTCTAGGAAATTATGACCATATGAATTGAATTATGCTCCACATGATTTGGAGTTAGCTACAATTGTGCATGCCCTACAAGTATGGAGACATTACCTAATGGGAAAATATTTTGAGCTTAAGTCAGACAATCAAGGGCTTAAGTACATTTTCACTCAGCCATACCTTAATGCACGTCAAATACATTGGCTGGAACTTTTGTCAGACTATGAATTTGATATAAATTTTATAAAAGGGAAAGAGAATCAAGTTGCTAATGCTCTGAGTTGTAGAAGACATATTGCGGCAATGACCACAATTCAAACAACTTTTTGAGAACAAGTGCTGAAAAATTCTCTAGGAGATGAATTTATGAACAAGTCAGAGATGCACTTTCAAAAACTCCTCAAGGTGATAGATATGAAGGGTATCGATTTGAATTAGATAAGTTAATGAGGTATCTAGAGATAGAATGTATATTCCAGATTAGGGTGATTTGAGATTTTTTTTTTGAAAGAAGCTCATTATGCTTCTTATTCAGGACATCCAGGAGTAACAAAATTGTTAACGGACTTGAAACCCATGTATTTTTGGAAGGGTATGAAGCAAGATGCCGTAAATTTTGTGGCTAGATGCTTAGAGTGCTAGCAAGTCAAGGTTGAGCACCAACACCCTGTAGGGTTGTTGTACCCTTGTGATAATCCTAAATGGAAATGGAAGGTCGCTAGTATGGACTTTGTCTAAGGTTTACCTATGTCTAGAAATTGCCATGATACAATTCTTGTGGTCGTAGACAAACTTAAAAAAGTAGCACATTTCATACCAGTAAACCTTACAGATAGAGAACCTATTCTAGCAAGAGGTTTGTACAAGAAAATTTTAGACTTCATGGAGTTCCTGAGAAAATTATCTCAGATAGGGATACATGGATGACTTCGAGGTTCTGGAAAAACTTATTTTCATTGTTGGCAACTCAATTGAATATAAGTTTAGCCTACCATCTGGAAACAGATTGTCAAACTGAAAGAGTGAACCAAGTGGTAGAAGATATGTTAAGAATGTATTGATCAGATCAACAATACAAGTGGGAAGAGTACCTTCCATTGGTTGAATTTTTCTATAATAACTCTTATCATTATGCTCTTAAAATGGCTCCTTTTGAAGCATTATATGGCAGGAAATGTTGAACTCCTATAAGTTGGGACAAGGCTAGAAGATAGGATTAGCTTTGGGCTAGAAATACTAATGGAAATGGAGGAGCAAGTTAAAATAATCCAAAAGAGATTAGCAAAAGCAAATGATAGGCAAAAGAGTTATGTTGATGCAAAGTGTACTCCATGATAGTTTTTTGTAGGAGATAAAGTTCTTTTAAGAGTCAAGCCTCATAAGAGTTCAATAAAGTTTGGTAAATCAGCCAAACTGGCACCTAGATATGTGGGTCCATTAGAGGTTATAGAAGTAATCAACCCAGTTGCTTGCAGACTAGCTCTACCACATGATCTTGCTCACATGCATAATGTCTTTCATGTATCCTATTTGAAAAGTATGTCTAGTTTTAATCATGTGCTTGATTAGAATGCTCTTTAGTTCCGGATCTAGGAGTGGTCACAATCGAGCCTCTCAGAGTGCTTGAGGTTCACAAGATTCACTTGTGTAATAGAGATGTCACTCAGTGCAAGGTCTAGTGGGACCAATATTCAAAGGACAATGCCACTTGAGAAGACTATGAAGAATTCCACCGAAGATTTCCTCATCTTTTTTCTTAAGTTGATTTTAAAAAACTATTGTTCTTATGTTGATACTTAATTGAAATAAATCACTAGGGACGATGATCTTTTAAGGGGGAGGAGATGTCACATCCTATTTTTAGACAGATAGATTTTGTTATCTTTAACTAATTATTAGTTAAATACATTGCCATGTTTTTAAAATTAAGTTCTTGAAACTATGATTTGAGGATATATACAATGTGATAAATATGTTTTTATTCATGGTATGTAGAATGTGAATGTCAGATTTGATGATGATTAAAAGAAATAGATTTGATTTCTAAATATGGATAATAGATTATCTTTATGATTCTTTTGATTGAAATAATCATATGTGTTGGGAATTAAGGTGTCTCAACCTTGGTAATTCCTTGTATTTATTTATTGTAATGTATTTATTTATTGCCTATTATTGTAATTAGGATGCAAATCCTGTTTCATCATCTTGTGGGAGTTGGCATGGTGATGTGTCATCCTACATGGAAGGTGACCACATGTACTTTTGTCCTCACATGAGGAGATAGGCGTCCAAATTAGTGGTAGAGCAATTTTGCCATGTGTTAGCATCTTGACTAGTGTGTAAGTGAATCTTGACCGAAACAGTTATGACAAATTCCTATGACAGAATCTATGACGCGTAAGAGTCAGAAATAGAAGGTTCTATGACAGGTGAAGACACGTGTTAAAGAGAATCTTGGAAGAAGGCATCTTTGGGCGCCCCAAGGAGGGTGATGATGTGTTGTAAGTAGAATATGCTATTTTTAGGCAATTATGATAGATTCTCTTACAACTGTAAGAGTTGTCAGTTATGACGGATTCTATGACAGCCGTAAGATGCGTAAGAGCATCTGTCATTGCCCAACCTGGGACTAGGTGCCCATATTGGGATGGGGTGATGTGACAAGTGTCATGACCATGTTGTAGTGTTGGAAAAGTGTCCCTAGGTGTAGGTTTTGGGCCATGAGGCCAAGTTGGACTCCCATTCCAAGAAAGGTCCAATTTTGCCTTGTAACTTCTTTATAAATAGGTGCTTGGAGGGGAGATGTATTATGTGATTGACAAGTACTGTTATGCTACCGGAATATCTCCAGATATGAGTGTCGAAGACTCTTGCAAGAGCATTGGCTCTGAAACTGTATTGTAACCATGATTGTTTATTGTAATACATTTGAGCTGTGTTTTGAAGCATGGGGTTTTTCACCCGTAATAATTTTCCCCATCTCTCTCTCTCTCTCTCTCTTCTGTCTACTTTTTGTGTGTATGTGTATTGCTACAATATCTCCATTGTTGGGTTAATAACACTATAATTTTAAAGGCTAAAAAGAATTTGCACTCATCTCTCCTCTTTAGATTAGTGTAGGAAGCATGTTTCGCACTCCTAGCTTCCTTTCAGTTGGTATCAGAGCCTGGCCAGTTTTGGTTCTAGCTGCTGGGTATGGGTTTTTTGAGCTAGTATTAGGTTGAGTGGAAGTCTGTGCAGAGTATTCTAAAATCTTGTTGCAGGAAGGAGATGGCAGGCACATCCGAAAGAGTAGAGGTGGAGAAGTTTAACAGCACCAATTTTGAGTTGTGGAAACTCAATATGGAAGACATGCTTGTTGATCGAGACCTATGGGAAACTGTTGATGGCACAAAACCTATGACAACTCCACAAGTTGATTGGGATCTCAAAGATCAGAAGGCTAAGGGTCTCATAAGACTTTGTTTAGCTGACTCTGTCCTATTGAATGTCCATGAGGAGAAGATCATGAAAGAACCTTGGAAGAAGCTGGGAGATGTTTATCAGGCCAAGTCCTTGGTGAACAAGCTTTTCCTAAAAAAAAAGTTATTTTCTCTAAAGATGGAAGATGAAGGATCGGTTACAGATCATATGAATGCTTTCAACATGATAGTTGCACAGTTGACATTCATGGGTGTGAAAATGGAGGAGGAGGATCGATGTATGACCTTGCTTTGTTCTTTGCTGGATTTGTGGGATCATCTTGTAATGGCCATCGGAAGCACTACAACCACCTTCAAGATGGATGAGGTAATGTCTTCATTGTTATCTGAAAAAATACAGAGAAAGACAACTGAGTCGGCCAAAGAGGCTCTTGCGGTTCATGGAAGACCCAAGGAGAAAGGGAAAAAGAAGGACAAGAAAGCTGAGAAGGGTAGATCCAAATCCCATGGGAGATCCAAATCTCCTGGAAAGTCCAAGGCTCTTTGTTGGAACTGTGGAAAAACTAGACATTTCTGAAAGGAATGCAAAGAGGAAAAGAAAAAAAAGAAGAAGAAGAATGTCCCAGACTCAGATTCTGACAAGTCACAAGATGATGGTGATGCCTTCATTGCAACCTTGGACACCCATGCATCTGATGATGTGTGGTTGATTGATTTTGGTGCATCTTTCCACATGACCTCACATCGAAGCTGGTTCACAAAGTATGAAGAGTTCGATGGTGGAAGAGTGTACCTGGGTGACGATTCTCATATGAAGATTGTTGGTCGTGGAAGAGTCTCAATCTGATTCCCTGAGTAACCAGTGAAGGGGATCACTGGGGTCATGCACATCCCAGGCTTGGCATGGAACCTACTTTGTGTAAGTAAGTTGAATGATGCAGATGTGCAGGTTGTCTTTTCAAAGGATGGATGCAAGATGACTAGAGGATCTATGGTGCTTGCGAAGGGTACTTAGAGAGGTACTTTGTTTTAGCTGGAGGCAATAGTGCAATATTTCTTCTGACTCGACGAAAAGAGCAGTAGTCACTTCATCCCCACCATATGAACCAGCAGTGAAGAAATCTATTGTATCAAACTTTGATGGTAGTACATTTTGGGTACCCAAGGGTGCTCATGCTTTGGAAGTCAAGCTTCCTGCTAAAAAGACAATGTTATGGCATAAGAGAATTGGCCACATTGGTGAGAAGGGTCTTAGAACTATGAAAAATAAAAACCTCATTGAGGGGTTAAATGATTGTAATCTCGAGTTTAACTTTTGTGAACATTGTATATATGGAAAACAAAATCGTGTTCAATTTTAATCTAGTTCTCAGAAGTCTTCTAGTGTGTTAGACCTTATTCAATCTGATGTGTTTGGTCCTGTTAGTGTTCCTTCGATTTCCAAATCTATATATTTTGTATCTTATAGATGATTACAGTAGAAGGACATGGATTTATTTTCTAAGAAGCAAGTTTGAAGTCTTTAGTTGGTTCAAAGAGTTCAAAGCTTTTGTTGAGAATCAAACTAGTAAAAAGATTAAGTGCTTGAGGACTGACAACAATGGTGAGTTTTGTTTGGCAACATTCGATAAGTTCTGTAAAGAACATGGGACTAAAAGACACAAGACAACTCCATACACCTCACAACAAAATGGAGTTGCAGAGAGGATGAACATGACACTGATGGAGAAGGCTAGGAATATGCTTAGTGGAGCAAGCCTCAAACAAAAGTTTTGGGCTAAAGCTATAGCCACTGCTTGCTACCTGGTAAATACGTCTCCTACATCAGCTCTTGTTGGTATGCCACCTATGGAGGTGTGGTCTGGTAAGAAGCCTTCAGTGAGACATCTTCATGTTTTTGGTTGTGAGGCATATGCACATGTGCCTAGGGAGAAAAGGTCAAAATTGGAAAACAAGGTTGTTAAGTGTATTTTCATTGGCTATGGTGTCGGTGTGAAAGGATACAAGCTTTCGGATCTTGTGGATGAAAAAGTGTTGTATAGCAGAAGTGTTATTTTCAGAGAGCTAACACCTTCTTCTATTGTTTTACAACAAGAAGAGACAGAAAAGAAAGAGGATATGGTTCAGTTTCCTTCTACCCCTGAGAAGACTGAACTGACAGACCCTGTGAGACCTGATGATGAGGAGAGCTGTAGCAGCTCTGAAAGCTTAGAAAAAGAAGTAGAACCTCAACCTCAGCCTTTGAGGAGGTCTACATGAACAAGGAAGCAACCTGATAGGTTTGGTTATTCATTGCTTGATTCTAGTTGTGCTTTTGCCTTGCTTACTAACATTGATGAGCCTACAACTATGACAGAGGCTATGGGCATGAAAGATGTAGGTTCCTGGAAGGAGGCCATGGAAGATGAGATGGCTTCTTTGGAGAAGAATAAGACTTGGGACTTGGTGCCTTTTCCTGAAGGACAGAAACCCATTGGTTGTAAATGGGTGTTCAAGAAGAAATTTAGTACAAGGCCAGACTGGTTGCAAAGAGGTACTCACAAGTGGGGGGAATTGATTATGGTGAAATTTTCTCTTCTATTGCAAAGCTGACATCTATTCGGTTCCTGTTATCTCTTACAACAACGTATGACTTAGAGGTGGAGCAGATGGATGTGAAGACAACATTCCTTCATGGTGATTTGGAGGAAGAGATTTACATGTCACAACCAGAGCATTACATAGAGAAAGGTAAAGAAAATTTGGTTTGCAAGTTGAAAAAGTCTTTGTATGGTTTGAAGCAGTCCCCTAGGGTGTGGTATATGAAATTTTATGCCTGTGTGTTGTCCATTAGATTTCTAAGATTGAAATCAGATCATTGTGTGTATTATAAGTTTGACAATGATCGCGTTCTCATCATTGCATTAGGTGCCCCAAGGAAGGTGATGATATGCTGTTAATTGGAAATGGTAAGGAATATGATTTCTGATTTGAAGTCTCAGTTGTCAGCACAGTTTGAGATGAAAAACTTAGGGGCAGCTAGGCACATTCTAGGAATGGAAATCAGAAGAGACAGAGCTAACATAAAACTTTGGTTAAGCCAGAGTAAGTATGTGAAGACCGTGTTGGATAGGTTCAACATGGCAGATTGTAGACCATTGTGTGTTCTTGTTTCTTTGGTGACAAAGTTATCTATTAATGATTGTCCAAAATCTCCTTCTGAGGTGGAGGACATGAGCAGAGTACCTTATGCTAGTGTTGTTGGCAGTTTGATGTATGCTATAGTTTGCACAAGACCAGACATTGCCCAAGAAGTGGGAGTCCCTAGTCAATTTATGGCTAATCCTGGATGGGTACATTGGGATTTAGTAAAGTGAGTGTTCAGATATCTGAGGGGTACTTTCGACTATTCCATATGTTATCATGGTCATCCTACAGGACCTCCGCATTCTGTATGTATTCGTGGATTTGTGGATTCAGATTGGATAGGTGACATTGACAACAGGAGATCCACCAGTGCTTATGTGTTTACTTTATTCGGTGGTACAATTAGTTGGATGAGTAAGTAACAACCTATGGTTGCTTTGTCCATGACAAAAGCTGAGTATATGGAAGCAACTCATGCTTGCAAGGAAGCCATTTGGCTTAAGAGATTATGTTCAGGTATTGGTGTTGATGCAGGATAGATTACTATCTGTTGTGACAGTCAGAGTGAGATTTGCCTAGCAAAGAATCCAACTTTCCATGCTAGAACAAAGCATATTGATGTACAGTTTCATTTCATGCGAGACATGGTTGAGGATGGGAAGGTGAATTTGGAGAAGGTAGACACTTTGAAGAATGTTGCGGATGCATTGACAAAACCAGTGGGCACAAACAAGTTCAGATGCTGTTCAGAGTCTATGGGCCTCTCAGCCTATAGCAGTTAAATCCTGTCACTTTCATTGGCTCTTATAAGGTGTTTGACAAGTGGGAGAATGTTGGGAATTAAGGTGTCTCAACCTTGGTAATTCCTTGTATTTATTTATTGTAATGTATTTATTTATTGCCTATTATTGTAATTAGGATGCAAATCTTGTTAGTCATCTTGTGGGAGTTGGCATGGTGATGTGTCATCCTACATGGAAGGTGACCACATGTACTTTTGTCCTCACATGAGGAGATAGGCATCCCACTTAGTGGTAGAGCAATTTTTCCATGTGTTAGCATCTTGACTAGTGTGTAAGTGAATCTTGACCAAAATGGTTATGACAGATTCCTATGATAGAATCTATGACGCGTAAGTGTTAGGAGTTGCATGCAAAAGATATCAATTAAATACAAATAAAGATTAAATAGAGGAATGGAAATACACAGAAATAATAACAGTGAGAGACAAGTTTTAACATGGTTCACCCAAAATCGGGCTACATCCACCAACAGAGAGTCCAATATTATTATCCAGTAAACCAAACCGATTACAACTAGCAATCCTTGCAACTCAATACCACTGCAAATGCTACAATACAATATCAACAAAAACCCTAACCCTTAGCTGCTTTTATCAAGCCTTATGTCGGTTACAAAAATAGGGTTTTTTTGTGTCAGCCAATAGAAAAATAACTCCCGACGCCTTTATAAAATAATTAAAAATCATTGGAGGTTTCGGCCCCTTGGACCCCGCAAGGGGCGCTGCCCCTTGACCCCATTAAATAATTTGGGGGGAAACCACACCGATAAAAGTGGGGTAAATTTAACCTCTGAGTTTGATTAGGCTCCATATAACAATAATCTCCCACTTGAAGACTGATCAAACTCCACACCATATCATCTCCCACTTGGAGACTGATCATAACACCGTTGACCTTGTAGCTCCCACTAGAAATAAGCACCCTAAACTTTGTTGTTCTATTTTTTTGTTTTCAGTCTTGAAGACCAACTGAATTTGAAGAGGAGCTCAACTTCTCCCTTGTCACCGCCTTTGTAAACATATCTGCTGAATTTTCATCTGTATGTATCTTTTCCAGCCGTAACTATCCATCATCCAACACCGACCGAATGAAGTGATACCTCAACTGTATGTGTTTGGTCTTTGAATGCAAGGCATAATTCTTTGCAAGATGTATGTCACTATGGTTGTCCATAAACAAATAATTGTTAGCCTGTTGTTTGCCCAATTCTTCCATGAAAGATTGCAACCATATCATCTCTTTGCTTGCCTTTGTTGCAGCTACATACTCTACCTCCGTGGTGGATAAAGCAACCACCTTTTGCAACCTGGAGATCCAACTCATCATTGTCCCACCTACAATAAAAACATAACCTATAGTTCTCCGCCTGGTATCAATATCCCCTGCTAAATCTGAGTCCACATAGCCTGCTAAATCAGTATTAGAGCCCCAAAACATAAGTGTTTATTGGATGTACCTCTCAAATATCTGAGAATCCATTTTATCGCATTCCAATGCTCCAATCCAGGATGACTCATATACCTGCTTATGACTCCTACATCATGTGCAATATCTAGTCTCGTGCATACCATGGTGTACATTAAACTTCCTATAGCTGAAGCATATGGTACCTTGGACATTTTTCTTCCTCCTCTCGTGTCTTAGGACACATCTCCTTAGTCAATTTCAAATGACTAGGCAAAGGTGTGCTGACAACTTTTGCATTCTCCATATGGAATCTCTGAAACACCTTTTCAACATAATCAGCCTAAGATAGTCAATTTTCTATTCTTCCTATCTCTGCAAATTTTCATACCAAGGATTTGTTTTGCTGACCCCAAATCCTTCATAGCAAATGATTGTGCTAACTGTTGTTTTAACTCTCTTATGTGACCCATGTTAGACCTTGCTACAAGCATCTCATTAACATATAAACATAAAATAATGTAGCTATCATTATCCAACCTCTTAAAATAAACACAATGGTCAGAATTACATCGGCTGTAGCTTTTCTCAGCCATAAAACTATCAAATTTCAAATACCATTACCGAGGTGCTTGTTTCAAGCCATACAAACTCTTCTTCAATCTACACACCAATTTCTCCTTACTATTGAGCTCAAATCCTTGGGGCTGTTCTATATATATCTCCTCCTCCAAATCACCATGGAGAAACACAGTTTTCACATCTAACTATTCCAAATGCAAATCTTTAGCAACCACAATACTTAAAATAGTACAAATAGAAGTCATCTTAACAACCGGAGAAAAAATCTCATCAAAATCGATGCCCTTTTTTTGTGCAAATCCTTTTACAACTAACCTGGCTTTAAATCTTTTTTTACCTCCATCTTCCTCTTTCATCCTATAAACCCATTTGTTTGGTAAAGCCTTTTTACCTGCAGACAACTTACATAATTCCCAAATCTAATTTTTCAGCAAGGAGTCCATTTCTTCTTTCATTGCAAGCTCCCACTGAACCTTTGTATCCACCTGCATAGCTTCATCAAACCCTTCTGATTCACCAACATTTGTTAACAAAATAGAATACAAAGAGGGAGAAAACCTTTCAGGAGGTCTACTTAGCCTTGTTGACCATTTGAAATCACTGGAGTTTGTGGTATGGTATTTCTTGTTGCTGTTGCGGAGCATGAGGAACCACTGGAACATCATTATCTGGAGTATCATCTAGCACTACATAATCCTTTTCTTTCTTCTCATACTGCTGCAACTAATCTTTGTACAACACCTTCTCATTGAATACAACATCCCTGCTTCTCACAATCTGTTGATTTTCAAAATCCCAAAGCCTGTAACCAAATTCATCAATGCCATATCCAACGAAGGTATACTTTTTTGATTTTGTATCCAGCTTGGTTCTATTTTTAGAATCTACATGTGCAAATGCTTCACATCTGAAGGTTTTGAGAAAAGAATAACTCACCTTCTTACCTGTCCATGCTTCCTCTGGAATACCACAACCCAAAGGAACTGAAGGACCTCTGTTAATTAAATATACAACGGTGTTGACAACCTCTGCCCACATGTTTAAAGGCAGCCCGACATGCAACCTCATGGTCCTTGCATGCTCCATTATTGTCCTATTCATGCATTCAACCACTCTATTTTTCTATGGAGTCCCTGTAACTATTTTATGCCTACGAATTCCATTAAAGGAACAATAATCCTCAAATTCTTTGCTGCAATACTCACCACCATTATTAGATCTAAGACATTTTAATCTTTTACCTATCTCATTCTCAACCAAGCTTCTCCATTTCTTAAATGTTTCAAATACATCATATTTCTGCCTAAGGAAATAAATCCAAACCTTCCTAGTTGCATCATCTATGAATGTAACATAATACAGAGAGCCACCAAGAGAAGATACCTGAGTTGGTCCCCATACATGATTGGTATGTACAAGCTCCAACTTTTCATCTTTCTTTTGCTTCCCATCCTTGAGAAAATTGACTCTCTTTTGTCTGCCATACACACAACTTTCACAGAGATCCATATTAATACATTTCACTCGTATGCCCAAGTTTGTTATGCCACAGTGTTGTCTTAGAACCTGCAGCAATTATTTCAGTCTCTTCCTGCGAACCTGCAACAACTGTTCCTAAACCTGTTTATTTTTTCTCTGCAACATCTAAAGTAGAAGGAACAGTATGACCTGTACAAAGATATAAGGTTCCTACTTTCACACCTTTTGCTACTATTAAGGCACCTCTTGAAACTTTCTAATTTTTATCAGTAAATGTAACAATGCAACCTTCATCAGCTAGCTGTCATGCTAAAATTAAATTCCTACTCAGCCTTGGAACTTCCCTTACCTCTTGTAGTAGCCAATGATTCCCATTCTGTAACTTAATCTTGATTCTTCCCTTTCCAACAATTTGACAAGGTTCGTTATCTCCCAAATAAACCAGCCCAAAATCCCCTTGGACATAATCAAGAAAATAACTTCTATGGGGCGTAGCATGAAATGAGGCCCTGAATCTAAAACCCATGAATCATTAGCATTATCTAGGGAAAGAATCAAAGCATCATCTTCAGATTTATTACTTACCACATTTGCCTCCTTATTGCCTTCTTGTTTGTCTCCTTTATTCTTCTAAGACTAGCAATCTTTCTTCAGATGACCTAGTTTTCCACAGTACCAACAATCCTTCTGTCCTCTAGATTGGGACCTCTTGTCCTTTGATTTTCCTCATGACTTCCCATGACCTCCAGAACCTTTTCCTCTCTCCTTTGATCTGCCCCTGCTTTCTACATTCAAAACACTACCTGATGTGGACCGTACTGAGCTTTTTCATTGCATTTCATCGCTAAGGATAACACTAACAACATCATCAAATTTCAAAGTGTTTGAACCAGAGATAGAGTTACTTACAACCATTACCAAGCTATTCCAGCTTTCTGGCAAAGAACATAAAACCAAGAGAGCCCTCACCTCTTCATCAAATTTCACTTTTACAGAAGTTAACTGACTGGTAATTGTATTAAACTTATTTAAATGATCTGTCACAGATCCACCTTTCATCATTTTCAGATTAAACAAATGCTTCATGAGAAATACCTTATTTGAGGCTGAGGGTTTTTCATACAATTTAGCCAAATCTTTCATCAGTTCACTTGTTGTCATCACTTCTATTATATTAAACGCCATAGATGGTGCCAAGCACAAGTGAATGGTTTCCAGTGCCTTTCTATCTAAAAGATTCCAATCCTCATTAGTCATTACTGCCAGTTTCTTGGCTATTCCTTCCAATGGCCTCCATAAATCCTTCTGATAGAGATAATCCTCCATCTGCATCTTCCATAATTGATAGTTCTTCCCATTGAATTTATCTACCTTCAATTTACCCTCATCTGCCATTGCTCCTACTCAACCGTGAGACTCCCACTCAACCATGAGACCTTCCTGCAGACGATAATCGAACACAACCCGCTCTAATACCACTTGTTAGGAGTTGCATGTAGAAGATATCACTTAAATTCAAATAAAAATTAAACAGAGGAATGGAAATACACAGAAATAATAACAAGAGACAAGTTTTAATGTGGTTCACCCAAACCCAGGCTACATCCACTAATAGAGTCCAATATTATTATCCAGTAAATCAAACCGATTACAACCAACAATCCTTGCAACTCAATACCGCTGCAAATGCTACAATACAATATCAATGAAAACCCTAATGCTTAGCTTCTTTTATCAAGCCTTATGTCAGTTACAAAAATAGGGTTTGTTTTATGTAAGCCAATAGAAAAATAACTCCCAATGCCTTTATAAAAAGTCATTGGAGGTTTCAGCCCCTTGGACCCCGCAAGGGGCGTTGCCCCTTGACCCCATCTTAGGGGCGCTGCCCCCAAACCCCCGCAAGGGGCGCTGCCCCTTGACCCCGTTAAATAATTTGGGGGGAAACCGCACTGATAAAAGTGAGGTAAATTTAACCTCCGAGCCTGATTAGGTTCCATATAACAATAGTAAGAGTTAGAAATAGAAGGTTCTATGATAGGTGAAGACATGTGTCAAAGAGCATCTTGGAAGAAGGCATCTTTGGGCGCTCCAAGGAGGGTGATGATGTGTTGTAAGTAGAATATGCTATTTTTAGGCAGTTATGACAGATTCTCTTATAGCTGTAAGAGCTGTCAGTTATGATGGATTCTATGACAATCGTAAGATGCGTAGAGCATCTATCATTGCCCAACTTGGGACTAGGTGCCCATATTGGGATGGGGTGATGTGACAAGTGTCATGACCATGTTGTAGTGTTGGACAAGTGTCCCTAGGCATGGGTTTTGGGCCATGAGGCCAAGTTGGATGCCCATTCCAAGAAAGGTCTAATTTTGCCTTGTAACTTCTTTATAAACAGGTGCTTGGACATGAGATGTATTATGTGATTGACAGGTACTGTTATGTTGCTGAAATACCTCTAGATTCGAGTGTCAAAGACTCCTGCAAGAGCAATTGCTCTGAAACTGTATTGTAACCTTGATTGTTTACTGTAATACATTTGAGCTGTGTTTTGGAGTGTGGGGTTTTTCACCCGTAAGGGTTTTCCCCACGTATATCTTGTCTCTCTCTCTTCTATCTACTTTCTATGTGTATGTGTATTGCTGCAATATCTCCATTGTTGGGTTAATGACACTATAATTGTAAAGGTTAAAAATAATTTGCACTAATATCTCCTCTTTAGATTAGCATAGGAAGTGTTTTCTGCACACCTAGCTTCCTTTCAATATGAAGCTATGGTTAACGGACTAACTTTCTTGTTTGCACAATGAGGTGGATATAGGAAACTAGTTCCCCCTCCCAGTTGAGGAGGGAGGGTATCACCAAAGAGAGGGAAGTAGATCGAGGAGAATGGGCAAGAAATCATGATTCTAAGAACATGCACACACATGATATTTGTGATTATATGCCCGTGTTATTGGAAATTACCTCATGTTGTAAGTTTTGTGGATTCTTACATCTTAGTGTTGTCATATTTGTCCTTCATTTTACTGAGTTTTTTTATTGTTACATTTAAATGTTTGATGTCCATATTCCGTTTTGCAACATTCTTTTTGGATCTTGTCAAGAAGTTGATAAAATCCTCTACACGAGTGGTTTATTATTTATATGAGGAAATTATATAAATAACTATAAATGTATATATGTGTGTGTGTGTGTGTGTGTGTGTGTGTGTGTGTGTGTGTGTGTGTGTGTGTATAATTATATAGTTATTGGTTTTAATAAGTTTGATATTCAAATTCAAATGCTTGGATGAACTCCACGAAGTGGAGTTAAATGCATTAAATGATGGAGTATTGCGAAGTTGATGTGGAGATATACTCCATCAAGCCGCCTTATGTGGACACCACTTTAGTTTTTTAATGAAGGTGGATGGAGTGGAAGTAAAGGCATTTGAGAGTTTTTAGTTTTCATGGAGAAAGTTCTGGGACTTTCATGCTTGAAAATGGGGGAAAGTGGGGTAAAGAAGAAGAAGGGAAAAAAGGCTTGGACAATGCAGAAGTAGGGGAAAACAGAGCGAGAGATAGTGTGTGTGAGGAAAAATCAGGTTAATAAGATCAAGCATTACAATCAAAACCCAACCCTACCACCTTCAAAGAATCTAATCTAAATGACACAGATGAAAGCAAATCAAAGAACAATGTCACCTAGATTGTATGATTCCTTGGTTGTAATGTGGATTGCTTCTCAATAGTGAACAACCATAGTTGTCAAAGCTGCCATGATGATAGATGATATGCTCAAAGTGCTTGATGGATGCTCAATGGAGGTGATATGCATGAGATAATAATCTAGACGCTATGTAGATTGTGTGGGATATGAATTAAATGAGGTGAGAGGGTGTATATATAGCTCTCAACTAAGATTGATCAATGGTAGATAAAAGGTGGCTATGTGAACGGTTGAGATGATTCAAGAGGCTTAGATGAATGTGTACAAGACATGTGTCCATAGAAAAAGTTTTTATTAAATGATTGTAGTTGGTTTGTTGGTAATGATAGGATTGATTTTCTTAAAATAGGATGCTTTTCTATTTTAAGAGTTGGATGATGTGGATTATTGATTTTAGAACCAATTAAATCATTTTTTGTATTTTATTTTCAACAAACTATGGACAAGGATGACTTGTACACATAGAAGAAAGTGATAAGATAGGGAAATGATAAGATAAAAAATAAATTAAACAAATAAATTCATTTAATTTATTTTTAAATGATAGAGGAAAAGGCTAAATTTAGAAATTTGGAAGAAAAGATATAAATTAATTAAATAAATTTATTTAATTTATATGCATGATGAAAAGATAAATAAATAAAATATTAATTTTATTTATTTAGAAGCATAATGGAATAATTAAATAATTAAAGATTATTTAATTATAGATGTAAGATAGAAGAAAATAGATGAATTAATTAAATAAATGCAATTTATTTAATTAATGATGGAAATAGATGTTTAGAAGAAAATAGATGAAATTAATTAATTAAATATAATTTATTTAATTAATGATAGAAATAGATGGTTGATACAGGTGTGCTAGACAAAATCGACAAATGCAATGGTGAATAATGCGATAAATTGATAAATAATACAAAGGGTCAATTTTGGGTGTCTACATTTTGTCCCTCTTTGAGACAATGTCAGTTGGGACATTATTTAAAATATGATATGATTGATATGTAAGATAAACAAGCTATGCCGCAGTGAAACTGGCGGGTGATGCCCCCTCGAGAGGAAAACTAGGCTACCGAGAAAAGACAGGGTTGACTCGCGATTAGATGAAAACACACTTGCTTTGCATGATGAAGATAAGAAAGACAAAGATGATGTTGAACAGAAGAAAGTAGGTGAAATTTGATTGATCAATCCTTGTGAGAGCTATGAGTTTTATTGCGGTGAATGAATGGATGGTGGATGATAGATGCAACTTTTGACAACGGTTGCACACAAATTTACAAATTGCAATCCTTATGTTTGATATAGCATATGGATATTATGCACCAGGGTATAGAAGACCAAGGTGTTGATGTATCCAATGCATTCAACATAATATAATCTTGTCTATTGTACGAGGTCAAGACGTTGATCCAACATACAAAAGATATGACTATTAATTGATCCGAGATGGACTTTGACTTTGCAAGCAACGGTTTGAAATTATTTCTACTAAACATAATGAAATTTTGTTGGTTATATGTATGGAAAATAGTCTTAGCATAGAATAGTCTTAGTGCATAAAAAACTGTTTAGCTCCTCAGATGCAAAAAGATATTGATATGCAAGATGCTAATCCCAACACGTACAAGATACCATCAGGCATAGTAGGAGAATAAGATCATCCCACAAACACAGCATACAAAAGCAAATGACCATGCCCCAGTCTATACTTCATCAGGACATACCAAGTTATGATGAATCAAGGTAGTCTTGATTAGGTATGAGAAAGAGACAAAAGATAAATCAGAAAGAAAATGAAAGATACAACCATCATGTTCTCTTGCCAAAAGAGGGTGTTCATGGATAGATTGGATAGTGCCTTGTTGTGAGGAATTATATATCCTGTTGAAGGCTGAGATGCTGGATTGATATAGCAAATGTTGGCTAAAGGCATGCAGACAAATGTCTTCGTTTACCTCTGATTTGTTAAGTGCTTGAGCTATTGAGACATGCAGAGTTTGTTTTTCTGCTTGAATTAGTCAAAGAGAAGAAGATGGAAGAATGAATCATCTGTGCTTGTGTACTAGATACTGTTGATAACTGAGAGGGGGGGTGAATCAGTTATCCTAATTATTTCTTCTTTTGAACTTTCTTATTAATCAATGCAGTATTGAAGCAAACAAACAAACATTACCATGAAATGAGAAACACATAACATAGTATTTTTGACGTGGAAACCCTGTTAAGGGAGAAAACCATGGGGTGATTAACCCAAAGATTATTCTCTGTTAGAAGAATAAGGAATTACAAAATGGCACTTGCTAATTAGGGCTCACTGCCTGAGCACACTACTCACAAAGAGGCACACTGCCTACAAGGAGACACACTGTCTACAAAAGAATGTTATACAATACTTGAACTGATTGGAAGTATCCACATATGTTGGAGTTCAGTTTCGGTTAGGCTCAGTACACTGATTTGCTGCACTTCATCTTTCTTCTTCTCTTTATTCTGCTTTTCTTTCACATACTGGATCTCTCTGGCTGTTTCTGCTCTACTCTGCACTTATTCGCATAACAAAAACACACGACAACACTTCTCACAACTAAATCCATCGTGCATATATATCCGCACAAGTAATTTCATCATCTTTCTAGTCGGCATCCGGAACAGTCTATTTTCTCACAAACTCTGTTCTGTCGGCTGAATCCTTGCTCATCAAGTAATGCGGATCAAGCATATACTTGTAGATATCATTAATCATGTCGGCCAAACATAATCCATGTCTTCATAACCTTTACCACTGTCAGAAACACATCTGGAAGGCAATCTGATGTTCTGTCAGTCAGTTCTTCCTCTGTTCACACTGTTACTCAGGAATCTGGTATTCAACTGTTCATATCTTTTTCCTTGTCCATCACCAGAGGCTAAATCCTTGGAATCTATTACTCAAGGTAGTCCTCTTGACTTCCCCAAATCTGCACTGCACCAAGATACTTCTTCTAAGAGATTCAGACCAAACTGTCGGACCTTGCCACATGCTTTGTTCTTGTTCCCCGTACCACAACAATCTTCATTCTGACTTCCGGTGGAGCCACACCATGACTTGCGGATATGTGGGATGACCTTTGTTTCCATCAATGACAACAACCATGAATCCATATAGTGTCTCTTGCCAACAGATACTTCCTTCGTATTCTAGACTGCCTACATACCCTATATCCACGGGATCAAAGCACAGTACAATGATGATGAGACATGATGATATGTAGTTCTTGGTGTTTACTGATGATGTGGGAGATAGATGATAAAAGAATATGAGATGGATGAAGATGATGGTTGGTGAAGAGATGAATGAAAGATGAAAGATGGAAATGGTGTATCGCTTATTTCTGAGTCTGGGTACTTCTTTCATATTCCAGACTACCTACATACCTTGTATCCACAAGATCAAGGCACTTAACAATAGAGATGAGATGTAGTTATTATATGTTTCAATGGTAATTATGAGGGTGGATGGATTGATCAGATTATGGATTAATAGTGTGTATGAGGAAAATCGATTAAATTAAACTAACAAAATCAAAAACCAATAACATAAAGAGAATGAATCTAAATAAAAGCCATTACTAATAAATCAATGAAATATGAAAGCTTTTACCGAGATTTGTATTGTTCCCTTTGGATGAATGTGGATTGGTCAATAATGTTGCGAAACCATGGTTGCAACAAGCAAGTAAAGTGCTCAAAGATCAATGTCAAGAGATCGTGAAGTTGCTCAATCAATGCGATGTATGATCAAAACATTGTTAAGTAGGCCTGAGAATAAGTGATCGAAGAGGATTTGTGAAGAAGATGAGGGTGGTTTATATAGGTTTCAACAAAGATCGATCAACGGTCCAGATAATTTAGAAGAATCAACGGAGGAGATAAATCAAATAACCATGATGAATGTGCACACGACATGTGTCAATCCATAAGGATATTTTTAGTAAAATATTATGAAAACAAGATTTGATTTAAAAGATAACTCAACTTGTAATTTTGCCTTTTTTAGAGTTCTAAAAATAAGACTGATTGTGCAAATGAGTTAACAAGATATTTTAAGAGGAATTGGAAGATATTTGAAATTAAATAAATAAATTTATTTAATTGATTGTGCATGAGAGAGGAACAGAAGATTATAAATAAAATATTTGATTTTATTTATTTTTAGAGGATTGAGATAATTTAAATAAATTTGCATGATTTATTTAAATTTAGAAGAACAATTGATTTAATTAAATAATGTAAATTATTTAATTGTAGATAAGATAGAATTGGATGAATTAATTAAATAATTGGGTTTATTTAATTAATGAAGACTTAAAATTTGAAAGAGGATAATGATTTAATTTTGGAAGAATATAGAGGAATTTAATTTAATTAATTAAATAAACACAATTTATTTAATTAATGTTGATTTTTAGAAGGTTTGGAAGAATTTAATGAAATTAATTAAATAATTAGATTATTCAATTAATGTTGAAATGCAGGTGATGCGACAGATCAGACAAAATGCAAGTGGTGCGATGACTTGGTCATTTTAGGGTGTCTACAAATAGGATTGATTGGATGTTTGATGATATATGATGTTGTTAATGGGATGTTAGGTGATGATGCTTTGAGTATCAACTCCAAGACTAAGTGCAAGCAAGTGCCCCCAGTATGGGATGAATTTATTATGAAAGGTGATGGATTAAATGACCTAGGTGTAGACGGAGGATGGACAAAATAATACCTCAACTCCAACAATTTTCAAAACCATGATGGGAGTAAGCATGGGGATGGAAAAGGGAATAATCTTATTATGGATGGATGTTTATTATGGTATAGGCGATATTTATTAGGAAACGGATGAAGCTTATTATGGGATGGATAAAGTTTATTACGAATGGATGGTAAATGAAATGAAATAGATGGTAGGAGCTAGTTCTACACATAGTGCCTATTTTCCAGGTTTTCACTATGGTACTTATCCAAGGCGCCTGTTTACTAGGTTTTCACCAGAGGATGGATTATCTATCTTTACTATTTTGATTTTTTTAATGGGATATTCCAAGGATCAAGCATAAAATTTCTTTAGATGAACATTATTGATGGGTTCATCCAAAGGAATGCCTTCAGGTGTTGAGAGAGTATAAGCTCCTAATCCATAGATTGATGTGATCATGAAAGGTCCTAGCCAATTTGGTTCAAATTTACCTTTCTTTTCATGATCCTGTTGATTCTTTTGATTGTCTTTATGGACAAGGTCTCCTACCTAGAACCTTCTTTCTCTTATCTTTTTGTTGTACCTACGACGAAGATAGTTTTGATAAACTTGAAGATGATTGAGGGCTGTGAGACGTCTTTCGTCCAGTAGCTCTAGATCATTTAGTATAGATATCCTATATTCCTCATAAAAAATGATATGCTGTAGTGACACTCTTAGTGATGGGATCTCGACCTCAACAGGTAGGACAACTTATGTGCCATATACAAGAGCATAGGGTGTAGCACCAGTGGAAGTTTTGACACTTGTTTGATAGGCACACAAAGTTGGATTAAGTTGTAAATGCTAATCACAACCAACTTTATTGACTATCTTTTAAAGGATTTTGATAATAGTTTTGTTAGAAGCCTCAGCTTGGCCATTACTTTGGGGATAATAGGGAGTGGAAAACCTGTGTTGGATATGGAATTTGTTGCATATGTCACGAACTTCTTGGTTCTTAAAAGGACATCCATTATCAGTAACAATGGCTTGTGGAACTCCATATCAATAAATGATATAATGAAGGATAAATTGGGATATTTGTTTGCCAATAATATAAGTCATTGGTATGGCCTCAACCCACTTTGTAAAATACTCTGTGGTGGTAATGATAAACTTGTGACCATTGGATGAGGGTGGATGGATCTTTCCTATGAGGTTGAGTCCCCACTGCAAGAAAGGCTAAGGGGTAGTAACAAGTTGTAACTAATGTGCCGGAGCATTTATCAAATCGCCATGTTTCTGACATTGTAGACATCGCTTACAAAACTTTTGTGCATCTAGCTCCATGGTTGGCCAATAATATCTAGCTATCAAGAGTTTCTTAGTAAGGCTAGGGGCGGTGGAATGTGAACCATAGACATCTTCGTGTACCTCGCTAAAGGCAACGTTAGCTTCTTCTGAGTCAAGACATCTAAGAAGGATACCATCGAGACTCTTGCAGTATAGGGTTTCTCCAAGGATGGTGTAACGAGAGGCTCGACGGATAAAGGTTTTACGTTGGGTATTAGATAGTTGGAATGGAAGGCTACCATAGTGGAGATACTCGTATATATCCTCGTACCAAGGAGAATTGGGACCAACAATTTCACATACAAGCTTAAATTGTGAAACTTCAAAAGTTGGAACCAAAAGTTGTTCAACCATAAATTCACATCTGTGTGCATTTAGAAGGCATGTCTAGAAGAGACCCGATTGTAGCCATAGCATCTGTTGCTTTTTTTTTTATCCTAGGGATTTTCTCAAATGTGATCTTGGAAAAATATTTCTTGAAATCATTTGCCATCAACTTGTATGGGAGAAGCTTTTTATATTTTGTTTGATATTCATCCAAGACTTGTTTGATAACCAATTGAGAATCTCCAAAGACTTGTAGTTGTGTGATAGCCCATTGTACAACCATACGTAATCCAGTGATCAAGGCTTCATACTCAGCAATATTTTTTGTGCAAGGGAAAGCAATCCTGTATGAATTTGGTATACAATCTTCTTGAGGAGCGATGAAACATATTCTAGCTCCAGATCCATGTTGTGTATATGATCCATCAAAATACAACTGCCAAACTACTGAAGGATATAAATTGAATAGCACTTCATCAGGAAACTTAGGATGGATAGAATGAATGTCTGTCATTGGCGCTTCTACTAATTGATCTACGATTACTTATCTTTTTATGGCTTTTCAATCCACATAATCTATGTCAAACTCACTTAGAATCATTACCCATTTTTCTAGTCTTCCTGTGAGTATTGCTTTGGACAGAAGGTACTTGAGTGGATCAAACTTAGATATGAGCTTTATATGCTGGTTCAACATATAGTGTCGCAACTTTTGGGAAGCAAACACTATAGCTAAACATGCTTTTTCCATGGTTGGATAATTAAGCTCATAGCCAACAAGAGTCCTGCTAATATAGTAGATGGCTTGTTATTTCCTTGAATAATCATGTTGAGCTAAAAGATCACCTAGTGCTACTGTTATTGAAGAGATGTATAGTAACAATGGTCGATTAAGCACAAGAGGTATCAGGACATGAGGTGTAGCTAGATATTCCTTTATTTTTTCAAAAGCTTGTTGGTACTTATCATCCCATTTAAAAGGTACTCCCTTCCAAAGAAGATGTTGAAAAGAATGACATTTGTCTTCTAGCTGTGAAATGAATCTATGGATGGACTGTAATCTGCCTTGAAGATTGCGAAACTATTTCAAATTGGATGGCAGAGGCATTTCAACTATAGATTTTACCTTGTCTGGATCAACTTCTATGCCTCATCGTGATACAATGTAACCCAACAGCTTTCCTGATGTCACATCGAATACACATTTCTTGGGATTCAGTCTCACTTGATACTTTTCCAGTCTATCAAAGATCTGTCCTAGTACTTGTAGATGACCTTCTCTGGTTTTTGATTTTCCCAAGATATCATCAACGTAGTCTTCCATTATGGTGTGAAAAAGATTTTGGAAGATAACAGTCATTGCTTGTTGATATGTGGCTCCGGCATTCTTAAGACCAAAAGGCATTACGACCCGGCAATAGGTACCCCATGGACATATGAAGGAAGTCTTGTATTGATCAAGTCTTTTGCAATTCTAATTTGATTATAGCCATAAAATCTATCCATTAAGGATAACATTTCATGTCCTGCTGTGAGATCAACAATGATGTCTATGCTTGGTAATGGAAAATCATCCTTAGGACAAGCTTTGTTAAGGTCTCTGAAGTCAGTGCAGCAGCGGATGCAGCCATCAGGTTTTGAAACTGGTACTAGATTTGAAACCCATTCAAGATAATCAATAGGCCGTATAAACTTAGCATCCAATAGTTTCTAAATTTCTGCTTTGACTAAAAGTGCTATTTGAGGATGCATTTTGTGAAGCTTTTCTCTAATGGGTTTTGCATTTGGAGATACAGGTAGATGATGTACAACAAGTGAAGGATCTAACCCTGACATATCTGCATAGGTCCACACAAAGTTGATTGCTCTTTTCATGAATAAGGTGGTGAAATCTTTTCTTTCTTTCTCTGATAGTGATGCTGCTAAGAATGTGATCTTGGGATTTTGTGTTGTGCCTAGATTAATCTCTTGAGATTTTTCCACCAACAATGGTGACCGTTATTGATATTCAGTGGTCAAAGGAAGGTCAAATCCTCCATCCTCAGGTGCCTCAGAGACGTTTTCACCCTCAGATACGTCCTTTATTTTTACTTTTTCATGGTCAAGAGGTACCTTTCAGTTTTCACCTAGTGATCTATCTTTTTTGATTTTATTTATTTCACTTTTGCGACAGAAGGATTTGAGGCTTTCGCCAAAATATGGTAACTGAGGTAGATCTATCATAAAGCCCAGTTTGTGATCTCCCAATGGCATGCCTTGTCTTAAGCCCATGAATTATGCTATAGCTTCATCATTCTTAAATGTGTCTAGAATAGGTGCCCCTTGTTGGTCCCAATCGATGAGGTCAGGATATACGAGTTGAAGGTTGGATGATGACGGGTGAGAGGTATATGAGGCAGATGAGAACATAAAGATGGATGTGTCTTCAAATAGTTTGGTTATGTGGAAGGAAGAGTCATCAATGACATCCTGATTAGAAGTCTCTTCTGCGGGAAAAGCTTCAACTACTGTATCGAGAATACACTCAATGTCCTTGGAAGGCGGACCCTCCTTACCATACCCTAGACCTTGCCTATTAAACTTCTTGGTGACAATGATAGGTTCAACAGGTCCTTGTTGGTGTGGTCCTAGACCTCCTTGTCCTTTGTAGCCCATGTTCTTGATGATCCGAAATCCATTGTTGTAGCACTCTACTTCTAAAGTGAGTTGATCATTCTCATCAAAGAAGAGCCAAGAGTTGATGTCATCAATGTCTTCATCTTCTAGCATTCCTAATTTGATGAACACGGTAGGATGTGCTTTGATAATAGCTTTGAATGAGGTAGCCTTCGATACAGATGGTTGACCATAAGATTTAGGTGATAAGGGTAAAGTTCCTACACAACAAGAGTCTTGTAACGTGTATTCACCAAGTCCTTTCTCTTTGTATTTGGCATTGATGTTGGGGATGGATTTACTGGATGAAGGCTTATTTAAGTCAGTTGGATCAACATAGGAGGTAGATATATAGGCTTCAACATTTCTAGGTATGTGATTAGGGTCTTGATATTTGGCTTGGAAAGTTTGACAAAACTCAAATGGATTAGGATCGGCAGGGATTGTGACTTCAACACCATTGTAGGGAAACTTTAGGCATTGATGGTATGTGGATGGAATGGCTTTTATGGCATGTATCCAAGGACGGCCAAGGATAATGTTGTATGGAAATTCAATATCTAGGACTTGACAATGGGTATCAGTAGTAATAGGACCAACCTGGATAGGTAGATAGATAATCCCTTAAGAATCTCTCTCAGCATCGTCATATGCTTCGATGGTTATACTCTTAGTAGTGTCTTTACGATCCTTAGAATATCCTAGTAGTTTTACAAGCTTTAGAGAACACATATTTAAACTAGCTCCACCATCTACGAGTATTCATTTGACTCAACGCTGGTTGATGTGGACTTCAATATGGAGGGCATCGTTGTGGGATGGATTAGACGATGAAAGATCTTTGTCAGAGAAGGTCAAGCAATGGGGTGATGTAATACTCGCCAACATGGCTTGGAATTGTGTAGTATCAATATAATTAGGTACCGATGACTCTTGTAAGGCTTTATCTAAGATGGCTTTATGAGCAGGTGATATACACAATAACTCCAAAATGGAAATATAAGCGGGGGTCTTTCCTAGATGGTCAAGGATGATGTAGCCAGAGGTTGGGTGTATGATAGGGGATGTGCCTTGGATAGTAACACGGCCTCAACAAGTAGTGACAACATAATCAGGTTCTTTTCCCTTTACAGTGATGGGTTCTTTTGCTTTTATGCTAATGGTAGATATACGATTTTGTTCGATGCAACCAATTGTGGATGATTCATAGGTATATTGGACATTCTTCCCTGTATTAGAGGTACTTGCTTTGTCATGTGATGGAAGTAGATTCTTGAAAGTATCAAGGTCATAGTTTGTGGTCTGTTACGATGGATCAACAGTGATTTCACCTTGATCAAGAAGATTTTGAATCAAATGTTCCAATTTCATACAACCAACAGGATTTTGTCCTTTCACTCTATGATACTCATAGTATTTATTGTGTTTGTACCAATTAGGTTTGAACTGTGGTTCTTCATTTGGTCGAGCTTCAGGCAGCATGATTTTTCCAGCTTGCAGTAGCTTTTTGAGGACAGATTCAATGGTTTCTCTCAAAGGAGTAAATTGTCATCTAGGTGCTTGATTTGGTTTTGGTCGATCTCTTGGAACAAAGGTTGTATTCTTAGATGCTGCTTGGATATGGATGGAAGCCTTCATGGTTTGGACATTCTTTGCATCAACAATACCATCATTGACAACATTTTTGTTCTTGTTCCAAAAATGATATTTGTCATTGGAGGATTTTGCGTTGTCTTTGGTTTCCTTGAAAATTTTGATGAGACCCTTTGCAATTAAAGCCTTTTCAATGTTCATAGCCTTGGAGATGAGTTCATCAAAGGTAATAGCACTTTGCAGTTGCAATTGAAATGATAACTCAGGATGAAGATTTTGGACAAAGATTGACTTGTTTCTTGGGCATTTGTCATGGAAGCTTGCTAGCTATGTTTTTCCATCATTGGATGAATGATGAGAAGGTTTCCCCATTTCATTGTTTGTTATTGACAAGGTCATTCATAGATATCTCAGTTTCTATGTTGAAAGCAAAGTGTGAAGCAAATTTTCTTGCAAGTTCTTTGAATGTCTTGATGCCCGGAGGTAGATGAGAAAACCATTCCATAGCTTGTCCCCCAAGACTGTGAGGAAGTAGACATAGAAGATATGTGTCATTATATGCAACGTCAAGACAAGCTACATAAAAATCTCTAAGATGGTCATTAGGATCACCTTTCCCTTTGTATTTCTCAAAATGTGGTATCTCAAAATGTGGAGGAAAAGGTATCACTTGAAGTGACTTGTCAAAAGGATATGGGCATACATCCTCAAAGGAAAATGTTTTCTTTTTTTGGCCCATGCTCATAGCATCAAATTATTGTTGCAATTGATTGAATTGTTGCTCCATATTTGATGGTTGTTGTTGTTGCAAAGGATGTTGATGGTTTGGATGAGGTATTTGATACACCAAAGTGTGATTTGGTGGTTATTGTTGTGATGTGTTATATGGCGGGGTGTAGGTGTTTTGGCCTTGGTTATCAAATGGTGGAAATGTGTAGGTGTTTGGTGAGGTGTTGACATTTTGGGTTTGTATCGTATGTGAACCATAGGATAGATTGGTGTAGGACATGTATCGGTCAGAGGTTGATGGAGCTTGGGATATGATGGGTGGATTTACATAGGATATGTGAGGGTTGGAGATGGATGGAGCTTGGGATACAATAGGTGGATTAGCATAGGATATATGAGGATTGGTGTTTGGTGGAGCTTGGTATACGATAGGTGTATTAGCATAGGATATACGAGGATTGGTGTTTGGTGGAACTTGGGATATGATAGGTGGATTAGCATAGGATATAGGTTGGTTAGATGGTTGTGGTCCAAGTGAAAGGAGTTGATCAACATATGATATGTTGGAATGTGCTTGTGATCCAAAGGGTTGATTGATAAATGATGTATTAGGATTGGATTGCACATGCGATGTATGGGAAGACACATTAGATGGTTGGGATGGTTCAACATGCGACATAATTGGATTAGGAACATGAGGTGCTTGTGTTACTTGCAGAGGGGTTATGTTCATGGAAGAAGATATCATGGGATGTGATACATGAGATGTAGCAACTTGTGACACACTTTGGTTGGAGACTTGAGATGCTTGAGAAACATGCGAAGGAGTGACATTGATGGAAGAAGTTGAAGCGGGATGAGACACATGAGATGGAGTGACATATGGCACACTTTGGTTAGGAACTTGAGGTGCTTGTGACACATATGAGTTAATTACATTGGGTGGTGTTAACAAAGGCTCTATTGATGCGGGTGCATGAAATGGAGGAATGGATGGATTGGTGAAAGATGGTGTTTGTTGTGTGTAGATGTTGTGGGCTTGGTGGACATGGTAGTAATAGCCTTATGGGTATCCTTAGCAACAACATCATTGGTTGGATCTTGTTTTGTGATTTTGGATATGTCAAAGCCACTTGGCAATTTGGCTCCTCTTTGAGCTAATTGTAAGAACAATCGATCAGGATCAGACATTATGAGCCTATTAGCATTTTGTAATGTATCAACGTCTTGTAGATATGCTAAGTCATCTTAAGATTCCTCATAGGGTTGTTGATTGAAATGATGCTGTGGTGTGTGGGTTGATGATGAAGGTCCAAAATGATATTGTGAAGGATGGGTTGATGATGAGGGTCCAACAGTATATCCTTTAGGTACAAACATATCTTGAGGCATTTTGAAGCATCCTTAAGAGGAGTAGATTGAAATTCCTTTAGGTTAGCTTCCATAGCTGCTTTGTATTGGCTCCGTGTTTGAGGCATTGTTTGATGATGGCTGAGATTTTTGGACTTGTGTGACAAAGTTGAGACTCTTGGATTGTTTGATTGATTTGATTGATTGGTTGTTGGCTTGATCAATTGATTGGATTGTTGATTGCTGGATTGCTGATTGATTGGTTGTTTTGATTTGGATTGGTTGATTGATTGGATTTGGTTTGATTGATTGATTATCCCCCAAGAGATAGACTCATGAACTCAAGGGTAGACAAGATTGATTGGTGATGATGATATAGACCAACTCAAAAGGAACCACTCTCTCAAGCTGGAAAAGATTGCTATGATATGATCAAAAGCTGGATAGTGATCAAAGCCAAAGGATGATGTTGATTTGATTGATTGATTGAGATAGATGGGTGATTTAGAGTCTCAAGAGGATACAAGGGCTCAAAAAGTCTAAAATTGTGAAATGATTAGGTTGGATAAGATAAATGTTGGCTATAGATGATCAGTGGATTGTCTGGAAGCTGATAACAGACTCAGGATTGACTGAAAATATGATTTTGAACTGGATGAATGATAACAGGCTACCATTTACCAAAGGTGATGTTGTTTAGACCAAAGGTGATTGACGATAGATCAAATATAATTGAGGATAATCCAAAGGCGACTGTCTGCAGCTCAAAAGTGACTTTTTGCTGTTCAAATGCGATTGGGTATGGCTCAAAGGTGATGCCTAATAATTCAAAGGTGCTTGTGTTATGGTCAAAGGATAAATTGAAGCTAATCAAAGGTGAGCTTCTGCGGTTCAAAGGCAACTGACTGCGATTCAAAGGTGACTGGCTATTGTTCAAAGGCAATTTTCTATGACAGTGAATTGTTTTTGGTAGTTTTTTAGCAAGAGAATACACAGCAAAAGACACACACACAAGACACTCACAAACATGTATAACCTAGGCTAGAAAGGATACTACTTGTTGAATCCCTACTTGGATTTCTCCAAATACTGAGACAAAGCGGACAACTAGAGCTATTGGTGACACTGGCTCCCCCTTACACAGCACAGGCACACCAACTTCTCTTACCCTTCTGATCATGTGAACTGAGGGAATTTCTATCTCTATAATGAATAGTACATGTAGGGCAGCTTCAGAGGTCTAACCTCCTACATCAACAAGTAAAGGGATTTTGGGCTCTAAAACAAATGGTTTCTAGTGAATATTCAGGGGACTGACATGTTATGTGCATCCAACAAGCCACTTAAAGCTCTAACTAGCTCTACTAGGAGTCTCATATACGCAAGGTATGCCTCCTTTCAAACTAGCATTGTATGGTAAGCACTGATACTAGTTTGGACTTGGCTTTCACCTTATCCTATTTTATATAGCGTACCGAACGAAAGTACCGCTTGAGATCATTCCCTTGGGGTGAGTACCTCTTTTCCCACTAAGGCAGGCCTCTCTAAAGATAATAACAAGTTCTCTTACACCCAAGATCCATTTGATAGGCAAGGGGAGAGGATACTTTTGTTATTAGCTTAGGGTTACAATCATGCACAACAAGCAAACAAAAAAGATAAAAAAAATAGAAGGCAAACAAGGTTCTTTTTAAGCACCAAAACTAAATGTTCCTAGATTAGTGAAAAATATGATGAGTTTTTGACCGATTGATCCTACAACAGATTTGTCAGTAGTTTTAGATCCACCTTTCTTTGACAAATGATAAGATGATGCAACAACAAGTGTTAGCTGCCAAATAAAATCAACTTGCAATAGTATAAACCAAAGGCAAATGAATAGTGACCAAATGCGACTGTCTGCAAATCAAATGCGATTTAAATTTTACCAGATGCGATCACCTGCTATGCAAATGTGAGTCTGTATGGTGTAAAGGTGATCGAGGACTATGCAAATGTGATTTACTGTCAGTCAAAGGCAATCAGATATGTGAAATTTGCAAAAAAGCTCAAGATCCCGGGTTAGATGAATGATCAAAAAGAAAATATGAAGGCTCTGATAACCCAAGAGGAT
Source organism: Cunninghamia lanceolata (assembly GCA_027924645.1). Lineage (NCBI taxonomy): Eukaryota > Viridiplantae > Streptophyta > Pinopsida > Cupressales > Cupressaceae > Cunninghamia > Cunninghamia lanceolata. Next base: position 3,425,496 of record BSBN01000760.1, read on the forward strand.
GGATTGTTGGAACTAGAGCTTGTATATGGTAACACAACACAAAAGATCCCACTATATGATATGATTAGGACAAAGACAAATCAAACCCCAAATAAACTAGCTTAAGGATGAGAAAAGACCATTAGGGTTAGCAAATAAACCAGCTTGCAACCCAAATCAAACACAGAAAGATTAGAGAAATCCTTATAAAACCTTGCAAAAGAGAAATATATCAATAAAACCCTAGTTAACCATATTGAATTCCTTGTCGATCAAAGGTGATGATTTGTGGACTAGAGGCGACTGACGATTATGCAAATGCGATTTTCCCTTGACCAACTGTGATTCGAAGCTGTTCAAAGGTGACGATCTGCAGATCAAATGCGATTTTTTGCAGATCAAATGCACTCTGCGTACCTAGACTTCAAAAACAACTTTCAAATGAAAAGATTATCAAGGACGTGGGTCCCACCAGGCGTGCCAAAATGTGTGTGAGGAAAAATTGGGTTAATAATATCAAGCATTGCAATCAAAACCCAACCTTACCACCTTCAAAGAATCTAATCTAAATGACACAAATGAAAGCAAATCAAAGAACAATGTCACCTATATTGTATGATTCCTTGGTTGTAATGTGGATTGCTTCTTAATAGTGAACAACCATAGTTATCAAAGCTTCCATGATGATAGATGATATACTCAAAGTGCTCAATGGAGGTGATATGCATGAGATGATAATCTGGATGCTATGTAGATTGTGTGGGATATGAATGAAATGAGGTGAGAGGGTGTATATATAGCTCTCAACTAAGATTGATTAATGGTAGAGAAAAGGTGGCTATGTGAATGGTTGAGATGATTCAAGAGGATTGGATGAATGTGTACAAGACATGTGTCCATAGGAAAAGCTTTTATTAAATGATTGTAGTTGGTTTGTTGGTAATGATAGGATTGATTTTCTTAAAGTAGGATGCTTTTCTATTTTAAGAGTTGGATGATGTGGACGATTGATTTTAGAACCAATTAAATCATTTTTTGTATTTTATTTTCAACAAACTATGGACAAGGATGACTTGTACACATAGAAGAAAGTGATAAGATAGGAAAATGATAAGATAAAAAATAAATTAAACAAATAAATTCATTTAATTTATTTTTAAATGATAGAGGAAAAGGCTAAATTTAAAAAATTGGAAGAAAAAGATATAAATTAATTAAATAAATTTATTTAATTTATATGCATGATGAAAAGATAAATAAATAAAATATTAATTTTATTTATTTAGAAGAATAATGGAATAATTAAATAATTAAAGATTATTTAATTATAGATGGAAGATAGAAGAAAATAGATGAATTAATTAAATAAATATAATTTATTTAATTAATGATGGAAATAGATGTTTAGAAGAAAATAGATGAAATTAATTAAATAAATATAATTTATTTAATTAATGATAGAAATAGATGGTTGATACAGGTGTGCTAGACAAAATTGACAAATGCAATGGTGAATAATGTGACAAATTGACAAATAATACAAAGGGTCAATTTTGGGCGTCTACAGATAGCTTTGTAACTCTTGAAGATTATTGCTTGAAAATATCAGTATGTGTTGCAGTATTTTGAATAATTATTCTTCCTTTTCAATCAATCCTCTGCAACATGAATGCGAAACATAGAGTTATTTATTTTTAAATGAATGTTTGTGAAAATTTTAGAGAAAAGTCTTTCTCTATTTTCTATAGATATTCATGTGGTTTAAAACCAGTTTCAATCTAAAATTTGTGTTCAGTCTGGACTTTTGTGGACTCTAGTTGTTAAAATCTCAAGACCATAATAGGTCTACTTTGTTAATAATATGATTATTTCAAAGACCATAAATGGTATGTATGGAAACAATATATTTAATTATGTGAAATACCCCATTTGGGTCTGTGCATTGGAATATTGTGGATGTTATTTTAGACCATGATAAGTTTGAAGCTTTCTTTAATAACTTGTTAGTTTTAAATTAAGACCATCTTTTGGTCTGAAGGAGATGTATCCTTGTAATACATTTTTATTGCGAAGAGTTGACCTATTTAGGTTTATGTATTATATGAACTAGTTTAGTGAATATGACCACTTATAGGTCGGTCTTTGATTATATGTTGATTGTTAAATATTTTTTATGTACAAATTTAAACATTATCAAGAGCATGAGTTTAGTTATCCTATTTCTATTTTTAACCAGTTGACTCTCTTTATATATATAAAATACAAGAGATGGGTATCTTATATTCGACCCTAACTTGGTTAGATAACTATATTCAAACATAGGATTTTAGGGAACCCATTTTTCAACTAATTACTGGTCTACAAAGTAAATGAAAATATGTTCATTAACTTTTGACCATTTTCAAGTCTTCAATTGTATGAGTTTTGGGTTTTTGACTTTCATTAACTCTTGGGTTTGTATGGTGTGCTAGTGTGGATACACAACTTGCTCAACCTTATATTTATCATACTAAGTCGAATCTCTGCCTACATAAAGCAAGATATGAGTAATCCTTTTATGATTATTTATATTCAACCAACTCTATGTATAGATAAGTTATGAGTTGAGTATCCATTATTGGTCATATTTTGAATAGTTTTCAGTATTTAAGTATATGATTTAGGGAACATTCCTTATGACCCTACTCAGGTCTACTTTTGTATAACAAGTATGAGCATTAAAGACATGATATTTCCATAGTCCATCTTGAATGATAACTAATTGTTTCTAGAAAAAATTGTGTAGAGATTTTTTGCATCGACGTTTCGGATCACATTTCGTGATCCATCATCAGGAAGAGGAAGAGGATGAAAAATGGTCGATGTAGGATGAAGTATGAGCATTGTTATCTTTATTAAGACCTTATATATATTGGTTTGAGATTGTGAAGGTTAAGTATATCAAATGAGAAGTTTTGTCATTAAATATCCATATTTTGGTTGATTTCATGAGAGCCAATTAATATAGATTTCAGGTTTAGAAAATAATTATTTTGTTTTGCATGTGAGATAAAAATTGTTATACCAGTTTATGTGGGTCTATGTCTTCATTTGATTTCATAATGAAATAAGAGGCCCGAGTGTTGAATATGTTATATAACTTCGATGGATTAAGTTTTAATCCATCTATACTCCTTTGTTGGATTATTTAACCAGAACATTATGGCAAATTTATTTGCAGAAACTTAACACTATTTTGGTTATTATTATATTGTTTATATATATTTTTATACACATATATGTAGTATACATATATATGTAGTGTATATATATATGTAGTGTATATATATATAGTTTATATTTATGAGAGCTTTATTATTCCTTTCAATCAGAGATGAGTAGAGTTAGTTTGTAAATTAGCAAAGTTATATACTTTTTCTTGAAATGCAATGACCTTGTGTTATTATTCGAAAACCTTAAGTTCATCACGATTAGGACTCCCGAGATTGATGTTTTAAACTTGATGTGTGTGTGTGTGTGTGTGTGTGTGTGTGTGTGTGTGTGTGTGTATTCTTCAGGGCTGATTTATATGTGCCTATAATTAAGAGGAAATACAAAAATCAGAGAATGGGGACAACAAGGAAACACTTTAATTTTGTTGATTATATATATATATATATTCTTCAGGGCTGATTTATATGTGCCTATATTTAAGAGGAAATACAAAAATCAGAGAATGGGGACAACAAGGAAACACTTTAATTTTGTTGATTATATATATATATTCTTCAGGGCTGATTTATATGTGCCTATAATTAAGAGGAAATACAAAAATCAGAGAATGGGGACAACAAGGAAACACTTTAAGTTTGTTGAATATATATATATATATATATATATATATATATATATATATATATATATATTCTTCAGGGCTGATTTATACGTGCCTATAATTAAGAGGAAATACAAAAATCAAAGAATGGGGACAACAAGGAAACACTTTAAGTTTGTTGATTACTTGTAGACGTGAACTATAATTCTTGGAGATATTGTGAACTTAGTTGATTTCATGATTATCTTATGTTTGATTTATTTGAATAACTAATATTATTTGTGATCATTCTTATAAAGTGAAATAGTTTTAGTTAAGAATATTACTATGTTTCCCTCCAGTGAAAAATAGGAGGTGACTTCTTATATGTTTAATTATTTAATGATTTGAGTCTAAAATTCTTATTTGGATTGTCATTTTTGACTAAATGCTGAGAATGCATGGTAATACACAACAATATCATTAACAATTAGTTGTTTTAGATAGTCTTTTATCATTTACTTGACTAGGTAGGTTGTCATTGGCATAAACTCATTAAATCTACTAGCCAGGCCAGTGATAGAAGGGTTGTATTCCTAATGCAGAAATTCTTATATATGGGATATAATATTATGAATGCTCATAAGTGAAATAAATGATTCCTGTTGATAAGTTTGAGATTGAGGTGTGTGAACATACGACACACATCTCCTTTTCTGGAATGTTTATTATTTTATCAAAACTTTGGCCAAAGGAATGCAAAATCATTGCTTGCATTGTCGGTTCACAGTATCTATTTATTTGCATAACAGTCAGATTATGTCATACTTAGCTAGAGGGAATCTAGAATCATATGGAAGATTATATGTGACTAGACACAACACTAGTTCTTGAATGACATGATGTTCTTGCGGATTTCCTTTATCTACTACCCTCGTTAAGGGTAGGGCCACTTCCTATTGGAAGGTGTTCGAGAGACCACTAGTCTATGGTTGGAGTTAAAGCACTCGGTTGATGCTCTCCCTCTTGTAGCTAAAGAATGTCTAAGACTTTGTCATACAAATACATTATATTGTATTCCACATGATAAATGTTTTTATTGAAAGTTTGTAAAATTGTATATTATGGCATCATGATGTAGATGCTACTTTGAAATATATTATTGGATGATGATAAATTCATTTATTGATTTGTGTAATGAAACAATATTTTAAATTTCTTAAATGTAATTATGTGTTATTATTTATATTTAAAAAAATTGATGTAATCTTAAGCAATATTTTTAGCATGTTTTAAAGAGGACATGCGCTCATTACAACAACATAGTGATAAGACTCTGCAACTATCCACCAAGTGGGTTTCACACATATTGATTGTCTATCCAAATCTGGCCTAATCTTTTTATGGTAATGGGAGGTATGATGCTCAATAGAGAAACATTTTCTACATCTAAAGGCATTCTTTCCCTAATCAATTGGTTGCTTCCATCTCTTGCTACCCACCTTAAGAAATATTTCAACAAGAAACTTTTGGTTAGATCCATTTTCATAAGGATCTAAGCATAAGTGGAACAAAAGTAGTTGACGGTCTCATTAGATGCTTTATGATATTTCCCAAGCCCATTGCCAGTGGCCTTAAAACCATCAATCTCCTAAAATTGTAGGGGAAAATAACGTAATTGAAACCACAAGAGAGTATAGGGAAATGAATTTATTTAGGGATCAAAGGTAGGAAACCATGGTTTGATGTAGAGAGCTCCATGTCCTTCAGAGACTCAAATTTAAAGATGAAATAAACCCTAGCATAGATGTAGGTTTCATCCTTGATTGAGTTTTTCTACCACTTCATGATCCATACATGTAAATCACATATCTTGGGCCATAATTTTAAAAATTTGTATTTAGGAACACACTTACCATCGACAACCTCCTCATCCACACAAAATTGATGAATAAGGTGAGAGGGAGTCACCTAGAGGAGGAGAATAAAAAAAAAAGGAAGGTCTTTCCTGGAATAGGTAGCTAGATGCATGGGTCAAAAGAAGAAATTTCTTAAGGAGCTTGTGACCCCCAAACTTGATTTGAAATGACTGTAGCCATGCCTAAAGAGGACCCTTTGGGTTGAAGGGGTACATAGAATGTTTTGGAGGGTCTAAGAACAACTGATAGATGAATTTTCGGAGGTGCACCTTTAGATTAGGTGACAACAAAAGCCATAACTGATATGCACCTAACCCCATGCGAATTTGCCACCCATGCTAGGTGTTTCCCTTGTGAGGCTAAAAAGTGCCTCTATGTACCTATGAGGAGGGATATGGAAGGGATAAAATCTATTATGAGTCTTAGGAGGTCATATGTGTCCATTTGTGGGTGACAAACATTTAGGTTTTGCAAAATCACAAGCAAAGGAAGCAAAGCGGTCATGAGACATCAAAGCTCCACATTATTATTTTTATTAATGAAGATTGTATATATTAATTACCATGACAAATTATAGAAGTTCACAAGGGAAAAATATTGATATTTTAATAGAACCTCAAGATATTTCACTCACAACATGAATCACCATAATATATTGAGAAACATTGAAACTTGTAACTATTTCCCCAACATTGTAAGAGTTGCTACTTGTTGAGATTGTGGACAATAATGAAGAGTAATGATTATATGCTTCTTATTGTAAGAGTTCAAAAGTATCCTTAGCATTTTTCTATTCATTTTGGATTTACTTTGACTTTTTGTCTCCAATGTAATAGTCTATAGTGTTTAAATGACATATTTTTGTACATAAGAGTTGGCATCTAACATGCACCTAATCTGAGCATGGGTCCTTATTTTCTAGTGGTTTGACCCAACCTTCAAATTTGTTGTTTCCACTAGTTTAAAAATATAAGTGTAGCCTTGAACTCTCTTTAAAACTACACGTACAGGATTGACCCCCCTTTTCCAAATCTAGAATTAATCATGGGTCCAAACTGACATGCCTCCAACTAATTGTTGCTTACCAACTCAAGTGTGAAATATTCAAATTTGCATGCTAGGGTGTTGTATTAAAGGACAAAGCCTTAATTCATTTTAGACATTTTCTCATAGTTAGATCATTCACATGTCACAAGAGAATTTAAAGAATTAACTACAAAAACACTTGCAAATCATAAGGACATACATAAAAATTTGTAATTATGCTTGGTGTGTCTTCCAACTTGTTCCAAATCATTAAATCAATCAAGGGGCTTCACTGAGGCACAAGGTGGGAAGCTAGTCAACTACCCTTCCCTAGCACAAGTTCTAATGGCACATTTTAGCACCAACATATTTAGATATTAGAAGTGAACATGATTCTAAAGACCTAAAATACAAAGTTTAAGGCCACAAAATAAGTTTAAAATTGCATAAACAAGATCAAAACCATAGATGTAGGATTGAACTAAAATAGAGTAAAGGATAGTTTCTAATCTATCGGAGCTCAATCGTCATAATTTTGATAATAAAAGTTAGTATTCAATCACATTGTGATGTAGAAGCATCTAGAGGTGTAAGAGCAAACTTGCATCACCCCAAAAAAATGATTTTGTTTTATTTACTTTTCAATTTTGGTTTTGGCAAATACCAATTATCTTGAAGAATGGTTTAGAACATTCAAAGGTTCCAAAAAAGGCTAAAAATGGTAGAGATTTCTATTTTTAGTAAGTTTGCATTTGAGCATGTATGTGCCCAAAATTTTCCCCAAAGCTATGAAATTGCCAAATGAACATTCTGGGTGATTTTCAACCCAAGGTCATGTCTAGAGGTCAAGATATTAAAGTTTCTAATTTTTGAAATACCTAAAAAGTTTTGAAGTCAATTTTGAGGCACTTAGAGGCCGTTTTTGGCCCCAAAAGTTGTCATAACTAGAAAAGCAAGTTATAGATGCATAGATATCTTCACGAGATTTCCAACACATCAAATGGTTCGTCAATTGAACTTCCAGATTAAAAGTTATGGCCTCCAGAAGTTGGGCCTCTCGTATTGGAAAAAAGTAAAAATGTGTTGGACACAGAAAACAAGTTGTTAGGGGAAGTTATACATGTTGATGTGTGTTTTGACACATCATAAGGCATCTTTGGTTGGAGATAATTTGATTGCCACTTTTGGGTGGCTTTATCTCATGGTTTTGTAATTAACATTGACGATTTCCTATATTGTATCTTCTATATATTAGGTGCTTGAGATGGAGGTTGTGTGTGAGGGTATTATAGATGTTGAGTTGCCTCCATATTTTTGGTTGGTGATACTCCTGTGAAATCTTTCTCTGCAAGTGTATTATATTCTTGTTGAGATTTTTGAATAATATATTGAGTTGCTTTTGGAGTGTGGTGTTTTTCTCTTGAAAGGGTTTTCCCCATGTACAAATCATTGTGTTTTTCCCATGAGTTCATATTCTCATTGATTTGAAGTTTATAATTTGTTGTTGTGAGTGTGTTGGGTGGAGTACACCCTCATCAAGTGGTATCAGAGTGAGTGTATCTTGAGTGTGTAAATAGATCACTGAACAATGAGATAGTTTGTGCAAGAACCTTGATATCATGTGTTTGAAGGTGGAAGCAGAACAACCAATTTGAGGCAGTTTCACACTGAGGAATTTTTACATTAAGTGCTAGAGAAGAAAAAACTTTAAGATGCCTCTATGAAGAAATTGTGGTGGTAGGAATGTTTTGATAGAAGAAGGGTTTAGATCTCTGCAGAGGTATATTAATGCAATCCAAGAGGACCTAAGAAGAGGGTTTGAACTGAGAATGAGAGATGAAAGTGAAGATGAAGGTGATGCAACCCAAGATGATGCACAATCTAAAGAAAATGAGGGACAAGTGGAACCTAAACAAGTTAGACTATTGAAGGCCATAACAAAAATTGGTAAAAGGCCAAAGATAGACATCTCTACATATTTTGATAGTCTCAATCTAGAAGAATTGATAGATTGGATTAATGATATGGAGGAGTATTTTGAATATGAAGAAATAGAAGATCTTGAGAGGGTCAAGTTTTCCAAGACTAAGCTCAAAGGTCATGCTAGAATTTGGTGGAAGGACCTGTGTAGTTAGAAAGAAACCAAAGAGGAAAAGAGATCACTAAATGGGATAGAATGACAGATAAATTGAAGAGACAATTTGTTCCCGTGGATTATGAGTTTAAACTTTTGAAGAAAATGCAAGGTCTTAGACAAATGAACAAGACAATTAAAGAATACACGTGCACATTTAAGAGTTTTAGAAAGTTATCATCATAGTAGGTCACACAAAAGATAATAAAGAGAAGGTAGCTAGGTATATCAATGGATTGAAACCCAGTATCTAAGAAGAATTAAGCCTGGTCATATTAACAACTATTAAAGATGTATATCAGTTTACAATGAAGGTAGAAGATAAGTTGAATAGAAAATTTGAGAATGAACAAAGAGGAAGAAGTCGTGGTGGAAAAACTAGTGGAAGATCATATGGGGGTTGTAGACAACAAGATGATCAAAATAAAAATGAAGATGTTGGCACTAGTCAAAATAATAGAGGTGAAAATGCATATCGCTCTCGAGGACAAAATGATGGCTAATAGAGTGGAAGAGGTAGATTTGGAAGAGGACCTGGAAGAGGATGATTTAGAGGAACTTTTTTTAGATGCGATGAAGAAGGGCATATAGCATATGACTGTAAAAAAATTAGGGAGGAACAAACATAAGAATAGATGGTAATGCTAGAGTTGCCCATGTTGATGAGGAGGCTAGATCTGAACGTTTAGAAGATACATAAGAAGGAGAAGCTCTTGTTATCAGAAGACCCTTTCTAAAAGAAGAGGGAAAAGAAGAACCAACACAAAGAAAGAGCCTATTTTGAACAAGGTATAAATTAGGAGGTAAGTATTGTGATGTGATTATTGATAGTGGAAGTACATATAATATAGTCTCTGAAGATGGTTAGAAAGTTGAATTTGAAGAGAATAGAGCTTCTGCATCACTATAGGATTGCTTGGTTGCAAAAGGATCATAAGGCTTTGGTTAATTAATAGTGTCTAGTAAAGTTTAATATTGGAGATTATCATGACAAAGTGTTATATGACATTATGCCAATGGATGTATGCTACTTGTTATTGGGAAGGCCATGTCAGTATGATAGGTGTGCTATCCATGATAGTTATGATAATACCTATTCTTTGACAAAAGATGGAGTGAGACATAAGTTGAAACGCGTGAGAGAAGCAGAGGAAAAGGTATGTAGTAATGCTAGTGTATATCGAAAAATTTAGATTTGTAAATGGAAATGATCAAACAATTGAAATGCATAACCTAAACCCAAATAATTCAATACCTCGAAGATGCAAGATGAGCTCGATTGATTGATCGCTTTGTTGTGTTGATTGCTCGATTCCGCAGCATAACGTTGATAAGGATGCAAGCTAGATGGATTGAAGATGATGGATGAGGACTTGAGATGAAAATTCAGCAGAGTGAGGTTGCATGAAGAAGAATCCAGAAAAATCCCCCCCTCTAATGGCTCAAGAGAGGCTTGTTTTATAGGAAAGGTTTGGTTCCAATGGACGGTTAGGATCAATTAGGGCTTTAGATGAAATGGATGGATAGGATTGAGTTAGGTTTCCTTGCACATCAAGAAATTGTAGTCAATTGACATGTGGCAAAGGAGGATAAAGCTTAGGTGTGCTTGTGTAGATAAATACTAAAATTAGGTCCATTAGTTGTGCATGTGAAGGATAAAAGTTGTAACACATGATTGATTGGACAAGTGTTGGAATGTGATGAAAGATGAGGACTTAATTCAAATAAAATATTTGAATTAGTTGGGATATGAGTTGGATATTAATTAAATAAATAAGATTTATTTAATTAATTGGATAAATGAATAGGATGGGATAAGATATGATGTGGAAATTAATTAAATAAATACGAAAAATTTATTTAATTAATTGGGATGAGGATAGAATAAATGGGATTATGCATGTGAAATTAATTAAATAAATAAAATTTATTTAATTAATTAGCTAAGTAGGATGAGGATGGGATTGAATGGGATTTTAATTAAATAAATAAAATTTATTTAATTAATTGGCTAATGGATAAGTGGGATTAAGAGTGGGATTAAGACAAAATGCTACATGATGTCTAAGTGATGTTTTTATCAAGGTGTTGCAAGACATACACAAATTTGGGACAAATTTGGGTGTCTACATTTTGCCCCTCTTTGAGATGATGTTCGAGATGATGAGCTTTGTGTTGAGTAACATCATTTCAAAGAAGTTAAGGTATGGATAATTGATAGGGATGCTGATGATGATGATGATGATGATGATGATGATAGAAAGGATAGGTTGGTGATGCCCCCTCGAGAGGATAGGTGGGTTAGACAAACACGGGTATGCTCTCGAAAAGAAATGGCTTGGCTACAAAAGAAAGATAAGGGAATGGATAGAAGAAATGAATGATGTGTTATGCTGCAATGGAAGGTGAGCAACCATGATGTTTGATATAGCACTAGACGTTATGCACCAAGGTATAAGGACCAAGGTGACGATGTGTCTCATGCCCCAGCATAATACAACCTTGTCTAACATAGGAGGAAGTAAACTTAGAGCATTAAAGTCCTAATGCATAAAAGGTATGATATGACCTTAGATGCAAAGGATAGTGCAAAAAGATATTCCAACATATACAAGATATGAATATTAGCTGGAATGATATAGATGTGATACAAATGCAAGATAAAAAGATAACACACACAAGCAAGCAAGCAAGCATGCAAGCACAAATGATTCAAAAACAAACAAGGTATTGCCCCTGTCAAGCTGTAAACCAATGATTAATTGCTGATTGTTGATGATAGTTGAGAGTGTTGTCATTGCGGGGAAAGCTATATCCCTAGATCAACACAAGGTTGTTTGCTAAGTTGGTTGGCTGGTTGGCTGATTGATTTGGCTTACAACAAGGCTAGGATCAAGACCATTGATTGCAATTGGATAACTTGGCTTGATTGATTAACGTGATTGGTATGGATTAAGGATGGGCTTGTATTTGGATCATTGTTTGGAATGATTTGAGGATGATTGAAGGATGAAGATTGATTTGATGAAATGTTGATGATGGGATGATATGTGGTGGATTGAGCTGCTTTGGATTTGCTAAAGTGATTGGATTTATTTTGATGGCTAGCTTGATGTGCTTTGATGTTGATGCTGATGATTAATAGGATTTGTTTTGATAGTTGGCTTGATGTGCTTTGGTTGTGATGTTTGTTGTTGTTGGGTTGATTGTTTTGAATGATGATAGTGATGGTGTGATGATTAGAGTGTCCACTCAATCTAAGCATAAGCAAGTGTTCTTAGTGTGCACAAAGGATATAAAATAAACAAGGTATTGCCCTTGTCAAGTCATAAACCAATGATTGATTGTTTCATTGATAAAGATAGATAGTGTTGTCATTGTGGGGAAAGCTATATCCCTAGATCAACACAAGGATGTGGGAACGTGATATCCCATTGATGATGATTGATTGGGCTCATGACAAGATTAGGATCAAAACCTGTTGATTTGATTGGATAATGTTCCTTGATTCATTAGCTTGCTTGATATGGATTAGTGTGACATGGATTTAAGATCATTGCTTTGATTGATTTGATTGATATGACTGGAAGAAGTGATTGATTGAAATGGATGAATGAATGTTATTGATAAGAAGAATTGATGATGATGATGATTTTGATTGATGTTGATGGAGTGGATTGTTTTGGATGATGTGATTGGTTTTATTGCTTGGATTTTTCGTTGGATAGTTGATTTTTTTAGATTTTTGAATATTTTGATTTTTTTTTAATATTTTTTTGGGATATTTTGATTTTTTTGTGTTTTTGAATGTTTTGGGATGTCAATGGATTTACAATTTGGGTAGCCTTTGTGCTTGATACCAATGACAAGGGTAAACCAAGTCTAGGTGCAAGGCTGGATGAATGGGATTGGATGGATAAAAGGATGGGCTCATAGTAAATGGGATGAAAGGCTAATGATAAATGGATAGGCCATATAGGGGATGGATGCATGCCCCGTGATAAATGGATAGGTAGGCTATAGTGGAAAGCTCATGATAAATAGATAGGGATAAGCTATAAGATGGAAAGCTCATGATAAGGGTACGTCATAGTGGATGGACCATAAGGGAGCTAGGATGTGATTTCCAAAGGCTATGTCGCATAGGAAGAACTTGCCCCATTCTAGGTGGTAATGCTTAAGATTTTACATGACAAAGTTCATGACCATGGGATGACATGATAGGTTTTACATGACAAGGTGTATGATAGGTGGATAATGATAATATGGATTGATGAGGAAGGTATGAGGTATACCAAGAGATATCCAAAGCATGTTTCAAGATTTTGCCCCTATGTCTTCATCAAAATCAAAAGGCAGAAGGATGGATGAATGGATAAATGGGTTCAATAGGATAGGCTTGTTTATGTAATGGCTAAGGATGGTAGGATGGTAAATGATATAATGGGATAGATAGTTTGGAAATGGATAGGTTGGATGAAACAATGTGCCCCCAAGTGTAAGTGACATAGAAGATCAACCTACACATGACGCCTGTTTGCCAGGTTTTCATCATGGTACTTATCCAAGGCGCCTGTTTACCAGGTTTTCACCATTGGATGAAGGGATTTCTCTTTACTATTTTGACTTTTTTCTTTTTCTTTTATTTTCTTTATTTTCCTTTTTTTTTTTTTTTTGCTTTTATATGCATTGACAATTACACATGGCGCCTATTTGCCAGGTTTTCACCATGGTAATGGATAGGAGGGACTCAAGTGGCTAATGCTATGAAGGTTGATAGTGTCCCTTTAGAAATGGATGATGTCTTCACATGGACCATGTCATTATGCTCATAGATGTTGATAGGGGGTTGCATGGATGGGAGATGGAGTAGGTAGATAGTGGATGATGAAATGGATTATGAAAGGTTCATGCAAGGATAGATGGATCGGGATAGTGGACTATGATGTGGATTATGTAGGCTTATGCAAAAGCATGGACCATAAGGATAGCATGGCGGAGATATGCAAGATAATGGGTGGAATATGGGTAGATGTAGATATGTGAAGGTGCTGCGGAGTGGAAGGGAATCATGATCAACGGTTGCACACACCATGATAAACATTGAAGCTTTTGATGAGATGGTGGTGTAGGAAGCAATGGAGATGTTTGCTTAGGAGATGGTTGATGAAGTGATTTAGGAACCCACATAGATTTAGTATTTTTAGTGCTTTTGTTTTGCTTGTGGGATTTTTGAAGGGAATGGAAGTATTGGATGGAAATAGGCTTTTGGATGGAGGTAGGTGATTGGGATTCTTGAGATGTGGAGGAGGATGCCTCATTTGACTTGCTAGCTATTTGCTTAGGAACCCAAACCATTTTGCTTTTGGGCTTTGTTTTTGGAGGTAAGCGTTTGGATGGTTGCTTAGATGTGGATGAGGATGCCTCATTCGCTTTGCTAGCTGTTTGCTTAGGAACCCAAACCATTTTGCTTTTGGGCTTTGCTTTTGGAGGTATGGGCTTGGATAGCTTTTTGGATTGCTTTGATTTGGTTCTTTGCATTGATTTTTCATGTTTGTGCCCTAAGGCATGATAGTTCTTTGGATTTTTGGTAGGACTTTTAGCTTTATAGGTAGAGGCATCAAAATTTTTGCTTTTGAATCCCATGGCATGGGTGGAGTGGATGAAATGATTGGAAGCTTTATGCTTAAACGATGTGTGCTTTCGTTGGTCATGATTAGGGATGTAAGGATACTTATGAATGATAGGTATGTTAGGTGTTGGAAGCAATGGTGGAAAAGTGGATGGAGGGATATTTGGAGTTGGTAAAAGTGAAGGCAAGGTGGATGGCGGAAGGTGTATGGTCACATGCTTTTGACATTTATAGGATGATGGAAATGGAATGGCTACATATGTTTTGGGTATATGATGGGGGGTGTGATGGAAAGTGGTTGGTTTAGGATGCATGAAGGGATTACCAACATCTTGGCCTTGTTTACCTTGGGGTGTGTATCCAAGGCCATATGAGCATGGAGGGACCTTGACATGGTTTGGCTCCAAAATACCTTGTTCATAAAGACCTAGGCCTTTACCTTTGTAGTTCATGTTTTGGAGTATGCGATGGACAATGGGACTAGATGTATTTTGGGAACTAGACTTGAGTTCTTTATTAGATGGAGAAGATGAAGTGGATAAAGGTCGTTGTTGTCCTAAGGAAGAACATTCATGGAGGAAGGTCGTAAGACCACTAGGACATGATGGTGGACTTGAAATGGGATCGATGGTAGATATGGAGGGAGGATCATTAGCATTGTGTTCACTAAGATCCAAGTTATTTGTTTGATCTTCTATGCTTATGTGTTCTTGAGAGGCACATGTCTCATTATGACAAGTGGATGTTTGCTCATTATGGATAGGGCTAGATGGAGGATGACTAGGAGCAATTTGGATATCTTGCTCATGGATGGTTATGGGATTATGGATAGGATCAAGGTACTTTTTAATAGGTTCTTCATCATAGATATCATCTTGATCATGAGATAGATAAAGTTTTGCCAAATGGATCATCATGGTTTTCATGATCTTACCTAGAACCTTGATCATAACTATGAGCAAAAATAGGATTAAGTGGGCTATAAAAGGGATAAATTTGCTCATGAATGAGGTCATGGTGATGGCTAATAGCTTGACGGAAACCCATAAGTAGGTCATGGATAGGTGGAACTTAGAGGTGCTTTGATCTTGATTAAGACTAGGGTTTGATATTTCCACATGTTTAAGATTATGCTCTTGACATACCTCTTGACTTTGGATGGAAGTGGGAGGTTCTTGAGTGGACTTGATAGGCTCTTGACTTAGGCTTGTGGTTGGAGACTCTTGAATAGACTTGTTGGCTTGTAGATCACATGATGGGCTTAAAGGGCTAGGCATGTTAATGGAAGGCTCTTGAATAGGCTCAAGGATATGTGAACCACATGATGAGATTATAGGATTGGACATGACCTTTGGAAGTTCATTGGTAGGCTCATGAATTGGTGTTTGACATGGGGGTAGTTTATTCCTATCTAGTAGCCAATGGATCACATCCTTTGCAAGTGTATGGGTGGATGGGAAATATAATGGATGGATAATAATGGTAGATGGTGTTGGATTAGGATTAGGACAAGGATTAGGTTGAGAGCTAATTGGATTGGATGGATTAGAATTTGGACTAGATGGGGGTGATGTGGCACGATTTCCCATTATAGGTGGGTACACCTTGTAAACAATTGAGAGAAATGTTGGGCATTGATTTGTATTATGGCCTTTGGTCCTATGATATGCACAATAATCATGTTCATCATATGGACTTTCTTCACATGGTTTGACTTTAGGAAGTTCAATGAGTTTTGCTTCAAGCATCCTTTGTAAAACTCTCTCAGCCGCATCCTTTGGTGAACGATTAGAATGACATGGCAAGGAAGGTAATGAAGGACTTGGTGATTTGGAGGGTTGATGGACCAATGGACTAGGAATAGGATCACATGGTGGTGTTGGGATAGGATTAGTTGGCTCATGTATTGGTGTGTGATTAGATGATGAAGGCCACTCTAGATTGGTATCTCCCTTATCAAAGGTTATTGGATCTTGCATAGAATAACTTGGGCTTGTTTGATTTATGTACAAGGGGCCATTGGGATTTGCATGTGTTTCTTGTTGCAGAGGTGGACTTAGGTCTATCAATGGTGCTTGATGGTCTTGTTGAAAAGGTGTACTTGGATGTGCTTGATTTATGTACAAAGCACTATTGGGACTTGGATGTTGTTCTTGTAATATCACTTGATTGCCTTGTGGATGGGCTTGATAGTGCATTGGAATGGTGGTATGAGGGATTGGATAAGCTTGAGGTGGATGTTCATAGGTTGATGTGGTATTGACTTGGTGGATAGGTGGATTAAGTTGATAGGAAGTGGATGGATATGACATGTGGCTATGAGGTGGATTAGGTTGATATGGAGTGGCTAAGGATTGTTGTACTTGTTGAGCTTGACTAGTGGCTAAAAGGTGTTGAACTTGGGCTATGAAGTGTTGTAGTTGAGGTGATTGGCTTGCATGGGGTTGAGCTCTTTGGATGAAGAATTGTAATGTTTTAATGGCATCTTGGTTTAGGGGTTGTGATCCTTGATAAAGATTTTGGAGGAATCTTTGGAATTTGATTTCTAGGTCTTCTAGTGTAGACATGTTGTCACCAAGTGTTTGTCTTAAGTCCTTTTAGCAAGTGCTTGTTTAGGGATTTAGATGATGATGTGGATTGTTTGGATGAAGGTGATGTTTGGGATGAAAGTGATTGGGTTTGAATGTTATTGGAAGAATGTGTAGGATGACTTGTCTTTATGTGTTTTGGTGTTTAGAGCTTGATGTGGCAATATTCAAACAAATGATTATGCATATACACACATGAATCACTCACACAAGACACATAAACAAGTTTTTAGTTTGAAAGAATGTGATGATTGTTAAGCAAGCACGTGAAGACAATTCAACAAGTCCTAGTCAAGGCAAGGCCACTATCACAAGGAGGTTCTAATGAAAATCCGGGGGACCGGCACCCCACGAGCATCCAGCAAGCCACTTAAGACTTTAACTAACCCTACTAGGAGTTTTAATATACACAAAGGTACACCTCCTTTCAAGTTAGCACTGTATGGTGAGCGCTAATACCGGTTAGACTTTGCTTTCGCCTTATCCTCTAATTTTTATAGCGGACCGGATGAAAGTACCGCTTGAGGTCGTTCCCTTGGGGTGGATACCAAGGCAGGCCTCTCTAAGGCTAAACAAAAGCAACACAAGTAAATGTTTTTGATCTCCAAGTTCGTGTTGGGATGCGAGGAGAGAGCATACACATTTACTTGGTCACACTCGCATGGGGTTCATTAACCTTAGAAATCAATGTGTGATCAAACAGTTCAAGCACTTGTTCATTTTAGATCCAAATCCAAATGTGATGAAAGACACTTGTTCATTTTTATCCCAATTTCTCGATGATGTGATAGCAAACAATGTTCGTTTTAATCCCAAAGTCCAAATGTGTGATCAATCAAGACTAAGAGATGAAAGATTAGAATGAGTGCACCTGATACAATCACTCTCCAATTTGCTGTAGATGTTGATGCCAATGCTGCTCCAGCTCCTTAGATGCCCTTACAAGTCACCAATTCCAAAAAGAAACAAGTAAACTTGCAAAGAAGATGATTACATGAAAAAGATGAAATCTGAAAATTCTGATGAAAATGATCTGATATAGAAAAATAGATTGCATAAACAGAAAGTTTAGGAGATTCTAAGCAATTTGAAAAAAAGTTTCACTGAAAAACGATCAAAATTGCTCAAGTTATGCTCAAATGAAGTTTGCAATGAACCTAAACTTTGACTGATAAAAAAGCCTAAAAAATAGTACAGTCACCTGATAAAAGTGGTACAGTTGTGAAGTTTGTCCTCCCAGCTTTCCAATGAGTCCTCGTTTGTGCGATTTCACCTCCGTATGTGAAAGTTATGCAGGTGCGACTCCTGTCAGCTTAGAAGCGATGCAGATAAACCCAGAAGCGAACGGTTGCGAGCTAAAAGCGACTTGTATCTACAAAAACATAGTCAAAACCCTATCCTGCAGAGGCAAGCAATGTTAGTTCATAAGCGATTCATATCCGTTTAAAGCGGCATCTTCAGATTCATAAGCGACGCGGTTATATCCTAAAGCGACCGGTTTCAGGTTAAAAGCGACCTGTCTGCAAAAAGAGATAGTTAAAACACAGAAACCCTGTCTACACAGGCGATCAATGTTAATTCAAAAGTGATGCATATCAGGTCAAAAGCAGGCACTGTCAGTCCATAAGCGACACACATAACATCAAAAGCGACGATTGTTATTTTAAAAGCGATCCGAATTAATGCGGAAGCGATCACTGTTAGGCCATAAGCGATTAATTCAGTCGAAAACCCACAGCGAACAACAAAAACAACAGGTGGGTTCTGTTAATACAAAAGCGATCCAAATCATACCTGAGGCGATCACTGTTGTTTTAAAGGTGATCCAGAAAATGATAGATGCGGCCGATCCCAGTGTAAAAGCGATGCGGATATCCAGAAAGCGGTGGATTTTTGCTCATAAGCGCTGCAAAAATGGATGGAAGCGACAAGTAATAGCTTATATGCGACTAAGAAAAGGCCAAAAGCGAGACATAATAGCCCAAAAGCGATCTAGAAAGTTTCAGGAGACAGAATGCAAATGTTAACCATAAGCGACCAAGTTTACCATATGCTATCAGTTTTTTCTTCAAAAGCGAGCACTGTTTGCTTAAAAGCGAGCTAGATTTGACCATAAGTGACTGCTGTTTGCCCAAAGGCGAGCTGATTTAGCCCAGGCGACTGCTGTTTGATCAGAAGCGACCTGAATTACTAGAAGCACATTGTTGCAGTCCAGTTGTTGTTTTCTTCACCAAACGCTCCATTTTTCATCAAATTTAGGCAAATTTGTACTCAAAGTTTATGGAAACGGCCTCCCGGATGCAATGGTGAGGTTAGATTTGGGCTAAGAGATAATCTACATACATTTTTAGCCAAATCTTTGCAAACTAGGGTTAAAAAAATGTAAATTTTTGCTACAAAATCTTGCAAAAATGAAAGATTGGCGCTCCAAGAGATCTAAACTTCATAAAAACAACTCAAACAAGAGAGGTTAATCAAGGACGTGAGTCCCACCGGGAGTGCCAAAATGTATATCAAAAAATTTGGATATAATGAAAAATTTAGATTTGTAAATGGAAATGATCAAACAATTGAAATGCATAACCTAAACCCAAATAATTCAATACCTCGAAGATGCAAGATGAGCTCGATTGATTGATCGCTTTGTTGTGTTGATTGCTCGATTCCCCAGCATAACGTTGATAAGGATGCAAGCTAGATGGATTGAAGATGATGGATGAGGACTTGAGATGAAAATTCAGCAGAGTGAGGTTGCATGAAGAAGAATCCTGAAAAATCCCCCCCTCTAATGGCTCAAGAGAGGCTTGTTTTATAGGAAAGGTTTGGTTCCAATGGACGGTTAGGATCAATTAGGGCTTTAGATGAAATGGATGGATAGGATTGAGTTAGGTTTCCTTGCACATCAAGAAATTGTAGTCAATTGACATGTGGCAAAGGAGGATAAAGCTTAGGTGTGCTTGTGTAGATAAATACTAAAATTAGGTCCATTAGTTGTGCATGTGAAGGATAAAAGTTGTAACACATGATTGATTGGACAAGTGTTGGAATGTGATGAAAGATGAGGACTTAATTCAAATAAAATATTTGAATTAGTTGGGATATGAGTTGGATATTAATTAAATAAATAAGATTTATTTAATTAATTGGATAAATGAATAGGATGGGATAAGATATGATGTGGAAATTAATTAAATAAATACGAAAAATTTATTTAATTAATTGGGATGAGGATAGAATAAATGGGATTATGCATGTGAAATTAATTAAATAAATAAAATTTATTTAATTAATTAGCTAAGTAGGATGAGGATGGGATTGAATGGGATTTTAATTAAATAAATAAAATTTATTTAATTAATTGGCTAATGGATAAGTGGGATTAAGAGTGGGATTAAGACAAAATGCTACATGATGTCTAAGTGATGTTTTTATCAAGGTGTTGCAAGACATACACAAATTTGGGACAAATTTGGGTGTCTACAGCTAGAATTTGTTTGGTAGAGGGTAGAATTTTTTTGGATGGAATGAAACACAAATGTATGTACTTTGCCTTGATTCCCAAAATCAATAAAGAGGAAGGAGAAGATGTACCTATAGTAATTGTAGATCTATTGAATGAACTCAAAGATATTGTTTCAGATAATATACCTGAAGGTTAACCACCAGTGAGAAGCATAAGTCATCAGACGGATTTGATACCAGGAGCTAGTTTACCTAACAAGGCAGCCCATAGAATGACTCTTGCAAAAAATGAGGAGATAAAAAGACAAGTTTAGTGATTGTTAAAAAGGGGGCTAATTAGAGAGATTTTGAGTCTATGTGTAGTACCTGCAGTACTAGCACCTAAGAAGGATTGAGAATGGATGATGTGTACCGATTCCAGGGCAATCAACAAAATCACAATCAAGTATAGATTTCCTTTGCCAAGGATGGATGATATCATGGACTGCCTGAGTGGAGCAAAGTACTTCACAAAGATAGATTTGAAGAGTGGGTCTCACTAGATCAAGATACGGGAAGGAGATGAATGGAAGACAAAATTCAAAATAAAAGGATTGTATGAGTGGTTAGTGATGCCATCCAGACTGACCAATGCACCGAGCACTTTCATGAGGCTCATGAGCAAGGTACTCAGATTTTTTGGGTAAGTTTGTTATTGTCTATTTGGATGATATTTTAATTTTTAGCAAAACCTTGGAGGAAAATTTGATGCATGTTTATAGAGTTTTTTAGAGGTTGAGGGAAGAGAAACTACTAATAAATTTGAAGAAGTATAGCTTTGTGAAGGAGTTAGTGTACCTAGGATTTGTGATCTTAACTGAGGGTCTTAAGATGGATTTAGATAAAGTAAGGGCTATCATAGAATGGCCTACATCGAGGAGTATCATTGAGGTAAGATCATTTCATTGATTGGCAAGGTTTTACAGAAAGTTCATTAGAAATTTAGTAGCATATGTGCACCTTTAACTCAAACAATGAGAGGAGATAGAAAAAAACTTAAATGGAATGTAGGGGCAGCCAAGAGTTTTGATTTGTTGAAGCAAAAAGATACAAAGAAACTTGTTTTAGAACTTCCAAATTTTAACAAGGTATTTCAAGTAGATTGTGATGCTAGTGGTAGTGCCATAGGAGCTGTATTAAGTCAAGAAGGAAGACCCATTGCATATTTTAGTGAAAAAATCAATGATGCTAGGAAGAAGTATTTTGTTTATGATAGATAATTTTATGCTATTGTTCAAGAATTAAAGAAATGGAGACATTATCTTATGCCTAAGGCATTTGTTTTGTACACTAATCATCAAGCCTTACAATATTTGAATAGCCAAGTGAAGTTAAATCAAAGAAATTTGAAATGGGTTGAGTTTTTGCAAAGCTATACATTTGTGTTGAAGCACAGAAGTGGGAAGTCTAACAAAGTTGTACATGCCTTGAGTAGGAGGCAAAATTTGTTGGTGGATATGAGAATTGAAGTTGTTGGGTTTGAAGAACTCGAGCATTTGTGTCCAGAAGATCCAAATTTTTTAGAAGCATGGAAATCTTGCTTGGAACCTATCACCATGGACAGAACACACTGGTTAGATTACATAATCCAAGATGGCATGTTATTCAAAGGAAGCTAGTTATGAATTCCAAGAAGTTCCATGAGAGAGAACTTGATAAAAGAAAAGCACAATGGATGATTAGCATGACATTTTGGAAGAGACAAAAAATGTTGCCTTAGTAAGTGAGGACTATTATTAGCCATAATTGTATTAGGATGTGAGAAAAATTGTACACAGTTGTTGGGTATGTCAGATGACTAAGGGAGTGAGTCAAAATACTAGTTTATATCAGTCTTTACCTGTACTTGAAAGATCATGGGAAGACATTAGCATGGATTTTGTACTTGTTTTTTCCAAGGACGTAGAGAGGTCATGATTGCATTTTTATGGTGGTTGACAAATTTTCCAAGATGGAACACTTCATTCCTTTCCAGAAGACAAATGATGCAGTTCATATTGTAGAGATATTTTTCAAGGAGGTGGTTAGACTTAATGGTCTACCGAAGAGTATAGTTTGAGACAGAGAAACAAAGTTTGCTGAATATTTTTGGAGGACATTGTGGAAGAGGCTGTAGATAGATTTGAAGTTTAGTTCTACACATAATCCATAAACTAATGGTCAGACATAAGTGGTAAATAGAAGTTTGGGCAATATTTTGAGATGTTTGGTAGGAAAAAATCCAAAGGGATGGGACTTGATTTTACAATAGGATGAGTTTGCATACAACTAAACAAACAAGAGTACATGAAAATCACCATTCCAGATTGTATATGGAAGTAGTCCCAGAAATGTTTCAGAGTTGAGGAAGATGAATAAGGAGGAGAAGAGGAGTGTAAATGCAAAAGATTTTGTAGAACACATTAAGAGTCTACATGAGGAGGTAAGGAAACATCTCACTAGAATGAATAGTCAGTATAAGGAGAAAGTAGATCAGAAAAGAAGATTCAAAGAATTCAAAGTTGGAGAAGAGGTTATGGTCCAACTTAGAAAAGAGAGATTTCCCACAGGAACAAATAATAAATTGAAGACAAAATTTGGACCTTGTAAGATTTTGAAGAAGCATGAAGCAGGGAATGCCTGTGAAGTTGAGTTATTGAGTGGGATCAATATTTCACCTGTGTTCAATACTACTGATTTGACAGAATATCATGAAGGAAGTATAGAAGATGGACAAGCAGGACACTGGCATATCCCAACACCTATTTTAGAGGGAAGAAATTGAAGAAATCTTAGATAGCCATTTGGGAAGGAGCACAAGAAATAGGTAGTATGAAGAATACTTGGTCAAATGGAGAGGAAGGCCTGTTGAAGATTCATCATGGTTATCCAAAGTAGAGTTTGACCACATTGGTTTTCCTCAAACATTGGAGGCGTGACAAGATCACTTCTCAAACAACCCTAGGTATTTGATACAGGAGCATCCAAAGGTGTAAGAGCAATCTTGTATCACCCAAAAAAATGATTTTTTTAATTTCCTTTTCAATTTTGGTTTTGGAAAACACCCATTATCTAGAAGAATGGTTTAGAACATTCACAGGTTCCAAGAAAGGATAAAAATGGTAGGGCTTTCTATTTTTAGTAAGTTTGCATCTAAGCAAGTATGAGCCCAAAATTTTCCCCAAAGCTACAAAATTGCCAAATGAACATTCTAGGTGAGTTTCAACCCAAGGTCATATCTGAATGTCAAGATATTAAATTTTCCAATTTTTGAAATACCTAGAAAAGTTTTGAAGTCAATTTTGAGGCACTTAGAAGTTGTTTTTGGCCTCGAAAGTTGTCGTAGCTAGCGAAGCTGGTTATATTTGTGATCATCCACTTGTCACATCTAGAGCTAAGTACCCCTATCCCTCTATCAATTTAGAATTTGTTTATATACATGTTTCAATTTTGTTTCAAGAATCAAATACCATCTAGGTTATTTGTGTGTTGATTGCTAAATTAATTAATTAACCTAGATAATTAGAAAAACAACATATTTTGTTTCCTTGAATTTTGGTGAACCTTACATGAATTGAACACATACAATGAAAATAAATATTTATCAACTCCTTTATTTTCTAATCTATCTGTGTTGATTAATTAATTTAACAATCAACACATAACTAACCCCGATAAAGCACATGAGGATCAAAACAATTCTAAAATATGTAACAAAATTGACAAAGATGGTTAGAGATAGTTAACTCTAGATGTGAAAAGTAGATATATTTTAATGTGTCCTCTATGGTCCAATTTTGAATTTCACTATTAGATTAACAATTTTTATACTTTGACAAAGTAGAAACTAATATTCTACATGTTCCAATCAATCCAGCACCTATAATTTTGATCTCCACACTTGCAACTTTGATCATTTTTCTATGGTTTTGAACCTATTGTTATTGCAAAATTTTATGCACTCTTGAGTACTCACCCTTGCTTTTAAAAATTGGTGCATTAGTTTATTTTTCATTTATTTAATTACTTTATTATATTATATGCACCTCGGATAGAATAAGCTTACTTAGGTAGGCGTCTATTTGGATAGGCTAAACTTGCATCATGTAACTTGTACTTTCCTAGTTTGGTGGAGATGTTGTGCACACATGTGACTACATCTCCTATCATCCCACATTGGTTATAAATTCACATGTCTTGCTTGTGTATGTGATATATACTTGTTGTGACCTATCTCAGCACGCCCCATTTTTGGTTAAGCCAAATGGGGTCCTCCTGGATTGTTGATGATTTTTCACTTGTGTGTTTTGATTTGTTCCTCTTCCTTGTTCATTTTGTTTGGTGTGTAGCCTGATCAATCTCCAAGTGGGGGATTGTTGGTATGTGGTGACTGATCATGCTACAGGGATGCGGGTACATGCAGCAAGCCACATTTTGGTGACTTTGATAGCTGTGGTTTGACCCTAAAATAATTAACGGGGGAGTGCAGGGGGGTGGAGTCCCTCTTGTGGGGTCCGAGGGACCATCCGCTAGGTGAGGGCCCAGGGGCAGAGCCCATGGTGGGGGTTTGGGGTTAATGCCCCCAATGGGGGTTGTTGAGGGCACTGTCCCTGAAGAAAAAAAATGCCCAGGGTCATCCCACAATAATGGGTTACACTTATTGGCCAAACTTGACATTGAAATCAATATTTTGAACTAAATCTTCACTTTCTGACACATATAGCCGCTAAACCATTAGAAATTTGAAGATGATGCGAACTAGTGATTTGTGAAATTTTGTTTGTAGATTCTAAATATATTTTTTTTAAAAAATTTGGAGTTAAATTGTAAAATTTTTTGCGTCTCCTTTGATAACTAGTTTTTAATAGTAAACAACATTTTTAAAAAGTGATGTGTATTCTGTAGCACATAACTTTTTTTCTACAAAGGATAAAATTCTGATTCTTTTGAATTTAGATTGGTAACATCGATATATAGGGCATGCATTTGGTTTTATAATGTTTTGTTAAATATTTTTTTTTAATTAAGTTTTGAAGTCAAACCAATTATAATTTAGACATAGGCATATTCCGTAAAACATAACTTTTTCTATATATATTGAAATTCAATTTTTTTTTGTTGAAATATGGACATCAATAACTAAGGCATAGATATTTTTTAGATTTTTTTTCACTAATTTACTAATTTTTTATGTGTGTAGAACAAAGAACTTGATATTCGGTGAAAAACCTACATTCACAAGAAATAAAAAATAAATATAATAATCAAATTAAATATATTTAAAATTATACTTTTTGGGAAGCTTATAATAAGGACTACATACTTACAAAACATAAATTTTAAATGAATTCATTTGATCCCCCAAAAGGTAAATCAAAAGTAGTTTTTTATCAGCATTTTGATAGGTGTAGAGGAGACTCCATTATAGGTATGGTTTAAAACTAGCGGGGTTCTATCCAAGGGGGTTTGAATCTAAGGGGGTTTGATCAAACCCTCTTCAATTAAAATCCTTTAAATGGAACCTTTCAAGGATTAAATCATTATATTTTCTAAAAATATGTGATTTCAACAAAAATTAGGATGTCCCAGAAAGTGTAACCCATTATTGTGGCAGCACCCCCCAATATTTAATAAATGCATCAGTTGTTAGCTTTTTAACCGACATTGGAAATACTGACTTTGTAAACCGCCAAAAGGCTTGTTAAATAATCAGTTGGAGAATGTGAAAAGTCATGAGACACAAACGAGATTGTGAGTGCATTTCATGTAGCATAGCAACAAATAAGCTGGAGGTTGTAATCGGTTTGATTTACGTTGGATAATAAAAATATTGGGTGACTATTTCTATGGATGTAGCTCACATTGGGTGAACCACGTTAAATCTCCATGTTGAATTGTGTTATTCTTTATTTATATTTGTGTAATTAAATCTGCATTATAATTGTTAATTTGCATTGCTCCGGTCTACCATATCCTAACAATTGGTATCAGAGCCATGTATTTTGGTTTGGTACGGAATTTTAGATTTGAGTGGGAGCAATAGAAGAAGGCAAACTGAAGGTCGAGAAGTTCAACGACCAGAATTATCAATTATAGAAGATGCAGATGGAATATTACTTATATCAGAAAGATTTGTGGTGGCCATTGCAAGGAAATACAAAGAAACCAACCATGATGATAGATGAAGAAAAGGAGATTCTAGATAGAAAGGCACTGGGAACCATTCAGTTGTGCCTGGCACCATCCATGGCATTTAATGTATCAAAAACATCAATGACTAATGACCTGATGAAATATTTGGATCAATTGTATGAAAAACCCTTAGCCTCAAATAAGGTATTCCTTATGAAACATTTATTTAATATGAAAATGACTAAAGGAAGATCTATAACAGATCATTTAAATGAATTTAATATAGTTACCAGTCAATTAAATTCTATAAAAGTGAATTTTGATGAAGAGGCGAGGGCTCTCTTAATTCTATGTTCTTTGCCAGAAAGCTGGAATAACTTGGTCATGTTTGTAAGTAACTTTGTCTTTGGCTCAAATATGTTAAAATTTGATGATGTTGTCTATGTTATCCTTAGCGAAGAAATGTGACAAAAAATCATAGGTGTGACTTCAACATCAAGTAATGCATTGAATGTAGATAACATGGGAAGACCAAAGGAGAGAGGAAAAAGCCCAACAAATCATGGGAAGTCACAAGGGTAGTCAAAGAAAGGTAGATCCCAATCCAGAGGAAGAAAGGATTGCTAGTACTATGGAAAGCTCAGACACCTGAAGAAAGTTTGTTGATCTCAAAAAGGTAAACAAGGAGACAAACAAAAAGATGATAGTAAGGAAGCTAATTTTGCAAGTAATAAATTACAAGATGCTTTAATTCTATGTTTAGATAATGTAAATGATTCTGGGTAATAGATTCAAGGGCTTTGTATCATGCCACACCCCATCGGAAATATTTTCTAGACTATGTTCAAGGCGATTTTGAATAGGTATATTTGGGTGATGATGAACCCTACTAGATTGTTGGAAAGGGTAAGATAAAAATAAAATTGTAGAATGGAAATCAATGGCTGCTGCAGTAGGTAAGGCATGTTCAAAATTTGAGAAGAAATTTAATCTCTACAGGAAAACTAGGCAGTGAAGGCTGCATAGTTACCTTTGTAGACAAAGTCTAGAAGGTCACTAAAGGTACATTAGTAGTATCTAAAGGTGAAAATTAGGCACATTGTATTTGTGTACTAGTAATACTTAATCTTCTAACTTAGTTGCTATAGAAACAACTGCGGGAGGGACAACTACAAAAACAACTACTGCAGGGACAACTACAACAAGAACAATTGTTGTAGAGACATTTACAATAGTTACTGTAGGAACAGATGCAACATTGTGGCACCATAGACTTGGGCACATGAGTGATAAGGGGATGAAGGTTCTTCACTCTAGAAAATTGCTGCTAGGACTGAAGCATATTGAATTGGGTTTATGCGAAAATTGTGTTTATGGAAAACATAAAAAGATTCTGGTTTCTCAAAGTTGGGAAAGAAAATAAGAGTGATAAATTAGAGCTTGTGCATTCAGATTTACGGGGACCAGCTCAGGTATCATCACTTGGTGGATCTTCTTATTATGTTACTTTTATTGATGATGCAACTAGGAAAACACGGGTATATTTCTTAAAAAGAAAATCATATGTATTTGAAACTTTCAAAAGGTGGAAAGCTTTGGTTGAGAATGAGATAGGGAAAAAGTTGAAGTGTCTCAGATTAGATAATGGAGGTGAGTATTGCAATAGAGAATTTAAAAACTACTATTCATATAATGGAATTCGTAGGTAGATGATGGTTCCAGGAACTCCACATGAAAATGGTGTGTCCGAGAGAATGAATAGGACATTCATGGAGCGTGCAAGGAGCATGAGGTTGCATGTTGGACTGCTCTTACATTTCTGGGAAGATGTTGTACATACCATTATTTATTTAATTAATAGAGGAACTTCAAATCCTTTGGATGGTGGTATTCCAAAGGAGGCATGGACAGGTAAAAAGGTAAACTATCCATTTCTAAAAAAATTGGTTGTGAAGCTTTTATCCATGTTGATATTGAAAATAGAACCAAGATTGAAGCAAAATCTAAGAAATGTATCTTCATTGGATATGGAGTAGATGAGTTTGGTTATCAGTTATGGGATTATGAAAATTGAAAAATTATTAGGAGTAAAGATGTTATATTCAATGACAAGGTTATGTATAAAGATAAGTTGCAGGAAAAGAAGCATGAATAGGAAAAAACAAAATATGTGGTGCTGGATGAAGTTCCAGAAAATAAAATGCCATCAATACCTGATGGTCAACAACAACAAGATATCCCATAGACTCTTGCAAGTGTTAGATGATCTACAAGGATAAGTAGACCCCCCGAATGATTTTCTCCTTCATTATATTTTATATTACTAACTGATTCTAGTGAACCAAAAGGATATGAAGAAGTAATGCAACTAGATTCCAAAGAGTAGTGGGAGCAAGGCACAGAAGAGGAGATGGATTCCTTGTTACAGAATCAGACTTGGGACTTAGTCCAATTTCCTGCAGGTAAAAGAGAATTTCCAAATAAATGGACTTACAGGTTGAAGGAAGAAGATGGAGGCTAGAAAAGATATAAGGCTAGACTCATGGTAAAAGGTTTTGCACAGAAAAAGGTATGACTTTGATGAAATATTTTCTCTAGTTGTAAAAATGACTTCAATTAGAATTATTCTAAGCCTTGTGACTGCAAAGGACTTGCATCTTGAACATCTAGATGTAAAAACAACTTTTCTCCACGGGGATTTGGAAGAAGAAATCGACATGCAACAACCACATGGATATGAGGTCAAAGGTAAGGAGGACTTAGTGTGTAGGTTAAAGAAGAAGTTTGTATGGCCTAAAGCAAGCATCCCGACAATGGTATTTAAAATTTGAAAAGTTTATGGCTGAACAAGGTTATAATAGATGTCATTCTGATTACTGTGTTTACTTTAAAAGATTGGATAATGGTAGTTATATAATCCTGTTACTTTATGTTGATGACATGCTTGTTGTTGGGTCTAACATGCAATATATAAATGAGCTTAAGCAGAAATTAGCAAAGACATTTTCTATGAAGGATCTAGGTGCAACAAAACAAATCCTTGGTATGGGGATCTCATGGGATAGGAAAATAGAAATTTTTTTGTCTCAAAGTGAGTATATAGAGGTGTTGAAAAGATTTGACATGCAGAATGCAAAAGCAATTAGTACACCTTTGTCTAATCATTTTAAATTGACTAAGTATATGTGTCCAAAGACACAAGAGGAGGTAGACAAAGTGTCTAAAATATATACCATATTCATTAGTGATTGGTAGTTTGATGTATGTGATGGTATGCATAAGGCCAGATATTGCACATGTAGTTGGAGTTGTGAGCATGTATATGAGCAATCCAAGAATGGAACATTAAAATTTTGTAAAATGGATTCTCAAATATTTGAGAGGTACTACTACAAAGATATTGTGTTTCAAAGGATCAAACACTACTCTACGAGGATATGCTGACTATGATCTAGCAGGTGATATAGACAACATGAGAAGTACTATAGGGTATGTTTTTACTGTAGGAGAAACTATAGTCAGTTGGATTTCAAGGCTGCAAAAGGTTGTTGCACTTTCAACCACTGAAGCTGAGTATGTAGCTTCTACCAAAGCTAGGAAGGAGATGATTTGGTTACAACATTTTTGGAGGAATTGGCCCAGTAGTAGGATGATAGCCCATTGTACACTGACAGCTAGAGTGTCATTCATCTTGTTAAGAATTCCACACTTCATTAAAACCAAAGCACATACAGCTCAGGTACCACTTCATCTAGTCAATTCTGGAGGATGGACAGTTAAAGTTAGAAAAGATACACACTAGTGAAAATACTGCAGATATGTTCATGAAGGTAGTCACACAGGAGAAACTGATTTCCTCATCAGTTTCCATTGGCCTTCATGAATGATAGTGGTGGAAATGAGAAACCAACCAAGTCCAGGTGCTTCATCCAGTGGGAGCTATAGGTGTAGCAGCGTTGCTCTAGGATCGATCTCCAAGTGGGAGATTGTTGGTATGTGGTGACTGATCATGATGCAGGGTTGTGGGTACATGCAACCAACTAAATTTTGGTGACTTTGACAACCGCAGTTTGAGCCCAAAATAATTAATGGAGGAGTGCATGGGGGTGGAGCCCCTCCTATGGGGTCTGGGGGGATCATCCCCTCAGTAGGGGCCCAAGGGCAAGGCCCACGGTGAGGGTCTAGGGGCAATGCCTCCAATGGGGGTTGTTGGGGGTAGCGCCCCCAAAGAAAAAATGCCATATGTATTAAAGGTATTGGTTGTTAGTTTTATTAACCGACATTGGAAAAATTGACTTTGTAAACTACCAAAAAGGCTTGTTAAATAAGTGGCTGGAGAATGTGAAAAGTCATGAGACACAAATGAGATTGTTAGTACATTTCATGTAGCATAGCAGCGAATAAGCTACAGGTTGTAATCAATTTGATTTACGCTAGATAATAAAAATACTGGATGGTTGTTTCTGTGGATGTAGCCCACATTAGGTGAACCACATTAAATCATTGTGTTGAATTGTTAGGAATAGCATGCAGAAGATATCAATTAAATGTAGATAAAGATTAAACAGAGGAATGAAAAATACACAGAAATAAAACAACGAGAGACAATTTTAACGTGGTTCACCCAAACTTGGGCTACATCCACCATCAGAGAGTCCAATATTATTATCCAGTAAATAGAACCGATTACAACCAGTAATCTCATGCAACTCAATACCGCTGCAATATGCTACAACACAATATCAACAAAAACCCTAGCCCTTAGCCTTTTTTATCAAGACTTATGTTGTTTACAAAAATAGGGTTCTTTATATGTCAGTCAATAGAAAAATAGTTGTCGACGCCTTTATAAAATAATAGGCAACTTTTTCTTCATGGGTGTTGCCTTCCAAGCCCCCGTTTGGGGGCGCTGCCTCCAGACCCCCACCATAACGTGGTTCACCTAAACTCGGGTGATATCCACCAACAGAGAGTCCAATATTATTATCCAGTAAATAGAACCGATTACAACCAGCAATTTGATGCAACTCAATACCGCTACAATATGCTACAACACAATATCAATGGAAACCCTAACCCTTAGCCTTTTTTATCAAGACTTATGTTGGTTACAAAAATAGGGTTTTTATATGCCGGTCAATAGAAAAATAGATGTTGATGCCTTTATAAAATAATAGGCAATTTTTTCTTTGGGGGTGGGTCCCCCAGGAGGGGCTCTGCCCCCCATGTGCTCCCCTATTAAATACTTTGGGGGGAAACTGCACCGACAAAAGTGGGGAAAATTTAACCTTCGAGTCTGATTAGGCTCCATATAACAACATGAATTATGTTATTCTTTATTTATTTCTATGTATTTAAATTAACATTATAATTATTAATTTGCATTGCTTGGAGTGTCGAATCCTAACACATTTTGTGTCCTTTTAGACTTTCAGGGTTTGTCATTTTAGTGTGAAAGTAGAAGCATCCCCAAAGGTCTGATGTTTTCCTTTGTGTTTACCTTTGTTCTTCCATGACACTTTTTGGCTTGCTAGGGTTGGTCGTCTTGGCACGACTGTAGAATTATCCCTGACTTTATGCTCTCGAGGATAATAGCATTAGTGTTGTGCATCACCTTCGTCAGAATTTTAGTGGTTGGCCTTCCGGCATGCCCAAAAGGTTGAATTGGATGACGTAGGATATGACCTAACCCTAGGTACCCTCAGTCCTGCATTAATTATAGGTCTCCCATGCGTGCAAGAATGGGGATTTTATTGCAATTGAGGTTTATTTTACGCTCATTTGCATTTTGTTGAGTCACATTTTTTCCTCTGAGCTCCAACTTTTGAAACCCTCTGTGCTTATTTTTTTGGTGATTGGCATGCTTGGGGTGATAGATCTAGCATTACAAACTCAAACCTACAACTTTCTAGTCTTTATCACCATTTTTCCAGGTTGGTTCTTTGATTCAATTTTGAATTCATCATATTTTAGTTGTTTGAATGGCTGCTTGAGCATGTTTGTAATGTTTAGTGTTTAGATTTCCATTTTCTTTTGATTTCCATCCTTTTGTTTGGGTTTTTTCATTTGGTTTCCTTTTTTTGGGGTTTCTTTGTTTTGTTTTGCCTTTCGATTTCGATCTGCTTTTGGGTATGGTGCACTTTTCAAAGCTATTCTTGCACAAGATCTTTTCATCTTTTCCATTCTTCATTTGAGAAGTAGTAAAGGATTTTTTTGATTCCCTAATCTAGTACTTAGCCTATTTTACCCTTTCGGATTGTGGGGATCGAGCCTTTGAGCTTTTTCCTTCCAATTTGGGAGACATAAGAGATTTCCCTTGACTTCTGACCCCTAGTGTTCTCCAAGCATACCTTTTTAGGACTAGAGCATTGGGCCTTTCCATTTTCCCCTTTCCATTCTAGTAGATAGTAAAGGTTACTACCGACCCCCCAGTCCCTGCCGATATTCATTTATACACTTCACGGGACTTTGGCGTATGGCCTTCCATTTCAAGCCTTCCATTTTGTAGACACTAAGGATCCTTCCCAAATACCAGTCTCGACATCTTCCATACTCATATCCTAATCGGGGTGGCAGTGTTAGGTCTTCCCCTCTAGCCATTCCATTTTGAAGATAATAAAGGTCAAGCTTGATCCCTGACCCCCAGTGACTTACCCAACTTTACATTCTCAGGACTATGGTGTTGGGCCTTCTCACCTAGACATTCAAACTTTAGACTATAGAGGTTGGGCCTAACTCCTAACTCCCAATTGTTACACATAATAGTGTGTTTTATTTCATACTTTTTAGATATTGAGTTCACTTTTCATGATTTTACCTAAAGGTTTATGATGTGCTAACCATGACATACTGACTATCAACTTGTCTTAGAAAATGACTTAGTTTTCTATTTTGTAGAAATGGAGGAGGTTACACCTGCTAAAGAAGCCAAACCTGAGTTCAAAGGGTATCTCCCACCATCAACGTTATTCTCTACTCATCCAAATATTGGAGATACAGACTTGGGTCAGCCTGATGCCAAATCTTACCAGCAATAAGTGCATAGAGAAGATAACAAGTCATATCAAACATAGTGCATGGAGAATGTAGGGTTGCTCCAAGCAACAACTTTCCCTCTCTTTATAGTCCACAAAGTTGGTGTTAGCATGTGCCCAAAGATACTGTTATGGAGTAAAAAGTGGACACATGTCTTTTTACCTCCTTGTTTAGCTCCTAGGTTCTCGTGATTACATTATACATTATCAATATTCATCCCGATGCAAAATTTCCTGAAACCAATGTAAATTCAGAACAAGGGGCCCATATTCTATCTTACCATGAACGAAAAAGGAGCCTCAAGGTTTGGGTGCCCATGCCCAAGTCTTCCCTAATTGGTCGGGGCAAATTTAATTGTATGTTAACTTAGGACCTCTAAAAAGGTTTGTCCTTGTCGACTCTTTTGATTTAATTTGATGAATGTTAGTGGAAAACATATATGTGTTTTTGAATTCATTATGAACCTAGATGGAAATAGCTAACTTATGATATTGAAGCGAAGTAAGCAAGAGCATTCATTGTGATTCTAGAATAGATTTGTATATATTGTTATTGTGTTGTTGCAGGTTTAAATCTATCAACTATCTCTCCTTAGGAGTTGAAGGATCTTCACCCTCTTAAGGATTCCATCACATAGGTGATACCATTGTGTGTTTATCATTGTTTGAGTCATTCTATGATCATTATTTTCAGCCTCTACCCTACAAGGGCACACTCTATCTATCTATCAATGGTTTTGGGAAGTTTGAATTCTATCCCAAAATTTAACTGAGTCAAGTCCCTAAACACAATAACCTCCCCAAACCCTCTCTTGTCATCTTGTGTGCAGGTTACAAAAGCGAGATCTAGAAAATGTGAAGATATAGGAAGACTGAGCAAGGCTCAAGGTTTTGGGATCTAACAATAGTTTTGGAATATTCCTCTATGCAGGACTTGGGCACTAGCACCCTAGTCTTTCTGCCTCAACAGACTTCAGATCTGGCATCAAGGCAATCTCTACAACATTTCTCTAGTTTAAAATTTTTGAAGATTCCACCTTTCAGGACTTGGGTGCTTTTGAAATAGTCCTCTGACATCTGTACTTCTAGGACATAGGTTCTATCATCTTCTTGATCCTCCTTAGACAATTGGTTTCTAGAGATTTATTGTACATCTTCTTGTATAATCAAATCATTATAGAACTAGGATTTTGTGCATCATTGACCTAGGGTTTGATAAAAAGGATTGATTTAATCAAATCTTTCCATAACACTCCTGAGTACAAGATCTATAGCTAAGTCCACTTCCATTTGGTAGTGATTTGGGTCAATCTTTTCCTTGGATGTTATTTTGAAAGAGGGTTTGATCTAGTGTGCATGCTAGTCTCATCATTCACCTTTCTCACACTTAACAGATACAAGGCAAGAATTAAGAAGATCATAGGGCATGCAAGACATATGATCTTAGATATCAGCTCATACATGATTAACAAGGTATTTGGGCTTCCCACATATGCAACCTATGAAAAATAACATAGAACACTACCCTGACCTATTATAGTACCAGGACAGGAGCGACCACAAGATATATGAACCAACAAGTTCTTGTGACACAAAGGAAACAACAACTGAAAATGGCTCCTGTCTAACCAAGGGGTGAATTCAAGGAGGATGGGAGGAGATTCATTACTTTCCTTAGCAGAGTGTTTGGCATGCCCACAACAGAGAGATGGTACCCTTAGATGTGCTAGTTTTGCATGAAGATAGTGGATGGGAAGAGGATTGATTGGGGCTCATTTATTAGTAGTAAATTAGATGAGAAATTGTCTAAGGTTATGGAGATCAAGGAATTCTATATGACATCTTATCTGGTTTACCTTCTGGCTTACCAAGACAGGTTCCCAGTGTTGGCAGTGAGCTGCCCCCTTGTCAGTGAGGTGTTCAACGCTGACCTCAGGATTCGTGACATGGCAGTGAGCCTCCCATGGATCTGGGTTAAATCTGATGTTTGTAGCGAGCGTTGATAGCTCAAGCTTTTGGCGCAACGGCAAACGATTCCATCAATTGGTATCAGAGCCATGGGTCACGGGTTCGAATCCCTTGGGTTGCGTTGAGGGGGGGATTGATGGAGAGTGATTGTCATTGATGTCAAAAAGGTCTTGCAGGTTTGCAATATGTTGGTTTTGACAAGAGTTGTTCTCAAGACGGATTCTCATGTTTAATGTGTATATTGGTTCATATCTTCAAAGGTCACCTTTCAGGAGGTAAGTCCATTATCATATCATAGCTTGTTCAGTATGGTTGGTACAGATGACATGATATGCAGTGGTAATGGCTTGGTCATTTGATCTTAGTGAAACACAGTAGTCTTCATCATGATTTGATATCTAGGTGTATGATTGCATTTTTGAGGTGTTTGTTGTTTGGCATTCTCTGCAATAAGGAATGATCTTCATATCAGGTTGAGAGGATCTCAGTTGGACCATATATGATGCTTGTGCTTCAAATGTTGAATATTCATAATATAGGAGTTCATGTTGCTTGGAGTTGATTTGAGGAGTTGAGTTGTTCATGGTTTGGACTATGTAGGGGCATCAATTTTTTATTCTCTGAGGTTTGTTTTTGGAGGCATCTCCTATTTAGGATGTGAGCATAAGAGAACAAAAATAAGTCTTAAGTTCTGTCTCAAAGCTCATCTCAAAACCGTCTCTCACCAAATACGCTTTATGTCATATTTTTGAAGTGACTTTCAATTGCAGGTAAACTCACTTAAACTAACCCGCTAGAGGGTATCTCAGACATATTGGCACCGGCCCCTTCAACTTTGCTTACCATTGACACCAGTCATCTCATGAAGCTTGAGCAGTAAAAAGAATTTCAAATGAAAAATGTTGAAATGCCTCCTAAAGAAGAGCCCGATTCATATACAAGACATCAAAATACTTTTGAAAAGTATAAGGCATGTTTCATAGACCATAAGAAACAAAATAAAGTTTTTTTTTGCCCAATGAAGTGAAGCATCGAATAGGGAGCAAGACTTATAAAGAATTACCTTTTTTTGAGGAGCATGGAGGGAGCCTGATATAAGTGGAGTCATCGAATTTAATGGGAGCCCAAGAGTTTGTATTAAATATGTTTTATTAAAAAAAGGTGGGAGTCCGATTAAGTCACATAAATGATTTTTGTTTATATATTTAATATTTTTTGAGCCCATAAAGGATATAAGGTTGAATATTAATAGTGTGTTTTTTGAGCTATTTTTAAGCCCTCTAAAAAGCCAATTTTTAAGGGATATGGAAGCATGATTTTTTAAAGGAGATTTTCAAGGAGATGAGTAATGTTTTTACAAGCAATTTTTGGAATTCTTTTTAGAAGATTTCGAAAACAAGTTTTTTTTCTATCCTCATAAAATTGCTAAGAGGAAAGTTTTTTTATAATATTTTTGTGAAAAGGATAAGGACAAAGAATTTGAAGAAAACATTTGTAGAAAGTTTTTTTGAGAAGAAGAAGAAGTTCAACGGATTTGAATGTAAAAGCATGGAAGTTTTTTTTAAAAAGAATTGTTTTTGTAGATCATAGAATATGAAGAGTCTTGTTGAAAAGAAAATGAAGAATTTGAAGAAGATGAAAAAGATTTTGTTGATTAGATTTTTGAAGATGTTTGTTCATATTTTATGGTGGATTTTTTCATGATTTTATTTATGCAGGGAATGAAAAATAAATTGTTGAAGACTTTCATTTTGAAAAAGATGAAAATTGAAGAGAAGATGAAAGGTTTTGTAAAGAGGATAATGAAAATTTGTTTGAAGGATTTTGCAAGTAGAGAAGATAATCAGATTGAAGGGTTGTGTGATTTGGAGAATATGAAAGGTCATGAAATTGTTTTTGCAGAATGCTTATTTATTGACTTCACATGAATATTAGATGTAGTGTTGTTGAGTGGATCATGATACAGGATTAATTTTGAATATCTGAGTTTATGATTTGGGTTGATGAAAAGAATGGCCATTTGACAGACACATGAGAGAGAAGAAATGTTTTGTATTGAAACAGAGAAACCCTCTGAATTCTTGTTTTCAGCTTGTTTTGTATTAGGGGTTGGTGCTCCTTGAA
This sequence comes from Cunninghamia lanceolata, assembly GCA_027924645.1. Taxonomy (NCBI): domain Eukaryota; kingdom Viridiplantae; phylum Streptophyta; class Pinopsida; order Cupressales; family Cupressaceae; genus Cunninghamia; species Cunninghamia lanceolata. Next base: position 3,463,305 of record BSBN01000760.1, read on the forward strand.
GCTGGTGCTTCTAAACATTGTTGCCAGTGAGGCACATAGTATGCCAGTGAGGCTTGTAGGTCAGTGGGACCTCTCAATTGTCAGTGAGACATAATATTCAGCTAGTGAGGCTTTGTAAGAAGTTTTTAAAGTTAAGCCAGTGAGGCACTTCATGAGTGGTTTTTCTACCGCGAGAGGGTTTTCCACTCTAGAAATTTCTGTGTTATAATTTGTCTCTATGTGTGCATATTTGTGTTTTGTTGATAAGTTTTTGGTTCACATCTTTCACTATCAGTCTTGTGCATATGAGCTCAATAGATCATTAATGTCTTTCTTTCTACTTGTCTTGTAAAGTTTGCAAAAAGTCAAGAATTTACACAACACTGATTCACCCCCCCTCTCAGTGTTGTCATTGACTCCTACACCCAGGACTACAATAGGTGGGTTCTCTCCAACAGGGAGAGACCTTGGTTTACACTCACTTCCCTTAGCTAGAGCTTGGTGAGAGACTAAAACACTTCTCCCTTGTTAATGAAGTATTTGTTTATGCAATCATTAGGGGTTTATAGAATGACTACTCACAGAGGTTGTTTGTGGAGGCTACAAAAGAATTGGTACACTGGGGAAGCTAGTTCATCCAATTCAAGACAGTTACTTACATAAGGGTAGTTGTCTTCCACAAAGCTGCATACAAGCTGCCTAGATACCCCAGTGACAAGATTAATTTATTGGAGATCTGTAGACAGGTGGTGGATGTCTAAAAATTGATAGTGAGAAAGCATAAGTCCAACTTCCAATTCCCCATTAAGATTGCAGGATACTTTTGCCAAGATATAATAAATGATGGGCATGCAGAGGTAGAGATGGCCTCCTTCTTTATGGCACTATATGACAACATCAGAAACATGTTTGATCCCCTTGATTGGGTCAACCTATTATATGGAACCTAGTATCAACATGAGCTGGTGATTGAGGGCCACAAGGCCAATTGTATGAATGACCATGAAGTTTGGAAGAAGGACTATTTTAGATTGATCTTGGGCATGGTGAAGGCACTAAACATCAATGGTTTGCCCAAGATCCCTAAAGGACTGAAGGAGGATGGAAGAGTCCTTGATCCTTCTTATGAGAGAAATAAGGTGTTCCACCAACCACCAAATGTCATCAAATAGGATGAAGAAGAGGATGCTTCAATAGATAATAGGGCTAGGTCAGTGATCAAGATAAAAAAGGAATGGCTTAGGAGGCCATATGTCATGTTTGAACCCTATCCCTCCAAAGAAATCCAGGAGAAGAAGAAGAAGACTGAGAAGGGACAATCTTCTATTGCCCCCAAGAGTAAGACAACAAAAGCACCTACAATCCAGAGGGATACAGGAGATACCATTGCAACCAAAGAGAAAGAAAAAATAAAGGTTGTGGAAGTGGAAACCAGTGAGGAGGAAGACACAGTGCCATTGGCATGGAAGCTCAAAAGTAAAATTATGCCTCTTGCCTCTACTGCTCCTCCCACAGATGAAGGTGTGATTGTTGAATCATTTCCTCCCTCTGCCATTCCCCTTCCTCTACTCAGTTAGGACTGACCATTCCATCATATGCCACTCCTTCCACCACATCCATTGGGGAAACTAACACTACCCCTTCCATCACCTCTACCCAAGCTCCAACACCTCCAACCTTGTTATCCTCACTTCCTCAAGCTCCATCTTTTTTGACCCATCCACATCAAACTCCTCCTCCATCAACTTTATCTCCACTAGTTTCATAGCAGGCCCCATAGTCAACCTCCCCTTCATCTCCATAGCCTACCACTATCCCACTGCAACAACCATCATCCTTCCTTCCTCAAGGCCTTGCAGTGGAGGAGACCCTGGCCAAGCAATCATCAGCAGAAGAGTTCCTAGCCAAAGAGAAATAAAGAAAAGATCAACAAGAAACAAAAGAGTCAGTTGAAGGAGAGTACATGGAGGAAGTTCAAGAGGAGGAACCTCATGATACTTAGGATGTGGGTGGTTTGGTAGGCTTCATCTCCTCTCCTCCACTAGAGCAGGGTGAGGGGAATAAAGAATCAGGAAGAACTATGGTATTGACTCCATCACCCACAAGGTCTACTTCTCCTCCCCATGAGGGATCTCCATCTCATGTGTCCCCTCTAAAGCTAGTAGTAGCAGAGTCAAGTCTTCCTACTTGGCTCAATAGAATAGTAGAGAGGAGAAAGAGATCATATGTTGAGGAGGATGACCTTGCCATTGTGGTGGAAGTCTTAAGGCTCAGCCAAAATAAAAATGGGAAAGGACATTGTCCCAAATCACCATTGATTCATAAGGGATCTAGATTGCCCAAGTTGCTACCCCATTGGCAGACAAGGAGGAAGTGACAATGACCCTTGTAGACTACAACATCTAACAAGTTGTCTTGGGCCATTCGATTAGAGAAGGAGACAAACATGCTTTAACTGAGTCAGTTACTACCATCTTGGAAATAATGAAAAAGGATAATACCAGAAAAGAAGAATGTAAGATGCAGGTGGCTCAGGTTTCAACATATGTTACACACCTGGTCGAGCCCATCGACTCTAGAGCTCCTGCACCAACCTTATTACAGACATTGAGTAAGGATAGCCAACCTATATCCCTTGGTATTCTCCTTGTTGTAACTTCATGGAAAGATTTGTTGGAAACCTTTGGGAGTGGTACCATCAGGGAAGCACTTAGGACTTTCCATTCAATCAATGAGGAGGTAGAAAATGTAGATAACTTGAAGCAATCCATTGATGATGAATTGTTGGTTTGCGAAGAATACCATCCTAGTTTTGCAAAGGATGGAGGCAATACCTTCAAGTGAGCTATTTCGACTAGGAATATTGGACAAAGGTGACATAGGCTTGGCAATGGAGTGGCTACATGAAGGAAAATTGAGGGTAAAAGTCATGTAAAAGTGCAAGGAAAAGTTGCAAATGAGGACTAAAGCTGCTAATAAGGGCTTCAATAAGGTGGAAGGCTTCATTGGGTCCATTCCCTACATTTTCAAGATTAGCTCTTCTGTAGTTCTCCTAGTAGCTAGGATCATCAGAGAGTTCTCAACTATCTTCCAACAATAGCTAACCGAGCAAGGTATAGATAACTTGATGAGGCTAAAAGCCACATTCACAGAATTTCAGGGGTAGTTGGTTGACCTGGCAGGTGTTCAAGCTAAAATCAAATGGTTGGTCTACTCCTAGGAGGCTAAAGTGAAGTACCATAATGGGCTAAATGTAATAACATAAATGAGGCTATTTTGAGTTTCCAAGCCTAGTTTCCAAAGGGAGCATAATATCCTTGTTCTTATCTCTCCTTCTAATTTTGCTTTTTGTTGAAAAATCACCCTTATGGGTCCAATGTGTAATGTGTAATTTAGAAGGATGTAACTTGTAAATTTTTGAATGTTTTGGTCCAAGGCACCAAAATAAGGCAAGGCCAACATGGCATCAAAACTTTGTATCTTGGATGCTTAGGATAGGTATAAAATAGTCCTCCATTTTGGAGAAGGGGGGAGAATACATACTCTTTGCAAGAAGACTAGACTACTATGATTTTGTCAAGGCATGTAAGGGCACACATTCAAACATTTGAGATGTGGGAATCCTACTATCATTTGTAATCTACCAATTTGGTGCCAATTAATAGAAAATTATTAGTATTCTTGGTGTTCCTACCCTTGGTGGTAATGTATTTGCATTTGGTGAGTTTAATGAGATCTAGTGTATGATTATTTTGTTTAAGAGATTAAGGAATAAGGTTTGATTATTGTACATGAAATATGGTGTTTTCTTACTTATTATTTTAATATCTCAAATTATCCTTAGACTCCTACATATGTGGTGTGTATGGTTGGGTGAAATAATGGTTAGCACATTGCAGGTTATTATAAATCTTGTCCTCACCGAATGAAGTTAAAGTCAGATACATATGCTGTCCAGTTCTTATTGAGATAAGAAGATAAAAATTTCTCTAACCCTATTCCCTTTTCATATTTCTTTGATAGGTTATTTAGATTAGATTTAGGGTTTGAACTCAAACGAATATCTATCTATTTTAGAGACCAACACATTTTGATCCATAAGTCATTTAACTAGCATAGGTCCCTTGAATAAACAAGACACATTGACCACTGAGATGATCCAACATGACTGTGACCCAGCTAGCAGGAACCTTGGGGTAACCCAAATATTTCATAGGATACCTTTCAAGAGAAGTAGAGTGAGCATTGTTCTACTTTTTGTTGATGTGCATAAAACACCCCATCAATAAAACACGCCTTAACAATACCCACCTCTTGCTCTCATATGAACTAAGAAGCTTGTACACACAATCTTGTGTCATTTGCATCCTTTGATTAGAATATAATTGTTATGTGTGAAAATGGAGAATGATGACAACTAGCATGCACACCAGATCAAACCCTCTTTCACAATAACATTCAAGGACAAGACTGAGCCAAATCACTACCAAATGAAGGTGGAATTCTACAGATCTTGTACTCAAGAGTTCTATAGAAAGATCAAATTTAATCAAGTCCTTTTATCAAACCCTAGGTCAATAATGCACTAAACCCTAGTTCTATGATGGTCTAATTATAACAGAATATGTACAACAAATCTCTAGCTAAAACCAATTGAATAGAGAGGATCAGGAATATGATAGAACCTATGTCCTAGAAGCAGAGGTGTCAGAGGACTATTTTGAGACTGCCCAAGTCCTGAATGGTTGAATATGCAAAAACTGTAAACTAGAGCAATATTGTAGAGACTGCCCTGATGCCAGATCTAGAGTTAGCAGGGGCAGAAAGACTAGGGTGCCACTGCCCAAGTCTTGCATAGAGGAATATTCCTAAACTATTGTCAGATCCTGAAACCTTGATCTTTGCTCAGTCTTCTTGTATCTTCATATTTCCTATATCTCGCTCTTGTAACCTACACACAAGAAGAAAATAAAGGGTTTGGGGGTTATGATGTTTAGGGACTTGCCTTAGTCAAATCTCGGGACATCATTCAAGCTTCCCAACACCGTTGATAGATAAAGAGAGTGTACCCTTGCAAGGTAGAGGCTAAACACAAGAACAATATGATGAATCAAATGATGATAAATAACAATGTATCACCTATGTGATGAAACCCTTAGGAGGATGAAGGATCTTCAAATCCTAAGGAGAGATATATGATAACTTCAAACCTACAACAACACACACAATGACAACACAAGTCTACTCTAGAATCACAATGAATGCTTTGAATGCTCTTTATTCCAATGCTTCAAGTTGGCTATCTCTATCTAGGTTCATAATGAATTCAAAAACACACTTATATATGCTTTCCCACTAACATTCGTCAAATTAAACCAAGAGAGCCAACAAGGAGAAACCTTTTGAAACGTCCCAGGCTGACATACAATTAATTTTTCCCTAACCAAATAGGGAATACTTGGACGGTGATGCCCATGTCTTTGAGCCCCTTTTAGGTCCAGGATAAGGTTAAGCATAGGGCCCATATTCCCAATTTGACTTGGTGTCGGGCAATTCTGCATTGGCACGAACATTTAAAATGTATAATATAATCACGGGGACCTAGGAGCTAAACAAGGAGGTAAAAAGACATGTGGCTACTTTTTACTCCATAACATTTAGCCCCCACTTTAATGTGTGTATGATCTTACAATTAGTACATGCATTAAAGTACGGTCAAAGCTGTAGACACCCAAAATTGTCCCAACTTTGTCCATGTCTCGCAACACCTTGTCAAATACATTATCCTAAACATCATAAGCCATTTTTGTCCTAAATCCCACTCTTAATCCCATTTATCCATTAGCCAATTAATTAAATAAATTTTATTTATTTAATTAAAATCCCATTTAATCCCATCCTTATCCCACTTAGCCAATTAATTAAATAAATTTTATTTATTTAATTAATATCCATATCATATCCTAATCCCACTATCCAATTAATTAAATAAATTTTATTTATTTAATTAATATCTAACTCATATCCCAACTAATTCAAATATTTTATTTGAATTAAGTTCTCACATTTCATTATAAGCCGACTTTCCAATTAATTAAATAAATTTTATTTATTTAATTAATTTATCTTATCATTTAGCTAACATGTGTGCCTCTTTCATTTAAAAAAGATAAGTGGTACTACAGCCTTTTATTTAATATCTTTCACATGTAGTACTTTTTATGTACACAAGCACACATGAGCCCTATTCTCCTTGCCACTTGTCAAATGACTACAACTCCCTTGAAGAGTGGGAATAACTAATCAATCCTAGCTGTCCACATCAATCATTTAGCTTTTTAATCTCAGCCGTCCATTGGAACCAAGCCTTTGCTATAAATCAACCCCCTCATAAGCCATTAGCATGCATTGAGCTTCAAGTAACATTATTCTGCCAAATTATCATTAGCATGCATTGATCCTCAAGTATCCACATGCTGTTGAAATATCATTAGAGCCTTTGCATCCTTCATTCTAGCATCTTCATCTTAATGTTATGCTGTAGAAGTGAGCACCCAACATTCTTCCAACAACAATCCTTCAAAATCTTGCATGCTCATGCGAGGTGGAGAAGAGAAATGGAGATAAATCAAGCATAGCGTGGAGATCGGTTTGCATTTACATTTGTTATTTTGATTTTCATGTTGTCTTGTGCTTCATTGTGCATTGCTAGGGTTTTTATCATTGTTGTATATTCATTTGCCCTGATTTGCAATTTTACCCTAACTACATTTGGCACGCCTGGTGGGACTCACGTCCTTGATTAAATCTCTTGTTTGAGTTGTTTTTATGAAGTTTAGATCTCTTGGAGCGCCAATCGTTCATTTTTGTAAGCTTTTGTAGCAAAAATTTGCATTTTTCTAACCCTAGTTTGCAAAGATTTGGCTAAATATGTATGTAGATGATCTCTTAGCCCAAATCTAATCTCACCATTGCATCCGGGAGGTTGTTTCCATAAATTTTGAGTATAAATTTGGCTAAATTTGATGAAAAATGGAGCATTTGGTGAAGAAAACAACAACCGGACTGCAAAAATGCACTTCTAGTAATTCAGGTCGCCTCTGATCAAACAGCAGTCGCTTGGGCTAAATTAGCTCGCCTTTGAGCAAATAGTAGTCACTTATGGTCAAATCTAGCTCACTTTTAAATAAACAGTGCTCGCTTTTGAACAAAAAGAGATCGCATATGGTAAACTTGGTCGCTTATGGTTAACATTTGCATTCTGTCTCCTGAAACTCTCCAGATCGCTTTTGGGCTATTATGTGTCGCTTTTGGCTTTTTGTTAGTCGCATATGAGCTATTATGTATCACTTTCATCCATTTTTGCATTGCTTATGAGCAAAAATCCACCACTTTCTGCATATCCGCGTCGCTTTTACACCGGGATCGGCCGCATCTATCATTTTCTGGATCGCTTTTACATCGACAGTGATCGCCTAAGTGACCGCTTATGAGTTTATGCGCCTCGCTTTTGATTGAACAGTGGTTTCTTTCAAACTGATTTACATCGCTTATGATCCTACAAAAGCCGTGTTTAAACTGATAGGCATCGCTTATGAACTGACAGTGATCGCCTATGCAGAATAGGGTTTTGTGTTTCGACCGACTTTTGCAAATACAGGTCGCATTTAGCCCTCAATCAGTCGCTTCTGGGTATATCCGCATCGCTTACAAGCTAACAAGAACTGCATCTGGTATTTTTTGTGTCACATTTGATCTACAGTATCCTGCCTGTCACAAAATACAGATCGCCTCTGATCAACAGTGTGTCGCATCTGGCAACTGTAACTTGCTTCTGGTTGCTATCATTGTGCATCTTGGTATTTCTATCATAACTTTCACATACGGAGGCAAAATCACACAAACAAGGACTTGTTGGAAAGCTGGGAGGACAAGCTTCACAACTGTACCACTTTTATCAGGTGACTATACCATTTTTCAAGTTTTTTTTTATCAGTCAAAGTTCAGGTTCATTGCAAACTTCATTTGAACATAACTTGAGCAATTTTGATCGTTTTTCAGTGAAACTTTTTTTCAAATTGCTTAGAATCTCCTAAATTTTCTGTTTATGAAATCCATTCTTCTGTATCAGATCATTTTCATCAAAATTTTCAGATTTCATCTTTTTCATGTAATCATCTTCTTTGCAAGTTTACTTGTTTCTTTTTGGAATTGGTGACTTGTAGGCATATCTAAGGAGCTGGAGCAACATTGGCATCAACATCTATAGCAAATTGGAAAGTGATTGTATTAGGTGCACTCATTCTAATTCTTCATCTCTTAATCTTGATTGATCACACATTTGGATTTTGGGCATAAAACGAACAATTGTTTGCAAATTCACATCAAAAAATTGGGCTAAAACAAACCATTGTCTTTCATCACATTTGGATTTGGGATTTAAAACAAACAAATGCTTGCATTGTCTTCCACACATTGAACTTCTAAGGTTAATGAACCTCATGCGAGTGTGACCAAGTAAATGTGTATGCTCTCTCCTCGCGTCCCAACACGAACTTGGAGATCAAAAACATTTACTTGTGTTGCTTTTGTTTAGCCTTAGAGAGGCCTGCCTTGGTATCCACCCCAAGGGAACGACCTCAAGCGGTACTTTCATCCGGTCCGCTATAAAAATCAGAGGATAAGGCGAAAGCCAAGTCTAACCGGTATTAGCGCTCACCATACAGTGCTAACTCGAAAGGAGGTGTACCTTTTTGTATATTAAAACTCCTAGTAGGGTTAGTTAAAGTCTTAAGTGGCTTGCTGGATGCTCGTGGGGTGCCGGTCCCCAGGATTTTCATTAGAACCTCTTTGTGATAGTGGCCTTGCCTTAAATAGGACTTGTTGAAGTGTCTTCACGTGCTTGCTTAACCATCATCACATTCTTCCAAACTAAAACTTGCTTATGTGTCTTGCGTGAGTGATTCATGTGTGTATATGCATAATCATTTGTTTGAATATTGCCACATCAAGCTCTAAACACCCAAACACATAAACAAATCAATCTAAAACATTCATCCTAGTCAACACACATCATATCCAACTCAATTTCATCCACATCATCCAAACATTCCACATCATCATCCAAATCCCTAAACAAGCACTTGCTAAAAGGACTTAAGACAAACACTTGGTGACAACATGTTTACACTAGAAGACCCAACAATCAAATTCCAAAGATTCCTCCAAAATATTTATCAAGGATCACAACCCCTAAACCAAGACGCTATTGAAATATTACAATTCTTCATCCAAAGAGCTCAACCCCACGCAAGCCAATCACCTCAACTACAACACTTCATAGCCCAAGTCTAACACCTTTTAGCCACTAGTCAAGCTTGACAAGTACATCAATCCATAGCCAATCCATACCAACCTAATCCACCTCATAGCCACATGTCATATCCATCCACTTCCTATCAACCTAATCTACCTATTCACCAAGTCAATGCCACATCAACCTATGAACATCCACCTCAAGCTTATCCAATCCCTCATGCCACCATTCCAATGCAATACCAAGCTCATCCACAAAGTCATCAAGTGATATTACAAGAACAACATCCAAGTCCCAATGGCTCTTTGTACATAAATCAAGTAAGTCCAAGTACACCTTTTCAACAAGACCACCAAGCACCATTGATAGATCTAAATCCAACTTTCCAACAAGAATCATATCCAAATCCCAATGGCCCCTTGTACATAAATCAAACAAGCCCAAGTTATCCTATGCAAGATCTAATAACCTTTGACAAGGGAGATACCAATCTAGAATGGGCACCATCCAATCACATGCCAACGCATGAGCCAACAAGTCCTATCTCAACACCACCATGTGATACCATTCCTAGTCCATTAATCCCTCTACCTTCCAAACCACCAAGCCCTCCATTACCTTCATCACCATGTCATTTTAATCCTTCACCAAAGGAGGCTGCTGAGATAGTTTTACAAAGGATGCTTGAACAAAAACTCATTGAACTTCCTGAAGTCAAACCATTTGAAGAAAGTCCATATGATGAACATGATTATTGTGCATACCATAGGACCAAAGGCCATGATACAAATACATGCCCCATGTTTTTCCCAATTGTTTACAAGGTGTATCAACATACAATAAGAAATCATGCCACATCATCCCAATCCCATGTGTCACACCCATCTAGTCCACATCCTAATCCATCAAACTCCATTATCCTTCCATCCAATCAAAATCCTAGTCCTATGCTTACAACATCATCCTCTATTATTGCTCATCCATTATATTTCCCATTTACACATACCCTTGCGAAGGATGTGATCCATTGGCTACTAGCTAGGAATAAACTACCTCTATGTCAAACACCCATTCATGAGCCTACCAAAGAACTTCCAAAGGTCATGTCCAAGCCTATAATCCCATCATGTGGTCCACCTATCCTTGAGCCTATCCAAGAGCCCTCAATTAACATTCTTAGCCCTTCAAGCCCATCATGTGACCTACAAGCCATCAAGCCTATTCAAGAGTATCCTATTATGAATCCAAGTCAAGAGCCTTCCACTTCCATTCAAGCAACCCAAGAGGTATGTCAAAGGTTTAATCCTAAACATGTGGAAACATTAATCCCTAGTCCAACTCAAGATCAAAAAACTTTCATGCAACCCATCCATAACATGTATCTTTTCCATGATCAAGATGATAGCCATAATGATGAACCTATCCATGAGCCACTTGATCCTATCCATCTCCCAACAACCATTCATGAGCAAGCTATCCAAATTCAACCTATCCATAACATTTACTTTCTTTATGATCAAGATGATACCTATGAAGAAGCTATCCATGAGCACCTTGATCCTATCCATAATCTTATATCCATCCATGAGCAAGATATCCAAATTTCTCTTAATCATACACCATCTAGCGCTATCTATAATGAGCAAACATCCACTTGTCATGATGAGATACTTGTCCCCCAAGTAAGCATAAAAGATCAAACAAATAACTTGGATCTTAGTGAACACAATGCTAATCATGATCCTAATGATCCTCCTTCCACATCCACCATTGATTCCACTTCAAGTCTACCATCATGTCCTAGTGGTATTACCACCTTCCTCCATGAGTGTTCTTCCTTAGGACAAAAACAACCTCTATCCACTTCATCTTCTCCATCCAATAAAGAGCTCAAGTCTAGTGTTCAAACCACATCTAGTCCCATAGTCAATCGCATCCTCCAAAACATGAACTACCAAGGCAAAGGTCTAAGCCTTTATGAACAAGGTATTTTGGAGCCAAACCATGTCACGATCCCTCCATGCTCATATGGCCTTGGATACACACCCCAAGGTAAACAAGGCCAAGATGTTGGTAATCCCTTCATGCACCCTAAATCTACCACTTACCATCATATGTCCTATCATTTACCCAAAACATATGTAGCCATTCCACCTCCATCATCCTCTAAATGTCAAAAGCATGTGACCATACACCTTCCACCATCCACTTTGCCTCCACTTTTACCAACTCCAAATATTCCTCCATCCACCTTGCCACCATTGCTTTCAACACCTAACATACCTATCATTCATAAGTATCCTTATATCCCTAATCATGGCCAACAAAAGCACACATTGTCTAAGCATAAAGCTTCCAATCATTCCATCCACTCCACCCACCCCATGGGATTCAAAAGCAAAAATTTTGATGCCTCTACTTATAAAGCCAAAAATCCAACTAAGGACCCTCATGCCTTAGGGCATCAATGTGAAAAGTCTAAATCATCCATCTTCTAAGCAAAGTACATTCGCAAAGCTATCCAAGCCCTTATCTGCAAAAGCAAAATGGTTTTGGTTCCTAAGCAAATAGCTATCAAGTCAAATGAGGCATCCTCATCCACATCTAAGCAACCATCCAAACCCTTACCTCCAAAAGCAAAGCCCAAAAGTAAAACTGTTTGGGTTCCTAAGCAAATAGCTAGCAAGTCAAATGAGGCATCCTCATCCACATCTCAAGAAGTCCAACCACCTATATCTATCCAAGAGCCTATTTCCATCCAAAACTTCCATTCCCTTCAAAAATCCCAAGAGCAAAGAAAAAGCACTAAACATACTAAATCTATGTGGGTTCCTAAATCACTTCATCAACCATCTCATAAGAAAACAACCCCATTGCTTCCTACACCACCATCTCACCAAAAGCTTCAATATTTATCACGGTGTGTGCAGCCGTTGGTCATGGTTCCCTTCCACTCCACAGCACCTCCACATAACTACATCTCCATATTTTCCATCCATTATCCTACATATCTCCCCAATCACCTTCCTATGGTCCATGCTTTGGCATAAGCTTTTCATCCATCTTCATTCCATAAGCATATATAATCCACATCATAGTCCACTATCCGCATCCATCTATCCTTACATGAACCTTCCATGATCCACATCATAATCTATTATCTACCTAATCCATCTCCCATCCATGCAATCCCTTATCAACATCTATGAGCACACTTGACATGGTCCATGCGAAGACATCATCCATCTCTAAAGGGACACTATCAACCTTCATAGCACTAAACACTTGAGTCCCTCCTATCCATTGCCATGGTGAAAACCTAGCAAACAGGGGCCATGTGTAATTGTCAACCCATCTAAAAACAAAAAAAAAAGAAAAAAAAAGTCAAAATAGTAAAGAGAAATCCTTTCGTCCAACGGTGAAAACCTGATAAACAGGCGCCTTGGATAAGTAACATGATGAAACCTAGCAAATAGGCGTCATGTGTAGGTTGATCTTCTATGTCACTTACACTTGGGGGCACATTATCTCATCCAACCTATCCACATCCAAACTATCGATCCCATTATATCATTTTCCATCCCATTAAGATACCATCCTACCATCCTTAGCCATTACATAAACATGCCTATTCCATTGAACCCATTTATCCATCCTTTCTCCTTTTTGATCTTGATGAAGACACAGGGGAAAAATGTTGAAACATGTTTGGATATTTCTTGACATACCTTATTTCCAAACCAAGTCCTATCCATTGACAATTTATCCATCCCATCCAAATCCAATCCATCATGTCATCCCTTGGTCATGAACTTTTTCATGTAAAAATCCTAAGCATTACCACCTACAATGGGGGCAAGTTCCTCCTATGCAACATAGCCTTTGGAGATCACATCCTAGCTCCCTTATGATCCATCTACTATGGTGTATCCTTATCATGAGCTTTCCATCTTATAGCTTATCCCCATCTGTTTATCATGAGCTTTCCACTATAGCCTACCTATCCATTTTTCATGAGGCATGCATACATACCTTATACGGCCTATCCTCTTATCTATCCATCTATCATGAGCCTTTCATCCCATTTACTATGAGCCCATCCTTTTATCCATCCTTGCACCTAGACTTGGTTTTCTCCCTTGTCATTGGTATCTAGCACAAAGGCTACTCAATTGTAAATCCATTGACATCCCAAAACATTCAAAAACACAAAAAAATAAAATATGTCAAAAAATCCAAAAAATTAAATATCCAACGAAAAATCCAAGCAATAAAACCAATCATCATCAATCCAAAACAATCCACTCCATCAACATTCAATCAAAATCAAATCATCATTATCAATTCTTCTTATCAATAATATTCATTCATTCATTTCAATCAATCACTTCTTCCAATCATATCAATCAATCTAAGCAGTGATCTTAAATCCAAGTCACATTAATCCGTATCAAGCAAGCCAATCAATCAAGGAACATTATCCAATCAAATCAATAGGTTTTGATCCTAATCTTGTCATGAGACCAATCAATCCTTATCAATCATCATCAATGGGATATAGCGTTCCAACATCCTTGTGTTGATCTAGGGATATGGCTTTCCCCGCAATGACAACACTATCTATCATCATCAATCAAACAATCAATTATTGGTTTATGACTTGACAAGGGCAATACCTTGTTTGTTTTACATCCTTTGAGCACACTGAGAACACTTGCTTAAGCTTAGATTGAGTGGACACTCCAATCATCACACCATCACTATCAACATTCAAAACAATCAACCCAACAACAACAAACATCAAAACCAAAGCACATCAAGCCAACCATTGAAACAAATCAAAAGCAGCTCAATCCAACACATATCATCCCATTATCAACATTTCATCAATCCATAACTTGATCTTTCATCATCATCAATAAAACACAAATTAGAACTACATCTCATTTCCATTGTTAAGTGCCTTGATCCCATGGATACAGGGTATGTAGGCAGTCTGGAGTATGAAGGAAGTGCCCAGATTCAGGCACAAGCGATTTTCATTTTTCTCCTCTCATCATTTCTTCTATCATCTATCTTCTACATCATCAATAAACAACTTCTTCCAATCAATCTATCATTCAATCAATCCATTTCCTTAAAATCAATCATCAACATTTCATCAATCCCATCATCCTTTCATCCAATCAAATCAATCCAAAGAATCCAAACAAAGATCCCAATGCAAGTCAATCCTTAATCCATATCAATCAAGTTAATCAATCAAGCCAAGTTATCCAATTGCAATCAATGGTCTTGATCCTAGCCTTGTTGTAAGCCAAATCAAGCAATCAAGCAATCAGCCAACCAACTTAGCAAACAACCTTGTGTTGATCTAGGGATATAGCTTTCCCCGCAATGACAACACTCAACCAGCAAAACAATCAACAACCAATCATTGGTTTACAGCTTGACAGGGGCAATACCTTGTTTGTTTTTGAATCATTTGTGCATGCTTGCTTGTGTGTGTTATCTTTTTATCTTGCATTTGTATCACATCTGTATCATTCCAGCTAATATTCATATCTTGTGTATGTTGGAATAGATTTTTGCACTATCCTTTGCATCTAAGGTCATATCATACCTTTTGTGCATTAGGACTTTAATGCTCTAAGTTTACTTCCTCATACGTTAGACAAGGTTGTATTACGCTGGGGCACGAGACACAACGTCACCCTGGATCCTTATACCTTGGTGCATAACATCTAGTGCTATATCAAACATTATGGTTGCTCACCTTCATTGCAGCATAACACAACATCCATTTCTTCTATCCATTCCCTTAGCTTTCTTTTGTAGCCAAGCCATTTCTTTTCAAGAGCATACCCGTGTTTGTCCAACCCACCTATCCTCTCGAGGGGGCATCACCAACCTATCCTTTCTATCATCATCATCAGCAGCAACAGCATCATCCCTATCAATTATCCATACCTTAACTTCTTTGAAATGATGTTACTCGACACAAAGCTCATCATCTCGAACATCATCTCAAAGAGGGGCAAAATGTAGACACCCAAAATTGTCCCAACTTTGTCCATGTCTCACAACACCTTGTCAAATACACTATCCTAAACATCATAAGCCATTTTTGTCCTAAATCCCACTCTTAATCCCATTTATCCATTAGCCAATTAATTAAATAAATTTTATTTATTTAATTAAAATCCCATTTAATCCCATCCTTATCCCACTTAGCCAATTAATTAAATAAATTTTATTTATTTAATTAATATCCAACTCATATCCCAACTAATTCAAATATTTTATTTGAATTAAGTTCTCACATTTCATTATAAGCCGACTTTCCAATTAATTAAATAAATTTTATTTATTTAATTAATTTATCTTATCATTTAGTCGACATGTGTGCCTCTTTCATTTAAAAAAGATAAGTGGTACTACAGCCTTTTATTTAATAGCTTTCACATGTAGTACTTTTTATGTACACAAGCACACATGAGCCCTATTCTCCTTGCCACTTGTCAAATGACTACAACTCCCTTGAAGAGTGGGAATAACTAATCAATCCTAGCCGTCCACATCAATCATTTAGCTTTTTAATCTCAGCCGTCCATTGGAACCAAGCCTTTGCTATAAATCAACCCCCTCATAAGCCATTAGCATGCATTGAGCTTCAAGTAACATTATTCTGCCAAATTATCATTAGCATGCATTGATCCTCAAGTATCCACATGCTGTTGAAATATCATTAAAGCCTTTGCATCCTTCATTCTAGCATCTTCATCTTAATGTTATGCTATAGAAGTGAGCACCCAACATTCTTCCAACAACAATCCTTCAAAATCTTGCATGCTCATGTGAGGTGGAGAAGAGCAATGGAGATAAATCAAGCATAGCGTGGAGATCGGTTTGCATTTACATTTGTTATTTTGATTTTCATGTTGTCTTGTGCTTCATTGTGCATTGCTAGGGTTTTTATCATTGCTATTTATTTATTTGCCCTGATTTGCAATTTTACCCTAACTACAAAAGCAAATCAAACACATCAGACATGAGAGCGAAGACACCCTAAGTTTGGAGAACCATTTCTAGCCCCAAGCTTAGGCAAACATAAGAAGACACTTGATAGTCATGCAAAATGCTGAGAAGACAGTAAAGAAGCGCGCAATACACAGAGAAGGCACGAGAGAAATAACACAGTACACAAGGCATACACGAAGAGAAGACATGATTAAACAATTATATAACCCTAACTAGGTGATGGGTGGGTTCATCACTACACGTCACCATCAAAAGCACATAAAACACACAACATGGGGAGAGCTCATCGCTACGTGCCACCACAAAACATGCAAGACACATGCCATGGGGGGATCTCATTGCTACGTGCCATCACTAAAACACACAAGAGATGCAAGGAAGACACATGGAAAACATATGGAACACATGAGCGCTGTAGATTATGTCGTCGACACACTATACATCTTAAACACATCAAACACAAGCGATGGGGGGAGCTCATTGCTACGCACTGCCATCTAAGACACGCCAAACACACCTGACGGTTGAGCTACACTACCACAACAACCAAAGACACACTTAAGGGTGAATAACTCAAGATCCAACCTCGCCTCTGCAGGGAACACACAATCTCGCCTTTCACAAAAGGGATTTAAAAACATACAACCTCACCTGCATCGTGGATATGCCTTATGGTGAAAAGGAAGCATGTGCACAAAGTATACAACCCCACTTACATCGCAGAAATGCCTTACAGTGAAAAGGAAGCATACGCAACACACAAAGACAAAGTACACAACCCCACCTGCATCTCAGAGATGCCTTATGATGAAAAGGAAGCATACACCACACATTTTATCACAATGTCTAAGATATCCAAGCATTTAGCAAAATCTATGCCCCCACCTTAAAGTGGTTGATCTCGTTTGTCAGTAGCAATCACGTTTAAGGTAAGGTTGTGTTGGTTTTTCTTCTGAATCAGCATTAGGGTTTGCCACTTCTAATGCACAGGCAGATTCAGCCAACTAAATACAGGAGGTTGCGTGAGCTCCTCCCCTTCACTTCTGGTTCTGCCGCACCAAGGGGGGTGTCCCTATTTGATAAAAGTATAACCTTGACTAGCTCAATGACAGAAGGATTTAACTTGACAGCAACAGGCAGAATACTCTCATGTATGGACCAAGATTTGTGTAACAAATCACAAGGTTGGCAACATTCTTGGACATGATGTCTGGTTGGGTATGAGAGCATGCAGGGATCCTAATCCTACTCCTACAACTAATAGGTGGAAGGATGAAATGGTTTGATTTGATTTTTGGATGCAAAGCTGGACATGGTATATAACCTCAACACAGAGCTAGATTGGTGCCTATCCAGGGCTTGGAGTCAGTAGACATACACCTGTGAATGATCAGCATAAACAACTAAAATTGGATTTCAGGGGGATATACATGATATCTGCCTTACAGATATCTCCCAATACAGAGTGTTAAGCTGTCTATACTTATGGCATCCCTATTGCAGTATACCCTTCCCAATATTCAATTTGAAAACAGTTTAATCTACCCCTTGAGCAGAAGTTAAAAGATTAAACATTCAACACAGGAATTCTATGTTCTAGAATCTCAGACATTCCTTGAATGCCTAGACTCAGAAGAAAGATACATGCAAAACTGGAGACAGAATTAGCATAACACATGCAAACATAGCATTATTCATATAAAATTGACCATGAAATCAGTGGATTCATGCACAAATGTACAACAGGAGATACATAAACTCGCAAGTTTTGCTGCACAGAGCAACCAAAACCAGTTATATCTTATTACAGAGCCAAAATGTCCAGTTTTCAACAACCAAAACAATGGTAACACAGTCTGCTTATATCGGCCAGAAAGTGTACCCATAGCAATTAATTACATGATTTTTACAAAAAACCGCCAGATACAGCCCATGAGAGATGGCGCCCATAAGTTATCAATGCAGTAGGCAGGAGAGTTGACAGGGGTGGCCTCGAGCCCTGTGCCACCATCTGGAAATCTTCATGCTAAAAATCGGGTAGTTTAATCACTTGTACTGTTGCCCACACCCCTGCTACAATCGCCATTGATGGCTCAACCACCCGCGACCTACTTGGAAACTGTCGCACTGTTCAAAATGGAGCTTCCCGCCAAGAAGCGCTTCCTCGCAGGTTCAAAATAATGTAGGGAGATTAATCCCACATGCATAGTGAGAAGACCACTTCAACGTTTTATAAACATGGCCACAAACATACTAAGTGTCGAGTACTTTTGCCGCGCTTGACACACAAGCCCTCGCCCAAAGCTAAGCCATTGGCTTGCCCCAAAAAACTCTCGCCGATCTATCAAGTCTCTCCGATGGCAAACAAAACACACCCTCCGTTGCCGTGACTCCCTCCATCGGAGCATCCAAAAATCCTCTGGCCGACCTCATGTGTTACACTAATGAAGCTCATCGCAATCCCCTGTCGGCCAGACCAATCCCATCGGCCAACCCAAAAGCAATGCTCGCCGACAACAAAAGTCACGCCGATGGCAACTTGGCTTCCCATCTCCGTCGGTGTGACTTAGACCGTCGGAGCAAGACCACAAACCTATGCCGATAGCTGCCATCATGCCGATGAAACCAAAAACATAAAGCTTTGAACCATTGAACCGGTTCAAATAGATGGTTCAATGGTGAGGTTCAACACTGAGGTTTGCCGGCGAGGTTCAAACCGAAAGTTCAAAGACACAATCGGAGCACTCAAAAAAACAAAACTTTCGCTGATGGACAAAACATGATGACCCCTTCCTTAGGAAAGATGAAGGGGAGCCAAAACTCAGAACCTTTTGGATTTTTTGGGAAGGTGCCTGCATGAAAAATTGCTCGGAAACTGACAGTCAATTCAGGCACCAACAGTGGCTCTGATTGGGGACGTGCAGGTGCAAGACTGTAGTGAGAACCCTAGATCTCTGGGATGCAGACCAGTCCCCTATCCATTGGGCACAGAGTCAAACTTGCACCAATCTGCATCACCAAACACATTATTTTAAAATAAACATGGTGGCCCAGGGCCACCAAAAAGGAAAAACCAGACTTTTCCTTTGTCAAACACCTAATTTTTTTTTGATTTCTTCAAATGAAGCCTAAAAGCATTTAACTGTCTGCAGCAAGCCCCTTGGCAATTATTTGTGCTGCTGCTCATTTCTTTTTCTTCAACAAATCTACAGCTAGCTTCATCAACATATATAATTATCAGTTGTAGAATGTCATCATCATATGAGTCACTGATGTTGCTTGGAAAAATAACAGACTCACATGAAACAAATGAATCCACATCAGAATTTTGTCCTTCCTCAAAAAATAAGAGCTCCTCTGTATCAAACATGCAATATTCAGGCACAAGCAACATCTCATAATCAAATTTATCTTGATGAACATACAGATATCCATCATCATCATGCACGGCAGTTTTGTCATTAATGTCCACCTGAAATGTCTCAAGAGAAGGCAGAAATAACTCAGAATGTAGCCCTACACTGAAAGCTTCATAGTCACCCCTGCAATCAACACTATCCCCAACTGTATGAGCACACACAACTGTAATTTTCCCATCCACCTCTGAATAGTGACCTTGTTTTTTATCTTCACCAGTGCCCTGATAATCAAAAGCAAAGTTTTCAACCTCTGCACTATGAAGGTGGCCAAAATCTTCAAGGAAACATTCATAATCAGCATCCAAATATATTTCATTATCTGAAAGGCTCACATATGCATCTGAATGCTGGCAATCACTAGCATATTCACTGCCATCCCTTGAATCAATGTTTTCTATATTCAGAGTGAAGCTCTGCATATCCACTTCATATAAATAATCAGGCATAACTGGATATGCACACTGCTGCAAGACACAACTTCATGTATGTCTCTCATTTGATCAATTGGAGGGCACCTTGTGTCTGCAGGGTTGTCTTCTAAAGGCTGATAACAATCTTTGTTTTCATTATTACAAGATGTGCTTACATTTTCTACAACATTTTCTTCATGCATCACATCATGGCTACACACATTATTCTAAAATATATTTCCCTCTATACAATCATTTCTCAATGCACATACTGGGAGAGCTGAAATATATTCACTTTGATAACTGCTTTGATAACTTGCAGCCATGAAACCTACTGGCATTCCATATTTCTCATTGTTTTCTATGTCCATAGCAAATTGGAAAGCCTGGTGAAGTGTGACTGGTTCTTTATCTCTCAACAGATAACTCATTTCTTCATCAAATGCAGCCAAATAAATTGTCAAGCACAATGCATTATTAGGTCTCATATATTCAGGGATCTGCCTGAGCAATTTAATAAACCTAAGATTAAAGGCTGGAACCAACTCCTCATCTTCCCTTTGGATATTCATAAAATGTATGATTAATGAGGCCACATCAAACCTTTCACCAAACTGCCCTAGGAATGCAACTTCTAAATCTATCCATGGAGAAACTGAACAAACAGGCAGGTCTGAAAACCATATCCTAGCATCATCTTCGAATGACTGAACAAAGAGTCTCATTACTACATCTTCATCCTCTACCTCATAATCTTCTATTAAATTACAAAATCTTTGCAGATGTTTGTTTGCCGATTCAGAATCTGATCCACTATATTTTGGCAAACATATTCTAATTTTATTGGGAATAATATTTGGGTAACCATATATCCCTGTGAAATTTAGGGCTTTATATCTTTCAATAAAGAATGGTCTTCTCTGAGAGCACGACCAGGCTTGCTGTTCTAAACTCAACATTTTGAATCAAAGATGAATACCTGGATATATGTTGCAGCATTGATAGGTTCTTTCAACAGAGTCGCCACCTCTCAGAGAGAGGACAGAATGTCAGCAAGGCACTTTTGTTTTTTGGATTCATCACCCCAGCAGAGCACCACATGGTTCCTTTTTGCTACAACAACTTCACTAGAAACTAGATTTTCCAGCCCTCAGGTTACTTGACTCTCTCTCTCCCCAGCAGAGTCGCCAATTTTTGTTGGTGACTCGGATGGGCACACAGATATTTCACCAGGGAGGACAAACATAACAATTTTCAAATCACCATCCCTAGCGGAGTCACCATTTTTGTTGGTTTTTCTTCTGAATCAGCATTAGGGTTTGCCACTTCTAATGCACAGGCAGATTCAGCCAACTGAATACAGGAGGTTGCGTGAGCTTCTACCCTTCACTTCTGGTTCTGCCGCACCAAGGGGGGTGTCCCTATTTGATAAAAGTATAACCTTGACTAGCTCAATGACAGAAGGATTTAACTTGACAGCAACAGGCAGAATACTCTCATGTATGGACCAAGATTTGTGTAACAAATCACAAGGTTGGCAACATTCTTGGACATGATGTCTGGTTGGGTATGAGAGCATGCAGGGATCCTAATCCTACTCCTACAACTAACAGGTGGAAGGATGAAATGGTTTGATTTGATTTTTGGATGCAAAGCTGGACATGGTATATAACCTCAACACAGAGTTAGATTGGTGCCTATCCAGGGCTTGGAGTCGGTAGACATACACCTGTGAATGATCAGCATGAACAACTAAAACTAGATTTCAGGGGGATATACATGATATCTGCCTTACAGATATCTCCCAATACAGAGTGTTAAGCTGTCTATACTTATGGCATCCCTATTGCAGTATACCCTTCCCAATATTCAATCTGAAAACAGTTTAATCTACCCCTTGAGCAGAAGTTAAAAGATTAAACATTCAACACAGGAATTCTATGTTCTAGAATCTCAGACATTCCTTGAATGCCTGGACTCAGAAGAAAGATACATGCAAAACTGGAGACAGAATCAGCATAACACATGCAAACATAGCATTATTCATATAAAATTGACCATGAAATCAGTGGATTCATGCACAAACGTACAACAGGAGATACATAAACTCGCAAGTTTTGCTGCACAGAGCAACCAAAACCAGTTGTATCTTATTACAGAGCCAAAATCAACAACCAAAACAATGGTAACATAGTCTACCTATATCGGCCAGAAAGTGTACCCACAGCAATTAATTACATGATTTTTACAAAAAACCGCCAGATACAGCCCATGAGTGATGGCGCCCATAAGTTATCAATGCAGTAGGCAGGAGAGTTGACAGGGGTGGCCTCGAGCCCTGTGCCACCATCTGGAAGTCTTCATGCTAAAAATTAGGCAATTTAATCACTTGTACTATCGCCCACACCCCTGCTACAATCGCCATTGATGGCTCAACCACCCGCGGCCTACTTGGAAACCGTCGCACTGTTCAAAATGGAGCTTCCCGCCAAGAAGCGCTTCCTCGCAGGTTCAAAATAATGTAGGGAGATTAATCCCACATGCATAGTGAGAAGACCACTTCAACGTTTTATAAACATGGCCACAAACATACTAAGTGTCGAGCGCTTTTGCCGCGCTCGACACACAAGCCCTCGCCCAAAGCTAAGCCATCGGCTTGCCCCAAAAAACTCTCGCCGATCTATCAAGTCTCTCCTATGGCAAACAAAACACACCCTCCTTCGCCGTGACTCCCTCCATCGGAGCATCCAAAAATCCTCTGGCCGACCTCATGTGTTACACCGATGAAGCCCATCGCAATCCCCTGTCGGCCAGACCAATCCCATCGGCCAACCCAAAAGCAATGCTCGCCGACAACAAAAGTCACGCCGATGGCAACTTGGCTTCCCATCTCCGTCGGTGTGACTTAGACCGTCGGAGCAAGACCACAAACCTATGCCGATAGCTGCCATCACGCCGATGAAACCAAAAACATAAAGCTTTGAACCATTGAACCAGTTCAAATAGATGGTTCAATGGCGAGGTTCAACACTGAGGTTCACCGGCGAGGTTCAAACTGAAAGTTCAAAGACACAATCAGAGCACTCAAAAAAACAAAACTTTCATTGATGGACAAAACATGATGACCCCTTCCTTAGGAAAGATGAAGGGGAGCCAAAACTTAGAACCTTTTGGATTTTTTGGGAAGGTGCCTGCATGAAAAATTGCTCGGAAACTGACAGTCAATTCAGGCACCAACAGGTTGAAAACTCATGAGGGAACAAGAGCTTTCACAAAGACCATGCCCCAAAGTGACATGTTCTTGCGATCGCCGATTGTTCCCAACAATCACAATAGAAACACACTAGTATTATATGCTAACAATTAATAAACTTTGGTTAGAAAATCTTAGCTAAGATAACAACCAAATCATTTTGTGAACAATTAATACAGAAATAAGGCAACATACCACTTAATAAACCAAGGCTACACTCATGGGTTCAGATCTGAGTATAGTTGTTAGATTATACTTTAGGTATCTCAGAACTGAGTGTAGCTACAAGGTGAGATAAAAAAACATTCCAAAGTGCCTAGAAGCAAATTTAGAGTATTGCTAAGGTTTGTTACAAGAATTTCACAACACTACACATGATCATATCACAACACAAAGTGATTCTACTAGTCAAGCATCAGTAACATATTAACCCATTCTTTATATATGGACTAGGTCCATTTTTGTTTTCTTATTGAGGGACACATCATCCTTATCAGTAGTTTTTTTGTCTTCATCTGCCGACTAGTAGAGCCACAAGTTCAACGGAAGAATGAATTCATGAAAAATGAGAGAGGAGACAAAAGTGACTTAGGGTCACAACGTGGGAAGATTCCCCCAAGATAACCTCGACAACATTATGCCCCCAAGGCACCACACACAACAATTGTAACAAGAGAAGAGTAGAAGAATAAAGAAACAAATAGAAGTAATTTCACAACGGAGGCGGTCTCCATGTATCCTTGACCTTACAAGAGTATCAAGGGTCATCCAAAGAGACCTTAACAAATAGTTAATACTACATGGGGGAACACAACACTATCAACATATATATCTAGGATGAGGCCACTCTTGAGAGAAATTGGAAGAGGTGCTACATCGAGTGTGGCAAAAATGAGGGAGAAATACTTGCAGTCTCACGGTGCTTGATTCTTCTGATGCTTCATCTGTTGAAAAAGTACCTAACAGGATATTTCTTGGCGAACAATTTATGTCTATCATCTCAGGATATATCAAATTGAGCATTGGACTTGTTGATATTGTGTTAACATTAAGAGTAGGACAATGATAAGCTTTGGTGGTCTTCAAAGGATGGTATCCAATACCAGCCGAAGAGCTATGTGTAACAACTTCTAAGGGCACTTTGATTCCTTGTTGTTTTATGCCACAACCATTACCTACATAGTTACAGTTTTTGTAAAGGATTTAAATTCCATGACCATATAGAGACTCCATCTTTTTAGAATAAGGCAGGGCCTGATAAGTCTCATATTCTGTAGTGTAAGTGAAAGTATTGTCTTTGTTTACTACTAAAGAAACTTTAGGTTTCTTAGGTATTTCAAAATATTTCTTGGATGGGATCGAGGCAACTTTTGATGTTTCAAGATAAGAGTTATTAATTTTATATTCCCCCATAAAGGAAGGTGTAAAATCTAATGAACCCCAATATCACCAAGAAGTGCATTCGATGGTGATTTAGAATCTTGCACACTATTATCTACAAGAGGTATTGATGAATCAGATTTTAAGTTATTGAGAAGTTTGTGATTGATAACTTATTTTTCCGTCTCAACTTGTAAACAACTTTTCGGATTTGGGTCGACTTCAATGGTGTGAAGTTTATTTTTGTAAATGAACTTTACTGATCAATGAAGGGTAGACATAACTACCCCCATGGCATGAATCCACGATCTACCCATAATGGTGTTATATGAAAGCGTAGCGGGCATGACATGGATAAGGGTAGATAATGTCATAAGTCCAGCCTTTATGGGTAAAGTTATGGTAGGATTTGGTGGATGGATAATAGGATTTGATGGATTAGGATTAGGATTATCCCATGGTGGAGGGATGAAAGGGGTTAATGGACTAGAATTAAGAAAGTTAGAGGAAGATGGTAATGAAGGGATTGAAGGGGTTGTTGGATTGGTGAATGGATTGCATGGTGGTGTGGGGATAGGACTAGTAGGATCTTGTATGGGTATTTGATTGGATGATGAGGTAGGGTACCCATAGGATGGATAAGCTAGAGTGGTATTCCCCTTGTCAAAGGTACCATAAGGACTTAAGGACACTTGATTTTGGTGTAAAGGGTAACTTAGATTTGTGTGTTCTTGTTGTAAAGGAACTTGATAGCCTTGTGAATGGGTTTGATGATGAGTTGAAATGTTGGAATAGGGAATTGGATGCTCTTGGGCTGGATTACCATATGACATGTTTTGATTTGGATTTTGAAGTGTATATGACCCAAGGGGAGGATTACCATATGACACGGTTTGATTTGGATTTGAAGGTGTATGTGACCCAAGGGGTGGATTACCATATGACATGGTTTGATTTGGATTTTGAAGTGTATGCGACCCAAGGGGTGGATTATCATATGTCATGGTTTGATTTGGATTTTGAAGTGTGTTAGGACAGTAAAAATTTAAAAATTTTACTGTCCTCTCACTCCATCATATTTGAACAAAATCCTAAAAAATATCCCAAAAAATCATAATAAAAATTTAATTCATCTCACAAGGTGTCTATAGATGAGCAGTGCTAAATTTCTTCAAGGTCAATCTATCGGCAAGATGTTGTGTTACTTACACCGATACATAAGGAATCATTTGAAAATAACCATCGGCATGAGAATAGAGATCGGAAAGAGATTTATAGAAGTTACCGATGGAGTAAGTAATACCGATGACCTTACATCGGCAAGATAACCAAGTAGTCATACCGATCGGTGTGACTAATAACTATCGGAGGATCCTTCGAAAGCTGCCCCGACGGTATATATCATACCGATGAAGTATTTCGGCAACAGTTTCACCGAACATCCTGCGGGGGCAATGAAACAAATAGCCATCAGCAAGAAATAAGTTATCGGGATGAGAAACAAATAGGTCTCTGATACTCAATGTCTTGGCGAAAAGAGGGTCTTCGGTGAGACTCACAGCGATACAAAATCTATCGGGATGACTCAACATATCGGGACAAAGGGATTAAGTCTTACCGATTCATATGTCACGGCGATCAAAAGGTATCGGTGATACTTTAACATACTCTGCCCGATAAAGAATATGAAAGAACCATCGGTGAGATGATACGGATCGGGTTATTTTTTGAAAGCTATCCCGATAGTGTGTTTCATTCCGATGGGTATACTCTAGCGGCAAGACATTAAAATAGTCATTCCGATCCAAAGTAATATGACTATCGGTGGGACAACAAGAGTCGGGGAAACATAATTATGTTATCTCGATAGTATTAATCATCCCGATAAACAAATCATATCGGTAAGACTCATTACATCGGAGTGAAATCTAAATCATATGGCGATGAAGGAAGTCGTGCCGATGGTCGCGCCCACTTGAAGATATGACATTTCATAGCGTCGGGAATACAAATAAGGGGTCACGCCGATTGATTGTTCGCACCATAAAAACATTAAGGTCGCCCAGACATTTCAAAATTCACACCGATAAGAGGAGTTATGGCGATGTGACATTTCACAGCGATGAACATTGAATTGATCAGATGATTAAATACAAACGGCTACGAAATTTCTATGATCATTATATTTGCAAAAAACCGTCCGAGAAGAGAATACAGAAGAGCTCTTAAGGCAAAAGCAGAGGATTCCAATTCCAGCCACCAAACGACAGGTACATATACACAAACCACTGTATAGCCTGTATTTAAATTCTCTGCCAAAGTTTTAAAATGGAAATTCCGGGGAAGGGAAAAGGCAGAAAGTTACAAGGGGAAACCAGTAAGCCTAAGAAACAAAAAACTGAACAAACCCCTGAGGAGAAAGTAAAAGAAAGAAAACTGAACCAGGACCTAATTGATCAATTGCCTGGGTCAACTCCCAAGGCCAGAAGGTCTGCCCAACTCAAGGCAGAAGTGGAGAAATTAGAAGATAAACACAAACGCCTGGGAGATATCTGGACCCCAATTCGGGGATATGAACTTTTCAGATTCCACTACAATAGAAGGTTTAGGAATGCTCCTGTGTCAAACCCATGGCACATGACTTTAGGAAAACTGGTTATACCCAATGTATTCCTGAATGTGGAACTCCTTTAATTACTTGCCAGACATTATAATTCAAACCTGAAAGCCATCTGCAACCCACAGGGAGAACCAATTGTGCATTTGTCAAAAAATGCTATTTGTGAGGTTTTTGATTTAGATGATTTATGCACTGTCCCTATCATCTATGAAGATCTGGATAAGGAGTATTGGAGAATGGACACAACTTACAATGGATGGAGGTTGCCCATTCATAGGCCCAGGGTTGGAGGAGAAGTGATGCCCTTAACTGAAAATGATGGCCCTCCCTTTCATGTAGCCATATTTGAACCATACATACAATATACCTATTTCTTTGTAGGCCAAATCCTGGGTTTAGAGGTCCCTGATTTCATGACCATTCCTCTGATGGTCATAGCCTCAGACATTCAGTGTCATAATGCAAGGCAATTTGATTATGCTTCCTATATTGCTAATAGAATGGACTCTGGTCTATCTGCAATAAAAAACAGTGCTCCAGCATGCTCTTTTGAGCATTACTCAATGCTTATGCACATGGTGTTATATTATGGCCAGGAGGTAGGGTTATGGCCAACTGAGTTTCAAGTTGTTGCTGCAGATAAGAAAGGGGAAAAGATACATGTACAACTGTGGACTAGAATTTGGGAAAGTAGATATGCCCATTCCAGCTATGCTCAATTTGAAGAGCATTGTGTAAAAGTACTGTATAGGTATTTTAATCACCCCTGTGAATATTCAATTTCAACTGAAATAAAAAGATTCCTCAGACCAAAAGATTTTGGTGGCCCCCCTACTTTCACTCATAATTGGGGAGACTGGTATTGCTTTGAGGATGCTACTATGATCAGAGTTTATGGTTTTGAAGATGTTCCATTCATATTGCCCAAGACTGTCCCTGACAGGCTTGCATATCTGGAGATAATCAGGCAAATGCATTGTTCAAATGTGATGCATTTGAGTTCACATGACAAACAATCATTTATGCCTAGCACCTTATGTTTTGGAGATTTTACTGTAGTTTCAAAAGAAGGTTACAATCTCATTATGGATAAATTGATGCATTATAACATGATGACTGCTGAGATAAGAAAAGGATTTGACCCTGAAGGCTTTATTGATTTTGCAAGAAGAAAACAGAATCTCAATGGATACATGCACATACATTATCCACATGATGATGTCATTAGAAATTTAGAAGAAGCAGAAGTCAAATTGGTGGTAGAAAAATATAACAGGGATCTAGATGAAAAGAAAAAGCAGTTAGCAGAAATTGAGGTTGTATCCTCTGAAGATGAAGAACTGACAGGGCAAGAACAGCCACCAAATAAAAAGGTAGAGATGTCCAAGAGGAAAATGCAACAATATCAGCCTCCTGTCGTACTACATGATGAGGAGGGGTCTGCTGATGAGGATCCACGTCAAACAACCTATGATTCTTTCATTTCAGATGATAAGTTTATTCAATCAAAGGAATTTAAATCATTTTTGTATAAATACAAAGGGAAAGAAATCAGAGAGTCAGTAGATGACGTCTCTGCTGATAATGAAAAACAACTATTAGACATGCTGAAGGAAACAATAGATAAAGAGATGCAAGACATGACACCTAGCAAGGGTAGACAGTTACTTAAAGATGCAGGGGTCATGATTTTTCCTAGTTTGGACTTAAATTCTGCTTTGGTTTTTGATAGTTTTTTGAACAACACAGATGATAAGTATAAACTTACTCCAGAAGGAGTTAATGAAGTATATATGGGAACAAGGTATAACAATGATGAAAATTCCTTGATGATATGGGCATTATACCCTCCCCATAAGAAGACGGCTATCATTGATACTGAAAAGACTTTTGGCCACGTTATGACTTTGAAAGCAGGGGAAACTGACCCTATAATTACAGCAGACATAGGTATCAATGTTGCAAAATTGAATAAAGCGCAAGCTCAAATGTTGATCAAAGAAAGAGATACATACAAATTGAACTGTGAAAGACTGACAAAAGAAAATGATTACTTGAAGGATGCTGTTAAGAGTACTTTTGGCCAGTCCACAAAAAGAATAACTCAAGGTGAGAGCTCACAGGGCATTCAAGTGTTATCCCCTGATAAGGCAACCCAAATTCAGATGGATGCATTTGTTACAATACTGCAGAGCAGGTATGCAAACATGGTGCGGTGGTTAAACCAGTTTTTGAATAACTTCTCAGAGAATCATAAAGCAGTTCAGGAACATGAAAGACTTGAAAAGAGAATACGAGAAAAATTGACTGAGATACAAAACAGGAGTGCTGCTGATAGTACAGATATCTCTGATGCAAAAGCATTTCTCAAACAGCATCAAAATTACTATGACAAACTTAAAGCTGATGCTAAGGAAGGAAATGATGCCTCAAATGCAGGAGTGCCCAGGATATTTAAAGACAATGGAGAGGTGAAGAGCAAGGAAGAATGGATTATGGATTGTCAAAGTATATTACATAAAGCCACAGGAGCTCTGAAAGACAAAGCCTCTGCGTCTAAAGAAGTTTGCAAACAATTGGAGAGCATGATTACACTTGACATAATTACCAGAAGTGCTGTTCACCTTACTGATTCTCATCGTGAGCAGGATTACTTGGATTACTTGGCAAAAGTCTACTTGTGGCTAAATAGAGCCTAATCATAATTATGTTATAATTGTTAGTGTTTGTTAAAGTTCCCAAAAGACTTATTGAAGAGTTATGACTCTTCATAGAAATATCTATATAAGTCCAAACAATCGATGCTGAGAGATCATCAGCAGTAGCATATATTCAGATATATGATATATACAATGTTTCAAAATGACTATGTTGCATATTTTATTTGAAGAAGAAGTTTGAAGTTCTCTGATTCAGTGGTTCTGCTTTGGTATCAGTTGTTTGTTAAGATTATCAAATTGTGTGGCTGTCTCCATTTCTACATTTCCTTGATATTCAGATTAAACGTATCAAGTATATATTTGATCTGTCAATACACATTTGCTATATCTGTGTGATTAAATAAGTTGGTATCCATTTGAGGAATTAAACCCTTCTGATTTAGTTACAGTAGCCTGGAAGTATTAAGCTTGGATTACTAAGTAGGGCCATACAATTAGACTGCCATTCTGTCTCCAGTAAAATATTATCTGTTGATCTTGTTCATTCATTTCATTTGGTTCTTTCAAGTAAAGATTAAAATACCTTCTGGTGAATTACAAGATATCTGATTTTATTTGGTTGGATTATCAAGAAGAGTTTGTCATCCATTTACTTGCACGTTTATACAAGTTATAAACCAAAATTGTGCCGAACAACTAGAATTATTACCATTAAGAAACCATTAGTCCTGGTCCTTCAAACTGACTCTGTTACCCAACAAGGCATTAGTCTTACTTTACTTAAAACCTTTTACCTTGATATTGCTTATACAATTTCTACCAATTACTCATTAGACATTAAACCTAAAGTCAGTTAGCAAGTATTTCATCTATCCTACATCTTGTGCCACTGTAGATAGATTTAGTTAGTCCACGCATTCATATTCAATCTGCTTTAATTTTCCAAGGTTTACCCACCTAGGTGTAGCAGGACCTAAAGCGAAGGAAATCAACCAACCTTGAAGGTTGATTTCGTCAAGTTAGTTCAGAAACGTTGCCAATCTAAACATAGAGCTTGGCATCCCCTTAGGATTGACAACTTGCATTTCTGAGACCTAACAAAGTGTATGTGACCCATGGGATGGATTACCATATGACATGTTTGGATTTTGATTTGGAGGTACTTGTAATCCAAGAAGTTGATTGATATATGACATGTTTTGATTTGGATTTTGAGGTATTTTTGATCCAAGAAGTGGATTACCATATGACATATTTTGATTTGAATTTTGAGGTACTTGTAATCCCATAAGTTGATTGATATATGACATGTTTTGATTGGAAGATTGTGGTGCTTGTGGTTCATGAGGTTGGTTAACATATGTCATATTTTGATTGGAAGATTAGGGTACTTGTGACCCATATATCATATTTTGATTTGGATTTTGAGGTGCTTGTGATGGTGTCACTTGAGGAGGATTAACATATGACATATTTTGATTTGAAATTTGAGGTGCTTGTGACACAAGTGGTTGATTGACATATGTCATGTTTTGATTGAAAGATTGTGGTGCTTGTGATGGTGTCACTTGAGGAGGATTAACATAGGACATGTTTTGATTTGAAATTTGAGGTGCTTGTGATGGTGTCACATGAGGAGGATTAACATATGACATGTTGTGATTTGAAATTTGAGGTGCTTGTGATGGTGTCACATAAGGAGGGTTAACATATGACATGTTTTTATGTGAAGTTTGAGGTGCTTGTGATGGTGTCACATGAGGAGGGTTTTGTTTGATCATATATGATGGTGTGAGAAGGGGAACGTTCCTGTGATGTGGTGACATTTGAAAGAGCGAAGTCTTTTGATGTTGGGGGTGCATATAATGGGTTTGCAATTGAGTTTGTGGATGATGCTAGATTAGAGTTATGTGTGGGTGTTATGGGTATAGTAAGTTCTTTGGTTGATATGGTTGGGATGGAAAGAGGACGTGGGTTTCCCATAGCTGAAAAAGTTGTGTTAAACAAATATTATTCTTTGATTGTTGAGGTGTCAAAATTACTAGGTAATTTAGCTCCTTGTTGAGCAAGCTTGAGGAAAATATATCATGATCTGAGTTTAAGAATCTTTCTATGATTGCTAAGGTATCAGGATCTTGTTGTGCTTCTATTTGGTCTTGTGAAACTTGATGGGATGTTTGACCAAAGTCATTTTGTGTTACTTGACTAGATGCACCTATTGTGTAACCCTTAGGAAGAAAAACATGAGGGTTAATTCCAGTGGTAAATTGTGTAGCATCTATGAGAGATGGGGGATTGTTTTGGGGATTGTTTTGGCTATTCTCCATGGCTTGATGCTATTGGCTTCTGGTTTGAGGCATAGTACTTTCAGATTTGAGGTGACAATGATTTTTGAGGATGAATGGGATGTTGTTTGGACTCTTGTGACAAAGTTGAGACTCTAGGATGTTGTTGTTGATTGATTGATTTGGATTGATTTTGGATGGAGGATAAAATCTAGAGAAATACCTGATTTGATTGGGGTTTTGATTATCTTCCAAGAGATATACTCATGACCTCAAGGAAAGATAGATAGGATAGTGATTTAGACCAACCAAAGATAAGATGTACTCCTAAGCTAGCTAATGTCACTAGATGATTGGATGATGATTGGGTAAAATCAGGGCTTGCTTTGATTGATAATGATGTTGATAAATCCTAATGTCTCAAAAAGCTCTAAAAGTCCAAAAGATGATATGAAGATGGGTGAAATTGATTGGATGACTGATAATCTGAAGGTATTGATTTGGATGAAGTCAGGTTTGCTGCTAAAATGGATTGGAAATGCACGGTTTGAGACTGATTTACTTGTTTGTAATGTTTTTAGGGGATTTTGTTGATTTGTGAGACTTTCTTGGTGATAACTAGTGAATCCCTAGGTGGCACAAGATCCACACACGTAAAACAAAGAAGACAGTAGTTTTGACTAAACTTTTGAAGGTCATAGGCTTGTCCTTAACATCAAAATGTTAAGTGGCTCTTTTATTGGTATTTGACATTGAAAACACACTGAAAACACACATTACAACCCTAATTTATTCAAGTAAGGAGTATCTGCATAACTTGGGCCCATGACTAAATACTGTAGGATCGACCTCTCCAATGCACAAAGTGTCCTTGTACATTGGGGGCTTTCCACTCTCAAGAACCAAGAGATAGAGTTTTGGTGACAGGCTCGATGGCACGTGCACACCTTCACTCTCTCGTTTTGGAGACTTTGTCATCCATGGATTTCCCTATAATTTAGGATGGTACATGGTGAGTAACTTCAAGCATGATACTGTACTTTGCACCAAGCTACATAGATGGCCAATAAGGACTCTACGCTTCTAAAACAAGGGTTCGTAGTGGAGGTACTCTGTAAATACCAATCCGTCTACAAGTGTTAGTCAGGAATGTTAGTTAAGACGCTCGGACCAACCCTGCACCCCTATCTTGGTATCACCCAAGCTTTGGGATTTCACTAAACACGACGATGATTTGATTGAGGTAGAGCTTTCACTCCCCCCCTTTATATAGCCCATTAGAAAAAATGTGCTGAAGGTCGTCCCTTGGGTGATGAGGTCCCGAGGTAGGCCTTCTCTACTAAAAAAATAAAAATTGGGCCGTTGGTATTTCTTGTACACCCTCGATCACGTAATGTCACGAGGGGAGAGGGGTGGGAGACAAGATTGACTCACAAAGTGCAAGTGCACAAGACACGACAAACAATTTGGTTCAATTTAAAGCACTGAAATCCAAATGTGAATGTTCAATTTTAAAGCACCAAATAGAAATGTGTGAGTTGTTGGTCAATTTTAGAGCACCGAATAAAATGTGAAAGTTGTCTTGTTCATTTTAGAGCACCAAAATAAAATGTGCAAGTTGTTTGTTCATTTTAAAGCACTAAATGAAATGTGTGATTTGTTTGTTCATTTTAAAGCACCAAACAAAATGTGTATTTGTTTGTTCATTTTAAAGCACCAAACAAAATGTGTATTTGTTTGTTTTTTGCTTTTTTTTCAACGCCACATGCTACACAAAGTTAACTTAAAAGATTAAATTAAATGCTAAAGTTAGTAACTAAAAAAAAGAAATTAAATGCTATAGTTAAAAAAAAACTAAAAGATTAAATTAAAAGCTAAACTAAAAAATAAATTAAATGCCATAGTTAACAAAAACTAAAAGATTAAATAAAAAAAGTTAAACTAAAAAAGAAATTAAATGTTATAGTTTAACAAAGATTAAAAGATTAAATAAAAAACTAATGACTAAATTAACCACCCAAAAATTTTGTTTTGTTTTTTAAATTTTTTTAAATTTAAATTTAAATTTTTTTTTAATTTTCGTTTTTTTTTTTTTTTTTTTTTTTTTTATTTTTGATTTTTTTTGTTGTTTTCAATTTCCCCAAATGATTAAAACAATAAAAAAAACACCAATCTTTCCCATGGTAAAAACAAGTTATATATATATTGCTTTTTCTTTTTTTAATAAAAACCCACGAAAACTATTTAAAAAAATCTAAGTATTAAAAATCGATTAAAAAATATATAAAAAATTATGGAAAAAATCAATTTTTTTTGGTTTTTGTTTTAAATTAACCAGACGTGCCAAAATGTAACCGAAATTTTCATCTAACCTAAATCAAACAGTCACACAATCAAGTAAGGAAAAGATGAAATCAAAACAACTATTGCAAATATTAATAAAACCTAAAACAAATTCCATTCTTAGTACACTCCATTGCTCTCCTCTATTTTGCCTTGGGAGAAATGGCTTACATGAAGCTTGCTCTCATATTTCTTGTTAGCATAATTCACATAAAAAATCGAGTAGAGTTTCATTACATTCTCCGAAGTGTTAGGAGAAAAAAAGCAAAATAGAGGGTTTATATAGATCTTTGGTGGAAGGAAAGTTGGAAAGTTGCCATTTATGCAATTAGGAGATAAATTGAAGTTAACTTATGAAGATTGGAGAAAGTTTCCAAAATCAAGAGATATAAGATAGAGATGCTAAAAGGAAGAGAAGAGTGAGAAATGAATATAGTAAGTGCATTTAATTAATTAAAATACAATTTTAAATAATTAGTGACATGAATAATTAAATAATAAATATTTATTTAATTATAGAAGAAAAGGTAGATAATAAAATTAAATAAATATAAATATTTATTTAATTTGAAGGGGATTAAAAAATTAAATAAATATAATTTAATTTGGAGGAAATTAATAATGATAATTAAATAAATAAAAATATTTATTTAATTTGGAGGAAATTAAAACAATAATAATTAAATAAATATAAATATTTATTTAACTATGGAGTGAATTAACAATGATAATTAAATAAGTATAAATATTTATTTAACTATAGGCAAGATTACCTAGGGCAATTTTTAGTGTCTACACCTAGTGATTATCTACTAGTGTTACCAAAGCCACGAATGTTAAGTTTATCTAGTTTGATTAAAGATGTGTCAACCTTGATTTTGTGTAGTGCATCAATGCTAGAAACATTAAGAGCAGATTTGGTGTCGATTATAGTTCACTTTATAAACTTTTTATTTATTATGACAGAGATTACAAGAGGATCATATTGGTTTTTAACTTCAATTGATGGTAATTCATGTTGTTGAAACAAAATATATGTTTTAGTCATGTGCCTACAGTCTAACAGCTCGATGCTACATGATTTGGCTTAACAATGGGTGGTACAATCACCTTTTGTAAAGCTTCTTGGAGCATTCCATGGTATGTAGGCAATGTTTGTACGAGTTCCCAGAGAGAGATCTTAGTGGGAGTAGCATGAAGCTGCTCAACAAGATCATAATCTTAACCAACATTATGAGTAAGATGAGGTGGTTGAGGAAGCATAGGTTGAGAAGTTGGTAAAGTGATCGAAATCTTTGACTATTATTTACTTTGTTTATTATTTCACATATTGTATGCATGAGTAACCACATTGTAGTTGGGTTGTTGCAACATGTTTTGATACACTTGATTTCCTTGAGTAACTTGTTTTGCAAAATTGAGAATGTAACCTAGGGGTCAAGGTGGTGTTGGAGCACCTTGAACCATAATCACCGGTTTGAAGCGAGGACGTGTATTAGGTGCCTTATGCGTAATGATTTTAAGAACATTAGTACACTTATTCAGTATCCCCTTAGTAGGCTAAATAAGTCTATTAATGATAATTGAATTAACATTATTTTTACTTTGATTAAGCTCAACATCCATCCCCAAAGGATTTAATGTGATAGACCTTTCTTCATCCACCAATGCTTCATATTTTGAAGGGATAGCATTGGAACGAATGGAAGGTAAAGTGTTGTTAAGAGAATTGTTGATGATTGTATCTTTAGTGTTGTCCAAGGGATTCAAACATGCAACCAAATGAGAACTATCCATGGTCTTCACATCCTTAGTGATGTCCAAAGTACTTAAACATTCAACTAAAGGAGAATATAAATAGGATGACTCATGAAATCATCATAATCATCATATGCTTTAGATAGTAGATCCAAGGCATTATAATGATTTGTAGTAGTAATAGAAGAAGAACTATCACAATCATCCTTCTCATGAGTACTCACGAAGATGAATTCAGTGAGATCTTCTAATATTGAAGGGTGGTCACCCATAAGAGTTATAAAGCTATCAAAATCATATATGCAACCAAGATTTTTATATAAAGAGGCTTTAAAGATATCAATATCTAAAACATAAGGATGCATATTAATGAAATTGTAAAAATGTTCAAGATCTTTGATATATGCATGTAAAGAAACCAAAGAGAAATGACATGAAGATGCAATAATGAAATGTCTTGAAAGAGTAGTGTATACCCAGATTTATCTATTTATTCAATACCACCAACATGAGAAACATTTGCACACCAAGACACCAGTTTTAAGAAACTGAGTTTTTGAAGATTTTGCAAAGATCAAAAACACACTAGTGTCACTACAAACTAAGTGATCCTAATATTAAAAGTGCTGCACAAAAGGCAATATAGAAAAAATTAGGATATATGAAAAAGATGTTGAAATACACAATGTGTAATTTCAAACATATAAATTTTCAAATTAAGGGTGTGAAATGATGCAAGATTTTCAAATGAATAATGAAAAATATGCAATAAATCAATGCAATATTTGACTTGAACTATCAACAAGATGCAAATGCTCAAAGCTAAGGGTTCACCAAAATATTATGTGTA
Source organism: Cunninghamia lanceolata (assembly GCA_027924645.1). Taxonomy (NCBI): domain Eukaryota; kingdom Viridiplantae; phylum Streptophyta; class Pinopsida; order Cupressales; family Cupressaceae; genus Cunninghamia; species Cunninghamia lanceolata. The sequence goes on from BSBN01000760.1 coordinate 3,500,619, forward strand.
AAAAAGGAGAATGATGACAACTAGCATGCACACGAAATCGAACCCTCTTTCAAAATAAAATTCAAGGACAAGACCGAGCCAAATCACTACCAAATGAAGGTGGACTCAGCTAAAGATCTTGTACTCAGGAGTGCTATAGAAAGATCAGATTTAATCAAGTCCTTTTATCAAACCCTAGGTCAATAATGCACTAAACCCTAGTTCTATGATGATTTGATTATAACAGAAGATGTACATCAAATCTCTAGAAATCAATTGCAAAGAGAGGATCAGGAAGATGATAGAACCTGTGTCCCAGAAGCAGATGTGTCGAAGGACTATTTCGAGACCACCCAAGTCCTGAATGGTTGAATCTGCAGAAACTGTAAACTGGAGAAATGTTGTAGAGACTGCCCCGATGCTAGATCTGGAGTTAGCAAGGGTAGAAAGACTAGGGTGCCACCACCTAATTCTTACACAAAGGAATATTCCTGAACTATTTTTGGATCTTTAAACCTTGATCTTTGCTCAGTCTTCCTGTATCTTCATATTTCCTGGATCTCACTCCTATAACCTGCACACAAGAAGAAAAGAAGGGGTTTGGGGGTTATTGTGTTTAGGGACATCATTCAAGCTTCCCAACACCGTTGATAGATAAAGAGAGCATGCCCTTGCAGGAAAGAGGCTAAACACAATAACAATATGATGAATCAAATGATGATAAATAACAATAATATCACCTATGTGGTGAAACCCTTAGGAGGATGAATGATCTTCAAATCCTAAGGAGAGATAGATGATAACTTCAAACCTACAACAAAACACACAATGACAACACAAATCTACTCTAGAATCACAATGAATGCTTTGAATACTCTTTATTCTAATGCTCCAAGTTGGCTATCTCACTAGTACAAAAAGAGAAATATATTACTAAAAAACTACTAAAAACTGCTTATAAATGACCAAACATGATCACGTGACGATTAGTAGTTTATTGCCAGTCATTTATAACGCGACCAAATTGATGACTAAACTAGTTTTAGTCATTTATTGGTTGTTTTGATTGATCCATTTGGTAGTATATTTAGTCATTGATTTAGTCATATTTATTCACTGAGCTTGGTCACATGACCATTAGTAGTTTATTGCCAGTCATTTATTTTGTCACATGACCAAATTTATGATGTGACCAAATTTGTGTCAATTGGTAGTATATTTATTCACTGATTTCTATCATCTGGTAGTACATTTAGTCATATGTTTAGTTATATTTATTCACTGATTAAACCATTTTTAGTCATTTATTCATTTTGTTCACTGATTTCTACCTAAAAGTGCTGGAAATGAGACAATGCTTTTGAGGTTTAAACATAAAACACATAAAACATAATCAATCATTCATTTGCACATAATGAAACAACTACTAAGAAGGCAAAATACTAAAATTTCATTGAGAAAAGGTGTTCTTACAGCAGATACAAGATAGAAATATGTTTCTTTGCTTTGAAAAATTTGTTACAGAGTGTGTTTCTCAGTGCTATGATTGAGAAAACTGAGTTACAAATCCAAACCGATCACAAACATTTATCAATGGACGAGCATCTAGAAGTCTTGCTTCCATAAGAAAGTTCTTTGTCTTTTCAGCAACATAGAAGTTTGACTCTCTGGTTACACACTAAAAGCATCAAATCTAACCTTCACAAGATCCCCCAATTCCTCGCTACACTCCAACTTGTCCTTGGCAAGCCAATTCTCCAAAAGGTTTTTTTATTTTGATTTACAACTAATCATGAAAGTTCAAGAGAATCAAATGCATTCAACTTTCTTTTCGTCAATAGAGTACCAAAATACTGGAGAAGAGGTTGTGTTTGCCCTGGTTGTATTGGAACACTGCAATAATATTGGCAACTTCTTTAATAATAATTCTAAGGAGTATGACATTTTCCTTGCTTTTTCAAACTTAAAAATATTTGCATAGTGTGATTTACTGGATCTACTATCAGCAAATATAACTTTGATGAAATCCAAAACTACCTGGAACTTTGCTATAGTGTTTGGCATACGAAGAATGCCTTGAGGAGATTCAGCAACAAGTTCTCCGCTTCTTTATACTTCTTCTGAGAAAATAACTCTTGGAATCGTTGGACAACCTACATAGCAAACACTAATATTCAATTACATCTATTTCTTCAAGTTGCAAGAACATAATGATACCAATTTATATTGCTAGTTGCAATCATAAAAATATAATTCTTTCTGCCTAATACTAACTAAAAGAGTATAAATTCAATTTGTCAAAAATACTCTTTCCCTTGCCAGTTGAATGTATGCTAGTGAGGAGTCCATTAGGTTCAATTATACATTAATTCCATTTAGTTAATCAAAAAAATGAAAAAAAATGACCCAAAACACTAAAAATAAAAGTGCCAACTGTTCATTGAAAATTCCCCTCAATTTCCTATTTGAGGTTTCAGTCTAAGTACTCAACTTCAAACATATGTCAAGTATTACTAGAATAAGTTCCAAGTGTATGATCATACTAGAGTTCTCAAGAATATTTATAATTTGATATTATGAAGTTGCTTAAATTGCAATAGTACATAAGTATTTTGGGACTTGATCCTCATGCATGCCAAAGCATACATTTTAGGTAGGGACTAAAATATGCAAAATCATAGTTGCTAACACTTACCAGATTTTCTGCCCCAGGAAGGTTTCCTCTTTTAACAAGATTCATAGCAAGCTCAAGGTTGTTGAGCTGGAGAAATGCAACAAGCACATTTGTTAATACATGAAGAGATTTAAATTGAAAGCACAAAAGTTTTAGTCAAATACATACATAAGGATATAAAAAATCACCTATCCACTAACAAAAGGAACAATTGTAGCTTCTTTGATAGTTTCAAGCAATACTTGCCCCCTCTAATTGACAACAAAGAACCCACCTACTGTAGTTGCTTCAGATGTTAAAAAGATTGGATCAGGACTGATCTGATTCCTGTAAACTATTGTTGTTGTTTCTAAATCATAAACAAACAGAAGTCCCATCTTTGTAATGACATATATCAGACTATACTTGTGTGATATCTGTTCAAACTAGAGAATCATGTTAGGAGACCAATATCTCAATTTGTCCCTACAGCATAGTCATTAGAAAATCATTTTCAAGAACATAATTCTATCAATGAAAATCTTACCTACATGGATACTAGAAAATCATCTACAAAATCTGGTGGGAAAAATAGATACGCCTATTTTTTGTGAACCCTGGATTACCTGATTAGATTAAAAAAATCCAAAATTACAACTCAAATATTCACTTTCCACTCTCTTTACCAGTGCCATACAAAATAGCAAAATGACAGCTTTATGACTCATTGGAATTTTTGGTTCAAATACTATACTTCTTGCTTGGATTACAATTGAGTTAGTAGATCTTGTTAATATTAGTCTAGAATCTATCCTTAGGAGCAGAGATGATGATTCTCAATTCTGCTACCTTACAGGTATCTCTAGTACTATTAGTAGTATTATTTCCCTTCTATAGAGCTGCTCAATCCCAAGTTACTAGTGACTATGATGCATTGATGGCTTTCAAGGCCTCAACTGATATAAATAATAGAATTACCTCTTGGAAAGTCAATGATCCCTGCACTGGGAGATGGTTTGTTGTGCATTGTGAAAATAATAGGGTGATTCATCTTGTACTAGAGGATGCTCATCTTGCAGGTCCAATAGACTCGTTAGCTGATCTAGACCAGTTGAGAGTCTTAAGCCTGAAGGGGAATTCTGTAAATGGCACCATGCCAAACTTGACCAAGTGGAGAAGTATGAAATTGTTGTTTCTCTCATATAATAACTTTTCCAGATCTCTGTCTTCATCTATCTCATTGTTGGATCAACTTTGGAGGCTTAATTGGTGTAGTCACAGTAGGAGGGTTCATAGAATGAATAATCTGGACCATACAAAAAGAGTAAACACAACAGAAATAACTCAAATAAATGGAACAAATGTAGATTTAGTCATTCAGTATATCATAGAATTCAAATAGAGATCAGTCAGCAACATGTGGGCTTATAATTAGGGCTCACAGGCCTGATTATATACATGCGCAAGATAAAGCTTTGAAGCTCCTCGCAGAAATCTAAACTATCAGATACTACTATGTGAATCACTTCCTAACTGCTTTCCTAAGGATCTATTACATCAATATATATGAAGTCTGGATCATAAGATTCCTTCGCATCGGCCAAAGAAGGTCACAAACTCCAATGAAGAGATGTAACGTGTGTACATGGATAGGTCAGACCTAATTGCATAGAACTCCTCTGGAAAATGAATGGAATGATGTGTTGATCTCTAAATTCTGGATATGATGTAGATGAATGAATGTAGATGCTAAGTCCAGCTCCATAAGGTCTAAAATGCAAATGAACCAAAAATATAGAATCTACTTCTGACTGAACTGCATGAACTGAACTAGAAAATGAAAAGAAACAAACTGAATTGCAAACAAAATGAAATACAAATGTTTTTGGTTGATGCAAGATTGCTCTTGAAGCAGGGATGTTCCTGCATCAGACATCCGGGGTTATTGAAAAAGTGAGTCCCTCACTTTGTTGGGGCTAGAGGAGAACCAAAACAGTCCACCTCAACCTGAGAAATCTAGGATGAATCTTCTTTTGGTTTACCTTTCCACTTCACAAGATATTCTTTGTATTGTCTTCCTCTAGTGCTACGTCCAACTTTGCTGTCCAAAATGTCTTCAATCTGCTCCTGTGCTTGTTGTGGTAACTGCTTATTCAAGTCTTCTTCCATGCTGTCACTGAACTCTGCTTCATGGTACTGATATAGGTTAGCAATGTTAAAAATAGGTGAAATACCCAATGTCTCCGATAATTCCACTTCATATGCATTTCCTGAATCAAATTTCCTGAGTATCTTACAAGGTCCAAACTTCTTCATCTTCAACTTGTTATATGTCCCAACTATAAATCTTTCTTTTCTCAGATATACCGTCACTTCATCTCCAACTTCAAACTCCTTATGTCTTCTCTTCTCATCAGCCTTCTCTTTGTACTTAGTGTTCATACCCTCCAAATGCTTCTTCACTTGATTATGCACTATCTTCATATGATCTGCAAATTCTTCTGCTTTTGCACTTCTCTTTTCTTCCATACTGATATCTCTTAGTTCCGCTACTCCTCTAGGATTCACTCTGGTCACAATCTCAAAAGGTGTTCTTCTGGTACTCCTGTTCACTGAATTATTATATGCAAACTCTGCTTATGAGAGAATCAAATTCCAACTTCCGGCTTTCTCTCCAACCAAACATCTCAACAAGTTTCCCAAACTCCTATTCACTACCTTTGTCTGTCCATTAGTTTGTGGATGAAAAGATGAATTGAACTTCAAATCAGTCTTCATCTTCCTCCAAAGTGCCCTCCAAAAGTATCCAACAAACTTTGCGTCTCTGTCTAAAACTATACTCTTAGGTAATCCATGCAATCTCACAATTTCTTTGAAAAATAGGTCAGCTACATGCACTGCATTAGTTGTCTTCTTGCAAGGTATGAAATGACCCATCTTTGAAAATCTATCAACCACTACAAATATTGAATCATGTCCTCTCTGTGTCTTAGGCAATCTGATCAAAAAATCCATGCTTATGTCTTCGCAAGGTCTCTCCAGTATTGTTAAAGGTTTAGACAATCCAGTATTTTGACTACTCCCTTTTGCAACTTGACAAACTCTACAACTCTGCACAAATCTCTAAACATCCTTATGTATCTGAGGCCAAAAGTAGTTTTCACTCACCAAAGCCACTGTCTTATCAATGCCAAAATGTCTTGCCAATCCGCCACTGTGTTTCTCCTTGATTAAATTATCTCTCATTAAACTCCTAGGTATGCACAACTGATTTCCTTTGAACAACATATCTTCCTGAATGAAATAGTCCAACCACTTGCTCCTATCTGTCACAATAGGCTCTCTACATGCTTTCCAAGGTTTTGCAAAATCAGTGTCTCCCTCATACTTGTTTTTCAATTCATCAAATTACAACACTTTAACTCTCATCTCTGTCAACAAGTTTCTTCTCCTACTCAAGGCATCAACAACTTTGTTTGATTTACCACTCCTATGCTTCAACACAAATGTATAACTCTACATGAACTCTACCCATCTCATATGTGTCTGATTCAACTTACCTTGACTGTTCAAATATTGTAAAGCTTGATGATCTGTATACAACACAAACTCCTTAGGCAACAAGTAATGTCTCCACTTCTTCAAGGCTTGAATTATGGCATAGAATTCCTGATCGTAAACTGAATATCTTCTCCTTGCATCATTCAACTTCTCACTGAAATAAGCTACAGGTCTACCTTCTTGACTTAATACTACTCCAATTGCATTTCCACTAGCATCACAATCTACTTGAAATACCTTATTTAAATATGGTAATGCCAAAATAGGTTGCTTTGTCACTTTCTGCTTCAACAATTCAAAACTTTTATCTACTCCAGATGTCCACTTAAAATCTTTTCTATCACCTCTCATTGTCTCTGTCATAGGGCTACAAATTGAACTAAAATTTCTGATGAACTTCTGGTAGAAACTAGCCAATCCATGAAATGATCTAACTTCTCCAATGCTTTTGAGTGTAGGCCATTCAATAATTGCTTTGACTTTCTCAAGGTCCATCTTCAATCCTTCCACAGAAATCACAAATCTCAAGTATACCAACTCTTCCTTCATGAAACTACACTTCTTGATGTTTATCAACAATTTCTCTTCTCTCAACCTCTGCAAAACTTGTCTAATATGCCACAAATGTTCCTCTTTTGTCACACTAAAAATCAGAATATCATCCAAGTATACAATCACAAACTTACCCAAGAATTTCTTCAAGACTTCATTCATCAATCTCATGAAAGTACTCGGTGCATTTGTCAATCCAAAGGGCATCACTAACCACTCATAAATCCTTCAATTGTCTTAAAAGCGGTCTTCCATTCATCTCCTTCTCTAATTCTGATCTGATAGTATCCACTCTTCAAGTCTATCTTTGTGAAATATCTTGCTCCACTCAAACAATCCATGATATCATCCATCCTAGGTAAAGGGAATCTATACTTAACTATGATCTCACATTCTCCATTCTCCATCTTTCTTTAGTGCTAACACTATAGGTACTGCACAAGGACTCAAGCTTTCTCTAATCAAACCTTTCCTTAACAACTCTTGTATCTGTCTATTCCGTTCTTCATTCTCTACCAGTGTCATTCTATGTGGTACTTTGTTAGACAAACTTGCTCTCGGTATAAGATCCATGTGATGACTGATACTCTTGATAGGTGGCAACCCTTCAGGTACATTATCTGATATGATGTCTTCATATTCTGTTAGCAACTCTCTTATCTCCTTTGGTTGTGATTCTTCAGTCTCTTTCTTCAACGTTTTGGGCTTCTAAGGAATCAAGGCATAACACATATTCTCATGTCTCAAACCATCTAGAAATTTCCTTCCATCTACCAAATAGATTCTAGCATTTCCACATACCACATCTTTAGGATCATCCTCCAATGGAATCAAATTAATTCTCTTTCCATTTTATGTTATAGTGTATAAAATCTTTCTCCCATCATGTATAGATTTTCTATCATATTGCCAAGGTCTACCCAACAAGATATGACATACATCCCTAGGGATAATATCACACAAGACTTCATCATGATAAGATCAAATATGAAATTTCACCAAACATTGTTCACTCACCAATACCTTATGATCATCCTGAATCCATGCTATCTGATATGGCTTAGGGTGTTTCAATCTTTCCAAATTCAACTTAGTCACCATCTCTTCTAAAACTAGGTTATTAGAACTACCACTATCAATCACAACTTTACAACACTTACCTCCTGATTTGCATCTTGTCCTAAACAAACTCTTCCTCTGTGGTGGTTCCTCATTTGTCTCTATTTGAAATAATGCTCTCCTCATCACAAGTGATTCTCCTTTCTTTGGTTTACCAACAGAACAGGGGTCACCTAGTTCAACATGTTCTTCTTCAACATAGGCTGCTTTTCCACTATTTTTTGTCCTCTTACTTGTACTACCTTGATTACATTCAAATGCTCTATGTCCTTCACCTCCACACTTGAAACAAGTACCTCTGAATGTTCTCTTATCCAATCCTCTTCCTTCTCTTCTATACCCTTCATTCCAGTATGAATTATAGTTGCCTCTGGGATGAAAATTTCTGTCATTCCTCTGGTATGCTTTAGCATCTCTGTCATCCTTCTTAAATGGGCTGTCAAACTTGTTCTGCTCTAGAAATGATCTATCTCCTCCAGAATAAGTCCTACTTCTCTGAAATTTACCTCCTCTTCCTCTCCATCTTTGATCATGCCTCTTATTTAGCTTCTCTTCAACTTTCAAGGCAAACTGATATGCTTCTTCCAAAGATGTCATCCTCACCAAGCTTAGTTCCTCTTGAATGTTCAATCCTAGTCTATTGATATATCTAGCCACTTTCTCCTTGCTTACTTCACTATGTCCTATCCTTATGATCATTTTATGGAATTCTTTAGTGTACTCCTTCACATATTTCTCCTTTTGCCTCAGGTTTTGCAATCTTTTCAACAGCTCCAACTCATTGTCAGCAAGTATAAACTGTTCTTCAACTTTGTCACCATCCTATCCCATTTTGTAATCTTTTCTTTTCCTCATCTATTTCTTTCCAACTGAACTTCTTTCCACCATATAGTAGCATGTCCTTTCAACTTTGTCTTTACAAATTTCACCTTCTCCGGATCTTAAACTTCTTCATATTCAAAATATTCTTCCATGTCATTTATGCAGTCAATCAACTCTTCCAGATTCAAATTGCCAGTGTAATTCGGTACATCCACTCTAGGTCTTTTTCTAATCTTTGAAATATCTCACAACATCTTCACTTGATCTGATTCTTCTTCTTCATCACCTCCTAGGGTTTCACCAATTTGTTCAATAGATTGAAATTCTTCTTCATCCTCACTTTCAACATTAGGTCTCGGTATCAATCCTCTTCGCCTATCTTCTTCAACAACATCCAAACGAATTGGCATTGTTTTCATCATTTCCATCACTTCATCCATTCTACCAGCCATTGTTCAAATAACAGCAACTCTCCTCAGCAGCATTCTTCCAAGGATCAAGTGTAAACTGCCTCAGGTTCGGCGATTGGCCTACAAGGTGACAACTGCCTCACAATCGGCGATCGGTTGCAACACAAGTAACCTGCCTTAGTTCGGCGATCTATCCATAGCAAGATCTTACAGAATTCCTTCACCAATTTCGCTCAATTAGCTCCTAAAGATTTAAACTTTCACTCTGATACCACTCGGTGTAGTCACAGTAGGCGGGTTCACAGAATGAACAATCTGGACCGTGCAGCAAGAGTAAACATAATGGAAACAACTCAAAGAAATGGAACAAATGCAGATTCAGTCATTTAGTATATCATAGAATTCAAATAGAGATCGGCCTGCAACATGCGGGCTTACAATTAGGGCTCAGAGGCCTGATTATATACATGCGCAAGATAAATCTTTGAAGCTCCTCGCAGAAATCTAAACTATCAGATACTACTATGTGAATCACTTCCTAACTTCTTTCCTAAGGATCTATTACATTAATATATATCAAGTCTGGATCATAAGATTCCTCCATGTCAGCCAAAGAAGGTCACAAACTCCAATGAAGAGCTGTAACGTGTGTACACAGATAGGTCAGACCTAATTGCATAGAACTCCTCGTGAAAATGAATGGAATGATGTGCAGATCTCTAAATTTTGGATATGATGTAGATGAATGAATGTAGATGCTAAGTCCAACTCTGCAAGGTCTGAAATGCAACTGGACCAAAAATACAGAATCTGCTTTTGATTGAACTGCCTGAACTGAAATGGAAAATGAAAAGAAACAAACTGAACTACAAACAAACTGAAATGCAAATGTTTTTGGTTGATGCAAGATTTCTCTTGAACCAGGAATGCTCTTGCATCATTGATGTGTCAAACAATGGAATCACTGGTACAGTTGCACAATTAAACATTATTAGTCTTCTGGAATTCAATGTGTCTACCAGGGTATGGACATCCATCAAAGCATGAAGGATAGAGGAATTTTGTCATTTATTGTAGTTGCAACTGCCCTAGTAGACATGTATGCAAAATATGGAAGCATTGACAAGGCATGTGAACTGTTTGGCAGAATGCCTCAAAGAGATGTCATCTCATGGAATGCAATGGTTGCGCGATATGCACAAAATGGATTTGTTGGAAAGGCTTTAGAAACTTTCAAGAAAATGCAATTAGCAGGTGTAAAGCCAAATTTGACAACCTTTACCAATATACTCCCTACCTGTGTCAAAATGGGAGCTTTGGAACAGGGTATGGACATCCATCAAAGCATGAAGGATGGAGGAATTTTGTCTTTTGTTGTAGTTGTAACTTCCCTGGTAGACATGTATGCAAAATGTGGAAGCATTGACAAGGCATGTGAACTGTTTGGCAGAATGCCTCAAAGAGATGTCATCTCATGGAATGCAATGGTTACAGGATATGCACAAAATGGATTTATTGAAAAGGCTTTAGAAACATTCAAGCAAATGCAATTAGCAGGTGTAAATCCAAATTTGACAACCTTTGCCACCATACTCCCTACTTGTGCCAAAATGGGAGCTTAGGAACAGGGTATGGACATCCATCAAAGCATTAAGGATAGAGGAATTTAGCCATTTGTTGTAGTTGCAACTGCCTTGGTAGACATGTATGCAAAATGTGGAAGCATTGACAAGGCATGTGAACTATTTGGTAGAATGCCTCAAAGAGATATCATCTCATGGAATCCAATGGTTGTGGGATATGCACAAAATGGATTTGTTGAAAAGGCTTTAGAAACTTTCAAGCAAATGCAAGTAGCAGGTGTAAAGCCAAATTTGACAATGTTTGCCAGCATACTCCCTATCTATGCCAAAATGGGAGCTTTGGAATAGGGTATGGACATCCATCAAAGCATGAAGAATAGAGGAATTTTGTCATTTGTTGTAGTTGCAACTGCCCTGGTAGACAAGTATGCAAAATGTGGAAGCATTGACAAGGCATGTGAACTGTTTGGCAGAATGCCTCAAAGAGATGTCATCTCATGGAATGCAATGGTTGCGGGATATGCACAAAATGGATTTGTTGAAAAGGCTTTAGAAACTTTCAAGAAAATGTAATTAGCAAGTGTAAAGCCAAATTCGACAACCTTTGCCAGCATACTCCCTGCCTGTGCCAAAATCAGAGCTTTGGAATAAGGTATGGACATCCATCATAACATAATGGAAGGGGGATTTTTGTCATATATTATAGTTGGAAATTCTCTTCTAGACATGTATGCAAAATATGGAAGTATAGATAAGGCACGTGAACTCTTTGATGGAATGGCTCAAAGAGATGTCATCTCTTGGAATGCAATGATTGCAGGATATGCACAAAATGGATTTGTTGAAAAGGCTTTAGAAATTTTAAAGCAAATGCAATTATTTGGTGTAAAGCCAAATTCCACAACCTTTGCTAGCATCCTCCCTGCCTGTGTCAAAATGGGAGCTTTGGAATAGGGTATGGACATCCATCAAAACATAAAGGATAGAGGAATTTTGTCCAATTTTATAGTTATTAAGTAGGTGGTGTTTTTCACAGTGTGTCAAATTATGTGATGATCTCAGGATTCATCACATAATTTGACTCTTAAACTATGTGGTTGAATCTTGAAATCATCACATAAGATGTTATCCCTAGTAGGCACGCATGCAAAATATGGAAGCATAGACAAGGCACATGAACTGTTTGACAGAATGCCTCAAAGATATGTGTTCTAGTTTACTGACATGATTGCAGGATATGTACAAAATGGATATGTTGAAAAGGCTTTAAAACCTTTCAAGAAAATGTAGTTGGTAGATGTAAAGCCAAATTCCACAGCCTTTGCCAGTATCCTCCCTGCTTGTGCCAAAATGGGAGCTTTGGAACAAGGTATGGACATGCATCAAAGCATAACGGAAGGGGAATTTTTGTTAGATGTTGTAATTGCAAGTGCCCTGGTAGACATGCATGAAAAATGTGAAAGCATAGACAAGGCACGTGAACTGTTCCACAAAATGCCTCCAAGAAATGTGGTCTCATTGAATGCCATGATTGCAGGATATGTTTGATATGGGTTTGTTGAAAAGTCATTAGAAACTTTTAAGAAAATACAACTGGTAGCTGCAAAGCCCAACTCCTCAACCTTTTCCAGCATCCTCCTTGCCTATGTACAAATTAGAACTTTGGATGAGGGTATGAACATCCATCAAAGCATAATTGGAAGTGGATTTTTGTCACATGTTGTAGTTGCAAGTACCACTTCCAATCACCAAAGCCTTCACAAAAACTTATGCACAAATTCTCTCTTGAATGGTTTCAAATTTAATCAATTTCTTTGTAGCTTATAATGTGTGGCTGAGATTTGACGTTCATTCTTGTTTCTTATGTCAGTTCACTAAAGTGGCTCAAATCTCCAAATGTGTAAGGTGCAAGTTCATTTCAAAGAGCCTGGAGTACATGTACATTGTCCCATATAATATGTTTGATAGAAAACTTGAGCAAATTTAGGCAATTCTTAAATACATATACACACATATGTACTTATGTCTCATAAAAATATGTATGTGTACATATAGATATATTTATATGTATGTGTATGTATATATTGTCATATATATAATTGTAAGGGAATACAATCTCTTTTACATAAATCTAGGCTAGTTAAATAAATGCAAACAAGAAGCATATAATTAAACTACATTAAATCAAGAGAGCTGGTGTCAATATTGGTTCATGAACCAAACTTAGCACAACAGTGTGCCACTTATCAATTTGTAAGTATTTTAAGACATTCCATCAAAATGAGCCCAAAACTAAATAGGAATTAGTATGAGTATGAAAATCTCACCATTACAATCATGTGTGTGTGTGTGTGTGTGTGTGTGATATGTATGCATATCTATGTGTACATATATGATATGTATGAATATATGTGTACATCCCAAGAAATTAACATCGCCCTCCCATTTGAAAGTTGAATTTCATCATCTTTAGTGATGGAGAAAATTGCAGAAATTCTCTACCTCAGAAGGTCAAGAATGGTTTTACTCACTAAAATCATGCAACCTAATATTAAACCAAGGACTATAATACATATGAATAAAATCATATTTGCACTTGTCTCCCAGGTTATGTCAGTAGTGTGGTATTTGCTAACATCATGCCGACACTTTGAATGAAGTAAAAACACTTCAGAGCCAATTTGGGCACATATAGTTATTGCTAATACCACAAAAGCTCGCAAGCCTGGCACAGCCATTCTAGGTAGCAAATAGCCTGTAAAAACACATAACAACTCTACCACTAATGACGAGCTGATGATAATAGAACAAATCATATATATCTACCTCTTTGAGCCATTCCATCAAATAGCTCACATGCCTTATCTATACTTCCACATTTTGCATACATGTCTACCAGAGCATTTCCAACTATAATATCTGACAAAAATCCCCGCATCACCTGCTCTCTCGCAAGCACTTCAAGTCATGCATGTGGTGATGCAAGAAACCCTGCATCACCGTAGGCATGACTTGAAGTGCTTGCGGGAGAGTGAGTGATGCGGGGATTTTTGTCAGATATTATAGTTGGAAATGCTCTGGTAGACATGTATGCAAAATGTGGAAGCATTGACAAGGCATGTGAACTGTTTGGTAGAATGCCTCAATGAGATGTCATCTCATGGAATGCAATGATTGTGAAATATGCACAAAATGGATTTTTTGAAAAGGCTTTAGAAACTTTCAAGCAAATGCAATTAGCAGGTGTAAATCCAAATTCGACAACCTTTGCTAGCATCCTCCCTACCTATGCCAAAATGGGAGCTTTGGAACAGGGTATGGACATCCATCATAACATAATGGAAGCGGGATTTTTGTCAGATATTATAGTTGGAAATGCTTTGGTAGACATGTATGCAAAATGTGGAAGTATAGATAAGGCACGTGGACTATTTGATGGAATGGCTCAAAGAGATGTCATCTCTTGGAATGCAATGATTGCAGGATATGCACAAAATGGATTTGTTGAAAAGGCTTTAGAAAATTTAAAGCAAATGCAATTGGTTGGTGTAAAGCCAAATTCCACAACTTTTCCAGCATCCTCCCTACCTGTGTCAAAATGGGAGCTTTGGAATAGGGTATGGACATCCATCAAAACATAATGGAAGGGTGATTTTTTTCAGATGTTATAGTTGGAAATGCTCTGGTAGACATGAATACAAAATGTGGAAGCATAGACAAGGCACAAGAACTGTTTGATAGAATGCCTCAAAGAAATGTCATCTCATGGAATGGAATGATTGCAGGATATGCACAAAGTGGATTTGTTGAAAAGGCTTTAGAAATTCTGTTATTGTAAAATTATTCAGATTTATAACTAATTTCTTAAAATTCAATATTGCACTCCTATAATGAATTCTTTAAAATATGTTATGCAAATTCTTCTGTGTTCTGTCTATATTTCAATAATTCTCATATTTTCCCTCTGTAGGACTCCTACAACCCTCAATTAAAGATCATAAAAATAGTGACCTTGTGGTTCCTTCCATTCAACTACTGCTCATTGAAGCCCATAAGTCTACTATTGCTTTGCATATGGGAATAAATAGATAGAGGTATTTTTGTTTGGAGGTTGTGCAAAAGTAAAATAACTTGGCATAGGAATACAATATCAGAAGAGGCCACACATGATTTATATTAACCATATTGTTTTTCTAGGTTGGGTGCTTGCTAATGGAAAGAAAGGGGCAATGTATAGATGCTTAATAATAAATGGAATCCAAGGATAGAGCTATAGGAAAGTAATGATGAGAATTACTTTGGTTGGGATGGCAATGAATAGAGCTTCAGTTGATTTCCAAATTAGCATTCCAACAAATGATGGATGAATGTAGCATCTTCTTCCATGTCTTGTTTCATTGTGCATAACCATTTAAGGCACAATGAACTTGTTCTCTTTTTCTAAAGTTATGGAAGTATGGCATGTACCTAAGTTTGTGAAGACACTTATTGTTGTTCCTATGGTTCATGCATTGGTAACTACAATCAAGGAAAGCTCCATAAAAGATCAGCTTTGTATGGAGTAATTTCCAATAACTCTAAGATTTATGATTTTCTTATTTATTTCCATGTGCATGTACATGTTTATTCTTTTTTCTCTCACTAAATTATCCCAATCCTTGCAACAAATAAGTTTTGAATTTTCTATGCTCAGAGGAGGACTGTAGATGAGTGTTCTTCAATATGCAAGGTAGAGGTGATATAAATCATGGTGTCTTACACATTCAAAGAAAAGCATGGGTATTCTATATATATGGAGGTGTAGGATTTTGAGAAATGGTGTGGAATAGGTAAGCAAACCAAATGGAGTGATTTATATTATAGAGAATGCCAACATGTATTGAAACAAAAACAAATCCACGTGGAAAGTGTTTTGTTATTAGAAAGGATCTTTACAATGGGGAGTTTTATCTTCCCCTAGGTTTCCACTCTTTGTAGGTGCTTTCCCCATCAATTTAGTACTTTCTCTTTGTAGAAATTACAATAATAGATCTTGCTTTAGTTGGTATATGGTTTTAAAAGAGTGGTGGGGCTCAGGTGACATACTGTTTGGTTATCTAATAAGAAATATTTAAAAACAAATATATAGGAAAGAATTTTATATAATTCAAGGTTATAAAGAGTGTCAAAGGTGGAGGATATTTTTTGTTATAATGTTTTAGCCCACCATTATGTATTTCACAATGTGAATAGGCTTAAGATTAAGGTTATCCACATTCTCTTTATGTGCTAAAGGGGGTGTAGCCTTGCTAACACAGTCTCATGTATTCTATTGCTATGAAGAGATTATAAGGTTAAGCAACAACTGGGACATGAATGAGAAATATGAAACATAAACACGACCACATGAGCTATTTGAAATGCAATGATTATAGATTTGTTGAAGAGGCTTTGGAAACTTTCAAGCAAACAATACCAGTAGGCATAAAGCTAAAATCTATGCCTTTGCTAAGATTTACCTTGCTAGAGCATGAACAACCATGAATGCATTTAAAATGGTTTTTAATCAGATATCTAGTAGACATATATGCAAAAAGTAGAAGTAGAAATAATGTTTATCAGGTGTTTGACTAAATGCTTGTGCATGTATGTGAAATAGAGAGACACATAACAAGCACCCCAACTATTTGACAAAATGTCTAAAAATTATTACTTGCAGGTAAGAGTCCTTAACATGTTTGATAAAATGCCTCAAAGAAATGTAGTCTCACGGAATGCAAATTTTAGCGAATGGATAATTTGTATACTCTATACTTCCACATTTGCATACATGTTTGCCATAGAATTTCCAACTATAATACTTGCCTAAAACCCCCTTTCCATTATGCGTTGATGAATGTCCATAGTGGGATATAAAGCTCCCGTTTTGGCACAGGCAAGGAGGATGCTAGCTAAGGTCATGGAATTTGGCTTTAAACCTACCAATTGTATTTGATTGCAGGTCTATCAATAAATTTCAACAATATTTAGAAGTCCACTCTTCATCTTGTCCTTCAACTCAGGGGAGGTGCAAAGAAGAGAAAGAATAAGACCTATACTAAACCCAAGAAGATTAAGCACAAGAAGATGAAGATCAAGTTGGTTGTTTTGTAGTACTGCAAGGTGGATGACTCTGGCAAGGTGCAGAGGCTCAGAAAGGAATGCCCTAATCAGGAGTGTGGAGCTAGGACTTTCATGGCCAATCACTTTGACAGGCATTACTATGGTAAATGTGGTTTGACTTATGTCAATCAGAAAGCTCAGGCTTAAGATGATTTGGCCTTAAATTGGGTTTTGGGTTAAACAGGGTTTAGTGATGAATTTGATTAATTTAGGTCTTAAAAGGGTTGCTTATCTTTTTAACATTTTACGTTGGGGTTTGAAATTGTCTGAGTTGGATAAGAATTTTGTAGCAAGATTTAAAT
The DNA here is from genome assembly GCA_027924645.1 of Cunninghamia lanceolata. Classification (NCBI taxonomy): domain Eukaryota; kingdom Viridiplantae; phylum Streptophyta; class Pinopsida; order Cupressales; family Cupressaceae; genus Cunninghamia; species Cunninghamia lanceolata. Next base: position 3,517,741 of record BSBN01000760.1, read on the forward strand.
TTTATTTATGCAATTGGTATTCACCAAACATTAAAATAGCCCAAACAATCCACAAGCAAATGGAAAGCCAGAGAGTCAAATGGATGATGTAATAGCCCAAACAGTCCACAAACAAATGGAAAGAAAGGAGTCAAGAGCTTCCATTTTGAAACCAGGTCTTTTCCTGGAGAAAAGAAAAGAATTAAAAGAAAATATTTTTATAAAAAAATGTGAAGGGATAAACTCACAATACCAAAGGCCTTCACCACAGTGTCCTTATCCTATGAGAGACTTTCATGCTTGTCTATTATAGAAATGAGCACATTAATAAAGTCATCGTGAGCCCTCTATGTTTGACGATGATCATCCACTAATGTCTAAATGAAATTATTTCTTTTCTTCTGCAAATTGATCATATTCTTTGTGAGGCCTTGCAAATCGAACCACTGGAGAAACGACAGATAATCTCCATAACCCTAAACCTCGTTAGCACATAGGTTGATCATAGTCTTTGTGAGGCCTTGCAAATTGAACCACTGGAGAAACAACAGATGATCTCCCATAACCCTAAACCTCCTTAGCACACAGGTGTAATGAAGACAAAACTGAAACCATCACTTTGGCACCTAAACTTTTTCTATTTTCCTTTTGATTTTCCCTTTCAAAAAAAATGTGCTTGCTTTTAGTGCTTAAAATTTTAAGCAATATGCTTTTTTTCAAAAGTGTTCTTTGAAGACATATTTAGTTATATGACTAATTATTTAGAAATATGACTAAATATTTAGTTGTGTTTTTTACCTGATGATCAAATTAGTCATTTATAGCTGTGTTGCAAAAACTTAGTAGAATGACTAAAAGTTTTAGTCACATAGTCATTTATTTGCCCAAATTCTACTAGTGTCTCTATCTAGGTTCATAATGAATTCAAAAACACACTTATATATGCTTTCCCGCTAACATTCGTCAAATTAAACCAAAAGAGCCAACAAGGAGAAACCTTTTGAAAGGTCCTAGGATGACATACAATTAATTTTGCCTCGACCAATCAGGGAAGACTTGGGTAGTGGCGTACATGTCTTTGATCTCCTTTTAGGCCTGGGATAAGGTTAAGCATAGGGCCCATATTCCCAATTTACCTCGGTGTCGGGCAATTTTCCATTGGGATGAACACTTAGAATGTATAATGTAATCACGAGGACCTAGGAGCTAAACAAGGAGGTAAAAAGGCATGTGGCTACTTTTTACTCCATAACAATAATTTATAATTCTATCATATTGGTCTTCTTTGTGTTTTCCTTTAAGCCTTCTTGATCTTTGGTGGCTATCTCCATAGCCAAATCATAGATGAAATTAGAGTATTAGAGAGTCTTGGGTTAGTCTATTTTGAAGATCTAGGCCCTTCAAATCTTTTTTTTTCTTGAAAAACTTAATATGTTCATCTCTTGCTTCAAATGATAATCTAGACTCTGTAAAAAAATTTGATAGAAAGACTAGGTTCTAGGGGTTTCTATTTGTGGCTTTGTATTGTAGGTGTATTTTAGAGCTTGATGAAGTAAATTTGAGCTCACCATTAAATCCAAAGAATCCAAGATAGTAGATTTCACATTTTGTTGTGTCTAAATTGGACATTAGAGGCTAGATTTGTGAGGGTTTTTATTTGGGAGGTGCTTTCTAGATCCACTAGGTACCTATCATTTTAGAGCATTTTGGGTCAAATCCAACCCTACCATCATAACTAGAAGGTCAAAAAACTATAGGTCAATTGTTAAATAATTGCAATTGGGCACCTTTTCGAAGCCTTAGGGAAAAATTGCCCCCTTCCATGTCATATGGTCAAGAGAATATTCTTTATTTTTGTAGGATACTATATATGAAGAATATTCTACATTGGAATCATCATAGTGCTCACATATGCATTTTATTGGAACATATTAATAAAAAAATTAATTTTAAATTACACTTTTTTATAAATTTTTTTGCATAATATACTACGTAGGTTGTGCCCCATGCAATAGGGTACTAGAGTTGTCACCTCTTATGACTAGTAAAAATCTATCACATTGCATCCTCTATATCTACCAGATGGCTAAGGCTAAGAGCCTCCACACTTCACTTACTAGCTGCCTCAATAGCCCTCAATGCCACTATGTTGCCTCCTCTTGTTGACTTTCCACTTCTTTGCCGCTCAAGTGGTACCACCCTCCTTTGCCACTTGGTCACCACCTATTTTTGTTGCACAAGCACCACCTCCACTAGTTGTACTGCCCATTCATTACCACCCAGCCGCCAACCCTACCAAACCCTTCACCATTGAGATTTTCAATCAAGGAGGTCATTTTCAAATGTCTTTTTCTCAATCATAAGGAGGCCTTTTAAGTGCAGTTTTTTTATTTGGGCTATTTTTTTCATATACTTTGTAGTGGTGCAAGTATTTTCTAATTTTTTGTATGAATTTTCTATAATTTATATTTTGTCATAAGTGTTTCTACATAGTTCCCATTTTTGGACCTTTTGAGGCTTTATTTGGGCTCATATGAGATCCTTTTTAGGTGCCATTTTTTTACAGTGCATGACATTTTGATCTCTACATAGTGGTACTACTAGTTTTGTCTAATTTTCCTTACATAATCTATAGTTTCAACATTGTAGCCTCTTTGATGCATCTATAAAGCATTGATATTAAGACCATTTTATGATATTTGCAAGCGGAAATTGTAATCTTAGTACATATAAAGTGCCAAAATCATTTTATGCTAGGGGGTTCTGTTGTGCCTTGCACACACACCCCATTTTGCCAAATGGAGACCCCCTTTTTTTGATTTGGCTTGGAGTCTCAACCTTTCCTTTTTATGACAATGAGAAGATGGATTTGTGCTTAGAATGCAAGATTTGTTCAAATTTGAGTATTTGGCATGATTGAATTTGTTTGTTGTGTTTCATGATTGATTTGGAGGAGTCTTTATTGGGTTTGTACTTAAGAAATAGCCATTTGTTGCCTTTTGTGTTGAAACTAGGTGTTACTGCATTTTGCTCAAAATCTTGTCACTGGATATTGTCCTTGAAACTGCTTCTGTAGGATGTGTCATGTTGAAATTCCTAGTTTCTAGACCTTAGAGTTGCAAAATCACATCAAATTCCACAAGGTTTCACTAAGGGGTCCATATACTTTCACCCTGATGCATGTTCCTGGCACCCTAAAATATACTGTCACCCTGGGCAATTCAAAAATTGGTGCTAAAAATGCCTCCTACTGCACTTAGCGCTAAAATCTAGTGCTACTACATATCAATGTTGGACCTTCCTTTGCACATTTAGTGCTAAAAATCCCTCTCACTACCTAGCACTAAAAAACGTGCTCACTGTACTTATGCACTACCGCTCAAAAAACCTGCCGGCTACACCTAGCAAAGCTAGCACTAAAAACAACATGTACTGACCAATGCTAAAAACTAGTCCTACTGCACTTGTGTAGTAGACCCCAAAATCTATGCTAGTTAGTAGACCCCAAAATCCACGCTAGGCAGTAGACCTCAAAATTCGCGCTAGGCAGTAGGACCCTAAATCCCTGCTTTTTGCCAATTTGGGCCAAATAACACTTTTTTTGAAGGTGGAAACTAGATTTGCTTGATGAATTTGAATTACACATCCATCTATTACATCATGATGGACACTTTTATTAGGTTTGTGAGGATTTTGAGTGTGTTTGGTATCAATTAATGTCACTGCACCTGAATGTGCAGTACCCCCCAAAAATCCTACTTTTTGCAAAAAAGGCTATAAAAACATGAAATAAAAGCCTCCAAATGGATCCTAATGGCCAAAAAACTTCCCAAATCATTATATTGGCCAAATGGGTACTTGAAAATGATGGAAAACATAGAAAATCACGTAAAAATCACTAGATTTATAAGGTTGTTTATAAGAAAGCAACATTGACGAGTTGTTCCTAACTGATCCATGGTTGCAAATGGACACATCTTGATTCAAATGGATGGAAAATGATTGTTTATGATTAAATTGATGCTTGGATTTGTCAATTGTAGGTCTAGGAGGACAAAGGAGCTTGTTGGAGCTGTCTTGGGAGGATGCACACACAAAGATACCTTGTTGACCTGAATATGCAGAATCTTCATTTTGTCAACCAAATTGCTATTGCACTTGTAAGAGGAAGTCAGTATGATGTCCAAGATGATAGAAATAAGTCCCAGGAGATAGAAGACATAAGAGATCATGCCTACATACTGATGTTCCTGCAAATCCTGTTCATTGCACATGACATGTTCAAGCTGCCTACACGTTATCCAGCAGTCTGGTCATCAAGAATTGGTCCAACAAGCATCTAGTTAGATATGCCATCATAAAAATCATGCTACATACTCTTCTTGACAATTCAACACCTTGGAAAAGTCATTTGTCCCATTAGACAACTCAAAAAGTTGTTATTTCGTTCTTGTTCTCATCAGCTAAAAAGTTGTAATTTCGTCTTTTTCCTACAAGACAAAAACAAATATGGGATTGTAACTGCCCACCAACCAAATTAAATGCCATGTAATCTAGACTATTGGTGTTGATTTAATCTCCACCGTCCATTGTGTTAGGACAGTAAAAATTCAAAATTTTTACTATCTTCTCACTTCACCATATTTAAATAAATCCTAAAAAAAATCCCAAAACCATAGTAAAAAATTGATATATCTCACAAGATGTTTATAGCTAAGCAGTACAAAATTACTTAAATGTCAATCTATCGGCAAGATGTCATGTTGCTTATACAGATACATAAGAAATCATTTGAAAATAACCATTGGCGTGAGAATAGAGATCGGAAAGAGATTTATGGAAGTCGCTGATAGAAGAAGCAATACCGATGACCTTTCATCGGCAAGAGAACTAAGTAGTCATACCGATCGGTATGACTAACAATCATCAGATGGTCCTTCAAAAGTTACCCCGACGGTATATATCATACCGATGAAGTATTTCGGCAAGAGTCTCACCGAACATCCTGCGGGGGCAATGAAACAATAGCCATCAGCGAGAAATGAACCATCGGGATGAAAAGCAAATAAGTCTCTGATACTTAATGTCTTGGCGAAACAATAAAGAGAACTTTCGGTGAGAGTCACAGTGATGCACATATCTATCGTAGTAACTTAACATATTGGGACAAAGCGATATTGTCTTACCGATTCACAAGTCATGGCGATTAAAAGGTGTCAGAGACACTTTGATAGACTCTCCCCGATAAGGAATGTAAAATGGCCATCGAGCAGATAATTGGGATCAAGTTATCTTTTAAAAACTATCCTGATAGTATATCTCATTCCGATGGAAATAAAGTCATACCCGTTGATACAAGGTTTTAACTATATCGACGAGACATTAACAGAGTCATTCTGATCCAAAGTAAAGAAGATTATCGCTAAGATGACAAAGCTTGGGGAAACATAAATATGTTATCCTGATAATATTGATCACCCCGATAAACAAATTATTATCGATGAGACTCTTACCAATAGTCATATTGGTAAGACTCACTATATCAGAGGGAAATCTAAATCACACAGCGATAGAACAAATCCTGCCAATGGTCACGCCCACTTAGATATGATTCAACATAACATCGGGAATACTATTGAGGGGTCACGCTGATTGATTGTTCGTGCCATATGAAATATTAAGGTCACCCAGACATTTTAAAAAATCACGCCGATGAGAGGAGTTATGGCGATGTGACATTTCACAGTGATGAACGACATTGAATTGATCAGACAATTAAATGCAAACGGCTACGAAATCTTTTATGATCATTGCAATTATAGAGTTGTTTGAGAGGAGAATACAGAGGAACTCTTGAAGCAAAGGTAGAGGATTTTGATTACAGCCACCGAACGACAGGTACACACATATAAACCATTGTATAGCCTGTGTTTGAATTTTCTACCAAAGTTTAAATATGGAGACTTCGGGAAAGGGAAAAGGAAGAAAATCACAAGGGGAAACCAATAAGTCTAAAAAACAAAAAACTAAACAAACCCCTGAGGAAAAAGTAAAAGACAGAAAACTCAATCAAGACTTAATTGACCAATTGCCTGGGTCAACTCCCAAAGCTAGAAGGTCTGCTCAACTCAGGGCAGAAGTTGAGAAATTAGAAGATAAACATAAGTGCCTGGGAGATATCTGGACCCCAATTAGGGGATATGAGCTTTTTAGATTCCATTATAATAGAAGATTTAGGAATGCTCCTATGTCAAACCCATGGCACTTGAATTTAGGGAAACTAGTTGTGCCTAACGTATTCCTGAATGTTGAGCTCCTCCATCTGCTTGCCAAACATTACAATTCAAACCTGAAAGCCCTATGCAACCCACAAGGGGAACCAATTGTACATTTATCAAAGAATGTTGTTTGTGAAGTGTTTAATCTAGATGATTTGTGCACTGTCCCTATTGTTTATGAAGACTTGGAAAAAGAATATTGGAGAATGGACACAACATACAATGGATGGAGGTTGCCCATTCATAGGCCCAGAGTTGAAGGAGAAGTGATGCCCCTAACTGAAAATGATGGTCCTCCCTTTCATGTAGCTATATTTGAACCATATATACAGCATACTTATTATTCTGTGGGCCAAGTTCTTGGTTCAGAGGTCCCTGAGTTCATGACTATCCCTCTAATGGTTATAGCCTCTGACATTCAGTGTCATAATGCGAGGCAGTTTAACTATGCTTCCTATATTGCTAATAGAATAGATTTTGTCTTATCTGTAATAAGAAACAGTGCCCCAGCATGCTCTTTTGAGCATTACTCACTGCTCATGCATATGGTGTTGTATTTCGGCCAAGAAGTAGGGTTATGGCCAAGTGAGCTTAAAGTTGTTGCTATAGATAAGAGGGGGAAAAAGATACCCATACAAATGTGGACCATAATATGGGATAGTAGATATGCCCATTCTAGCTATGCCCAATTTGAAGAATACTGTGTAAAAGTGTTGTACAGGTATTTCAACCACCCATGTGAATATTCAATTTCAACTGAAATAAAAAGGTTCCTTAGGCCAAAGGATTTTGGTGGCCCCCCTACTGTCACTCATAATTGGGGAGACTGGTATTGTTTTGAGGATGCTACCATGATCAGAATCTATGGTTTTGAAGATACTCCATTCATATTGCCCAAGACTGTCCCTGACAGACTTGCATATTTAGAGATAATCAGGCAAATGCATTGCTCAAATGTAATGCATTTGAGTTCACATGATAAACAATCATTTATGCCCAGCACTTAATGTTTTGGAGATTTTACTATGGTTTCAAAAGAAGGTTATAATCTCATTTTGGATAAGTTGATGCATTATAACATGAGGAGTGCTAAGGCAAGGAAAGGGTTTGACCCTGAAGATTTTATTGACTCTGCACGAAGAAAACAAAATCTCAGTGGATACATGCACATACATTATCCACATGACGATGTTATTAGAAATCTAGAAGAGGATGAAGTTGAATTGGTGGTAGAAAAATATAATAGGGATTTAAGTGAAAAGAAAAAGCAGATAGTAGAGATTGAGGTTGTATCCTCTAAAGATGAAGAACTGGCAGGGCAAGAAGAGCTATAGGATAAAACAGTAGAAATGTCCAAGAGGAAAATGTTACAATATTAGCCTCCTGTTATGATACATGATGAGGAGGGGTTTGCTGATGAGGATCCATGCCAGATAGCTTATGATTCTTTCATCTCTGATGATAAATTTATTCAGTCAAAAGAATTTAAGTCATTCTTGTATAAATACAAAGGAAAAGAGATCAGAGAGTCAGTAGATGATGTTTCTGCTGATAATGAAAGACAACTGTTGGATATGCTGAAGGTAACAGTAGATAAGGAGATGTAAGACATGACTCCTAGCAGGGGTAGACAATTACTCAAAGATGCAGGAGTTATGATTTTTCCTGGTCTTGATTTGAATTCTGCTTTGGTTTTTGACAGTTTTCTAAATAGTACAGATGATAAGTATAGACTTACTTCAGAGGGAGTTAATGAAGTTTACATGGGTACAAAATACAACAATGATGAAAACTCCTTGATGATATGGGCGCTGTATCCTCCCCATAAGAAGACAGCCATCATAGATACTGAAAAGACTTTCAGCCATGTCATGACTTTAAAAGCAGGGGAAACTGACCCTCTAATTACAGCAAACATCGGTATCAATGTTGCAAAATTGAATAAGGCACAAGCTCAAATGTTGATCAAAGAGAGAGATGCATAGAGATTGAGCTGTGAAAGGTTGACAAAAGAAAATGACCACTTGAAGGATGCTGTTAAGAGTACTTTTTGCCAATCAACAAAGAGAATAACCCAGGGTGAGAGTTCACAAGACCCTCAAGCATTATCCCCTGACCAGGCAACACAAATCCAAATAGATGCATTTGTCACAGTACTGCAGAGCAGATATGCAAACATGGTACACTGGTTAAACTTGTTTTGGGAGAATTACTCTCAAAATTACAAAGTAGTTAAAGAACATGAAAGACTTGAACAAAGAATGCAGGAAAAATTGATTGAGATGCAAAGCAAAGGTGCTTTTGATAGTACAGATATCTCCAATACAAGAACATTGCTCGAACAGCACCAGAAATTCTATGACAAACTCAAAGCTGATGCTAAGGAAGGTACTAAAGCTTCAAATGCAGGAGTGGATGTGTTATTTAAAGACAATGGAGAGGTAAAAAGCAAAGAAGAATGGATTGTTGATTGTCAAGCTATATTACACGAGGCTACAGGAGCTCTGAAAGACAAAGTCTCTGCATCTGGAGAAGCTTGCAAACACCTGGAAAGGATGATCACACTTGATATAATTACCAGAAGTGCTATTGAGCTTACTGATTCTCATCGTGATCAGGAGTACTTGGATCACTTGGCTAAAGTTTACTTATGGCTGAAATAGAATCTAATCATGATTATGTAATAGTTGTTAATGCTTGTTAAAGTTCCCAAAAGACTTGTTGAAGAGTTATGTCTCTTCATAGAATTATCTATATAAGTTCAAACAATTGGTGCTGAAAGATCATTAGCAGTAGAATATAGACATATATATAATATACAATGTTTCAGAATGACCATGTTGCATATTTTATTTGAAGAAGTTTGAAGTTCTCTAATTCAGTGGTTCTACTTTGGTATCAGTTGTTTGTTAAAATTATTCAATTGTGTGGTTGTCTCCATTTCTGCATTTCCTTGTTATTCAGATTAATGTATCAAGTATATATTTAATTTGTCAATACACATTTGCTGTATCTGTGTGATTAAATAGGTTGGTGTCCATTTGAGGAATTAAATCCTTCTGATTCAGTCACAGTAGCCTGGAAGTATTAAGTTTGGATTACTAAGTAGAGCCATATAATTAGGATTGCCATTCTGTCTCCAAGACAATATTATCTTTTAATCTTGCTCATTCATTTCATTTGGTTCCTTCAAGTAAGGATTAAAATACCTTTTGGTGAATTATAAGATATCTGATTATATTGGTTGGATTATCAAGAAGAGTTTGTCAGTCATTCCCTTGCACGTTTATACAAGTTATAAACTAGAATTGTGCTAAACAATTAGAATTATTACCATTAGGAAACCATGAGTCCTAGTCCTTCAATTGACTCTGTTACCCAAAAAGGCACTAGTCCTATTTAACTCATTATTTAAATCCTTTTACCTTGATATTGCTTATACAATTTCTACCAATTACTTATTAGGCATTAGATATAGAATCAGTTAGCAAGCTTTTCATTTATCCTACATCCTTTGCCATTGTAGATAGATTTAATTAGTCCACACATTCACATTCAGTCTGCTTTAATTTTCCAAGGTTCACCCGCCTAGGTGTAGCAGGACCTGAAGCGTAGGAAATCATCAAACCTTGAAGGTTGATTTCATCAAGTTAGTTCAAAAATGTTGCAAATCTGAACATAGAGCTTGGCATCCTCTTAGGATTGGCAACCTGCATTTTTGAGACCTAACACATTAAAAAACTCGGTATGCTTGCCTCTCTATATAAAGGCAACATCTTTCATTTTAAAGGTAATGAGAAAGAACTGAAGAAAGGATTGTTGAAACTCTACCATTTTTCTTAATCAATACAAATAAAATTTCATTTACCTCTGCCATATGAGTTTATTTTATTGGTTGGATATAGTTATCATGGTTCCTCTTCATCTTTCCAATTAGTTATTCAGAACTTTGTAGTTGTGGTTAATTCTCCAGATATTTGATGGATTTCCTATCCATACCATTAATGACATGCTGATTGTATGTCATTGTGCATGGTTAGTGTGGGCATATTTCATATGAGATAAGTTTGATTGTGTGATTTCATTGAGCTGCACCAAGAATTGGGTGTTGAATGAACCCTCCACAATTTGAAAATCATTACATTTCCTTAGAAGATTGTACAATCTCTATGGCATTGTGGGCTGCCTGGTTAAGCAGAGATTTGTTTATTGTTGGGAATCTGTCTATTTGGTTATTGATCATTTCTGCAATTGTCTATAGGATTTCTTATCCCTTCTCTCTCTCCCTTTCCTTTTGCATTTTATTTACATAAAGTTTGGTAGATTTAGGGTTTGAGCAACATTACATTGATTATCTACTGATAAATTTTAGACTTTATAGTCTGCATCACCGAGGGTTTCTGCATTTACATTGCTGTCATCTTTTCATAAACCCTATGTTATATGTAAGTCCCCTTGTTGGTACAGCTGATACATTCCATTGAAGTTATTCCTATAAGCTAAGACCTAGTTGTATTAACCTTGGGGTGGTCCTATCTAGAATAGGATACCTTTTTCAAGAGAGGTGAGATAGTCCTTATTTCACCTGTGTTGTTGTGTGCTGAAAACACCATCAACAGGTTCTTTGATTAAAAGATTTTAGGTGGATGTGATTTTTTGGTGGTGTTTGTTTTTAATTATTTTTTCTATGGGTTCTTACAATGAATAAAACTAGTATTGATCTTCTAACTCCATATAACTATTCCACATGGAAAATATTAGTATGGGATTATCTAAGGGGCAAAGTTTGTAACTACATAAGTAAACAAGTCAAAGCCTGAACCTAAAGATGCTATAGATAAAAAGGATTGGGAAAAGAATTGTGAAAAAATTCTTGGTTACATTTACTCTTTAGTGATTTACAGTTTCATCTTGAATAATGTACAACACCGAAGTAGGCATGGGACACTTGAAAATTTGTATGATAAAACTAACAAGATTAGGGGATATTAGATTGATAATATTTTCATGAATCTTGATCATAATAGTTTTGACCATATCTAGGACTATATCTCCAAGGTTAAACAAGTAAGAACACAACTAAAGGATTGTAAGATTGATAAAGAGGATTTACAATTGATTTTGACTACGGTATCTAATCTTGGTCCTAAGTATTTAATTTTTCTTTCTAGCTTTCATATCCATCAACTTTATACAAGAGTTACATATGTTGTGCCTATCTTTGATGCATTCTTCAATCTTCTAATTTAAGAAGAAGTGAAGCTTATTCAAATGAGCCTAAGGGAAAGAAAGAATCAAGGAATCCTGAAAAGAAAAAAAAGAAGAAAAAAAAAGACACAAATCATATTCTTAATCTTCTACCTCACAAGGGGAATCATTGAGGAAGGAGAAACCTAAATATGCATACTGCAAGAAACTTGGGCATGATGAACATCAACATTATGCAAAATAAATTGACAGGTTGAATCATCTTCTACATAAGAAACATATCAAATAGCCTTTGATTGTGTCAAGGGTTCTTCTTCTTCTTCTTCTAAGTCAAGGCATCATAAGGGAAAAAAACTTGTTTGTATTGTAGATTTTGAGTCAGGGAGATGGATTCTTGATTCTAAAGCTTCACATCATATGGATTCATCATATAGTGTGTTTTATTCATATAAAATTTGTTCTACACCACATATCCTGATGGTTAACAACACATACATGCATGTTTGTGGAAGAGGGTCTATTAACATGGGTAAAGGGTCATTCAATGATGTTCTTTCTATGCCTTTATTGTTAACTTGTCTCCTTTCTATTTATCACATTACACATACAGACACATGTAAAAGTGTTGGAATTCACTCTAGACTGTGATAATTTGGGATTTGTAGAGTAGTGATATTGTTACAACTAGAGAGGTAGATGATCAATCTAGATTGTACACCTTCTCACATTTTTCTCTTGATGTTCCTTCAATTAATGTTCACATTCAAGCATCTAGTGTGGATACTGTTGGGAATTAAGGTGTCTCAACCTTGGTAATTCCTTGTATTTTTACATTGTATTTATTTATTTATTGCCTATTGTATTAATTGTATGCAAATTCTATGTTGTCATATTGTGGGAGTTGGCACGGTGATGTGTCATCCTACATGGCATATGACCACATGTAATTTTGTCCTCACATGAGGAGATAGGCATCCCACTTAGTGGTAGGAATGTTTTGCCATGTGTCAGCATCTTGGATGTTGTGTAAGGGAATATTGACCAAAATGGTCATGACAGATTCCTATGACAAAGTTATGACATGTAAGAGTCAGAAATAGGAGATTCTATGACAGGTGAAGACATGTGTCGAAGAGCATCTTTGAAAAAGGCATCTTTGGGTGCCCCAAAGTGGACTATGACATGTTGTAAGAGAATATGCTATTTATAGCTTGTGTATGATAGATTCTCTTACAGCTGTAAGTTATGACAACTATGACAAATTCTATGACGATTGTAAGAGTCGTAAGTGCATCTGTCATAGCCCATTTTGAAAATAGGCAACCTCCTTGGGATGGGGTGACTTGACAAGTGTCATAAGCATCCTACAATGTTGGACAAGTGTCCATAGGCATGGATTTTGGGCCCTGAGGCCATGTTGGACGCCCATCCCTATGTCGAGCCATTTTTGCCTTGTATACTCTATATAAACAGGTGCTTTAGAGAGGAGATGTACTACAGGTTTGACAGGTACTATTATGTTGCTGGTTTGTCTCTAGATACAAGTGTTGAAGACTCCTGAGAGCTTGCATTGCAAGTGTATTGTAAATCATTTCAGTTTTGATAATACATTGTGTAGGTTTTGGAGTGTGGGGTTTTTCACCCGATAAGGGTTTTCCCCACATATATCTTGTGTCTCTCTCTTTTGTCTCACTTTCTGTGTGTATGTGTATTGCTGCAATATATCCATTTTTGTTTTTATTATTCTATAATTGTAAGGATTAAATTGAATTTGTACTCTCCTCCCCTCATTAGATTAGTGTAGGAAGTGATTTTTGCACACCTAGCTTCCTTTCAGTTGGTATCAGAGCCTGGCCAGTTTTGGTCTTAGCTGTTGGGTAGGGGTTTTTTGAGTTGATCTTAAGTTGAGTGGGAGTCTGTACAGAGTATTTTGTATCTTGTTGCAAGAAGGAGATGGCAACCACATCTAGAAGAGTAGAGGTGGAGAAGTTCAATGGCACAAATTTTGAGTTGTGGAAACTCAAGATGGAGGACCTACTTGTTGATCGTGATCTATGGGAAACTATTGATGACACTAAACCTACGGCAATGTCACAAGCTAATTGGGACCTCAAAGATCATAAGGCTAAGGGTCTCATAAGACTCTGTCTAGCTGACTCTATCCTATTGAATGTCCATGAGGAGAAGACTGCTAAAGAACTTTGGAAGAAGCTGGGATCTATTTATCACGCCAAGTCCCTAGTGAATAAGCTCTTTCTGAAAAAGAAGTTATTTTCTCTAAAGATGGAAGATGGAGGATCTATTGTGAACCATTTAAATTATTTTAATATGATTGTTGCACAGTTGACATCTATGGGTGTGAAAATGGAGGAGGATCGATGTATGACCCTACTTTGTTCTTTGCCAGATTCGTGGGATCATCTTTTCATGGCTATCAGAAGCACTACCACCACCTTCACAATGGATGAAGTGGTATCTTTGTTGTTATCTGAAGAAATGTGGAGAAAGACATTTGAGTTAGCCAAAGAAGATCTTGCGGTTCATGGAAGACCCAAAGAAAAAAGAAGAAGAAGAATGCTCCTAATTCAGATTTCAACAAGTCACAAGATGATGGTGATGCCTTCATCGCAGCCCTGGCCACCCATGCATCTGATGATGTGTGGTTGATTGATTCTGGTACATCATTCCATATGACCTCGCATCGAGACTGGTTCACGAAGTATGAAGAGTTCGATGGTGGAAGAGTGTACCTGGGTGACGATTCTCATCTAAAGATTGTTGGTCGTGGAAGAGTCTCAATCTGATTCCCTGATGGATGAGTGAAGGGGATCACTGGGGTTATGCACATCCTAGGCCTAGCACAGAACCTACTTTCTGTAAGCATGTTGAATGATACAGGTGTGCAAGTTGTCTTTTTGAAGGATGGATGCAAGATGACTAGAGGATCTATGGTGCTTGCGAAGGGTACTCAGAGAGGTACTCTATTTCAACTGGAGGCATGTACTTCACAGTGCAATAGTTCTTCTGACTTGAAGAAAAGAGCTGCAGTCACTTCATCCCCACTATTTGAACAAGCAGTGAAGAAATCTGTTGTAACACTTTTGATGGTAGTGCACATGCTTTGGAAGTTAAACTTTTTGCTGAAAAGACTATGTTATGGCATTTGAGATATGGCCACATTCGTGAGAAGGGTCTGCATACCCTAAAAAATAAAAACCTTGTTGAGGGGTTAAATGATTGTAATCTTGAGTTTGACTTTTGCGAACATTGCATTTATGGAAAGCAAAACCATGTTCAGTTTTACTCTAGTTTTCACAAGTCTTCTACTGTATTGGATCTTATTCATTATGATGTGTTTGGTCCTGTTAATGGTCCTTCGATTTCCAAATCTGTATATTTTGTATCTTTCATAGATGATTACAGTAGAAGGACATGGGTTTATTTTATCAGAAGCAAGACTGAAGTCTTTAGTCAGTTTAAGGAGTTTAAAGCCTTTGCTGAAAATCAAACTAGTAAAAAGATTAAGTGTGTGAGAACTGACAATGGTGGTGAGTTTTGTTCGGCAGAGTTTGATAAGTTCTGTAAAGAGCAAGGGATTTAAAGACATAAGAAAAATCCATACACCCCACAACAAAATGGAGTTGCAGAGAGGATGAATAAGACACTGATGGAGAAGGCTAGGAGTATGCTTAGTGGAGCAAGCCTCGAACAAAAGTTTTGGGTTGAAGCTGTAGCCACTGCTTGATATCTAGTAAACAGATCTCCTACATCAGCTCTTGTTGGTAAGACACCATGGAGGTGTGGTCTGGTAAGAAGCCTTTAGTTAGACATCTTCATGTTTTTGGTTATGAGGCATATGCACATGTTCCTAGGGAGACATGGTCTAAATTGAAGAACAAGGCTGTTAAATGTATTTTCATTGGCTATGGTGTCAGTGTGAAAGGATACAAGATTTGGGATCCTATGGCTGAAAAAGTGTTGTATAGAAGAAGCGTTATCTTCAGAGAGCTAACACCTTCTTCCATTGTTCTATAGCCATAACAGATAGTAAAGAAAGAGGATGCAGTTCAGTTTCCTTCTACCCCTGAGAAGACTGAACAGACAGACCCTGTGAAACCTGATGATGGGGAGAGCTCTAGCAGCTCTGAAAGCTCAGAAGAAGAAGTAGAACCTCAACCTCAGCCATTGAGGAGGTCTACACGAATGAGAAAGCAACCTGATAGGTTTGGTTATTCATTACTTGATTCTAGTTGTGCTTTTTCTTTACTTATTAACACTGATGAGCCTAGAACTATGAAAGAGGCTATGGGCATGAAAGATGTAGGTTCCTGGAAGAAGGCCATGGAAGATGAGATGGCTTCTTTGGAAAAGAATAAAACATGGAAGTTGGTGCCTTTGCCTGATGGACGAAAACCTGTTGGATACAAATGGGTGTTCAAGAAGAAATTCAGTGCAGATGGCAGTGTTGAAATGTACAAGGCTAGATTAGTTGTGAAGGGATATTCACAAGTGGAGGGAATTGATTATGGTGAAATTTTCTCTCCCATTGCAAAGCTAACATCCTTTTGATTTTTGTTATCTCTTGCAGTTGCTTATGACTTAGAGGTAGAACAGATGGATGTGAAGACAACTTTCCTTCATGGTGATTTGGAGGAAGAGATTTACATGTCACAGCCAGAGCATTACATAGAGAAAGGTAAAGAAAATTTGTTTTGCAAGTTAAAAAGAAGTCTTTGTATGGTTTGAAGAAGTCTCCTAGGATGTGGTACTTGAAGTTTGATGCCTTTGTGTTGTCGATTGGATATTTGAGATCAAAATCAGATCATTGTGTGTATTACAAATTTGACAATGATCACATTCTCATTATTGCATTGTATGTTGACGATATGTTGTTGATTGGGAATGGTAAGAATATGATTTCTGACTTGAAGTCTCAGTTGTCAACATAGTTTGAGATGAAGAATCTTGGGGCAGCCAGGTGCATTATGGGAATGGAAATAAGAAGAGATAGAGCTAACAGAAAAATTTGGTTAAGCCAAAGTAAGTATGTGAAGACCGTGTTGGACAGGTTCATCATGGCAGATTGTAGACCATTGTGTGTTCCTGTTTCATTGGGGATAAAGTTGTCTGTTAATGATTGTCCAAAATCTCCTAGTGAGGTGGAGGACATGAGCAGAGTACCTTATGCTAGTATTGTTGGCAGTTTGATGTATGCTATGGTTTGTACAAGACTAGACATTACCCAAGCAGTGGGAGTCCTTAGTCAATTTATGGCTAATCCTGGATGGGTACATTGGGATGCAGTTAAGCAAGTGTTCTGATATTTGAGGGGTACTTCCAAGTATTCCATATACTATCATGGTAATGCTACAAGACCTCCACATTCAATTTGTATTCATGGATTTGTGGATTCTGATTGGGCAGGTGATATTGACAGCAGGAGATCCACCAGTGCCTATGTGTTTACTATGTTTGGTGGTGCAATTAGTTGGATGGGTAAGTGACAACCTGTGGTTTCTTTGTTCACTACAAAAGCTGAGTACATGGCAGAAACTCATGCTTTCAAGGAAGCCATTTGGATTAAGAGATTGTGTTCAGATATTGGTGTTGATGCAGGAAAGATTACGATTTTTTGTGATAGTCAAAGTGTTATTTGCCTTGCGAAGAATCCAACTTTCCATGCCAGAACAAAGCCTATTGATGTATAGTTTCACTTTGTGTGAGACATGGTAGAGGATGGGAATGTAAATTTGGAGAAGGTAGATACTTTGAAGAATGTTGCAGATACACTGACGAAGCCAGTGGGCATAGAGAAGTTCAGATGGTGTTCGGAGTCTATGGGCCTCTCGGCCTGTAGTAGTTAAATCTTGTTAATTCTATTGGCTCTTACAAGGTGTTCAAAAAGTGGGAGAATGTTGGGAATTAAGGTGTCTCAACCTTAGTAATTCCTTGTATTTATTTATTTATTGCCTATTGTATTAATTGGATGCAAATCCTATGTTGTCATATTGTGGGAGTTAGCACGGTGATGTGTCATCCTACATGGCATATGACCACATGTAATTTTGTCCTCACATGAGGAGATAGGCATCCCACTTAGCAGTAGGAATATTTTTCCATGTGTCAGCATTTTGGATGTTGTGTAAGGGAATATTGACCAAAACGGTCATGATAGATTCCTATGACAAAGTTATGACATGTAAGAGTCAGAAATCAGATATTCTATGACAGGTGAAGACATGTGTCGAAGAGCATCTTTGAAAAAGGCATCTTTGGGCACCCCAAGGTGGACTATGACATGTTGTAAGAGAATATGCTATTATAGCTTATGTATGATAGATTCTCTTACACCTGTAAGTTATGACATTTATGACAGATTCTATGATGGTTGTAAGAGTCGTAAGTGCATCTGTCATAGCCCATTTTGGAAATAGGTGACCTCCTTGGGATGGGGTGACTTGACAAGTGTCAGAAGCATCCTATAGTGTTGGACAAGTGTCCATAGGCATGGATTTTGGGCCACGAGACCATGTTGGATGCCCATCCCTATGTGGAGCCATTTTTGCCTTTTATATTCTATATAAACAGGTGCTTTGGAGAGGAGATGTACTACAGGTTTGATAGGTACTGTTATGTTGCCAGTTTGTCTCTAGATATGAGTGGTGAAGACTCTTGAGAGCTTACATTGTAAGTGTATTGTAAACCATTTCAGTTTTGATAATACATTGTGCAGGTTTTGGAGTGGGGTTTTTCATCCGATAAAGGTTTTCCCCATGTATATCTTGTGTCTCTCTCTCTCTTCTATCTCACTTTCTGTGTGTATGTGTATTGCTACGATAACTCCATTATTGTTGTTAACATTCTGTAATTGTAAGGATTAAATTGAATTTGCACTCTCCTCCCCTCATTAGATTAGTGTAGGAAGCGATTTCCACACACCTAGCTTCCTTTCAAATACTTTTCATGAGATGCAATATGGTCACCTAAACCTTCAACTTCTCTCATTGACTAAGTTTCTAGACACATGTGCTAACATTCTATCTCCTTCATCTCCTACTTCTACTAAGTCCAACATTGCTTCATCCACAACTTCTAGTGATTTAGTGCAACATGATTATATTCAATTTCTTCTAGAGATAGCTCCTTGGGATTAGTACTAGATAGATTTATCATCTATTTGTGGATTCCCACCTTTTGGATCTTGAGGACACCTTTGAGGGAATTCATCTCCTCTTTGATGATAACTCTGATGGAATTACATATCCTACTTTAGATATCATGAGGGCACATTCAAAACCTCCTATTCTTTCTCCACCTAATCATGCTTCCATAGTAACAAATTCTATAGATTTTCATGAGTTCACAAATCCAACTTAGTCATCATTCATGTTGAGACCTTCTACAAGAGCACGTGACTCTCATTAGTTCAACCAAGTCTTACCTATGTTGAGCACCATACATCTATGTTTATTATACTTAAATCTTGATGGTACTTGATTCATCTTATCATTATTTGTCATAGAGCCTTGAACAAGTTTTGGAGACCTTATCCACATCTTTGGTAACTATTCTTCCTTTGTTTCCACATAGTTTTGAGATGTCACTTTTTTTAGTTAGTCCTAGGACTCCCAATTCAATTGTGACACCTTTTGAGACCAACATGGAAAAATCTAAGAATTTTCTATATCTCCTCATATTCTATCATCTTCCTTCATATTCTTTCTCAAAATGGGAAATTCACCTTTGGATTTATTTCTTCTTAAGGGGAGAAACATTGTTTGACAATCCTAGATCATATTCAACATTAAGTTTCAATAATACACTATTGGAACAAGAGACTACACATTGAGGGGATACATGCGTTAGGAAAGGTGTCTCAACCTTGCATCCTAATGTTAAGAACACAGAAAATGTAATTTTGGGCTATTAAACCAAAAAACTCAAATTTTAGGCTATAGGGGTCATTTTTGGTATTGATATTTTTTTAGATGGGTTGTAACCAGTTCCTTGGTTATATAGGAATGCAGATCTATTCAAGCTCTACAATTGTAAAAAAATGGGTTCAATCAACTTCCCATATCAAAAGTTATGGCCTTTAGAAGTTGGGCCTCCCATATTGGAAATGTAAGAGCATCTATGATACATAAGAGAGTTGTAAGAGGGAGTTACACCTATTGACCAACTTATGATGCATGTTATGGAATGCCATAAGGCATATTTGAATGGATATAATGGATCCAATATAAAGCATTGAATTTGGTGAGTGGGTTATGACAAGCTTATGGCAAGTGGAAGTAATATGCCTTTTTAGCTTGTGGACTCATCTTGGGATTTGGGTAGAATTTTTGGGTGGTTTTAGCTCATGGTTTTCTTATTACCTTTTTTTGGTTTCATGTATTGCTTCTCCTATTTATTAGGTACTTGAGATGGGGGTTAGATAGTGAGTTTTGTAGGTACTATTATGTTGCCAAAATTTTTATAGATCTTTTGCTGGTGATACTCTTGTAAGAACGTGTTGTTGTGATTGTATCATTACCTTTGTTTCTGATAATACAATTGATTCATGCTTTGGTGTGTGGGTTTTTCTTTTTAAATGGTTTTTCTCATGTAAAATTGTGTTACGATATAATTTTTGTTGTGTATTTTTCCTTGTAATTGGAAAGATTTAATTTATTTGTACATACCTATCCTCAAAGATTACGTAGATTAGGAAGCATTTTTGTACTCTTGATTCCTTTTATCATGGTCTCTCTCTCTCCCTCTCTGTCTTGGAGGGTAGTTTTTCATCATGTGGGTTTTATCCTTCTTATTTCTTTTGAGTAGGGTCACCTAACCATGCTCTCTTTATCCTCTATTAGGGGAGTTTTTTCCTATGGGATTTATCCTTCTCTTCTTTTTTGAGGTTATTATTTGTACATGGGTACTTAACACAACTACACATTTTCTAGGACCCATTCATCGATCATCCTACCCATTGTAATGTTGAACATTGTATACCCTACAATTTCATGTCATATTTTGTACCTGCCTTAGCACCAATTCCTGTAGCATGTCTTAGAACCACTTGGAATCAACCTTGGATTAGTTCCCCTAGACCAAGTTTTCACCAAACTTTTACTAGAGCATCAACATTGTCATTTTTCCAAGCATGCATGTCAAATTTGAGCAGATTCCCTCAGGATGGTAGCATAATGTGCAGATGTCTACATGACACGCTAGCATCTTGATGTGATACAATGCCTTGAAATATGTGTTACTCTCACATGTTTCCACCTCATAATGTCTCCTAATGGTTGTGATGCTTCCATATACATGCCTTGCTATCCTTATCTTATTCGTGACTAGAGTCTAAGGAAAATTAATGACAACTATTATTGAGAAGAAAGGGGTTCACTTTGACTCTCTTTGGGAAATTTTTATATCAAAAGCTCTGGATTTCCCAATAATTTTTATAGTAGACAACACCCTTCCTTCCCTTCTTTAGGTTCTATTTATCTTCAGCTCTTTGATTCCTCCTTTATGTTGCTTCCAAGATCTCACTATTATTGTGCATAGTTTGTAGGTTATAAAAAGAGAAGATTTCTACCATAGAAGTTTGTGCTTCTCCCAAAAATTCCTCCAACCCTTCGTCTATGAACCTTGGAAGGCATTTTTAGTAGGTAGTGATGGCAGATTTCTCCCTAAAGGTCCTTCCCCTCTCCTGCTTTCAGGTCCTCTTAAAAATAAGGTAATTAATCCTTTGGTTTTTTTCTTCATCATATTCTATTTGAAAGTTGTTTGTTTTGATAAGCCTTGGTTCTTCATCATTTAGTTGATCCCATTGCATAAGCAGTGAATCAACCATCTCTCTAGTACCACCCAAGCAATATCCTTTTCTCCTTTTATAATCTATCGATGTAGACCACCATTATCACTATCCAAATCCACAAACTAGGCCTAGTATTATTCCCTATAGACTAGGGAGAAACTCCCAGCACTCTGTCAGTACATCCTAGTTCCTAGACACACATAGAATAGGTGCACACATATTATCTCAACATTTTTATCATTAGACTTCTCATGGAGGTTGAAAGACCTAAGCAGGGGCTTGACCATTCTTGGCAAGCTCCTAAGCAGTCCCAACCTTCTTTTTTGTTCTATCAAAAGTAGGTCATTTGAAGAAGATCAAATGAGTATTTAATTTATCATTTTTGTAGACTCTATCACTCACACTTTACTTGATTTATCTGTCTATCTAGATATTATGCTTGTGTTTTCCCCTATTTTCTGTGCAGGTTTATTGTGAAGTCACATAGGCAGAATAAAAGCTCACTCAAAAGGTATAGACCACAATATCCAAACCATAGTTGAAAAACTTGCCAAATTGAAAAATTTGCCAAGTCCAAAAAACATGACTTAGCAAAAAACTTGGCAACTTAAAAATTGCTTAAATTTCATTAAAAACATGGTTTTTAACAAAATACAATGATAAGATGCAACCAATGAGTACATAAAAGAAACAAGCTGAGTCTAGTTGTATTTGATTGATTTGAAAGAAAATTGGGTACAAAATGGCATCCTCATGTGGAATGCGCTGATATTGATAGTCTAAAACAAAATGGAAATAGCAAATTGTTTTTGTAAAACTAAAAGTAAATACTACATTAATATATTTTACAAATTTACATCTTCCTCTTCCTCTATCTTTCTTGTGTGCAGCCGAAGATTATATTGCCAAAACTCACCAAAACTCAGTGAGTTTTTCCCCCTTGACTCAGCGAGTAATTCTGGAGAGTTCTTGCAGGAAAAATTCACTAGGCAAAAAAACTAGCAATTTTTTAAAAACTCGCCAAATACTTGGAGAGTTTTGCAACTATGATCCAAACCATGTTGTCTATATTGCTCTATGTAGACAACATCATGATGCGCAAACATCCACATGACACATTGGCATCCTTGGCCGAGTCTTCCTCTCTCTTGTGATAGGTTCATTTTACATTTTCACTTCTAATTCTACTTTCTATTCATTAGGTAAATTCTCCAACCACCTGTAAACAACCTTTTTTTCCTATTCATTTATTTCTCTTAACTTAGAAAATTTTTTAGTTTCTAGTTAATATCATTTCTAGAATTTCTAGAGTAGTTTTGTAGAATAAAAAAAATTCTTTCCATTTTGAAGCTAGAACATTTTAGAGTAGTGCCCTGTAAGATCACATTGTCTTGAGAGTGCAACTATCTAGGTTGAGTTGCTATCTTATGCACTCAACAGACCTTTTTATCAAGAAGTTATTGACATGTTGGATGAATCCCTTGAGGACTTCACACATGATGAATCTCCTTCCCCTTTGACATCAAAACTCTCTTCTAAAAACATGATTAATTGGAGTTTTTCCTTGCACACTACCACCCAAGACAAAAACTAAAAAATGTTATTCAGGGTGTATGTCGACCTTCTAAACTAGTGATAACTATTAGGGGTGCTCCTATCCTACCTAGGGCTCTTGACTATTATACTCAATATGCTAGAGCCATCACATCTAATGTACCTAAGACTCCTCTTGGTTATCACGCGGTACCTCCTCCTGATTATCAAGTGGTAGGTCATGAATACTTATAATACTTGTGGGAATAGACAACAAAACTCCATTCCTATTTCTCTTCCTATATCCACTCCAATTCTACCACAATCTCCCTATGTGTCTCAAAGGACCCTTGGAGATTATAACTTCATTGAATAATTACGTGCTACTCTGACTAAAATTTCCCTTTGGGATCTTGTTTAAACCTCTCCTACTTGTCTTTGTATGCTCTAGGAAGCCTTGCAAAAACTTTAGGTATCATCTCCTGATAGGCTCAATGAAGTAGCAACCTTTTTAGACTACATTTATACCAATACCACTAACATTGTGTTCTAGCATATGAATTACCTTCCATTGAAGTGCAAAAATAAAATAAACCGCTTTTGATAAATCATTGGTGTGAATTCCAATACGGTAAAAAACACCCTTATAGATAATGGATTTGGTTTTAATGTTTGTGGAGTAGATTTGCTAAATATCTAAACATTGATACAACTTGTATATATCCTTCTAATTTATCAATTAAGGGCTTTGATAACAAAAATCAAAAATCCCTTGGAACCATCACTTTTCCTATAGAATTGGGCCATATCACATTACCCACTATGGTGCATGTGATGCCAGGTTCCCTTTCTTATAATCTCCTTTTAGGTAGGCTATAGATTCATGCCATGGTTGTCATCCCACCAAATTTACACCAGTTTATTAAATTTATCCATGGGAATAAAACCTTCACAATAAAATAAAATCTTGATCTGTTACAATATTCTCAACAAACCAAACTTGGGAAAAAAAACAATTCTTCACCAGTGCTTCAGAACTTGATTACTTCTTTGTATATTCACAACAAAGTACAACTCCTATTGAAGATATGGATAAGGACTTTCCTTCTTCCTCATCCAATGCATGGTTGGATGATAATTAAGGTACTCTAGATTTTATGCCTTCCTTTGTTAGAGAGTATAAAATAGAACCATCACATTTTGATATTCCCAAAATTACAACTACAACATCTACATCCCAAGCTAATAAGGCATCCACATCCTTTGCTAGAGGATTGTTTGAATATACTTCTTATGTTGAGCATGCCTCTAAAATTGATCCTCCTTTTAAGGAGTTACAATCATGTTATTGTTGGAAAGATGGTTGTCGTTGCACCAAAAGATTAACCTGTTAATGCTTGATACAATCGCTAGAGTTAATGAATCCATGGGAGGCGGTTAAGCCTTGTCACAAACCCAAGCATTGTACTGCACAACACAAGGAGACCAAGGGCACACACCTTTCAACAATCCCCCCAATGCAAGAAAGGGGTTCGAACCCATGACCCAAGCTCTGATACCAATTGTTGGAAATATGGTTACTGTTGCACCAAAAGATTGACGTATTAATGCCCAATACAACCACCAGAGTTAATGAATCCACAGAAGGCAGTTAAGCTTGTCATGAACCCAAGCACTGTGCTACACAACAAAAGGAGACTAAGGGCACACACCTTGCAATAGTTATGGACTTGGTTATGATATCCCTGTGAAATCTAGTTACAAGTGTAGTGGCTTAGGTCACAAAGAATAAGGATTTAAGGTGCTTGTTGAGCCCAATGAACATCACATACTAGCAGGTATTGGCTACAAACCTCCCAGGCCCTCATCCCAAAAAATTTTGCACATGAACATAATTTCTTCATCTTTAGATTCATCCTCTCTATCCTTAATGTACCTAGAGTTGATCATTGACACTAGTGAACCCTACATGCCTCCCCTAGACACTTTTTCTATTGATGAGTCTCTTGTTGAGTTTTTGGCAATTTATGATCATTTACCTTTGTATCATCATGATCCTAGTTCTCCCTATTGTTTGAATGACCAAGCATATTTTGGGGAGTCTGTTACATTATCTAGTGATACCTCTTCACTTACAAGTACTCCATGTGGCACCTAGGATAATCTTGATCCTTAAGACCATATCACCCTTGTAGTAGGTAAGACTGCTAAAGTCACTATGGATCCTAATGACCCTAAGAAAATCATTCATGTTGGGGAATTCATATTGCCTAAAGAATGCTTATCTCACTTTGATCTATTGCATGAATTTCTTGATGTATTCACTTGGACATATGAGAACATGCCTAGCTTGAACCCCAAAATAGTGACCCACAATATAGTGCTTCATCCTGACACTCATCCTCTATAACAAAAGATTTAGAAAATACATCCTAAGGTGGCTTTGTTGGTTAAGGATAAGATAGAAAAACTTCTAAAAGCTAGTTTTATCTACCCTATAAACTATTCCCCTTAGATTTCAAACATCATGCCTATCACTAAACTGGATAAACGCATTCGTATTTGTATTGAATTTCATGATCTAAACAAGCTATGTCTAAAAGATGATTTCCCTCTTTCAAATATCACATGATAGTTGACTCAACAACAATCCATGCATTACTTTATTTTATGGATAGATTCTTTCGTTACAATCAAATCTTAATGATCCTTGCAGATTAGTATAAGACCTCTTTTACCACTCCTTGGGGCATATTTTGTTATGTTGTCATGTTGTTTGGTCTAAAGAATGTCAGAGAAACTTACCAATGTGCCATAACATTGATTTTTCACAATTTCATTCACAATATCTAGATTATGTCAATGATATCTTGGCCAAATCCATCTTGTGCTAAGATCACATGAGTAACCTTCATCTGATATTTGAATGTCTTTGATCATCTAACATGCATCTAAACCCTCATAAGAGCATTTTTTGTGTGAATAGTGATAAATTTCTAGGGTTTATAGTTTCATAACATGGTATTGAAGTTGATACAAAGAAAATCAATGCTATTGTAAACATGCCACCTCCAATGAACATTTATTAACTTCATAGTTTATAGGGGAAGATTCAATCCATTCACTAATTTATCTCTAAATTAGCGGATTGTACCCTCCCCTTTACTAATCTCCTCAAAAAGAATGTTCATTTTTCTTGGAATGAGGTTTGTTAGAAAGCTTTTGGGAGTATTAAAGAGTACTTGGCTAACCTGCCTATCTTGATGCCTATTGTTTCAGGGTATCCTTTCCTCCTTTACACTTCCACATCATCTAATGCTATAGACGCTCTTCTAGGTCAACATGATGATGAGGGTAGAAAGTGCACTATTTAGTATATCAATCATACCCTCCTTGATTATGAAGTTAATCAGTATTCCATGATGGAGAAACAATGTGTTGCTCTAGTCTTTTCCACGCACAAGTTGAGACATTATCTTCTAGATATAGAGATGCACATGATTGTTAAATCTTACCCTCTTAAGCATTTGTTTTCCAAAGATGATCTATCAAGGCATCTGGCTAAGTGGGTTATGCTGTTAACTGAATTTGATTTAAAGTTTGTCTCCCAAAAAGCCATAAAGGGATAGGCTATAGCTAACCACTTATCTGACACCCACTCTCCATTCTCATTCCCTAATTTTGATTCATTTCTTGATGACCATATCCTTTTCATAGATGGTAACCACCCTTGGGATTTGTTCTTTGATAGTTTGAGATGTCGAACCAATTCTAGGACTGGTGTGATATTAGTCCCCCCTTAAGGGTAAAATAATTCAACTTCCTTTTTGACTTAATTGTTAGGATTAAGGTGCCATTAACCTTGTAAATCCTTGTAATTATTATTCTTAATATTGTTTGTAAATCACCCATAAGGGATGTACAAGTTTCATCGACAATGGTAAAAAATATTTATCGGGGACGATAATTATAGAGTTACTGCAAAGTGAAGGGAAAATAGGGTTCATCCCAAAATGAGCATCTGAGATTAGTAAGTGTATGCAGTAACAATCATTCTCTCTGATTGCCTCAAAACACATATTACTATGTCATAAAGAGGAATCAGACATAGTTCATTTCCCACATTAACTCTTAGAGGAAAGTGATTGCAATTTAAACCAGTTTTAACAACATACATTAAATAGAATCGCTAAACATGAAAGATAGAGCAGAAGACAAGAACACAAAGACTTACGTGGGGAAAACCCTTTTGGGTAAAAAACCCCACACTCCAAAACATAAAGCTGTTGCAAATATGTGCATATGATGTGTTGTCATTGATGGGAACATATCTCTTTGTCAGAGATAGTGAAGATAGTGTAGGTTAGCAAAGTAGATTGCTTCGCACTTCTAGTGAGATGAAGATCAGAGTTTGCAGACCAAAGGGTTTTGTAGAGGATTGTCTGAAGTTACTCTAGTCAATATTTGAGAGGTCCGCATGGCGAATTGGCGAAGTTATGGCCATCTAAGTAGAACTGGGTTTTGTAGTTGTTCAGAGGTGACAAAGTGATAGAAATTTGGTCTGGATTGATCCACATTCGAATATTATGATCTACGGATCTAGAGGTGTGTTTGGGATGTTGGTGTGTATCCTCAACTCAAGTGGTTCGTGGTTTGGAGGTTTGCAAGCAATCTTTTTAGTGTGATAGTCATGACAGTTGGTGTTCTTGAGTTCCCAGATGAAGGTGCAAGTGTTTTTGGTGATCTGAGCTAGTGCGATTGTTCCTGTTGATTTCATTGTGCTTGTGGTGGTCTCTGAATCGGGTGCTTATTGTGTTGGTGGTCCGCATTGAGAATTGAGTTCGTGGTTGAAGATTTCTCCTTGAGTGTTGTTGTTCTTCCCAATCTTGGCCAACCAGATACTTTGTGCATGTTGCAAATGATCTAAGAAGAGTTCTATGAAGCGTGGCGTGTTGATCGAGGAAGATTTGAGTCCCAGCTATGATTGGCCAACAGTGTAAAGATTTGCATGTAGCATTTTAAGTCTTGTGATTGTAATTTATTGTAATGCCTATCTTGGAGAATGTTCCAGATAGATGATTGTAAGGCCGACTTTGATGTTCATTCCAAAGTTGATGTCATGTATAAATAAGTGTTGTGAAGTCATGGAAATGTGTGGTGAAGAGTGAAGATGTGGATGTAGCGAGGAAGTGAGTGGGGGTAGGGCAGAGGTGGTGTGTGCTTCAATGGAACTGAACCTTGCATGAAGAAGATGTTGTTTCTTAGTTCAATCCTTCTGTGTTAACATTGTGAATGTTCTTGTAGGCAGTGAGCCTCCTTTGAGCAGTGAGCTCTGGGCAATGCGCCCGAAGGCAAATGTCTTCCCATTTTCTATTCTTTTAATAGAGAATAAATCTTGTGGGTTATCCCCCACCGTGGTTTTTCCCTTAACTGGGTTTCCACGTAAAAATCTTGGTGTTATGTGTGTTGATTATGTTTCTTCTCATGTGTTGATTCATGCTTTCATGGTTATATCATTAATTTGTTTATAAGTTGTAAAGAAGATTAATTGCAGCAAAAGATAAAAGTTTTGTGACAACTGATTCACCCCCCCTCATTTGTCTACCCTAATTTTAACAATTGGTATCAGAGCTAGTTCCTCTAAAAGAAGCTTAACCACTTGAGGAGATCTAGGATGTCAACATACAAGAAGGACAGTCCAAGATTTGATGGAACAAACTACTCTCTTTGGAAGAATCGGATGGAGTGTCATTTGCAATGTATGGGTGATCCTTATTGGTTGATAACTAAGGACGAGTATGAGCCTCCAGAGAAAGGTCCTTCAACTCCAGATGAACTCAAAGATGCTGAAAACAACATTCAGGCTAAAGAAGCATTGTTGAGTGCCCTAATTGATACAAAAATGACAAATGTCCTAGAATTGAAAACTGCTCATGAAATCTAGAAGAAGATGGAAACTCTAGATGAAGGTGATGAATATGTCAAATGTGCTAAGTTGCAGAGCCTGAAGGGTAGATATGAAAATTTGAGGATGAATGAAGATGAAAACATCACTTCCTACATGTAGAAGGTGAATGAACTTGTGTGTAGTATCAGGTGTGCTGGTGGAAAACTGGAAGAATCAAAGATTGTTGGCAAGGTGCTCAAATCCTTACCTACTTCATACAAGCATAGAGTGGTTGCTATTGAGGAGATCAGGACTGTGACAACTGTTACAAGAGATTAGTTAGTTGGCAAGCTTTCAGCATTTGAAATGAGTGAGTTTGGTGATTCCCTTCCCAAATCATAATCTTCTTTTAAGGCCAGTGTTTCTGAGAAGCAAAGATTTGATCTAGGTGAAAGCTCTTCAAGAAGCCTAACTAGATATGAGAAGGGTAAGTGCACAAAGATGATGGACCAAAATGGGGTCTTAAGTTGCCACTTTTTTCTGAAATCAGGAAACATTGATGTTGGATGAGAAATTGAAGAAATCTACACTCAAAATTTGAAGATGGAATGAAAACAAGAGTTGTAGTGCTTCGAATCTAGTTTCTAATTTTTTCCAAAAATGGTTGAAATTAAGGGGTTCAAAAAGGGGGAGTACACAAATTGGTCATATTTTTCTCAAAAAAACATAACATAGCGTCTGGTGTGCTCCCCCTAAAATGTTAACTTTTTTTTAGTATTTCAATAATCACTCCAGTGATAAATTAGGTAACACCATGTAGTTTATCCTTGTTTTTTTGATAATTTTTTAATGAATAATTGATTTTTTAGTAATTTTTAAAGTGGACACATCTTGAAAAATAGAAATTTGAGCGTGCCCCCCCTAAAATGTTTGAAAACTAATTGAAAATTAATTTTTTTTTGAATTCATGTAGTATGGAGTCTAGTTTCTAAAAATATAACTTATTTCAATTTTCGATGAATGGTTAAAAAAAAGTCAAAAATACTAGACACACTAACAAAAGAAATTCAAGATGAAACACTAAACATACTCAAAATGTGAAAAAAATTATATGGTTAGATAGATAATAGAGAGCTTAAGATTATGGTGGTTTTTTTTTTAGTTTTCATTGAAAAAAGTGCCATCCTGATGGGGAGCACACTCTAGATTATCTCTAGATTTTGCTAAAAACTGATAAAAACATGTCAAACAAAGCTGAGCATAACGTGAGTGCATTATAACGCACTCATGTTATGTGGAATCAATAACGCGCTCGCATTATGATGATCATAACTGGTAATACACATGCCAATTGCATTTGCTTGAAAGTTTCTAAAGCCTTTTCAACAAATCCTTTTTTTGCATATCTTGCAATCATTGCATTCCATTATAGAACATCTCTTTGAGGTGTTACGTCATATAATTGACATGCCTTGTCTATGCTTCCATACTTTACATACATGTCTACAAGGGAAGCTGCACTTCCTATCGTCTCTCTCACTCTATTCTCTCCCCTCTCTATGTCCTACCCTTTCTCTGAGTCTCTACTTCCCTCCCCTCTCTACCTCCCACCTTCTCTCTCACTCTCTTCTTCCCTCCCCTATCTACCTTCTACCCTCTCTCTCACTCTCTACTTCCCTCCCCTATCTACTTGCTACCCTCTTTCTGAGTCTTTGCTTCCCTTGCCTCTCTACCTCCTACCTTCTCTCTCACTTTCTTCTCCCCCTCCCTCTCTACCTCTTACCCTCTCTCTCACTTTCTACTTCCCTCCCATGTCTACCTCCTACCCTCTCTCTTAGTCTCTGCTTCCCTCCCCTGTCTCCTCCTACCCTCTTTCTCTTCTTCCTTCCCCTGTCTACCTCCTATGGTCCTCTCCGACTCTCTACTTCCCTCCTGTCTCTACCTCCTATCCTCTCTCTCTCTCTACTTCCCTCCCCTCTCTATTCTTCCCATCCAATGAAATTTCATAAATTATCTTGTTTCTATTTCATCATCCCAATTTATATCCTCATGCATCTTTACATGTCCTATTTTTCTTGTTTCCATGTTCTTTGTTGACAAGGGAGAGCGAGAGGGAGGAAAAGGGAGAGAGGATTGAGATGGAGGGGAGCGAAAGGGGAGAGATACCTGGTGATAGGGAGAGAGAGATAGTTTTCTTGTTTTGGAGAGAGAGAGGGTGGGTTAGGTTTATGAGTTTAGGGTTGCTTAAGTTTAGGGTTTAGGGGAATTATTTAGGGTTTATGGGTTTAGGGCTTTTTAGCTTTATGGTTTATGGTTTAAGGGTTAGGATTTAGGGGCATTATTTAGTGTTTAGGGGTTTTGGGAGAGAGAGAGAGAGAGATTTAGAGTTTCTCAGGTTTAGGGTCATTATTTAGGGTTTATGAGCTTAGGGTTGCTTAGACATTTAGGCGCATTATTTATGGTTTATGAGTTTAGGGTTTAGGGTTTTAGGTTAGGGTTTAGGGGTTTACAGTTGCTCAGGTTTATGGTTTAGGGTTTAGGGGTTAGGGATTTAGAGTTTAGGGGTTAGGGATTTAGGGTTGCTCGGGTTTAGGGTTTAGGGGTTAGGGTTTAGAGAGAGAGAGAGTGAGGGGATCGATAGATATTGGAAGAGATAGGGAGATAGAGGTTTAGAGTTGCTTCCAGGGTTTATGGTTTAGAGGTTTGGGGTTTAGGGTTGCTCAATTTTAGGGTTTAGGGGTTAGGGGTTAGGGTTTAGGGGCATTATTTAGGGTAACTTAAGGTTTATGTTTTAGGGGTTAGGGGTTAAGGATTAGAGGTCTAGGTTAGGGTTTAGAGAGAGAGGACCGATAGGGAGATATAGAGGAGACCGAGGGGAGACATAGGGAGATAGAGGGTGAGGGACATGGCCAGAGACATAGGCAGAGAGATTGAGAGGTAGAGGGATGATAGAGACAAGGAGATAGGGTTTAGGGGTTAGGAGTTTAGAAAGGGAGATATATGGAGATAGACGGTGAGGGACATGGCCAGAGACATAGCCAGAGAAATTGAGAGGTAGATAGATGATAGAGACAAGGAGATATGGGTTTAGGGTTGATTGGTTTTTAGGGGTTAGGAGTTTAGAGAGGGAGAGATAGGGAGATAGAGGGTGATGGACATGGCCAAAGACATAGGCAGAGAGATTGAGAGGTAGAGAGATGATAGAGACAAGGAGATAAGGGTTTAGGGTTGATCAGGTTTAGGGTTGATCGGGTTTAGGGTTTATGGTTGGTATATATGATGTATAGAATGTTGTAAATGACTAACATATTGGCACTTATGATGTTTTGATGGCTCCTGTCGCTGGTAGAGGGTAGAATGACACCTGTGACTGGCTAGGTGTAGGATGATGTTTGTGATTGATAGGTAGGTGCTACTAAGGAGCATATTGGCACATACAATATACAAAATGGTGTAAATGACTAACAAATTGGCACTATGATCTTCTAATGGCCCCTGGTGAGGTATTTGTTTGATTTTGATTATTTTTGGGATCATTTGAGATGGAGCTTAGATTGATTTGGGATGGAGTTGGGATGAAATGGATTGGTTTAGGGATGATGAGAGGTGAAAAGGACTAGATTAGGAATGATTTGGGAATGATTAGAATGGTTTTAGGGATGGTTTGAAGTGGTTTAGTGCTGATTAGGGAATGATTAGAATGATTTAGGAATAGTTTAGGGATGGTATTTGAGATGAAATCCAGGTTGATTTGAAAATGATTAGGGATGGAGTTAAATTGATTTGGATGTGATTTGGGATGGTGTGAAGTGGTTTAGGGATGATTAGAACTGGTTTAGGGATGATTAGAGATGAGATTGAATGGATTAGGGATGATTTGGGATTGATTAGGAATGAATTTGATTGGAATGAAAGCTTAATGTTTTCATGTTTTCATGTTATAGAGATTGGGAGAGATAGGGAGATAGAGGTTTGGGGTTGCTTCTAGGTTTTATGGTTTAGGGGTTAGGGGTTTAGGGGTTTAGGGTTGCTCATTTTTAGGGTTTAGGGGTTAGGGGTTAGGTTTAGGGGCATTATTTATGGTTTAGGGGTTAAGGTTTAGAGGTTTAGGTTTATGGTTTAGGTAGAGAGATGAATAGGGAGATATAGAGGAGACCGAGCCTAGGAGAGATATATCTCTATCTCCTCTATCCCTCTCTCTCTCTCCATGTCTCTCTATCTTGCTAGATCTCTTTCGATCCCCTCTCTCTAACTCTACCTTTCTATCTCTCCCTCCCTCACTATTTGAGGTTTACATGAGTTTAGGGTTTCTCAAGTAAATAAGGTTTAGGGTTTTGGGTAAGGGTTTAGGGATGCTTGAGTTTAGGGTTTAGGGTCTAGGGGTTAGGGTTTAGGGTTTACAGGTTAGGGGTTTAGGGTTGCTTGAGTTTAGGGTTTAGGATTTAGGGGTTTAGGGTTTAGGGTTTAGAGGTTTAGTTTTATGGTTTAGGTAGAGAGGAGAATAGGGATCCCTATCTCTATCTCTCTGGACATATGGATCCCTATCTCTTAATCTATCCCTCGCTACCTCTCTCTCCTCCTCTTTATCTCTCTCCCCATCCCTCTACCTCCTGAAATCTCTCTCCCTATGTCTCTAGACATCTATTGATCTATTTCCCTATCAAGCTATCTATCCTCATAACCCCATCTCTTAATATACCCTTCTCTACCTCTCTCTCTGTATTTCCCTATCTATCTCTACCTTGCTAGATCTATCTCCCTATATCTCCCCTCTATATATATGCATCTCTATCTTTCTCCCTTTATAGACCCCTTTCTCTATTTCAATCCCCATTTCTCCCTCTCCCAATCTCTATCTCACCTATCATCTCTATCTCCATGTCCCTCTCTACCTCTCCATGTCTCCCGATCCCTCTCTATATATAGGATAGAGAAATGAAGAGAGAGAAAGAGACTCTCCCATGTAGATACAAGGTTACCTTTATGTTATCATGTTTCCTACAACGCGCTCTCGTTATAACGCGATCACATTTTGGGAAGCATGGAAAATGGTAAAAAAGCATGTGGGATCTGTGTTTCAGACCCCACATGACTGTTATTCTTTCTTTTCATGAGTATATCAGCCAAAAAAACTCTTTTCATGTTGTTTGACTAATTGACAATCATTTTTATATCAATCCACCACCTTTTTTTGTTTTTTCAACGTAGAAGAAGTGATTTTTCATGTTTTTGGAGAAAATTTGATTATTTAAACTGAAAGTTTCATGTTTCATGTGTGAATTTGTTTCAAATCTAATTACCATTAATATATAGATTGAATTTGACGATATATGTTTGTTTTTTCCATAAATTTTAGTAATCATATTCTAGAATTATATAGAATTCATAATCAAACTTGTGAAAAACAAGAATTTAAGGATTTTGAAGCCATCTTTTGGAGAATTGGTCAACTACAATATCGAATTCTAAGGTATGTTCAATTTATGTCTATTTTAATTCACATATATATGTTCTTATGTTCTTTATGTCTTTAAATTTCTTTATGTCTTTATGTTTTTTATGTTCTTTATGTTCTAAGATATATATGTGTCTAGGTATATCAATTAGTTCAGTCAAAGAGACTCCAAATTCCTCATGTTTCCACCTTGTTTCGGCCCTTCATGCCTTCATTTCACCTATTTTTAGCTATACAAGAGAAAAACATTATCAAATTCTTCATAAAATAATTTTAGTGAACAATTGTTTGTCATACTCATATTCGAGTGTATACATGGAGCCAAAATTGATTTTGGAAGATTCTTAATTTTTGCCCTAGGATGATATAGAAGGATTTATTCCTTAATACATGCATAATTCAATTCATTTAATAGAACCATGCATGAAATGATAGTTTTATTACAAAAATGGAGGAAATGAGCACCACAACCTATTTGACAGATTGTTACAACTCACTTTGATACCACTCAATCCATAAAAAATATGATGGAGATTATGTATTTACTTCATCAACATAACAAAATTTTAGAGAAGAGAGTTATATATAAATATACAGACATACACGCATCATGACACAAGATGATACAAAGGGAGTTACAAGGATATAAAACACTAAAAAGGAGGTTTTCATGAGTGTAGGATAGTCACAAGTCTATATAACAGTCCACTATCATAGTCATGACCATCTTGAAGTTGTTCTTAATTTATGCATTACTTAAGATGTCTTTGATCTTTTGTCACGAGTATCCAGAAGGTTATCTTCAACGGTTAATGTTCTTTTGACTATCACAAAGTTTTTGGACTGGTTTAAGACTATTAGGATAGTCAATTTATGTTGATTACAGTCCCCTTCGATGGCATTCATTTTGTCATCCTTCAAATTCACCTCCATACAACTCATTTATGTAAAAAATTAACCATACAATTCATGATTTCCAAACCTAAAATAATGATTTAATACTCATATAAGAGTCCAAACAATGGCCTTCAAGGGGCAAGATAGTCAAGAGCAGTCAAGGTGATGTTCTTAAGAGTTGATAGGGTCAAAGGGAGACTTAGTATTAGAGATATACCTTTACATAGTGATCTCTCAACACCTTATGGTTTCAAATAGTTTTGAAGTCTCTTGGTAGCCCTATTTTCCTTTATGGAAATACTCATGATAGTCTTGAAGGAACAAAACTATTTATGTACATCAGTCCACTATGACTATCATAGTATTAGTCTTTTCCAAAAACCTTCCCAACTTTCTCCTTGATAAGATTCATAGTCCATAATTCAAGTGTATTAAATTTCTGCTCTAAATGTCCTCTTTCCATTCAGGTGTATACTGCATGATTTGTTATTCAAGTGTATACTAGATATGGCTTTGTATTTGTATTCAAGTGTATACTCTATGATCTATATTCAAGTGTATATCATGACTATGTATTCGAGTGTATACTCCATGACTATGTGTATTCCATTGTATACTTGGTGCATTTTCTGATTGGGAAAAAGGTGTGAAGAATCTATCTGAAGGTCTTTCAAACCTACTCAAGGAGTTTTGAAGCTTTCTTGGCCATTATTTGACAAAGTGTGATGACTGTCCTAAATGATTGTGCATGACAGTGTTGGGGCAGCAATTGGAAGTTCATCAAATCTAAGTTGAAAAGTGTTGGTCGTGCATATTCCTTGTTGGGAAGGGGTCTTAGAAGGTCCTACAGACCTGAACAAAGGATTTTAGAGCATTCTTCAAGGGTTAGACAAGTTTTATTACGACTGTCCCAAGCAGACTAGTTTTACAATCATTAAGTGTTGGCACCCAAGCAAGTTAGGGTTTGCTTTTGAGTCTAGGTGTTTAATACCTATTGGAATCACCTTTAGAATGTTTGAAATGGGCTCCCAAATCTGTATTGAGGTTTTTGAAAGCATCCCAAACAATGGAGAACATGCACGAACAATTTGTCAATTTGTTAATTTGAGTTTGTCTAGGTCTTGTAAATATGTGTCAAGTTGTGTTTGGAAGTGTCAAGGCACGTTTTGATCTTATAATAAGGTCTAAGAGACCATTTTGAACATGTTTTAGGTCCTAGGAGGTTATTTGAGGTTCATTTTTCAAGTATTGTAAAAGTTGTTAAAATATTGCAATGTGGTTTAAATGCAAGAAAGTGGTTTGTGACTCTTTTCCACCAATGTGAACATTTGACAATTTGTGGATTGGATTTAGAAAGTATGTATTTCTTGTTTACAAGTTTGTAGAATGTAGGGGTGTGAATTTGTTGTATGTGATGATACCCTAGGCTGGCAGAGCTATTGTTTTGAGCAAATTAGAGGACAGAGATAGGGTTTGATGGAAAAATAGTTAGAGGATCATTCTAAGTGATTGATTAATCATGTGCAGACATAATTGAATGTGTTTGAGGCATCACTAAAGCAAAATAAGCTTGGGAACATAGACTTTCTATAAACCCTCATGATACAAGCATGGAATTGGCATTAACAAGGGTTTTACAGTTTAGGGGTTTTGTAGTGTTTCCCATTGGCAAAAGTGGTGGATTTGGACTATTTGAGGTCTATATTAAACATTGCAATTTAGTTTGGAAGTTTGGTAGAAGGATTTTGTGGAGTTGCTTTGGAAAACGGGGCTAATTGCCCCTTTCTAGGAAACAAAACAGTCAATTTTTGGGGCTTGTGTTTCAAAATGACCTATATCCATTTTAGGATATGTTTTGGATGAGCTTAAAGGGTATCCAAAAGTGTCAATAGTTTTGAGTTTTAGTGCCTACCTTGAGAGAAAAGTTCTGACAATCCATTTTGGAGGGCTACTAGCATTAGGACAATCAAAGAAAGAAGGACCTATGGTAGAAGCATTTAAGTTACATGAGGGGTGTTGATACATTGAATTAGGCTACATTAACTTGGAAAAGGTCTGCCAAGTGATAA
Organism: Cunninghamia lanceolata; assembly: GCA_027924645.1. Taxonomy (NCBI): domain Eukaryota; kingdom Viridiplantae; phylum Streptophyta; class Pinopsida; order Cupressales; family Cupressaceae; genus Cunninghamia; species Cunninghamia lanceolata. Next base: position 3,554,855 of record BSBN01000760.1, read on the forward strand.
ACAAAGCAATAAGTTGTCGGTTCTTCATTTGATGGTATGTTTGCCATGTTGCCATCGAGTCATGGAGCTAGTCATGAGCCCATTATTGTGAAATATGCCTCCTTTGAATTGTGTTGAACCCCTACATTGCATCACTTTTGGGTCTGTTTTCATGAACTCCACCCTTCCTCTGCATCATTTATGACTCCACACATATTTGAGTGTATAGTCCATGACTTTGTATGTTCAAGTGTATATTCCATGACTTTGTGTATTCCATTGTATACTTGGTGCATTTTGTGATTGGGAAAAAGGTGTGAAGAACCTATATGAGGGTCTTTCAGACCTACTCAAGGAGTTTTGAAGCTTTCTTGGCCATTATTTGACAAAGTGTGATGACTGTCCTAAATTATTATGCATGACAGTGTTGGGGCAGCAATTGGAAGTTCATCAAATCTAAGACTAAAAGTGTTGTTTGTGCATCATTTATGACTTTGTATGTTCAAGTGTATACTACATGACTTATATGTGTGTTCAAATGCATACTCCATGACTTATCTATGTTGAAGGTATCTTGATATGAGGTGTCTTATTCAGAAGTTTGTAAAACCTTGTTATTCATTCTGACTGTGCTATTCATTGTCATTATAAAATTTCTAATTATCATTGTCTTATTCTTCATGCTTGTAGAAATCATCATTATGCCAAGGAAATGAGAAAAGAATTTAACACCAAAAGAGCGTGAAACTAAGAATGAGAGGAAAAGAGAAAGAATAAGGCAAATTTGTATAGTAGGAAATTGTCGTCTAACGAAGCTAAGAGAGATGGAATTGGTGGCACAAAGGGAATGAATGCAAAACCTCCATGCAATGAGGAAAGTGAATCTCCAAGTTGGAGGCACTCCATCGTCCATAGGCCAAGTTGAAGGAACACCATCATTATCTTCTCGAATTGGAGACACTCCATCTTTCACAGGTGAAGTAGAAGGCACATCTGCATTTTCTTCTGAAGTTGGTGACATGCCATCATTCACACCTCAAGTTGAAGGTACATCATTTTCAACCTTTTCACATCCAATCGAAGGTACGTCATCTATCCCATCTCAAGTAAATATTGAAGAAATTCCTAATGTTCAGTCTACTTTACCAAATAAAATGTCTCCTAGAATTTTACATAGGAGGCCTAAGTTTCTAATTGATATTGATGAGAATGTATTAGAGCCCATGCAGGATAAGATTCCCATGTGCACTTGCCAAATATATGTGAATAAGATATGGAAATTCTTTTTTGAGAATTTAAATGAAACTGGAAGATGTCAACTCTTTGTTGAATTGATGAGAAATCTAAAATTTAGGCCCACTCTGAAGATTCTTGGCCTAAGAACATCAAATGCCTCAAGTGAAAAATCAATTGTCAAGAATCTAATGAGTGCGTATGAGAGTGTGGGTTCCACCTCATGCACCAAGGATAGTAATGTCACATGATGTGTCATCACATCGACAATTGTAAGCCAACAAACAAAAAAAGCTCACCTCCTTAGAAAGACAACTCAAGCATTGAAAATAAATAGAAAAAATCTAATGAGAGCCGTTGGAAGACGTCAAAGAGTTGAGGATCCAAACACTAATGAATTGTGGGCATTCTCTGGGAGACTCCCACGGAAAGACAAAGTTGTTGTCGAAGCTTTGAGATCACTAATTGAAGACTTTTGGAAGAATTACACAAGGGTATATCTAAATCAAAGGTATGTGGTAAGAAGGAGAATCAATAGTTGAAACTGTGAGCCACATCCAAAGTATTTTTTGGATATGACTCAAACACAGTTTTTTGGTAAATTTCTAGAGAACTATCCTCAAATTAAATTTTCTCAAAGATATTTTGAAATGCTAAAACCTTTCTTTGTCAAAATAAATCAATAAATCACACACACACTACTTGTTGTTGTAGATTACATATTGAATTTTCTAACCATTTTGATATTTATCGGTCTATATGTTTAGATTTGCATACTAACAATGTTTTGCAAGATTGTGGCATACGTACCCCACCAACTACCTCAAGACACTTCATATCAATAATTTTATGTGATAGAGAGGAATGTCAAATATTCTACAGGGAATTATGCTTGGATGGCACATGTCAGCATTGCGGTGGCTTGCAACGTATGCCAATATGTGAACATATGGAAAGAACACATGCGGCTGGAAATAAACTAGTAGAGTTTAGCAAGTATAAAACAATGGAACACAATACAAGAGATGGTAAAGAAGCAAAGAGGTGTGAATATGTTATTCAGAAGATTCCAGTGTATCAGTTTATGCCTATATTTCGTGACAACATAGTGTATGAGTATGTAAGACATGCCCATAGAGCTTGATGGTTGGACTTGCAATTCAAGTTATGCAAGGACACATTTCCAGTTGGTAGCATTGTTTCAGTCATCGACTTTGTAGAGAACTACAGTCTACAGCCACAGTGTAAGGTGCAATCCCAATATTATAACTCGACATAGGTTTCTATATTTGTGCACATCACATTCATTCATGCAAATGATAGTACAGAGGATGACAGAAAGATCATAAGGGGGTATCATTTTTATATAAGCGATGATCACACGCATTCTGTGGAGTTCATACAAGGTTGTTTCCAGGTGTTCTACAATGATCTGGCTAGAAGGGGCATATCATTCAGTCAACATATCATATGGTTGGATAACCGTGCATCACAATTCAAGAACTCAAGGAATTTCTATTGGATGAGCAGGACGCATAATATTACAAGTGTTCAGCATATGTGGAACTTTTGTGAGGCCGGGCATGGAAAGGGAGAGCATGATGGTGCAGGAGCGTGTATCAAAAGAGCCATAGCACGAGAAGAGTTAAAGTATAAAGACAATGCAAAGTTGACAGATGCAAAATCAATCGTCAAGTGGTGTAATGCTTCGATGGGTCCAGGTAATGAAGGTAAGTCTTCAGTTCATAGATTTTTTTGGTTGATAGATGATACTAACATTGCACCATATGAGGATTATTCTACACTGATAGGATCAAGTGAGCTACACTCTATTAGAAGCTCAATTGCAGGTTCATGGAGTATAAATATGCGGAAGATGGCGTGCTTTTGTTCTCCATGTATAATTCAATCTTGGAATGAGTGCGAGTCAAAGGAGTGGGTTGATGAATGGCAGTTCAGTTATCTTAGCCCACTTGACACGTATCGACCCCTGACGGCACTAGAATTGACAGAGATGGAATCGTCAGTTGACTTTGACCACATATCAGATCTAGTTCAACCAGGTAATATATCTACTTGCATAGTTAAATTTGAAATTCCTAATGTTATCTTAAACTTTGTAGTATTTTTGTAATGTTGACTAATTTCATCTAATTTGTTGCACATATCATTGTAGGGCATGTTTATGCAATTATTACAGATGAAGATAATGAAGAGGGAACATATTATTACTTGTGTCGTTGTGTTGAGGCCAAAAAGAAATTGGAGGGCCCAGTTACAGATGGAGAAAACATCGAATACCCTACAGGCTCAGTGGTTGTTACTGTAACATGGCTTAGAAGGTACCCACATAAGAGTGTTAATGTTTGGTTGTTTGAGAACTTTGACATGCATCGGAAGATTCTTCATTACTCCAACCTTGTCATGGCAACCAATGTTCATTTGATACAATATCAAGGTAGACCTTTGAACAAGACCTTGTGGAAGGTACGTGACTCTGACCATGAGGCAATAATTGACACAATAAAGAGTAGAGAAGACCCAAATGGTTCGTTGGATTAATTTGTAAGTATGCATAAAACTTTCCTAGATGGTTACTTGTACTTTGTTTTGTATATAAGTAGTAGTATGAATTGCTTCCCTCCAGAATATTTATGTTTAGTCAATTTTTCTTTTTGATGCTTCTCACAGGAGGTCACAACTCCAGTCCGTCCAACTATGGACAGAGAAGCTCGAGAAAAGATGATGGAGAGTGATCATCGAATAGCGGTAAGTGATTGATTACATATGTGATGTTATATATTTAATGTACATTTTGTTATAGTAATGTGCATATTGTTTGATTGTATTAATAGGTAGAGTTGCATGAGCTTGGACTGTCGAAGAGGTCTACTCGACAATAGAGAGAGGATGAGTCATGGATATTTTTGTATATATGCATGTATGGCTTTGTATGTAAACTATATGTTATGTTCATGACATTATGTATATGACAGTTTATATTAAATATTTAATATGATGATATATTATCCTTGAGCAGTGGTATGAACTGTGGGCAACGAAGGCCTCATATTTCATTTGATTTATTTTCTATGGTATACATTTGATGTTTGCATCATCATCATGTTGTGCTTCATGGGGTTAAATCTAAGTAATGGATGAAGTTGATCCTAATTGGTCTTAATTCTGTTCACTCGTGTTTCACTCATGTCATATCAAGATTGATGTCACAGGGTTTGGATGTTAGTTCATAACATTCATGTTTATCATGTTACAATAGTAGGACATAGTTTATGTCATTGGTTCATGCCATTGGATTCAGTTGTGGTTCTATTGCAAATATGTGCCTAATCAGTGTTGTCATTGATGTCAACATATCCTTGTTGCCATTGGTGTCAACTATATCCTATTTTGTTGATTATCTAGAAGACTGGAATGTTGAGGATATTGAGAAAATTAATAAAGATCAATGTATGCGGACCATATGGCTGAATAGAGAATTGTCTAAAGAAGCTCCAGTTAAGATTTGAAAGGTTTGCATGAAGATTTGAAGAAGCTAAGGCCATCTGAGTAGAATTGGTTTTGTAGTGTTCAAAAGAGACAAGGTGACAGGAAAGAGGTCTGGATTGTTCTGGAAATGTAAAATGATGATCTACAAATCTAAAGGCATGTTTGGGAAGTTAGTTTGTATCATCAACTCAAGTGGTTCATGGTTTGGAGGTCCGCAAGCAATCTTTCTAGTGTGACAGTCATGGCAGACAATGTTCTTAAGGTTACAGATGAAGATGCAAGTATTTCTGATGTTTTAGAGGAGTACAAATGTTTTTGTTGAATTCAATGTGCTTATGGAGGTCTTTGGATCATGTGACTGTCATGTTGGAGGTCTGCATTGAAGATTGAGCTTGTTCTTGAAGATTTCTTCCTTGATGTTGCTATTCTTCCTAGTCCTGGTTGACTGGATGTTTCAAGCATATTGCAGATGATCCAAGAACAATTTTATGAAGCGTGGCATGTTGATCAAAGAAGATTTGAGTCTTAGTTATATTTGGCTAACAACAAAGTGATTCACATTAAGTCAGATGTTTGTAATGCCGACCTTGATGTTTATTCCAAGGTTGATGAAGGATATAAAGGCATGTAGATGAGTTATGAAAGAGTATCCTTGTGCAAAAATAATATAATCTGAAGAAAGGATCAAAGGCAGAGCAGAGCAGAGGAGAAGCAAAAGAACAAGAGTTGTTTTGATGAAGAGTTAGAAAAGAAGTATTTGGGGTAGAGTAGAAGTTTTGTGATCATTCAATGAAACTGAACTAGGCATGAATGAGATGCTATTTATCAGTTAATTCTTCCTGTATTACACATAAATTTTGTAGGCAGTAAGCATCTCTTGAGTAGTGAGCTCTGGGCAGTGAGCCCGAAGGCATGTGCCTTCTCTTTTCTTCTAAATACTTTTAATAGGGTACAAATCTTGTGGGTTAACCCCTACCATGGTTTTCCCTTAACCGAGTTTCCACGTAAAAATCTTCGTGTTATGTGTGTTCAGTTTATTTCTACTCATGTGTTGTTGATTCATGCTTTAATGTTTACATTATTGATTTGATTGTAAGTTGATAAAGAGGATTAAAAGAAAAAAAATTTAAATTTGTGAGACAAATAATTCACCCCCCCTCTCAGTTGTTCAGACTAATTCCAACAATTGGTATCAGAGCTAGATCCTCTAAAAGAAGCTTGACCACTTGACGAGATCCAGGATGTTGACCTACATGAAGGATAGTCTCAAATTTGATGAAACAAATTATTATGTTTGGAAGAGTCGCATGGAGTGCCACGTGCAATGCATGGGTGATGCTTATTGGGTGATAACCAATGATGAGTATAAGCCTCCGGAGAAAGGTCCTTCAACTCTAGATCAACTCAAAGATACTGAAAATAACCTTTGAGCTAAAGAAGCCTTGTTGAGTGCCCTGACTGATTCAGAAATGACAAATGTCTTTGGACTAAAAAATGCTCATGAAATCTAGAAGTTGGAGAATCTATATGAAGGCAATGAATATGTCAAATGTGCCAAACTACAAAGTCTGGGAGGAAAATTTGAAAATCTGAGGATGAGTGAAGATGAAAACATCACAATCTACATGCAAAAGATAAATGAACTTGTGTGTGGTATCAAGTGTGCTGGTGGAACTTTGGAAGAATCAGAGATTGTGGCAAAAATGCTCAGATCTTTACCTAATTCATACAAACATAAGGTTGTTGCTATAGAGGAGATCAGGATTGTATCAGAAGTTACAAGAGATCAGCTGGTTGGCAAAATTTCATCTTTTGAATTGAGTTTGGTGATTCTCTTCCTAAGTCTGAATCTACATTTAAGGCCAGTGTATATGGAAAACAAAGATATGATCCAGGTGAAAGATCTTCAGCAAGATCAAATAGATTTGTGAAGGCAAGGAAGGATCTTGAAGATGATGAAATTGAGACTGCAGATCTTGGAGCTCTTATTGCCAAAAGAATGCCAAGAGGATCCAGTAAGTATGAAAAAAAGTTACCACTCAAATGTTTTGCTTGTAATAAGATTGGTCATTTTGCCTCAAGATGTCCGGAGAGGTTTTCAAAACCAAACCCTAATAGATATAAAGGTCAGAAGAAATGTTACTATGTCCAAGAAGCTAGAGAAGGAATCACAGATGATGAATCTAATCATGGAGGTTCCACTAAAAATGATTGGGTGTTCATTGCTATCAAAGAAGAAGATCCGATGTCTACTGAATCTGCTAGCTGTGAAAATGTGGAAAGTGCCTTGGCTGCTCAGGTTGTTGAAAAGGATGAATGGGTGATTGATAGTGGATGTTCTCATCATATGACTGGTGATAAAAGTAAGTTTGTAAGCCTTGAAAAATATGAAGGTGGGCTTGTAAAATTTGGAGACAACTCAGCTGGTAGAATCCGTGGCAGAGGATCCATCTCTTTTGATGGTTAGAATAACACCAATAATGTTTTGTATGTGGAAGGACTGAAGCATAATCTTCTTAGTGTTGGACAGTTGGTTGACAAGGGTTATGATCTCTGATTCAAGGATGGAAAATGTAGAATCTTTAAAAGCTCCGGAACTAAAATTACATTCGGTACTCAAACTAGAGGTAACATCTTTCATTTAAGTAGTTCTGGAAAAAGTTGTCTGATTGCTTAGACAGATCAAAGTTGGTTATGGCATAGGAGGATGTGTCATGTAAATTTTGATAACATTGTCAAGATATGTTGTATTCAGGCTATAAGAGATCTGCCAAAACTTGTGAAACCTGATAGCATGTGTAGAGAATGTCAATTGGGTAAATAGAACAAAATTTCATTCAAAAGTAAAGAACAATTTTCAAGTGAACGGTTGGAACTTGTGCATACTGATCTGTGTGGTCTTGCTAGAATTAGGAGTGTGCAAGGAGACATATATTTTATGTTGCTAATTGATGATTACTCCCAGATGATGTGGGTAACCATTTTAAAAGAAAAACCAGAAGCTCTTGAAAAATTCAAAATGTTCAAAGTTATGGTGGAGAATGAGATTGATAGAAAGATAAAGTGTCTGAGATCTGACAGAGGTGGAGAATTTACCTCCAGTGAGTTTGATTCATTTTGTAAAAAGCATGGAATAAAAAGACAGTTATCTGCTCCTAGGACTCCACAACAAAATGGAGTAGTGGAAAGAAAAAACTGGACCATTCAAGAAGTTGCCAAGACCATGATGATGGAAACAAATGTTCCTCAAGTCAATTGGAGAGAAGATGTGAGTACTACTATCTACACTCTTAACCAGATGCATATCAAAGGCAATTCTGGTAAGACTCCTTATGAACTATGGTTTGGTAATCCTCCTACTGTCAGATATTTTAGAGTTTTTGGTAGCAAATGCTATATCAAAAGAGATGAGGATATAGGCAAGTTTGAAGCAAGAAGTGATGAAGGAATATTTTTGGGTTACTCTACTCAAAGCAAAGCATACTAGTGCTTTAACAAAAGATTGAAAAAGATTGTCGAAAGTGCAAATGTTAGAATTGATGAAAGTAAAGAAGGTCATTCTAGGTCTTGTGGATATGATTTAGAAGATCAAGATGAAAGTCAAAATCAAGGAAGGCAAGTTCAGACCTAGATTTAGATCCAGATTGATCTGAAAAATCTAGTAACTCAAGAGGACAGTGCAGAAGTTGAGGAACAAGCTCAAGAAACAGAAGTTCAAGCAAATCCCAAAACTCCTAGGTATGTAAGGATGAATCATCTTGAAGATCAAATGATAAGAGATAGAAATAAAGGTGTTGGAACTAGGAGAAGAATTGTTGAAGATCAAGAAGAGATTGTTTCATTTCAAAGGTTGAACCAAAAACAATAAGTGAAGCCTACAAAGATGAAACTGGGTAAAGGCAATGGAAGAAGAATTAATGCAAATTGAAAAGAATCACACTTGGGATCTTGTTTCTAGACCTAAGGACAAAAATGTGATTGGAACTAAATGGGTCTTCCGGAATAAACTAAATGAAGATAGTGAAGTTGTAAGAAATAAAGCAAGGTTGGTATGCAAAGGATATTCGCAAGTGGAAGGAATTGATTTTTAATAAACTTTTGCTCCAGTGGCAAGAATAGAGGCAGATAGATTGTTTCTTGCTTTTGCTGCTTATAAAGATTTCAAAGTCTATTAGATGGATGTCAAGTCAACATTTCTAAATGGAGAGTTAGAAGAAGTCTACATTGAGCAACCAGAAGGATTTCAGTTGTCTGATCAGAGAGATATGGTTTGCAGGTTAAGAAAAGCATTGTATGGACTCAAACAAGCCCCAAGAGCCTGGTATGCAAGATTAGATAAGTATTTGCTAAAGCTAGGTTATAGAAAAGGCACTACTAACAATAATCTTTACTTCAAGATTGATCATGAGAATATTCTGATTGTTGAGATATTTGTTGATGATAGCATTTTTGGTGGAAATGAGAGTATGTGCAAAACATTTGTTGATTAGATGCAGAGTGAATTTGAGATGTCCATGTTTGGTGAAATGAACTTATTCTTAGGTCTATAAATCACTCAGTCAGATAAAGGTATCTTCATATCTCAGTCTAAATATGTGAGAGAATTGTTGAAGAAGTTTGGAATGGAAGATTGAAAGCTAGTAGGTACGCCTATGGTAACCAGATGTAAGTTAAGTAAAGATGATGACTCCCCTAAGGCAGATAAAAAAAGGTATAGATCAATGATTGGAGGACTGCTTTATTTGACTTAGACTAGACCTGATATCATGAATGCAGTTGGACTTGTTGCTAGATTTCAAGCCGATCCTAGAGAATCCCATGTTGTAGTAGTCAAAAAAAATTTCAAATATCTCAAAGGGACAATTGATTATGGATTATGGTATCCAAAGGATAATGACTTCACTCTTCGTGCATATACAGATGTTGATTGGGCAGGAGATGTGGATGATAGAAAAAGCACTAGTGGTGGTGCATTCTTCTTGGGAAGTAGATTGGTTTCTTGGCTGAGCAAAAAGTAGGACGCAATATCCCTATCTACAGCAGAGGCAGAATATATAGCAGCAGCAAACAATTGTACTCAAGTTCTGTGGATGAAGAAAATGCTGAAGGACATCAGAATTGTGTTTGAGGAGCCTATAACAATCTTCTGTGATAATTCAAGTGCAATAAGTATCTCAAAGAATCCAGTGTTGCATTGAAAGACAAAGCATATATCCATCAAGTTTCATTTCTTGAGAGAGAAGGTAAAAGAGAATGAAGTCAAGTTGGAGTTTGTGTCTTCAAAGGATCAGATTGCATATATTTTCACTAAGCCTCTTCCCAAGGATACTTTTGAGTATCTCAGGGAGAAGTTAGGGATTATTACCCCTCCTAATTAGAATTAAGATGCACTAGAGTGCATCAGTCTGGTGGAACTCACAATCACATCTTGTGATCCAGATTGATGTTAGGGAGGCACCTCTCAAGGGGAGTAGTCTGCATGTAATTTTTGAGTTTGATCTGAAACAAAAATAAAGAGAAAAGATTACAAATATGTGCCCTTTGCCATTGATGTCAAAGGGGGAGAGAAATCATGTGAAAAACTAGTTGCTGATGAAAGGGGGAGCAATGAAGAAAGTAGTTGCAGAAGTGATAAGAGAAAGGGGGAGCAGTTCTTGTCTTGATGGTTGAATCAATTTTTCACATCATATGTTGCCATCAATGACAAAGGGGGAGATTGTTGCAAATATGTGCCTAATCAGTGTTGTCATTGATGTAAATATATCCTTGTTGCTATTAGTGTCAACTGTATCCTATTTTGTTGCCTGTCTAGAAGACTGGAATGTTGAGGATATTAAGAAAATTAATAAAGATCAATGTATGCGGACCATATGGCTGAATAGAGGATTGTCTGAAGAAGCTCCAATTAAGATTTGAAAGTTTTGCATGAAGATTTGAAGAAGCTAAGGCCATCTAAGTAGAAGTGGTTTTGCAGTGTTCAGAAGAGATAGGGTGACAGGAAAGAGGTCCGGATTGTTCCAAAAATGTAAAATGATGATCTACGGATCTAAAGGCATGTTTGGAAAGTTAGTGTGTATCATCAACTCAAGTGGTTCATGGTTTGGAGGTCCGCAAGCAATCTTTCTAGTGTGACAGTCATGGCAGACAATGTTCTTAAGGTTCTAGATGAAGATGCAAGTAATTCTGATGTTTTGGAGGAGTGCGGATGTTTTTGTTGAATTCAATGTGCTTGTGGAGGTCTTTGGATCGTGTGACTACCATGTTGGAGGTCTGCATTGAAGATTGAGCTCGTTGTTGAAGATTTCTTCCTTGATGTTGCTATTCTTCCCAGTCCTAGCTGACTGGATGTTTCAAGCGTATTGCGGATGATCCAAGAATAATTTTATGAAGTGTGGCATGTTGATTGAGGAAGATTTGAGTCTCAGTTATATTTGGCCGACAGGAAAGTGATTCGCATTAAGTCAAATATTTGTAATGCTGACCTTGATGTTTATTCCAAGGTTGATGAAGGATATAAAGGCATGTAGATGAGTTGTGAAAAAGTATCCTTGTGCAAAAATAATATAATCTGAAGAAAGGATCAAAGGCATAGCAGAGTAGAGGAGAAGCAGAAGAACAAGAGCTATTTTGATGAAGAGTTAGAAAAGAAGTATTTGGGGCAGAGCAGAAGTTTTGTGAGCATTCAATGGAACTGAACCAGTAATGAAGGAGATGCTATTTATCAGTTAATTATTCCTGTATTACACATAAATTCTGTAGGTAGTGAGCCTCTCTTGAGCAATGAGCTCTGGGTAGTGAGCCCGAAGGCATGTGCCTTCTTTTTTCTTCTAAGTACTTTTAATAGGGTACGAATCTTGTGGGTTAACCCCCACCATGGTTTTCCCTTAACCGGGTTTCCACATAAAAATCTTGGTGTTATGTGTGTTCAGTTTATTTCTGCTCATGTGTTGTTGATTCATGCTTTAATGTTTACATTATTGATCTGATTGTAAGTTGATAAAGAAGATTAAAATTATAAAAGGTTAAATTTGTGAGATAACTAATTCACCCCCCCTCTCAGTTGTCTAGACTAATTCCAATAGGTTCTTCATCATAACATGTCATGCTTTCAAGAGTTGGATTGGGTTGTGGTTCTTCCTCATGACAAGAGTTTATTCATGTCTTCATGCTTCTTTGTCCTCCATGTCTTTAATGTTCTCAATGTCTTCATGTGTCAAGGATTTCTTCAATGTCCTCATGATGTTGATGTTGATCACAAAATATGGTGTAGCAGGCTACCGACAAAGTCCCTTATGATCCCTGAGATGAAAAAACTGCCAAACATTGATGGAGTAGTTCTTGGAATTCATGGCATCTGGGAATGTTTCATTTGGACCTACAGGTGCATGTGGGGTCCATCCACAATAACCTCTCTCGGTTTCGTTCAACTGCAGTCTATTTGACCATGTCGGAATCAAACGTATTCTTGCAAAATGCTTCAGTTTCATGCAATGGAAAGGTGCTAGGAGTGAAATTTTTCATTCCATAGCTCATGGGGCTAAATAGACTTCACCAATGTGTTGGTGTGGGTGGGTAAATGCCAAGGGAGGTCTTGTTTCATGTGCCAAGCGCCCCAGTCATTCAGGGCAGCAGGCTACCGATAAAGTCCCTTAAGATCTCTAAGATGAAAAAATTACCAAACTTTGATGGAGCTATTCTCAAAATTTGTGGCAGCTGGGAATATTCTATTTAGACCTACAAGTGTAAGTGGGATCTATCTACAATAGCCTCTCTCCGTTTCAGTCAACTCCAGTCCGTTTGACCATGCCAGAATCAAACACATTCTTGCAAAATGCTTTAGTTTCATGTAATGGAAAGGTTGCCAGGTGCCCTATTTTTTGTTCTGCTCATCATGGGGCCGAAGAGACTACATCAACATGTCGAGGTGGGTGGGTAAATGGTAGGGAAGGTCTTGTTTCATGTGCCTAGCATCCTAGTCATTTTGGCTTGCAAGCTACCGACACCTAGCACCTTTCGAGTTTGCCGGTAGCTTGTAGCCCAGAACGACTGAGACACTTGGCACACAAAATGAGACCTCCCCTAGCATTCACCCACCCACCTTGACGTGTTGGCATAGTTGGTTCGCCCCCATGATGAGCAGATCAAAAAATATGGCACCTGACAACATTTCCATTGCATGAAACTGAAGCATTTTGCAAGAATGCCTTTGATTATGGCACGGTCAAACAGATAGGAGTTGAACAAAACTGAGAGAGGTTATTGTAAACAGATCCCACATGCACCTATAGGTCCAAACAGAACATTCCCAGCTACCATGAATTCTGAGAACTACCCTGTCAAAGATTGGCAATTTTTTCGTCTTAGGGATCTTAAGGGACTTTGTTGGTAGCCTGCTGCCCCGAATGATTGTGGTGCTTGGAACAAAAAATGAGACCTCCCCTAGCATTTACCTACCCACCCCGACGCATTGGCAAAGTCTGTTTGGCCCCACGAGCTATGGAATGCAAAATGTCACTCCTAGCACCTTTCGAGTTTACCAATAACTTACAGCCTGAAATGACTGACACACTTGGTGCATGAAATGAGACCTCCCCTAGCATTTACCCACCCACCCAGACGTGTTGGCGCAGTCATTTTTCCCCCAAGACCTATGGAATGCAAAATTTTAGTGTTAGCAACTTTCTACTTTGTCAGTAGCTTACAGCCCCAAACGACTGGGAATCTTGGCACACAAAATGAGACCTTCCCTACCATTTACCCACCCACCCCAATGTGTTAGTGTAGTTCGTTTGACCCCATGATTAGCAGAACAAAAAATATGGCACCTGGCAACCTTTCCATTGCTTGAAACTGAAGCATTTTGCAAGAATGCATTTGATTCTGGCACGATCAAACGGACTGGAGTTGACCGAAATAGAGAGAGGTTATTATAGATAGACCCCACATGCACCTGTAGGTCCAAACAAAACATTCCCAGCTGCCATGAATTCTGAGAATAGATCTGTCAAAGTTTGGCATTTTTTTCATCTTAGGGATCTTAAGGGACTTTACTGGTAGCCTACTGCCCTGAATGACTATGGCACTTGGCACATGAAACGAGACCTCCCTTGGCATTTACCCACCCACCCCAATGCATTAGCGAAGTCTGTTTAGCCCCATGAGCTATGGAATGCAAAATGTCACTCCTAGCACCTTTCCACTGCATGAAACTGAAGCATTTTGCAAGAATGCATTTGATTCCAACACGGTCAAATATACTAGAGTTGAATGAAATCAAAAGTGGTTATTGTGGATGGACCCCACATGCACCTATAGGTCTAAATAGAATGTTCCCACCTGCCACAAATTCTAAGAACTGCTCCATCAAAATTTGGCAGTTTTTTCATGTTAGGGATCCTAAGGGACTTTACCAGTAGCCTACTGCCCCGAATGACTGTGATGCTTGGCACATGAAATGAGACCTCCCTTGGAATTTACCTGCCCACCCTGACATATTGGTGAAGTCCGTTCGGCCCCACAAGCTATGGAATGCAAAATGTCACTCCTAGCACCTTTCCACTGCATGAAACTGAAGCATTTTGCAAGAATGCGTTTAATTTCGGCAGGGTCAAATGGACTAGAGTTGAACTAAAATGAGAGAGGTTATTATGGATGGACCCAACATGCACCTATAGGTCTAAACAGAATGTTCCCAGCTACGACAAATTCTGAGAAAACCTTTGTCAAATTTTGGCAGTTTTTCTATCTTAGGGATCTTAAGGGCTACGCCCATTTTATCCTTCCTCATGCATAAAACAATAATATGATGTTGTAACAAGGCTGATCTTATGTTGGGAGAGATTTGTACATCTATTATTCTACATCATAGCTTTTATTTCTTGCATCACTTAAATATTTTCGAGGCCTTTCCATGGTTTCCTCTTACTAATCTAGCCAACCAGGACCTTGAAAATGGTGTAGCAATAACATATAAGGCTAAAAAATCAGGTAAAAGATCCATGTGATCATCTATTTTTAGTTTTAACATATTTTTCTATCATCATTGACCATTGTATCCATGCATGTGTAGGTATATCCATTGTATACATGTTGACAACTTTTGTAAAATGAACTCAAAATGACTCTATTGACCTTGCACATGGTCTATTATGACGTTATTAGACCAAATAAACTAAATACACCCAAAAAAACCTATCATTAGACCTCATTTGACCAAACTTGCAAAAAAATGAATTTGGTGCCCCTGCACCAAATTGGCGGGTGTAAAGCCAAATTCCAAAACCTTCGAAATGGTATCTTTGGAACACAGTATAGACATCCATCAAAGCATAAAGCATATAGGAATTTGTCAAATGTTGTAGTTGTAAGTACCCTACAAGACATGTATGCAAAGTGTGGAAGCATATACTTGACGAACATGAATTGTTTGACATGATGCCTCAAAGAAATGTTGTCTCATGGAATGCAATGATTGCAAGATATGCACGAAATGGATTTATTGAAAAGACCTTAGAAACTTTCAAGTAAATGCAGTTGGCACATGTAAAGCCAAATTCCACAACCTTTGGCAACATCCTCCCTATCTGTACACCAATATAGAATGTTTGGAATGACTTATCGACATCCATCAAAGCATAAAGGATATAGGAAATTTGTCGCATGTTGTAATTGTAGTTGCCCTTTGGTGCAGGGGCACCTAGCCTATTTCATGAACATGATCAAATGATGAATTTTGATGTGTTGAGTCATTTTGGCATTGTAATGAGGTCATACTAGACCACTCCTAATGTAATAAGGGTCATTGGAGTTTAGGAGGTCATAGGCTACAAAAGTTGTCAAGTTGCAAGAAAAGTTGTCAAGAAACGTTTCTTGCAACCAAATGGCTAATAGTTGTCATAATTGTTTAAATTAGTGTTTGTGCATCCATTTTGATGTAATAAGGCCTTGTAGGAGTGACCAAGGTTGTTTTCAATTAAATTAATGATGCTCTAGGCAGGCAGCCTGTGTGTTTTTGGTCTATTTGACAGTGTAGTGATGAGGGTTTTGAAAAATGGTTAAAGAAAGGTCTTGAATAATTATTCTAATGAGTGATTCAATCCATATAGGACCTAACTCAACCTCTGGAGTGCAATTTTTAGTTTAGGGGTCAAAAATAGTAGTTGATGCTTTGTAAAAGTAGGCTAATTAGGCCTCATATACAAATTACCAGTCCATTTTTGAAGGGAATGTTCCAACACAACACATGGTGCATTTAAGATATGTTGTAAAACATCCAAATGGGTATCCTAATCTGTCCTCCTTTGTGTCAGAGGTCATGGATCAGTAAGTTATGTTCCAAAAATTAGTGTTTTGGAGGGCTACTAGCTTGTAAGGGTAGTTTATGAGGAAGAATAACCTATATGCAAAGTTTATGTTCTTGGTGACCATGAATGGTCTTTTTATGTCACATTCATCATTTCAAGGGTGTTTCATGAGTTGGTTTGCAAAGATTAAGGTTTTGAACCAAGTGTTGGGTTTGTAGTCTTGAATGAGTTCATGTCTAGTTGAAAAAGGGTTTGGGGTCTTAGCCCATTGTTGTGAAATATGTTTCCATGGTATTGAGTCATCCTCCTTACCTACTGCATCACCCTTGTAGACATGTATGAAAGGTGTGGAAGCATAGACAAGGCATGTGAACTGTTTGGCATGATGCCCCAAAGAAATGTCGCCTCATTGAATGCAATGATTACAAGATATGAACAAAATGGATTTTTTGATAAGGCATTAGAAACTTTCAAGCAAATGCGATTGGCGGGTGTAAAGAAAAATTCCACAACCTTAGCCAGTATCCTCCTTGCCTATGCCAAAATGGACATCCATCAAAAGGATAAAACATATGGGAATTTTGTTAGATGTTGTAGTTGCAACTACCCTCAGAGACATGTATGCAAAGTGTGGAAGCATAGACAAGGCACATGAACTATTTGGCATGATGCCTCAAAGAAATGTCACCTCATGGAATATAATGATTGCAAGATATGAACAAAATGGATTTACTGATAAGCCTTTAGAAAGTTCCAAGAAAATGCAATTGGCAAGTGTAAAGCCAAATTCCAAAACCTTAGAAATGGTATGTTTGGAGCATGGTATAGACATCCATCAAAGCATAAAGGATATAGGAATTTTCTCAAATGCTGTAGTTGTAAGTACCCTGCAAGACATGTATGCAACTTGTGTGGAAGCATATATAACAAACATGAACTATTTGACATGATGCCTCAAAGAAATATTGTCTCATGCAATGCAATGATTGCAAGATATGCACGAAATGGATTTTTCATAAGGGTTTAAAAACTCTCAAGCAAATGCACAAACATAAATTTCAAACATTTACGCAAATTTTGGCACATCTAAAACCAAATTGCACAACCCTAACCAACTTCCTCCTTGCCTATGCTATAATGGGATCTAGAGAGCATGGTGTGGACAACCATCAAAGCATAAATGATATAGGAATTTTGTCACATGTATTGTATTTGCAAAGTTGCCATTGTAGACATGTATGAAAAGTATGGAAGCCTAGACAAGGCACGTGAACTATTTGAAATGGTGCCTCAAAGAAATGCATAGTCCCACCGAATTCAATGATTGCAAGATATGCACAAAATGGATTATTTGAAAATGATTTATAAACTTTCAAGCAAATGCAATTGGCACTTGTAAAACTAAATTCCTGTAACAATAATTGATTATCATATTAAATATTTAATATAAACTATCATATACATAATGTCATGAACATAACATCTAGTTTATATAAAAATCCATATAGGTGTGTCCAAACAAAGCCATACAGGCAAATATACAAAAATATACATCGGATTAAAACATACAAAAGTATGTATACAAAGCCATCTAGGCATACAAAAAAGTTCCCAAAAACTATTTTCCTATGGACTTTTAGGAAATAATCAGCGGCCCTTCTTTGATTGTGAAGATGGAGAGCCAGTCAGTGACACATCCTCTCTCTACCGTCGAGTAGACCTCTTTGAATAAAGTTCATCCAGCTGCACCTATTAATACAAACAAACAATATGCACAATAGTATAGAAAATGAATGAAATATATAACATCACATATGTAAGTGATCACTTACCACCAACCAATGATCACTCACCATCATCTTATCTCTCTCTTCCTCTGTAGTTGGACGGACTAGAGTTGTGATCTCCTGTGAGAAGCATCAAGAAGCAAAATTGACTAAACATAAATATCATTTTTGTACATCAAATGACATGAGATAAAAAAAGAAATACAAAATTATGATATTTTCATGTTACTAGCTCATACCTCAATCAAAGGATTTGCAGACATCATGGCTACATCAATGCCTATCTGCACTGACTCACGCAGATGAGGAGTCTCCACTGTATTCAACATCTGAAAATCAAGTTCAAGATTATTCAAACAAAATAAATACATAACATTATTTTAAAAATTTATAATGATTAGAAATGGTTAAATTTACCTCCTTAAAAGTGGTGGTTTGGCATCCAGGGGACCAAGGAAACTGTGGAGGTGCTGATGACTGTTGAAATCATCAAATTGTTACAAAATAATATTACCATTGACATATCTACAATAAGTACGATTATGTGATAAATTGCATACCTACTTACTTGACCTCCTCTCATAACCCACCAATGGATGGCTAACGGAGGCAAGATGAAGACTTTGACCCTAGAATTTCATTGCACAAACAATTACATACATTATTTTTTACTTATAATATAGATAATCATATAAAATTAATTAAAAATTTCAAATAACAATATACTAAATCAAGATGAAACTTGTAACAAATTACCCAAGAGTCAATACCAAATGTATGCTATAAGAGATCGTCACTGAGAACAAGATCATCCAATATGTCCTGCCCCTATGTCGCATCATGTTGCCCCTGTGTCGTAGCATGTTGTCCATGTGTCGCAGAGTCCTATTGTACCTCTTGCGTCCCATAATCACATAGGTTCCCACATGTACTGCACAAATGTGGGGACACACGATGCCTACTACTCTCACCCTCATCGGCCTGGCTAAAATCATCGGCATGCTGTGATAGAGTTTGGGTGAGAGTAGTCAATGAATGGAAAGTCTCCAGCTCAATTCTCTCCTTCAAATCCAAAGGGAGTGGCTACGTTCTAGCTTCGCTCGGGGTATAGACACATGGTCTTCATCTCGCTAAGCCCCAGGTCTATCTTGGGCAGAGCCACCACCTCTACCCTGGAACTCATGAATGTCAAAATAATTTGGAATCTTGTTTAGGACGAACTTGCAATAGAGTTTCCTCAAGAAATATTGTGGTACCTCATCATCGTTGCATGGCCACTCATCGAAGACCATGTACCATCTATCCCAAAAGTTTTGGGATATGTCTTCATTCCTACACCAATGTATAGGAAACCATTTGCAGCTTTCTTCTAATCTTTGGCCGGTTTTGGGATTAATAAATTTTTAATTGAGATTTTGTAATTTTTTCCTTCTTGACTTGTTCATATGACAACTTGTCGGCATAATATTGCTGACTCGTCTCCCTATAGTCTTGAAATTTGGTGCTTTGTTTTGTCACCAAATCCATGTGGGAAACAATCTCCTGTAGTGATTTTGCAAGTGCCCTCCTACATTCAGTGGTTCCACTTAGATTGTTTAGGGTTTGAATAATAGTTTCAAGATGTTTCTTGCTTTCTTCTATTATCCCTAGGTAATGTTCTTGATCATCTCTTACATGAAAAGGAGGTGAAGGTGGGTTTTGAGGGTTTGGAGGGTTTAGAGGGTTTGAAGGGTTTTGGGAGTTGTTTTCACCCTCCTCAACTGGATTTAGGTTTTCTCCTTCTCCAATAATTGTAAATGCAATATAAAAACAAATCAAACATTGCAAAACTAAAAAATTATTCTCAAACTAACAAAATCAGACAAACCCTACTTTATTCCTATGCTGGAGCTTCGAAATTTGCACAACAATGTCTTTGGCGGTGAGGTGGCATTGTGAATTCCTTGTTTTCTCATATGCACTTGATTCAATGGCCTCTTCTTCAATGTGATCATGTTTTTGCTTGTTTTCTTTGTTGCTTTGAGGAGAGAAGCCGCAGCATGAATGACCAAAAATGCTTTTTTTTTCTTTTGTTGAAAGTAAAACTTGAGCGCGTTATAACACGCTCGTGTTTTTTTTAATTTTGGAGATGGTGGTGACTTTTTGATCCCCCATCTCCTTGCATTTACCCAGAAGGCAAGGAAGGATCTTAAAGAAGATGAAATAGAGCTTGAAGAACTTGAAGCCCTTTTTGCCAAAAGATTACCAAGAGAATCTGGTAAGTATGAAGGAAAGTTGCCTTTCAAATGTTTTGCCTGCAATAAGATTGGTCATTTTGCTTCAAGATGTCCAGAGAGGGTTTCAAAGCCAAACCCTAACAGACCTAGGTTTCAGAAGAAATGCTACTATGTCCAAGAAGCTACTGAGGAAGGAGTTACAGATGATGAATCTGATAAGGGAAGTACCTCTAGAAATGAACGGGTGTTCATTTCTATCAAAGAAAAAGATCTGGTGCCTACTGAATCTGCTAGTTGTGTGAATGTGGAAAGTGCCTTGGGTGCTCAGGTTGAAGAAAAGGATGAATGGGTGATTGACAGTGGATGTTCTCATCATATGACAGGTGACAAGAGTAAGTTTGTAAGTATGGAAAGGTATGAAGGTGGAATTGTGAAGTTTGGAGATAATTCAGCTGGTAGAATCTGTGGCAGAGGATCCATCTTTCTTAATGGTAAGAATAACACTAATGATGTCTTTTATGTAGAAGGGTTGAAGCATAATCTTCTCAGTGTTGGACAGTTGGTTGACAAAAGGTATGATCTCCGATTCAAGGATGGAAAATGCAGAATCTTGGAAAGCTCTGAAACTGAGATTGCATCTGGTACATAGACTAGAGGTAATACCTTTCATTTAAGTGGTACCGGTAAAAGTTGTTTGATTGCTTAGATTGATCAGAGTTGGTTATGGCATAGGAGAATGTGTCATGTAAACTTTGATAGTATTGTCAAGATAAGTACTACTCAAGCTATGAGAGATCTTCCAAAGCTTGTAAAACCTGCTAATAGCATGTGTAAGGAATGTCAGTTGGGCAAACAGAGCAGAACTACATTCAAAAGTAAAGAACAATTTTCAAGTGGATTGATGGAACTTGTGCACACTGATTTGTGTGGTCCTACCAAAGTTAGGAGTTTGCAAGGAGACAGATGCTTCATGTTGCTGATTGATGATTACTCCTGGATGATGTGGGGTACTTTCTTGAGAGAGAAATTAGAGGCTCTTGATAGATTCAAGGTGTTTAAGGATAGAGTGGAGAATGAGATTGGTGTGAAGATAAAGTGTCTGAGATCTGACAGAGGTGGAGAGTTTACCTTCGGTGAGTTTAATGCATTTTGTGAAAAGCAAGGAATAAGAAGATAATTATCTGCTCCTAGGACTCCTCAGCAGAATGGAGTTGTGGAAAGGAAGAACCAGACTATTCAAGAAGCTGCTAGAACCATGATGATGGAAGAAAATGTTCCACATGTCTATTGGAGAGAGGCTATGAGTACTATTGTCTACACTCTTAACTGGGTGTAGATCAAAGGTAATACTGGTAAAACCCCTTATGAACTATGGTTTGGTAATGCTCCTACTATGAAATACTTTAGAGTATTTGGTAGTAAATGGTATATCAAAAGAGATGAAGATCTAGGCAAGTTTGATGCAATGTGTGATGAAGGAATATTTATAGGTTATTCTAACCAAAGCAAGGCATACCGGTGTTTTAACAAGAGATTGAAAAAGATTGTTGAAAGTACTAATGTCAAGGTTGATGAAAGCAAGGAGAGACCTTCCAAGTTTTGTGGATATGAATCAGATGATCAAAATAAAAGTTCGCTAACTCTATTTAGATTCCTCTGGAGAATCCAGTGACTCAAGAAACTAGTGCAAATGCTGAGGAACAAGTTCAAGAATCAGAAGTTCAAGAAAATCCTAAAACTCCCAAGTATGTAAGATTGAATCATTCTAAAGATCAGATCATAGGATATAAAAATAAAGGTGTTCAAACTAGAAGAAAAGTTGTTGAAGAACAAGAGGAGTATTGTTTGATTTCAAAGATTGAACCAAAATTAGTGAATGAAGCTTGTAATGATGAAAGTTGGATAAAAGCAATGGAAGAAGAATTAATGCAAATTGAAAATAATCATACTTGGGATCTTGTTCCTAGACCTGAAAACAAAAATGTAATTGGAACTAAATGGGTCTTCTAGAATAAATTGAATGAAAATGAAGTTGTGAGAAACAAAGCAAGATTGGTGTGCAAAGGATATTCTCAGGTAGAGGGAATTGATTTTGAAGAAACTTTTGCTCCGATGGCAAGAATTGAAGTAGTCAGATTATTTCTTGCCTTTGCTGCTTACAAAGATTTCAAATTTTACCAGATGGATGTCAAGTCAGCTTTTCTAAATGGAGATTTGGAAGAAGTCTACATTGAACAACCGAAAGGATTCCAGTTGTCTGATTAGGGAGATATGATCTACGAGGTTGAGGAAATCATTGTATGGACTTAAACAAGCCCCAAGAGCCTGGTATGCAAGATTAGATAAGTATCTGCTAAAGCTAGGATTTAGCAAAGGCACAGCTGACAGTAATCTTTATTACAAAATTGATCATGAACACATCTTGATTGTTGAGGTATTTGTTGATGATATCATCTTTGGTGGAAATGAGAGCATGTGTAAAAATTTTTTTGATTAGATGCAAAGTGAATTTGAAATGTCCATGCTTGGTGAAATGAATTTCTTCTTAGGTCTACAAATCATTCAGTCAAATAAGGGCATATTCATATCTCAGTCTAAGTATGTAAAGGAGTTTTTGAAAAAGTTTAGAATGGAGGATTCAAAACCAGTAAGTACTCCCATGATAACCAGATGCAAGTTGAGTAAAGATGATGATTTCCCTAAGGCAGATTAGAAAAGGTATAGATCAATGATTGGAGGATTGCTTTATCTGACTCATACCAGACCTGATATTATGAATGCAGTTGGCCTTGTTGCTAGATTTCAAGCTGATCCTAGAGAATCTCATGTTGTTGCAGTCAAAAGAATTTTTAGATATCTGAAGGGAACATCAGATTTTGGCTTATGGTATCCTAAGGATGATGATTTCACTCTTCATGCATATACAGATGTCGATTGGGTAGGAGATGTGGATGACAGGAAGAGTACTAGTGGTGGTGTATTTTTCTTGGGAAAGAGATTGGTTTCTTGGTCGAGCAAAAAGCAGGAGGCAGTATCTATGTCTACTACAGAGGCAAATTATATAGCAACAACAAGTAATTATACTCAAGTTTTGTGGATGAAGCAAATGTTGAAGGATATCAGAATTGTGTTTGAAGAACCTGTTACCATATTCTATGATAATTCAAGTACAATAAACATCTCAAAGAATCTGGTGTTGCATTCAAAGACAAAGCACATATCCATTAAGTTTCACTTTTTGAGAGAGAAGGTAAATGATAATGAAGTCAGATTGGAGTTTGTTCCTTCAAAGGATCAGATTGTGGATATCTTCACTAAGCCTCTACCAAAGGACACTTTTGAGTATCTCAGAGGGAAGCTAGGGGTGATTACCCCTCCTGTTCAGAACTAAGGTGCACTAGTGTGCATCAGTCCGGTGGAATTCACAGTCATATTTTGTGGTCTGGATTGATGGTAAGGGGATGCTACTCAGGGGGAGTAGTCAGTATGTTCTGAGTTTAGTTTAGTCTTGTCTAAGAAATAAAAAGAGTGAGAGATGATTGTAAATATGTTCCCTTTGCCATTGATGTCAAAGGGGGAGAGAAGTCATGTGAAAAACTTGGAAGTAAGTAGTTGCTGATGAAAGGGGGAGCAGTAAAGAGAGTAGTTGCAGTTGTGATAAGAGAAAGGGGGAGAAGTTCTTGTCTTGATGGTTGAAATAGTTTTTCACATCATATGTTGCCATCAATGACAAAAGGGGAGATTGTTGCAAGTATGTGCATATGATGTGTTGTCATTAATGTCAACATATCTCTTTGTCAGAGACAGTGAAGACAGTGCAGGTCAGCAAAGTAGATTGCTCTGCACTTCTAGTGAGATGAAGATTAGAGTCTACGGACCATAGGGTTTTGTAGAGGATTGTCTAAAGTTTCTCTAGTCAAGATTTGAGAGGTCTACATGGTGAATTGGAGAAGTTATGGCCATCTGAGTAGAACCATGTTTTGCAGTTGTTGAGAGGTGACAGAGTGACAGAAATTTGGTCTGGATTGATCCACATTAGAATATTATGATCTACAGATCTAGAGGTGTGTTTGGGATGTCGGTGTGTATCCTCAACTCAAGTGGTTCATGGTTTGGAGGTTTGAAAGCAATCTTTTTAGTGTGAAAGTCATGACAGTTGGTGTTCTTTAGTTCTTGGATGAAGGTGCAAGTGTTTCTGGTGATCTGAGGTAGTGCAGTTGTTCCTGTTGATTTCATTGTTCTTGTGGTGGTCTCTAAATCAGGTGCCTATTGTGTTGGTGGTCCACATTGATAATTGAGTTCGTGGTTGAAGATTTCTCCTTGAGTGTTGTTGTTCTTCCCAATCTTGGTCGACGGGATGCTTGGTGCGTGTTGCGGATGATCTAAGAAGAGTTCTATGGAGCATGGCATGTTGATTAAGGACGATTTGAGTCCCAACTATGATTGGCCAACAATGTAAATATTTGCATGTAGCATTTTAAGTCTTGTGATTTTAATTTCTTGTAATGCCTATCTTGGAGAATGTTCCAGATAGATGATTGTAAGGTCGACTTTGATGTTCATTCCAAAGTTGATGTCATGTATAAATAAGTGTTGTGAAGTCATGGAAATGTGTGGTGAAGATCGAAGATGTGGATGTAGCGAAGAAGTGAGTGGGGGCAGATCAGAGGTGGTGTGCGCTTCAATGGAACTAAACCTTGCATAAAAAAGATGTTGTTTCTCAGTTCAATCCTTCTGTGTTAACATTGTGAATGTTCTTGTAGGTAGTGAGACTCCTTTGAGCAGTGAGCTCTGGGTAGTGTGCCTGAAGGCAAGTGCCTTCCCATTTTCTATTCATGCTCATGTGCTGATTATGTTTCTACTCATGTGTTGTTGATTCATGCTTTCATGGTTATATCATTAATCTGTTTATAAGTTGTAAAGAAGATTAATTGCAGCAAAAGATAAAAGTTTTGTGACAACTAATTCACCCCTCTCTCAGTTATCTACCCTAATTTCAACAAGAGCCATTGTATTATTCAGTAACAAGCGTACAAGTTACAATACAATATCAGGCTCATAGCCTTTACTGGAGATTTACATCTTCTTCCATCTCTAGAGAAAATCTGGCAGCATTTCCTTACGTCTAGTCACACCTCATACTCGGTTACAATGCACCGTCGCATTAATACAGACTTCACAAATGTTCCAGGAAAACCATCTTTTCAACTTCCACACCAGATTAACTATCACAAGTAGCTTAACCGTCTTTACTTGTCATTTCTAGTCATTACTGCAATATCGCAACCTACCGCTATATAGCAGCTCTTCCAAAAGATGAATGCAGTGTGGCAAGGTCTATACCACACCACCGCAACACTGTAGGCCCAATCCTTTGACCATCACGGGACCATAGTATCTATACCACATTGCCGCAGGTAATCTTATGGACTGTCGCCGGGTGGCAGTAACACCACACACCCGACAGCCTCTCCAATCACCGTCGTGGGATGGCGGTAGCACCGTACTACCACAAGTCAACTTCTAGACTCTTGCGGGATGGCGGTAAACACCGCCAACCCACACCTCTCTTATTTGTACCCCGCGGAACTATGGTAAAGGCTGAATGTAACACTTTCAGGAAATCTGTGTTTTGATGGCGACTAAACTAGGATTTTACCAGTGAGTTTGAGACACAAATTCTCAACATAGAGGTAAGTTTCAGAGTTACTGGCGGTAGTTATGGAGTAACATTTACTAATGGTAACTGTGAAAATCAAGATTTATTGAGGGTAGGCACCACCTTGGAGGAATCTACTAATTTTGATAGTTATGACACCTGTCATAAAGTTGGTAAGTGGTTGCAAGATAATCTATGATAACTGTAAGTTGTCATAAGATTTTATGATAATATGACAGCTTATGATGGATACTTATTGCTTGTAAGATGCTATACTTAGCACAGGCACCCATATTGGAGAGATACTATTTAGGGGTTGTTATGACAAAGTCTATGATGATTATGACATCATTTATTACCCTATAAATGCATATTCTTGTCCATGGGCACCTAAGATTGCATATTTGACTTGTGACAAGTGACAGAGGTTGTTGTGTGTCATTTAATGAGATCCCAGGGATAGCAAAAGTGGATGCCACCTTTTGGGAGATGCCATTTCTCTATAAATACAATGCCTTGTATGTGTTGTAAAATATATAGTTTTCTTGTACACAGGTTCTATCAGATTGAGGAGAGAAAGAGAAAGTGAAGTGCATGTATTATGTCTCTATTTTGAAGATAATGTACAACTTGAGCCTTCATTTCTAACATTTTACATCAGAGTCTGGCCAGTTTTGATTCTTGGGTGGTAATGTAAGGGTTGTTTAGCTACAGTGAGAGATTTGGTTGTTTGCTTTGTAGATATTATGTAGTATTCATGGCTCTATCCACTATTTCAACCTCTCATTTGGACATTAAGAAGTTCAATGGTACGAGGTATAAATTATGGAAGCTAAAGATGGAGAATTTTCTTGAGAAAATAAACTAGTGGTTGGCTGTTACAAAAGAGAAGAAGCCCAATGATGTGAGTGCAGATGAATGGGAAAGGCTAGATAAGAAGGCATGGGGAACCATTTGACTGTGTCTTGTAGATTCTGTCCTTGTGAATGTCTCGAAGGAAGATATTGCCTTCAAACTCTAGAAGAGATTGGGTGAGATATATCAAGGCAAGAACATGGTAAAAAAGCTTTATTTAAAGTGGAAATTATTTTACTTAAAATGAAAGAGGGTGATTCCATTGCAGAGCATTTGAATAATTTTAATTTACTTTTGAGTCAACTTGATTCTGTAAATGCTACAGTGAAGAGGAAGATAAATGTATACTTCTACTTTGTTCTTTACCTGAATCTTGGGAGAATTTTATCCTTGCTATTACTACTAACCTTGAAGATCCAAAGTTGGATCACCTTGTTACAACTTTGTTGGCACAAGAGCTAAGGAAGAAGACTTCTAAGGGTAACACTAAGGCTCTCAATGTGAGGGGAAGGTCCAAGGAAAAAGGGCCAAAAAGAGAGAAAGAATTGAAGGTCAAATATAAGGGTTGGTCTAAGTCTCCTAGGAAGAAGAACAAAGTTTTGTGTTGGAATTGCAGTAAAAGAGGGCATATGAAGAAGGAATACAGAAACAAGAAGAAATAGTGGGATTCTGCTACTAATAAGTCCTCGAATGTAGGTGAAGATGTTTTAATTTCTACATGCAATGTTATTACTAATGATCATTGGTTGGTTGACTCAAGATGCTCATATCATATGACCCTGCATAAAGAATGGTTTTCCACATACAAAGAGTATGATGGAGGTAAAGTGTACCTTAGGGACAACTCTACATATCTAATAGTTGGGAAAGGTAAGGTGATGTTGTGTTTTAGTGATGGGAGAATTAAATCCCTCCCTAGTGTTTTGTATGTTCCTGGATTAGCTAGAAATCTTATTTCAGTTTCGAATTTGAATGATTTGGGAATGCATGTAACATTTGATAAGCATGGTTGTAAATTTGTGAGAGGAAACTTGGTGGTAGCAAAGGGGAAAAGATTGGGAACCTTGTTTAGGCTAGATGCCACTATAGTTCTTAATTCCTCTTAAATTTCTGAGGCTTTTGAAAACACTTATATGTTGTGGCACTGTAGATTGGGTCACACAAGTAATAATGTTTTAAAAATAATCAAGAATAAAGAATTGTTGGATGATTTCTCTTATTTTGATGAGCACACTAATTTATGTGACCATTGTGTGTTTGGTAAATAAAACATAACATCATTTCCTTTAGGAAGTAATAGAGAAAAAGAGAAGTTAGAGATTATTCATTTAGATGTGTTTGGACCTATGGATAATGACTCTATTAGAAAATCTCATTATTTTGTCACCTTCATTGATGATATATCCATATTTACATGGATTTATCTTATGCAACACAAATCTAAAATTTTTACTAAGTTTAAGGATTTTAAAGTCTTAGTTGAAAACCAATCGGGATTAATGATAAAAATACTAAGATCTAATAATGGAGGGGAATATTCCTCTAAGGAATTTATGAGTTTTGTAAGAATGCAGGTATAATCAAACAAAAGATAACTTCGTATACACCACAATAGAATGGTGTTGCAGAAAGGATGAACTGAACAATCATGGAAAGAGCCAGTAGTATCTTGAGTGATTTACAGTTGGAGAAATTCTTTTGGGCAGAGGTTGTGTGTACCACTTGTTACTTGCTTAACATAACTCCTTGTAAGGCTACTAATTTGACACCTTATGAAGTGTGGACATGTAAGAAACCTTTTGTTTCACAATTAAGGGTTTTTGGTTGTGAGAATTTTGTTCATGTGCCTAAGGAAAAGCAATCTAAGTTGGATCCAAAAGTACAAAAATGTATCTTCATTGGATATCATGAGAATGTTAAAGGTTATAAGCTTTGGGATCCTTTAACCAGAAAAAATGTTTTCTCTAGAGATGTTATTTTAAGGGAACTTAGAACTATTTCTAAACATGAACAACCAAAAGAGGAAGAAAGGTCAAAGGTAGTGTTTTTGATTTATAGCAGGAAGATACATAGCTAGAAGAATAGAGTGATGGATTGGGGGGTGAAGAAGAAGAATATGAATATTTGAGTGGAAGTAGTTCTAATGAGGAAGACTCTATTGTTACAAATGAAGTTGAGCATCCAAAAGAACCAAAAGAGTCTCTTACTCCACCCTTGAGGAGATCCACAAGACAATGAAACCTAGTTGATAGGTATAGCCCACCAGATTTCCATTGTGTATTTTCTTTATTGAGTGTTGTTGATGAGCCTAGATCCTACACAGAATCTATTGATGTAGATGATGGTTAGTCCTGGTAGTTAGCCATGTAGGAGGAGATGATGGCTTTAGACTCTTGCAACACCTAGGATCTTATTCATTTTACCAAATGAAAAAAGGCCATAGGTTGCAAGTGGGTCTTCAAGAAGAAGTTTGGAGCAGAAGGTTCAGTGGAGAAGTACATGGCTAGACTGGTAGCCAAGGGCTACTCCCAAAGAGAGGGAGTTGATTTCGGTGAAATATTCTCTCCTGTTGCTAAATTATCTTCTATTAGATTTCTCTTATTCATTGCTATAAATTTTAATTTTGAGGTTGAACAAATGAATGTTAAGATGGGTTCTTACATGGAGATCTTGAGGAAGAAATTTACATGCAACAACCTATAGGGTTTGAGGTAAAAGGAAAAGAACATTGGGTTTAAAGATTGAAGAGGTCTCTTTATGGTCTGAAACTATCCCCCAGAATGTGGTACCATAAGTTTGATTCATTTTTTTTTGAAATTGGGTTCTGTTATTAGTGAGGAGGATCACTATGTGTACATTTGTTGTATTGATGATTTTATACTCATCATTACATTGTATGTTGGTGACATGCTATTTTTAAACAATACTAAGGGTATGATCAGCGAATTGAAATCCCAACTTTTAGGTGATTTTGATATGAAGGATCTTGGAGTAGCAAGGTATATTATGGGTATGGAGATCAGAAGGGATGGAGGTAACATAAAGCTTTGGTTATCTCAGAGTAAGTATGTGAATACCATTTTGCAGACATTTAGCATGCAGGATTGTAACCGAGTTAGAATTCCTATGCCCATTGGTACTAAGATATCATTAGACACGTGTTTGAAGAATGAGGATGATTTTGAGGATATGACTAATGTGCCATATGCTAGTGTTGTAGGGAGTTTGATGAATGCAATGGTTTTTACTAGGCCAAATATTGCCCAAGTAGTGGGAGTTTTGAGCAAGTTTATTATTAACCCTGGTAGACAACATTGGAATTATGCAAAGAGGGTATTTAGATATTTAGCTGGTACTTCTGATTACTATTTGGTTTATTCTGGTACTGATAGTGTGGACAAAGGCATTGTACATACATGGTTTTGTTGATGCAGATTGGGCAGGTGACTTGGATAGTCGAAGGTCCACTAGTGGTTATGTGTTTACTTTGTTTGGAGGAGCAGTGAGCTGGATGAGAAAAATGTTGAATGCACAACACAACTGAGAGGGGGGGTGAATCAATTGTAACTTATAATTTCAAAACCCTCAAACACATTTAGATCCTCATCAATTCAATTAATCCTTAAACTGTTATGATGATTAAGCATGAAAGCAAATAACAAAAATTGAATCAAATCAACACCAAATACAAGAGAACACTAGATTTATGTGGAAAACCCAAGAAGGGAAAAACCACGGTGAGGATTAGCTCACAGTATAAAGTAATATCAACACTGAAAAACAATAGGCTCACTACCTAAAAGAAAGGCTCACTACTAGAAAAGAGAAGAAGATAGAGATGATTGTTACAAAAAGAAAACTATCACAATGCAGTAGAGAAGTCCACCACAATGCCATCATCACCTCCACAGTCTCACTAAGGAATTGTAGACACCTTCTGCTCACTGCATCTAGTAATCTAACACATGAAAGTTGACATGGCACTCACATAAATTCACACTCTATAACTCTATAATTCACATCACATACATCACACTCATCTATCGTATCATCCTTCAACAACTTAACACTTATCTATACCATCTTCATCCTTAAGAACATTCTCCAATGTCAGTAAGGCTCCTTAATCTCACAAATTCAAATTAGGTTGGACCCAAAACATTCCCGTGGTGGAAAGGAATGAAGGCAGACCTCAACACACCTTAGCTCGGACCTAAATCCACTCATACATGCTACACCACACTTCCATAATCATCGAAGCAACTCTACAATTAGTGTAAACAACCAAGGTCGGACGAAATGTTGTAAACACCATAAACAATTGTGTACATGCTTCCTTAAACCCAAAGATAACTCGTAAACCACATGCTATGCTTGAGCACAATCTATAATAGCCCAAAAACATCTTGAAGACCAACAAATTCCTTCGCAACAACTTTCACCTACCGTACAACCTTATCTTGTTTACCCAACATACTCAAATGTCTCTGTCATACACTACAACTCAATAAATCCTCTTCCAGATCATAAAACCATGAACAACTTTGATTGAAGATAGATTTTAACCTTATAAGCACACTTCTAGAACTGCAAGATCTAAAACTACTTTGTAGAGAAATGCGGAGAAAAAACATTTCTCGCAGACACCTCTGCAACACGTAGTTCACACATTGGTGAATACATCTTCCTCTACACATTGATCCAGCACACCAAATTTTGAATGA
This sequence comes from Cunninghamia lanceolata, assembly GCA_027924645.1. Taxonomy (NCBI): domain Eukaryota; kingdom Viridiplantae; phylum Streptophyta; class Pinopsida; order Cupressales; family Cupressaceae; genus Cunninghamia; species Cunninghamia lanceolata. The sequence continues at coordinate 3,586,121 of BSBN01000760.1, forward strand.
AGCATCTCTGAGTACCTCTAAACAACATATCCAAACTACATAAACAGATCTTCAATATAAGGGAAATGTAGAGCAAAACAAGAACACTACTCTGGAACACAAAATACCACTATCACACATAATTTTCTTATTTTATTCAAATTTTCTCAAAAGCACTTGGCAACCAAGCACCAGAAACATATTATCACCATCTTCAGCACTTCCTTATCATCAGAGATAACATCCACTCAACACCAACTTCTCATACTGTTGAAACAACTCTTAGTCATATAGTTGACACCAATGACAACACAAGCTTGTTGGCATCAATGACAACACAAACTGCACATACTTGCAACAATCTCCCCCTTTGTCATTGATGGAAACACATAATGTGAAAAACCATCAACACAACAAACATCCTGAATACTATTCTTCATACCAATTCATTTCCTTCCTCTTTCTCTCTCCCTCAACTTGCTACTCTCTTCTTGACAACTGACTCTTTCCTTTTTCACATTGCTCTCTCTCCCCCTTTGACATCAATGGAAAAGGGCTTCATCTTTCTCTCTCTCATTCTCATACTTGTACCTGCTCACCACTACTTTGTCACATCTTTTCTTTTTACTACTCTTCACACTCACCCTAACTGCAATAATCAACATGACCACTACCAACTCCCCCTGAGAGGTAGCCTCCAACATAAATCCAGAATAAGGAATGAATCTTGAAATTCACTGGACTTGTTACCGTCTATATGAGCAGTCTGGCTTCAATTGAAAAATGCAAAAAATTAGTTAAGGTACAAGTGTCTTTGTATATATACAAAGGTGTTTGTATATGCATGCAGGTCAAAATATGCATTGGCGGGTGTAAAATCTCCATCGCCCTTTGAAAAAATTAGTTAGATGCATTTCTAAATGCATATCAGGTTGCATATACATTGGGGGAATCTTCTAAAAGATTTCAGGAATATTCACCATTTGTATATCGGCCCTGCTTGTATATTGGGCTTGTATGTGGAACATGCAAGTGAAATATACAATGAAAAATGTACAAGGGTGAATGTATCTCTAATATACAAGTCAACATGCAGGCGTTGAAAGATGCAAGGGAAGTATGCATTCATCGAATATTCCGTCGCAGATTCTGTAGTTGTATAAATGGGTTTGTATATTTGACATACAAATAAATATACATTTGCTACAGTACGGTGGAGGTGATGCATGTGGTAGGGCCTGCGAGTATATACAAATAGGTTTGTATTTTTGGCATGCAGGAGAAACAGTTACAAGGTTGAATGTGTGTTTGACATACATTGGCGACATACAAGAGGGAATCTATATCGCATATTCTAAAAGATTCCTTGCTTGTATGTTAGGGGATTTGTATGTTTGCATATACAGGCCGATATATAAAAGGAGAGACATGCAATCCGGACGCGATGGAGGAATAAGGTGCAGTGAATAAAATTTGGCGTCCATGGGTTGTATAAAGCGCTTGTATATGCTGATATACAAGCCGATGTGCGGTAAAATGGATACAAGCCGGATTTGAACCAATTTTCAAATTGTTCTATAAACTTTGGGGTCCGCCTTGTATATCAGATAGTTGTATATGCATTTTGCATATACAGGGATTTTGAAAGGTGAACAAGTGGTGTTTGTATACGTATTTCTACACGCATATGCAAAAGTGATAAAGGCAAAATAAAGGTGCAAAAGGCCAACGATAGAATCATGGGGTGGCCACGTGGCATGATTCATTGGCTGGTGGCTCTTCATACATATTTTGGGACCATTGATCTCGGCAATGGGTTTTCAAATCGACGGTTGGGTTTTGAGCTCTCAGTGATGGTTTTTTCCTTGTGTCCGCGATCATTTTTGAGCGGGAATTTTCCATGGGTGCGCTGTTACTATTTCTAAGAGGAGCTGCTAGTGGTTGAGCCATTGATGGTTGGATTGCAGATAGGCATGGGCCGATGGTTGAACGGTCAAGTACCAGGTTTTATGACGGAGTCTTCCAGCGGCGGCACAGGGCTCGAGCTAAACCACTCCTCGCCCTCCTCTTGCTTCTTCCTGTTTTGTCCCCTGCTGCATTTATTATTTTAAGCGCCATCTCTGGTGCATTGTCTAGCAGGAATTTTGACTTGTCATGTAATTAATTTTTGCGAAGTACACTTTCTTGCTGTTTTAAGAAAACGGTGTTACTTTTTTGTGTTGTTGAAAACTGGACAAATTTTGGTGCTGCAGTAGGAATACAACTTTCTGGTGACTCTATTTCAGGTGTCTTTGTGAGTTTATGAGTTGTATGTTGTGTGTATTATGCACAAAATTATCGATTTCATGTTGATTTAAATGAGTAATGTTTCATTGCATGTGTTTTGTTATTTGTCTCTAGACTGAATGTGTTTTTCTTCTAACTCTGAACATCTAAGGGGTGTTATAGATTCTAGAATATAGGTTTTCTATATTGAATATTTAGTCTATTACTTATGCTCAAGGAGTAGATTGAATGTTTTGGATTAAGTGTTGAGAAGAATACATTGTAGTAGGATGTTTGTAAGCAGAAATAACTAAATACTCTCTCTTGGGTATTGTCTATAAGGCAGATATCTTAGAAACCCCTTGAAATCTGATTATTGTCTTGGGTCTGTGGTAAACATTCACATACATATATCTACTGACTCTGAGCCCTGGATAGGCACCGATCTGGTCTGGTATCTCTGTTGTAATCCAAAGTCCTAGTTTTACATCCATATATAAATCAAACTCAAACTTCATAAACAAAACTTTTAGGACTTTAGAAATAGTTTTAGGACCAAAATCCTCTGTCTACAACTGAACATAGGCCCAAAGCTAGCCCCTTTGCACTTATTTCATAGTTTTGGTCTGCTTAATAGAGAATTTATCTGCTTTGTGTCAACATCCCAGCAAATACATAGATGCATTTTATAGATGTTGAATAGGGAATACCCCCTTGGTTCTGCAGAGCCTAAAGAAGAAGAGGAGATATCTATAGAGTCTATCTCCTATACTGTTAGCCGCTGGCCCAGGAATCCTATTGATCATTGATGGCTACCTTGTAGGGACAACTAGGAATAAGCATCCAGTCGGATTAAGAGGTAATAGAAGTTGGCGACTTAGCTGGGGAATTGTAAAAGAACCCTGATTCCAAAACGAAAACAATTCCTAGTAATAGGTGGTGACTCCGAACCAATCTCCCAACCGGTGAAGAAAAAATTTGTATGCAAGGGAGAAAATCCCAACGTAATACTCTGTTTGAAGTGTTACCCACAAAAATGATGTATAGGAAAAAAGGGACTGTTTGAGCCAGTCAAGATGGTTCTCCTAGCTCCAAAAAAATGAATTTATTTAGGACAATCCAAGGTCCTCAGAGCAAACAATACCTTATTTTTCAAACACTAAGGCTGAAATCCAGAATGTATATGAAAGACAGCAGGGTGGTGCTCTAAGAATAAGGTCAGAAGTTTTTCAAGAACACCCTTTCTTAGATCCCAGTGATAGATTTGAAGAGGTTGAGTCTCCAAGGGATGAAGATAATGATGATCAGAACGTGATAAAACCATCTTCTTCTATGCCCAGAGAGGAGGAACTAGCTGATGAAATTAAAAGCTTAAGGGCAGAATTAGAATATCTGCAAGCAGTAAAGATCAGAGATGACATGAGACAGAAAGTGCAAGCTCTAAGAGTTGCTCAGAATGATTCAGTTCCTACCCTTGGCAACGCAGATATGCAAAGAAATCAACACAGGAATGAAGTACAGGATCGGCACAATGATCAAAGACAGAATGCACATAATGCTGGAGTACCATTGAATAATGTAAGAAATCAGAATGCAAATAGAAATGCAAATGCTAATCAGTTTGGTAGACAGCCAATGCAGTTGGACAGATTCAAACAACTGGGTTTTGATGGCATTCCTGGTTATCCAAATCCTATTGACAAACATGTGAGGCTGCAAGTGCCTAAATTTTTAGGAAATAATACAGTATCAGGTGAAGACCATTTGAAAGCTTTTCAGAATATCATGGACAACTTTGAGGTTGAGCATGAGGATGTATTTATGAAATCATTCATGCAATCCTTAGTTGATGAAGCCAAGGAATGGTATAAAGGTCTACCTGACAGAAGCATTTCATCATGGGATGACTTCAGGAGAATATTCAAGGAACAATATGGTGACAAAATTGATCCTAGTTTCTTCATTAATGAATTCACTGGCATTGCCAAAGGATCAAATGAACAAGTTGCTGATTTCAATGCTAGATTCATGAAGGTTTTGAACAAATTGCGACAGGACATGAGGCCTAATGAACCTATGTGCATAGTGTTGTACATAAATGCTTTTGATGCCAAGATAGCTTATGGATTAAGAGATAAGGGTCCTCACAGCCTCAAAGATGCATTCAAGATTGCAACAAATATTGAAAATGACAGAAAAGCATCTAGTAAGACAAATAGAAGAGATGATGTAAAAATTCTGCAAAATCTAAATACTAAATCTCAAAGTGTTCAAGGAAATACATCTACTTCTGAGGATAAAATAGATAAGTTGACGACTATTGTCAAGGACCTAGGTTATAAAATGGCTAAAAATGAAAAGGGAATAGGTCCTGACAGGCAAGTTTACCAGAGGCAAGAAAGAAGACCATCATTACATGACATGCCATATCATACCAATTGGCATAATGGTAAGCCTATTCTTCCACATAACAACTCAAATCAGAGGACTCAAAATGCAAAGGAAACTCCTGATCCTTTGAAGAAAGCTATAAATATTGTTAATGACACCCCATGGTGTATAATCTGCCAAATGCCTCATTCACAGTCACAATGTATGATTGCTCAGTCTCTATATAATAATGTTGTCGCCTGTGATGAATGCAATGAGCCGCATTGCATGGAGGATAATAATGTCAATATGCTGTCTACAAACAAAGGATACTCTTTTCATGATGCTAATGCAAGTGTAGCTAATGAAATTTAGGTCCGCCAACAATTCCCATATGATGAGGATGAAGAGGACAATTATGCCTATGCTCAGGATTCACATAATTTCCTGAATAGTTTGAGGAGACCTTCAGATGAAGAAATTAGAGCCCTCACAGTAGCAGTAGTAGCTCAAGTCAAGAGCAATTACAATCTCAGAGGTAAGGCTCAGGTAAGTGGTACACCTCAACCAGAGAACACCTTTGTGAGCCAACCAGTGCAAAATTATAAGGGGACTGAAACATATAAGAAACAATGGAATAATAATAAACAGGGTTTTAAGCAAAAAATAGGTTACGATTCTCAAAAATAGAAAACACAGTGCCCCAGGTTGAGGATCAAAGTAGATATTCTCAGAGCAAGAATGACAGTGAAGGAGCCATAAAAACTAAAGCTGGATCATCTCAGGATAGAGGTAAAACGGTGGAGCAAGCTACAACTGTTATTCAAAATTATGCTCCATTTGACATCACTCAGGTCTTGTCTCAAATAAAAGTCTCTGTTCCACTAATGGAACTGATGAAAGTAGAAGAGTTTAGAAATAAGGTTGTGTCCTTAATCTCAGGAACACCTTGTCAGATCAAGCAGAATGATGAACCTCAGGCCAAGAAACAGGCCCTATGCATTGAAGAAGATGAGGTTCCTGAAGTGTATTTGGGGATGACCATGACAAAGTGCCCTTCACAAGTGGAGCCATTTTATGTCTCCCTTGTCATAAATGGAAAAATAATTAAGAAATGTATGCTTGACTCAGGAGCATCCACGAATATCATGCCTTTGGCCATCATGCAGCAAGCTGGATTAAAGATAGATAAGGTATGTGGGAAGTGCTATGCCATGGATGCTAGGGAGGTACCTGTCATCAGAATTATGAAAGATGTTGATTTCAGATAGGCAGCATATCCTAAAAAGACCTACAAAATGAACATAACAGTTGTTGATATCAAGCCACAGTATGGCATGTTGCTATCAAGAAGGTGGGTAGCATTGATTGGTGGGAGTATGCAATTAGATTTGTCATATGCTATGATCCCTATGAATGGCAGGGATGTCAAACTGATTAGAGAAGAAAGGTCATCAGAGACAGTAGAGGATCAAGAATCAGAGGGGCATATATGTTTTGTGGATACTGACTATGATAATTTCAGAGTTGTCTCAGATGATAAAGAAGATAAAGAGGGAAATATTTGCATTCAAGAATTGGGTCAATAGGGCCTCTGGACCATGTATTTTGATGGATCTTGTTCGAGGGAAGGCTCTAGTGCTGGGATTGTATTTTTGTCTCCATCTGGTAAACTTCTAAAATTCTCTTTCTTGTTGAAGTTTGCCTGTACAAATAATATTGCAGAGTATGAGGCTCTGTTATTAGGATTGAATGTAGCTCTGAAGCATGGAATGAAGATGTTAATAGTATTTGGTGATTCAGAGTTAGTTGTTTCCCAAGTGAGAGATAAGTATGCATCAAAAAATAAAAGATTAAAACAATATAAGCATGCTATTTGGGATACACTTGAGTTGTTCGATACTTTTTCAATAAACTGGATAGAGAGATCAAAAAATGTCATGGCAGATTTTCTAGCTAATGTAGCCATAAGTCCAGATGATATAACTCTATCAGATGTTACAAATGTTGAAGTCAAGCTTAGACCTGCAGTGTTAGATAATGTATACAGCTGGTAGGTATTTGATGATGATAAAGATTTACTAAGATTTTTACATTGCATTGATGAGTATGAGAACCAAGAAATGGACTTTCAGAACCTTGTAGAGGTTGTAGATGGAAAAGAAACTCTCTTAGGGAAAGAAATAATTCAACTAAAGACAAATAAGATCCCTAGAGGGCTGGTTGCTCTAGAGAGAGCTTTTGACAATAGGGACCAACTTGTTACAAAGTCATCTCCAACAAATAAGAATGATCTAGAGGAGATAAACTTAGGGACATCTCATGCCCCCAAAAAGGTATATATTGGCAAACAACTCAAGCCACATATCAGAGCTATGCTGATTGCATTGCTAAGAAAGTATAAGCATGTCTTTGCCTAGTCATATGAGGACTTGAAAGCTTATAGAGAGGATTTATTTCAGCATGAAATCCCTTTGAAGCCTGGAGCTAAACCATTTAGACAAAAACAGAAGAACTTATGAAGTTTAGGGAGGCTAGAATAATTATGCCTATCAGACACTCAACTTGGGTGTCTAACCTTGTCCCAGTTAGAAAAAAGAATGGTGACATAAGATTGTGTGTGGACTTTAGGAATCTGAATGTATCCTCTTTGAAGGATAATTATCCATTGCCAAACATGGAAACTATGTTGCAAAAGGTGACTAGCTGTGAACTTCTATCTATGATGGATGGATTTTCAGGGTACAATCAAGTGAAAGTAAAGGAATCAGAGCAATTCAAGACTGCTTTCACTACTCCATGGGGAACATATGTATGTGTTAGGATGCCATTTGGACTGACCAATGCAGGTGCCACATTTCAAAGGGCAATGGATGTTGCTTTTGCAGGATTGATTGATTCAATCTTGGCTGTGTATCAGGATGATTTGACAGCTTATTCGAAAAGGGAGGAGCAGCATTGCATGCACCTGGAGAAAATTTTTATTAGAGCATTGGAATATGGCATCTCACTCAACCCAAAGAAATGTACTTTTGGGGTAGTGGAAGGAAAATTGCTTGGTCACATTGTTTCCAAGGATGGGGTGAGGATTGATCCAGAAAGGGAGGCCGCAATTGATAAAATCCAGATCCCTAAAATAGTGAAGGGTGTTCAGTCTTTCTTTGGGCAAATTAATTTTGTTAGAAGATTTGTGCCTAACTTTGCAGAGACCACCAAAGATATTTCTAAAATGTTGAAGAAAGGTGCAACTGTCACATGGGAGGATGAAGTGACTAAATCATTTCAGAATATAAAAGAGGCTATTAAGATGGCTCCTGTATTAAAATCTCCTAATTTTTCTAAGCCATTTCAATTGTTTTCATTTGCTTCTTTCCATACTATTGATGCATGCTTATTGCAGAAAAATGAAGAAGGGTTTGAACAACCTATAGCTTTCTTTAGCAGGTCATTGCAGGCTGCTGAATTGAAGTACGATATAATGGAGAAGCAAGCATATGCGTTGGTTAGAGCAGTGAAGAGCTTCAGGCCTTATTCGGTGGGTTCTCAGATAATTGCATATGTGCCTCATTCAGCAGTCAAGGATATCTTCACTCAGCAGGAGGTAACTGGAAGAAGATGTAGCTGGATAAATAAACTACAAGAATTCAACATTGAAATACAGATTACAAAGCTGGTAAGGGGACAAGGTTTGGCAAAGCTAATGACAGAATCAAATCTAGAAGCATGCCAGGTGAACATGGTGCAAAACAAAACTATCAGTATATCAGAATCTGATTGGTATAAGGACATTGTATATTACTTGCAGAATTTGAATTGTCCTTCCCACTTCAGTGATAGTCAGAAAAGGACCTTGAAGCTACGTGCAATCAAATACATAATTCTTCAGGGAGAGCTGTATTGGAAGAATCCTGAGGGTGTACTACTCATATGTGTGAATGAAAATCAGGCCAAAGATATTCTCAGTGACATGCACAATGGAGTGTGTGGTGGAAACTATGCTAGCCAAACAACAGCCCATAAAATTCTCAAAGCATGCTACTGGTGGCCAACTCTTTTCTCAGATGCACAAAAGTTGGTAAGAAAATGTGATCCTTGCCAGAGGTTCTCAGGAAGGCTAAAATACGGAGGTGCATTGCCCCTTAAGACTGTAACTGTAGAAGCTCCATTTCAGCAATGAGGAATTGATTTTATAGGGGAAATCTCAAAAAAATCAAGTGGAGGACATAGTTGGATTCTGGTTGCTACTGATTGTTTTACCAAATGGGTTGAAGTCATTCCAACTAAGAAAGCTACGAGCAAGGTGGTGGTGGATATTGTTTTGGAGCACATTATTATTAGATTTGGAGTGCCAGCTACAATTGTCACGGACAATGCCATGTGCTTCAAATCTGGCAAATTTGTTGATTTCTGCAACAAATATGGGATCAATCTGTCATATGCATCACCATATCACCCACAAGGAAATGGTCAGGCAGAATCAAGAAATAAGAGCCTCATGAAAATCATTAAGAGAATGCTAGATAAGAGCAAAAGGGTATGGGATTCAAAGTTAAAAATGGCACTGTGGGCCAACCGGATGACAGTGAAAGAATCAACTCGAAGGTCACCTTTTGAGTTAGTGTATGGTGCACCAGCTAGGCTATCTGTGCACAACCTTCTGCCAGTTTACAGGTTTTTACAAGAGAATGATACAGAGATCGGGGACCCAATGACTGAAAGAATCAATCAGCTAGTTGCATTGGATGAAATCAAAAGAGAGGCACACATGACAAATATCAAGAAACAACAAAAGATGAAATATCTGTTTGATAAGAGAGCTCCAGAAAGAAAGTTTTAGAAAGGTGATTTGGTCCTTGTATGGAATGCAAGGAACCAGGATAAGGGCAAACACGGTAAATTTGAGCCCTTATGGGTGGGCCCATACCAAATCAGCGACACTCATGGAGGAGATTCTTACTTTCTCCAGGCCCTAAGTGGTGAATTTTTGGAATTGCCTGTGCACGGTCAGTTCCTAAAGTTCTACTTCTTGTAATGGTTGTCTTGCATGCACGTTGTAAACTAAATGTAAATATTTTGTACATGCATTGTATAGTCGGTCACGTTTTGAGTTTTGGGTTTTGTCTGGTCTACCCCGGAGTGGTATGGTCCTCGCTGCAGTCTTACGCCTACACGTCCTCAATCGGATCCTATGTTACTGCCTATATGAGCAGTCTAGTTTCAATTGAAAAATGCAAAAAATTAGTTAAGGTACAAGTGTCTTTGTATATATACAAAGGTGTTTGTATATGCATGCAGGTCAAAATATGCATTGACGGGTGTAAAATCTCCATCGCCCTTTGAAAAAATTAGTTAGATGCATTTCTAAATGCATATCGAGTTGCATATCATTAAGGGAATCTTCTAAAAGATTCTAGGAATATTCGCCATTTGTATATCAGCCCTGCTTGTATATCGGGCTTGTATGTGGAACATGCAAGCGAAATATACAATGAAATATGTACAAGGGTGAATGTATCTCTAATATACAAGTCAACATGCAGGCGTTGAAAGATGCAAGGAAAGTATGCATTCATCGAATATTCCATCGCAGATTCTGCAGTTGTATAAAGGGGTTTGTATATTTGACATACAAACAAATATACATTTGCTACAGTGCGGCGGAGGTGATGCATGTGGTAGGGCCTGCAGGCATATACAAACAAGTTTGTATTTTCGGCATGCAGGAGAAGCAGATACAAGGTTGAATGTATGTTTGACATACATTGGCGACATACAAGAGGGAATCTATATCGCATATTCTAAAAGATACCTTGCTTGTATGTTAGGGGATTTGTATGTTTGCATATACAGGTCGATATACAAAAGGAGAGACATGCAATCCGGACGCGATGGAGGAATAAGGTGCAGTGAATAAAATTTCGCATCCATGGGTTGTATAAAGCGCTTGTATATGCTGATATACAAGCCGATGTGCGGTAAAAGGGATACAAGCCATATTTGAACTGATTTTCAAATTGTTCTATAAACTTTGGGGTCCGCCTTGTATATCAGATAGTTGTATATGCATTTTGCATATATAGGGATTTTGAAAGGTGAACAAGTGGTGTTTGTATATGCATTTCTGCACGCATATGCAAAAGTGATAAAGGCAAAATAAAGGTGCGAAAGGCCAGCGATAGAATCATGGGGTGCCCACGTGGCACGATTTCGTTGGCTAGTGGCTCTTCATACATATTTTGGGACCGTTGATCTTGGCGATGGGTTTTCAGATCGACGGTCGGGTTTTGAGCTCTCGGCGATGGTTTTTTTCTTGTGTCCGTGGTTATTTTTGAGCAGGAATTTTCCATGGGTGCGCTGTTACTATTTCTAAGAGGAGCTATTGGTGGTTGAGCCATTAATGGCTGGATTGCAGATAGGCATGGGCCGATGGTTGAACGGTCAAGTACCAGGTTTTATGACAGAGAGTCTTCCAGTGGCGACACAGGGCTTGAGCTAAACCACTCCTCGCCCTCCTCTTGCTTCTTCTCGTTTTGTCCCCTGCTGCATTTAGTATTTTGAGCGCCATCTCTAGTGCATTGTCTAGCGGGAATTTTGATCTTGTCATGTAATTAATTTCTGCGAAGTACACTTTCTTGTTGTTTTAAGAAAACGGTGTTACTTTTTTGTGTTGTTGAAAACTGGACAAATTTTGGTGCTGCAGTAGGAATACAACTTTCTAGTGACTCTATTTCAGGTGTCTTTGTGAGTTTATGAGTTGTATGTTGTGTGTATTATGCACAAAATTATCGATTTCATGTTGATTTAAATGAGTAATCATTGCATGTGGTTTGTTATTTGTCTCCAGACTGAATGTGTTTTTCTTCTGACTCTGAACATCTAAGGGGTGTTATAGATTCTAGAATATAGGTTTTCTATATTAAATATTTAGTCTATTACTTCTGCTCAAGGAGTAGATTGAGTTTTGGATTAAGTGTTGAGAAGAATACATTGCAGTAGGGATGTTTGTAAGCAGAAATAACTAAATACTCTCTCTTGGGTATTGTCTGTAAGGCAGACATTTTAGAAACCCCTTGAAATCTGATTATTGTCTTGGGTCTATGGTAAACATTCACATTTATATATCTACTGACTCTGAGCCCTGGATAGGCACCGATCTAGTCTGGTATCTCTGTTGTAATCCAAAGTCCTAGTTTTACATCCATATATAAATCAAACTCAAACTTCATAAACAAACCTTTTAGGATTTTAGAAATAGTTTTAGGACCAAAATCCTCTGTCTACAACTGAACATAGGCCCAAACCTAGCCCCTTTGCACTTATTTCACAGTTTTGGTCTGCTTAATAGAGGATTTATCTGCTTTGTGTCAACATCCCAGCAAATACATAGATGCATTTTATAGATGTTGAATAGGGAATACCCCCCTTGGTTCTGCAGAGCCTAAAGAAGAAGAGGAGATATCTATAGAGTCTATCTCCTATACTGTTAGCCGCTGGCCCAAGAATCCTATTGATCATTGATAGCTACCTTGTAGGGACAACTGGGAATTAGCATCCAGTTGGATAAAGAGGTAACAGGACTGATGCATCTTATGCATCTAGTTCAAGGAAGGAGAGGCAATAACCCCTAACTTCTCCCAGAGATAATCAAATGTATCCTTAGGAAGAGACTTAGTAAATATATTAGCAAACTGATCCTTTGTAGGCACATACTCAAGCTTCACTTCATTCTGTGCAACCTTTTCTCTTAGAAAATGGTGCAGTCACGGTTAGAAGGGTCCTCAAAGAGAACAGTCCAGACCGTGCAGCTAGAGTAAACACAAAAAAAACAACTCCAAGATGTAAAGCAAATGCAAATTCATTCATTCAATAAATCATAGAATTCAAATACAAATTGGCCGGCAACATGCGGGCTTACAATTAGAGCTTACAAACTTGATTACAGAACATACACAAGATATAGCTTTGATGCTCCTTTGCACAAATTATCAAAACTATCCCTATGTGTTTCACTACTTTCGTAGGCATCTATTACATCAATATATATCATCTCTAGAACATTAGATCCCTCTGCATTAGCCAAGGAAGGTCACAAACTCCAATAAAGAGTTGTAACGTGTGTACATGGATAGGTAGGACCTAAATGAATGGAACTCCTCCACAAATGAATGGAATGATGAGCGGATCTCAAGGAAGGTCAGCCACAAACCAAACAACATTGAATGATGTGTAATTTAGCTCTGCAGGCCGTGAAATGCTCAAGTCTTCTCCTTTAGCTCACTATTTGAGTTTGTCAGGATGCTCTGTTCTGAGAAAATAATTGATCTTCTGATAGCGATAACTTTCCAATACCTAATCCAAATGATCTAAATTTTTGATATGATATGCATGAATGAATCTAGATGCTAATTCCAGCTCTGTAAGATCTGAAATGCAACTGCGGTAGAATGTAGACCAAAATACAAAAATTGCTACTGACTGAATTGCCTGAACTAAACTAGAAAATGAAAGAAACAAATTGAAATGCAAATGTTTTTGGTTGATGCAAGATTTCTCTTGAACCAAGGATGCTCCTGCGTCAGACATCCAGGGTTATTGAAAAAGTGAGTCCCTCACTTTGCTAGGGCTAGAGGAAACTAAAATGGTCCACCTCTGCCTGAGAAATCCATGATGATTCATCTTCCAGTCTGCCTTTCCACTTCACAAGGTATTATTTGTATTGTCTTCCTTTGGTACTGCATGCAACTCTATTGTCTAAAATGTCTTCAATCTACTCCAGTGCTTGTTGTGGCAACTACTTCTTCCAGTCTTCTTCCATGCTGTCACTGAACTCTACTTCATGATACTGATATAGGTCTACAATGTTGAAAATAGGTGATATACCCAATGTCTCTGGTAACTCCACTTTGTATGCATTGCCTGAATCAAACTTTTTGAGTATCTGACAAGGTCCAAACTTCTTCATTTTCAACTTGTTATATGTCCCAACTGGAAATCTTTCTTTTCTCAAATACACCATCACTTCATCTCCCACTAAAAATTCTTTGTGTCTCTTCTTCTCATCTACCATCTCCTTATACTTTCTATTCTTCTCCTCCAAATGCATCTTCACTTGGTTATGCATTATTTCCATGTATCCTGCAAATTCCTCTGCTTCTACACTTCTCTTATCTTCCATGCTGATGTCTCTCAACTCTGTTACTCCTTTAGGGTTTAATCTAGTAACAATCTCAAAAGGTGTTCTTCCAATACTCCTATTCACTGAATTATTGCATGCAAACTCTGCTTGTGAAAGAATCAAATCCCAACTTCCTACCTTCTCTCCAACCAAACATCTCAACAAGTTTCCCAAATTCCTATTCACTACCTCTGTCTGTCCATCAGTCTGTGGATTAAATGTTGAACTGAACTTCAAATCTGTCTTCATCTTCTTCCAAAGTGTCTTCCAAAAGTATCCAAGAAATCTTGTAGCTCTATCTTAGGTAATCCATGCAATCTCACAATCTCTTTGAAAAATAGGTCAGCTACATGTAATATATTAGTTGTCTTCTTACAAGGTATGAAATGTGTCATCTTTGAAAATCTTCCCACCACTACAACTATAGAATCATGTCCTCTTTGTGTCTTCAGAAATCCCATCACAAAATCCATACTTATGTCTTCCCAAGGTCTCTCCGGTACTGTCAAAGGTTTATACAATCCAGTATTCTGACTACTCCCCTTTACAAATTGGCAAACTCTACAACTCTACACAAATTTCCCGATGTCCTTATGTATCTGAGGCCAAAAGTAATTTTCACTCACCAAAGCCACTATTTTATCAATGCCAAAATGTCTTGTCAATCCACCACTATGTTTGTCCTTGATCAAATTATCTCTCATTGAACTCCTAGGTATGCATAACTGATTTCCTATGAACAACATCTCTTCCTGAATAAAATAGTCTAGCCACTTACTCCTATCTATCACAACAGGTTCCTTACATGCTTTCCAAGGTTCTGCAAAATCAAGATCCTCCTCATACATGTTCTTCAATTCATCAAATCCCAATTCTTCAACTCTCATCTATGTCAACAAATTTCTTCTCCTACTCAATGCATCAACAACTTTGTTTGATTTTCCACTCCTATGTTTCAATACAAAAGTATAACTCTATATGAACTCTACCCATCTCATATGTCTCTGATTCAACTTACCTTGGCTATTCAGGTACTACAAATCTTGATGATCTGTATGCAACACAAATTCCCTAGGCAACAAGTAATGTCTCCACTTCTTCAAGGCTTGAACTATGGCATAGAACTCCTGATCATAAACTGAATATCTTCTTCTTGCATCATTCAATTTCTCGCTAAAATATGCTACAGGTCTACCTTCTTGACTTAATAGTACTCCTATTGCATTCCCATTTGCATCACAATCTACTTGAAATACCTTATTGAAATCTGGTAATGCCAACACAAGTTGCTCTGTCACTTTCTGCTTCAACAACTCAAAACTTTTATCTTCTCCTGATGTCCACTTGAAATCTATTCTGTCACTTCTCATTGTCTTTGTCATAGGGTTACAAACAGAACTGAAATTTCTGATGAACTTTTGGTAGAAACTAGCTAATCCATGGAATGATCTGACTTCCCCAATGCTCTCCGGTGTAGGCCATTCAACAATTGCTCTTACTTTTTTAGGGTCCATCTTCAATCCTTCCGCATAAATCACAAATCCCAAATATACAAATTCTTCCTTCATGAAACTACACTTCTTGATGTTTATTAACAATTTCTCTTCCCTCAGTCTCTGCAATACTTGTCTAATATGCCACAAATGTTCTTCCTTTGTCTTACTAAAAATTAGAATATCATCCAAATATACAATAACAAACTTAACCAAGAATTTCTTCAAAACTCCATTCATCAATCTCATGAAAGTTCTTGGTGCATTTGTCAGTCCAAAAGGCATCACTAACCACTCATACAATCCTTCATTTGTCTTAAAAGTAGTCTTCCATTCATCTCCTTCTCTGATTTTGATCTGAGGGTATCCACTCTTCAAATCTATCTTTGTAAAAATTTTGCTCCACTCTAACAATCCATGATATCATCCATCCTAGGTAAAGGAAATCTATACTTAACTATGATCTTATTTATTACTCTAGAGTTTGTACACATTCTCCATTCTCCATCCTTCTTTGGTGCTACAACTGTAGGTACTGTACAAGGACTCAAACTTTCTCTGATCAAACCTTTCCTGAATAGTTCTTGTATCTGCCTATTCAATTCTTCATTCTCTGCCGATGTCATTCTATGTACTACTTTGTTAGGAAAACTAGCTCCTGGTATAAGATCCATGTGATGACTGATAATTTTGATTCGTGGCAACCCTTTAGGTACATTGTCTGATATGATGTCTTCATACTCTGTCAGTAATTCAGTTATCTCCTCCAGCTGTGATTCTTCAATCTCCTTCAATGTTTCAGGTTTCTTAGGAATCAAAGCATAACACATATTCTCATGTCTCAAACCATCCAAAAATTTTCTTCCATCTACCAAACAGATTCTAGCATTTCCACATACTTCACTCTTAGGATCATCTTCCAAAGGAATCAAAGTAATTCTCTTTCCATTTGATGTTATAGTGTATGTATTCTTTCTCCCATCATGTATAGCCTTCCTATCATACTTCCAAGGTCTACCCAACAAAATATGACAAACATCCATAGGCATAATATCACACAATACTTCATCATGATAAGATCCAATATGAAATTTCACCAAACATTATTCATTCACCAATACCTTATGATCATCTTGAATCCATGCTATCTGATAGGGCTTAGGGTGTTTCAATCTTTCCAATTTTAGTTCAGTCACCATCTCCTCTGAAACTAGGTTATCAGAACTACCACTATCAATTACAACTTTGAAAGGAAGCTAGGTGTGTGGAAATTGCTTCCTACACTAATCTAATGAGGGGAGAGCTATGCAAATTCAATTTAATCTTTACAATTACAGCAACATGAAACATATAATAGAGATATTGCAACAATACACATAGAACTAGAAAGAAGACAGAAGAAGAGAGACAAGATATATCATGGGGAAAACCCTTATCGGGTGAAAAAGCCCACACTCAGAAACCTGCACAATGTATTATCAAAAACTAAATATGGTTTACAATACACTTGCAATGCAAGCTTCAATAGTCTTTGACACTTGTGTCTAGAGTCAATCCGGTAGCATAACAGTACCTATCAATCACATACTACATCTCCTCCTCAAAGCACCTGTTTTTATAGAAATATACAAGGCAAAATTGGCTCTATCTTGGAATGGGCGTCCAACTTGGCCTCATGGCCCAAAACCCATGCCTATGGACACTTGGTCAACATTATAAGATGCATCTGACACTTGTCCACAACCCCCATCCCAAAGAGGTCACCTATTTCCAAAATGGGCTATGACAGATGCTCTTACAACTCTTACGACCATCATAGAATCTGTCATAGCAGTTACAATTTACAGCTGTAAGAGAATCTATCATACACAAGCTATAAATAGCATATTCTCTTACAACATGTCATAGTCCAGCTTGGGGCACCTAAAGATGCCTTTTTCAAAGATGCTTCTCGACACATGTCTTCACCTGTCTTACAAGCTTCTATTTCTGACTCTTACATGTCATAACTTCGTCATAGGAATCTGTCATAACCGTTTCGGTCAACATTCCCTTACACAACATCCAAGATGCTGACACATGGTAAAATACTCCTACCACAAAGTGGGATGCCTATCTCCTCATGTGAGGACAAAATTACAAGTTGTCATCTTCCATGTAGGATGACACATCACCATGCCACATCCCACAAAATGACAATATGTAATTTACAATTAATTTACATCATAGGCAATGAATAAATAAATACAATCAAAATAATGCAAGGAATTACCAAGGTTGAGACACCTTAATTCCCAACAAACTTTACAACATTTACCTCCTGATTTGTATTTGGTTCTAAACAAACTTTTCCTCTATGGTGGTTCTTCATTTGTCTCTACTTGAAATAGTGCTTTCCTCATGACAAGTGATTCTCCCTTCTTACGTTTACCAACTGAACTAGGTGATCCAACATGTTCTTCTTCCACATAGGCTATTCTTCCACTGTTCTATGTTCTCTTGCTTGTGCTCCCCTGATTACATTCAAATGCTCTATGTCCTTCACCTCCACACTTGAAGCAGGTTCCTCTGAATGTCCTCCTATTAGGTCATCTTCCTTCTCTTCTATATCCTTCACTCCGGTATGGGCTAGGGTTTCCTCTACGGTAGAAATTTCTATCATCTCTCCAATATGCATTGTTATCTCTATCATCCTTGTTGAATGTATTCTCTTGTCTGTTTTGCTCTGCATATGATCTTTCTCCTTTAGAAAATGTTCTACCTCTCTGAAATTTACCTCCTCTACCTCTCTATCTCTGATCATGCCTCTTATTCAACTTCTCTTCAACTTTTAGGGAAAATTAATATGCTTCTTCTAGTGTTGTCATCCTCACCAAACTTAGTTCTTCTTGAATGTTCAATCTCAGTCCATTGATGTAACTAGCCACTTTCTCTTTGCTTGCTTCACTATGTCATATCCTTATGATCATATTATTAAATTCTTCAGTATACTCCTTCACAGATTTCTCCTTTTGTCTTAGGTTCTGCAATATCTTCAATAGCTCTAACTCATAGTCAGCAGGTACAAACTAATTCTTCAATTTTGTCACCATCCTATCCCATTTTGTAATCTTTTCTTTTCCTCTTCTATTTCTATCCAACTGAGCTTCTTTCCACCATATAGTAGCATGTCCTTTCAAATTTGTCTTTGCAAATTTCACCTTCTCTGGATCTTCAACTTCTTCATACTCAAAGTATTCTTCCATGTCATTTATCCAATCAATTAACTCTTCAGGGTTCAAATTGCTAGTGTAATTTGGTACATCAACTCTAGGTCTCTTCCCAATCTTTGAAATAGCTCGCAACATCTTGACTTAATCTGATTCTTCTTCTTCATCACCTCCTAGGGTTTCACCAGTTTAATCAGCAGATTGAAATTCTTCCTCATCATCACTTTCAATATTAGGTCTAGGTGTAAGTCCTCTTCGCCTATCTTCTTCAACAACATCCAAGTGAACTCACATGGTTTTCATCATCTCCATCATCTCATCCATTCTACCAGCCATTGTTCCAATAGTAGGGATTGTCCTTGGTGGCATCTTCCTAGGATCAAGTGCAAACTGCCTCAATTTGGTGATTGGGCTACAAGGTGACAACTGCCTCACAATCAGTGATCAGTTGTGACACAAGTAACCTACCTTGATTTCAGTGATCTATTCACAACAAGATCTTTATAGAATTCCTTCACCAACTTCACTCAATTCACTCCCAAAGATTCAAACTTTCGCTCTGATACCACTTGGTGCCGTTATGGTTAGAAGGGTCCTCAAAGAGAACAGTCTAGACCGTGCAGCTAGACTAAACACAACAAAAACAACTCCAAGATGTAAAGCAAATGCATATTCAGTCATTCAGTATATCATAGAATTCAAATACAAATTGGCTGGCAACATGTAGGCTTACAATTAGGGCTCACAGGCCTAATTACATAATATACACAAGATATAGCTTTGAAGCTCCTTTGCACAAATTTCAAATTATCAAAACTATCTCTATGTTTCATTGCTTTCCTAGGCATCTTTTACATCAATATATATCATCTCCAGAACATTAGATCCCTCCACGTCGGCCAAGGAGGATCACAAACTCCAATGAAGAGTTGTAATGTGTGTACATGGATAGGTCAAACCTAAATAAATGGAACTCCTCCGCAAATGAATGGAATGATGAGCGGATCTCAGGGAAGGTCAGCCACGAACCAAACAACATTAAATGATGTGTAATTTAGCTTTGTGGGCCATGAAATGCTCCGCAAGTATTTTCCTTTAGCTAACTGTTTGAGTTTGTCAGGATGCTCTGTTCTGAGAAAATAGTTGATCTTCTGATAGCGATAACTTTCCGGTACCTGATCCAAATACTCTGAATTTTTGATATGATGTGCATGAATGAATCTAGATGCTAAGTCTAGCTCCGTAAGATCTAAAATGCAACTGCAGTAGAATGCAGACCAAAATACAGAAACTGCTACTGACTGAACTGTCTAAACTGAACTAGAAAATGAAAGAAACAAATTGAAATGCAAATGTTTTTGATTGATACAAGATTTCTCTTGAACCATGGATGCTCCTGCATTAGAAAATAATACCAGATTGAGATATTTTTTGTCCTTGAGTGCATCACCAGATTCTTTGAAATGTTAATAGCACTTGTATTGTCATAGAAAATAGGAATAGGTTCATCATATACAACTCTGATATCCTTCAAGGTTTGCCTCATCCACAACACTTGTGTGCAACAAGATGTTGCAGCAATGTATTTTGCCTCTACAGTAGACAAAGATATTTAATCCTTCTTCTTACTTAACCATGACACCACTCTACCTCCAAGAAAGAATGCACCCACTTGTACTTTTCCTATCATCTACACAACCAGCCCAATCTACATCTATATAAGCACTTAGAGAAAAGTCATTATCCTTTGGATACCACAAGCCATGATCCAAAGTGCCCTTTAAATATCTGAATATCCTCTTCACTGCTGCAACATGTGACTCTCTTGGATCTTCTTGAAATCTAGCCATAAGACAAACTGCATGCATAATATCTAGTCTAGTAGTAGTTAAATATAGCAATCCTCCAATTATTGATCTATACTTGCTCTGATCAGCCTTAAGAGATTCATCATTCTTGCTTAGCTTGCAACCAGTTGTCATAGGGGTACATACTAGTTTAGAATCTTCCATTCTGAACTTCTTTAACATCTCCTTAACATACTTTGATTGTGAAATGAAAATACCTTTATATGTCTGATTGATCTGTAGCCCAAGGAAGAAGTTCATTTCCCCACACATTGACATTTCAAATTATGTCTACATTTCATCTACAAAACAATTACACATACCTTCATTTCCACCAAAGATTATATCATCTACATATACTTCCACAATCAGAATTTAATCTTCTCCTACTTTGATGTACATATTGTTATTTGTGACACCTTTATTGAATCCTTGTTGTAATAAATACCTATCTAGCCTTGCATACCAAGCTTTAGGGGCTTGCTTTAATCCATATAGTGCCTTCTTCGATCTATAAACCATATCCATTTTATTTGATAACTGAAATCCATCTATTTTTTCTATGTATCCTTCTTCCAATTCACCATTCAAGAAAGCAGACTTCACATCCATTTGATATACTTTGAAATCCTTATATGCTGCAAAATCCAAAAACATCCTGATGGCCTCCATTCTTTCCACCAGAGCATAAGTTTCCTCATAGTCTATTCCTTCTACTTGTGAGTAACCTTTACACACAAGCCTTGCCTTGTTTCTTACCACTTCTCCATTCTCATTCAGTTTGTTCTGGAATACCCACTTAGTTCCAATCATATTTTTGTTTGCAGGTCTTGGAACAAGTTCCTAGGTCTAATTCTTTTCAATTTGCATTAGTTCTTCTTCCATAGCCTTGATCCAATACTCATCCTTGCATGCTTCAATCACTATTTTAGATTCAACTTTAGAAAGTAAACATAGATTTACCTGTTCTTCAACAACTTTCCTTCTTGTCAGTACACCTTTGTTCTTGTCACCAATGATTTGATCTTCAGATTGATGCTTTTGCACATACTTAAGAATTTTAGGAGTCTTTCCCAGAGCTTCTTCTTCTTCAATTTGTACTTCCTTTTCATCAGTACTTTCTTCTTCTCTGCAAGAAAACTCATCTGATTCATATCCATTTACTTCTAAATTCTTCTATAGATCTTCATCATCTTTGACATTTGCACTCTCAACAATTCTTCTTAGCCTCTTGTTGTAGCACCGATAGGCTTTGCTTTTAGTAGAATACCCAAGGAAGATACCTTCATTAGATCTTGCATCAAACTTTCCTAGGTTTTCTTCATCCCTTCTAATATAACATTTGCTGCCAAACACTCTGAAATATTTGGCAGTAGGAATCCTTCCATACCATAACTCATAAGGGGTCTTTGTACTATTTGCTCTTGCCTACACTCTGTTTAATATATAAATAATAGTATGAATTGATTCTCTCTAGTAGATCTCTAGTAGATTTTCTTCTTTTATCATTGTCCTTGCAGTTTCTTGAACAATCCTATTCTTTCTTTCAACCACTCCATTCTGCTGAGGAGTCCTAGGGGTAGATAAGTGCCTCTTTATTCCATGATTCTCACAATACATGTTAAACTCATTGGAGGTGAACTCTCCACCTCTGTCAGACCTCAAACACTTGATTCTCATATCCATTTCATTCTCAACCATGACTTTGAATGCTTTGAACTTATCTAGGGCTTCTGATTTTTCTTTGAGAAAAGTAGCCCATGTCATTCTAGAATAATCATCAATCAGTAGCATGAAATACTGTCACCTTGAAAACTCCTTACCTTGGTAGGACCACAAAGATCTATATGCACCAATTCCAATAGTCCTTTAGAAGATTGATCCTTGACTTTAAAACTTCTTCTTGTTTTCTTTCCAACTTGGCATTCTTTACATACAACAATGATAGGCTTTGTAATCTTTGCAAATCTCTTACAACTTGAACTGAACTTATTCTTATTAGGCTATCAAAATTGATGTGACACAGTCTTCTATTCCATATCCAACTCTCACTGATCTGATTCATGAAATAATAACCATCACCACCTTTGAGCTGATAAACATTTCCATTTGTCCTCTTTCCAGCAGCTCTCACAATTTCAGAATCTTTTCTAATCTCAAACCCATCATCCTGAAACACAAGATTGTATCCTTTGCTACACATTTGTCCAACACCCAAGAGGTTATGCTTTAAACCCTTAACATAAATAACATCATCAGTATTATGCTTGCCATCAAAAGTAATTGAACCTCTTCCACATATCTTAGCAGATGTATTATCACTAAATTTAACTAGTCCATCATATTTTTCAAGTTTAACAAACTTACTCTTATCACCAATCATATGATTTGAGCATCCACTGTCAATGACCCAGTAGTTATTTTCCTATTTGGTATGAAAAATAGACATCAAAGTGCATTCAGTATTAAGAATTACTTCCGAAGCCTTTTCCTTCACACATTTATCAAAGTTAGTAGAAACAGTATCATCTTTTAAAGCTATGAACATACATTCATTATCCTCATCATTTTCATAATTAGATTCATCATTAGATATACTTGCGTCTTCTCTAACATAGTATCTTTTCTTAGGCACTCTACTTTTGTTCTCCCTATTTTTGCTTCTCAAAATTCCTTCCGGACATCTTGAAGCATAATGACCTATCTTGCCACAACTGAAACACTTGAAAGGCAACTTACCACTGTACTTACCAGTACCTAATTTTATTTTTCACACAAAGTTAGCTTCCACATCATTAGAATCCTCCTTATCTTATTCCACAGTCTTCTCAGATTTGCCAGCCTTGAAGGCAGTCTTAGCCTTTGCACTACTTGTACCAAATTATCTCATTTCAAAAGCGGTTAAGGTACCAAGCAACTGATCTTTGGTAAACTGATTTAGATTTTGTAATTCTTCAATAGCGAAATCTTTATGAATGTAAGCTTTAGGAAGAGTTCTAAGTAACTTCAATACCACTTCTTTTTCTTCCACTTCTCCACCAAGTCCTTTGATGCTATTGAAAACTTCATCCACCTTCTGTAGGTAACTTGTAATTTTTTTATCTTCAGACATTTGCATGGTCTCAAACATGAGCTTCAATTTCTACATTTTAGCTTGCTTGACCTTATAATATCCTTTATAAATACTTTTTAACTTTTTCCAGATTCCATTAGTAGTTTTTAGATTCATAACTTTCACCAATTCAGAATTAGTAAGACCACTTAAAAGAGCATATCTTGCTTTACCATTGGTTTCATAGGCCTTGATCTCATTTGCAGTACTTGGACCATTTTCTGGTATAGTGTATTCAGTCTCAACACACTTCCAAATCTCATATCCAAGAGAAATTAGATAACCTTCCATCCTTATTTTCTAGAATGCATAATCTATTCCATCAAACAAAGGAACATCATTCTTGTGCGCCATCCCTGATCTACCTCAAGCAGTTAAGATTTCTTCCAAGGAACCTTGCTCTAATACCAATTATTGAATGCACAAGACAACTAAGAGGTGGGGTGAATCAGTTGTAACTTATAATTCCAAAACCCTCAAACACATTTAGATCCTCATCAACTCAATTAATCCTTAAACTATTATGATGATTAAGCATGAAAGCAAATAATAGAAACTGAATCAAATCAACATCAAACACAAGAGAACACTAGATTTACGTGGAAAAACCATGGTGAGGATTAGCTCATGGTATAAAGTAATATCAACACTTAAAAATAATAGGCTCATTGCCCAAAAGAAAGGCTCACTGCCAGATAGAGAAGAAGATAGAGAAGATTGTTACAAAGAGAAAACTATCTCAATGCAACAGAGAAGTCCACCACAATGCCATCATCACCTCTACAGTCTCACTAAGGAATTATAGACACCTTCTACTCACTACATCCAATAATCTAATACATGAAAGTTCACACTGCGCTCTCACAAATTCACACTCTCTAACTCTATAATTCACATCACATACATCACACTCATCTTTCTTATCATCTTTCAATAGCTTAACACTTATTTATACCATCTTCATCCTTAAGAATGTTCTCCAATGTCGGTAAGGCTCCTTAATTTCAGAAATTCAAATTAGGTCAGACCCAAAACATTCCTATGGTGGAAAGGAATGAAGGTGGACCTCAACACACCTTAGCTCGGACCTAAATCCACTCAACACGCTACACCACACTTCCACAATCATCGAAGCAACTATGCAATTAGTGTAAACACCCAAGGTTGACCGAAATGATGTAAACACCATAAACAATTGTGTATAGGCTTCCTCAAACCCAAAGATGACTCATGGACCACATGCTATGCTTGAGCACAATCTATAATATCCCACAAACATCTTGAAGACAAACAAATTCCTCCGCAACAACTTTCACCTGCTGCACAACCTTATCGTGTTTACCCAGCATACTCAAATGTCTCTGTCATACAATGCAACTCAATAAATCCTCTTCCAGGACACAAAGCCATGAACAACTTCGACTGAAGATAGATTTTAACCTTATAAGAACACTTCCAAAACCACAAGACCTAAAACCACTTTGCAGAGAAATGCAGAGCAAAAACATTTCTCCCAAACACCTCTGTAACAGACAGTTCACACATTGGTGAATACATCTTCATCTGCACATCGATCAAGCATACCAAATTATGAATGAAGCATCTCTGAATACCTCTAAACAACATATCCAAACTACATAAACAGGTCTTCAATATAAGGGAAATGTGGAGCAAAACTAGAACACTACTCTGCAACACATAATACCACTGTCACGCACTGTTTTCTTATTTTATTCAAATCTTCTCAAAAGCACTTGAAAACCAAGCACCAAAAACATATTATCACCATCTTCAACACTTCCTCATCATCAAAGACAGCATCCATTCAACACCAACTTCTCATACTCTTGCAACAACTCTTACTCATACAGTTGAAACCAATGACAACACAAGCTTGTTGACATCAATGACAACACCGACTGTACATACTTGCAACAAAAAAACATCCCGTAGTTGCTTTATCCACCATCGAAGAAAAGTATATTGCTGCCAGAGTGCTATTTTTTTGGCTAAGAATCCCATGTATCATGCTTGGACTAAGCATGTTGATGTACAATATAACTTTATTCAAGAAATGGTTGCAAGTGCATAGATTGAGCTAAAGATGGTAGACACTCAGGAGAATGTTGCAGATGCTTTGACCAAACCTATGAGCATAGAGAAGTTTACTTGGTGCAAGGAGGCCATGGGCCTTGTTTCTTGTACTTAGTTGTTTTAAGTTTTCATATGGGTATTTACAATGTATAATGTCAAGTGGGAGAATGTTAGAATCAAGGTGCCATTAACCTTGTAAATCTGTGTAATGATTATTCTTAATATTATTTGTAAATCACCCATAAGGGATGTACAAGTTTCACCAGCAGTGGTAAAAAAATTTTATCGGGGACGATAATTATGAAGTTACTGCAACGGTAAGTTCTAGAGTTATCGACGGTAGTTATGGAGTAACATTTACTAATGGTAACTGTGAAAATCAAGAGTTATTGAGGGTAGGTACCACCTTGGAGGAATCTACTAATTTTGGTAGTTATGGCACTTGTCATAAAGTTGGTAAGTGGTTGTAAGAGAATCTATGACAACTATAAGTTATCATAAGATTCTATGACAATATGATAGCTTATGACACATACTTATTGCTTGTAAGTTTTTATACTTAGCACTAGGCACCCATATTGGAGAGATACTATTCAGGGGTTGTTGTGATAGAATCTATAACATTTATGACAACATTTATTACCGTACAAGTGCCTATTCTTGTCCATGGGCGCCCAAGATTGCATAGTTGACTTGTGACAAGTGGCAAAGGTTGTTGTGTGTCATCTAATGAGTTTCCAGGGATTGAAAAAGTGGACGCCACCTTTTAGGAGACACAATTCCTATATAAATATAGTGCCTTGTATGTGTTGTAAAATATATACTTTTCTTGTACATAGGTTCTGCCAGATTGAGGAGAGCAAGAGAGAGTGAAGTGCATGTATTATGTCTTTATTTTGAAGATAATACAACTTGAGCCTATTTTCTTGGTGGAGTTTTTTACCTAAATTGGTTTTCTCCATGTTATATCTGGTGTTGAAATGGTTTATTCTTCTATGGTGTTTATTCGGGTCGTGTTGTAATTTTATTTCCATTTGTAATTCTGTTCATATTACACTGCTTTAAGATCATAAACATATTGTAATCATATTTCCATTTGGGTAGTTGTTTCCTTCATTTCTAACATTAATTTTCAATGCATGAATAACATTGTCGAGTACAAATCCCTTATTGTTGGCTTGCATGCCATGATTTTCCATGACATAAAGGTCATTCATGTCTATGGTGACTCATAGTTGATTATCAAATAGATCACTGGTGATTATCAATCTAAGCAAGATAAACTTTCCCAATATCATGATTTGTCCTTGTCGCCTCTTCACCACTTTTCATCCTTCTCCATTAAAACTATCTCATGAAAGGATAATCATCATGTAGATGTGATGGCTAGTGCAGCCTCTCTTGTGTCCTTTGATGATTCAACAAATGACTATCAATTTGTGATCCACACTGTATCTTTAACCACCTTTGTGGATGGTTCAATGTCAAACATCCTCTTCTATTCTGGTATCAACTTCGAAGAGTGGTATTCCCATATCTTCAACTATTTGCACAATAATACATTTGTGAGTGATTCTTCTAAGAACACTCATATTTACATTTACAAAATCACTTCATGTTATATCATTCTTTTTAATGTTCGTTATCAACAAAGTTATGATGGCCTCCTTCAGTGCTTAACCAAGTTTGAAGATTAAAGAAAAAAGAAAAAAAAAATTACTCATATAAAGTTTAAAGATATACACATCCCTTCCCAGCATAAGAAAATATTTTGGTTATTAACTTTAGAAAAAATAAAAAATACTTCGATGCAAATTATGATATCTAATAGATAGCCAAACGTAATACCACAAAGATATTAAAGCTCCTTTTAGTCAACAATGATGACATTTCTAACATAGAACAAGATATGAGAAACTAGATGGAGGGTTTTAATCTATAAACATATTAAATGACATCCAAGAGTGGGAATAATGTCTCCAATACAAGACAAACTCAAAAAGTTTGGTCATATGAACTCATTAGGTGTCAATCAAGTCAAAAAGCACTGAAATATCTAAACATCCCCTAAATACCACAGCCATAGAATCATCCAATAATAAGTCAACATATACACCTGAGAAAAATGTAGGCAAAACATGCATAAGGTTTTCAATAAATGGAGGTTTCCCTTGCAATATCAATAGACACGTCTCCTTAGGAATATTAGATATTATACACCTGAGCAAAATGTAGGCAAAACATGCATAAGGTTTTCAATAAATGGAGGTTTTCCTTGCAATTTCAATAGACACATGTCTCCTTAGAAATATTAGATATTGAGGATAGGGAACCGAAAGCCTAAATTTGCCCTTGTTACACAATTTTTTTATTTTTTTATGAATAAGTGTATACTTTTCATAATAACCTTATTTACATCTATGTCAAGTGCAAAAGTTTGATGGATACTCATGAAATATTTGACCAAATGAAAGCATGAGTCGTAAAGTATTTGACTAAATGAAAGCATGAGACAACATCTCATAAAATACAATTTTTGCAAGGCACAAAAGACATGAAAATCCTCGCGAGACAGTCACACTATTTCACCATATGGTTGCAAGATATGCACAAAATAAATTTGTTGAAAAGACTTCAAAAACTTCCAAGCAAATGCAAATGGCAGGCATGAAGCCAAATTTTGAAAAAATACAACATTTCAAGTTGCACTAAAGCCATGTATTCTTAAAACCAATAAAATAAGTTGCACTAAACCTACAACCAAATTTTCTAGAGGAACGCGGCTTCCCACCCTCAACTCATGCTTAGACAATGCTCTTGATGAGACAAGATACCAAAATATTGTCTTCCTCGACAATGAGAACATAAGAAAGCTTATTCAAGGCCAGTTGGCGTCTGTTCAACTACTTCAATAAAACAATAATACACTAAGTAGATTAAATGAACTGTTCAGATAAGGCCAATTTATGTCATCCCACATGATACGTTTCTTTGGAGCAGTAGGATATCTTTATTGCTATTATATACTTGACGAAATACCACTGTGTCTTTGAATCCTCTTCAACACAAATTGTGATGAGAATGCGTTGAGGTAGGGGAAATCTTTTTTTGGATTCACCATAAGTTTATACGAGTTTCAGTGTTCTGAAGCGAAATTTGTCTGTTGCACAAATCATGGGATTTTCTACAGGCTTTTTGGGTCTCGTTATTCTGAGATATGTGGTGGAGTTATCTCTTACCTTAGCTTATCTGAGAATTGTGATGGGTGGAATTCTTTCTTGGCTTGGAATTTATGAGCTGCAGTGTTCTTTATGGTGACATTTTCCAGATATCCTTTCTTCTGTATACACTTGTAGGATCAGTGACAGTTTGCCTGGGCTATTCTTAAATATCACCCACTTCAATAGTTAAAGGTCAATATTTCCATAATTATTGAATTAATTGGACACCTTCTTAAATATCACCCACTTCAAGTTAAAGGTCAATATTTCCATAATTATTGAATTAATTGGACACCTTCTTAAATATCATCCACTTCAACCCTCAAAGGTCAGTTTTGGCTAATAAAAATATCATCCACTTTAATTATTTATGGGTTGACCCAAGTCAAGATTTCCATGATTATTGAATTAATTAGACACCTCAGCAAATTTGTAAGTTCATTTATTTAAATATCATCCAAGTTTAATTAGTCAAAGGTCAATTTTGGCTAATAAAAATAGCACAAATATTTACCAATTTTTGTTGTGAATGAGATGTAAAATTGATATTGACTGTTTGACCATTGAAATAGATGATATTTTTTTTGTTTGACCATTGAAATGGATGATATTTAAGTAGAGTGAAATAAATGATTAGTACAACTTGTTTGGATCTATATGGTATGTAGGGCTTAAATTTGACGGTCCAACTTGCCTATTAATGGCATCACAACTAATTTTTTCTAATGCAAGTCAAATTTTATATAATAAATAAATTTAAAAACTTTACAAATGATTTTAGTATATTCATACCATGTTATTTCAAATAAATTTACACCTTACAATACATAATCATCAATCTACTATTTTTCAAATTTTGATATAGAGTGCTTCTTTAGGAATGTTGTAAACCAATTTATCTAAATTTACACTTCAAAATATAAATCAAATTACTATTTTTTTTCAAAATTAACAACTTATAATACAAAATATCTTTATGAAAATAAATATTTTCAATTTTTCTATATAATAAATTATAATTTAAGAAACCTTAAAGTTTATTATAAAATTTGATTTATGATAATATTAACATGGAACTTGTAACATATTGACATTAAAATGAAACTAATGAATCATGATGTATTGGTGTGTTCTGCCCCATATGGGATACATCACCATTACAAATGTGTATAAAAATAGTGACTTCTAAAACATTTTAAATTCTTCTTTGCTTGGCATCTTTCCAAATTTCATACACTCTGCTCCATTCCACTATTGATACATCAAGTGTTGTTAGAGACACTCTCATCAAAGCATCCAATATATCTAATGTTAGAGTGGTTCATCACATATCTTTTATTATGTTTTACCTTGAAAATCATCTTTAACATGCTATTGTACTTGCTAGAATAGTAATGATTATTTTTCATAGCTTTGTCATGTTTGGAAAACTTGTATATGCAAGTCTGTGACACAAAAAACCCTCCAATCTTCCTTCATTGATAATCCCCCGCAACTAAGACAAATAGTATCAACAAATATATGCAACTCTTGTTTACAAGCTTCAACATTAAATAATGTTTCATTTTTTTCTCCCTCATGTAAAGTATGTTGCATATGGTGAAAAAGATTACCAAGACAACACTTTTAATTATCTTCTCTAGCAAGAGCATCCTTTAAATAATGACAAGGACTAAACAACTTTACAAAGTTGAAAAACACAAGATCGGAAAATCTTTCGTTCAAACAATCTATAAGTGTTTGAAAATATTCTTTTGCAAGTTGTTTACAACTCTCTAATGAATCATCAATGCAAGGTTTTAGTGATTGTTTTTATGAAACAACATAATCACCATGTGCATGTGAAATTACCATGAACCACAATTCATGCCTATGAACAATGCCCTCTTTATTAGTAATCTCTAAATAACCATATTTAGAGGCATCCAAGTATTTAGATAATTAAAAAGCGTCATCGACAAATGTATCACTTCTCATAAACGACTTGCTTAAAGTGTTTATAGTAATATCAACAAATGCCCCTAAATATGTAACATCGACATACTCTTCTTGAAATTTTGTAGTCAACTTGTTCAACATAAGCATTATATTTGCAAGCATGTGTAAACAAAATTGAACTGAAAATACTCTTGTCTTATCGTACCATGACTCTCTTTTTATTTTTTTGATAAATTCAATATAAGAGGCATCAATACAACAAGCCTTTCAATAACTTGTCATCTTGAAAGCCATATAACTCCATGAATTTGAAGAACTTGAAGAGTTTCAAGTTGCATGACTTCCTGTAAAGAAATAAGTTCCTTGTTTCTTTTAGTAGAATTTTGTATCCAAGAATACACCTTATTTGCTAATTTCTCAACAAATAACAATTCAAGAATTTTTTAGAAGCATTTGATGTCATGCCCGTGATGAGCCCACTTGTATGCTAGTCATACAAGTGGGCAAAAATTGTGGAAAATATTTATTTGTTTTTATTTATTTTTATTTATAATAATAATTAATAATATTTCCACCCAAAAGAAAATTCACTAAAACTGAAACTAAATTACAATTTCTCACCTAAGACTCACTAAAATAACACTATCCTTGACCAGACTGTGGTTGGTACCTCTCTCACCTACAAGTTCCCTAATAAGCAAAATGTTAAGTTAGGGACCAAGCAAAGCACGTTGAGAACTAGGTTTACAAGATTTTTTTATAATAGAAGTTTCAACTAGATTATCTTATTCTAACAAAATCAACCATCACAATGTTAATTAAATTTATCTTCATCTAAATGAAATAAAATTATTACCATAGAAAAAAAATGCTACTAAAGTATACATTAACTAATACAATGGTAAACCTCATTAATAAAATTAATAGTGAATTCTTCCCTTTCCATATTCACATGAGAATATAATGCATTATTTGATAATGAAAAGATAAAGTTATTAGCTATGTCATACCCTAATGGAT
The DNA here is from genome assembly GCA_027924645.1 of Cunninghamia lanceolata. Classification (NCBI taxonomy): domain Eukaryota; kingdom Viridiplantae; phylum Streptophyta; class Pinopsida; order Cupressales; family Cupressaceae; genus Cunninghamia; species Cunninghamia lanceolata. The sequence goes on from BSBN01000760.1 coordinate 3,617,844, forward strand.
TTATTAAAATTTAAATAACTTAACATATTCTATTCTCCAAAGAAAATAGGAAGTTTTCTCCACCCTAACCTAATTGCTATAATATCTATATTGCTAAAACCTACATTCTAAATTGAGCCAATTTCATCTCTTTTCTCTATCTAATATTTTTTTTTCTTCAACGGTGTGATTCATCATTTTTTTTGTCAATGGTTTGTTTGTGTAGGTGCAGGTGTAGATCATTGAGGGAAGCTACAGGAATTGCAAATGGGTTATATATATATATATATATATATATATATATATATATATATATATATATATATATATATATATAGTTTAGTAAAGATTGGCTCTTTTAAATAAAGGGTAGGCCGTGCCCTTTATGGGAAGTCCGCGGCCTTGGGGCCTGCGGCCTCCCCAAAAGGGGTCCGTCGTGGGAGCTTTGCCTCCCACGACCCTTCCACAGCCGCAGCGCTTCAGCGCTTAAAAAAAGATACTTTCAATTTATTTGATGTATTTCTTTAAAATGAAAACCCTAATTTTTTAATTTCTTTGGTCATTTCTACAGTTGAAATATATATTTACAGCAGTTAATCATATTTTATATGTATATCTATTTATCTATATGTGTGTGTGTAAATAGAGATAATTATTTGTGCTTATTATCATATAAAAATCAACAATACTTTTTGTGTTAAACAATTAAACACATAATGATTATATATTCATTTGTATAGAAATATATTTATATATACATATGTTTAATAAAAAGACAAGCCTATTAACTGCATGTTTATCTATGATTAATTGAAATACACCTTATTTGCTAATTTCTCAACAAATAACAATTCAGGAATTTTTTAGAAGCATTTGATGCTACTAGAGCTTCATGATGAGAAATGCAATGAACACCTACAAGATTGGGCACACCCTTTTTCATAAAAGAAACAAACCCATTTTCACTGCCAACCATGGATGAAGCACCATTTGTGGAGACAACTATTAAGTGCTTTTTTGAAAGTCATCTTTCTTCCTTTAGAACGTTGATTACATCATAAATTATTTTCCCTTTTCCATCACAAACATTTATGAGATTTAAAAACCATGAAGTTGGCCGCCCTAGACCTTTTGAGTCTAAAAAGGTTGCATAGACCATAAGATGCTTCTCTAAACTATGATCTATACTTTCATCCAACATCAAAGAGAAAAAAGTACTATCCAACATTGTAGCAATTTGTACCTCTTCATGATAGTTAGATATAGCAAAAGGAAATTGATTTGCAACCATCTAATTAGTGTAAGAATTGTAGTTCTTATTCCAAGTGACATGTTTGGTAATTGTAATGTCATTTCAAGAGAGAAAAGTAATTCATATTTTGAGGGGTACATCCTCTTACACCATCCAAAAAACTAATTTCATAGTTGTGATGAATCTTTCCTTACAGTAAATGTCATCAACATTTGCTATATGTTCTGTAATACGTTTTGCTTTCTTTTCATTCCCACATGTCCATTTCGCTAGTGAGATCTTATGGATGTTTGAATTGGCATGAGTAACTAATGAGTCATGTTGTAAATTAGTACAACCACTACCTGCTTCCCACAATCTAGCTGCATTATGTTTCACAATATATGCATTTCATAATTTTTTTACCTTCGTATATTGTACATCTCAACCACTTAAACTTAACTTTCCATTCCTCATAAAATTCTTGTTTTATTTCATATTTTCTTTTCCTTTGTGTGTTGTTTTCTCTTGTTTGACATTAATTAGTAGACTCTTCAGTGTGCCCTAAAATATCTAAGTCTTCATTTAAATCAAAAGTATAATCTTCATTCGGTGCTACAACTTATGATGTACTTGACCATGGAAAAAAGTGCTTCATAGAAGACTAATTTTTTCTTTGAGACAATTTCAATTTGTAGTGCCTACATATTTTAAAAATATCAAAGAATTAGATGTTTTGTTCAAATTCATCTAAATTTATAAAAATTGAACCATACATGAAATAATTTAAAGAATACATACTAAACTTTGTTGGTTCTAAACAAAAATCCTAAATCTAATCTTAAATATAACTAAGAAATAAAACTTATATTAACTTAAAAATATCCTAAACCTAAAATTCAATACTCTAATAATATATAGATTTTTTGAATAAAAATTTAAGTTTTAACGCTAGTACTTCTATCTAAAATTTTATATTTTTAACATTCATCTTCCATTTGCCCTTTGATTCAAGCCATTCTCCTACCAATTTAAGATTTACAATAGTATGTACAATGTTTACAAAGGAGGTTTATAGAATTCTTACTAAAGAATATATCATGATGTTATCATTTTGCTCAGGTATTGCTTGCAACTTAAGGTTAAAATTGAGAATCAAACACAAGAGAATAATCAAAGCTTGAAAGTCATATCCCTTGCATGCCTTATAAAAGATCATAGCACAAGAAAAATGCATAATAATAATTGTTTCCCTTTCAATTTCAATGTGAAAAGATTATTTCTTAAAATTCTGAGGTATGCTCAATATAGATGTTTTATCTATACTATCACAAAGAATCTCTATCTTTAATTGTCTCATTTAATATATATGGAGGCATTTAGAAGGACAACTAAGCATCTATTTTGATTTTGGTGATGGAGTTTTTTTAATAAATAAATTAACTCTTTCTTTTCCAATATCACTCTATAAATTAAAAAAAAGTTTATATAGGATATTTAACAAATTGTTATCCAAGCTTCATTCAATAAATTTATTGTCATATTTTTTAATAAATAATCTCTTATTTTATTTCTATCTCATATTTTTTACTACCATAGGAACCACATCCATCTAAATCATAGTTTCAACAAAATAAATTACATAAAAAGATAATCATACATATACATACAATTAAACTACACAATATTTTATTTCTATCTCATAATTTTTACTGTCATAGGAGCCACATCCAGCTAAATCATAGTTTCAATAGTTTCAATGAAATAAATTACATAAAAATGTAGACATCCATATACATAAAAATAAATTACACAATATCATTATCAATGGAAAATCTTGGAATGTTAGGGGTGGTGGTGCCTACATAAACATTCAAGTTCCAAGCATTTTAACATGTAGGCACCTTCCAAAAAATCCAAAAAATTCTGTCTTTCAGCCTCTGCAGTAGAAAAATGTGCAAAAAATAGTTAAAATGCATGTATCTTTGTATATACAAAGAGGTTTGTATGTACAAATGCAAATATACATTGGTGGGCTCGCAAAATTTCCATCGGCCTTTGAAAAATGGTGAAAAAATGAATTATATGCATTTTTGGGATGCATATCGAGTTTGCATGTACAAGGGGGAATCTATCGCAGATTCCTAGGAATATTCTGCAGTTGTATGTCGGGTTTGCTTGTATATCGGGTTTGTATGCAATAGTCCAAGAAAATATACGAAGGAAACAGGTTCAAAATTGAATGTATGTTCGACATACATTGGAAACATACAAGGGCGGAATATGCATTGAAGATTCTTGGAATATTTCGCAGTTGTATCGAGCGGAATTGTATGTATGTTTTGTTGTATGTTCAACATACAACGCGAAGATACATTGCGGATTTCAAAAGGGTTCAAATCAGGGCTAAAATAGTGGTCAGGTCCGTAGATATGTGCAAGCAAGAGTGAATGTATGTCCAACATACATTGGGTTTATACATTGAAAAATGTACAAAGGAACCTGACATGCATTTGCTATAGTGCAAGGGTTCATCGCCAGCAAATACAATGAAAAAATGCAGGTGATCTTGTATGTTTGGCAATATACAAAGCAGCAGGAGATACATTTGGTGGGGCCTGCGGACATACAAGGCGTATTGTATGTTGGTAAGATGCATCGGCAATGATATACAAAAAGGCACATACAAGGCAGGTTACGAAGCTGGGGCCCACTGCTTGTATATTGGTGATTGTATGTTCAAATATACATTCTTAATATACAAGCCAGAATCTGGAGTGAACATGCAATCCGATCGATAAAGGATAAAATCCACTGCTTGTATGCATATTTTCACTTGTATGCTGGCGTTGTATATGCCGATATACATTCAAAAGATGCAAGAGTAAGGTGCAAGCCAGATTTGAAAAGTTTCTCAATCTAGCAGATAAGGTGGCTAACATACATAGCTTGCATGTATATTGTGCACTGTATATGCCGATATACAATGCGATGTGCAAGGAGAGATACAACCCAGATTTCAAGGCATTTCCAATCCACTGTATAAAAATTTGAAATCTGCAGAATGTATATTTTGTTTGTATCTACAAATATACAATGGGGATGTGCAATAGAAAATGTACAAGGCGAGACCCGATGCATTTTTATTTTATTTTATAACATTTTGAGGTTCACCTTGTATGTAGCTAGTTGAATGTATATGCATGTGGTTTTGCATATACAAGGAATTCAAGGCATTCATATATAAAGGGCAAAAGAGGTAAAATGAGAAAGGAAGGGTTGACGATGGATGCACGGGGTGCCTACATGGCACATTCTCATTGGCTATTGACTTTTTCAGCAATCTTTCGGGCCGCAAATCTTAGTGATAGGGAGATTGGATCGATGACCGTGTTTTAAACTGGTAGCGAAGGCTTTTCCTATATATTTGCGGCTGCGTTTAGGTAGGGAAAACTCCAGAGGCATGCTGCTGCTAAATCTTTTGGCTATGGGTAGTTGAGGCATTGATGGTTTTATGCAGATGGCTGACTGTTGGAGTGACGGGTTACCAACCCGATTTTATGAAGCAAATCTCTGGGCAGTGGCTCAAATCCCGAAACTCACCTGCCCTCTCCTCTGTTTTCCCCGGCTGCCTTCAATATTTTGGGCACCATTTCTGGTGCAGTGTATCTGGCAGGACTTTTGACTTGTCGTGTAATTAATTTGCTGGATGTACAGTTTGGCTATATAAGGGGCAAACTGTGTCATTCATGGTTGTTGAAAACTAGACAATTTTTTGTGCTATAATCAGATACAATCTCATTGGTGGCTCTGTTCTGGGTATTTTGTGAGTTTATGAGTTGTATGTTGTATGTTTTATGCCTAGAATTCATCAGTTTCATGTTAATTTAAATGAGTAATGCTTCATTGCATGTATTTTGTTATTTGTCCCAAACTGAATGTGTTCTTCTTCTGAATCTAAACAGCTAAGGGGTGTTTGGTATTCTAGAATATGGGTTTGCTATATTGAATGCTAATCTTTTACTTCTTCTCAAGGAGTAGATTAAATGTTTTGGGTTGAGTATTAAGAAGAGTACACTGCAGTAAGGATGTTTGTAAGTAGAAGTAACTGAATACTTTGTCTTGGGTATTGTCTGTAAGGTAGACATTGCAAAATCCCCTTGAAATCTGATTATTGTCTTAAGCCTGTGATAAACACTCACATATATATATCTATTGACTACGAGCCCTGGATAGGCACCAATCTGGTTTTGTGTTGAGGTTACAATCAGGGTCCCAGTTTTGCATCCAAATACCAAAAATCATTCTTAAACTTCAAATACAAACCTTTTAGGACATTAGGAGTAGTTTAGGACCAAAATCCTCTGATTCACGACTGAGCATAGGCCCAAAGCTAGCCTCTTTGCACTTATTTCACAGTTTTTGTCTGCATAAGAGAGGATTTATCTGCTTTGTGTCAACATCCCAGCTAACTTGTAGATGTATTTCATAGATGTTGAATAGGGAATACCCCCCTTGGTGTAGCAGAACCAGAAGTGAAGGGGAGGCAGCTCACACAACCTCCTGTATTCGTTGGCCGAATCTGCCTGTGCATTGGAACTGGCAAACCCTCTACTGATTCAGAAGAAAAACCAATAAGGGGCATTAATGCCCCTAACAAGAGATGCCTGATAAAACATCAGTTGGATTTATCAGGTGCTGATTTAGCTTTGCTTCAATAAACTAAGTTGTCTAAGCAAGTTGCAGAAGGTATTTTTTGAAATGGAGGAAATGGGATTTTCATTGTTCTGCTGCAACAAGGGCCTCAGGGGGGTTGGCTATACTATGGAATAAGAATAATGTTGATGTTGCAGTGATCACAACTAACTTTAATTGGTTTTTGGCAGAAATTAAGCATAGGAATTAAATTTTTTGGATCTTGAATGTCTATGGTCCTTCTTCTACAGTAGATAAGAAAGCTTTGTGGGATGCTTTAAGTGTGGTTATTCAAAGTATGCCAGAGGATAGAGTTATCATTGGAGGAGATTTTAATGCTATTTTGAGTTTGGATGAAAAATATGGGGGTATCCTCCCACCAATTAAAGTCAAGATACATTTCTCAGCCTTTGTAAATGATAATGGTCTAATTGATTCTCTCCTAATTAATGGAAAATTCACTTGGTCCAATAGGAGGAAAGATTTTCTTCAGATTGCAAAGAGACTAGATAGGTTCCTCCTCTCTTATTATTGGTTGTCTTTTGAAGGTTCCTTTTTCTCTTCTATGCTGTCATATTCGGGGCCTGATCATTTTTCAATCTCTCTAGTTTTAGACTTTGTTGATGCTCCAACTTGTTTCAAGAAATCTTTTAAGTTGGAAGTAATGTGGTTTAGAGATCATGATTTTTTGTCCTCTTTAAAGTTTTGGTGGGATTCTTCTCCATTTATAGCTAATTCTAGAATGTTTCAATTGTGTAAAAACTTCATTTGTTGAAGGATAAGATTCGTCATTGGAATATTACACACTTCAAAAATATTTTTAAAGAAAAAGAAATTTTGACAGAGAAGCTTCAATTTTTAAATTCTCAGATTATTCAGCAAGAGATGGATGTAAACAACTTTTTAATTTGCAAAAATCATTACAGCTGGAGTTAGAAGAAATTTTATCTAGACATGAAGTTTATTGAAGGCAAAAGTCTAGGGAAATTTGGCTTCATGATGGAGACAAGAATACAAATTTTTTTCATGCTTCTACTAAGATGAACAGGCAATGTAATAAAATTCATCATATTTATAATTCAGAAGGTATCCAGATAATTGATTAGGAACTTTTGCAAAAAGAAGTAGTTGCTTTCTTCTCCAAATTGTTGTCTAAGGATAATGTTGATTCCCCTGTGGAGTCGATGGATTCTTTATTAGGTAATATTCCTAGTTTGGTGTCTGAAGAGGATAATTTAATGCTTATGAAAGAGTTTACTTTGGAAGCAGTTAAGGGAGTGGTCTTCTCTATGGATCCAGATAAATCTCTAGGCCCAAATGGTTTTACTCCACTTTTCTTTCAAAAGTGATAGGATTTTATTAGTAGAGATGTTTGGTTGGCTTTGGAAGAGTCTAGGCATAATAGTAGTATCTTGAAGGAAATGAATGCATAGGATTTTATTAGTAGAGATGTTTGGTTGGCTTTGGAAGAGTCTAGGCATAATAGTAGTATCTTGAAGGAAATGAATGCCACTTTCATTACTTCAATCCCAAAAACTATTTCTTTGAATTCTTTTGCTCATTTCAGACCTATTTCCCTTTGTAATACGCTTTACAAAATTTTTACCAAGGCTATTACAACAAGGCTAGCTGCTTTGATTCCTAAAATATTTTTTGAAGAACAAGGAGGTTTTGTTCCAGGCAAAGAAATTGCAGATGGAGCTCTAATTGCTCACAAAGTCCTTCATTCTATTCATGAACTTAAACTACCAGCCGTGATCCTCAAGCTAGACATGATGAAAGCTTATGATAGGGTTTCTTGGGTTTTCCTTTTAAAAGTGTTAAATAAATTTGGCTTTAACAAGAAGTGGTGCAAGTGGATTTTTTCTTGTATTTCAAGAGTTAGATTAGCAGTTATTGTGAATGGCAACCCCTAAGAATTTTTTAAGGTGACACAAGGTTTAAGACAAGGAGATCCCTTATCTCCTTTTCTCTTTATTTTAATGGAAGATGCATTTAGCAGGTGTATTTTAAAGCAAAGAAGAATTTCAAATTGGAGAGGCATTCATATCCCAAGGATCACTTTTCCTATTACCCATACTCTTTTTGCAGACAATTGTTTTTTGGCTTTCCCTTAGTTAGTGAAGCTAAGTATATTTAGAAAACCATTTCCTTATATTGTGAAGCTTCTAATCAAGTGGTGAATCCAAAAAAATCTAAAGCTTTCTTTTTTAATACTAAACCCTCAGTTCAGAACAGAATCATCTCTCTTTTGGGTTACAAGTAAAAATCTTTACCAAGTCTATACTTAGGCATTCCTCTCTTTTTTGGTACTCATAGGAAGGCTTTTTGGAGAAAGGTTATTCAGTCTATTCATAAAAGAATTGCCTCTTGGAAGGGGCAATGGCTCACTTTAATAGCAGGAAGGATTACTTTGGTAAAGTCAATTTTATTAGCAGTACCTATTTATATGATGTTTGTTCTTAATATTCCTAAGGGCATTATTCAAGATATTCAAAAGTCTTTAAAGGATTTTCTTTGGAAAGGTAATGTTGAGGTTAAAAATAAGTTGCCTTTCCTTGCTCGGGAGAAGGTTTGTATTCCTAAAATCAGTGGAGGAGTAGGTATTCAAAATGTGGCTTTGGGTGCTAATTAGCTTGGAATCTTTATTCTAAACCTAATGCTAAGTGGTGCACACTAATGCAACTGAAATATTTGGATACTTCAAGCCCTTATAGAATTTTTACAATATCAAATCCTCCTAAAGGATCCAATATGTGGAATTTTTTGACAAAATGCAAAGATGTTTTATTACCTCACCTCTCTTGGATTGTTCATGATGGTCAGAAGGCATTATTTTGGGAGGACTCTTGGAATGGCTATCCACCAATTTCTTGGATCAAAGGTATTGAGCAAGCTAAACATGTACTATCACTTCATTGGGGTACCAAAGTGAAAGATTATTTTTTAATTAGTCAAGAGGGTCTTTTTTATTAAGCCAAATAGAAAGATTTATTAGATTTTCCCATTCCTCAAGATCAAAAGGAAATCCTTTCAGAGATTTTATCTACTCTCAACCATCTGTGCCAATAGATCCATATTGGTTCCATGACCATAAGTGTGAATTTTCTCCTCCAACTCTTGTATTCTTATCTCTTTTTCCCTATCCTTTTCCTCATGCTATTTCACTTGTTCTTCTTATTGGTAAGGGCTTCTTGAAGTTCTTGCCTTATATTTCTATCTTCCAACAACTCTTTTTCTTTCCCAAAATCAAAACTTTCATCCTTATTTTTAGTAACATCAAAAATTTCTTTAGCAGGGCTACCAGGAATTGATTTTCCCATCTTCTTTGCAATGAAAATGTCTTCTGAATCAGAACTAGAGGATGAAGAAACATACCTTCTTTATTTAGCAGGTATACTGGCATCATTAGGAGCATTCCCAAGGGCATTTCCTTCCTTTTCTGAAGTTGTGTCCAATAATGTTGGATCTTCTTGCTCTATGCTTCTTCCTTTTTTGCTTCCCCTTGTTCCTTATCAACTCTTTTTCCCACATTCTGCCTCTTTAGTCTTCCTGAATGCCTAAGTGTGACAGTTTCTAGCTTCTCTTCATTTTTTCTCTTTTTCTTACTTCCCCTCTTCTTCCTCTCCCCTACACCCTTCTCTTTCTCAATGCCCTTATGCTTCTCTGCATTCTTCTTACTCTTCTTCTTCTTAGAAGAAGTAGAAGCATCACTTCTCATAGCTCCTCTCATAGGTTTAGGGTTAGGAGGTGAGGGTTCTTCTACTATCACCAGCCTAGTTTTTGGGGGAATTTCTTCCTATGGCTCTTCATGTTCAAGTTCAACTTCAAGTTCAACATCTGGTTCAACATTAGCTTCAGCATTTGGTTCTGGCTCATGTTGAGGTTCATCTACTTCCAATAATTATGAAATATCCATGCATTGTTTAAAAGCATCCCAATTAACCTGTGGGTGTTGAATTCTCAAACTCCTTTTAACCAACAGAGCTATCAAACAATGATGGGACAGTGTAGTCTCTGTTTGCCTTTTCTGATACTCAAATGCCATTATTTTCAACATATTATAAAGATAATTGGAAACATTAACCAGTTTGTCATGACGCAGGTGATTCAACAACTTAAAGTGTGTAGTATACAACAAATTATGTCAACCATCACAAGTAATATATTTGATAATATATGAAGCACACTTTCCCCAAAAGAATGGAAGGGATAATCTCTTTGTACCTTGTGTGGTCGAGTCTAGGTTCTCCCCATGCTTGCAAAATTCTTCCCTCACCGTAGCTGCATCAGCACGAGCTAGATACTCAGACCTTGTACATGGTAAGCCAATGACTTGGCTAATGGCTATTTCAGAGGCATCCACGACCAATCCCCTGACCGTGGCTTCGTCATACTGCAATGTTGCTACAAAATCCCTTGCCATTTCATTATCATACTTTGTTAATTTCATAAAATAGTCTAACCACCCCACTCTGGTAAAGAGTGGTAGAACCAATACATCCTCTAATATCTCCTTATGCACTGATGTCTCTCTTCTGATGACATCACCCCCCATTGCACCTGTATTATGCACTCTTATCAATTCTTAATTCTGCCTAATTTCAATTTTACCACCTTTAGAAGACTGCCTTTCAATTCCCCCCCCAACTGTATCTTTTAGAGCTCTTTGTTATTAAAATTTTTAAAATTGAAACATTTTGAAATTTTGGCTCACTCACAAGGAAACAATTAGCTCATAATTTAGGGCAGGTCAACTATCATAGAAAATGGCACATGAAAACCTTGACAGTTTCTAAAAACTTGGTGGCAAAAATAAAAAATGACTAACCATATACCCCTCCCCCCAACTGAAAGGTGAAGTGACCACACTTCATGAATGAATTTGTAGGGATGAAAGAGTAATGATTACATGGAAAGGGTGATATACTGCCACATGCATGAAATAAACAAAAGTAATAATGGATATAAGTAGAAATTTTAAGTTAATCATTAAAGGTTACCTTATGTACATTTGTTAAGGAGAGCATTGAACGGTGTGCCTTGGAACTGGAGATCATGTACTTGGCATTTATTAGGCATGAGAAGAGTGATATGCATAGAGTAGATGGGAGGGTGGTGGGTACGTCAAAATTGATGCAATGTGACAGATCGCAACAGTTGATGTAACAGCTTGTGAATGTGATTGAACAAGCATGCCACAACCGTTGGTTTATTGCAAATGGATGAAGCACGGTAGAAAGAATGAAATGTGTGGGAAGAAGAATGGAATGTTGCCAAAGTGTTGAGAATTTTTGCAGACACTTGTTGCTACGGGCACTCACAGTACAAGTCCCGACCGAATGTGTATAGAAACATTATACTAGGTCCCAACTACAACAAGTCCCTACTGCATGTTAAAAATAGTTCCCTCTTAGAGTGAAAAATAGGTCCCTCTGAGAGTGAAAACCGGTCCCTCTTAAGTTGACTGTGGTCATCATGGATAATGTGTGGTGTGTGCATGTGATGTATAAAGCATTAAAAATTAGGTCTCAGCAATAGGGGTTGAGTATTGCAACTCAACCTCTACATCACTAGATAGGATTGGTGGATCTTCATATGACGGTGTATCAGTTGGTGTTACAGAACCTTCATCAGGAGTGCCAGGAGTACCATACTAAGTAGATAGAGAAACAAGAAAGTCATCCTTCTGAAGTGGCTTCTTATACAGTTTTAGCCTGTGTCCATTTACTAGTAATGAAAATTGAATCGCATCAATGGTCTGTAATTGGACTGCACCATTAGGAAAGACTTGTTTAATCTCATAGGGTTCCAACCAATGAGATTGAAGCTTGCCCTTGAAGTCCTTGTATCTTAAATCATAGAGGACTACCCAATCACCAGCAGTGAATTCTTTAGTCTTGATGTACTTGTCATGCCATTTGGCTCTTTGTTTTTATATGACCTCTGTGTGATGGATGGCTTCTAATCAGATTTCATCCAGAGCATTCAAATGTTGTAGTTTGTCTTGTTGAGCTGCTGTCAAATCCATCCCTAGTTCCACTGTTGTCCTCAGGCTTTGTATTCAAATTCTATAGGTAGGACTGTTGTCTTGCCATAGACCAATTCATAAGGTGTAAACCCTGTAGTTGTCTTCCAGGTAGTCCTATATGCCCAAACAGCTTCTGGTAGCCTAAAAACCCAATCTCTTATGTGAAGATGTACTGTCTTTGTCAAGATGTTCTCAATTTCTCTATTTGTGACTTTGACTTGACCATTAGCTTGAGGATGGTAGGGAGTGGACTTCTTGTGTCTAATATGATATTCTTCCACCAGTCTGGTGATTAAATCAGATGTAAATTGTGGTCCTTGATCAGTGACTATCTCCCTTGGCACACCATATCTAGTGAAGATGTCCTCATACAAGAATTTGGCCACATTGCTATCTCTGGCAAACTGTAAGGCTTTAACTTCCACCCATTTGGTTAAGTAATCAATACATACTAGGATATACTCCTTATTGTTTGATGTAGGAGAAATAGGACCAACAAAATCCATCCCCCACTTATCAAAAGGAGCCAATGAGATTTCTGGTTGCAAAGGCATCTCATCACTCCTTGTAGGTCTTCCCATTCTCTGACATCTATCACAGCTTCTAGTATACTTGACAGCATCTTTATGAAGTGTTCGCCAGTAATATCCTATTGTCAATATTTTGAAGGTTGTCCTTCTGGCTGCAAAATGTCCCCCACAAGGTTCATCATGACAGGCCTTCAATATATCAAACACCTCATCCTCTCTGATACATCTTCTCATAATATTATCTGGGCCAGTATAGAATAGGAATCCAAAAATCCAAGAATAAGGAAAATATTTGTGAACTAGCCACCATTTCTCTCGTGGAGAAAAGTAACTTGGAATCTGCCCTGAAACCTAATAATTAGCTATATATGCATACCAGGGAGTGTGTGTGTGTGTTGAGAGAAAAGAGATGCTCATTAGGAAAAGTGTCATCAACCACTCCTTCTGTTGATTGTGTAGGCAATCTAAACAGAAAATCAGCAACTACATTAGCCTTACCTAGCTTGTCAACAATTGTTATGTCAAATTCTTGTAGTAACAACAACCATCTGACAAGCCTGCCACCCACTATTGGCTTATTCATAAAATATCTAATTGTTGCATGATCTGTGTGTATGAACACTTTATAACTAGTAATGTAGTGTCTAAATTTGTTGATGGCATAAGCAACTACCAACATCTCTTTTTTCTGTCACAATGTAGTTCAACTCAGCCCCCTACATATTTTTACTTACATAGTATATTGCATATCTTGCTGGCCTAGAATTGCTCCAATGGCAAATTCTGATGCATCTATGTGGATGTGAAAAGGTAGTGTCCAATTTGGACCTCTGAGAACTAGAGCCTATGTTAGAGATGCTTTTAGCTTTTCAAAGGAGGTCTAACAATCTGGTGTCCATTCAAATTCACTATCCTTTGTCAACAGAGTAAACAGAGGTGCAACAATTTTGCTAAAATCCTGAATGAACCTCTTGTAATAACCTGCATGTCCCAGGAAGATCCTTACATCCTTCTATTTCTGTGGAATAGGCAGGGTAGAGATAATTTCAATCTTCTTTGGGTCAACCTTTATGCCTACACTTAAGATAAAATGTCCCAAAACTATTCCTTGTGTCATCATCAAAAAACACTTTTCATTACTCAAAGATAGGTTGTACTCTATGCATCTCTTCAAAACTTTCTCCAAGCTGTGTAAAGCTTCATCATATGTTTCACCATATGTGGTGAAGTCATCCATATAAATTTCCATGCTGTCATGGGCAAAATCAAAGAAAATACTGAGGACTGCTCTTTGAAATGTGGTTGGAGCTTTGTACAAACCAAAGAGTAAGACATAATATGCATAGGTCCCCAAGGGCAAGTAAACATTGTCTTATCCTAATCCTCTGGTGCAATCTTGATTTGGTTATAGCCACTAAAACCATCAAGAAAGGAAAAATATTTCTTGCTTGCCAAAGAGTCAAGAACTTGGTCAATAAATGGCAATGGAAAGTGATCTTTTCTAGTAGCAGTATTTAGTTCTCTGTAATCCACACAAACTCTCCATTTGCCACCTTTTTTTGGGCACTATGACCAATGGTGAAACCCATTCACTATCTGAAATGGGGTATATAAAACCTGCATCCAAAAGCTTTTGAAGCTCAGTTTTCACTATCTCTCTGAGAGCTGGGTCCATGCACCTCTGTTGTTGCCTGATAAGTCTATAGCCATCATCAATGTATATTTTGTGCATGCATAAGGCAGGATCGATGCCTTTCATGTCACTGTAATCCCAGACAAATGTTGTTGAGTGTGTTTGCAATACTTCATGCAGGAATTGTTGTTGTTCATCAATCAATGCATTGTTAATAGTCAACATCCTTCCAGGCTTGATTTCTAATTGTTTGGACAATTCTTGTACAGAAGACAAATCAAGGCTAGGTAATAATGGTAAGCATTGTTGGGGTAATAAAGCATGAAATATTTGGGATGCCTCCTCTGAGGAACTGCTGGGTATTATGCTGCTCAAAGGGTCTTGTAAGCATGATAGACAGTCTTGCTGCTACGGGTGCCTCCCACAGTCATTTTGTATAATGTAAGCAATTATCTCATATTCATCTTGAATATCCAATAAGGGGCTGTGTTCAATAGTCATCAAGGTTTGCAGGGAATAGTTGTCCTCATCTTCCAAGTTATGCCAAATGGTCTACTCAAGCTCATGGTATGGTTGGGCTGGCAGATATAAAACCAATTTCTTGGTTACAATCCCTTTGGATATGATCATGTTACCAGACCTGCAACCTATAAATGTATCAGCAGTGGCAAGCTATGGTCTACCTAGTATAAGAGGATAACTAGCAAGATTAACCTTTGGCTGCAAGACTATGAAATCAGTAGGGTATTCCCAAAAATCTAATGTAATGACAAAATCCTCAATGACTCCTTGAGATTTGACTGTAGACCTATCATCTAATTGCAAGACTACTTGAGTAGGCCTAAGGTTGTTCAATTGGAGTGTCTGCATTGTCTCCTTAGTCATTACATTAATTGCAACACCTAAATCTATCAGAGTATTCTTAATTAGAGTCCCATTGATTTTGACATCCACCACTGGACTACCTGGATCTGTCTATTTGGGAACAATTATGTTCCCCAACATTATGTCAGCTAGGTTGCCCAAAACATGAATTGTCTTTGGGTTTATTCTCTTTCTTCCTAGTTTCTTGATGAAGAGATCATGGATAGTCTTAGTGTAGATGGGATTATCTTTGATGGCTTGGATTAAGGGGATCTTTATTCTTATATCTTGCAATTGGCCTATGAGGTCATTTTCAGACTATGCTGGTTGTTTCTGGATTGCCAAGCATTCAAGGAAAGGAGGCTTAGGATGTGGAATGGTCTGAGGTTCCTGTGTTGATTCAGGTTCCAAAGGTGGTTTATCTAAGGCCTCTTCTGTTGGTTCTTCATCTTCAAGTTCTGTAATTTAGAGAGATGAAGAACTGGCAAGTTGCTTCCCTGATCTGAGATGGACATTACTCACTTCCACCCCATAGGTGGGATATTGCATCACCTCGTTAGTATAGGCCTGCTGAACAAGCTTGTTGTCAGGGTTAGGTGCAGGTTGGGCAGGGATTTGGGTAGGTTTAGGAGGTGGATTTTGAGGTGTTGATGGCGGCATTATGGTTGGCTGCTATAGTTGAGATGGAATCATAGGTTGCTAGAATTGTGCATTTTGTTGCCATTGTTGGCCCTTGTTCCATTGAGGTTGCCATTGCTGCTGCTGAGTAGGCCACTGGGGGTTATAGTTGGGGCCTTGGAAATTTTGTTGATGCAATGGGTTTGGCTATTGTCGGTTCCAACCAGTTTGTGGAGTATGCCATTGTGGGTTTTGCCATGCATTTGGATTGCTAGGCCACTGTTGAGTATTCCAAGTAGAGAAATTTTGGTTTGCAACAGGGAAGGGTGAATTAAAATTAAGTGGATCAGAGGGCATACCTTGTCTTTTCTTCCAAGGTCTCCTTTGAGCTATGAAGATTGGTTTCCCATCCTCCCCTTCAAATGGTTGTAATTCTAGCCTTTCAATCTTCTCTTGTTGGATACTAGCCACCCTCTTGCATTTACAATTGGCCTTCCTCTACCTATAGCTAGGGTAGTATTCAGTAAGCATTGCATCTGCCTCTTCATATTTCTTCTTGATGTGAAGAGTGTCCAATTGTGTAGCCATATGGCTAATGATATCCTCTTTCATGTTGGTCAGCAAGTTACTAATCTCCATTCTTGGAACCCCATTGGTTGCCTTGCTTGTGATGGTTGCTCTTTCTCCCCTTGGTCTTCTGGTAAAGGTTCTAGAATAATTTCTGCAAGCTATGCAAACATCCTCAAAGGGAAGTTGAGATATCCCCTATTCCAATGAGATTGAGGGCATCCATGCAGTCATCATTAACCCCCCTCAAAAAGACCATCTTCAGTGATTCTTTAGACAATCTATTTTGAGGGTTTTTCTTCAAGGCAAACCGGAATCTTTCAACATAATCTTCTAGTGGCTCATCCTCTTTCTGTGACATCCCAAAGATGTCATCTCTCCTCCTATCATGTCCTTTGTAGTAGTCATTATATTTTGCCAGGAACTTTGTCTTCATGGTATCCCAGTCTGGAATGACATCTTTCCCCAACCCCATAAACCATCTTAAAGTAGCATCTTTTAATGTGGCTGAGAATAGCTTGAGCCTATAAGGATCAATGGTGTAGTCATAACTCCTACACAAGACATCAAACTTGAACAGGAAAGTGTCAGGATCTTTAGTCACCAAGCCTTAGAAAAGAGGCAATGCGGAAGGTGGTATATTTTTCAGAGTAGCATCCCATGCTTGGTCTGGGATAGGAAATTTAAACGTTGATTGTCCTAGAGGATCCTCCACTACAACATCTGCCATGGTTCTAAAGGTCCCTTCTGTAGTTGTGGAAGAAGCTAATGAAGATGTAGAAGGTGTTGATGAAGATGTAAGAGGAAATTCTTCTTCAGTACTTTCTACTATATAATTAATAAAGTCAGTTGTTTCTTCACTATCCTGAAAATTTCAAGGGAGGAATCTACCTTGGTTATCTCTCTGCCTCCACATATAATGAATTTGGCTTTATATTCCAGCAGTCTTGCACAATGTTAGTATACTTTCTGGTGTTTCCTAAAAAAAGAATTTATTAATCCTAATGTTGGAATAAAAATTTAAACTATGAAAGCATATAAAAATAAATGAGCCCGTGAAGGTAGCACCATCCCTGGCAATGGCACCAAAAATGTAGTGGAAAACTAATGCATTGTAGACTTAGCATAATTCAGGGATAAACCTATCTGAATAGTCCACTCTATCATTGCATTCCTACATTAAATTATCAACCAAGGAGCATAAGCTTATGATGGCACTTGCACTGTATGTGCCTCCAAGACTCATATATATCCTAGACTATCTTATCCAAACCTACTTAGAGTATTCTTCTTGGCTAGAATTCTCAAAAATACAAAAATAGTAAAAAGAACTATAGGACCCAGTGGCTACGGGTACCTGCAGTATAAGTTGTAGATAACTGTATTTAACAGGGAATTACAGAATTAACTCAGAATGTCCAGAATGATAAAAGAACTTAACACTACACTCTGGAGGACTCAAAAGAGTTAAAGCAAACACTTGTTCATGAACCATACTATTGTAACTTAACATTTAAAGTATTCTAATTGACTCATGATGTGTTTATACATATAAATGAAGAACAAATTTAACAAGTAATGCATAAAGAAATGAAAAAATAAATGAAGTGAAGATCAGTACCTTGAGTGACTAGCTCAGGGAACTATCTCACTTAACTGAAAACCAAATCTAATTCAGTTATTCACACATCTCAACTCACATAGTTCCATTCATTGCAAATCATAAACAGAATCTCTCTAGACTGTATTCAATAATAACATTCCTCAATAAAACATGTTTTATGGAAACAGAGTAATAACTGAATAACTAGAAAACAAAGTAGCTTGAAAACGACTCTCTTGACATCGAACTCATCCCTCCTAACTTATATAGAAATAGGAGAAATCTATGCAACTACTAACTACCTTTGATCATCAATCCATTCCTAGATATCAGGGTACAGGTTTGAGATCGATTTATTAATCTAACTGAATAGAGGAAGCAGAGTCATATTCAAATAGAAATTCCTATACAACGGCTCATATATGAAATACATAAGCTGTGATTAGAATCCTAGAACAAGTCTTCTTCTTCTATATTTATTCTTCCATAATGATCACATTCAGCTTCAGTTGGCGCTTTACTGTGACTTCCTTTAATGCCCTGTTTTGCAATTGTTGTTATATGGAGCCTAATCAGACTCAGAGGTTACATTTTCCTCACTTCTATCGGTGCGGTTTCCCCCCAAATTCCTATGGGGTCAAGGGGCAGCGCCCCTTGCAGGGGTTTGGGGGCAGCACCCCTTGCGCGTTCCCTATCGTGATACAAGGCGGGGTCGAGGGGGCAGCGCCCTCGCGGGTGCTCGGGGGCAACGCCCCTGAAACCTCACACAGTTTTTTATTATTTTATAAAGGCACCGAGAGTTATTTTTTCATTTACCGACATAAGAAAACCCTATTTTTGTAACTGACAGAAAGCTTGATCAAAGCGGCTAAGGGTTAGGGTTTTGATATATTGTATTGTAGCATTTGCAACGGTATTGAGTTGCAGGGATTGCTGGTTGTAATCAGTTTGATTTACTAGATAATAATATTGGACTCTCTATTTGGTGGATGTAGCCCGAGTTTGGGTGAACCACGTTAAAACTTGTCTCTCGCTGTTATTAATTCTATGTATTTTCATATCTCTGTTTAATCTTTATTTGCATTTAATTGATATCTTATGCCGGCTAATCCTAACAAGTGGTATCAGAGCGGGTTGTGTTCGATTATCGTCTGTAGGAAGGTCTCACAGTTGAGTGGGAGTCTCACGGTTGAGTGGGAGCAATGGTGGACGAGGGTAAATTGAAGGTTGATAAATTCAATGGGCAGAACTATCAGTTATGGAAGATGCATATGGAGGATTACCTCTATCAAAAGGATTTATGGAGGCTGTTGGAAGGAGTAGCCAAGGAACCGGCAACAATGTCTGATGAGGATTGGAATCTTCTTGACAGAAAGGCACTGGGAACCATTCGGTTCTGCCTGGCACCATCAGTGGCATTCAATATAACGGAAGTGAAGACAACAGATGGTCTGATGAAAGCTTTGGCTAAATTGTATGAAAAACCCTCAGCCTCAAATAAGGCATTTCTCATGAAGCGTTTGTTTAATTTGAAAATGGTTGAAGGTGGATCTATGACAGGTCATTTAAATGAATTTAATATGATTGTTAGTCAATTAACTTCTGTAAATGTAAAATTTGATGAAGAAGTTAGATCTCTCTTGATATTATGTTCATTGCCTGAAAGCTGGGATAGTTTGGTAATGGCAGTTAGTAACTCTATTTCTGGTTCAAATACCCTAAAATTTGATGATGTTGTTGGTGTTATTCTGAGTGAGGAAATTCATAAGAAAAGCTCAGGTGGATCCACATCAAGCAGTGTTTTGAATGCAAAAAGCAGGGGCAGATCAAAGGAGAGAGGAAAAGGTTCTGGAGGTCATGGGAAGTCACGAGGAAAATCAAAGGACAAAAGATCCCAAATCAGAGGACAGAAGGATTGCTGGTACTGTGGGAAACCAGGTCATCTGAAGAAAAATTGCTGGTCTCGGAAAAATAAAGAAGGAGACAAACAAAAAGGCAATAAGGAAGCAAATGTGGTAAGTAATAAATCTGAAGATGACACTTTGATTCTTTCCCTAGATAATGCCGATGATTCATGGGTTTTAGATTCAGGGGCCTCATTTCATGCTACGCCCCATAGAAGTTATTTTCTTGATGTCCAAGGGGATTTTGGGCTGGTTTATTTGGGAGATAACGAACCCTGTCAGATTGTTGGAAAGGGAAGAATCAAGATTAAGTTGCAGAATGGGAATCATTGGCTACTACAAGAGGTAAGGCACGTTCCAAGGCTCAGTAGGAATTTAATTTCAGCAGGACAACTAGTTGAACAAGGTTGCATTGTTACATTTATTGATAAAAATTGGAAGGTTTCAAAAGGTGCCTTAGTAGTAGCAAAGGTGTGAAAGTAGGCACCTTATATCTTTGTACAGGTCATACTGTTCCTTCTACTTTAGTTGTTGCAGAGAAAAAACAAACAGGTTCAGGAATAGTTGCTGTAGGTTCGCAGGAAGAGACTAAAACAGTTGATGCAGGTTCTGAGACAACGCTGTGGCATAAAAGACTTGGGCATATGAGTGAAAAAGGTATGAAGGTACTTCATTCTAAGAAAGTTTTACCAGGTCTGAAATGTATTAATATGGATTTCTATGAAAGTTGTGTATGGTAAACAAAAGAAAATTAGTTTTCTCAAGGACGGGAAGCAAAAGAAAAATGAAAAGTTGGAGCTTGTGCATACAGATGTATGGGGACCAGCTCAGGTATCTTCTCTCGATGGCTCTCGGTATTATGTTACATTCATAGATGATGCAACTAGGAAGGTCTGGATTTATTTCCTTAGACAGAAATCTGATGTATTTGAAACTTTTAAGAAATGGAGAAGCTTGGTTGAGAATGAGACAGGTAAAAGATTAAAATGTCTCAGATCTGATAACGGTGGTGAGTATAGCAGCAAAGAATTTGAGGATTATTGTTCCTTTAATGGAATTCGTAGGTAGAAAACGATTCCAGGGGCTCCACAGAAAAATGGAGTGGCTGAACGCATGAATAGGACAATAATGGAGCATGCAAGGACCATGCAATTGCATGTTGGGCTGCCTTTAAACATGTGGACAGAGGCTGTCAACACTGTTGTATATTTAATTAATAGAAGTCCTTCAGTTCCTTTAGGCTGTGGTATTCCAGAGGAAGCATGGACAGGTAAGAACGTGAGTTATTCTTTTCTCAAAACCTTCGGATGTGAAGCATTTGCACATGTAGATTCTGAAAATAGAACCAAGCTGGATGTAAAATCAAAAAAGTGTACCTTTGTTGGATATGGCATTGATGAATTTGGTTATAAGCTTTGGGATTTTGAAAATCAGAAATTTGTGAGAAGCAGGGATGTTATATTCAATGAGAAGGTGTTGTACAAAGATCAGTTGCAGCAGCATGAGAAGAAAGCAAAAGATTATGTGGTGCTGGATGATACTCCAAATAGTGATGTTCCAGTGGTTCCTCATGCTCCGCAACAACAACCAGAAATACCACAAACTCTAGTGAATGTTAGACGGTCAACAAGGCTAAGTAGACTTCCTGAAAGGTTTTCTCCCTCTTTGTATTCTATTTTGTTAATAGATGTTGGTGAACCCAAAGGGTATGATGAAGCTATGCAGGTGGATACACAGGTTCAATGGGAGCTTGCTATGAAAGAAGAAATGGACTCCTTGCTGAAAAATCAAACTTGGGAATTATGTAAGTTACCTCCAGGTAAAAAGGCTTTACCAAACAAATGGGTTTATCGGCTGAAAGAGGAAGATGGAGGTAAGAAAAGATTTAAGGCCAGGTTAGTTGTAAAAGGATTTGCACAGAAAAAGGGCATTGATTTTGATGAGATATTTTCTCCGGTTGTCAAGATGACTCTATTCGTACTGTTTTAAGTATTGTGGTTGTTGAAGATTTACATTTGGAACAGCTAGATGTGAAAACTGCCTTTCTCCATGGTGATTTGGAGGAGGAGATATACATGAAACAGCCCCACGGATTTGAGGTCAAAGGTAAGGAGAAACAGGTGTGCAAATTGAAGAAGAGTTTGTATGGCCTGAAACAAGCACCTCGGCAATGGTATTTAAAATTTGATAGTTTTATGGCTGAGCAAGGCTACAGCAGGTGTAATTCTGACCATTGTGTTTATTTTAAGAGGTTGGATAATGACAGCTACATTATTTTATGTTTATATGTTGATGACATGCTTGTAGCTGGGTCTAACATGGATCACATAAGAGAGTTAAAACAGTAGTTAGCACAGTCATTTGATATGAAGGATTTGGGGGCAGCAAAACAAATCCTTGGTAAGAAAATTTGTAGAGATAGGAAGAACAGAAAATCGATTCTATCTCAGGTTGCTTATGTTGAAAAGGTTTTGCAGAGATTCCATATGGAGAATGCAAAAGCTGTCAGCACACCTTTGCCTAGTCATTTGCAATTGACTAAGGAGATGTGTCCTAAGACACAAGAGGAGGAAGAGAAAATGTCCAAGGTACCATATGCTTCAGCTATAGGAAGTTTAATGTATGCCATGGTATGCACGAGACCAGATATTGCACATGCTGTAGGAGTCATCAGTAGGTATATGAGTCATCTCGGATTGGAGCATTGGAATGCGGTAAAGTGGATTCTCAGATATTTGAGAGGTACATCCAATAAACATTTATGTTTTGGGGGCTCTAATGCTGATTTAGCAAGTTATGTAGACTCAGATTCGGCAGGAGATATTGATACCAGGCGGAGTACTACAAGTTATGTCTTTACTGTAGGTGGAACAGCGGTGAGTTGGATTTCTAGGTTGCAAAAGGTGGTTGCTTTATCCACCACAGAGGCAGAATATGTAGCTGCAACAGAGACAAGAAAGGAGATGATATGGCTGCAATCTTTCATGGAAGAATTGGGCAAACAACAGGTTAAGTATTATTTGTATACAGACAGCCAGAGTGCCATTCATCTTGCAAAGAATTATACCTTGCATTCAAAGACCAAACACATACAATTGAGGTATCACTTCATTCGGTCAATGTTGGATGATGGACAATTACAGTTGGAAAAGATACATATAGATGATAATCTAGCAGATATGTTTACAAAGGCAGTGACAAGGGAGAAGCTGAGCTCCTCTTCAGCTTCGGTTGGTCTTCTCGACTGAAAACAACAAAAATAGAACGGCAGAGTCTAGGGTGCTTATTTCCAGTGGGAACTACAGGGTCAGTGGTGTTATGATCAGTCTCCAAGTGGGAGATGATATGGTGTGAAGTCTGATCAGTCTCCAAGTGGGAGATTATTGTTATATGGAGCCTAATCAGACTCGGAGGTTACATTTTCCCCACTTTTATCGGTGCGGTTTCCCCCCAAATTCCTACGGGGTCAAGGGGCAGCACCCCTTGCGAGGGTTTGGGGGCAGCACCCCTTGCGGGGTCCAGGGGTAACACCCCTAGTGCGTTCCCTATCGCGATACAGGGCAGGGTCGAGGGGGCAGCACCCTCGCAGGGGATCGGGGGCAGCACCCTCGCGGGTGCTCAGGGGTAGTGCCCTTGAAACCTCACATAGTTTTTTATTATTTTATAAAGGCACCGGGAGTTATTTTTTCATTGACCGACATAAGAAAACCCTATTTTTGTAACCAACAAAAAGCTTGATAAAAGTGGCTAAGGGTTAGGGTTTTGATATATTATATTGTAGCATTTGCAACGGTATTGAGTTGCAGGGATTGCTAGTTGTAATCGGTTTGATTTACTGGATAATAATATTGGACTCTCTGTTTGGTGGATGTAGCCCGAGTTTGGGTGAACCACATTAAAACTTGTCTCTCGCTGTTATTAATTCTATGTATTTTTATTTCTCTGTTTAATCTTTATTTGTATTTAATTGATATCTTGTGCCGGCTAACCCTAACAGCAATGTGCTGCGAATTCTCCATTCCTCGATGCCACATACTCACTACTACACAGGGTTAATCCATAGAACATATGCATGCAAATAACCTTCATAATTAAACTATAAAATCTCATCTATATGCATACATACTCATGTCTAACTCATTCAATTGACAAATATTATCACCATGTTTCATATTGACAGAATAGGTTCAAGGTTTGCAGAATATATAAAAGTCAACATATTATAATGGTAATGTCTTGGAAAAGTATCTGGAATATCATAGGCATAAATTATGAAAGCATATAAAAATAACATAAAAGAAGCCAATATTTGGACCCATCACATACCCTCAATGAGGTTTTTATTTTTCAAGGTCCTCAAATCCTTTTCACCAATGTGGCCAAGCCTTTGGTACCATAACATTGTCTTCTTAGCTAGAAGTTTCATCTCCATAGAATGAGCACCCTTAGGTACACAAAAAGCATGGCCATCAGAAGTAGATGTAACAATCCTTTTCATTGCTAGTTCCAATGGTGAGGATGAACACTCTGAAGTTCTCTTATTTGAAATAGAAGCA
Source organism: Cunninghamia lanceolata (assembly GCA_027924645.1). Lineage (NCBI taxonomy): Eukaryota > Viridiplantae > Streptophyta > Pinopsida > Cupressales > Cupressaceae > Cunninghamia > Cunninghamia lanceolata. The sequence continues at coordinate 3,642,055 of BSBN01000760.1, forward strand.
CTATTGCACTGAACTGCACATGCATCAAGATGAAACAGGGTGCCAATCTAAACACCCTTATCTAGCACCATAGCTCCTCTAGTCATCTTGCATCCTCCATTCAAAAAAACAACCTGCACACCCACATCATTCAATTTACTTATAGATAATAGGTTCCATGCCAAACTAGGGATATGCAGAACACCATTGATCCCCTTCACTCATCCATCAAGGAATCAAATTAAGACTCTTCCATAATGAACAATCTTCAGGTGAGAGTCATCACCGAAATACACCTTCCCACCATCATATTCTTCATACTTAGAAAACTAACCCTGATGAGAGGTCTTTTGTTATATGGAGCCTAATTAGACTCAGAGGTTAAATTTTTCCCACTTTTATTGGCGCGGTTTCCCCCCAAATCATTTAATGGGGGAGTGCAAGGGGTAGACATAACAAAACCCTATTTTGTAACTCACATAAGGCTTGATAAAAGTGGCTAAGGGTTAGGGTTTCCATTGATATTGTATTGTAACATTTGCAGCAGTATTGAGTTGCAAGGATTGCTAGTTGTAATCAGTTCGATTGCTGGATAATAATATTGCACTCTCTGTTGGTGGATGTAGCCTGAGTTTAGGTAAACCACGTTAAAAATTGTCTCTCGCTGTTATTATTTCTGTGTATTTTTCATTCCTTTGTTTAATCTTTATTTGCATTTAATTGATATCTTATGCATGCAATTCCTAATAAGGTCGTGTGAAAAAGATGCACCAGAGTCAATAAGCCACACATCTTCTGATGCATGCATTGCCAAGGCAGCAACAAATGCTTCTCCATCATCTTGAGAGGATTTATCAGAATCTAAATCATAATTCTTCTTCTTTTCTTTCTTCTCCTCCTTGCACTCCTTGTGGAAGTGACCAGGTTTTCTGCAATTCCAACACAGAGCCTTGGACTTTCCAAGAGACTTAGATCTCCCACAGGATTTGGATCTTCCTTTTTCTTCTTTCTTCTTATCCTTTTTCTTTCCCTTCTCTTTAGATCTACCATGAACCACAAGAGCCTCCATAGCTGATTTAGAATACTTTCTCTGCATCTCTTTAGACAACAACGAAGAAACCACTTCATCCATCTTGAAGGTGGTAGTGGTACTTTGAATGGCTATAACAAGGTGGTCCCACAAATCTGGTAAAGAACACAATAATGTCATACATCGATCCTCCTCCTTCATCTTCACACCAACAGAGGTCAATTGGGAAACAAGCATATTGAATGTATTCAGGTGATCAGCAACAGATCCTCCATCTTCCATCCTCAGAGAATACAGTTTCTTTCACAGGAATAACTTGTTCACCAAGGATTTAGCCTAATAAACATCTCCAAGTTTCTTCCAAAGATCTTTTATAGTCTTCTCTTCATAGATATTTAGGAGCACTGAATCAACCAAATAGAGTCTTATCAGACCCTTAGCCTTTTGATCCATCAGATCCCAATCTTCTTGTTTCATGCCCGATGGAATGGTTTCAAATATTGCAAGTCATAGATCTCTATCCACCAATAAGTCCTTCATCTTGAGTTTCCACAACTCAATGTTGCCAAGCCATTAAACTTCTCTATATCAAACCTCCCAGATGTACTCACCATCTCTTTCCTGCAACAAAGATTTTAAAATCCTCTGGACAATCTTTCACTCAAATGAAGATCAACTCAAAAAACCCTCTACCCAACAACTAGAACAAAAGGTGATCAAACTCTGATACCAACTGAAAGGAAGCAAGGTATGTAGAAACACTTCCTACACTGATCTATTGAGGAAAGATTTATGAAAATTTTAACTTTTTATAGTTACATATTAAGATGCACATTAACAGAAAGGTAATAACAACATCCAAAAGCAAGTGCAAAGCTCACAACACAAGATATATGTGGGGAAAACCCTTTGGGTGGAAAACCCCACTCCAAAATGTGAACAATATATTATCAAATCAAAGGATGATTACAACACACTTGCAATGTAAGTTCTTCCAGAAGTACACAAATGTCGAATGCTGGAGTAATTCTGACACCATAACGATACCTGCAAATGAACCATACATCTCCAACTCCAAGCACCTGTATATATAGTGGGATACAAGCATGAAGGAGGTTTCTAGAGCAAACAACAAGAGATGGGCATCCAAATCCATGTGGCACACTTTTAAAACACATGTTGACTCTTGTGACACTTGTATAATATTCCATTACACCTCTTACAACCCTCCATGCTTGGGTGCCCCAAATTTTCCCAAACTATGTATGATAGATGCTCTTACATCGTCATATGTATACTAGATGCTCTTACATCATCATAACTAATACCTTTACCTTGTGAAGACAAGAAGGAACATGCTATTGTCTATTTTGGAGAGAAATTGCAGTTGAATGTGCAGGTTAAGGATGTTTGGAAATAGTAGGAACAGTTGCAGTAGAGAAAGGTTTATGACAGTCCTAAAGGACAGCAAGTTTGGGACTTAAATTGCATCAAAATTGGGGACATTGATTGCCCTATAGGGACACAGGAAAAGGAAGGAAAACAACAGAGAAAAATAGATCACAACCTCAAGATGGGGAGAACAGAAGCATCACAGCAGCAAGGTCCTAGGCAAGGACACCAAAACATGTTTTATGATGTTAACATTTTTTGTAAGAGTCATGCAGGTGGGAGAAGGAGGAGGATAACCCTTGGAGAGTTCATGTTCCCTGTCACAAATCAGAGGAACATTTCTAAAAGACTGCAGGAGGCTTGGAGCAGATCACATGACTCTTGGGACAAGAGTTTTTATCATGCTGGGGAGTATGGTACAGGAGCACCTAAAAGAACACCTTGGAACAAGAAGACACAAATGATCATAGGAGGAGCCCATGGAGAAAATCAAATCAACTGGAACATCCTAAGACCAATGATGACAAGTTATAATGGGCAAAATGATGTAATGATCAAATGTCCTAAGGGTCTTGATAAGGACCCTAGGACCAAAAAATGATGTAAGTTGGGCCAATAGTGCCTCTAGAGTCAAGTATAGGTGTCTAAGATTAGGAATAAGGTATAATGATCCTTAGAAGATCAACCATGATGAACCATGATGATTTGGTAGAGTAGAAGTCACTTAAAACAAAGTTTAACATTCAAATTTTTGAATTATGCATTTGGGCGGTAAAATCAAGAATGAGTAGTTTTGGAAGTTTAACCATCTCCAACCGATGGGAATTGGTTGTGGGAGTTAGGACAAAATTTATATAAGCCTGCCCAATGCATTTGATGGTACGGAGGAATCAATTGGGAGCCTGGTTTTGTACGGCAGACTGAGAAATAACAGTAAAATTTAGTTTTCTTGCATTTTCCTTCTCATTTTTGTAGATCCTTTGATTATTGGTGTTTGGAAAATGTTTTAAACTCTCATCTAACAACAAGTAGACCCTATTTTCATGCTCTAAGAAGGTCTTGTGGGTAGTTTTATTGTTGTTCATCTGACTGTTACAAGGAACAGCAGACTGTCTTTCTGAGTTTGAGAGGCTACAATGCATTATGGGACCTTTCCATGAATGTAGCATCCTGGTACTCATGGAGTAGGTCCTAGATAACATGTATAATATGTCTTCTAACCCTGACAAGGCAGGAGGAATGCAAGTGAGGAGGTGATCACCGTTGGAAGTCTAGTTTGCATGAGAAAAGAGAATTGGTGTTATGGCACAGGTATAGCAGCCAGAGATTTGTCTTAACAAGGTGATGTTTTTATGATTGATATTGTTTAATATGGTCAAGGAGATGGTGTTAGACCTTTGAATGAGGTCTGGAAGTGATCAGAGGTGGGAGATCTAGCAAGCCCTAGGTTTTAGGTCCTAGAAATGAGGGTTCTGTATTTGAACATTTGAATATGCAAAACACCTAATGAAACCTTAAAAATCCCTTGTTTTGGAACCTCTCCTAAGACTATTTGTGGGTTTGGAGAGTGGATGGCAAGTTTATCATAGGGTCCCTTTGTAAAGTGGGCAAATTAGGCCTTGTAGGAAGGCAGCAAGGGGTCCGAACAGTCAAATTCGGTCCAAAACAACAATATATGAGTCTGAGGTATGTTATAGAACTCAATAGAGGGTATTCAGATCAATCATTTGTTTTGAGAGTGCTTTGGGAAAGTTGAGAGAAAAGTCCAATTTAGTCGCTGAACAAGGCTACTAGGATTAGGCCTGGTTAAGGGGAGTTGTCAAGAACCGGTCAAAATGGTGCATGAAACATATTGAATCTTGTTGATTGGGATATGTTGAGACTTTAGAAGGTGTAATATTTCATCTAAGAAGTTGGAGCCCAAGTTTGTACCCTTTGGTGGAGTTTAGGACAAGAGGAAGACTAGTGAAGTCTTATTTGGTTGAAGCCACAAGCTATTTGAACCTTTTCATCCTATTAGATTAACATTGGAGACCTGACCCCTCTGCATCATAGTGGTATCAGAGCAGCAAGTAGATCCTTGAGGGAGTAGTAGGATCTTGTGAAAAAGTTAAGGGTTGGTGAGAGTTGTGAAGATGCCCCCTAAAAATCAGATGGCTAGGGAGAATAATGAATTGAGAGAAGCCTTAGAGGCAAGAGAAAAAGAGTTGAGGGAGAGAAGAGAATAGGATGCTGCAAGAGAAAGAGAGTTAAGACAAGTCAGAAGAGAGAATGCATCAATCTTGGCAAGGTTGGAAGCATTGGAGAAAGATCCTAGAAGGGATGAATAGAATGATCCAAAAGGAGATGAGGAGGCAAATGAGAACCCTCCTGAGGATGAATTGGATCCTGAAGAAAAGAAATTTGTGAGATTGTTGAAGGCAGTTCAAGGCAGTGGAACAAAGGCAAACATAGAGTTACCTATCTATTAGGGGAAGATGGATAGTGAAGAGGTATTAGGGTGGATAGATGCCCTTGAAAATTTCTTTGAGTATGAGGAAATGAGTGATGAGAAGAAGATTAAATTTGCAAAAACAAAGTTGAGAGGGACAACACTTACTTGGTGGAGTAGTGTACAAACAGAAAGAGTGGCCAGAGGTGGAACAAGAATCACTTCTTGGGGTAGGATGAAGGATATGATGAAGGATCAGTTTCTTCCATCTGATTATTCTATTCAAACAAAGAGGATGAGGTAGAATTTGAAGAAGAAGGACATGGATGTTATGTCCTATACTGAGCAATTTCATAAGCTTAGTATTAGAGGTGGACTGGAAGATGAAGAAGAGAAAGTGACAAGATACCTTAATGGGCTTAGGTACAACTTGCAAGATGAAATCGGTTTGACCATACCAAAATCACTTGGAGAGTGTTTTCAATTGGCCATAAGGGCTGAGGAGAGGGTGAAGAGGAAGCAAGAAAGACAAGGAGGTAGTGGCAGAGGATATAGAGGTAGGGGCAGACCTACTAATGAAGGGCAGAGCAGCAATGAGAAAGGCAAAGAGTTTTCTGTAGATCAAAGAGGTGGATATAGAGGTGGAGGTAGGGTTGGATCAGGTAGAGGAGTATTCACAGGCAGATGTTATCATTGCAATGAAGTGGGACACACATTTTTCAAATGTCCTAAGAAGGATGATGTTGATAAGAGCAGGGATAGAAGAGTTCATTTGGCACAAGAAGATGAAAAGAAAGAAGACCAAGAACCAACAGCAGCCTATCCAGCAACAGATGGAGAATTGCTCATGGTGGAAAAAGGCAAAATACAACAAGCACCATAGGTATCCATTTTTAAAACTAATTGTTTAAGCCATGGAAAAATGTGCAAGTTGATTATAGATTCAGGTTCACATGATAATTTAGTCTCCTGGGATATGGTACACAAATTGGGATTGAAGACATTTGATCATCCTAGTCCTTACAATGCCACTTGGGTAAGTCAAGAGCAGTAAGTAAGGGTTAATCAGAGGGCATATGTTGATTTTTCAATTGGTCCATATCATGATTCTGTTTTATGTGATGTTATTTCAATGACATGTGGGCATATAATTTTGGGTAGACCATGGCAACATTTGAGAAGGACAGTTCATGATGGTTATACGAATAGTCATTTGGTGCACAAAGATGGTAAAAAGTTTAAACTAATACCTTTACCTTGTGAAGATAAGAAGGAACATGCTATTGTCTGTTTTGGAGAGAAATTGCAGTTGAATGTGCAGGTTAAGGATGTTTGGAAACAACAGGAATAGTTGCAGCAGAGAAAGGTTTATGACAGTCCTAAAGGACAGCAGGTTAGGGACTTAAATTGCATCAAGATTGGGGACATTGATTGCCCTATAGGGAGGCAAGAAAAAGAAGGCAAACAATAGAGAAAAATAGATCACAACCTCAAGATGGGGAGAGCAGAAGCATCATAATAGTAAGGTCCTAGGCAAGGACACCAAAACATGTTTTATGATGTTAACATTTTTTGTAAGAGTCATGCAAGTGGGAGAAGGAGGAGGATAACCCTTGGAGAGTTCATGTTCCTTATCACAAATTAGAGGAACATTTCCAAAAGACTGCAGGAGGCTTGGAGCAGATCACATGACTCTTGGGACAAGAGTTTTTATCATGCTGGGGAGTATGGTATAGGAGCACCTAAAAGAACACCTTGGAACAAGAAGACACAAATGATCATAGGAGGAGCCCATGGAGCAAATCAAATCAACTGGAACATCCTAAGACCAATGATGACAAGTTATAATGGGCAAAATGATGTAATGATCAAATGTCCTGAGGGTCCTGATAAGGACCCTAGGACCAAAAAATGATGTAAGTTGGGCCAATAGTGCCTCTAGAGTCAAGTATAGGTGTCTGAGATTAGGAATAAGGTATAATGATATTTAGAAGATCAACCATGATGAACCATGATGATTTGGTAGAGTAGAAGTCACTTAAAACAAAGTTTAACATTCAAATTTTTGAATTATGCATTTGGGCGAGAAAATCAAGAATGAGTAGTTTTGGAAGTTTAACCATCTCCAACTGATGGGAATTAGTTGTGGGAGTTGGGACAGAAGTTATATAAGCTTGACCAAGGCATTTGATGGTATGGAGGAATCAATTGGGAGCCTGGTTTTGTACGGCAGACTGAGAAATAACAGTAAAATTTAGTTTTCTTGCATTTTCCTTCTCATTTCTGTAGATCCTTTGATTATTGGTGTTTGGAAAATGTTTTAAACTCTCATCTAACAATAAGTAGACCCTATTTTCATGCTCTAAGAAGGTCTTCTAGGTAGTTTTTTTGCTGTTCATCTGACTGTTACAAGGAACAACAGACTGTCTTTGTGAGTTTGAGAGGCTACAATGCATTATGGGACCTTTCCATGAATGTAGGATCCTGGTACTCATGGAGTAGGTCCTAGATAACATGTATAATATGTCTTCTAACCCTGACAAGGTAGGAGGAGTGCAAGTGAGGAGGTGAGCACCGTTGGAAGTCTAGTTTGCATGAGAAAAGAGCATTGGTGTTATGGCACAGGTATAGCAGCCGGAGATCTATCTTAACAAGGTGATGTTTTTATGATTGATATTGTTAATATGGTCAAGGAGATGGTGTTAGACCTTTGAATGAGGTCTGGAAGTGATCGGAGGTGGGAGATCTAGCAAGCCCTAGGTTTTGGGTCCTAGAAATGAGGGTTTTGTATTTGAACATTTGAATATGCAAAACACCTAATGAAACCTTAAAAATCCCTTGTTTTGGAACCTCTCCTAAGACTGTTTGTGGGTTTGGAGAGTGGATGGCAAGTTTGTCATAGGGTTCCTTTGTAAAGTGGGCAAATTAGGCCTTGTAGGAAGGCAGCAAGGGGTCCAGACAGTCAGATTCAGTCCAAAACAACAATATATGAGTCTAAGGTATGTTATAAAACTCAATAGAGGGTATTTAGATCAATCATTTTTTTTGAGAGTTTTTTGGGAAAGTTGAGAGAAAAGTGCAGTTTAGTCGTTGAACAGGGCTACTAGGATTAGGCCTGGTTAAGGGGAGTTGTCAAGAACTGGTCAAAATGGTGCATGAAACTTATTGAATCTTGTTGATTGGGATATGTTGAGACCTTAGAAGGTGTAAGATTTCATCTAAGAAGTTGGAGCCCAATTTTGTACCCTTTGGTGGAGTTTAGGACAAGAGGAAGACTAGTGAAGTCTTATTTGGTTAAAGCCACAAGCTATTTGAACCTTTTGATCTTGTTAGATTAACATTGGAGACCTGACCCCTCTACATCACATAATAAGAACCTGAAAATTATAGTATCTTCTTCCTCTTCTTCTTCCTCAGTGGACTCACATGCATATTAAATGCATTGATATATACCTCTTATGCTCCACGAGTGCCTCGACATATACTCAGAATGTAATATATGCATTCAATATGTTTTCCTATATTTAAGGTTGTAATGCCCACCTATGTTGACCCTTGTCATCTTGTGTGACAGATGAATTTTGGTGCATTGATCATGATATTGGATCCTTTTAAGATATGTTGTATTGAGTATTTTTGTAGTGTATTATGTGTTCTCATGATTAGGCATCATTGCACCGAACTTGACGATGAGATTATTACCATCGAGGTGTTCTAAGACTGTAATCTAGATGCTTTGTGGAGATGTTCTGTGCACCAGGACCATCGAGGAGTTTCTGATGAGGTCATGTTATATGATTGATATGTATTGGTGTTTCAGATTCACTATTTTTAGTTAAATGATATGCTAGGTGGGTAGACCTAGTTTCCTTCATTATTATGTTGTATATGTGTAATTTCACTTCAATCATATTTCCTGATGAATGATTTAATTCAAATGTACATACTAGATGATTAATATTTAATTGTGTGATTTATGTTATTTGCTTTGACTATTGTCATATATTAGATAGATGTGCATGATGTTTGCATTGAGTGTGTAGGAAACTATAGGATGTTGACCAATGGACGTAATGTGGAGAATGTTGACATGGGATGCTTAGCCATCTCACTGTCATTCTTGTGTTGTCAAAACCTATGAAATCTCATCTAAATTGACTTGCAATTTCTAGAACCTCCTTGTGATAGACCAACAAATGTTTTCTTGGGTGTATTTAATGTATCGCTTGTGTGATTTTGCATGTGCTTGGTATGTGCAAAATGATTTATTATGTTTTGGAAATCGTTAATTGTGCTCTTCATCCCTAGTGTAGAGGAAAAAGTAATGTAATTGATTTAATTGTGTTGTGAATTATTTAATTTGGGAAAGGCATTGTATTTCATTTAAATGCATTTTGGAAATATTGTGTTTGGGTAGAATACATTCTAATTTGGGAAATTAGAATCATTTCTGTAAGTTAGAAATATTGTGTGTTTGTGAAAATAGATTATTTAATTTCATTAATTGTTGGTGCTTAGAAATAGTTGAATCTCCTTTTTAAAGAAAGAGCTATTTTTGTGAAAATGTTTAGTTGAGGATTATTGGATTTAGTGTATTTGCGTAAGAAAATTTTAAGTTATTTTTGAATTAGAAGATATATGGGAAAAGTGTTTGTATTATTTTCATTATGTATTTTTTGAAATGGAGAGCAAAAATGGAGATTTGCAAACCCTCTTCTTGGAAAAAATTTGAATTGCTTATACCTGGAGATCACTTGGCTAGATCGAATCACTTGTAGAGGGAAAAAGATTCATCTTACCGTTACCCTTAGTTTGATTGAGGCATTTCTCCATTTGATTTATGTTTTAAATTTTTTATTTGAATTTTTCTTTTGTAGGAAAATAATTTTGAAAAGTTGATTTTCCTACTAGAGTTATGGCAAAAAATTTCAAAATGCAATTTTATTTGAAGAGTGTTGTTGGGTAGAGTAGGCATTATAGGGTATGCTTAATTTTTTTCAGATTTTGCATTTCTTAGAAAACATGAAATTTAAGTGATTTTTCTTGTTTTACCCTACTTGAATTTGTTAGAAAAATTATGTGATGTGAAAAGTGTGATGTTAGGTTAATTTAGAGCAAGAGAGTATTTTTAGATTTTTGAAATTTTTTGTTTTATGAAAAAAGTGAATTTTGGGTATCAATTGGGGAAGGATATTGCAAGATCCATCAATGGTGGACCTTGGACATTTGGAAATTATCTTATTTTATTTTATTTTTTGTTTGGTAAATTTCTATCTAGGGGACATCTCCCATTGTATTAAAATGAATAGAAATACAACATAAAGAGTTTAACGTTTATAGGCTCGTCAAAATGCTTGAGCTTAACAAAAATCAGGAAACTAAAAAAACCCTGGTATTATTCTATCTATGCCTATCATCTATGATTATCATAATAATGTTATGATTTTACCCCTAGAACCTACTAACCCATTTTATCATCAAAGCATAGAGTCATCAGAAAAGATGGATTTATCTTCTTCCCTCTTAAAGATTATCATAATAATGTTATGATTTTACCCCTAGAACCTACTAACCCATTTTATCATGAGAGTATAGAGTCATCAGAAAAGATGGATTTATCTTCTTCCCTCATTTAAGAGGAGTCCATTCATCCTTGGAAGGGTCTTCAATGTCTAAATTTTGGCTTACTTTCTCCACCAAGGGAGGCTTAATACCTATGGACATTAAGTCAGCATCAACATTGACATTCTTCCCACCACTAAACGCCAAAGTAGCCTTCTTTGAATCTATGGAAGCTTCAATGCCATTAAGAGCCTTGTTGTCCACCACCAAACTATTTGTAGAAGCAGGCTCCACTAAATTTGGAGAGGACACCACCCTTTGTGAAAATGTTGAGGCTTCACCAACTGGATCCGACTTGCTTGGAAAATTAGATTTAGCCAAGGATTCGACATCAACAACCTCCTGTGGAAGAGGAAAGATATGTTGATGATGAAGTTTTTCCCCTTTCCACAAAGTAGCCTTCTTTCATGAATTGGCATAAGTTGTTGAAGATGAAGGTTTTGAACATTCTTATGGTTTATGCCCCGTTGCATTTAGCATTGACATTCTTCCCACCACTAAACACCAAAGTAGCCTTCTTTGAATCTATGGAAGCTTCAACGTCATTAAGAGCCTTGTTGTCCACCACCAAACTATTTGTAGCAGCAGGCTCCACTAAATTTGGAGAGGACACCACCCTTTGTGAAAATGTTGAGGCTTCACCAACTAGATCCGACTTCTTGGGAAAATTGGATTTAGCCAAGGATTTGACATCAACACCCTCCTATGGAAGAGGAAAGATATGTTGATGATGAATTTTTTCCCCTTTCCACAAAGTAGCCTTCTTTCATGAATCGGCATAAGTTGTTGAAGATGAAGGTTTTGAACATTCTTATGCTTTATGCCCTGTTGCATTTAACAATGTCTGCACCTAAAAGCAGTCCCTTCATAATCTATCATCTAAGTCCACAACTTGGAACCGACTTTGATTTTAACCTCTGTAAGAAGAGGAACAACCAAATCCATTTCCACAAGGATTCATTCATATGTGAAGGAAGAGCAAAGAGTGAAGTTTGTATGATCTGCAGAAGATCTCAGTCTTGAAATGAAATTCCCAATGTATTTTCCAATGGAGCGAAGAAATGAGGAGCCCCAAAAATGTAGAGGCAGATTTGGAAGTCACACCCAAATTGGGGTGATAGAGAAGGTTTTAGTCAAAGGATTAAAGTTAGGAAACTGAGGCTTCATTCCCAGATAAGACTTGTTCCAGATCCAAGGACCTTTTTGTAGAAGTGCTACTCTATCCTCAGGGAGTTCACACTTAACATAATATAAGTCCTTGGTGCAAGGGCCTATACAAAGTTCTCCCTCGAATAAGGGTTGGTAGTGCTTTAAGGTCTAATTGTTTAAATCTGCTAGGCTAGGCCATAAGTTATGGAAACGACAGATAAGGGTATGCTTTTTGTGGAGTTCCTCCTCTTCTAAAGCATCCTCTCCCAAATCTACCATGGGAGATTGTTTTGTTCTACCCTTTGACTATTCCAGTCTCAAAGCCTCCAAACATGCATACCTACCCTTCCTAGCCATGCCTAGACTCGAGTTAGTAACTGCATTATTAAAGAAGTTGTGCTTTGAAAACTACCCTACTCCTTCACTATCTACCTTGAGATCTCTTCCCCCATCTTGAGTAAGAAGAAATCCACTGCTTCTTGAAGTAATAGACTGTAGGGATGCGCAAGGTGATTGACTTAGGGTTTCAACAATTCTGCTAGAAATTGGGAACGAAATCAGAAGCACCATCCTTATTATTCATAGATCATGTCGAAAAATATTTTATTTTATTTTTATAAAATTTTGGAAATTTTAAATAGTGGTTATTATGTGGAATCATGTATTATCCCATAGGTTTGATTTTGTATGTGCATTGGGAAGCATGATTTCTAGAAAAACTACTATTTTCCTACTCTTAGGCTTCTTGAAAAGTTGACCCTATTAGTGTATAGGATAGGGGATATCTCTAGGAGACTTGGGGTGATCAAATCGTAGGTAAGTGTGTGTGTCTTACAAGAGAATCCCCGCTACCTAGGGCATGCATGCATGGGCCTTGCGATTTATTACCTTTACCTGTGGATGAGATGTATTTTGGGGTAAGTCGATGTGTCTTGCAAGAGATCCCTTTATAGTAGGTAAGTGTGTGTATCTTGAAATGGATCCCATTATCTAAGGTAAGCATCGGTGTGTCTTGTAAGAGATCCCTTTACATTAGGTAAGTGTGTGTATCTTGCAATCGATTCTTGTTGCCTTTAAAGACATTCACTGGATGAGTGTTTACTTGAGACCTTTGTGGCCTGATGTTTTCTAGCTTGGTTATGGAGAACCAATGGGAAACCCACCCTAGTGTCTTAGCTACCCTACTCTAGTCCTTATATGGCTGGATCATGAGTATTGAACCTTGTGTTGAGTTAGGACACGTCAAATAGATATCTATGCAAAATAAGGATGCTATCCTATATTCAATTTTGGTTAATCTATTTCTAGTGTTCTCGCTCTTCCTTTCTTCAGTTTTAGTATTAGGAATGTGTGGTGACCACCTACATATATTTTGATGATTATTGTACTCTCATAGATGTATGTGTGATGGTGTTTGTTTTATGCCTTTTTTGGCATGTATTGAAGGTGTGAGAATCCCTTATGCTTGAATTATTGTGATGGTGTTATTTCACGTGTGTTGGCTTGTGTGAGCCACCCATGCTTATATGTATTTGATTGGATGTTGTACCACATGTTTCATATATTGGTGTATGCTAATTGGCATGAGTGTTGTTAGGGTGTGTGTAGAAAGATGGGGGACCAAAAAGTGGCCAAAACCACTTTTTGGTCCAAACAAGATATAATGCGAGCACGTTATAACGCTCTCACGTTAAGGCTTGGTAGTTATTGAGCCATAATGCACTCATGTTATTTCTTTATAGAAATAAAAACCATTAAGATGTGTTTCTCCTTTATTTCAATTATACATATAATTTTTATGATAAAATATAATTAAGCAACCAATAAGAAAGAGTTTTCAGGTATTGATATGGAAAGAAACAAGATAGTGGGGAATTTAGGTCCATGTTAAAATACACCAGTACTATTGTCAATACTAGAAGAAAAGAAATAGATAGAGAGATAGAGAGATAGAGAGGGGGAGAGGGACAATGAAAGATTGATATAAATAGAGGGAGAGAGAGAGAGAGAGAGGCGGGAGAGAGAGAGAGTCTCTATCTCTATATATATCTCTCAATATCCCTTTCCCCTCTCTCTCTATCCATTTCTCTATCTTAGCCCCCCCTCTCTCTCTCCCCCCTCTCTCTCTACTTCTCTCTCACTAGATCATTTGGCTATAGGTGTATGAAATTGGCTAAAATATAAACCCCAATTACATAAATTACATGTGTGCATAGATATACCTTTGTGTCTTAATTCAATTCATATAGTACTAAGGGCATAGATCTTCAATCAAATCATGCCACATACATCTTGACCAAGCACACTAGATTAGAATTAAACACATATCTTGATAGACACACAATTACAGAGAAAGATTGCACTTGCAAGAATTGAATTCCACCTAGGATCAATGATAAGGTATATGGATAAGGAGAATATTTCATGGTGGATATACAAGTCAATCAAATTAATACCAAGGGTACAAAGCATGTGTATTCAATTTACTTTTAGCTGATGCCTATAGGTTGCAACAATGATATGCCATGCTCATAAATGGAGTAGGTCAACCTAAGGAGAATATAGAATCTTCTCCCACTCTTTGTCCAAGGGAAAATTGATCTTCTATAAGAGTCTAAAGTGGCACTCTAGTTTAATGGTGTATTCATAGGATACCTCCTATGCTTGATCCATATATGTTTGTACAAGGGCCTCTAGATCTATCAATGTCTTGAAAACTAATTGAACCTCTTTGATAAAAGGATCTAAGGACCACAGGTTGAATATAGTTTTTTCTTGGCTCTTCTCATTCACTAGCTCTAGAAATTTGGCTCTTCTTATTCACAAGGCTTAGATAATGTGGCCTCATTTTAGCCTTGCAGTATGATCTTCACAAGACCTTGATATGGTAAAGAGAAGCCGCTAACTATTTGAGCTCTTTAATTTGGTCATTTAACCTCTTGACCTCCTCCTTTGATTCTTCTATTATATTCTTTAGGTCAACCTCTTTTTCTATTAGGCCCTTGAGTGTCTAGGCCTAGGTGTCCACTTGATTATTTAGCTTCGCACTCATAATCTTGACTAGAGGCATTATCCTTTAGTGATCCTATTTAAATAAGCCTTAGCACTAGTTTTAGCCTTTTTCATGGATCAATTATACCTCTAAGTTTTCCACTTGCTTTCATAATGAATTCTTGGTGGTCGTCTTAGTTACCTTTCTATCTTTTCCCCTACTGCCAACTCTATTCCTTCTTTAGTCAATTTTGTTTTAACCTCCTAATTTTTTAGTTGCTTCTACCTATGTATATTTAGCTTCAATGGATTTATCTACAACTGTGTGATCTCACCTTATAATGCCTTTATTTTCACTTCAAATGCTTTATGTATAGATTTTCAAAGTTTGAATATCTCTCTCTCTCTCTCTCTCTCTCTCTCTCTCTCTCTCTCTCTCTCTCTCTCTCTCTCTCTCTCTCTCTCTCTCTCTCTCTCTCTCTCTCTCTCTCTCTCTCTCTCTCTCTCTCTCTCTCTCTCTCTCTCTCTCTCTCTCTCTCTCTCTCTCTCTCTCTCTCTCTCTCTCTCTCTCTCTCTCTCTCTCTCTCTCTCTCTCTCTCTCTCTCTCACTCTCCTCTCTCTCTATCTATTTCTCCGTCCTCCCTCTCCTCCCTCTCTCTCTATCTCCCTCCCTCCCCCTCTCTCTATCTCTCCCTCTCTCTAAACTCTATCTTTATATCTCTCCCTCCCTCTCTATCTTTTCCCCCTCTTTCTATCTCTATCTGTCTCTTGTTCTCTATTTATCCCTCTCCCTCTATCTATTTATATTTTCTCTCTCACTATCTCTAATATGTCTCTCTCCTCCCCCTCCATATCTTTCTATCTCTCTTGCTATCTCCTTTCTAGTAGCCTCTAGCTCAGAACATCAGGGGTGCTAGGTGCATGAAAATATATCTCCCCTAGAATTTACTCAACCCACCCTGACTTGTTGGTTCAGTCCATTAGGTCCCATGATGAGAAGAACAAAAAATATGGCTCCTGGCAAGGTTGTGTTGAATTCGAGTAAAGCATTTTGAAAGAATAAGTTTTAATTTTAGAATGATCAAACATCTTGGAGTGACAAAAACTGAGATACGGTTATTGTGGACAGACCCCCACATGTGCTTGTAGGGTCTAAACAGAACATTCCCAGGTGCCACGAATTTTGAGAACCACTCCATCAAAGTTTGGCAGTTTTTGCTCTCAGGGATCTCAAGTGACTTTGTTAGTAGCCTGCAATCTGAAATGTCTAGGGCACTTGGCACATGAAAAGAGACCTCCCCTAGGGTTTAACTACCTACCTCAACATGTTGGCATAGTCCATTGGGCCCCATGATGAGTAGAATTAAAAAATGGCTCTTGGCAAGGTTGTGTTGAATGCCATTGAAGCATTTTGCAAGAATGTGTAATTTCGGACACGGTAAAATAGATTGGAGTTGACAAAAACTGAGATAGGTTATTATGGACAAACCCCACATGCATCTGTAGGTCTAAACAAAACATTCCCAAGTGCCACAGATTTTGAGAACTGCTCCGTCAAAGTTTGGTAACTTTTTGCTCTCTCAGGGATCTCAAGTGACTTTGCCGGTAGCCTATAGCCTGAAATGTCTAGGGCACTTGACGCATGAAAAGAGATCTCCCCTAGGGTTTACCCACCCACCCCGATGTGTTGGTATAGGTCCGTTGGACTCCACAAGGTGTGGAATGTAAAATTTTACTCCTAGCACCTTTCCACTGCATGAAACTAAAGCATTTTGGAACAATGTGTTCCTTGCCACCCACAAGCAAATGAATTGATTTAAAAATTGAGGTAGGTATTTATAGGTGGACCTGACATCTATCTATACATGCAAAGAAGATATTCCTAGGTGTCATAGTTTTGACAGAACGACCAATCCAAAGTTTGACACCTTTTTTGTCTTGGGCTCTTAAGAGACTGTCTTTGTCCAATGTAGCTAAGAACGACCAAGAGGCTTCACCATTGAAAAGACACTTCCCCCTAACATTACCTACACACCTGGACATTTTGGCACCATCCATTTGTCCCTAAGAGATGTTGAATGCAAAAATTCAGTCCTAGCACCTTTTCTAGGAGACCCCTACTATAAAGGGTGTTCTCACTTGATCCAATGTGTTGTAGGGCATCAAATTAAGGCTTCCCTTACCATTGCTATCAATTCTTAGCACCAAATGTGAAGAAACACATGAGGGTTTGTAATATGGAATCCTTGTCATTAAAACTCATAGTAACACCATGATATTATGGTCTTAATCTCCTCATAGGATATGACAAAGCCAATTTGAAATAAGATCCTTGTATGATTTCATGATGCAAAGATAAGTTTGATGTATAATTTGTGTCTTTGGTTTCCATGAATGAATCCATAATGTAACATGATGAAACAATCTTTGAAGGAATCCCTATCACTATGATGCATGAAGAACCATGCCTGCTCCCAAACCTGATAGAGGATATTTTGGCCAAGAATGCCACCATTGGTACTATGAAACCTTCAAAATCTTAAGGCCTGCAAGACAAATGAGAACAATCATCAAGTTGAATCCAAAGGACATAATGGCATGATCCTTCAAGAAAACAAGACCCTTCAAGCAAACATAATGGAATGACCCTACAAGCGAATGAAAAATCATCAAATTGACTCCAAAGGACATATCATAATGAAATGATCATGAAAACCTACCTTACTTTCCTTCCAAAACCAAATTCATAAGGATTATGCCTACCTCCATCATACTCAAATCATGCATGCAAATGCAATTGCACTATCTAGCTAAAATGAGTACACCAACATGATGAAATGAGACATTACTATCGAAATAAGTCCCCACAGTACAATCTTAGGGCTGCTCATTGGTTGACTTAAATTGCATACTCTATTATCTATATCAATGTTGGTATTCATAAGCTAAAAAATAGTGATATTTTTCACACACCCTATTGTTTTAAATATCTTAAAACTTTAAAATACAAGTTTGAGCAAACCACTTGACTTAGTTTGATCAAACCAACTCACCAATCATGACCTAGAGAATATCCAAATGCATCAACAACCATGCCATTCAATCACGAGCTCTATAATGAAATGAAGCTAATCAACCAGGACCAAGGAGCACATATAAGAAGGAAAGAAACATGTCAAAAATATAGAAGGTGAAATAAGGATAGCAAAGAAAAATAACATAACTTTCTATCATTCCACTGATTCAATCTAAAGAACCATCTAGATCTTCTCTACCCTTTATGGTGTCAAGTGTTGCTTCATGGTCAGACTCATGAACTTTCTGCAAGTTTCTATTCAACGGTCTACCCCTATATTTTATCAAATGAACATTTGATGCCACAACAAGGTTAGAATAATGAAGAATCTTCCTATGTGTGTCAAAGTCCTCGAACAAACACACATCATACTTCTTCATTAGATACCTTCTAAGCCATGTTCCAGTAACAACCATCGATCTTGTAGGATACTCATTGTTCCACCATATTTTATTAAATGAACATTTGATGCCACAACAAGGTTAGAATAATGAAGAATCTTCCTATGTGTGTCAAATTCCTCAAACAAACACACATCATACTTCTTCATTAGATACCTTCTAATCCATGTTCCAATAACAACCACCAATCTTGTAGGATACTCAATGTTTTCTCCATCTATCACAAGGGCTATCAAAAATTATTTTTTTCCTCAACACAATTACATAAATAATAATCCTTTCCCTCATCATTATCTTCATCCACAATAACTGCATATACATGTCCTACAATAAATTGGACAAAAAAAAATTAAAATTCAATAAATGATAAAAAAAAATACATCATAATCTAAAATAAATAATAATTTTCATTAACATATTACCTAGTTCAACTAGATCTAAAATATGGTCAAAGTCAATCGATGATTCCATTTGTATGAGTTGTAGTGCTCCTAGAATTTGATACGTCAGAAGTGGGCTTAAAGATCTAGCATGCCATTCATCGACCCATTCTTTTGAATCACAATCATTCCAAGAAAAATTCGTACGTGATAAACAAAAACACACCATCTACCTCAAATAAAGAGTCCATGAAGTTGCATTTGAGCTTCTAAAAGAGTGGAACTCACTCAATCCTATCACTGTACAACAATCTTCATATTTTGCAATGTTAGCTTCTTCAATCAACTAAAAGAATCTATGAACTATAGAATTACCTTCATTACCTGGACCCATTCTAGAGTTACACCATTCGATGATGGATGATGCATCTATCAACTTTGCATTGTCCTTGTACTTCAACTCTTCTCGTGCTAGGGTTCTTTTAATACATGCGCCAACACCATCATACTCATATTTTCCATGTCTAGCCTCAGAGAAATTCCATATATATTGAACACCACTGAATATATGTATCCTACTCAAACAATAGAACATTTGTGAATTCTTAAATTGGGATGCACAATTATCTAACCATATGATATGCTGATCAAACATGATGTTCTTGCTACTCAAATGACCATATGACATCTGAAAGCAACCTTGCACAAACTTTGTAGAATGTGTGTGATCATCACTAATATAAAAATTATACTCTCAATATCTTTCTATCTTCCTCTATACTATCTGGTGCATGAATGAATGTTATATGCACAAATATAGCTACCTAAGTGGAGTTGTAGTACTATGATTGAACCTCATTTTGTGGTTGTAGTGTATAATTCTCTGCAAAGTCAACAATTGACACAATTGTACGAAGAGGAAATGTGTCCTTGTATAACTTGAATTGTAAGTCCAACCATCAAGCTCTATGTGTATGCCTTGCATACTGATAAATAATCTTTTCTTGAAAAATAGGCATAAATGCAGATACTGGTATTTCTTCATAGAACCAATTCACACCATTTTTCTTCTTTACCATCTTTTAGACTCTATGCCACTATCTTATATTTTCCAAAAGGTATTAATTCATTTCCAATTGCATGTGCATTCTCCATGTGTACACAAGTTCTCAAATGTTGCAAACCATGACAAATATCACATGTTCCATCCAAACATGATGTCTTATAAAACATTTGTCCATCTACCATTTCATAAAAAATGCTTGAAATGAAATCTCTTGCTGATTTAGGTGGAGCCTCTATCATTCACTCCTACAAAATATCGTTAGTATGCAAAGATACACATATTTGTCAATAAACATCATAATACATAGAAAATTACATGCGAACTCTACAACAAAAAGTTGTGTGTGTGATTTATCTTGACATAAAAAGGTTTTGCCATTTCAAAATACCTTTGATTAATTTGAATTTGGGGATAAGTAGCTACAAATTTGGAGAAAATTTGTGTTTGAGTCATATCTAAAAAATGTTTTGGATGTGGCTCACGGTTTTGACAACCAATTCTCCTTCTTACAACATCCCTTTGATTGGGAGATACTCTTGAGTTATTGGACCAAAACTCCTCAATTAGGGATTTTAAGGTTTCAACTATGGCTTTATCTTTCCATGGGAGTCTACCAGAAAATACCCATAGTTCATTGTTATTCGGGTCCTCAATTCTTTCAAACCTCCCAATGACTTTCATCAAAGTTTTTCTATTTATCTTTAGTGCTTGACTTTTTTTTCTTATCAAGCGAGATTTCTTTGTTTGATTTCTCACAATATTGATGTAATGACACGTCGTGTATCATTACTATCTTTGGTGTGTGAGGTGGAACCAATGTTTTGATATGCATTGATTAGATTTCTTACAATATATTTTTCACTATTAGCACTTGATGTTCTTAGGCCAAGAATCTTCATGATTGGCCTAAACTTTAGATTTTTCATCATCTCAACAAATAATTGACATCCTCTGATTTCACTTATGTTTTGAAAAAACATGTTCCATATCTTATTCATATTTATTCTACAAGTACATTTGGGAATCTTATCAACCATTGGTTTTAGAATATTCTCATCAATTTCAATAAAAAACTTAGGCTTTTTATGCAAAATTCTAGGAGGTGTTCTGGTGCAATCATGGATGGAGGGTCCTAAGAAGGGACTGTCCAAACCATGTAGCTAGAGTAAACACAACAGAAACAACACAATAATAGAATGCAATGGAAGATTCAAATGCTCAATATATCAGATAATCAAAATGCTTATATGCCGACAACATGCAAGCTACAATCAAAGGGCTCACAGGCTTGATTTCCTGACTACAACATAAATGAAAGATATGGCATTGAAGTGCCTCCCAGAACAAAATTCTTTATCTAAACTATCATTACAACTATCTACCTTCCTAATGCATCTAAGAGATGTATATCTATCATCTTCAAGCTCAAATAATCCTCTGCGTCAGCATCAAGAGGTTTCAAACTTCCATGAATGATGAAACGTGTAGAAATATGTAGGTCGACCTACAACACATAGTATTGCTCCACAAATGAATGAAATTTGGTGTGGACCTCAAGGAAGGTATATCTAGTCCTTATTTGCCATGTATGATGTTCCATTAGGCTTCGCAAGTCACTGAAGTGCTCCGCAAACCTTCTGTTCTTAACTAACTGCATGAATGTTCTACTCTGTGAAAGCTGATGATCTTCTGATAGCAATAACTTTCTTTGGACAAAACCAAATCTCTTGAAATATTAATATGATACAACTGACATGGCATAGAAGCTAAATCCTGCTCTGCGAGCTCTGATATGAAGATGCAGTAGAAAATGTTGAACTGCAAATGACTGAACTGCAATTGAAATAAAAAGAAATGAAAAGAATGCAAATGTTTTTTTTTGGTTGATGCAAGATTGCTCTACAACTCGGGATGCTCCTGCATCAGACACCCAGGGTTGTTGAAAAATTGAGTCCCTCACTTTTTTGGGGCTAGAGAAAAACCAAGGCGGTCTACCTTAGCCTGAGAAATCCATGATGAATCTTCTTCCAGTCTTCCTTTCCACTTTACCAAATACTCTCTATACCACTTGCCTCTGGTACTGCGTCCAACTCTACTATCCAAGATCTACTCTATCTTCTCCAGTTTCTGTTGTGGTAACTGATCCTTCAATCCATCTTCAAGATTTTCACTTGATTCTCCCTCATGATACTGATATAGATCTGTAATGTTGAATATAGGTGATATACCAAATGTCTCTAGAAGCTCTAGTTCATATGCATTCCTTGAATCAAACTTCTTAAGAATCTTACATGGTCCAAACTTCTTCATCTTCAACTTGTTGTATGTCCCCACTAGAAACCTGTCCTTTCTTAGATATACCATTAATTCATCTCCAATTAAAAATTATTTGTCTCCTCTTCTCATCTACTTGCTCCTTATACTTACTATTCATTTCCTCCAAATGCTTTCGGACTTGATTATGTAGTGTCTCCATGTATCTTACAAATTCTTCTGCCTTTGGACTTCTCTTGTTCTCCATACTAATTTCTCTCAGCTCTGCTACTCCTCTAGGTTGTATTCCTATCACAACTTCAAATGGTGTCTTCCCTATACTTCTATTCACTGAATTATTGTATGCAAACTCTGCTTGTGGTAGAACTAGATCCCAATTTCCTACCTTGTCTCCTACTAAATATCTCAATAAGTTACCCAAACTCTTATTTACCACTTCAGTTTGTCTATCTATCTGTGGGTGAAATGTTGAACTAAACTTTAGGTTTGTTTTCATCTTCTTCCATAATGTCCTCCAAAAATAGCCAATGAATCTTGTATCCTTGTCTAAAACTATACTCTTAGGTAATCCATGCAATCTCATAATCTCCTTGAAAAATAGGTCAGCAACATGCACAACATCATTTGTCTTCTTACAAGGAATGAAATGTGCCATCTTTAAGAATTTGTCCACTACTACAAATATAGAATCATATCCCCTATGTGTTCTTCATAAACCCAATATGAAATCCATGCTTATATCTTCCCAAGGTCTCTCCGGTACTGTCAAAGATTTGTACAAACTAGTATTCTGACTACTTCCTTTTGCAACTTGACAAACTCTACAACTTTGAATAAATTTCTTTACATCCTTATATATCTAGGGCCAAAAGTAATGTTCACTTACCAAAGCTACTGTCTTGTCAATCCTAAAATGTCCTGCCAATCCACCACTATGCTTCTCTTTGATCAAATTATCTCTCATTGAACTCCTAGGTATACACAATTGATTTCCTTTGAACAACATATCCTCCTGAATGAAATAATCTAACCACTTACTTCTATCTTTCATAACAGGTTCCTTACATGCTTTCCATGCTTCTACAAAATCAAGATCCTCTTCATACATATGCTTTAGTTCCTCAAAACCTAATACCTCTACCCTCATCTCTGTCAACAAATTCCTTCTACTCAATGCATCTGCAACTTTGTTTGACTTTCCACTCCTGTGCTTCAATACAAATGTGTAACTTTGCATGAACTCTACCCATCTCATATGTCTCTGATTCAACTTTCCTTGACTAATCAAATACTGCAAAGCTTGATGATCAGTGTATAACACAAATTCCTTTGGCAACAAGTAAGGTCTCCACTTCTTCAACGCTTGAATTATAGCATAGAACTCTTGATCATAAATTGAATATCTTCTCCTTGCATCATTCAAATTCTCACTAAAATATGTTATTGGTCTCCCTTCTTGACTTAACACTACTCCCATTATATTTCCACTAGCATCACAATCAACTTGAAATACTTTGTTAAAATTCGGTAATGCTAACACTGGTTTCTCTATCACCTTCAACAATTCAAAACTCTTATTTGCTTATGATGTCCACTTAAAATCCTTTCTGTTACCTCTCATTGTCTTTGTCATTGGTGTGCATACTGTACTAAAATTTCTAATGAACTTCCGGTAAAAACTTGCTAATCCATGAAATGATCTTACCTCTCCAATGTTCACAGGTGTTGGCCATTCAACAATAGCTCTAACTTTCTCAGGGTCCATCTTCAATCCTTCTGCAAAAATCACAAATCCCAAATATACCAATTCTTCCTTCATGAACCTACATTTCTTGATGTTTATCAGCAATTTCTCTTCTCTCAACCTCTGTAATACTTGTCTAATATGCCACAAATATTCTTTCTTTGTCTTACTAAAAATTAGAATATCATCCAAGTATACAATAACAAACTTACCCAAGAATTTCATCAAAACATCATTCATCAATCACATGAAACTACTCTGTACATTAGTTAATCCAAAGGGCATCACTAACCATTCATACAATCCCTTATTTGTCTTGAATGCAGTCTTCCACTCATCTCCTTCTTTGATCCTGATCTGATGGTATCCACTCTTCAAGTTTATCTTTGTAAAATACTTTGCTCCTCTCAAACAGTCCATGATGTCATCCATCCTTGGCAATGGAAATCTATACTTAAATGTGATCTTATTAATTGCCCTAGAGTTTGTACACATCCTCCATTCTCCATCTTTCTTCGATGCTAGCACTACAAGTACCGTACATGGGCTTAAACTTTCTCTGATCAATCCTTTCCTCAATAGCTCATGTATCTGTCTATTCAGCTCTGCATTCTCTGCTGGTGTCATCCAGTGTGTTGCTTTGTTAGGAAAACTAGCTCCAGGTTTAAGTTCCATATAACAACTAATACTCTGGATTGGTGGCAATCCTTCAGGCACATTATCTGATATGATATCTTGGTACTATGTCAATAATTTAGTTATCTCCTCCTGCAGTGGTTCTTCTCCTTTTGTTGTAGTGTTTTCTGCACTTA
The DNA here is from genome assembly GCA_027924645.1 of Cunninghamia lanceolata. NCBI lineage: Eukaryota > Viridiplantae > Streptophyta > Pinopsida > Cupressales > Cupressaceae > Cunninghamia > Cunninghamia lanceolata. The sequence continues at coordinate 3,666,402 of BSBN01000760.1, forward strand.
AGGTTCCACACTTCTTTGGAATCAAAGAAAAACACATATTCTCATGTCTCAGTCCATCCAAAAATTTCCTTCCATCAACCAAATAGATTCTAGCATTCCCACACACTTCACTTTTAGGTTCATCTTCCAAAGGTATCAAGGTATGTTTCTTCCCATTAGATGTTATAGTATAAGTATTCTTCCTCCCATCATGTATAGACTTTCTATCATACTTACATGGTCTTCCCAACAATATATGACATACATCCATCGGCATAATATCACACAATACATCATCAACATAAGATCCTATATGAAATTTCACCAAACATTGCTCACTCATCGGTATCTTGTGTTCATCTTGAATCCATGTTATCTTGTAGGGCTTCAGATGTTTCAATCTCTCCAAGTTCAGCTTCATCACCATCTCTTCTGAAACCAAATTATCTATACTACCACTATCAATGATCACTTTACAACATTTGCCTTCTAATTTACATCTTTTCCATAACAAAGTTTTCCTTTGTTGTGGTTCCTCAGTTGTCTCTGCTTGAAATAATGCTCTCCTCATGGCCAATGATTCTCCCTTCTCTAGCTTTCCCACTAAAACTAGGTGATCCAATAGGTTCTTCCTCCGCATAAGCTACTCTTGCATTGTTCTTTGTCCTCTTGTTGTACTTCCTTGATGACATTCAAATGCTTTGTGTCCTTCTCCTCCACACTTAAAACAAGTTCTTTTGAATGATCTTTTGTCAAACCCTCTTTCATCTCTCATGTATCCTTCATCGCAGTAAGAATTATGGTTCCCTCTACTGTTGTGGTAGAAAATTATGTCATCTCTCTGGTATGAATTATTATCTCTGTCTTCCTTCTTGTATGGGCTGCTTTCCTTGTTTTTCTCTGCATAAGGTCTTTCTTCTCTGAAATATGTTCTACCTCTTTAAAATTTACCTCCTCTACCTCTCTGTCTTTGCTCATGCCTCTTATTCAACTTGTCTTTAACTTTCAATGCAAACTGATATGCTTCTTCTATTGTTGTCATACTCATCAAACTTAGTTCTTCTTGAATATTCATCATCAATCCATTTATGTATCTTGCCACTTTCTCCTTGCTTGCTTCACTATGTCCAGTCCTTATGATCATCTTATGAAATTCTTTAGTGTACTCCTTCACAGACTTTTCCTTTTGCCTTAGGTTTTGTAATCTCTTTAACAATTCCAACTCATAGTCAGCAGGTATGAACTGATTCTTCAACTTTGTCACCATCCTATCCCATTTTATGATCTTCTCTTTTCCTCTCCTATTTCTATCCAATTGAACTTCTTTCCACCAAATAGTAGCATGTCCTTTCAACTTAGTTTTTCCAAATCTCACTCTCTTTAGATCTTCAATTTCCTCATATTCAAAGTATTCCTCCAAGTCATTTATCTAGTCAATCAATTCCTTAGGGTTTAAATTTTTGGTATAGTTCGGTACTTCCATTCTAGGTCTCTTACCCATCTTAGAAACAGATTTCAACATTTTCACTTGATCTGATTCTTCTTCTTCTAAGGCTTCTTCATTTTGATCAACAACTTGAAATTCATCATCACTTTCATCTTCATGTCTAGGGTTTAGTCCTCTTCTTCTATCTTCTTCTACAGCATCCAATCTAACCTTCATTGTCCTCATCATCTCTATCATTTCTTCCATTCATCTAGAAACATTGGCCATAGCAGGTATCCTCCTTGGCAGCATCTCTTCCTAGGATCCAGTGTAACTACCTCAATTCAGTGATCTGACTACAAGGTAGCAACTACCTCACAATCGGCGCTCTATTGACAAACACAAGTAGACTGCCTCAGGTCAACAATCTACTCACCACAAGATCTTCTGTAATGCCTTCACTTCCCAATGGATTCACAACTTCACTCTAATACCACTTGGTGCAGTCATGGATGGAGGCTCCTAAGAAGGGACTGTCCAAACCATGTAGCTAGAGTAAACACAACGGAAACAATACAATAACAAAATGCAATGGAATATTCAAAAGCTCAATATATCAGATAATCAAAATTCTTATATGCCGGAAACATGTGGGCTACAATCAAAGGGCTCACAGGCCTGCTTTTCGAGCTACTTGACAGAAATGAAAGATATGTCATTGAAGTGCCTCCCAAAACATAATTATTTATCTAAACTATCATGAAAACTAACTGCCTTCCTAATGCATCTAAGAGATGTATATATATCATCTTCAAGCTCAAAGAATCCTCCACGTCAGCATCAAGAGGTTTCAAACTTCCATGAATGATGAAACGTGTAGAAACATGTAGGTCAGCCTACAACACATGGTATTTGTTTGCAAATGAATGAAATTTGGTGCGGACATCAAGGAAGGTCTATCTAGTCCTTATTTTCCTTGTATGATGTTCCATTAGGCTTCGCAAACCATGGAAGTGCTCCACAAACCTTTTGTTCTTAACTAACTGCATGAATGCTCTGCTTTGTGAAAGCTGATGATCTTCTGATAGCGATAACTTTTTGTAGACAAAACCAAATCTCCTAAAATCTTAGTATGATGTAGCTGACATGGCATAGAAGCTAAATCCTGTTCCATGAGCTCTGCTATGAAGATGCGGTAGAAAATGTTGAACTACAAATGACTGAATTGCAACTAAAATAAAAAGAAATGAAAAGAATGCAAATGTTTTTTTTTGTTGATGCAAGATTGCTCTGCAACCTGGGATGCTCCTGCATCATGTTCTCAATGGAAAACTTGATTCACAAGATAAATTTTGATCACTAGACACTTGATCGATTGGTGTATGATCTATTACAACATTTGCAAATGCATCATAATTTTCAATTGCAGATTGAACATTTTCTACATTATCGAATTGAGATGGCAAAGATGACATAGCTTCAAGTTCTCCCACATTCGATTTCTTACTTCCATGAAGTTTTTTCATTTGTTCCCTTTGTTTTTCCAATTCCTTCTCTCTCTTCAATGCTTCATCATCCAATTCAATCGGCAAAGATAGTTCACCTTCATTTGTGAAGTTCAATTTCTTATTATCATGAAGTTGTCTCATTCATTCTCTTTTCTTTGCATTCTTGTCTTCACACTCCTCCGGTGTTAGATTTTTTTCTTATTTCCTTAGCATTGTATTAAGTTCTATATCACTCTAAAACAATGGTCAAAAGAACACAAAATATCTGATAATTTATGAAGTTATAATACAAAACATGCATAAGTACATTATTTTTTGTCAATGTAAAACAAAAACTAGTTAATTTATTAAATCTAGTGTTACAATCCGTCAAAAACATGAGTAAAATGTTTTCCAATATCAAATTTGAATTTAAAACATGTAATTGGAATCTTGTGCATCGAAAAAAGAACAAAAAGTGTATCGATTTTGTCAACCAATGATGGGAGAACCTCAAAATCACGAAAAGTCTCTTTCAATGTTAGAAAAAGTGCAAAATAGGGAATAAAATAGAGCATGTGCACCGAAATCATGTAGCATGCCTTTTTGTAGGCCGTTAGACATCATTTTAACTAATTCAAAATGTGCTCACCTTACAACGTGAGCACGTTCTAAACTAGATAAAATTCCATTTATTATCCTCTCTTCTATTTTTTCACAAACTCTTTCTCTCTTTCTCTCTAGCTATCTCTTTCTATCTGTCACTAAACCCTAACCCCTAAACCTTTATCTCCCTATATCTATCATCCATCTATCTCTCAATTCCCTAAATATGCCCCCCCAGCACTTAGGGTAGGTCTAAGTTCCATAAACCCAACTCCTAACCCCTATCTCCCTATCTGTATCGTCCCTCTACCTCTCAACCTCTATCCCTATGTCTGTAGACATCTCCCTCACTCTCTATCTCCCTATCTCTCCCCTCTATCTCCTTTATCTCTCTCTATCAGGCCTCTCTCTCTCTAAACCCTAAACCTCTAAAACCTAAACTCTAACCCCTAAACCCTAACACCTAAACCTTAAACAAGAGCAACCCTAAACCCTCTACCTCTCAATATCTCTCCCTATGTCTTTGGACATCTCCCTCACTCTCTATCTTCTTATCTCTCCTCTTTGTCTCCTCTATCTCTCCCTATCAATCCTCTATATCTCTCTCTTTAAACCCTAAAACCCTAAACCCCAACCCATAACCCCTAAACCCTAAACCTGAGCAACCCTAAACCTCTATCTCCCTATCTCTATCATCCCTCTACATCTCAATCTCTCTCCCTATGTCTCTGGACATCTCATTGACTCTCTATCTCCATATCTCCCCCCTTTGTCTCCTCTATCTCTCCCTATCAGTCCTCTCTCTCTCTAAACCCTAAACCTAAGCAACCCTAAACCCCTAAACCCTAAATAATGACCCTAAACCCTAAACCTGGGAAACTCTAAATCCCTAAACCCTAAATACTGCACCTAAACCTTAACCCCTAACCCATAAACCCTAAACCCAAGAAACCCTAAACCTCTATCTCCCTATCTATTCCCTATCTCTATATCTCTATTATCCCTCTACCTCTCAATCTCTCTCCCTATGTCTCTAGACATACATGTCCCTCACTCTCTATCTCCCTATCTCTCCCATCTATCTCCTCTATCTCTCCCTATCGGTCCTCTCTCTCTAAACCCTAAACCCTAAACCTGAGCAATCATAAACCCCTAAACCCTAAATAATGTCCCTAAACCCCTCAACCCTAAATAATGCCCCTAAACACTAAACCCTAACCCCTAAACCTGAAACCCTAAACCCAAGCAACACTAAACCTCTATCTCCCTATCTCTCCCCTATCTCCCTATCTTTATCGGCCCTCTACCTCTCAATCTCTCCCCTATCTCCCTATCTTTATCATCCCTCTACCTCTCAATCTCTCTCCCTGTCTCTAGACATGTCCCTCACTCTCTATCTCCCTATTTCTCCCCTCTATCTCCTCTATCTCTCCCTATTGGTCCTCTCTCTCTAAACCTAAACCCTAAACCCCTAAACCCTAACCCCTAACCCCTAAACCCTAAACCTGAGCAACCCTAAACCTCCAAACCATAAATAATGCCCCTAAACCCTAACCCTTAACCCCTAAACTCTAAACCCGAGCAACCCTAAACCCTAAACCCAAGAAACCCTAAACCTCTATCTCCCTCTCTCTCCCCTATCTCTCTATCTCTATCATTCCTCTACCTCTCAATCACTCTCCCTATGTCTATGGACATGTCCCTCACTCTCTATCTCCCTATCTCTCCCTATTTGTCTCCTCTCTCTCTACCTATCTATCTCTCACCTCTCTCTCTCCCCTATCATTCCTCTATCTCCCTATCTCTCTCCTCTATCTCCCCCCTCTCTCCCTCCCTCTCCTTTATCGACAAAGGAAATGGAAACAAGAAAAATAGGACTCTCTTTCTATCTCTCTCTCCCTAAGGGTTGGATTTGCCTTGGGCGCTCACATTTTTGCCTGCTTTGATAAATTCCAACCCTAAGGGTTGGATTTTCCTTGGGCATCCAACCCAAAGGGTTGGAGGTATCTTTTGAATACCAAGAACGTGCTTTTCACAAAAGTTAGAAATTTCGACCAAATATCGTGTGTGCTCCCCCTATGGTTTACATGTTTTTTAATGTCAATACGAAAAAATGTCAGGACAACTTCAAGTTTTTTATTAGATTTATAACCATGTATTTTTTTCAAAAATCTGCTAATATTAAGGTTTCCATCTTCAAGTTCTTTTGCTAATGTGTTCTTTTTTTCAGAAAACCTATGTCTAGTATTTTTGGTGTCACTTTTTACACGTTTATCAAAATTTGAAACAAATTACATTTTTAGATTCTATACTCAATTCTATACATGCATTGATTTTTTTTTTTAATTTTTGATTAGTTTTCAAAATTGGGGGTGGCATGCTCAAATTTTCATTTTTCAAGATGTGTCCACTTTGAAAATTCATAAAAAAATCATAGATTCATTAAAAATTAACAAAAAAATAGGCATAAACTACATGGTGTTAGCTAATTTTTCACCATTACGTTTGTCTAATACTTAAAAAAAGTCAACATTTTAGGGGGAGCACACCAAACACTATGTTATATTTTTCTAACAAAAATAGGAGCACTTTGTGTGCTCCCCCTATTTGAACCTCTTAATCTCCACCATTTTTTTAAAAAAAAGTAGTTTTGAAACTAGACTCGGAGCACTACAAAACTTGTTCTTATCACATCTTCTAATTTTGAGTGTGGCTATCTTCAATTTCTCATGCAAGATCAAATTTTTTATTTCAGAAAAAAGTGGTCACTTTTGACCCCCTTTTGGTCCCCCATTTCCATGCACATACCCATGTCCCCTATATGAGATGTAATCTTTGATATGTATGTAAATGCACATATGGCTCTATTGATGTTTTATTAGAGGCATCTCCTTCCTCTTTGTTGTTCATGACTTTATTGCCCAATGGAGTAGGTACCAGTCCATATTGGTGAAATGCCAACATTCTTTTTAATCAATCCTCTATACTAGGTAGTTGTAGGAGTAGAGTTAGAAGTAGATTAGGTTTCTCATGTTGTTCATGATTCAATGTTACAACTAAGAATTAATCTAAAGCTACCTAAAACTGTTTAAAATCATTTGTGAATCATGTTCTTGCATGCTCGCTCCTTGTAAATTATGTAAGGGAAGTTAAGTGGATTCATCTTAAGGGATATCATGTTGTTATCATTTGTTGGTGCATTTGCAAGGTGTAGTAATCAACATAATTAGATGTTTTATGCAGCGAGTTTGTCTTGGCCCAGTGACAAATATAGGGGTCAAGTGTACATTGGGTATGGCTATGATTATTTATTTGTGTTTCATTTAATACCTCTAGGAATACCCTCCTAGGTCTAGTTGAGCCCGGAGTGTAGGAGAGAATACCCACTCTTGTCATTTGGCCCTTAGTCATCCTCAACCTGTTGATGAACCTCTCTTCCACCGTCTTGACAACACCCCTGCCCTGGAAGGTGAATAACATACTCTAGGGTTTTGGACTAGCTCTTTTGGGAACCAATAGTATGCAATTTGAAATATTATGCACTTTAGTTTCTTCACAACAACTAGCTCAAAAGAGATCAACTTAGGCCCTTTTTAAAAATTGAGTTTGAACTTGTTCAAGGGCCAAAATTGTGCTTGTAGAAATTACTTGGGATAAGGAATGGATAATATAGAGAATTAGGACTGGTCCCTTGGGATGCGTAATGATGGAACTAGGTTAGGATCAGATTATTTGTCAATTTTCATGCAAAAATAAATCATTTACACACTAGTCATTACATTAGAGACAATAAATCAAAGTGAGTCCAAAATGGAAAAAAAAAAGTGCAAGTATACATTTTCACCATTACAAAATGAAAATATCATCCTTATAATTGTTTTATTTTATCTTCTCATTACTTATTTTCCTTTATAAATACATCTAAAATAACCTCACTAAATTTTAAAAACTTTCTATCCTCCACTACTAAATATGTATTAAGGATAGCTTGAGCTCTTCACTCTCCCCTAACTAGAGGCACCTACTCAGCTGGGGTTGACCGAACCTGATGGTCATTAAAGCTATCATCGGACAAGGATGAGAAAACTGTTGCAAAGGTTGGTAGAGCCACTTCAACTTTCATTTTCTTCCCAACCTAGAGAAGAGTAATCTTCTTTGCTCCCAATGTCTAATAGCTGAAAGCAGAGAATAGTTGGGAAAGAGGATCTTGTGGCTGAGTTTCAAATTTGTCATTGGAGAAGTATCATGTCCACTATCAATCCATCCTTTAATTGATTCTAACTCGTAGCTGAATCCATCTGCAGCAATATAAGGATCCTGCATGACATCCTTCATAGACAATATGAAAACAAAAGAAGAAAAAACAAACTGATCAGTAATTGAAATTACAATGACAAATAACAGTTGGAATCTGATATGGGTTTGAATTTTCTTGCCTGCAAGATTGGACACATGAAGAAGCCTGGGACCTCACTTGATTGATGAGAATCCTCCTCCTCCTCATCTTCTAATTGAAGAGCATGAATGATGGCATCTCTATCATCGTAAGAGTATTCTCTGTAAAGACAATCATTTAGCTGGAACTGATCTCTATTATGATGGATCTGCAGTTCTCTTAGCGTTGAGTCCCTTTGTTTTTGGTTTTTAAATATTTGTATTTTGAGCTTGATTAGATTTTCTAAAACATTTTGTAGGTCTTGAGATGCATGATCCCTTTTGGCAGAAACCTCGTTTACTAGGTTTTCAAGTATTCTTAGGCTTTGTCCTGTTATTTCTAGCTCTTCAATTGCTTGATCTCTTTGTCTTGAAATTTCTAGCATTTGTTGTCTAGATGCCCTGAGGAGCTCCCTTGTTTCTTCCTTTTGTCTGATTTCTTTGTGATAGAGATCTTCATAACGGTTAGCCTGCTTTGCACCAGGGCATTGTTATCAATGTTAAGAGATAATCTATCTTAAAAATAGATTATCGATATGAGAAAATACTGTAAATGTATCATTATTAATGCACTATGTATTAAATAATTTCTTTATCCAGGATTACATATATATTGCATGCTTGTAATCTAATTCTGACCTGATCTCCAAGCATGATAAGATGATGTATCATTGTAAAATCTATAAATCTATGTTTAAAATGTAAACTTTATAACAACGTTATAATATGTTGATTCATATTCTTTAACAACCATAGCTAATCTACTATATATTGGTAATAAATGGACCATTTTAAAAATAGTATTATTTTGCCAAAGCCTGCATAGGTTTCAAGATTCCTACCTTTTCGAGTGATTTGTGAGTAGCCCATTCTGCTCTTTTGGATTTCTCAGCTTCTGTAAGTACTGTAGTTTTGCCATTCTTGGCCACATTCAAGTTTTGATTTATCCTCATTTTCAAAATTTTAAAGTCCATAGCAGGTCCCTGGAAAAAAATGGTGGAAAAAAGACAAGTACTTAAAAAAACAAGAAGAAAAATTTCAAATATTACCCCAAACAGCAAGAAAACCTTGAAGTAAAAACTCTGACCATGCTCTGATCCTGAAATTCATGTGGGTCGGGGCTTATAATTTCCATGACCCCTGATGCTTCCTTATATTCTGTAGATGTAGACTCACACATGGAATTACAATCTGGACTTTTTTCAACTAGTGAATCAAAATATCTTTCAATATCTTCACTTATTTCCTCTGAATCTCTGTATGGAGATACATTTACATCTTGCTCAGGAATTCCTGCATTCAGTGGCACAAAGTTAGCAGCATGTAGTGGACATGACCGCTTAGATTAACCTGCAGATCAAATTTTAAAAGTACTTGTAGCTGGCTGTATTCTCATAGACAACAAACTTCTAAGGCCTTTGCTACTTGGTGATATTTCCTCTAAAACCACCTACTCTACCCAAAGATGTACCTTGGTGTGGATCCAATCTTCACTCTGTACAAGAACAAACTCATTGAAATTACTTCTATTCCTGCCTCTAAAGTGTCAATCCAAAAGCAATAGTTGTTCTTACCTTCAAATCCAACAATGCTACTGCAAGTCTTGGAAGGGATCAATGCTTCTTGATTTCCTGGGTCATCATGTCCTTTTAAATACACTAGCTTCCCTTTGCATACAATGTATAACTCGCATAAATCAGGGGCATGCTTCTGGATATAAACTGCTTTGTTTCCAATCAGCTTCATTTTCCTGTGACAGTTTGATTAGCAGCTGGATTATGATCTAAGCAAGTCATTTGTTGAAGTTCTTTTGATTTCTAGAACTTTGGTGTAATGGTGTGCTGACATGGGATTTTTTACAATGTTTTCTTCCACAAATTGCTAGAAATGTGATCTCTTACCAAACCTTGGTTCTAAGAAGTTCAATGAAATAGTGCATATCCATGAAACTACAATCACTAGGGGGTGATTATAGAGAAAAGATCATGAGACCCATACCTTGATATGCTCCTGCGAGATGATGTTCCTATTACAAGCTTTCTCACATGTAGTTCTGAGATCAGTCTTATTATGACTTTGTGAGCTTCTCCCTTTTCCAATTCCAAGACCTCTGCCTTAATCTATCAAGTTCATATTAAAGGGGCATTATATTTTATCTCAAATAAACATAATTTATCTAATTAAAGGGTTGCCATGTACCTTAGAATTAGAACACAAGATGATGTATTTCTCCAAGATTGCAGCCGTCCTTGCTTTTTCATCATTCCTAAAGGCATCTAAATTTTCTTGCCGAACTACACTCTCTGGAAGCTTTCCCACTGTGAACATTGCACAACCACCAAGCCAATTGCATTATGTGAATGCTTTAACTTTTATATCAATCATGATATTGTATGAACTTGAGCTAAATGACTACACTGTTACTTGCATGGTGTTGAGATGAAGGTAGCAGGGGCATAGACATGAAGGAGAACAATGGAGTCTCCATTCAGGAGGGCCCAGTTGTTTAAAGCCCACTCCAGTGTACTAAGGCTTTCCAAAATGTCCTTACCAATACCCACATAAATCTTCCTTTGCTTGAAGATGCTGTTGTGTGTTGTAGCCATATTACCTCCAACTCTATTAATCAAAGCTTGATTTTCCTCCATTTTTTCACCATTGCCTCCTAATTCCTCTTCTGCTCTTTCAAAAGCACTTATTGTGTGACTCTGAGAACTTTCAGCTACATCCATGGCCTTCAATGGGAACTTAGATGATTTTATCCATCATTTGTTATAGTCTATTGTTGATTATGACTTTATCCATCAGAAACAAGATTTTTTTTCGATGATTCCCATGGGTATGCTTTCAATCAATTAATTACAATAGAGTCAATGTGATTATATTTGGGAGGGGGAATATGCAGTAGAAGATTCTTCTGCCGTAAAGCTTAACGACAAACATATTTGACGAGTTCATCAATCCGAGATGAGGAATATCTTGAGAATTTTTCACAAATATGTTTGACAAGCTTATAAAATTTTAAATTTGTAACTGAAAATGATTTAATAGTTTTTCATCTTTCAAACAATCAAAGAGTCTGGCGGAAAGGATTTAATAGTTTTCTTTGCGTATCGAGATATTCCTTTTGACGAAAGAAAATATCCCAAGTTCTTCTAAGGTTTATAGACGACGATTTTTTTAAGGAAATCTTCTGTAATTATACTAAGTGAAATAAATATAATATTTTTGCAGTTTATGTCAGTGAAATTAGAAATGTTCGATGTAATTTTATGTGAAAGTTTTTAACATCAATATTTAGGATCGCACTCCATGATTATCATTAGGAATAAGAGAAATGTTGATGTAAAAAACTCTCATATGGTTGCATCAAGAAGCACTTCTCATTTCATTACATTAAGCAAATATAAATATTATTTAAGAGAATATAGAAGGTTTACAATAAAAAAGTAGTGGTTGAAATACACGACCCAAAATATCAAAAGTGCTCAAAATATCTTAAAAGTCTATAAAATCAACAAGTCTAAGCACAAGTAGTAGCTTCAAGAATTGGTGGAGGAGAATCATCACCTACTGTGTAATGTCAATTTTTAGCCATGATTTAAACTCAACAAAAACCTAACCAACATTTTTTTAAACCATGCATTACACACTATGTTACTCTAGATCTGGCACACCACTACTATGTATGAGTCGGAAGTGGGGAGACACATGTGTTGCTCATGTGGAGCCTGTGTATAGACATATCACTCCTGCTCGTGTGGCAAGAGCTAGTGAAATGGGGGAGTGTCTAGAGGACCATGCTCTTCATGAGGAAGAAGTGTTCTGAATGTGGCAACAAGGTTTGTTATTGTGGGAGTTGTGCTGTTGTTTGGTCATTCTCTTCATGAGGAAGGAGCATTTGATGATGGATGGGGGTGTTGAATTATGGTGTGGTGGTGGCAATGTGGGGGTGTGTTCTTGTAAACCTTTGGAGAGATGTGGTCTTAATTATTTGTGTGTGAATGTTTGTATTGTTAGCTCATATAGTCTCGAGTTCTTGTTAGGCATTATTGAGGCAAGTGTTGACACGATGATTATGTATCTTGAATAAATCCTCAAGGAGTGCTAGCTCTAAAGCATATTGTGTTTTGTTTTCTTCTTAGATTTATTGTAGGATTTAGGCTTGTTCTTGAATTTGTTCTTGGTCAATGATTTCAAAAGTTGGTTGATTTGACCTTAGCTCACTTAGGGTTGGTTGTACCCAATCGTCTCTAATTCCCAAACATGTGAGCTTCATATGCCAAGTGCAATAAAAAGAAGATTTAGGTGAGCATTCCCTTAGAACATTGATTTTGAGTGAACCCATTTGCACTTGGTTGTTTGTGTTTTGTTGATTGATTGTAGTGACAAGTGTTATTTGGTTTTTTGCAATGACTTGTGTTGCGTCAAGATTTAGGATGTGTTTGGTTGCTAGGTTTGGAGATCGTAGCTCAAAAATACAAGGACCTAAAGACGATGTTTTGCTTTGTTTTTGTGTTTTGAGCCAGTTTCAAGATAATAAAGTAAACGATTGCAATTTATAGTAAGTGTTTAAATTAACTATTAAATGCAATGAATTAAAGTTTATCCTATTTTTTGGTGTTTTTTCCAGTGAATAACAAATGATAAACAAATGATTAACTAATTCAAGCACACCTAGAATGTTTTTATTTCTTTTCAAAATGATTAATGATTAATTGATAATAAACTAATATGAATGCAAACAATATTTCTATCCCTTTTTTAATTTCAAATGATTTAAATGCTACGTGTATGACTTAAATTAAATGCAAGACTGAATATTTCTTTTTTCCAATTTTCTTTTGTTTGTAATGCACTTTGTTAAAAGAAATGAAAGGAACAATTTGTTGTTTTTCATTTTAAACTAAAAAATAAATGCTTGATGGACTTAATTCTGTAGTTGCTCAGTTTTCCAAGAAGCTTCAATAATTGCTTGTTGGGACTAAATACTTTGTTTTGTTCATTTATGTTTAATTTTTAGAAAGAGTTATAATGTAATAAAGCAGTGTTTTGCAAATAAATCCATACTAATCTAATGAAATTGTAAAATCCAATCTATTTAAATGCTAAATCTAAGAAAAAATAACAAAGTGTTACAAGCTTAGGAAAGATGTGGAACTAATTAAACTAACTATTCTACTTTACCCAATGAAAAACAAATTATTCTAATCTACTGCAAATGAAATAAATGGATCCCACACCTAGGATATGAATGAATTCTTTTAGATTTGTAAAAAATGCTTGTGGCATGTGCGTCCTTAGTGGTCTAACTTTAACAATCCTTTCTAATCTCCTAGCCTTGGGATATCCTCTTGATGGAAGGGATAATGGAAGTTGATTAATATGCTTAAGGAAGCAAATTCTAATGAAAAAATATTGTTGTAGCTACTAGTTTAGTATCTCAAAAGCTTGGCAAGTGATGGAGTGTAGAACTAGAGGTTGTGTAAAGCTTGATACGTGATAAGATCCACACATATAATAATAGCAATAAGATAATGTAAAGAGGAGAAATCACATACAATACAAGAGATGTTCATGGGTCAAGATGTCCTAATATCCAATATATGTATAAATAGAATAATACCCTTGTGGTAGACTAACAATGTACAATACTCCTTATGGAAGAAGCCACTTCATGTTATATCTCCAAGAGGTCCCAAACACATATCATACTCATCACATATCCTTATAATGATATTCATCTTCTTAGCCTAAACCTCTTCCTGATAACATAATTGAGGGGTAAACCACTAAACCCATGTAGGCCTCCTAATTACCTAATATAATTCATGACCCAATATAACTAACCTAAGGGAGTTGTGTCACATGTCGGTATCTCCATATACATATATACATTATAATACATAGCCCTAGGTACATAGCATGCCAGCCCTCCATGACATGTTTTGTCCCCCAAACATGAGAAGAAGTCATATAGTAAGATCGTTGCAAGTCATTAAAAATATAATGCCATGTACTATCATCCAACCATCCATAGGCGATCTTTATAATAATTTTATCTTGGAAATACGTAGATCCCATCCTTGATCCATATTTTGTTGCACCCACTTGATTCCATTCATCATCACAGTAAGTTCTCCTTTTTCCCACGAATAGCCATTACTTCTATGATGCCACTAATTGTTGTAGTTACTCCTTTTATTCCATGTAGATCTATAGTTATTGCCATCCTGATTCTATGTAGTAGATTCCTCCATGATGGTTTCCTCCATGACTCTTCCCTCTCACAATGATTTGGATGCCTATATATTGCACCCTTTGCTATCTCTAGAACCTTATTTTATTATTCACTATTTGTTGCCACTTGTTTTGTTGGCTCATGAAGAGAAATAATATTTTTCACTTTTTTCTATACATCTTGCTTCTCTTGTTTGTCCTTTGATTCTTTAGTGTAATCTTCAATAGATTCCTTAACTTATTTTACCTTGACTTTCCTTTGGTCTTCATTATGTGTACAATATCCTACATTGTCACTTTTTTCCTTCTACACCAAATCTTCATGAAACTCTTTTGCACATTAATATTTATTGTCCCAAAAGGTTCTAACCAAGGATATCCAAGAACAATATCCAACCCATCCATATCCAAAGCATAAAATTTTGAATGAAAAATATATTTATCTAGACATCAAGAGCTTCAAATCTTCAAAAATTTGAATATGATTACCCTCTATTTGATTGTCCTTGATTTGCTTTGCTTAAATACCTTTAGTTTCTTGGATAATTCCATGCTGATGAAATGACTTGCTTCTAGGGTTTATAGAAATAATAACCTTTTTCTTCTGAATATATCCATGAAATTGAAGAATTGAATCTTCCTTCCTTGAAGTTAAAATGCATGTAATTTTACTCTTCCTCTTCTCTTCATCTCCTTCTCCTTCTCCTTCTTCTTTTTCCTCCTCCTCCCCCTCTACTTCTTTCTCTTCATTATCATTATCTTTCATTTCTACCTTTTTTCCTTGTCATTCATAGCCTCATCAACTATTATTTCTTTTGGCACCCATCTATCAAAAATCATTTGTTCTAATTCATCTAAAGAAGAAATTTATTTATGCAATGACACATACCATTGGCTAGCTTCACCTTTTAAGTGCAAAACCATAATCTCCATTGTAGACCTTGACCATAATCTCTTTTATATTGGTTCCACCATTCAAATGCATCTCCACTTCCATCAAAATTAGGACACCCCGTTGAAGCTAGGGTTTTAAGATAAAATTTGTTTTAATAGATCACCTTTATATCCATATCATCGACCCATCTTTAATTGGATCATTTAATAATGTTGTTGGTAGGTTAAAACTAAAAATACAAATAATAGACCCCTAATGAATTTTAATGAGATTTCCAAGAGTGTAAACATCTTAGAAGAATTCCATGATTTGCAACATGTAGAGAAAAATTACAAAAAAACTAATATTGCTATAACTCACTCAATTTTGATGAAAAAATCTAAAATTTGACCTGTAGCTTCCTTATATTATTCTTCAAATCCAATAAAAATTATGAAAAAAATTATAGTTATTTGTGATTTATAGGTGAATCTTTAAAAATTAGGGTTTCATCCTCACCTTTGCCCAAATTATAGCTCTAGTGCCACTTGATAAGATCCACACATGTAATAATCGAATTAAGACAATGTAGAAGATAGATCACACACAACACAAGAGATGTTTATGGGCTAAGATGCCCTAATATCCAATATATGTAGAAATGTAGTAAACCCTTAGCGTAACATCATAAAATACTCCTTATGGGAGAAGCCACTCCATGATATATCTCAAAGATATCCCAAACACAATATCATATTCATAACATATCCTTACAATGATATTCACCTTCTTTATATAGACCTCCTCCTAATAACACGATGGAGGGGTAAAATACTAAACCCATGTAGACCTCCTAATTATCTAATATAATTCATAACCCAATACACTAACTTGAGGAAGGAGTGCCACATATTGAAATCTCCATCTATTTATATACATTATAAATATCATATCCCTAGGTACATAGCAATAGTTGTAGAATGAGTTGGGCCTTTGTTAAAGACCTCTAGAATTGACACTCTAACCTATTGCAATGGTTGTGAAAGGAGAGACAAGAGCTCAAAAAATTTTCAAAAAAGGTAACAAAAGAAACGTGCAAATTTATTTGAGAGGATGTCAATAGGATTGAATTCATAATCAAGGATCCTAACTAAGAGTTAAACAAGCCTTGGGCAATTAGTATTGGATTAGATTTTTGCCAATATTGAATCACCTGGTAAATTTACTGTTCATTGGGTGATCCAAGACAACATGGGCGATTCTTCTACTTAAAGGCCAAAAAGTGGGCTTTTACGAGATGACAAGGTATGCGAGCAGAGTGCATGGTTGGTGAACATGAGGAAATAGCAAGGGAGGGTCCTAGGAGCTAACTAGACACTTCCATCAAGGTTGAAAAAGTTAAGAGTGAACTTTATTCATGCCTCATGGTTCATGTATTAGACCATCAACTACCATGTATGTCCATACAATTTTAGGCACTTAATATATTTTCCCCCTCAAGTAAATTAGTCTACATGGAAGGTAGGAGTCATTTCCTAAGATAGGCATGTGGGACTTCAAAACTTACCTATACTTACCTTGGTCATTATCCTACAAAATAGAATAAAAGATAATGCATAATATATAACCATTTCAAAAATATGACATAATTAAAATTGACAAGAGTGCTCACCATTAACAAAGGGTTTGTGCAATACAACCTTCTTGTTCACTCTCATCACTTGTCTAAAAACTACAAAATGGAAATAAAAAAACCAACTCAAGTGTACTTTATTAAAGAGTTAGCTCAAAATATGTAAAAAAAGAATGAAAGGATGTAATATGATAGTGAGGTGCAAAGTATACCTATTATCACATCGCTTGGAAGACTTGTAAGAAGAAATGACATTTTGTGAGTGAAAAACCTAGCATATATACACAAAATTAATTCATTTTAAAACTCATTTGCACTCACAACCATATGAAAATTTGAGCTCTAGATTGATGAAAATGGTTTCCAATGAAACTACAATCTATGGAGAGGTTTTGACACAAGGATTACCATTATGGCAACTACTTAACCTTTGGTGGACCCACAAGTACAAAATTCAAGAAAAATCTTTTTTTCCTAATTTAAAATTTTGTTAGATTTGCATTTTTTCCATGAAATTTAGGGATGTTTATTTTATTAGGTAGGAAACTATGTGGGAAACATGTCCATTATTTCATTTTTTATTTTCATACTATTTTTTAGCATTTTTGTCAAAGTTAGGGAAAGGTGGGTTGTGGCCCCAAAATCACCCATGTGGTGGTGAATCACCTATTTTGTCAGCAGGTGAATCACCTAGGTGAGTTTCAAATCACCCAAGCAAATTTCAAATAACCCCTATTGATAGGGGTGATTTCAACCAAGTACCCTAAAATTTACATTTTTTGAGTCAATTTTTGGAGATGTTGGTCTATATTTTCTATTTTTAAACTTTTGGGTGTTTTAAGATTTTTTTTGGATTTTCTAAGCAACTGAGCTACTCTTGGAGAAATCCTTATATTTTGTGGAATACTACCTAAGAGTAGTGATGGATTGTGCACATGTTGGAGGATCTTTAGATCTTGTAGATTAGGATGTTCTTCATCATGTTGGGTTGGATCACATCGCATAGATTCCAATCGTGCAACCCTCGACATGGATTTGTCATGATATTCTCACCAACTATGACATAAATTGGAACACTTTCTAGTTCTCAATAGTCTTGGGAGAGTAGACCATCACTCTCTATGTTGTATACAGAATTCTAGGTGTCTCCATCCAAGGAGACTAATCAACATTGGTTGAAAGTAGGAGTTAAAGAATGAGAGACTAGCTTGGGCTACCCATATGGGTGATAAGAGGTACAGATATAGGAGGGGGATTTAGCTAAAATAAATCCCTACACTTTCCACTCTTCCTCTGAGGAAATTTATTATTAGTTTAATTGCATCTCAATTATCAAGGGCAAGAAGGCTCCTATTCTCATCTAGTTATGGGCTCCAATCATCTAGAAAGTGAAGTAGGGAAGATTCTTTGCATGGAAGACTAACATATTAGCATTGGTTTAGTGAGATTTATATCAAATTGTGAGGCATGGGGCATTATCATTTAGTCACCCCTCCTTGATCATGGATTCAATTCTCAAGAACATCTAGCCTTATTAGAGAGCTATGCTAGAGCTAGATCCTTGACTCTCCCAAGCCATCAAATGACATAGATTAGGAATTTTTGGTATGACTACATGAGTGGTGACCACCATACTGAATGGAGGGGAGGTGGGCAAGTGACAATACAATGTGAACCCATTTCAAAGGGGTGACTAGTGTGATATAGTCATGGTGTCATGGAGACCCACCAAGTTACACAAGTGGTGTAGTAGTTCAAAGAGAAATTTTGAAAGAATTTACCCCTAGTAGTCCCATGCTATAGATCAATTCATGAGGTGATAGAGCTTGAGTGAGGGACATCCTAGTGGACCACTCTTGTTCTAAGAGTTCCTATTATGCAACCATCATGAGCACATGGTTAGGGATAGTCTCCAAGCATACCAAGTGGCCATTGTGTTAGGTGGAGAGGGTTCAAGAAATGAGGAGGAAGAGATAGAGGGTGAGGAGGATGAGGAGGAGGTAGAGAAACCAAATGCACTAGCACCATAGCTTATCTCCTCTATACATATTGGTGCAGTCACGGTTAGGAGGGTCCACAAGGTGAACAGTCCAGACCGTGCAACAAGAGTAAACACAATGTAAGAAACTCAATTATAGAATGCAAATGTTGATTTAGTCATTCAGAATATCATAGATTCAAAATACAAACATACCGGCAACATGCGGACTTACAGATTAGGGCTCACAGGCCTGATTCTCCAGCTATAAGATATGTGCAAGATATGGCTTTGAAGCACATTACAGAAGAAAATCTAACTTACCAACTATCTATCACTAATTGACTACTTTCCTATGCATTTATTACATGAATATATATCATCTCCAGATCACAAGATTCCTTCGCGTCAGCCAGACAAATTACAAACTCCAATGAAAGGGGTGCAATGTGTGTACATGGATAGGTCAGCCCAAAACATATGGAATTCCTTCGCAAGTGAATGAATCAATGTGCGGATCATAGGGAAGGTCCGCCATGTCCCAAAGTACCTTGAATGATGTGTCATTTAGCTCCACAAGTCGTGAAAGTGCTCTGCAAGTCTTCTCCTTTAGCTGATTGTCTGAGACTGTCTGAATGTTCTGCTATGAGAAAACAGTCGATCTTCTGATAACGATATATTTCTGGAAACTGATCCAAATGATCTAAATTTTGGATATGATGTGCATGAAGATGTCTAGATGCTGAGTCCAGCTCTGCAAGGTCTGAAATGAAACTGCGGTAGAATGCGGACCAAAATACAAAAACTGCTACTGACTAAACTGGCTGCACTGAACTGGGAAAATGAAAGAAACGAAATGAAATGCAAATATTTTTTATTGATGCAAGATTTCTCTTGAACCAGGGATGCTCCTACATCAGACACCTGGGTTGTTGAAAAAGTGAGTCCCTCACTTTGCTGGGGCTAGAGGAAAACCAAGATGTTCCACCTCAGCCTAAGAAATCCAAGATGAGTCTTCTTTTGGTGTGCCTTTCCACTTTACAAGATATTCTTTGTATTGCTTGCCTCTGGTGCTGCATCCAATTTTCTTGTCGAAAATGTCTTCATTTTTTTTCGGTGCTTGTTGTGGTAACTGCTTCTTTAAATGGTCTTCAATGTTGTCACTAAACTCTACTTCATGATACTGATATAGGTCTATAATGTTGAAAATAGGTGATATACCCAATGCCTCTGGTAACTCCACTTCATATGCATTTCCTGAATCAAACTTTCTAAGTATCCTACATGGTACAAACTTCTTCATCTTCAACTTGTTATATGTCCCAACTAGAAATCTTACTTTTCGTAGATATACCATCACTTCATCTCCCACTAAAAATTCTTTGTGTCTTCTTTTCTCATCTACTTACTCCTTATACTTACTATTCATCTCCTCCAAATGTTTCTTTAACTGATTATGCACTATCTCCATGTGTCTTGCAAATTCTTCTACCTCTGAACTCCTCTTATCCTCCATGTTGATATCTCTCAATTCTGCTACTCCTCTAGGGTTAGTTCCTATCACAATCTCAAATGGTGTCTTTCCTGTGCTCATGTTCACTGAATTATTATATGCAAACATTTCTTGTGATAGAATCAAGTCCCAATTTCCTGCCTTCTCTCCAACCAAGCATCTCAACAAGTTACCCAAACTCCTATTTACTACTTTTGCCTGTCCATCAGTCTGTGGATGAAATGTTGAACTAAACTTCAAGTTTGTCTTCATCTTCTTCCAAAGTTTCCTCCAATAATATCCAATGAATCTTGTATCTCTGTCTGAAATTATGCTCTTAGGTAATCCATGTAATCTCACAATCTCCTTGAAAAATAGGTCAGCCACATGCACTGCATCCGTTGTCTTCTTACAAGGTATGAAATGTGTCATCTTTGAAAATCTATCCACTACTACAAATATAGAATCACGTCCTCTTTGTTTCTTCGGCAATCCCATTATGAAATACATGCTTGTGTCTTCCCAAGGTCCCTCTGGTACTGTCAAAGATTAGTACAATCCAGTATTATGACTACTTCCTTTTGCAACTTGACATACTCTACAACTCTGCACAAACTTCCTAACATCCTTATACATCTGAGGACAAAAGTAATTTTCACTTACTAAAGCCACTGTCTTGTCAATGCCTAAATGTCCTACCAATCCACCACTGTGCTTCTCCTCTATCAGATTGTCTCTCATTGAATTCCTAGGTATGCAAAATGTAGACACCCAAAATTGACCCTTCAACCATTTATCGATTTGTCGTATTATTCACCATTGCATATGTCAATTTTGTCTAGCACACTTGTAGCAATTATATATTTTCTTTTAAATCACCCCCTTCTATCATTAATTAAATAAATTATATTTATTTAATTAATTCCATCTATTTTTCTTATATTTATTCTTCTATTTTCTATCTATAATTAAATAATCTTTAATTATTTAATTATCCCATTATTCTTCTAAAATTAAATAAATTTTCTAGATTTATTTAATTTGATCCTTTTAAATAAATAAAATTAATATTTTATTTATTTATCTTCTCATCATTCATATAAATTAAATAAATTTATTTAATTAATTTATATTTATTCTTCCAATTTTCTAAATTTAGCTTTTTCATCCATCATATCTTATCATTTCCCTCTTTTATGACTTTCTTCTATGTGTACAAGTCAGCCTTGTCCATAGTATGTCAAAATTAAATACAAAAAAATGATTTAATTGGTTTAAAAATCAATTATCCTTGTCATCCAACTCTTAAAATAGAAAAGCAATCTATTTTTAAGAAAATCAATATTATCTTTATCAACAAGCCAACTAAATCATTTAATAAAATCTTTCTCTATGGATACATACATCTTGTACACATTCATCCATGTCTCTTGAATTATCTCAACCATTCATATAGCCACTTTTTCTCCACCGTTGATCAATCTTAGTTGAGAGCTATATATACACCCTCTCATTTCATTTCAATATACACAATCTCTTTAGCATCCAGATTATCATCTTATGCATATCATATCCATTGAGCATCCATAAAGCACTTTGAGTATATCATCTATCATCATGGTATCTTTGGCAACTATTGTTGTTCACTATTGAGAAGCAATCCACATTCAACCAAGGAATCAATACAATCTAGGTGACATTGTTCTTTGATTTGCTTTCATTTTGTGTCATTTAGATGGATTTCTTGAAGGTGGTAGGATTGGGTTTTGATTGTAATGCTTGATCTTATTAACCTGATTTTTCTTGGTCACACATTTTGGCACGTCTAGCGGGACTCACGTCCTTGATTGATTTTCTTTGGAAAGTCATTTTTTGAAGTCTAGGTACGGAATAGCACAATTGATCGGCAGACAATCGCATTTGGTCTATGCAAAATCACCTTTGAACGGCTCTGCATCACTTATAGTTGGGGGGAAAATCACCTTTGAATGACTTTTCGTCGCCTTTGGTTCACATCTGATCACCTCTAGTTGGCCGGAAATCACCTCTGGTGGCATTAGGGTTTTATTGATAAATTTGTCTTTGCAAGATTTTCTCCAATTTTAGTTGTCTGATTTGGGTTGCAAGCTGGTTTATTTGCTAACCCTAATTGTCTTTTCCATCCTCAGGCTGGTTTATTTGGAGTTTTTTTTATCTTTGACCTAATCATATCATATTGTTGGTGTAATGTTAGAAAATGTCCCCTTGGGGGCTTTTCCCTCATAAGGTTTATCTCCCGGGTCTTTTAGCTGCATTTAGGACATCTTGTATCATATTTTGACATCCTGAGGAAATGAACCCTAAGTTTCATGATAAATGGGACCTAGGGGGATCTCTTGAACCTAACCCTGACCAAAATAGGGAGGGAGGACTTGGGTTCCCACCCCTAGTCCTACCCTATTTTGGGCCAATCCCAAGTTTTGGGTGTCGGCTTGTGACCGTTATTTAGGTCCTATGCCAACACGGTAAGTTTGAATTATGAAATTCTTGGCGAGAGTGTTTATAGTTTCATATATAAGCATGTTTAGGCATTCATTTGTAAACTAGATGATTACTAGCTAGCAATTTGGGTTTGCAAGTTTATGTGAAGGTGATTCAAGGCATTCATTGTGTAGAAAGAGTTGATTTGTGTTGTCTATGTGTTTGTATTTGTAGATTTGAGCAATCATCTCCTCATGGCATGAAGAACTTCTTCCTTCCATGAGATCTTCACTACAAGGTGAAGTCATTTGTGTTTTTAAGTATTTATCATTTGGTTTTTACCTCTGCCTCACAAGGGCACACACTCTCTATCTAACAACGATGTTTGAAAGACTTGAATGTCTCTCTGGGGCTTGATTAAGGCAAACCTCTAAACACCACAACCCCCTCCCAAAGTTTCTGTGATTGCAGGTTACAGGTTGAAGATACAGGAAAGGTGAAGTTGCAGTAGGGTACTACAAAGTGTCAGATTTGCAGATCATAGTTAAAAATAGCACCCTGGACTTGGGCACCCGCTACCAAGTCCTCTGGATTCTGTGATGGGAAAATCTCTAGTACAGCAGGAACAGGTTGCAAATCAAGTTTCCAGATCCCAACAAAAACCTAGGCATTGGACTTGGGTGCCCGCTACTTAGTCCCTAATTGTTCTGCTTTCCAAACTTTGAAAATGGGTGCGCATTCATCTGTCATTTTACATCTTTTTGTAGCAGCATTTTGAGTAATTTGTTTGTTTACTTTTGTAATTGTACAATTAGGGTTTTGATGTATAATTGAGCATAAGTGAGCATAATTAATAATCAAATCATACAAATCCAAGTTTCCCTACATCTCACAGTGACCTAGGGTATGATAGTGCATTGCCACTCGACCCTACATCCTTGAATGAAAGGCTGAAAAGAGGATATACACACAAAACTACCAAAAACGCAACTATCCAAATTCTACCCTTTACGGTTGGATCTTTTATGTTTTGGCTGCAAGGCATAGATTTTATTCAATTTATCCATCTTTCTAGGTTATCAGAGTCTCTTATAACCATTTTATGATCATTTGTCTAGCTCTATTGTGTGAATTTTGTAGGTTATAGACATCCGAGCGCATCTGGTTGACAGATAATCACCTCGGCACAATATTTAGTCACCTTTGCACCACCCAAAATCACTTCTAATCAATAGTCTATCGCCTTTGGTATAAATTTAGTCACTTTTGATTTGCAGATAATCTCTTTTGCATTATGTTTCGTTGCCTTTGGTTTGCAATGTTATAATCTTGATTTCTTTGAGGCTAACATCTATTGGTGCAACCTTTTATCGATTGTCAAAGAAAGGTGGATCTAAAACTACTAACAAACCTGTTGTAGGAAGATTGGTCAAAGATTTACCTTATTTTCACTAATCTAGGAATATTTTGTTTGGTGCTTAATGTAGAGTAAAATACTCTACATTTTGAATTTTGAGTTTAAGCTATGCGGGTCCAGTTTTGTTTCTGAGTACTTCAGTTTTGATTCAAGGGTTTTCGACACATAGCGTGGGCGCGAGGGTTTTCCATTTTTGAAAATTTTCCCAAAGTCCCAGAGTTCAGCAGAAGTCACCAAGTGTCAATACCCGGGACACATTATACAGTTGCTTAAGGTGCCTCGGATGGAGCCACACGTCCCTTTTGAGTCCCTGCGGAAACCACCAAGTGTCGGCATCTGAGGATCCATTTTTTTTAAGTTTCAAAGCCTTGTTACAAAGAAGTCTGGCGGGCCCCTTTTTAAGTTTCTCCCAGTGCAGCAGAAACCACCACGTGTCAGCAGCCATGATAGTTTCTAAAGTTTCCTAAAGCAGCCGCGGAGAGTGCCACGTATCTTTTGCAGTAAGGCGGAAGCCGCCAGGTGTCGGCACCTGTTCAAGTTTCGTCAAAGTTTCAAACGTTCCTGTTGAAGGTTTCTTATAATGTAGCGGGCCCCTTTTTAGAGTTTTGGTGAGCGCGGAAGGCGCCCAGTGGCAGAAGTGGAGAGTGTTTCTAAAGTTTCCTAAAGTAACATGGGAGTTGCCGTGTGTCCCATAAGGTTTCTGCAGAAAGCTCCAAGTGTCGTCTTCCACAGGTTCCTTTTGTTTTCAGCGCTAAGTAAAAGAAGTATGGTGGACCCCGCTAATATTCCTGTAACTTCAGTGGAGTGTGCCATCTATCACCATCCGCGTGATCTTTATAAGTCCGTAATGTTTCTATAAAGTTTCTTGGAGTTGCACAGAGGGCACCAAGTGGCAACGTCCGCGGAGGTTTTGTTAAAGTTTCAAAAGTTTCTCAAACTACAGTGGAAGCCGCCAAGTGTCATCTTCCGCAAGACCCTCTAAAGTTTCTCAAAGAGCAGCGGAAGCCGCCACGTCCACAGTTTCTCATGTAAGCAGAAGGCGCCACCTGTTCCTTTTTCTTTTTTGAGGCTGCTCAGGCGCAGACTGTATGGTGAGTCCCATTTTTAATATTTCTTGAGTTTCAAAGTTCAGCGGACCGTGACAGGTGGCGGAGCCCGAGCATCCTTAGTATAAGCCACAATAAAGACTCAGAATAAAGTGGAAAATGCCATGTGTTTTTGGAAGGGCCGCAGACGCTGCCAAGTGTCAGATTCTAGTATTTCCTGAGGAAGAAGTAGTTTCTTAAGTAAGTCATGCGGAAGATGCCAAGTGTTTGTTTCTTATTGATCTGGAAAGATGAAGGAGTTTCAAGAAAGAGGCGCATATGAATGCTGGCTATTTCAAGGGTTTATACTCGCAAAGACAATCAAAGAGCTGCCACGCATCCCTCCCTGATTCAAGTATGTGGGGATACATGTATCTGTTGCAGCCAATGAATTTGCAGAGTGGCTAACCGTTTCTGATTCGAAGGAGATCCTCTGTCAGATACTTTCAGTTAACTGCCAGTTCAGTTAGGCCATTGAGATTTGATCATGCGGGCAATCTTTGGGCCAGTTGCATGCTATAAGTACGGGTTCAGATCACCGTGCAAAAGGATTGGAGATATAGAGATTTTCTGCATCACAGATTGTTAGAGAAGTTTGAGGATCTTTTGTAGTGGCCAGTAATATCATTTGCCTTTGTTCTATTTTCTTGATTCAGAAAGTTTGTATAACTGTGCATGATTCTGTGCCTTTTATGTAACTTGAACATTAATAAAAACAGAGTTTTGTGCCTTGCTGATATTTTCTGTGTTATGACAAAGCATTCTGGTTTGTGAGCCTTTGATTCTATTTGTCTTTAATCTGTTACATTGATCATGCATTTTTGCTCTTTAATGTGACTGAATCTTAAAATAGTTTCACTGTACTTAAGTGTTGAAATACAAAATCATATTCAAGCGCATCGCCATAATTTTAGTTTCCTGTTTTAGTTACATTTGCAATTCTGTTTCATTCTCCCCTTTTTCCCAAACACTTTTGAGATAAAGAAGAGCCAGCTTCTTTAAAATCTGGAGGTCACTCTGAAAAGCATTCCCATGTTTCAGAGTTTCCCATGTTGGTGTTGGAAACAGCGCAATTCTGAACATCAACAGTTTTTGGCACTCCCAGTGGGACCATTTCTTGAAGTTTCTTTCAAGACTGCATGAGCCGAAGAGTCACGAGGAGTCAGAGCTGTGGACCTGTGACAAGAGCTCAATCAGCTGTGAACCCAGGTATTCTTTTATCACCATTGATAAATAATTCAAGAAGAAGGGTCAATCAGTTTACAGCAACCTCAAGCGCAAACATGGGAGCACCTGTAGCCCCAAGGAACTATGCAAATTGGAATACTGGCAGTGCCCTGATTCTCCTAGTACCTCCAGCCACTTGGGATCCTATTCCAACAAATGCCCTGAAAGCTCTGCCCAAATTCAGTGGGGAGGATTTCAAAACACCTGAAGAGCATCTACAAGATGTGTCTGATGTCTGTGCAATACATGTGATCACACAGCAAAATGTGGCTATAAGACTCTTAGCAGCTTCTTTTAAGGGAAAGGCTCTGGACTGGTACAGATCTTTGACCCCAAATTCAATTTCTACATGGGATCAACTTGAAGACATTTTTTTTGCAAGATTCAAAGAAAAGGGTGATAAATCTTCTCTGTTACAACAACTGATCACCATCAAGAGGGCACCAGAAGAGGCAATGACTGATTTCAATTCTAGATTTCAAAAGACTTGGGAAAGGATTCCTGCTATAGCAAGACCATTACCAGGTATGGCCATAGTGTTTTATCTTAAAGCCCTAAATTCAGATATAGCAGTAATGATTCAATCACTTGGAGGTCAGACCCTGCCAGAAGCCTATGACTATGCAGTCAGAGCCGAAAATAATTTGATAGATGCTGGAAAATTGCCCCCAAGGCCTCCTATGCCTATGTTTCCAGAGATTACCCTACCATTGCCTCAAGAAAATCCTAATCCCATAACCCCACCTATGTCCATGTATACGTTTCCCCAACAACCTGCTAAAGCTGCTGCCCCTACCCAGTCTTTAGAGATGGATGATGTCATGAACATCCTGAGAACATTTTCAAATGAAATAATTAACCTAAAGAGACAGCAGAATCCTTATCCCAGACCCCAATATCAAGGCTATCAAGGGAATAGACCTCCTCCATAGCCAAACCAATATCAGGGCCCCCAAAGACAAAATAACCCTCAGCCATCAAACCAACTGGTTACAGTCCCCACACCCTTGCAAACTGTTCCTCCCAATCCAAACAGAGAGATTGTCCCAGAGCAGAATAATTATGCAGATGACACCAATGCCTGGTGTTTTCCCTATAATAATACACATATGCCCAGAGATTGTCCTAGGGGTAATCTACAGCAAAAAATAGCAGAGCAAAGAAGAGTGGAGGGACAATTTGCAAATACTTCTGACACTCAGCCCTATCAATCCCCTGGCATGCAAAATTCAGTTCTAGTGGCTCAGATGCAAGGAATGTCCTTACAGCAAGAAGAAGAAATAGCCCCTGAGCATGCTCTTTTCTCATGGATTGAAGATGAAGAGTCAGTGTTCTTGAATGAAGCTTCAACTTCTAAGAAGCCATTGGTACAATCAGATTACTATACTAGAGCCAAGAGGAGGATGATGGAATAGCCTGGAGTCACAAATAATAAAATTATGGGAGTTCCACCATTTCAAGATCATCAAAATACATTTACTAGGCAAGAAATACCTCATCCAGTGCAGAATCAAGTAGTTTCTGGACAAGTTCAAGAAAAAGCAAGATACCCTTATTATCCCAGAGCACAAGCAATAGGACCTGTGAATGTGGTGGATCAGTTGAAAAGGACTCCAACACGTGTCAATATGGGACATGTTAGCTATTCCTGAGCAAAAAACACTGTTGCAAGAAGCTTTACAGGGCCAAGCTATGCCTAAACAGACTGATGCCAAAGGAGGACCTACTGATAAAGAAAAGCTCAAGGACCCTGTTTCTCTACAGACAACAGCACTTCTGAACAATGCACCAGATGTAAGCAAATCCAAGCCAGATCCCTTTTATTTGACTTTGATAGTTGGGAAGAAGCTATTACACAATGCAATGATAGACTCTGGGGCTAGTACCACAGTGATGCCAAAGCAAATAGCAGATGCTTTGAAGATAAAATATGAACCACTTGCAAAAGGAGTTATGCAGTTAGATGGGAAGTCTGTACAAACAATAGGGAAAATTAAACAACTTCCACTACAGTTGTATACTTGTCCCAATATAATTGTTAATCAAGATGTTGTAGTCATAGATATTCCTCTTGTTTTTGGCCTATGCCTATCCAGAGATTTCACAGCTAAGATAGGAGATTATATGTCACTTGACTGGTCTCATCTCATCATAAGGACCAAATATGGGACTAAGATGAAGGTACTGTCAGAACCATTAACAAAAGATCATATCACTAATGAACCAACCCCAAAGTTAGAAGCAGCCCACGCCATGTTAAATAAAGAGGAAAGGGTTTTTGTTGAAGAAATAGGGGATTGGACTGAATATGATCAGCAAGTGGAGGATAATCAGTTGTTAACCATGATGCAGAGTGATCCTTTTGGGAACTATGACTCAACGGGTTTGGGCACTTATGTTATATTTGAGGAAGACCAGGAGATCCCTAATGTCTTAAGGAAAGAGCCCCCTCAGACCCAAGAATCTATAAATGACTCAGGAATCTAGACCTTAAATTTTGATGGGGCCAGAAGCAAAAATGGAGCTGGAGCAAGGATTTGCTTTACTGCCCCTGATGGTGAAAAGATTTTAAGAGCCATTCACTTTCATTTTGCCTGTACCAATAATGATGCTGAGTATGAATCTTTAGTGCATGGACTTATATTGGAAAAAAAGAAAGGAGTTAAGAAACTGATAGTCAGAGGAGATTTAGAACTAGTGGTGAAACAAATAAGAGAGAAGGCAATAGCAAAAAATGTAAGGATGAGATCTTATAGGCACAGAATTTGGGATTTGATAGAAAATTTCGAAGCCTTCAATATAGAAGTGGTCCCTAGAGCCCAAAATTCTGAGGCAGATAGGATGGCACAGATTGGTTCACAGTTTGATCCATTAACTGATCTAATGGTCAATAATGAGTCAGTCAAAGTTATTGTGAGACCAACCATCCCAGACAATGATGAAAATTGGCAAGTTTTTGAGAATGATTTTCAAGTACTCTCATTTTTGCAACAGTTAGGAGAATTTGCTGATCAGTTACAACCAAAAATTGAAGAAGCATATGGTGATCAGATCATTCAACTGAAATCAAACAAGCTCCCTAAGGGACTGATTACACTGGAAAACTTGTTTGATCTTGAAGATACTAGCCTAGAAAAGAAGAGATTCCAAGAAAATAAAGAGGACTACTCTGAGATTCAGGTTAGTGAGGGAAGAAGGCTGAAGGTTGGAAATTCTGCCACTCAATAGGGAAGAAAAAGGTTAATTGATTTATGTGAGAAATATGATAGGGTCATAGCCTGGACCTATGAAGATCTCCATGGTTATGATAGAAGTATCATTCAACACACTATAGAGCTGACTGAAGGATCTAAACCAGTTAGACAGAAGCAGAGGCTAGTGAACCCTAGGATTGAACCTCTGATGGTGGATGAGTTACAGAAACTATTAGAATCAAAGATCATTTTCCCAATCAAACACTCAACTTGGGTGTCCGATCTAGTACCAGTCAGGAAAAAGAATGGAGACATAAGGCTCTGTGTAGATTTCATGGATCTAAATAGGGCTTCCTTGAAGGATCATTACCCCTTGCCCTCTATGGAACAAATTTTACAGAATGTGGCTGGATCAGAGAGATTTTCTCTGCTAGATGGTTTCTCCGGGTACAACCAAATTTGGTTGGCTGATGAAGATCAGCATAAGACTGCTTTCACCACAAAATGGGGAACATTCGCCTATGCAAAGATGCCTTTTGGTCTTTCAAATGCTGGAGCCACATTTTAGAGAGCAATGGATTTAGCATTTGGAGAGATTATCAATAAAATCATTCTAATCTACCTAGATGACCTCACTGTTTTCTCTAAAAATGTTGCAGATCATTTTGACCATTTAGAAGCAGTTTTTAAGAAATGCCAAGAGTTTCAAATATCTCTAAATCCTAAGAAATGCATTTTTGCAGTACCTCAAGGTAAATTATTAGAGCATATAGTTTCTAAAGAAGGAGTCTCTATAGATCCAGAAAGAGTCACTGCTATAATGAACCTGTCTCTGCCTGTCAATAAGAAAGCAGTTCAGTCCTTCTTGGGAAAGATTAACTTTGTCAGTAGATTCATATCAGACTTTGCAGGCCTAATAAGACCAATTACACTGCTACTAAAGAAAGACCTGGTTTTCAAATGGACTGCAGAAGGGAGACAAGCTTTTGAAGAGGTTAAGAAAGCAATTTCAATAGCCCCAGTATTGAGGAACCCTGACTTCTCTAAGTCTTTTATAATGTATGTTTATGGAGGAGAATTCAGTGTTGCTGCTGTCCTAACACAGAAAGATGACCAACAAGAGGGAGAGCATCCTATAGCCTTTTTCTCAAGGACTCTTAGAGAGTATGAAGCTAGGTATAACTTTGTAGAGAAATAGGCATATGCTGTGGTAAAAGCCCTTAAGAAATTCAGACACATGGTCACAAGTAATAAGATTCTGATACTAGTGGCTCATCCAAGTGTCAGAGAATATATTATGGAAGGAGAAATCACTGAGAAAAGAGCAAACTGGATTACAAAGATTCTTGAATATGATGTGGAGGTCAGACCAACTAAACTTGTCAGAGGCAAGGGTTTGTGCCAGTATATGGTTCAAGATATGGAAAAAATGATAACTGAAGAAACAGAGGAAGAAAATGTATTGAGGATACAAGAAGTTGATCAGAATTCTTGGGTCACAAATAGGATCCAGTTTATGAAACATGGAATATTCCCAAAGGAGCTCTCTCAGGATAAGAAGAGGTACTATAGGCAACAGGGAATTCATTTTGTTTTAATTGACCAAGTTCTTTTCAGAAGAAACACTGATGGCATACTTTTAAGATGCATAGAAAAAGATGAAACCCAGAGAATACTACATGAGATGCACCATGGAGTGTCAGGTGGACATTTTTTTGCAAGAACCACAGCTATAAAGATAAGTCAGGCAGGTTACTTCTGGCCCACTTTATTTGCAGACTGTTATCAATTGGTTAAAGAATGTCAATCTTGCCAGTACTATGTAAGGAAGAGAAAGAATGTAGCAATGCCCCTTAGTCCTATAATTGTTGATGAACCATTTGCCCAATGGGGTCTAGACTTCATTGGAATGATCAATCCAGTGTCAAGTATGGGGCACAAATGGATCCTAACTACCACAGATTATTTTACCAGATGGAGTGAGGCAGTCCCACTGAAAGAAGCAACAGAGAAAGTAATTCTAGATTTTCTGGAAGGTATCACTACTTGCTTTGGGCCTCCTCGCACTGTAATTTCAGATAATGCTAAGCCATTTTTCGGGGCAAAGATATCTGATTTTGCACTAAAGTATGGAATCTACTTGAAGACATCTTCCAATTATTATCCTCAGGGTAATGGTTTAGCAGAATCAACTAATAAGAATCTGATCAGACTTATTAAAAGAATTTGGGTTGATCATCACAAAGAATGGCATAAAGTGCTTAATATAGCACTGTGGGCAGATAGAATTACACCAAAGCAAGTGACAAAAATGTCCCCCTATGAATTAGTCTATGGTAAACCTGTTGTGATGCCCCTGAGCTTGGAGATTCCTGCTCTCCAGTTATTGAAACAAATTGAGATTGAGGAAAATGGCCCCATGCAGGTCAGGCTTGTTGAGCTCCTGGAGGTTCAAGAAAAAAGGGATTTAGCACATGAATCATTATTGAAACATCAGAAAATAATAAAAGACTATTTTGATAAGAAAACTTCAAACCCTCATTTTGAAATTGGATCAGTTGTTCTGAAATGGAATGAGAGAGCTGCCAAGCCGGGTCAACACAGTAAGTTTGAATCATTATGGACTGGCCCCTATAAGATTCGTTCCTGTAAACAGCAAAATTCTTTCGAGTTTGAAACAATGGAGGGTGAGCCTGAGGAGATTCCTGTCAACGGGATCTACTTGAAGCATTTCAATTAGGCACCACCTTTCCTGTGTATTATAGTTAGATAGTTTCTTTTGTCGTTACTTTGTTTTCCTGCTTTTTTTTTCCCGCTTTTTATTTGAATAAGTGTTTTTTTTAACACGTGGCCACAGCTTAAGACTCTTAAAAGTCTCAAAACTTTTGCATTCATTGAAACTCTCAAATCCCCAAAATTCCTAAAAGGTACCTAGCGCAGCCACTTTTTATGACGTGTCTGACACTCTGTCCCACTCAGATCGCTTGAGATTTTATAACGGTTTCCGTTTTAAATGCCATTTATGACACTTGATGCGTCATTAAAATATCCCAACAGCACGAGTTAAGGCTTAAACCGAGTTTCATTTGCTACTACTTCTGCTAAGTTTCTTCCCTGTTGCTGCTTTCTATTGCAAAAACTGCTTCCTAAGTGTGTCTTCCCTGTTGCAAAGTTTTTGTCCTTGTTACAAGCTTTCATACTCATTCACAGTAAGTTCAACAGCTTTTGAAAGTTACAAAAAGTTATACAGTTTCCAACAAGCACAGAGATGGCGGAAGCACAGTCTTCTCAACAGGGGCTTGGGATTTACGAGTCTGTTGACAGGCTCCTTGCCAGTAAATCATACGCTTCGGCCCCTTCGCAACCATTGAGGACCTATCCAAGGACTAGGGTTCCTGAAGTTGGCTATGCAATTGACCCAGCAAAGGTTCTAGATTTTGTAGATGGTATTGCGGAACCGGCCCTACAAAAGTCTTGCAAAGCTTTGCGAGAAGGAGCACACCAAAGATGCCTCCTGAAGGCCAAAGCTAAATAGTTTGAAACATTCGGCATGCGAATTTGGACCTCCCAATTGGTGAAATTCATTGTCCCGAGCATGCATTTATGCCCGGACCTGATTGAGGTATGCGCTGAATTGTTTCATGCACCTTCGAGCACCATTCAAAAGGGACCCTTCATGGTGCAAATAACACCAAAGGCCATCAGGGACATGTTGGCCTTACACTATGACAGCACAGCCACGTTTCCCACAGTCGCCAAAATGTAGAAGACGTGGACAAACGTCAAGTTTCAACTAAGGTTTCTTAATGCAGAGATGCAGTTGGGAGACGACAATACCCAAATGCCAACGCTGCCCACAGGAAGGGCACAATTTACACAAGCCAGCCAGGAAGCGCTATCTATGATAGCATTTATCTTCGGGATAAAGGAAGATATAATTGTTTATGATTGGCAGCTGGCCATTCTTTTCAGAATGAAGACTGTTGATAGGTCCCAGGAGTTTCAGCTAGATTTCTCTGAGCAGATTGCCTACTCAATGGCCGAACAACTCGCCAATTTCAAATCAACAGGGATTTTCAGGTATTCCTCCTATCTGTTCCACCTTATGTTATATCAGAATTATGCCCTCTTTTCCCAGTATATGCATTTAGACATGTATGACCCAAGTTTTGACCCATACAGAACCATCCCTGTGTCCGTATGGACTCATGTTTTGTCCGAATCATCTGACCCTTATGAGTTTTGGGAACTTTTTGTCGCCCCTGCTTTTACTCACCTAAGCCCAAAGCCTGTTGAGAATAGATTGACTTTGAGTGTCAGAGGCCTTATAGCAAATTCCCCCATTCCCTACGATTATTTCTTTGGGTCTCACCACACTATTATCAGGGTCCATGGTTTTAATGGGGAACCAATGTTGCTACCTAAGGTTTTGACTCCTAGGCTAGCCTTTTTAGAGGTCACCCGGCAAGTGTCTGTGGTTGATAATGAGTATGGGGCTAGGAAGAAGAAGAAGATGTATGATCTCCCCTGGGTGAAGAAGAACATGACCCTATTGGTCAGGGATGTAGAGCATTTATTGCTAAGAAAGTTAGCTGTCTTGGGTTTTCTTTTAGTTGAAGACAAATGGAGATACGACCCTGTCAGTTTCATCACCTCATGGGTCAAGAATAATAAGATTGGTGCCTAAATTGTGCATGAGGGCCGTCCTTTCTGGGATGACAGAAGAAACCCTAAGGAAGACACCCCTGATCTATATGCAGAGCTGACAGATTTGCCTTTTGAGGGACCTAGGCCATGGGAGGTGTTTTACAAAAAGGAGAAGGCCTATGACCCTAAACTCAAAATAGGCGCTGGATTAAAGAAAAATTTGTTGAGAGATAGGGAATGGAAGGCTAAGAAGATAGAAGCCTATTGGAAATATAGGCAGGAAATTTACGAAATAACCCATTCTTTTGGCAAAGTAGAAATAGATGAGAAGTGGGAGTCTATTTGGGACGAATGGCATCCTTCTCCTATCTTGAGCCCTGATACAAGCAAAATCAGAAAAAAGGGTGAAGAATCTAAAGAAGAACCTGAATCCACCCACACAGTGCAGGCCCCAGGACAAACATCATCTGCAACTGCAGTAACCGCCTGGCCCCAATCCCTCAGTACTATAGAGAAGCAAAAGAGTGTGGTGTCATCACCACCTAGAGGGACCCCATCAGTTTCTGTAAGTGGGGCTTCTGGTTTTGTGCAAACACCACTGGTAACAGTGGTAAATGTTGAGGAGAAAGGAACAGAGCAAGCAGAAGAGAGGCCAAGGAAACATAAGAGGCTGAAACTTCAGCCTGATTCAGATGAGGAGGTAGAACCTTTGTTGCAGCCACCACCAAGTGTCTCAGTTGCCCCTCAGGTATGTGCTTCTTCTCCCTCTTCTTCTCCATCTGTTTCTTCTTCAATAGGGGTGGCAATCCTAGTTGGCCAAGTATTATTCCCTGCCACCTCTGTTGTGCCAATTTCTTAGTTTTCCCCACCTATTACTACACAGGCCATGTCATTACAGGCCACTTCATTACCTCCCTTTTGTCCCACTTTTCCCAGGAGGGTACCCCCTCAGATTCCTCCTAGCCAACATTTGGCTATTCCTTATGGCCTGCGACAAGGTCATCCTTTTGCGGGCAGGTACATTGCCTCTCCCCCTACCTTCCAAGCTCAAGCAGACACTGCCAGGAAAGCTAGGGAGGCCCGGATGGACAAAAAGTGAAAGAAGGATAATAAAGCTCAGGCTGTCGCACATATGAGGTCACTATTTGACCCAATTCAACAGCAGCTAATTGTGACCCATTTGTCACCAAATGTAGCAAAACCAAATGAGTAGATGCAGCCCTAGGATTTTACAATGAGTGCAGTGGCAATGGATATGTCACTCTTTAGGCCGCAAGACAGGGTAGAGCTGCTAAATGAAACCACTTCTACTGTAGACACTGATTATCTAAAGTTATCCAGGAAGTTGCAGAAGGTGGAGGCTGATCTGACTCAGGAAAAGACACATAGTGAGGCTCTGGCTGCTGAGCTTAAATCAAAGGACGATGAGATTAAGGATCTTAATAAACAGTTGCAAAATATTGTTTCATGTCAGATCCATCAGGCTACACAGAGCCAAAATACTTCATTAAAGGAAGAGCTGACCCAGGTGAAGTCTATCCTGTCTACCTTGAAGCAGGAAAAGGCCACATTGCAAAAGAGGCATCAAGATTCCTCTCAACAGGCCACATAGTTGCAACAGCAACTGTTGAAGGAACAAAATAATGTTGCTGCTATTCAGGCTCAACTACAGGCCGAGCAACAAATAGCCAAGAAATTAACCCTTGAGTTGGCAAATAGGCCGCAAAATGCAGAAGTGTTAAATTTGGTCAAGGAGTTATATGCATCGGTATGGGCAAGAATCTCTGAGGAGATTATCCAGCTTAGACCCTCTTTAACCTTCCTGCTACATGCTCAGTAACTATGTGAAAAGGTGGAGACCTCAGTTCAGGCCACCCTGTCCATTGTGTCCATGAGAGTTTCTGATTCTCAATTGCTGCTGGGGAAACTTTATGACACATCTGATGAAACATTGTTGGCAGTAGGGATCAATGACAGGATGATTGCTGCCAAAAGGGTGAACGAGGTTTTGAGTTGTAATTCTGCTGCAATTATGTGCCAGGAGCTCCTAGATGTGGTAAAGGAAGGAGTAAAGGATATGAAGAAACACATTGAAGACTTGGTGCAAATGGGACTTCCTTCTCCTTTTCCTGATAGCAACACAGTACTAATGGTTGATGAAATCAAGCCTCTATTGCTAGCCAGACAGAATGATCAATCAGTTTTCCAGGGCTTAACAGATGCCTCATCCGTATCAGAAGTGGAAGCTGTTTTGATTCCTATGGCCCAGCTTGATTTCTAGTTGAAAGCAGTAGTCCACATTTTGCAAAGTTTCTCGCATAAGGATATGATCAACCTGGATTTGGCCTTCCAGGACTTGCAAAATAAACAAGGTTTATCTGATGCTGAGTGGTCTGTATATCAGACGGCTTTGCAGAATTTGTAAGTTTTGGCTGTATAGATACATTTTTGGGATTCTTTTTGAGCAGGCTCAAAAGTCCTCGAGGTCGCCAAGAACTGTAGAGTAAAATACTCTACATTTTGAATTTTGAGTTTAAGCTATGTGGGTCCAGTTTTGTTTCTGAGTACTTCAGTTTTGATTCAAGGGTTTTCGACACACAGCGCGGGTGCGAGGGTTTTCCATTTTTGAAAATTTTTCCTAAGTCCCAGAGTTCAGCGGAAGTCACCAAGTGTCAGTACCCGGGACACATTATATAGTTGCTTAAGGTGCCTCGGATGGAGCCACGCGTCCCTTTTGAGTCCCTGCGGAAACCACCAAGTGTCAGCATCCGAGGATCCATTTTTTTTTAAGTTTCAAAGCCTTGTTACAAAGAAGTCTGGTAGGCCCCTTTTTAAGTTTCTCCCGGTGCAGCGGAAACCACCACGTGTCAGCAGCTGTGATAGTTTCTAAAGTTTCCTAAAGCAGCCGCTGAGAGTGCCACGTATCTTTTGCAGTAAGGCGGAAGCCGCCAGGTGTCGGCACCCGTTCAAGTTTCGTCAAAGTTTCAAACGTTCCTGTTGAAGGTTTCTTATAATGTAGCGGGCCCCTTTTTAGAGTTTTGGTGAGCACGGAAGGTGCCAAGTGGCAGAAGCGGAGGGTGTTTCTAAAGTTTCCTAAAGTAACACAGGAGTTGCCGTGTGTCCCATAAGGTTTCTACGGAAAGCTCCAAGTGTCGTCTTCCACAGGTTCCTTTTGTTTTCAGCGCTAAGTAAAAGAAGTATGGTGGACCCCGCTAATATTCCTGTAACTTCAGCGGAGTGTGCCATCTGTCACCATCCGCATGATCTTTATAAGTCCGTAATGTTTCTATAAAGTTTCTTGGAGTTGCGCGGAGGGCACCAAGTGGCAACGTCCGCAGAGGTTTTGTTAAAGTTTCAAAAGTTTCTCAGACTACAGTGGAAGCCGCTAAGTGTCATCTTCCGCAAGACCCTCTAAAGTTTCTCAAAGAGCAGCGGAAGCCACCACGTCCACAGTTTCTCATGTAAGCGGAAGGCGCCACCTGTTCCTTTTTCTTTTTTGAGGCTGCTCAGGCGCAGACTGTATGGTGGGTCCCATTTTTAATATTTCTTGAGTTTCAAAGTTCGGCGGACCGTGACAGGTGGCGGAGCCCGAGCATCCTTAGTATAAGCCACAGTAAAGACTTAGAATAAAGCAGAAAACACCATGTGTTTTTGGAAGGGCCGCGAACGCTGCCAAGTGTCAGATTCTGGTATTTCCTAAGGAAGAAGCAGTTCTTAAGTAAGTCATGCGGAAGATGCCAAGTGTTTGTTTCTTATTGATCTGGAAAGATGAAGGAGTTTCAAGAAAGAGGCGCGTATGAATGCCGGCTATTTCAAGGGTTTATAGTCGCAAAGACAATCAGAAAGCTACCACGCGTCCCTCCCCGATTCAAGTATGTGGGGATACATGTATCTATTGCAGCCAATGAATTTGCAGAGTGGCTAACCGTTTCTGATTCGAAGGAGATCCTCTATCAGATACTTTCAGTTAACTGCCAGTTCGGTTAGGCTGTTGAGATTTGATCATGCGGGTAATCTTTGGGCCAATTGCATGCTATAAGTACGGGTTCAGATCACCGTGCAAAAGGATTGGAGATATAGAGATTTTCTGCATCACAGATTGTTAGAGAAGTTTGAGGATCTTTTGTAGTGGCCAGTAATATCATTTTCCTTTGTTCTGTTTTCTTGATTCAGAAAGTTTGTATAACTGTGCATGATTCTGTGCCTTTTATGTAACTTGAACATTAATAAAAACAGAGTTCTGTGCCTTGCTGATATTTTCTGTGTTATGACAAAGCATTCTGTTTTGTGAGCCTTTGATTCTATTTGTCTTTAATCTGTTACATTGATCATGCATTTTTGCTCTTTAATGTGACTGAATCTTAAAATAGTTTCACTGTACTTAAGTGTTGAGATACAAAATCATATTCAGGCGCATCGCCATAATTTTAGTTTCCTGTTTTAGTTACATTTGCGATTCTGTTTCATTCTCCCTTTTTTCCCAAACACTTTTGAGATAAAGAAGAGCCAGCTTCTTTAAAATCTGGAGGTCACTTTGAAAAGCATTCCCACATTTCAGAGTTTCCCATGTTGGTGTTGGAAACAATGCAATTCTGAACATCAACACTTAAAAAGAACTTGTTTGCTTTATTTGCTTGTTTGGCTTGCTTGTTTGTTTATGTGTTACATTAGTTAGATCCCTAAGCTAATAATAAAAGTATCCTCTCCCTTTGCCTATCAAATGGATCTTGGGTGTAACACAACTTGTTATTATCTCTAGAGAGGCTTGCCTTGGTGGGAAAAGAGGTACTCACCCCAAGGGAACGACTTCAAGTGGTACTTTCGTTTGGTTTGCTATATAAAAAAGGATAAGGCGAAAGCCAAGTCTAACTAGTATTAGCACTTACCGTACAGTGCTAGTTTGAAAGGAGGCATACCTTGTGTATATGAGACTCCTAGTAAGACTAGTTAAAGATTTAAGTAGCTTGTTGGACGCTCGTAACAGGTCGATCCCCCAAATCATCACTAGAAACCACTTGTTGCAGAGGCAAAAAACATTTTTGCTTGTTGGTGCAGGAGGTCAGACCTCCAAAGCCACCCTATATGTACTATTCATTGTAGAGACAAAAAATCCCTCAGTTCATAAGATCTCCGGATCTTCGGGGTAAGAGATTTGGTGTGCCTGTGTTGTGGTGGGGGAGCCAGTGTCACCAATATCTCTAGCTGTCCGCTTTGTCTCAGTATATGGAGTAATCCAAGTAGGGACTCAGCAAGTAGTATCCACTTTCCAGCCTAGGTTGTACATGCTTACAAGTGTCTTCAAATTTGCCAAGACGCGTGAAAAATTTTGGGCTAATCTAGGCCCTCATTTAGACTTTTACTCTAATTTTGTATCAGAGTCATCCAAAACATCAACCATTGTGTCTTTGTTGTGTGTTCTCTTGCTAATCACCTATCAAAAACAAGATATTGTCACTAAAAATCACCTTTGCACAGTCTACAGTTGCTTTTGAATCATATCCAGTCGCCTTTGAATGACAAAAACTCACCTCTAAGTCATCTTGAAATAACCTCTAATCATCATATAGAACACTTTTGAGTTATCCTGTGTCACCTTTGCATCATATATAGTTGCCTTTGAGTTGCAAAAAATCACCTTTGATCAATAGAATCATGCCTTTGGATTATCCTAAGTCGCTTTTGAGCTATCCTAACTCGTCTCTAGTTGGTACAATCTCGCCTCTAGCAATCTAAATGTATCTCTCCATTTATCTAGTCCAAAACATCATTCCAATCAGTCCTTAGCCTTGTCATCAGTTTACCAGACCGTACACTGATCATCTACAGCCAACACACATCTTATTTAGCCTGATCACATCATATTTTGGACTTTTTGAGCCCTTGCATCCTCTTGAGACTCTAAAATAGCCATCAACATCAATCAATCAATCAAATCAACATCATCCTTTGGCTTTGGTCACTATTCATCTTTT
The DNA here is from genome assembly GCA_027924645.1 of Cunninghamia lanceolata. Classification (NCBI taxonomy): domain Eukaryota; kingdom Viridiplantae; phylum Streptophyta; class Pinopsida; order Cupressales; family Cupressaceae; genus Cunninghamia; species Cunninghamia lanceolata. Next base: position 3,706,553 of record BSBN01000760.1, read on the forward strand.
GATCATATCACAACAATCTTTTCCAGCTTAAGAGAGTGGTTCCTTTTGAGTTGGGCTATATCACCATCATCAATCAATTTTGTCTACCCTTGAGTTCATAAGTCTATCTCTTGGGAGATAATTTTATCCAATCAAACTAATCCAAATCAATCCAACCAATCAAACAATCAATCATCAATCAAACCATCCTATCCAAATCAATCAACAATCTAATCAATCCAATCAATTGATCAAGCCAACCATCAATTAATTAAACCAATCAATCAAACAACCAATCAATCCAAGAGTCTCAACTTTGTCAGACAAGTCCAAAAATCTCATCCATCATCAACTAATGCCTCAAACTAGGATTCAATATAAGGAGGCCATGGAGGCTAACCTAAAAGAATTTCAATCTATGCCTCTTAAGGATGCCTCAAAATTCATGACTAGAATGGATGCAAATATCTTTGTACCCACAAGCTATACCATCGAACCTTCATCATCAACTCAAGTACCACAATATCATCGCAAACCTTCATCATCAACACAACCACCATCATATCATCAATCTACCTATGAAGAATCTCAAGATGATCTAGAGGAGCTAGAAGATGTTGAAACTTTATAAAATGTCAATAAGCTCTTAAAGACTGATCTCGATAGATTTTTCTTACAATTAGCTCAAGGAGGAGTCAAATTGCCAAGTGACTTTGACATATCCAAAATCTAAATACAAGATCCAATCAATGATACTGTTGTTGCTAGGGAAACCCATAAGGCTATTACTACCATGTCCACCAAACCCACAACATCTACACACAACATTCAAACACCACCTTTGACTAATCAATCCACCCATCCACTCCATACATCCTCTACATCTACGACAACGAGCCAACCAAATGCTCCCACATCAATAGAGCCTTTGTTAACACCATCTTACATGACCAACCCGCATGTGTCACAAGTACCTCACCTCTCTAATCAAAGTGGGCCACATGTTGACTCATCTTATCTCAATTCTACATCACCATATCCCACTTCTTCCCATATCAACCAACATTCATATCAATCTATACCCCAAGATCTTTTATCTACATATCCCACCATTTCACCTTACCACAAAATTCATTCACAAGATCATCAAGTGCCTTCGCAACAAGAACATGTGAGCCTAAGTGTGCAACAAGACCAACCATCCTTAAGTCCTCATGCTACCTTTGACAATGGAGATACCAATCTAGATTATGTATCCTATGAGTACCCTCCATCATTATCCACTAAAATGTCAATCCACAAGCCTACTAGTCCTATACCAACACCATCATGTACTCCCAATCCTAATTCATTGGTCCATCAACCTTCTAATCCATCGATCCCTTCATTACCTTTGCCCTCATGTTCCTCCAATCTTCCACAAAAGGATTCTTGGGAGATAACCCTACAACAATTGGTCCAAGCACAATTACTTGAGCTACCCTTGATAAACCATCCAATCCAAAGCCTAATATGTCCAATCCCATTATCCCTCCATCTAATCAAAATCCTAATCCTAAGCCTACAACACCATCCACCCTTATTATCCATCCATTATATTGTCCATCCACCCATACACTTATGAAGGATGTGATCCATTGGCTATTAGCAAGGAATCAACCATCTCCATGTCATCAAACACATATCCTTAAGCCTATCAAAGAACTTCCAAATGCCATGTCCAATCCTACAACCCCTTCATGTAGTTCACAACCTCTCAAGTCTATTGAAGAGTCTCCCACCATGAGTCCAAGTTGAGAGGCATTGTACCCTCATGTTGGTGATGGTCAAGAGCTTATCAAGCCTATCCAAGAGTCTCTCACTTCCACTTCCATTCAATAAAACTAAGAGTTGTGTCAAGAGCTTAATCTAAAGCATGTGGAAACATCAAGGCCTTATTCCAATCAAGATCAAATCCCTTCCATTCAACTTATCCACAACCTATACCTTCTTTATGATCAAGATATTATCCATGATGAAGAAGCTATCCATGAGCACCTTGATCTTATCCATAATCCTATACCTATCCATGAGCAAGATATCCAAATTGCTCCAATCCATCCTCCATCTAGCCCTATCCATAATTCCAAAACATCTACTTCCTTTGATGAGACACTTGGCTCCCAAGTACACATAGATGATCAAACCAATAGCTTGGATCTTAATGAGCATAATGATCATCAAGTTCCTAATGATCCATTGTCATCCACTATCGACCATTTTACAAATCCATCATCATTTTCTATTAGTCTTACCACTCTCATCCATGAATGTTCTTCCTTATGGGAACAACAACCATTGTCTACTACCTCATCTTCTCCATCCAATAATAAGTTTAAGTCTAGTTCCCAAAGCACACCAAGTCCCATTGTCCATCGCATACTCCAAAATATGAACTACCAAGGTAAAGGCTTAGGCCTTCATGAACAACATATTTTGGAGCTGTAAAGGGTTAAAATTTAGATAATTGGTTTTTGATAGTTTTGTGTATATCCTCCTTTCACCCTAATACATTCAAGGACTTTGGGTCAAGTGACAATTCACTATCAGGCCCTTGGTCACTTAGGAATGTAGGGAAGATTAGATTAGGATGATTCGATTTCCAATTATGCTTAATTATTCTCAATTATACATCAAAACCCTAATTATGTAAATACGGAAGCAAACAGACAAATTACTAAAAATGTTGCGACAGGAAGATGTAAAATGACAGATAAATGTGCACCTATTTTCCAAGTTCGGGAAGCAGAACAATCATGGACTAATAAGTGGGCACCCTAGTCCAATGCCCTAATTTTTTTTGGGATCTAGGAACTTGATCTACGACTTGTTCCTGTTGTCACAGAGATTTTTCCGTTGCGAGATCCGAAGGACTAATAAGTAGGCACCCAAGTCCAGGGTCCTATTTTCAACTCTGATCTACAAATCTGACACTCTGCAACACTCTCTTGCAACTCCACTTTTCTTGCTTCTTCAACCTATAACCTACAATCACATAAAAATGGGGAGGGGTTGTGGTATTTAGAGGCTTGCCTCAATCAAGCCCCGAAGAGACATTCAAGTCTTTCGAACACCATTGTCAGATAGAGATTGCATTCCCTTGTGAGGCAGAGGAAAACACCAAATGATAAATGCTCAAAAACACAAATGATATCACCTTGTAGTGAAGATCTCATGGAAGGAAGAAGCTCTTCATGCCATGAGGAGATGGATGCTCAAATCTGCAAATACAAACACATAAACAACACAAATCTACTCTTGCTACACAATGAATGCCTTGAATCACTTTCAAAATACCAATGCTCATGAATCTTCCATCTAATGTCTATCTAGTTTACAAATGAATGCCTAAACATGCTTATATATGCAACTACAAACACTCCCGCCAAGAATTTCATAATTCAAACTTACTGTGTCGGCATAGGACCTAAGTAATGGTCACAAGCCAACACTTAAAATTTGGGCCTAACCCAAAATAGGGCAAGACTAGGGCGCGGGTGCCCAAGTCCTCCCTCCCTATTTTGGTCAGGGATTAGTTCAAGGGATCCCCCTAGGTCCCATTTATCATGAAACTTAGGGTTCATTTTATCGGGGTGTCAAAATATGATGCAAGATGTCCTAAATGCATATGAAAGACCCAGGAGCTAAACCTTATGAGGGAAAAGCCCCCAAGGGGACATTTTTCGATGTTACATTTAGCCCCCACTTTAATGTATGTATAAACACAAGGCCAATACATGCATTAAAGTATGGTCACTAAACATAGAAAACACGCCAAGCATGGAGAAGACATGCCAAACACATTGAAGAGAATGAGAAGCATGCAAAACATGGAGAAGACAGTTATAGTCACGCAAAATAAGGAGAACACAGGAGATGCATAGAAGACAATTAATGCATAGAAGACAATTAATGCATAGAAGACATGAATGATTTATTTTCTTTTCTTTTTTCTTATATATATTTGAAATGTAGATGCAAGTACAAGGAAAGTAAACACACCTCCCATAATGCAGGTAGCACTCATCACATTGGTCTTTAAACTACATATATGGGGCACAACACAAGACACACCAAACCTCCCAAAATGTAGGAAGCATTCATCGTACGGGTCTTTAGACTACATATGGGGCAACAGACATGCCAAACACACACACTTTGAAGACACAGAGAAAACACGGTAGACAAACGATGGAGTGTTCCTATTTCTAGGCTCATCACCATCTCAGGCACATTATAGGCACACACCGACGATTGGGCTTCACCACAACAATCGACGAAGACATGCTTAAGGGTTGAGTTAGTCACAGAACTGTTCCCCGCCTCCCAATGAGGAGTTTTTGAAAATGACAGGATGGGCACTCTCTGCGAGAGATACACCACCCCTGCCTCCATAGAGGGCTTAAGATAATTGATTGATTGATTGATTAATTGCAAACAAACTCAGAGTGCAAGAAGTACTCATCACACTAGTCTTTAAACTGCACCTGAGGACAAGCACATTGCTAACATCTACAATAGATAGCTTACCTTATATATGCCCCCACCTTAAGGTGGTTGATATCAGGTATTGATATCAAGCATGTTAAGGTAGGAAGAAAACACACAAGGGAACACAGACTCTCACAAAGCCCATGCCCCCTGGAGGTGACATGTACTTTATGATCACCAAATGTTCCCACAAACACATCCCTGTAAGAAAAGTGTTAGTGTCCATATAATCATGATAAACAACAACATCAATGCATATGATCAATCACACCAAGAGCCAAGGTTATACTACAAATTTAGAGATTGAGGATAACCATGGGGCTATATCATGAAAATCTCATAACCGAGTGTCACCAAGGCAAGATTCAAAGACCAACAAAGTGCACGGAGCAATAGTATTGTTATGTTTTGTAAGTGAGATAAAAACATCATCAAAATCACTTCGCAGGAAGCACAGAGTGCTTCTACTAGCCAAGCGTCAGATAAGATATACAACCCCATCGTCATATTAGGAACTCAGTCCAATTTTTTATTTCTTGCTAAAGGGACTCTAGGTCCGCATCAATATAAATGTTTTTTGTCATCTACCTACTAGATATAAACACTAGAGGAAGGGAAACAATAAATAAGAGAGGAGAAACAAGTGTCGTAGGGACATTCACGTAGGAGGGTGCCCCGAATTCACCAACCACAATGCTATATCTGTAAGACACAACACACAACAATGAAATCAGAGAGAGAGGCAATATAGAAGAATGATGATACAAATAGAAGGTCACAACAAAGGCGGTCTCCTAATATCCTGGACCTTACAAGAGAATCAATGGTCATCCCAGGAGGCCTAAACAACACATAACACATCACAGGGGAAGCACATCACGAGAGAGATAAAGGGTTAGAAATACTTACTTGGTAGGATCTTTGTATCAAATTTTTGAACTTGCGAACCTCTTGGAGAGGTACTCGATCATGTTTAGTGCAAAGTTTGAGTGGTTCTTATGAAAGTCTTATTTATTATCATATGATACTTGTTTCTTAAATCCTTGTGTAAATGTGACCTTTTGTTGCTTATGAGGAGGAGAACCACTATTATCTCCAACTGTTGATAGTCGTCTTACTCTTTTCCAATTTTTAGCGAGTTTTCTTTTGTTGAAGCCGTCTAACATAGTAACAAGAATCGTCTTGTACCATCTCACTCATCTGTATCAGTTGTTCTACTTGTTTTTCCAATGCATTTTGGTTATCTCCCAATCCTAATAAGGATAACAGAGGAGGAACCTCAGTATAAATCCCATTTCTTCATGGATGAGGTGGGTTATCCAACTTTTCCTTATCTACTTCAATCATACCCACAATATTATCATATTATAAGTAATCATCATCATCAATTACTTCCACTAAACCATGTTCCAACATATTGTTATCAGTGTGTAAATTCTAATTCAGCGGAGCAATCGACTTGTTTCCGTTATCATTCACACCTGATACCTGTATAACATTCAAATCAATGAGGTCTTGTATTTCATGTTTAAGATGCATACATCGTTCAGTATCATGTCCTTGTGTCCGATGGAATTGACAAAAGGCATTAGCATCAAAGTAAGGTCCTTGTGCTCTACTAGGATCGACAGGCTTAATTGGGGGAAGCTTCAGAAGGTTATTACTCACAGCTTGATTCATGATAGAATGATAAGACTCATATATTGGAGTAAACTTTCTTGGTTGATATGATGCCTTCTTTGGATTAGTGATAGCAAACACATTAGAAAAGTTATTCGTATTTGGTCCATTAATCCTGATGAAACACCTACTGTTATTTCTCTTAAAGTTGTTTTGCGATGATCCACCCATGGATTGACCAACCTGAGCCGATGAGTTGTGATTTTCATACTGACTAGATGAAAGTTGATAATCATGAAGGGTGGTGCATAAATGTTGAAAGAAGTTATACTACATCAAGAGGATCATATCGTGGATGTTAGGTTGTAGATTTGTAATAAACACCTTATGAACATCCTCATCTTTCATCTAATATTGAATTTGCGCATATAAAGCTTGATATCGACTAATAAACTTAGTTAACTTCTCTTTCAGACCTTGTTTGCAATTAACTAAATCAATTAACGAGACTTGAGATCTAATGTTTGCTTGAAAATGTTGTCAAAATTGATCAACCAACTGCGAAAAGGGATGTATTGAATTTGGAGGTAGAGAGAAAAACCATTCTAAAGTGGTATCTTTGAGAGATCGTGGGAAAATTTTTGCTAGCAAGTCTTCTTCAAAGTACAAATCACTACACATAGCTATGAATGCTGCCACATGAGTATTAGGATCACCTTTTCCACCATATTTTTCAAAGTGAGGGGTCTCAAACCTCTCAGGCATAGGACTTCTCAAAATTGCATAGGATAGGGGATTACGGGCATGATATGTTGGTATATTAGGTTGTGAAGAATTTGTCAAATTTATTATCTTTTGTTGTAAAGCAGTCATGCCTTGCAAAAGTTGGTTTAGGATGGCATCATCGGGAGATGCGGTTTGCTATGAGTAATTGGAACCAAAGTGAGGAGATGATTGAGCCTAAGATGTGATAGGTGGAGGCTGTGAATAGGTCAATGGTGGTTGGACATAATGGTAGGTGGCAGGTGGTTGAGAATAACTATATGTAATGGGAGGTTGAGAATAAGTGGGATGAAGAGGTGGTTGAGAGCAATTATTCATAGAAAAGGTCCCCTTAGAAACCAAATTCTGATAATTAAATCCCACATCCTTGTAATTAGTGCCATTAGATACTCCAATACTAGTGGTAGCATTACAAGCATTTGCATCAGTTGTTAAGATCATTGATGTAAAGATAGATATTCCCGTAGTCAGTATAGGTACCGATACTTGTGTATGAGATGGTGATAGAGTGTTATTTATTACTTTTACACATTCAGTCACTGGCATAATGTTGGTTTGTATAATATGTGCTAAACCATGGATTGCATTAACACCATCTTGTCCTTCTTTTATCAATTCTCTTACATGGTGAATCACAGGTATAGCTTCTTCAGCTATTCTCTCAGTTTGCACATATTCTTGGAATTCATCTAGGTCTTTATCAAGTTTATCTATTTTCTCATCAGATACATGTCATTTCACCTCAATAGTATCATCAACATCATGAAAAGTTTGCTCTTCCATTGTACTTGTGATAGGTGTAATATCTTGTAGCATTTGTGTCTCTCCTTTTGTAAAGAAGGTGTTCAATGTACCCACTTCTTCAAGAGCACTAGATCCCATGTGTCGTATGCTTCTTCTTAAAGGAATGTTTCTCTTAGGGTAGTGAGTTATGAGACTCATGCAATAATATGCATAAACTTTAGGTGTAAGATATGTTTAAATGCTTGATTTTTTGTACTTTTTTAATGCAAATGTATGAAAGAAAAGGTGTTGTAAAGATTTTAATCAGGGGAAGAAAATACTATGTCTATTTTCAGTCCAATAAATAAATAAAACTCTTTACAACACATTTTTTATGCAAATCTAAGATGATGACAAGTTAAAACCTATTGAAAATGCCCTAAAATATGCAATTTTTCACAATTTTTCAATCCCAAGACCTAATGAAAGGGGTGATGTAATGAATTTTATGAGGTGAAGCAAATAATAGCAATGATATCAGTTACCTACAATCATAAAATCTTTTACAACACGCTTGGAGTGCAATTTAGGTCAAACCCTAGGGCAAATATAGAAAAAATGTGTAAGTTTTCACCAAATTTTCAATACAAGGGCCCGATAAAAAGGTGTTGTAAAGAATTTTAGGAGGGGAAGCAGATAATATCCCTAACAATAGCCATTTAATCTAAAAATATTCTTTACAACATGCCTATAGTGCAAATCTAGAGAGTCGATAAGGCCAAATCTAGTGAAAATCAAGGTTTTTCAAGCCCTAGTTTTGAGATCTTGATGCAAAATGCTATATGAATGTCTTGCAGTCTGATTTATGATGAAAATTAGTTCTCCTCATATCTGAAAATGATTTTCAAACTCTAAAATGCAAAATGCAAGTGCAAACCTAAGGAAAAATCAATGAAAATGCTAGTTTTTTTTTTGGTTAAAATTTTCTATGTAAAAATGCAAATTTTTGAGATCTAAATACAAATTTACACTAAAATGCAACACTACAGCCAAATGAAAATTTGAATGAGTGTCTAAGATCAGTAGAAAAATCTGAAACAAGATTTTACCTACAAACCCTAGTTTTTAAAATTACTAGGTTATATGCAAAATGCAAAATTTCTAACAAAACCCTAGCAATTTTATGATGAAAATGCAATACAATTGATTGAATTTTTGTAATTTTCAGCAATTTATATCAGATATAATGCAAAAATTAGAAATTTGATGAAATTCAAATTAATTAATGCAACATGCAAACCCTAGAATGCAATTTTTTTTAAATTTTACAATTTTTTTGTAATTTTTCCAATGTAATAAGATGAATGATGATATGAATGAATAAAATCAATGCAAATCTGAATCAAAATAATCAGCAAGGTGCAAACAAGTCCAACAACACGGGTTCACCAAAATGTAAAGAGTTAAAATTTGGATAATTGGTTTTTGATAGTTGTGTATATCCTCCTTTCACCCTAATACATTCAAAGACTTTGGGTCGAGTGACGATGCACTATCAGGCCCTTGGTCACTTAGGAATGTAGGGAATATTAGATTAGGATGATTTGATTGCCAATTATGCTCAGTTGTGCTCAATTATACATCAAAACCCTAAAATATGTAAATACGAAAGCAAACGGACAAATTACTGAAAATGTTGCGACGAGAGGTGTAAAATGATAGATAAATGTGCACATGTTTTTAAAGTTCAAGAAGCAGAATAGTCAGGGACTAATGTGCGGGCACCCTAGTCCAATGCCCTGATTTTTGTCAGGATTTGGAAACTTGATCTACAACCTGTTCCTATTGTCACAGAGATTTTTCTGTTGCGAGATCTGGAGGACAAATGAGCAGGCGCTCGAGTCTAGGGTCCTATTTTCAACTCTAAATCTGTGAATCTGACACTTTGCAACACTCTCTTGTAACTCCACTTTTCCTACTTCTTCAACCTATAACCTGCAATCACGAAAAAATGGGGAGGGGTTGTGGTGTTTAGAGGCTTGCCTCAGTCAAGCCCCAAAGAGACATTCAAGTCTTCTAAACACCATTGTCAGATAGAGAGTGCATGCCCTTGTGAGGTAGAGGCAAAAACCAAATGATAAATGCTCAAAAACACAAAAGATGTCACCTTGTAGTGAAGATCTCATGGAAGGAAGAAGCTCTTCATGCCATGAGGAGATGGATGCTCAAATCTGCAAATACAAACACATAAACAACACAAATATGCTCTTGCTACACAATGAATGCCTTGAATCACTTTCAAAATGCCAATGCTCATGAATCTTCCATCTAATGTCCATCTAGTTTACAAATGAATGCCTAAACATGCTTATATATGCAACTACAAACACTCCCGCCAAGAATTTCATAATTCAAGCTTACCGTGTCGGCATAGGACCTAAGTAACGGTCACAAGCCGACACTTAAAATTTGGGCCTAACCCAAAATAGGGCAGAACTAGGGCGTGGGTGCCCAAGTCCTCCCTCCCTGTTTTGGTCACGGATTAGTTTAAGGGTTCCCCCTAGGTCCCATTTATCATGAAACTTAGAGTTTATTTCATCGGGGTGTCAAAATATGATGCAAGATGTCCTAAATGCAGATGAAAGACCTGGGAGCTAAACCTTATGAGGGAAAAGCCCCCAAGGGGGCATTTTTTGGTGTTATAGGAGTCAATCCATGTCAAGGTTCCTCCACACTCATATGGCCTTGGATACACTCCCCAAGGTAAACAATCTAAAGATGTTGGTAATTCCTCCATGCATCGTAAGTCCAACATTTTCCATCACAAACCACATCATATACCCAAAACATATGTTGCCATTCCACCTCCACCATCCTACAAATGTCAAAAGCATGTGACTATACACCTTCCACCATCCAATTTACCTCTGTTACTCCCAACTCCTAATTTCCCTCCATCAACTTTACCTCCATTCCTTCCAACTCCTACTATCCCTCCATCCACTTTGCCTCCACTTCTACCAATGCCTAATTATCCACTTATCCATAAGTCCCCTAAAAATCCTAATCATGACCAACAAATGTATACATTGTCTAAATATGAAGCTTCCACTCATTCCACCAAACCCATGGGATTCAAAAGTAAAAATTTGGATGCCTCTACCTATAAAGCCAAACATCCTAAGGATCATCATGCCTTGGGACATAAATGCAAAAAGTTAAAGAAAAATACATCTAAAAGGATATCCTTCACAAGAAAAGTCCAAAAATAAAATGGTTTGGGTCCCTTAGAAAAAATCAAGTCAAATGGAGCATCCACATCTCAAAAATCTCAACCATCCCCTTCCATTCAAAAATTCCAAAAATCCCACAAGCAAAATAAAAATCATAAAAATACTAAGTCTATGTGGGTACCTAAGTTACTACGTCACCCATCTCCTAAGCAAACATTGTCATTGCTTCCTACACCACCTTCCCATCAAAAGATTTAATGTTTATCTTGGTGTGTACAACCGTTGGTCATGATTCCATTCTCACATACCTCCATCTCCCCATCCTCCATCCACTATCCTACATATCTCCCCAATCACCTTCCTCTGGTTCATGCTTTTGCATAAGTCTTTCATCCATCTTTACATAAGTCCTACATAATCCACATCATAATCCACTTTATAATTCTCTATCTACCTACTCTATCTCCCTTTCATGCAATCCCCTACCAACATCTTTGAGCATAATGACATTTGACATGGTCCATGCGATGGCATCCCTCTCTAGTGGGACAATATCACTCTTCAATGGAACTAGATGCTTGAGTCCCTCATATCTATATCCACCTATCCCATCCAAATACCCCATTAAAAAAAAAGTAAAGAGAAATCCCTTCGTCCAACAGTGAAAACCACCCTTGGTGGCGCCTTGGATAAGTACCATGATGAAAACCTAGCAAACAGGCGTCATGTGTAGGTTGATCTTCTATGTCACTTACACTTGGGGGCACATTGTCTCATCCAACCTATCATTTTCCATCCTATCATATCCTACCATTTCCATACTATTCTATCTTACCATCCTTGTCCATACACATATCTATCCTATTGAGTCCATTCATCTTCCCTTCCTTTTTTGATATTGATAAAGATATGGGGGCAAAATGTTGAAATATGCTTTGGGTATCTCTTGACATACCTCATCCTTTCCATCCGATCCTATTATTCTCCTATTTTCATAGGCTTTGTCATGAAAAATCCTAAACATTACACGAAGAGTGGGGAATATTATTCTTATGCGACATAGTCTTTGAGATCACATCCTTACTCTCTTATGCATACGTCCATTCCATTCCACTATAGCATATCCTTGTATCTATCCATTTATCATGAGCTTTCCATTCCATGGCCTATCCTCTTATCCCTCCATCTATCATGAGCCTGCCATCACAATTACTAATTGCCCATCCTTTTATCCATCCAATCCTACCTCCATCCTTGCACCTAGACTTGGTTTCCCCTTGTCATTGGTATCTAGCACAAAGGCTACCCCAATTGTAATCCATTGGCATTTTCCAAAACATTTAAAAAACCAAAAAAATCAAAACATTTCAAAAATCCAAAAAAATTAAAACATTTCAAAAATACAAAAAAAATCAAATATCCAACAAAAATCCAAGCAATAAAATCAATTCATCAAATGAATTCATCACATCAAACTCAAATCAAATCACTCCATCTAACCAATCCATCAAGTCCATCAAAATCAATTCATCAACTCATTCCAATCATCACAAATAAATCCAAGCAATGATCTAAATGCAAGTCATCCTTAATCAATACCAATCAAGTCAATCAATCTTGTCAAATTATTCAATCACATCCTTGGTCTTGATCCTAATCTTGTTGTAAACAAAATCAATCAATCAATCATCATCATCAATGGGATATATCATTCCCCCATCCTTGTGTTGATCTAGGGATATATCACTCCCCACAATGACAACACTGTCATCATCAATCAATCAATTAATCATTGGTTTACAGCTTGACAGGGGCAATACCTTGTTTGTTTTTGAATCATTTGTGCATGCTTGCTTGCTTGTGTGTGTTATCATTTTATCTTGCATTTGTATTAAATTTGTAGCTTTCCAGCTAATATTCATGTAGAACTAGCTCTATCATCTATTTAGTCTTTGTTTACCATCTTATCTATCCCATAATAAACTCCATCCATCCCCTAATAAACTCTACCCATTGCATAATAAATCTATTTATCCATAATAAGACCACTCCCTTTTTTCACCTCCATACTTTACTCCTATCATGGTTTGGAAATTGTTGGAGTTGAAGTGTCATTCTATTCCATCATCTATCTAGAGCTAGGTCACCTAATCCATCACCTTCCATAATAAGTCCTTCCCACACTAGGCGCACTTGCTTGAGCTTAGCCTTTGGAGTGGATATTTAAAGCATCATCACCTAATATCCAATCAACATCTCATATCATCAAACAATCAACCAATCTCATCGATCCATAATCTTGTCAATCCATCAACCTTCATCATTACATCATAAGAACTACTATCATCTCTATCGTTAAGTGCCTTGATCCCATGGATACATGGTATGTAGGCAGTCTAGAATACAAAGGAAGTATCCAGACTCAGGCACAGGCAATACACCTCTTCCATCTTTCTTGCTTCATCCAACCTTCACCCATCATCATTTTCATCCATCTCATATTTTTCAATCATCTATCTCCCACATCATCAATAAACACCTAGAACTACATATCATCACTTTCATCATCATCATATTGTGCTTTGATCTCGTTGATACAGGGTATGTAGGTAGTCTAGAATATGAAGGAAGTATCTAGTATGCAAGTATAAACGAGTCATTCTTCCATCTTCCATACTTTGACTAACTCAAGCAGAAAGCAAACTATGCATGTCTCGATAGCTCAAGCACTCATCAAATCAGAGGCAAACAAAGACATCTATCCGTATGCCTTTAGCCAACATTTGTTATATCAATCCAACATCTCAGCCTTCAACAGGATATATCTTTCCTCACAACAAGACGCTATCCAATCTATCCAAGAGCACTCTCTTTTGGCAAGAGAACATGATGGTTGTGTCATTATTTTCTTTTTGATTTATCTTTTGTCTCATTCTAATACCTAGTCAAGACTGTCTTGGTTTCTCATATCTTGGTATGTTGCGATAAGTATGGAATGGGGCATAGTCATTTTCTTTCATATGTTGTGTTTGTGGGATGATCTTATTCTCCTACTATGCCTAATGGTATCTTGTACGTGTTGGGATTAGCATCTTGCATATCAATATCTTTTGCATCTGAGGACCTAAAAAGCCTTTTATGCACTAAGACTATTCTATGCTAAGACTATTTCTCATACATATAACTAACAAGTTTTCATTATGTTTAGTGGAAATAAGTTCACACCGTTTGCTTGCAAAGTCAAAGTCCATCTCGGAACAGCTAATATTCATATCTTGTGTATGTTGGATCAACATCTTGACCTCATATGATAGACAAGGTTGTATTATGTTGTATGCATTGGATACATCATCACCCTCATCTTTATACCTTGGTGTATAATATCCATATGCTATATCAAACATAAGGATTGCGATCTCTAAATTTGTGTGCAACCGTTGCCAAGTAGTTGTATCTATTATACATCATCCATCCATTTATCCTGCAATAAAATTCATAGCTCTCACAAGCATTGATCAATCAGATTTCATTTACTTTTCTTCTATTCATCATCATTCATGTCTTCACTATCTTCATCCTACAAAAACAAGTGTGTTAGACATACATCATCCTATATCATTATCATATATCATCATATCAATATACTTGCATAACATAGAGTCATCATCGATCCATTAACATAAGCATATAGTTCATCATAATTATTGCATTATCAAATCATAATTATATCCATTTATCATGTATGTATTTACCATATACATGTCATAAGCATGAAAAACATAAAACTATACATATCAACATCATACGTGTGCACCCACAATCATGATATCATATATCACTATCAAAATCCATAATATATATATGCATATGGGTCAATACATAAGTGTCTCATCATGTACAAAATGAATCGATATATACAAAGTGGCTATCAAAGAGCCATCAAAATACATACATCGGCTCATAGGCCTTAAAAGATATACATGATACAAACGATAATATACTGTACAATAACCAAGCTATTCCTGGTGTCTTGGGTGGGTGGTACTCCTTGATGAAGCCTCTCCCCGATCTACACCCTGAGATCCTCCTACACCTGGCTATAGGTGTGGTCCCATAACTGATGGTCCAGATCTCATTGATCTTCCAGTCCTCCTTCAGGCTGATCTGCTCCTGAAGCTCGGCTGTCACTGGTCCACAGGAACTACACCATAATATAGACCCCTATAATACTCAACCTCCCCCTGTGCTATCCCTAGCCCACCCTGTACATGCATGAGATTGCTCACCAAAAATACCCATGTCTGATCCATCCACAAGGCCGCTCTAGCTACATCTCGCTTAGTTGTAACACCCTATAACCTTTGTGTTGTTGCATCCTTCTATGCAGTTAGTCGAACCACTGTCCCATCATCTGGCATTGCATGTCCCTATGGTGGTTGTGCCTGTAAAGCCTGCACCTAGTCTCAAACATGTCTCAACTTGACCAAGGCTCTGTCTATGTCCTACCTCATCTATTTGAAGCGAGCCTCCAGTTGAATCCTCCTACCCATCTTGTTCTGCAGCTACAGCCACAAATGAGTCTCCTATGTCTCTACCTATTGTCCCCCTCCCCATCCACCTCTAACCACAAGTTGTTGTTGCTAGGGAGCCTGTCCCTGAACCTATCCATGTCTTTGTCCCTAAGCCTATCCTGGCTATAATACAACCTGAACCCGAGGAGGTTGCCTCTGCCCCCTCACCCTAGCAGTAAGTAGTCGATGTACTACTACATCTCCCACCTCCCCAGGTATCGTCAACTGACTTGGTTGGTGTAGCATCCAGTATGCATCATACTCTAGTGTAGTACCTAGATCTGCTAGTCCAAGGATCTAGTCCCAAGCCACTGGCTATAAACCATGAACCTCTACCAATGTTGTTTCCACAACAATTTACGGACCCCAAATAGGGATCTCTCGCCATGTCTGCCCAAAAATCACATCCCCTACTAGCTCGGGCTAGGGCAAACCAAACTGACGGAGCACTCTCTATGGAAGATAGCACTCTATGATGTAGATACCTCTTCCAAACAAATACCTAGGCTGGTGAGCATACACCATCTACTTTGCATCATCCTCCCAACTCTCACAATTGTGTCAGGGTCTCCAAATGAAAGTGTCAAGGTCATCTAGTGTCCTCCTCCAGTATACAGGTGCATTAAGCTTCCTGTAGGTAATAGCTCTACCATATATATGTACAAATGGATCTCTAACCTCCCTCTGTCGTGTCACAACTGGCCTAGTCACTGCAATATGCTCATAAGCCCACACATACAGAAGTGTAACTTCAACAGACATACTCAAACTAAACATATATGTGTAGTCATGCAGATAATGATAAAGCTAACCTGGTACAGAAGGACCCCATGCATATCTGATTCCATAGGTGAACATGCCCTCCATGATTGTACCCCATCCTACAAGGAATCCACGAGCTCGTCTATCAGGCACAAGAAATTGAATAATTGCCACCACTAACCGCTACAATCAGGTACAAAGTCTCCTCATCCTCCACATCCCGATCTCGAGATCCTCCACTCTGATACTAGGTGTCATGAATAATCTCCTAAATACATCAGGACCCCGCTCTAGATCATAATCTACTCAATCCCCATAAATTGGTATCCTCAATATATGCCACACATCCTTTAGTGTGACGGTGGCCTCTCCAGTCGGTAGAAAGAATGAATTGTGCTCGCTATACTAATGTTCTACCAATGTTGTCATTAATGTCATATGAGCTTGTACAAGAGTGATCCACGCTGCAAACCATAGACCAATGACCTCCAAAAATAGGTTCACCTCCGCATCTAAATCTGCTGACAAGGCCAAATCCTCTAGATGTATCTCCCTCCACAATAACAATGGTAACACAACCTGCAGTCATTAATCAGATTGAGCATTACTTATCAATTTGGACCCACTTTGCTAAAACCCTAAGTTTCCCTATGATTACCCAAAAGTGACTTCATATTCCATAGGTGACTTTCTGTCAGCCATAGGTGATTTCAAAAACCATAGGCGATCATCTATTCCCCATATGCGACTCAAGTGACCAAAGGCACATTTCTGTCCATCAAAACTAACCTTTTTAGCCATATGCGCACAACAAACCTAAAACCCTAGTAATTTGACCAATTGCGACCTCTAAAACCATATGTGACCAAACTGTGCCCATATGTGACTTGAGCTACCAAATGCAACCTAGCATTGACCATATGCACATCGCCTACCCTAATGTGCCTTTGGTCGTACACTTGAATTAATGACACTTATGGACCTATTAATGACGCCTATAGAGCAAGTG
The DNA here is from genome assembly GCA_027924645.1 of Cunninghamia lanceolata. Taxonomy (NCBI): domain Eukaryota; kingdom Viridiplantae; phylum Streptophyta; class Pinopsida; order Cupressales; family Cupressaceae; genus Cunninghamia; species Cunninghamia lanceolata. Next base: position 3,723,763 of record BSBN01000760.1, read on the forward strand.
TTCGATACATACCAGTGCGGGAGCTCCTGCTGGTCATCCATGTGTCCTCACCTTCTCCGCTCGATGATCTAATCATGGAATCACCATCCTGATGCTATGGAAAGCTCTGAAGCACTAGAAAATTAAAAGAGCTCTAGAATTCTAAATCACAAATGATGCAAATGCATAGAAATGGACCCTTGGACCTATATTTATAGATCCAAAACCCTAATTTATTCTAATCCAAACCCTAATTTATTCTAATCCAAAACCTAATTCTTCTCTTCCATCCCTAGTTTACCCCACCCAAACCCTAATTCTTCATGTCAACCTAGTTTATCCTTGTTTTATCATCTAATCGCGAGTCAACCTAGTCTTTTCCCAGTAGCCTAGTTTTGCTCTCGAGGGGGCATCACCTGCTAGTTTCACTAGGGCATAGCTTGTTTACCTTATGTATCAGTCATATCTTCTTTGAAATAATGTCCTAAAGTACATTGTCTCAAAGAGGGGTAAAATGTAGACACCCAAAACTGACCCTTCCACCATTTATCGATTTGTCGCATTATTCACCATTGCATATGTCAATTTTGTCTAGCACACTTGTATCAATTATATATTTTCTTTTAAATCACTCCCTTCTGTCATTAATTAAATAAATTATATTTATTTAATTAATTTCATCTATTTTTCTTATCTTTATTCTTCTATTTTCTATCTATAATTAAATAATCTAAAAGTTGATTATTTAATTATCCCATTATTCTTCTAAAATTAAATAAATTTTCTAAATTATTTAATTTGATCCTTTTAAATAAATAAAATTAATATTTTATTTATTTATCTTCTCATCATGCATATAAATTAAATAAATTTATTTATTTAATCTATATTTATTCTTCCAATTTTCTAAATTTAGCTTTTTGCTCCATCATATCTTATCATTTCCCTCTTTTATCACTTTCTTCTATGTGTACAAGTTAGCCTTGTCCATAGTATGTCAAAATTAAATACAAAAAAATGATTTAATTGGTTTAAAAATCAATTATCCGTGTCATCCAACTCTTAAAATAGAAAAGCATTCTATTTTTAAGAAAATCAATCTTTATCTTTATCAACAAGCTAACTAAATCATTTAATAAAATCTTTCTCTATGGACACATGTCTTGTACACATTCATCCATGCCTCTTGAATTATCTCAACCGATCATATAGCCAATTTTTCTCCACCATTGGTCAATCTTAGTTGAGAGCTATATATACACCCTCTCATTTCATTTCAACATACACAATCTCTTTAGCGTCCAGATTATCATCTTATGAATATCATATCCATTGAACATCCATCAAGAACTTTGAGCATATCATCTATCATCATGGCATCTTTAGCAACTATGGTTTTTCACTATTGAGAAGAAATCCACGTTCAACCAAAGAATCAATACAAGCTAGGTGACATTGTTCTTTGATTTGCTTTCATTTTGTGTCATTTAGATGGATTTCTTGAAGGTGGTAGGATTGGGTTTTGATTGTAATACTTGATCTTATTAACCTAATTTTTCCTGCTCACACACTTACTTCTATCTGTCACAACAGGTTCCTTACATTCTTTCCAAGGTTTTGTACAATCAAGATCTCCCTCATACATGTTCTTCAATTCTTCAAATCCTAGCACTTCAACTCTCATCTCTGTCAGCAAGTTCCTTCTCCTACTCAATGCATCTGCAACTTTGTTTAATTTCCCACTCCTATGCTTTAATACAAAAGTGTAAGTCTGCATGAACTCTACCCATCTCATATGTCTCTGATTCAACTTTCCTTGACTGTTCAAATATTGCAAAGCTTGATGATCTGTATACAACACAAACTCCTTAGGCAACAAATAATGTCGCCACTTCTTCAAGGCTTGAAGTATGGCATAGAACTCCTGATCATTAACTGAATATCTTCTTCTTGCACCATTCAACTTCTCACTGAAATATGCTACAAGTCTACCTTCTTGACTTAACACTGCTCCAATTGTATTTCCACTTGCATCACAATCTACTTGAAATACCTTGTTGAAATCTGGTAATGCCAATAATGGTTGCTCCGTCACTTTCTACTTCAACAATTCAAAATTCTTATCTGCTCCCGATGTACACTTAAAGTCTTTTCTGTCACCTCTCATTATCTTTGTCATAGGGTTACATACTAAACTAAAAATTTTGATAAATTTCTGGTAGAAACTAGCTAATCCATGAAATGATCTGACTTCTCCAATGCTCTCAGGTGTAGACCATTCAATAATTTCTCTAACTTTCTTAGGGTCCATCCTCAATCCTTCTGCAGAAATTACAAATCCCGAGTATACCAATTTTTCCTTCATGAAACTACACTTCTTGATGTTTATCAATAATTTCTCTTCTCTCAACCTCTGCAATACTTGTCTCAGGTGCCACAAATGTTCTTCCTTTGTCTTACTAAAAATCAGAATATCATCCAAATATACAAATACAAACTTACCTACGAATTTCTTCAAAACTTCATTCATCATTCTCATGAAAGTACTCGATGCATTTGTCAATCCAAAAGGCATCACTAACCACTCATACAGTCCTTCATTTGTTTTAAAAGCAGTTTTCCATTCATCTCCTTCTCTGATTCTGATCTGATGGTATCCACTCTTCAAGTATATCTTTGTAAAATATTTTGCCCCACTCAAACAATCCATAATATCATCCATCCTAGGCAATGGAAATCTATACTTAACTATGATCTTGGTGATTGCTCTAGAGTCTTTACACATTCTCCATTATCCATCCTTCTTTGGTGCTAATAATGTAGGTACTGTACAAGGGCTCAAGCTTTCTCTGATCAAACCTTTCATCAACAATTCTTGTATCGATCTATTCAATTCTTCATTCTCTGTCAGTGTCATTCTGTGTGCTACTTTGTTAGGTAAACTAGCTCCAAGAATAAGATCCATGTGATGACTGATAGTCCTGATTGGTGGCAATCCTTTAGGTACATTATTTGAAAGATGTCTTCATACTCTGTTAGCAATTCAGTTATCTCCTCTGGTTGTGATTCTTCAGTCTCTCTCCTTAGGTTTTCAAGCTTCTTGGGAATCAAAGCATAACACATATTCTCAGGTCTCAAACCATCCAGAAATTTCCTTCCATCTACCGAACAGATTCTAGCATTCCCACATACTTCACTCTTAGGTTCATCTTCCAAAGGAATCAAAGTAATTCTCTTTCCATTTCATGTTATAGTGTAGGTATTCTTTCTCCCATCATGTATAGCTTTTCTATCATACTACCATGGTCTACCCAACAATATATGACATACATCCTTAGGCATAGTATCACACACAACTTCATCATGATAAGATCCAATATGAAATTTTACCAAACATTGCTCACTCACCAGTACCTTATGATCATCCTAAATCCATTCTATCTGATATAGCTTAGGGTGTTTCAATCTTTCCAACTTCAGCTTAGTCACCATCTCTTCTATAATCAAATTATCTGAACTACCACTATCAATTACAACCTTACAACATTTACCTCCTGATTTGTATCTAACCCGGAACAAGCTTTTCCTCTGTAGTGGTTCCTCATTTGTCTCTGCTTGAAATAGTTCTCTCCTCATGACTAGTGATTCTCCTTTCTTAGGTTTACCAACTAAACTAGGTGATCCAACAGGTTCTTCCACATAGGCTGCTCTTCCACTATTCTCTGTCTTCTTGCTTGTACTTCCCTAATGGCATTCAAATGCTCTATGTCCTTCATCTCCACACTTAAAACAAGTTCCTCTGAATGTTCTCCTATCAGGTCCTCTTCCATCTCTTTTGCATCCTTCACTTTGGTATGAATTAGGTTTTTCTCTGTGGTAGAAAGTTTTGTCATCTCTCCGGTATGAACTGTTATCTCTATCTTCCTTCTTGAATGTGCTATCTTGTCTATTTTTCTCTGCAAATGATCTTTCTCCTCCAGAAAATGTTCTACCTCTTTGAAATTTACCTCCTCTACCTCTTTGTCTTTGCTCATGCTTCTTGTTCAACTTTTTGGGCAAACTGATATGCTTCTTCCAATGTTCTCATTCTTACCAAACTCAATTCTTCTTGAATGTTCAATCTCAGTCCATTGATGTATCTTGCCACTTTTTCTTTGTTTGCTTCACTATGTCCTATCCATATGATCATCTTATGAAATTCTTCAGTGTACTCCTTCACAGATTTCTCCTTTTGTCTCAAGTTCTGCAATCTCTTCAACAGTTCCAATTCATAGTTAGCAGGTATAAACTAATTCTTCAATTTGTCACCATTCTATCCCATTTTATGATCTTTTCTTTTCCTCTTCTATTTCTAAACTAAACTTCTTTCCACCAAATAGCAGCATGTCCTTTCAACTTAGTCTTTGCAAATTTCAACTTCTCTGGATCTTTAATTTCTTCATAATCAAAGTACATTCTTCTAGGTCATTTATCCAATCAATCAACTCCTCAAGAGTATAGTTCTGTACATCCACTCTAGGTCTTTTCCCAATCTTAAAAATAGCTTGCAACATATTTACTTAATCTTATTCTTCTTCTTATAGGGTTTCTTCATTTTGATTAGCAGATTGAAATTCTTCATCATCGTCACTTTCAACATTAGGTTGAGGTGTTAGTCCTCTTCTTCAATCTTCTTCAACATCGTCCAAGTGATCTCGCATCATCTTCATCATTTCCATCATCTCATCCATTCTTCCATCCATAGTACTAATAGTAGGTATTCTCCTCAGCGACATCTCTTCCTCGGATCAAGTGTAACTGCCACAAATTTGGCGATCGGGCTACAAGGTGACAACTGCCTCACAATCGATGATTGGTTGACAACATAGGTACTCTACCTTGGGTTCGGCAATATGTTCATAGAAAGATCTTATGGAATGCCTTTGCAAACTTTGCTCACTTCACTCTCAAGGGATTCAAACTTTTCTCTGATACCACTTGGTGCAGTCACGGTTAGGAGGGTCCACAAGGTGAACAGTCCAGACCGTGCAGCAAGACTAAACACAATGGAAGCAACTCAATTATAGAATGTAAATGTGAATTCAGTCATTCAATATATCATAGATTCAAAATACAAACATGTCGGCAACATGCGAGCTTATAGATTAGGGCTCATAGGCCTGATTCTCCAGTTACAAGATATGCGCAAGATATGGCTTTGAAGCGCCTTACAGAAGAAAATCTAACTTACCAACTATCTATCACTGATGGACTACTTTCCTATGCATCTATTACATGAATACATATCACCTCCAAATCACAAGATTTCTCCACGTTGGCCAAATAGATTACAAACTCCAATGAAAGGGGTGTAATGTGTGTACATGGATAGGTTGGCCCAAAACATATGGAATTCCTCCACAAGTGAATGAATCAATGTGTGGATCACAAGGAAGGTCGGCCATTTACCAAAGTACCTTGAATGATGTGTCATTTAGCTCCACAAGTTGTGAAAGTGCTCCACAAGTCTTCTCCTTTAGCTGATTGTCTGAGATTATCTGAATGCTCTGCTCTAAGAAAATAATCAATCTTCTGATAGCGATATCTTTCCAGAAACTGATCCAAATGATCTAAATTTTGGATATGATGTACATGAAGATGTCTAGATGCTGAGTCTAGCTCCACAAGGTCTAAAATGAAACTATGGCAGAATATGGACCAAAATATAGAAATTGCTACTGACTGAATTAACTATACTGAACTGGGAAAATGAAAGAAACAAAATGAAATGTAAATATTTTTGGTTGATGCAAGATTGCTCTTGAACCAGGGATGCTCCTGCATCACATATGATCAAGGATTGGAAGCCTAGAGATCCCTATGAGAATCTTTCTCTTAGCTAATTACTTTAGATTCTCTTTATATCTGATATAATAGATTTCTTATGATACTTAGCACTTTTATCATTTACACTTTTGACATGGATCTAACACTCCTTTTCTTTACACTTGGTGATGTAGGCAATCTAAATAGGTGGAGGGACTTGATTAGGATCACGGTGATGGACACACTTCTTGTCACCATGGGGAGGAGGGATTAGCTACTAGTGGATTTACACCTACCCCTATTTGTTGGCTAACACTTAGATGTATTTTCTCTTGTCCACCATGCTAGTGTGGAGAAGGTAGCCCAACAAAGAAAGATTCAAACATTGGAGAGGGAAACTAGGATTTTAAGGGGTCTAACGGGAGTTAGAAGTAGCTCTAGGAATTCTATGCCTTCTCATTCATGATTCAAGACACCTGCACATTCTTCAACATAGAAACATAGAGAGAGGACTCCCACTTGATCAAACTCAATGGAGAGTGGTAGGTGCTGGAGGATTCAAAACCCTATATAGTTAGGGGCCCAAGAGTGACCAAATACACTCTTCTTTTTTTAACTTGCAAATATTTTGCCCTACCCCCTTGCATGGTGAGATTCTTATGGATGTTTACAATCATTTGATTCACAATTTTATCTCCCATAAGGAGCTTTGTATATAGACCTTGCTTATAGATATATGATATTTCAATTATTGAGATTAGTGTGGATCTATATCTTATTATAGTTGATTTTATTCGCATTGCTTTGCCCTTTTGTGCACATGTGGTTAGATTAGAGTTTGTGTTTTGATTATTTATGGAACTCATATCATACATGTATGCGTACATGCTCTTTTTTTTATACTTTATAGTTTTATGATGTATGTGTAATGTATGTATGCATGGATCACAGACATGTATGGACACACTTAGACTAGCATGATGGTTTTGTATAGTTATTGCTTTGACACAAATGGTTTTATTATGGCATGATTTTATTTATTACATAATACAAATACAACATGGAAACTATGATTTCTCTTTATGGGATTTTTATTTATGGGATTGTAAATTGATTAGAATAGGACTACTTACTACACTTCTAAGATATATGATTAAGGGAATTAGGTGGGAACACGGAAAACAATGGAAGTGAAAATTAATTTTTAGAAGCTAAAGATTGATCATAATCTAAATTGACTATTAGTTTAACACTAGAGATCAATAGGTAACAAGATTCATAGATATCTCCTAGACTTAGATCTAAGATAGCCAATACGTCAAGTTAAAGGTATAAGGAGGTGTCTTCAAAAAGGGTGGCATTTCAAAGGTAAGAAAGAATATTGGTTGTTTCACCTAACTTGTGTGTGTATGTGTTTTGTTTATCTACTCTTTTCCTAATGGATGCCACCCTCGTAGCTTCAATTGGGGTCTATAATTCAAGGGTATGAACATTACACAATACTATTTTAATAGATTTTCCTTTTGTTTTTTAATCAATTGAAGTATTGGACCCCCTTAACCTAATCACACACTACTAGGAAGAAACAAGGGCTCAAAACTAAAGGTTAGGCAAGGTAAGGCATTATATGTAACCCAATATGTACAAGATAGATTCTAAGACTTCCTCCTTGTTGAGGAGAATTAGGGAAAACTTGTATGTTAGCTTCTAGAGGATACTATAGGCTTGAGTACTTATGTATAGAATTAAGAACTAATGGTCTCTAAAAATAGGATTAATTTAAAACTTTAGATTGATTCATTTTAATTTTTAGGAGTGTGAGGGAATGAGTGGTACCTTGTGGTTTGGGAATCTCATGACCTAGTGAGAGAAACCTATATACTAGCAAGTTTAAGATGCCTACTAAAATAAAAATTGAAAAAGAGCAACCATGAAACAAGGTGAGGCATAGTGGAGAGAATACAATGCAAATTTATTTTAAATTAGGGTATTTTTTCTTATATATGTAGTATTTCATAAGGTGGAAAATATTGATTGTTCGCCAAACTCTTCATCTTCTATAGTGTAGAATAAGTAAGTGTTGTTGCCAACATTTTCCTTAACTAGATACAAACCTTTCCAATCTTTATGAAACTTCCTCTAGTTCTTGTGCCTTTTATTCTTTATACTTCCTTTCCTGAGTACTAGTTCTCTAATTCTAAATAGTTGAGTAGAGTATTTCCCTCAAGTCTAATTGAGCTTGCTTCTAAGGGTTTAGGTCTCAAAACATGTGCTACTGATATAGGCCTAGCTATGGAATGTAGTCTGATAAGGAGTTCACAAAACAAAGGATCATTTAACAATTTGAATTCATGTCCTAGGTATATTCAAACATCATCTTGATCCTTGATGGATTGTATAAACTAATGAGGTTCATAAGGGGTTTGAGGTTATTCTTGCTCCTCAAGGAGGACATAGATGATAGTCATCCTCCTATTTGGTTTAGGATGGAGATCCATGGAATAGTTTTCATATTTTTTAGGCAACTCTAGAATTCTTGGATTGTCATTATGATAGTTAATGGACTACATTCTTTTGTTAGAATTCCCTTAGATTTGTTTCATCTTCATCAAGAATTTTTTTTATTATTTCAAACTGAACCTAAGATATCTCCCAAACTTCATTAGATCCCATTGAGCTATTAGGTGAGGACCTTCCTTTTGGGAAGTGTTTTTCACTTGTAATTTCAAGGGCACTTTAGTGTTATTTGTGGACACATTATCAGGTGAAATTGTGATCATCACCTTCTTCAGAATCTATTGCTAAGGTGGTGCTCTAGAACCTTCATCTGATTATCATTTTGGATAGAGTCTCATTCATCTATGGGCTTGGATGGATTCTTGTTCTCAATCCAAAAATGAGCTTGATCTATTTCCTAAGGTCTCTCACTCAATGTCAACAAAGATTTTGGTATCTAGCCCTTAAGTGTTATCGGATATGTTATTATGCTTATCAAGACTTGTTGTGTGAGGGTTACCCACTTCATGAGAGGTAGATAAAAAATTTCATTTATCTCTAGGTCCATCAAGGTGTGTTTTCTTTGATCAATTGACATATCCTCTGCTTCATCTGTGAATATATTTGTGCCTAAGGATATGTTGATTACACAAACCTATTTCATTCCCTCAAATGGAAACTACAAGGGTTCATCCTTATATAATAATTACATTTTCTATGCAATGATCTTCATGGAGGCAATCATGACCTATTTAGAACTCTCTCCCTTTTCAAATTTTGTTGTTCCTTCCTCCTTTTTCAAGTTTGAGGGCTTATCTTTCTTTCTTAGTTATATGAAATTTACTATGTAGGTTTTGGTATTATGACTTTGTTTATGGCAAGTTCATAGTCTATCAATATTCCCACCTTCTTCTAAGTTGCATCAAATTTGAGCATGCTAAATGGTTTTGGATCTCCCTTTGCCATATAGACCTTCCCCAAATTAAGGAATTGCATCTCTTGGAACAAGGTAGAAGTGGTCACCTTCATCTTGTGGATCCAATGTCTCCCCAACAAAAAATTGTAACCCATATACTTGTCTATAATATATAATTTCATGGGGACCATTTTTAGTCCTAGGGAAACTAGGAGCATAATTTTATCGATGGTGGCCACCTTCAAGTTGTCATAGCCATGAAAGGTATCCCTACATGTAGTGATATTGGTATGGCCATATCCCATTCTCTCCAATAGGGAGAAGGGAATGATGGTGACCATGAACCTATCATCCATGAGTGACCTCTTAACACAAGCATCATAAATCCATACTTGTAGATATAGGGTGGGGTCTTATCTTCTAGTTAGCTTAACCTATGTAGGCATTTACTTGATGTCGAAGAAGAAACTAGGGTCATGTGTAACTCATCGTTGAGTGGGATCAGATCTAGGTCAACTTGGTTAATTTATTCTTCTGGGAGTGGAGTTGTATGGTTCAAATATTTCAATTTAATGGCATCTAGAAGGATTTCATGATATGACAAGGATTTTCTCAATAAGTTGATGAATGATATTTTTGTGAAAGTCTTTTTTAGATCCTCCACCAAGTTGTAAAGATTGATAATGTTGGAAGTGTCGTCAACTACGAAGACCACATGTCTGTAATACTCCACTTTTGGAGATAATTGAGGTTCATGGGTTTCATCATTTTGAATGGATTAAACTAATCCCAATATTTTGGTCTCTCCCCTTATCCCTAATTGAGGGGTGTAATCATTATAGGTGAGAGGTGATTGTTGATCTAGATATAGAGAGATTATGAGGATTGGGTTGATTCAAAGCATTATTATGGTGATGTGGTGTCAAGGGATTCTAGTAGATCTATAAATTGGAGTTTTGAGGGGTGATGGGCCCCTAGAGTCTATGGTTTGGGGTATGGTAGAGATGAAAAAACATGTCCATGAACAAGCATGTTCTTTAAGGAGTTTAGAAGTGAACTAATTATACCCTTAACATGTTTCTATATCATTCCCTCTTGTCTAATGAAGGAACAAAATTTATCAGGATCAAATTCCTGAGGACCTTGATATGGGTCGCATTGGTTGTATCAACTAGGTAACTAATATGTTTGGACTATTATCCCTTTCATTATAATTGCATCTTAGGGATGGTATATGGCATTGGCATTTGGATTCATCATATTTAAGTAGTTTTTACCTCCACCATAATTATTATTGATATCTTTGATTATTCTAATCATTCCTAGTTAGTGGAGTGTTTGTGACTCCATTTGTTGTGACACTTTAGTTATTTCTTAGGATCTTGGGCATCGATGGGTTATTACCATTATTAATATTATTATTTTTGTTGTTCATAATATTACTATTATTTTGGTTTCAAGTTGCCAACCTTCCATTGAAACCATATGCTTTCCTTCAACTATCAATGGCATCTTGGTAAATTTTTAGAGCACTCTCAACAACTTCTTTGTATGGTTTATAGGAGAGATTTTAGACCTCCTCCCAAATGTCTCTATTTAGGGCATACATGAAAAGATCAAAAAGTTCATATGTTTGGCACACTTTTTGAAGAGTAGAGCATTATCTTCACCTAGTTATGAAATGGGACATTGACTCATTCAAGTCTTGTTTGACAATAAGGAAATCTCCAATCCCATTTTTAACCAACTTATTCATGTCAAAGGTGGAAACAAACTCATGATAGATGCTTTAGGGAGCTAGTAATACCACTCTAAAATGATTTCCTCAAGAGTTTTTAGAAATATTCTACCAATGACATGATCCTAGTAGAGGATCTCCCTAATAGATATGGTATAGGCCTTGATGTCTGAATTTGTATCTCCTTCTCCCTTGAATTTAGAGAGTTCTAGGAGAGACTATGGTAGCATCACATTTCTAATCACACTATCTAGGAGTTCCTTTAGGTACATAAGATAAATCCCTAAAAGGGGTTGTGTACAAATGAAGGAACCCCCCAAACATGAGTCATGTGGTGAGAACCTAATGACCAACTGGAATCAATAAGGTAGGATTTGATTGTTACAATCCTAAAAGCATGGGGTAAATTTGGTAACTTGTGTTCACTGGTTGAAACCCTTGTGAAGGAAAATAATTCTATATGTGAATTTTCGGTATCTCACCAAGTTGATGTGTGTTTGTTGGGTTATAAGGAAATGGTGGAGGAGGCACAAAGGCCTCACTGCTCACATTACATGAGTAAAAGTTGACATACAGGGGCAATTAGGTTTCCCCTAGTTGAGTTCATATAGGACGATAGTGAGAGGATTATCCTAGGGCCATCATCTCAGTGATCTAGGTCTTACATTAACTTGTATATGAGCCAGTTGCTCTACACCTCTAGCTTCTAACATCCTGATTCACTAGACCAGTATGGTGATAAGAGCTCTTGGGTTCATTTTTCCTACCTAGTCTAAGTTTCATAACTTGACACCTTGGGGTGGATATTGTGAATTGTGGTGATGTAACTCATTGGGAGGGGAAGCAACTCCATTTGTGGTACTTTCAAGTTGTTCTTATTGTCATGTGTTTTGAAGGGAGTCTTGATCATTTTGATAGGCCATTTCTAAGGACACTCTAGCCACTTGGACATATGCCAAATCCCTCTCAAGGTTATCTACCTCATTGTCTATTTGAGTTGTCATTTCCCTATAGCTATGAAAGGTAGGATCTTTCCTATGAATTTCTAATCACACAAAGACCTATTGGGCTCTCAAATGATCAAGTCAAGGTTGGAGGGTGGTCCCTTGATGTTATCCCTAAGAGGGGTTGTCAAAGAATGTTTAGTCTTGGTTTACTTTCTCAATTTTTTTGCACTCTTAGTGGCCACTATCAAAGTCAATGTCCTCATAGTTATACTTGTTTGAAATAGGTACTATTAGGTTGGGAGGGACATACTTTTTGAAGGTAGGTGTTAGGGGTTCACCTGAATGGAATTTCCCTTGAGGTCTCACTAAAACTAATATATTCAAGGGTACCTTGGGTACTGTTATCCTATTTTGCCTTCTGGCCAAACAATCTAAGGATCCATGAAATCTCTAAGTGTTTCCCTCTTCCATCATAAAAATCTAATCTAAGAAAGCCTAAATGGAAGGATGTTTCCCTTTGAAATGCTAGAGAAAACCACCCAAAATGGCTAAGTCCCAAAAATCCTAAGTTTTCCTTGTGTTTTTTGGATTTTCAGATTTTCAGAGTTCGGAGTTCTTCCCTTTGCTCTGTCATCCTAACTGGCTCCGAACTCTACTTTTAAAATTTGGCTAAGTGTTTTCGGTGTCAGACTTTAGGGTTTCTCTCTTCCACATTCTCTTTTGGAAGGCCGAAGGCCAGAGGTCCACTTGCTGAAGCCCAACAAGTAAAAGCTCTATGTATGTCGAAGGTCAAAGTTTGGGCTTCTCGCCTTCCATCTTCCTCATCAAAGGTGTAAGGTGGAAGGCCTGAGGACCAACTCCCGATAGGCCATGTGGTGTATTCTTGTTCATTTCCACCATTCCACAGAGATTAATTTATTAAGGCAAAGGGTAAATGTGAAATCATGGAAAGCTGCCAAGTGGTAGTGACATCATCCTCAGGAAGGAAGGTTCGAGACCTGAGTTCCACTTCTTTTATTCAAAATATTCCTAAGTGTTTCAGGGGGTCAGACTTCGGTATTTTCTTCTTCTCTCTTCTTTTTTTTGGAAGGAGGAAGGCTGAAGGCCTAAACCCTGAACTCCATCGAACCTTTACAAAAATGGCTAAGTCTTAAAACTTGTGAGGCTCAGACTTTCTCTCTTCTTCCTTCTCTGGCAAGGTGTAAGGCTAAAGGCCCAAGGCCCAATCTCTACCAATTTCATAAAATTGACTAAGTGTTGTGGAGGCGGAGGCTAGGCTCTTCTTCTTTCCAAAGATAAATGTAATGGTGAAGGCCCGCCCCTCGAGGCCCAACGTTTCCTTTTCTTTTGGACTTTGGAGGATAGGGTTTCCTTCTTCACCTTTTTAAGCCCGATAGGTGGAAGACCGATCAGAGGAAACCCGATATGTCAGATCCTAACCTTTTTGCCTTCCAAAGGCATTTTCTACTATTCAAAATGTGACGGAACTACTCAGTGACCCTCCTAGTCACCATTAATGCTTCTTCAGAGCCTAATTTCTTATAGAATATGGATGCCTTGCTTCCCCATGCTACTGTAGTCCCTTTGCATTGAATTTCTTGTACTCATGGCATGGGTAGACCTCCTATTTCAGTGGATTTCATGGGCAGAGCCATGTGGGTACGCTCTAAGGACACATAATGGATTCATTACAGCATGGGCGACATCCCTTCCTTGTTGACTTCTCATTCCATGTTCATGGCTGCTATAGTGCGATGTGTAAAGCTATATATGCATGTGTAAAAGATGTATTTTAGGTTGGTTATCTATTCTTCTAGGCTGTTACGCTGGGCAAATTATTTGTTATTTTTAGACCTTGTAATGTACCTACAAAACCAACTAGATGTGATACATTGTGCTCTTTTCCTGAGCCTTTGATGTCCCTAGTTGATTGTTCACCAATGAATGTAGATGGTTATACTATGTATACTCTTCTGTAATAGATTTCTTCCCTTGTAATGGCTATTTAGCTTTCATGATCAATACAATTTCTGATATTTTTCCTCTCTTATGCTTTTGTTTTGTGTCTACTTGAAATCTGTAAGCTTATTCTAAGGATAATGTTGGGAATTAAGGTGTCTCAACCTTGGTAATTCCTTGCATTTATTATGATAATGTAATTTATTTCCTTAGCCTATGTTATAATTTGTTGCACATCTTGTTTTGTCATTTAGTGTGAAGTGGCACGATGAGTTGTCACTCCACTTGTAAGATGACTAGGATGGTCAACACACTCCATGTGGAGATAGGCGTCCCTTTTGTGTGGTAGAGGTTTTCTACCATGTATCGGCATCTTGACTAGTGTGTAAGTGAATCTTGATCGAAACGGTTATGACAAATTCCTATGACAAAATCTATGACATGTAAGAGTCAAAAATAGAAGGTTCTATGACAGGTGAAGACATGTGTCACAAGGCTTCTTGGAAGAAGGCATCTTTGGCTGCCCCAAGGAGGGTTATGACATGTTGTAAGAGAATATGCTATTTATAGCCTGTTTATGATAGATTCTCTTATAGCTGTAAGATATGTCAGTATGACAGAATCTATGACGATTGTAAGAGTTGTAAGAGCATCTGCCATTGTCCAACTTGGGAATAGGCAAACTCTTTGGGATGGGGTAACTTGACAAGTGTCAGGAACATCCTACAATGTTGGACAAGTGTCCATAGGCATGGGTTTTGGGCCATGAGGCCATGTTGGACGCCCATCTCAAGATAGAGCCATTTTTGCCTTGTATTTTATATATAAACAGGTGCTTTGGAGAGAAGATGTATTATGCGATTGATAGGTACTGTTATGCTGTCAGTTTGTCTCCAGATATGAGTGTTGAAGACTCCTAAGATCTTGCATTGCAAGTGTAGTGTAAACCATTTCAGTTTTGATAATACATTGTGTAGGTTTTGGAGTGTGGGGTTTTTCACTCGATAAGGGTTTTCCCCACGTATATCTTGTGTCTCTCACTTCTATCTCATTTCTATGTGTATGTGTATTGCTACAATATCTCCATTGTTGTTGTTAACATTCTATAATTGTAAAGGATAAAATGAAATTGCACTCTTCTCTCCTCTTTAGATTAGTGTAGGAAGCAATTTCCGCACACCAAGCTTCCTTTCAGTTGGTATCAGAGCCTAGCCAGTTTTGGTTCTAGCTGCTGGGTAGGGGTTTTTTGAGCTAATCTTAGGTTGAGTGGGAGTCTGTACAGAGTATTTTGTATCTTGTTGCAAGAAAGAGATGGCAACCACATCCGGAAGAGTAGAGGTGGAGAAGTTTAATGGCACAAATTTTGAGTTGTGGAAACTCAAGATGGAAGACCTACTTGTTGATCGTGACCTATGGGAAACCGTTGATGGAACAAAACCTACGACGATGTCACAAGATGATTGGGACCTCAAAGATCAAAAGGCTAAGGGTCTCATAAGACTCTATCTAGCTGACTCTATCCTATTGAATGTACATGAGGAGAACTGCGAAAGACCTTTGGAAGAAGTTACGATCTATTTATCAGGCCAAGTCCTTGGTGAACAAGCTCTTTCTTAAAAAGAAGTTGTTTTCTCTTAAAATGGAAGATAGAGGATCTGTTGTGGACCATATGAATGCTTTTAACATGCTTATTGCACAGTTGACATCCGTGGGTGTGAAAATGGAAGAGGAGGATCAATGTATGACCCTACTTTGTTCTTTGCCAGATTCATGGGATCATCTTGTCATGGCTATCAGAAGCACTACCACCACCTTCAAGATGGATGATGTAGTATCTTTGTTGTTATATGAAGAAGTGCAAAGAAAGACAACCGAGTCAGCCAACAATGCTCTTGCGGTTCATGGAAGACCCAAAGAGAAAGGGAAGAAGAAGGACAAGAAAGGTGAAAAGGGTAGATCCAAATCCCGTGGGAGATCCAAATCTCCTAGAAAGTCTAAGGCTCTCTGTTGGAACTATGGCAAATCTAGGCATTTTCAGAAGGAATGCAAAGAGGAAAAGAAAAAGAAAAAGAAGAATGCCCCAGATTTAGATTATGACAAGTCACAAGATGATGGTGATGCCTTCATCGCAGCCCTGGCAACCCATGCATCTGATGATGTGTGGTTGATAGATTTTGGTGCATCATTCCACATGACCTCACATTGAAGATGGTTCACGAAGTATGAAGATTTTGATGGTGGAAGAGTGTACCTAGGTGACGATTCTCATCTGAAGATTGTTGGTCATGGAAGAGTCTCAATCTGATTCCCTAATGGACGAGAGAAGGGGATCACTGGGTTTATGCACATCCCAGGCTTGGCATGGAACCTACTTTCTGTAAGTATGTTGAATGATGCAGGTGTGCAAGTTGTCTTTTCAAAGGATGGATGCAAGATGACTAGAGGATCTATGGTGCTTGCGAAGGGTACTCGGAGGGGTACTCTATTTCAACTAGAGGCATGCACTACATAGTGCAATAGTTCTTCTAACTTAAAGAAAAGAGCTGCAGTCACTTCATCCCCACCATCTAAATGAGCAGTGAAGAAATCTGTTGTAACATGTTCTGATGGTAGTGTACATGCTTTGGAAGTTAAACTTCCTGCTGAAAAGACTATGTTATGGCATTTAAGATATGGCCACATTGGTGAGAAGAGTCTTAGAACCCTGAAAATAAAAACCTCGTTGAGGGGTTAAATGATTGTAATCTTGAGTTTGACTTTTACGAACATTGTGTATATGGAAAGAAAAACCATGTTCAATTTTACTCTAGTTCTCACAAGTCTTTTGGTGTATTGGATCTTATTCATTCTGATGTGTTTGGTCCTGTTAATGTTCCTTCAATTTCCAAATCTGTATATTTTGTAACTTTCATAGATGATTACAGTAGAAGGACATGGGTTTATTTTATCAAAAGCAAGACTGAAGTCTTTAGTCAGTTTAAAGAGTTTAAAGCCTTTGCTAAAAATTAGACTAGTAAAAAGATTAAGTGTTTGAGAACTAATAACGGTGGTGAGTTTTGTTTGGCAAAGTTTGATAAGTTCTATAAAGAGCAAGGGATTTAAAGACATAAGACAACTCCATACACCCCACAGTAAAATGGAGTTATAGAGAGGATGAATAGGACACTGATAGAGAAGGCTAGGAGTATGCTTAGTTGTGCAAGCCTCGAACAAAAGTTTTGGGCTGAAGATGTAGCCACTTCTTGCTACCTGGTAAATAGGTCTCCTACTTTAGCTCTTATTGGTAAGACACCCATGGAGGTGTGGTCTGGTAAGAAGCCTTCAGTTAGACATCTTCATGTTTTTGGTTGTGAGGCATATGCACATGTGCCTAGGGAGAAATGGTCTAAATTAGAGAACAAGGCTATTAAGTGTATTTTCATTAGCTATGGTGTCGGTGTGAAAGGATACAAGCTTTGGGATCCTATGGCTGAAAAAGTGTTGTATAGCAGAAGTGTTATCTTCATAGAGCTAACACCTTCTTCCATTGTTCTACAACCAGAATAGATAGAAAAGAAAGAAGATATGTTTCAGTTTCCTTCTATTAGCTGTTGTTGTACCAAAAGATTGACCTATTAATGCCTGATACAACCACTTGACTTAACAAGCACGGGAGGCGGTTAAGACCTTGTTGCAAACCACCGCAATGCTTGTGCTGAACAAGAAGACCAAGGGCCACACCTTGCAACAATCTCCCTCCCAACGCAAGTGCGGGGTTTGAACCCATGACCTTGGCTCTGATACCAATTGTTAATAACTAAGAGGGGGGTGAATCAGTTATCTTAATTATTTTAGCTTTCTGAATTTCTTTATCAATTAGTGTAGCATCAAATCAAATAAGCAAACATAACCTTAAAAAGGAAATAACATCAATACACATGACACAATGATTTTGATGTGGAAACTCCTATTAGGGGAAAAATCATGGGGTGATTAACCCAAGAATGTATTCTCTGTTAGAAGAATAAGATAGTACAAAATGGCACTTGCCAATTAGGGATCACTGCCTGAGCACACTACTCACAAGAGGCTCATTGCCTACAATAGTTTATACAAGAAAACTAGATACTTGAACTGATGAGAAGCATCCACATATGCTAAGGTTTAGTTCCGGTTAAGCCCTAATATACTGATTTGCTGCACTTCATTCTTACTCTCCTTAGGTGCTGTTGTCTTGTTACATTCCAGACCTGTCTTACTATATTCACACTGCTCTTCTACTTTTCTTCACACCACATACTACTTCACATCCAAATCTATTTGGTATATATATCCGCTCAAAGGATTTCATCCTCTTTCTAGTTGGCATCCGAAATAGTCAATATTTTCCCAAACTCTAGTCTGTCGGCTGAATCCTTGCTTACCAAGTGATGTGAATCAAGGAGATACTTATAGAAGTCATCTAACATGTCAGTCAATCATGGATGATACCTTAAGAACCTTGATCACCATCAATATCTCATCTGGAATAATTCTGATGCTCTGTCGGTCAGTTCTTCCTCTGTCTACTCTACCAAACCAGACCCCAATACTTAGATGCTCATATCTCTTCACTCTTTCATCACTGGAGGCTCAATCCCTAGAATCTATTAGTCAAGGTATTCCTTTTGACTTCCCCAAGTCTGCACTTTACAAAGATACTTCCTATAAGAGATCCAGACCTGACTGTCAGACCTTGCTGCATGCTCTGTTCTTGCTTACCAGACCACAACACTTCTTCAATCTAACTTCCGGTATAGGCACACCATGTTCTGCAGATGGGTGGGATGAACTTTGTTGCCATCAATGACAACACTCATGAATCCATATAGTGTTTCTTGCCAACAATCTCCCCCTTTGGCATTGATGGCAACACTTAGTGAAAAATGACTGTCACACTATACTCCCCCTTGGCTGATGCTCTATTCTTATGTGCATTTTCTGGAGCTCCCCCTTAGCTGGATTCCTCATTTTTCACTACTCTTCACTCCTCCTTTGACATCAATGGCAAAGGGTGGGGTCCGCACACCAAAATTTCCAAAAATAATCTATACTTAGCCGCATAAAACATATATACATGTTTTACCTACATATACTGAAATATATCTAAAAAAGTGGTCTTTAGTTGTACCACTTCTGTCGTCCAACTCTTCTTCATCCTATCCAAAATTGAGATGTGACCACTCAACAAGAATGCAAAAGCTTCTGCCCTTTTTAGATCTATCGAATCACTGGTCCGGGCTACAGTCTGAGCATCACTTAGGGCCTCATGCATGGCCTCTAGCTTAGGGATAATGATCCCTCTAAGTTCACTCAACCTAATTATTCTATTTTTCTTCTCCTTCTCAAGTTTCTTAATTTCATTCAAGACTACAATAGTCTGACATTCTTGATTGATTACGGGAGATGAGAGAGGATCAAAACTTTGAGACAAACTTAGTAGTTTATCTTCTTGCTCTTTTACTTTCTTATCAACATATTTGGTCACTTTTGGCTAGGATAAACAAAATTTATAAATATTTCCTCCATCCCTGAGAGCATTTTCTAAACTCTTTACCCCAATATCCATAACTCTCCTGTCATTTGAGATTAGACCCTGTACTTCAGAGAATCTCTTATCCAAAAATTCTTTCCTGACTTTCTCTAAAGAATGAAAATGTGTATTAACAGAATTTACAAGAGACTTTAAATTACCAGATGTGGATGCTATAGGATCCTTTTGGAAGGATGGCATGATCTTTTCCAGTACACCAAATGTAGTTTCTATGAGTTCACAGTCTTGCATGTGAGACTTCAACATTTTTTCTTTTGCCTTTGCTTGAGTGAAGGAAGCTAGTTTCATGGTTTGGACCGGAAAGAGGGAATCAAAATTGAATAGACCTTGAAGCAATTCCAGGTCATCAAATTCCATCATTTCTTTGGTCAAGAACTCTTTGACTGCTTCTGCTGTGTCTCTTGCTAGAGACTCCCCTTCTGTAGCCTTACCACTATCATCTGTGACCTTCTCTATTGGAGTTTTCTCTCCTTCTGCAGCCTTGCTACTGTCATCTTCTTTCTCTTGTGCTTCTTGACTGATCTTCTCTTGTACTCTTTCTTTTTCTTTCAATCCAGAGTCTGTAGGGGAAACCAGAGGAGAGATGTTTGCTTGATCATGGACCTCTTCTTCTGGAGTAGAGGAATCTAAGTCCTTACCTTTTTGTTCACCTATCTCTTTTACCTCTTCTACCACTATCTTAGTAGATTCTTCTTTGTTATCCATTCCCGAGGGATCATCACTTAAATCCTCTACATCAGGAATATTGAATCTTTTATAGGCTTTCCGGAGGATTTCTTTTGTTTCTTTTGCCACTTTATCAGTTTCTCCAAGCACGAGTTGATTCATTCTAGCCTTACTCCGGAACTCATCCTTGCAATCTTTGAAGATCATATTCATTTTCTTCTGAGTGATTGAAGGAAAGAGCTGAATGGCTATTTGTTCTCGGATCTCAAGATCCTTTGCCCTAGCATTATTCTTTCTTATCTCTAATTCCTTCTCTAGGCTTTTGGGAATGAGAGATATGATTTCAATAAAAGCCTTATTGTATATGTTCAAGTACTTAACTGTGGCTTCCTCCAAGATCTTTCTATCTACATCATTGTATGCATCATAGAATTCTGTTATTGGTTGCAGGTTCCCATCCATAGTAACTACTTTTACTACATCATCTAAGGATAGAGTGGGCCTTTCAACAAATTCTTATGTTACTTCTTTAGTAGAGGGTTCACCAGATGTTTTCCTTTTCTTCTTTAGTTTCTTTACTTCCTCATTTGATTCTGTCTCTTCTTCATCCTTTTGGCTTGTGTAAGACCTTGTTGCCTTTTTCTTGGTTCTCTTCTCTCCTTTTCTAGATGATTTTTCTTCCACTTTTGATGCCTTTGAGCTCTTTGTAGTGGTAGGTGCAGAGGTCTTAGAGGATCTGGTCTGGAAGGGGACTTCCACCGGAGCACCTTCTTTCTCTACTTTTTCTTTTTCTTTCTCTACCCTTTCTGTCTTCTCTCTATTTGCATCAAGTGCCTCTTTTGAAATTCCATGCCTCTTGGCAAACTCTTCTACTTCCCTCCTCACTTTTCTTTTTATTTCTGGTTGTCTTAGTTCCACATGGATCTTCACACTTAATTCTTCAAAGGTTCCAAACCTTTCTGCTTTAGGATCCTTGGATTGACTGAGCATGTGTTGAACATGTAGCTCAACAATTTCTCATCTACTTCATACCCCATTGGCATGATCCAAACTATTCTTGGCTCTACTGCCTCCATTAGACATTGATCAATTTCTACCATAAAGCATACTGTATCTTTATACTTTTCAACTAAAGATTGGGGGATTCTCTCTCTTGCCTGCATCATGCTTTGAAAATTCTTGAAATAGCCCCAGAGTGTTGTATTATGTGCCTTGGCATCACCAAGCCCATGTATATAATCTATGATTTAGATGGCTACTGGTCTATCATTCTACCATACCCAACCACTGGATTCAGGAAGCTCATTCATGAAGTAGAAGAACAAGCATAGTATCAGCCCACCATACTTGAAGGAGTTCTTCTTGTCCTTCTTGATCTTTTGTAGGTTTTCATTTAGTTGGCCTAGAAGGAGTTCACAAAGATCATAATCTACATTTTTCCTTAACATTTCATAAGCAGTGTAAATTGCAGTTTCGGGTACTGAATTTTCCCTGCTAGAGTGATATATCTTATAACCGATGATCATGGAGGCAAACTTGACATCCAGATCAGTGATGTCTTCTATTGTCATTGATCTTTTGTCAAATTTTGATTTGGTAGCCTCACTCACAGTTTGATTCTTGATGGATTTGAGAACAGGAATCCCACCGGATGAGTGCAATCTGGTTACTGCCCTAATGGCATCCTTGGTTATCTTAAATGGCCTCATCTATTGCAAGTATGGGATAACCAGTGTTGTCATTGATGTCAACATACTCATGTTGCATTAATGAGAAGGATTGGATGAGGTGTGTGCTGAGGATATTGAGAAACTTAGTCTCAATCAAGAATAGTGAAGAACAGTGATGATAAGAAGGTAAAAGTCCTCAATAGGTTCAGGATCAGAGGATGTGGTTTATAGGGTTTGTAGATATAAGTCTCGAGATGCTCCAGTCAAGTTTTCAGAGGTCTGCATGAAGATCTGAGGAAGTTATGGTCGCTCAAGTAGAACCAGTTCTGGCAGGTGTTCAAAGGTGACAGAGTGCCACAGATAGGTCCGGTGAGATCAGAAAATTCATTATCCTATTCTATGGATTTTAGGAAGTGTTGAGGACATCCCTGTGAAGTATCAACTAGATTGGTTCATGGTTTGAAGGTACAGAAGAGCCTATTCTTTTGTGACAGTGATGACAGACTGTGTTCTTGAAGCTCCGGATGAAGGAAAGAAGAATTCCAGCAAGCTGATGAAGTGCGGATGTTCTTGGTGATTTAGGGAAGGTTATGATGATCGTTGGATCATGTCCAGTTCATGTTGGTGGTCCGCATTGAAGTTAGAGTTTGCATTTGAAGAATAACCACCAGATATTGGTGTTCTTCTTGAGACTAGCCGACCGGATGTATTACACATCTTGTGGATGTTCTTGTAGGTGTTTTCTGACTTAGATGATTGTTTCTAAGTCGATGCCTTGTATAAATAAGGGATTGTGAAGTCATTTTGAAGTGTGCCTTGTGGAGATGAGTGAGTGGTAGCGAAGATGAGAGTGAAAGGCAGAGCAGAAGTATTGAGCTTAATGGAACTGATTCAAGCATGGTGAAGATGCTATTCTCCAGTTCATGTATGTGATAATTATTTCTTTGTAGACAATGTGTCTCTTGTAAGCAGTGAGCCTCTTGTGAGCAGTGTGCTCAGGCAGTGAGCCCTAATTGGCATGTGCCATTTTGTTCTTTCTATTCTTCTAATAGAGAATACATTCTTGGGTTAATCACCCCGTGGTTTTTCCCTTAACCGGGTTTTCCACGTCAAAATCTTAGTGTCTCATGTGTTGATGAGTTTCTACTTTTTTATTTGAATGCATTATGTTTCATGTTTAATATACTGCTAATCACTAAAAGGATTTAAGTGTGTAAATTGGAGAAAGCTTTACACAACTGATTCACCCCCCCTCTCAGTTGTGTACTCTAAGTCTAACAATTGGTATCAGAGCTAAGTTCCTCTAAAAGGAGTTTAACCGCTTAAGGAGATCCAAGATGTCATCATACAAGAAGGATAGTCCGAAGTTTGATGGAACCAACTTTGCTCCTTGGAAAGGTCGCATGAAATGTCACTTACAGTGTATGGGAATGGCATAATGCTCCATGGTTACAAAAGCATATGTACCCCCACAGGGTGGTCCGACAACCCTAAATGAAATAACAGATGTTGAAAACAATCTGTGGACCAAAGAGGCCCTTCTAAGTGCATTATCTGACTTAGAGCTCTCAAATGTTATTAACCTACCAACTGCCTTTGAGATTTGGAATAAACTGAAACTTTTGCATGAAGGAGATCAGTATGTTAAATGTGCAAGGTTACAGAGTCTAAAAGGGAAATTTGAAAAATTGAAGATGAGAGATGATGAAAATATTACCACTTTTATGCCAAGAGTGAATGAGCTAGTTTGTGGAATTAGAAATGCTAGTGGAGTCTTGGATGAAAATGAGATTGTTGGCAAAATTCTCAAATCCCTTCCTATTTCTTATAAAATCAAAGCTGCTGCCATTGAAGAATTCAGAGCCCATACAACTGTCACAAGAGATCAATTGGCTAGGAAATTGGCTACATTTGAAATGATAGAGTTTGGAGATGACCCCCCTAAGACTGAATCTGCATTCAAAGTCAGTGCCTCTATTAAAGGTAAACAAAGGTTTGATCCGGGAGAGAATTCTTCAAGAAAATTGTCTTGGTATGAAAAAGTAAGAAAAGATCTGGAAGAAGAAGTAGAAACGGCCCAACTTGAAGCCCTTATTGCAAAGAGGCTATCAAGAGGATCCGATAAGTATGAAGGAAAATTACCCTTTAAGTGTTTTAACTGCAATAAGATTGGTCATTTTGCCTCAAGGTGTCCGGAAAGATTTTCAAGGCAAAATCCTAACAAGCCAAGGTTCCAAAAGAACTGTTACTATGTACATGAAGATGATGATAATAAAGGAGTAACAAATGATGAATCAGAGATAGGAAACCAATCCGGAAATGAATGGGTGTTTATTGCCATCAAGGAAGAAGATCCAATGTCCTTTGTATTTGTCAATCTTAAGAGTGTGGAAAGAGCTTTGGCTGCCCAAATTGAAGAGAAGGATGATTGGGTCATTGACAGTGGATTCTCTCACCATATGACAGGTGACAAAAATAAGTTTGTAGATTTGGAGAGGTATGAAGGAGGAGTGGTAAAGTTTGGTGACAATTCTGCTGGTAGAATCAGAGGAAGAGGAACTATTTCTTTTGATGGAAGAAACAAAACTGGTAATGTACTGTATGTTGAAGGTTTGAAGCATAATCTTCTCAGTGTTGGATAGTTGGTAGGCAAAGGCTATGATCTCTGATTCAAGGATGGAAAATGCAAAATCTTTGAAAGTTCTGGAACAGAGATTGCATCCAGTACTCAAACTAAAGGTAACATCTTCCATTTGGTTGGTACTGGTAAAAGATGCTTATTTGTTCAAGTTGATCAGAGTTGGTTATGACATAGAAGGATGTGTCATGTGAATTTTGATAATATCATCAAGATAAGCAATACTCAGGCTGTAAGAGATCTTCCAAAATTGGTGAAACCTACTAATAGCTTGTGCAAGGAATGTCAGTTGGGTAAGCTGAGCAGAGTCACATTCAAAAGCAAGGAACTGTCTTCTACCAGATTATTGGACTTAGTTCACACTGATCTTTGTGGTCCGGCAAGAACTAGGAGTAGTCAAGGTGACAGATACTTCATGTTGCTAATTGATGACTATTCCCAGATGATGTGGGTGACCTTTCTAAAGGAGAAATCAGAAGCTCTTAAGAAATTCAAAATATTCAAGGCTATGGTAGAGAATGAAATAGGAATAAAGTTGAAATGTCTAAGGTCTGATAGAGGTGGAGAATTCACATCCGATGAGTTCATAGAGTTCTGTGAGAAACATGGAATTAAGAGACAGTTGTCTGCTCCGAGGACTCCACAGCAGAATGGAGTAGTGGAGAGAAAGAACCGGACCATCCAGGAAGCATCTAGGACCATGATGATGGAAGCAAATGTTCCTCAGATCTATTGGAGAGAAGCTGTCAGCACTACAGTCTATACTCTTAATTGAGTTCAAATCAGAAGCAATACTGGTAAGACCCCTTATGAACTCTGGTTTGGCATTACTCCTACTGTAAGATATTTTAGAGTCTTTGGTAGCAAATGTTACATCAAAAGAGATGAAGATCTAGGCAAGTTTGATGCTAGAAGTGATGAAGGAATATTCTTGGGTTACTCTACTCAAAGCAAAGCATACCGGTGTTATAACAAGAGACTAAGAAAGATAATAGAAAGTTCAAATGTGAAGGTTGATGAGGGAATAGAGAAACCCTCAAGGTTTTATGAATATTATGAAGATGATCAAAATGGTGTTCTGGTTCAAGGAGTTCAATCCTCTTCTAAAAGTTAGATTCAAACTGATCCAGTAAATCAGGAAGAAAAGATAGGTCTGAATGAGCCTGATCAAGAAGCAGAAGTGTAAGAAACTCCCAAAGTTCCAAGGTATGTAAGACTGAACCACTCTGAAGATTAGATCATAGGTGATAAAAGCAAAGGTGTGCAAACTAGAAGGAAAATTGCTCAAAATTTAGATGAATATTGTCTGATTTCAAAGATTGAACCTAAGACAATAAATGAAGCCTAAAATGATGAAAACTGGACCAAAGAAATGGAGGAAAAGTTGATGCAAATTGAGAAAAATCACACTTGGGATCTTGTTCCCAGACCTAGAAACAAGAATGTGATTGGAACCAAATGGGTCTTCCGGAACAAACTAAATGAAGTTGGTGAAGTAATCAGAAATCAAGCCATATTGGTTTGTAAAGGCTACTCTCAAATAGAAGGAATTGATTTTGAAGAAACTTTTGCTCCGGTGGCAAGAATTGAAGCAGTCAAATTATTTCTTGCATTTGTTGCCTTCAAGGATTTCAAGGTGTATCAGATGGATGTCAAATCTACATTCCTAAATGGTGACCTAGAAGAAGAAGTGTACATTGAACAACCGAATGGATTTCAATTATCTGAGCATGGTGATATGGTCTACAAATTAAAGAAGGCACTGTATGGACTAAAGCAAGCCCCAAGAGCATGGTATGAAAAATTGGACAAACATCTTTTAAAGATTGGTTTCAACAAGGGTACTGCTGACAGTAACTTATATTTCAAAATTGATCATGAAAACATCTTGATTGTTGAAGTATTTGTTGATGATATCATCTTTGGAGGAAGAGATAGTATGTGTAAAACCTTTGCAAATCAAATGAAAAGTGAGTTTGAGTGTCAATGCTTGGTGAAATGAATTTCTTCTTGGGTCTGCAAATTACTCAATCAAAGAAAGGAATCTTTATTTCTCAGGCCAAATATGTGAAAGAATTATTGAGGAAATTTGGAATGAAAGATTCAAAGCCAATGAATACTCCCATGACAACCAGATGTAAGTTGAGCAAAGATGATGACTCTCCTAAGGCAGATTAGACAAAGTACAGATCAATGATTGGAGGATTATTGTATCTCACTCAAACTAGACCAGATATAATGCAGGGTGTTGATCTTGTTGCGAGATTCCAGGCTGATCCCAGAGAATCTCATTTCATGGCAATCAAAAGAATTTTTAGGTATCTAAAAGGAACAGTTGAGTATGGTTTGTGGTATCCTTGAGATTATGATTTCTCTCTTCATGCATATACAGATGCTGATTGGGCAGGAGATGTGGATGATCAGAAGAGTACCAGTGGTGGAGCTTTCTTTTTGGGAAAGAGATTGGTTTATTGGCTAAGCAAGAAATAAGAGGCAATATCCCTGTCTATAAGTGAAGCGAAATACATAGCAGCAGCAGGTTGTTGCACTCAAGTTTTGTGGATGAAGTAGATGCTAAGAGATATTAAAGTAAAGTATGAGGAGCCTATCCCAATCCTCTATGATAATTCAAGTGCTATAAGTATATCCAAGAATCTGGTGTTGCATTCTAAGAATAAGCATATATCTATCAAGTTTCACTTTCTGAGAGAGCAAGTGAACAAGGATGAAGTCAGATTGGAGTATGTACCCTCCAAGGATCAGATTGCAGATATCTTTACTAAACCTCTTCCTAAGGACTCTTTTGAGTATCTCAAGGAGAAGTTAGGGGTTATTGCCCCTCCAGTGATGAACTAGGATGCACTGATGTGCATCAGTCCGGTAGATATCACAGTCATATCTTGTGATCTAGATTGATGCTAGGGAGCTGCTACTCAGGGGGAGCAACTGGTATGTTATGAAGTGATGGAGTTGCAAGTATGACCCCTTTGCCATTGATGTCAAAGGGGGAGAGAAGACATGTGAAAAACAAGTGGTTGCTGATCAAAGGGGGAGCAATAAAGGAAGAGAAGATATGTGAATAATTGTTCCTGATAGGGGGAGTTGTGACAGTAAGGGGAAGTTCTTGTCTTGATGGTTTTTTCACATCATATGTTGCCATCAATGACAAAGGGGGAGATTGTTGCAAGTATGGGCCTAACCGGTGTTGGCATTGATGTCAACATACTCATGTTGCATTAATGAGAAGGATTAGATGAGCTGTGTGTTGAGGATATTGAGAAACTTAGTGTCAATCAAGAACAGTGAAGAACAGTGATGATAAGAAGGTAAAAGTCCTCAATAGGTTGAGGATTAGAGGATGCGGTTTATAGGGTTTGTAAATATAAGTCTTGAGATGCTCTAGTCAAGTTTTCAGAGGTCCACATGAAGATCTGAGGAAGTTATGGTTGCTTAAGTAGAACTGGTTCTGGCAGGTGTTCAGAGGTGACAGAGTGCCACAGATAGGTTTAGTGAGATCCAAAAATTCATTATCCCGTTCTACAGATTTTAGGAAGTATTGAGGACGTCCTTGTGAAGTATCAACTAGATTGGTTCATGGTTTGAAGGTATGGAAGAGCCTATTCTTTTGTGACAGTGATGACAGACTGTGTTCTTGAAGCTTCGGATGAAGGAAAGAAGAATTCCAACAGGCTAATGAAGTGCGGATGTTCTTGGTGATTCAAGGAAGGTTATGATGATCATTGGATCATGTCCAGTTCATGTTAGTGGTCTGCATTGAAGTTAGAGTTTGCATTTGAAGAATAACCACTGGATATTGGTGTTCTTCTTGAGACTAGCCGACCGGATGTATTACACGTCTTGCAGATGTTTTTGTAGGTGTTTGCTGACTTAGATGATTGTTTCTAAGTCGATGCCTTGTATAAATAAGGGATTGTGAAGTCATTTTGAAGTGTGCCTTGTGGAGATGAGTGAGTGGTAGCGAAGAAGAGAGCGAAAGGTAGAGCAGAAGTATTGAGCTTAATGGAACTGATTCAAGCATGGTGAAGATGCTATTCTCCAATTCATGTATGTGATACTTATTTCTTTGTAGACAGTGTGTCTCTTGTAGGCAGTGAGCCTCTTGTGAGCAGTGTGCTCAGGAAATGAGCCCTAATTGGCATGTGCCATTTTGTTCTTTCTATTCTTCTAACAGAGAATACATTCTTGGGTTAATCACCCCATGGTTTTTCCCTTAATCGGGTTTTCCACGTCAAAATCTTAGTGTCTCATGTGTTGATGAGTTTCTGCTTTTTGATTTGAATGCATTATGTTTCATGTTTAATATACTGCTAATCACTAAAAGGATTTAAGTGTGTAAATTGGAGAAAGCTTTACACAACTAATTCAGCCCCCCTCTCAGTTGTGTACCCTAAGTCTAACATCATCAACCATATAAAGTTATCATGCATTCTACTTAGAACATACCAGACCCATTCATCTTCTGCAAAACAGGGGAAATGAATGCATTGTGCAAAATGCTTGTCCCGGATGGCTTTATACTGAGTTTTGAGTTCAAATGAGTCATCTATCAAATGCTTGTGATAGATATCAACTAGCTTAGATTCTCCAAATTCTTCAATATTTGCATGAATATATGCCCTAACATCTTCTACATGCAGAACCCCATGCGGAATGCTTGAAAAGGCGCCTAGGGGATCAACTTCTAGGGATTTATATGGATGTTTCTTGAATTTTGGATGTGGCCTATCAGTGATCTTTACAACATTCAGTGTAGACATCTTCAAAATATTTTATAGAGAAATATTCAATAACAGAAAATACCTTTTGCGCTTCTAGGGTTCGCTGAATGAGCTGGATTAGTTTGCTGGATGAATCAACTTCAACGGTTGATCCTTTGATAATTTGAGATAATTTGTTGCAAAGCTCCTTTTCTCTTCTTCATTAATGCAAATGGGCAAATGACAAGCGAATGAACCATTTCATTTCTGGGAAAAACCTAATTTCATATTGCAATAAATGCACAACTCAAGTCATTCTAATTGCCTGGTTCTTCTTATTTTGAGAAAGATCTTTTTCCGGATTACTAAGATATACTTAGAGTAATCCTTGGTGATTAATAACAAATTATCTTACTTTCCCCAAACACTTGATCTATCTACAAAACAAGATGCCTCAAATTTTAATCATACCGGATTTAACTGTGATAATCCTGTTTTACCGGATGACTGTTAAACCGGATCAATCTTGGAAGATTAGACTCTTCAAATCTTCCTACGGATCTTCCATATCTTTACCAAGCTTTCTTTAGATGTTTCTCTGAGAAACCTTTTATTCCGCAACTTCCCATGTGCCAATTTTAGGCACCAATTAACTGGCTGGGGGAAAATGTTTTTCCTTGTGTCTCCCCCTGAGCCAGAGCTCACTTCTTAATTTTTGATAGGAATATCAGCACTAGATTATAGTGCAGATCCATCCCCTACATTCTCTGTACTTCTCTTCACCTAAATCTTGTTCATCTCACTTTTAACTTCATCCGCATTCACTATTCCTTTTCCTTTGTCTTGATTCTGATTATAATGCACTAGACCCCTTTTGTCCTGATTCTTGCTTCTACAGAATTTGGCAATATGACTGGATCTATTGCAATTGTTGCAAACAACATTTCTTTGCATATTTGAATGATATCCTCTTAATTTGCATTGATTAGCCATATGCCCCATTCTATTACATGCAAAGCATCTACCATTGAATGAATTGTTCATTTGCATATTTCTGCATTCATGAGATTTGTGACCATACCTTTTGCAGTTGAAACACTGTCTGGAGAAGGATGTATTGGTCTAGTTTATTCTCTTTCTGCACTAATTAGCTTTATGACCAAAGTTATTGCAGTTGTGGTGGTATCCATTGAAGGATGGATATCTTTGAGCATTAGGTTGCCTTACCGGAGGTCTTCTAGGCCTGTTCCTTGGATTTCCTGATCCAAAATTCTTCTAACCAGATCTGGAGCTTTCGCCTTTCTCATATCCCAAGCCACACTTGTCATCTACCCTCTTTTGGCTTTCAAGAAGAACTTCAAGTTGAGCAGAACTTATCTTGAATTTCTCTTTGTATTCATTTGTTGTTTGAAGATCCTTTTTAAGAGTGTCAATTTGATCCTCAAGTTTTTCTTCATTATCTCTAGCATCTTCAAGATCAAATTCTAGATGCCTGATTATTCTATCCATTTTGTGGCAGTCTTCTGACTTCTCCTTGAGAGATTGTCTTAGATCATCTTCAGTTTTTCTTTTCTCTTCAATTTCCTGGGTGAATTTCATAACTCCTGATTCCATTTCATATCTTACCATAATGACCTCTTTTGATAATTTTTCACATAACTTGGTTTTCTCCTTCAGATCTTCATTTGTACCATTGTCTTCACTTTGACTTGCCAATTGTTGAAGTAGATCTTTTCTCTTTTTCATAGAGATACTTAGTTTCCCTTTTAGTTCATTTATGAAATCATCAGCATGTTTGAGTCTTTCCTTCAATTCATTGACTTTAGAGTTTGATTGCTCAAGATCATCTAGGATAGACTAAAGTTGTTGCCTCATACCATACACATCCATTTGAGTTCCCAGATCTTCCTCAAGCTGTTAGGCTCTGTTTGGAGGAACCTAGCTCTGATACCAATTGTTAGCTGTCGTTGCACCAAAAGATTGACCTATTAATGCCTGATACAACCACTTGACTTAACAAGCATGGGAGGTGGTTAAGCCCTTGTTGCAAACCACCGCAGCACTTGCGCTAAACAATGAGACCAAGGGCCACACCTTGCAACACCTTCTACCCCTAAGAAGACTAAATCGACAAACCCTGTGAGACCTGATGATGAGGAGAGCTCTAGCAGCTCTGAAAGCTCAGAAGAAGAAGTAGAACCTCAACCTCAGCCATTGAAGAGGTCTACATGAACAAGGAAGCAACATGATAGGTTTGGTTATTCATTACTTGATTCTAGTTGTGCTTTTGCCTTACTAACACTGATGAGCCTAGAACTGTGACAGAGGCTATGGGCATGAAAGATGCAGGTTCCTGGAAGGAGACAATGGAAGATGAGATGGCTTCTTTGGAAAAGAATAAAACATGGGACTTGGTGCCTTTGCCTAAAGGACGGAAACCTATTGGATACAAATGGGTGTTCAAGAAGAAATTCGGTACAGATGGCAGTGTTGAAAGGTACAAGGCTAGATTGGTTGCGAAGGGATACTCACAAGTGGAGGGAATTGATTATAGTGAAATTTTCTCTCTGTTTACAAAGATGACATCCATTTGGTTCTTGTTATCTCTTGCAGCTGCTTATGACTTAGAGGTAGAATAGATGGATGTGAAGAAAACTTTCCTTCATGGTGATTTGGAGGAAGAGATTTACATGTCACAGCCAAAGCATTACATAGAGAAAGGTAAAGAAAATTTGGTTTGCAAGTTGAAGAAGTCTTTGTATGGTTTGAAGCAGTCTCCTAGGATGTGGTATATGAAATTTGATACCTTTGTGTTGTCCATTGGATTTTTGAGATCAAAATCTAATCATTATGTGTATTACAAGTTTGATAATGATCACATTCTCATTATTGCATTGTATGTTGACAATATATTGTTGATTGGGAATGGTAAGAATATGATTTATGATTTGAAGTCTCAGTTGTCAGCATAGTTTGAGATGAAAAATCTAGGGGCAGCCAGGTACATTCTAGGAATGGAAATCAAAAAAGATAGAGCTAACATAAAACTTTGGTTAAGCCAGAGTAAGTATGTGAAGACCGTGTTAGATAGATTCAGCATGGCAGATTGTAGACCATTGTGTGTTCCTGTTTCATTGGGGACAAAGTTGTCTATTAGTGATTCTCAAAAATCTCCTAGTGAGGTGGAGGACATGAGCAAAGTACCTTATGCTTTTGTTGTTGGCAGTTTGATGTATTCTATGGTCTGCACAAGACCAAACATTGGCCAAGCAGTAGGAGTCCTTAGTCGATTTATGGCTAATCCTAGACAGGTACATTGGGATGCAGTTAAGCAAGTGTTCAGATATTTGAGGGGTACTTCCAAGTATTCCATATGTTATCATGGTAATCCTACGGGACCTCCAAATTCAGTTTGTATTCATGGATTTGTGGATTCTGATTGGGCAGGTGACACTGACAGCAGGAGATCTACCAGTGCCTATGTGTTCACTATGTTCGATGGTGCAATTAGTTGGAAGAGTAAGCGACAACCTATGGTTACTTTGTCCACAATAGAAGCTGAGTGTATGGCAGCAACTCATGCTTGCAAGGAAGCCATTTGGATTAAGATATTGTGTTCAAATATTGGTGTTAATGCAAGACAAATTACGATTTGTTGTGATAGTCAGAGTGTGATTTGCCTAGCAAAGAATCTGTTATGCCCTTACTTCTATAGTGTATATGGTTATGAATAGTCAGCTTGTGGCTATCTTAACTCTTAATTAAGTCATATTATCATTATTATATTGTTATTTAGTTGTTTAGGTCAGCCTAAGGCTTCTATAGGGCTATCTAAGTCGGCCTGGGTGATATCCTAGGCATAAATAGGTATATAAAGGGGTAGTGAGTCTTATTAGATGATCATATTGTGTATTGTGTTCTCATTGAAGACTATTGGAGGTATCCCCCTCGAAGTGGATTAGGAGGTTGCCCCCTCGAAGTGGCATATTATTATCAAGTATTTATAGCATATTTACTATTATATTAAGATATTGTGCAAGTTGTTTCATTACAAGTGGTATCAGAGCATGATCTTGGCACCGTAGAGGCAAAAAAATTTCTCAACATTGGAGGCAATTTTGGGAAGAGCATAACTTTCAGATTTTAGTGAATTTTTTAAAGATTTTTAAAGGGTTTTTGAAGACCATCTTAAAGAAGATACAATCCAGATTTTAGAGGAACTAAAGCAAAAATAAGTGAGTTATTACAAAATTAGGGTTTCCAACAAATTCGCTCTCAAGGCAGCAAATTTGCTAATTTTTTTGATTTTTTTATGGGGAAGTGGTATCTTGGCCTTAGTAAGTTACAGTAAAATTTTTAGAAAATTTACATTTCATTTGTGTGATTTATTTCAAAAATATTGGTTTCTATCATGACGGGCCTTGCAACAAGAGGCAAAAAGAATGTTACCACATCGGGAAAAACTCCAGGCAAGGAGGAGGTGGAAAATGAGGATGTTGATAAAAAAGAATATGAAAATATACTTGAACTTATTCATAAAGAAAATAGCAAGATGAAAGGTGAAATCTTGTCCATTATGGGTGAACAAATGAAAGGGTTGGCTAAGTCATGTGATATTGAGAAAATTTTGGAGATACTTTCCAAACATAAGCAATCACAACCAGAAGAAGAAGAAGCAGAAGAAGAAGAACCAGAAGAAGAAGAAGAACAAGAAATAGAAGAAGAAGAAGAAGAAGAAGAAGAAGCAGCAGACAAAGAAGAAGAAGAACCAGAAGAAGAAGAAGAAAAAGAAGAACCAGAAGAAGAAGAAGAAGAAACAGAAGAAGAAGAAGAAGAAGAAGAAGAAGAAGAAAAGAAAAAGAAGCAGTAAACAAAGAAGAAGAAGAACCAGAAGAAGAAGAAAAAGAAGAAGAACCAGAAGAAGAAGCAGAAGAAGAAGAAAAAGAAGAAGAACTAGAAGAAGAAGAAGAAGAAGAAGAAGAAGAAGAAGAAGTGGAAGAAGAAGAAGAAGAAGAAGAAGAAGAAGTGGAAGAAGAAGTGGAAGAAGAAGAAGAAGAAGAAGAAAATGATGATGAAGAAGAAGAAGAAAAAGGCAATGAAGAGGAAGAAGTGAAAGAAGAAGAGGAACTTCCTAGTCAAGCTATTCAACCAATGCAAGGGTACCATGTACTATTCCTCACCTTTTCCTCTATGGCACATCAAAAGGTTCAAGTAAAGGAAGAACACATTCATCACCATCAAGAGCTCGATGCAAAGGGAAGACACATCTTGGAGCTGAAGTTAATTTTCCAAACACACCTGAATAAGCTGAGGACATCAAGGAAATATCTTCTAGTTGAAGTTGCCACATGGGATGATGAAGATTATGTGAAGAAACTACTACAACTGATCAGCGTTGAGGACAACACTTTTGTAAAGCTGGGGGGCATGTTATGCCCTTACTTCTATAGTGTATATGGTTATGAATAGTCAGCTTGTGGCTATCTTAACTCTTAATTAAGTCATATTATCATTATTATATTGTTATTTAGTTGTTTAGGTCGGCCTAAGGCTTCTATAGGGCTATCTAAGTCGGCCTGGGTGATATCCTAGGCATAAATAGGTATATATAGGGGTAGTGAGTCTTATTAGATGATCATATTGTGTATTGTGTTCTCATTGAAGACTATTGGAGGTATCCCCCTCGAAGTGGATTAGGAGGTTGCCCCCTCGAAGTGGCATATTATTATCAAGTATTTATAGCATATTTACTATTATATTAAGATATTGTGCAAGTTGTTTCATTACAGAATCCAACTTTCCATGCCAGAACAAAGCATATTGATGTACAGTTTCACTTTGTACGAGACATGGTAGAGGATGGGAAGGTGAATTTGGAGAAGGTAGATACTTTGAAGAATGTTGCAGATACATTGACTAAACTAGTGGGCACAGAGAAGTTTACATGGTGTTTGGAGTCTATGGCCCTCTCGGCCTATAGCAGTTAAGTCATGTTATTTCTATTGGCTCTTACAAGGTGTTCGACAAGTGGGAGAATGTTGGGAATTAAGGTGTCTCAACCTTGGTAATTCCTTGCATTTATTATTGTAATGTAATTTATTTACTTAGCTTATGTTGTAATTTGTTGCACATCCTGTTTTGTCATTTAGTGTGAAGTGACACGATGAGTTGTCACTCCACTTTTAAGATGGCTAGGATGGTCAACACACTCCATGTGGAGATAGGCGTCCCTTTTGTGTGGTAGAGGTTATCTTCCATGTGTCAACATCTTGACTAGTGTGTAAGTGAATCTTGACCGAAACAGTTGTGACAGATTCCTATGACAGAATCTATGACATGTAAGAGTTAGAAATAGAAGGTTCTATGATAGGTGAAGACATGTGTCACAAGGCATCTTGGAAGAAGGAATATTTGGGTTCCCCAAGGAGTGTTGTGACATGTTGTGAGAGAATATGCTATTTATAGCCTATTTATGACAAATTCTCTTACAGTTGTAAGATATGTCAGTATGACAGATTCTATGACGGTTGTAAGAGTCGTAAGAGCATCTGTCATTGTCCAACTTGGGAATAGGTGACCTCTTTGGGATGGGGTGACTTGACAAGTATCAGGAACATCCTATAGTGTTGGACAAGTGTCCATAGGCATGGGTTTTGAGCCATGAGGCCATGTTGGATGCCCATTTCAAGATAGAGCCATTTTTGCCTTGTATTTTCTATATAAATAAGTGCTTTGGAGAGGACATGTATTATGTGATTGACAGGTAATGTTATGCTATCAGTTTGTCTCCAGATACAAGTGTTAAAGACTCCTGAGAGCTTGCATTGCAAATATATTGTAAACCATTTCAGTTTTGATAATACATTGTGCAGGTTTTAGAGTGTGGGGTTTTTCACCCGATAAGGGTTTTCCCCACGCATATCTTCTGTCTCTCTCTTCTATCTCATTTCTATGTGTATGTGTATTGCTGCAATATCTCCATTGTTGTTGTTAACATTCTGTAATTGTAAAGGATAAAACAAATTTGCACTCTTCTCTCCTCTTTAGATTAGTGTAGGAAGCGACTTCCGCACACCAAGCTTCCTTTCAAATAAAATGGCCCCTCCTATAGTTACATATTTCTAATTTGAACCTCTGCAAAATCCATAAGTCTGTGTGAGTTTCTTTTAGTATTTGAGGTCATTGTTGTCTTATGTCAGTTTCAGCTAAACACACTAAATCTTGGTGCATCACCTCCCTGTTAATTTTTAGTCTCCTTCTCTCCCTTTTCCCTGGTGATCATTAGCATAGGTTTAGTTGATTACTCTGAACCTTAAGTTTAGAAAGAGGAACCTGTTGGAAACAAAGTGAATAACTGAGAGGGGGGGTGAATTAGTTATTCTAAATATTTTAACTTTCTTTCTGTGAGGCCGACTATTTTACCTCCCATATTTTGATCATTGTGCTATTCAGTAGTGACCATGTTCATTATGCAGACTTGATGTTTTATCTCACTAATTTGATATATGTGATTTGATTCGGTCATTTTGATGATATGCTGTGGTTCGATATATGGGATTTATATTAGATGTTATCTTGTTATGAGATTTTAGTTGTTTATGTGATATGGACTATTTGACATGTGATTGAAAAATGCAGTTTAATTTGTAGTTGTGCATTGATGGTTATTTCAATTGCGTGAAGTTAATTTCAGTTGCTTCGGCTATGATTTATCATGACAGGACTGACACTTGATCGAGATGTGCAGGTTTTACTTTCCCTAGCCATGGGAAATCGAAGGTAGGATTCACACCATGTTATTCCCTGTTAAGCCGATCCGTTCCCAAGAGGGATAAGGATCACATGTGTAATTGAATGATGATTTATTGTGCTTGGTTTAATTTTAATTATTTTATTTTTAGCCTTAGTAACCCTTCTTTTTCTTATTTTTGATTAATAATAAGTGTTGTAATATTTTATTTGATTTATGTCATTTGTCATTTTATTTTTTATTTTTAGGGCCATTTCTATGTGGATTTTCAACCCCTTTCATGACCCTTAGGGTCCCAAAAGTTACCCTAGGTGGTCAACCATAAGTCTAGGGTCAACTTGGACCACCTAACCCTAGTTTTGACTCACCTTAGGTCTCCCTAAACCATGGTGGAGTAAGAGTGACGAATTTGGGAAGAGGGAAGATGGGGATGGGCCTTGCCTTGGGAAGAGCTCATCTCCCATCCCTATGTTTTGGGAATCATTCCCAAGGGAGGACTAGGGAGGTCTCCAAGAGTCCTCCCAAACTCCCAAGTGAGTGGGAGCACCACTCAAGGATATTGTCTTCATGAGGTGGAGATGGAGGTGGAGGGAGAGGAGGACACTTGTCATCCTCTTACCTTCTCTCTATTACAAGTGGCTTTGGTGGAGGGAAGAGATGGTGACAAATGTCACCACCTCATTCTCTCAAGACCGAGTAGAGGGCCTATAATAGCTCCTCTTGTAGAGGAGTGGGGGTTCTTCTATCCTATTCTTTTTCCTTGCATTTTTAGAGACTTCTTGCAAATTTGGATTCCCTTACTAGTTTGGGGGAGTTAGAGAAGGTTGGGGAGAAAATCTGAAAGGTTGGAAGGCTTGGGAAGGCTTGGAGCTCTTCACTAACTTCTACATCCATTGTTAAGACCTTGAAGGTAGGCTCTTAACTTGTTTCTTGTTTTGTTTATATGATGTTCCATGTTTGAATCTTGGTTGTATGTTGGTTTGCATTGTGTTGTTTTGCATTTGATGTTGGGGTGGGTGTTATGGTGAGAGCACCTCCAATGGAGGAAATGCTCAACTTGTATGGGTAGGGGAGAGGAACAATCCTTGGGGGCTCTCCCATAGAATGTGCTATGTGTTTATGCCTTGAGGGCTTATCAACATTTGAGGAGGAGTTTTCTAAAAGGCAAGAGTGCCGTGCATTTTGTTGTGATTCTTGTGGTTGTGGTGTTTTGGGGAATTTTGGCTTGAGGCCATGTGTTGAGAATTTCTTTATCATTTGGGAGCCCCTTTAAGTTGAGAGGTCTATTCCCTACCCTCACCAAACTCATCCTTATGAGTTGAGTATTGTGTTAAGCCTTGGGTTGTTGTGTGTGGATGTGTCTATTTTCTATTGTGGATTGATACACCGGTGTGAATTCCCTACCTCCCTAGCTTGGGGGTGACCCACTTGCGGGTCTACGGTAGGGAGGAGAGCTTTTACTTTCTCAGTGGCTGGTTTTTGTTGCTTCATTGCAGTGTTTAGTTGCAAGTTGTTATGTGAAGAGGTGGAGTTGTTTGGAAGCTCATTATGGTGTTCAAATGGTTCCCCATGTAGCATTGAAGTGGTTGAATTTAGCCTTGGTCCTTGTGGTCTTGTGCCCTGTAGATTCTTGTAAATGTTGTTAAGAAGTTTGCCATAAAGATGGCTGTGTTAGTTATTGGACTATGAATATTCAGATATTGTATGTGATCATGTTCACTGCTGAATTAGACCTTGCCGTGAATAAAAGAGCAAGTCAGAAAAATTTTAATGCTACTCAAAAAAAAAGAGATGCGAAAGTTTACTTTAGTTAACTGTTTGATAGCATGAGAAATAAATTATGTTCACCATTTAGGTTTATTGTAGATAAAGGAAGGAAATGCATTTTCTGATTTGTGTAATATAATCTTCTATTTTATTTTACTTGAAACTGTCTATTTGCCTAGTTGTAGAGTTGTGGTTGAGATGTTGTTTTAAATTTGGCTTATAACATTTAGTTCCTCTCAAGATCCATGGAAATCTTGCCCTTGTTATTGTGAGGTACTTGAAGTTGCAAACTTGATATTAAGGAAAATAGATGCATTCTCCTATATGTATGTAGACTTGCATTTGAAACTACCAGAATCAGTATCTCCTTAATCTGTTGAGTTAAATGCTCCTATATAAAAAAAAGAAGGAAACATTGATTGCAATTCAGATTCGAATAGAAAATTATACTCAGAGACTTTGAAAATTCCTCTACATTCTAGACAGATTAGCCGTATATCATTAGAAATTAAACCTGCATGGAAATGAGAAATCTGTATTGTGTTATTAATTTACTCTCTGCATATATAAAAAAAAAGAAAAAATAAATTAAAAATAAATAAATCTATGTTTACATAATCTGGGTTATAAGATTATTATTATCTCTGATCATTCAAACTAAGTTATACCCTTTTTAAATCTGAATAATATGAGTGTGACAGATATATATATATATATGTATGTATGTATGTATGTATGTATGTATGTATGTATGTATGTATGTGAGTGTGACATATATATATATGTATGTATGTATGTATGTATATATATATGTACATATATATGTATGTACATATATATGTATGTACATATATATGTATGTACATATATATGTATATACATATATACATATTTATATAGACATATGTATATATACATATGTATATATGTATATATACATATGTATATATGTATATATACATATGTATATATGTATATATATATATATGTATATATGTATATATATATATATATATTCATATGTATATATATATATTCATATGTATATATATTTAAATGCTTTTATTATACAATTTTATTTCTGGTTAATATGATTGATTTACCCATTTTAATGCTGAAAATTAGGATTGAGAAATATATATATATATATATAAAAAATGCCTTGTAAAAAAAAATTTAAAATATATAATAAAAAAAATGGAGGGGTATGGGGGACGGCGGCCATGACAACGGCCGCCCACCATACCTCCCGCGAGTCTGTTATAGGAGGGTGTGGGGAGGGGGCCGAGCCCCCACCCACACCCCTTACCCTCTACTGCCAGCGCCGGCATCACGGCTCCGTGGACCTCCCCTGCCCAGCGCCTCCACCTTCGCTCCCTCCGCAGAAGAGCACCTACGACCCCACCACCCCTGTCATTTGTGCCGCCGCCGCCCAGAATTCCTCTGCCCAGCTTCCACCGCGGTCTCCACCACCACCACGCCACCCTTAACTCCGCTCCGCCCATTCACATCAGCTCCACCCTCTGTGTTTTTCGCCGCCGACCTCAAGCTCCTTGCCCTGCCATTCCTGTAACACAAAACAGAAAAGAATGACTCGTTTAAGGTTTTCAAGGGGATGTATATTATTACATTCTAGTTTATAATATAAAAAAAAAAGATAAAAACCTTGCTCCTCTTT
Organism: Cunninghamia lanceolata; assembly: GCA_027924645.1. NCBI lineage: Eukaryota > Viridiplantae > Streptophyta > Pinopsida > Cupressales > Cupressaceae > Cunninghamia > Cunninghamia lanceolata. Next base: position 3,764,062 of record BSBN01000760.1, read on the forward strand.
ACAAGGTAAACCTAATATTTTGATATTCTATTTTATATATATATATAATTAATGTTATGAAGTTTATAAGAGGGCCATGATATTAAAAAAAAAAAGAGAAATTATATCTTTTGGGGCCCTTTAAATGATCTTTTAAATTTGATAAAGGTATCAATGTTAATTCATTTACTCAAAACATTTACATAAAAAAATATATATAAAATATTGTGTACGGACAATTTAAATAATATATATATATTTTAAAATAAAAAGAACAATTATTTGTTTACTTAGATAAACATTATTTATACATTAATATGTCTTATCTAGAAGAGATTGGATTTTGGAGATTAACGAATTTCCCAAAAGAAAAAAATAAAAAAACAAACAAACAAAATAATAATAATAAAATAATAAGATAAAATAGATTAAAATAAAAGAATTGATAAAATTATAATAATGATAATTAGGAGAATTACGTGGCAATATCGAAATGATCTAAGGAAACCTATAGGGGCCATTTTTTTTGTTATCAATTAACTCTAACAATAAACGAAGAGATCAACTGAGCGTAAACCTAGTGAACGTCATCTTGCGAAGATGGTCGATCCTGCGCTAGTTTTACCTGGTAATTCGGGAGACAAATCAAAATAGGGAGACTACGTAACCAAGTCAAGCATTAGAGTAATGAATTTTCACTCACACCCGTAAGGCGTTATGCTAACAAAAATTTGCTAGATTTTAGGGTTGATTGTATGCATTGTTTGAGTAGTTTTAAGTGTGTCCCGCCCATCGCTCTACCTTCATTCAAGCGCCATCACGTCTCCATAAGTTATCATTCTTTGATCTGAGTTAGGTTAGGGTTTGATGTTGAATTCACCTCACCTAAGGAAACTAGGGTTCGGATTAAATTAGTCTAACCCTAGAAACGACATCCTATTGTCGCTTACACACTTAGACCGCCTACACTTCATCTAGTATATTGTCAAGTTTACGCCTCAGGCATGTTGCCACTGAGCACGCAAGCACGTGCGAGGTGGTTCTTAGGGTAGGAAGAGGAAAATTTTTCATAGTTCATGTCATGACCACATGGCAGATGTGGGCATGACACGCATGTTTGTGTGTCGTGACCGCATGGGAGATGCAGGCATGACACTTTCCTTGTTAACAATTAGTGCAGCATCAAAACATATAAGCATACATAACCATAAGAGCATAAATAAGATCAACACACATAACACAATAATTTTGATGTGGAAAACCCTGTTAAGGGAAAAACCCACGGGGTGACTAACCCAAGAATGTATTCTCTGTTAAAAGAATAAGAAGTACAAAATGGCACTTACTTATTAGGGCTCACTGCCCGAGCACACTGCTCACAAGAGGCACACTACCTACAAGAGACTTACTGTCTACAAAGCTTATAGAAGGTAACTAGATGTTTGAACTGAAGAGAGGCATCCACACATGCTGAGGTTCAGTTCCAGTTAGGCTCAATATACTGATCTAATGCACTTCTTTCTTCCTCTACTCTAGTGTTGCTATTCTATCACATACCAGACTTGTATTACTACTTCCACACTTCTCTCTACTTTTTCTCGCACATTATCTCATCACACACACACCTTCATACCAAAATCCATTTGGTATATATATCTGCATCAAGGATTTCAACACCTATCTAGTCAGCAACCGGAATACTGAAAACATTTCTAAGACACTGATCTGTCGGTTGAATCATGCTTAATATGTGATGCGTATCAAAGACATAGACATAGAAGTCATTACTCATGTCATCCAACCATGTATGATCCCTCAATTAGCTTGATCACAATCAATTTCTCATCTGGATTAAAGTCTGAACATCTGTCAGTCAGTTCTTCCTCAGTCTGCTCTGCCTGTTAGGAACCCAACACTTAGATGTTCATATCTTTTCACTCTTTCATCACTGGAGGCTCAATCTCTAGAATGTAGCAGTCATGGTACTCCTCTTGACCTCCCCAAGTCTACACTTTGCTAAGATACATCCTCTGAGAGATCCGGACCTAATTGTCAGACCTTGTTGCATGCTCTGTTCCTGTTCACCGGACCAAAACACTCTTCAATCTGACTTCTGGTATAGACATACTATGTGTTGTTGATGTGTGGGATAAGCTTTGTTGCCATCAATGACAACAATGATGAAGCCACATAGTGTCTCTTGCCAACAATCTCCCCCTTTGGCATTGATGGCCACACTTAGTGAAAAATGACTAAGTGTCGTAGCAAACTCCCCCTTGGCTGATGCTCTATCTTATGTACACTTTTACCAGAGCTCCCCCTTAGCTGGATTCCACATTTTTCACTACTCCTCACTCCCCCTTTGACATCAATGGCAAAGGGTGGAAGCAGCACATCAAAATTTTCAAAAATTTAGCTATACAAAGCCACATAAGTATATATAAATGTTATACTTACATATTGTTGTTCTCAAAATCAGCTACGCTCATTTTTGTAGACAACCCCTATGAAACTTGTCTATTTCGTAATCTACACTCTAAGTTCACAAATCAGGACAAGATTCTCTTGGTCCCGTGTGAAGTCGTATGGCATCCTAAACTAGTTTACAACATTCCCTCGAATCGATTCCTCGAAGTTTGTTCAAATCGATTAGGTTGTAAATTGACTAAAATATCAATTTTGGTCATATCTTGGGGTGTTAGTAAAATTTTGAGCTATATGTGCAATGTCGGTAAAAATTGCCGACTTTGCATATCTTTTTCTTTACCTGTGTAGTGTCGGCAATTTCTGCTGCTTTTACATAGTTTTTCATTTTCCACATGCTCGAGCAGCACTTTTTGCCGCCATTACATGTTCTTCGCCAAGAAGCAAATATAAAGCCGACATTTTCTACCGCTATTGTATTTCCGTTAACACATGTTTGATCGGCAATTTTCACTGCTCGAGCGAGGTCGATCTTCAAAATCACGAACTCTAGTGGCATTAATTGCCACTCATGTTGGCATTAAGATCATGTATTTTTGAATCTTTTAAATGTAATCTCATTATTTTTTCTTGTCATTTCTTTTTTCAAAGCTTCCTAGTTGATTCTCGAACCCTCCTCAAACAACTCAACCGTGGTGACCTTGGATTCAAAAAGATTTCAAATTCACCGCTGTCATGCTTAGGGTTTCAAACTTGACAGGTAAGTCGTTTAACTGCTTTCAACTTCTAGGGTTTCATTTACATGATTGACCGGTAACTTTGTTGTTTTGAATTCATCTTTTTTTTTGAAAAAAACCTTTTGAAAGATGTCGCGTTTCTATTTTGTATTGTCATTTTTGGCTTGATCTTTCATATTGAATTCTTGTTCTTTAATATGCATTGTCGACATCCTTGAAATAGGTTGTAAGGTTTTCCTGTTTGAATGTCCAACCAGAAAAAATTGTCGATCAATACTTATGCCCTAGGTCTTAAGGTGATATGCATCGTCGGTGGTTTGTCCTGACCCTACCGAACCCATCTTTGAAATGTCTGCAATGTTGGCGATAATTGCTGCTTAAGACCTTTCCATGAGCTTGTAGACAAATACAAGGTCGGCAAATTTTGCCGCCTTTGTATTTAAAGATGTATCAAATTGCAAGTGTATGGGCAGTGAAATTCTCCGCCCCTACACGAAAACCTTGAAACTCCCATCACATGCAGTGTCGGCATTATTTGCCGCCCGAACATCAAACTCGCAATTCATACCAACATGCAATGTCGGCATTTTTTGCTGCTGATACATGACTTCAATTTTTCCTGTAATATGCAATAGCAGCAAATTTAACCGCTCTGACACTTGTGAAATATCCCTCATATGCAAGGGCAGCAAATTTTTCTGCCCATGCAAACATTCTCTCAAATTTTCCTAACTCTAGGATATTTTCAATTTTTGCTTTTCTGAGCCCGCTTTCCTCCGTTCTTCGACCCGCTTGCACTCTATCCATTTCAAGCGCGTTCCCATAGTCGTGATCATCGACATGCAATTTTCCTAGATTACCAGTATTTCCCCTAATTGCATGATCATGACTTTTTGTTGCAGTTTCTTCTACGGATCTTCTCTCTCTTCATCCACATCTTCTGGTGATAGCTTGTTTCAGATGACTGATTTGTCTCTGAAGAAGTCGAAAGCGATGAAGTATAAATATCAAGGTGTCTTTCCAATCACCTCAGTTACTTCTAATGTCGATGACATTAGGGATATAGAGATTGGCCATGTGGACATGGCTGAATTTGTGGAAAGAACCAAGTCAAATAATCCCAGCTCTGCAATGAAGAAGATAATTGACAGTAACATCCATTTGGTGTCATCTTTCCCAGTGGCAGCACATAACACAAAATTTGTTCTTCAGTGTGCTCAGTTCTATAACCATGATACCAGGGTTGTGGCGAACACAAGTGGCAATGTGATAATCAGACTAGATCCTAAATTCATTGATAAGGTTTTTATGTGCCCTCCTGCCACATAAGTGATCAAACTAGATTTTGTTGAAGCACAGAAAGAGTATGACAAAAACCCTGAGAAGGCAAAGAAGGTGATCAATACTAAATGGCTCAAGACTTCAAGGTCCAACTTGTCCAGGTGGCCACAGAGTTTTCCTCGGAGTGATTTTATAGAAGAAGTTGGTGATCTGATAACTCTTCTCAGTAGAATAAGGGGATTGGCTTCATCTTCACTATTTCATGAGTGGATGTATCCTTTCATCAAGGTAATTCTCCAAGGCAAACAAGCTCTCTTCTGGGGAGAGCAAATCAGCAATGCTTTGCACAAACAATTGACAAAGGTATCTACTACCTTCAAATTCTACATGACTTCTTACCTGGTGTATATAGCAGCCTCTATGAGAATCTTTCCAAGTCTAACATCGGAAGGAGATAGGAGGGTAATTCCTATGTATCAATACTACTCTCAATTGACATTGAAGGGCTCTATTCATCGTTTCAGGAGAATAAATGATGCTCTCTTTGCAGTATTCTTATGTCTTTTTGACCCTCAGCTAGAACAAAGAAGAGTGTTAGATGAGGCTTGGACAGTGGTAAATGATTTTGGATGCATGTTCTTATAGTTTCCTTCTTTCTCATATCTGAGGGTTGGCTTTTTCCAAGATCATCCCTATATGTTGCCAAGGTTCCCCTTAGACAAACTTGTCTTAATGGAGTTATGCAGACAAATGATCATTGTGCATAATAAAGAAATGGAGCTCAAGAAGCCTGGTTTCAGGTTTCCAGTTGAAATTGACAGGTTCTCAGTATTAACTGCTGCAAAGGCTAGGGCCATGGAAATTGAGATGCAACTTGTAACTATAAAGCAATTCAAGAGAAGGCCAAAGTTTGACTACAGGGGCATGAAGGACAAAATCAAGAGGAAAACTTAATTCCATGAACCTATAGTTGAAGATGTCTGGGTAGATTTGAGAACAGAAGAAGATGTCTGAAAGTTGGATTATAGTCGGTTGTCTCTTGAGTAGACTGAATATTTGGGACTTGCTGATATTCCTGAAGATCTAGTGGATGATGGAGAGTTGATTGATGACAAGTATAACACTGAGTAGATTGTTGATACTCCTCTTCCTCCAATCCAATGGTCTCAAAAAGAGTTGACATCTATGAGGAAAACATTTGAGCCTATATTGACTAATACCAATAACTGGCTAGCAGATAAAGGAATTACTTTGAAAGAATTCCTTATAGGATCAGAGACTGAGATCCAAGAGCAAATAGGTAAAAAGGTTGAGAACAAGATGAAGAACAAAAGTGATGTTCCCTCTTCTTCCAAGCCACATAAGCTTAGGATTAAATTTGTGACGAAGAAGTCAAAAGCTGTGGAGAGAGAGTTTGAAATAGAAGATATGGAAGTTGAGAAATAGAACACTGAGGAGCTAGCCACTGAAGAAATGGAGGTTGAATATAGACCTATAGATCAACAAGAAGAGGAAGCTTTGTCTCCTCGGGAGAATGTACAACAAGAAATGGGAGTCTCTTCTCCCTTGCCTGACACACCTGTTGCAGTTCCTTTGTCTGTTTCCCCTATCGATATTCCCTCTTTTGAATCTCCCTCCTCTTCCAAAATAATTTTTGACAATCCTCAAAATACTTTTGAAGATGTTCTCCATTCCTCAGAGTCTATTCCTAGTTTGTCTTCTTCATCTTTTGATATTGGGGATGCTTCCATATTTGATCACTTTGTAATGAATACTGAACAGGTTTCCAATGTGAATATAATAGGTGCAGTTTTTACTAACACTCCACCTATTATTTCCACTACTAGTGCAAGTGTAGTTCCAGTGACACCACCAATCGGAGCAGATCCTAATGTGAGTACTTCTATACTTCCACCATGGTTGTCAGCTTATACACCGAAAAGGAAGAAACAAGCCATCTCCCCATATGACTTTGACTTTAGTAAGCTAGTGCCTACGAAAGCCAAGACCCCGAAGAAGCCAAAGATTCTTTCAAGAATGCTTGGGGATAAAGGACACAAATTTCTAGAGATTGCAAGACCTCCATAGGATGCAACCATGGAAAATTTTGATATGAGTGACTACTCTATCTCTAGAGTTGAATTAGGCAAGATAACTCATGAAAGTGCCAAGACTGACATGCAGTCAGCCATGGACATCTTGATTTAGAAATTTGATAGAGAGAAAGAAATGAAAGATCATTACAAGGCAATGGTTGAACAGTTGACTGCAGTGGTAAGGAAAATCACTTTGAATTCAGAAGCAGTCACTCCTGAGGCCATTTCTGTAGAAGACCCTATTATCCAGAAGGTAGAAAAGACTCACCTCAAGAGAAGAGTACTTGAAGAATATCTGGAAAAGATGCGTACCCAAGGAATCTCTCTGCTTATAGAGCTATCTGAGAAGACAGATAAAATGGAGAAAATAAGAGTAGAACTTGATGATCTCATTGATGTTATTTCTCAAGATATCGAGCGCATAGAAAAGAATCATGATAAATGGGTGGAGATGAGAAAACTAAAAATAAGCACTATTATATCAATTGGTGCCATTCCTAATAGGGATTCTTATACAGAGACCAAAGAGGCATTGACATATAGGAGCAATGTGCTGAAAGATTTGATCAATGACCTAGAAGTTGCAAGGAAACTCAGTGAACAGAATGATGTTAGTCTTTTTCATAAGTTGGAGGAGCTGCCTTGCAAGCTTGTGTTGGAGGATAACCAATTTCTCTCTGCATAAGAAATGGTTCGGTAATTTGAAGAGATGTTCCAGAAAGAGTTTGAGGATAAAACATTTTCACTGGCCTCCGTGGACAATATTCTTGACAATTAGTTAACTTTGGATAATCTGAAAACCAAGTTAACTAGTCATTCAAAATCAATCACCACAGTCAGAGATGCCATAGTTAGAGCCAAGATGATTTTTAGAAACATAGTTAGTCTAGACAGTATTGGGATGCAAACAGCTTTCACTATGTATGATGGTCATATGAAGAAAGACGGCAATACAAGTTGAAGCAGTTTTTTTTAATACTTAGTTTATTTTTCTGCTTTTTAGATGTACTTTTGAAACAATTTTGGACATATTTACATGTACTTTTTCCATATGTAATTACATGTAAAAACATAGGAAGTCCCAAGTCACAAAGGACTCCTTTGTTGAATAAGTCAACGTAGTTGTAAATTTCTTATTTTTGCTCCAGGCTCCTCCCTATAAATAAAGAGGGCCTCTATTGTAAATATGATCTTTTAATTATTGAAGCGAAACTCTGCCAAATTGAAGAGCATTTTGAGACTTTGTGTTCAAATTGTAAATCAAATTTTATCAAGTGAATAAGAAAGCAAGTGATCATTCAATCTTTGTGTTGGAATATCTTGTGGTGTATTGGAAATTGTTCTTATGTCCTTTTCCTAATACTATCTTATCCTTTTGATCAAATTGTAGTGTGAGTGAGAATAATCTGGGAGATATTCTAAAGTTGATTGTGGAGACTTTGTGCTACAACAATTATCTTTAGTTTGTGATTTTGTGTTTTTAAGTGAAAGATATTGGAAAGGCTTTGAATGACTATTATCTTTTGCGATCATATATTTTGTCATAGTTTTCAGTGAAGACTTTGGGCTGCACCTCATTTTACTTGGTTCTAAGTTATAAATCAGTAAAAGAAACAACGATAGACTTTGTGTTCTCGTGGGTTTCGTGGTTATTCAATTTGTATCAAGAAAGTGCTTTTCATTTTGTAAACATCATTTCTAAAAAAAGAGAAATGGATGATATGGTCTCACCCTCAAGTTAATATTTAGTTTAAATAGTTTGTGATAAGTCATAGGGAACCTCCCCTTGCTGAGAGGAGAGATTTATCTCATTACACTGTGGTTGATATAACCATTTTTCCTTCAGTTAGTTGAAGACAAAATATTCACCCAACAATTTTTGGTGACTCTACTGGGGAAGGAACGTGCAACTTGAAGCCTCACGCTCCGAGTTGAAGCATTTTCAATTCTTTTCCATTTGTTTCAAAATTTTGGTGATTATACTACATTCTAGCAGATTCACGGTATGCAAGAAGTAAGAGAGCTCAAGGTATTATTGATCCTGTATTTGAGTTGATGTAGCAAAATAACTTTGGTCTTTTGCCTCTACGACCTCACCTTCAGTGAACCAAGAGTTTTCCTCCTACCAACACCAGGTCTCCAATACCAGGTGAAGCTTCTAGTTCTAGTACTAGCAGAGTTTTGTCTGTCCATATTCCACAAAGGTTGTTATCCTACCCTTTAATCAGTGCATCATGGCAGCTCAAGGCCCTGTGGGTAATACTTTTGGTCCTTTGAATTTAACTCCACCATTACATGAACTACCTCGTAGTTCGAGGAAGAATTTTCCTAAGTTCTATGGTGATGGAAAAGTTCATCCGGATGAACACATTGCGGCCTTCTGCATAGCCTGTGGTGTAATAGGTGTTGAGCATAAAGATGTAGCAGTAAGACTTTTTGTGGAAATACTGCAAGGTACTGCTACAAATTGGTTTTACCATCTTCAAGCTCAGACTATCACCAATTGAAACACTCTCAAGACCAAGTTTGAGGCTAGGTTCAAACCTACAGAAGATGCAGGACACAAATTAAGGAAGAGCCTCATGAACCCATGTGAGATTTCATCGCTAAGTTCAATAAGCTGAGAAACAGGATTCCTGCAACCGCTCAACCAAAAGCAGAAAATCTTAAGTGTTTCTTTATCAATACTCAGCTTCCTGAAGTGAGTTTTCTGTTGAGATGGGCTAGTCCCACAGATCTTCCTATAGCTCAAATTTTGGCTACTGAAGCGGAAGATGATCTTATCCTTGTGGGTAAGATAAGAAGAGATTCTAACAGAAATAAAGGTCCTTCTTCTACTGATAGTTCTTCTACAAGCACCATGGACCCTATAGTGTAAAAGTTAGCAAATGAATTGCTAGCTCTGAAAAGGCAAATGTCACAAGGTATGTCTACCCCTCCTTATTGAGATATACCAAGGAGGACATTTCCCAACAATTCATATCAACGCAACACTGCTAAAAATCAAGGGCAACCCAATCGTCTTCCACCTACACATGGGAAGTTGGCCATTGAAGTAGCACCGGTCAACTCAGCAGTTGGCTATTATGAAGCTGAACATGATCATTCTTTCCAACCCAAATTGGACTAGGAGAATGATGCTAATCTCTTTGCAGAAGGAGAAGAAGAATTAGCTGGCAACTCTACCATTAGTTTTCTGAATTACCAAGATGAAGCTGAAAAAGAAGGAGAAGTATATGATGGAGCATACGTTGTTTTTACTAGGTCCCAAAATCAATCAAATCAGCAAGTTGATAAGGGAAAGGCAAGAGAAGAACCTCAACCAGTGATCTCGATTGCTAAACGGGGAAATCCATTGCCTTTTCAACCAAAGGACCCGATGAGCAATAAGCAAGTAAGTACATCTAACAATCCTGTATCTTCTACTTCTGTCCCTCAGACTAGTGCTGCCCCTAATAAAACTTAGAATGATGGATTCCCTTCCTCTGTCTCTAGTTCATTTCAGCTATATAATAGATCATGCTAGGAAGACCAAAATCCAAATGTCTGAGGTTGAGTATTTACAAGCTAATCCTGAACAGTTTGATAGATTAGCTAAATACGTCAAAAACAAGACTCTCCCTTCAGGACAAGATTTTCCAAAAGTTGCCCATGATTCCTCAAAGAATAAATCCACTCAAAATAATCTTGTCACTACTCCCCTTGTTACCTCTAGAAAAATAGAACCTTTCTATGTTTCTCTATTGGTAAATGGTCATAAGTTGAGTAATTGCATAATAGATTCTGGAGCTTCTGATAATGTTATGCCCTCTAAAGTAGCAGATGCCCTTGGTCTCACTTTAACTAAGACCTTTGGGAGATGTTTCTCCATGGAAAATAAACAAGTACCATTATTGGGTCAAATCAAAGGTGCCCAATTTGCATTTGCAGCCTTTCCAGACAAGAGGATTAAAATGACCGTCCTAGTAGCTAATGTTCCAGCTTCCTATGGCATTCTGCTTGGGCGTAATTTTTGCAAGGATGTAGGTGGGGAATTGAACATGGATCTATCTGAAGCAAGGATACCTGTAAAAGGCGTCATGCAAAAGTTGCTTCCAGAGAAAGAGGTAAAATACATTGTTACCCTAATGGCAAATCCCAAAGCTCAAATTTTGTTTGAATCTTCAGGAATGGGCAATTATTTCCTATCTACTGAAGATATTCCTAGTTCATCAGATGAGAGCTCATCAAGTGAGAGCTCAGACACTTCAGATGAAGAATCAGAAGAGTACTCAGATGAAAGTTCAGGTGAAGGTATAGTAATGCCAGATTCTTCCCTCACTGATGAAGAAGAATCTTCTGGTCAAAGAAATTCCAAAAAATCAAATTCTAACGAGGTCTGGGCTTTAGAATTTGATGGTATCTGTTCCTCTACCAGTTTCGGAGCTAGAGTTGTTTTGATATCTCCACAAGGTGATATCTTCCCTTTCTCATACAAGTTGCAATTCAACAACACCAACAACACCGCTGAATACGAGTAATTGTTGCTCGGATTGGAGGTTGCTCATGCTAAAGGTGTTAAAAATCTTCATGCTCAAGGAGACACTGAATTAGTGGTTTGTCAAGTGAGAAATTTGTTGTAGACCAAAAATGAAAGATTGAGACATTATCGCAATCGCGTGTGTGATTGCATTGAAGGTTTTGATGCTTTCAATATTTCTGTGGTGCCTAGAGAGTTTAATGATCGTGCAAATTCATTAGCTATCTTTGCAACCCTTATGGTTCCCCATAAGGATTTCAAAGGAAACAAGTACACTATTGAGTTGGTCTTTCGACCAAGTGTACTTGATAATGCTAACCATTGGCAGGTGTTCAATGGTGATAACCAAATCATAGCTTTCTTGGAAAAGATGGATAGCTTTGATGAACTCTATTTTGAAGGTAGTGAATCTCCACCACGGGAATACGTTTCTGAAATAGATTCACAAACTAGTGAAGAGTTTCTTCAAATGAAAGGGAATAAGATTCCAAAAGGTTTGGTTTCCCTTGAAAATCTATTTGAGAAGCATGACAGATATATCAAGCAGCAATAACAACTGGATTCAAGTTCCTCTATGGAATTTGAGCAAGTAAATTTGAGTTCGGAGGCAGATCCCAAAATGGTCAACATTGGGAAATGTTGCACTGCCGATGAGAAGTTCAAATTCATTACACTCCTTCACCATTACATTGATGTCTTTGCATATTCCTATGATGACCTGAAGTCCTTCAGGCCAAAGGAAATTCAACATGAAATTCCCCTCAAAGTTGGGTCATTGCCTCACAAGCAGAAACAAAGGCAATACAACCCCAAAATATCAGGTACTATCCTTTTTGAGATTCAGAAGATGTTGAATGCAAGGATAATCTTTCCAATTCATCATTCCACCTGGATCGCGAACATAGTTCCTGTAAGGAAGAAGAGCAAAGAAATCTGTAGCTGCATTGATTTCAGGAATCTCAACCAATCTTCTCTAAAGGATAACTACCCCTTACCCATCATGGATCAAGTGTTGTAAACAGTAACTGGTTTGGAAATGTTGTCTATGCTACATGATTTTTCAGGGTATAATCAAGTGGAGGTCAATGAAGCAGATCAGTATAAAACTACTTTCACTACACCTTGGGGCACATTCGCATATCGCAGGATGCCTTTTGGTCTGATCAATGTTGGTGCCACATTCCAGAGAGCAATGGACCTTGCCTTCATAGATGAGATGGGGAAGTTCATCATGGTGTATCTTGATGATTTGACTATTTTCTCCGAACACCGTCATGATCATGCGTACCATTTACAACAAGTGCTGGAACGATATCAGAAAAATGGTATCTCTCTCAACCCCTAAGAAGTCAGTTTTTGGGGTTACAGAAGGTAAACTTCTTGGTCACATTGTATCTCGAGAAGGCACTAAAATTGACTCAGAAAGAGTCAAATCTATTCAAAGTCTTACTCTGCCTACTAGTAAGACTGCAGTTCATTCTTTCTTTGGAAAGGTGAATTTTCTGCGAAGGTTCATTCCTGAATTTGCAGAGAAAACCCGTCACATCATCAACATGATGAAGGGTAAGGCTACTTTCTGTTGGAGTGCGAAACGCAAAGCGGCATTTGAGGATATCAAGAGGGCTATTGCTCATGCTGTAGTCCTTGTTTGTCCTGACTATACCAAAGATTTCATAGTATACAGCTATGCTTCTGAACATACACTATCGATCATTCTTGTTCAGTAGAATCAAGGAGGTGTGGAATCCCCCATATCATTTATGAGTTGTCCTCTCAAAGCTCATGAATTGAAATATTCAAATATGGAGAAGCATGCTTACACCGTGGTCAAGGCAGTAAAGCATTTTCGGTTCTATATTCTGAATTCACACACTCTTGTTTTGGTGCCTGATACAACAGTAAAGTATATTTAGACTCAACAGGAGTTCAGAACCAAAAGAGGCAATTGGATTGCTAAGATCCAAGAGTTTGATCTTGATATCAAACCTACCAAGCTTGTGTGTGGAAGAGGTTTATGTCAATTGATCACTAATAATGTACCAAAGGAGACAGGGGATGAAGAAGAAGAAGTTGAAGATATACCAACTATTCTTTTTTTCACTACTACTGATGAGTGGTATTCAAATATCGATCATTTTATTACTTATGGTGAGTGTCCATCCCATCTGTCTTATAAGGAGAAAAGGACTATCAAATTGAAGGCTGCCAACTATGTCCTATGGGATAATGGTTTGTACAAAAGAAGCATTGATGGAGTATTTCTCTGTTGCGTGGATAAAGCGCAACAAAGTAGACTTTTGGAGTCTTTCCACAATCTGGCATGTGGAGGACATTTTTCCACACCTATGACAGCTCACAAGATTCTGCGGGCTAGATACTATTGGCCCACACTATTTCTAGATGCGTACAATTGGGTACGTAGGTGTGAGTTGTGTCAACAGTTTGTTGGGAAACCTAAGTTGGCCGCACTACCTCTCAAATCGGTGGTGATTGAAGAACCTTTTTAGCAATGGGACATTGACTTCATTGGCACTGTGAACCCACCATCAAGTGCGAAACACAACTATGTTCTCACCATGACAGATTATTTTAACAAGTGGGTGGAAGCCATCCCAGTTAAGCATGCTACTTCCGAAGTGGTATGTAATTTCCTCAAGGAAAACATTATTTCTCGGTTTGGAGTCCCAAACAAGATTGTAGCAGATAATGCTACTTGTTTCTCTTCCCATGAGATTACTGGCTTTTGCTACGAGCATGGGGTCATTCTTTCCCACTCTTCAAACTATTATCCGCAAGGAAATGGTCAGGCAGAATCAAGTAACAAAAATCTGGTTACTATTATCAGGAAGCTGGTGGAAGAGAATCAGAGAACTTGGCATAAAGCGTTGTTTCATGCTTTATGGGCAGACAGGATTACCCCTAAAAGGGCAATAGGTATGTCACCATTTTAGCTTCTATATGGCCTGAATGCGGAGATACCAATTACCTTGGAGTTGCCGGCACTAAAGTTGGCAAAGGTAGTGGAAGATAGAACTTTTGATAGTTATATTGACAAAAGGATCATGTACCTAACTGAACTTAAGGAGTAGCAAACTATGGTAGTGGATCATATTGTTGAGCATCAAAGTCAGGTAAAGAAAATCTTTGACAAAAAAGCAAGGGCTCATGAGTTTCAAATTGGAGATCAAGTCTTGTTATGGGACAAGAGAAGAGAACCAAAAGGAATGCATGGGAAATTTGATTCCTTGTGGAGAGGTTCATTCACCATTCATCAGTTCTATGGTGAAAATAGCTTCTTGCTAGAGTATCTGGATGGAACACCATTCTTGCTACCTCATAGTGGACAACATCTGAAGCACTTCAATCCTTGAAGTATCAGATAAGTTCATTTGTACATTTTTATAGTTTTGTGTTTTTATTTTTGTGTTTTTGTTTAGTCTTTTGTGTCTTTTTCTTTTTAGCTTGACTCTATAGCCCAATGGCATGGATGAAGGCACTTAGAGACTGGATTCTCCTCCCTTCGATCGTTTCAAAGTTTAATTGATGGAAGTTCCCCAGTTAGAGCTAGTTGTTGTTCTCAAAATCAGCTACGCTCATTTTTGTAGACAACCCCTACGAAACTTGTCCATTTCGTAATCTACACTCTAAGTTCACATATCAAGACAAGATTCTCTTGGTCCCGTGTAAAGTCATATGGCATCCTAAACTAGTTTACAACATTCCCTCGAATCGATTCCTTGAAGTTTGTGCAAATCAATTAGGTTGTAAATTGACCAAAATATCAATTTTGGTCATATCTTGCAGTGTTTGTAAAATTTTGAGCTATACGTGCAATGTCGGTAAAAATCGTTGGCTTTGCATATCTTTTTGTTTGCCTATGTAGTGTTGGCAATTTCTGCCGCTTTTACATAGTTTTTCATTTTCCACATGCTCGAGCGGCACTTTTTGCTGCCGTTACATGTTCCTTGCCAAGAAGCAAATAAAAAGTCGGCATTTTCTACCATCATTGCATTTTCGTTAACACAAGTTTGATCGGTGATTTTCACTGCCCGAGCAAGGTCGATCTTCAAAATCACGAACTCCAATGGCATTAATTGCCACTCGTGTTGGCATTAAGATCATGTCTTTTTGAATCTTTTAAATGTAATCTCATTATTTTTTCTTGTCATTTCTTTTTTCAAAGCTTCCTAGTTAATTCTTGAACCCTCCTCAAATAGCTCAACCGTGGTGACCTTGGATTCAAATAGATTTCAAATTCACCGCCGTCACGCTTAGGGTTTCAAACTCGACAGGTAAGTCATTTAACTGCTTTCAACTTCTAGGGTTTCGTTTACACGATTGACTGGTAACTTTGTTGTTTTGAATTCATCGTTTGTTTTTGAAAAAAACCTTTTGAAAGATATTGCGTTTCTATTTTGTATTGTCATTTTTGGCTCGATCTTTCATATTGAATTCTTGTTCTTTAATATGCATTGTCGACATCCTTGAAATAGGTTGTAAGGTTTTCCTGTTTGAATGTCCAACTGGCAAAAATTGTCGATCAACACTTATGCCCTAGGTCTTAAGGTGATATGCATCATCGGTGGTTTGTCCCGACCCTACCGAACCCATCTTTGAAACGTCTGCAACGTCAGCAATAATTGCCGCTTAAGACCTTTCCATGAGCTTGTAGACAAATATGAGGTCGGCGGATTTCGCTGCCTTTATATTTGAAGATGTATCAAATGGCAACTGTATGGGTGGCTAAATTTGTTGCCCCTACACGAAAACCTTGAAACTCCCATCACATGCAGTGTCGGCATTATTTGCCACCCGAACATCAAACTCGCAATTCATACCAGCATGCAATGTCAGCATTTTTTGCTGCTGATACATGACTTCAATTTTTCCTGTAATATGCAATAGCGGCAAATTTAACCGCTCTGACACTTGTGAAATATCCCTCATATGCAAGGGTGGCAAATTTTGTCGCCCATGCAAACATTCTCTCAAATTTTCCTAACTCTAGGATATTTTCAATTTTTGCTTTTCTGAGCCCGCTTTCCTCCATTCTTCAACCCACTCGCACTCTAGCCATTTCAAGCGTGTTCCCATAGTCATGATCATCGACATGCAATTTTCCCAGATTACCAGTATTTCCCCTAATTGCATGATCATGACTTTTTGTTGCAGTTTCTTCTGCGGATCTTCTCTCTTCATCTACATCTTCTGGTGATAGCTTGTTTCAGATGACTGATTTGTCTCCGAAGAAGTTGAAAGCGATGAAGTATAAATATCAAGGTGTTTTTTCCAATCACCTCAGTTACTTCTAATGTCGATGACATTAGGGATACAGAGATTGACCATGTGGACATGGCTGAATTTGTGGAAAGAACCAAGTCAAATAATCCCAGCTCTGCAATGAAGAAGATAATTGACAGTAACATCCATTTGGTGTCATCTTTCCCAGTGGCAGCACATAACACAAAATTTGTTCTTTAGTGTGCTCAGTTCTATAACCAGGATACCAGGGCTGTGGTGGATGCAAGTGGAAATGTGATATTCAGACTAGATCATGAATTCATTGATAAGGTTTTTATGTGCCCTCCTGCCACAAAAGTGATAAAACTAGATTTTGTTGAAGCACAGAAAGAGTACGACAAAAATCCTGAGAAGGCAAAGAAGGTGATCACTACTAAATGGCTCAAGACTTCAAGGTCCAACTTGTCCAGGTGGCCACAGAGTTTTCCTAGGAGTGATTTTATAGAAGAAGTTGGTGATCTGATAACTCTTCTCAGTAGAATAAGGGGATTGGCTTCATCTTCACTATTTCATGAGTGGATGTATCCTTTCATCAAGGTAATTCTCCAAGGCAAACAAGCTATCTTCTAGGGTGAGCAAATTAGCAATGCTTTTCACGAGCAATTGACAAAGGTATCTACTACTTTCAAATTCTACATGACTTCTTACCTGGTGTATATAACAGCCTCTATGAGAATCTTTCCAAGTCTAACATCGGAAGGAGATAGGAGGTAATTCTTGTGTATCAATACTACTCTCAATTGCCATTGAAGGGCTCTATTCATCATTTCAGGAGATTAAATGATGCTTTCTTTGCAGTATTCTTGTGTCTTTTTGACCCTCAGCTAGAACAAAGAAGAGTGTCAGATGAGGCTTGGACAATGGTAAATGATTTTGGATGCATGTTCTTACAGTTTCCTTCTTTCTCATATCTGAGGGTTAGCTTTTTCCAAGGTCATCCCTATATGTTGCCAAGGTTCCCCTCAAACAAACTTGTCTTAATGGAGTTATGCAAACAAATGATCGTCGTGCATAATAAACAAATGGAGCTCAAGAAGCCCGATTTCAAGTTTCCAGTTGAAATTGGCAGGTTCTCAGTATTAACTGCTGCAAAGGCTAGGGCCATGGAAACTGAGATGTAGCTTGTAACTATGAAGCAATTCAAGAAAAGGCCAAAATTTGACTACAAGGGCGTGAAGGAAAAAATCAAGAGGAAAACTCAATTCCATGAACCTATGGTTGAAGATGTCTAGGTAGATTTGAGAACAGAAGAAGATGTCCAAAAGTTGGATTATAGTTGGTTGTCTCTGGAGCAGACTGAATATCTGGGACTTGTTGATATTCCTGAAGATCTAGTGGATGATGGAGAGTTGATTGATGACAAGTATAACACTGAGTAGATTGTTGATACTCCTCTTCCTCCAATCCAATGGTCTAAAAAAGAGTTGACATCTATGAGGAAAAGATTTGAGCCTATATTGGCTAATACCAATAACTGGCTAGCAGATAAAGGAATTACTTTGAAAGAATTCCTTATAGGATCAGAGACTGAGATCCAAGAGCAAACAAGCAAAAAGGTTGAGAACAGGATGAAGAACAAAAGTGATGTTCCCTCTTCTTCCAAGCCACATAAGTCTAGGATTAAATTTGTGATGAAGAAGTCAAAAGCTGTGGAGAGAGAGTTTGAAATAGAAGATATGGAAGTTGAGAAACAGAACACTGAGGAGCCAGCCACTGAAGAAATGGAGGTTGAAGATAGACCTATAGATCAACAAGAAGAGGAAGCTTTGTCTCCTCAGGAGAATGTACAACAAGAAACAGGAGTCTCTTCTCCCTTGCCTGACACACCTGTTGCAGTTCCTTTGTCTATTTCCCCTATCGATATTCCCTCTTATAAATCTCCCTCGTCTTCCAAAATAATTTTTGACAATCCTCAAAATACTTTTGAAGATGTTCTCCGTTCCTCAGAGTCTATTCCTAGTTTATCTTCTTCATCTTTTGATATTAGGGATGCTTCCATATTTGATCACTTTGTAATGAATACTGAACAGGTTTCCAATGTGAATATAATAGGTGCAGTTTTTACTAACACGCCACCTATTGTTTCCACTACCGGTGCAAGTGCAGTTCCTGTGACACCAACAATGGGAGTAGATCCTAATGTGAGTACTTCTATACTTCCACCATGGTTGTCAGCTTATAAAACGAAAAGGAAGAAACAAGCCATCTCCCCAGATGACTTTGACTTTAGTAAGCTGGTGCCTGCGAAAGCCAAGACCTCAAAGAAGCCAAAGATTCTTTCAAGAATGCTTGGGGATAAAGGACACAAATTTCTAGAGATTGCAAGACCTCCATAGGATGCAACCATGGAAAATTTTGATATGAGTGACTACTCTATCTCTAGAGTTGAATTAGGCAAGATAACTCATGAAAGTGCCAAGACTGACATGCAGTCAGCCATGGACATCCTGATTCAAAAATTTGACAGAGAGAAAGAAATGAAAGATCATTACAAGGCAATGGTTGAACAGTTGACTGCAGTGGTAAGAAAAATCACTTTGAATTCAGAAGCAGTCACTCCCGAGGCCGTTTCTATAGAAGACCCTATTATCCAGAAGGCAGAAAAGACTCACCTCAAGGGAAGTGTACTTGAAGAATATCTCAAAAGGATATGCACCCAAGGAATCTCTCTGCTTATAGAGCTATCTGAGAAGACAGATAAAATGGAGAAAATAAGAGCAAAACTTGATGATCTCATTGATGCTATTTCTCAAGATATCGAGCGCATAGAAAAGAATCATGATAAATGGTAGGAGATGAGAAAATTGGAAATAAGCACTCTAATATCAATTGGTGCCATTCCTAATAGGGATTCTTATACAGAGACCAAAGAGGCATTGACATATAGGAGCCGTGTGCTGAAAGATTTGATCAATGACCTAGAAGCTGCAAGGAAACTCAGTGAACAGAATGATGTTAGTCTTTTTCATAAGTTGGAGGAGCTGCCTTGCAAGCTTGTGTCACAGGATAACCAATTTCTCTCTGCAGAAGAAATGGTTTGGTAATTTGAAGAGATGTTCCAGAAAGAGTTTGAATATAAAACATTTTCACTAGCCTCCGTGGACAATATTCTCGACAACCAGTTAACTTTGGATAATCTGAAAACCAAGTTAACTAGTCATGCAAAATCAGTCACCACAGTCAGAGATGCCATAGTTAGAGCCAAGATGATTTTCAGGAACACAGTTAGTCCAGACAGTATTGGGATGCAAGCAGCTTTCACTATGTATGATGGTCATATGAAGAAAGATAACAATACAAGTTGAAGCAGTTTTTCGCAACACTTAGTTTATTTTTTTGCTTTTTAGATGTACTTTTTCCATATGTAATTACATGTAAAAACATAGGAAGTCCCAAGTCACAAAGGACTCCTTTGTTGAATAAGTCAAAGTAGTTGTAAATTTCCTATTTTTGCTCCAGGCTCCTCCCTATAAATAAAGAGGGCCTCTATTGTAAATATGATCTTTTAGTTATTGAAGGGAAACTCTGCCAAATTGAAGAGCATTTTGAGACTTTGTGTTCAAACTGTAAATCAAATTTTACCAAGTGAATAAGAAAGCAAGTGATCAGTCAATCTTTGTGTTGGAATATCTTGTGGTGTATTGGAAATTGGTCTTATGTCCTTTTCCTAATACTATCTTATCCTTTTGATCAAATTGTAGTGTGAGTGAGAATAATCTGGGAGATGTTCTAAAGTTGATTGTGGAGACTTTGTGCTACAACAATTATCTTTAGTTTATGATTTTGTGTTTTTAAGTGAAAGATATTGGAAAGGCTTTGAACGACTATTATCTTTTGCGATCATATATTTTGTCATAGTTTTTGGTGAAGACTTTGGGTTGCACCTCATTTTACTTGGTTCTAAGTTATAAATCAGTAAAAGAAACAATGATAGACTTTGTGTTCTCATGGGTTTCTTGGTTATTCAATTTGTATCAAGAAAGTACTTTTCATTTTGTAAACATCATTTCTGAAAAAAGAGAAATAGATGATATGGTCTCACCCTCAAGTTAATATTTAGTTTAAATAAGTTTGTGATAAGTGATAGGGAACCTCCCCTTGCTAAGAGGAGAGATTTATCTCATTACACTATGGTCGATATAACCATTTTGCCTTCAATTAGTTGAAGACAAAATATTCACCCAACACATATACTTAAGTATATCTGCAAAAGTGGTCTTCAATTGGACAAATTATATTGCCCAACTCTGCTTCATCCTATCCAGAATTGAGATGTGGCCACACAACAAAAATGCAAAAGCTTCTACCCTCTTTAAGTCTGTCGGATCACTGGTCTGGGCTGTGGTCTGAGCATCTGTTAAGGCCTCATGCATTGCCTCTAACTTAGGGATAATTATCCCTCTTAGCTCACTCATCCTCCTTATTCTATTCTTCTTTTCCTTTTCAAGCCTCTTTATTTCATTTATAGTGGCAATAGCCTAGCACTTTTGATTCATTATGGATGAGGTGAGAGGATTAAAATTCTGAGATAAACTTGACAGCTTACCCTCTTGTTCTTCCATCTTCTTTACAATGTCGTCTGTCACTGTGGACCAAGATAGACAAAATTTGTATAATTCTCTGCCATCTTTAAGAGCATTTTCTAGGCTCTTTATCCCAATGTCCAGATTTCTCCTATCATTTGCTATGAGTCCCTATACTTCAGAGAATCTCTTTCCCAAAAACACTTTCCGGACTTTCTCTTTTGCTGATTTCTCCAAAGAGTCAAAATGTGTGCTAACATAATTAACAAGAGATTTCAAGTTACCGGATGAAGAGGCCGAAAGATCCTTTTGGAAGGATGGCATGATCTTCTCCAACACACCGGATGCAATCTCTATCAGCTCACAGTCTTCCATGTGAGACTTCAGAAGCTTTTCTTTTGCTTTAGCTTGAGCAAAAGATGCTACCTTCATTGTCTAGACTGAAGAGAGGGAGTTAAAATTGAGTGGTCCTTGAAATAGTTCCAGTTCATCTATTTCCATCATCTCTTTGGTCAGGAAGTTTTTCACTACTTCTACAGTGTCTCTTGCCAGAGACAGAGTCTTCTTTTCTTTTGCAGCCTCAGAACTGTCATCAAAGATCTTCTCTGTGTGTTCTTCTTCTCTTCCCTTTTCTTCCTCTACTTGACTCAATTTCTCCTCTTTTCTTCCTTCTCCTTCAGTTCCGGAGTCAGCAGGGGGATCCGGAAGAGAGATGTTTACTTTTTATGGACTCCTTTTCCAAAATAGAGGAGTCCAAGTCCTTAGTCCTCTCCTCACCTATCTCCTTTGGCTCTTCTGCATTTTTCTTAGTAGATTCTTCTTTTGATGTACTTAGTCCTTCGTCATCCATGGCAGAAGGTTCATCATCTATGTCCTTTATAAAAGGAAGATTGAATCTTTTAAATGCATTCTGAAGGATTTCTTCAGTCTCTCTTGCCACCTGATCAGTCTCTCCAAGCATAAGTTTGTTCATTCTTGCTTTGCTCCGGAACTCATCCTTGCAGTCCTTGAAGATCATGGTCATTTGTTTTGGAGTAATGGAAGG
The DNA here is from genome assembly GCA_027924645.1 of Cunninghamia lanceolata. Taxonomy (NCBI): domain Eukaryota; kingdom Viridiplantae; phylum Streptophyta; class Pinopsida; order Cupressales; family Cupressaceae; genus Cunninghamia; species Cunninghamia lanceolata. The sequence goes on from BSBN01000760.1 coordinate 3,785,967, forward strand.
ATAGAGCTAAATTGCAATCTGTTCTCGGATCTCCAAATCCTTTTCCTTGGCATTGTCTTTTCTAAGTTCAAGTACCTTCTCTAAATTTTTGGGAATTAGAGAGATGATTTCAATGAATGCTTTATTATAAATGTTTAGGTACTTAACTGTAGCTTCTTCCAAGATCCTTTTGTCTGTGTCACTATACTCATCATAAAATTTTGTCATTGGTTGCAGATTCCCATCCACAGTGACTACCTTGATGACATCATCAATGGAGAGAGTAGGCCTTTCAACAAATTCTTTTGCCTCTTCTTCTTTGTTTGTACCGGTAGAGGATTCCCCTATGTTTTCTTCTTCTTCCTCATTTTCTTAACTTCCTCATCTGACTCTGTTTCTTCATCATCCTTTTGGCTTGTGTATGACCTTGTGGCCTTTGCCTTTGTTCTCTTCTCTCCCTTTCCAAATGTCTTGGCTTCCGATTTTGAGGCTTTTGGGGTCTTAGAGGTGGCAAGTGCAGAGCTCTTTGAGGATCTAGTCTAGGAGGGGGCTTACACTGGAACACTTTCTTTTTCTACTTCTTGTCTCTCTTTCTTAGCTCTTTCTACTTTCTCTTTGTTTGCATCAACTGCCTCTTTTGAAATCCCATATCTCTTGGTGATTTCCTCTACTTCCTTTCTGACTTTTCTTTTTATTTCAAGTTGCCTAAGTTCAACATGAATCTTTACACTCAATTCTTCAAAGGTTCCAAACCTTTCTACCTCAAGGTCCTTAGGCTGACTTAGCAAATGTTAGACATGCAGGTCCAGGATTTTCTCATCTGCCTCATAGCCCATTGGCATAATCCAGACTGTTCTGGGTTCCACAGCCTCCATTAGGCACTGATCAGTGTCTACCATGAAACACATTGTATCCTTGTATTTCTCAACTATAGATTGGGGAATTCTTTCTCTTGCCTGCATCATACTTTGGAAGTTCTTGACGTATCCCCAGAGTGCTGTACTTTGAGCCTTCACATCACCAAGCCCATACATGTAATCTCTGATTTGTATGGCAACTGGTCTATCATTTTGCCATACCCAACCACTCGATCTGGGTAGCTCATTCATATAGTAAAAGAAGAGACATAGTATTAGGTCACCATACTTAAATGAGTTCTTCTTATCCTTCTTTATCTTCTGCAAGTTTTCTAACAGTTGGTTCAGGAGAAGCTTGCATAGATCATAGTCTACATTTTCCCTTAGCATCTGATATGCAGTGTAAATTGTAGTTCCAGATACAGAGTTCTCCCTACTGGAATGATATATTTTGTAGCCAATTATCATGGAGGCAAATTTGATATCCAGATCTGTGATATCTTCTATTGGCATTGCTCTTTTGTCAAACTTTGATCCGGTAGCCTCACTTACTATTTGGTTCTTGACCGATTTAAGAGCAAGCAACCCACCAGATGAGTGCAATCTAGTTACTACCCTAATGGAATCTTTTGTTATCTTGAATGTCCTCATCAACCACATGAAGTTGTCATGTATTCTGCTAAGAACATACCAGACCCATTCATCTTCTTTTTACGCTTCTAGGGTTCACAATATGAGCCGAAAAGATCACTAGTTGAATCGGATTCTATGGTTGATCTTTGAGAAGGTTGAAACAATCTTGATGCAGAGCTCTTCCTTTCTTTTTCTTGAAATGCAAATGTGTAAATGATGAATAAAGAAACCCTTTTATCTCTGCGTAAACCCTAATTTCCTATTGTAATAAATGCACAACTCAAGTTATTTTGGTTCCCTTGCTCTTCCTTGTACTAAGAGAGATTTTTCTGAATCACTAAGGTGCCCTTAGAATCAATTTTAGTGATAATTTACAATGTATCTCCTCTCCTCTAATCAAGCCATTTATCCGCAGGTCAAGATATTTCAATTTTGAATCATACTAGATCTAACTGTGAGAATCCCACTTTTACCGGATGGCTATCAAACCAGATCAATCTTGGATGATTAAATTCTTCAAAACTCCTTGCAGATCTTTCATATTTTTACCGAGGGTTATTTAGATATTTCTCTAAGAACCATTTAATCCGCAACATTCCATTTGCCAAATTTAGGCACCAATTGACTAGCTGGGGGAATTTACTTTCCTTTGTGACACCCCCTGAGCCAGTGCTCATCTGTTTTAATTTCTGAAAGAATTATCAGCACCAGATTCTGGTGCGGATCCATTCCCAACATTTTTTGTATTCCTCTTCACCCAAATCTTGTTCATCTCCCTTTGAACTTCATCCGCATTCACTTTGCCTTTTCCTTTATCTTGATTTTGATTATGATGCATCGAACCCCTCTTATCCTGATTCTTACTTCTGCAGAATTTGGCAGTATGACCGAATCTATTGCAATTGTAGCAAACAACATTTCTTTGCATATTTGTCTGATATCCTCTTGATCTGCATTGATTAGCCATATGTCCCATTCTATTGCATGCAAAGCATCTACCATTGAATGAATTATTTATTTGCATATTTCTACATTCATGAGATTTGTGACCATACCTTTTGCAGTTGAAACATTGCCTGGAGAAGGATGAATTAGTCTGATTCATTCTTCTTCTACACTGAGTTGCTTTATGACCAAAGTTGTTGCAATTGTAGCAGTATCCATTGAAGGATGGATATCTTTGAGCATTTGGTTGCCTTACCGGAGGTCTTCTAGGCCTATTCCTTGGATTTCCTGATCCAGAGTTCTTCTGACCAGATCCGAAGCTTTCACCTTTCTCATATCCCAATCCATGCTTGTCATTTACCCTCTTTTGGCTTTCAAGAAGAACTTCAAGTTGAACAGAGCTTATCTTGAATTTCTCTTTGTATTCATTTGTTGTTTGAAGATCTTGTTTGAGAGTGTCTATTTGATTCTCGAGTTGTTCTTCATTATCTCTAGCTTCTTCAAGATCAGATTCCAGATGCCTGATTATTCTATCCATTTTATGGCAGTCCTCTAACTTCTCCTTGAGAGATTGTTTTAGATTATCTTCAATTTTTCTTCTCTTCAACTTCTTGGGTGAATCTCATAACCCTTGATTCCATCTCATTTCGTACCATGATGACTTCTTTTGATAGCCTCTCACATAGCTTGTTTTTCTCATTTAAATCTTCATTAGTATCATTGGCTTCAATCTGACTTGCTAATTTTTGAAGTAGTTCCTTTCTCTTTTTCACAGAGATACTCAATTTTCTTTTAGCTCATTTATGAAATCATCAACTTGTTTGAGTCTTTCTCTCAAGTTATTGACTTCAGAGTGAGATTACTCAAGATCATCTAGGGCAGACTAAAGTTGTTCCTTCATACCATACATATACATTGAGACTCCCAGATCTTCCTCAAGCTGTTAGGCTCTGTTTGGAGGAACTTAGCTCTGATACCAATTGTTGGAAACAAGGTGAATAACTGAGAGGGGGGGTGAATCAGTTATTCTAAATATTTTAACTTTCTTTCCTTGTTAACAACTAGTGCAGCATCAAAACATATAAGCATACATAACCATAAGAGCATAATAAGATCAACACACATAACACAGTAATTTTGACGTGGAAAACCCTGTTAAGGGAAAAAAAACATGGGGTGACTAACCCAAGAATGTATTCTCTGTTAAAAGAATAAGAAGTACAAAATGGCACTTGCCTATTAGGGCTCACTGCCCGAGCACACTGCTCATAAGAGGCACACTGTCTACAAGAGACTTACTGTCTACAAAGTTTATAGAAGGTAACTAGATGTTTGAACTGAAGAGAGGCATCCACACATGCTGAGGTTCAGTTCCAGTTAGGCTCAATATACTGATCTAATGCACTTCATTCTTCCTCTGCTCTAGTGTTGCTGTTCTATCACATGTTGGACTTGTATTACTACTTCCACACTTCTCTCTACTTTTTCTCACACATTATCTCATCACACACACACACACACACCTTCATACCAAAATCCATTTGGTATATGTATCTGCATCAAGGATTTCAACACCTATCTACTCGGCAACCGGAATACTGAAAATATTTCTAAGACACTGATCTGTCGGCTGAATCATGCTTAATATGTGATGCGTATCAAAGACATAGACATATAAGTCATTACTCATGTCATCCAACCATGTATGATCCCTAAATTAGCTTGATCACAATCAATTTCTCATCTGGATTAAAGTCTGAAGCTCTACCATTCAGTTCTTCCTCAGTCTGCTCTACCTGTCAGGAACCCAACACTTAGATGTTCATATCTTTTCACTCTTTCATCTCCGGAGGCTCAATCTTTGGAATGTAGTAGTCATGGTACTCCTCTTGACTTCCCCAAGTCCACACTTTCCTAAGATACATCCTCTGAGAGATCTGGACCTAATTGTCAGACCTTGCTGCATGCTCTATTCTTGTTCACCGAACCAAAACACTCTTCAATCTGACTTCCAGTATAGACATACTATGTATTGCGGATGTGTGGGATAAGCTTTGTTGCCATCAATGACAACAATGATGAAGCCACATAGTGTCTCTTGCCAATAGAACCAACCTTCTCTAGAGGTTTGGTTTCAATTGCAAAGGTCCCACACCTTGAGACCAATCCCACGTTACTATGAAATTGGTGGAATTGTCAAAGCTCCAACAAAAGGGTGCAATTTCAGGTGATAACAGGTACCACAAAATAAATGGGCAATGATGGAGGAGAGAGAATGAGATGGAATGAGAGAGAATTGAAAGAGTGTGTTCTAGAAAGATTTACTCTTCACATCAAGTTCACCAAAATATGTGTTACTCCAGATCTAACACACCACTACTATGTACAAGTCAAAAGTGGAGAGATATATAGATTTCTCACATGGGGCTTATGTTTGGACAGATCACCCCTACTCATGTTAGCAAAAGCTAGTGGAACAAGGGAGTGTCTGGAAAACCTCTCTCTTCATGAGGAAGAAACATCATAAATGTGGCAACAAGGTTTATTCCTAGTGGAATTGTGGTTTTTTTATGTCACTCTATTCACATGGAAGGAGTATTTGATGATGGATGGGGGTGTTGAATTGTGGTGTGGTGGTAGCTATGTGGGATTTGTTCTTACAAACCTCTAGAGAGGTGTGGCACATGATTATTTACTTGTTGATGTTTGCATTGTTAGCTTGTATTTTCTAGAATTCTTATTGGGCATTATTGAGAAAAGTATTGAGATGACAATTCTCTATCTCAAATAAGTTCTCGAGTAGTGCTAGCTCTAAATCCTATTGAGTTTTATTTTCTTCTTGGATTTTTTGTAGTATTTGGGTTTGTTCTTGAATTCATTCTTGGTCGATAATTTCAAAAGTTAGTTGGTGTGCTCTGAGCTCTCTTAGGGTGGGTTGTACCAAGTCCTATCTAATTCTCGAACACATGATCTTGATATACCAAGTGAGAGAGAGAGGATGTGGGTGATTATTTCCTTAGAGGGTTGATTTTTAGTGAACTCATTTGGACTTGGTTGTTTGATTGTATGTGTGTTTGTTTGTGTTTTATTGATTGTTTGTAGTGACTTTCTTTATTTGGTTGTTTGCAATGACTTGTGTTTTGTTGTTTTGTGATGTATTTGGTTGCTACGTTTGGGGCTCCTAGCTCAAAAATACAAGGACCTAAAGATTATGTTTTGCTTTGTTTTTGTGTTTTAAGCTAGTTTGAAGCTAATAAAGTAAATGATTGTGATTTATACTAAGTGCTAAAATGAACTGTTAAAGGCAATGAATTAAGGATTATACTATGTTTTTGGTGTTTTTCCAATGAATAACTAATTATGAATAAATAATTAATTAATGTAATCACAACTATTGTTGGTGTTTCTTCTTAAAATGACTAACGGTTAATTGATGATAAATTAATGTGAATACAAACAATATTTATGTCCCTTTTATAATTTCAAATGATTTAAGTGTTACTTGTATGACTTAAATTAAATGCCTATGAATGATTCATTTTTCCATTTTTCTTATATTTGCAATGAACTTTGTTAAATGAAATGAAAGGAACAACTTGTTGGGTTTTCTATTAAACTGACAAATAGATGCTTGATGGTAATTTTGTGATTGTTCAATTTTCCATTAAGCTTGAACAATAGTTGTTTGTTGGGATTAGATGCTTTGTTTTGTTGGTTTGTGTTTAATTTTTGGAAAGAGTGTCTACTATAATAAAGAAATTCTTTGCAAGGAAGTCTACACTAATATAATAAAAATGTAAAATCTAATCTATTTAAATGCTAAATCTGAGAAATAATAATAGAGTTACAAATTTGGGCAAGATGTGCAAGTAATTAAACTAATTATTCTACTTTACCCAATGAAAAACAAATTACTCTAATCTATTACAAATGAAATAAGTGGATCCCACACCCGGGATATGAATGCTTTCAAATTTGTAGAAAATGTTTATGGCATGTGTGTCTTAAGTGGTCCAAGTTTAACAATCCTTTCACCTCTCCTACCCTTCGGATCTCCTCTTGATGGAAGGGATAACATAAGTTGATTACTAGACTTAAGGAAGCAATTTTTAATGAGAAAATATTGTTGTGGTTGCTAGTTTAGAAGCTTAGAAGCTTGGAAAGTGGTGAAATATAGAGCTTGGAGGTCGTGTAGAGCTTGAAATTTGTAGAATGAAGTAGACCTTTAATAAAGACCTCTTGAATTGACACTCTAACATGCAATAATGGTTGTGAAAGGAGAGGCAAAAGCTCAAAAATTCTTTAGAAGAGGCAACAAAAAGACACTTGAAAATTCATTTGAGGGGATATTAATAGGATTGAATTCATAATTAGGGGTCCTAACTAAGATTTTAACAAGCATGGGTGTAGTCAGAATTGGATTGGAGGGTAAATGCAAGAAGATAAGTCCACTTTTAGTGGAAGTCATGTGGGAAAGAAAAACCCTGACATAAATGGGTGCGTATTTTAAAAATAGCAAGTACCTATTTAGGAATGAGATCCTAAACCTAAACTCATACTTGTATTGAATGAGTACCCATTTAGGAAAGAGATCCTGAGCCCAAATGGGTGTCCGCTAGAAATGTGTACCTATTTATAATGCATACACGTTTTTAAAATAAATAGGTATTTTATAAATGGGCACCCATTCATGAAATGTATTTATTTTTATTTTTTGGCCTGTGAGTTCATTTTTTATTGTTCAGATGGTGGTGTTGGTGCCTGAATTGACTGTCAGTTCTTGAACAATTTTTATGCAGGCACCATCCCAAAAAATCCAAAAAAAATTTCCAGTTTTGGCACCCCTTCAGTGTTTTGTAGCATCCACATCATCTTTCTTGATGGAAGGGGTCATCATGTTCTTCCCATCGGCATGAGTTTTCATGTGTCTTGGCGATCATATCAATAGCATGGTGTGTTCTTTGTATATCGCCAAGAGCTTGGTTTATCGGTGAAGGATATTGTGGTTCCGCCGACGGTGTTGGTCATGCCGATGGGGGTATCTCAAGTGTTCATCGGCGAGACTTGTTTTATCAGCCAGTATGTTTTGTGGTTCGCCGATAGAGGAAGTCACCCCGATCAGGAGTGCCATCGGGGTGACTTGGTGCATCGGCGTAGGTTTGAAGTGTTGCTCCGATGGTGTTGGTCACACCGACGGAGGCGATAGGTGGAAGTGTTGTTGGCATGAGTTGAGCGGTCGGCGAAGGATTCATGGGCTTGGCCAATGGTGTTGATCTCGCCGATGGGAGCGAGGAGTTTGGCCGTCGGGGGGTCGTCGGTATGTGTCTGGCCGATGAGAACTTGGAGGATGTCTATCGGAGTGAGGAGTATTGTCGGCCTAAGGGTTTTTTGTGGTGCCGATGGTGTGTGTCTCGCCGACGGAGGTGGGAAGCGAAGGACCATCGGCCAGACTGATGTGATCAGTGAAGGTTTTGAAGGGTCCTCCGATGGAGTATTCTCTGGCCGACAGGGGATTATGATAGGTGATCGGCCAGACCGCTGTGGTCGGCAGGAGATCTGTGCGGTGGGCCGATAATGTATGTCATGGCGATGGGCTGTAGGCGAAGGGTCGTGTGTCGAGCGCGGCAAAACGCTCAACACTTGGTATGTATGCGACTATGCTTTTAAAGCGCCGAAGTTGTCTCCACACCATGCATATGGGACTAATCCCCTTGCATTATTTTTGAACTCGTGGTAGAACGTGTTTTGGCGGGAAACTTCATTTTGACTGCAGCGACGGTTTTCAAGTGACCGCGGGTGGTTGAGGCCCTTAATGGTGACTGTAGCAGGAGTATGGGCGATGGTATAAGTGATCAGGCTGCCTGATTGAGAATGAAGACTTCCAAATAGTGGCGCGTGGCTTGAGGTTCCTCTGTCTGTTGCTGTAATAAATTTTGAGCGCCATTCCTTTGAAGGATCTGTATCTGACAGATTTTGTAATAGCCATGTAATTAATTGCTGTAGTACACTTTCTGGCTGTTATAAGCAGGAAGTGTTACTCATTTTTAGGTTGTTGAAAGTTGAACATTTTGGCTCTGTAACACAATACAGTTCATTTTGGTTGCTCTGTACAGCTAAACCTGTGAGTTTATGTATCTCTTGTTGTACGTTTTGGCATGAATCCACTGATTTCATGGTTAATCTTGTATGAATAATGCTATGTTTGCATGTGTTTTGTTAATTCTGTCTCCAGTATTGCATGTATCTTTCTTCTGAGTCTGGATATTTAAGCAATATTTGAGACTCTAGAACATAGAATTCCTATGTTGAATGTATGATCTCTTAACTTCTGCTCAAGGGGTAGATTAAACTGTTTTTAGGTTGAACATTGGGAAGGGTATACTGCAGTAGGGATGCCATAAGTAGAGATAACTTAACACTCTGTATTGGGAGATATCTGTAAGGCAGGTATCACATATATCCCCCTGAAAACCAGTTTTAGCTGTTCATGTTGATCATTCACAGGTGTATGTCTATTGACTCCAGGCCCTGGATAGGCACCAATCTTGCTTCGTGTTTGTGTTACAACCATGTCCAGCTTTGCATCCAAACTCAAAATCATAATCAAACTCTAAAACAACCATTAGGACATTAGAATTAGTTTTAGGATCCTCAGTCCTCTGTCTACAACTGCAAATAGGCCCAAAGCTAGCCCCTTTGCTCTTATCTTTCAGTTTTGGTCTACTTACAGGAGGACTTATCTGCTTTCTGACAGCATCCCAATCCTTGTATGCGTATCTCATGGATGTTGAGTAGGGAATACCCCCCTAGGTCTTGCAGAGCCTGAAGAAGAAGAGGAGATAAAATATAGAGTCTATCTCCTACACTGTTGGCCCCTGGCCCAGAGATCCTGTTGATCACTGATGGCTACCTTGTAGGGAAATCTGGGAATAAGCATCCAGTCTAGGAAAAAACCAACAGGTGGGACTAAGTGGAAAAATCTCTCCAAAACGTGTACTTGCATTAAATGACCTCCACAGCGTATCTCTCTGACCTCCTACGTCCATGAGAGCAAACTTCCAGTGTTTGTAGGTAAGTGGATTTCCCATTTTCATGTTTTTGAACTATTTTTCACTATTTTTTTATTGTTTTTTACTATTTTTTAATTTAAATTTAGTTTTGAAACCTAAAATCATAAACTATATTTTATTCACTAAAAACCAAAACCCTAGTATGTAGTCTAAACTATAGAACTAGAAACCATGGGACCTTTAAATTCTAATTTGTAAACCCAAAATTTAGGGTTTAGGGTTTGTAACTTGAAAATGAAAACCTTAGGACCTTTAAACATGAAATAAAACTTAAGAAAAGAAAAGAAAAAATAGAAAAAAATAATTTGAACAAAACAAAAACAATGCTCACTAGCTGTTGGTTTTTTCCCAGACTGGATGCTTATTCCCAGATTTCCCTACAAGGTAGCCATCAGTGATCAATAGGATCTCTGGGCCAGGGGCCAACAGTGTAGGAGATAGACTCTATATTTTATCTCCTCTTCTTCTTCAGGCTCTGCAAGACCTAGGGGGGTATTCCCTACTCAACATCCATGAGATACGCATACAAGGATTGGGATACTGTCAGAAAGCAGATAAGTCCTCCTGTAAGTAGACCAAAACTGAAAGATAAGAGCAAAGGGGCTAGCTTTGGGCCTATTTGCAGTTGTAGACAGAGGACTGAGGATCCTAAAACTAATTCTAATGTCCTAAATGTTGTTTTAGAGTTTGACTTTGATTTATAGTTTGGATGCAAAGCTGGACATGGTTGTAACATAAAAACAAAGCAAGATTGGTGCCTATCCAGGGCCTGGAGTCAGTAGACATACACCTGTGAATGATCAGCATGAACAGCTAAAACTGGATTTCAGGGGGATACATGTGATACCTACCTTACAGATATCTCCCAATACAGAGTGTTAAGTTATCTCTACTTATGGTATCCCTACTGCAGTATACCCTTCCCAATGTTCAACCTGAAAACAGTTTAATCTACCCCTTGAGCAGAAGTTAAAAGATCAGACATTCAACATAGGAATTCTATGTTCTAGAGTCTCAAATATTGCTTAAATATCCAGACTCAGAAGAAGAATACATGCAATACTGGAGACAGAATTAACAAAATACATGCTAAGATAGCATTTCTCATATAAGATTAATCATGAAATCAGTGGGTTCATGCCAAAAACATACAACAAGAGATACATAAACTCACAGGTTAAGCTGTACAGAGCAACCAGATCAGCTTGTTTTGAATTACAGAGCCAAAAATCTTCAACTTTCAACCACCTAAAAAATGGTAACACAGTCTGCTTATAACAGCCAGAAAGTGTACCATAGCAATTAATTACAAGACTGTTACAAAATTCGCCAGATACAGATCCTTCAAAGGAATGGCGCTCAAAATTTATTGCTGCAGAGATAGAAGGAACCATCGAGCCCTGCGCCGCCATCTGGGAGTCTTCATGTCAAAAAATCTGGTACCTGACTGTGCAACAACTCGCCCATACCCCAGCACAGTCGCCATTAAGGGTCTCAACCACCCGCACTTCACTTGGAGATTGTTGCTGCATACAAAAAAGATTTCCCGCCAAAACACGTTCAACCGCGGGTTCAAAATAATGCAAGGGGAAAAATCCCACATGCATGGTGAGGAGACTCCTTCAATAGTTTAAAAATGGGGCCGCACACATAATGGGTGTCGAGCACTTTTGCTGCGCTCGACACACATGCCTTCGTCAAAACCCATTGCCGTGACACAAACCATTGGCCAACCCCTCAGATCTCCTGCTGACCTCACTAGTCTCACCGATGCAAACCTTTGCCATCGCCCAGACCAATACCGTCGGAGCAACACGAAATACCTCTGCCGATAAACAAAGTCACACCGACAGCACCTTCGCATCCCTCCATCGGTGAGACCTACGCTGATGAATTCGCCATCGGCCAAGCCTCCCACCGTCGGCACGACTGAACATTCCTTCGCCGACCTTACCACCCACGCCGATGACATCCATCGGCCAAACATATGCCATCGGCCCAATAGGAAATTCCCTCGCCGACATCACATGTTACGCCGATACAGCTCCATCGGCCAGAGTACCCCTGTCGGCCCAACTCTCCACACTCGCCGATGGCAACTCCATCAGCCAGACCTGCGCCATCGGCCAACAATCTGCCCGTTTACCCGATAGCCAAAGTCTTGGCGATAGCACCCCAAAACCCTCGTCGGCGAGACCCAGTCCGTCGGCAAGCCACAAAACACCTTCGCCGATAGGTAAAGTCTCAGCGATAGAAGATAACACGCCATTGGTACCAAAAAGATCGCCAAGACACATGCAAACTCATGCCGATGGAGAAAACAAGAAGACCACCTCCTTCAAGAAAGATGATGTGGATGTTACAAAACACTGAAGGGGTGCCAAAACTGGAAAATTTTTTGGATTTTTTGGGATGGTGCCTGCATAAAAATTGCTCAAGAACTGACAGTCAATTCAGGCACCAACACTAGCATTAGGAGAGAGGAGCCAATAGTTATTAGGGATAACTTTGCGAACATGTAGCAGTTACATGGAATATCGTAGGACCTCTATTTTTTTTAGAAATATGATATGGACTCTTATCTATCTACAACTAAGGTTTGGAGGTGTGACTCATCACGTAACTCACCACATTAGCACATCTAGTGAGAAGTGTCCTTAACATATGTTTTTAGAACAATTGATCATATTCTTATTTACAATATAACTTATATGCAAGTTGAATGATCTCAATGTCTTTTGATAACCATGAATCTTGTTATCTCTAATATTTATATCCAACACAGGTGACTCAACAGTTGAACACAAAATACTATTTATTGTTATAAAACAACACATTCTTATTTAAAATACAAATTATATTCAACTTTAAATGATCATAAAACTTTTTGACAACCTTTTACATTTCAATGCTTGTTTATCTACATAACAACAATACTCGTTTAGAGGAACACCTTATTTTATAAATTATGACAAATAAATTCATATAATGATATGATTAGATGAGGAAATCCCTCCCTCTATAACAAGTTTAGGTTTATTACAACTACATTAAAGAGGTATTAATCAATTATGGGGCTACAATCAACATAGTTACTCTAACCCTTATGTTGATACTTAGATATTATTTAAGCACATATGTTTGTGTTTCAGATGTGTTTAATACCCATTCCATATGGAGAGATTAGCAAAGGGAAGTCCTACAAGTATGAAACCTTAAAAATAAGATGACAAACATTATTTTTTGCACTAGAGGTCAAAATTTCTATCCAAACATGTTGCATTCTTCTGCATTTAAGCACTTTGTAGCTTATATGGATAAATTAGTTGCTTCTCCAATCTTGTAGATTATCATGCCTTTAGGTCGTATCCCTAGAGTCTTTCTTAGTATAACTTGGAACCCCTCAAAACATATTTGCCTTAATTGCATGTTTTCATATTTAAATTTTATTAGTTTTATCATATGTAACAAAATCACAAATTTTATTAGATGGCTATTATATAACCACTACAACTTTGTGACTACCCTAATATTTTTTCTTTTGATATGATAATCTTGTGATCACCACAACAATTTTGAAACCACTTGTGTACTAAACACAATGTTCAATTTTGACATTTAATAAAAGTATATCCTTTTATCTCCCCCATTTGATTATAATGTGTGTTGCATGCCTAAATTTGTCTTATAATGCCTCTTTTTCAACACCCACACCTTTTTAGACTTGATTTTTCATTCTCATTTTAATCTTTTTACGTCCTTACATTGAAAAAAATCAATTACATGCATGAGATCTAACTTTGCTTGACCTATTATGCCATTAAAGCATTACCAAGATGCCCCCTTCCCTTTTTTCTATGTTTAGGTTTTTGTTACCTAATTCATTGCCTTTATCTAGGTATTGTTCATAGACTAGAGAAGAGACCAAACAATGGAATCATGGTATTGTGGAATGCTTTAAGGACCAATTCAATATTTTCTTCTCTTTTTCTTTAAAAAATCTAGCTCTAAATTTGTACACAAGTAGTACATGTTCAAATAGGTTAGTGTATTTTTAATTTGTAGTTAATAAATATGTGTTTTTATTACAATTTAATTTAGTATATTACAATGTGTTCATATTAGTTGATCAATTTATAAATTTTATTTGTGAACTTTGTTAGTTCTTGTTCAAGGTCTATATTTTGAGAACTTCCAAGTTTTTTTATCATCACAAGACCTCTCTAAGGGTTCATATTGCTAACAAGGAACTCTAGATCCTCCCCTTTTCAAGATAGAATTTCATACCCCAACCTTGTTTTAACATTTACATCAAACCTTCTCAATTGTAAACCTTCCCTATTCTCACAACCCCATACCTTAAAACTTTAAACTATGTTACATCATTTTCAAAATTTTCTAAAGCATTCATATGTTAAGTCATTCCCATGCTTTATTCATCATTATTCATTCTTTCTTTCTAAGTCGTGCCTCCCTAGTCATTTTTATGTTCGGTTGGTGATCCTTAGTCTTTTTGAACCTAAGTCGGCAAGTTCAAAAGTTCCTGAATCTCCCAATTTCTTGACTCTTCACAAAAACAAATGTCTCTCAAACTTGTCCTTCAGTCTTGTGTCTTTTGTTTAAAAGAAAATCCTTTGCAGTTGGAGAGTCGAAAGTACTTTGAAATTCTGAACTCTCGCTTAGCTAGTTCATTGGTTCAGAAAATCTCCAACACCCCGACTAAATGCGCTCATCACTCCCAAAGTATCACTTTTCGAGCTGTTGATAAGTACTAAGAAGTGACACCTGTCAATTTACAATAAAATTGGAATGTTGGGAAAGGTGTGGGCATTCTTTTCAGAGGGAAACAAAAGGGGGTTATTTATGAATTTTGAAGTACGATCCACTGCCAGAATTAAATGAAATTTATGGATGAATTAATAAGATTTGATACGAGACATGGATAAATTTATCACTTTTTAAGGAAAAGCCTCATTATACCATGAAGGAGATACGCTGAAAGAGCTTCTAGTCTAGCCACTAACGGAGAATTTGTACAACTCTTCGCATGCAGGTTAGGATAATTGGCTTTTCTCCCCATCTCTCTCTCTCTTGTTGTGACAATATAATTGTGATTCACTGGTCTGGGAAGAAGTTCTTTTTTATTAATCTAAATAGTTATTTTTCCTCAAATGTATTGTGGACCTATTTTGCATCCTTGACTAGTTTAGAGTTATTTGCTTTTTGGTTTCTTGAACTAGTCAAAATGAAATATAAGTTCCAGGGGTCTCCAGTTGTTTCTTTTGTGGAAAATGGTCTATCAAAAGTAAGGAATACAGACCTTGGTCATGTGGACTTAGAATATTTTTGGGAGAGAATGTAGCAACAAACTAGGTCCTTCCTTGTGGAGAAAATTGTAAGCAGTGGGTTAGACCAAGCTGGAGGTTTCCCACCTGATGTACCTTGCCCAGACCTAGTTGTTGCATGCACAAATAATTAATTTCTTGATTCACAAGAGATACAAGCCTCTGATGGCTCCATGATAGCTAAAATTGATTCAGAAGTTGTTTCTCATGCTTTAAGATTAGTTGATTATGAGGAATTTGTTGATGTGTCTATCACATCTGGCTGGGGGTTTTATTGGGATAAGAAAGGCTGGTGTCAAAGTCGTATTGCCAGAAGTTAGCTGGAAGTTGAGAAGAAAGGGAAGTCTAGACTCTCTACCAGTCTAAAAAGAGGTCACTTTAAGGAGGAAATCTCTGACATGATCACTCTACTACATCATGTCATCGGGAGTGCTAAATATGACTCTTTTGAATATTGGATGTGCCAATTCATTTTACTCATTTGTGGTGAATCTCAATACATAGATTGGGCCAAATTGATAAGTGAACACATGCACGAACAGCTGGTGAACTTTCCACAGAAGGTGACTTTTCATATGTGTTCTCTTCTAGTGTACATTCTATCCAATAGAAAGGTTGTCTGGCCTAGTTTGAGGACCCTCTCACCCCAGACACACCTATGTATTATCTTTTCGCACAGTTACAGAATAGCATTGGAATGAAGGACATTCACAAAGTGAATAATGCTTTCCTCATGTTATTTGTGAAGAGAATTGAAGGTTCCTTGGAGAGAAGGTTTTCCCCTGAAGCGACTACTCTAGTAATGTATTTTGGAAGTTTTTATATTCAATTTAATTTTCATATTTGAGAATTGGGGGTTATGAAAATGCCCCGTTAAAATTGTCAAGGTATCCTTCGGATTTTCTTTTGGTTTTAGAAGTTTGCCACTAGATGGCGGCTGTGAATGTCAAATATCATGACATGAAGAAGAAAGGGTACTCCTTTCCTGTGTCCATATCTTTCTTTTCTTTTAAAACTAATGACAGTGCCTAAAATGTGGAGAAGTTGTTAGTGGAGTATAATTTTCACTCATTGCCTGTAAGGTTAGCTTTTGATAGTAAGAATTTTGTGAAAAAGAACATGCATGGAGGCAGTCTATATTTACATAAGCCTCATCTCAAGGACTATTGGAAGGAGTGCATGGATGAACGAAAAGTGCAAAGAAGGGGCTGGATGAGGTTGACTATCGACCAAGTCCGTGCTTTTGACTTGCCATTACAAGTCCTGGAAAGTATAGATGATAACTCAGACATTCTCAATGAAGGTTATCATGGTGCCATTTTGTAACCCCTGCCTCTAGTGCGATGGTCAAAAAAAGAGGTCATTGACTTGATGATTCATTTTTTTCATGTATTAAGGAGAACCAAAAAATGTCTTGATAGGAAATTCAAGGAACAAGTGGGCTCTTCAACCCTAAAAGAATCAGTTGTGAGAGAACAGTGTAAATCTTAGGATACTCATACTCCCAGAAGCACATCGAGTTTGGACCCAACTCTTCATAGAGTTGGCTCACAATCGAGTGGAGACAGCGAGCAGCCTGAGGATATAAGGAGATTGAAAGTAAGGAGACTGTCTGTGAGCAGGATAGCTAGCCTGTACTTCCAAGTGTAATAGCTGACAAGATATTGGTTGCTTCACAATTGCAAGTAGACCATGTGCCCCTTCTAACCCCCTTGCAACTGATAATGATTCTTTGATTTTTAATCAGATTGGTGAAGACAATGTGCTTCAGTCATTGTTTGGTAATCCAATTTCTCCTGGTTTGAATGATACTCTGGAGCACAATACCCCTCTTGTCCATTCAAATGGTGTGGTTGTGAATGCTATTGTTAATGCCAATGTTTCCTCTTCCTCATCTCCTGCTTGGCTAAGGAAAGTTGTTGAGAAAAAGAAAAGGTGCGCCCCCATAATTGACACCAACATAGACATCGTGGCTAAACTGTTGCAAGATACACCTAAGTTGAAAAGGGCTAAAAGGATGTTGAGAATGGTAGCAGACCCTTCTACAGGGCATCATATTTTGCAAATTATAGATCCCGTGGGTGACAAGAATGAAGATGAGGTGACTGAAGCTGACTTCAATTTAAGATGAGTTGATATGGGACCTTCCATTGTTGAAGGAGAAATCTACCATGCTAAGTACTCTGTTAGTAATTTGTCAAAGAGGATTAAGAATGAACAACAAGAGAATGTCAAATTGCAAGTGTATGTGAAGTCCTTAACTTTGTTTATTCAATCTATCTTGAAGATTACTGTCCAACCTACAGATGCGTTGCCAAGTATAAACATGGATGACCTAGATCCCAATTTGCTATAGCAAACTAAATGGAGCCAAGCTCTGGGCAATGCCATCAAGCAGTGGGTTGAAAAGGTAACTCTTGATGGTCTGATTTATATCAAGGAATCTACAAAATTATATAATTCTATTTCTAGCAAAAGAGAGGTATTGGCCACCGAGTTGCAAGATGTGAGAAAAGATAATAGTAGCCTTTTTATGGTTTCCAAAGAAGTGCAAGAAATGGCTAGTGTGGACATTAACATTCTTGTGGTCAAGAAAATTTTGAATGATCCCAAAGAAATGGAATCTACTATGTGGTTGGACACACTTGAATGAAAAATCTTTGTAATGGGAGCAGTAGAGAAGGAAATGAAAAATACCCTAACTCATTATTTCATAGATCAAAGGCATCTCAAGGGAAACTTTGCAATTCTGGACACAGAATCTTTTGATGAGGATGAAAACAAGCTACTCGAGATAAAGGAAATAAAGCAAAATTTCAAGAAAATGATCAATGAAGAACTGGTGGCTATTGATGTGATTACTGGTGAATCACTTGGGAAGCTTGGAAGATTAGCTACTTACATCCAAACTTTCAAGAGTGAAATGGATGAGGTTCATAAGAGGATAACAGATGTCGATTGAATGATAAGAAAGATGAAACTTCAGTCTAGTATGACTGGTAGTCCAAGCGGCAAAACATTATCACCAATCATTGGCAGGTATCGAACGTATAAAGGAAAGTTGCGAGCATAGGAAAACCAAGTGGTACAGGTGGATTCAGTTTTTGAAGATGGACAAGGCTAGGAGAAGGAAGCGGCGCAAAGGGAGGCTACCCTTGGTGATGATGTGGTGATTATCAATTGATTGATTTCTCATATGCTTTAGTATTTTTATTCTTGCAAAAAAAACTATTGGCTTTAGAGAGTTGTTTCTTTAAATTATGTTTATTTTAAAAACATCTTTAAATCAGATGTCCCCAAGAAGCCATTATTATTTTAAAGATAGTTATGGTTACAAGGCTATAAATTCTAAAAGCCTGTTGATGTTTAGGATCTTTTGGCAAACTTTTTTTTGGTTGGAGATCAATTTTGATGTTCATTACTTTCAGTTGCTTCGATATATGAATTGAAATTGGTACAATGGGAATTCAATGATCATAAACTTTGTGTTATGGTTATCTAGATGTTTATTCTTCCTATGTTGAATATACTGTTGGTTTGTTGATTATTAGTTATGTGTTGAAGTGATTGGATGATTCTATTCTCGCTCATTGATGTGGATATTTATCTTTCGATGAATGGTTTACAATAGTGATTGTATAATAATTGATGTGATTTTAACTAGTGTGATTGATAATACTGCTATCGAAGTCTTTGTGCTTCTTTAAATTTAATTTATGATGAGATTTATTGCCTTTATGTTTTTTAGTTAAAAGTACCACCTTTCTGCTTTCTGGTTAAAAGCATACCAAATTTCCATTCTTTGTATATCATTATAAGGTAGCTGCATCTTGTAAAACAAGCAAAGAATCATTATAAATTATCATTGCAATTGGTTCAACTGTTGGTCCAGTTGTCACTTGTGTGGGTGTGAGAATATAGAGTTAGGTGACAAAATTTGTAAACCAGTAGATTTTTGGTGACTCTAGTGTGGATAACTTTACTTGATATATAAATTTTGAGTTGCTTTATCATTGGCTTTTATGGTTCTCCATGGAAGAAATGTGCCACTCTTGCAGCCTAACCTAGATTAGCTTATCGGTGATCAAGAAGATATTATAACTGGTCTACGAGTTTTAGCTTTGCAGATTAGGAGAACAAACCAACAATATCACCAAGTTAACAAAGTGCTTGAAGAAGAGGAAGAACTTGGGGATATAATAAGAGAAAATGCAAATATTTCAATGAAGCTCAGGAAATTGTCTTTGTAGAAGGCATAGTCCCAATGCCTCGAAGAGAAATACCTCTTCAAATTCAAGTAGTCCCTGACAATAGATTGAGAAATCAAGTTAACAGACTGAGGAATCAAGTGCATAACCAGAAAAATCATCCTCATAATAACCAATAAGTTGTTGGTGACTATGCCCTTTTAATTTTCTATACTTCTAAAAACTGGCTTCAAAGAGATACACTAGAGGAGATAGAAGGAAAGGCATTATGATTTTGAATTTGACTTTCTACAGTCTTTAGACTTTGTCCCTTTCCCTCCCACTCATAGGGTTAAATATTTAAGTAGACCATCCTCTTCTCCTCCAAAAAGAGAGTCCTCAAGTTCCTCTTGTCAAGTCCTCGCTCTTGATGGTATTTTTCTACTGCTACAGGTTAGTTTCCCAATTCATAATCTTGCCAATATGGCTTAGCCACCTCCTGTACCATGGGGAGCAGCTATAGGTTCTCTGAGATTAGGGGCACACTTGTATGATTTGCCTAGAGGGTCTAGTAAGATTATACCCAAGTTTAGAGGGAATGGGAAAGTTACCCCAGATGAACACATCAATTCCTTCTTTGTAGCATGTTCTATCTTGGGGGTGCAATACGAAGATGTGTCTATAAGATTGTTTGTTGAGTCTCTTACTGATGTTGCAATAGAATAGTTTTATCATCTACCCAATGCATCTATCAGAGATTGGGAAACCATGAGGCAACGTTTTGAGGATAGATTTATGACCATTGATAATGAACATACTTTGATAGCCCAACTGTCATCCATGAAGAAAGAGGTGCATGAGCATATGAGGGAATTAGTGGCTAAATTCAACAAGCTTGTGAATAGGATTCCTGATGATGTGAAACTTAGTGATGGTTTGTTAAAATGCTTCTTTATCAATATCCTTCTTCTCGATGTCAAATTTCCCATAAAGAGAGAAGGTGCTACCGACCTAGCAGTGGCCCAAACTATGGCCATCTCCATAGAAGATGATTTAATAACCAGTGATAAATGGAAGGAGCTGTAAACAAGAAACCTTCAGCAGTCAACTCTACTAATCCTGTAATTCAGAGATTGGCTACTGACATCATTACTTTGAAGAGAAAAATGCCTAAGAGCTCTCAATAGCCTTTTTATCAGGATGTGCCTTGGAAAGATCATGGTTCACAAGGGAGTTACAATAGGACCTTACCTTTGCCTAGCCCTACTCAAAGGTTGGCAATTGAAAATGGCCCTTCTACTAATAAAAGCAATCATATGGTTTGCAACTTCCATTTAACCACAGACCATGATGGTGCATCTTGCCTAGAGATGGCCAGATTCATGCAGATGCTCTCAATGAATGAGCACACAGAAGAACCATGTGTAGAAGAATCTACTTAGTCTGGTGATGCCAATGTAAATTTTTTTAAGTATGAGTCAGATTCTGAGGCTAGGGAAGATGTATATACTGAGTTAGATAACACCAATTGTGTGGTGTTTACTAGAGGGCAACAAGCGCAGAAGAAGTAGGATCCTAAGGGCTAGTCTAGTAACTCTTCTCCTACTCCAAAGTATATCATGTCAAGGCATGCTAGTACTAATTCCAAGAAGACAAAAGTTGCCACACCAAAAGTTGCATCTACAGAGGTACCTTCCACTTCTTCCTTTGATGATGTTATTTCTAGTTCCTTTGATATAGTCGAATCCTATAAGAACACAAAAATCCAAATCTCTCAAGCTAACTATCTTAGACTCAATCCTTCTGAGCTAGATAGGCTTGTTAGTTATGTTAAACAAGAGCCCTCCCCTTCCCACTTTAATTCTCAAGTGTCTGATGAAAATGTAGTTCACACTGAGACCCAAAATTGTGCAAATTCTCACTCCAAAGATTCTCATCCTAAGAATCCCTTTGAAAAGCCAGAGCCTTTTATGTGTCATTGTATATTGTTGGCTACAAGTTAAGTAACTATATTATTGACTTTGGAGCCTTAGATAATGTCATGCATGCCCAGGTAGCTAAAGCCCTAGGTCTGTCAATTACCTCCTCTCATGGAAGGTTTTTTTCTAAGATTTTTCACAAGTACCAATCCTAGGCCAGATCAAGGATGCACAAGTTGCCCTCATAGCATACCCTAAGAAAAGATTGAAGCTAACTATCCTAGTGGTTGATATCCCTGCGAGCTCTATGGGATGCTTCTAAGCAAAAGTTTCTATAGAGACTTAGGAGGAGAGATACAAATGGATTGTTCTCATGCTCTGATACCAGTGGATGGCAAGAAAGTTCACCTAAACCCTAAACCTAAGGCAAAGTTCACTGTGCTGAATCAAGGGATCTGAGGGTAGATATATTATATGTAGAGACCGGACCAGGCACCTACATGTTTACCTCAACTGCAGAAGAAGATTCTAACATGATCAATCCTGACTTCGCTAATGAGGTATGGACCCTAGAATTTGATGGGAGTTGCTCTACTACTGGGTCAAGTGCTCGTATTGTTTTAGTTTCCCCTAATGATTACAAGTTTCCTTTTTCCTATAAGTTGGAATTTGACAACACCAATAATATAGCCGAATATGAGGTTTTGCTACTAGGGTTAGCATTGGCCAAAGAGAAGGGCATTAAATAGTTAAAGGTAAAGGGTGATGTCAAACTGATAGTAAAGGAAGTGAGGAAGTTGTATTCGGTAAAGAATGGGAGACTAAGGCATTACAAAAATAGGGTGTGGGACTACATTGAGGATTTTGATGCCTTCTTGATAGAAGTTGTGCCTAGATATCAAAACACTAGGGCTGATTCATTAGTTGTCTGTGCTTCTCTTCTCTTACCTCACCCAAATTTCAAAGGTGAACCTTATAGGGTTGAGGTAGTCTATCAGCCCAGCATATCTAATAATGTCAACCACTGGCATGTATTTAATAATGACCAACAAATTATTTCTTTTCTGGAAAAAGCTAAGTCATTTGCTAATGTTTTCTTTGAAGGAAGCTCTGATGAAAGTAATGACATTCTTGAGGGAGAGGCCAGCTCTCAAATGGCCAAGGGACTGAAGTAATACAGTTAAAGGGGAATGAGATTCCTAAGGGCTTGGTCTCCCTTGAGAACCTCTTTAACAAACATGATCAATATATAAAACAAAAGAGCAAAGTGTTTATCAGATCATCAACTAAATATGATCGTGTCAACATTAGCACTGAAGAAGATCCAAAGATTGTCTGTATTGGAAAATGTTGCTCTCCTAACAAGAGTGATTAATTTCTTTGTTGATTCATTACAAAGATGTCTTTGCGTGGTGTTATGTGGACTTGAAAAAGTTCAGGAATGGAGAACTGCAACACCACATCCCACTGAAGCTTGGCACTTCACCATTTAGGCAGAAACAAAGGACATATAATCCTAAAGTGGTTGATGCTATATTTAATGAAATTGACAAAATGCTAAAAGCAAAGATCATCTACCCTATTCACCACTCTACGTGGATTTCAAATATTGTTCCTATTAGAAATAAGAATGGGGGGATCAGAACTTGTGTTGATTTTTGCAATTTGAACCAAGCATCCCTAAAGGATAACTATCCTCTACCAATGATGGATCACATTTTGCAGACTTTGTCGGGTTCAGAGATGATGTCCATGTTGGATGGATTTTCAACATATAATCAGATAGAGGTGGCCCCAGAAGATCAACATAAAACAACGTTTACTACTCCAATTGGTGTATTTGCATATAACAGGATGCCATTCAACCTCATCAATGTAAGGGCCACCTTTCAAAGGGTGATGGATTTAACCTTTGGTGATCTGAAGAGTAAAATTATTGTTGTTTACCTTGATGACTTAACTGTCTTCTCCAAGAAGAGAGCAGATCATTTTCATTATCTGGAAGTGGTGTTGCAATGATGTAGAGATCATGGTATCTCTTTGAACCCTAAAAAGTCCATATTTGAAGTAATTGAAGGCAAGTTGTTAGGTCACATTGTTTCCAAGGATGGTATAAATATTGACCCTAAAAGGGTTAAATCTATTCAGCAATTGAGCCTCCCTACAACAAAGAGCAATACCAGATCATTCTTTGGTCAGGTCAACTTTTTGAGGAGATTCATCCTTGACTTTGCTGAATTGACAAGACACATTGCAGAAATGATGAAGACCCATCTTGTCTTCAAATGGAATGAAGAAGGTAAGCAAGATTTTGAAGATATTAAGATTTCCATCACTAATGCTCCTACCTTAGTGCACCCTAATTTTGAGAAAGATTTCATTATTTATTGTTATGCATCTAAGTACACTTTATCGGCCATTCTATTGTAGAAGAATGAGCAAGGGATTGAAGCTCCAATTGCTTTTATGAGTGTACCTCTAAAGAAGCATGAGTTGAAATACTCTCCCCTGGAAAATCATGTGTATGCAGTAGTGAAGGCAGTGAAAAATTTTAGGTTTTATATTTTGCATTCTCATGCTATTGTCTATGTTCTTGACCCTGTTTTCAAGAGTATTCTCGCCCAACAGCAGAATGGCTGCAACAAAAGAGGATCTTGGATGGAAAAGGCACAGGAGCATGACATTGAACTCAAACCTACTAACCTGGTTAGAGGCAAAGGTTTATGTAAAATGATTGCTGAGACTAAACCAACTGAAAATGAAGAGCTTCCCCTTGTCTTATTTGCAAGTACTACCAATGAATGGTTTTCAAAAATTTCCTATCTGCTGACATATGGGGAATGCTCACCTCATTTTTCCACTAAAGAGAAAAGGCACCTAAAACTCAAAGCTAGAAAATATGTTCTCTGGGAAGGGAATTTATATAAGAAAGGAGTGGATGGAACATTTTTGAGATGCATTGATAAGGAAAAATAGAAGAAGCTACTAGAGACTTGTCACAACGAAGCCTATGGAGGACACTTTTCAGCTTCTGTGATAGCTTTCCAAATCATGCAATAGTTCTACTAGACAGGTATGTTTAAAGATTCGTATGAATGGGTGTCAAAATGTGAGAAGTGTCTAAAATTTACCAGTAGGCTTCACTTGGCTATACTGCCCCTAAGGCATGTAGTAATTGATGAACCTTTTCAACAATGTGGGTTGGATTTTATTGGAACAATTAAGCTCATTTCTAGTGCTAGCCACACTCATATATTAACTGCAACTGATTATTTCACTAAGTGGGTGGAGGCAATTCCTGTAAAGCACACCACTTCTAAGGTTGTTTGTAATTTTCTAAAGGAGAATATCTTGGTTAGATTCGGCATTCCTAAGAAGATTATTGTAGATAACGCTAGTAGCTTCTCTTTTTCTCTGTTTTCCTTATTTTGCTATGATTATGGAATTAGTCTTGCTCACTCATCTAAATACTACCCACTAGGGAATGGACAAGTTGAATCAAGTAACAAGAACCTAATTTCGATTGTCAAAAAGGCGGTGGATGAAAATTAGAGGGGATGGCATAAAAGTCTACGAAACTTTATGGGCAGATAGGATAACTTATAAAAGAGCAATTGGGATGTCTCCTTTTAAAGTTGGTATATGGAATTGATAGTCCAATACCCATTCCTTTGGAATTATCAGCACTTAATCTACAAAAGGCAATTGAAAATGAGCAGTTCCAATCACCACTTGAGAAGAGGATAATGTATCTGAACAAACTGGAAGAGCAAAGGGAAGTGGTTGTGGATAGAATTATAAGACATCAGCAGATAGTAAAGAAAATCTTCAATAGGAAGATGAGGCAGAGAAATTTTGTTGTGGGGGACATTGTATTATTGTGGGACAAAAGAAGAAAGCCAAAGGGACCTCACAAGAAGTTTGATTCTCTCTGGAAGGGACCATTCACAATTAGACAAGTAATTGGTGAGAATGCCTTTTTGTTGGCATACCTAGATGGAACACCATTGCCTCTTGCCTATAATGGGAAAGATCTCAAATTATACAACTGGTGATGTTGCTAAGTCCTTTCTATGTGCCATAGTTTATTTCCTTGTCTTTCTCTTGTGTGTGCTATTGTTGTTTTTGGTGTGACTCTATTGCCCTTTTAGAATAAGGCATCATGCCAAGTTTGCCTAGATTCTTTGTGTCATGTTTAGTCCTTGTCCCCATTTAGAGCCTATTGTTACCTCATTTTTGAAATTTTCTAAAGCATTCATATGTTAAGTCATTCCCATTCTTTATTTGTCATTATTCATGCTTTCTTTCTAAGTCACTCCTCTTTAGTCATTGTTATATTTGATCGGTGATCCTTAGTCATTTTGAACCTCAGTCAGCAAGTTCAAAAGTTCCTGAACCTCCTGATTTCTCAACTCTTCACAAAAACAAATGTCTCTAAGAGTTGTCCTTCGGTCTTGTGTCTTTTGTTTAAGAAAATCCTTTGTAGTCAGAGAGTCAAAAGTTCCTTGAACTTCCAAACTCTCGCTTAGTTGGGTCATTAGTTCAGAAAATCTCTAATGCCCTGACTAAACGCGCTCATTACTCCCAAAGTGCCCCTTTTTGAGATGTTGATAAGTATTAAGAAGTGACATCTATCAATTTACAATAAATTTGGAATGTTGGGAAAGGTGTGGGCACTCTTTTCGGAGGAAAACAAAAGTGGGTTATTTATGAATTTTGAAGTACGATCCACCGCCAGGATTAAATGAAATTTATGGAGGAATTAATAAGATTTGATACGAGACTTGGATAAATTTATGACTCTGAAAGGAAAAACATCATTATATCGTAAAGGAGATATGATGAAAGAGCTTCCAGTCTAGCCACTAACAGAGAATTCATAGAACTCTTCACATACAGGTTAGGATAATTGGCTTTTCTCCTCGTCTCTCTCTCTTGTTGTGACAATATAATTGTGATTCACTGGTCTGGGAAGAACAACTTCTTTTTCATGAATCTAAATAGTTCTTTTTCCTCAAATGTATTGTGGACCTCTTTTGCATCCTTGACTAGTTCAGAGTTATTTATTTTTTTATTTCTTAAACTAGTCAAAATGAAATATAAGTTCCAGGGGTCTCCATTTGATTATGTTGTGGAAAACGGTCTATCAAAAGTAAGGGATATAGACATTGGTCATGTGGACTTAGAAGATTTCTAGGAGAGAATGCAATGAGAAACCAGGTCCTCCCTTGCAAAGAAAATTGTAAGCAGTGGGTTAGACCGAGCTGGAGGTTTCCCACCTATTGTGCCTTGTCCAGACCTAGTTGTTGCATGCACAAATAATTACTTTCTTGATTCACAAAAGATATGAGCCTCTGATGGCTCCATGATAGGTAAAATTGATTCAGAAGTTGTTTCTCATGCTTTAAGATTAGTGGATTATGAGGAATTTGTTGATGTGTCTATCACTTCTGGTTGGGGGTTTTATTGGGATAAGAAAGATTAGTGTCAAAGTCATATTTCCAAAAGTTGGCTAGAAGTTGAGAAGAAAGGGAAGTCTAGACTCCCTACCAGTTTGAAAAGAGGTCACTTTAAGGAGGAAATCTCTGACATGATCACTCTACTACATCATGTTGTTGGGAGTGTTGAATCTGACTCTTTTGAATACTGGATGTGCCAATTCATTTTACTCATTTGTGGTAAATCTCAACACATAGATTGGGCCAAATTGATAAGTGAACACATGCACGAACAGCTGGTGAACTTTCCACAAAATGTGACATTTCATATGTGTTCTCTTCTAGTGTACATTTTGGCTAGTAGAAAGGTTTTTTGGCCTTGTTTGAGGACCCAAGGGTCTCTCACCCTAGACACACCTATGTATTGTCTTTTCCCATAGTTAGAGAAGAGCATTAGAATGAAGGACTTTTGTAGAGTGAATGATGCTTTCCTCATGTTATCTGTGAAGAGAATTGAAGGTTCCTTGGAGAGAAGGTTTTCCCCTTAAGCAGCTACTCTGGTAATTAATTTTGGAAATTTTTATATTCAATTTGATCACTTTTCATATTTGAGAATTAGGGGTTATGAAAATGCCCCGTTAAAATTGTCGAGGTATCCTTCAGATTTTCTTGTGCTTTTAGAAGTTTTCTACTAGACGGCAGCTATGAATTTCAAATTTCATGCCATGAAGAAGAAAGGGTACTCCTTTCCTATGTCCATATCTTTCTTTTCTTGTAAAAGTAATGACAGTGCTCGAAATGTGGAGAAGTTGTTAACGGAGTATAATTTTCACTCATTGCCTGTAAGGTCAACTTTTGATAGTAAAAATTTTGTGAAAAAGAACATGCATGGAGGTAGTCTATATTTACATAAGCCTCATCTAGAGGACTATTGGGAGGATTACATGGATGAAAGAGAAGTGCAAAGAAGGGGCTGGATGAGGTTGACTATCAACCAAGTCCATGCTTTTAACTTGCCATTACAAGTCCCAAAAAGTATAGATGATAACTTAGACATTCTGGATGAAGGTTATCATGGTGCCATTTTGCAACCCCTACCTCTAGTGTGATGGTTAGAAAAATAGGTCATGGACTTGATGATTCATTCTTTTCATTTATTAAGGAGAACTAAAAAATGGCTTGACAGGAAATTTAGGGAACAAGCGGGCTCTTCAGCCCCGAAAAGAATCAGCTACAAGAGAACAGAGTAAATCTCAAGCTACTCATACTCCTAGAAGCACATTGAGTTTGGACCGAACTCTTCATAGTGTTGGCTCACAATCAAGTGGAGACGGCGAGCAACCTGAGGATATAAGGAGATTGAAAACTACCTCTGATCCGGATAGCCGGCCTGTACTTCTGAGTGTAATAGTTGACAAGAGATTGGTTGTTTCACAATTGCATCAAACCATGTGCCCCTTCTAACCCCCTTGCAACTGATAATGATTCTTTGATTTTCAATCAGATTGGTGAAGATAATATACTTTAGTCATTGTTTGGTAATCCAATTGCTCCTAGTTTGAATGATCCTCCAGAGCACAATACCCCTCCTATGCATTCAGATGGTGTGGTTGTGAATATTGTTGTTAATGTCAGTGTTTCCTCTTCCTCATCTCCTGCTTGGCTGAGGAAAGTTGTTGAGAAAAAGAAAAGGTACGCCCTGATGATTGACACCAACATAGACACTGTGGCTAAACTATTTCAAGATACACCTATGCTGAAAAAGGCTAAAAGGATGTCGAGAATGGTAGCAGACCCTCCTACAGGGCATCACATTTTGGAAATTGTAGATCCTGTGGGTGAAAAGAATGAAGATGAGGTGACTGAAGCTGACTTCAATAAGCTGAGTTGATATGGGACCTTCCACTATTGAAGGAGAAATCTACCACGTTAAGTTCTCTGTTAGTAATTTGTCAAAGAGGATTAAGAATGAATAACAAGAGAATGCCAAAATGTAAGTGCAGGTGAAGTCCTTAACTTTGTTTATTCAATCTATCTTGAAGATTACCGCCCAACCTACAGATGAGTTGCCAAGTATAAACATGGATGGCCTAGATCCCAATCTATTACGGAAAATTAAATGGAGCCAAGCTCTGGGCAATGTCATCGAGTAGTGGGTTGAAAAGGTAACTCTTGATGGTCTGATTTATATCAAGGATTTTGCAAAATTATATAATTCTATTTCTAGCAAAAGAGAGGTATTGGCCACTAAGTTGTAGGTTGTGAGAAAAAGATAATAATAGCCTTTTATGGTTTCCAAAGAAGTGCAAGAAATGGCCAGTATGGACATCAACATTCTTGTGGTTGAGAAAATTTTGAATGATCCCAAAGAAATGGAATCTACTGTGTGGCTGGACACCCTTGAAAGGAAAATGTCTGTAATGGGAGCAATAGAGGAGGAAATGAGAAATACCCTAACTCATTATTTCACAGATCAAAGGTATCTCAAGGGCAACTTTGCAATTCTAGACATAGAAGCTTTTGATGAGGATGAAAACAAGTTGCTTGAGATAAAGGAAATAAAGCAAAATTTCAAGAAAATGATCAATGAATAACTGGTGGCTATTGATGTGATCACTGGTGAATCACTTGGGGAGCTTTGAAGATTAGCGACTTACATCTGAACTTTTAAGAGTGAAATGGATGAGGTTCATAAGAGGATAATAGATGTCGATCAAATGATAAGCAAGAGGAAACTTTGGGCTAGTATGACTGGTAGTCCAAGCGGAAAAACATTATCACCAATCACTGGCAGGTATCAAATGTATAAAGTGAAGTTGCGAGCACAAGCAAACCAAGCGGCACAAGTGGATTTAGTTTCTGAAGATGGACAAGGCTAGGAGAAGGAAGCAGTACAAAGGGAGGCTACCCTTGATGATGATGTGGCAATTATCAATTGATTAATTTCTCATATGGTTTAGTATTTTTATTCTTGCTAAAAAAACTATTGGCTCTAGAGAGTTGTTTCCCTAAATTATGTTTATTTTAAAAACATCTTTAAATCAGTTGTCCCCAAGAAGCTATTATTATTTTAAAGACGGTTATGGTGACAAGACTATAAATTCTAAAAGCCTGCCGATGTTTAGGATCTTTTGGCAAACTTTGTTTCTGTTGGAGATGAATTTTGATGTGTTGTTACTTTCATTTGCTTCAATATATGAATTGAAATTGGTATAGTGGGAATTCAGTGATCGCAAACTTTGTGTTATGGTTATCTGGATGTTTATTCTTCCTATGTTGAATATGTTGTTGGTTTGCTGATTATTAGTTATGTGTTGAAGTGATTGGATGATTCTTTTCTTGCTCATTATTGTGGCTATTTGTCTTTCGATGAATGGTTTACAGTAGTCTTTGTATAATAATTGATGTGATTCTTTACTAGTGTGATTGAGAATACTGCTATCAAAGTCTTTGTAATTCTTTAAATTCAGTTTATGATGAGATTTATTACCTTTATGCTTTCTGGTTAAAAGCACCACCTTTCTACTTGTTGACCTATTTTTCCTCTGCCCAGAGTTAAATAATTCACCTTGTATTTTCCTTGAAAATCCTTTAGAAAATGACCCTACAAGGCTTAAATCCTTCAAATATTTATGCTATGCCTTGCAAAAAATCCTAAAAATCTCACCTTAAGAATCTTTGCAGAAAAGCCAGAAAAACCTAGAAATCTTTTGTCTTCAAGTGTTTTCCATCATAGATAAATCTCAATTTCACACTTAGTGTTTATATATGGATTTTGAATGTATGTTTGCATGTACATTCACCTTTCTATGTTCACATATGCAAAGGAAATGTACATCGGCGGGATACAAGGAAAATATAAAAAGGGTCACATACAAGGAAGAGATGCAAAGGCATTTGCATATCAGCAACATACAAAGGCGAATGTATGTCTGATATACAATAGGAAATATACAAGTGAACAAGTGCAAGGTGGACATGGTGAAGATAGTTAATTGCATTTGTAAGGCAGGTGGAGTCCCTGCATTGTATGTTGGGTTTGTATGTTCCCAACATACAATTGAAACATGCAAAGGAAAAATGTACAGGGCCGACATACTGTTGATCATGATGTTGGTCACAAACAAACATAGAATAAAAGTACACATTAACCTTTATTCATCTTGAAAGATACTATGAATTCAAAGAATTCAGGATCCCAAGTCTCTGGTGATTAGGTCTTAATCATCTGAAGTCACTCAGAGGTTAATGTGAGTTGTTGTTTCCATTTTGGGGCCTTACGTGGAAATTTATCATCATCATGACATTCCTGCAGAAATTCTTCACAGAGACGTCATGTTATGCAGTTGCTTGATGAAAAGATGCAGAAATACCTCAATCTTTGCATGATATTTTCAATTGTACATGCTGTGTATTCAAATATGCTAAATATTTACGATTATCTACGAGATGTCTACATATTTGTGTTATTTGCTTAAGATCATCAATTATTTGCAATTGTGATAGTGAAATGCTTTGAAATTGAAAGAAACTAAAAGGAATACTACAATTTAAAGTTGAACCTTTAGCTATTGATCTACATACATACTTGATACTGTCATGAGGAGAAGAAATCAAACCATACGTTCACCAGGATATTCCACAGCTAGATACAGTTGATGCAAACTTCAGAGGATGATGAATGAAAGCAATACATGCAACATGATGAGCACTCCAAGGGACGTAGCAAATCAAAGCACATATCCAGAATTCAGACACAGATTACTCAAGATTTACTAAGATTTGTAATCAGAATACTCTTCTCCTTTATTAAGTATGCAAAAGACATGTACATATACAATAGCTTTGAAATGAGCCCTGAATACTTCAGCAAACAGATTTCAATTAAGTTTTGAATGTTTACAACAAGGCATTCCACCACCTTTTATAGAATAAGGTGAGGAATCTGTTACAAAAAGATCTACAATCTTGATTTATCAATACAAATCTACGGTCACGATTCACTTGACTTTGTCAACCTTTACAAAATGGCACAAGTTGCTAGCTGGCAACTATCTATATTATTTATGCTTATATCCCCTTCATGATGTGTCTTCATCATGCTCCTCAGCTGATTCATGTGGATCATCATCATGTGCGTCGCTTCCTGAACTTTCACTATCCTGATGATGATGATGCTGCATATGGGGCTGCATACTACTGCAGACCTGCTCATATGAATGCACAACCTGATCTATCCCTCTGCCATCTTGAGTTTTTGCTTTAATGACGGCGTGCTTATGTGCTTCATATTTGTCCCTGCTGTTATCCAGCTTATTTTTCCTATCCTGTAGTGTTTCTTTATATTTCTCCATCTGGACCTTGATCCTCATTATTTTATCTATCAGTTCTTCTGTCAAGTGGACAGGTGGACCATCTGTTTCTAATTGGAAATTACTGTGTATAGCCTTGATGGCAAACTCTTCATCTTGATTTTCTATTTTCCTTCCACCTTGCCTTCCAGTGTTTCCAATATCATTGCCTCTTCAGCCATTAAATCACGTAGCCTCATGCTGATATCTCTCAACTTATTATTGCATCTTTTGAGGACTCCGCACTCAAACTGAGTGTCTTTATACCAGATATCTATCAATAATGTGGTATTATTGTTCAATACCTACTTACTGATAAGCAATTGAGGATTTATCCCATTTATTTCTCCCAAAAGGTTCAAGACCTTTTCCAGTTTATAAGACCTTTTCCCGGTCTGCATCTGTAATTTATCCACCTTGGTCTTGGAGTCACTTAATATACTCCACCTCTTCAAAGAGACCTTCATTATTTCTACAGCATCATCCAATGCAGATGACATCCACTTTCTTATTACAGACGCCTCATGCTTCATGAGGTCCAATTTATTTACCTCCTCCTGAGAAATGGCAGTCAATGGGACTGCATGTTCAGTTGTGGTATCAACAGGATTGGTCAGTCTTTTGATATAGGCATGCAACTGAGCAATGTGCTCTTTATGTTGCTTATTCTTCTCCTTCTCTCTTTTCACCTTTTGAATTAGAGATTCAATAATATCTTTGCCTTCCTGAACTTCTTGGTCCTCATTGGCAAAGCCCAAATCTACTGTGCTGATTTGAAATTCATCTACAGTGATTTTACCTTTTTCTTTCTCCACCGCAGGTATGGCAATTTGTGCAGTCCTTCTCCCGGTTGCCGGATCTCTTTTGATGGCCGAAGTCATTATGGCCTTCCTCTTGGGTTTCATTATGTCCGCGGAGAACAAGGTGGAGACATCAAATTCTTGAATTTCAAGTTCTTCCTCAATATTTACTTCTTTTGCTAACCATGGAGGCACCTGATCATGTTTCTCAGCATCATGATGATGTTCACCCATATCTGTCGTTTCTATCAATAGATGTTGTGGAGATGGTGACTTTTCCTTTTCTTCTTCTTGATGCTCACTTTGTTGTTGATCTTGCGGTACATCCTCCTGTTGAGGAATTTCTTTCTCCAGAGGAGCATCCTCTTGGTGTGGGGAACCCTGCAGTGTATCTGTATGTAGATCATGATGATCATGATCTTTCTCCCTCATTATTTCATCTATTTTTACTTCTTCCCCTTGTTGCTTATCTGCTGCACTAGACACTAGGGATTCAGCCTGAGGTGCTGGCATTTGCTCTGCGGCTATTACTTCTTTCGAGCCTGCACTATCAACTTCTTGTATTTTGGCAGCTGGATCCTCTAGTGCTTCCTTCTTCTCATCAGCCTTCGCTTCCTGAACCTCTACTATAGCAGGTTCCTCTAATGTATCATGTGAGCTTTGTTGGCCTAACTCAAGAGCATGGCTCTCTGACTCTGCCATCTCTATCTCCTCTGCCAGGTGGCCTTTGTCAGGTGATCCTGCTGGCTGTTCAGGATTTGCATCCTGTTTCTTTGTCAGATCCACCACTACAGGACTTGTCACCTCTGTGATTAATGCTTCCAACCCTATTTCTTGAGCTATCTACTTTGGGCTCTTTTCTTGCTCTTCTTCTGCTTGTTTCATTTCCTCAAGTACAGTTTGAACTGGTGGAGGCTTGTGAGGAGTCATACTTATATCAGCAGCAAGTGTTTCCATCTTCTGTGTAGCCACATCCTGCACCACCTCATCATCAGACAAATTTATTGTCTCATCAAGCGAGACATGTCCTTCTGCTTGTGTCTCGGAGGTTTCTTTCATTTGTTCCTCTATAAGTTCAGTTTTGAACTTGACTATGGCAGGAAGTGGAACATTATGTTGAAGTTCCTTCGGCACTTCACTACCTGCCCCTTGTACTAGTGTAGGGGGTTGGGTTATTCCTCCTCTCATGGAGGTTCTTTGTTTCTTAGGTGTGGTGGACACCAACACCTGTGGAGCTCTCCTCTTTCTTTTTATTATCAATGGAGCCTCTTCTTCTTCAGGCTCTTCCTCCATGAGGATATTCTCTGTATCATGTTTCCCTGAGGATTGACCCACTTCTAGGGTCCCAGTGATTCCAGCCTCTGTTGTCTTACTCTTCTTGGGCTCTTCTTCCTTTGGAGGGGATTCTGACTCTGATCTTGATCCTGATCCTGATCTGGCTACCTCCTCAGCTGTAAATACTGCCCTGTCGATTATAACCCCTTTGGGTTGTTTATCCACTTTCTTGCCCCTTGGGCGTCTTTTGCTCTGTTGTTGTGGTGGAGGTAACTTATCTCCCTTAGTCTTCCTTTTCTCAAGCAAGAAGTCATCATATACCTCCCCAGGAATATCTTGTCCCTTCTTTTTGTTGTCCACCGTAATGGCAACACCTTTCTTTTTCAATGCCTCCACCTGATCGTCAACCCAAGCTTGAGTTAGTTGTATGGTCCTGGCAATGAATGGGTCCAAGGATATGTCTTCTTGCATGGTGAGGTCAGGTGCAGAGATGGTATCATTGTATATCTTCTTTTGTTCATACTCATCTGCCATTATCCTGCCATCATCCTTCTTCAATTGTTGGGGAAGGGAGATGCAATCAAATGTTCTAACTTGGTTCAGAGTCAACCTCTGATACCTTCTTCTCCTGGCTTCTGCCTCATCTTCGCAGTCAGCCCAAAAATCTTCTAGGTGCCTCTGATGAATAGGTTTTCCTAGTATCTTCTGTATCCTACCGTAAGGATCATATGGTCTTGTTATTGGGAAAGGCTGCAGATTCATTTTATTCAGGGTGACCATCACCTTCTTTATATTGTCAAAATTAGGGCACATATAGTTGCCAATGCTGACTGGGAACAAAATTGGTGGTAGCTTCTTGGCATCCTTGTACATTTTTATCATCATGGAGCCCTGCCTGATAAATTCCATTAATATTACTGCATCGGTAGGATACCTCGGCAGCATGAGGGGATGTT
The DNA here is from genome assembly GCA_027924645.1 of Cunninghamia lanceolata. Lineage (NCBI taxonomy): Eukaryota > Viridiplantae > Streptophyta > Pinopsida > Cupressales > Cupressaceae > Cunninghamia > Cunninghamia lanceolata. The sequence continues at coordinate 3,820,722 of BSBN01000760.1, forward strand.
CCTCAAAACCCTCAACCCTTATGTAAGAAAAGGTTGCAAACTGGATGTACCAGGCCCCATGCCTATAAACTACTTCTTGAGCTTCCATGCTCAATCTTTTTGTTCTGTCCTCTTCCATGGTCCTTACCAGATGCATAGAGAATGCATCATTGACCAGTTTGTAGTCTCTGAGGTAGTTGGTTCTCTGCAGTTGGGGATGATGATCCCAGATATATGCAGCATTTGTGCCTGTGAGCTTTCCATCTGTAACTAAGGCATCAAAAGTGCCTTTATAAGCACAAGAGTAAACAATGTAAGATGTCATGTAAAATGCACAATTTGAACCTCCCAGGTTCATCAGCTACTCATGCAGAGCATCACTTATTATTTGGCCCCATAGTGGCCTGATGTCTGAATACAGACACATCATGATTATCCCATACATCCAATCTCTGAAACTACCAGCATCAGGCTGGCCTGTTACCCTGTTTAGGAGTGCAATCATGTATTGGTACTCCTCACTGAAATCATACTTGAACATGTGCACAGGAAGTTTGGCTGCTGCAGGATATGTGCTATTCTCAGCCCGCCATTGATACATGTTCTTCCTGGCTGATTTCTTGGTGGCCTCATACTCTTTTCTTGACTTCTTGAGGTCCACGCTCTTAACTTTACTGCCCAATGGCAGTCCAAATGTCTGGGAGAGACCCTTGATGGAGAGGTTTGCATATATCCTCCCATGCTTCACCACTTGCCTCGTCTGAGGATTATAATTCTGGGCACATTCTATAACCAGCTCTGGAGATTCCATGGAATATGGGAAACCAGCAGCGTTCCACATTCCTGACACAAATCCTGCGTACAGCACAGGACTCTTATCATTTCCATCATTCAGCTTAGCTGACCAAGCCTCCAAATTGGTGCTTCCTTGATGGGTATCTATAATTGCTCCATATTTAAACAGGACCCCCCTCTGAGAAGAGAACATGGGCTTACTGAATTCCTCTTGACACTTAACAAACTGTTTGTCTGCCATAAGTACCTGCAATTAACAACAATCCTATCTCACAACAGGTATATACATGCATGCATATTGCAATTAATTTCATGAATCACTAAGCCTATTGTATCTGTTCAGCATTGCATAATCATATGGATGCATAAACCAGAACTTGTATCATCATACCTGAACAATAATAACAGGATGAGGGTTTCATTTACTTACCTAGTTATGCAGATTTCTCTTTTATACCAGTAGATTGCCAAGACGCTCTGAATTCAGCCAATGATCACCTACTTCCTTCTATCTGTGAGCTCAAATCGCGCAACAGTAGCTGGTATGCGGATATGGAAGCTGGTGCTCTGTAAAAACAATTTTATCGCAGGGTAAATGTGAAAATGGTGGTTGAATTACCTTTTAACCTCACAGTTAGGGTACATTTAGGGCAACTCTGACAAGTTAGATTACATTCCTTGATTATTCGTGTGAAAACGCAGGATCTCGCCAGGTGTTTCATTGGGTTCCGGGGTCGGCGGGAACCACCTACCATGTCTACGCGCATTAAATGATAATGGCGGCAACGAGAGCGGGGGGATATCCATATGACAGGATATCATGAGGGCAGGATGATATTCGCCAATATCGGGTTGAGTTTCAATATCATCCTCCTTCCTTATTGGAATTGTTATCGCGACAAGATTCGGGTGACAAAAGCACCTTTATTTATGTTTAGTACATCAGGAGGATATTTCGATGTATCGGGTGATGTTTTTAAAATATAATGATGACGAGACAAACTTGCATGTCTCTCTTTTGGAATATCAGGATGACGTCATCATGGTATTCATTCTTTGTATCGGAGAGGTATCATGACGTCATCGTCATATTAGACGAACATGATCATGTTTGGAAAATATCCTGTCGAAATATGAATGTGATGATGATGTCATCGTCATGTTTGTTTCTTCATTTATCCAGTTTGGATGACGTCATCAAGATATTGGCTTAAGGTGATATTTCGCGGCAGGAGGATATTAAGAAATATTGGGTTACATTCGAAAACATGATGCTCGTGATATAAAAGACCGCTTGACGGGGAAGATTTACTACCACTCAAAGTTGACGTCCGGATATTTGGGCCGCATGACATATCCAGGGATGTTTCAAATATGATGATGACGAGACAACATGACTGAAGTTATAAAATATGATCCTCCTCTTGTGAATATCAGGTTTGACCAAGACTTTGACTGTTCATAACTTTCACATCCTAAGGAATATATAGGTGATGTAAAAGGCAAACCTGCATGGAATTTAATGCTCTTTCAGAATATGAGGTCACAGAAATGAAATGCAAATTTTGAAAAACTGACCTCATATTGGGGACTTACCTCATCCTGACTCTGCACGATCATGCACATGACTTACTTTTACCAGACCGCCAGAGAGCAAACAAGCCAAGCCAAAAAGTTGGGTCCCTGTTTTGCCAAGTCAAAATGGGGTGTGTTGTGTAACCACACAACAACTTGCACCAAAGAAAACAACAAATCCCAATGATTCAAGTGATGTGATCACATTCATCTATAGTATTTTAATTTTGTCTATGCATAAGCATCATGATCCTTTGAATGATAAAATTTCATCATGGTACCAATGCTAACCAAAGATCAGGTGTGTGCAAATGATTAATTATCTTCATCTTGGAAGCAAGTTGAAAACATAAGTAACTGGTGTTAAACTACATAGTTGGAGATCATCCCTCATAGCCAACCTGGATAGAGCCTTGCTGCCAGCAGGCGTCTATAGCCCCGGTAGAGTTACTTAGATGGCCTAATTTTATTTCTTTTCTAATTTTCTCTTAACATTTGTATCTGATATCATCGTATTAGCTCATTTGTACAAGGTACAGTCACTTCCAACTTTAGGTTGGAGATTGTACTGGTAGCAAGGGAGTCCCTTTAGATTTTTCACTTAACACCTATACTTGTGTGCTCAGCAAACCCAAGGTTGTTAGGTGTTTCATTGTGATTGATTCACTTTGACCAAGAAAAGGCACCCTGATGAAAAGATATCAAAAACCTGATCATGAATACTTCTTAGAGTGAATTATAACCTATGTCTAAATGTGATCTCATCACTTAAATCTTAACAATTTTGTTATTTTCTGGGGTGATGAAGTGCATCATCCTGACTTACTAGAACAAGGTCCCAACCAACAAAACAAAACAAGCAAAACAAACAAACTATACAAACAACTATACAAATATACAATATGATACATATGACTGTTATGAAGTCATTCAGGCCTGGAAATAATGTTTGAGGAATTATCCATTGACTGGCAATGGGACATCCTCACCTGTCAGGTTCTTAAGCCTATAAGTGCTGTCTCCTAGTATCTCAGAAATTTGAAAGGGACCTATCCATAATCTATCAAACTTGCCATGGTCACCTTTCTTTTCATGGGCTTTATCCCACATCAGGACCAAATCAGATATCCTGAAAGCTTTAACTCTAGCTCTCTTGTCAAACCAGTGTTTGACAACAGACTGATGTTTTGCAAATTGGTCAATAGCTTGACTCTTTTTTTCTTCCAAGTGCATCAACTGAAGCAACCTGGCCTCTTGCTTATTGTCTATGCCTAGGTATTCTTGGGCAAACTGCAGGGTAGGAATTTTCAAGTTTACAGGGAGGATAGGATCCACCCCATATACTAGTTGGAAAGGCGAGTTTCCTAATGCAGTTTTCATTCTAGTTCTGTCTACCCATAAGGCATACTTCAGAAATGAGTTCCATTCTCTAGGATTTTTCTCTATTAATTTTCTTATGATACTCAGCAAATTTTTATTGGTGGATTCTACTAATCCATTCCACTGGGGATAATAGTTGGATGAAAACTTGAGTATAATCCCGTGATCAAAAGCCCAACTTGATAACTTGGTGGAAATGAAGGCAAAACCATTATCACTTACCAATGCATAAGGAGTTCCATACCTGGTGACAATGTTGCTCTCCAGAAATTTAATGACATCATCTGCACTGCAAGTTTTGTTGCTAATAGCCTCAGTCCATCTAGTACAATAGTCAGTAATTGTTAAAACATACCTATGCCCTAAGGAGGATGGAGGATTGATTGGTCCTATGAAGTCCATGCCCCACTGTGCAAATGGGCGCTCTTCCATTACTGGCTGCAACGGTTGTGCAGCATATTTCTCTCTGTTGGCAGCAACCTGGCAAACATGACAACATTTAACATGATCAGCTGTGTCTTTGAAAATTGTAGGCCAGTAATATCCTGCTCTGAGGATTGCATGTGTTGTGGCCAAGGATGATCCATGTGCCGTTCCAAACTTGTCATGTAATTCTGACAGGACCTTATTTGCTTCTGGCTTTTCTAAGCATCTCAGGTATATTCCTTCATAATTCTTCTTGAATAGGGTTCCTCCCTTCATCATATACTTTTGGGATCTTGTCTTTAAGGCTCTTCTTTGTGAAGCCTGCATTCTTGATGGACATCTTCCAGTAATCAGGATGTGCCTGATATCTGAATACCACTCTTTATTGTCTTTCTCATTGATCACATATTGCTGACTAGTGATGTTTGGATCAATCTCAGATATCATCTAGCTCAAAGCTTGTCCTCTTACCAGCTTCATTGGTGTAATTTCCATATCATACTCTTGTAATACAGTAATCCATTTGGCTCTTTTCTCACCAGGCTCACTTTGCATCAACAGCATCTTCACTGCTGCATCTGGTACTATAGCAATCACTTTGCTTCTTAGTATGTAATGTCTGAATTTCTTTACTGCTCTAACTAATGCAAGTGCCTGTCTCTCAATATCTACATATCTCAATTCAGCATCCCTGAAAGGACAGCTCATGAAAGCAATTGGTTTCTCTTCTTTCTCTTCATTTCTTTGAGTTAACACTGCTGTAGAGGTATGTTCTGAAGCAAATGAATATATGTAAAAATCTTTTGTGTAGTCTGGACTGATGAGGACAGGAGCATCTGATATGGCTTTCTTTATATCTTCAAATGCAGCTTTGGCTTCTGGTGTCCACTCAATTTGTGCATCTTTTTTCAACATGGCATTTAATGGCCTGACAATCTCAGCAAAGCCTGTGATGAACTTCCTCACAAAATTTATTTTACCAAAGTAAGACTTGAGTTTCCTTTTACTTCCTGGAAGCTGTAACTTCATGATAGACTCCACTGTGTCAGGATCCATGATAATTCCATCTTCTGTGATCAGGTGGGCTAGTAACTTTCCTGTTGTCACCCCAAATATGCACTTCTTAGGATTCAAAGATATTCCATACTCTTCACATTTCTTCAGTACACTTCTGAGATCAGCAACATGATTCCCCCTTTCCTTGGAGAATATTGTCAAGTCGTCCATGTAGATGACTATACATTTTCCTATTAATCCCCTGAAGGCTATATCCATTGCTCGCTGGAATGTAGCTCTAGCATTTATGAGCCCGAATGGCATACGTCTATATGCAAATATCCCCCACTTTGTGGTGAAGGCAGTTTTCAATCTGTCAATTTTATCAACCATCACTTGGTTGTATCCTGAAAAGCCATCCAGGAAGGACATCATTTTGGCTCCATTTACAATCTACAGAACTTCATCCAATGAGGGTAAAGGATAATTGTCCTTTTCTAATGCTCTATTCAGATTCCTGAAATCTACACATAACTTGATATCTCCATTCTTCTTTCTAACTGGCACAAGATTTGCCACCCAAGTGGAGTGCCTCACAGGAAATATTATCCTGGCATTTAACAATTTCTTGACTTCTTCGAGAATTATTGGTTCAAGCAAGGCATTGACTGGCCTCTGCTTTTGTCTGAAAGGTTTAACAGCTGGCTTGAGAGGTATAGTATGAGTTATGACAGAGGTGTCATATGTCTTCAGCTCATCATAAGTCCACGCTATTACATGTATGTAGTCCTTGAGTGCCTGAGTTATTCCTTCTAACTCTTCTGTTGTACAAACCTTACCTATCAATACATTCTTCTTGTTTTCATCCTGACCAATATTCACTTGTGAGTACTGGCCTCCGTCTACCTTAGGAAGGTCCTTCTGTTTAAGCATATTATCCAAATCAAAGGCCCTTTCTAATTCAATCATACCTTTGGGGATCCTGTTGCTAGGCAACTCTAATATCTCATCTTCTTCCCAAACATGATCCTCCATACCATTCTCGTCTATAATCTGAGCTTCAAATATGTCCTTGTTTGAGATGAAGTCCAGAATGTGCTGATCATCATCAAACACCTGGAGGTTAGTCACATTATCAAGTACTAAAGGTACTGACACCAGTTCTATTGAAAATCTCTTCAGACCAGATATAGACAGTGGCTCTAATGTACTAGCAGCTTGGGCAAGTGCATCTGCCCTATGGTTTTGTTCCCTTGGTACATGAGTGATATTAAAGGCGTCAAAATCCTCAATCAGGTCCCACACTCGATGTCTGTAGTTGGATAGCTTTCTGTAGTTACATGAGTAAATTCCTATTACTTGCCTCACAACCAGTTCTGAATCTCCGAAGACATGCAGAATCTTTACTTTCTTCTTATGAGCAAACAGTATCCCATGAATCAGAGCCTCATACTCCGCTATATTGTTAGTGCAGGGGAACTGTAATCTGTAAGCCGCCAAATAGGATTTTCCGGTTGGATCAATCAGGTCAATTCCTACCCCAGCACCCTGCTTGGATTTGGACCCATCAAACCTCAGGATCCAAGGTTTATCTTCAGCAAGACATTTAGCTAAACTTCCTTTTTTCTTTGCAGCCCTGGCTGCTGCTCCGCCTGATATCCATTTTAACTTAGGGATATCATCATCTTCAAGTTTCTTCTTTCCCTTTTCTCGTGAGCTTGATGGCTTTTCTATTTTCTCTTTCATTTCAGTAGGAGGATGATCTTCTGGGTTTATAGCTGCATGCTTCTTCAAAATGTGTAAACATAGTGAACAAGTTGTTTCTGAGTGAGGTGCCTCGTGCAACCTACACCAACCTTTGATTAAAACCTCGTGGGGAGATTTATGGTGTCGGGTCATCTTCTTTATTTCCTTTACTAGGAATTCTTCAAACTTAGTCAGGTCACTACCTTTGTCTTCATCAGACAACTCATAATCTAGTTCCATAAAGCAATCACTCCTAGGGGTGATCTTTTCTTTTATTTCATTGTTCATCCGATCAGAAACCAGGACTTCTTCTGTTTCTAGGATATGATCTTCATCATGATCTGTCAGTTCTTCAGTTTCTGTAGAAGACAGATAAGAATTAGTATCGTCATCATCATCAGATGTAGCATTTACCTTGGACTATGATGATGATGCCTCACTACATGTCTGCTCCAGCATCATCATATCTAAGCATGTTTCACAAGTCTTTTCTGAATGTGCTTCATCGTGTAATCTGCACCATCCATCAATTAAAATATCGTTAGCAGGTATATTTAACAATTGACAATACCTTACTTGGTTAGACAGATGTATCTCAAAGTCTCTGAAGCGATCTATTTCATTCTCATTATCAGGATTATTATCAGGTTCAACAACTGGCATGCCCTCCTGATGATCATCATCATGATGATGACGCAAATCAAGCATGAGGATCTCTTCTATTTTGACAGTCTGTGGCCTGATGCAGTAAACTCTAGGCTCTACGTCTACGTACATGATCTCATTTGTTCTGTTGTACTCAGTGATCATATGTTTCATTCTTGGCTCAGCATCAATCCTAATCTGGTTTGGTATACCCTTCCATGGTAACCACATGTGACTGAAATCTGTGGACATATATCCATTGAGTGTCTTGGACCAATCTTGGCTAAGCAACATCCCGTAAGTATCAGGTATGTCAACTACCTGAATATCAATGTAATACTGGATCCTAGTATCAGATGCTAGTTGCATGTGGATGTGAGTTAACTCTCCTACTACACTTACTTCTGTTTTGTCTAACTCTGTCACCTTCTTTAGGGACTTAGCAGGATGTAGTCCTAAGGCATTACATATTGACAGGGGCATAACATTCGTGGAGGCCCCTGAATCAACCAGACAGTTGTGCAGGTTCTTGCTGAACATTCTTATGGTGAGGAGGAACGGAGGTGACTCGGATTTGTCCTTATATAAGGTCATGTGGGAAGTTTCTGCAGCTTGGACTGTAGCTGACACTTTAGGCTTGATAATATTATCCTTAGCAGCATGATCTTTGCTACTGGATTGACTTGAAAGATGATTATCCTCTTTAGGAGCAAGATCATCTAGTGACTTCATGAATGCCCTTTTGATAGCAGGAGTTTTTAGTAACTTAGACAGGGACAGGCTGATCTTAATTTTCTTCATTTCATCAGCCAAATAGGTGACTAACTTGTTGGATTAATGAGGTGTATTTGCAATCTTTGATCCTGTGTTTTGAGGTGACAAGTACTGAGCATTTACCTTGGGGAATCCAGGGTTATTGCTAGCTTTAGGATCAAGAGGTGTGTTGAAATTATTTGGAGGTAGGGATGATGTCAATGGACCAGCAGGTCTATTGGCATTACTCCTCAAGTTATAACTATGCTTACCAGGATATTGTTGCTGATATGCATGTATTTCCTCATGTTCTCTTGCAGGCTCATTTTCATCCTCAAAGGGGAAAACATAATTTGTTTCAAAAGTTAAGGCAGACTCCTCACATACCTGGTTGTGACCTTGATGAGGTTGATTAGTGTACGCTTCTAGCACGAAAGCTGAGTCATATCCACAAGCAAGAATCTCATTTCCCTCTGCATGAGGTGGATTTCCAAAAGTATTAGACACTTCAGTCTGAAAGATGCTAGCAGCAATTCTAAATTGTGGACAGTCTAATTCTACATGTGCATTAGTATTATGGATCCTACACCAATTAGTAAGGGCTGCTTCAGCAAGATTTACTCTAGTAGTCTGTTTGGCTTCACCAGGAGGTTGATTGTCTAGGGGTGATGGTAATGAGCCGTTATTGGGCCTAGAGTTCCATATTCTGGGTTGTCTCTATGGATTACTGTTATTTCCACCACTGTTATTGAAATTACTATTGTTATTGTATCCTCTGTCAGGATAATTTGGTCTGTCATTGGAATAATTTCTATTCTGACTTGACTGGGAATAAAAACCCTGATTCCTCAGGTGTGTTACCTCTGTGGTGAGTTTTCTCAGTTGAGCAGAGATTTCTCTAATCTCCTCCTTTTCTTCTTGAGCTTTGGCCACCACATTTTCATTCTGAGGCTTGAAGAAGGAGGACCCATGGTTATTGCTGGATAGATCAGTACCCTGAGGTGTCTGAGCATGTGCAGGATATTGTACCAATTGGCCATTTCCATTAGGAGGGGGCATGATGCTCAGTGGAGGTACTTGCAAAGGTGCAGGCATGACTGCTGGGGATATCAATGCTCCATTAGGATATTGTGCAGGATATTGTGGAGAATATGTTGCAGGATATGATGTAGGATATTGTGACTATATGCCAGGCAAGGTAGGGAATACTATATTTGGAGTAGGAGCAGGTATCAACTACTGATTCACTTTGATAGCTTCTTGAAAAGCTCCTGTCAATGTAGTGATCTCAGGATGTGTTCTCCTGATGAACATGGAAGTTAATGGATCCAGGGCTGAATAATAGATACTCCTGGCAGAGGCATCAGATACTACATATGGGGCAACTAACTTGGACAACATTTTCTGGAACCTAGCATTGAAATTAGCAATAGGCTTATTCTCAAATCTTTTGATTGTAGCAAACATATGGTAATTCATAGATGGATCAATAGGGACCTTGAACTTGTCAATAAAGGCTTTCTCTAAGACAACCCATGAACCAACAGAGGCTTGGCCAAGACTAATAAACCAATTATAAGCCTCTTCCCCTAAGGAAAAAGGAAATAACTTGCACACCACATCTTGATGTTCTATTCTGGCTCTGCAGCAAGCTTCCTTAAATGTCCTGATATGATCATCAGCATCTTGATAAGGATGATATTTTGGACAAAGTTTGTCCGGATTCTTTGGTAACTCATGATATGCAGTAAAGGTTAAAGGTGACTCCGCTGCAAAGAAAGACATTGCAACCAAAGGAGGTTGAGCTGGTGGTGCAACTAGCTGGGGTTGAACTAAAGGCACACCCTGAGACTGAACTGGAGGTGTCACAGATATCCCATAAGGTATTTGTAAACCGACAGGAGTTACAGGAGGAGGTTCTAGTGAAGCTCCTGGCGCACTAGACTCTGGAGTATGATGAATGTCTACAGTCCTAGGTCTGAAACCTCTAACAGGCAATTCTTCAAAAATTCCACTAGGTCTAGACCTGGTATTTATCCTGTGAGCCAGGACTTCTCAATTTTGAGGCGATTTGGCTGAAACTTTGCAAATATTGGCTGAATTTCACCGGGTGAGGTGATATTTGCGGTCAGATGGCTGATCAGACTGGATATTTACAAAATATTTACAAAGATAGTACAAATATGAAAGGGCATTTGGGGTATCTTGACCCTTAGCACAAGATCTTAAGTTTCTAGGGCCTATATTCTTCAAATCTTGAACAAATTTAGGTACCTTTGGCCGATATTTATGAATTCAGAATGATCTACTGTAAATCTTGCAATATTTATGTGAGATCTAGAAATCTTTACATAGAATGAGCACATACAAGCCCTTTACAATAAATATTTGCGTAATATTTGAAATTCACAGATGATCCAAGGTTACCCTACTCCCTTCATCATCAGACCTGAAAATAATGATGATGAGCGTGGTCTTCCGGATCCAGCCCTCCTTCTAGCGCCAATTTATGTTGATCATGATGTTGGTCACAAACAAACATAGAATAAAAGTACACATTAAACTTTATTCATCTTGAAAGATACTATGAATTCAAAGAATTCAGGATCCCAAGTCTCCGGTGATTAGGTCTTAATCGTCTGAAGTCACTTAGAGGTTAATGTGAGTTGTTGTTTCCATTTTGGGGCCTTACATGGAAATTTATCATCATCATGACATTCCTGCAAAAATTCTTCACAGAGAGGTCATGTTATGTAGTTGCTTGATGAAAAGATGCAGAAATACCTCAATCTTTGCATGATATTTTCAATTGTACATGCTGTGTATTCAAATATGCTAAATATTTACGATTATCTACGAGATGTCTATATATTTGTGTTATTTGCTTAAGATCATCAATTATTTGCAATTGTGATAGTGAAATGCTTTGAAATTGAAAGAAACTAAAAGGAATACTACAATTTAAAGTTGAACCTTTAGCTATTGATCTACATACATACTTGATACTGTCATGAGGAGAAGAAATCAAACCATACGTTCACCAGGATATTCCACAGCTAGATACAGTTGATGCAAACTTCAGAGGATGATGAATGAAAACAATACATGCAACATGATGAGCACTCCAAGGGACGCAGCAAATCAAAGCACATATCTAGAATTCAGACACAGATTACTCAAGATTTACTAAGATTTGTAATCGGAATACTCTTCTCCTTTATTAAGTATGCAAAAGACATGTACATATACAATAGCTTTGAAATGAGCCCTAAATACTTCAGCAAATAGATTTCAATTAAGTTTTGAATGTTTACAACAAGGCATTCCACCACCTTTTACAGAATAAGGTGAGGAATCCGTTACAAAAAGATCTACAATCTTGATTTATCAATACAAATCTACCGTCACGATTCACTTGACTTTGTCAACCTTTACAAAATGGCACAAGTTGCCAGCTGGCAACTATCTATATTATTTATGCTTATATCCCCTTCATGATGTGTCTTCATCATGCTCCTCAGCTGATTCATGTGGATCATCATCATGTGCGTCGCTTCCTGAACTTTCGCTATCCTGATGATGATGATGCTGCATATGGGGCTGCATACTACTGCGGACCTGCTCATATGAATGCACAACCTGATCTATCCCTCTGCCATCTTGAGTTTTTGCTTTAATGATGGCATGCTTATGTGCTTCATATTTGTCCCTGCTGTTATCCAACTTATTTTTCCTATCCTGTAGTGTTTCTTTATATTTCTCCATCTGGACCTTGATCCTAATTATTTTATCTATCAGTTCTTCTGTCAAGTGGACAGGTGGACAATCTGTTTCTAATTGGAAATTACTGTGTACAGCCTTGATGGCAGACTCTTCATCTTGATTTTCTATTTTTCCTTCCACCTTGCCTTCCAGTGTTTCCAATATCATTGCCTCTTCAGCCATTAAATCACGTAGCCTCATGCTGATATCTCTCAGCTTATTATTGCATCTTTTGAGGACTCCGCACTCAAACTGAGTGTCTTTATACCAGATATCTATCAATAATGCGGTATCACTGTTCAATACCTGCTTACTAATAAGCAATTGAGGATTTATCCCCTTTATTTCTCCCAAAAGGCTCAAGACCTTTTCCAGTTTATAAGACCTTTTCCTGGTCTGCATCTGTAATTTATCCACCTTGGTCTTGGAGTCACTTAATATACTCCACCTCTTCAAAGAGACCTTCATTATTTCTACAGCATCATCCAATGCGGATGACATCCACTTTCTTATTACAGATGCCTCATGCTTCATGAGGTCCAATTTATTTACCTCCTCCTGAGAAATGGCAGTCAATGGGACTGCATGTTCAGTTGTGGTATCAATAGGATTGGTCAGTCTTTTGATATAGGCATGCAATTGAGCAATGTGCTCTTTATGTTGCTTATTCTTCTCCTTCTCTCTTTTCACCTTTTGAATTAGAGAGTCAATAATATCTTTGCCTTCCTGACCTTCTTGGTCCTCATTGGCAAAGCCCAAATCTACTGTGTTGATTTGAAATTCATCTACAGTGATTTTACCTTTTTCTTTCTCCACCGCAGGTATGGCAATTTGTGCGATCCTTCTCCCAGTTGCTGGATCTCTTTTGATGGCTGAAGTCATTCTGGCCTTCCTCTTGGGTTTCATTATGTCTGCGGAGAACAAGGTGGAGACATCAAATTCTTGAATTTCAAGTTCTTCCTCAATATTTACTTCTTTTGCTAACCATGGAGGCACCTGATCATGTTTCTCAGCATCATGATGATGTTCACCCATATCTGCCGTTTCTATCAACAGATGTTGTGGAGATGGTGACTTTTCCTTTTCTTCTTCTTGATGCTCGCTTTGTTGTTGATCTTGCGGTACATCCTCCTGTTGAGGAATTTCTTTCTCCAGAGGAGCATCCTCTTGGTGTGGGGAACCCTGCGGTGTATCTGTATGTAGATCATGATGATCATGATCTTTCTCCCTCATTATTTCATCTATTTTTACATCTTCCCCTTGTTGCTTATCTGCTGCACTAAACACTGGGGATTCGGCCTGAGGTACTGGCATTTGCTCTGCGGCTATTACTTCTTCCGAGCCTGCACTATCAACTTCTTGTATTTTGGCAGCTAGATCCTCTAGTACTTCCTTCTTCTCATCAGCCTTCGCTTCCTGAACCTCTACTATAGCAGGTTCCTCTGATGTATCATGTGGGCTTTGTTGGCCTAACTCAAGAGCATGGCTCTCTGACTCTGCCATCTCTATCTCCTTTGCCAGGTGGCCTTTGTCAGGTGATCCTGCTGGCTGTTTGGGATTTGCATCCTATTTCTCTGTCAGATCCACCACTACAGGACTTGTCACCTCTGTGATTAATGCTTCCAACCCTATTTCTTGAGCTATCTGCTCTGGGCTCTTTTCTTGCTCTTGTTCTGCTTGTTTCATTTCCTCAAGTACAGTTTGAACTGGTGGAGGCTTGTGAGGAGTCATACTTATATCAGCAGCAAGTGTTTCCATCTTCTGTGCAGCCACATCCTGCACCACCTCATCATTAGACAAATTTATTGTCTCATCAAGCGAGACATGTCCTTTTGCTTGTGTCTGGGAGGTTTCTTTCATTTGTTCCTCTATAAGTTTAGTTTTGAACTTGACTATGGTAGGAAGTGGAACATTATGTTGAAGTTCCTTCGGCACTTCACTACCTGCCCCTTGTACTAGTGTAGGGGGTTGGGTTATTCCTCCTCTCATGGAGGTTCTTTGTTTCTTAGGTGTGGTGGACACCAGCACCTGTGGAGCTCTCCTCTTTCTTTTTATTATCAATGGAGCCTCTTCTTCTTCAGGCTCTTCCTCCATGAGGATATTCTCTGTATCATGTTTCCCTGAGGATTGACCCACTTCTAGGGTCCCAGTGATTCCAGCCTCTGCTGTCTTACTCTTCTTGGGCTTTTCTTTCTTTGGAGGGGATTCTGACTCTGATCCTCATCCTGATCCTGATCCAGCTGCCTCCTCAGTTGTAAATACTGCCCTGTCGATTATAACCCCTTTGGGTTGTTTATCCACTTTCTTGCCCCTTGGGGGTCTTTTGCTCTATTGTTGTGGTGGAGGTAACTTATCTCCCTTAGTCTTCCTTTTCTCAAGCAGGAAGTCATCATATACCTCCCCAGGAATATCTTGTCCCTTCTTTTTGTTGTCCACCGTAATGGCAACACCTTTCTTTTTCAATGCCTCCACCTGATCGTCAACCCAAGCTTGAGTTAGTTGTATGGTCCTGGCAATGAACGGGTCCAAGGATATGTCTTCTTGCATGGTGAGGTCAAGTGCAGAGATGGTGTCATTGTATATCTTCTTTTGTTCATACTCATCTGCCATTATCCTACCATCATCCTTCTTCAATTGTTGGGGAAGGGAGATGCAATCAAATGTTCTAACTTGGTTCAGAGTCAACCTCTGATACCTTCTTCTCCTGGCTTCTGCCTCATCTTCGCAGTCAGCCCAAAAATCTTCTAGGTGCCTCTGATGAATAGGTTTTCCTAGTATCTTCTGTATCCTGCCATAAGGATCATATGGTCTTGTTATTGGGAAAGGCTGCAGATTCATTTTATTCAGGGTGACCATCACCTTCTTTATATTGTCAGAATCAGGGCACATATAGTTGCCAATGCTGACTGCGAACAAAATTGGTGGCAGCTTCTTGGCATCCTTGTACATTTTTATCATCACGGAGCCCTACCTGATAAATTCCATTAATATTACTGCATCGGTAGGATACCTCGGCAGCATGAGGGGATGTTCCTCAAAACCCTCAACCCTTATGTAAGAAAAGGTTGCAAACTAGATGTACCAAGCCCCATGCCTATAAACTACTTCTTGAACTTCCATGCTCAATCTTTTTGTTCTGTCCTCTTCCATGGTCCTTACCAGATGCATAGAGAATGCATCATTGACCAGTTTGTAGTCTCTGAGGTAGTTGGTTCTCTGCAGTTGGGGATGATGATCCCAGATATATGCAGCATTTGTGCCTGTGAGCTTTCCATCTGTAACTAAGGCATCAAAAGTGCCTTTATAAGCACAAGAGTAAACAATGTAAGATGTCATGTAAAATGCACAATTTGAACCTCCCAGGTTCATCAGCTACTCATGCAGAGCATCACTTATTATTTGGCCCCATAGTGGCCTGATGTCTGAATACAGACACATCATGATTATCCCATGCATCCAATCTCTGAAACTACCAGCATCAGGCTGGCCTGTTACCCTGTTTAGGAGTGCAATCATGTATTGGTACTCCTCACTGAAATCATACTTGAACATGTGCACAGGAAGTTTGGTTGCTGCAGGATATGTGTTGTTCTCAACCCGCCATTGATACATGTTCTTCCTGGTTGATTTCTTGTTGGCCTCATACTCTTTTCCTGACTTCTTGAGGTCCACGCTCTTAACTTTACTGCCCAATGGCAGTCCAAATGTCTAGGAGAGACCCTTGATGGAGAGGTCTGCATATATCCTCCCATGCTTTACCACTTGCCTCATCTGAGGATTATAATTTCGGGCACATTCTATAACCAGCTCCAGAGATTCCATGGAATATGGGAAACCAGCAGCGTTCCACATTCCTGACACAAATACTGCGTCCAGCACAGGGCTCTTATCATTTCCATCATTCAACTTAGCTGACCAGGCCTCCAAATTGGTGCTTCCTTGATGGGTATCTGCAATTGCTCCATATTTAAATAGGACCCCGCTCTGAGAAGAGAACATGGGCTTACTGAATTCCTCTTGACACTTAACAAACCGTTTGTCTGCCATGAGTACCTGCAAT
This sequence comes from Cunninghamia lanceolata, assembly GCA_027924645.1. Taxonomy (NCBI): domain Eukaryota; kingdom Viridiplantae; phylum Streptophyta; class Pinopsida; order Cupressales; family Cupressaceae; genus Cunninghamia; species Cunninghamia lanceolata. The sequence goes on from BSBN01000760.1 coordinate 3,836,839, forward strand.
TAACAACAATCCTATCTCACAACAGGTATATACATGCATGCATATCGCAATTAGTTTCATGAATCACTAAGCCTACTGTATCTGTTCGGCATTGCATAATCATATGGATGCATAAACTAGAACTTGTATCATCATACCTGAACAATAATAACAGGATGAGGGTTTCATTTACTTACCTGGTTATGCAGATTTCTCTTTTATACCAGTAGATTGCCAAGACGCTCTGAATTCAGCCGATGATTACCTACTTCCTTCTATCTGTGAGCTCAAATCGCGCAACAATAGCTGGTATGCGGATATGGAAGCTGGTGCTCTGTAAAAACAATTTTATCGCAGGGTAAATGTGAAAATGGCAGTTGAATTACCTTTTAACCTCGCAGTTAGGGTACATTTAGGGCAACTCTGACAAGTTAGATTACATTCCTTGATTATTCGTGTGAAAACGTAGGATCTCGCAGGTGTTTCATTGGGTTCCGAGGTCGGCGGGAACCACCTACCATGTCTGCGCGCATTAAATGATAATGGCAGCAACGGGAGCCAGGGGATATCCATATGACAGGATATCATGAGGGCAGGATGATATTCACCAATATCGGGTTGAGTTTCAATATCATCCTCCTTCCTTATTGGAATTGTTATCGCGACAAGATTCGGGTGACAAAAGCACCTTTGTTTATGTTTAGTACATCAGGAGGATATTTCGATGTATCAGGTGATGTTTTTAAAATATGATGATGATGAGACAAACTTGCATGTCTCTCTTTTGGAATATCAGGATGACATCATCATGGTATTCATTCTTTGTATCGAAGAGGTATCATGACGTCATCATCATATTAGACGAACATGATCATGTTTGGAAAATATCCTGTTGAAATATGAATGTGATGATGATGTCATCGTCATGTTTGTTTCTTCATTTATCCCGTTTGGATGACGTCATCAAGATATTGGCTTAAGGTGATATTTCACGGCAGGAGGATATTAAGAAATATTGGGTTACATTCGAAAACATGACGCTCGTGATATAAAAGACCGCTTGACGGGGAAGATTTACTACCACTTAAAGTTGACGTCCGGATATTTGGGCCGCATGACATATCGGGGGATGTTTCAAATATGATGATGACGAGACAACATGATTGAAGTTATAAAATATGATCCTCCTCTTGCAAATATCAGGTTTGACCAAGACTTTGACTGTTCATAACTTTCACATCCTGAGGAATATCTAGGTGATGTAAAAGGCAAACCTGCATAGAATTTAATGCTCTTTCAGAATATGAGGTCACAGAAATGAAATGCAAATTTTGACAAACTGACCTCATATTGGGGACTTACCTCATCCTGACTCTGCATGATCATGCACATGACTTACTTTTACCAGACCGCCAGAGAGCAAACAAGCCAAGCCAAAAAGTTGGGTCCCTATTTTGCCAAGTCAAAATGGGGCGTGTTGTGTAACCACACAACACATACATTTGGTGGGGCCCGCAGACATACAAAGCAGAATGCACATCGGGCGCATGCAAAGAAAATGTGCAAGGGAAAAGGATACAAACGACGGGGCCCACTAGTTGCATATACAACTGTGATTGTATGTTCGCACATACACAGGAACATACATTCTTAATGTGCATGGCCCAGACCTGAAAAGGTATGCAATGTAGTTGATAAAGGCTTGGGTCCAATTGAATGTATGTTTTTTTCTTGTATATTGCATTTGTATAATGCGATATGAAAGCCGATATACATGGCGAACATACAAAGGAATATGCAAACCGGACCCGATTTAAAAGTCAATTTTGGCAAATTCAAAGGTGAAGTCCGTGGCTTGTATATAAGGTTCATTGTATATTGCGATACACAAAAGAAATATACAAAGGGAAATATGCAAGGCAGACCCGACTGGGGAATCAGATACAACGGATAGTCATTTTGGGGTCCGTGACTTGTATGTATGTTTCACTTGTATGTGCCGATATGTAAAAGAAAAGATACAAAGGCTGGACCCGATGTCAAATTCAAGCTTGCTTCATAATCTTTTGAGTTCCATATGGTTTGTATATTTGCGATTGTATGTTTGTATATACAATGCGATATGCAAAGAAAAGATGCAAGGAAGAAGATGCAGTTTTTTAGCGATGCTTCTCAATTTCAGCTCGGCGGCCAATCAGGCGGTGCCATGTGGCAGGGGCAAACATGCAAAAAAGGTGATATAAAAGTAAAGGCCCGCGATTGTATGTTGCAATTGTATCTTTACACATTGTACATTTACACATACATTTGTACATACAAGGCAAAACATACAAGGTGCTTTGCATATGCAAAGATAGTTTCAGATGAGGTTTCAGAGGTCGATACAAGTGCAAATGCAAAGCGATATACACATATAGTTGACCAAAACTTTGACCGTGAATATCTCTCTTGTCCTGGCAAATTTCGGCATGCTTCAAAAGGCAAAGATGCTTGTTTTGCCTCCTCTTTCATTTGGCAGACTTTTCAAAGGAATATTCTCACTTTTCAATTTTGGATCTAATGTTGCATATTTTGGCTATGGGATGTTTTGACGACTATTTTGGGCAGGATGCAAATATTTGTTGCATTCATTGCTGCAGGTACAAGAAGTTGCTCGTATTCAATGATCAAAGTATCCCTCCAGCACCATGTTTCAGATATTTTATATGTTCATTATTGAAGATAGACATGGAAGCTGCTCGCATTCAATGCCCAAAATATCTTCCACCGATTCATGGGTGTAGATCGATGATGCAACAGCTTGCATTGAAGGTTCAAAATATCTTCCATTTTCCCCTATTCTAGATATGTTTATGCCATGAATTCTTGCAGTTGGACGTCCCTTCAGAGATATTTTCCTGTTGTAGCTCTTGGAGCAAATTTTGTAACCGACTTAGGTCAGATTGAAATGCTATATATACATAGAATAAAATGTAAATAAGGTTGGAAAATTTTAGCATTGAGGCTTTTCTGTTTCCAAACAAAGCTTTCTGCTACTGTAACTGTGCCTTCTTATTGAATATATGCAAGTTATTTTTACCTCTTTCATCGATTTTGGTTTAGTGTAAATCTGCATGTGACTGTCTGTGAACATCTTGTTCCTCTCAATCATTGTGTTTCTTACCTCTACTAGGATCAGTTGAATCTATGTATGTCTACTTGTTGTATCTGGTTATATTGTGCATTTTCTTAGTACTGTGAGGGTTCTTCTATTCAACTTGGTGAATCACCCCTTTATTTTCAAAGTTCTTCTGTTTATCCTTCATTTAAAAGCATTCCTTCTCTCTTTTCCTCTCAAGATCTAGTAGATTTTAGGTGATAACCAGTTAAGGAAGCCGGCCTTCTCCGGAGGTCTGATCTCATTTCATAAGGTCCCACACTTCGAGATCATTCCCATGTTTCTCTAGATTGCTAAAGTTTGACAACTGCAGCAAGGGTGCAAATATGAGAGACAACACTACTTTTTGGTTAAAAGCATACCAATTTTCCATTCTTTGTATATCATTAGAAGGTAGTTGCACCTTGTAAAACAAGCAGAGAATCATTGTAAATTATCATTGCAATTGGTTCAACTGTTGGTCCAGTTGTCACTTGTGTGGGTGTGAGAATATAGAGTTAGGTGACAAAATTTGTAAACCAAAAAACTCTAACTTGAAATCCTAAACGTTTAAATTTTTCCCCTGATCTAAAACCCTAAACCCTAAAATTGGAGCCTCTAATCCCAAACCTTGACTCATAACCCAAAGCCTTTAAATTTTAAGCTTAATCTTGAAAGATCAAATCTTGAACTTCAAAATTGAAACCCTCAACATTGAACCCCTTGTGCAAATCCTCAAACTTAGAATTTGATCTCAAAATCCTTTACCCAAAACCCTTAAACTTTAACCTTTCACTCACATCCCCAAACCAAAACCTCTAACTTGAACCTTAAACTTCAAAAAATTGATTGAAACCCATAAATTAGAGCTACAAACCTTCAAACTTTAAACCCTAATCCCTTAAACTTGAATGCTAAGATTGAGACTTCAAACCCTCAACTTTGAACACATTCATAAAAAACCTCAAACATCGTACATGAACTTAGAACCCCAACCCCAAACTTTCAAACTTGAACCCTAAAATCACATCCCCAAACCAAGCCCTTAAACATGGAATCCCTAATCCCAACCCTAACTCAAAATGCCAAACATTGAAAAAATATGAACCCTAAGCTCAAAACCTCAAACCCAAATCCCTTAATCTTTAACTATAAACATTGAACCAACTTACATAAAACCTCAAATTTGGTACTTGAACTTAGAACTGCCAACCCCAAACCTTCAATTTCTTGAACACTAAATTCACATCCCCAAACCAAATAGTCAAACATGGACCCTAGAAACTTGAAACCCCTAATGCCAAAATCTAACTCAAAATACTAAAAATTAAAAAAAAATGAACCCTATGCTCATAACCTCAAACCACCAACCCTTAACATTGGAAGGCACTCATACAAAACCTCAAACTTGGTGCTTAAAATCAAACCCCAACCATAAAGGTCTTCAAACTTCAACCCTAAATTCACATCTTGAAACCAAACCATTAAACATGAACCCTAAACTTGGAACCCCTAATCCCAAACCTACCTCAAAATCCCAAACATTTAAAAAACATAAACCCTCACAATTTATTCCTACCTAAGCCATTGAACACCATTAAACATGGTCCAATGAGGAGGCATGAAACTGTAAGGAAATGAGAGCATCTCAGAATGTATTTCTAAGAACAATGGTGTCTTTGACAAATTTAAATTCTTTTCATTCGCTTCAAAAAACACGCACAACTATGCCACAAAGCAGAAACAGACATAGAACATTTCCAACATTGACCCTTAGAAGAAATACAAGCAACAAGATCTAATTTCAACATCAGAAATATCAAACATGAAAGACAAAATAGAAGACACAGATTTACGTGGGGAAAACCCTTACGGGTAAAAAACCCCACACTCCAAAAGCCCAGATCGCCATTGTATTATTTGGCAACAGAAAATACAGTTAAAATACAAATCTGGCACTAAGCCTTTCATGAAGATTTACATCTTGCTCCTCTGGAAGAATAACTGACAGCATAACCCTACACAAAAGTTCTCCAGGACTCAGGTTAGTCCTTCATACTGTTATCATGCCACAAATAGCATACAGTACAGGACATCACCCTACACCTGAACTCTATTCTCGCTCACTGTTTGCACTCCTCTATTTCAATGCATTTTACATGTCACATTATAGAGGACATTTGTTTCGACTGCCATAATGAACTAAACAGTTACAACTTCCAGTCGACAGTTCATTCTTAACCATTCACAACCGTTCGTATTCAATAGGCCCACATGCATCAGTTGACAAACACAGCAACAACATATATGCACGAACACACGGTAAGTCTATCGTCAGTGCTTTTGCCGCAAATGACCCCAGTTGGTCAAATAGCAATGAACCATCAGAGAGACCAAGGCCTTTAGTGCGACTTCATCCTTCTTCACCGACAACATTCCTTCTGCTGATGCCAAACTCCATCGGATAGACCAAGCTCATCGGAGTAAGAATTCCACCTAAGGCCGATAGCGTTAGTCTCGCTGATATCAAACCTCCATTGGTAACACAAATAACAGTCAGAGTGACGTCTCAACACTGTACCGATCGAAGAGGTCTTGCCGATGCCAACCTTCAACAGTTCATCTGAGTAACACAAGGCAATCGGAGAGAGAACACAAAACTTTGCCAAAGAACCCCGTTTTGCCGATAGTGCATCGTAGGAACAAATCACCATCGGGCAGACACAAATGGTTAGAGAAACAAACCAAGGCAAAGCCGATGGCTACACTCAGCCCAATCAGGTTGAACCAATGAACCATTGAACCGATCAGTGAGACTCCGGACCATCGGTAGGAAACATCGAAGCAGCACCGATAGAGCCTATCAGGCCGATGTCCAACTGTCAGAGTAACACAACACACCATCTCACCAATGCAAAGAACAAACCACTGAACAATGTGCTCGCTGAGACAAAACACAGCTCTCGCCAATGCCTGTAATCTGAGTCACAAGTACTCAACATTCTCCCACTTGATGAAGGAATTACAGGAAACCATCAACGCATAGAGCCAAAGTTGATACTACCTCCACTCCACTGTGCTCATAAGCTACACAGAAGCTCCAACATAACCAACTTCAAAGCTTCCAGAACATAGCCATGAAAACATCCTCCAGAAACAAGATAGAACATCAGCTAGAACAACAATCAGAAAACTGACTGCACCCATCCAACTGAACAAAACCCACATGACTGAAAATAGCACAAACAGTCAGTGCTAAAACATCCAATCACTCATACCTTGAAGGTATGAACATCAGCAGACTCATGCTACCTACATATGCACCCATCAACTGCAAATACAAGCTCTATGTGTCAACCAGTCGAAGAAGACCAAACACATCCAAGAACTCCCACTGCATGGGTAATGCAAATCTGAAAAAGATCATGGCATACAAAGTCCACCAATAGCATCACATTGTAAGTGTAAACATCATGTAGTACCATGGAAACATCCACCATGATATGCAAAATCTGTAAATCAATAACCTGTACATCTCAATACCAGTCCAGAAATCTCTCAAGTTCTTCACACCCAACAATGAAAGAGATAACAGAACCTTCATGCTATCACCCAAGAACATAAGTGAAAGCACATGACCACAAACTAGTGATCACAATAGCTCCGAACAAAACCTCAAACCAAAGTAATGTGAAACACACCATCAAAAAAATAACTGAGACCAAGAGAAACACTACACATCATATACCTATAGACAATCCTTCTACATACACCTCTGAATGCCAACTGTGTCAAGTATGATCTCCTTCAAAACACCTCAAAGAGAACAGCATAACAACACCCAAACAAACATTCAATCTCAAGAGATCAAATAAGAAATCAACATAGATGTAATCTTCTCAATCCAAAGAAGATCAAACTAATCCATTTCCCATTTCAGGAAATCAGCCCATAAAACCATCTCCTAACTATTCTCATCAATGAATGATATCTTAAACTCAAATGCACAAGGAGATTAATCATGCTATCCATCTCTCACAATGAATCCTACAGAACCATATATCAGCAGTTCAAGATCCATATCTATGAAAGAAAGCATAAAGCACCTGAGAGAAACAAAGGGCAATACTTCTCAAGTGAAACTTGTCGAGTAGACCAAGAGTGGGGAATGAGAATGTTCTTCCAAGATATCCAAGTCCCAAAGACTTTCTCCAAGAACAATCTCCTCTAGATCTTTTTGTTGAATTCACATTCAACCAAGGTAAAGACTCCTTAAACTTCCTGCTGCAAACTCTGATTAAGCATAGCATTAACAGTCTCACCTTATTCTCCATGTATCCATGAGTACCTTCACCTCATGCTAAACTCCAACTACATCACTAGACCACTATGAAGTAATCAAGCAAATAATAAATGTACCCAAACATAGAGAAGTTACCAGACCATTGTCAAAGCTCCAATCATCTGAATCAGGAACTTATCATGACATCATGATCTTACCATCTACCTTTGGAGATTCCATGTTCCAGGTGAACATAACCATGGTCTCAAGAGCAATGTATCATGCTAAAACTCAAATGCTTAAAACAAGAGAATACCATGACATGAAACAAACCAAACTCTAAACCAACATCACCTATCAAGCACCACCAACACCTCAGCCAAGGATTTCATGAATCCTCCATGACTCCAAGATGTTACACATCCTCAAATAGTGCCCCTACAAATGCGAAAGAACCCTTCTGCAGCAACAAGATCTAAGAGCTCCTCCTAGTAACATCTGCAACACGAAAGAAGATTATCCATCACTAAGTGATGAAACTGCAGTCATTGCTAAAGCTCCCACTAAACTGTGGCAACCGAGCTTTCCAAGCAACATGACCAAACATCTGAAAATCTAAAAATCTTCCAGGTCCACACATTAACACATCAATAAAAAACCAAATGGCACCAAGATCTCCAAATCAAGAAAATACAACATCACTGTCAAAAGCTTACACTGAACTGTGTATCCAAGCTATACATGACATCATGATACACATGCTACAGATTATTGACTATTCAGGTACTTTACACTATCCACCCTTTTATCCCAATGCAATAACACCAATGCACAAGTGACCACAAACAAGGCCAGCTAACAAGTCTGCATAAACACTGAATGATCTTGTGAATATAGACAGTCCACATCTGAATCATCTCACTGTAGCTTAATAGGTGGCCAGCCCACAAAACTACATAACTCGTAGATCCAATCAATGCACCACACAAACTCACTATCGCACTAAAAACTGCAAAACTAAGATCTCAAGAGGTAAATAACCATGTAGACAACATGACAAAAAACACCAGATTACTTACACTCCAATTTGCCAAACTAGTCCACAACCTAAGCACCATAGTCAAGGAATCCAGTATCACCACAGAAATGCTGAGTGACTTATCACGTACCAACACTCCCACAAGACTGCAACTATCTCATCCAGCAACACCCCAAAACTAGGGTCTAGAAAATAGCTTAACTGCAGCTTCAGAAAACCACAAGTTTTTCTCTTGACCATGTAAAACCTACAAAACCAGTGTGTTTGAAAAACACTCATGCACACCCACTCCACTTCACATCTGGATGACTCAAAAGTCTACAACATAAACTCCATAACAGTTAAACCAGAAAAATGGACCATCATGAATATGCATGACCATAGATTTTAGGAAAAACTATGAAACCCCTCAAAACCAAGGAACATGATTCTGAGTCATGCAAGTACAGAATATCCATTTAAGGAAACAACAGTTCAAGAACTTCAGGCCCACTTGTAGAACAATTCCTCAACCACCAACATGCACATGCATCCGAGAGAATCAAGCTATTACAGAATCTCTCAGACCATCCAATGATCAACTCCATAGCCTTTATGCAACTGGGGCAACAGAAACAATGCTTTCCAATGCTAGGAACTAATATCCAGTATAAGCACACTTCTCCATGGCTGAGCAGCAACACAAACTTCTTCATATCACAAGGAAATCTCTCACACAGACACCCAATATGAAGGTTATTGCAAAGACACAACCACAAAGCATAATCCACCTCATGCAATAGGATTATACACCGTCAACTAAGAGCCTCAGGCCACATCATGACCAGCTCTAGTCTCTTCATCTTCACAATCCTTCAAGCACTGCTGAAATAGAAAACAAGATCAACTGCCAGACTTCACTCAAAACAAGGATCAAACATCAGATGATTCCTTCAGATTTCCTCAAGCCTGTCACACTAAGAAATCATCACAGAAGGAATACCCAGACCTTATACACCAGAAACTCTTACATGCAAACACATGCAGCACAAAAACGTACATATGTGAGCAACAAAGCAGATTCCAGAAGAAGGCTCCGATACCACTTGTAAGGAAATGAGAGCATCTCAAAACATATTTCTAAGAACAGTGGTGTCTTTGACAGATTTAAAATCTTTTCATTTGCTTCAAGAAACACGCACAACTATGCCACAAAATGGAAACAGACATAGAACATTTCCAACATTGACCCTTAGAAGAAATACAAGCAACAAGATCTAATTTCAATAGCAGAAATATTAAACATGAAAGACAGAATAGAAGACACATATTTACGTGGGGAAACCCCTTACAGGTAAAAAACCTCACACTCCAAAAGTCCAGATCGCCATTGTATTATTCAACAATAGAAAATACAGTTACAATACAAATCTGGCACTATGTCTTCATGAAGATTTACATCTTGCTCCTCTGGAAGAATAACTGACAGCATAACCCTGCATAAAAGTTCTCCAGCACTTAGGTTAGTCCTTCATACTATTATCATGCCACAGATAGCATACAGTACAGGACATCACCCTACACTCGAACTCTGTTCTCGCTCACTTTTCGCACTCCTCTGTTTCAATGTGTTTTACATGTCACATTATAGAGGAGGACATTTGGTTTGACTGCCATAACGAACTAAACAATTACAACTTCCAATCAACAATTCGTTCTTAACCATTCGCAACCGTTCATATTCAATAGTCCCACATGCATCAGTTGACAAACACAGCAACAACATATATGCACGAACACACGGTAAGTCTATCATCGACACTTTTGCCGCTGATGACCCCAGCTGGTCAAATAGCAATGAACCATTGGAGAGACTAAGGCCTTCGGTGCCACTTCATCCTTCTTCACCGACAACATTCCTTCTACTGATGCCAAACTCCATCGGACAGACCAAGCTCATTGGAGTAAGAATTCCACCTAAGGCCGATAGTGTTACTCCCACCGATATAAAACCTCCATCGGTAACACACGTAACAGTCGGAGTGACCTCTTAACACTGCACTGATCGAAGAGGTCTTGCTGATGCCAACCTTCAATAGTTCATCAGAGTAACACAAGGCAATAGGAGAGAGAACACAAAACTTTACCGAAGAACCCCGTTTCACCGATAGTGCATCGTAGGAACAAATCACCATCGGGCAAACACAAACGGTTGGAGAAACAAACCAAGGCAAAGCCGATGGCTACACTCAGCCTGATCAAGTTGAACCAATGAACCATTGAACCGATCGGTGAGACTCCAGACCATCGGTAGGAAACATCGAAGCAGCGTCGATAGAGCCTGTCAGGCCGATGTCCAACTGTCGAAGTAACACAACACACTGTCTCACCGATGCAAAGAACAAACCACTGAACAATGTGCTCGCTGAGACAAAACATAGCTCTCACCAATGCCTGTAATCTGAGTCACAAGTACTCAACAGAAACACATAAGTCATATGACACCAGATCATATATTGAAATGATCCCTCACATATTATATAAATGTAACTATCATACAACCAATAATGTTTAGAGAACTAGTGGCAATGGTGAGCAAGATCTAATGGTCATTGATAAATCATTCACTAGGAGTACTTTAGCTATCAAGACCTATGAAATATTACTACACATCATCCATGCACAAGCCCTTCAATGTAGTGTTGTCAAATCTTGTGGGCTCATCATCTACAAACATATATCAGATCATTCGTAATACATTGTCTAGGACCAATAGTAACTTGTAATCTATGAAAGCACATGAAAAATCATGGAAGGATGTACATAATAAATATGACATAATAGAATCCATTCTTTAGATCTATCCACCAAGGTATATCACCAATTGCATGCATTAGATTTTACTATTGATGAATGTATATAAGAAGAATATATGAATGTATTAATTTGAAGCATGTATTTATATATTTGCAAGTTTTAAATGTATAAATATTTTAAACACATGTATTGTTATGAACTTAAATATTGTATTTATGCATGTATTATTATATAATTAAATGTTTAAATGTATTTTTATGTACAATGTATTATTTTAAACCATGTAAATTTAAATATTTCCAAGTTTGATATGTATTAAACATTGTGCATTTAATATATAAACTTCCAAGACCTAATTCAATTTTTTTTTGTAATTGTAGCTTTAGTTCTAGTATTCATATATGGATCAATTACTAGAATATGAGTTCTTGTTTGAACAAGCATTACAAAATGAACCCCCACCCCAAAACCACTCCCAAACACCCCCCATCCAAAACCATGCCCAAAGCCCCCCACCCCAAAACCACTCCCAAGAACCCCCCCTCCAAAACCATGCCCAAAGCCCCCCACCCCAAGACCCCCCCAAAACCCAAACCCACAAAACCCCCCACCCCCTCCATCTGACGAGTCTTGCTTGTGAGCAACCACAAATGACAACATGAATGTATTACAAGAAAATATTGATTTTATTCAAAATGATTTGCATAGGCCCCCACATGTTGCATAGTTTGTACCTTTGATGAAAACCATTATTGATTCTGTCAAATCCATTGATGCAGATTTAGATAGATTCTATATTTGGTGGGAGGAGAGGAGGCAATTCTATACAGATGGATTGTCGTACAGATAGGTCCTTGATTTTCTTATAGCCATGTACTTTATTGACCCCTCAACGAACCAACATATAACTCCAAATAAAAAAAGAATTTCAATTAAATGGTGTACATATCCTCAAATAGCAACAAACTTGTGGGAGTGGTGACCATCCACTACATGCCAATTTTTAGGTGCTTTTATATTTTTGGAAAAAATTATGGGCTAAGTTTGAAATTGGTTTAAAGACCAATTATTTTGACATTAGATCATTCTAAGGTGTGGGTGGTAGTGTGCCACAATATAGGCTAGGTGTACATGTCGATCCAAATTGATGCATGCCCCCTCCACCCATTGTTGTTCCTTTTTTGCTCATTATTCATGCACCCACTCACCAATGGGCAATGGTTTCAGCATTAGGAGCTTTAAGTACGCTCTTAGTAAAATTAACTGACCAAGCTACCTACCTAGTAGCTAAAGTCAATGCTAGAGAGCATGGAGAAGATGGTGCTAGTCCTAACACCTCACGCCCATCGACACCATTATGGTCTACACCTCATTTTTGTCAAAATTGCAATCAGCCATGTTTTGGTCATGTTCGTGCATCCACTACAAGGGCTACAATAGAGGAGGAATCTTTATTAGCTACAATATTCGCTCCTATAGAGGTATGCCACATTTTATGTATGTGATATTTTATATATATTAAATTTAATAAATATAGATCTATTTTATAATATCAATTATCAATTTATTTAATAAATTCTATATATTGTGTTATTCGATGTAGATGACTGACTTGACCACCACATCTCGGTTAGACCATTTGGTGTCAACGGTCGTACAGCTTAGCACACCTTATACAGTAGATCAATAAATTACCCTTAACCATCTAGGTCACTCATTAAATATGTTTAATGAGTTTCTTTAAATTAGATACATTTTAATAATTATATAATAATTTGAAAATGTGATTCATTTTTTGTCTCTACACTTCCATGTCAAACCAACCAGAAGGTGTGGTGACTGGTGTTAGGAAAGAATACTGTAGAATATGCCTTCCTAATACTAATCTTCAAGGAGAGAGATACAGAAATTTACAAAACTTTGCAATTATGGTTCATTTAAGATGTACAAACAAGAACAACAGAATAAACAATAAAGATTGAACACCAAATTTTACATCGGAAAACCCTTTCGAGAAAAAACCCACACACTAAATTAGAGATCTCTTGTATTATAGTAAAACGTAAATTACATACAAGTCACAAAGCTATGCTCTTTCAGGTGTCGATTCACAGAATGAATCTGGCAGCATTACAGTACAATTCACTCTCCAATCCTCATTCAACTCAATGCATTACTACATTATATTACAGACTTCTCAAACGTTTTAGGAAGCCCATCGTTACAACTTCCATATTAGACAAAACCATTACAAACCGGCTGCCTTTACCCGTCGCTTCTAGTCATTACTAGCATACCGCAAGACCATTTCTAACTAGCCGTGGGGTTGTTTTACTTCCAACTATACCGCTCCACTGCAGTCATCTTAACTGACCTTCGCGGGGCCATGAGGTATACCGCATTGCCGCAGGCAATCTTATGGGTTGTCGCGGGACTACAGGGTATACCGCACTACCACAGGCAGGAGTCAACCACCGTCGTGGGGTGGCGGTATGACCCACACACGCACCAGCCTATCTAGTCACCGTCACGGTGTGGTGGGGTAACTCCCGCTCTCCCACCAGCACCTTCCATGGACCATTGCAGGCTAGCGATAACACCGCACTACTGCATGCTAACTTTCGAATTCCTGCTGGATGGCGGTAAACACTGGCAACTCGCACCTCTCTTATCTGCACCCTGCGGTACTGCAGCAAAGCCCTGAAAGCATAACCTTGGAAGTTTGAGTCTAATGGCTACTGAGCTAGGGTTTTAACAATGAGTTTGAGACACACATTCTCATCATTCTCCCACTTGACGAAGAACTCATTAAACTCCCTTCCAACGCTTGAAGTCATTAAACATTCTAGGCCCCAAGGCCCATCGAATTGGTACACCATTTGAACTTATCTATGCTCACAGGCTTCGTCAATGCATTCACAACATTTACCAGAGTATCAACCTTTTCTAGACTAACCTTTCCATCCTCCACCATATCACAAACAAAGTGGGATTGCACGTCAATATGTTTCATCCTGGCATGGAAAGTTGGATTTTTCACCAAACAAATAGCACTCTAACTATCACAACAAATAACAATCTATCCTGCATCAAAACCAATATTAGAACACAATCTTCTAAGCCAAATGGCTTCGTTACAGCCATGAGTTTCTACCATGTACTCAACCTCCGTAGTGGATAAAGCAACTACAACCTGCTACTTGCTCATCCAGCTAACTACACCACCAAACAAAGTGAATACATATCCACTAGTGGATCTTCTACTGTTAATGTCCCCTGCCCAATCAGAATCCACATATCCACAAATGCTAACTAAACTTTGAGATTCAGTAGAGTAACCATGATAACACAAGGTGTACTCAGAAGTACCCTTCAAATACCTAAAAACTCTCTTCACAGCATCCCAATGTGGCCTTCCTGGATTAGCCATAAACTGACTAAGCACTCCCACTACTGCTTGGGCAATGTCTGGCCTGGTACAGACCATTGCATACATTAAACTACCAACTGCACTTGCATAAGGCACCCTGGTCATGTCCTCCATCTCAGTAGGAGATTTTGGACAATCTTCAACAGAGAGTTTCATTCCCTGCAACATTGGAACAACTAACTACTTGCAATCTGTCGTATTAAACCTCTCTAGGACAAAACCTATATAATTGCTTTGGCTAAGCCAAAGTTTTCTATTTCCCCCATCCCTTCTAATTTCCATCCCCAGAAAATACCTTGTTGCACCTAGATCTTTCATTTCAAACTGTGCTGACAATTGAGATTTTAATTCTAAAATCATACCCTACTATTCCCAATGAACAACATATCATCCACATACAGGGCAATAATAAGTAGATGACCATTTTTAGATTTAAAATAAACACAATGAATAGACTTTGATCTCACAAACCCCAAAGACAACACATAGGTATCAAACTTCTGGTACCACATTCTAGGCGACTGCTTCAAACCATACAGAGATTTCTTTAATTTGCAAACCAAGTTTTCCTTACCTTTTTCAACAAAGTGCTCTGGCCAAGACATATAAATCTCTTCCTTCAAATCACCATGAAGAAACGTTGTCTTCACATCCATCTACTTAATTTCTAGGTCATATGTTGTTGCAAGTGACACCAGAAATCTGATAGACATCAGCTTAGCTACAAGAGAAAATATTTCTCCATAGTCAATCCCCTCCACCTAGGAATATCCTTTCACGATCAACCTTGCTTTATGCTTCTCAACACTGCCATCAAGACCAATCTTCTTTTTAAACACCCATTTACTTCCAACAGGCTTTCCACCTTCAGGAAAAGGTACCAGATCCCATGTTTCATTCTTCTTCAATGATGCCATCTCGTCATTCATGGCTTCCAACTAGGAATCTGAATCAGACATACCCATAGCCTCTCTAACAGTCCTAGTCTCATCAGTGTTAGCAATTAAAGCATAGGAACAACTGGAATCCAACATAGAATAACCAAACCTTTTAGGTTGTCACTTCTCACGTGTAGACCTCATCACTTCCTGAGGTTGAGGTTCTTCATCCTGTTCAGAATTTTTAGAGCTACTTGAGCTCTCCTTATTAACAGGTCCACAAGGAATACGTAGTTCCTCCTTATCTAGAGTAAGAAGAATTTCAACTACCTCCTTCTTTTCTGCTTCTTTCACCTCCGGCTGTAGATCAACTATAGAAGGTTTCAACTCATGAAAGATCACACTTCTGCTATACAACACCTTCTATGTAACTGGGTTCCAAAGCTTGTACCCTTTCACACCAATTCCATAATCAATGAAGATACATTTTACAACCTTGTTTTCCAGTTTAGATCTTTTTTCACTAGGCACATATGCATACGCCTCACAGCCAAAGACTCTAATGTGTCTCAAAGAGGGCTTCTTACCAAACCACACTTCCATAGGTGTCTTGTCCATGAGCGCCGAAGTGGGAGATCAATTATTCAAGTAACATGTTGTAGCTACAGGCTTAGCCCAAAACTTCTGTTCCAGACCAGCACTACTCAGCATACTTCTCACCCTTTCCATCAGCATTCTATTCATCCTTTTTATAACTCCATTTTGTTGTGGAGTGTAAGGAGTCGTCCTATGTCTTTTAATTTCATGATCCTTGCAAAACTTATCAAAGTCTGCAGAACAAAACTCACCGCAATTGTCTATCCTCAAACACCTAATTTTTCTACCAGTCTGATTTTCTACCAAGGTTTTGAATTCCTTAAATCAGCTAAAAACTTCAGTTTTACTTCTGAGAAAATAAACAAATGTCCTTCTTGAATAATCATCTATGAAAGAAACAAAATACACAGATTTCGATAATGAAGGAACATTAACTGGACCAAATACATCAGCATGAATATAATCTAGAATTTCAGAAGATTTATGAGGACTAAAATAAAATGAACCACAGTGTTCTTTCCATATATGCAATGTTCACAAAAATCAAACTCAAGATTACAATCATCAAGTCCTTCAACCAGACTTTTATTTTTCAAGGCTTTTAAGCCTTTTTCACCAATGTGGCTAAGTCTTTGATGCCACAACATTGTTTTCTCCATTGGGAGCTTCATCTCCAAAGAATTAGCACCCACAAGAACAACGTCCTCCTTCTCAACATGATCAAGTTTACTTGACTTTGCAGAAGCACTATTACATTGAACTACATGTGCATCCAGCTTATACAGAGTGCCAATTCGTGCACCCTTAGCTAGCAACATAGAGCCTCTAGTCATTCTACAAATACCAATTGAGAAAGAGACTTGTGCACCAGCATCATTAAGCTTACTTACAAAAAGTAAATTTTGAGCCAGACCTAGTATATGCATTACACCATCGATTCCCTTCACTCTTCCATCAAGAAAC
This sequence comes from Cunninghamia lanceolata, assembly GCA_027924645.1. NCBI lineage: Eukaryota > Viridiplantae > Streptophyta > Pinopsida > Cupressales > Cupressaceae > Cunninghamia > Cunninghamia lanceolata. The sequence continues at coordinate 3,853,939 of BSBN01000760.1, forward strand.
CGAATTCTAACTCTTCCACAACGTATAATTTCTAGGTGACAATTATCGCCCAGATACACCCTTCCACTAGCATACTTCTCGTACTTTGAGAACCAATCCCTATGTGAGGTCATGTGAAAGGATGCACCTGAGTCAATCAACCAAACATCATCTAATGCCTGAGTCACCAATGCTTCTATGAAGGCATCTACATCACTCTGAGAAGAATCATTATCAGAAGAGTTGTCCTTCTTATTCTTCTTCTTCTCCTCTTTACAATCTTTCTTGATGTGTCCAGTCTACCCACAATTCCAACATTTCACCTTGGACTTTTTACCAGGAGACTTTGATCTCCCCTATGACTTGGATTTAGACTTCTTGTCTTTCTTCTTGCCTTTCTCCTTTGTTCTACCTCAAATAGCAAGGGCCTCCTTAGCCATCTCAGAAGATTTCTTCTGAAAGCAGTGAAGCAACCACATCTCCCATCTTGAAAGTGGTTGTAGTACTCCCAATAGCCATTACGAGGTGATCCCATGTGTCAGGAAATGAACACAATAGGAGCATGCAACAATCCTCGTCTTCTATCTTCACACCCACAGATGCCAACTGAGCAATGACCATGTTAAACACATTCAAATGATCTGCAACGGACGCTCCTTACCCCATCTTCAAAGAATATAGCTTCTTCCTTAGAAATAATTTATTTACTAGAGATTTCCCTTGATAAATGTCACCAAGCTTCTTCCACAAAAGTTTTGTTGTCTTCTCTTCATGGACGTTCAAGAGAACTAAATCGACCAAGCATAGTTTGATCAGACCCTTGGCTTTCTGGTCCATTACATCCCAGTCATCTTGCGAGGTTGTTGATGGTTTGTTAGAGGACACTACAGTCTATAACTCTCGATCCATGAGCAAATCTTCCATCTTGAGTTTCCACAACTCAAAGTTGCCACCGTTGAACTTCTCAATCTCTATTCTTCTGGATGTGCTCGCCATCTTAAATCTGCAATAAAATTTCAAACTAGATTTCTCTGCAAAACTCTCACTGAACAAGATTAGCACAAAAAACCTATCTTACCCACAAGGACAACAAAGTTGGCCAAGCTCTGATACCAACTGTTAGGAAAGTAGAGTGCGAAATACACCTTCCTAATACTAATCTTCAAGGAGAGAGATACATAAATTTATAAAACTTTGCAATTACAGTTCATTTAAGATGCACAAACAAGAACAATAGAATAAAAAATAAAGATTAAACACCAGATTTTATGTGGGAAAACCGTTTCGGTAAAAAACACACACACCAAAACATAGATCTCTTGTATTACAATAAAATGTAAATTACATACAAGTCACAGAGCTATGCTCTTTCAGGTGACGATTCACAGAATGAATCTGGCAGCATTACAGTACAATTAACTCTCTAATCCTCATTTGACTCAATGCATTACTGCATTATATTACAGACTTCTCAAACATTTTAGGAAGCCCATCATTACAACTTACATATCAGACAAAACTGTTACAAACCATATGCCTTTACCCGTCACTTCCAGTCATTACCACCATACTACATGACCATTTCTAACTAGCCACGAGGCTACGGTTTACTTCCAACTATACCACTCCACCGCAGTCATCTTAACTAACCTTCACGGGGCTGTGGGGTATACTGCATTACCATAGGCAATCTTACGGGCTGTCATGGGACCGCGGGGTATACCGCACTACCGCAAGCAGGAGTCAACCACCATCGCAGGGTGGTGATATGACCCACACACCCGCTAGCCTATCTAGTCACCCTCACGAGGTGGCAGGGTAACTCCTGCTCTCCCGTCGGTACCTTCCACGGACCACTGCAGGGTGGTGGTAACACCGTACTACCGCACACTAACTTCCAGACTCCTGTGGAATGGTGGTAAACACTGTCAACCCGCACCTCTCTTATCTGCATCTTGTGGTACTGCAGTAAAGCCCTGAAAGCATAACCTTGGAAGTTTGAGTCTGATGGCTACTAAGCTAGGGTTTTAACAGTGAGTTTGAGACACACATTCTCATCAACTGGTCCCCCAGCATCATCTGATATGTCTGAGTCATGCCTAGTGTGTAGCTTAAAATTACATTTTTACTTTAAATTCACTTAAGTATAATTTCATAATTTTAAATTCATCAAGTTGAATATATATATACATATACATGTACATATATGCAGAATGAGAGCAATATTGGGGCAAGCTCAGCAAATCCTACCATTGTTGAGATTGTATTCATGAGTTATTTACTACATTTCAGGCCCTAATACGTAAATCCTAAGCAATTTCTAGGTCCTTTATCATGGTTGCATTTGGTAAATACTCCAGCCTAATTCATGTTTTATTTAAACATAGGATATGGAAACTGAGACTTTTGGTGTAGAATTGATATCTATAGCAAGGCAACAGGAAGCGAGAGATGATGAGCACCATGCGGTATGCATACACACTTGAGTCTATATTTTAAAATTTAATTTCATGCTTTTGTTTTAAATACTTGATTTAAATAATATACATGCAATTTTGACATTAATTCATTTGAAGCTTCTTTTTCTTGTACAACATGAGCCACCATCTATGTCATGTGGAACCAAGAGGCATCTTCAAATTGATGATGATAAAACTTAGGGTGTAATGTTGCATTTATTTCATCCAGACTATGAGTATTTGAGTATTTATTTCATGGACTCTAACTATTTCAGTATTGATTTCATCGACTGTGACTATTTTAGTATTTGTCTCATGGACTATGATTATTTAAATACTTATCTCATAGACTATTTCAGTAACTATTTCCTAGACTAATCTAGTATTTATTGAATGGACTATGCATGTATATGAACTTTTATTTCATAGACTATTTACTTAAAATTACGTATCTAATTGTAAAATTACACACCTTAATTCTAATTCTACGAGGAAAATACAATTACATGTCCTAATTTCAATTCTTAATTCTAATGCGGTATTCAAAATTATAATTAAATATTGAATTCCTAATTGGAAGTCCTAATTTTAATTGTAAGTCAAAATTACAATTTATGTCATAATTGCAAGTCCTAATTCTAATGTGACAATGAAAAATACAATTAAACATTAAAGTCCTAATTGCAAGTCTTAATTACAATTAAGAATTTCATTTCTTAATTAAATCCCTAAGTTCATGTCTTGATTGCAAGTATTAATTACAAGTACACATCTTAATTAATTGTGATACAACAAAAGTTACATGGAAAAAATTCTAGTTGTTTGGTATACTTGTATAGTGAATTATGAGTATGAGTTTGAAATAGAAAAATAGTGACATGTTGAATTGTGACATAAATACTTTTATGTGAAAATTTCTAGCATACAAATGATATTGCGTAATATTAAGTAAATTATATTGATTAATATTTCTTAAATGATATTGCTTAATACTTGGTAGGTAAGTGGGTTGTCCTATTATAGGAATGTTGTTTATAAGGAATGTCTCTTTAAGTGTCCAAATAACCTTCCTATGTGTTTCATCAACACTTCATGGTCCACGACATCTTTCCCCAATGAAATTGCTCTCTTCTTAAACTCATGGCTGTACTCTTGAACACTCTAGTGCAACTACATAACCCTTTTTTCTTCGTCACAATTAGGATAGAATCATTTCTTGATCAACCCTTTAAAGTATTCCCATTTAGAGAAAGGAAATACCTTTTAGTGTTCTAAAGAATAAACATAGGTTTCATACAATGTGAGAGCATACCTAAATAGATTAAGTGTTCCAAATACAATTTGTTGATACATAGAGATAAGTTATTAAGACTATACTATACTCTCATCTATAAAATCTATTTGTCTAACTTATCGACACTTAATTCTCCATCAAAAATATGAATATCAAATTTGGCTTTAAATTTGAAGAAGCCTCCATGAGATGTTTCCCTGCACTCTTATTTGGTTTTCTCATGTACTCTTTCTTCCTCATGAGGCTTGGAGATACCAATTTTCTCTATCATTTCAAGTAGAATTCTCTTCAACCTATCAATTTTACTTTAAATGATGAAAATCCTTTCAACATCATCCCACAACTTCTTGAATCTATCTTCTCCATCATCTTGTTCTCTTGCCATTACCATAGCTACTTGTGTCCACTCTCTAGTTAGAATATTAGGTTCAAAAGGGACTAAATTATCGCTTCCATATGATCTATTAGATGGCATAATCAATCAAAAAATTATTGTATATTCACAACTAAGCTCTAATACAACTTGATCTATAAAAATATTTGCCACAAATTGATACAATTTGAGGCAAATTTGACACTTTTGATAAGAGGTGAATTCATAAAAGTTCGTTGAAACAATTTTTCCATTTTTAAAAACTTGAGAGATTGTCATTTTAGGTTTTTTTCTAAGTATGAACACCTACACCTCTAATCTGAGTCATCCCTACAATTTTCCAAACCGCCACAAACATGAGTTTTACAAAAGTATATACTCTTCACTAGCAAAACACACCACAAAAAAAGGTGTTTCTTCACCCATGGCTTAGGACATCTATTATTTATATGTTCAATGAAATAGTTTACATGTCTACTTGTTTAGGGTAAAATTTGGATAGCGTTTTGTTTTGATCGTTTATGTGAATCCTCCTTTCACCTTAAACATTCAAGGACTTTAGGTGGAGTAGGAATCTACTGTTAGGCCTTCAGTCACTTGGAATGTAGTGAAAATTGGAATTGTGTAGATTTGTTGTTCAATTATGCCCAATTATGCTCAAAACCCTAATTATGTAAATTCAGAAGCAAATAGACAAATAACAGAAAATACTCACACACAGAGATACTAAATAATAACCAAATGCGTACCAGATTTCAAAGTTCAAGAAGCAGAATAGTCGGGGACTGTCATGCCACATTTCCCATGCGGTCAGGACATGCAACACACGTGTCATGTCCACATTTGTCATGTGGTCATGACACAAAATATCAAAAAAAAAATTCCATGTATCCCTAAAAACCCCCTCGCACGCGTCAGCGTGCTCGGTGGCAATACGCATAAGGCGTAAATATGTCAATCAATATTCGGGGTAATGTGAATACCTTTCGCAACCCCTGCTAGATGGTAGCTGACTAAGGGGTTTATGTGACACGAGGAGCGTCGCCATTATGGTTAAAATTGATTTGATCCAAACCCTAAATTTTCCTAATTGAGTGATGTGACTACGACATGTGTCGAAATCAAAACCCTAGCATCAAAGACTACAATGATTAATTAATATTTTACCCAAACATAATCACAATGTGAAAACATTAAATTATTAAAATCATCACAAATTAAGTCAATTAAATAATCATACCTGAATCCCAGACAAATCCAACAGCATAACACCTCTTGGGCGTACATGGGAAATTATTTTAAATAAAAATATTTTATTACAAGTCTCCAAAATTTAAATTAAGTTTCTTAAAGATTAAATTACGCTTAATTAATTAATCGTCTCCCTCTATCCCAACGATTAATTACCTAGTCAAGATTAAATAAACATTTAATTAAAACTTCACTATAGTGGTATTACCTTAGTTAAAGCTTGCCCAAAGCCTAAATATAATAAACTTGATCCCCTGAGGAAAATTAAAAGACTAAGAAAATATTACCCTTTCCCCATTATCACATTCAAAAAGAATTGAAATACATTGTAAGGGAAAAAAGGCTAGGTTAAAAACAAGTATCTTTAAATGTAGGAGAGGGGATGCCCAAGAATTACGTGCATAAGGGATAAAAAAGAGAATTCAAACTTCATTTATTTATTTCCCTCTCCTCCCTCAACCCTAAAAGCATAAACTAATATTAAATTGTTTAACCCTCTTGCCCTAACCCTACTAATCTTCTTCTCCTCTTATTTTGTTTTCTCTCCTATTTTTTTTGTTGTAGGGTAGGTTTTTTTTTTAAGCATCCATGGGGACATATAGAGGTATACTCATTGTTTTGTGTTAATGCTTGATATGCCCAGATTGCTAGCATATACATATTTCTATGCAGGAAAAAAAATAATGTTGATGGTCGAATCTAGCTAAGACTGGTTCTGGGTAGAGAAAAAAAAACATACATTATTTATTGCTTTTAGATACAACAGTCGAATCACACTATATATATATATATATAATGAAACTTAGGGTTAGATTGAAATGACAGTGGCGGGTAAAAATATGAACGCTAGTGGCCACGCCAAACACAGGGGTTTCGAGTTTAATGGGCGTTGAACTCTTTAGCAACGGCAATGGATGGGGCAAGGGTGCCGAGTGTTGCAAACATGTCATGGGGTGGGTGGCTCCTCCGACCTCCCCACACTCCCTGCCAACAATAATAAGGTGGCAGCATAGCCGCCGCCAGGCCTGCATCACCATAAGGTCGTCAGCCTTTTCTTACTTAAGGCTTTAAGCCCTACACAAGCATTAATACATTTATTTATTTTCTTTATTTATTTTTATTGCTTCCCCTCTCTGAATTAAAACAGTGATTTAATATAGTTTTTAAAATATATATATATATATATATACTCCACAGTTACACATCAACAATTTTTTTACAGAATATAGATAAGTATGATATCTGTAAATAATTATATCTATATATGTATACATACATACATATATATATATATAGTTTATGTATATACACCTTTGTAAGTCTAAATCCCAAATACAATCACTCTTTTTTTTTAAATAATCTTGCAGCCCATAAGACAGTATTATATATATATATTTTTTTAAAAATAAATATGATGTCCAAATCACATACAAAAAGAGGGAAACAATATGGCAGATTCCTATATTTATTTTGCAATATACTTTCTAAATGCTCATTGATTTATTTCCTGGTAAATAACAGTGAGTTCGAGTCCAACAGAATACTAACATAACTAATTAATTTACACAACAACCCTATTTATGATGAAAGTAAGTTTGGAGGCCAAAAACCATCTCATATATAATCTTTTCTTGTGCTTTCAGAAACTAAACACTAGAGATAGCATTTTTAACAATAGAACACTAAACATTACAGACATAGTTTTTCCAACAACAACTATTTTTTTTTCTTCAAACAATAACATATAGTCAGCAACATAACTATTCTCTTTTCTTTTCTTTGAGAAACCAGCAACTTCTAAGCACATGCAACATAAGATTTTTTTTCTCACAGCAATAATAGAAACCAACAACCATATTTTTCTCTATTTGAATCATTTCTTTACAACATCAAATGAGGGGAATACAACAATAACCATCACAACTTTCTTTTTTACAAGGAAATACAATTCGGTCTCATTATGACCAAGGCTCCCTTAAGCCCAAACATTATACACTCTAACAAAATATGTCTTCACCCAAGCTCCAAAGGTCACCAATTAAATCTGCAAGAACTAAAACAATGGAGGGACACCCAAGCCACCAAAAATGCTCTCCTCCCTACCATAGACCCACAAGTGGGTCACCCCCGAGCTTAAAGGTCGATCTTCACACAGATCTCATACCACAACACAACAAGAATCAAACCACACAAATCATGAAGAACACCCATAAGGTTTACACAACACAAAATTGATAGAAATGGATTTGAAGGGGTAGGGGAGTGCACATCACTCTACTCAGAGGATTACTCCAAAAAAATCCCAAAGTCTCAACAAAAAATAAGGCCTCAAGCCCAAAATGATAACTCCATGAATATATAATTTTCACCATGGCACTCATGCCAAACAAAAATACTCCATACTCCAATATCTTGCCTTCAAGGCCACAAAAATACCAATACCAAGAGGGTGACCTCGAGGAGGTTCACTCCTCCCCCACCCCACACATGGATGGACACACCAAGATTGGTAGTCTCATCCCAAAACACCCAAAAACCCCACAACAAAGAAGAAACAAACACCCAAAGCATTTCAAGCACACAACCAAAATTAACCAAGCATAAGGAAGGCTAAAATGCCTTGAGGCTTACCTTAAGAGCCCAACAATGGATGAAAGTTGAAGAAGAGCCCACAATCCTTCTCCAAGCCTCCAATCCTCCAAAATCTCTCTAACTCCCCAAAATCCCTCCAAAGATAGAAAATAAAACCTAAAAACAAGAACCCCATTCCCCTCTCAAAGAGGAATTAAAATAGGTCTCATTCCAAAGCCTTGACGATTGAGAAGGTGACACATGTCACCTTCTCCTTCCTCTTCCCATCCCACTTGCAAGGGAAAAGGAATGTGAGGGTGACATGTGTCACCCTCCCATCCATTCAAACCTCACCCTCTCCACATGTGCTCTCACACATGTGTGAGAGCAAAGGTGGAGAGGTGGCATCTCTCCAAGTGGGCTCCAAGAGGATAAGGGATGACACATGTCATCACCTTATTCTCTAAAGGGAGCCCCTTTACTCCAAGATGCTCTCACACATGTGTGAGAGCATTGGAGGAAGGTTCCACACACTTGGGGGTCTTGAAGACTCCCCAAGTCTTCAAGGTGATGGGATTCCATGCCTTGGAAAAGGAAATGGGTCTAGTTTCAAGGCATGACTCATCTCCCACACTTATTCAAATTTGAATTTTCGCCACTTTACTTTAAGCTAAGGTTAAGGTGACTATACAGAGGTAACCCTAGGGTTTGGCATGCTTAAATGGGCCCTAGACCCTAGGGGTACCACCTAGGGTTAATTTTAGCCCATAGTAAACAATTTAGAAGGTAAAAATTCACATAAAATGGCCACTAAAATTAAAAGACACCAAGTGGTGTAAATTAAAACACATATTTACTACACTTCAATTAAATAATATAAAAGGGTGAAATCTAAGCCAAATAATAAAATGCAGACATTTATGAAAGCATCATACAATCACACATGATCCTTGTCCCTCTTGGGAATAGATCAGTCTAACACGAGAAACACATTAGGTGTGAGATCGATCTCTGATTTTTCATGGCCTAGAAAATCACCTGCGCACTTGAAAAGATTAGTCCAACATATATATATCATAGCCGAAGCAAGCAAATGCATACACTCATGCCATCGCATAATCATTTAAAACATTATAAAAATCACATCATAAATAAGATTCATAATTGCATTTCTATATACTATCTCAAGATCAAATCACATAGCAAATCCACATAATGATTTCAATACTAACATCTCTAATATCATCAAAATACATATCACATGTCTAATGATCATCAGTGAATCAAAATTAGGATATAGTCACATCACAACATACAAAGCATAGCTAACCAAAGTAAAGGAATATAGTCTAGAAAATATGCATATTGGGATCAATAGTCCCTAAATGTCGAAATGTCATCAACTGTAAATGTAGAATAAGCAAAAGAAGGGAGTGAAATAAATAGGCCTCACATCCTCTCCCCCAAGATTAAACTTCCTCTTGGAAGTCGTCAAAGAGGTGAGGATAAAGTGTCCTCAATCGAGTTGCATCCTCCCATGTCACCATGAACTCATCATACCTATCCCACTAAACCCTAACTTGGTCTAGCTCTCGACCTCGAAGGCCCAGCGTCTGACGAGCCAATATGCAAATTGGCTCCAAAGCCAACTGTTTGTTCGCCTCTACCTATAGAGCACTCCAGTCCAATACATGAGATAAATTAGATATATATCACCGCAAAACACACATGAAATACATCGTGGATGCGTGACAAGCTAGGTGGCAAGGCTACAAGATAGGCTATGGGTCCTATCCACTCCAAGATCTCAAAAGGCCCAACGAACCGTGGTACGAGATTAGAGCCCTTTCCATAATGGATTGGACTCTTATGTGGCCACACTCTCAAGAAAACTTTGTCACCAACTGAGAAGCTCCGATCTAGTCTCTTAGCATCGGCATACTTCTTCTGTCGATCCTGTGCCTCTTGAAGTCTCTGTCTAATCAAGGTCACCTGCTACTCAATATCCTACACCAGCTCTGGCCCAACGGCAACCCTGTCCTCTATACAGACACAACTCAACAGTGTCCTGCAAGGTCTGTCGTACAAGACCTGATAAGGAGGCATACCTAACGAGTTGTGATGCCCATTATTGTAGGCAAACTCAACCAGATACATATACTCCTCCCATCTAGACTGGTGGTACATAACGTACATGCAGAGAATATCCTCTAACACCTAATTCACCCTCTCTGTCTAACCATCTATCTTGGAGTGATAAGCGGAACTAAAGTTGAGCTGTGTGCCCAACGCCTGCTGCAATACCCTCCAAAAGGCTGATGTGAACACTGAGTCCTTGTTAGAAATAATACGGTGAGGTACCCCATGTAATCTTACAATGTCATCCAAGAATACTCTCGCCACTGCTGGTGCATTATACGTCGTGCGTATAGGTGAGAAATGCGCCACCTTGGTCAACTTGTCAACTGTCACCATGATGGCATCATGGCGATGAGATGACATAGGAAGATCAACTATAAAATCCATAGAAATGGTGTCCCATTTCCATTCAGGTATCTCATGAGGGTATAAAAGACCTGTTGGATGCTGATGCTCAGACTTGACCCTCTGGCACTCAAGGCATCAAGCAACAAACTCTGTAATATCCCGTCTCATACCCTCCAAGGGTACAGTTGTCGCAAGTTAGTATGCATCTTCTTCACCCCTGGGTGTGCTGCATAAGGTGCTCGGTGAGCCTCTGATAGAACTACTGCACATAGGTCGCTTGCACGGGGTACATAGATGTGTTGTCGATGTCTAAGGAGCCCATCTGCCTCAAGGGAATAACCTGTAAACTTGCCCACAAGGGCCCTCTATGAATGGATCTCCTACTGCACCTCAAGAAACCACTCATCCTCAGGTAGATGTTGTATGATGCATCCTCTCAAATCCATACTCAGTGTCAAGGTCAGGATCTTGTGGCACCTCTGACTCAATGCGTCAGCAACCACGTTCTTCTTCCCTCTGATGTAGTGAACATCAAAGTTGTACTCGCAAAGGAACTCCATCCAACGTCGTTGGTGGGCGTTTAGATTTGATTGCATGAATATGTACTGTAGACTATGATGATCTAAATGTAGCTTGAAATGATGACCCAATAGAAAGTGTCTCCAACGAACAAGAGCATGAACCACCATTGCGAGCTCTAAGTCATGTGTGGGGTAGTTCAGCTCATGGGTCTTGAGCTTTCACAACTCATACGTGATCGTTCTACCATCCTGCATAAGTACGGCTCCTAATCCCTCTAGTGATGCATCGGTACAAACCATGAAATTTGTTGTTGGATCAAGAACTACTAAGATGGGAGCACTGGTAAGACACTCCTTGAGGACCCCAAAGGCCCTCTCGCACTACTTAGTCCAAGTGAAACTCTTCCCTTTCTGTTGAAGGGAAGTGATGGGGTGTGCTATCCTATAGAAGCCCTCAACGAATCTGCGGTAATACCCAACTAACCCCATTAAACTCCTGACCTCTATCACACTGGTGGGTGCTGGACAATCCCTGATAGCCCTAATCTTCGATGGATCTATGGAGATACCATCACCAGATAGGATGTGCCCCAAATACTGCACCTTGGATCTGAAAATGACACACTTCACCAAGTTGTCATATAGATGTTGCTCTCTCAAGCACTGCAAAACCTAACATCAGTGCTCCTCATGCTCCTCCTCGGTCTGTGAGTAGATCAAAATATCATCAAGGAATATAATCACGAACCAATCTAAGTAAGTACGAAACACCCCATTCATGAGACTCATGAACACTGCAGGGGCGTTCGTCAAGCTGAAGGGTACCACAGTGAAATCATAGTGGCCGTATCGAGTCCGGAAGGCGGTCTTATGGATGTCTGCCTCTGTGGTGTGCAACTGGTGATAACTAAACTTCAAGTCTATCTTAGAGAACACTCTAGCTCCCTGTATCTGGTTGAAAAGATCATCAATCCTAGGCAGAGGACAATGATTCTTCACCGTCACCTTATTAAGCTACCTATAATCCATGCACAAACGAAGTGACCCATCCTTCTTCTTCAAGAAGATGACCGGTGTGCCCCAAGGTGAAACACTAGTCAAATGTACCCCTTCTCGAGCAACTCTTCTAACTGTAACTTGAGCTCCGTGAGCTAATGTGTAGTCATCCTATAGGGTGCACGAGACACTAGCTCGGCACCCGGAACAAGGTCAATGTGAAAGTCTACCTCTTTGCGAGGTGGTATCCCTAGTAACTCTAGAAAACACCAAAAAAATCTCTCAAGATGGGATGATCATCTAATGATGCCTCTAGCTCATTCTCTGACCTGTCACTAACAGTAATGGCGAACATCTGACATCCCTTCCGCATGCAATGCTTAAGCTACTGAGCAGATATCATGTGAATTGCCATGGGCTTCTAAATGCCCACTATCTCAACTGTCGTGCCATGGTCATCTAAGCAACTAATCACCTTTCGATGATAATCTAGCTTGGCTCTATGAGCCGCAAGCCAAACCATGCCTAAAACCACACCATAAGATCCTAAGGGCATAACCCTAAGGTCGCATAATGTAATGAAGTCTCCCAAAGATATCTCACAGTCGTGAACCAAATGATCCACTGCCATCTTGGCCCCTGTGGCCATTTCAACCTCCCACATATCGCCCTACCTAGAGGCCACCAACCTGCAACGCTCCACTAACGATGGAGATATAAAGGAATCAGTAGCGCCAGAATCAAATAAAATAGCAATGGGGACATCCCCAATCATACCTACGGTCTCGATCACTGAGGCCTGGAAGTTGGCTTGGCGGTTATCAACCACTGCAAACATGCGGTGGGACCTACCCACATCCCCAACTATTTGCTCGGATCCACCTGCACGAGGTTGTCCCCCTACCATATAGCCCTATGGGCACTCTCTCACTAAATGCCTTGCTCCACCACAAACATAACATAGTCCCTAAGCCTATACCTGTCCAGACTATGTCCTACTTGACTGCTACTGCCCTGATCGACCTGTGGACCCCTGTGAACCTCTGTATGATTGTTGTGATCTAACAGGCCCTGTAGATGGTCCCTGTTGTCGTTGATCCCTACGCGGGCCTTGTTGCTACCAACCTCGATTATGACCCCCATGTGCCCTCTGCTATGGCCTGGACCTTTGCTGATACTGCTGCTGCTATTATGGAGGTCTAGGAGGTAGCCGTGCAGAATGCAATCCTCCCCTCTGAGGTGCTGGTGGTGGTCGGCGGAAGCCCTACTACTACTACTAGCTACGGTCCTAATATTGGGGACATGAACTCTAACCCCACCCCTAAATCTCCTCTGCGATGTATGCCTTCTCGGTAGCCTCACTCATGGTCTTGGGATCTACCATGCACACTGGTCCTAATATCCTATGATTCAAACCTCTGATAAATTTGTGAACTAGAAGTTTTTCATCATGGAGGTACTCTATATACTGTGACAGCTCAATGAACCTACTCTCATACTATGCTACAATGGAACCTCGTTGCTGCAAGTCATGGAACTCGTCAATCCGACACTGCCTGTAGTGATATGAAAGATAATGCACGTTAAAATGCTTAATGAAGTTGTCCCATGTAAGAGTATCCAATGATAGGTGATGCTTGCACTCCTCAGTGCGCCACCATGTTGTCACTGTGTCTCTCAAAAGATGAACCACCATGCATGCCTTCGTGTTGCTCCCATAGGGATGCAACGCAAAGCACCTATCTAAGCTGATGATCCAAGCCCCAGCCTCAGCTCCCTCTATGGTCCCTGCGAAGGTGGGTGGATTCAGCCTAAGTAAATCCCTAATGGGGTCCCCTCAGTCTCTGTGTCCTCTGAAAGGCTCATCCACCTCCTCTTGTCATCCATAATCATAAGGTCCGTGGTAGATCTCCTCTATCCTCACATCCTCCTCTCCCCTTGCATGACGCAGAGGGCTCCTGCTACGAGCTTTATACGTTGTACCGACCTCCTCTGCTGTGGTGTCAGGTACCTCTACATACGGCTCTATACGTGGCTCCATGCACGACTCAACACGTGGCTCCACTCGTGACTCTACACAAGGCTCGACACATGGCTCTACACGCGACTCAGCACATGGCACATTACATGGCTCCTCACGCGGCTCAACGCGGGGCTCGACACGTGAATCTACACACGGCTTGACACACGGCTCTACACACGACTCAACACATGGCTCTGCTGCGGCCGGTGGTAGCCTCTCTAAGACTGCCTGTAATGCCTGAAGAATCTATGGCCGTAAATTAGGTGCCAGTGGTGCCTGTGGTGTCTGTTGCTCCTGTGGTGCTAGTAGTCCCTGACCCTTGGCTGATGACTCGCTCTGTATCTCCACAGACGTAGTGGTGTGTGATTGCAGTCACCTCATTCTGGGAGGCATCCTACAAGAACAAGGTATTTACAAATCAATTGAAAATGCAGAATATATAATGTGCCCAAACAAGCCTAATGTTTAAACTTGGGCTCTGATACCAAATGTCATGCCCACATTTCCCATGCGATCATGACATACAACACACATGTCATATCCACATTTGTCATGTGGTCATGACATGAAATATCAAAAAAATCCACGTATCCCTAGAAACCCCCTCGCATGCGTCATCGTGCTCAGTGGCAATACACATAAGGAGTAAACATGTCAATCAATATTCAAGGTAATCCGAATACCTTTCGCAACTCCTGCGAGATGGTAGCTGACTAACGGGGTTTATGCGACGCGAGGAGCGTCATCATTAGGGTTAAAATTGATTTGATCCAAACCCTAATTTTTCTTAATTGAGTGATGTGATTACGACATGTGTCAAAATCAAAACCCTAGCACCAAAGACTAAAATGATTAATTAATATTTCACCCAAACATAATGACAATGTGAAAACATTAAATTATTAAAATCAACGCATAAATTAAGTCAATTAAATAATCATTCTTGAATCCCAAAAAATTCGACAGCATAACGCGTCTTGGGCATACATGGGAAATTATTTTAAATAAAAAGCTTTTATTACAAATCTCCAAAATTTAAATTAAGTTTCTTAAAGATTAAATTACGCTTAATTAATTAATCGTCTCCCTCTATCCCAACGATTAATTACCTAGTCAAGATTAAATAAACATTTAATTAAAACTTCACTATAGTGGTATTACCTTAGTTAAGGCTTACCCAAAGCCTAAATATAAATCCTAATGACCACAATATAAATTTTAATAAAGTTCACTAATATATAATTAAAGCTTGGCCAAACCCCAAATAATAAACTTGATCCCCTAGGGAAAATTAAAAGACTAAGAAAATATTATCCTTTCCCCATTATCACATTCAAAAAGAATTGAAATACATTGCAAGGGAAAAAAGGCTAGGTTAAAAACAAGTATCTTTGAATGTAGGAGAGGGGATGCCCAAGAATTACGTGCATAAGGGATAAAAAAGAGAATTCAAACTTCATTTATTTATTTCCCTCTCCTCCCTCAACCCTAAAAGCATAAACTAATATTAAATTGTTTAACCCTCTTGCCCTAACCCTACTAATCTTCTTCTCCTCTTATTTTGTTTTCTCTCCTATTTTTTTTGTTGTAGGGTAGGGTTTTTTTTTTAAGCAGCCATGGGGACATACAAAGGTATACTCACTGTTTTGTGTTAATGCTTGATATGCCCAGATTGCTAGCATATACATATTTCTATGTAGGAAAAAAAATAATGTTGATGGCCGAATCTAGCTAAGACTAGTTCTAGGTAGAGAAAAAAAAACATACATTATATATTGTTTTTAGTTACAATAGTCGAACCACACACACACACACACTATATATATATATATAATGAAACTTAGGGCTACATTGAAATGACAGTGGCAGGTAAAAATATGAGTGCTAGCGGCGGTCATGCCAAACATAGGGGTTTCGAGTTTAATGGACGCCAAACTCTTTAGCAGCGGCGATGGATGGGGCAAGGGCGCTGAGTGCCGTGAACATGCCATGGGGTGGGCGGTTCCTTCGACCCCCATACTCCCTACAAACAATAATAAGGCGGTGGCATAGCCACTGCCAGGCCTGCATCACCATAAGGTTGTGGGCCTTTTCTTACTTAGGGCTTTAAGCCCTACACAAGCATTAATACATTTATTTATTTTTATTGCTTCCCCTCTCTGATTTTAAAAAAAATGATTTAATATAGTTTTTAATATATATATATATAAAATAAATATGATGTCCAAATCACATGCAAAAAGAGGGAAACAATATGGCAGATTCCTATATTTATTTTGCAATATACTTTCTAAATGCTCATTGATTTATTTCCCGATAAATAACAGTGAGTTCAAGTCCAACAGAATACTAACATAACTAATTAATTTACACAGCAACCCTATTTATGATGAAAGTAAGTTTGGAGATCAAAAACCATCTCATATATAATATTTTCTTGTGCTTTTAGAAACTAAACACTAGAGATAGCATTTTTAACAATAGAACACTAAACATTACAGACATGGTTTTTCCAACAGCAACTACTTTTTTTTCTTCAAACAATAACATAAAGCCAGCAACATAACTATTTTCTTTTCTTTTCTTTGAGAAACCACCAACTTCTAAGCACATACAACATAAGATTTTTTTCTTACAGCAATAATAGAAACCAGCAACCATATTTTTCTCTATTTGAATCATTTCTTTACAACATCAAATGAGAGGAATACAATAATAACCATCACAACTTTCTTTTTTACAAGGAAATACAATTTGGTCTCATTATGACCAAGGCTCCCTTAAGCCCAAACATTATACACTCTAACAAAATATGTCTTCACCCAATCTCCAAAGGTCACCAATTAAATCTGCAAGAACTAAAACAATGGAGGGACACCCAAGCCACCAAAAATGCTCTCCTCCCTACCATAGACCCACAAGTGAGTCACCCCCGAGCTTGGAGATCGATCTTCACACGGGTCTCAAACCACAACACAACAAGAAGCAAACCACACAAATCATGAAGAACACCCATAAGGTTTACACAAGACAAAATCCATAGAAATGGATTTGAAGGGGTAGGGGAGTGGACATCACTCTACTCAGAGGATAACTCCACAAAAATCCCAAAGGCTCAACACAAAATAAGGCCTCAAGCCCAAAATGATAACTCCATGAATATATAATTTTCACCATGGCACTCATGCCAAAATAAAATACTCCATACTCCAATATCTTGCCCTCAAGGCCACAAAAATACCAATATCAAGAGGGTGACCTCGAGGAAGTTCACTCCTCCCCCACCCCACACATGGATGGACACACCAAGATTGGTAGTCTCATCGCAAAACACCCAAAAACCCCACAACAAAGAAGAAACAAACACCCAAAGCATTTCAAGTACACAACCAAAATTAACCGAGCATAAAGAAGGCTAAAATGCCTTGAGGCTTACCTTAAGAGCCCAACAATGGATGAAAGTTGAAGAAGAGCCCACAATCCTTCTCCAACCCTCCAATCTTCCAAAATATCTCTAACTCCCCAAAATCCCTCCAAAGATAGAAAATAAAACCTAAAAACAAGAACCCCATTCCCTTCTCAAAGATGAATTAAAATAGGCTTCAGTCCAAAGCTTTGAGGAGTGAGAAGGTGACACATGTCACCTTCTCCTTCCTCTTCCCATCCCACATGTAAGGGAAAAGGAATGTGAGGGTGACATGTGTCACCCTCCCATCCATTCAAACCTCACCCTTTCCACATGTGCTCTCACACAAAGGTGTAGAGGTGGCATCTCTCCAAGTGGGCTCCAAGAGGATAAGGGATGACACATGGCATCATCTTATTCTCTAAAGGGAACCCCTTCACTCCAAGATGCTCGCACACATGTGTGAGAGCTTTAGAGGTAGGTTCCACACACTTGGGGGTCTTGAAGACTCCCCAAGTCTTCAAGGTGATGGGATTCCATGCCTTGGAAAAGGAAATGGGTCTAGTTTCAAGGCATGACTCATCTCCCACACTTATTCAAATTTGAATTTTCGCCACTTTACTTTAAGCTAAGGTTGAGGTGACTAGACAGAGGTAACCCTAGGGTTTGGCATTATCAAATGGGCCCTAGACCCTAGGGGTACCACCTAGGGTTAATTTTAGCCCATATAAACACTTTAGGAGGTAAAAATTCACATAAAATGGCCACTAAAATTAAAAGACACCAAGTGGTGTAAATTAAAACACATATTTTACAAAACTTCAATTAAATAATATAAAAGGGTGAAATCTAAGCCAAATAATAAAATGCAGACATTTATGAAAGCATCATACAATCACACATGACCCTTATCCCTCTTGGGAATAGATCGGTCTAACACAAGAAACACATTAGGTGTGAGATCGATCTCTGATTTTTCGTGGCCTAGAAAATCACCTGCGCACTTGAACAAACAGATTAATCCAACATATATATATCATAGCTGAAGCATGGAAATGCACACACTCATGCCATTGCATAATAATTTAAAACATTACAAAAATCACATCATAAATAAGATTCATAATTGCATTTCTATATACTATCTCAAGATCAAATCACATAGCAGATCCACATAATGATTTCACAACTAACATCTCTAATATCATCAAAATGCATATCACATGTCTAATCATCATCAGTGAATCAAAATTAGGATATAGTCACATCACAACATACTAAGCATAGCTAACCAAAGTAAAGGAATATAGTCTAGAAAATCTGTATATCGGGATCAATAGTCCCTAAATGTCAAAATGTCATCAATTGTAAATGTAGAATAAGCAAAATAAGGGAGTGAAATAAATAGGCCTCACAGGGACTAATAAGTGGGCACCTGAGTCCAAGGTACCAGTTTCTTTGTGGAATCCTGATCTCCTTTCGACACCGATATGCACTGTAACTTCTGTTTCTAGGAATTCAACTGCAGAGGACATAAGGACTAGCGCTCAAGTCTAGGAAAAGATCCAGAGTCCTGCTTCTTTCCAGATCCCAAATCCTTGATGCCTATTGACCTTCCCTACAACTCCACTTCTTCCAAATGTGATACCTGTAACCTGCAATCACAAGGAGTGTGGGAAGGGGTTTTGGTGTTTAGAGGCTTGCCTCAGTCAAGCTCCGGAGAGACATTCAAGTCTTCTGAACACCATTGTCAAAGAAATAGTGTGTATCCCTACGGAATAGAGGCAAAATCCAAATGATAAATGATTGGAAACACAATTGATATCACCTTGTAGTGAAGATCTCATGGAAGGAAGATGTTCTTCATGCCATGAGGAGACGACTGCCCAAATCTGCAAATACAAACACAATAACAACACAAAGTTTGCTCTACAACACACAATGAATGCCTTGAATCACTTTCACATAAGCTCATGAATCCAAAATGCCATCTAGTTTACAAATGAATGCCTAAACATGGTTATATATGCAACTACGAACATTCTCGCCAAGAATTTCGTAATTGAAACTTACCGTGACGGCATAGGACCTAAATAATGGTCACAAACCGACACTTAAAAATTGGGGCTGACCTAAAATAGGGTAGGACTAGGGCGCGGGCACCCAAGTCCACCCCTATTTTAGGCAGGATTATTGTTAGGTGCATCCCCTGAGTCCAAATTGCTATGGAACTTCATATTTTTCTCATCGAGAAGTCAGATTATCATGAAAGATGCTCTAAATGCATAAATAGGACATAGGAGCTAAACCTTAAGAGGGAAAAGCCCCCAAGGGGACATTTTCTGACGTAACACTACTATAATAAAACCTATCTCTAATTAGATATCTACAAGACATGAATGAATTTAGATTGGAGAACATAAAAATGCAATATTTTTTTGGAAAATGAAGAGGATTGATTTTAATGGTTTGTGTTGATCCTCCTTTCACCACTAAACATTCAAGGACATTCAACCGAGTAGAGAACTCTACTACAGATATCCTATCACTTGGAACATAGGGGAAGATTGGAATTGTGTAAATTTATTGTTTAATTAAGTCTGATTATGCTCAAAACCCTAATTTTGTGAAATCGTAAACAAACGGACAAATTACAGAAAATGATCGCACACAGAGATATCAAATGACAACCAAATACATACCAGATTTCAAAGTTTGGTGTGCGAAGAAGTCGGGGACTAATGAGCAGGCACCCTAGTCCAGTGCCTCAGTTTTTGTCAGGATTTGGGAATGTTGTCTGCAACACAGTTCTGTTGTTCCAGTGATTTTACAGTTACGGGATCCAGATGACTAATAAGTGGGTGCCCCAGTCCAGGTCCCTGTTTTCTTCTTTGATCTACAATTCTGACAGTTTGTACTACTCTACTGCAACTCCACTTCTTTCGCTTCCACAACCTATAACCTACAACCACAAAAAAGTGGGTTAGGAGTTGTGGTGTTTAGAGGCTTGCCTTGGTCAAGTTTAGGAGAGACATTCAAGTCTTCCAAACACCGTTGTCAGATAAAGAGTGTGTATCCCTGCAGGATAGAGGCAAAATCCAAATGATAAATAATAGAAAACACAATTGATATCACCTTGTAGTGAAGATCTAATGGGAGGAAGATACTCTTCATGCCATGAGGAGATGGATGCCAAATCTGCAAATACAAACAGAATCACAACAAAGTACTGCTCTGCAACATAATGAATGTCTTGAATCACTTTCACATAAGCCACAAAGTTCACAATATCCATCAAGTTTACAAATGAATCACTAATCATGCTTATATATGCAACTACAAACATTCCCACTAAGAATTTCATAATTCAAACTTAGGATGTCGGCATAGGACCTAAGTAACAATTATAAACTGACACCCAAAAATAGGTCCTAACCTAAAATAGGGCAAGACTAGGGCACAGGTGCCCAAGTCCTCCCCCCTTTTAGGCAGGAATAATCATAAATGTACCCCCTAAGTCCCAATTGCCATGAAACTTCAGGGTTTTCTCATCGAGAGTCATCAAAATCATGCAAGATGCTCTAAATGCATTCTAAAGGACCTGGGAGCTAAACCTTAAGAGGAAAAAGCCCCCAAGGATAGTTTTTCTGACATAACATTTAGCCCCCACTTTAATATGTGTATAAATGCAACGCCAATACATGCATTAAAGTACGGTCAACAAGCATAGCAAACACGCCAAGCACGGAGAAGACACACCAATCACAATGAAGACAGTAATGGGCATGCAAAACATGAAGAAGACAGTTATAGTCATGCAAAACACTAAAAAGACAGTACGTAAAACACAGTGAATACAGTGAAGGCAGTGATGATTTTCTTTTTCTTTTCTCATATATGAAATGCAAATGCAAACTGTACAAGGAAAGTAAACACACCACCCATAATGTAGGAGGGACTCATTGCCACTGGTCTTTAGACTACATATGGGGCAACAAACACGCAATACAAATCAAGCACGCCATACAAATCCCAAAGCATAGGAGGCACTCATCGCCACCAGTCTTTAGACTTTGCTTGGGAATAAACATGCAATATACACACACATAGAAGACACGGAGAAAACATAGAAGAGAAGCATGGAGTGTACCTATTTCTAAGTTCATCACTATCTTAGCCACATTACAGGCACACACCAATGATTGAGCTTTGCCACAACAATCGTCGAAGACACGCTTAAGGGTTTGGATAGTCACAGATCCGTTCCCCGCCTCTGCAAAGGAATTTTGAAAATGCAACCCCACCCGCATCACGGAGACGCCTTATAGTGAAAAGGAAGCATGGAATACAACCCCACCCGCATCACGGAGACACCTTACGGTGAAAAGGAGGTATGAGCTCAAAAGTATACAACCCCACTCGCATCATGGAGATGCCTTATGGTGAAAAGGATGTATAGGAAAGAGATTTCAAGATGTTCAAATTTTTAAGATTGTTCAAACACACTTTACTAGCATCTAGAACAGACAACTTACCTTATATATGCCCCCACCTTAAGGTGGTTAATATCATGTACCAATATCAAGCACTTTAAGGTAGGTAAAAAAATCACAAGGGAACATGAACTCTCGCAAAGCCCATGCCCCCCGGAGGTGACATGTACCTTACGATCGCCAAATGTTCCCACAAACACATTCCTACAATAAAAGTGTTAGCGTCCATATAATCATGATAAACAGCAATGCATATGATCATTCACATAGAGAGCCAAGGTTATACTATGAATTCAGAGACTAAGTATAACTGTGGGGCTATAGTGCAAAAATCTCAAAACCGAGTGTAACCAAGGTGAGATTCAAAGATAAACAAAGTGCATGGTGTTGACTTTTTCCCAGACTGGATGCTTATTCCCAGATTTCCCTACAAGGTAGCCATTAGTGATCAACAGGATCTCTGGGCCAGGGGGTCAACAGTATAGGAGATAGACTCTATATTTTATCTCCTCTTCTTCTTCAGGCTCTGCAAGACCTAGGGGGGTATTCCCTACTCAACATCCATGAGGATATGCATGCAAGGCTGGGATGTTGACAGAAAGCAGATGAGTCCTCCTGTAAGTAGACCAAAACTGAAAGATAAAGGCAAAGGGGCTAACTTTGGGCCTATTTGCAGTTGTAGACAGAGGACTGAGGTTCCTAAACTAACTCTAATATCCTAATGTTGGTTTTAGATTTTGCTTTGGAGTTTAAGTGTGGATGCAAAGCTGGATATGGTTATAACACAAAACAAAGCATGATTGGTGCCTATCCAGGGCCTGGAGTCAGTAGACATACACCTGTGAATGATCAGCATGAACAACTAAAACTGGATTTCAAGGGGATATGTGTGATACCTGCCTTACAGGCATCTCCCAATACAAAGTGTTAGGTTATCTCTACTTATGGTATCCCTACTGCAGTATACTCTTCCCAATGTTCAACCTGAAAACAGTTTAATCTACCCCTTGAGTAGAAGTTAGAAGATCAGACAGTCAACATAGGAATTCTATGCTCTAGAATCTAAACATTACCAAACATCCAGATTCAGAAGAAGAGTACATGCAATACTGGAGACAGAATTAACACAACACATGCTAAACAGCATTTCTCATATAAGTTTAATCATGAAATCAGTGGGTTCATGCCAAAAACAAACAACAAGAGATACATAAACTCACAGGTAAGCTGTACAGAGCAACCAGATCAGCTTGTTATGCATTACAGAGCCAAAATCATCAACTTTCAACAACCTTTCAAATGAGCAACACAACCTGCTTATAACAGCCAGGTAGGTGTTCAGCAATTAATTACATGGTTGACCAAAATTTCGCCAGATACACAGTATCATGGAAAATGGCGCTCAAACACAACCGGATTGGCGCCCAAACTTGAATGCAGCAGGTAGGGGAGGAGACAGGAAGATTTCTCGAGCCCTGCGCTCCTGTCCGCTGATGTACACCCTCAGTCGGGTACAAGATCGACCCACGCCATCGCCCATACCTCTGCAACAATCGCCATTAATGGCGCACCAACCCGCGGCCTTGGGAAGATCATCAAATCTGCAATCGCAACCATTTCCCGCCGAGACTCATCATCATGATGTTTGAAAATGCAGGATAACAATATCCCACATGCACCCCGCGATGACCTCAATAACACTTTATATACTAGGTCATGAGCATATATCATGTCGGTGCTTTTGCTCCTGACGACACTAGTATAGACTTCATCATCATCATCCTCCAGCAGCATGATATCCTGTTGTTCGAAATATCACCCTGACGTCATCATGATATTTGAAATATACCCTTCATGATAATCGGCACAACCTGATCCATCGGAGGAACATCCTCCTGCTGAGCTTATTCCAAAAGTCTGGCCGATAAACATCCTGATGACGTCATCATCATATTCTGCTGACGTCATCATCATATCTGCCTACTGCGCACCTCCTCATATCCGGATGACGTCATCATCATGTTTGCAAATATCAGGAGGTCTCTTCAAGATGATCAGTGTTAGAAATATGACCCCCGCGGACCTTGATGACGTCATCATCATATCAACATCATCATGATATTCGGAAGACAACCGGATATTTGGAAATATCCTCCTGACGTTCAAACATCAGGTTGCACTGTAGCTCCTCTGTAAGATCGGGGCGATAACTGAATATGATGATGCTGCTTGAAAAGATCACCCCCCGGAGATAATGCGCGAAGCCAACAGGCGGATATCTCCTTGATATCAGCATCATCATGATGCTCGAGCAAACATATATCCAGGTGATATGAAAATATCACCCCTTCCTTCGGAATATCATGATGCAGATAGGCAGATAAAAAGATATCACCCTGATATACGGATGACGTCAGCATCATCAGGATGAGAAACAAAGAACAAGAAGTGATACAACATCATCAGGATGATATTGACTAAGATCATCCTGACGTTCAAAATATGATGACCCTAGTGAATATCGGGTCGCACTTAGAACTCTTCAACAACATCATCAGGATGATATTAACCAAGATCACCCGATGATAAAACATCACCCCAGCGAAAAATCATGAAGGCAGAAAATATGATGACCTCCGCAAGCAGCAGGATGATAACTGGAAATATCATGATGATGACGACCCTTAAAGAAAAAACAAGTTGGGTCGAACACTCAGAGAATAACCCCTTCAAGATATTGGGGCAACATCGTCATCATGTTTGAGCAAGGTGATATTCGGAAGATCACCGGATACCTGCAAAATCACCCCCGCAAGCAACTGAGGGCGCACTGTAGCTCACCAGTATCATCAGGATAATAAGCAAACATCACCCGACAGTTGAAATATGATGATGACGATGAGAAAAACAAGTCGACGAAGAACATGCTGATGAAGATCATCACCGAAGACAAGATGATGATGACGACTTCCTCCTTAGAAAAATATGATGCTGCAGCTGAAAAACGCTGAGGAGGTCCAACACTTAGAAAAATTGGGCAAGAAGATGAAGGCTCCAGATGAAGAAACCTCCTGATCATGACAAACCAACCCAGGTCAAAATAAGTGCTAACAGTGGCTCTGAATGGGGACGTGCAGGTGAAAACCTGCAGCGAGAACCAGATCTCCGGGCAGACCTGACAAAAAGCAAAAAACGCGAACTGTACAAGGCATTTACACTACATACATATTTTACAAATGTGCACAGCAACCAGATATTCATGCAAAATAGAACTTAAGGAATTGGCCATGCACAGGCAATTCCAGAATTTCACCATCTAGGGCCTGGAGGAAATAAGAATCCTCCCCATGAGTATTGCAAACCTGATATGGGCCCATCCATAAGGGCTGAAATTTACCATGTTTACCCTTTTCCTGATTTTTAGCATTCCAAATAAGCACCAGATCATTGACTTCAAACTTCCTTTTTGTAGCTCTCCTGTCAAACTGATATTTCATATCTTGTTGTCTTTTGAGATTGATCTGGTGGGCTCTCCTTCTGTCTTCATCCAATGCAACCAGCTGATTCACTCTTTCTGTCATGGGATCTTCAATGTCCTCATCATTTTCCTGAATGAATCTATAAACTGGTAGGAGATTGTTTATGGGCAGTCTAGCTGATGCACCATACACTAGCTCAAAAGGTGACTTCCCAATAGCCCTTTTCACTGTCACTCTGTCAACCCATACTGCTAAGTTCAACTTTGAATCCCAAGCTCTCTTGTTCTTGTCCAGTATCCTCTTGACAATTTTCATGATGCTCTTATTGCTTGATTCTGCTTGACCATTTCCTTGTGGGTGATATGGTGATGTATATGACAGATGTATCCCTTATTTGTTACAAAAATCAACAAATTCACCTGATCTGAAGCACATAGCATTATCAGTGATAATCTTAAATGGTACTCCAAACCTGATGATGATGTTCTCTAGTATGAAGTCTGTCACCACCTTACTTGTAGCTCTCTTAGTTGGAATGGCCTCAATCCATTTGGTAAAGTAGTCAGTTGCCACCAAAATCCAACTGTGTCCCCCACTTGATTTGTCTGCAATTTCCCCTATAAAGTCAATTCCCCACTGCTGGAATGGAGCATCCACAGGTACAGTTCTGAGGGGCAAAGCACCATTATATTTCAGTTTTCCTGAGAATCTCTGGCAAGGGTCACACTTCCTTACTAACTTTTTTGCATCTGAAAAGAGAGTGGGCCACCAATATCCTGCCCTAAGAATTTTATGAGCTGTTGTTTGGGCAGTATAATGGCCACCACACAATCCTTTATGCATGTCAATCAAAATATTGTTAGCCATGTTCTTATCCACACATCTCAGCAGCACACCATCAGGATTTTTCCAATACAGCTCACCTTGAACAACAACATACCTGATTGCATGTAGCTTCAGAGTCCTCTTTTGATTGTCACTGAAATGGGAAGGACAATTCAGATTTTGCAAATAATAGACAATATCCTTGTACCATTCAGATCCTGATACACTTACATTCTCATCTTGGACTGCATTAACTTGGCAAGCTTCCAAGTTTGATTGTGCCATCATCTTGGCTAGTCCTTGTCCTCTTATCAACTTAGTAACTTGTATGTCTATGTTGAATTCCTGCAGTTTGTTTATCCATCTGCACCTTCTTCCAGTCACTTCCTGCTGAGTGAATATGTCTTTGACTGCAGCATGAGGTACATATGCAACTATATATGACCCTACCAAGTAAGGTCTGAAACTTTTGATGGCTCTAACAAGTGCATATGCCTGCTTTTCCATAATATCATACTTCAACTCAGAGGCCTGCAGGGACATACTGAAGAAAGCAATGGGCTGTTCAAAACCATCTTCATTTTTCTGTAACAAACATGCAGCTACAGTATGAAAGGAAGCAAAAGAAAACACTTGAAATGGCCTAGAAAAATCAGGAGATTTAAGAACAGGGGCCATCTTAATTGCCTCTTTGATATTCTGAAATGATTCTGCTGCTTCCTTTTCCCAGTTGACAGTTGCATCCTTCTTCATCATCTTGGAGATGTTCCTTGTAGTTTCTGCAAAGTTAGGAACAAATCTTCTAACAAAATTTATTTGTCCAAAGAAGGACTGAACTCCTTTCACAGTTTTTGGCATTTGGATCCTGTCAATAGCTGCCACTCTCTCTGGATCTATCCTGACTCCATCCTTGGAAACAATGTGTCCCAGAAGTTTTCCTTCAACTACTCCAAAGGCACACTTCTTTGGGTTTAAAGAAATGCCATATTCTAGTGCTCTTATGAAGATCTGCTCCAGATGCATACAATGCTGCTCCTCTTTCTTTGAGTAGGCAGTCAGGTCATCCTGATATACTGCCAGGATTGAATCAATCAGCCCTGCAAAAGCAACATCCATTGCTCTTTGAAATGTAGCACCTGCATTTGTTAGTCCAAATGGCATTCTAACATACACATATGTTCCCCATGGAGTGGTAAAGGCAGTCTTATACTGTTCTGATTCTTTCACCTTTACCTGATTATATCCTGAAAATCCATCCATCATGGATAGGAGTTCACAACCAGTCACTCTCTGCAACATAGCCTCCATATTAGGCAGTGGATAGTTATCCTTCAAAGAGGATACATTCAAGTTCCTGAAATCCACACAAAGCCTAATATCACCATTCTTTTTCCTGACTGGGACAAGGTTAGACACCCAAGTTGAATGTCTGATTGGCACAATTATTCCAGCATCCCTGAGCCTTTTGAGTTCTTCTTGCATCTTAGGAGCTAAGGTAGGATTTATAGGCCTTTGCCTCTGTCTAAATGGCTTAGCTTCAGGCTTCAGTGGGATCTCATGCTGGAATAAGTCTTCTCTATAAGCTTTTAGGTCCTCATATGACCAAGCAAAAACATGTTTATACTTTTTTAGCAATGCAATCAGCATACTTCTTATGTGTGGTTTGAGCTGTTTGCCAATATATACTTTCTGAGGGGCCTGAGATGTCCCCAAATTTATTTCTTCTAAATCCTCCTTATTAGTGGGGGATGTCTTTGTGACCATTTTGTCTCTACTGTCAAAGGCTCTTTCCAAAGCCACTAACCCTCTAGGGATCTTGTTAGTCTTCAACTGAATGATCTCTTTCCCTACAAGAGTCTCTTTTCCATTTACAGTCTCTACAAAAGCTTGGAAATCAATCTGTTGGTTCTCATAATCATCTATGCAGTGCAAAAATTTCAGCAAATCCCTATCATCATTAAAAACTTGCCAACTGCATATGTTTTCTGGTATGGCAGGCCTAATTTTAACTTCTACATCTGTGACACCTGACAGAGTGATGTCATCTGGCCTTATTGCAATATTAGCTAAGAAGTCAGCCATAACATTTTTTGACCTTTCTACCCAGCCAATTGAAAATGCATCAAAAAGTTCAATAGTATCCCAAACAGCATGCTTGTATTGTTTCAGTCTTTTATTCTTTGCAGCATACTTATTTCTGATTTGGGATACAATCAGCTTAGAGTCTCCAAATACTCTTAACATCTTAATCCCATGTTTGAGAGCGATATTCAGGCCTAAGAGTAAAGCCTCATATTCTGCAATATTGTTTGTGCAATCAAACCTCAGCAAGAAAGAAGATTTGAGGAGCTTACCAGTTGGAGACAGGAAAACAACTCCAGCTCCAGAGCCTTCTTTTGCACAAGCTCCATCAAAAAACATGGTCCATAACCCCTGCTGATCCAGCTCTTCAATACAGACATTTTTCTTTTTGTCTTCTGCATCATCTGAGACAACCTTGAAGTTATCACAGTCAGTGTCCACAAAGCATACCTGTTCATTTGCTTCTTGGTCTTCCACTGTCTCTGATGATCTTTGCTCTCTGATTAACTTGACATCCCTGCCATTCATTGGAATCATGGCATATGATAGGTCCAGCTGCATACTTCCACCAATTAGTGCTGCCCATCTTCTTGACAGCAGCATACCATACTGTGGCTTAATGTCAACCACTGTTATATTCATCTTATATTTCTTTTCAGGAAATGCTGCCAGTTTGAAATCTACATCCTTCATGATTCCAATAACTGGTACCTCTCTGGCATCCATAGCATAACACTTTCCACATGCCTTGTCAATTTTCAATCCAGTTTGTTGCATGATAGCCAAAGGCATGACATTTGTGGATGCTCCAGAGTCAAGCATACAATTTCTAATTATTTTACCATTTATAACCAGGGAAACACAAAATGGTTCCACCTGTGAAGGACACTTTGTCATGGTCATTCCTAAATAGACTTCAGGAGTCTCATCTTCTTCATTGCACGTGACCTGTTTCTCACCCTGGGTCTGATCATTTTGCTTAGCTTGAAAAGGTACCCCTGAGATTAGGGATATTGTCCTATTCTTGATCTCTTCCACTTTCATGAGTTCCATAAGTGGAACAGAGACCTTTACCTGAGAGAGTATCTGGGCTATATCAATTGGAGCACAGTTTTGTACAACAGTTGTAGCTTGCTCCACAATCTTGCTTTTATCCTGAGCTGATTTAGTTTTCATTTTCATAGTTCCCTGATCATCATTCTTGTCTTGGGAACCTCTACTTTGATCTTCAGCCTGAGGGATTTTGTTTTCTGGTCCTTGAGGTTCAGGACCTGCTCTGTATCTAAAGTTCTGTTTATTATTTACCCACTGCCTCTTTTGTGGTTCAGTTCCTTTATGACCATGCATCAGCTGACCTGCAGAAATATCTTCTGGCTGATGTGGGCTGCCAACCTGATGTCTACCTCTGAGATTGTAGTTGCTTTTGACTTGAGCAACTGCTGCAGCTGTGAAGGCTCTGATTTCCTCATCAGAAGGTCGTTGTAAGCTACTCAGAAAATTGTGTGAGTTCTGAGCATACACATAATTATCCTCATCATCTTCATCATATGGGGACTGTTGGCAGGCCTGAACCTGATGATCTGTCTTCTCATCAGCATCATACAGAGTATATCCATTGCCTACGGACATCATGTTAACATCATCATCCTGCACATGATGTGGCTCATTGCACTCATTACAAGATGTAGCATTATCATACAAAGATTGGGCAATCATGCACTGTGACTGTGAATGTGGCATCTGACAGATTATACACCACGGAGCATCATCAGCAATATTTATAGTTTTCTTCAGGGGATCAGGAGTTTCCTTGGCATGTTGAGCCCTCTGATTTGTGTTGTTACGTGGATATACAGGCTTACCATCATGCCAATTGGTGTTATAAGGCATATCATGTAATGATGGCCTCTTTTCCTGCCTTTAATAGACTTGCCTATCAGGACCCATCCCTTTTTCACTTCTAGCTAATCTATAGCTCAGGTCCTTAACAACATTTGCTAGTTTCTCTATCTTATCCTCAGGAGCAGATGTACTACCTTGAGTGTTCTGAGGCTTATTTGGATTCTGCAGAATTTTTACATCATCCCTTCTATTTGTCTTGCCTGATGCTTTCCTATTGTTTTCAATATTTACTGCAATTCTGAAAGCATCCCTGAGAGTGGCAGGACCTTTATCTCTTAGTCCATATGCAGTCTTTGCATCAAAGGCATTGATGTACAAAATTATGCACATTGGTTCATTTGGCCTCATATGATGTGGCAATTTGTTCAACACTTTAGTAAATCTTGCATTAAAGTCTGCAACCTGTTCATTTGACCCTTTGGTGATGCTGGTGAACTCATTTACAAAGAAGCTAGGGTCAGTTTTATCACCATATTGCTCCTTGAATATCCTTTTAAAATCATCCCATGATGATATGCTCCGGTCAGGCAGATTCATGTACCATTCTCTTGCCTCATCTATTAAGGATTGCATGAATGATTTCACGAAAACATCCTCATGCTCAACCTCAAAATTATCCATGACATTTTGGAAGGCCTTTAGATGATCCTCTCCTGACACTGTATTGTTTCCTGAAAACTTAGGCACTTGCAGCCTCAGATGCTTGTCAATGGGGTTGGGATACCCAGGAATACCATCAAACACCAGCTGCCTGAATCTATCTAACTGCATGGGCTGTCTGTTTGGCTGATTAACATTAACATTTCTGTTTGCATTCTGGTTTCCTGCATGGTTCAGTGGTATCCTAGCATCATTCACATTTTGTCTCTCATCATGATGCTGATGTTGCATTTGATATCTTTGCTGATGTCTTTGCATATTTGCATTCTCTAGGGTAGGAACTGAATTATTTTGGGCAGTTCTCAAGGCTTGCACTTTCTGCTGTATATCATCTCTGATTTTCATGGCTTGTAGGTATTCTAGTTCTGCTCTTAGGCTTTTGATTTCTTCAGCCAACTGTTCATCCTTAGGTCTGGAGGTAGATGGTCTCATACCATTTTGGTCATCATCTTCATCATCCCTTAGGGACTCTACCTCTTCAAACCTTTCACTTGGGTCTAGAAAAGGGCGTTCTTGGAACACCTCTGACCTCATTCTCATACCACCACCCTGTTGCCTCTCATATGCACCTTGGATATCAGCTTCTGCACTTGAAAAATAAGGAGCATGCTGTCCTGATGGCCTAGGGTTATCTTGTACCTCATCACTTTTTCTGGGGGAGCTCTCATGACTAGCTGAGACAGTTCCCTTTCTTCTATACATCATTCTTTTTGTTAATGGTAACTCTTCAAATAGAGGATTTTGTTGGGATCTTCTCCCCTGCATATAATTTTACCTTGACCGGTTGGGAGATTACTTCGGAGTCGCCACCTATTTCTAGGAACTGTTTTCTTCTGAAAACCAGGGTTCTTTCACAAGGTTCCCCAGCGGAGTAGATTACTGTTGCTGACTCAGATGGGTCACATATATATCACTGGAGATGATCAGATAGCACTTTTACTTGTCAATCCCCAGCAGAGTCGCCAATTTCTGTTGACTTTTTCCCAGACTGGATGCTTATTCCCAGATTTCCCTACAAGGTAGCCATCAGTGATCAACAGGATCTCTGGGCCAGGGGGTCAACAGTATAGGAGATAGACTCTATATTTTATCTCCTCTTCTTCTTCAGGCTCTGCAAGACCTAGGGGGGTATTCCCTACTCAACATCCATGAGGATATGCATGCAAGGCTGGGATGTTGACAGAAAGCAGATGAGTCCTCCTGTAAGTAGACCAAAACTGAAAGATAAAGGCAAAGGGGCTAACTTTGGGCCTATTTGCAGTTGTAGACAGAGGACTGAGGTTCCTAAACTAACTCTAATGTCCTAATGTTGGTTTTAGATTTTGCTTTGGAGTTTAAGTGTGGATGCAAAGCTGGATATGGTTATAACACAAAACAAAGCATGATTGGTGCCTATCCAGGGCCTGGAGTCAGTAGACATACACCTGTGAATGATCAGCATGAACAACTAAAACTGGATTTCAAGGGGATATGTGTGATACCTGCCTTACAGGCATCTCCCAATACAAAGTGTTAGGTTATCTCTACTTATGGTATCCCTACTGCAGTATACTCTTCCCAATGTTCAACCTGAAAACAGTTTAATCTACCCCTTGAGTAGAAGTTAGAAGATCAGACAGTCAACATAGGAATTCTATGCTCTAGAATCTAAACATTACCAAACATCCAGATTCAGAAGAAGAGTACATGCAATACTGGAGACAGAATTAACACAACACATGCTAAACAGCATTTCTCATATAAGTTTAATCATGAAATCAGTGGGTTCATGCCAAAAACAAACAACAAGAGATACATAAACTCACAGGTAAGCTGTACAGAGCAACCAGATCAGCTTGTTATGCATTACAGAGCCAAAATCATCAACTTTCAACAACCTTTCAAATGAGCAACACAACCTGCTTATAACAGCCAGGTAGGTGTTCAGCAATTAATTACATGGTTGACCAAAATTTTGCCAGATACACAGTATCATGGAAAATGGCGCTCAAACACAACCGGATTGGCGCCCAAACTTGAATGCAGCAGGTAGGGGAGGAGACAGGAAGATTTCTCGAGCCCTGCGCTCCTGTCCGCTGATGTACACCCTCAGTCGGGTACAAGATCGACCCACGCCATCGCCCATACCTCTGCAACAATCGCCATTAATGGCGCACCAACCCGCGGCCTTGGGAAGATCATCAAATCTGCAATCGCAACCATTTCCCGCCGAGACTCATCATCATGATGTTTGAAAATGCAGGATAACAATATCCCACATGCACCCCGCGATGACCTCAATAACACTTTATATACTAGGTCATGAGCATATATCATGTCGGTGCTTTTGCTCCTGACGACACTAGTATAGACTTCATCATCATCATCCTCCAGCAGCATGATATCCTGTTGTTCGAAATATCACCCTGACGTCATCATGATATTTGAAATATACCCTTCATGATAATCGGCACAACCTGATCCATCGGAGGAACATCCTCCTGCTGAGCTTATTCCAAAAGTCTGGCCGATAAACATCCTGATGACGTCATCATCATATTCTGCTGACGTCATCATCATATCTGCCTACTGCGCACCTCCTCATATCCGGATGACGTCATCATCATGTTTGCAAATATCAGGAGGTCTCTTCAAGATGATCAGTGTTAGAAATATGACCCCCGCGGACCTTGATGACGTCATCATCATATCAACATCATCATGATATTCGGAAGACAACCGGATATTTGGAAATATCCTCCTGACGTTCAAACATCAGGTTGCACTGTAGCTCCTCTGTAAGATCGGGGCGATAACTGAATATGATGATGCTGCTTGAAAAGATCACCCCCCGGAGATAATGCGCGAAGCCAACAGGCGGATATCTCCTTGATATCAGCATCATCATGATGCTCGAGCAAACATATATCCAGGTGATATGAAAATATCACCCCTTCCTTCGGAATATCATGATGCAGATAGGCAGATAAAAAGATATCACCCTGATATACGGATGACGTCAGCATCATCAGGATGAGAAACAAAGAACAAGAAGTGATACAACATCATCAGGATGATATTGACTAAGATCATCCTGACGTTCAAAATATGATGACCCTAGTGAATATCGGGTCGCACTTAGAACTCTTCAACAACATCATCAGGATGATATTAACCAAGATCACCCGATGATAAAACATCACCCCGGCGAAAAATCATGAAGGCAGAAAATATGATGACCTCCGCAAGCAGCAGGATGATAACTGGAAATATCATGATGATGACGACCCTTAAAGAAAAAACAAGTTGGGTCGAACACTCAGAGAATAACCCCTTCAAGATATCGGGGCAACATCGTCATCATGTTTGAGCAAGGTGATATTCGGAAGATCACCGGATACCTGCAAAATCACCCCCGCAAGCAACTGAGGGCGCACTGTAGCTCACCAGTATCATCAGGATAATAAGCAAACATCACCCGACAGTTGAAATATGATGATGACGATGAGAAAAACAAGTCGACGAAGAACATGCTGATGAAGATCATCACCGAAGACAAGATGATGATGACGACTTCCTCCTTAGAAAAATATGATGCTGCAGCTGAAAAACGCTGAGGAGGTCCAACACTTAGAAAAATTGGGCAAGAAGATGAAGGCTCCAGATGAAGAAACCTCCTGATCATGACAAACCAACCCAGGTCAAAATAAGTGCTAACACATGGAGCAGTAGTATTGTTATGGTTTGTAAGTGCGACAAGACAACATCAAGATCACATGGAGTGATTCTACTAGCCAAGCATCAAATAATATATATCAACCCCATCGTCATGTATGGGCTTGGTCCATTTATTGATTTCTCGCTGAAGGGACACTCAGTCCGTATCAGTATAATATGTTTTTCATCATCCGCCTGCTAGATAGAACCACTAGAGGAAGGTAAACAATAAATCAAGAGAGAAGAAATAGTGCCTTAGGGACAACCATGTAGGAGGGTGCCCCCAAGTCACCAACCACAATGCTATGTCCGTAAGACACAACACATAATCAATGAAAATAGAGGAGAAGCAATATAGAAGAATGATGATACAAATAGAAGAAGGGTCACAACAGAGGCAATCTCCTAGTACCATGGACCTTACAAGAGAATCAAGGGTCATCCTAGGAGGCCTAAACAACACATAAAACATCATGAGGGAAACACAACATGGAGGTAAGGGGTTAGAAATACTTACCTGTGGGGACAACCGGGCTAGCGGTCATCACGGATCTTGACCTTTACCTTAATGGTTAAGGCTTTATCTCTTCTCTCTTCCACATTGTCATGAGTTTGTAAGGGTATCCTTGTAGGAAGGTTATCTATTAATGATGGTAGAGAGGGGATATTGCAATTTTCTGTGTCAGGTAAATGGGGTGATGTAGGAGCTTTTATAATTCCTTTTCCAGTTGGTTTAGGTTGTTGAGGAACCTGAAAAGTGCCCATTTTAGTCCATATATAGGGTGTTGGAATACCTTGGGTTTGAGGGATAGTTTGTTCTTCAATGTTGTGTGAATTTTCATTATTTTCCAAGGTATGTGAAGGTTCAGGTAAAGATGCATGGTTTGTTTCTTTGTTTAAGATGTAGTTGAGGAGTTCTTGAACATCAGGTGATAAGTTTTCAATTTCAGCAGGTTGAAGCAAATGTTCACAAAGGGAATCTATGTCATCCAATGCTTCATCCTGGCCAGGGAGAGAAGGAAGGGATGGCAGAGTAGTGTGAATAAATGTAACAATGATGTCTTCTTCTTGTGCCAAAATATCCTCACTAAGTGGGGTTATGTTGGGACAAGTCTCTGTGTTCAATGAATCACCCATTGCTATATCGTTCTCATAGGTTTCAGAGAGAATGTCCATTATATCTTCATGAAACGAAGGGAGAGAGGGAATGATAACTTCACTACTACTTTTCCCGTGGTTATTTTTAGAAATGAAATTAGTGATTTTTTCCAAGTTTGAATGGAAAACACCCATGATAGTGAGAAAACTTTCAAAGTAGGCTATTGTTCGAAGGATATCACAGGTAGGGCTTACGGATAAGTCAATACCGTAGATGTAGGCTATTTGATGCAAGACTTGAGGATGTTTATCAGTGAATTTGTAAAAATTATCATAATTCATAATGTACTCAAATAAGTCTTCCAAAGATGAATGATGAGGAGAATCCATGAATGTAAAACTATGTGTGAAAATGACCTAAAGTGCTTGATTTTTTCAACTTTTTTCAATGCAAATAAGTGAAAGAAGAGGTGTTGTAAGGAAATTGATCAATGGAAGTGAATAATATGTCCAATATCAGTCAAATAAAGAAATAATATCATTTACAACACACTTTTGATGCAAACCTAGAGTGATGACAAGTCAAAACCTAATGAAAATACACTAAAATATGCAAGTTTTCACAAATTTTCAATGCAAGGACCCAATAAAAAGGGTGTTGTAAATAATTTTAGGATGGGAAGAAGATTATAACAGTAATATCAGTCACCTAAATCCATAAAATCCATCACAACACACTTATAGTGCCATTCTAAGTCAAACCCTAGTGAAAATATAGCCAAAATATGTAATTTTTCACAAATTTTCAATGCAAAAGTCCTAATAGAAAGGGTGTTGTAAAGAATTTGAGGAGGGAAAGAATATTATAACCCTGATAATAGCCAATTAACGCAAAAAAAATCTTCACAACACGCCTATGATGCAAATCTAGAGAGACGATAAGGCCAAAATCTAGTGAAAATGCAAGGTTTTTAAACCCTAGACATGAAATTTTGCAAGAAAACCACTATGATGCAACACTACAGTTAGAAATCAATCCTAATGAGTGTTTTAAAGGGGTAGTAAAATCTGAAACAAGATTTTGACTACAAATCCTAGCTAATGCAAAACTAGGTTATATGGAAAAATGTACAATTTCAAGCAATTTTCAACTATTTAAGCATGAAAATGCAATATAAATGAATGATGAATGAAATGTTTCTATATTTTAAATCAGATCTGATGATAATGATAGAAATTTATTGAAATTCAATGCCAACAATTCAAATTATTTGAAAATGCAAGCTAAAAATGCCAATTTGTTTCAAATTTTTCAATTTTTTTGTAATTTTTTAAATGCAATAAGATGAACAATAAAATGAATGAATGAGATGAATGTAAATATGAAGAACAACACTCAAAAAGGTTCTAAAAAGTCCAAAAACATGGGTTCACAAAAATGTTTAGGGTTAAAAATGAAGAGGATTGATTTTAATGGTTTGTGTTGATCCTCCTTTCACCACTAAACATTCAAGGACATTCAACCGAGTAGAGAACTCTACTACAAATCTCCTATCACTTGGAACATAGGGGAAGATTGGAATTGTATAAATTTATTGTTCAATTAAGTCTGATTATGCTCAAAACCCTAATTTCATGAAATCATAAACAAACGGACAAATTACAGAAAATGATCGCACACAAAGATATCAAATGACAACCAAATACATACCAAATTTTGAAGTTCGATGTGCGAAGAAGTTAGGGACTAATGAGCAGGTGCCCTAGTCCAGTGCCTCAGTTTTTGTCGGGATCTAGGAATGTTGTCTGCAACATAGTTCTGTTGTTTCGAAGATTTTACAATTGTGGGATCCGGAGGGCTAATGAGCGGGCGCTCGAGTCCAAGTCCCTATTTTCTTCTTTGATCTACAATTCCAATAGTCTGCACTGCTCTCCTGCACCTCCACTTCTTTCACTTCTGCAACCTGTAACGTGCAATCACATAATAGTGGGTTGGGGGTTGTGGTGTTTAGAGGCTTGCCTCAGTCAAGCCCGGGAGAGACATTCAAGTCTTCTAAACACAATTGTCAGATAAAGAGTGTGTATCCCTACAGAATAGAGGCAAAATTCAAATGATAAATGATAGAAAACATAATTGATATCACCTTGTAGTGAAGATCTCATGGGAGGAAGATGCTCTTAATGCCATGAGGAGATGGATGCCAAATCTACAAATACAAACACAATCACAACAAAGTACTACTCTGCAACACAATGAATGTCTTGAATCACTTTCACATAAGCCACAAGTTCACAATATCCATCTAGTTTACAAATGAATCACTAATCAGGCTTATATATGTAACTACAAACATTCCTGCTAAGAATTTCATAATTCAAACTTAGGATGTCAGCATAGGACCTAAGTAACGGTCATGAACCAACACCCAAAAATAGGTCCTGACTTAAAATAGGGTAGGACTAGGGCACAAGCGCCCAAGTCATCCACCCCTATTTCAAGTGGGAATCATCATAAATGCACCCCCTAAGTCCCAACTGCCATGAAACTTTAGGGTTTTCTAATCGGGAGTCATCAAAATCATGCAAGATGCTCTAAATGCATTCTAAAGGACCCGGGAGCTAAACCTTAAGAGGAAAAAGCCCCCAAGGATACTTTTTCTGACATAACAAATTGAAAACAGATTTGGGGGCCATACCCATAAAAAAGATAGAAATATAATATTTTATTGTTAGCTTCTCCAATGGAGGGCCCTTTTCCACACAATCCAATGCTTTACATTAGTATCTATATGTCATATGCTATGCCTAGCTTATTTCAAAATGCCTAGCTGTTACATACACTTATCCATCATCTTCCTTCTAAAATCCTACTAACAAAATGGGTAATATCTACTAAATATCCTATATTTCTTAGCTGGTAACAGCACCACCGATATCCCCTACCTCCATACCTTTGTCGTCCTCTATACCAGACCTTGGAGCATCCACCATGAATGACTAGTCTAAATTATTCGCTAGAATGATCCCCATGACCTCCTTCAGGAAAGCAATCCCCCACTTGGCTTCCCTTCATTTGTTTGATTCACTTCCAGCAACCACCAGGATAATGAATGGAATCCATGGGCCCATTTATGCAAGTGTTATGCATGGTCAATTATCATCCCCAAATGAAAACCAAGTCCTAGAATTACTTCCGCCACCACCTCATGTAATCCAATCTACCACCTCACTCTTATCAGTACATTAGCCATTGATTTGATTATGTTCTTCTCCCTGGCGTCTAACAACACTGCAATGAACATCGAGGTGATGTTTGCATTCACTCGATACCTATGGCTAGCCTCTATGAATGCCTATCCAAAACCATTTTAATGGCATGTAGTACTATGGCAGACCTGGTTCTAAAGACTTTCTTCATCCTAAGCTCTGTATTTTTCCAATTAAGGCTACTTGTCTTTGTCGTTATTTCAAATAGATAGTGGTGTCCATGTTTGGTATAAAAAATCCTTACTTCTCCACGGATTTAAGCTTCTCAAACAATACCCACAAAGTGTGTGGTCATCAAATCCTTTTGTCCTCTTCCAATACTTCATGTACTCCACCATCCTATCACATTGCATTGTAATCATTCTTAAGTTATTGCCAAACGTGTTCGACTCTTTGCAGTTCATCCCATAATTCCATATCATCCAACTCCACACCCTGCATGAGGTCATCTTCATCCATCTTAATTATTTTATTCGCCAATGTGTTTGTTGATATATTCCTTTCTCTAAATACATGGTCAATTTTAAAATCCTCAAATTCCTTAATGACTTCCCATATTGGACCAATATATCTATTCAATTTATAGTTTGGGGTTTCCTTCTTTTTTAGTGTGTTTCTTATGTTTAACAAATCTCCCTCCATTTGCATCTTTCTCAAATTGAATTTCCTGCATGTTTGAACACCTAATAGGGTTTCCTACATCTCTACCTTGTTGTTCCAATTGGAAGCTTTTCTGCCGCAATTCCCACAATCATTCCCTTGTGATCCCTTATTACACATCCCGCCCTAGATTTTTCTAGGTTCCCTCAGGTAGCCCCATCAAAATTTACCTTATACCATCCTTCCCTTGGGGGAACCCACCTAGCGTCATCCTTGACCTTTTTGGTCAAATTATCCCTAGCAACACCTTGAACGGAGGGCATGAAAATGCAATAAATTATGGAAATGTTTTTAATCTCTTAATTATTTTATTTTATTTTATCTTAAACTATGTTTCTAAATCAAATTTATTTGAGGGGAACTAGTTCATGTTAATATGGTTCATCCTTGAGTTCTTCCACACTGTAGAAAAGAGGAAATTTGTTTATATTTATAAATAGTTGAAGTTGCAATAAACTACAAATATAATCATTCAACTATATCAATTAAAATATATATATTCTACAAATTTAAATTTAGAGATGGTTTGATCTAGCACTTCATACCATAAAACATGAGCCAACTTTTTCAAAATCCATGAGAATGGGCTTGGTAGTTGTTAGAATCCTGAAAAAGAATAATAAGCCAGAATCATATTGAAAGAGTTAGAATCAATACACTGTAAGGCAAAAAGAAATGAAGAGCATAACAGTACTATGAGAGAATAATGTAAATGCTCAAATGACATAATAGCATTAAAAGATAACTATAGCTCCAACCTTACAAAATGAAGAGACATGCCTTGCTTATAAAGGCAAGGTTGAGAGATAAGAAGTTGTATTCATGTGACAAGTGTCATATTCCTATTACATGTGACAAATTAGAGGGCAAGATGCCAACTAATTGATAAAGACACATGTAGGATAAGACAACTATCAACAACTAGAAACATATAGAAGGATCACTAATTCAACTTAACATGTGAATATGTGTGTGAATATTATTTAACTAATAAATAGTTAAATAATATGAATTATTCACACAACAAGGGGAAACTAGCTAGGAAATATCTCTTTTCACACTAACAGTGGTATTATTCAAGTTGTACTTGGTGAATCTTCCTAGATCACAAGGAATACTCCTAATTGTATTATAGAACATGACATGCAATTATACATTTATTACAAATTGGAGGTCTTCAACTCCAACCATCACCATCACCACCATCCTCCCTAACTCACAACTTTGTTCATTTAAGAAAATTTCCTAGAGTAAATGAATTGCTTAATATTGCTTAAAGCCCTAATTTCAT
This sequence comes from Cunninghamia lanceolata, assembly GCA_027924645.1. Classification (NCBI taxonomy): domain Eukaryota; kingdom Viridiplantae; phylum Streptophyta; class Pinopsida; order Cupressales; family Cupressaceae; genus Cunninghamia; species Cunninghamia lanceolata. The sequence continues at coordinate 3,894,752 of BSBN01000760.1, forward strand.
CTCCTAATTGCAAGTCTTAATTAAATTCCTAATTTCATGTCTTAATCAAATTCCAAATTTCATCTCCTAATTGAAATTCTTAATTAAAGTCCTAATTTCATCTCTTAATTGTAAGTCTTGAATAAAGTCCTAATTTCATGTCCTTAAACAAAAAATAAAGAAAGAAATATGAATGGGAAAAAAAAGTATATGTTATCAAAGAACCAACAATACTATTATAACATTCTAGAAGTAAGAAAATTACAATTATAGGAGTCATAATTCTAAGTCAAAATATATAGTCAAAATTACAATTATATGAGTCCTAATTCAAAGTTTTGGACTCTTAGATTATAGTAAATTATAAAATATAAAATTTCCTTGATTTCAAGTGATGTCATCACACATAGAATGTACAAGTAGTGACAATCATGTCATCTAGTTGTAGAAGACCTAAAACAAAAATGATAAAAAGTATAATGAACAAGTAAGTATGCATACAATTAGTACAAGTAAATAAATTAACTATAAATACATGAGTCCTAACTGTAAGTGAGGTGAGAAAATTATAATAAATCAAGTTGGAAAATTATAATAGAAATTACTTACATTTAAGTGATGCATAGCATAAGAAAATTCAATATGAATATCACATGTTGAATGCACTGGTAGTTACAATCATGCCATCTAGTTGTAGGAGACCTAAAATAAAAATGATAACAAGTATAATGAACATAGGAGCACAAAGCCAAAAAATAAATATTTATCTACAAAAAAGAGTGAAGTATTCTATTGTAACATGTTTGATAGTTAAGGGGATGGCTTAAGGTGAGTTAAGGGAATGGCTTGAGGGTACATTCAACCAATTACTAATTGGCTTTAAGGGAATGGTAGTAATTATCAATCCACTATAAATTTACTTAATTTAAAATGCATTACTAAACCAAATCCCAAAGTTATTAAAGTAAATTAAAGTTACCTAATTTTTGAAACGTAGTTAAGTGATGGCTTAAGGAGAGTTAAGAAGATGGATTAAGGGGAGATGCAATCAATTACTTTTGCTAAGGGTGTGCTAGTAAATCAATTAACTATAAATCTACTTAATCAAAAACTCACATCCTATACCAACTTCCTTGAAATTATTAAACTAAATCGTACTTACCTAACTTATGGAACGTAGCTAGGGGATGGCTTAAAGGGAGTTAATAAGATGGATTAAGGGGAGAGGAAATCAATTACTAATTTTCTAAGGGTGTGCTAGTAAATCTATTAACTATAAATATACTTAATCCTAAACTCACATCCTAGACCATCACATCCTATACCAAATTTGAAAGTTATTAAACTAAATCATACTTACCTAATTTATGGAACATAGCTAGGGGATGGATTAAGGGGACATGCAATCACTTACTAATTTGGTTAGGGCATGATAGTAAATCAATTAGTTCTATCAAGTAAATATATACAACTATACATTAGTTAAAAAATAAAAATTACCTTGGTCTGCTGGTGAAGTTGAAAGGTTTTGAATAAGACCACCAAGGATCAAGTCTTGCTGAGTGTAAGGCCCCTGACACCATAAGGGGTGAGGATAGGATCATGCCCCAAGAAAATTTTGCAAAATGCATACCCCTCAGTGCTTAGCACTTAGCCCAAGAGGTTCAGCCTAAGGCTCGTGCTCCCGTATTGGGTAGCAAAAGTGATCTTGTGGATGATCTCCATCAAAATAAATAAATAAATATTAAAAGTTTAAAAATTTCTAGATACTTATAAACCATTTAAAAATTTTAATACATGTTGTACCATATGCATCCTCTCTTTTTTGTAATGCATCTATGATTGCCCCATGCTCTTTTGTAACAGGTTTCCCATTATATCTCACTAATTGTATATTTGTTGCCACAACCAAATGCAAGAATAGTGCACAATTTTCTTATGTGCTTCATAATCTTCAAATTCAGGTATATTGTTCTTCCTTATTAGATATTTTCGTAGCCAAGTGCCAACAAAAACCACAAAACCTATTAGATACTCAAAGTTATCATCATCTACACTAGGATGTAACAACTTATGTTTTGTCTCAACACATCAAGCCAACCAATACTCTGTTTCCTCTTCCTTGCCCTCAAGTGCAACAATAGCATACACATGTCTTGCAAAAAACTTACAAATTCAATAAAGTAGGACATGATATATAATTCACAAAACTACGTGCATGTACAAAATTATAGATTACAAAACAATGTAATGACACTGGGTGAAAGTTTGAAGTTGTGTCACACTTTTATAAAGGAAACGATCAACATTGATCTAACTTTTTAACTTGAATCACTACAAAGTGACGTATATGTTTTAAATTTTAAAATAATGTAAACTAATAAAATGTAGATTTTTTAGTATATTTTATGTTTTTTATTTTTAAAAAAATTTAAAAAATTATTTAAATGTAGTATTTTATAAAATTGACACTATAATTTAGTTGTTGATAAAATGCTGAAAAATAAGGTTGAATGGGACGTTGCACTTTATATAGTAAGATTCATTTATTTTCCTTCTATATTTTTTGTTTATTCATAACTCAAAACTTTAGTGCATGAATTAATTTTTTTCCCAATCTGATAAATATTTTTTTAAATAAGTCTTGGAAGTTGTGTGTAATGAAAACACAATTGTTTTGATGGGATGTAAACTTTTGTCTTGACTATTTATCCAAAATAGGAAAAAATAATATCATCTTGACAAGGAATCTCTCCTCTAGTGCATCATATTTTTTCATTTTTTTATAAACTTTACTCTGTTTATTGAGAGGACAATCAACACCATATTGTGGTGTTGATGACCTACTTTTAGTAGAAATAAAAAATAAAATATAAACACTAATTGAAATGTTTAAAAAAATATATTTTTACAAAGTACACTTATAGATCTACAAAAGGGTACTTTTGGATTCTTTTAAAATGATTATTTGCATGAATAGAAGTTGTTAGAACATCAAGTTTTTCAAATAATTTTATTTTTTTGGTAAATAAGCCCCAAAATGATGCTACATATGTTTTAAGTGGATGGTTCCAATTAAAAAAGTTGTGGCCTAAATCTAATTTAGCTACAATGAATCAAGATAGAACATAAGTTTCACCAAAATTGACTTTTAGTTGAAAATACTTAAATTTGTTTATGTTGATAAGTTGGTTCAACCCATTATGTATTTTCACATGATTCCCACTCACCTCCAATAGAAAAATGATAAAAACAAGCAAGCTCCCTAGTCCATATAGTCCATGTGCTTACATTTGAACTCTAAAATGAATACCATTTTGTTGATCCACTAATTGTCTCACAATCATATCGGGGAAGAATGTTTTCTTCTTCAACTAACCAAAAGAACCATTTAACTTTAGAGTTTTCACTTGATCCTTTAAACAATTTTGCATTACACCAATCCACAATTGCACATGCATATTTAAACTTTATTGCATCCACAAATTTCAATTGCTCCCTAGAAAGATCTCTTTTCACACATGCTCTAGCTCCATCATGCTCTCCTTTACCATGTCCATCTTCAAATAAACTCCACATATGTTGGATATTGTTTTCTTTATGGAACCTACATAGCCAATAAAACATTCAAGAATTTTTTAATTATCCTATACAATTATATGACCATATGAGATGTGTCACCTAGATTTCTCTTTCTTTTATATTGTCATAAAATACTTTGAAACAATACTGCACAAACTCTGATGAATGTAACCAATTATCACTCAAATAGAAATGGCACTCCCTCAAAAAAAATCTATAATCTTTTGTATTGTCATCTGCATGTCTATATACGATATGAACAAAGATGGCCACCTGTATTGAATTATAATATTGAGACTGAATCTCCTCTTGTGGATCAAGGTTATAGGTTTCTGCAAAGTCAACCACTGAAAGTATAATTCCAATTGGAAATGTGTTTTTACATATATGAAATTGGTCATCAAGCCACCAAGCATATTGAGAGTGTTTCACATATTTGTACACAATCTCATTCTTGAATTCTACGATGAATGCATGTACACTACTTTATTCTATGTCTAACTCACAACACTTTCCAATTTTTCCATCCTTTAATGGATATTGAACATTTTTTAACCTCTTTACATCCACTAAGTGTTGTCCAAAATCATGTGAACTACTGTCATGCATGCTTTTTCCTAACAATGAAAGGTTACCACATATATTGCATTGTCCAAAAACACACACTTTTGAATAAAATAATTACCCATCAGGTGTTTCACAAAGTAAACATGTTATAAACTCCTTAATTGTTGTAGGTGGCATATTAATACCACATTCCTGCATAATTTGGTTAGTACTGAAAGTACAACATATATATCGAAAAACCTCATAATAATAATAATGGAATTGCACATGAGTTTTGTAACAACAAGATATTCATTGCTTATTAATTTTGACATACCAAGGTTTACATTTCTCAAGTGATCTTTGTCTTATGCTAAAATTTTCTATAATTGAATCATCTAGAAATTTTTTATACAATTTTGTGTGAACCATGTCTAATAGATATTTTGGATGAGGATCATGATTTTTTGACCCCACTCTTAATTTTAACACATCTCTAGCATTAGACAATACCCTTGTATTATCATGCCAATATTTTTTAATATTTCATGTCAAACCTTGGGAGTCTACCACTAAAATCCCAACATTGGTTAAATGGATCACCTTCATACATACTTTTCTCAAGTTATTGCTCTTCTCAAATTTTTAGCATGCACATTTAAATATCCACTTGTCTTACTTATCATTCTTTTGCTCACAACTAATTTATTAACTAAAGCAGTTGTTATTTCTCATTATGTTGCATTTTTATCTTTAGATCAACTCTTTTTTCCAATAGAATCAATAGCATTAGAAACACTAGACATAACTTGTTCCATTGATTTATTGACCTTCTTGGGTTTTACAAATATGCCTAATTTTTTCATTACTTTTTTCATTTTTAAAATTCTCATTAATTGCATTACAAGTTGACATTGAAATCCTAAACTTTTTCTATAAAAAATAGTTTATATAATCTATTTGCATGGGTTCAAATTTGTCACCAAGACATCTTACCATGAAGATTATCCAAAACATTTCTTTCAATTTAAAAAAAATATTTTCATTTTCACTCATACAAGGGTTTTTAATTTTGTTGTGTTGTTTCTAATAGAAGAATTTATATCAAAATTGCTATATATAGCTTCCTTTAAACAACTAATACCATTATCATTGAATGCATTTAAAGACTTACCTAGTTTTGTTTCTATAATCACATTATCCATATTCTTGAACTCTTCCATATTCACCATTTCCACATTTGCATATTCTACATTCACCTCATCCATGTTGGTCTCTTAATGTTCTCCTCTTCAATAGTCATCGAATTGGATGCTTCAACATTCTTCATTTCTTGAATCATCTTTCTCCTATCTCTTTGTCATTTTGTCTCTTTCTCTCGATGTGCTTCAACTTCTTCAGATGTGCTTCAACTTCTTCAGGTGTCATGAGCTTCCTTTTTTTCTTTTTTGTTGACATTTATTTGATCCCATAATTACCAAAATATCTTGATAAAATCAACAAATGATATTTACTTTACTTTGATACGGATCCCTCCTTAAGCTTTTTGAAGTACAAGTAGATGTAGATCCTTTGTTCAATATATCACAAGTGCTTGTTTTCTCTAAAAATAATTCCTTTGCTTGATCTCTCTAAAAAATAATTCTTGTACTTGATTCCATTTGAAAATGCTCCTTATGACTGAATCCCTTTAAAAATTGAATATAATATGGTTTTTTGAGAGATTGTAAATGGCACTTGCATTAAAACATTACAGAAATAGTCACTATCGAGTTGTACATATAAAAACAAAAGTTGCAGAGATTCTTTTGTAGTATGTTTTACTAAAAATAGAAGCATAACAAGTATATTAGAAATGGGTACCAATTTAGAAACAGGAACATGTTCTTTTTTAGAATGCATGTGTTTAGAACGGATACCCATTCACTTGTAGACCATGTACCAATCTTTTTAGGAATGTGTATGTATTCCAGAGCATGTACGCGTTCCATGAAATTTGAATTTTGAAACCCATGGCTTTGGTTTGGTTTTAGGCTTGGAAAATACTTGGAAACCCAACCCTTAGCCTTGGACTTGCAAGTACAAGGCCATGTTAACAACAAGAGAAAAAACTAACTTTACCAATATGGCTGACGACTATTTTTCAAAAAAATTAGACCAAATTAAAACCCATTATAGATCACAATGTCTAGTTTTCAAATATGTAATTTTTTATGATTGGACATATTTATATATTTATTAATTAATTTTTAAAGAAAGAGACTCATAAACTTGAAATGACATACATTACTATTTTTTAATAACTTTTGATTTTGAAAGTTTTTTGAAGAAAAAATTATGTCTGGCCAATCTAGGCACCGTACACGATGGGTTTTAAAAAACACAAATTAGGGCCAGTAAAGAATTAATTAAAAAAATATTTATCAAAAAATTATTAAAAAAATATTCTAACTAAACTTTAGCATCATATGCATCTTTCCAGAAAAGGAATTAGAAAAATACTTTCATTTAGGTCAAATTATGTTGGTCGTACACATGCATGTTTTGGCCCAAAACAGACGACTTTTAAAAATCCACTTTTTGTACATCCTATTAAAAACCAACTTTTATCGTCTAGGTATTAGAATAAATTACATATTCGAAAACTAGAAACAAAATACTACATTTCCTATTTTTACATCATATTAATAGTTTATATGTAAGTGCTTCAAATTTTTACTCCAACTATGACAAATTTTGATTTTCAAGAAAAATACTTCCACTTTTAGCTAAAAAGTGGACCCAAATTCTTGCACTCACCCTAGACTTAAGGGCCAAAAATAGACGTAAAATAGTCAAAATTTTGAGTTTTCATGTGCCAACAAAATTGATGAAATCACGTATTTTTCCAGTATTGAATCACCTCAATGATTTGTAGGTTAGCTAGGTGATCTCAGACAACATGGGTGATTCTTCCACTTAAAGGACAAAGAGTGGTTTATCACAAGACAATAGGGTACACAAGTAGGGTGCATGGTTGGCGAACACAAGAAAATAGCTAGGGAGGGTCCTAGGAGCTAACTAGACACTTCCATCAAAGTTTGAAAAGATAAGAGCAAATTTTATTCATGCCACACGAGTCATGTGTTGGATCACTAGATCATCATCAGATTGCAATGTATGCCCATATGATTTTACGCACTTACAACAAAAATGTGCAACATGTGCAACAAGTGTCATTGTCATACACAATGCCACTTGGAACTAGCTGCAATGCACAAAAGAACATGTCAGCAAGTACACAAAAGCAAAAGGTAAAACATAACAACAATGCCCTCCATGGTGATGGAGTGATATAATTAAGCAGGGAAGATACATTTATGCATTATCTAATTCTAGCTAACTTAATCAGTTATAAATTCATTAATTTGTATTAATCCTTTATTAGTAATGCATGAAAGTAAGGAAAGGTATGCTACAATAATAGTTTTCTTAAGCTTATCCATTGGCAATTTGCACGTGATCATTTACTAAATCTGTCATTTCCAATGAGAATAAGGAAACAAAACAAGTAATATGTCATTGCATACACATAATCATAGCCTAGTTAAATTCACACTAAGAGTAGGGGATAAGTTAGCTATGTGATGATATAAGGAGGATTTATGTGTCAACTTATACTATGGATTCTTTACGTACTTTCACCATTGGAATTTACTTATGTTTACTCACTAATTTATCATTTCCACAAGAGTATGAGAGAGACTAATAAAAACTTACCATTCATTCCATAGAGTCATTATATAATTGAATTTCCAATGAGAACTGTTATCACTAGAGTATGCACCCTTGCTAAACAGCTAGCTCGGCTATTTAGTGAAACATGGGAAGACCTCTCAAAGTGTGGGCTTTGATAGCTAAAGATCAACTTCTAGACAAGGGTTGGTTCCTTGTTACCTATCACTAAAAATATCTAAGATATGATCAATCTCAAAACTAAAATACTACAGAAGGAAACACTACTTAACAACTTAAACTAAGTTATCATCATGGAAAGGGATAAGAAATCATTGAAAATACAAAGGAGGTGATACACCAATGATAAAAGGATCTTTTGACCTATTTTTAAGCACAAGACATTCTTAAGAAAATTGACCTGTGTTCACACAAACTCATGAAAACTTCTACAGAGGTTAGAAAAGAAGATTGAAACTACAAAAGGGAGATATCCATAAAAGAATCTTCCAATTCTTCAAGACAACATAGTGAGAAAGTATATGGGAAAGGAAAAAAATTAGTTCTTCTTATTGATCATGAAGGCCTAACATCTATTACAAATCTATGTATGCAAAATCTATTACAAAATCCAGAGACAATATCTTTGTTTAATTACAACTACATATGTTGGAAGGCAAAAGATCCTTCAAAAAGATCAAGAAACTATCCTCCAGTGGAGAATAATGAGAGTAAACCACCTCTTAAAAGCTTCAATTAATCTCCTTGGGCGTAGAGGGAAGAGTTGGTTTCCACAACTGAGAAATCCTAAAAAGACTGAAAACTACCACCACATTTGAAGATATGTCTTGTTGCAGTAGTGGAACTGGACTCTCTTCTAGGTCTCATGCAACAGAATAAGTCTTCCAAATTTCATGAGAGTCAACCAGGGCGTTGTCCTAGAACAAAGGAAAGAAAATAGGAGCATGTTTCCAACTATTTAGAAGAAATCCCCTATATTCTATCATGCTCAAACATCTTATTTCCCTTTATGGCATAGAGGAGTCCTTCTCTATAGTGACATGTGTATCATGCTTACAAGCATGCATTCTTCCTACAACTTTGCTCTTGTGCTCCCAATCCACTTTCTCTTGTATAGGTAAGGCATCATGAAAACCAATCTGAGCCACTAAACCAATATTTGCATATGGCCACTCATATGACATTCAAATTCTATCTAGCTCACTTATGATAAAGGTACTTGTGTCATATTCCTCAAACATGAGTTCTGAATACTCAGGAATATTTCTCTTTGACCACAATATACATTTCATTTGGATCAAACAATCAACCCTTTGAAAACTCTCCTCTACCCTATCTTCTTGTCTTCATACAATTCATCATATCAATCCCTTCAACATTATTTTCTACCTCCTTTGCATAGACTTCAAAGTCATACACAATTTTCATCATAATTTCACATAGACAATTTATTGGTTAATATAGGCTAGGAATTTGTAATTAGTCTTTAACAGTCCTTTCAAGGGTTTCACAAAGCTTTAAATACTTTAATAGACTCTAAAATGATTATATGTGTACCTCTTAAATGGTTATACACAATGTGTAATTCACTATGTATTTCAACAGTCTCTGCAGCAACAATAGAGTCATAAAGCAGACTTGTAGACTATTTGTACATAGCTCCTAGGGTTTCACAAAGTTTCTCATGGTTTATACAAAGATTCTAGAGTTATATAGACCCTTAAAAAGGTTATACACAGTATGCATTTCACTATGTATTTTAACAGTCTCTTTGAATGGCTTAACCCTAGAATAAACTTGCCAATGGTTTCATAGACTTGTCATGACTTCCTTAGGGCTTCTAAATCTCTTACAAACCTTAAAAAAATTTCACAAATCCTTATAGATCTTTAGAGTTTCCACATATCTTCCAATAGTCTTTACCTTTGAACAGACTTGTGCAGGGCTCCAAGGTTTGCATATTTGTCTTCTGAGACTATCCTTTCAACCTTGTCTCTCTTTTTATCCTATTATCATCTCATGAACTATGATCCCTTCGGTGATGTCTTGATTCTCATTTTCTTTCTTATATATACTATTTTCTCTGTCTTTATCATAGTCAGAAGAGCCACTATTCAGTGCATCACCACCAAATGGTTTTCTAAATAATTATTCCTTCCCTTTCCATGCTAGATAATATCTTCTTCATTACATAAGTATTGTTTTTGGTAGACTATGCTTCTTAAATTATGTACATATTAGCTTCTTCTTGGTCCTTAGTCAAGATTTATGCATGGTCATACATACTGAAACTTGCATTAGGGTTTTCATCAGAAGCTTTTCTAGATAGAATAGTTAAGTAACATTAATCTATCATTTCTTATATCACTTTTAGTATTTCCCCTTTGCCTTGATTCTTTGTGGTGGTTTAGGGCATTCTTTCTTTCCTATGGCATAACTAACTCCAATGGAACTTTCATGCCTAGCTCTTTCCAAAGGGATTCAAGAAAATCACCAGCAGTTAACAGATTCAAAGTTGCATTGGCTCCCTAAGAAAACCTATACAAGGGCCAAACAACCCAAGTATTTAAATGGATAGCAAGAACTACCAACATCATAACTACCATCACATCTATAACAAAATCCTCATGGACCTCCAACTATTCTTCATCCAAAAATGCTTTAGAAATGGTTGCTCTGGTGTCTTCTATTGTAAAAAGTTGGCATTGCAGAGGGGTCAAACTTTTCCTCATTCTTCTTGTCTTTGTCATTTCTCCCATCATCATATGTATCAAGCAAGACACAATCTTGGATGATCTTCTCAGGAGGGCAACAACAGAGGCTAAAAACCTCCTTACAGGGTCCATATGGATTGAGCTCAAGGAGATAAAGGATTATTCATTACTGGAGCAACCATGGTAGAGTAATCTTCTGGTTGAGATTACCACCCAGCAATCTCACTTGTCTCCTTAAAGTCTATCATGGCGGTCATTCCATAAACTAGGTTTTATTTTATATAGGCTCAACAACAACCTTTAGTAATGATCCTTCAAAACCCTTGAAATGGTCTATACAGACCTTGAATTGATGTTTCAAACCTTTGAAATGTTAAAATACACTGTAAAATCCAACCAAAATATAACACTAATAATTTAATAAATATTGTGAAAAAAGGAGTATTAAGACAATAATCAATGGTGATACAATAAAGCTAGACATCCAACCTTGAAATACATTTAGGACTTAGTCCTTTAAAACTAACATGACCTTATAGGCTCTTTATAAGAGTATCACATAATACAACATCACCAATGAATAGCTTCTCCAGTAGGGTAGCATGGAGAAGATCAATGCTTTGTGGTAGGGTGGATCTCTCTCTCTCTCTCTCTCTCTCTCTCTCTCTCTCTCTCCTCTCTCTCTCTCTCCTCTCTCTCTCTCTCTCTCTCTCTCTCTCTCTCTCTCTCTCTCTCTACTCTCTCTCTCTCTCTCTCTCTCTCTCTCTCTCTCTCTCTCTCTCTCTCTCTCCTCTCTCTCTCTCTCTCCTCTCTCTCTCTCTCTCATCTCTCTCTCTCTCTCTCTCTCTCTCTCTCTCTCTCTCTCTCTCTCTCTCTCCTCTCTCTCTCTCTCTCCTCTCTCTCTCTCTCTCTCTCTCTCTCTCTCTCATCATGAAGGATCTAGAAAAATGTGGTCAACATGCATGAAGGAATATGATGCACTATGTGGAATCATTGACAATCTAGCAAACCTATTTGCTCATGCAACATATATCTAATGTACTTGTCATTGATAAACATATTATGGGGAGAGAATATAAATCAAACAAAGTAACGCAATTATGTTTGATTCCAAGCTATGACTATAGCATCTTTTCCATAGGCAAAACAACCTACCTTCTCTAAGTTCCCATAAAAGGCACCTAACCAAACTCATCTCTCAAGTAACAAACAAATATACTCAATACACTAGATCTCAACGCAAAATTTTAATAGATCTATAAATTTTACAATATAAACAATGGCAATCAATGCCTATAGCTTAAGAATGTCCTATCATCTCACTGCAATATCTCAACATTCAAGCAGATGGATGAAATATCCCAAAGACAAAGTCCATAACTGACTTTAGTCTTTTAAAAGAAATTTAAATAATATAATTTTTGAAGTAATAATGTTTACTAAGTAGTCCTCAAAGGATGCTATTCCGCATCTTAAACATAGAGTATTCATGTCCTAATCATCTCATCATGATTTCTTGACATGCACACAAAGGAAAATTCCATTTCCTAATAATAAAAAACACACAATGCAACATGTGTCATTTCAGTTAGACTTCCTAAGAAGATAGCAGCTAAAACACTGAAGTCCATAAGAAAAGTATCAATCAATTACACCACACACAACCATCATTCTAGGTCCTGTGTATATAACCTCTTGGTTGTTCCATTAGAATCGTCGTCTTTTTATTCCAATAGCCTTATGACCACCTCAGATAAATCGACATTGTTACAAAGATAAGACCCAAGCTCTTAACTACTAAAATGGTCTTTAGCTTCAAAGGGATAAATATTAATAATTGATTTCTAAATATGGCCTTGGTTTACAAATATTCAAACATACTAGGGTATCATAATATCAATTGGATGATGTCATAACACATCCAACTCAAGTTTAATAAATAGGGTATAGGTAATAAGTTAGGCCTATCTTCGATTTTATCCAAAATTCTCATCCTAGACATAACAATATGACAACAATCAATGTCAAGCATTTAGATTTATTAATGACTATAAAACTTACCAAACAAGTTTATTTTACAACTCAAACCAATTTTGCACAAATGAATAAATTCACATGAGGGAATACAACAAACCCTTCATAACAATCAAGGAATAACTCCTTTATATATCATGCATTGTAGTATGGAAAGAAGTCATTAAACTTAAGTACCCCAAACACGCATTCAAATACTATGTAGGATAATGGACAAATGGTTCTCTACCACTTCATAACATATATTGCGATACTAATTTGCACAAGGAGTTAATGGTTCTCATTCAGGTTTGCTGGTCATCCTAATAAGAACCAACAACCTGTAGCTATGTAGGTAACAAAAGGTAGTCTTCTACTAGAACGAGGGTTGAATGAACAGCCAACAACCATTCAAATAATCACAGTATATATTTGCAAATGGATAAAAATAAGCCACATGTCTAAAGGGCATCTTAACATTTATCCAAGAATCAACATGTTACACATGGCATACCTCTATGCATATCATGATTATCACCGAGTGACACATTTCAATCAGCTCACACTTAGGCATTAGCATGGTATCACAACATAATTATTTATCATCCATAAGATGTCATCTAGGTCAGACCATAATTTGAGCACTGCAATTAGATAAAATATGTTGCATGTCTAAGGGAAATCTTAACATTTATCTGGGTATCAACAGGATGCCAGTCAAAAAAGACATTTGACATGAGTATGGGCGTCCATCCAAGCATAAATAAAAATGTTGCAAATTGCAAATGCCCTGGTAAACAGGCATGAAAAAGTGCAGGCATAGCATATATTGTCATCATCAAATCAGCCTTAGCTGCCCCTTTTGTAAAGGAAGACAGGCATACATAATGTGAACGCATGGGCAAGGCACAAGAACGGTTTGACCGAATGCCTCAAAGAGGCATCACCTCAAGGAATGCAACGATTGCAGGATATGCACAAAATGAATTTGTTTTAAAAAACTTTAGAAATTACAAGCAAATGCAATTTGCAGGCACATAATAGCCTCAAGGAGATGTCATCCCATGGAATGCAACATTTGCAGGATAATATTATTAAAACATAAATTTAACAATTTAATAACAACGGAAACAATCAAATGTACTGATAAGATTGCATTGAGGAGTTGGAGTCTGTTACTTACTCGGTGGATAGAGGAAGAATGATACTTGCAGAAGAATATGTAGATGAGGCATCAAACACGTCGTGGTTGATTGTGGAAGCACCGACAAGGCACATTGGTTGATTGACAGAAAGCCCTCAAAGAGTTGTCATCACAAAGAATGTGGTGATTTCAAAAAATGCACCAAAGGTTTAATTAAAAGAAAGTTGATTTAAGCATACATGCCCTACACTTAAAATATATTCTGTCTGAAAAAAAAAAATATCCTTATGCACTATGTCCTTAAAATTGACAATTCAAGCAGCTCTAAGAAGAATTTGCAGATTTATCTTGCCTGACGTGGGCCTCACTAGGAGAACATGTTAGTAAAATAGGATTAGATTTTATGCCGAACTTAGGTGACTAAAATTCTATATATATTTTTCCTCAATACATACAGGGTCCGTCGCATGCCAACATTGCAAGAAAAGATGAGACATTGACAACACCAACAACCCTCTTTCTTCAACTTTTCTACTCAATCCTTTGCAAGGTTAGAGTTTCAATACTCCAATTTAAGAAACAAGGCCAAGGCGATAAATGAAACCGGGTCTCCAAGGATCTTCAAAAGAATCCTCAAGACAACAAATTCACCTTCATAATATAAAATTTCAAAGAAACTATAGATACTAACTCCCATGCTGCCAACATCACTGCATTTGCGGTGACTGGTTCCTAACAAGAGCAACTCTAGATTCAAAAATAGGTATAGATTTTTTATCAAATCTTCCACCGACTCAATTCATAATCCCTCAACTGGACTATGACAATATTTGTCAAACAATGGTACTAGGAGTAACCCAGTTAGGTACTCACTAGATACATTCTACGTACATACAATTAAACTCTCAAAAATACAATTCTAACTACATGCTTCTATGTGAGTGTGTGGGCAGATCCCTTCACATCATGACACTAACAAATGACTAATTCCCTCTCCTCGATGATACTCTCTCTCCAATTGGAGAGAGCATTAGTATTTCCCGTCCCTTTTACGGAAATAGAGCACATAATTAGTCATCATCAAATTGACATCAGTATAATTTCATAAATGATTAAACTTTACTAGAAATCGTTTCAATTAAATTCAAAAGATAATTAACATACTCAATTATCTTTTCTAATCATTCTATTAATCAAAATTAACTAAGCAAAGAAAATGGGATGTGACATACACATTGTGTATTGATCATTCAAACCTTAAAATGGTAAAATACACACTATGTATTTGCTTATACACAATGTGTGAAATGCTAACCCATGCATACACATTGTGAATATAGTGTTACACTACCTTGAAGATGCTAATACACAATGTGTATTTTAACAACCCATGAATACCTGAAATAGACCCCTTCTTTAGTCTTCATGGCCTTCACTGTTCTTGAGGAGTCTCCCTATCCTGAAACTATTTGTCATGCTCTTCTCTCAAAGCTAGAAACCTGCAAGGTTAGGCAAGACAATCCAAACAACCTTTCTCTTCAAAACCTAAACCTAGAAGACTTAAAACCTAACCTAAAGACTTAAACTCACTTTCAAACACTAAGACTCCCTCCAAAAATAGATAAACGTGCCTTTTGGAGATTTTGAACTTCTTAAAACTTCTAACATTCCAAAACATCAAATGGCATGACAAAAGGATTACATTTTTTGCATTTTAATTTAAACCCTTTTAGACCTATTAAAACCTATTAGACATAGATAAGGTCTTAAACAAGGCTAATATGTCCCTTTCTCTTTTTAAATTAAAAAAAAAAAACTCTTCCATTCTAAGAAGGACCAAAGGATAACTGAAACATGATGAACCATTGTTGATAATACCTACAAATGCAAAGCTATGGCACATCATGGATTTTGAGACCTGGAAGACTTAAAAAGAGTCAACAAGAACATAAAGCAAATAATTAACCTAAGTATACACAATATAATCATCCCACTAGCATTATTCATTTATTCTTAAAATTTTCAATAAGTAAAGCCTTTCTTCCCTTTCAACTAAGACAAGGTTGTTCCTTTCATGCTAGCTACTCAGTATTTCATCATCACACATATAGGTGTCACAGAGAGAGAGAGAGAGAGAGAGAGAGAGAGCACTTGAATCATTCCCAAATGCATTATTAACATTTGAGCCATCTATTTGAAATGACAAGTTGAGAGAAAGAGTAATCGCAATTACATATTGGTACATTAACTAGATCATACAATTCATTCCCTGTTAAACAACATTTTTAAGATGGAACAAGATGAGAGGGAAACAATAGATAATGTTTATTATTTAAGATGAGAACATGATATCAAGTGCAAGTAGTGGTAGTAGACTCTTAAACTTCCTTAAGATACATCATATGTATGTGTGTTTCATTTCTTTCACATACAATTCTAATCATATAAAGCCAAGAGAAAGAGAGATGCATTGTCTAACATTTGTAGGTCATTTGCAAGGTTTGAAAAAACATAACTCTTTTTTATTGACATTATTCCAAATAGAAAACATTATAAGACAAGCAAGCCCTAGATCATCATTATACTAACGTAACTTTCCCATCATGATCATCTAAAGACTTAAGATTGAAACATACATTTAGAATGTTTAAATCATCTAATTTACTTATGTTGTTTTCTAAAATAAAATAACAAGAACTTACAACTAGGAGACAAAAATCCACCATCCTCATCATGCTATACACAAGATTCATAGATCCTTACTTTACACTTCACAACATACATATAAATAAATGTAAATGTACATATCTCACCAAACCCAAATAACATGTTCAATCTATTAGAAAAATATGTAGTGCATAATTGAAATAAACAGTGAAATAGCAATAAATAACACAAAATAGACAACACAAATTTACATGGAAAACCTAGTTATGTACTAGGAAAAAAACCTCAGGCATAGATCTCTCAATTATTTTAATCTTAGAAGCAATTTGTTGTTATAGAATTTTACAATGCGTTCACACTCAATCTCAACTAACTTAAAAACCACGAAATAACATGCAATTAATCATGCATTATCCGAAGATGGATTTCCATGCATAAATCATGCGAGTGGCACTTCCGCATGTTGTACACGTGTCATATGATACTCATTGTCAATTGCTCGTTACTATTGGAATATAATAAACTAACTTCACATACAAATAGAGTCTTCAGAGCACCAAGGATGATCACCAAGATTCAAAGGACAACAATAGGCCAACAGGAGGTGCCTACCTCTTGATTATATGACATCATCAAATACATAGAGCTTTCTCTACATTCCAGTCAGCCCAATAATGATAATAGCAAGATAATGCCTCTTCTCATCTCAATACCCATGTACCAATCCTCTAAGGACATATTCAAAGTAATCCACGCAAAATTTTATAAAAAAGAACTCAAGGGATAAAGAGAGAAAGAATCTTTTGTTATTACAACCCAATTACAAATTAAAGTTCAACCATTTCACCTTCAAAGGATTGAACATGCAACATTATTCACACCAACATTTTCACTTAATGATCTCATGTTGAGCTTGATCTTAACCACTTATCTCACAGGAACACACATATAAATACCCACATAACACACATATAAATACCCACAGAATCCCAAGGTTTCCAATCAACACAAAAAGGCCAACAAGCCTCAAAATCCAGTCAACATCACTTATTTTCACAACCATGGCATTAAATATTAATTCTAGTTCCTCACAGAAGCGAGCACAAGATGTAAAGAGGAAAAAAAAAATCCCACGTCTCAGTTTAGACATCAAAACAACCAATGTTTTCCTTTCATAATTAAACACACATTCAAGATGCACAACCAACGGAGAAGAGAATTCCAAACCCAATCAAGGCTCTCAAGAAAACAATTTCATTCCCATTAGTAAATGCTACTGCAAGTCTTGGAAGAGATCAATGCTTCAAATATACTAGCTTCCCTTTGCATACAATGTATAACCTGCATAAATCAGGGGCATGCTTCTGGACATAATCTGCTTTGTCTCTTGTCAGCTTCGTTTTCCTGTGACAGTTTGATTAGCAGCTTGATTATGATCTAATTAAATCATTTGTTGGAGTTGGAAGTGCAATTGTGAAGTGTAAAGTAAGGATCTATGAATCTTGTGTATGGGATTCATAGATCATTTGTGTAATTGTGTGCTGACATGGAATTTTTTCCAATGTTTTCTTCCACAAATTGCTAGAAATGTGATTTCTTACCAAACCTTGGTTCTAAGTTGTTCAATGAAATGGTGCATATCCATGAAACTACAATCACTAAGGGGTGATTATAGAGAAAAGATCATAAGCCCCATACCTTGATATGCTCCTGCAGGATGATGTTCCTATTACAAGCTTTCTCACATGTAGTTGTGAGATCAGTCCTACTATGACCTTGTGTTTCCAATTCCAAGACTTCTGCCTTAATCTATCAAGTTCATATTAAAGGGGCATTATGTTTTATCTCAAATAAACAAAATATATCTAATTAAAGGGTTGCCACATACCTTAAAATTAAAACACAAGATGATGTATTTCTCCAAGATTTCGTCCATCCTTGCTTTTTCATCCTTCTTAAAGGCCTCTAAGTCTTCCTGCCGCACTACACTATTCGGAAATTTTCCCACTGTGAGCATTACACCACCACCAAGCCAATTGCAATTATTGCTTCAGACATTCAGTCATCAATTCTGTAAGAATGTGAAGAATACTTTAACTTTTTATCAATCATGATATGCTATGAACTTGAGCTAAAATGAATACACTGTTACTTGCATGGTGTGTAGATGAAGGTAGCAGGAGCATAGACATAAAGGAGAACAATGGAGTCTCCATTCAGGAGGACCTAGTTGTTTAAAGCCCACTCCAGTGTACTAAGGTTTTCCATAATGTCCTTACCAACACCCACATAAATCTTCCTTTGTATGAAGATGCTGTTGAGTGTTGTAGCCATATTACCTCCAACTCCATTAATCAAAGCTTGATTTTCCTCAATTTTTTCACCATTGCCTTCTATTTCCTCTTCTGCTCTTTCAAAAGCACTTATTGTCTGACTCTGAGAACTTTCAGCTAAATCCATGGCCTTCAATGGGAACTTAGATGATTTTATCCATCATTTGTTATAGTCTATTGTTAAGAGTTTCATGGTTTGTTTGATTATGATTAAGCTTCCTAAACAAGAATTTTTTCGATGATTTCGATGGGTATGCTTTCAATCAATTCATTACAGTAGAGCTGATGTGAGCTGATGTGAATATGCAGTAGAAGATTCTTCTGCCATCAAGCTTAAGGACAAATATATTTGATGTGAATATGTAGTAGAAGATTCTTCTGCCATCAAGCTTGACGACAAATATATTTGACGAGCTTATCAAGCCGAGAAGCAGAATATCTTGAGAATTTTTCACAACTATCTTTTACGAGCTTATCAAATTTAAATTTTGTAACTGAAAACGATTGAATAGTTTTGCATCTCTCAAAAAAATCAAAGAGTCTGCCGGAAAGGATTATGCCCTGTCAGTTTGCATAAACTCATCCCATATTTACTTATGTCCACTCTATTTAAATATCATCCATTTTAATGGTCAACTAGTCTTTTATACCTCATTTACAATAAAAAAAGTGGTAAATATTTGTCCTATTTTTATTGGTTAAAATTGACCTTTGACTGTTGAAGTGGATGATATTTAAGAATAGCCACCTATGCCATATATTTGGAGAACCTACAGTTAGCAATCTTCAAAGAGTTATACAATTCTAGGTCTTCATAGGTTTATGATTGACACAAGATAGGTTCAAATGATTATACATTTCTAAGTCTAATATCCATTAGTTGTCATATGAACTTATTCAATTGCATGGTTAACTTTAATATGTTTGTCTTGTTTCTACCTTTCACTATCATAAGACTTTGATGGTTGCGGGTTTAAAACTTATTAACCTTCACAACAAGTTTCTTATTTCAAGTGTTGTGATTTATAATTATATATTTATTTTGAAAAGATTAAATTCTATTTTGATAAGATAAGTTAAATAGTTTAAAGAGCAATAATATTCCACGATGACAACTCTTTGTTATAGATTATAATTTATATAGTACTTTTTTATGACATGAATAGCCACTATGTGGCTCCTTGTAGGTGAGAAAAGTGCATATCTTACCTTTTTATCCTCTTGTTTTATAGTCACTTTTCACCTTGCCATAAATAAATTGTCTTGATGCTTAATTTGTCCTATTTTGGACATAAGTTAACCTTAGCTCTAAACCTATCATCCATGTCTTCTATCCATCACCTTAGAATGAAGAGTAGTCTTTCCCCTTAGGATTTCAAATCTTGGACTAGACTAATTCTATCAATTCATTCTTGTACATCATAGATCAATTTCATGCATTAGATCAAGTTCACAACAGTTAGTCCATCGAACCCACAAGGCTCAAGATTGATCCACAAGTTTTTTTTGTGCCAATTCAGATTTTGAGATAGTCATCATACCAAGGCCATTGATTTTATGGAGTTGGAAAAATAATTCAACACATTATCAAGATCATTTCTCCATCATTAATTTCAAATCTATGTTCCTCTAATAGCTTATTACATTTATTTAAATCCAATTACTAGTTCTAGCTCTGATTAATCTAGGTTAATTTGATTGCTTATTAGTTGCAAAGCTAAGTCCACAAGCTTGAGGGGTGTGTGTGTGTGTGTGTGTGTTTGTGTGTTGCATGTTTAGGCTAAGTTATACTATTCAAAACATTATTGAACTAGGCATGTCACAAAGACATTGAACTGCAAGACACTTAGTTGCATCATGTGTGGGGGAAAACCATAGTTTATAATGGGTATAATGATGATGATGTGAAACATTCGGCAACCAATTAGGGTACGTTGGAAATGTAGCTTGAATGAAATTACTATTTTTCCCTATACCCAACTCAAAGGTCTCCAATTAAAGCAAATTTCATGCAAAAATACATTCGCTCAAAACTTTTGGATCCACCACTTATTCACATGGTAGTTGATGTTGCAAGGGGGTTTATATGTGAAACATTAAATATTTTGTGCAAATAAATATTCAAAGAAAACTAGTTTTTGATATAAACTTTCAACTGAGGACTGTGAAGATCATTTTCAAACATCCCTCAACCAAACTTTGTCTACTTGTCCACATGAGTTGCAGTGCAAATTTGCTCATTTTAACACCTAGGCTAGATTTTTTCAACCTTTGACAAAGTTGTCTAGGTATGTTCATATTTACTTTAGGCCAATTCCTATTTTCAAAATATCCTTTGCACTGGTATTGTCAAATCATAATGGTTGCAAACCTTAGTTTTCACTAAATTTTGAATTTTTTGTTCACTTATCTATTTCCAACAATCTAAGTGTGGAAAAGGGATTTGTTTGACATTGATAATTGACACATAGGTCACAATATATAAAGTTCACTAAGAGTATGGTTTAATACTCTATGATATCTTGAAATCAATGTTATACATTAGCATCCAATAAATGTAAGATAAGTGTCATTAGACATGTTTTTATTCTCATGACATGTTATTGGTTGATACTAAGCTAAGTAGCCTCTCATGGATTTATTATCCTAATAGATTTGATAAATCACAAAATCAACATAAACAACTTAACTCGCTATGTCAAAACATTCAAAGGTTTGTTAATGTTCTAAGGCAAATCTAGCCTCTAAAGCCAATGCTTTAATGTTCATGTGAAAGTACAAAAATAGCTTTCAAAGAAGTGTAATCAGTTTATAAATATTAAACAAGCATATTTCAAATTTGTTTAAACTAAAGAATTATGTACAATAATATCCTTCTTACAAAATGAAATTCAAATTCCTAACTTGAACATGCACAATTGATACAAGAATTTAATTCAAATTACACATCCAATTCTTTGCTCTTTAATCAATAAGATAACCAAAACTAAATGAAACAATTTACCATAATAGTATATGTGTGCTTTAAGTACAAAACAATAAAATAAGTCTATTGTACTAGTTATCCCTTTATCAAATTCCTACTTAAACATGTCTCATACCCCATCAATTTTTATATCCACAAAAATTATACCTTCAAAATTTTCCACCAAGGTATCTCATAATATATTAGTACCTCTTTGGCTAAGAGCTAAGGACTGAGGGGTATCCATTCCACCAAAGTCACCTAGTGCACGATCCCAGCCTCATCCCTCAAATTTCATACCTCTAGAAGTTTTGAACCTTGTTAGATGGTGTAATCAAGGAACATACCATCACCCTCACCAGTTGTTCCCAACCAATTGAGCTACAACCCTTTGGTATATATTCAAGATTTTAAAATGTCATCAGTATCAATTTTACAAACAACATTTGATTAGTAATAAGTACATGACAAATTATGTTTCTACAAATGCATATACAAAGAAAAACATAAAACCTAGGGTGGTTGCATGCACATAGAACACAACCAGAGCTTACAATATCGGGTATATTCCAAACTACCTCATTAATTCAAAGATTTGCGAGCATCTTATAAATCCATTTTGTGCATATCTTGTAATCATTGCACTCCATGAGATGTCATCTCTTTAAGGCATTTTTTCAAATAGTTCATGTGCCTTTTCTATGCATCCATATTTTCCATACATGTCTAAAAAGGCAAAATTGCAACTATAACATCTGACAAAATTCATGTTCTTGATGCTTTGATGGATGCCCATACCATGTTCCAAAGCTTCCATTTTGGCATAGGTAGGGAGGATGTTGGAAAAGGTTGCAGAATTTAGCTTTGCACCTACGAATTACATATACTCAAAAGTTTCTAAAGCCTTGTCAACAAATCCATTTCTTGCCATGCTCCCCAAGGATGCATCCCCTACCCAAAATGATCCCAACCCCCATAGGGAATGTTTTGGGGACACAGTGATGGGTAGGAAACGTCCCCCTCCCATCCCTTTTTCTTGAAAAAGTAGGAAATATCCCCAAGATGCCAATTTTTTTAGGGGACACCAAATTATTTTTAGGGGATGCCAGGGTACATTAGGGGATGGCCGAGGATGTGATGGCCAGGGACATCCCCAACTGTCCCAAGGACAGCTAGCCATCCCTTAAAATACCTAGTGTTGGGAATTAAGGTGTCTCAACCTTGGTAATTCTCTGCATTTGTAATGTTTGTATTTATTATTCAATTGCCTGTGTTGTAAATAATTGGAAATTCCACTTTGTCATATTGTGGGATGTGGCACGGTGATGTGTCAATCCTACATGGATTATGATAACTTGTTATTTTGTCCTCACATAAGGAGATAGGCATCCCACTTAGTGGTAGGAATATTCTACCATGTGTCGGCATCTTCTATGTTGTGTAAGGAATGTTTGACCGAAACGGTTATGACGGATTCCTATGACGAATCTATGACATGTAAGAGTCGAGAATAGAAGGTTGTAAGACAGGTAATGACATGTGTCATGTAACATCTTTGAATGAGGCATATTTGGGTGCCCCAAGGTGGAATATGACATGTTGCAAGAGAATATGCTATTTATAGCATGTGTATGACATATTCTCTTACAACTGTAAGTTGTAACCGCTATGACAGATTCTATGACGGCCGTAAGTGTCGTAAGAGCATCTGTCATAGCCCATTTTGGAAATAGGCGACCTCTTTGGGATGGGAGCTATGGACAAGTGTCAGACACATTCTACAATGTTGACCAAGTGTCCCTAGGCGTGGGTTTTGGTCCAAGATGCCATGTTGGAAGCCCATTCCAAGAAAGGTCCAAAATTATCTTGTATGTTTTATTTAAACAGGTGCTTAGAGATGGAGTTTGTATCACAGGTTTACAGGTACTATTATGCTGCCGGATTGACTCCAAACACGAGTGTCGAAGACCATTGAAGCTTACATTGCAAGTGTATTGTAAACATTCATTCAAATTTGTTAATACATTGTGCAGGTTTCTGAGTGTGGGGTTTTTCACCCAATAAGGGTTTTCCCCACTGTAAATCTTTGTCTCTCTTCTTCTGTCTACTTTCTAGTTCTTGTGTTTGCTGCAATATCTCATGTTAATGGTTTAACATTGCTGTAATAGTTAGGATAAATTTGAATTTGCATAGCCCTCTCCTCAATAGATTAGTGTAGGAAGCGTTTTCTGCACACCTAGCTTCCTTTCAGTTGGTATCAGAGCTTGATCACCTTTGGTCCTAGTTGTAGGGTAGGGGTTTTTTGAGCTAATCTTAGGTTGAGTGGGAGTCTGTTTAGAGCATTATGTATCTTATTGCAGTAAGGAGATGGCAGGCACATTAGGAAGGTTTGAAGTAGAGAAGTTCAATGGCAGTAATTTCGAGCTATGGAAGCTCAAAATGGAAGACATGTTACTTGACCGAGACCTTTGGGAAAGTGTGAACGGAACTAAATTAGCTACAATGACTCAAGATGAGTGGGATATCAAGGATCGGAAGGCTAAGGGTCTCATAAGACTTAGTCTTGTCGATTCTGTGTTGTTAAATGTCCATGAAGAGACCATTGCAAAACTCCTTTGAAAGAAGTTGGGGGATGTGTATCAAGCCAAATCCCTTGTCAATAAACTTTTCTTGAGAAAGAAGTTGTATTCTCTTCGAATGGAGGACGGAGGATCCGTGGCTAAGCATATGAATTCCTTTAACATGCTAGTTGCACAATTAACATCTATCGATGTAAAGATGGAGGAGGAGGATCGGTGTATGACCTTACTTTGTTCTCTGTCGGACTCATGGGATCACCTTGTCATGGCAATCGGAAGCACCACATCCACATTCAAAATGGAAGAAGTGGTTTCTTTGCTGTTGTCTGAAGAGATGTGGAGAAAGTCTTCTGAGACAGCCAAAGAAGCCCTTGCAGTTCGTGGAAGACCCAAGGAGAAAGGGAAGAAGAAGGACAAGAAAGCTGAGAAGGGTAGATCCAAATCCCGTCGGAGATCCAAATCTCCTGGAAAGTCCAAGGCTTTTTGTTGGAACTATGGCAAGACTGGGCATTTCCAAAAGGAATGCAAAGAGGAGAAGAAGAAAAAGAAGAAAGCTCCTTATTCAGATTCTGACAAATCACAAGATGATGGTGATGCTTTCATCACAGCCCTGGCAACCCATGCATTTGATGATGTGTGGCTAATCGACTCTGGTGCATCATTCCACATGACCTTGCATCAAAACTAGTTCACTAAGTATGAGGAGTTCGATGGTGGAAAGGTGTATCTGGGTGACGACTCTCATTTGAAGATCATTAGTCTTGGAAGAATCTATATCTGATTCCCTGATGGTCGAGTGAAGGGGATCTCTGGGGTTATGCACATCCCAGGCTTAGCACAGAACCTGCTTTTTGTAAGTAGTTTGAATGATGCAGGTGTGCAGGTTATCTTTTCGAAAGAAGGGTGCAAGATGACTAGAGGATCTATGGTGCTTGCTAAGGGTACTCGGAGAGGTACTCTATTTTAGCTGGAAGCATGCATTGCACAATGCAATAGTTCTTTTGAATCAAGGAAGAGGGCAGCAGTCACTTCATCCCCACCATCTGAACGAGCAGTGAAGAAATCTGTTGTTTCTAGTCTTGATGGTTGTAATCGTGCATTGGAAGTTAAACTTCCTACAGAAAAGACAATGTTATGGCATAAGAGATTTGGCCACATTGGTAAGAAGGGTCTGCGTACCCTGAAAAATAAGAACTTCGTTGAGGGGTTAGATGATTGTAATCTTGAGTTCAACTTTTGCGAACATTACATTTATGGAAAACAAAACCGTGTTCAGTTTTACTCAAGTTCTCATAAGTCTTCGGTGTGTTGGAACTTATTCATTTTGATGTGTTTGGTCTTGTTAATGTTCCTTCGTTATCAAAATCTATATACTTTGTATCTTTTATAGATGATTACAGTAGAAGGACATGGATTTATTTTCTCAGAAGCAAATCTGAAGTCTATAGCAAGTTTAAGAAGTTTAAAGCTTTTGTTGAAAATTAGACTGGTAAAAAGATTAAATATTTGAGAACTGACAACGGTGGTGAGTTCTGTTCTACAGAATTTGATAAGTATTGCAAGGAACTTGGGATTGAAAGACATAAGACAACTGCATACACACCGCAGCAAAATGGAGTTGCAGAGAGGATGAACAGGACACTGATGGAGAAGGCTAGGAGTATGCTTAGTGGAGTTGGTCTAGAACAAAAGTTTTGGGCTGAAGCTGTTGCCACTGCTTGCTATCTGGTAAACAGATCTCCTACATCAGCTTTTGTTGGAAAGACACCCATGGAGGTGTGGTCTGGTAGAAAGCCTTCAGTAAGGAATCTTTATGTTTTTGGTTGTGAGGCATATGCACATGTGCCTAGGGAGAAGCGGTCAAAGTTGGAGAACCAAGTTGTTAAGTGTATCTTCACTGGCTATGGTGTTGGTGTGAAAGGATACAAGCTTTGGGACCCTGTGGCTGAAAAAGTGTTGTATAGCAAAAGTGTCATCTTCAGAGAGCTTACACCTTCTTCCACTGTTTTGTAGCCAGAAGAAAAAGAAAAGAAAGAGGATGTTGTTCAGTTTCCTCTCACCCCTGAGAAGATTGAACAAAAAGACAATGTTGGACCTGATGATGAGGAGAGCTCTAGCAGCTCTGAAAGCTCAGAAGAAGAAGTTGAACCTCAACCTCAGCTCTTGAGGAGGTCTACATGGATAAGGAAGCAACCTAAAAGGTTTGGTTTTACATTGCTTGATTCTAGTTGTGCTTATGCTTTGATTACTAATAGTGATGAACCTAGAACTGTATCAAAGGCTTTGGATATAAAGGATGCAGGTTCCTGCAAGGAGGCCATGGAGGAAGAAATGGCTTCTTTAGAAAAGAATCAAACTTGGGACTTGGTGCCTTTGCCTCCTGGACGGAAACCCGTTGGATGCAAATGGGTGTTCAAGAAGAAGATTGGTGCAGATGGCAGTATTGAAAAGAATAAGGCCAGATTGGTTGCAAAGGGGTATTCACAAGTGGAGGGTATAGATTATGGTGAGATCTTCTCTCCCATTGCAAAGCTAACATCCATTCGATACCTGTTGTCTCTCGCAATAGCTTATGACTTGGAGGTAGAACAGATGGATGTGAAGACAGCTTTCCTTCGTGGTGACTTGGAGGAAGAAATCTACATGTCACACCCAGAGCATTACATGGTGAAAGGTAAAGAAAATTTAGTTTGCAAACTTAAGAAGTCTTTGTATGGTTTGAAACAATCCCCTAGGAGAAGGTACTTGAAGTTTGATGCCTTTGTGTTGTCAATTAGATTTGTGAGATCGAAATCGGATCACTATGTGTATTATAAATTTGATGGTGATCGTATTCTCATTGTTGCACTATATGTTGATGATATGTTGCTCATTGGGAAGGGTAAAAATATGATTTCTGATTTTAAATCTCAGTTGTCAGCTCAGTTTGAAATGAAAGATTTAGGGGCAACTAGGTACATTCTAGGAATGGAAATTAGAAGAGACAAAACCAACAGAAAACTTTGGTTAAGCCAGAGTAAGTATGTGAAGTCCGTGTTGGACAGATTTAGCATGGCAGATTGTAGACCATTGTGTGTTCCCGTTTCTTTGGGGACAAAGTTGTCTGTTGAGGATTGTCTAAAATCTCCTAGTGAGGTGGAGGACATGAGAAGAGTACCTTATGCTAGTGTTGTTGGCAGTTTGATGTATGCTATGGTTTGCACAAGACTAGACATTGCCCGAGCAGTGGGAGTCCTTAGTCGATTTATGGCTAATCCTAGACGGGTTCATTGGGATGCAGTTAAGCAAGTGTTCAAATATTTGAGGGGTACTTCCGAGTACTCCATTTGCTATCATGGTAATGTTTCAGGACCTCTGCATTCTGTTGATATTCGTGGATTTGTGGATTCAGATTGGGTAGGTGACATTGACAGCAGGAGATCCACCAGTGCTTATGTTTTTACATTGTTTGGTGGTGCTATTAGTTGGATGAGTAAGCAACAACCTGTTGTTGCTTTGTCCACGATAGACGCTGAGTATATGGCATCAACTCATGCTTGTAAGGAAGCCATTTGGCTTAAGCGATTGTGTTCTGATATTGGTGTTGATGCAGGTCAGATCACGATCAGTTGTGACAGTCAGAGTGCAATTTGCCTTGCAAAGAATCCAACTTTCCATGCTAGACCCAAGCACATTGATGTTCAATTTCACTTCATGAGGGACATGGTTGAGGATGGAAAGGTAAATTTGGAGAAGGTAGATACTTTGAAGAATGTTGCAGATGCATTGATGAAACCAGTGGGCACAGAGAAGTTCAGATGGTGTTCAGAGTCTATGGGCCTCTTGGCCTATAGCAGTTAAATCCTATTTTTCTATTGGCTCTTACAAGGTGTTTGACAAGTGGGAGAATGTTGGGAATTCAAGTGTCTCAACCTTGGTAATTCTCTACATTTGTAATGTTTGTATTTATTATTCAATTGCCTATGTTGTAAATAATTAGAAATTCTACTTTGTCATATTGTGGGATGTGGCACGGTGATGTGTCAATCCTACATGGATTATGACAACTTGTTATTTTGTCCTCACATGAGGAGATAGGCGTCCCACTTAGTGGTAGAAATATTCTACCATGTGTCGGCATCTTCTATGTTGTGTAAGGAATGTTTGACCGAAATGGTTATGACGGATTCCTATGACGAATCTATGACATGTAAGAGTCGAGAATAGCAGGTTGTAAGATAGGTAATGACATGTGTCATGTAGCATCTTTGAATGAGGCATATTTGGGCACCCCAAGGTGGAATATGACATGTTGCAAGAGAGTGTGCTATTTATAGCATGTGTATGACAGATTCTCTTACAACTATAAGTTGTAACCTCTATGACAGATTCTATGATGGTCGTAAGTGTTGTAAGAGCATCTGTCATAGTCCATTTTGGAAATAGGTGACCTCTTTGGGATGGGAGCTATGGACAA
The DNA here is from genome assembly GCA_027924645.1 of Cunninghamia lanceolata. Classification (NCBI taxonomy): domain Eukaryota; kingdom Viridiplantae; phylum Streptophyta; class Pinopsida; order Cupressales; family Cupressaceae; genus Cunninghamia; species Cunninghamia lanceolata. The sequence goes on from BSBN01000760.1 coordinate 3,923,465, forward strand.
GTGTTAGACACATTCTACAATGTTGACCAAGTGTCCCTAGGCGTGGGTTTTGGTCCAAGATGCCATGTTGGACGCCCATTCCAAGAAAGGTCCAAAATTGCCTTGTATGTTCTATGTAAACAGGTGCTTGGAGATGGAGTTTGTATCACAGGTTTACAGGTACTATTATGCTGCCGGATTGACTCTAGACATGAGTGTCAAAGACCATTGAAGCTTGCATTGCAAGTGTATTGTAAACATTCATTCAGATTTGTTAATACATTGTGTAGGTTTCTGAGTGTGGGGTTTTTCACCCGATAAGGGTTTTCCCCACCGTAAATCTTTGTCTCTCTTCTTCTATCTACTTTATGGTTCTTGTGTTTGCTGCAACATCTCATGTTAATGGTTTAACATTGCTGTAATAGTTAGGATAAATTTGAATTTGCATAGCCCTCTCCTCAATAGATTAGTGTAGGAAGCATTTTTCGCACACCTAGCTTCCTTTCACCTAGTGCATGTTTTTAGTTATTCAAAAAAACACAGAGATTTGAAAAAAAAGAGATGGAGGGCTGACAAGGTTTGTGTGGTTTCAAAGGTGTTAATTTAGGCTTCGTGGCAGGGGCTCGACCCTGCCTTGTATCACGATAGGTAATGCGCCAAGGATGCTGCCCCCACACCTCACGAGGGGCATTGCCCCTCAACCTTGGTGGGGGTGCTACCCCCAGACCCCTATAGGGGTGTTGCCTCTTCACCCCATTAGGGGCGCTACCCCCAAACCCCCATGAGGGGTGCTACCCTCAACTTAGCTTGCAACTTCATATAGTGGCAGCCCCTCGTGGTGGTAATGACTTGGACTCGGACTCTGATTTTGGTATAGTCTTAACAAAGGCAGATGTTGATTAAGGATAGCCATATATTTTATATGTTTTTGTCATTTTGTAGTTGAAACTTGCAGCCTTTGGGCATTTTGTTGTAATTTTTATATAATATATGTGCATATTGTCAATGAAAGCAATTAACCTTTGTTAATTTTTTTTGTCAATTCTCATGTGAAAAGTTGAAAACTTAGTTCAAGTCTAATGTTATTGTTATGTATTTATTTTTTAAGGTTCTGTGGTGTCTATAATGAATGCCTTATCAATTTTATCATATAAATATTTGAGATTTCCTTATATTTTAAATTTTCTTATTTTTAATAGTTGTCCCCTATCGTCCCCTAAAAAATACCCCCAGAAAAAAAAGTGTTCCAAAAACGTGCCCCCCCCAATCCCTTGTTGTGCCTGTCCTGGTAACTTGGGGAGCATAGATTTCTTGTGTATCCTACAAACATTGCATTCCATGAGATGACATTTCTTTGAGGCATTATGTCAAACAGTTAATATGCCTTGTCCATGCTTCTACATTTTGGAAGCATGTCTACTAAGGTAGTTGTAAATATAACATCCAACAAAAATCCCCCTTCCTTTATGCTTTGATAGATGTCTATACCCTACTCCAAAGCTCCCATTTTGGTTCAAGTAGGGAGGATGCCAACAAAGGTTATAGAATTTGGCTTTACACCTGCCAATTGCATTTTCTTTAAGAGTTTCTAAATCCTTTTCAATAGTTCCATTTTGTGCATATCTTGCAATCACTACATTCCATGAGATGACATCTTCTTTCGAGTGAATGAAACCTTCAAAGGTAATATGTTGAGAAGTGTCCACAAGTTCACCACTTCCTATTAATGACAAAAGATAAGTATTTGTTGTTTGTGATAGCCTATATGGTGGTAGTAATGATCGACAATTTTACACTTCTCATAGACATGCAATGGCATGTTAACACATAAAATAAAGAAATTATAGAGATGGAAAAATAGTTAAATCATCTACATCCAAATCATTATATGGCTAGAGATTGCACTCTCCTGATAAGAAAAGTTGCACTGAATAGTTGTTGAATCCCTTTCAGGCTTGAAATTTTCAAGTTGTGCTTCCATAGACATGAGTAGCTAGATCCACTGGCATTCTTTTGCAAACAACCTCCAATACAACCCCCCCAACCTAAACATATTGGCTTCTGAATTAAGTGAGTGGGAGAGCCTATAAATTCAAACAAATTTAAATTTTAGTTTCTCACAATTTAGAAATTTGTGTAGATGTTCACAGATTAACTCTACAGTTTTTAAAGCATGACAATAATTATGTGGTGAGAGGAGTTACTAACTGTAGTTTTTAACAAATTGAAAAGTTTGATTGAGGAAGATGATAAGGTGTTGAAGAGTGAAGGAGGGCCCCACATGCCACATAAACTAGTTAGAGTGTGCCCCTTGTAACTAAGTGTTGTTTAAGGAAATCCTATATGCTTGCATCAAGAAACATTTCTGATTTTATTATGTTAAAAGCAAATATAAATATTAAAGAGAACATAAAAGGTTTACAATAAAAAGTGGTGGTTGAAATACATGACTCAAAATATCTTAAAAGTCTAAAAAATCAACAAGTCTAAGAACAAGTACTAGCTTCAAGAATTGGTGCAGGAGGATCATCATGCCAAGGCACCATCTACTGTGTAATGTCAATTTTTAGCAATGAATTAAACTCAAAAAAAAACCTAACCAACATTTTCTTAACCATGCATTACACACAATTGTGTTACTTCAAATTTGGCATGTGCCACTACTATGTATGAGTCCATAGTGGGGAGACATGTGTGTTGCTCACATGGAGCCTATGTATCCACATATCAGTCCTGCTCATGTGGCTAAAGCCAATGAAATGGGGGTGTCTAGAGGAAGGCATGTCCTAAATTTGGCAATGAGGTTTATTCTTAGGGGAGTTGTGGTATTTGTTTGGTCACTCTCTTTACAAGGAAGGAGTGTTTTATGATGGATGGGGGTGTTGAACTATGGTGTGGTGGTGGCAACATGGAGGTGTGTTCTTGTAAACCTTTAGATAGATGTGGTGATGATGATTTGTGTGTGAATGTTTGTATTGTTACTTTGTATTGTCTCAAGTTCTTGTTAGGCATTGTTAAGGAAAATGTTGGCATGATAACTCTATATCTCAAATAACTCCTTAAGGAGTGCTAGTTCTAAAGCCTATTGTGTTTTGTTTTCTTCTTAGATTTGTTGTAGGATTTGAGCTTTGTTCTTGAGTTTATCCTTGGTTGATGATTTTAAAAGTTGGTTGATTTTATATAAGCTCACTTAGGGTGGATTATATCTAGTCCTCTCTAATTTCAAAGCACATGAGCTTCATAAAAAAATATATAGTTACGACAAAAACTTAGCCTAAGGTGCACCCATAGATATGAAAATCAAGAAAAAATATTTTTTCGTAATTTTAAATTTTGTCAAATTTGCACCATTTTTCCATCAAATTTAGGGATTTTTATTTTATTATGTAGGCATCTAGGTGGGAAACATGTCTATGCTTTCATTTTTATTTTCACATGAATTTTTAGCATTTTTGGTCAAAGCTAGGGCATGGTGGGTTACAGACCCAAAATCCCCTGTATGGTGGTGAATGACCTATTTTTCCAATAGTTGAATCACCTTGGCAAGTTCCAGTAACCTAGGTGACTTGTAGATCACCCCTTTTCACAAGGGTGATTTCAACCAAGGACCATAAAATTTGCATTTTTGAGCCATTTTTTTGAGATTTTGGCCTATTTTTCCTATTTTTTAACTTTTAGGTGATTTTAAGATCTTTTTGGATTTTCTCATGGGTTAAGCTACTCTTGGTAAGATCCTTATATTTGGTGGAATACCACCTAAGAGTAGGGATAGATTTCACACACACTAGATCAGTTTTATCTCATGGATCAGGATGTTCTTCATTAGGCTAGGTTGGAAAGCATCACACAAATTCCAATCATGCAACCCATATTGTGGATTTTATGTGATATCTTCACCAAGACTTAGACTAGAATTTTTTCTAGTTCCCAAGAGTCTTGGGAGAGTGGACTATTACTCTCTATGATTTATATAGGACTCTAGGTGTCTCCATCAAAGGAGATAAGTTGACATTGGTCGAGTGGGAGTCAAAGGATGAGAGAGTTGGGTTGTCCATATGGGTGACAAGAGGCCAAGAGATAGGAGAGGGGTTTAGCTAGCATTAGTCCCTAAACTTTCAATTCTTCTTTTTTGGAAAGTAATTATTGGTCTGATTAGCTCTCAATTGTCAAGGGAAAGAAGGTTCCTATTCTCATTTGGTTGTGGGCTTTGATCATCGGACAAGTGAAGTAGGGTAGAGTATTTGCATGGGAGATTGGCATCTTGGAATTGGTTTATCGAGATCTATATAAAATTGTGAGGCATGGGACATTATCATTCAGCCACCCCTTTTTGATCATGGGGTGGATTTTCAAGCACATCTAGCCCTATTAGAGAGCTATGCCAAAGTTGGATCCTTTAATCTCACAAGCCATTAAATTGCACAAATTGGACCTTTTTGGTATTGCTACATAGTGGTGGCCACCCTAATAAATGTCAACATGAATGTAGGCTCTTACACAAAGATGGAGGGGAGTTAGATAGGTGACAATATAGTGTGGGCCTATTGCAGAGGGGTGAGCATTATGAGAGATAGGCATGGTGTTGTGGAGACTGACCTAGTTGCATGAGTGATGTAGTAGTTTAGATAGGAATTTCTAAAGGATCTATCCTAGACTCATGCTACATATTGGTTTAGGAGGTGATAGAGGCTAAGCATGGGACATCCTAGTGGACCCCTCTTGTTTTAGGAGTTCTCATTGTGTGGCCACCATGGGCCTAAGGTCTAATATAGTTACCAAGCCTACCAAGTGGTCATTATGGTAGGTGGAGAGGGCCTAGAAGATAAGGAAGAGAAGGAGACAAAGGGTGAGGAGGATGAGGAGGGGAAAAGAAACTAGGGTCACTAATACCATAGCTTATCCCCTCAACACACATGATCAAGGATCAAATGAAGGGGACTAACCCTTCTTAGCAGCCTAAAGATCCCCATGAGTATCTTTGTTTTAGACCATTACTTTAGCTACTTTTTAGTATATGATATTATAGTTTTCTTATGATACTTACCAATTTTATAATTTATGCTTTTGATGTGGATATAACACTTCTTTGCTTTCCACTTGGTGATGTAGGCACTACAAATGGGTGGATGGTTCTAATTAAGACTATAATGATGGATGCACTTGCCATCACCAAGGGGAGGGATGAACTATTAGAGGATGCACACATAGTCCTATCTATTGGATAACACTTATATGTGTATGCTCTTATCCACCATGGGCCAATGTGGATATGCTAGTCTAGTGAGGCAAGATTCAAACATTGGAGGGCTAGAACAAGATTTGTAGGGGTCTAGTGGGACTTAGAGGTAGCTCTAGGAATTCTATGCCTTCTCATTCATGAGTCAAGATACCTACTCATTATCCAACATAGGGACACAAAGAGAGGACTCTCACTCAATTAGACTTGATGGAGAGTGGTAGGTGATATAGGAGTCAAAGCCCTAGATGGTTTAGGGCTCTAAAGTGACCAAACATACTCTTTTTTTCACTTGCAAAGATTTTCACCTACCCCCTTGCATGCAAAGATTTGTACAAATGTGTATACTCATTTGATCCATGATGTTATCTCCCACAAGGAGATTTATAGCCATACCTTTCTTATATATGATATTTTAATTATTAAGATTGGTGCAGATATATGTCTTATTGCAGTTGATTTCATCTGTGTCATTTTTCCATTTTGTGCACATGGTTAGATTAGACTTTGGGTTTTGATTATTAGATCACATGTAGGTATACATGATCTTGTTTTTATATTTTCATTTTCATGATGCATGTGAATGTATGTATTCATGGATGATGGACATGTATGGATAAACTTAGACTAGCATGATGGTTTTGTATAGTTATTGATTTGACATGAATGGTTTTATTATGGCATGATTTTATTTATTTCATAGTGTGGATATGATATAGACACTATGTTATTAGGAACTCCATTTTCATCACTATCCTCTGGTTGAAATACACAGTGTGTATTTCAACCTGCTACATTTTGAATGGTTTATTAGGTCCTAATCTTCTTGATACTGATTTTGGCTCCATAAGCCAACCCTTGAGCCATTTTACACCTACCAATATCGTGACAAACTTTTCATGCTTGCTTATCATTGTATTGTTTTTAATCTGTCTATGCCTTGTGGGATCCCTGAAAGGCATATTTGTCAATCCCCTTGCTTTCTTGTTGTGGGATGAGGTTGTGACAATCATGTCACCATCTTTTGTTGGTATTTTCTACACGCTTCCACAGGGTTCACCACTGCCTTATCAAAGTTTATTACCATAGAGCTCTTATAACATCATATACTACTTACCAACATTGTTTCCTCTTGGTTGTGATATGCTTGCTATTCATATGATTGTCAACATACTTTTGTGACATGACTGTCTTTTCTTAGTCTCTCTATCTTTGACTATTTACACTCTACGTTATTACAATCATCTAGTAGATTGCTATGACTATTCCTCTACTTCTTCCAACAATCATCTGATAGACTATTCCTTACTACTTTGCACTTGATTGTTCTTTCACTTTTAGATGATGGTCATTCTAATATTTTGTTCCTTGAACTTTGACTGCTATTATTCTTAGACTTGTGTTTATAAATCTTAAGGTCTTTGAATGGGGTTTAAGACCTACTTTCCATGTTTCTAAGCAAACTTTCATCCATCCATCTTCCTTGGTCTACATACATTGCCCTCTTTAATAGAGGTTCTTTGAACATATCTTGAATGAAGATAATCTTTATGTCTATTCCCAAACACTGTGACAACTTGGTGTAGTCACTGTAGGAGGGTTCACAGAATGAACTGTCCAGATCGTGCAGCAAGAGTAAACACAATGGAAACAACTCCAAGATATGAAACAAATGCAAATTCTATCATTCAATATATCATAGAATTCAAATGCAAATTGGCCAGCAACACGCAGGCTTACTATTAGGGCTTAAAGGCCTACCTACAAAATATCATACTATGCACAAGATATAGATTTGAAGCTCCTTCACAAATAATCCAAACTATCAACTATCTCTATTATGATGAACTACTTTCCTAGACATCTATTACATCAATATATATCATCTCCAGAACATAAGATTCCTCTGCGTCGGCCAAGGAAGATCACAAACTCCAATGAAGAGCTATAATGTGTGTATATAGATAGGTCAGACTCAAATGAATGAAATGGTGTGTGGATCTCAAGGAAAGGTTAGACACAAACTAAATATTAATGAATGATGTGTCATTAGGCTCCATAAGTTAGGGAATGCTCTGCAAGTCTTCTCCTTTAGCTGATTGTCAGGATGCTCTATTCTGAGAAAATAGTTGATCTTATGATAGCGACAACTTTTCGGTACTTGATCCAAATGCTCTAGGATTCAGATATGTTGTGCATCAATGAATCTAGATGTTAAATCCCGCTACACAAGGTCTGAGATACAACTGCAGTAGGATGCGGACCAAAATACAAAAACTGCTACTGACTGAACTAGAAAATGAAAGGAAACAAACTGAACTTCAAACAAATTGAAATGCAAATATTTTTGGTTGATGCAAGATTTCTCTTGAACCGGGGATGTTCCTGCATCATACATCTGGGGTTATTGAAAAAGTGAGTCCCTCACTTTGTTGGGGCTAGAGGCAAACCAAGATGGTCTGCCTCAGCCTGAGAAACCCATGATAAATCTTCTTCTGGTATGCCTTTCCATTTCACAAGGTATTCTTTGTGTTGTCTTCCTCTGGTGTTGTGTCCAACTCTGCTATCCAAAATGTCTTCAATATGCTTCGGTGCTTGTTGTGGTTCCATTTCTTCGAGTCTTCTACCATGTTGTCACTAAACTCTGCTTCGTGATATTGATATAGGTCTGCAATGTTGAAAATAGGTGATACACTCAATGTCTTCGGTAGCTCTACTTCATATGCATTTCCTGAATCAAATTTTCTAAGTACCCTACAAGGTCCAAACTTCTTCATCTTTAGCTTGTTATATGTTCCAACTGGAAATCTTTCCTTTCTCAAGTATACCATTACTTCATCTCCAACTGTAAATTCCTTATGTCTTCTCTTCTCATCTGCTTTCTCCTTATACTTGCTATTCATATCCTCCAAATGCTTCTTCACCTAATTATGCACTGTCTCCATGTGCTCTGAAAATTCTTTTGCTTTTGCACTTCTTGTTTTTGCCATATTGATATCTCTCAATTTTGCAACTCCTCTAGGGTTTACTCTAGTAACAATCTCAAAAGGTGTTCTTATGGTACTCCTATTTACTGAATTATTGTGTGCAAACTCTGCTTGTGAAAGAATCAAATCCTAATTTCCTGCCTTATCTCCAACCAAACATCTCAACAAGTTTCCCAACTCCTATTCACTACTTCTATCTGTCCATCAGTCTGTGGGTGAAATGTTGAATTGAACTTCAAATCTATCTTCATCTTCTTCCAAAGTCTCTTCCAAAAGTATCCAACAAACTTTGTATCTCTGTCTGAAACTATACTCTTAGGTAATCCATGCAATCTCACATTCTCCTTGAAAAATAGGTTAGCTACATGTACAACATCAGTTGTCTTCTTACAAGGTATGAAATGTGTCATCTTTGAAAATTTGTCCACCACTACAACTATTGAATCATGTCCTCTCTATGTCTTAGGCAATCCCATTACAAATCCATACTTGTGTCCTCCCAAGGTCTCTTCGGTACTGTCAAGGGTTTATACAATCCAGTATTCTGACTACTCCCTTTTGCAACTTGACAAACTCTGCAACTCTGCAAAAATTTTTGAACATCCTTATGTATCTGAGGCCAAAAGTAATTTTCACTTACCAAATCCACTATCTTGTCAATGACAAAATGTCCTGCCAATCCACCACTATGTTTTTCCTTGATCAAGTTGTCTCTCATCAAACTTCTAGGTATGTATAGTTGATTTCCCTTGAACAACATATCTTCTTGAATAAAATAGTCCAACCACTTAGTCCTATCTATCACAACAGGTTCCTTACATGCTTTCCAAGGTGCTACAAAATTAGTGTCTCCCTCATACAGGTTCTTCAATTCATCAAATCCTATCACTTCCACTCGCATCTCTATCAACAAGTTCCTTCTCCTACTCAATGCATCTGCAACTTTGTTTGATTTTTCCACTCCTATGCTTTAATACAAATGTATAACTTTGCATGAACTCTACCCATCTCATATGTCTCTGATTCAACTTAGCTTGATTGTTCAAATATTGCAAAGATTGATGATCTGTATACAACACAAATTCTTTAGGAAACAAGTAATGTCTCCACTCCTTCAAGGCTTGAATTATCGCATAGAACTCTTGATCATGAATTGAATATCTTCTCCTTGCATCATTCAACTTCTCACTGGAATATGCTACTAGTCTACCTTCTTGACTTAACACTGCTCTAATTGCATTCCCACTTGCACCACAATCTACTTGAAATACCTTATTGAAATCTGGTAATGCCAACACGGGTTGCTCTGTCACTTTCTACTTCAATAATTCAAAACTTTTATCTGCTCCTGATGTCCACTTGAAATCTTTTATGTCACCTCTCATTGTCTTTGTCATAGCGTTACAAACTGAACTAAAATTTTTGAGGAACTTCCGGTAGAAACTAGCTAATCCATGAAATGATCTGACTTCTCCAATGCTCTCCGGTGTAGGCCATTCAATAATTGCTCTTACTTTCTCAGGGTCCATCTTCAATCCTTCTGCAGAAATCACAAATCCCAAGTATACCAATTCTTCCTTCATGAAACTACACTTCTTGATGTTTATCAGCAATTTCTCTTCTCTCAGTCTCTGTAAAACTTGTCTCAGGTGCTGCAAATGTTCCTCCTTTATTTTACTAAAAATCAGAATGTCATCCAAGTATACAATAACAAAATTACCCAAAAATTTCTTCAAAACTTCATTCATTAACCTCATGAAAGTACTAGGTGCATTTGTCAATCCTAACCACTCATACAATCCTTCATTTGTCTTAAAAGCAGTCTTCCATTCATCTCCCTCTCTGATTCTGATCTGATGGTATCCACTCTTGAAATCTATCTTCGTGAATTATTTTGCTCCACTCAAACAATCCATGATATCATCCATCCTAGGTAAAGGAAATCTATACTTAACTATGATCTTGTTGATTGCTCTAGAGTCTGTACACATTCTCCATTCTCCAGCCTTCTTTGGTGCTAACACTACAGGTACTGCACAAGGACTCAAACTTTCTCTGATCAATCCTTTCCTCAACAACTCTTGTATCTGTCTATTCAATTCTTCATTCTCTACTGGTGTCATTCTGTGTGCTTCTTTGTTAGGCAAACTAGCTCCACGTATAAGATCCATGTGATGACTAATACTCCTGATCGATGGCAATCCTTCAGGTACATTGTCTAATATGATGTTTTCATATTCTATCAGCAATTTAGTTATCTCCTCAGGTTGTGATTCTTCAGGCTTCAGGGTTTTAGGCTTCTTAGGGATCAAAGCATAACACATGTTCGCATGTCTCAAACCATCCAAGAATTTTCTCCCATCTACCAAATATATTCTAGCATTTCCACATATCACTCTTAGGATCGTCTTCTAAAGAAATCAAGGTAATTCTCTTTCCATTCGATGTTATACTGTATGTATTCTTTCTCCCATCATGTATAATTTTTCTATCATACTGCCAAGGTCTACCCAACAAGATATAACAACATCCATAGGCATAATATCACACAAGACTTCATCATGATAAGATCCAATATGGAATTTCACCAAACATTGTTCACTCACCGGTACCTTATGATCATCCTGAATCCATGCTATCTAATAGGGATTAGGGTGTTTCAATCTTTCCAACTTCAGCTTAGTCACCATCTCCTCTAAAACTAGGCTATCAGAACTACCACTATCAATTACAACTTTACAACATAGAACTCAAAAGCAAAGAATATTCCAAAGATAGGTAATAATTCAATAACAATTTCCAAATATCCATAATAACATAGAATGGCAAGAATCCATCAATAAGAATAAATATCCATATACTAGAATGAGTTACTAATCCAGTTACATACACCCAACTTGGTGTTACAAAACATTTGTTTCAATGTTACAAAAGGAAGTAATACATCAACTTATAAATGAATCATTTTACATATACAACTTGGTTATGCTAGCCATACAAAAGAATAATATGAAGCAAATATCCATGTCAATAATAATATTTGAACTCGACCACCTCGATCCTCCGATCATCCACAAGCCGAGACCAAGAGAGTGGTTAAGGTGCTTTTTCCACCCAACCACAAAGTACTGGACTTCCCTAGGTTTCTTCCTACTTGAAGAAAGCACCAACCCTACACAAGGAGCCTAGCAACCTGGAATCATGTAAGCAGGAGGGAATCACTTGATGTGTGCCTATTGCCTGTATGCATCCTAACCTAGAATGACATAACTCTTGCAACCAGGATGTGGTAGAGACATAAATAACATAACCTAGGCTTTTTAAAACAATCCATCTGTTTCAATGGTACAGTAGCTTGGCCAAGAAAAAAAACAAAATGATAGTTTTAGAAAAAGTAAAACTATCGTCTCTAGGAGCCCACATTCAACATCCTGTCCTAAAAGTTCATACTTTACCAAAATACATACAAAGCACAGTTTTCTAAGCTCATTTGTCCATATACAAGAATCCATTTCATAATACAAATATAGTTTTATCATTTAATTCATTCGACTAGTTTGATTGTTGTTCAAGTTTCCCAACTTCCAGTGTCAATTTCCATATAAAATAGTTTTCTAAATGTAATGATTTTATCAGATTCAATAGTCAAATTTCATCTTTTATTTACTATCATGTTGATTCCTTGTTAGAATAACAATTTGATGAAGGTAAATCTCAATTCAACATATATGTTCACTCAAACAATAGGTTTATAAAATAGATCCATTATTTCTGTTACAATTTTATAAAATAAAATAGAATATCTTTTGTTGCCCTTCCATTTTCAACACAGAAAAAGAATATATATATATAACAAAGAAATTTACACAGCAATAATTATAACCACTGATTTTACCATTCTCTAAGTGTTGTTACAGGAAATAACACAATTTATAGAGATACAAATTCATGTGTGTGTGTGTGTGTGTATATATAATGCCAATTCCAATAGATTATGCCATGCATGACTCAGAATTTACACAGCAGTGAAATTTTCAATGAATAGTAACAGCGACTGTTGTCGCAGGGAAGGTTCGTAAAGTTTGCATATGGTAATAAAACAAAGGCAAGTATTCTCATACATCTTAATACAAATTGCAAAGCATGTTTCATGGGAACAGTCCCATTTATCAATAGTGATTAACATAAGGAATTATGTTTAAAGTTTAACTTTTGTGGATGACTTAAGGTGGGCGATGCCCCCATATGGGGTTGCAGTCCCCTTTGGGGTTGCGGCTCCATATGGTGGACGCCACAATCCCTTCCTAATACCTTATTCATATGGCCATGGCGCCTATAATATCTCACAGTTACTCTTAAATATAATTCAACTATCAATTGATGCAACTACAAATTATATATAAGTATGGTTCAAATTCAAATGGTGATTTAATATAAAATCATACGGGCAAATTTACATAATCATCTTTATATATTTATATAGTTATATACAAAAATTCGGTATATATATACATTTATTCACATAAAGGAGATTTCATTTATAAAAATAATTACACAGTAATGTGTTTACTGTTACATCTGCATCTATTTGTACTAATAATGTTCACAAAAAAAATTATATTATGCATAAAATACAGAAGAAACATATCTTTTCCAAAGAAAATACAAAGTTTTGTTCGCACAAAAATATCCACACACACAATCATAGTAAGATCTAAGATTAAATAAGAACCTGGAATTCACTCACTATCCCAATCAAATGCTTGAATCTCACAGTCTTCCAGAAGCTCCCTAATCTGAACCATTTCCCCTTTTTGCCCAAAACTTCTTCCACGCTTCCTTTGTTTGTTTGTTTTCTACTTTCAGAGATGAGAAAACCATTTTTTTTTTTCAGAATGCAAGTTGAGAATGAGTTTTTATGTGTGTGAGAATGAATTATAATTCTTCTTTTTATTATTTTCTTTCCTCATGGGTTTTGCTTTATTTGAGCTTTTATTTCCTAAATTAAGTTTCTTTTTCTAATTTTTCTATTGTTTTTCCTATTTTCTTTTTTTCTTGTTTTGTTTCTAAAAATCTTGTTTTATATCTATTTCTATTCTCCAATAAATAGTATGATTATCACAATTTTCAATAAAACTAATAATAAATAAAATCGTTTATCAAATAAAATCAAATAATAAACTAAATCATATATTCTATTTTTCTAAGCACACACATTATTTAAATAACAAAGAATTAAATAATCTATTTAAATCACAATTAATAAAATCATCTAATTTAAAATGCAATTAAACTAAACTTCTAAAATAAAATCATTTAATATGCAAAGAAAAGCAACTATATGTCTCTACGTGAAGTGTGTGTGAGATATCCCCTCCATCTTAACCCTGCTAGGATGCTAATCTCCTTTACCTCAACCACACCCTTGTCTTCGACAACCTACAACTCATAATAAACTCCAATTTCCCATTAATAGGCTAGTAACCAAATAGCTGAAGCATTAATAACATGAATTTAACATTCATTTCATTTCATCTTTCCATATTAAAATAATCATTCATCTTTCAAAATAATAAATTATCTATCTAACACACATAATTGTCCATAAATTATTTCCACAAAAAGTAACCACATATAGTATCAAAGTTTGAGACGTGACATACCTCCTGATTTGCATCTAGTTCTGAATAAGCTTTTCCTCTGTAGCAGTTCCTCATTTGTTTTTGCTTGAAATAGTTCTCCCCTCATCACAAGCAATTCTCCTTTCTTAGGTTTACCAACTGAACTAGGTGATCCAATAGGTTCTTCTTCCACATAGGCTGCTTTTCAATTGTTCTCTGTCCTTTTACTTGTATTCCCCTGATTACATTCAAATGCTCTATTTCCTTCACCTCCACACTTGAAACAAGTGCCTATGAATGGCTCTTATCAAATCTTCTTTCCCCTCTTCTATGTCCTTCAGTCCGGTATGAATTATAATTACCTTTGTGATGAAAATTTATGTCATTGCTCGGGTAGGCATTGCTATCTCTATCATCCTTCTTAAATGGGTTGTCAAACTTTCTCTACTCTGGATGTGATCTGTCTCCTCCGAAAAATGTTTTGCCTCTCTGAAATTTACCTCCTCTTCCTCTCTGTCTCTGATCATGCCTCTTGTTCAACTTCTCTTTGACTTTCAGGGCAAACTAATATGCTTCCTCCAAAGATGTCATCCTTACCAAACTTAGTTCTTTTTGAATGCTCAATCTTAGTCCATTGATGTATCTAGCCACTTTCTCCTTGCTTGCTTCACTATGTCTTGTCTGTATGATCATCTTATGAAATTCTTTAGTATACTCTTTCACAGATTTCTCCTTTTGTCTCAAGTTTTGCAATCTCTTCAATAGTTCCAACTCATAGTCAGCTGGTATAAACTAGTTCTTCAATTTTGTCACCATCCTATCCCACTTTGTAATCTTTTCTTTTCCTCTTTTGTTTCTATCCAACTAAACTTCTTTTCACCATATAGCAACATGTCCTTTCAACTTTGTATTTGTAAATTTCACCTTCTCCGGATCTTCAACTTTTTCATACTCAAAGTATTCTTCCATGTCATTTATCCAGTCAATCAACTCTTCAGAGTTCAAATTACCAGTGTAGTTTGGTACATCAACTCTAGGTCTCTTCCCAATATTTGAAATAGCTTGCAACATCTTGACTTGGTTTGATTCTTCTTCTTCATCACCTCCTAGGGTTTCACCAATTTGTTCCACAGATTGAAATTCCTCTTCATCATCACTTTCAACATTAGGTCTAGGTGTCAATCCTTTTTGCCTATCTTCCTCGACAGCATCCAATCGAAATCTCATTATTTTCATCATTTCCATCTCTCATCCATTCTTCCAGCCATTGTTCCAACAGCTGGGACTCTCCTCAGTGGCATTATTCCTAGGATCAAGTGCAAACTGCCTCAACTCAGTGATCAGTTGAGACACAAGTAGCCTACCTCAGATCGGCGATCTGTCTACAGTAAGATCTTATGGAATTCCTTCGCCCACTTCGCTCAATTCGCTCCCAAAGATTTGAACTTTCACTCTAATACCACTTGGTGCAGTCGCAGTAGGAGGGTTCATAGAATGAACTGTCCAGACCATGCAGCAAGAGTAAACATAACAAAAACAACTCTAAGATATGAAACAAATGCATATTCCATCATTTAGTATATCATAGAATTCAAATGCAAATTGGCCGGCAACATGCGGGCTTACTATTGGGGCTCAAAGGCCTGTCTACAAAATATCAGAATATGCACAAGATATAGCTTTGAAGCTCCTTCACAAATAATCCAAACTATCAACTATCTCTATTATGATGAACTACTTTCCTAGACATCTATTGCATCAATATATATCATCTCTAGAACACAAGATTCATCCGCGTTGACCAAGGAAGATCACAAACTCTAATGAAGAGTTGTAACATGTGTATACAGATAGGTCAGACACAAATGAATAGAATGGTGTATGGATCTCGGGGAAAGGTCAGCCACGAACTAAAGATCAACGAATGATGTGTCATTAGGCTCCATAAGTCAAGGAATCCTCTGCAAGTCTTTTCCTTTAGCTGATTGTTAGGATGCTCTATTATGAGAAAATAGTTGATCTTCTAATAGTGATAACTTTTCGGTGCTTGATCCAAATGCTCTAGGATTCAGATTTGTTGTGCATGAATGAATCTAGATGTTAAATCCTACTCTGTAAGGTCTGACATGCAACTACGGTAGGATGTAAACCAAAATATAGAAATTGCTACTGACTAAACTGCCTGAACTGAACTAGAAAATGAAAGGAAACAAACTGAACTGCAAACAAACTGAAACACAAATGTTTTTGGTTTATGCAAGATTGATCTTGAACCAGGGATGCTCCTGCATCGTAACCATTTGACTGACCCTATTAGAGTTATGGGAAACTTAAGATAAATACATAAGTGCTTCTCGTGACTCTTCCTCCGTCATAGGCCCCTAATATCTAATGATATATTCATGACATATAAAACTTTAAACTCATGAGCAATAGGACCATTCAACCTTGAATAAAGTATTAAAATGACTTCTTAGGAATTTGAAGACTATCCCTAGACCATATGCATTGTGGCAGTCTACTTAAAGGTTTGACCACTGGATCTATGGTTTAAGAAAGCTAAGACATACCTCGTGAAGTAAGTAGGGCTCGTAGAGTGCATGTAGGCCTCTTCACTATTTTCACAAACTTGTCAAAAATCTAATATACCCTTATCAAGCCTAGGGTTTCCTGTATGACTGGTAAAACTCTCTACTGTCACTGTTATCATTGCTAACACTACATCATTTGAAGACTATCCCCAAACACTACATATACCTCATCCTCAATATTGTGCTATCTTTTTGTCACTGTCATCATGCTATGTTCTCTCACCATTACAACCTATCAAGCTTCTCACAAATATCTGCATGTGGATGTCTAATTTGCTCTATACCTTCATAGCTTTGTCATACCCCTTCTTTTTTCACTGAGATATCCCTTATGCTTGTCAAGTACATACTCAAGCTTTATCAACTGAGTTGACCTTCTCTGTTGGTTATACAATACATATATCTCTGTCTTAGACCATCTGCAAGGCTCCTTAACAAGTCTTATTGAAACATTTAAGGCACCTCCATGCTCACTGTTCTGATAGTTTTTGCTAGCTATTATCAGGGCTCTCCACACTATTCTCATCACTACATATGCTTCCTTCTTTCGATTAAGCAAACCCAAGGCCACTGTCTTCAATGTTTAGATCTTCTTTTAATCGTGTAGGTTATATTAACATTTAAAATACTTGGTTTGATCTTGGCAGAGGCTGAAAACTCTAATAGACCTATACTAACTGTGTAGACCTTAGTGAATGGGCATACCCATTGTTTGAACTAGAAAAACCATTTTGAACAAGACTATGTCCTTATCATGTCAGTCTTACCAATCATTTAGTCTTTTCACTGCCTCTTTCTTGTTGGTAGGTGGCGATTGATCAGGAAAGTACTGTACACTAGCCATGTATCCTCGCCAGGGTTCGAGGGGCAGCAGCCCCCGAGAAATTTTTTTTTAGGGCCGACTTAAAAAATCCTATTTTTTATGACTGACATAAGAAAACCCTAATTTTTGTAACCGACAAAAAGGCTTGATAAAAAGCGGCCAAGGGTTAGGGTTTGAGTATTGTATTGTAGCATTTGCAGCGGTATTGAGTTGCAGGGATTGCTGATTGTAATCGATTTGATTTACTGGATAATAATATTGGACTCTCTGTTTGGTGGATGTAGCCCAAGTTTGGGTGAACCACGTTAAATCTTGTCTCTTGCTGATTATTAATTCTGTGTATTTCCATTTCTCTGTTTAATCTTTATTTACATTTAATTGATATCTTCTGTCGGCTAACCCTAACAAGTGGTATTAGAGCGGGTTGTGTTCGATTATCGTCTGCAGGAAAGTCTCACAGTTGAGTGGGAGCAATGGCGGACGAGAGTAAAATGAAGGTTGATAAATTCAATGGGCAGAACTATCAGTTATGGAAGATGCAGATGGAGGATTACCTCTATCAAAAGGATTTATGGAGGCCGTTGGAAGGAGTAGCCAAGAAACCGGCAACAATGTCTGATGAGGATTGGAATCTTCTTGACAGAAAGGCACTGGGAACCATTCGGTTGTGCCTGGCACCGTCGGTGGCATTCAATATAATGGAAGCAAAGACAACAGATGGTCTGATGAAAGCTTTAGCTAAATTGTATGAAAAACCCTCAGCCTCAAATAAGGTATTTCTCATGAAGCAGTTGTTTAATTTGAAAATGGTTGAAGGTGGATCTATGACAGGTCATTTAAATGAATTTAATACGATTGTCAATCAATTGACTTCTGTAAATGTAAAATTTGATGAAGTTAGAGCTCTCTTGATATTATGTTCATTGCCTGAAGCTGGGATAGTTTGGTAATGGCAGTTAGTAACTCTATTTCTGGTTCAAATACCCTAAAATTTGATGATGTTGTTGGTGTTATTCTGAGTGAGGAAATTCGTAAGAAAAGCTCAGGTGGATCCAAATTAGGCAGTGTTTTGAATGCAGAAAGCAGGGGTAGATCAAAGGAGAGAGGAAAAGGTTCTAGAGGTCATGGGAAGTCACGAGGAAAATCAAAGGACAAAAGATCCCAAACCAGAGGACAGAAGGATTGCTGGTATTGTGGAAAACCAAGTCATCTGAAGAAAGATTGCTGGTCTCAGAAAAATAAAGAAGGAGACAAACAAGAAGGTAATAAGGAAGCAAATGTGGTAAGTAATAAATCTGAAGATGATGCTTTGATTCTTTCCCTAGATAATGCTGATGATTCATGGGTTTTAGATTCAGGGGCCTCATTTCATGCTACGCCCCATAGAAGTTATTTCCTTGATTATGTCCAAGGGGATTTTGGGCTGGTTTATTTGGGAGATAACGAACCCTGTCAGATTATTGGAAAGGGAAGAATCAAGATTAAGTTGCAGAATGGGAATCATTGGCTACTACAAGAGGTAAGGCATGTTCCAAGGCTCAGTAGGAATTTAATTTCAGCAGGGCAGCTAACTAAACAAGGATGCACTGTTACATTTACTAATAAAAATTGGAAGGTTTCAAAAGGTGCCTTAGTAGTAGCAAAAGGTGTAAAAGTAGGCACCTTATATCTTTGTACAGGTCATACTGTTCCTTCTACTTTAGATGTTATAGAGGAAAAACAAACAGGTTTAGGAACAGGTGCTGGATGATACTCCAAATAGTGATGTTCCAGTGGCTCCTCATGCTCCGCAACAGCAACCAAAAATACCACAAACTCCAGTGAATGTTAGATGGTCAACAAGGATGGGTAGACCTCCTGAAAGGTTTTCTCCCTCTTTGTATTCTATTTTGTTAACAGATGCTGGTGAACCAGAAGGGTATGATGAAGCTATGCAGGTGAATACACAAGTTCAGTGGGAGCTTGCCATGAAAGAAGAAATGGACTCCTTGCTGAAAAATCAGACTTGGGAATTATGTAAGTTACCTGCAGGTAAAAAGGCTTTACCAAACAAATGGGTTTACAGGTTGAAAGAGGAAGATGGAGGTAAGAAACGATTTAAGGCCAGGTTAGTTGTAAAAGGATTTGCACAGAAACAGGGCATTGATTTTGATGAGATATTTTCTTCAGTTGTCAAGATGACTTCTATTCGTACTATTTTAAGTATTGTGGCTGCTGAAGATTTGCATTTGGAACAGCTAGATGTGAAAACTGCCTTTCTCCATGGTGATTTGGAGGAGGAGATATACATGGCACAACCACAAAGATTTGAGGTCAAAGGTAAGGAGAAACAAGTGTGCAGATTGAAGAAGAGTTTGTATGGCCTGAAACAAGCACCTCGGCAATGGTATTTGAAATTTGATAGTTTTATGGTTGAGCAAGGCTACAGTAGGTGTAATTCTGACCATTGTGTTTATTTTAAGAGGTTGGATAATGACAGCTACATTATTTTATGTTTATATGTTGATGACATGCTTGTAGCTGGGTCTAACATGGATCACATCAGAGAGTTAAAACATCAGTTAGCACAGTCATTTGATATGAAGGATTTGGGGGCAGCAAAACAAATCCTTGGTATCAAAATTTGCAGAGATAGGAAGAATAGAAAATTGACTCTATCTCAGGCTGCTTATGTTGAAAAGGTGTTGCAGAGATTCCATATGGAGAATGCAAAAGCTGTCAGCACACCTTTGCCTAGTCATTTGAAATTGACTAAGGAGATGTGTCTAAAGACACAAGAGGAGGAAGAAAAAATGTCCAAGGTACCCTATGCTTCAGCTGTAGGAAGTTTAATGCATGCCATGGTATGCATGAGACCGGATATTGCACATGCTGTCGGAGTCATTAGCAGGTATATGAGTCATCCTAGATTTGAGCATTGGAATGTGGTCAAATGGATTCTCTGCTATTTGAGAGGTACATCTAATAAACACTTATGTTTTGGGGGCTCTAATACTGATCTAGCAGGTTATGTAGACTCAGATTTGGCAAGGGATATTGATACCAGGCGGAGTACTATAGGTTATGTCTTTACTGTAGGTGGAACATCAATGAGTTGGATTTCTAGGTTGCAAAAGGTGGTTGCTTTATCCACCACAGAGGTAGAATATGTCGTTGCAACAAAGGCAAGCAAGGAGATGATATGGCTGCAATCTTTCATGGAAGAATTGGGTAACCAATAGGCTAACAGTTCTTTGTATACAGACAGTCAGAGTGCCATACATCTTGCAAAGAATTATGCCTTGCATTCAAAGACCAAACACATATAGTTGAGGTATCACTTTATTCGATCGGTGTTGGATAATAGACAGTTAAGGCTGGAAAAGATACATACAGATGAAAATCCAGCGGATATGTTTACAAAGGCAGTGACAAGGGAGAAGCTGAGCTCCTCTTCAGCTTCAATTGGTCTTCTAGACTGAAAACAATAAAAATAGAACAGTAGAGTCTAGGGTGCTTATTTCCAGTGGGAGCTACATGCGCAGCGGTGTCGTCCAGGATCAGTCTCCAAGTGGGAGATTGTTTGGTGTGGAGCCTGATCAGTCTCCAAGTGGGAGATTGTTGGTAGGTGGCGACTGATCAGGAAAGTACTGTACACTAGCCAAAAAAAATTTAGGGCCGACTTAAAAAATCCTATTTTTTATGACCGACATAAGAAAACCCTAATTTTTGTAACTGACAAAAAGGCTTGATAAAAAGCGGCCAAGGGTTAGGGTTTGAGTATTGTATTGTAGCATTTGCAGCGGTATTGAGTTGTAGGGATTGCTGATTGTAATCGGTTTGATTTACTGGATAATAATATTGGACTCTCTGTTTGGTGGATGTAGCCTGAGTTTAGGTGAACCACGTTAAATCTTGTCTCTCGCTGATTATTAATTTTGTGTATTTCCATTTCTCTGTTTAATCTTTATTTACATTTAATTGATATCTTCTGCCGGCTAACCCTAACATTTCTTACTTTGACAATGTCTGCCTTTTCTAACCACATACATATTTAAGATTGGGATTGTGATTGTTTGGTATGTTGACCTTGACGGTGGCTCATTTGTATGCAAAGATTTGGGCCATACAAGTTGCATGGTGGTTTGGGAAACTTGTCTAAAAATGGGCAATCATATTTGTGAGAAAGTTTCTATCCTACCATATGAATCACAGCTTCATGTTCATGGTCTCAATGTCTCTTTCTTCTAAAAAACCTCTGTCTCTAAGGCTTGACAACTCAATTACTGTCTAATACTTCTGAAACCTTCTCATAACTCTATCATCACTGTGTATTCTCATGAAACTTCATTGTCCCTATCTCATACTTCTATTGATCTTCATGGGAAACTTTGTACTAAGACCTCAAACATCAAACATGTCTTTAGACCTATGCCCCTCTTTGAAGATTTCTCTGTACCTTGGCAGAGCTTTCTCTCATTGTGTATGCCAATGTCTCTTCTTAGTTCTAGCAAGCACCAAAGCGTTCGAACCCTTGGCCTGTTCTAGGATACCCATTGATCAGATGAACTCTCCCAAATGAGCAGATACAACATATTGTCATAGTTGCTCATAGTTCATGAAATGACTGATCTCTTTCATCTTTTCAACGTTCCTTGCAGAATGTGGAGGATCTTTGCATGCTATTCCATCAGACTTTCAACTACCATGTTCATCAACTATCTTCAATCCTTTGCAAACTTAGTATACACTGGGTCAAAGAATATCTGTAGAACGAGTTAGGGGAACCCTAAAAGAAACATAAACCATGAAGAAGACTCCATCATAATGAAAACCCTAACCCTAAGATGAAACCCAACCTCTAAACTGACCTAAATTATGTTTAAACCATAGATGTTTTTAGGTTCAAAACTCTTACCTCGATGACATGCATGTAAAGATTTGAGGAAAATAATTTGTTTAGAACGTGGGGAAACCTCGTTTTCTTTGACCATGCAATGTGAAAACTTCAACTTAAACGTGGAAAAGCATTGATTTACCTTTAAAATTGCATTTTGTATGCCAAACAATGTGGAAAGGTTCCTTCTTGGATAAGGATAAGTATCCTTTTGACAAGTTTGGAGTTAACAAACAAGGCTAAATCTTCCTAAGAACCCTTTGATGAAATAGAGCACATTTCAAAAGACTTAGACCTTGCCAACTCTCATAAAAACTCAAAACACTAAAAGACAAATTATGGCACTTTTCCCTTGCAAAAGAAGTGACCCGACATGACCTTTTGTCAAACAAAAGACAACAAGCTTTAATGAAGAGAGACCCTGACATTACCTATTTGAGACTACAGGGACAAATTGGTAACATTTTTGGCGACTTCTACTTATTGCTTACCTTTTGAGCATGAGAAAAAACTAGTAGCCTTGAATTTCCATGTGCAATAGAGTTACTGAAACCCATTTTTGACTAAAAACAACTCAGAGCAGACTTAGAATTGTTGTTAACAGCTTCAAAACAAGAAGACACAAACTAAAACATACTAAAAAATACCCCAAAAATGTGATTGAAAAAATGTGCATCAACACTTGGAGGAATGGAAAACTCCTAAAAACCTATGTGCAACAACACTTGTTGACATGAAGGAAATCTACTCTAACCTATACTAATCAACAAATGAAAATGTTCAAATAAAACCATTAACTGGTTCCTTTAAATAGCTTCCTTTTATTTGCAACTTGCAATGGTTCATATGTTTTTGAGCAACGAACAGGAGGCAAAGAAATGATAGATGTCCAACCACCTATTGCAATGCCTCTTGAAGAAAGAAAATAAACTCACTTACCCACTTGTGTTGACCATTCATGCTATTGTTTTGAAGTGGATATGACAGTTGGGTATGCCCTCTTTCAATAGAATCCTCATGCTTGGGTGCGAGAATGACCTGTGATGCACTGTTGGCTTCCATCCTAGTTAGATGCCTGATAGGACATCCCTTGAAAGCTTTGGGTTGGTTGCTTTTTTGTCTTCATTTGGCATGATGGTGTCCTTCATCTTACTATCATGGCACGTTCTTGTGGGACAAGCAGTTGATTTGGAACTTCATGGTTTTCTTCTTCCTCTTTCAAAGAACCCAAGAAGGTTGATATAATGTTATCATAGTCACATTCTTCAAAAAAATTCTCCTGCAGCTGTTCATGGCTATCCTGTTTCATGGCTAAGTCTAGACAAGAGAGAAGACAAGTTGAATGACTAGAAATGATATATTTACCTTCACCTTGCATGATAACTTGTCATGTCAATTCCTCCTCCATGGTCAATGGATCATCTTCTTCCATTAGGACATCTAATAATCTATCAAGCTATCAACTCTTGGAAGAATCTTTGGAACAACTGATTCATGCTCACATTTCTCATTATTACCCAATGGAGTACACTCCAAATCAGGCTTTTCTTCTTTAATGAAGGAAGGCAAATGTTCAAACAATGAGGTAGCCTCTTCCAACAAACCTTTATTTGTTATATCAACCTCAAGCTCTTCTGTACAACAAAAAGGAAGTTCCTCTATGTTACACCCTATGTGTTTCTAACTATTTACTATTTACCTTGATTAGTTAATTTGCTTGAATAAACAAATGGTTTATAAATCTTTGCATTAATGTGTATTGTGAATCTTGAATTGAATATATTGAAAGAATGAATGATGCAATGTGATGTATTATGAGTGATTCTAGTTATGAAATGTACAAAACATATGATTATATTGTGATTGGCTAACTACTATTGTAATGATGTAAGCTGAATGCAGGAATAGGTTGCTCCTCCAGAAATGAGGGGAAGTATCACTCAGGAGAAGGACTTGGTCTGGTAACCTTTAGAGAAGCCTAAACTGAGAAAGCACACACCACTATCCTAATTGGTCTAGATTATGTCAAGTCTGTGTGGGTAAAGGTAAGTAATATATGGTAATGATCTTGAATGCTTATTTGGATATGATTTTATGAATGTTTTAAATGAGGAATGTGATTTAGTCTGAGTGTCGATTGAAGTCTTCTTGATAAAGTTTGGAATTGCAAACTGTTATCAGAAAATGAGAACAATATCGATATATCAATATAATCCAATAACTCAATAGAAAATGAAACAAATAAGATCAAACACAAAGAACACAATACCTTGCAAACCTTTTTATTTTGTGACTTCCATTGGTCGCCTATCTTGAATTGATCTCATGTGTGAATAGAGCCCTCAAAAAGTGCACTTCCTTGCTTTTTTCCAAGATGACAATGGAGAATGGTTGTTGATAGGTTTTGCAATGAAGAGGATCTTCATAATAAAATGATAATGGTGTGGCAATTGATCTCAAGCTATGGAATGATTTTGTGCCAAAGGCGCACTGTGATTCCTGCAAAGTAAGTTTATAAAAGCTTGGATACTTCAAATGGAGGAATAGGGGTTGTATTTATAGATTTGTGAGAAATAAGATCAACGGTGTAGAATGAATAAGAAGATCAATGGTTGAGGAAATTTGAGAGGATGTGCGCGAATAGGGAGAGGACAAGTGTCCTGCTCTATTTTGAGATATATATGGGAGTTAACAAAATAGATTAAAGAGTTAATTGAGATGACTGACCAGTTAACATAATAGATTAATCAGTTAAGTGAAATGACTAATTAGTTAACATATTTGATTGATGAGTTAACTAATTTGATTGGAGGATAAATAGGACATGTGGGTGAGGGGATATTGGCTAATTAAATATTAAAATATTTAATTACATGCACACATGGATTAATTGAATTATTTTTTGTATTAATTCAATTTTGGAGAAAAATAGATAATTTAAATAAATATTTGGATTTATTTAAATATAGAGAATGATTTGATATTTATGGAATTAGGACTTAGGAATTTAGAAGAACTTGGGATTAATTAAATAATTTAGAATTATTTAATTATGCGAGACATTAGAAGAATTGGGGGATTTAATTATTGGAGGGATGTGAAACATTTAAATAAATTAAGATATTTATTTAATTGATAGAGGAAAGAGAATTTATTTATATATATATGTATATACATGTATATACATATACATATGTATACATATGTACATGTACATATGTATATATATATGTACATGTATATACATATATATACATATGTACATATACATACATATGTATATGTATGTATATGTACATACATATACATATGTATGTATATACATGTACATACATATATATACATACATATGTATGTATATGTACATACATATACATATGTATGTATATACATGTACATACATATATATACATATGTACATGTACATATGTATATACATGTATATGTACATATACATACATGTATATACATATGTACATATACATATGTACATACATATACATGTATATACATGTACATATGTATATACATATGTACATGTATATACATATGTATATATATGTATATACATGTACATATATATATACATATGTACATGTACATATGTATATATATTTGTATATACATGTATATACATATGTATATACATGTATATACATATGTGGGCCCTATCCTCCCTATCCTCTATAGTGGGTGGGTGGGGCAGATCTATCTATATGTAATACAAATCTTTAGGGCAGATAGATCTGATCTATGATCTGTATTCTATGTGTAATACAAATCCCCCCACCCCCCCGGGCTCACACCCAGGGACAGAGACACCTAACACCCAGACACTCCTTCATTACAACGGGGTTCAGCTCCAATGGAGCCCTACTCTATAACCATTAGTGCCGGGGTGGGGGGGGCCCTACTATTAATAGGACCCGATTTCTCTATCTACTGCCATGGAGGGCCGGCGGAGATAAAACTATATATACATATGTATATACATGTATATACATATATGTACATATGTATATACATATATATACATGTATATACATATGTACATGTACATATGTATATATATACATGTATATATATATATGTATATAGATATATATACATGTATATATATATGTATGTATATGTATATATATACATGTATGTATGTATGTATAGACATTAATGGGAACGTATGTATATATATTAATATATATATTTGCATTTATATATATATATATATAAAATAGTTACGATATACGTAAATATTTGTAGTTGATAGAATATGCAAATATGAATGTGTGAATTCTATTATTAAATGATATTTTAAATTGACCTTATAAGAGAATATATACATGTGTGTGTGTGTTAAATATGTTAATGTTTCCTAAAGCGCTGACTTGATAAGCATAGTCTATAAGACTATAGTGCAGCATTCATACTATGGTTAGTGTGCTAGAAAATGTAGCACATGTATTATACTTGCTGGGGATTAAAGCACATAAAGTACGATGCTAAGTGAATTTGGGTAGCGATCCATAAGGCAATGTTAACTGATAACCAAATGTGTGGAAGCTTTGACCTATTCTTACAAACTGCCAGCAGGAAAATATGAGGGCGTGGTGTTTGAGTGGCGCCATGGTTGAGCGGTGTAAACCAATTAGGACTCTTGAATCTGAACTGTTTCCTTGCATTTCTGAATATGGTTCTTGTTGTCCATTGATGTGTCCTATGTGCAACGATTTCTGCTGCCACCTTGAATTTGTTTTAATGAGTCAAATTTCTGAGTGGGAGTTGTGGCGAATCTGGGAGCTTGTTTGTAGCCTTGGCATGCTCAGATTTCTATATAAATAGAGGAGCTCTTCCATTCATTTTACACACAATTTTCCATCAAATTTCTATATGTTGTTCTGCTATAATTTTCTGAGTTAGTGTTTTTAGTGCGCATTGTATTTTGGTCTTGAGTTTGTGAGGGATAACAGTAAGAAGTAAAGAGGGGGAATTGAGTTGATCTAGGAGGAGATATTCAGCCAGCTTGAGGAGACAAGAGCAAGGAATCCAGCTGATCTATTGGAGCTTAGCATTAACAAGCATGCTAATTTCTTCTCCATTATGCATTTTATGTTTGAAAGGATTATATGTCTTTGATGGATTGTTTGGAAATAAGCTCAGGTTGCTTTTTTGTATCAAATTGGGTATTTTCTTATATGTTCAATGAGAGGTATATATATGTAGTATGGGAAATATTATGTATTGAATGTATGAATAATCTCCATAGTAGAGATTAGTGTCTATATTGGAATTATGTACTATATTAAGTTAAGTATGAATACATTATTGCTACATTATGAAATGTTAAGTTATGAAAACCATGTATTACAATTGTATTATTTTGGTAGAAGTGTCATAGTAAACTTGGAATTATTAAGTGGGGTTAATCCTGAGATTAGTTGATCCATGGGTAAGGGATGATGTGATACCAAATCGATCTAAGAAGATGGGTGAACGTGTGACGTGCATTCTGAATTAGGGGTGATGAATATTTTGGCCAAAGTAGTGTAAGTAGCCACTGTTTACACTGTCAGTTCACTGTGATCCAGGTTTACATAATAGGTAGGGATAATCATACTTGTAGGTTTGAGCCACAGTATGACAATTCTAGTTATGTAGGACACAACATCATGCTCAGAATAGGCTAATCTTTGAGGTTACCATACCAATCCCTTCGTCGAAGGGTAGGGGCATTTACTAGTTTTGTAAATGTGCGGGGGACCATAGTTAGTCCGTGGTTGGCGAAAAAGTGCTTGAGTGATGCTTCTCCTCATGTAGTTGGCGGCTAGGATTTGATGAAGGACATCAGAACCATCTGTATCTCTACTTTCAATTTAGCTCTTTGAAGCTTGTTGTAACTATGTATCCATCTTATGGAATTTTGTAAAGGAGAAATATTCAACACTTGTAATGTTGAAAAGTGATTTGATTATGCAATGGTAAAGTTTGGAATATGTTTCAAATGTGCATCGTATCATTTTAAAAGAAGAAAATATTTTATTACTCATATTGTTGGTATGAAGAACTATTTACTTTTGGATTAAATTTAGTAAAAATTATTTGGTAGAACAATAGGCATATTACACTCTCACTTGCTGAGACCTTGCAAATCAGTCTTATGAGAGGTTTCTTAACTTGAAGGAATTGACTTCTCTTCATCAAGACTACATTTTTCTCTTGTTCCATGTCTAATTTTTTTGATTTGGTGGCACAAAAGGGTTGCAAATATTCTCATCTTCACCTAAAAAGCCTCCATTTGCTCTCCATACCACGAGTCCTCCTGTGAAAAGGGGGATGATGGGAGGGCAAAAGGGTTTATCTGATGAAGTAAGATGAACATGCTCATCGCTAAGCTGATTATAAGGCATTATGGACTGCTCTTGGTTAGGAATTGGTTGGGTTGAAGAAGCACTCCTAAAATTTGGAATTCTGATTGGCTTAGATTTTACAACCTTTTCCTCTTCCTAATTTTAGATTGGTATGAGAGGAATGGCCTTAACAAGGTTTGGCATTTTGAAATCAGGATGCTTGGTCCAAGAACGCTGCCATTGTAGAGGATTTTGAGGCTCTTTCATAGGTTCACTTTGGTTTGTAGGATAAGTTAAACTGAAACTAAGAATGCAAGGAGTTGGTTGGGTTTCATACCTTTGTATTTGAGTCATTAGTTACTTCATTTGTTCTTCTTTGGCCATAATTTGTCTAGCCAAAAAATCTTCCTCATACCTCACTTGTACCTTCCTCTCTTGCTGGTGCAAATAAGCTTGATATACAAGCTCTTCCTACTACCAACTATACTCGTGCTCATTTTTAATAGCGTTAAACTGCTTTTGAAGGTTTAGCATGATATCTCTAATATCTCTAATGCTTGTGTTATCATCATCTTGAAGCTGGCTAGGAGAATAAGCATGCTAGTTATGAGAAAAATAGTCTTCTTGGGACTGATTGTAGGCATAGCTAGGTTGCCAAGACGGCTGAGCATGGGTGTGTGGGAGGCAAACATGACAAGCATGCTGTATCCTACTGTTAGCGGGTTGTTTGGCATGAAACCAACATCATTTTCAACTTGATATGGCTGATATAAGGACTCACAAACTATGTTTTGATAAGGAGAGATTGAAGGAACACATCTCTCTTGATAACCTGACATGCTAGACCATGGAAACGAGCTAGAATTTCATGAAATATTCATTAAAAAAAGAACCAAGTCTAAGTTTTTAGAAAATAATTCATACCAACAGACCACCAGATGGTTTTGAAGACTTCCCATGAAGGAAAAGAGCATGAAAATCATCAAAATTGATCCTTGGTATTCTTTGAGCACTTGTACTGCTTGAACCAGTAGAGTTGCTAGGTGTGTGAAATATTGCCTCCAAAGGCGAGTATTGCTAATAGACACCAAATATCAACAATGAAAAGATAACTTATGGATCTTACTAGTCTAATCAGTCCCACCGAGCGTGCCAAAAACTGTTATCACTCCTGAGTGCACCATTTGGAGAAGGATATATCATTCTCCACTCAGTTGATAAGCATGGAAACATCCTAAGGGCTATGAGTTGCCTAAAGGTTAGGATGAGTCTCCGGAGATGTCTGGTTCCCTTGGATTTATCACCTAAAACTAATGTGCTACTATTGTTTTGTCAAGAAAAGAGATGAAAGAAGGACATAAACATAACCTATGTTTTATGGAGGTGATTCACCAAAGCTTGAGACTTAAATTGTTGTTGTTTGACACACAAAATCTCAATAAACTATTTGTTTTACACACAACCCACACTCATTTGATGTTTGTTGATTGTATTTAATGAGAAGGGTTGAGATTTTGCAGTTTTAGGAAGGAAATTTGTGTATTTTCACAACCAAGTCTATTTCGTATCATGACATAGCTCATAACTAACACAAAAACATACATTATCTTGGGAGAAATGCATCAAATATGACATTTGTTTAAGGATTTTCATTGAACATCACATAAACATACATCTATATTCACTCATAAACAATGAAACAAGAGTAGAGAAGGTAAAATACTTGAAATTTTATTGAAAATAGGTGTTCTTACAATAGAAAATGCCTCAAAAAGTTTCTTTGTTGATTGAAAAGGATGTTACAATGTGTTGTTCTACAACAATGATTTGAGTTTAAGTAAATTTTTTTAGCTTCTAGAGCTCAAAAACATGAAATAACTCCCTAAAAAAGACTGCCTAAGCCTTTCCTATACTCATACCAACATGGGGAGACAATAAGAGTGAAAATAGGATGAAAAATTATGACCAAAATTGGGTCAAACCTCCTTTAGGCGCCCAAGAAGTCTCTTGATCGGATATGGCTTCTTTCATGTCATGGTTGACCTCTTTCATCTCCTTAAATCATGCTCCAACTGCCTCAAAGCCCCTTGATGCTTGGGAAGTCTCCAAACTGCCCCTAGATACCCGAAAAGTGCTCCTAGTTGTCCATGATGTATTTATAACACACCAAACAACCCAGACTACCTCGTAAACTCCTCAACCTCCATCTTACAAAGCAATAAGACACATGACTAATGTTGTTTGATGTCACTAAAGTCTTGTGGGCATATGTAAGGAGTTATGCTATCTTTGGAGTCTTCAAACTGCCTAAAATTGCCTCTTAAAGGCTTAGAAACATCCCTGACTTCATTTATGACCCCTGTAGGGTCTTCTTCAATGTTAAAACTACCTCCTTGTGCCCTCAAACTGAGTTTGTAGCTTCTGAAAGGTTATTAGGAACTCCATTTTCATCACTACCCTCTGGTTGAAATACACAGTGTGTATTTCAACCTGTTGCATTTTTAATGGTTTCTTAAGTCCTGATCTTCTTTGTATTGGTTTTGGCTCCATAAGCCAACCCTTGAGCCATTTTACACCTACCAATG
Source organism: Cunninghamia lanceolata (assembly GCA_027924645.1). Lineage (NCBI taxonomy): Eukaryota > Viridiplantae > Streptophyta > Pinopsida > Cupressales > Cupressaceae > Cunninghamia > Cunninghamia lanceolata. The sequence continues at coordinate 3,954,507 of BSBN01000760.1, forward strand.
TCATGACAAACTTTTCATGCTTGCTTGTCAATGTATTATTTTTAATCTATCAATGCCTTGTGGGATCCTTGAAAGGCATATTTGTCAATCCCCTTGCTTTCTTGTTGTAGAATGAGGCTGTGACAGTCATGTCACTATATTTTGTTGGTATTTTCTACATGTTTCCGTAGGATTCACCACTACCTTATTAAAGCTTGATTACCACAGAGATCTTACAACACTTTATACTTCTTACCAACATTGTTTCCTCTTGGTTGTGATATGCTTTCTCTTCATATGACTGTCAACATACTTTTGTGACATGACTGTATTTTCTCAGTCTCTCTATCTTTGACTGTTTACCCTCTATGTTATTACAATCATCTACTTGACTGTTATGACTATTCCTGTACTTCTTCCAACAGTCATCTGATAGAAAGTTCCTTACTACTTTGCACTTGACTGTTCTTTCACTTTTAGATGATAGTCATTCTAATATGTTGTTCCTTGAGGTCTGATTGTTATTATTCTTGGACTAGTGTCTATAAATCTTAAGGTCTTTGAATGGGGTTTAAGACCTACTTTTCATGTTTATGAGCAAACTTTCATCCATCCATCTTCCTTGGTTTGCATACACTACCCTCTTTAATAGAGGTTCTTTGAACATATCTTGAATGAAGATAATCTTTATGTCTCTATTCCTGGACACTCGACAATCATCTGACTGACCCTATTAGAGTTATGGGAAACTTAGGATAAATACATAAGTGCTTCTCATGACTCTTCCTCCATCACATGCCCCTAAAACCTAATGATATATTGATGACATATACAAGTTTACCCTCATGAGCAATAGGACCATTCAACCTTAAATAAAGTCTTAAAATAATTTCTTAGGAATTTTAAGACTATTCCTAAACCATATGCATTGTGACAGTCTGCTTAAAGGTTTGATCACTGGATCTATGGGTTAAGAAAGCTAAGACATACCTCATTGTGCAAGTGTAGTGCTTGTAGAGTGCATGTAGGCCTCTTCATCATTTTCACAAATTTATCAAAAATATAATGTACCCTTATTAGGCCTAGGGTTTCCTGTATGACTGGTAAAACTCTCTACTATCACTGTCATATTGTGTGACTATTCACTCTATCATTTCTAACACTGCATCCTTTGAAGACTATCCCCAAACACTACATATACATCATCCTCAATATTGTATTATCTTCCTGTCACTGTCATCATGCTATGTTCTCTCACCATTACAACCTATCAAGCTTCTCACAAATATCTGCATATACATGTCTAATTTGCTCTGTACCTTCTTCATAGCTTTGTCATACCCCTTCTTTGTTCATTGAGATATCCCTTATTCTTGTCAGGTACATACTCAAGCTTTATCAATTAAGTTGGCCTTCTTTAGTAGCTATCCAATACATATATCTCTATCTCAAACCATCTGCAAAGCTCCTTAACAAGTCTTTTTGAAACATTCAAGGCACCTCCATGCTCACTATTCTGACAGTGTTTCCTGATTGTTACCAGAGCTCTCCACACTGTTCTCATCACTGCAGACACTTCCTTCTTTCCATTAAGCATACCCAAGGCCACTGTCTTCAATGTTTAGATCTTCTCTTAATTGTGCAGGTTGTATTAACATTTAAAATGCTTCGTTTGATCTTGGCAGAGGTTGAAGACTCTAACAAACCTATACTAACTGTGTAGACCTTAGTGAATAGGCATACCCATTGTTTGAACCAGAAAAAACCATTTTGAATAGGACTATGTCCTTATCTTTAGTCTTACCAGTGATTTAGTCTTTTCACTGCCTCTTTCTTACTTTGACAATGTCTACCTTTTCTAACTGCATACATATTTAAGATTGGGACTGTGATTGTCTTGTATGTTGACCTTGATAGTGGCTCATTTGTATGCAAAGATTTGGGTCATACAAGTGGCATGGTGGTTTGGGAAACTTGTCTAAAAATAGGCAGTCATATTTGTGAGAAAGTTTGTATCCTGCCATATGAATCACAACTTCATGTTCATGGTCTCACTGTCTCTTTCTTATAAAACCCTCTATCTCTAAGGCTTGACAACTCAGTTACTGTCCAACACTTCTAAAACCTTCTCATAACTCTATCATCACTATGTATTCTCATGAAGCTTCATTGTCCCTACTCATACTTCTATTGATCTTCATGAGAAGCTTTGTACTAAGACCTCAAATATCAAACATGTCTTTAGACCTCTACCCCTCTTTGAAGATTTCTCTATACCTTGGAAGAGCTTTCTCTCATTGTGTATACTAATGTCTCTACTCAGTTTCAGTAGGCACCAAATAGTTTGAACCCTTGACCTATTCTAGGATACAAACTAATCAGATGAACTCTCCTAAATGAGCAGATACAACATATTGCCATAGTTGCTCATAGTGCATGAAATGACTGATCTCTTTCATCTTTTGAATGTTCCTTGTAGAATAAGGAGGACCTCTGCATGTTGTTCCATCAGACTTTCAACTACCACGTTTATCAACTATCTTCAATCCTTTGCAAACTTGGTATACACTGGGTCTAAGAATATTTGCAAAACTAGTTAGGGGAACCCTAAAAGAAACATAAACCATGAAGAAGAAGGCTCCATCATAATGAAAACCCTAACCCGAAGATGAAACCCAACCCCTAAATCAACATAAACTGTGTTTAAACCATAGATGAACATTTTTTAGGTTCAAAACTCTTACCTCCACAACATGCATGTAGAGATTTGAGGAAAATAAGGTTTAGAATGCGGGGAAACCTAATTTTCTTTGACCATGCAACGTGAAAACTTCAACTTGAACGTGGAAAAGCATTGATTTACCTTTAAAATTGTATTTTGTATGCAAATAAACGTGGAAAGGTTCTTTCTTGGACAAGGATAAGTATCCTTTTGACAAGTTTGGAGTTAACAAACAAGGCTAAAGCTTCCTAAGAACCCTTTGATGTAATAGAGCACATTTTAAAAGACTTAGACCTTGCCAACTCTCATAAAAACTCAAAACACTAAAAGGCAAATTATGGCAGTTTACCCTTGCAAAAGAATTGACCTGACATGACCTTTTGTCAAACAAAAGACAACAAGCTTGAATGAAGAGAGACCCTAACATTACCTATTTAACACTACAGGGACAAATTGGTAACGATACATGCATAATTGAGTAAATTAGAGGTTATAGACCATCAAGCAAAACAACTTCAAGATGTCACATCTATGAGGGAATAAAAAATAATGGTGTCAGAAGGTGATATAGGTCAATAGAAGGGTGCAAATTTTTTTGAAGCACAACAATAGGCAATTACATCATACAAAGAACCAATGAAAGTGAAATGTGAATTTCCAAGATTGAAATGGGTTCTAAGTATCTACATAAAGACTCTTTCCTGTGTAGTATAAGTAAGGAAACTGACATTGTTTGAGGACAAGCAATCCTTAAGCGTGGAGGACTTGTAATGTCCCTTTTTTGCCGATTTTAATATTTTTCATAACTCTGGTGGTTGTGTGAAAAATAATTATTAAATGGTTAAATATTTAAGTTTGTCAAAAAATGAAGAATCAAAAGACAACTTATATTTAATTATTTAAAGAGGGAGTTATAAGTTGTTTAAATAAAGTGCCACTAGGAGCATGGTAAAAATATGACACTTTGTTATATTTTATAACTTTGCAGAAAATAAAGGGATAAAAAAAAAATAATATTATTTTATTTTCTCTGGAAGGTTATAAAAGGAGCTTTTGAGGAGTGAAGGTTCATTCTAAACATTTTATCAAACCCTTGTTTATTGGGAGATTGAACTTGGTCCATTCTCCAGTCAAAGGATGAAAACCCTTTTGGAAATTAGTTTCGTGGACGAAAACACACCTAGTTGATCGAGTGATTTCAACCAGAAATCACCATTGAGCTAAACGATTTGTGCCCGATGTTGTTTGTGTGATGTTTCATTTTCTAGGTATTTGGCTTTCAATTATGGTTTTCAGTATTTTGGAGATGCAATATTTGTGCTGAAGAGTAAGATCATTTCCAATTTTGTGTTTGGGTTTATACGGTAATGGAAGATTTCAATTTTGAGGAGGATTTTGCTAAGTATGATTGAAGACCTTGGAAATTTTTGCATGGCAATCTATTTTCATTTTTTGAAGTGAAAGATATTATTTTATTTGTGTAAGACCCATCTAAAATGCAACCATACCATAGTCTATGCAAAAGCTAGTTGTATCCAAATCTGCCATACAATATTCAAAATAAGGAGAGGAAGTAATTTGAACTTAATGTATGGATAAAGAGGAAATTGTGAGGTTTTTGGGAAATAGAAGAAGCGCTTGGTTTATATTACCTTAAATAAGCTTTAAAAAACATCATGTAAATTTATAAATGCTACTATGGAGTATGCGTGTGTAGAGCAGTGTTTGTCATTTTTGTCATTGATGTCAAATGGTGAGTGTGTTTGTTCATGCCTTGCTCATGATTCTTCAAGTTGTTTAGAGTTCACAAGAGTTGATTCTTTGAAGGAGGGTTTGTATTGCTTCCATTATTACCTCATAATATCACTTTTTTTTTGTTACAATGTCTTCAATGTATAGATTGTCATGCAAGATAAGTTGCAATGATCAGAGGCTATGCTTTGGGTCTTCAATTCATCTTGGTTGTCTTCTTGATTGTCTTCAGTTGGTCTTCCCATGTGTTCTTCTTGATGTGCTCTTCATGATGCTTCAATTAGGAGTTCAAGTCGTTGTCAGGAGATAGTTTGATTAAAGTCAAAGTTGCATAATCTTGTAGTAGTAGTATGATGTTGCAGTGGTAATATGGTGTTGGAGATTTTATGTTCAAGTCAAAAGATTCTTTAGGGTTGAGTGATGTCAAATTGCAATCATTGATAAGAGAGTTGACGATATACAATGATATGCAATGTTTCATGCAAGTCATACATTGCTTCAATTAGGGTTTTTATGGTGGTGTCTTGTTGCAACTTCAACATTCAAATGTTCGCAGGGTTATTCACAGGTTGCTTCAAAGGTTATGACATGACTTGATGAGTTCAATTGATGGGATATTGGTTTTAATGTTGATCTTCAGGATGTTCAGGATGCTTTCATCTTCCAATGTCTTATTGGTGTTGTTTGATTGGTAAACTTATTTCATATCATGGTGTTGCCTTGGTTTGGTTTGAGCATATGCTTTCATTTGTGGCTCAGTTGATGACAAGTTTAAGAAACTTTATAAAGGTGGAAAGTTAAGATTGTTTGAAGGTTGTGTGAGAGCATTGGTGGTTTCTCTAATAGACAAGTTACAGAGGTACATCAATTCAAATATTAAAAACTTTATGATATCAAAGGAATCACTCTCTTCCTAATTTAACCTTTGTTCCTCTTCAGAAGCAGATGCGTAAATCTAGTGCTTTTGAGTTAGGGTTTAAAAGACGTAAACCCTAAAGGAGACCTTAAGTGGCATTAGGAGTTAACCGTATGCTTTTTTTGTTTTAATTTGAAGTTGACTCGTGATAGCGGGTATGTCACTTAAAATTTACCTTTTGGAAGGCCTTTTAGTCATCCAATTGACTGGCCCCATTCTTTTGGTAACCGGCTTGATAGGTTAAATGAGCGCCATGTATACATCAAGGGCTATTATTTAAAGTAATAAGGAGTGCGAAAATGGATCGGGCGATGGAGGTTTAAAAGGATTTCAAATGACAACGAACACTTGATAACCATAAAATTGACGTGCAGATTGCAAAAGACAGTTCAACTTCTTGTAATTGAATAGTCACTGAACTTGAAAGGGCTAGAGAAATTTGTTTATCGCTGCGAGTAATGTGTTGTGTGGTAAGGCTTGGTTTATAGAGTTTTACATACGCATACCTAACATGATATATATGCATTTTGTGAAGATAAAAGGGTGTGTAGAATAATTAAAGAACTTGAATCATGAAGATTTATGAGGAGGGTATGAAAGTCAGTAAGATCATGATATGATGAGAGGTTTTTGAAGAACACGAGTCACAGATATATAGATGCAAAGTATGGTCTTATGAAATATATGCAAAGTCTGATAGCCTTTTAATTCAATAAGTTATATAGGCAGAATGTTCTTGTCACATGATCAGGTCAGGTTATAATGAGAAGGCTTTGGTTGTAGAAGGCAGTAAGGGAACTTGTATTAGGTACTCCTTGTGTTTGATGATAGTTTAAAGTACTTTATCTATTTGCCTGTGATAAGAAAGTGATGTAAGAGTGTTCCCAAGATTCAGAATCTTTCCATGATATCATTGTGATTAAAAGCCCTTGAAATACCATTATAATATTCCTGTAAAGGAGAAATAAGGAGTGATTTGTATTTGAGTTATAGAAGTCATCTATAACCAGTGGTCTTCAATGTAAACAAAGTGGTATTGTGTTGTCTTCTTGTATTCAGATCGGAGATTGATTTTGCCAGTGAGACATTTCTTGGTCAGTGAGATTTGTTTCTTGCCAGTGAGGCTTGGTTGGTTAGTGAGACATGTTTCTAGCCAGTGAGGCTTGCTTGGTCAGTGAGACTTTTTGTGTAGACAATAAGGCATGTTTTTAATTAAGCCAGTGAGGTATTTTCAGAGTGGTTTTTCATCCCTATGAGGGTTTTCCACTCATCAAATTAGGTGTTATGTTTCTTTTTTGTCTCCATGTTTTCATGTGTCCTAATGCTCTTATGATTGATTAAAGGTCTTGTTCATTTTACTATCCATTATGATTGTTTGAATCCTTGATGTCTTTCTCATGATTAAAAGGTGCAAAAAGTTGTTAAGTTTTCTAGACCACTGATTCACCCCCCCTCTCAGTGGTCATGTACTCCAAAAGCGTGGGCCCCTCAACATCAAGCCTTAGCAAATTGGAACTAAATTTATATTTGAAAAGAGGTTGAATTAATATTATAAGAGGAGGGCATCACATTTGAAGGAATTAAGAGGTTAGCAACAAGCAAAGCTAAGGACCTAGATGGTTTACAAGCAGAACACCTGAAATAAGGATTAGAAGCTTTAGCACCACACATCATGGTTTCCCTACAAACTAGACAACAAGTGTGGTCATTCCTCTTCACAAGAGTGGGGATGTCAACAACCTGTCAAACTACCACACTATTACGATCAACCCTCTCTTTGGAAAACTCTTTGGAAGCATGATGGAACAAATAATTAGCACTTGGGCAAAAAAGGAGGGCAAGAGGGTGAAAGGGCAAGCATATTATCTAAGCACTCCATGATTGATCACAGTGTCACCCTTAGACATATGATTGAAAAATCTGGGACAAGCAGGCAGGGGAAGTCTTGTGTTTTTTCGTTGACTTCAAAAAGGCTTTCGACACAGTACTTAGAAGCAGGCTTTTGAGTAGAATGGAAGAGTTGGGAATACCAGAAGAGTATAGGGCAGTGGTCCACAGACTTTATGGTCATGTGCGAGCCAAGATCAGAACAAAGGATGTTTTTTCAAAATGTTTTGGAAGCGACATCGGGGTCAAGCAGGGGTGTCCGTTGTCCCCAACTCTTTTCGGGCTATACATAGACAAGTTAGAGGAGTGGTTAGACAAGAGGGGTGGTGGGTGCATCTATTTAGCCAATTATGTGGTGAAGTTACTACTATATGCCGATGACCTTACATTGATGGCAAAAATGACACATGGTTTGCAAGAACACGTAAGAGCTCTTGAGTTATTTTGCCAGGAGGTGGCAATGCAAGTGAACATAACTAAAACCAAGATCATGGTCTTCACTTTGAGAAAAAGCAAGAAGCAAATAAATTTTGAGTTCGAAGGTGGTTCCCTCGAGGTGGTAGATGAATACAAGTACTTGGGCCTTGATTTCCACAATAATCTCATCTGGGAGACCTGTAGAACAAAGAGAATACAAGGAGATTGGAAAGCGTTATTCATGCTACAAAACAAATGTAAATTAGTGGAGTTATGGGACTGGAAAACAAAGAAGAGTCTTTTCGGGCTGTTGGTTATACCAGTGGTGTTATATGGGTGTGAAGTTTGGGGCAGCAGTACATTGACAACAAAATGGAGACAAATAGAAAGATTACAGAGGCACCTAATCACAAGTAGTTTTAAAATCAAAAGCACAGTTCCTTATGAGATTATCTTAGCTGAAGCTGGAGCTTTTCTGATTGAGGTGATGGCAATAATCCATCTCTTAGGTTTTTTGAAGAGAGTCGACAACTTGGAGGAACATCGTTGGCCCAAGATTGTAGCAGAGGAAAAATTAAAAAGAAGGAAAAACACATGGATGAAGCAAAATGTAAAGTGGGTGAATAAGTGGGGCATTAGCATGCATGAATGTCCAAACACAAACATGTAAATTAAAAAGTATGTTAGAGAGAAAGCCAAGGCGGCCATGTGGGATAGACAACTCGGGTGAAAAAGAGAGCATTATGTCAAATTTTTTAACCCCACATGTGACTACGAGCCAAAATACTACATAGGTATGGATATCAAGTGGAAAGCTAAAATGTTAATGGCCCAACTTAGAACTAGCTCACACCATCTTAGATGTGAAATAGGAAGGTGGGTGACACCCAAAGAAGAATGGGAGGATAAGATTTGTTGTCTATGTACATCGGGTTTAGTGGAAACATAATGACATTACATAATGGAATGTAAGGCATATGAGGACACCCAGATCAACTACACTGATGTGCTATAGGTGGGGTCTTTAACAACCTTGTTTGAAGAGGAGAAGGTGGTTAAAGCAGTAGATTTCTTGTGTAGGATTCGTAACAAAAGAAAGGGGGTCAATAGCGAAATGGAGGGCAACCAAATGTAGCTTGGGGGTTGCATGTGGGTCCTTTGTTTCCTTGTTTGTTGCAGCTTGTTTTACCTCTAGGTCCCATAGACCGTGGTTTCGTGGACGTTATTAAAAGCAATCATTCATTCATTCATGGAGATTTTAGAGAAACCAATTCCTCTTATTATAATTCTTGATGTTGGTCACCATTTTTATGGAAAACAAAATGAGATGATTCCTTTATTTTATGTGTGCTAAAGTCTAAACTAAGTGGAAAGGAAATTTGTTTGTTATTGCCAACTTTTTGAAGATTTGCCTATGTTGGGATGTGATACTTCCAACTCAACGCTTGCTTCATATTAAGTCTATGAAATAAGGAAGGTGTTAGATATGAAAAGGGAGTTGATGCATTTTGCACTCTTGTTATTAGTTGCCAACATATGTAAGTTTCTTTGATTTGGTAGTATGCAGTTTGAGGAGTAATAAGGAAGGAAAGAACTCATTTTTAGGAGTATTAATATTTAGAAAATACAAAAATTACTCTTGTTTATCAAGGCATAAAGGAATTATGACAACAGTTCCAACACTCACAAGCATCCAGAACTATTTCATCTACATGGCAATTATATGTTAGCGGTTTTATAGTCAGTTCATACCAGCACTCATCCATTTTAGTTTAAGGTTAGAGAATTGTATTACTCATTGTCCAATTAATTGTATGTAATTTCCAGATTTCATAAGAATTAGTTTATATAAGATATTTGTAATAATTGTTTCATATCAACATTTCAATATTATTCCTTGAGATCTAAATAGCCAATTATTTGTGAAAATCAAATGCATGCCAACAATTTGTTAGAATGTTTATGAATTACTTCATGAATGCAAACTGTTTGATAAATTGCCTGTGAGCTAAAAACTAAAAAAATTGCAAGTTTGTTGAGAAATCTTGATAGGGACACTACATAATATGGTAAGGGTTAATCAATCTTAGATCATAAAAATTAGAAAAACAAAGGTATATTAGATTTGAAAACAAGTATACAATGTAAACCTTAAGGTCAATACAAGGGTGGGTGGGGTGACTGGAAGATATGATAAGTAAATAAGCACCAAAGCTAAAGCATGGATGTGTTAATGAAACATAAGGAGAAAAGATGAGTCATGTTTGAATGATAAGATGTGAAATAAAAAAAATACAAATTTGAAAACCTTAATGGTGAAGAGAAACCTTAGGAGGAAATTAGGTCGTGTTAGATTGAAGGGGTTCACTAAAAATGTAAAAGAAAATAAGCTTCCCTTAAGCTTAATCTAGGCCAATCCAATAAGATGCATACACATAAGCATAAATACACCCAAATTAATTAAATGATAGTTGTGGGTACATGTAATTCTAAATTAAATGCTATTTTAAGAAAGTAAGTGCCAAGTGGATATGGGTACTTAGTTTGATGATTGAAGAATGAATGCCATTGGTGAAAATTTTGAGATTTGAATTCTAAAGTTAGTATGGAAATTGTACCTCTTTGTCTATGTAATTCCTTAGATTCCATTCAAGACTTATGCTTTGTCTAGGGTCAAGTTTGTGCCTCTAGGTCTTTTTTGCATTCATAAATTTAATCTCCTTGGTTCTGTGCTTTTCCTCTCTAGTTCACTGATTTTGCCTCTATTACTCTACTTTGAAGACTTGTGGTATTTAGAAATACCTTTAAAGGATTGTTGGTATGCCATTCAGGGACATGTTCTCCTAGGTCAATCCTTAAAAAGCTTGTGTTATGGATAAAAGAAACAATCTTCAGCCATGCAAATGCTCCTAAGATGAATATGTAGATTTAGATTCATTTTAGTGCACCAATTCCAAATGATCTTCTTTTAATTGTCCCTTAGGCTGAGAGAGGATGTTCAAATGTGAGAGGATGTGAAATGAATGCTTTTAACTACTAAGACATAGCAACAATTTGTGAAAACGTGTGCTTAGTCGGCTCACAACAATTAATGGAATGGGTGACAATTGACCAAATTTGAATTTAAAGTTTGAAAATTCAAGGGTTGAATTTGTGGTCATAGGATTGACCCCGCGCTTGTGGAAATGACCTAGGATGGCAGAACAACAAAGTTTATGTACATAATGAATTCATGATTATGGTAGGTGCATTAAATATGGTCTTATGGAAAGAGGTAGAGAAATAGATATGATGCAAATGAATGTATAAAAATTATTTGTATGGGAGTAAGTGAAGGCTAAGAAAATAAGCCCAACTTATCACAAAATTATGTCCCTTAGGGCATGTCCCCATGCTACTGCTTAGCTTATTTTGGCTAGCAGCCATTGCTCAATTTTTTTAAGGAGCCATGAAATTTTATTTTTCTGCTTAAAATAAACAATTATCTTAATTTGTAATTTTTTATTATATAAAAAGCAAAAAATAAATTATTTTAATTATGTTAATTTAGAAGATTTTTTTTTTTAAAAAGGGAAGGAAATATATGGAGCCACATGGCATATTTTTCATTATGCAGTGCTTATTTCAACCCCGCCTTTTTTTCCATAGCTTATTTGCAATTCCTAAACATAGCCGCTCCACAAAAATAGGGAAAGATTCTATATTATCCTTTTCCCACAATTATAAATTTCCATGGGGCCACTCCAACTACTTAAAACTGTTTAAATTTAAACAGAAAATTAACTTAAACAACGTCATGGGGACATAAGATTATGGATACATAATTATATTGAAGCATTCTCCCAAAATAAACCCAAAAAAACTAAAAAAAACTTAATAAATGCATAGGTATCCCCAATACTTCTTTCACGCCACCTACATGTCCTCGAACCCATGCAAATATTTAAGAAACAATAGTTATTTAAATTGTTTTTTTTTTTTTTTTAAACTCCTAATCGTTTTCTCTCTCTTTCAAATAATTTATGTTTTCAATTTCCCTCGTCGTCATCTGAGCTCTGCGCTCCCGTGGTGGGCCAACTAAGCTCTTTCTTCTGCCAGACGCTTCTCGAGGCTCGATCGCGTGACCTTGTCAAAATAAAAAACCCTGAAGTAAGCTTTAACAACAATGGGAACAGATCTCAGGGTAAGGAAATATTCTCTAGTTTTAGAGTAATATTTGTTGCAAAATTTGAAATAGAAGTGTTCTACTGTTCTTTTTCCCTCAATTAAATGAATGCTTCCCCTGACTTATTTTACTGTTTTTTTTTTTCCTCCTTCCGAAGTCTTCAATGGAGCTCGGATACGGCCTAGGGTAAGTACAGAGCTACCTTTTGCCTAAATTTCATCTTTTTTGAAGTACATTGCATTTTCAGCGACTCGAACTTGCGCTCTGTACGCGCTTTGTCAAAAACAAACAAATTTAATATGAATTGTATTTGTTTTTGACTTTCTTACGGATGCGTACATATTTTATGCTTAAAAAGTTATCTTTTCGTTGCTTTTTTTCCTTCAGAGAATATACATTTGCAGATGTGAATAATTTGGAGCATTGTGTAAAGTACCTGAACCAGACCTTGGTTGTTTATGGCTTTCCGGCGTCTCTTGACTTGTCAACTAATGACCCCGTAAGCAACTTCTCTTTTCACCTAATTTCTTTTTGTTAAACTTGCCTTTTCCAGTTTTCTTTTAAAGACATTCAATGCACCTGTGTTTTCAAGCGTGTGTGATTGTGATTTATTTTCTAACATTTCCTTCTTGAAATAGAAAAAGCATCTGGCAAATGTTGATCTAAGTCCTAGTTACCAGATTGGTGAAACAAATGTCAGTTTTGTCAAATTTTTTTCCCATTAGAAAGGCGCTGTAGTATTAAGTTTTGAATTGTCGAACAATTCTGATGTAATTGAACTTTTGAGGTCTGTGCAAAAGATATAAACTAGAATAATCAGAAAAATTGTCGTAAATTTCAAAACAAAATGCCACTCTGTAGGTCATGACCTATGCTCTGATACTCAGCTTGAGAGAATAAATCATTTTTTTCCTCTTAAATGGTCCATCTCCTGCTAAATATTTTCTTCTTCTTCTTTACCCTCTCCCCTCCCCTTCACTCCTCTGCCACCCTCTCTCCCTTCTCCTCCTCCTCTTCTCCTTGAGAATTGCCGTCTTTGAGATAAAATCCACTTAAGAATTTACAGCAGGAGTCTTAGATAGAAGACATCAGTCCATGTATTGTTCATAACTTAAGGTTGCATACCCCATTATATATGCGGGTTCATTTTCATGGCAGAGTAGTGTTACAAGGTTGTTTGCAATGCAATATTACTAGGGATCACCATTAATCGAACCTGCCTGTAAATAGTTAGACCTAGTTCACTTAATTAAAAGTATGATTTGATGCTGTGTATTGCCTTTTTCTGTATATGTTTCTTTCTTTGAGTTGTTTATGGTATATGAACGTTGCACGTCTGCAATCTTATTCTTGTAAGGGTTAATTTAAGGTTTGTGTTTAACAGGTTTCAGTTGCCCACACGTGCAACTGCATTTATGCTCTTTTACAGCAGAGGAAACGTGACATTGAGTTTCGAGAATCATCTAATGAACAAAGACAAAGGTAAAATCCATAAGGTTGCTTTTTTTCTAGGAGAGATTGATATTGCTTTACTTAAATTTGTTTGACTTCTGATAACATACGCTGACAGTGTGAACTCATTGAAGGTCAAAACCATGTTAATATCATTTAACATAAGCTAATAAGTTAATAACTCTCTAATATTTCTAATCATCTAGATTCACTAAGTTTTGTTTAGTGATAAGGTTTTTTCATGCTAAATGGTAGAGCTTTTACCATTGGAATTTGCCAAAATCAATGTTGAACTAGTGAAATATGCTGTTGTCAACGTGGAAAAAATCGCAACAGTTTTTTATTTTACAATAAAGTGGGAAAAGTATGGTGGCAAACTCTTTGAGATATATTGTCCTTGCACATAAATAGCATTTGCAATCAATCAACATCACAACTCGCCTAAAGAATTAAGAAGGAAAATTTAATTTAATCTAAGACTTTCAAGTGTGTCAAGGCATTTGTCTAATTACGACACAATAGATCTATAGTTACACACACACACACACACATATAATATATATATACATATACACACAAACATACACACACTGATAATGTATGACCTATCATAGCCTACTCGTTACCACAAACAAACATAAGTTGGCCTTCACACCCAAAATAAGTTGTATTTACTGACATCACCCCATAAAATTTATTGGCAAGCTAAGCCCATGACTCACAATTACGAATAAAAATTATCACATCAGAACTCCATAATATTTTGTTTGGGGACACATGCTCTTTCAAAAGACAATCTTCATTAATCTTCATCTTCGTCAGTCTGCATTGCAGTTCCTTAAACATAATATTTTGATCTACATGGCCTCACTATAATCATTGCCATCTTCTTTACAATCTTCAAGTTCTTCAAGGGGTATATCTTATATTTGGTGAAACTAATCTGCACCTGATTCCTGTTAGCTGTGTTCACTGATGCAATGACTTCTTCTATTTATGGAGCTCACTTCTTAGCAACATGTTGTATCAACATTTGTACTGCCTTCTTGAGGAATGCAATGATCATCTTAACCACTGGAATTTCTTCTTTTAAACAAAACTTTTAATGATTCATGTCATGATTTTAGACTTAAAACTGACATTAATTCAATGAATGATTTGTTCTTCTAGAAAGCAAACACGTGTTCTTGTGCCAATAATTATCCAATATGACTTTTTTTTCTACAATGTTCACAAGGATTTTTGTATTTTACTCCACAAGGTGATGTATTGTTGTAGGTATTCCTTGCTTTCAAGGTCTGAATTTCACCATGTAACTTGGCAAATGTTCCTTGTTTGTCGTCATCCTATTGTTGAATTTCATCTTTCAAGTATTTCTCTTGAATAATAAGTGCTCAATTGGTTTTCCTCATAGCTTCAACTCCTTCCTTCTAACTAGAAATTATGTTAGTGTGCCACTTCACATTTCCTGCCTGTCTTCTACTCATCATCAACTGTGTTCAGTACTATTTTGCACAATATACATCAGGCTTCTTGTTATTAATCCTGTACACATGTTTTACTATTCCGTGAAAGCATTTTTACAAGCATAGTTGATGCCACAACCTAACGCCGGTCCAGATAGAATTCAAATTTGTAGCCACTTCCAGAATTTTGGTTTATAGAAAGCAAAATCTTTTGAAGTTTAGGGACATAAAGTACATCACTCTTTTCCATCATGTATTGTAATATACAGGACTTACACCTTTGATGACAATAGAGATGTTATTGCGAAACCTTATTTTCCTCATTTTCAGCGAGTCTAAAAAAACAGCCTATTTTGAGTCATATGCTGCCATGCACCAAAATCTAAGTACTATACATCTGAAGCTGAATCATAATCTGAAATAGCGATTCATGCATTACCTTTGGGCTTATTGTCTTTCCTTAGCAATTGCTCCTTGATGTAGTGCATATAGATCTCAATGTGTTTGGTTCTTGATGATGAACCGGGTTCTTTGAGCTTTGAATGGCACTCTGGTTGTCACAAAAGATGACCAATGGCCTCAGAAAAGGAATGCCAAACTCAGTAAGGATATTTTGAAGCCAAAGGGCCTCGGTGGGGGCATTAGAAACCCCTTGATACTCATGCTTTCTTGAAGGAAGAGGAATAGAATGTTACTTCTTGCTTTGCCAACAAATGGGGATAGAACGAAAGTGAAAGTTGTATCAAAATGTGAACTTACGAGCATTAAGATCGATAGTCCAATTAGAATCTGTATATTTGACCAAGTTTGACCATGTACTTGTTGCATAGTGAATCGCATATTTGTGGGTGTCATATATAGTGCAAGATGAGTTTGGGTAGTTTTACGGTAAAACTCATGTGGTTCCTGCATAAAGTGTGAAACCATGCCAACCACTTATAAGAAGTTTGGGCGAATGCGAGTTAGATAGATGAGGCCACCAACAAACTAACGATACAGTGTGGCATCAACAAGTGGAGTGGAACACTTAGCCTCAAGCTTGATTCTTGAGTCCTTGACAGAAAGGGAGTTGGGGTAGGCTTACAATCAGCCATGTGAAACCAAGCTAGAAGATCAAGAGCATACTTGGGCTGAGCAAGACTAACCCCAGAAGAAGATTGAGTGATCTTGATTCCGAGAAAGTAGTGCAATAACCCCAAGTCTATCATGGCAAACCTGTCGTTCAAAGTATATTTGACTTTGCCAATGATGGATGATGAGCTCCTTGTAATGATCAAGTCATCAACATAGAGAACTAAAAACAAGCGAATGGAGGAGGAAAGTCCTCGGCCTCTAAATGTGAACCTTGTGGAGGTGGAGGTGAACCCTCATGATTAAGCTTGTGAGTTCAAGGCATAGGAGAATCCTCTAAGTCATTGTCATCTGAGTCCATTATGGAGGAAGGAGGAGTTTGAGAGGACAAGCTGGGAGAGGGTTCCTTAAAGTGAGCACTACTCTCAATGAAAGGCTCATGTGTCCTAGGATTCAGGAGTTGATACCCCTTGACACTATTAGGATATCTAACAAAGATGTAAGGCGCGCTTTGAGGTTCCAAAGCCTTGCATTTCTTTGAAGGAACGTGAGCCCATGTAGGGGAGCCAAAAACTCAGAAATGGCGCACAACTGATTTCTTGCCAAACCAAGCTTCAAAAGGATTGATACCTTACAAGGCCTTATGGGCAACTCAGTTCTGAATATGTACAACACAGTTAATGGCTTTGGCCCAAAACTCTAGAGCTAGAGAATGAGTGTGAATCATGTAGCTAGTCATCTCCTTCAAGGACCTGTTCTTCCGTTTTGGAACACCATTTTGTTGTGGTGTAGATGCATATTGAAGATCAATCTCATTAGGCATGTAAAATTGCCCAAATCTATGGTTCACACATTTTTGGCCATTATCCATGCATAGAATCTTAGTATACTTCCCAAATTGTTTCTTAGCAAGAGCCCCTAAGTCCTAAAATTTGTCTAGGACTTCACCCTTTTGTCTAAGGAAGTAAACCCATGTGTTTTTGGAATAGTCATCGATGAATGTGAGTACATAGTGAGCATTGTTGAAAGACAAGGAAGGGAAGGGTCCTCCTAGATCACTGTGAACTAATTTGAGGACTTGTGAAGCCCTCCAAGACTTCCCTTTGTCGAATTTCTTCTTTGAATGTTTGCCCATGGCACAACCTGAACACACACCATCTGAAAAGTAGATATGAGGAAGACCTTGTAAGCATATTTGATGAGTTGAGATGCTGAAGATAGTGGTAGTTGAGATGGACAAACTGCTCATGCCATATTCTACTTACTATGTCTGAATGAGTGAGCAAAGTTGTAAAAGGAGAATTAGGCACAAAGTGGGAGAATGCATAGAGATCAGCTTAATGGTCGGCCTTCCCCACTACAATCAAGGCAGTATCCTCAAGATCAAGAATCACAATTGAATCCGGAGTGAACTCAACCTTCTTGCCTTTCCTGAGTTGAGTGATTTGGTAGACAGAAAGAATGTTGGCAGATAAATCAAGTACACAAAAGACATCCTCAAACGAACCTTCATCCATGTCAACCAAACCTCTCCCAACATCTATTGCTGTGTCATCACCTATGAGAATATTGTTGGAATATGTTGTCATTGATGTCAAAGAGTAATGTCATTAAAGGTAGATATATAAGGCAATGAAGAGCAGAGATATAAGGTTACATTAAAGATTAAATTAAAGATTTAAAGTTGTATTTTGGGCAGATTGGGCAGACTTCATAAGGAAGTGTTGCAAGATGAGGTGTTTTAGTTAAATAAATATTTCCTAGGAGGCCGACCTCTCTACGCTGGCCGACCACCCTTGGCGCCTAGTTGGGAGTTTAAATACAATAAACTTTATTACTTAAAATGGCCGACTCTCCTCTCTATGGGCTGATCTAAAAATTATGCATTGAGTGCCAAAAATCGAGTTTAGATGAAATCTGGCCGACTCTATTCTTGGCGCCACATGTGAGTTTAAATATCTTTCAAAAAGATGGCGAACCTCCTAAGAATAGAGCGCTCCTCACTAGAGGACGAAAATATGATCAAGAGGTGTAGAAAAAGGACTTCACTCTTTGCAAAAAGACACACTGTTTTTGATGAGTCGCCTCCCTTGAAGAAATATAAAAGATAGATGAAAGATTGAGTTTTTGCAAGAGTGAAATGAATAAGATATATTTCTGATTTTGAGCAGACCTAGGGCAGGTACTTATGAAGAGTATTTCAGACCTATTTTGAAAGACATATGCAGCCCATGTGTGATGATTAAGAGCAGATATATTTGAGGAATATGTTTGAAGATTAAAGGCAGATTTTGAAGGAAGTTTTTGAGATATTTATGATCAGATTTGTGAGAGAAGATAGTGTGTGATTTGGATCAGAATTGTGAAAGAAGGACTGTGTATAAATTGGATCAGATTTGTGTGGGAAGGAAAACATTAATACTCATTGAAGCTTGTCAAATAAGAGATTGGTGTCTTCTTGCTGAGTTGGTACTCAGTTGTGGGGATTGGTGTCTCCAGTGGGTTGGTGCCTACAAATTTTGTAGTGGGGATTGGTGTCTCCCGTGGGTTGGTGCCTACAAAGAAGACTTGTAAAAAGAAGTAGGTTGGTGCCTACAAAGAAGACTTGTAAAAAGAAGTAGGTTGGTGCCTACAAAGAAGATCAATATATAAGCAACATTTTGCCGTGGTTTTCTCCCGCAAGGGTTTCCACGCAAATCTTGTGTTCTTTTTGTGTTCGTAATTGCTAGATCTTGCATGTGTGATATTAGTGTGGTTGATTAAAGTTTGAAAAGTAAAAGATTGTGTTATATTGATTCACCCATCCTCTCAATATAATCGTGTGCTTATCAAATATGAATCACAAACAAGGCTCCAATGAAGAAAATTGTTCTTTATTGAAACCCATATGGTGTGCAGCACCTAAGTCAATTATCCACTGTTGTGAAGAATTTGCCAATGCAACAAGTGCCTCTCCTTTCCTTTTCCCTAATTTGGAAGTGGACAAAGATGATCCCTATGGATAGAAAGATGGCAAATTGATGTGATTCCTTTGAAGATGTGTCAACTCATCAATTCGTTTAGCATGGCAACGTTGTTCATCATGACCAACTTTTTTGCAATAGGAACAAGTTGGTCTTTTCTTCTTTTGAAAATACCATTTCTCGGAAGAGGATTGAGATTCTGCTTGTGAAGTAGAGGATGACTATGCTCAATCTTTCTGTGGCTTGTGCTTAGATTACCTTTGTTTCTTGGTAGGATTTTTGGACCCCTTTTCTTGGTTGGATTACTAGACCCCTTCTAACTCTGTGGTTGACCAGCTACCAAAGCTTGTGACTTGGATGGCTTGATAAGATTCATTGTGTTTAACTTTGGCTATTCATGCATTAACATTTATGAAAATGACTCAAATGTGGGCATAGTGTATGCTTGTCCCATTGATAATCAATAAGTTTGAAAGCTAGAAACAAAAGCGACATATTTAGAAGGAAGTTTGCCAAACACATTGAAAATCAATTGTACATCCTTCTTATCAATACCATAGGCTTTGAGTTGTGCTCTTAGATCATTGACCTTAGTTACATAATCTTGAACATTGTCAAAACTTTTAGGATCTAGGTTCATGAGATTATCTATTTGATATCTACTAAACCTCTTCAGTTTGATTGTACAATTTTGCAAGTTTGTCCCATGCCTCCTTAGGTTTATTACATTTGTCGAAGATCAAGAGAAAGAAATGTACGTAAATATCCAAATGCTTTAGTATGTTCAATAAGCCATGCCTTAAGATGCTTTGATTCTGGAAAAGATTCCTAGATGTAAGGGGTATACCCTTTACTCATTGAAAGATTCCATACATTTTGTTTCCAAGTTGAATAGTTGTATGGAGTTAAGTGAGGGATCTTAGGATGACCCATGGTAGTATTAGAAGAGCACACATGAAACTCAAAGTAGAGAAATTAGCACAATCACATGAACACTTCCCCCCTACAAAGTTGATTTGGCACTTTATATTTAGTGTGTTCACAGTTGCCACTTGCTGAAATTGCAAAGTGGATTTGATTTCAATGCTTTTACAATTGCCAAAAAAATCTATAATGCTGAAAGTACAATTTTTAATTACAATAAATTTAAATCAATAGCACCAATATGAATTACATAAAAAAAAATGCACTTTCAAAAAAATTGCACGTAAAAATGAGTTTTTATGAGCCCAAATGGAGCCTCAGAAGGTCCCAAAACAAGAATTGTACATCGGTGGCAAATTGCAAATTTTGGAAAAATTGTGCATCAAAATAAGAAATCGTTTGCACCATTGTGAAGTATGTGGAAAAATAGCCTAAATAAAAAAATTGCATTAAAAAAGGAGCTTGTATGAGTGAAAATGAGGCTATTGAAGTTTGAGTGCAGAAATGAAAACTCCAATTGTGAAGGGGCAAAAACTTTCGAAGGATTTGCTGACGTCAGCACATCACAACCAAAGTTAGTGGAACTCTTGCCAATTTGGTGGAAACCGCTAGATTTAGTGTTCACTAGATAAAATTGGTTGGCACTAAAGTTGGAGGACCTTGCTAAGTTTGGAAAGGTGCCAAAGTTGGCTGAGTGCTATGTTTTTAGGACAACATAGGACAAGTGAGGATGGGTTGGATAAGCTGGAGGTCACGTAGGTGTGATACAAGGGGTTCACAACTGATTGAGAGGGTTCCAGCTATTGTTTGGAATGGGAGCCACACAATCCCTTTCTAAAGGGGCATGGTTGTTAATAAAGGGTCTTGTGAGGGATTGAACCTTGCTGTGTTAAAAGGTCTGCGGACCTTGCAATGGGCTGTGGGCCTGTAACAAGCCGCCAAGTGGATTTGTGCTGGGTATGGTGCCCTCAACAATATAATAATAATAATATATTTTTTTTAAAGTTTGAATTTTATTATTAAAAAATAGATTAATACCTGCCCAAACTGTGTAGAAATATGCTAGCGCTTGTGCAGTGCTCGTGCAAGCAATATGTTAGGGAATATTATGTAGAATATTCCTTCGTAGGCCAAGGGGGGCAATTTTTTTTTTGAGGGCCTTAGGCAAAGTGCTTTAATTTGACGATTTGATAGTCAATCTAATTGTTTTTAGGCTTTCTGGACGTGATGGCAAGGTTAGATTTGACTCAAATGCTCCAAAATGATGCTACCCTCTAGATTTAGTAATCACCTCCCAAATGCAAACCCTTGTAGATTTGGACTCCAATGCCCAACTGGGAAGCAACAAAAGGCAAGTTTGATTTTCTCAAGCACTTTGGATGCAATGATGAGCTCAAATTTGCTCCACCGATCTCCCAAATGCATCTACAATACAAGGCCACAAAGAGGAAACCCCCCAAAATTTAGTATTTTTATCACAATTTTCTAATTATCCAAGCCATCAAAGGATGCAACAGAAGAGCATACTCAATGTTTCAAGAAAATACAAGATCTGCAATCCAAGATCTCCCAAGAGACTAACCAAAGGCTGTCAACTGATATGATACTATGTAAGATTTGGCTATGGAGATAGCCACCCAAGATCAAGAAGGCTTAATGGAAAGCACAAAGAACTCAAAAGATCAATATAATAGAATAAATTGTATTCTAATCAAAGGATGCAATAGAATGAAATTGAGATACAAGAGTACATGGGTTGGGTATATATAGGATACACCACCAAGAGATGTGAATGTACAACCAATGTGGGATAAAGGAGATGTAGTCACATGTGTGCACAATATCTCCACCTACCTAAGTAAATTTATCCTATCTTAGGTGCATATAATGCAATAAAGTAAATAAATTAAATGTAAGAAAATAAAGCAATGCACTAACAACCTTGACCGTCATTTGGCTGATATGCAGGCCTGGTTTGGTTTTTCCAACAACCACGAAGATAATCCCCTGGCCTGTTGCAAACATAGTAATTTCATCGTGCCAGAAAAATTTCTACCACCAGCATTCGTGTATTTTTGCTTAGGAGTGGAATTAGAATCTCTATTGGGAATTATTTCCCTTTAGTGACCACATCAATGTTACTTGCATTGTACCTTTTTCTTTCTTGGTTTTGTGTTCTTTTGTCTATAGCTTTCAATATAACAAATCATATTTTATGGGAGCCAGTTTCTAAGTGACATCCAAAGAAGATATATGATTTGGATATGGACCAAAAGGGCTCTGAATAACAATTTTGCACAAATTATTGCTTATCAAATTCTTGACCAAGGTCATTAAGTTGGTTATCAAATGCTTATCACAATTTTCATGCATCCTCATATTTCACAATGCATTTTTCTAAATGTTTGTCTAATTTGGTTTTTTGATCATAGGCATTCTTAATGAGACCCTATACCTTCTATGCATTCTCATTTTCCACAAGACGATACTTCTGATATGCCACTGAAAAACTTTAGAAGAGTTGCTGCTTCTCTTCTGTTTTTTTCTGTGTTTACTATTTGGTGACTCAATTCAATCATATCGAAAAGCATCTCCTAGAAATAAAAATATCATACATTTTATGCTTTTACATGTGAGAATTAGTTCCATATTAATTCTTATTGGGTATCACAGTGGCGGTAAAAGCTGGCAATTTGAAAAGCTAATATTACCTTCTTCAAGAGACAAAAAACTGGCTTTAAATTTGCTTTTTACACAAAAAAATTTACGATTCAAAGTTTTGCCAACAAATGGCTTTGTATGACAAGGCAACTCCAGTATGAAGATCTTGTCTAGTAAAGCTGTTTTAAGCCCCTTCATGATATTCATGCACTTTCTCACTTGTTGCTTGGTCTTGCATATGACTGTGTTTTGGCCTCTTTGAGGTCTCAGCGACCCCATGCTTGGGCAATGAAGGGAAGGTGGTCAGTGAAGATGCATTGCATGGATCTCACTGATTGTGTGCTTTTGTTCCAATATATTTGAGCTGTGGCCTTCACCATGAATGCCTCCATGCAAAGGAAAGAAAGCATATTTTGATTCTGCTCCATGTACATGTCCTTCACTGGGCACAACTGCAAAATGGATCATGTTGGTCCTTTGAGTGATCAACATAGTTATCAAGTTCAGAAATTTGGATTCAAATGGCAGGGGAAGAAAAATCTGAAATTTGGAAAGTTCAATTCTGCTGAGCAGAGCATGTTAGCTCAGACATGGATTTATAGAGAAATGACATTTTAAATATTAAAATAAAAATTAAATGTTCAAATTAGATGGAACTGATCTGGCGCTTCAAAAAATTTGGATCTAACCGGATTTGGGCCATATGTGGCAAATTGAACAATAATAGATTAATGGAACCACAGGCAACATAAGTATTTCAAAAATGAAGAAGTATTGGCATGATAAGCACTTAAAGAGAACAGATTTTGAGCCACATATTTTGGATTTAAAATATATCATCAAATTCAAATAAATCCAACAAAACTGCAGATAGCATGTGTTGGCCCTTATAAAATTGTCCACATTCCTGATAACAAGCAGTTTGATTGGAAAATGCTTATGGTGCTGTACAATACTTTCATTAATGCATTTTAGCTGAGGTTTATCATTCAAGAAAGGAAATTGAAGTAGATTCCAGAAAATGAATAATATGAATGTAGTTAACTCTGAGAAGCATTGAAGAAATCTCCAACAGATTGAAGGAACTCTTGATCAGCCTGTAGGGCATCAACACACAAGATACTCACATTCAAGAAGGATATAGAAATGCACTAATGGGGCAGCCTACAATGAGAATACCTGTACCTTATGTATGACACGTGGAGGAAGTGTTGTGACCAAATCACACATCACCCCATTAGGAATAGGGAACCCCCCCCCCCCCCCCCCCCCCCTTTTTTTTTTGGAGCTTTGTGCTTTCAATGAGATTTTGATGATATCGTGGGTTATCTTCCTCTGCCGATTCGGTAATGATTTCCTCTTCTATGATCTTTGGTTCATGATTAGGAGGCAGATGAACTTGCAGTGATGAAGAATCTTGGTCAAACCCCATCCAGATAATGAACGTTGAGATTAATCCTGAAGTATGTTTGAGACCCTGAAAAGACTAAGTCTGGTGGTAGCCTGAAATCCTGAAAATCCTGAAAAATTGACTAAGTCTGAAATCTGGTGAATCCTCCAAATTCTAGATTTTGCATGTTAAATCCGGTGGATTCGAGACCTATCTCAAACATCCTGAAAGGTATATTGAAAAATATTTAAAGTATAAGTTCTTATACTTAAATATATTTTTCAATATACCTTTACCTTGCGAACCCTGAAAAACGCCTAAGTTTCCAGAGGATTCAAAAAGCTTATCTAATGCGACGGGACATCCAAGTGGCGCAAAATCATGATGAAAAGGCGCTTTCAATTAGTGAACAAGATGAGGATTTTCAATTGATGATCCAACGCGCCCAAACTAAAGCGCCATAAAAGGAGACGAAAAGTTAAGAGGATTTCAAGACTTCAACTAATGCGATTTTTAGAAGATTTCCACGCCTTGAAGTAATGCGTTTCAAGTGATGCAAATTCTAGAAGATTTTAAGGGCTTGAAGTAATGCGCTTCAAGTGATGCGAATTTTAGAGGATCCTAATGCCTCAAACCAATGCGCTAAGTCATGAAGATTTCAAATGATGAAGTGATGCGCCCAAACTAAAGCATCATTTTGAAGGAAAAGGAAGACTTTAAAACATCCATCCAAAGCGCCTAAGTCAAGTAGGTCAATGCGAAATTTAGAGGAAATTAACATGCCTATCTAATGCGACCTAAGGAGAAGGAGGGATTTTGGTCAAGATTTGTTACATATTAAGGGTTTTTTGAGGATCTCCAATCCCTCAACCAATGCGACATCATGGAGATAAATTCTAAGCGCTTGGAAGGAGGTTCGTTATAAAGTTTAAATCAATTATCAGAAGATTCTAATATGATGAAGTAGTGCGCTTGATAGGAGGTACAAGGCAAAATCAAGAGGATTCTTAAATCCTTATCCAAGGCGAATTTTTAGAGGATTCTCTATTCCCTATCTAATGCGCCATACAAGGAAGAAATCGAAGGTGTCAACCAATGGGATAATCCTAGACATCTAACCACGACGATCACTTCAAAATCCAAGGTCAAGTCTTAGAGTCAATTTTGGAAGATTTCAAAGCTCTTATCCAAAGCGCCAACATCAAGCATGATTTCGCTAAAGGTAGAAGAAGGTAAAGTTCATCTAATGCGCCTAAGTCTTGAAGATTCCAACATAGGCAAGTAATGCGCCACTTCAAGGATCTTTTGTCCTTCAATCAATATGCTCAACGAAGAAGAAATCAAAGGTGGCAACTGATGCGCCACACATGAGGAAGAGTATAAGGTTTTTTTTAAAAGGAGATTTCAAATCCTCAATCCAAAGCGCTTAAGGAAATGAGGAATCAAAGCACGAACTAATATACATGCTATCCTTCACCCTTCAACTGGAGCGCTCAACCTAGGAGTTGTCAAAAACTTGATCCATTTTGCAAAAGTAAGAGGAATTTAAATTGCTTCACCAATGCGCCTAAGGTGGAAGAAGGTAAGATATTTCAAAAAACACCAACTTGAAGAGGATTTTAGCACCTTGAAGTGATGCGCCACTCTCTTGCAAATGAAAACAAGTTCAACCAAAGCAAATTTAAAGGAGATGCGAAAGAGGTTTAGTTTCAAGAGGACTTCAAAAAGCTTATCTAATACGAAATGCAAGAAGAAATTCAAACACTTAATTCAACTTGATCCATTCAAACACTTAATTCAAGGAATGCAAGGAAGATCTAGAAGATGTCATCCAATGTAAAAATCAAGAGGATCTTAATTCTTTATCCAATGCGACCTGTAGAGGAGAGTAAAAAGTGGAGTTTTGAAAGGAAAATTTCAGGAGGATTCATTTACCTCAAACCAATGCGCCCTTTAAGGGAATTCGATATCAACATCCAATGTGAAGTGGTGAAGGAATTCATCATAAATGTAGAAGAAAATCTAAAGGATGTTGAATACCCCATCCAATGCGCTAAGGGGATGATAAGTTGGAAGTATAACATTATCATATTTTAGAGGATCTTTGATCCTTGATCTACTGCGCCAACAGCCCTAGAGGAATCCCAACATGCCAACCAATGCGCCCATCTAGAAGATCTTCAAGACCTTGACTGGTGCACTCAAACTAGAGGAATTTGTATATGTTAACCAATGCGCTATCCTCTAGGGGGGAAGTTGAGATCATGTTTTGAGTTTAAGTCAAGAGGAATTCATCATGCCTCAATCGCTAATCCAACAAGAAGAAGATCTCCAAGCACCTATCTAAAGCGCTCAACCTAGAAGATCTTGGAAACCTCAACTAATACGCTCAAAGAGGAAGTTAAAACATTTAATTATTTCGCCCAATAATTCTCGAAAGAAACAAGGTTTGCATTGAAATTTGAGTCACATTCAATAAAATCAAACAAAATTAAATGTTTTCCACCTCATTTAATGAGGTCGGCCTAGGTGCTTGAGGATTTTTTTTTTAAAGCTGATTGTGTATTTATACCTGCTGTTGCTGTCATTTTAATCATTTTAAGGAGCAGAATCATTTTTGAGGAGCAGATTTTATCTTCAAAGAGCAGCAATCAGGTATTTTGCAAAGTGCAGATTTGATTTTTATTTGGAATTGGATCAAATTTCTGAAGGCATCCATTTAATTCAGCCTATCAAGTAAGTCTGATCTGAATATTTTCTGATCTGATTTTCTTCCTTTTACTTCATTAGATGCATTAAAAATTGTTCAAGTATTGGTAAAACTTAAGAAGATCAGTGGAGTCTAATAGATTCCTTGAACCTAGATGATAATATTTTTGCAAAACTTCATAATTTAATGCGTCAAGGTAGCTGAAGTAGAGTCTAGATTGTGTTTGAAATTACTTATTCGCGTCAAGTTTGCAGGATCATGGCAATGACTTCCAAGGAGAGACAAGCGAAGATCCGGATGGATGCTAAGGGGAAAATTCCCGAGTCAAAGCTCGTTTCAAGGTGGACAAATGTAGGAGACACGAACATGGGCAACAGCAACTTAGAAGATATCAAGTCAGTCCTTGAGGAACCCAACGGAGGTAGTCTTGCTCGAGCCATCATGAGGAGTGGAGCTATTGAAGCTGCTTGTTTTCCGCCAGCTTTGCCGTGTTCAGAGATGATCATTGAATGTGTCAAGAAGTATGATGTAGATACAAGACAAATTACAGCCAAAGATGGAACAATATTAGCTTATTTGCAAAAGGAGGCAGTTGGAGAGACTTTCAACATTCCAACTAGGGAGAGGATGATCAGTATTTCGATACAACAAGGTCAGCAGGAATACAATGTTGATTCAAAGACAAAGTTGCAGGAAATAAAGAGAGAATGGATGGCCAATCCATCTATGAAGTTCAATATGAATAATCCTCCGCAGTTTCACAAGTCAGATTTTCATCCTGAAATTGGATACTTGATTATGTTTCTCAATAGAATGACAGGAATGCCGCAATCTGCTACCTTTCAGCCTTGGATGTACTCTTTCATCAAGTCAGTTCTCAAAGGGAAGATGATTGATTGGGCTGGGCTTATCAGTCAGAGTATACATGAGCAGTTTATCAATTTTGCTAAGACCAAGACTTTTTATATGAGTTCTTATGTAGTGTACCTTCTCGCAAGAAATGAAGTCTATTCAGGGTTGACCAAAAGAGGAGAAGTCGGAATTGGGCCTAATAAGTACTTATCGCATCAGTGTTATCCTCAGTTACACCTCAAGAGTATCAATCATTATACAAGGTTCAATGATGCATTTGCTATGTTCATACTGAAGAAACTAAGAGGAGAATTTCATAAAAGGTTGTCAAATGCAGCGAGAGAGTTCATTTCTGCATATGGACACTGGTATACTCAGCATCAAAGGTACACTTACATAAGGATCCAAGGGTTTACATCATATCCATACAGGTTACCCAGATATCCAACCAATAGGATGGTGATGTTAGAGGTTACAAGGCAACTCCTGGAACTCATCATACTCCAAAAGTTAAAAAGGAAAGCAGGGATTCAGTTTCCACTTCTTCTTGGACAAAATCTAGAATGTCCATCATTAGCGGCAGATGAGTATTCTGAGATAGAACTTCAGGCATATCACTTGCAAACTCATGGCACTAAGAGACTTAATTTTGATCCTTTTCAAGTTTGCTAGAAATATAACAGAGAATTTAAGCATGTCAAGCAGTTGGAAGACCATTGGGCCAGTGCACAAGATGAAGATGATCTTCGGACACTTCAGAGTTCAAGACTTACATGGGATTTGGTTAGAGCTTCCAAAATATTCAGGATTCCAGACCAGTTCACAGAAGATGATACTATGTTGATAGATGAATTTGATAAAATAAAGGATTTGCCTTATACAGTTGATTGGTCAAAAAGGGATGTATCTGAAGAAGAATTGATGGAGCCAGTCCTGGTCATGACTCGAGCTTGTATAACTCAACTATTACAAGAGATGAATGATGAAGGCCGAGTTCTTACTTACAACAAGATGGATGAAGGGGAACCAGGACAGCATAGTACACATAGTGGACCACAACATAGTGGAAATGATCAAGGTAATAATCCAGCTAGAAAAAGGAAACGACCTAGTCAAGATCAAGGAGAATCAAGCCAGAGACCTCAAAAGAAGAATAATCTATCTACTTCATCTCGTCTGCAAGAAGGTACTTTAGATGTTCAGAATCCAATACAAGAGATAGAAGTTATAGAAGAAGTTGCCTTGATTCCATTCGAGGAGATTCATTCAAGTCCAACTGTCATAATTGAGGAAAATGATGTTCTTGATCAAGATGAAGTAGGTCAAGTAGAATCTGATGAGGAAGTAGCTCGCGTACAACACGGTCAAGTTCAAAGGCAGCAAGATCTTTCTGCTTTTCCACCTTGGTTGAGGCAAAGGATTGAGGAAAGTACAATTGTAGAAACTTATCAGCCTGTTCCAGTTGAGGAATTGCTTGTAGATGCATAGAAGAATAATCAGAAGAAGAAAGCAACAGTCTTTTCGAAAATCACTCAAGATCCTGCTGGAAATAGAGAGGTACATGTAGCTGTTCCTAGAGTTGACAAGGATCTAGAAGATATGGCACCTGAGCATTACAATATGACTACTATTGGCATGGGTCCAATCACAAGGGAACAAGTAGAGGAGGAACTACAAGAGTCAGTGAATAGTGTAAGAATCATGTTAAAGCAAGAAAGAGAAGCTAAACTAAAGGTTGAACAGGATTTCAATACACTAAAACACTACATTCAGCAAGTCATGCAGCTTATCCAACAGAAAGAAGCTACTCCAATTCCTCCGTCCATTCTTCCATAAGAAACAGTGTCCCAAGTTGAAAACATGAGAACTTCATCTCAGGTGATGAAAGGATGGATAGGAAAGACCAAAGAAAAGGCATATACTTATCTTGAAGAAATTGTGCAAGTTTATGATAGTCATTAATCTTAAGGATCGAGTTCAAGCTTTATTAAAAAATTGTGCTAAGTTCAAACCGATCAAGGAGCAATACATGCCACAACTCAAGAACTTAATGGAAGCTCCATTAGAAGATCTAATTCATGATAAGGTGATTGATCGGGATACTCCACATGACTTCATCACTTGGTATTTTTCCTTTCACAACAGGGGCAACTGGTTGATAAAATGGAGGTAGATATGCCCAGAATAAGAAGTGTTCTTTTAAGAACAGAGAATCATATACACACTGCATTGGCAGCAATATGCAATCCATATGGGGAAATCACTATTGAGAACATGAAGCAACAGGTCAAGGCTTTCTACTTTCAGGATGATGGGATTGATGAAGGTCAGCTAGATAGCATATTCACACTTGCATTTCATCTTGGAGCGAATAAGTCCTGGATAAATGACTGGGAGAAGACACTTGGCGTCTATGAGTCAGATGTGGCAGTGGCAGAAGGATCCATTAATGCAGCGACAAGTGTACCAATGGAGGATATTGCTCAAATTGTGTCTAGATTCATTGCATCTCATAGTACTACTACATAAAAGGCACATGATGTGGCTTCCTGATCTTCTTGGAAAGCATGCCTTTGTTCCCTCCATAGCTTCTTTCATTTAATAAAGATAACCTCCTTCATTTAATAAAGTGAGCCTCTTTCATTTAATAAAGAAGAGTTTGTTACAACTACTTGTGATGTGGCTTGATCTGGTCCATTGGCTTGGCCGACCGATCTTGACCCTTCATTCCTTTGAGGTCTATAAAAGGGCTCCTGTTGCTCTCATTTGTACGGTTGAAAGCTCTGAAATTGTTGCAAGAGCTCTCTGAGATAATAAAAGATTCATTGCTTTGGTGATTCTATTTGTGTTTCTGAGTGTTGCATGGTTTGGATTTTCAAGCGAACATTAAGTTATATTAAGTTTTCTTTAAGTTTGTGTTAGCTAATGCAAGGTTTCTTTATTGCTTTGTGGTGAAATCTATAAGTTCATACCATTTGTAGTTTGTGGCTTGCAAATTGCAGTGCATGGTTAGTCTGAACGAAATTGGACATCAATTTGATCTTTATGTTTGTTGAAACCTTCATGAGCATAAGTGATTTAAACATCTTGTACACCCTAGAAGATTGCATCAATCTTGTGTAGTTGTCTATCTTGGCGAAGCAGGATCTGGTTTGGTTTCACCTTGAGCAGTAGATATCCTTACATTTAGGATTAGATTAGTGTTTCTAAACCTTACATCTTTTGTCCTTTTTTATCTATTGCCAATCATACGCTATCAGTTGCAGTACTTAGACTCTCCAGTATTCGCTTCCGTAATCATTGAAACAACAGTTTATTTGAACAATTACGTAAGTCCCTTTGTGTTTTACAGCAAAATCATACTTAGTCACTGAGCTATCTCTTACAAAATCATCAGAAAGGAACCTTGGAGTCATCTTGTTTGATCACATAGTTCAGCATTCGAGAGGCTTTGCTCAAGAGGGAGTCAGATACTTAGTATTTCACTCTAATTGTTGACTTGTCCAAAAACAATCATCAACAGGAAGCACTGGAGAAGAATTCAAGGTGGGCAGATTACATAAATATTAGGCTGTTGATGCCACTTTCATAGCTTTACCTCAGACTCAAGTGCATTTAATCTTTGAGGCCCATTGTGTAATGTCCCCAATTGGCGCTTAGCCAAGTTGTGAACAATTAGCCTATTTATGAGTTTTCCTGTAGGCTAATTGGTGTGCAAGGGAGCTCTCCAAAGTTCTTGGAGAGCGTTGGATCAGCTTTGCAGAGCATTTGTTCATGGTTTTGAGTTCAGTTGGTTAGATGGAGCCTTTTGGTGCTTTTAGAACCGAATTCCGACCTTCTAAGTGCTCTCCAAACTTCTTGGAGAAGCATACTATTTTTAGAAAGTCACCTGGTTGCTTCCGATCATCGTCCCAAGTCTTCAGGATCATGTTGGTATAGTCAGATTTGCAAGTTGTGTCATTTTGGGACTTTCCGTAAGTTGGGTGGATTATTAAGTTATTTTATTCAATGTTCACTTAAGTTATCTTTTGTTGGGGAAATATTAGAAAATAACTTAAGTGTAATAGCTCATTGGAAAGGTGACGGAAAATGTTATTTGATTGTCACTTGATAATAGGCATTGGGCATAAGGCTTAAGTGGCATCCCATATTGGAGGAATATTTAATATCCTTTGAAGTCATAAAACAATTTTATAATATTTCTCTCTTCGGCGCTTCATTTGGGAGTCTATAAAAGAGAGTTTTGTGCTCATTTGGAGGTTTATGCTTTGGATATAATATTTGCTTCTTTTTGAGCCTGTGAGCTTGGTTCTTCCTAGGGTTGGAAATCCTTATTGTATCATTGGTTTTGGTAGTGGAAGATCTACTCTAGCTAGTCAAGAGTGATTTCACTTCAGAAATCGCATTGGAGCTTCAATGGAGTTATGTTGTTTCCTGCAGAATCTCGAGTTTGATGCGTTTTGAAGTTTTGGTTTTGGTTTGAAGTTACTGATGTTTGTTTTGGAGTTGTGTGAAGATTGCACCATGCTGGCCGTACAATACCAGGAGGAAAGCGTAGGTTTCTGGGAGTGTTAATGCTGCTATTTCTTTGATCAATCTTTCCATCTTGAAGCGCCTTGACTTGATAACCCTAGCCGCTTGGTTTCTTGAAGGATTTGGTGAAGTTGTTTGCAGATTGAAGAGTTATTATTGCTGGCCGTACACTTGGTGCAGGCCGTACCAGTGCTGGTGGTGGGCATGGGAAGCAGGGGCTGAAGCACCTAGTTTCTATTGTGATTGAGGGGTGTTTTGGAGGTGTCTAACTTACCTCTGCTCCTGCCTTCCAGTTTGATGTTGAGGATTCATTTTTGAAGGGAGTTGGTTGTGATTTTCTTGCTAATAGGGTTTGTTTTCAGTGCTACAGCAGTATATCAGAGTCTCAGACCTGCAGCAGCAGTATATCAGACCTGCAGCAGCAGAATAACATTGATTTCAGACCTCCAGTTCATGCCTTATGGCTTCTACTATGGTATATCTCATGTTACTTTCAGTTTGGGTTGATTAGCAGTAGTTTGCGTCAAATTTCATGTATTTAAGCTTGTTTACATTTGCTACAGCAGTGTTTCAGTTTTCAAACCAGAAATAAAGGAATAGCAGCTCTCTTTATTGTCCTCATTTCATTAGTGCAATGATAAATGATTGTGAAACATTGGATGGTAGTATCGCTAGTGCATCTGCATAGTGTGCATGTCATTTTGTAATCAACTAGACTGTTTACCGCTAGTTCATATAGCATGTTGCATTTACAAACCCATTTTGGCATTGAATGAGCTTATCGACCATTTTGGTCTTGATACAAGCTTAGACATTGTTCTAGGGTTCTTCTATACACGCTGGTCTCGTTGAATAAGTGGTTGATGGGTCGACTTCGCCTCCTTGTGTGTGTTTCTGGTTGGCTTGCCGCTTCGCATTTTGCCTCTGCATTCAATCAGCCAGTTGTGTGATTTGAACATTGTATGCTCTCCCCTTGCCCACCTCGGGATCTGGGTGATCAAAAAGTGTATTGGAGACTGCCTGTGCATTTAAATTTAGTGCAAATTATTAGGAAAAAAACTAGGTTGGTCATTACACATTGACTATCATCTAGATTTGTATTTTTAATTTACCTAGCAATTGCAACAAGATAAAAAGTGGGCTACAACTACAAAGAACACAAGGCTTACCATGTCTATGAATGGTGGGATATATTATAATAGTAAATACTGATGGGGTTAAAGATGACATGGTTTAAAGGAGTCCATTAAAACATTGAAAAAGAGACTTCTAGTGCCTAAAAACCTGGGATATGTTGCATAAAGATTTATGGCAATTGGCAAAGACAGTGCAGCTAATAATATTTATCTAAAGTGCTTGTATAAATTGAAGAAGTGTTGCCAGGGTAAGGAAGTGGTAGAAGCACATCAAACTGTGAAGAGGACTCATTTCAATTTTGGTGACTGTCCAACAATTTGTTTGTAAGGGATTGGGTTATATCTGTTGTAGCTGTCTCTAGAGATAATGAACCGGCTGTCTGATACCATCGTGCAGATGAAGCATAGCTACAAGAAGCTGCCAAAAGAACTATTAAAATGAGAGTGGATGGCCATCAAAGAAAAGCTCTTCAAGATGTGGTTTTGGCTTGATATATGCTAATTCTTTTGTTCTCATATGACTGTTCACAAATCTCTATGGTTGTATGATTGATTGTAGAGCTGTCACAATTGCTGGAGATTACCTAGGATTAGTATGCCCTCACTGATTTGATAAGACCACTGATCCAAAAGGATCTAGAAAATGTATAAAATATGAATAGAAGACTGAATTCAGATGTAGGGACAGGTGTTTGATAGTGCCGCATAACTGTATCGGACAGAGACTGTACCATGGGTGCATTAGAGTCCACGAAACTTACAGGTGTTTAAACTTGGAATCCGAAACTTACAGGCGCTGTTTTAGCCTCTAGTGGTGGTTGATTTTCACCTAGGGCATGAGAAAACTCAACTCTTCATTGGAAATCTTATAAATAGCCATGTAATAGGAGCATGCAAACATGAACTTTTTTCTTTTTTTTTTTTTCGGTAAATCAAATGAGGGGTAAGGGCCCTCTCCCAAAAAAATTGGTACAATAGTGATTTGCATGGCAGCATAGCCAGAACTGACCAAAATATATCTTGTAGAGATTACAAAACCAGCAATAACTAGATCATCAGACCAACCTGACAGAGCCAAAATGACATTGGAGATATACATGATATCTTGACCTCCTAGGCTGCTACTACATATCAGCTGTATAACAATTATGCTTCTAACATAGGACTATAGTGACTTGTTACAGACATTACCCGACTGAACTTTAGAGACAATAGAAAACAAGAGGACTGTTATGACCCAATACCATCACCTGGCTGGAACACCTACTGAGGATAATTATCCACTATCTGTGCTAATGAAGGAGGTGCCATACATCCCATTCTCCAATTTAACCAGGCCGGCCTGGCGCTGAAGGAATTTAATGGCCTTGGTGACTTGTGCCAAATTGAATCTCTCCTGGCTCAACGAGCTCTTCTCCAGATCGCATAGGGATAACACATCCAATTCTAAGAACCCCCTGAACCCTTGAGGAAGCCCTGCATGTTGGCAACCTCTTTCTCTACTGCCATTAGTCTTGCCTCAATGCCTCACATTGTCTCCAATGACACCAATCCTCTGAACTCGAACTTGGTGAATGGAAGGAAATTCAGTGAGACCAATGTTGCCTTGTCCACCACTTCCCCCATCCCATGTCGGAGCTTCTCCCAGATGTAATATCTCCCTAGAGCCGTTATCAACTCATGATCACTGGTGATAATGAAAATATTATTGACAAACATGGAGGAAATTTCTGTATTAACCCTATGTCAAACAACACTTTCACTAAAATCTTTTCCTAGCACCTCCTTAATGGCCTCTCAAATGTCACCACCTTGGAATAAGAACACCTTAAGCAGTCTTGTCTCCTTGACATCCACTAGGAAAACCATTTGGTGCAGGTCTCTGCCGAATTGTATGTAGGGATCCATGGAATGATTCTCTGATTTGATGTAATGCTTAGCTAAGGGTAGAGAGATGAGCTTATAATGATAACAAATCTCTAGTGTTTTGGAATGATCCCTGTGTGCGAGGGTATGAATACAACTGAGATTAATTCAAATGTGAGTTGGAGTGATTTCTCTTAGTATGTAATGATTAATTCAATGCCAAAATACTTATGTTATTGATCCCATATCTCCTTGAGCTTTGGCCAACAATTAATATCCTCGCTTATGATTAGATCCTCTTCTCCATCAATACCTATGTTAGATAATAGGTTTGGCACCTTGTTGCCTTCACGGTAACAATGGGTGATAGTATAGTTGGCAAGACTGTCTAAAATATCCTAAGCTTCTAACAAATGCTATTGATCCTCCAATTTGTTGAATGCCTTTTGCGTATGCAAAGGATGATTACCAATTAATCACCTTCAATATTTATGTGTTGAATGTTACATGATTTGACCAAAAGGAGACTGAGGAGAAGAGCTTCCGCCTCTACTTCATTGTTTGTTCCTAGTTGGAGTTTCATTGAAGCTACCTTTATCATCTTGTTGAGGGAATCCCTGATAACACATCCTGCGCCTGACAGACTAGGATTGCCTCTTGAGGCATTGCCAAAGTTCAGTTTGAATTCCCCTTCAGGGGCAGAGTCCATTTGACTTGAGCTCTATTGATAGGAGAGCGGTTTTGCCCAAAATTCCCATTAATTGGAGGGAGAGAAAGCTTATCCGATCCTCTAATCATGCTTTTGTCCCAAGCAATGATGAGGTACTTTCGTTGTGCTTTGAGTGTGGCACGATTCATGACTACCTTTAAAATAGCTATTTCTAACTTCGATAGAAACCTTTCTTGTTCAAGAGTTGCCTCTTGAAAAATTTTGCAGTTTCTCTCCTAGATATGCTAGATGAGAAGAGACGGGTTGGCCATCTATAGACTAGAAAAAATGGCCTTCGATTGAGGAATGTGACAATCTTTGAATACTTGTAACAAAGAACCCAAGTTCGGACAACTTCTCTCCAACCTGCCACATAGCCATCTCCAACACTTGACAACAAAAGGGCATTCAAAGAATAAGTGCTCGTTGGTTTCTTTTGTGTGCTTGCAAAGGATGCATCTGAATGGGCCTTGAAATCCCAATTTAGTTAATCTTTCACTTGTTAGAACCTTTTTCTTTATGGCCGCCTAGGCAAAAGCTCTTGCTTTAAGTAGGCAGTCTCTGTGCCAACACTTGGTTACATGTCAGTCTTGCTCATCTGGTGTGGTCAAAAGGGAGGAGTATCCCTATTTAACCGAATAATTCCCACTTATTGAGCATGACCAGCATAGTTCATCCTCCTTTTCATTGATAGTGATTCTGTGCATTCCAAGGATAGCTGAAAGTGTTTCTATTTGCTCTTGAGGAGCCGGGATTGCTGACAGGTCTTTTCATTTATATTGTTTGGTGCCTGCTACATATTAAGGTTGCACATAGTCCCCCAGCATACGCCCCCCATTGTTCTCCAATAGTTGCCTAATTTCTAATAGATATTCTCTTTCCTACAACGGACGATGCCCGTTCCACAAATCCTCCCAAAATCTTGCTAGTCTTCCATTCTTTATTTCCCAAGAAAGATGGTCTGTAATGATCTTTCTGCTCCTTAAGATGAAATTTCATATGAACCCCGAGGAGGATTTGGAGTTGTAAAAATCCTAAAACTGTCCATAGAATCTAGATACTTTCTCCTCATCAGCTTGCTCCATGCTGATTACGAAAAAGCGAAAATATTCCAAGCCAATTTTCTTTCTAATGCCATGTTTTGAAGGTAAAGCTTTATGATTCTGGCCCCCTCACACTCCTGAAGGAGACAATTTTTTTCCCCAAGCAATCAACAGGTATTTCTTCTTATCTTTCATGCCCTGCTAGATGAAATCTTTCATGACTTTGTTGATTGGATCGACAATACACTTTGAGGCTTTAAGAAAAAAAAAAGATATATTGGGAGAGCAAATAAGATCGATTGTATCATGGTTATTCTTCTTGCAAATGTTAGCCATTCCCTCTCCACAAGGCTAACTTGGATTTGAATGCTTCCAGCAAGGAGTCCCATGGTGATGCTCTACATGTCTTGCAAACACGGGAACATCCAAATATTTACTCGAAAGCTTTCCCAATCTGAAGCCAAGGACCTCTGCCACACTACATTGAAGTCGTGGATGAGAATTAAAAAAGAAGATTTTTGACTTTTGCTCATTAATTTGTTGACCGGACGCAGTAGTGTAAGTGGAAAGGATGTCTTTGATTGTGTGTGCCTCTGTGAGACTAGCTTCTCCAAAAAGAATTGTATCATCTGCAAATTGTAGATGGGCAAAGGCCTCAATGACCTCCGCAACAACAATCCCTTTCCATCGCCTTCACGAATGTGATTGTGAAATGTATTTGCCTAGTGCCTCCACCATGAGAATGAATAGGTAAGGGGAGATAGGATCCCCTTGCTGTACACCTTTGGTGGCCTCAAAAGACCCTCCGACCCTCCATTAACTAAGATTGAGCACTATGGAGTAGCAATACATTCAAATACTAACTCCCTACGTTTAGGGTCAAACCCAAATTTCTCCAAAACCTTCATTAAGAATCTCCAATTTATTTTGTCATATGCCTTGTTGATGTCTAGTTTGATGATCATACTTTTCTGACTAGAATTGGATATTGAGTGAATTATTTCATGTGTTGTGATATACCTTCCATTACTACCCTTTGGGGCACAAATCCACTTTGTGCTTGGGAGATGAGATTGGGAAGCACTACTTTTAGTCTATTAGCCAAAATTTTCAAAAGAATTTTATACAATTTGTTACACAATGAGACAAGGTGAAAATCTGCAAAGGAATTAGGAGAAGCATTCTTTGGAATTAGAGCAATAAAAGTACAGTTAAGGGCTTTGAGAACTTTCCTGTTTTTTCTTGCCTCATTGCAGGCTGACCCAACCTCTTTACCTATGATGCCCCAACATCTTTGGAAGAAAGCTGCAGGGTACCCATCTGGGCTGAGACCCTTGTCTAGATTCATTTGAGAAAGTGCTAATCTTACTTCCTCTTTGGTAAAGGGAGTTGTAAGCATTTGATTATCCTCTTCCTTGACCAAGCTTGGAATAAACTGAAGGAAGGATG
The DNA here is from genome assembly GCA_027924645.1 of Cunninghamia lanceolata. Taxonomy (NCBI): domain Eukaryota; kingdom Viridiplantae; phylum Streptophyta; class Pinopsida; order Cupressales; family Cupressaceae; genus Cunninghamia; species Cunninghamia lanceolata. Next base: position 3,992,570 of record BSBN01000760.1, read on the forward strand.
ACTGTTCATGCAAAGAGGAAGCCTTCGTATTGCCCAAAAGGTGACTAAAGTAATTGACTGCTTCTACTCTAATTTGATTGGGATCGGTTAATGCCACTCCCTTTTGCAAATTTATGAAAATGCTCCTTTTCCATCTTCTCTGTGCCTTGGTAGAATTATGAAAGAACTTTGTGTTTTTGTCTCCCTTGCTTAGCCAAAATTCTCTTGATTTCAGTCTCTAGAAGACTTCTTCCTTAGCTTGGATCTCTTTCAATTCTGCCAGCAATGTATTGTCTTTCAAGTATTGTTCCTGGTTCATCCCATTGATTATGACCTCCTCATTGAGTTTGTGCAACTCTTCCTCAATTCTCTCATTTTCTTTAAAAATGTTTTTGAAGTAGTGTTTGTTCCATTCTTTGAGAGTGGACTTTAGAGCTGCCATGTTCTTTGTCAAGGAGTACATCTTCGTGCCTTTGCCTTAGGGAGATTCACCCACTAGTCCTTGAGTTGTCCTAGAAATGTGGGGTCTTGAAACCACATATTCTCAAACTTAAAAGGGCACTTGGGATTCAGTAGATCCTCTAGGATGTTGAGGACTAAGGGAAAATGATCTGAGCCCCAGTTGGGAACAATCTCACATTCTGTGGCCTAATCCATCTCAAGCCATTTAGGTGAGATCAAAAAACCTGTCCAATCTCTCCGAGATGTTGAAATCCGTCCTCTATTAGTCTAGGTAAAGAAACCATTTTTCGGCTGTAGGTCTACTAGAGCATTGCATTGTACATAAGAAAAGAAATTTGTCTAGGATTGAGTGATTTTCCTTATTCCCCACAATTTGTTAGAGGGACTTAGTATTGCGTTAAAGTCGCCATAGATATAGAAGGGATCATCCTTGATGGGCTCTAAAATAGAGGATATTAGGGCCCATAACTATCTTTTCTAAATGGGACTGTTTGGTCAATAGATATTGAAGAAGAAAGATTGAGGTTTTGTTGCGATACCACTCACTTAGCAGAACTGCCAGTTTCTCCCTTGTAGTATGGAGATCCCGGTTGAATTCTTATACCACATTATTCCCAATCCACTTGAGGCCCCTTCTGCACTGATCAGAAAACCCTTCCATTTTTGCCACGTGTGAATTAGTTTGTCTGTCTCTCCACTACTCAGCTTGGTTTCCTGTAGGAGAATGATATCTTCTTTCTGTAGATCAAGAAGATGCTTAACTAAGCCTCTTTTGTTATGGGCATTCAAGCCCTTGACATTTCAGGATAGGATCTTTATGACTCTTGTGGGGGCCACTTCCCCCCGCACTCTGATCTTTGCTTAGTGAAATTCAATATGGACTATGAGCCAGACTTAATTTCATCAATGGTTACTTCTTTAGCAGTCTTCCTCCCCTTCCTTGTCTTATAACCATAGCTTAACCTTATCTTACTTCTCTTCCTTTGAGATATGGTTCTTATTTCTGTGGATACTAGCTTATTGAGATGTTCTCCCCATCTATGTTTTCCTCATCTCTTGATTCTGCTTCACTTGAGTTATCTTCTATAGGCATGGTCATAACTTGGTTGTTGATAGACGGATTGTCCATTTTGGGGGAGGTGGCTCCAATCCTGACCTCTCTCCAAACCCGTGTTTCCTGGATAGGAGGATTAGAGTTAGGGGGAGAAGAATCGACTATTTTCTCCTTGTTTGCCTCATTTAGAGCTGTTACTTCAATGGCATCACTGTTATCTACTAGATCTGGCTCAACAACGTCAATTAACGAACAATTCTTGATAGTCTCTTTTTCCTCATCATTGTTCAAACTTTTTGGAGGTTTACTTTATAGTTCTTTGAGTAGTGAGAGCTAACTTGCAAAATTTACAATTAGCAGGTAAAGTTTCTATCTCCACCATTTGTTTCCAAACCCTGGAGGCCAATTCAAGAAGAATAAATTGTGGTAAGGGCTTCGAGAAATCCTTCATGATACAAAGTTAGGCATAAACCCTCAACTTTCCCTCTCCATTCAAATTTGTTTCATCCAGGAATTGAAATCTCCTCAAAGTGTTTCCAATTTGCTTCAGAATGGAAGTGTCCTAGTATTCCTTTGGAAGATTATACAACCTAATGCATGGGGATTTTGGTATTCGAAAACTGATTGGATCAAAGTTTGGCAACAATTTCTTGAGAAAGAGACTCGCTTCATCCAACATCCATGGGCCGGCTTGTAAGATCTTTTCTCCGAATGCTTCATTAGGGCATTCCACCACAAAGAAACCCTTAGGAAGAAATTTCACCATAACTTCTTTACCCTAATTTTCTTTGATCCAACCTTCCACCTTCTCCCTTGCCGGCTAACTACCGCTGAATTTCCTGATTAGGGCACCCTGTGACAAGCACTATCTTCGTGTGTTCAAACATTTTTTGTTTAAGGGAAATCTTGATTTCCAGATTTGGATCTTGGCACCGTTCTTTCCAAAATCCTTTTTTGTGAAATGGAGGAGGCCCCTAGAAGAGCTTTGATTTTGGCAAGTGTGGTTGCCACCCAAATTCAACATTTGAATTCTGTATTTCCCGCCTTCCATTCCATTCGCATTTTTTCATTTCTTGAACGGAAGTCTTTCCAAAGATATTGAAAATTCGCCCTGGCAGAATCTTCCTTGACCACATTTGCATAACTTCTTATCCTGCTTCTCCCCCTCAATGTGGACGGATTTCTATAGGATCTCGAGATCTTCCTGGTCTTACTTTGTAATGTTCCCTTCTAGTCACATGGTTAGTCCATCATGGAGTTCTCGTGGGCTAGCAGTTTGGTTAGGGAACTATGGTTAGTTTGGCTCTGGAGGACTTTGCCAGTGTTGGAGCTGTGGTTCGTTTTCAGTGGATCCAGTTGGCACCCTCGTGGTTGGCTCAGTGGGCTCTTGGTCCTTACTATTTTTAGTAAGTTCGGGTTTTGTGTTGGTTCGGGATTTTCAGAGTTGGATCAGATGCATTTCGTTGGGACCTTTCCGGCGAGCTAAAGATCATTGAATTCCGACACTGTCTTCATAATTATTTTAAGTCCAAAGATTTATTAATGTTATATTAATATGGACTTTATTATATTTTGCGGGAAAAGTGACTATGGAAAATAAAGACTTAATGCAAGTTGTGACCTTGTGCGCCCATCCCTAGGCAAGTAAAAGTGTTTTCAAATGACAAAGTTCCCTCTTGAAATCCAACGCCCATCTTGGATGGATAATATAAGGAGTTTTGTGAGCTCATTTCATTCATGCTATGTTTATGTTATTGCTCATTTGAGCTCTGCTAGGGTTTCATATTGTTTGGGGTTTGAGGATTCGAACCTGAGGCTCTTGGAGACGGAAACCTCCCCGAGTAACAGTATCCCACAGGTGTGAAAGATCACCCAACGGTGCCATTGAAGGTGGATGTATTCAGCATTTACAAGTGTGCTTGCAATGGAGTTATTCGAAGTGGTATTTGGAGCTGATTGATATATCTTTGTTATTGATTTGTATGCTGAGATTGGAGGGTTTCGAGACAGATTTTGGTGTGAGTTAAAGGAGTCTTGCTGTTGTGTTCTTTCCCTTTGCTGGCCATACCTTCCTAGAGGCCGTACTTCCTTGCTGGGGGACGTGAGGTTCATATAGTTCCATTCTCTAGGATTTGTAGTAGTTGTATTCCTTCTTTGGAGGTGTTTGGGGTCTTTAGACCTGAACATTGCATTGTATATTCATTTGCCAACATTTGGAGTGAATCCGGCTATACCCATTTGCTGGTCCGTCAACAGCTGTAATATGAAGTTGCAAATCTGGACATGGGTATGTGTTAGAAGTTAATGTTTTGCTATTCTGCTATCTGGGTAGTTGATAGTTTCTTTATATCTGTTGTAGTTTTTCTGGGTTTTTGTTATATGCAATATATTGTGTGCTCCGGCACCACATCTGTAGAAAAACATAAAACCCATTCTACATCTTTTGTCTATCTGAAAGATCACAAAAAAATATAATAAAATCACATATAAAAAGATTTTAAAATATACAAACAGGTACGACACATTATAGTGGTATTAGAGCTATGATCTTGCCATCTTGTGAGGTTGAACAAACATGCAATTGAAAGAATGAACATGCAGATAAAAATGAAGCATGTATGCTTTATGTTTGAGATATGAATCCTTCAGCATCTTCGTCACATCCTTATAATACCAGGAGGAATAGGTTACGACAGGCAACACAGGTTCTGCAGCAGGTTGAACCAGTAAATCCAGCATCCCCGGTATACCCATTTGAGATAGATACAGAGGTAGAAGTTGCTGCTACTGAGGATGATTGGCAGGTCTCACGAATAGATCCCTTTTCCGATGAGTTTCCACCAGTCACAGGGCCTATAGGATATATGGGTGACAGGGAAGAACCAGAACCCAGTGCACATGAAATTCTGAACGCATTCACCCGAAAGATGAGGGACACTCGATGAGCAATGGTCGAGGCACAGGTCGAGATGACACATGCTATTGAACGGTTGGGTACTCACATGGACAATCACCGAGATAGGAACAGGTACAACGGAGGTGACAGGAACAAGTACCACGGAGGTGACAAGAACAGGTACCAAGACGGTGATAGAAACAAATGAGATGGGGGAGATAGACATAACGGTGACAGGAACCAGGGAGAAAGGAACAATGGGGACAGGAACCAGAACGATAGATACAGGGACAAAGATGATGAGGATGAGGCTTTGGTTACCCATCGGAGGGCTTCGTAGTTCACTGCGGGAGATAGACCTGGCATCCCTATATTTGCTCCCAGGAACCAAGTTCCTGAATAGGATCCCACACAGGCAGAGTTTCAGGAGGAGATTCTGAGGGACTGGACAGCATCTAGTGATGATTTTAGAAACAAGATGACATTTGCTGAATATTCTGAAATGAGGGTTAGGTGCAAACCTCGTAGGGGAGGTAGACCTTAGAACCAAGAGTTGCAAAGGAAAGTAAGTAGGATGACACTTCCCTACTTCGACGGATCGGGTAAAACCACCGCGAGAGCTTGGGTCTAAAAATTGGACAGCGACTTGCAAATTAGTCCCATGCCAGAGGAGGACACCATTACATATGCAGCTTTACACTTGGAGGGCACTGCTCATAAATGGTGGAGCAACGGAAAGGTCACACTGGGTCACGATCAGGTCACTTCATATGTGGAGTTTACAGCTAGACTGATCGACAGGTTTGATAAAAAGGACCCAGAATTACAGTTTAAGGAGTTGACACAGCTGAGACAGAGCAGATTAGTAGACTCCTATATTGTTGATTTCCAGGACATCCGTTATGGTTCCGGATATTACTGAGCGTAGATTGGTTGTTCTCTTCATTGATGGATTGTCAGAACAATTTCGTGGTTGGGTTAAAGGCTTTGACTCTCCTACACTCCAGGAGGCCATGAAGAAGCCCTGGGACATGGAGGAACAAGTTTCATTCCAAAGGGTTTCCGCAAAGGAGGGATAAGGAGAGAGATAGGAGACCATTCCAGAAAGATGCGGGACAGCCACATAAGAGTTCTCTCCTAGGTTGGACAGTGATCAGTTGAATGACTTGAGACGGAGGAAACTCTGCTTCCATTGCTAGGAGCCTTGGGATCCTAAGCACAAGTGTGCTGCCCAAGGGAAGGTTAAACAGTTAGAGTATTTTTCAGCCGATGAGTCTATTGATTCAGAGCCCCATTCGGATTACCATTCAGAGGCAGAGGATGTAGAATCGAAAGGCCCTGAGGAAGCTTCAGATAGAGAGGATGATACAACCCTACCTACAGCGCGTATCTCGAGTATCCAAAGGGAGGGATCATTCAGGATAAGAGGAGTATTGGGTGGGCAGAAATGTATTGTATTACTTGACACGGGTACCACTCATAACTTCATAGACGAGGGCTTGGTTGCCAAGAGAGGGCTGAAAACCGAGGAATTTGAGGGTTTTAAGTTGAAGGTTGCGGATGGTTTCATACTCACCTGCACTAGGAGGATACCCAATCTATCAATCCAGTTGAACAAATACACTTGCCAATCAGAATTTTATGTTGTCGGCATGGGCGAGATGGATGTTGTGTTGGCTATGAAGTGGTTGAATGATATTGAAGAGTTCACACTCAACTTGCGGACAATGGAAATGAAGTTTGAGGTGGACAGAGTTAGACATGTGCTCAGAGGCATTTCAGACAGTGGGTTGAGAGTGGCTTCTCTCAAGCGGATGGAGCGATTGATTCGTCATGATCAGGTGGAGTGGGCCACAGAGATTATGGTGATGTCGGCAACGGATCAGCAGAAGCATACATATCCTCTTGACATACAGTCTATACTTACTAAACACACCAAAGTGTTTAGTGATATTCCACCAGGTAAACCTCCTGATAGAGGTTTTGAGCATGTGATTGAGTTGGAGGAGGGTGCTAAGCCAGTAATAACTACACCTTATAGGCACCCAAAGAGGTATAAGGATGAGATCGAGAAGGCTATCAAAGAGCTTCTCGAGATGGGTCACATCAGACCTAGTAAGAGTCTGTTTGCATCATCTGTGGTGTTGGTGAAGAAGGATGGGACTCTCAGAATGTGTATTAACTACAGGGAACTCAATAAGAAAACAATCAAGAATAGGTTCCCAATTCCCAGAATAGATGAGTTGATTGATGAGTTGCACGGGGCCTGTTACTTCTCCAAGATTGATTTGAGATCCGCTTACCATCAGATTCGGGTCAGAGACGAGGATGTGGAGAAGACAACATTTAGGTGTCACTATGGGCACTTTGAGTTCTTGGTCATGCCATTTGGTTTGACCAATGCACCAGCTACCTTCCAGTCTTGCATGAACAAGGTGTTTAGAGAGCAGTTGAGGAGATTCGTGCCAATTTTCTTTGGTGATATATTGATTTATAGCAGGACATGGGAAGAGCATCTAAAACACATCGACATTGTTCTGAGCATCTTGGAGAGGGAGTCGTATGCCAAAATGTCAAAGTGTGAGTTTGGGATGATCGAGTTGTTGTACTTGGGTCATATCATCAGTGCTGGTAGTGTGAAGGTAGACCCGGAAAAGATTCGGGCAATTGTGGACTGGCCACCGCCAAAGAATCTCTCATATCTTAAGGGATTTCTTGGCCTTTGTGGGTATTACCGCAGGTTTGTGAAGGGGTTCTCTCAGTCGGCTGCTCCCCTTACAGATTTGACTCATAAGGATGCTTTCAGTTGGTCGGATAGGGCACAGGAGTGCTTTGACAAATTCAAACAGATCATGAGTACATGCCCTATGTTAGCTATACTAGATTTCGGCAAACCTTGCGAGCTACAGTGTGATGCCTCAGGTGAAGGCATTGGAGCGGTGATTATGCAGGATAAGCACCCCATAGCATTTGAGAGTAGGAAGTTGAGGGGTGTGGAGAGGAGTTACAACATATATGACAAGGAGATGTTAGCCATCATGCATGCGTTGGCTAACTTCAGACAATACCTTGTGGGCAGCAAATTTGTGGTTAAGACGGATCACAACAGTTTGAAGCATTTCCTTGGGCAAAAAGATTTGAATGAGAGGCAACAGAAGTGGGTCAGCAAGCTACAGGGCTGCAATTTTGACATTGTTTATGTCAAGGGGAAGAAGAACGTTGTTGCCGATGCTCTATCCAGGAGGCCCCATTTGTGTGCACTTGGTGCTATTGCAGATGACTGGAGGGAATTGATTTCAGCAGAGTATGCCAAAGATAAGTGGGCTGCCGGAGTGATTGATGGCACCATCAAAGATGACAGGTACACAGTGGTAAATGATTTAATCATTTACAAGGACATGATCTTTTTGGTGTCAGGTTCATAGATGAAGCAAAAAGTTTTGAGGGCATTCCACGATTTGCCTATGACAGGGCATCCAGGATACTTCAAAACTTACAGGCAGGTCAGAGAGAGGTTCACTTGGAAGGGCCTCAAGACCGAGGTGATGCAGTATGTGAGAGAGTGCTCAATATGTCAACAGAACAAGCAGGAGCACTCACTTCCAGGAGGTTTATTGCAGCCCTTGCCCATTACTGAGAGGAATTGGGATAGCATTTCTATGGACTTTATCACAGGTCTACCCAGAGTCCAAGGCAGGGATTGTATTTATGTGGTGGTGGACAGATTGACGAAGTATGCACACTTCTTTGCTATTCCTATCACCTACACTGTAGCTCAGGTTGCAGAGTTGTTCTTTCGTGAGGTATTTCGACTCCATGGGTTGCCTCAGAATATTGTCAGTGACAAGGACAACAGGTTCCTCAGTAATTTTTGGTAGGAGCTCTTTAGGTTGTCAGGGACAGAGCTCACACCCAGTACGAGTTACCACCCCTAGACTGATGGTCAGACGGAAATAGTTAATAAGTGGGTGGAAGGATACCAGGATACCTCCGAAACTATGTTTCAGGGCAGCAAAAGGCATGGGTTAAGTGGCTTCACATGGGAGAGTACTACAATTCCACTTACCACATGTCCATTCAAATGTCACCCTTCATGGCATTGTATGGTTATGAGGCACCGAGCTTTGTTGATTTACTATTTGGTGATAGCAGAGTACCAAAGGCCAAAGACTTCCTTCACGAGAATTAGGATATCATGAAGGCACTGAAGGAGAACATACAGAAGGCTTAGAATCAGCAAAAGCAGTATGCAGATCAACAGAGAACTGAGCGATTGTTTGAGGTCGGTGACTTGGTTTACCTCATGCTGCAGCCATTTAGGTAGTCTACTCTCAAGAAGAGTGGAGCAGAGAAGTTGAAGCCACGATATTATGGACCTTTCAGGATCTCCAAGAAGATTGGAGAGGTGGCTTATGAGTTGGAGTTACCAGCAGGGAGCAGAGTACATAATGTGTTCCGTGTTTCTCGCCTCAAGAAGGCACTGGGCCAAAATGTTACACCATCAGTTGAGTTGCCTCCTCTTAATGAAGAGGGGAAGTTGATAGTAGTACTCGAAGCAATTATCGACACCAGGGAACGTAATTTGAGGAGGATTATTAGAGAGTACCTGGTCAAATGAAAGAACCTGCTGGTTGAGGATGCTACATGGGAGAACGAGCGGATATTGGAGCATCCTGATCTGAGATTGCTTGAGGCAAGCAATCTTAGGGAGGGTGGACTGTAATGTCCCCTTCTGGTCACATGGTTAGTCCATCATGGAGTTCCCGTGGGCTAGCAGTTTGGTTAGGGAACTGTGGTTAGTTTGGCTCTCGAGGACTTTGCCAGTGTTGGAGTTGTGGTTTGTTTTCAGTGGATCCAGTTGGCACCCTCGTGGTTGGCTTAATGGGCTCTTGGTTGTTACTTACTATTTTTAGTAAGTCTGAGTTCTGTGTCGGTTCGGGATTTTCAGAGTTGGATCAGATGCATTTCGTCGAGACCTTTCCGGCGAGCTAAAGATCATTGAATTCCGACACCGTCTTCGTAATTATTTTAAAGTCTGAAGATTTATTAATGTTATATTAATATGGACTTTGTTATATTTTGTGGGAAAAGTGACTTTATGGAAAATAAAGACTTAATGCAAGTTGTGACCTTGGGCGCCCATCCCTAGGCAAGTAAAAGTGTTTTTAAATGACAAAGTTCCCTCTTGAAATCCAACGCCCATCTTGGAGGGAGAATATAAGGAGTTTTGTGAGCTCATTTCATTCATGCTATGTTTATGTTATTGCTGATTTGAGCTCTGCTAGGGTTTCATATTGTTTGGGGTTTGAGGATTCGACCCTGAGGCTCTTGGAGACAGAAACCTCCTTGAGTAACGGTATCCCATAGGTGTGAAAGATCACCCAACGGTGCCATTGAAGGTGGATGTATTCAGCTTTCACAAGTGTGCTTGCAATGGAGTTATTCGAAGTGGTATTTGGAGCTGATTGATATATCTTTGTTATTGATTTGTATGTTGAGATTGGAGGGTTTGGAGACAGATTTTGGTGTGAGTTCAAGGAGTCTTGTTGCTGTGTTCTTTTCCTTTGCTGGCCATACCTTCCTAGAGGTCGTACTTCCTTGCTGGGGGACGTGAGGTTCATATAGTTCCATTCTCTGGGATTTGCAGCAGTTGTATTCCTTCTTTAGAGGCGTTTGGGGTCTCTAGACTTGAACATTGCGTTGTATATTCATTTGCCAACATTTGTAATGCATTTGGAGTGAATCTGGCTATACCCATTTGCTGGTCCGTCAGCAGCTGTAATGTGAAGTTGCAAATTTGGATATGGTTATGTGTTAGAAGTTAATGTTTTTCTATTCTGCTATCTAGGTAGTCGATAGTTTCTTTATATCTGTTGTAGTTTTTCTGGGTTTCTGTTATATGCAATATATTGTGTGCTCCGACACCACATCTGCAGGAAAACATAAAACCCATTCTGCATCTTCTGTCTATCTGAAAGATCACAAAAAAATATAATAAAATCACATATAAAAAGATTTTAAAATATACAAATAGGTATGACACATTACATACTCCCTCAAAACTTTACTTCCGTAGGATTCCTTATTATCCAAGGATGTGAAGGGTTTCCATACTTCTCTATTTGGGTCTCCCTAAAACCTTTGCTTGTGCTTGTGTCGGTATTTGAAATTTCTCTCCCTCCAGTGCTCTTGCTCACACTCACCATTTTTTGGTTTCTCTTTTATGCAAGCACGAGTTTTGATGTTGGGTAACTTTGGGATTATGGTATGTTTCAAATTTGTTCATTGTAGGAGAAATAAGTAGCAAGTAGAAGGCAATATTGCTCTTGTTGTAGTACCTCTTTACAAATTAATAAAGGAGGGTAACAAGGCACATTGCCAGTACCAAAGACTGGTTTTTCCTCCACATCGGGGGATTTCTAGGATACAAATTAGTGTGTTGTGAGTTTATTGTGTTATTTCTGATTAAAGCACATAAATTCCTTCTCTTAACAATTTGAATTTTCATTTGTAGATGTAATGTCCCCATTTTCAGGTTATCTTGCAGCATAGTTGGAGTTGACATTTTGGGTTTGTGACAGCCTGATCAGAGGAGTATTTTGATGTCACCAATATGCTCAGGTGATTCAGTGGAGCTGTATGACACTTTTCAGAGGGATTTCAGACAACTTGTCCGTACTTACTATTTATAGTAAGTGCTTGTATGGTGACAATCTTTCTGGGTTTTTTTGTGTTTGTTCTTTTTGGACCTCGGAGAACATTGCTATTTATAGTAAGTGTAAGTCTGGACACTGTTTTGGTGACATGGCAATTTGGCCGTCTCGGGGCCTTTCCAGGTGTTGCATTGAGCTTAGTAATGTAAGGGGGTTCGCGGTGATGTCTTTTTGAGCGTTTTCGGACCTTTTGAGCAATTTTTACTATTTTTAGCAGTAGTCCCAGATTTGATGCGACTCGGTGCGACGGACTTGGATTTCACTCGATCTTCATTGGTCTTCTTGTCGGTGCTTTGAAATCCATGTTTGGAGTCCGTTTGAGCTATTAGTTTAATGGGGCGATATTTTCCTAAATTAAATTAAATATTTAACTTAGTAGAATAGTTTATAAAGTGACTTTATTAAAAAGATGGAAATATTTCAAAAGAAATAAAGTCAAATAACTAGTTAATGTTGGGCGCCCACTTTATGAGTCATAAGGGATTAAAATAAAAGAATTAAAATATTGGATTTAATCCCCAACTTGAGTGTAGGGTTTAGAAAGGAAAATAAAAGGTGTGTTGAACACTCATTTGTGTATGCTTGGAAAATATTTTCTCTTCTACAGGTTGGAGACTGAACTTTGGATTCTTGGCTTTTTTAAGATGAAAACCCTCAAGAGGAACAATATTTGCAGGTGTGGAAGATCAGCCAAGAATACTTTGCTGATAACTCCATTTAGGGGTTATGTTGGATCCTTCAATGTTGAAGATTTTCATTATTTTGAGCGAGGATTGATTGTAAGTCATTGATAGGGTTATGAAGTGTAGATCTGAAATGTTTTAGCTATGAGTATTGGAGGTTTTGAAAGTTTTTTGGAAGTCTAATTTATTTGCTGTTGGGCCGTACCACTTCAAAAGGGAGGCCGTACCATTGTTGGAGGGATTTGGGTTTGTTATTGGGTGCAAATAAGTCTTATAGTGGCGCTGGAGATGGAAGGCTTCGGGTAGGTGTTTTTTAGTGAATATTGGTGAGTGTTTTTAAAGCAGATCAGATGTTATTTGCTGCTGTTCCAGTTTAGACCAAGCTATTCCAGCCTAAGGTCAAGGCGTGAGTTTCCCAAGGTCAAGCACTTAGGGTTTGGTCATTTTCTATCAACCGTTTGAGGCGTTTTGGTTTGATATCTGCTGTCAAGCATTTCAGCAAAGGAGAATCTTGGTTGTAGGGCGTTTGTGATGGATTTGTAAACTTCCAGTTCGCTGTACTTTCAAATTAGACCTGTATAAACCCAAAAATAAACTTGCTTATAATATGCATTTCACATTCATTTCAAATGTGATGGTTCATTGGGTTAAAAGTACCTCTTGATGGATTTCAAGTTCGGTTCAAGGATTGTAATATATCCTTCTTTGCTGTTAACACTAGTTGTATAGCCAATATATATACTTGATATATTTCCCTTTGCTTGATTCTTGTATGACTTCCTTCCAATGAAGTTAGCTTCCTTGATTGCTGATTGATATCTCAGATATTTGCTGATTTGATTGATTCAATAATAGAATTATAAAATGATAGAATGATAGAATAATTGAAGGATAGAATAAAATGATGATATAATAATAGAATGATAGATTGATAGAATAGAATGATATAATGATATGAGAATAGAATGAGAGAATGATATAATAATTGAATAATAGAATGATGGACTAATAGATTAATAGAATGAGAGGCTGAAAGAGATATAGCATGAGAGAATGATATAATCTAAGTTACCGGTTCTTCTGTTAGGAACCCTGGGTCCTGGTTCGGTCCGGCCCGGGTCCGGATCCTGGTCTGGTCCTCCCGGGGATACGGCTAGGGTTCGGCCAGGGGCCTGTGGGTTTGTTAAGGCCGAACCCAGGGTGAACCCGGGGAGAACCCGCAGCAGGATGGCCCATAAAGTGGTTTTTTTATTGTTTTTTAATAAATTTTGGTTTTTGGTGATTTGATTCTCACTTTAATCAACAAACTTAAAACAGAATCAGCATCTCTGCAGATTGCATTCCAATGATAATCACAGAAAGACGGCATAAACTTGTAATTGTTATGAGGAACCAGTGGAGAGGTGTGTTTGTATCTTCAGATATTTAGCAGAAACAAACATCAAAAGCAAAAAGTCAGTTGAGGATTGGGCATTGCCAAACCAGCATATTGAAATGAGTTACCTTGCATGGCCAATAGTGAACAAAATAAGCAACTTAAACCCAGGAAGTAGGAAAGAACTAGTTCCAAACATGAGGCAACTAAACTATAGACATTACTTTTATCAGTGACACATATAACATGGAATACAAGCACATTGTTTGAGAAATAATTACTATTAACAAACTTCTTTATCGTAAACTAGTCCTCATCATGATTTTTATCAAAACTTAAATTTTGTCTCCAAATGGAGAGTTCACTGAACTGCCTCTTCCAAGTGGATTATGTGCCACCTTGAAAGACAATTTCTTCCTGCATTCTTCACTGGCTTTCCATCCTAATCTTCGTATCATTCACATCATTTGCTCATCCTCATCCATTTGCATAACTTGCTAATTATCAATCTCATTTGCACTTCTGTGCAATCACACATAACCACCTGAAAGAAAGCCGTTGCCTGTTCCTGTGATACACCATCACAGATATTCACCCTTGCATAGTTTCATTCCATCCAATTTCTTTGTCTGCTTTCTACTCCATGCTAGCTGCAGACCCTCATTCATGTAGAAGGCCACTCCAACCTGTTAGTCCATAGCTGCACCTCTTTATTTCATGCTCCGTTACTGACTTTATTATTTCATGACCCAACTGTGTCCTAAATCCATTTTTAATTTCTAATACTAGTGTGGTTTTGTTTATTATATGATCATATTCATAATGCTATGGTATTCTGAACTTAATCACTGCTGCAAATATGAATATATTTTTGATTTTTATATGTTTTTGTATGGACGAACCCAAAACGAACCCACACCCAAAATTTTTTTTGACCGAACCTGCGAACCCGAACCTGCGAACCCGAACCCGAACCAGTACCAGAACCGGTAACTTAGGATATAATAATCGAATAATAGAATGATGGACTAATAGATTAATAGAATGAGAGGCTGAAAGAGATATAGCATGATAGGATGGCTGCAATACATAATTCTCTGCTGTTATCAATTATTGCATGTATATATCACTGCTGATCTATTCCTGTGGATTTGTCTTTGCTGAATATATATTTCTTTCTTATTGCTCGCTTCCTGGATGAATGATTTATGCTTCATATATCTACTCTAAATCAATTGATAATACCTTCTATTTCTACCTCTCCATTACAAACCTTATTTCCGTTTATATTCTCATATCTCTATGAAGAGATGTGTCTCTTTGAAAATAGATGTCTTTTGTTACTAATGCTGCCCCTTCAAACTAATCGCTGCCTCTATACATCAAGCGCTGCTGCTCTTATTTTATATGTTGATTGCTGTCATCGCACTAGCTAATGTGTATAAGACTTTTGTCTTATTCAAAGTAACCTTTCTCTTATTAAAAAGCTTGCATCACTTAAATTAATCGCATCATCTTATTGATCAGTTTTCATGATCTCTTCTTGATCTCTCAACACACATATCATAATCTTTCTTGCATACATTAGATCACACCACTTCTATATTGATCGTTACCTTCACATCAAAATGTAATCATTGTTCTTCTATGATTCAGATCGCTGCACACTTCTTAATGATAAATCGCTGATCATTATATCTGTTTGGACTTTTATCTTATATAATCGTTGTCTCTTAATATATTCTCATCCTTTCACAACCTTGATCGCCTCATTATTAAACTGGATCACTTGTTACCATCTTTTGAATAAGACAAACATGATAATATATATGAAGCGCTTTTGTCTTAAGTGAAAATGGGCGCTATATCATAAAGAGGTCGGCCTTCATAAACAACTTTGTTTATATTTAAATAAAACTCCAAAACAGCGCTTCTCCCTTAAGTCGGCCATCTCAAACAACTTTGTTTATTATTTTGAACATTAGACTTCAACCTTGTATGCTGATCGCTACTTCTCTTTGTATATAGATCACTTCTTTCTGAATGGTATTTTCTTCTTATCATTTCTTA
The DNA here is from genome assembly GCA_027924645.1 of Cunninghamia lanceolata. Lineage (NCBI taxonomy): Eukaryota > Viridiplantae > Streptophyta > Pinopsida > Cupressales > Cupressaceae > Cunninghamia > Cunninghamia lanceolata. Next base: position 4,007,802 of record BSBN01000760.1, read on the forward strand.
GTCGGCCAGCATAAAATGTAATGTCCCCTAACAAGGATGGGACATTTCAAAAACCCTGCTGCTACAAATTGAAAGGTCTGATCTGATTTTTACAATAGAATCTAGGGCACAAACATGACAAACAACGCTGAGATTTCTGCACTATAAATCAGACATATAAAATATGTTGGTACATACCAAATACATACAAAATTGAAGGCAAATGATCAACCCTAGATGGGCGAATTCTCCATGAGGTGCGCCTAGGGTTTGCTGCTCCAAATCGCCCTCCAAAACAAGTGAAATCACCCTCAAATTAGGCGCTCCAAATCTGCTCCAAAAGGTGGTGCTCAAGTAGGGTAAAACCCTGATGCAAGCTGCTCCAAAATACCACCAAAATGCTGCTCCAAAAATGATCTTCAAATCTGAATTTGCAATGAAGTTCTCCTCGAAATGTTGCCAATGAAGTACAATTAGGAATCCGTGATGAATCCTCGACAAGGATGAGCTAGGGTTTCGTCCAACTCACCACATTCGCAAGAATTTTCGTCCTTGGAATGAAGGCTAGCAATATAGCAGCCAAAGAGTATGAAACTCAAGAGAAAATGAGATTTGTATGATGATGAAATGACTCCACAAGATCTTATATTTATAGCCCTCCAAATTATCCTTCTCAAGGCCGACCTCCTCATGGCAATTTATTTTTATTTTATTATTTTCTCCATAAGGCCGACCTCCCTTTAGGCACCAAGGATGGAAAAATAATTTTATTTTATTTTTATTATTCTTTCCCAACTTGGGCGACCACCTTTTAGGGCTCCATAATTCATTTTAGGACCTCTCCTAGGTCATCTTCCTCCAAGGAAAATTATTTGGACTTATTTTATTTTTTCCTTTGTATTACAAAAATACCCAAAGTCATTTTCCATCCTTTATTTTCTCCTTCCCGGGTCGCTCACCTTCTTTATTTTCTCCTTAGCCATTTTATTAAATTATTTCTCCTTCACCAAATGGCTCATAAAATATAGGAAGTCACTTCATATCTTCGATTTGCCCAAAAAAATTGATTAAATATAATATTTAATCAATTAGGTCATTCCCTTAGCCCTCCGACTTAGCCTACGGGAATAGGATAGGCTAACCAACTCCATTAGGTGATCGCTCGGAAAATGGGGACATTACAGTCCTCCCTTCTCGGAATTGCTTGCCCACAAACAATTGCAAGCCTGGATTCTGCAAATCATCCTCAAGTGGCAAGTCTCTCCATCTAATCAAGTACTCCGTGATCACTCTGATCTTCAACCTGTGGCTACATCTTCCATAGGGAATATGAGGAATGATATGCAAAGTGAGTTCCGGTGGCCAGTAATGAGACAAAACCAACCATATACACTCAAACTCAATTCGACTCCATCCCCCAAATTCTGAAATTCTGCTCCTCCATGCAATTTGTCTATGTAGTTGTAGGATCAAGAATGCCAAATCATCAACCACAAGTGTCAACAACTCTCTTCCTTCGAAGGCCTCTCTGTCCACAATTGCTAAGTCTACCAAAGACAAAGCATCATACATATCCAAAGCCCTGAAGAGTGTCATGCCTATCAACATGAGATATGTGATATCACAATCATGATCTCTAAAGAACAACCACCTGCACCAAACCTTCCGCTGCTCCACTCTGATACAAACATCACTAAACCAAAAGTTGTGAAGCAACTCACCGAGATCCCTGTGAAGTAGTGTACCAATCACACCAATACCTGGATTCCAAACTATTACACCATCAGATCAACTGAAAGTGAAGAGATAAGTGTCTCCCATCATGTTGTCATCAACAATTATCCATCCAAATCTGAATGGTCTCATATGGATGTGAAAAGTGTCCATCACATGTGTATAAACAAATATACCAATCCACTCTAGGCTGCTGATATAAATCAAAACAACACTAAGAAAACTGAAAATCATACCTATGATGGTGTCAAGAGTATCTTTGCTGTCATAGGATGATAGGATCTCATCATCATGCAAGCTCCCAATGTGGTAGTGACAATCCCATGCATGCCAATTTACCCAAACAACTGCTATCATCAATGTATAACCTGAAAACTCCATGATCAACCACCAAGGTGTGAGCTGGAAACCAATGAATTAGGGCTGTAAAATTGTAATGCCCCCATTACTCTAGATAGACTTAGTCTATTATTGAGTTTCCGTAGACTAACTAGCCTGGTGAGGGAACCACTGTTGGCGATGACTAGGATGGGTTTGTTAGTATTTGAGTGGATGTTGGCATGGTTTCGGTATGATCTTCAGTTTGACACTTTTTGGGGTGGATTTGATTGCTAAGGCCCAGACTTACTATTTTTGGCAAATTAGGGTTTCTATCCGTTTTGGGATTTTCAGAGCTGGAGATGAAGCGTCTTGGCGAGACCTTTCCAACGGTCTATAGATCATTGGATTCCGAGATCTTTTGGGCCTCCGTTTTAAAGTTTGTAAATTATTAATGTTTATTTAATATGGGACTTTGGGTTATATTGGTTAAGTGTCAAAAATGAAATATTAATAAAGGCACTTTAGTCATATTGTTGGAGTGCTCGCCTTGGGATTATTAAAAGTGACTTAATTAAATATTACCTCCAAAAAGATGAATTGACCCCCTTAGTGGAATTATAAAAAGGAGAAAAAACAATTCATTTGATATGTTGGATTATTTCATTTGCTTTGGCTTTGGCTCTGCAAAGAGTTTGAGGGTTTTGGAGAAATTTGAAACCATGGCTTTTGGAGATGGAAACCTCCATTAGTAACAACATTCTGCAGGTGCGAAAGATCATCCAAGGCTGCTTCAAGAGGCAAATACACTGAGTGTTTGCATATGTGCTTCAAGGGTTGAATACAGGTATTGTTGTGGAGGAGATTTCAGAGAGATATCATCAGTTTATTGCCACTACATTTGCTGAGGGATATTGAATATCATATTCCAAGTTATAGACTGTATTTTGAGGAGTTGTTAACACATTGGTCTTCATTCCTTGCTGGCCGTACCTTTGCTAGTGAGGGCTGTACCATTTGCTGGGAGTATTGTGTGAGTTTTTGGTGTTTTTTCCCTTCCTTTGGGGTCGCCATCAGCAAGTAACTGCATGCAGATCAGAACAAAGGTATTCGAAGGGGGTTTTACTTGTGTTTTTGCTGATCTTACACAACACTTGGGCCGTACAGTAGTTGGGGAAAATTGTGGGTCTGCCGGGAGTTGATTTACACTTCATTTGCAGCTTCTATACCTCTCTTTTTGGCGCCTAGGGTTGTAGAATATATATTCCAGCAATTGTTTGAGATATTACTTTCATATGTATGCATTCTGGAGGTGTTTTCATAGCTCATGTAGTGCTGGTACATGTACAACATATGTATCAAGTTGAAGATATGCAAATGGGTATGCCTCTATAATTCATTTTGAGTGATTTTATGATCTGGGTCATTGTTCTTTTTCGCATATTTGTTATAGTTTTTCTGGGTTATCATTGCATGTCATACATGCAAAAAACAAAACCCCTTCTGCAACTTCTGTCTAGTTTGAAAGATCACAAAAATAAAAATAAAAATATTACATAATATAATAAGCTAAAAAGAACAAATAGGGCTGCTCATTATAAAAATTTCTGCTCTCATACCCCACTTCATGCCTTGGACTATAGTCCAACTGCAACTCAACATCTCCAAGTACATACCACTCAAAATCAAATGCCTCCATGACATCCTCTTCATATGCCTCAAGTCCTGAAATTAGGACAGCCTCATACTCCATCAAAGAATCATCATCATGACAGTGTTGTGCCAAAACACAAGTAGACTCATTGATCTCTCCAAGGATGGTTAGACTCCCAACCAAATTTGAATTACAAATGTTTTCTTCTATACATGCATACATATCATTATTGGCTGGTCCACAAAGTGTATGCACAACTACCTCCTCCATAGCCATGACTTGAGCCTTCAATGGGCGCTCCAAATGGTGTGACTCATGAACCTTATGATGAAAATCATTTGCGTAAAATGAAATTTCAGAATCATACCTCTCAACAAGTCCATGCAGTTCTGATTGCTCCTTGTGTTCTACTACTGTAAGAGGTTCATCCTGCACTTGCTCAACCTCCATAGTTTCTTCCCTTGGAAGAAATAGGGATCGAAGGAATGTCTCTCTCTGCTGCCTCTCATGATCTATGTGACTTCCTTGGTTCTTGACCTTCTGTAAGTGCTGTTTTGCTTGGGCAGCCAGCAACTTAGCTTCCCTAGCTCTCCTTAGCCACTCATCACACGTGCTTTGAGTCCTCCTTACATCCTCTATGCTATGATGCACAAAATCAGACTGTTTGTGGCTTGGATCCACAACCATTATCTCATGCTTAACCACCAAATCTTGAGTGTCAACAAGGTAAGGTTTCTTACCACATCATCCTCATGCAAATCATCTATCTTATGATTATGTGAAGGTAAAGGACTGCTGTTTGCACTCAGAAAATCAGAACTTTTATCATACCATTTTGTAGTGTCTTCAAGGATCTTAAGAACCTCTCCCTCTGTGGTTGGAGGCTCATCAACAATTGTTGGTCCAAGAAGTGTGTTAAACTGAAAACCAAGTGTATTACTCGTCATAACTTCTATCCCATGGCTGCAAGTTATATCTTCATGTGGAGACTTCTCCTCTAATCTCAAGGCTTCACATTCTTGATGTCTTACTCGATCCTTGTCAACATATTGAATCATCTTGGTATGATGAATGCTCGAATCTTCATGCAATATCTCATCCTTATGAAGTTCATCAAATCCTTCACCCATTTGTTTATTCTTCATAGCCTTTGTGTTGGATTGTTGTTCTTTGGATGTGGCTGCCATAGATGACTGAATTTATGATTTGGATGATGAAAAATGTGTCAAGCTCAACTCTAAACAAAAATCATCAACTTGATTTTCTGATTCTTGAAGGGCCATTTGAGTACTCTTCAAGGAATCCATAGTAACCTTAATCTCAAAGGTAAGCTTATCAACTTCTTTTCCTCTCAATGCATCAACATGTATTTCATCAAGCTTGAAGAGATGATCCCTATTTGAAAGTAGATGTAAGTAATTTGATTTCATTGCTACCAAAGCTTCTTTGAGTACCTGCAAATCTGCAAGAGATAGTTCTCCTTCAATGTCTTTGTGTCTCCTTTGAACCTTTCAACAATAATCTGCAATCATCTTGTGAGTATTATCAAAATGTGTTAGGGCTGCGACAATCATATCTTCATTGATCTTCAATTGATTTTCCAAATGATGTGGCTCATGGGACCTATCATCTTCATATAAATTTTCTGATTGTTCTTCACAATCATGACTCTCAAAATCAGCTATCTCCATGACACCCTCTCCACATAATTCATGTTTTGAAGCTAGGTCAACATCATGCTCAGTCAAGGAATCATCATCATAATAGTCAGTACAATCATTTTCAACATGCTTTTCTTCAATTGCTTGTCTAGAAAGTGTATGCACAACTACAACTTCCTTAATCATAAAGTGATCCTTCAATTCTTGCAATGCTAAATCAATTTTATCAAAGTCACTTTGTTCACTACATAACAAGTTTTCTGAATTGCCTTCGTATGTATGAACAACATCATCTTCAAAGTCACCCAATTCACAAATTGATTCCTTGCCATCATGATGTAGAGATGGTGAGGCAATGCTATACTCAAGTAATGGATCATTAGTAGAATTCATACCTTCATATGGCTGATCAATTGCTGTTGGTTTGTCAAACTCCATGACAACATGCCTTTCAACCTTGTGGTCATCATGAAGATACATGTGTTCTTCACTTGTGGATGCAAGAGGTGATTCTTCTTTGTCCATATCATCATCCCGCTGAAGTAAATTTGTGAGCATGGCTTCATCTTTTTTAGGGCTTCCACATGTATGGCTAGATGTCCGAACTTCTAGGCATGTGAAGCAACATTATTCTCTCCTTAATTGATTTTTGCTCTTCTTATGATCACCTGTAGGCTGCCAATCACAAGGAAACAATTCTTCTTTCTTTTCTATCTTTTCTTTTTTCTCAATGATAACTTCTGATTTTTCTTTTTCTCTTCTCAAATTTCTGATGTAGTTGTATAGATCTCTTTTTCTTGGATTCCCATCTTCATGTATTAAAAAAAAAACATCAAAAGGAGTTGCATTCTTGAAATCATTTGATAAACCCTGGTCATCAATGATTTTTGTGGCCTCTTTTTTCATTAACTCCTCTTTATCTTCTCTCTTTGGTAAGAACTTTTGGAGAGTTCTTATCATCTTATTTTGACTTTCTCTAAGAGATTCAAGCAACGAATTTGTTGTTTCTCTATCTTCCATGATTCATAAATCAATCATATATGCAAAACATATATACACCCTCTAGGCTGGCAAGATGAAAGCTTTGATACCACTGTAATATCCCCAATGGGATCTGCCGTAAAATTCTGAAAATAAATTTCTGAATTCTACCCTAATTTTCTGCACTTTAGTTTTCTGCTCAAAACCCTAAATTCTGATTTTATTTTCTGCTCTAAAACAAATTATCACAGCAAACTTATATATGCCCAAACATGACAAATAAGCATGGCAAATGATGCTATCAAATGATATTCATAACAAACATGAAATACACAATGTAGTGCATCCAAAATTCAAATGCAACAACCAAGTCTGATTTTCTATAGAAAACCCTGCTAATACAAACTGAAAGTTGTGATCTGATTTTTACAATAGAATCTAGAGCACAAACATGACAAAAAACACCCAGATTTCTGCACTATAAATCAGACTTATAAAATATGTTGGTACATACCAAATACATACAAAATAGAAGGCAAATGATCAACCCTAGATGGGCGAATTCTCCATAAGGTGCGCCTAGGGTTTGCAGCTCCAAATCTGCTCCAAAAGGTGGTGCTCAAGTAGGGTAAAACCCTGATGCAAGCTTCTCCAAAATACCACCAAAATGCTGCTCCAAAAATGATCTTCAAATCTGAATTTACAATGAAGTTCTTCTCCAAATGTCGCCAATGAAGTACAATTAGGACTCCGTGATGAATCCTCCACAACGATGAGCTAGGGTTTCGTACAACTCACCACATTCGCAAGGGTTTTTGTCCTTGGAATGAAGGTTAGCAATATTGCAGCCAAAGAGTATGAAACTCAAGAGAAAATGAGCAATATTGCAGCCAAAGAGTATGAAACTCAAGAGAAAATGAGATGTGTACGATGATGAAATGACTCCATAAGGTCTTATATTTAAAGCTCTCCAAATTATCCTTCTCAAGGCCGACCTCCTCATGGCAATTTTTTTTTTTTTTTTTTAATTTATTATTTTCTCCATAAGACCGACCTCCCTTTAGGCACCAATGATGGAAAAATAATTTTATTTTATTTTTATTATTCTTTCCCAACTTGGGCGACCACCTTTTAGGGCTCCATTATTCATTTTAGGACCTCTCCTAGGTCGTCTTCCTCCAAGGAAAATTATTTGGACTTATTTTATTTTTTCCTTGGTATTACAAAATTACCCAAAGTCATTTTGCATCCTTTATTTTCTCCTTCTTGGGTCGTTCACCTCCTTAGCCATTTTGTTAAATTATTTCTCCTTGACCAAATGGCTCATAAAAATATAGGAAGTCACTTCATATCTTTGATTTGCCCAAAAAAATTGATTAAATATAATATTCTATGTTATCGGGTTCTTCATTATAGGGGGTGGGTACCAGACCGGACGGGAGCGGGAGTGGTGACGGGAGCGGATAGGGAGCGCCCTGCCCAGCGAACCCATAGAGAACCCAGGGCGGGCGGGGCGCTCCCTGTCAGCTCCCGCGAGCCAAAACACTATTTTTTAGTGTTAAAAATTAAAAAAAAACGTTTTTAAAAGTCATTTGTCAATGAAAAAAACCAAAAACTGAAACCCTAAAAGGGTCAATATAACAAAAACGCCTCTATTCACTTCTTATTTTTGCAACATCTCCATTTCACAAGAGTTTTTCACATTTTGTTCATTTTTGCATTGTGGAGGGAATCGATTGCAAAGCACCAAGGAAGGATTGTAGCTTGCACAAAGGTCATCTATTGATCTAAGGTAAGTAGTTTAACCTATTTTTTCTAGTTTTTGTTGAATTTTTTCAAGTTTTTTATGGATTTTTAAATTTTTTCAATTTTTTTTCAAAAATTTCAACTTTTTTTTTGAAAAAAAAAACAAGTTTGAACATTTTTTAAACCTATTTTATTGTTTCTCTTGAATGTTTAGGTGTTTTATTAGTGTGTAGGGTTGGAATATTTTTATTATATTTTAATTTTTATTATTTTAATTTAAATTTTGTAATTTCTTAAGCAGCAATCTATTTGAAAGTGAAATGGCTACGCCTACTAGTTCAAGTTCGGTGGGTCTTGAGAAGAGTAAACAATTTAAATATGATCAAGGATCTCCTCTTTGGAGACATGTCAACATGATTGAACAACTAGCAAGAGGTGGGGATTTTGTTTGGGTTTGTAATGAGTGCAAAGTCACATTTAAGAGCTCATATACTCGATTGAAAGCTCACTTATGTGCCATAAGTGGAAAAGGAATAAAAATATGTGAAGGGCCAAACAAGAGGGGGTTGCCAAAAGCACAAATTATGGCATACATTAAAGAACAAGAAGAAGAAGCTGATGAAAAGAGTGCAAGAGCAAAATCAAGAGCTCATCCTTTAACAAAGAAAACATCAATGAATCCACCTACAGAAGCTCCTTGTTCCAGGCCACAGCATCCTTTCTTGGACTTGGAGGTAATCCAAGATGATGAATCCTCTTCTTCCTGCAGAAGAGGTCCATTGGCAAAGGCATTTCAAAATGAAACGAGAGATATTGCAGATGAAAAATTTGCACGTTGCATTTATGCCAATGGTTTTCCTTTCAACTTGGTGAGATCACCATATTGGCGGGAAATGGTGGTAGCAATTAGTAATGCACCTTCTGATTACACAGGTCTTGGTTATGAAAAGGTGCGAACCACCTTATTGGCAAAATAAAAAAGTTATGTAGAGAAATCACTAAAACCAATTAGAGATTCATGGATTGAAACAGGAGTGTCCATTGTTTCTGATGGATGGAAAGATTGCAAAAACCGACCTTTAATAAATGTTATTGCTATGTCCCCCAAAGGGGCAATGTTTTTGAAGTCAGTTGATTGTGAGGGGGAAATCAAGGATGCACAATTTATTTCCAAAATTCTCATTGAGTCCATAGAGATGGTGGGTGTTGATAATGTTGTCCAAGTCATTACAGACAATGCAAAAAATTGTAGGGCAGTAGGTGCTTTGGTTGAGGAAAGATACTCACACATATTTTGGACACCATGTACCGTACACTCCCTTAACTTGGTGATGCAAGCAATTGGCACTCAAGTAGATTGGGTGAAAAATACATACAATGAGGGTGAGGAGATTCAAATGTTTGTGACAAACCATCATATGTCACAAGGCATCTTCAGGTCTTTCTCACATTTGGACTTGTTGAAGGTAAATTTAGTTTATTTTAATTTTAATTTATGCCATATTTTTATTTACTTGAGTTGCATGATTCATTGATTTAGATTTTAATTTTTAATGTGTTATTAACTTGTTTTTTTACATAACATTAGGTTGCTGAGACCTGATTTGCATCACACACAATCGTTTTGAGACAACTTTTGAAGGTGAAAGAGGCATCCATGGTCATTAGCCACCAATGGAGTATATGGAAGACAACTAATTCAGAGAGGGCTGAAAAGGTGAAGTCATCGATCCTAGCTGATGAGTTCTGGGAACGTGTGCAATATGTTTTGAGTTTCACGGAGCCTATCATGAGCATGCTTAGGTTTGCTGATACAGATCAGCCATGTTTGGGGGAAATCTATGATGGCATTGACTCCATGGTAGAAAAAATAAAGAGCATAATAACACAAAAGGACAATGACCCCAATGAAACATTTTTCCTAAGTGTCAAAAAAATCATTAATGACCGTTGGGACAAGATGAACACACCCTTGCACCTCCTTGCATATGCCTTGTCTCCCAAATATTATAGTACTGAGATACTTGCTTTGCCGGGGAGAACCGCACCATATAGAGATAGAGAAGTTGCTTCCGGCTGCATGAAAGCATTTCGAAGAATCTACTCCGATCTAGAAATGGTGAATGGTGTTAGGAAAGGGTTTGGCAGGTTCATACAAGGACGAGAGCATAGTTTGTGTGCTATTGCAGACATGTACAAGGAAGATGCACATACATGGTGGTACCTCCATGGGCAAGATTATGTTTTGCTCCAGCCTCTTGCAATCAAAATTCTATCACAAGTAAGCATGTTTTATTTTAACATTCTTAGTACTTACCATTTTTTGCATTTTAAAGTTGTATTGACTAGAGCTCTAATTTGAAATTTGAATAGGTTGCAAGTTCTTCTTCGGGTGAACGGAATTGGAGTACATACTCCTATATCCACTCAGTGAAGCGTAATCGATTGGCTGCTAAAAAAGCAGAAGACTTGGTCTATGTCCACTCCAACTTGCGTCTTCTATCACATAAGCAAGTTGAGTACAAGGACGGGGCAGCGAAGAATTGGGATATAGCCCCTGAGTGTGCTAACTTGGATGCATCTATTGCAGAGCTTGCTACAATCACTCCATATGTTTGTGTTTCAAACGATTTGCAACCAACCAATGATGATGACTTAGATCTAGATCCTTTTGATGAAGATTGAAGAGTGAAAGATTGACTTTTGAATCTTGATTATAGACTTATAGACTTATAGTATTTTACTATTTTGAAATTTCAAATTTTGTAATACAGTACTGACTACTGAGTATTTGTAATGATTTTCATTGTTCATTGGTCATCTAAATTATCAATCAAGATTCAAATGTATTATGTATGTTCAATTCTGTATATTTTTTAATTTTTTTGATATATACAGTTATACTATATAAATAAATATATATATATTATATATATATAGTACAGCCGTACCCAACCGTACCCACAGAATTTTTTTTGCCGTACCGGTGTACCAGAACCCCGCTTCCGAACCCGTTCTCGTACCAGAACCGGCAACTTAGATAATATTTAATCAATTAGGTCATTCCCTTAGCCCTTCGGCTTAGCCTACAGGAATTGGATAGGCTAACCAACTCCATTAGGTGATCACTCAGAAAATGGGGACATTACATTGCTGTATAATGTAGGAAAATTATGTGTGCCAAAAAGCACAAAGGCTTCTACTGATGAGGGAAGTGCATACCTTCAAAGTGGTGGGACACTTCGGCATAGGAAAAACAATGTGGTTCATTTGCAAAGGTATGTCATTTGGCCCAAAATGCAGCAAGTAGTAGCAAGGTTTGTTAGAAGTTGTAAATTATGTTGCACTAGCAAATCTAAAACTAGGAAGGAATGTATATGCTTTTGCCTATTTCCACAAGACCATGGGTAGGTGTTTCAATGGATTTTGTAAGGGGGTTGCCTACGAGTAGACATTGGCATGATTACTTATTTGTGGTAGTTGATAAGTTTAGCAAAATGTGCATTCTAATGGCTTGTAAAAAGACTATCACAGGAAAAGAAGGAGCTGAAATGTTCTTTATCAATGTACAGGGTACATTTTGGGCTACCTAAGTCCATTTTTTCTGATAGGGATACATGGTTTGTTGGTAATTTTGATCTACATTATGGTGCATGATGGACACCAGGCTGAAGAAAACACAAGCTTTCACGTACAAACACATGGCCAAATAGAAGTGGTCAACAGGACCTTGGTACAGCTCATCTGGGGGTACAACAGTAAGTATCCCATGACATGGGATGAATCATTTCCATACAGTTAGCATTCGTATAATAGAGCATTGCATTTTTCTACTAACAAATCACTATTAGAAGCATGTGTAGGATATTTGCCTTCTAGTCTACTTGATGTAGCTTTTGATAAGCAAGATGAACAAGTAGGGTAAGATAATGAGGTGACTAAGGCATCTAACTTTGTTGAGAGGATTAGGCAAATCCAAGTCAAAGTTAAAGAACAATTGGAAAGAACATAACAAATGTATAAAGAAAGGCATGATCAACATAGAAAGGAACAAAAACTAAGGTAGGAGACGAAGTTTGGTTTTCCTTGGGCAAGGAAAGGCTTCAAAGGCAAGCAAAGAAAATTAAGCCGTTAAGATATGTACCTTTCACAATTTTGGTTGCCATAGGTGAAAATGCATTCAAAACTTTGATCTTCCTCCTTTCATGAAGATACATTCGGTTGAAAATTGTGAGTATTTGTAACTTTATGAGCCCTCTATGCTCGATGAAGATGAAGAACAAGTACTACCCTCTTTAGAAGACTTGGGTGTTGAAGGAAGAACCATGCTCCATGAGGATGTGCAATCCAAAAGAATCTAGAGAAGGTATAAAATATGAACAAAACGCTAAATTCAGATGCAGGGACAGGTGTCTGAGAGTGTTGCAGAACTGTATTAGACAGAGATTATAAGGTGGGTGCGTCAGACTCTAGATTGAAATGCAGGTGCAAAAGTGTCCAAGACTGTATTGTGCATACGACAGAGTCCACATACTGTACAGACATTAAAACTTAGAATCTGAAACGAACAGGCGCTGTTTCAGCCTCCAGTGACAGTTGATTTTTACCTAGGGTCTGGGAAAACCCATCTGTTCATTGGAAATATTAAATAGCCATGTAATAGGAGCATCCAAGCACGAGTTTTGATGTTGGAGAACTTTGGGATTATTGTATGTTTCAAATCTATTCATTGTAGGAGAAATAAGCAGAAAGTAGAAGGCAAGATTGCCCACTTGCTGTAGTATCTCTTGACAAATTATGTAATGTCCCCTTCTAGACACATAGTTAGTCTATCATGGAGTTCCCGTGGGCTAGCAGTTTGGCTAGGGAACTGTGGTTAGTTTGGCTCTGGAGGTCCTTGGCAGTGACAGAGTCTTGGTTTGCATTTAGTGGATTCAGTTGGCATCCTCGTGGTTGGTTCAGTGGGCTCTTGGCCGTTACTATTTTTAGTAAGTTCGGGTACTGTGTCAGTTCAGGATTTTCAGAGTTGGAACAGATGCATTTCGTCGAGACCTTTCTGGCGAGCTAAAGATCAGTGAATTCCGACACCGTCTTCATACTTATTTTAAAGTCCGAAGATTTATTAATTTATATTAATATGGACTTTATTATATTTTTGCCGAAAAAGTGAAATTAATGGAATAAAGACAAAGGCTTATGTCTTGACCTTGGGTGCTCATCCTTAGGAGGCATAAAGTGAAATTAAATATTATTTTCCCTCCTAAATGCCCAACGCCTATCTTGGAGGAAGATAAAAAGGGTCAATTGGAGCTCATTTGGATTATGCTATGTTTTGATATTTGCTTGTGAGAGCTCTGCTAGGGTTTATGGAGTTTGAGAATTTGCATCAGGCTATTGGAGACGGAAACCTCTATTAGTGACGGTATCCCACAGGTGTGAAAGACTACCCAACGGTGCCATTGACGGTGGATGTATTCGGCATTCACATATGTGCTGAAATGGAGACATTTGAGGTTGTTTCTTGTGCTGAGTGAAAGATCTGTTCTATTGCTGTTATAAGTTGATAATGGATAGTATAGAAGGCAGAAATCAAAGTGTTTGAAGTAGTTCCTTGCTGTTGTACCTTTCCATTGCTTGGCCGTACTGCATAAAGAGGAGTTTGGAGTATTGTAGGGAAGCTTTTCTCTTTGCTTCTACTACTCATTCATGGTCTTTAGGAGGTGTTTAGTGCTTCAGTTGTTGCTCTTATATTTTGTATGAGACATTTGTGACATTCTATGGAAATTTGATGCATTTCCAGCCATACCCACTTGCTAGTCCATTTCCAGCGGCCGTACCAAGTTGCATATTTTCATATGGGTATGTGATAGTAATTGTTTCCTGGCTATTTTACTATCTGGGTTGTCATTAGTTTCTTCAGATTCATTGTATATTTTCTGGGTTTAGGTTCTATGCTATATATTGTGTGCTCCGACACTACATCTGCAGGAAAACATAAAACCCCTTTCTGCATCTTCTATCTATCTGAAAGAACACACAAAAATCTAATAAAAATCACACAATTAAGATTTTAAAAAAATACAAATAGGTACGGCACATTACAAATTAAAAAAGGAGGGTAGCAAGGCACATTGCCACTTCCAAAGATTGAATTTCTCTCCACACTGGGGTTTTCCAGGATAAAAATCAGCTTGTTGTAAGTTTATTGCATTTGTTTCTGTTTAAAGCACTGTAATTCCTTCTGTTAACAATTTGAACGTTCATTTGCAAAGCAAGTAGAAATGTATAAAGTTTTGGTTGATTTCTAAATTCTATGTTTAAGGGTTTACAGATCAAGTGCTGAGCTAAATTAAAAATATAGCTGAAACATTCCTTTACTTGCTTATAAATATAAATAGTGCGGGTGATTATGGTGCCTTCTTGAGTTTGTTTGTTGCTTCTTACAAGTTTGCTTCCATGTCACTTTAGATCAAATTCTTGCATGCTCACGTCCTTGTCATAATATCTTTCTGAGTAGGAATAGGAGTGGACATCTTAGTACCCATGGCTAGTTTAGCTCTGGAAGCCAATGGTAAGCTGAGTGTTATTGTTTTACATGTACATTTTACTCTATTCTATTATACAAAACAACAGAGATCTTGGTCAGCTTATAATATAAGTGCTTGATTAGAACTGGACTTTGATATTGTCCTTCGTAGAACCTTATGGGAACCAAATGCTGTTTTCCTAGCTGCAATTTACAGAACTGTATCTTCCAGCAATCATGACATGTTATCTGTCTTGTCTTTCGCATCCACTTCTCTGTTTGGGCCATTTTGCATTTATTATGTAAACATTAAAGCTTATTCTTCCAACTGCAAGCCATATCATGCTTGATTAATAATAATTGATTTTCTATGGAGTACAGAATGCTGTCTGATATGTCACGGCTTGAGTCCAAGGTTGAAAGGTTGGAGGCTCAGGTTGCAACAAAAGAGAGGGAGCTAGCTGCACTCACACGGACGGTCTGATGAAATTCTTGGTTTCTCATTTCTGTGAAACTGTAGAAGAATACTGATAGTAATAAACTGAGGTTAGATAGTTTCTAGGTATCTAACATGTCCTAGGTTTCTGTTCATGTCTGTTATGAAACCAGGAGCAAAAAGCTTCTGCTGCTTTCAAGGCTCAGATTGAGAAGCTGCAACAAGAGCGTGATGAATTTCAAAGGATGGTGATTGGAAACCAGGTGTGGTTTCTATTTAAGAAACAACTCAAGGAAATGGGGTGATTTGAAATTATTCCTTTTACAAGCTTGGTCTCAATTTCTGTATTTTTTTTCTTCAACATGATATTTTGAACTTTTTGTGTCATTTTCTTGGCTTAGACACCTGGAAGTTCTGACACAGATTTTATATTTCTTAATTGTCTTGAATTTCTTATAGCAAGTCCGGACTCAGCAGATACATGAGATGAAGAAAAAGGAGAAGGAATATATCAAGCTACAGGTGAATTGTTTTGCTAATTTTGTCAAGTTTTCAGTTTCTAGATGCATAATGTATATCATTGCTTTTGTATGCTGAACACAAAAGAACTACTGAATGTTTCTTCTGTTAGATGAACTTTTCACTCAGCAGGAAATTTGAAATTTTATAGCGTTACCTTTCTTTATTTCTTTGTAACATCTATTTTCAGCTTTAGTAATATTTACCTCATATGAGATGCATTTAGAGCATAGTTGGTGATATTGGCATACCAAGAATGTATTTAGGGCATTTATTCCTCAATGAGCTTCATAACCTTATTAGACTATTTAAGGTATAGTTAGAGCTTAAATGAGCTTTATGAGCCACATAATTTTTGGTGTTTCATAATTTCAGAATTAATCCCAAGTTATTTCATGAAGTACCATTGGTAGTTGACTCATATACTGCTCTTTGTCTTAGTTAAATATTGTTTGGTGAATTTATTCTTCTTTTACCTCGAAACGGATTTCATCTTGTGATCTGAAAATGAATCCAGTTTTGTGCTCATTGGCATGTTTTGCGACAGTGGAATGTATGCTAGAGAAGATTGGGTGGTATGGAAGATCTTGAAACAATCTTTGGCAAATAGAATGGTTATGGTCACCAGTGGCCTCATAAATACAGTTGTGTTCTAGAGGGATAAACATTACTTAGGTGGCATCAAAAGTGGAATATGATTGCAGATTTGAATTCCTCTTGAAAAGTTGTGCAATTTCAAAAACAATGGCACCTCATATTGAGTCCGTATGCAAAAGTGATGGCTTTTAGAAGAATTAGGTCAAAGAAGGTTGACAAGCAGCAAAGTCATCATGAAAGTGGCAAAAACACATTCACCAGTTTGCAAAACGCAGCAAATTTGTGCTGCGTAATTGAGTCTACCCAATAATCTTCTAGGTTTTTTTGACTTTTTCACTTTCTCTTCTTCTTTGATAGTCGTTTCAGCTTTCAAATGGCAGGGGAGTCTATACAAACCATGCTTATGGTCGACTTTTACATGCTTGAGTCTTAATTCTTTTGGTTGGGAGCTTTTAGTGAGATTTTCCTCTTATACTGTGTCATGTTTATGACTATTGTAGAATTTGTAAGAGCAGAGAGTTCATTTGGGAGAGTTAGATGGGTTCTTGGGGAGCTTGTTACATTGTTGGAGCTCATTGTAGAAGGTCCAAGGATTGTGAATCAATCTTTATAAGCCATTTTTGAGCACTAAGTGAGTGTAACTCACAATTCTTTGGCCTTTTTATCCACAAAGACCTCCAAGGTTTCTTGGTCTCTTTCTTATTATCTCTTGTTCTTCAGCAAAATGCCTATATGGGGGCAAATACCCTTGGAGAGAAAAGATTCTTATAGCTCAATTAAGGACTAACTCACACCATCTTCAATGTGAAATGGTTAGATGGAAGAGGCCAAAAGAGGAATGGGAGGAGAGAATTTGTGTAATTTACACAGCTGGGGTATTTGAATTAGAAAAACACTATATTTTAGAGTGCAAAGCTTACAAGGACTTCCAGGCCAATTACACAAGTACTTTAGGTCCAACTTCCTTACAAGATTTGTTCGAAGAGGAGACAGTTGAGAAAATGGGGGAGTTCATCATCAAATTAATTAGCAGAAGAGCAGCAATTCAGAAACATATAGTGACAGGGTCTGCTCTCCCATAGACTACCTTTGGCTTCGTAGACGTTATAAATCTTCTATTCTATTCATTCAATTCATTTGCTTAAATATTTCAGTAATTTGCTCGCACATACTTCGCACATACTAAGACTAACAAATATTTGTTTTTGCTGAACTAGTTAAGGAATGTCCTTATTTATACTTTACAGATGAAGTGGTATTAGAGCAAGTTCTTTCCTTGTGGAGTTTGTTGTGGTGAATTTGTAGGTGCACAACATAGAGCAAGTTGAGAAGGTCATTGCTCTATCAAAGAGATTTGTAAAATTCCCAAAAGTAAACCATAAGAATGGATAGAGAAGTGTCAAGCCTTGACAAGGAAACGAATTTCCACAATCTAGAAGCTGCTGTTGCTTGTTTATCTCAATTTTTGGAGGCTACATTTACAACATACCAAATGGAGACCATTATGGAGAAGTTAAGTTCATTGGAGAGCAAGGGAACAATCCACTCCATACAAGGCAAACCAAGTCTTCAAAGCATGCCTCAAGAGGAAGGCAAGCCAAGGGATGAGATTTTGTCATTCAAAGGAATTTTGGAAAAGTTGGAGCAATGGTTTGAGCAACTGGAGGTATGTTTTTATTTGCATTCTCGTAGTTTGGAACGGAAAGTTTACCATGCTAAGTTGTGTTTGGCAAAATATGCATTAAAATGGTTTGAAGGTCTCTTGATTTCGATGCTTATTGGAAAGCATGCTCCTATTAAACCTTGGGGTAATTTAAAGAGAGAGAACACGCACCAAGTCATCAAGAATGACAAATCTTTCATGTTGTATGCTTTTTCATGGAAAGTGGTAGTCTCCTGAGGTTCTGAAACTAATGTTGAAAATGCAACTCCATGTTAAAGCAATGTCATCACATGGACACTTGGAGATAGAGTTGTACTTGGTTTGCATTTGTAATGTAGTGCAAAGATGAGATGGTGCATGTGTCATTGTTTGAGGGGTTCTTCCACCCTCATCTGCTATGTCTCTAAGCTTTTGGGGACCAAAACCTCTCTAATTGGGGAGGTGTGACTGTGATCTGAAAATGGATCCGGTTTTGTGGTCATTGCCATGTTTTGGGATAGAGGACAACTTCATATATGGTAGAGAAGGTTTGGGATGGTATGGGACATCTTGAAAGAGTCTTTGGCAGAGAGAATGTCATTCTAGGATTGTTTTTGGTCACTGTTGGCCTCACAAATGCACCTGTGTTGTAGGGGCAAAAACATTACATAGCTGGCTTCAAAGGTGGAATATGATTGCATATTTGGAATCCTCTTGAGAAGTTGTGCAATTTAAAAACGACACCTCATTTTGAGTCTGTATGCAAAAGTTATGGCTTTTGGAAGAATTAGGTCAAAGAAGGCTGACAATGCTGTGAATTTGTCATGAAAGCAGCGAACCCATTCATTGGTTTGTAGAAAGTGGTGAATTTGTCATTTGCTGGTTTGTAGAAATTGGTGAATTCGTTCTTAGCCAGTTTGTAGAAAGTATCGAATCCGTTCTTTGCCAGTTTGTAGAAAGCAGTGAATTTGTTTTGTGCAATTGAGCCCGCCCAGGGATGTTCCAGATTTCTGACTTTTTCACTTCCTCTTCTTCTTTGATGGTTGTTTCAGCTTCTAGATGGTGAGGGAGTCTATATAAACCATGTCTATGGTCAAATTGTACATACTTGAGTCTTAATTCTCTTTGTTGGGAGCTGTATAGGATTGTTGTAGAAGTTGCAAGAGCAGAGAGTTCATTTGGGAGAGTTAGATTGGTTTTTGGGGAGCTTGTTACATTGTTGGAGCTCTTATGGAAAGTCCAAGGATTGTGAATCAATCTTTGTGGACTATTTTTGAGTACTACATGAGTGTAACTCACAATTTTATGGAGTTTTTACCCACAAGAGCTTTCTCTAGGGTATTGTGGTCTCTTTCTTATGGTGTTTGAATCTATCTTCTTGTCTCTTGTTCTTCGATTCATTTGCTTAAATATTTCAGTCATTTGCTCTCACATACTAATACTACCTAATATATGTTTTTGATGAACTAGATAAGGAATATCCTTCTAGTTTACAGATCATCTTGCCAGTTTTTTTTTCAAAATGACTTGACAGCTAAAAGGGGGGTGGCCTTTTCACAAACTAGTACCCGTGGGAGAAAGGCTGTATGAAGTTTGTAAACTATGACATGAACCAAAAAAAGTTCCTTGGCCTCCAGATTAGGAATGTTTGATTTTCTGAGTTACACCTAGTTTTCAATAATTGGTCTGTAAACACTAATCCTTTTTTCTAAATTTTCAGTATTTGGTCTGTAAACTCTAATCCTTTTTTCTTTCTTTTTTTGTTCTTATCATGAGGAACGGTCCTTGTTCTGCAGATAAGAACTCATCTTTTTCTTCTCTGCTGGTACCTGTTCCCCTGTGAGATGTGTATGCTTTTTGTCCACTTGCCAAGAAGTAAACGGTGTTCTATTCTTTTTATCAATTCTTCGTTTGTTAACATTGACCTTAACATGAGAACTAAAACCTATCTTTCTCAAATTCTCTTAAAATGATCCGGCATCTTGCAATAAAAATACACCCTTATAACTCATCCAGTTCAACAATTTTACAGGTTCTACTTTTATACATGAACCAAAAAATGTTCCTTGCCCTCCAGATTAGTAATGTTGATTTTCTTTGTTACACCTAGTTTTCAGTACTTGGTCTGTAAACACTAATCCTTTTTTCTTTCTTTCTTTGTTCTTATCATGAGGAATGTTCGTTGTTCTGCACATAGAAACTCAAAATCTTTTGGAGGGATCTGTTTCTTCTCTGCTGGTACTCGTTCCCCTGTGAGATGTGTATGCTTTTTGTCCACTTGCCAAGAAGTGAAGGGGATTCTGTTCTTATTATCAATTCTTCATTTGTTGACATTGACATTAAACATGAGAACTAAAACCTATCTTTCTTCAAATTCTCTTAAAATGGCCCGACATTATGCAATAAAAATACACCCTTATAACTGACCCAGTTCAACAATTTTACAGGTTCTACTTTTATAAACAAGTTGAATCCTAACGTCCTCATGTAGATGGTCTGCTTGAAGCTAAAAACAATCAGACATTTAAGAAGGAAAGAAAAAATTAAAAAAACTATATTAATGTTCTCATGATTGAAGTTGTTCAGTGAGAGTGCAACTTAGAAACAGTTAAGCTACCACCAGCAAGGAGATGTCAAGAAAAATACCATAAAAAATGAAAAGAGACAGAAAAAACAACTAGAGTGTTTACAGAAAAAGATATAAGACCCCCAACTATTAAAGAGTTAAAAACTAAGAACTACATAGAGACGGGAAAGTAAAAGAAGCGCTAATCAAGAGTTTCTGTAGAAGTAAAAGAACAGGTAGAATCCTTGACCACTAAATAGTTCTCAATGCAGGGACTAGTGCTTGGGATCCCTGCCAGAAACAAAGAGATGTCAAGATAATTGGGTGATGCTCCTCTGCCAGCTTTGAGTCATATATCTGTCAACTTGGATTTCTGTACACTGTGTTTCTCTCTTGTGTTGAATTTTTGGTTTAGTCCTAAAGCTTTTTTGATTTAATTAATTGGACTAAGGTTGTACTTAATGGTATGCCACCAAAACTGCTTAGGATTGTAGTTTACTTATGATTCATGAACTGTCTTATTGTTGTTGTGGAACAAATGCATCTTATATTTACTCTGGAGAAAAATTGATTTGTACAGAAGAGCATTATGAATCATAAGGAATGAATCTCTCTCTCTCTCTCTCTCTCTAGGATAGGAAAGAAAGCTCCTGGCCTGTGCTCCACTGGGCAAAGAATTCACATCCTTAAAAATCTTGTAATACTGAATAGTGGTTTTGAAGCAGACTCGGAATGTTCGAATTAAAAACATTAGACAGTGGTATCCAGATACATGATATTATTTCTGACTGTGAAAATCTAAAATCTTTGACAGCTTTGCATCTTGATGTCCAAATGAAGCTATTTGTTGCCAGCTGAACTGTATGCCATAGGTCTTGCAGCTGTCCCTGACGATCCAGTAATCTACTAGAAGAGATCCTCACCAAGAGAGATGGGCAGTCAAAAGGATGTGTATTCAGCGTGTAACAAACACCGAAATTCTCTGACTGTTAAACACTTCCAGAAGATATGGTCATCCCAACACCTTTTGTTTGGACTCTCTTGACAACTTGATGATTGCCATGTGCTCATCTTAAGAGCTTAGCAGTTTTGAAGGAGATTCCTAGCTTTTTTCATCAAAAAATGTCTTGAATATTCCATTTTGTAGAAAGGACAAAATATCATGTCAAATACCATTGTAGTTCAAACATTTTAACCTGTTTATCACAGTAATTTCTAGTTGTTGTGAAGTATGCCCTTTGAGTTGTTCTCTGCATTCTACTTTAGCTGCCCCTACAATGCTTCTACAGTTAATTCCAAGAACTCTGTTTGTCTGCCACAGCATAAGACTGAACAGGTATGACAGTCTTTCAAAATTTTCCTCCCTGTCTAATGATCTCTCATATGTGACCCTTTGATTCTAGAAAATATGCGACCCTTAGATTAAACAAAGAATTAAAACAATTCCACTGTTATAAGCATTGTTATTGAAATGGCCTTTATGTAGAGAAGTTTGAGTAATAGTTACTAATATTAACCATTTATTTGAGTATACTTTTGAATATCCAAAATAGGCGTGGTGTTTTTCTCCAAAGTTTTGATTTATTGTAGGTCCTGAATTTCTCAAAGATGGCGACTGTTGGAGAACAGTAAGAACTAAGGCATTGAAATTTTAAACTAGTCATATTAGTTGTACCAGCATATGTTAATGTTAGACTGTGTTTGTCTGGAATGACAATAGTCATCTTAATTCCAACTTGATATGGCTATCAAGGAAAATGCATCTTAGAAATAGGACCAAACTATTCAATGGGAATATAATCTCAATAGAGAGACATTTGATGCTTTCTTTGTGTTTTTATGACTTAATGTGTCTCAACTTGAACTTTTGTCACAGACCATCTCAAAGAATGATAATTTAGATGGCCGTGCCTTCACCAGGACATGTATTCAGAATCGACATGTTAGGGAATCAAAATTTTCTAAGATGCTTTCTCTCTGCAGTGTCAAGGTCTGGTTAAAAGAAATATTTCCTGTTTGGAAATATTCCTTGCATCTCACAAATAAAAACACTAAAGTAGATAGTAAATGAAATGAAAAAAAAAGCTGAAAGCAGTAAAGCTAGAAATAGCAAGTAGCTAAGTTTGAACTCAATTAGAGAGCCAGCAGTAAAAGCACAATCCTGGTGGGTTAAATCCACAAACTGCAAAGACAAGACAGCTATTTGCTCTTGTTGCCTGTACCAACATTACTAATGTCAGTGTCAAGTGCCAGCCAAGTAATGTCATCTGGAGAATGAGCTGGGTGAAGAGAGCCCAGCTACACAATCCTTGGTGGATGTTGGGAGCTCCTCGCTGAAACTCTCAGGCCTGTCGAAGTAGATAGAAATCTGGTTATGTCTGTCTCTATGCAAGGTAACTGTTTATTGTGAGAGGACAATCAAGAGAAAACTAAATGTTGTTACCCAATGGTTTTAAAAGAGTTGCTTTACAATATAGAAAGAGTTGCATTACAAGATAAAATGAATTGCTTTACAGGATTGACTTAATGATTTACCAGTAATTGCAAATATTCAATTCTAATATATGTTAGCTGGTTTTATTTCAGTTTATGTGCTGCAATTCTCCTTATGCTTCCTTTGTTGTCAGGAGAGACTAAACCAAGTTCTAATGGAGAAAAAGAAAGAGTCCAGGTCAGGCATTGAGATAATGAACTTGCTACAGGTATTCCATCTCTTGTAGGATTTGTTTCCCATGTCAGAAATTATATGGTTCAGAAATTTATATTTGTGTGTTCTGATATATTAGCTGAAAACAATAGCAGGAAACTTTCAACCTTGTTTTCTTTCATTTTAACTTTCAATCTTGTTTTCTTTCATTTTAACTCTCGACCTTGTTTTCTTTCTTTTTTAACTTTTCTTATGCAAGCAGAAAGAGGGACGCCAACGCGGGACATGGAATGGAAAGAAGGCTGATGGGGACTTCTATAAAATGATTGTAAGTTATGACTTAGATTAATATTACAATGGTGCAGCTGTTCAAATTTGAAATAGTACCATTAAATTTGGGAATATTCTCATTTGCATTTGTTAAATGGCAGGTAGATGCTTATGAGGCAAAGAAACAAGATTTGATGGCTGAAAATGCTGATTTGCGAGCTTTGTTACGGTCAATGCAGGTGATGTTTTTATATGGCTGTGCAATATTTTTAAATGTCATTATAGTTGTTGAGATATACATAAGACATGACAACTTTTGCAAGTATACCGCTGATAAAAAATTTGAAGTACATGTTAGCTAAATAGTAAAAGGTTAATGATTGGCTTTCCATACATGAAAATATATGACTAGAGACACAGTTTACAGCTAGTATGACTGTAGATTCTTAAGCACTAAAGGGTTTATTACCCAGATCCAATATTCCTTAATGAGACTGACATTTGTGGATGTAACTACATGGCAGCCAAACATTCCACATTCACCCTCCTCAAATGGTAATTGTCACATGGTCCTAGCCTTGGTATTCCACCCTTTTATTTGTGTCTATAAACTATAAAGGAAGGGAATTTAGTATTTACAATTCAATAAATATTTAACGGTCCTTGGTTTTGACAAAGATAAGGCACCCTAGTATGTATAAATCACAATGTATGCAATTTGAGATATTAATCTCAGAGTATGTTTGGACCAGTTGTGTTTCCTTCCAAAGTTCGAGTTTAATGAATAATTGTTACTTGTTAGTGAACGTAGAATGCGAGAAATTAAAGAGATCAGAGTAAAAAATTTGAAATACAGGTCTTCGATGTCCTACTCATCTTGCAGGATACATGTTAATTTTGATTGCCTTGTTTGCTTTTCGATGATGCCAGAATACAAACAAAAATATATTAGTGAATATACACTGCTTTTTTGATTTGTTTCTTCTTTTAGTCGAAGCATAATTTTTTTCATGATTTGCCAAACTTTTCTGGATAACCTGCAGAGTAGTTTTTCTTGATTTTTCATTGTTTCCATGGAATGTCTTAGAATATTTGAAATGACTTGAGATTCTTGTAGCTGCAAGCTGCATTCTTGTAGAAGTGAGACATATCTTACTTTTTTGATATTAATTCTAATGTGATTATACATATTAAGAGGCCTGCCAAAGATTTAGGAAATTAATCACATTGCATTTTCATTTCAGTAAAATGTGTTATTTATAAAGCTGAATAATTCTTTTTTGCTTCTCTAGCTGGACATGCGTAATTTCTTAAACATGCCCAGTGGGCTACCTAAACCAGAATTATCAGCAAATGGAGTTGATGCTGAACCACCTGCTACTCCATTAGGTGGACGTACGGTATGGTCACTTTTCGTTGCCTTTAACTTCAAGGATTAGAATGTGGTCATGGTTCAAATGCTTTTTCTTTGCGTTGTGGCTATGAAATGCGATGCCCCTTGTGGATATGTATAATGATTTTTATGTCATGAATGTTTCTAAATTCTTGATCATCTAAAAGGGTGCTTAATCCAGGATGTCTTTGATCTCCCATTCCCTATGGCCAGAGATCAGATTGAGCAAAGTTTGCGAACAAAGATGGCTTCAATAAAGGTATAGCATGTTAGTTTGGATATATTGTAGATGCTTGTGTGTCATAGCATGATAGTTGAATTAAATCAAATTATCATTTTTTATACTGCAAGCTCTATAGTTATTATATGGTTACTACAACTAATGATAAGAACAGTCAATCTTGGCTTCCTTGATGGTGCTATAACTGTACATTCTGTTATAATAAAGGAACGGATGCTTCAATTGCAAGAAGCACAAAAGGGAGCCCAAGTCACTTGTGAAGCCAGTGAACGTGAGCTGGAATTGGAAGCACAACTTGTTGAAGCCCGTAGCATCATTCAAGAACAGGTATCAACTTTATGATCTCTTGCACTTGTATGATCTCATGCCAATTCATTTTCTCTTTATTTATACATGTGTTTTTTCTTCCTAAGTATGGCTTGGAGTTTTTATGAAATGATAATTACTTTCATGCTTTTTTGTCTTTTAGCTACTTTCGTTCTTAAATTAACTTTCATAATGTTTCAATTCTTTGTCCAATAATTGTTAGAATGTGGAAGATCTGTCTTGCTGGACTCTTTTGAGTTACCGACACTTGTAGTATACATTAGGTTATGTGCAGTGTTCCACAGGGATGTGTCCCACGGGGTCTGAGCGATGTCATCAACATCCGGGGGACAAGAGGATGGGGACAAAACATCCCCCCGCTATTCGCTGAAAAAAATGGGGACATCCCTGTCAGATGGAAACATCCCCTTTTTAGAGAAATGTCTGGGGATTGCAAGGAGCAAATGTAAGCATGTGCATCGACAATCTTGGCATACCTGAACACGACACACAAAAAAGGTTAAAAAACCAACAAAAAGCTCATAAAAAAATCTTAATAGTTAATACTAAAAGGGGGTCAATCAAGCCTCCCACCCTAACAGAACCCTTAACTGTAAACATTGTATTTGACATTTATATTTACAGTTCTTAGTTTACAGTTGTATTTGCAGTTCTTAATTTTATTGTTCACTTCAGCACTTAGTATTTGACATTTGTATTTAAAATTGTGAATTAAGTTATTAATGCATTTTAATCATTAATCATATGGCATAATGTGACAACTTACCTTGTTATTCAATTTTCGATCATGGAATCCGAATCAAGTTTTTTTCTTTGATTGGTAAAATGGGGGAGGGGTCCCTCACTGGAAAAATGGCCATAACTAGCCAGAGCTAAAATTCAAATAGCTGAGACAGAATTAAACTGAAACTGGGACATTCCAAAAGTCATTAATAGTTTCTTTTTACATATTATACATTACATGCTACACATACCCCCAAAGGTTTGCCCATCTGACAACCAGCATGCAACTATTACAAAAATGGCCATAACTAGCCAGAGCTATAATTCAAATAGCTGAGACAGATTTCAATTGAAACTGGGACATTCCAAAAGTCATTAATAGTTTCTTTTTACATATATACATTACATACTACACATATCCCCAAAGGTTTGTCCATTTGACAACCAGCATGCATCTATTACAAAAATGGTGGCCAATTGAATTGCCATCCCATGCATGTCAAT
Source organism: Cunninghamia lanceolata (assembly GCA_027924645.1). Lineage (NCBI taxonomy): Eukaryota > Viridiplantae > Streptophyta > Pinopsida > Cupressales > Cupressaceae > Cunninghamia > Cunninghamia lanceolata. The sequence continues at coordinate 4,034,266 of BSBN01000760.1, forward strand.
TACCAAAAAACCAACAAAGATATCCCAAAATTCACCCAGATATTTTAAAACCTATGCTCCCCTAAGTTTTTGGCATGGGGATGACAGGGGACGAGGGGACGCGTTTCTGGGATGGGTTTTTGTTAGCAAAGATGCAAAGAAGAGAGATAAGAGAAATTTGCTAGAAAGGCTTCCTTCACAAAGAGTGAAAGCAACATTATATAAAGATAGAAAAGGTACTATTACAATAACCATATTAAAGGACCTACACCTAACAACACTAATTATATACACTTTATTACATTATTTATACTAATACCCCCCCTTAATGACTAATCCATAAACAACACCAAGCTTGTCTCGAAATTTGACAAAGTAACTAGGACCAAGTGCTGTAGTCATTAAATCAACAGTCTGCTCCTGAGAAGAACAATCACAGTCCACCAGTTACCGAATATAGTGATGATGAATCTTGATATGTTTGGTACGAGCATGATACACTAGATTCTTCATGAATTTCAATACTCCCTGATTATCATAGAAAAGCGGTGTAGGAGTATGCTAAGGAAGCTGAAAATCTGGCAAGATTTTGCATAATCAAACTGCTTCACAACTGGCACTGACAACTACTTTGTATTCAGCTTTAGTGGAGGATCAAGCTACTGTCTGTTGAAGCTTACTCAACCAAGAAATCACTTCTTAACCCAAGGAGAAGATTTAGCCAATTGTAGACCGTCGAGTATCCACAGATCTTGGCCAATCAGAGTTTGTATACCCAATTAAACCAAAATCTTTTGTCCTTTGATAGAGTATGCCAAAGCTATGAGTACCTTTGACATATCGCAAAACTCGCTTTGTGGCTATCCAATGAGGGAGGTTTAGTTTCAACAAAAAATGAGAGAGATAGCTAACAATAAAGAAAAGATCCGGTCTAGTGGTTGTAAGATATATCAAGCCGCCCACCAATTGTCTGTAGTGTGATTCATCGACCGAGGATGAATCATCAGAGGCTGACAACTTCGACCCAACCTCCATAGGTGTAGAAGATGAGTTACAATCTGCCATCCCAAAACACTCCAAAAGGTTTGTGGCATATTTGATTTGAACCATGAAGATGTTGTGATCGGATTGCCAAAACTCAACCCCTAGGCAATAATGTAGGAGGCCTAGATTTTACATGTCAAAAGCTGCACACAATTTTGATTTTACTCGTTGAACTGCAGTGTTTGTGCTACCTGTGATGGTAAGATCATCAATATATACAATAACAATTACAATATCATTACCATCACTTTTGACATAAAGATTTGGTTTAGAAAGACCCCTTTTGAATCCAATATCTTTTAGATGTTTATCAATTTTAAGATACCAGGCTTGAGGAGCCTGCTTAAGTACATACAGGAACTTAATTAACTTGCAAGCTAGATGTTCACGTCCATGAACCTGAAGACCCTTAGGCTGAACCATAAAGATTTCCTCATCCAAGTCCCCGTTCAAGAAGGCACTTTTGACATCCATTTGATATACCTTCAAACTAAATTGAGTGGCAATGGAGAGACGCAACCGAAATGTGACCATCTTAGTAGGAGCAAACGTCTCTCAAAGTCTATTACTTCTTGTTGTGAATATCCCTTAGCAACAAGACGTGCCTTGTATTTGTCCAATGAACCATCAGCTTTGCATTTGACTTTATAGACCCATTTGCACCTCAATGGGCTTTTTACCTGGAGGCAATTTGACCAACTCTCAAGTCTGATTTTTCATCAATGCATCATATTCAACCTTCATAGCAGCTTTCCATTTTGGTTTCGCTTGTGCCTCATAGAATTTTTATGGTTCAAAAACTTGAAAAAGATCAGAAGATAGTGCAACATGACTATGCTCAATAGTTGAACCAATTATCATTTGTCCTTTTGTCTGAGGACGTTCATTTGATTGAGGAAGTTCATCCACACGTACACCTTCCAAAGTCAAATAATACCATTTAGGTTTTTGGTGTGTCTCAGGTGAATGCTGCAAAGGCAAGTTCTCAATTGGAGTCTTACTTGAAGTGGAAACATTTTTAGTTCTACGTCTTTGATAGACAAGCAGTGTAGAACCAACCACATATTGACTTATAGGCTGACCTAATGAATTGGAGGGTTCATCCTTAAAAGGTACCATAATACTAGATTCAAGGTCTTCATTGACTACCTGTTGAACATTTGAAAAATATGGCTTTGTTTCTTTTACATAAACATCTTGACTAACAATGACCTTGTTAGTGGAAATATCAATAAGCATGTATGCTTTGTTCACTATAACTAGCAAAGAAATACCTGATGCTTTTAGAATCTAGTCTATGTCTTTTTTGTTTAGGAACTAAAGAGTATGTGGTTGGACCAAAAATTTGAAAAGAAGTTACCTTAGGTTTGTTACCGGTCCAAGCTTCCTTCGGTGTTATTTTTTCCAAAGCTTTGCATGGACATCTATTTAGGATATAAATCGTTGTGTTCACAGCTTCTCCCCAATATTGGTAGGGAACGTTCCTACTGTGCATCATGCATCGTGCCATTTCCATGATAGTCCTGTTACGCCTTTCAACCACTCCATTTTGTTGCGGATTGTATGGTGCTGTTAACTGGCTCTAAGTACCTTCTTTTTCATAGAATTTCCTTGAATTGAGTGGAGGTGAATTCCCCCCATTATTGGAGACGCCTTGTGAATGTTTCCACCAACCCCTTGAGTTTGAGGAAGGCACCATAGCATTCAAACTTCTTGTTTACGAAGTAAACCCATATCTTTTTGGAGAGATCATCCACCATTAACATAAGGTACCTTGAACCATTGACAGTGGGAGACTTCCAGGGAGGCTCACAAAGATTTGCATGAATGAGATCCAAAAGACCCTTAGCATGCCATGCACCTTTTGTAGGAAATGACTTCCTCTTCCGCTTTCTAGTTAAACAACCAACACACAAATCCTATTTTTTTTGAATAGGGGGTAGGTCGTGAACCATATGGGGTATGCTGAGTTTGACCAAATATTGAATATTCAAGTGACCATACCTTTCATGCCAAAGAACATTGGTATTAACTTCAACAATTAAGACATACAAATTAGCTGTAGTAGGATCAATGAGTTTATATAGGCCCCCTTGCCCAATGCCTATGGCAACAACCTTGTCTTGTTTCATAACTGATACAATACACTTCTTTCCACAAAACTTGACTTGAATGTTGGGGCTCTCAGTACGCTGACTAATAGATAATAAATTCTTGCTCATGGTAGGAACATATCGGACATTGCGTACCAAAATTTTTAGAGAATCATTTAATACAACCCTAACATCTCCTATCCCTTCGATCACATGTGATCTACCATCACCAAGTGAAACTGTATCTTTATGACTGGAATCAATAGTAAACTTTACATACCAGTCTTTGTGACATGTGAAAAGTCGGGATGCTACTTAATTAGAAAACCAATATCTGTTGTCAGCGTTATCTAAAAGAGATGTCATGAGTGCAAACTCGTCATCTGAACCATGGTCTTCCTCGCCAACGACTAGATTAGCTTCACCATGCTTCTTGTAGGATATATTGTATAGCCTTCTCTTGCATTCCTTTTTAACATGTCCGAATTTGTTACAATAAAAGCATTTCACCTTTTTCTTGGATGGAGTGGAAGAAGTGTTGCCAGAAGAATTCTGAGGTTTGTTGTTGAATGAGTTTTGAGGTTTACTCTTCAAATGAGCAGCAAAAGCACTTTCCGTGGTCTTGGATGTAGATTCCCCTATCTGCTCTTGTCTTCGCTCTTGCAATAGATACTGACTTACCTTATTAAAAGTCAAAGTTTGACTTTCAGCCAATAGATTCAATGATTCCACAAAGGTCTCATAGGAGGGCGGCAGGCTGTTAATGGTTAGAGCAACCATGTCCTCGTCGCCCATTGGTTTATTGACGGTGGTAAGATGATCACTAAGATCCTTGATTTTTAGGAGATGCTCTGACGATGACCCACCCTCACGAAGTTTTGTAGAAAACAACAAATTCTTCAAATACAAAAGCCGACTTTTCTCAGAGACCTAATACTGGTTTTTGAGGTTATCCCATAATGTAACTGCAGATGTGGCGTTCCGAACTTCAAGACTTAAGTCATCAGACACTGACAACTTGAGTAACAGTAGGGGTTTGTTGTGATGCTTGTCAAAGTCATCTGGGTTGGTTGCAGGCCTGGTTTCAGTCCCTAGGATAATTCCGTCACACGTCCTATACTCAGCGATCGTGAGTATTTTGTGACTTTAGATACAATTTTTTTTAGTGAGTTTCTGTGCCTTAGGTAGGACCAAATTTTGAATATTTGCCATTATCCCAAAAAATAAATTATTCTTGAATCTTGAGCAACTCCTTTAAATTTGACCCAAAATTGTTTTCCGAAAGTTTTAAAAACTGATCCCGCAAACTTTTCAAACCCTTGAAATTTGAAACCTCAGATATTTAGAAACTCACCACCCAACCTCAAATTGAGATTTGCAAAACTCCGAAAAATTTGCTGATTTTTGACTTGCATGCATCAAAGAAACTGATTTCTAATGTGTTGTACGACTTGCAAATTGCAATTTTCATGTGCCCTAGCTGTAGGTCTGAAAATGGTGCGAATTATAGGTATTTTCGGGTCCAAAAATGGCTCAATTTTTTGGTCTTTTCGTGTGCCCTGGCTGCGTGTCTGAAATAACACGATTTTCACGTATTTTTGTGTGTAAAAAACCCTAGATTTTTGACCAAAAAATGCGTGACTGCAAACCCTTGAAAATCCGCCAAAACTAGTGCAAATTCCACACAATTTTTGCAAGTAAATAACCCACGATTTCCACTACAAATAGGCCATGATTTTTGATAGAAAAGAGGCGTGATTTTCACCAAAAAATAGGCTGTGATTTTTGACAGAAAAGAGGCGCGATTTTCATCAAAAAATAGGCTGCGATTTTTGATAGAAAAGAGGTGCGATTTTGTGTATAAACAACCCACGATTTTGACAAAAAAAGCAGACCTAGAATTTCCTTTGTTGATGCTGCAAATTTTTCACCTCTCTAGATGCTCGTGCTCTAGCTGACCTTGCATGGCCTCTTCCCGACCTCCTTTGCACACTTTCAAACCCTAACCCCAACCTGGTGGCTCTGATACCAATGTTAGCAAAGATGCAAAGAAGAGAGATGAGATAAATTTGGTAGAAAGGGTTGCTTCACAAAGAGTGAAAGCAACATTATATAAAGTTAGTAAAGGTACTATTACAACTACCATATTAAAGGACCTACACCTAACAACACTAATTATATACACTTTATTACATTATTTATACTAATAGTTTTTTTTGAGTACATTTTTTGGGGTGGCAGGGGACGACTATTAAAAAAATTGGGAAAATTTTAAAATATAGGAAATTTCAAATATTCATATACATTATAGAACCTTAATATATAACGTTGATAAACAAATTAGCAATATTCAATTACTTTCATTGTCGATGTCCATATATATTGTATAAAAATTACAACAAAATGACCAAAGGCTGCAAATTTCAACTACAAAATGGTAAAAACATTTAAAATATGCCGCTGCAAGGCACCATGCACAACCACCAACTTCTCCAATTTCAAGAGGTAAGCCTATTCCTCTTCATTGACTATATGAAGTTGTAAGCATGGTTTGGGGCCAGTGCCCCTAGCGGGGTCGAGAGGCAAAGCCCCTCGTAGGGGTTTGGGGCCAATGCCCCTAGTGGGGTCGAGAGGCAACACCCCTCGCAAGGGTTTGGGGCCAGTGCCTAAATTAAAACCTTTGAAACCACACAAACCTTGTCGGCCCCCTCATCCCTTTTTTTCCAATTTTTTTAAAAAATTTTTTAAATGACAAAACATTTCTAGGTATGTCAGAGGACGACTAGCTATCCCTAGGATGGTCGGGGATGTCCCTGGCCATCCTGAGATGACTAGTTGTCCCTTGACGTACCCTGGCGCACCATAATTTTTTTTTTGTCCTAGGGATGTTTCTTATTTTTTCAAAGAAAAGGGGACAGGAGGGGGACGTTTCCTACCTGCCCCCGTGTCCCCGAAATGTCCCCTATGGGGGACGGGGTCGTTTTATGCAAGGGTCACGTCCCCGGGGAGCATAGTTTAAAACCCACCTACCCCACCATGCTTGACACAAAAACAAAAAATACCCTCTTTAGACACCCCCAAACACACAATCAACAGTGTACTTGATTTGGATGAGTGTAATCACCATTGGACTAGCAGGAGACTATGGGGTATTACCCAACTTTGTTACATTGGAAGGCCTTGATTCGAACCCAAGACTATGCATATCCTCTATTTTGCATCCTTCTGACAGACCTAAAATCAAACACTTGGTTCAATCAAAACTCTCTTCATTGAGGTCTTAAAATTGGCAGTCTCTAGCTCAGGCAGGGCCACTTTGCTTGCCGCCCCTAGAATGCCATCATTGTGCATTATTCACAGCACATGGATGTACTTAGCCTAATCTTTGCAGAAATCTTTGAGCTTTTCCTGTTCCTCATACACGAGCTGAATCTTGTGGTGTAGTATCAGAATTTCTTTTGTTGTTCTTGCCTCATGCTTAGGTTCCACTTCCACCTTCCCTTGCATAGGTTTTGGATTCAAGAATCACTAGGGAATCACAGACTCCACCACCACCACCTGCTCAAGAATCTAATTATACACCTCTAAGGAGGCCCCGACATGTTTAATACCTCTATTCGCTGTGCAGGGTTCACTGAGGACACACTGAATCATGCCAAGAGTATTTACTGCTAACAATTTTGAAGGTGCCATTAAGCCATCAGTCAGACACTATGCTGACATAAGGCGAGCTCTCTGCCATTTCTAGATGCTCAAATACCTGCAACCTCTCAAGAAAAAAAAAAACTAAATAGAGCCTGCATACAGAGTGTAGCTAACAATGGGGAAGTTTCTAAAAACAGTGGCAGAGCAGAAAGATTTGTTTGTAGGAAGAGTAGAGCTTGCCAAGCCTAGACATAATTATCCTTCAAATATAGAATGGACCTTTTGCCCATGCAACCATCCTTTTTGCTTGGTTGATTTTAATTAAAGCTTCCTTAAGAATCTTCCTCATCATTTGATGCCGCCCTCTTTAACAGTAAAATATTTGGATCAAGTTATTAATATTACTAAAATAAATTTCAGCTTTTTTTAGTTCAGATATTAATTTTTATATAATTGTTTAATAGTCACCACCTTGCTGTCCCCAAAATCCAGGGAAATTTTTGCCATCCCTTAAACTGCATTCCAGTGTCGCTGAAACTCAGAGAAACTCTGGTTGTGTGTAACTTGCATAGGTGAGTGTGCATCTTGTATGTGTAACTTATATATAACTTGTGGTAGGCTCCTATCTTACCCATAACATGGGTTAGGTCTTACTACCCATAACTTATATCTTGAATGGTGTGTAGAGTAAGGCTATGTCTCTCATCATCTTGAGTAGAAAAGATATCCATGTATCTCTTATTTTCTCTACATTCTATATTGAGTGATATCCTTTTGGTGTCTTTAGATGCCACCAACATATTGGTCTTCTCTTCTATGCTTGTGGAGCTTATTCCTTGACCGATCTGTAATGTTCCGTTTTCTAGCTTGATCTTTTACAGTTGACCGTTGGCCTATTCCAGAGACCCGTAGGCTACTCGGAGGTTGAAATTGGGGTTTAATGTTTGGTGGTTGCTTTTGTTCGTGGATTGTGGTTTGGTTGGCAGTTTCTTTCCGGGTTTGTTCTCCTTAGTCCCTATTGGTTACGGCTATTTTTAGTAAGTTCAGGATTGGCACCAGAACGGGATTTTGAGAGTGGGGTTGGATTCGTCTTGTCAAGACCTTTCCAACGAGCTATAGATCATTGAATTCCGACTTCATCTTGGCCTCCGTTTTAAAGTCCGTAAATTAAACATTATTATTTAATATTAATGTTGTTTTAAAAGAGGGGACTTTAAGGGTGAGGTTGAAAAAGAGGATTATATTATTTTCCCTCTCATGTTTTATCCCATATGCAAGAGGATTTTAGAGACTCCCAGTTGGAAAAGTATAAAAGGAGGAAGAGTGCTCTCATTTCGGCATCCAAAATCTTGATAATGTTATGCTGCCGGATTGGCCTTGGGATTGCTTCGAGGAATGTATGCCTCCTAGCTTGGCATTGTTTCTCGCTTGAAAGATAGCGACTAGTGGTGAAATAGTCTAGTTTGTGAGTTTACATTGGGATTTGTGCATTGTAATAAGCTTTTGGCTTTAGTTCAGTTTTGCATATTAGAGTTTTTCCGGCATTGCATTTTTAGCTACAGCAGAGTTGTGTTTTATTCATAAGTCAAAAAACAACAAAAATATTGTTCTGGGTATTCTCTTATTCTCATTGTCTGGTCAAGGCGTCACTTTCATCTAGTTTGCAGATTTTTTTGAGATAGCTGTGATTTTTAAAAGGCAGATCGCCCTTTCTTGAAGGCCGTACCCTCTGTTGATGCATTGGAATCTGTGCATAAATAATACATGGCATTTTGATCTGTTTTCAGTGTTCTATCCTAAGCATCATCATTCTTAGGGAATATTGCATTTTGTTTCAAGTCAGTTGGATGAGTTATGAGGGAGATATGAGCATATGAGTAAATTCATAGGTTGCTGGTTTTAATTTAAAGGCGAATGAGATTCATTTTGTAAACTGACAGTAGTACTGGCAGTAATTCTCAATCTTGTTCAATTCTGATTTGTAATGCTCAACTCTACTTCCAGTATTTGCTTTTGTATTTACTTTACCTCCGCCCTATGGTAGCTACTTTCCCATTCCGGGATAGAAAGCACATTCTGGGTGTTGAGTACTTTCAGCATTACAGTTATTTCTTTCAAGCATTGTAATTTGTAATACTCCGCCATATGGTCGCCTCAACTCCACATTGGATTGGGTAGCACATACTTGGTGTCGAGTTCTCTTTCAGTACTTAGTGTAGAAGACCCTCTGACCATATGCTCGCCATCATTGGCGCCATTCTTGGTTAGAGTTATTGCATAAGCATTTTGATCAAGATCCTCTGACCAATGCTCACACCTTGCCCACATCGGGATCCTGGTGTACATTCTGGTTAGAGTTGCTTCAGCAACGTTTTGGTTTAGTTGCTAACCTTAACGGGTGCATTGGTTTGTAATTTGTAATTTGAAAAAACAAAAAAATTTGGCTCGGAATATTTCACGATCACAGACTTATGTCAGTAATCTAAGAATAATAGCTCTTAATACTATATGCATTTGCAGTTACTACCTATCAAGGACTACATTTGATGTTTCTTGTCATCTTTAAAATTTAGCAAATGAAGATGTTTCCTTCAAGGTTCACAATGGTTTCTTCTTAGGTTCTGGTGTTTTTCAAGGTTTCAAACTTTACTATTTACGTTATGCCATAGATAATTCTTCTTCCTATAATTGATCCTCAAGAAATGCTTTTCTAGACACTTTTGCAACTGGGGGGGTTATTTGCACTTAAATTTTTGTATCCTGACATGCCAAAGGGTGGTACAATTTCCTGGCTGTCTTAACAATAGAAGTGAGCACACATACATGCAGTTTAATTGGTAGGTTTTAAAACTGTTTTACCCTCATAGCACTAGGAGATACACAAAATCTTACAAATTGCATATGCTGGTGATAACACACAAACTGTATTTATAAAGATTGCAAAATATCCAAGATGATAGATTCTGCATCCAAGATCTGAGCTACAGATCTTTCCATTGAAGTATTTCTGGATTTTTTAGAAATCACATTGGAGGTGTAACAAAGTCTAAGTAAGGAAGTAATCACAATTGTAGCCGACAGGCTGGTATGGCTTGCGGTGTGGGGGATATGTTCTACATACACTTTGATCTCAAGTCGGTCTAGTTTTCTGGAGACACTAGTGCAAGATGGAGGAGGCAATAATAATCAATGATGACATAGTGTAGGAGGGTTTATAGGAAGTCTAGCATGCATGACTTGTGACCAAGACGATCCTTCATTGTGAGCCATCACTCAGATATTTCACAAATCATGTAGCCATTCATCTTTCAGATGATCCATAACTTTTTGGAATATCTCTCATTTGAGGGGTGGTTGAAGGGGAGAGATGGGAGACACGGAAGTATAATGGGAATGGTTGTGGATTGGTTGGAGTTTTTTGTGAATCATGGATTTTACAGTTGGATGATATTTTAGCGATTCATTACATAAATTTGTCATAATGAGTAAGGTTTTGGTGATCATTGCATGAGTTGAGACAATCAGTTGTTTGTGGTTCATTGAAGGCACTCTTTGTCAATATTCCCTTGGCATATGTAGACATTAAGGAAGAAAAAGAAGAATTACATAGTCTCATGAGAATACAAGAAGAAAGAATAGACTACTTACTGAATGGTTTAATGAAAAACCATAGAAGAAGCCACTTGTAGCTTTGTATTAGATAATCATCACCTATTGAGGGCATCCCATTATTTTGTGTGTTTGTGTGGAGGGGCAGGGTGGCTGTGGCTTGAGGAGCAGGTTGTAATTTGTTAGTGTTTTAATTGCACCTTTCAGTGCAATACAAAACAAAATAGATGTGTAGTAGAACTGCTCTTTGAATTAGAAGGGGAAACTCCCTATAAAATAAAAATTAACCTACCATGAACAAGATGTACTTGTAATTTACAATCTTTACAATGTTTTTTTTTGAGATTTCACGTATAGGCTGAATAAACTTTAAATATGTATTTTTTTGGGGTTGCCTAGTGTAAAAGGCTAAGATGCTTTTTCAACACAACACAAAGGATTTCATGCTTTTTTTGACATTCATAATTCATATATATATAGATATAATTCATATATATATATTTTCGGACCTTCCTCTTCTTTCTTTTTATCTTCCTCTTCTCAGCTGCGAAAATTCAGAAAATTGGTTACAAGATATGTTTTAGGGCAGTGAGTTTAGTTGTTTAAGTGTTTAAGGTTGCATAAGGGGTGTGGGGAGGCTTGTGGGCCCCTCACACCCTTTTCATTTTTTTTATAAAACTAATTGTTTTGGATATATTTGCCATGGGGAATATCTGACCATCCTTGAGATGGTCGAGGGACCTCGACATCTCAGATGTCCTTGGACTTCTTGGGGACGGCCCAATGTCTTGGGGACATCCTATTCCCCTGGATGACATCCCAAGAACGTGTCTCTGGTTTCCCCAGAGATTGGCTGTCCCCTTTTGTTCCGCTGTCCTGGGGATGCCAGGAGGGACAAGGACGTGAGTGGGGGGTAATGCGTCCCTGTGTAACCTTGCCATTACTTAATTGCTGTCGCATGGTGATGGTCATGTTATACACTATTGTGCTTCTCAATACACTCTAGATAGCTAGGATATAGTCTAAAAATACTATTATTATTTAGGTACATAAACTTTGGCAGAAATTCCATTACATGTTTTTTAATTCTTTTTCCTTAAAATTCTTACAAGGATTTACCATGCAAAAGCTATTTTCATTTCTCCATGTATGTGCTTTACTGACATGTGCTAATGTTGCAGGCTTCTATTATGTCAAGGCATCTTGCTAAGAGTGAAAACTCAAGGTATTGACACTTGATTTTGTATTTCAAATAAATGTCTTCTGCATCATTTAATTTAGGATTGGTATGGCTTTAACATGATTTTCAATCATACTTTTAGGAGAGTCATGGGCCATTTGGATGCTGACAGGGAGTCGATTCTTTCCACACAAGTGGAGGTACATATTAAATTTTCTCTAGTCTTAGTTATTGAGCAGTTTATATGATGTGAATTACATGCTTAAACAAAATCATTTCACTTTCCCACTCTCGATACCAGCTTTGTTTGAATATGAATATGCCGAACTGTGATTGCAGGACAGGGCTACGCTTCAGGGAAGAACTAAGCAGATGGAGGCTGAGCGCTCGACTCCCAGAAGGATGTCTATGGAGCCTGATAAAGATTGTGCTGAGGTGATCTGTAAAACAAAGAGTCACATGTAGACTACTCATTGTGTCCTGGGAAATACCTTTCTACATGCTTCATGTTTCATGCATCTTTGTTTGGTTTAATATACAGGATGAGCCAGAAACATGGTCGACTCCAGCAACATCATGGGCTCCAGATGTGGGAGGTTCTGCAAAATTCTCAAGAAAGGTATGGGCATATTATTACCTGCTCTGTATTATAGTAGTCCAATGATAAACACATTTGGTGTCTATCTTACCAAGTGCTTTGGAGATTTTATTGTTGTATACTCAAGTTTTAAGAGCTATTTCAAAATTTGCTTCTTTGAGAATCTTTTATATCTCAGTTGTTTTGAATCTTCAGCTATAAGGATGACATGCTTGATATTTCTGGTGATTAACAATATCTTTTCTTGGGAATCTCAGGGTTTGTGCTCATATGTTTCTTATATATTACCATATCTATATATTAAGATAAGTTATTAAGAATTTGATTTTGTTTGTTGCATTTCTCATGACTTTTGACAAAATTTCATGGACATCATATGATAATTGTGAAGTTTAAAAGAGAGATTCAGGAAAATATTATGTCGAAAACCAATGTGTGGATCAACATATTGGAGCACTCTTTGTGGTCCACCATCACAATAAGAGATTAATAGAATTGCAGATTGGAGCTCTTCATATGGAAACTCGGTTTACAATGAGATCAATGTGGAACCATTTATCTAACCTTGAGAATATAATCCTTATCAGTTTTAAAAATATTAAACACATTAATAGTAAGAAATACATTTAATATTCTGCAAAATGCATTAAATGTTTTCTTGAAAGGGCCCGGGACTTCACTAAGTTTGTAATAATGAATCTCCATGAAACAGTTAAGTCTAAATCTTCATCTTTCTTCAAATAATTATGGTGATATGCTACATAGATTGACCAACGAGACAATTATAGAGTATTTTCTGATACAAGGGATGTGTTCTAAATTTTTCTTAATTCTGAAGAGAACTTTGACAATATAGTTTGCAGGTTGTGATAATGTTTGTTGATCTAGCATACTTGTTCATGCAATATTGTACCGTATATACTGTGTGCATGCAACCTAATTTGGTTACTAACGTAATACCATAAGTCTGTCCCTTGAATTTCATCTCTCTGCATCCATTTAATTATTTTTTACCAGTAATTGTTTTCTTCCTTGAAATTTGAAATTATTCAATTGCTTAACGGGCATAAAATTTCTATTGCAATATTTGAATATACTATAATGAACGTCAGAGATGCCAAAAACTCTCATGGCAGACACAGTATACCAATAAATAGCAAAGAGACTGTCTTCTTTAGAATGATGGTACAAAAATTTAGACATAACAAAAACCATGCTATAGAGGAGGACACAATCTTCTTCTGACCAAAATTCCACATAGGGGGAAGAAAGTCAGACAAAATTTGAGACACCAGTAGCTGTGAATCCTGCAAAATAAAACATCCAATATGCAAGGATCTCTGGGGCCAGTCAATTTGGTGTCCCAATCTCTAAAGCTCTTCTGCTCAGCATTCCATCTGCAAATATCACATATGGGTGAGATTCCCAGTATGATCTCAATCCACTTGCAGATAATTTGTTCCCTTCTATGCTCCCCCAAGTTTCGGGAACGGGGACGGGGACGGGCGTGGTCGGGGGGACGAGTTTCGGGGACGGCATTTTGTTTTGGCCATTTTTTAGGGGACGAAAGGGGATGGCTACTAAAAAAATAAGTTTTTTTTTAAAATATAAGGAAATTTCAAATATTTATATGATAACATTGATAAGGCATTCATTATAGACATTATAGAACCGTAAAACATGAATACATAACAATAACATTACACTTGAACTTAGTTTTCAACTTGTCACATGAGAATTGACAAACAAATGAACAAAATTTAATTGTTTTCAATGACAATCTACATATATATTATATCAAAATGTCCAAAGGCTGCAAGTTTCAAGTTTAAACAACAAAATGACAAAAATATAGAGAATATATGGCTGTCCCTAATCAGCCTCTCCTAAGACTGCATCAAAATCGGAATCTGAGTCCGAATCACTGCCACCATGAGGGTCTGCCTCATCCAGTGGAACCCCAACCAATCCCTCTTGTGCCTCCTCATCAATCTGCATAGCATCTTCGGGATCAACATCCCAAGGTGTAGCTGAAGTTTGACGATACTCAGGTCTCTGTTGATCTTGTAGCCGCAAGGCACTATGCACTGCCACCAACTTCTCTGATCGTCTAGAGGTAAGGTTGTTCCTCTTCACCGACTGAATGAAGCTATATGTGGACCAATTCCTCTCTGCAACAGAAGAACTGATAATTTGTGAAAGGAGGCGAGTGGCAAGTATCCTCAATTCTGGTGCATCCATGCCATGCCACATCCACAATCCGATAGGGTCGGTTTGAGCTAATGTAGCTCTATCTGTCCTCGCCTCTGGTTTGCTAAAATTTGTTCCACGTAGATTGACAAAAGCCATCCATTGTGAGCGAAGTATAGAAGCCTCCTCGGTATACATTTTTGCAAGGGCCTTCTTGAACCCTCGTTTCACCTCATCATCACGAGATGGAGGCACTCTTCCAGGTCTAGCTACATACCATTTGGGATTTAGAGCATAGGCTGCCATATGAAGTGGGGTGTTCATAGTGTCCCACCTCCGTGTCACAATGGGCCTAAGATGCTCCTCATAAAATCCCAAAGTAGGATCCTTGCTTTGAATGGCTTGCTTCATTTGCCCAAGCATGCTATCAAATGTCTCATAAATCTCTCCAAGGCTAGGAGAGTCTGTATCAACATATGTAACAATCTACCCAATTTTTTTTTGAAAATGTAAACAATGATAATACAATGGAGATCATTAGTTTTCCACAGTCAATGGAGATAATACAATGTTAGCACAATATTGCATGAACAACTAAATGGCCACACTTTCTGATCACGAAATTCCCAGAATGGGCGAGGTGAGAGCATACAGTGTTTTGGCTTATAACTAAAGATTGTGCAACAAAGTAAGAACATTCATTTGCAATTGAGCAGGTATCCACTTATGCAGTGGGGATTCACCACTTATTCAGTGGGTAGAAAGAACTTGAAAGATAAAAATCTAGTTTGCACACACTGGTGGTTGAACCATCTAGGGGTTAATAAGTGTTTATGCAACATAAAGGATAGAGAACAAAAAGCATCAGCTGTGAGCTATATCAGATGAAATACAATATTTATCAAAGCATCAATGCAATGTGACTAGCATCATACTAAATCCTGCACAAGAAAGAAGATCAAGTTGCATAATACATGAATAACCAGGCTGGAAATCACTGCATATGATCAATGATGAACAAATCTGAAACATATCTCAGCTCTCTTATTACAGTATGGCAGCCCTGCATACTGTCCATTTGCCAATGTGAATGTTCATGATCAAAACTGCCATCAATCAACCCCACATCAACCATATATATCAGATAATACCAAACAGATTATAACTGCCCAAATCAATATACCAAATCTGCGTATCCCAAACAAACTGCCCCAGACAAGGCCGTACGACCTATGACATCAAGATCACTTCCACTATTTAAACTTGGCACAAACACAAGGTATTATATCTGCAACTGAGGTGCCAATACACAACAAAGAAGATGCAACCATTAAACTGCCCCAAAAGATAGTGGTTAGGGACTCACAAACAAATCGTACCATTTGAAGGTACGGACTGAACCAGAACGGACCTCTTCATACAACCTTCAAATAGCATAAATATCATTGGAAACTCTTGGAGAGTGGGCGCCAATACATAGGAAACACATTGCCAAACAATATCAAACCAAATACTATCATCAAACTCCCCAAAAATTCTGATCGACCCCCCTGCTGGTACGGCCCTGAAAGTGTACGGCCAGTTGGGGGAAAATACTTATTATAATATTCAAATGCAATCTGAAACAACTTCATCAAACAAGCCAAAATTCCATCACTAATGAACATCTAACATCAAAAACATTACAAAACTTCATATCTCCATGAAAGCTCCATGTGATTTTCGAGTGAAATCACCATTATCAGCTAGAGTGGATATTCCACCACCGAAACTGATCGTCCTCTAGAGGGTTTTCGTCCTCAAGAAGGTAGGATGAACTCTCTGGTTCAAAACCAGCAGCATATCTGTATAAAATCCAAAGCATAACCCTCCCAATGAGCTCTCACTTTTATAACCTTTTGAGAAGAATATAATATTAATTTCTTTTTAACTCTTAATATTTCTTCTCTCAAAAAGACTTTTTTGAAATAATAAAAATATATCATGTGTGAGGTCCCCTTTTTAAGTGTATCATTTAGAACACTTAAAAACCTTTCCAATGAGCTATAACACTTAGGGACTTATTAATTATTTTCATCCCTAGGATCCTAAGTGAAAATAATAATTAAAATAGCTCATTAAATATTACTTTTTGCGGAAAAACCCAAACTGCCTCCAAATGCAAAAAAACTGAACCAATATGCTCTGTAGGGTTTGGGATGCGAAACGATGCCTTCCGCATGACTTTCCAAAAATAGACGGCTCCTCCAAGAATCTTGGAGAGCAAACCGGGAGCCCGATCCAACTTCTGAAAATATCACTGTCACCCTGAACATCCATTGAGCTCCAAGCCAAAGAGAATTAAACCATTCCTAGAAAGAAAACCACTTATTTGTTTTGCAGACTGAACCACGACCACTCCAAGAACATTGGAGTTCTCCCAAACATGTCGAATAGCCTCTGAGAGACTAGGAACAAGCATAATGCGTACAAAAATCTATGCACCAAAAAAAGGGACATTACAGCATATCTTATGATTTCCACAACAGGTGCAATGAAGGAGCAAACATAGCTGCAAGTGCAAACAAGTTACAAAAATCAGCAATTTAAGAATAAGATTTAAATTTTTAAATTTAATAAATTGATAATAAAATTAAAATCAGCAATTTCAAATTTCAAATTTCAATTTCATGCCTTATTGTGGACCACCAATCATTGTCAAAGACCTTTTGCTTCACACTTTTTCCTTCAGCTGAATTTGACTTTGGCCATCTATTCCATTCTGCGTTAACCACCAATAATTGTAGAGGCTCCTTCACCTCAACCATCCTCTCTAACAAAATGAAATAGATGGCATATCTAGTTTCCACGGGCTTGAGGAATTCCTCCTTCGAAAAAGTCCTGAACAATGCAAGTGAGGTTTGATGGTTGCAATTGAACATTTGTATATCTCTAGCTTCTGCCACCACTTCCTTCACCCAAGCAATCTTCCCAATGTCTTTCAATGCGTTGTTCAACGCATGAACACAACATGGGGTCCAGAAAATGTGCTTATAAGCACCCTCCACCATCAAACCAGTTGACTTACATACACGGGCCGAATCTGTTACCACTTGGACAACATTAGATGCCCCAACCTCTTCTATGGCATCCTTCAGAATCTGAAATTGGAAGTGTGCATCCTTCCTCTTCCCTGTACAATCAATAGCTCTAAGAAAATAAGAGCCAACTGGACATGTGACAATAATATTGATGAGTGGCTGACGTTTGATGTCGGTCCATCCATCCATGACAATAGAGCAGCCATCCCTAATCCAAATTTGTCTCATGTCTTCCATCAACACACTCACCTGAGAATATTCCTTATCAAGTAAGGTGGTGCGTAGCTTATGTTCTCCAGGGGGACAAATGAAGGACCAACAACTATTGCATCTTTGAACATTTGTGTGAAATAGGGAGAGCGTGCAACATGAAATGGTATGGCATGGGCATAGAAAAATCTAGCAACGGACGACTCGGCTACCTCTCGTGTTTGTGCATTAAACAACCCTGCAACAGTAGAAGTTCTTTTCTTTCCCTTACAAGAAGTAGAAACCTCTTCCATTTGGCTTTGTGTAGGCAATGACACACTAGGCATACTCTCCATTGACAATCCCTTAGATCTTGCCTCCCCCTCCATGTGCAATCTAGTTGCCTCAACCTTTTCAGCTAGGGTAAATTTTTTACAACCTTTTACCCCTACTCCACCCAAATGCAAAAGGTGAGAATAAACTCGTGTAGCTGCCCCTATAGTCTTCATTGCAAATATGACAAAGCCATACTCTAGACCCCTAGTATTCTTTTTCTTGTCATTGTCTATGCGGCTTGCAAATTGTAAGAGAGGTTTTTTAGGATTAAATGGGCCTTTTGCATATTGGGCAAGTATAGTGGAAGGGCATTCAAATGGATTAGATGAACTCACATTCCTTGTGGCTGCACCACTCCCACTAGCATAACCCCCACTCTTTCTATGACCTCTACTAGTAGTTCTACTTGGTTGAACTTGAATTTCAATCTCATTTCCTTCACTTTCACTACCCTCACTGCTGTTCATTGTTTTTTTTTGTTTGAAAAATGACAATACATAGTTGCAAGAAAACATAAAACAAAAAATAAACAAAAAAACCCTGCTGATGTGCTTGAAGTTTTTAAAAAAACTAAAAAAAATACAAAGGAATATGAACAAATAAACAAAGAATGTCAATCTTACCTCAAATGATGATGATTTGATGCCCTAATGCCTTCTCTTTACTGTTGTTAGCCTCTTCAAACTGCTGTTGCTCCTCTTCAAGCTGCTGTTCACCATTGTCCTAATGAGAAAATGAGTTGTGTTTTTTTTTTTGCATCATATATGTTGTGTTTTAGGTTTAGGTATATTTTAGAGGGATGTGGGGGCCCTTGTGGGCCCCCCATCCCTTTTTTTTTAAATGTGTTTTTTTGTTTTAAAACTAACTTTTTGTTGTTGGGTCATCCTAGGGACGGTTGGGGGACGTCTTGATTGTACCGGGGACTGTACGCTCAAAATTGCGACTCCGGTTCCCTGGGGCTGTCGGGTCGGATTTCGGCATGCACACGGACCCTTCCCTCCTGGCCATGGGCGATTCGCCATGTCACTCTCGCTTTCGTGGAAGTAGCCAGTTGAGAGGAGGTGAGACACGGCGGGGGTTTGGATCGTTGGAGATCTGGACTTCGCGGAGAGAGGTCGACAAGTTCTGTGGCCTTTGTTGTTGTGTGTTCAGTTGAGTGTTTCGTTTGATGGCAGTTGTTGTAGAGATAACCCTATGACCTAAAGGGTCACTAGTTTCTCTCCTCCTGTTGGGGTTTCTTCTATTCCACCTTTGTGTGGGTAAGCGGTTTCTTTCGTTTATGTCCTCTTGTCTTTCAATTCGTTGAATGAGTTCTCGTTGTATTTGGAGTTGTCTCTGTTCTTCTACTAATAAGAGGACAAATGGATCTTGTTATGGTATAGTAAATGTCTCCTGCTGTTGTCGAGGATTGATTTCCCCAATCTCGTTGAGGATAGCCGTCACCCACTCCTCTCACTCCCAGGCACATTCGTGAGCCAAGATAGAGGTAAATGTATGATGACCAACCTAACTAGACTTAGGGTTTTGACCTAGGGTTTAGTTGACCTAGGGTTTAGCTTTGCTTTGACTCGTGTTTACCTTGTGATGTGATCAACGGTTTGATTGAATCGTTTATCATGGTTTACCTTGTGATGGTATCGAGGGTTTTCAAGTTATCTATCTTTTCTAGGATTTCTATATGCATGCAAAGCTAAATGATATGCAAACTTGTTTTTGTGCTTTTTTAGTATTTTATGGAAATAAAGATGTTTTTTCTATTCTAATAATTGAAATATGAAATGCAAGCTAATATGACTTTTCCTAATGCAATTTTAATCTATGTTTTTGGGTTTTTGATTGTCTTGAAACAACTAATCTAGAAAAGGAAAATTGCAAGTAAGCAAATCTAATCTAAGAATGCAAAATATCTCTAAGATACTAGATCTATCAAGGAAAAAGAAATGAATTACTGTTCCCAAGAGCAATTTTGATTTTCTAATTACTATCAATTGAAAAAGCAATATGGGAACCTGAAAGAATGAAGATTTGTGACTCCACTACCCTTAGAAATCCTTGCTATTGGCAACCTCGAATCCTCTTGAAGCAGCGGGAAGACCTCTTGACGACAAGATGTAATGAACCGATATTTTCCAATTAAAGATTGGAAAGAATAGTATTAGTAATTCATCCTATTTTCCACACTTAGACAAAATCAAAGACGAGGAAAAGACAAAATAAGAATGATACCAAAAGTTGATTAATCAAAACAAGAGTGATTTCATAAGAGACCGATTTATATTTGTTAAAGTGATAATTTGGTATGAAGAGGCATCGAACCTCCCTAAAAGATACATTCGCTGCCAAGAGACACTGACCGCAAGTTATTTAAGCCAAATAGAATCATTTGCAAGGAGGGAACCATCATACATTCTCCTCAGGCATTGTAGGTTGTGTAGCTGTTGGCATTGAGCGCCGGTTTGGAGACATACGCTTAGATTGTTGACATCAATTGGAAGAAACCAATTTGCATTAGTTGTCATCGTCTTACTTCGAAAGATCTATATGTTGTGATCGTCGATTCAAGGGAGTCAACACAATGAATGCATTGAGGATCCTCGTGGCAGTTCTTGCGTCAACTATCACATGCCATAGAACTCCATTCCTTATCAAATAGTGCCGATATTATTGGAAGGTGAGTCGACACCATATACAGAGCAGACGGCCTGTGGACTAGCGTTTTCACTTGGAAGGGAGTCGCATAAGTGGATGGTCGAACAATAATATCAAGGCAGCATATTCACCATTTGACTACCTTCGCCATCACACATTCGTGGACAACCGATCTTGCACTAGTTGAATTTGTGTGCAAGGTTGGAAAAAAGTTGAATTGCATAGAAGGGACATTACACAAGACGACACAAAGAAGCAAAAGAAGCTTGTTGAAGCTTGAAAGAGCTCAATGAGAGCTTTTGATGAGCACAATGGCGTTGATTGAAGCAGCGTAATGATGCTTGATTGAACAATGAATAAAATAAAAGGCACCTTCATCTTGTGAGAGCATTAGAATGCTGATTTGGAGAGCAAAAACTAGCAAGAGCTATGTGCACATTGAATTTGCCTCCCTTTGTGCTTGAGGGAGGGCGTATTTATATATTTGAAGAAGAGATGAGAGGTGGAATTGATTGAGAAGTTAACTCAATTGATTGATGAGTTAACAAGGATTGATTAGAGAGTGAACTAGATTGATTACCCAGTGAACTCAGCTAACTAAGGCGTGGTAAATCAATAATTGCTTATCATTGAAGAATTGGAGTTGGAAGGATGCATGAGATTGATTGAGTTGTTAATTTTATCTCAAATGGAGTTAATTGTGCATGTATGGGTGCATGAAATAGTCAACTTCATATTAGGCATCAAAAATCATGCGAATTGGAAGAAAAACGAGTGAAAACGGAGTTTTTTTGAGTGAGAAACTCAAGTTTTTCGGTGGCTGGAAACGCGACAGGGTCACCCCTTGTGCTAGTAGGGTCGCCCGGGGGAGATCCGGGCAAAAAAGGGTTTTTGGAGGAACAACATGATGGGAGATGATAGGGAAGAGAAAGAGGAAGTGTTCTACCTCCGGAAACAGTTCAATCATGTGCAAGAATCCAAATCTCCACTTGTACCATAGGATCTCCCGGGGGAGATCTGGAAATAATAGGGGGAGATTTGGATTGGTTGAGTGAAACTGAAAATCGAAAGTTGGAGATGGATAGGGGGACCTCTAGAAGGCTCCTAGGGGGTGCAGAGGATGAAAAACATAGGGGAAAGGTGAAAACTCACTTACAAGACGCTCACAAGGCTTAGGAACAGGGTCGAAAGCTCAGAAAACGCAAATCGACAAGTGTCACAAAAGTGTCGAAAACAGAGAGAGAAAACGATAAAAGGGAAAAAAGACAAGACAAGAAAGATGACACATCATCAAGAGGTCTGCTGCTTAGAGGACATTATTTCATGATTACATGTACGTGACAAGAATTAAAATCATCATAGGGGTCTTCCTGGAGGCTCTGTGTGATTTTTGTGCTTATAGGGATGTCTAGCCGTCCCCTGCATTTCCTGCAAAAAAGGGGATGTCCCCGAGGAAACGGGGACGGTCAAGGGATGTTTCTTGCCCATCCCCGCGTCCCCGGGACGGTATGGGGCTTCTTGAGGCAGGGGACGCATCCTCGAGGAGCACGGGTTCCCTTTTAATCAGGCATTTACTACAGGAAACCATAAAGCTTCCTTTTCCCATTATCCTTGTTAGGTTTTTCATAATGGCAAGTAAACTCAAGAGCCACTTTTGGAGGATCTAAAATGGACTGAAGGGCTGACATTGCAATGGACAAACATGGCCAATCAGATTACTACCATCGGCAGAGCTTTGGTGGACCAGGTAGGCAGCATAGCATCCTTTTAGGAGATTGTGCTTTGAATGTTGAATGGAAACAGTACACACAGCTCTATGCTCCTTGTCCAAAGTTCCCCCTTGGAGCCACGTTTGTGATCTGGAGGTCACTCCATCAAACTCTTCATTTAAACAATTAGGATGTCCTTCATCCATCTCATTGAAAGTGCTTGCAATTTCAAGGAAGAGAAAAAAGTCGATGAGAAATAAGAATACTGGACAGTTCCTCTCATTGGAAACAATGAATACACTTTCAAGCAATCCCAAGTGCATATTTTTGAAGGTACTTCTGTTGCTCTGAAATGGACAAGGTGATCTGGGAATGGAGCTTTAAGTATGTTCTTTTGTTTGGTTTTAATTTTATGTCATCTTTTTCTCTAAGGTTAGGTTAAAACCATTTTCTTGCTTTGTTAGCTGAGTTTTCTATGCTCAGAAGCAGTCTTTTGCAGTGTTTCTTATCCTCTGATTTGGTCTTCTGGTTGCAGACCCCAGATTGCTGTTTTTGTAAAATATTTCCATCAGAATATTATACTTATTCTGAGTATGTACAAACATACACTTAGTCTGTCAAAATAATAACACATTTTTTTCTTAACTGTACACCCTTTCAATGCTATTATTTCACTTTCATGATCTAGATATTAAAATGAAAACAGTCTCTGTCTAACTTCTTCTCTCTATGATATAAGAAATTGGAACACAAGTGATAGAATTACATTGTAAGATACCACTATGTATAAGCTGGCAGCCTGATAATACAAACAAAAACCATGAAACTAAATTCAAACAGCTTTGTTGCCTAATGTTTCTAACTTTATATTATCTAATACCCTCCCTAAATGACTAAACCAGATATAATCAGAAGTTTATCTCTAACTTTGACAAGTTTATCTCAACCAAGTGGTTCAGTCCTTAAGTTAGCAACCTGGTCTTCTATAGAACAATTATAAAAATAAATATCTTTATTATCGACCAATTGAGAGTTTTAATGGTGAAGAACATTAGTTTGCTTGGTTCTGGCATGATAGACTGGATTCTTCACCATCTTGAGCACACTCTAATTGTCATAGAAAACTTGAAAAGTGGGTTTTGTGTTGTTTAGTCAAGTTGGAGTTCGACCAATATCCTCTGCAACCACATCGCCTCACAACCTATATTGACAATGGCCTTATATTTTGCTTCCATGGAAGATGAGGCAATGGTATGTTGTAGCTTTCTCTACCAAGATACTACTCTTGAACCAAGGGCAAAAATATAGCCGGTTGTAGACTTTCAAGTATCAATCAATCCACCCTAATTGGGTTAGCTGAAATATACCTTTCTAGAATGATTGAATTTTTTTACCAACTTTTAGATAAAATTTCTTGCACAAATCAACTAATAATCATCACCAATGAACAATACAACAATAGAACTTCAAACCCACATCATGCTTGCTTATTTGAAACCTTCAAATGTGAAATACAAATAATGTTTAGTGGCTGATATGAATTTCAGTCACAGTTTGATTTTATATCAGACCTTATTACATGCATAAAAAGTGTCCCAATACACCAAATCTTGCATAGGAACAAAGCCCAAACACGCTAGAACAAAGATAGCTATCCAATGATGCTATAACAGCCTGAAAGTACATAAACAATTGACTGATATAAAACTTCTGTATGCTGATATGACTGCTGAAAGTGATGATTTTGCCTAGCCAAGTTGTAGCAATCAAAAATCATGAAAAACCACTTCCAAACTCAAGCGATGGATGCCTAGTTTGGTCTTCTATCAAATGCAACTCTTCAAATGTGGAAAGCCCTTGTCAAATCCATTTCAAAAACCTTGCATTGTTCACACAACTCGCTGTCATAAAAATCAGACTTTGTTGATATGAAATCAGACCTTGAAAAATATGCAAAAGTCATTCAATTCGCACTCTAAGCTCAATCAACTACCTTGGTAGTCACTCCCATACACTAAGGGTTCCATTATGATGTCAAATACTCTTTAATTCCTTTCAAATAACCTGCAAATTCAACTCCAATGATGAAATCTGAATGATAACATCTCACAAATTGTCATGGGAACATCACTACAACATTCAAGGGACATCTCCGTGAAAAATAACCAGAAAATGCAATTTCTAGCTAAAAGAACAAAATGCAAAAGCTTACCAAATGATCATTTGTTGCAAATTGGAGTTCAAGAGCTCTATTTATCCTCTCCAAGGATAGGCGTCCCTTCTCTTTGTCAAATTGGAATGAAGTTTGGAATCCATCAATCAAAATTGAGAGTCTTGAACAAAGGTAAATGAATGACATCAATGAATGCAATCATTTAAAACAATCTTTAATTGTTTAAATGAACTACATCTATCTTGCAAGTGAATCGATTCTCTATGAAGTGGAATCCTTTTCTACTTGATGGCAGCCATGTATTGGAGCTAACAATCATTTACAAACTTCCCGTTGCATTGAATTTCCCTTGCTAATGGCGGCAGCCGATCATATGCAATCATTTAATATATTTTTGTTGCAATGAATATCCATCTTGGCATTGAGCAAACCTCCTCATCATAGGCGTTTAGCATTTAAAATCCTTCAAAGCTCAATAACTAACCAAATGCAATCATTTAATATTCAGAAACCCAATCGCCCTCATGGTGCCATCGATCCAATGCAAATATTTAATAAATAAATATTGCATTTAAAATATCCTTCCTTCATGCTTGGCGGCTAGCTATGAGTCAAATGCAATCATTAAATTTTCACTAACCAACCTCTATCAATACCAATCGCTCAACACAAGGCATGGGCGAATGCATCATGGCGTTGGAATTCGGCACTTGGACGAATGTGAATGCTCTACAAAAGTGGGCGATCCTCTAGATAGCTGTTGGCTCCTTGAACAATGCAATTCAAATACCCAAACAAAATATGCCAATCGATCCCTTATCATTTGCATTTGATTTTGGTCTGGACCTATAACTCCTTGGCGAACACATCACCTTTATTCATATGTACAACTCCATAGAAATCGATTATAGAAAATGCAATTAAAGATTCCATTTTCTAAAATCCATCAAATGAAAATAAAAATACAATTTCAATATTGCATTTTTCATTGATCACATACTAATTGAGCTAACATTCCGAATCTCCATGTATAGACACATACCAACTTTCCGGTTCTCCATGTGTAGCAATAAGCTCAAACTAGAAATTCATTCCCTTACCAATGCATTAGCCTACGGGAATGGATGATAGGCTAATCATCAACTCCATGTGAAATCACTTCGGAAATAGGGACATGACAGTCCTCTCTTCCCAGGATTGCTTGTCCTCAAGAAATCGAAGATTAGGATGCTCCAAAATTTGCTCTCCTTCCCAAGTAGCATCCTCCAAAGGCAATCCTCTCTATCGAACTAAATACTCTCTAATGATCTGGCTCCTCAAATGACGCTCCCTCATATCAACAATGCTATCAGGCTCCAATATCAACATGCCTTCCTCATCAAGAGGTGGAAGATCAGGAGAAGAAACCACATGTTGTCCTAATGCCTTTTTGAGGCAAGACACATGAAACACATTATGAATGCGGCTACCTGATGGTAACTCAAGCTCATATGCAACTTCACCAACTCGTCTCACAATCCTATATGGCCCATAGAATCTTTGCTTGAGCTTTTCTACACCACTTTTCTTGAAAGTACTCTGTCTATATGGTTGTAGGCGCAAAAATACCAAATCATCAACCTCAAATGTCCTCTCAACTCGATGTCTATCTGCATATATCTTCTGCTGATTTTGTGCTTGCTGAATATTATCCTTAATAATCCTAAGGATGTCCTGTGTATCCTGCATCAACTCCTTAGCTCGAGGAGCTCTACTATCATAAAATGCCAAATCCACAAAAGAAAGTGGATCATACCCATACAATGCTCTGAATGGAGTCATGCCAATAGACATGTGATAGATAGTATTGTAACAATACTCCCCAAGGTACAACCATCTAATCCAAGAACACTGATGACCCGCAACGTAATTGCGAAGATATCCCTCAATCCACTTGTTTACAATCTCTGTTTGTCCATCAGTTTGAGGATGATAACTAGTGCTCGGTGTCAACTCTGTACCTGCAAGTCGGAATAGCTCACACCAAAACATGCTAATGAATCTACTATCCCGATCACTCACAATAGTCTTTGGAAGGCCATGCAAGCGAAATACCTCATGAAAAAACAACTTTGCAACATGCAATGTTGTGTAATCCGTTGCAATAGGATAAAAATGTGCATATTTGGTTAGACGATCAACAACCACATATATGCAATCCTTACCATGTACCTTCGAAAGAGGTGATGAAATCCACGGAGATACTTTCCCACTTCTGCTCAGGAATAGGCAAAGGCTGAAGTAGTCCTGCGGGAAAAGTATGCTCAGACTTGTTCTGCTGACAAGTCAAACACTCTCTAACAGGCCGAAGAACATTATCTTTGAGACCCTTCCAAGAGAATCTCTCACGAACTTGCCTATAGGTTTTGAAGAAACCTGGATGTCCTGCTAGAGGTGTGTCATGAATGGCTCTAAGTATCTGCTGCTTAAGTTTTGACTCAGGTACCAAAAATATCCTGTCCTTATAGTATATCACATCATCCACAACCTTATATCTATCGTTCTGAATCAAACCATCCATAATCTCACATGCAAATGTAGATTTGGAATACTCAACTAAAAGTTGAGATTTCCAATCAGCTGAAATCTCACTCAAGGAACAAATAGTAGACCTCTTGGAAAGAGCATCCGCTACAACATTCTTCTTCCCTTTCACAAACTTAATATCAAAGTCATATGCTTGTACCTTAGAGACCCATTTTTGTTCTCTTTCATTCAAATCTTTTTGTTCCAAGAAGTATTTCAAACTATTGTGGTCGGTTCTCACCACAAACTTCACACCTACCAAGTACTGACGAAACTTTGCCAAAGCATGCATTATGGCAAGCATCTCCTTGTCATAGGTGGAATATAGGCGCTCCACATCTCTCAATTTCCTGCTCTCATATACAATGGGGTGCCTATTCTACATCAACACAGGTCCAATACCCTCTCCTGATGCATCACACTCAAGTACAAAGGACTGTGTAAAATCTGGTAGTGCCAACACGGGAGTAGTACTCATCACCTCCTTAAGCCTGTCAAATATTGCTTGTGCCTTGGAAGACCAAAGGAATGCCGCTTTCTTAGTGAGATCTGTCAATGGTGCTGCCAACTGTGAAAATCCTCTAACAAACCTCCTGTAATAACTGCAAAGACCCAAGAAACCTCGTAACTCATAAATGTTCCTTGGAATAGGCCAATCCTGTATTGCTTTGATCTTCTCATCCTGTACTCTAACTCCATTTGCACTAATCATATGCCCCAAATAGAGAATCTCCTCCATCCCAAAATCACACTTTGAAGCCTTGGCATACAATGACTGTGCCTCCATGACTCCAGGTACCTCATCTAGATGTCGAAGATGCTCATCCCATGTCTTACTATATATCAAAATGTAATCAAAGAACACCAACAAAAACTTACGCAACTGCTTATTGAAAACATGATTTATGCAAGACTGAAATGTAGTAGGTGCATTAGT
Organism: Cunninghamia lanceolata; assembly: GCA_027924645.1. Classification (NCBI taxonomy): domain Eukaryota; kingdom Viridiplantae; phylum Streptophyta; class Pinopsida; order Cupressales; family Cupressaceae; genus Cunninghamia; species Cunninghamia lanceolata. The sequence goes on from BSBN01000760.1 coordinate 4,062,242, forward strand.
AAGACCAAATGGCATAACAAGAAACTCATAGTGTCCATAATGGCATCTGAATGCTGTCTTCGGAATATCCTCCTCACGGACACGAATCTGATGATAGCCTGAACGAAGATCAATCTTCGAAAAATACACGGCCCCGTATAACTCATCAAGTAGCTCATCGATCCTGGGTATAGGGTACCTGTTTTTGATTGTCTTCTTGTTCAAAGCTTTATAATCAATACACATTCGCATAGTACCATCCTTCTTCTTCACCAACACCATAGAAAAAGCAAATGGACTACATGAAGGTTGAATGTGTCCCATATCAATCAACTCCTTGATTGCATTCTCAATCTCAATCTTGAAGTGTCGAGGATGTTGATATGGTGCAATATTGATAGGCTTGGTCCCATCCTCTAACTCAATCACATGCTCAAAACCACGATCTGGTGGTCTACCTGGTGGAATGTCACCAAATACCTTACCATGCTTATCCAATACATGATACTCTCCACCTGAAGAAGACTTAGAAGAAACGTTCACTTGAGCTGCCCCTGCAATATCATCATGTCGAAACAATGTCTTCATGCACCTAGCTGAAACAACTCTAGGTGCTCCATCTGAAATAGCTTTCAAGATAACTTTCCTTCCCTCATGAATGAACTCTATCTCCATCTTCTTCAAATCTTGGATATAGCGGCCAAGTGAATTCAACCATTGCATTCCCAAAACAACATCAATGCCTGAAAGTCCAACCATGTAGAAATCATCTGTCAATGTATAATCTCTGATCTGAATACTAAGCTGTGGAACTCTCTTCTGACAACTCATAGTAAAGCCATCTTCTACTGCAACTGTGAATCCCTCAAAGTCCTTAGCTTATAAACCACGCCTGATAACTAAACCCTCATCAATGAAGTTATGAGTGGCTCCACTATCCACCAAACAAGTGACTCGTTGTCCTTTGATAACACCCTTTATTCGAAAGGCATGATACCTAGGAACTCCTGACATAGAAGCAATAGTCACTTTACCTTCACCTGTATCAAGCTCCAATGTAGGCTGATCTTGATGATCCTCATCTGAAACTGAATCCTCATGTACATCACTATCATCATCTAAAATCATCTCAATGAGATGTGCTTTTCCCTTCCCAAGGCATCTCTGTCTTGGTTCCCATGGCTGCTTGCAAGAAAAACATAACTTCTTCCTTCTCAATTCATCTCTCTGCTGCGGAAGGATTAGACTTAGACTGAAATGGTTTTTTCTGATTAGAATTAGAGCCCTTGAAGAAGTTTTTCTTTGGAGTGAATGTAGGAGTAATATCCAAATCAAGTGCTTACTCAATTGCCTCCTCAAGTGTAGTTGGCTTATGTACCTTCACCAACCCTTTGGTCCTATCATTCAACCCTTCAACAAACAACATAGTGATTCTTCTATCTGTCATATCAGGAACCATAACCGCAATCTTTTGAAATTCATTCACATACGAATCCACCCTACCACTCTGTTTCAACTGTGCAAGCTCACGGTAGTAGACCTCCACATCCTTGCGGTCAAATCTAGTAATGAGTTTTTGAACAAACTCATCATATGAAGTGATCCTGTTGTGATGCTGTGAAATAAGTCCACGATGCCACCACTCATATGCCAAACCCTCTAAATGCATAGTAGCCAAGTGTATAGTCTTTTCTTTACTCATGGGCTTGAGTCTAAGAAAGGTATCCAACTTATTCACCCATGCTCTAGCACTTAGCTTGCCACTACCATCAAAGCTAGGAAGAGGAATTTTATTCAATGCATCCTTGCATTCCTTTGGTTGTGTAGGTTGTACCCTTCTTTGCTTTGGCCGATTCACTCTACCTCTTTGATTGTCTCTCTTTTGGCTCATGTAATTGTTGAAATTGATTCTATTTCTTACATGCTCAGGAAGTGAATCATACTCATCAACCAAAGATATAATATTCTCCTCAAAAGGAACCTCTTCTTTTTCATCCTGTGGTTGTTCCTCTTCTACTTCATCTTCTCTAGGAAGAAAAGTAGGCTGCATAGGTCTCTCAACTGTAGGTGTACGAGTCCTTCTATCACGTGGTGGTGATCTTCCAGCTACACTACCTGTATCCTGATTATTTTGATTCATGTCACCCATCATAGCTTGAAACATCCTTTCAATATTTGTATTTGTTTGTCGCTGTTGTTCGGCCATCTCACGCTGATTATTAACCATGTCCCTTAACATATTATCTATTTCATCTTGTGCAATACCTTGTCTTCTATCACCCATTGTTCTTGTTATATAATGTTGCGGCAAAGGATCAACGTAATAGCTCATAACCCATAGGCTGGCAGGATTCAAGCTCTGATACCACTGAAATATACCTTTCTAGAATGACTGAAATTTTTTGCCAACTTTTAGATAAGATTTCTTGCACAAATCAACTAATAAACATCATCAATAAACAATACAACAATAGAACTTCAAACCCACATCATGCTTGCTTATTTGAAACCTTCAAATGTAAAATACAAATAATGTTTAGTGGCTGATATGAATTTCAGTCACAGTCTGATTTTATATCAGACCTCATTACATGCATAAAAAGTGTCCAAATACACCAAATCTTGCATAGGAACAAAACCCAAACACTCTAGAACAAAGATAACTATCCAATGATGCTATAACAGCCCGAAAGTACGTAAACAATTGACTGATATAAAACTTCTGTATGCTGATATGACTGCTGAAAGTGATAATTTTGCCCAGCCAAGTTGTAGCAATGAAAAATCATGAAAAACCACTTCCAAACTCAAGTGATGGATGCTTAGTTTGGTCTTTTATTAAATACAACTCTTCAAATGTGAAAGCCCTTGTCAAATTCACTTCAAAAATCCTGTCATTGTCCACACAATTCGCTATCATAAAAATCAGACTTTGTTGATATGAAATCAGACCTTGAAAAATATGCAAAAGTCATTCAATTCTCACTCTAAGCTCAATCAACTACCTTGGTAGTCACTCCCATACACCAAGGGTTCCATTATGATATCAAATACTTCTTAAATCCTTTCAAATAACCTGCAAATTCAACTCCAATGATGAAATCTGAATGATAACATCTCACAAATTGTCATGGGAACATCACCACAACATTCAAGGGGACATCTCCTTGAAAAATAACCAGAAAATGCAATTTCTAGCTAAAAGAACAAAATGCAAAAGCTTACCAAATGATCATTTGTTGCAAATTGGAGTTCAAGAGCTCTATTTATCCTCTCCAAGGATAGGCGTCCTTTCTCTTTGTCAAATTGGAATGAAGCTTGGAATCCATAAATCAAAATTGAGAGTCTTGAACAAAAGTAAATGAATGACATAAATGAATGCAATCATTTAAAACAATCTTTAATTGTTTAAATGAACTACATCTATTTTGCAAGTGAATCGATTCTCTATGAAGTGGAATCCTTATCTACTTGACGGTGGCCATGTATTGGAGTTAACAATCATTTACAAACTTCTCTTTGCATTGAATTTCCCTTGCTAATGGCGGCGGCCGATCATATGCAAACATTTAATATATTTTTGTTGCAATGAATATCCATCTTGGCATTGAGCGAACCTCCTCATCATAGGCGTTTAGCATTTAAAATCCTTCAAAGCTCAATAACTAACCAAATGCAATCATTTAATATTCACAAACCCAATCATCCTCATGGTGCCATCGATCCAATGCAAATATTTAATAAATGAATATTGCATTTAAAATATCCTTCCTTCATGCTTGGCGGCTAGCTATGAGTCAAATGCAATCATTAAATTTCAATAACCAATCTCTATCAATACCAATCGCTCAACACAAGGCATGGGCGAATGCATCATGGTGTTGGATTTCGGCACTTGGACCAATGTGAATGCTCTACAAAAGTGGGCGATCCTCTAGATAGCCGTTGGCTCCTTGAACAATGCAATTCAAATACGCAAACAAAATATGTCAATTGATCCCTTATCCTTTGCATTTGATTTTGGTCTGGACCTATAACTCCTTGGCGAACACATCACCTTTATTCATATGTACAACTCCATAGAAATCGATTATAGAAAATGCAATTAAAGATTCCATTTTCTAAAATCCATCAAATGAAAATAAAAATACAATTTCAATATTGCATTTTTCATTGATCACATACTAATTGAGCTAACATTCCGAATCTCCATGTATAGACACATACCAACTTTTCGGTTCTCCATATGTAGCAATAAGCTCAAACTAGAAATTCATTCCCTTACCAATGCATTAGCCTACGGGAATGGATGATAGGCTAATCATCAACTCCATGTGAAGTCACTTCGGAAATGGGGACATGACATCAACATATCCAGATAGCATGGAATCTGCAAATTGCTGGGTATTCAATGCCAAAGTTGAGGGTCTCTTTGACATATTGAAGCACTTGTTTTGTAGCTTGCTAATGTTTTCGTTTTTTGAACATGAATTGAAAAAGACAACTCATTGCAAAACATAGGTTTGGTCAAATGGTAGTAAGATAAATCAAACTCCTAACCAACATATGATGCATAGATTCAGTGACCGGCTGCAAACCAATGTAAGTTGGGTTTAATCTCAACTTTCATAGGTGTAGATGTTGGATAACATTCTGTCATCTTGAATTTTTCTTGGAGTGCCTTAGCATACTTAGTTTGTGAGACTAAAATAGCATGATCAAGTTGCTAAAATTCAATACTTAAGCAATAATGTAAGAGGCCAAGATTTCTCATGTCAAAAACATAACAAACATCATATTTCATCTGTTCAATACTATTGGCCTTGCACCTAGTGATGGCAAGATCATGAATGTAGACAATTAGGATTACTATTTCATCACCACTAATTTTGATGTAGAGATTGGGATTAGAATAACTTCTCCCAAATCTCAAATTTCTAAGATGTTGATTAACTTTAAAATCCTAGGCTCGAGGAGCCGGCTTAAGTCCATATAAGGACTTGACCAACTTGTAAACCAATTTTTTTTCTAGAAACTTGGGATCCTTATGGATGAACCTTTTAGATCTCCTTTGCCAACTCTCAGTTTAGGAAGACACTTTAAACATCCATTTGATATACCCTCCATTGAAACAAAGCAACATTCTTGAGATAAGCAGCCCAAAGATTACCATCTTTGTAGTGGAAGCAAAGATTTCTAAATAGTCTATGCCTTTCTGCTATGCATATTCTTTAGTGACAAGTCAAGCTTTGTATATGTTCAAAAAACCATCTGATTTACATTTTGTTACACCCTTAGTTTGCAATTAAGGGTAATGCTTCCTATTGCTCTAATTTGGAGCAACTTGAGGCTTTTCATGAATTCAGGGTCCGTATTTTCAGCTTGGGCTTGTAAAGGCACTTGATTGCATAAGGGCACATGGGTGCATGGTTTCATCATTTACTGACTTCCAAGACAAAATTGCCTTATATTAATCATTGTGGTCAAAGTTGTTCTCTCATGGGACGTCGTTCCAAGAAAAGGAGTGTGATATCTAGTGTGGTGCATACACTAAAATTGGTAGTAGTAAGATATCATGGTACACATTTGGCATTCCATTTCACCAATCAATCTTCATGCCTCATCAAGTGGTCAAATGGACTTATTCTCATGGTATAATGGTCATATATGTCTAGGAAAATTTCGATATATGTACCTTAAGTCATTGAAACAATACACGTTTAAGTTATATTCACATTTGTACATAATAAGATTTATTTAATTTTTTTTTATTATTAAAATGTCTAAAGATATTAATTGACCAAAGACATGCAAAATGTATTTTGTGATTGTGGAAAATGGTGGAATATTCTAATGTAAATAATTTCAACATGTAATGTAATAAATGGGTTGGAGAAAGATGTAATAAGGGTATTATGTTTTTAGAATTAAGAAGCAGATTTAGATATTAGAGGCTCTCATGGATTGCTAGGTTTTTTGAAATTTTTGTCAAAAACCAACGGACTAATGCAACTTTGTAATGTTAATATTAATGTCAATAAGATACATTTTTTAATAGGATGAAATCAATCGTTGTTCTTGAATGTAGGTGATGATTTTTCCTTTTACAAAATTTGATTTTTAGCTTGTCAAATGAAATGTAATTATACCCAATAAACCATTTTTGATTGCATGTCATGTTTTCTTATTCCATACTTTGCAATGGAAGGTTTTGAGAGGTGAATCTTTTGTTGGATGTGTTGTGTATCTCGCATGTTCTACACCCCACCATACCTACTTGAGCCTAGGGTTGTGCCCCAACTAGGAAATATGAGGGGTCATGTGTGTGTTGGAGCACAAATTCTCTTTGGGCTGATATAGGTGGGCTTTCAGTCCACGGTTTACACCACACTGTATTGTAATACCATTTAGTGGTTTCCTATAGTGACATGCCTAGAAATACTTGCACATGGATTAGGGTTGAGCACAAGCAAGAAGTATCTTATTGTATTGTGAATGATTGAGTTAATATAACGAGTCTTGTTTTTAGTTGGGATTTCTCAAGAGGGTTTCCTAGGGTAAGTAATCTTGTTATATTGTGAGTGTGCCATTATTTTCTTTTTGTTGCATTTAAGATTTTGTTAGCATTGCTTCTCCCCCCATAGGTTTATCAGTATTATTTCTTGTCATCTTTGTATCACTTGCATGTTGTTGCCAAATTTGATCTACGAAGACTTGGTGTTTTTATGAGGTTTCTATTGTTCCATGGTGTAAATTGTTCACACATTTTCATTAATATTAGAGAGGAGAGTTTTAGATCCATATGCCATCATTTTTTCTACGTTACCTAGGTATTCCTCTATGCATTTAGTCCACCTAGGATTTCACCTTGTCTCTTTTCTTCCCTTTTGTTAGCGTTTTAATTTGTTTGTTGCAATAACATAAAATGAAATAGCATATGCGATAAAACTGTTATTCAAGTTACGAGGGGAAGCTCCCTTAGATCTAACTAAACCTAAAACTAAGACTTTACAAGTATGCACATTGTACAATATTTCATGGGGGATTTTGCATAAATGTAAATATCTAATTGACTCTATTTTTTCCCCGGATGCACAAGACTATCAACAACCAAGACTTGTAGTGAGATTTTCAGATATTAAAGGAGGGCAAACTATCAGGCACAAATGAAGACAACTTCTTACTGGCTAAAACAGAGACTGATATTCGGTTGGAAACAAAGATTTAAATGGAGACAACTTCTTACTCTTTGCTTTGCTTTGCTACTTACCATGTTGGTGTCCTCCTGTTCTTTGATATATCCCATTATTTGTTGCTTTAGCAAATCTGTTTTATTCAACCTTGGACAAAATTTTATTCCTAAGTCGAAAATAGTGCATAGGTGAGCTTTCACTCGACTATATGTCATTCCCACATTAGCTACAATGCCAACAATAACCCCCACCATCAGGAAGTTGTTCAATCATGGTTGTATGTCGCCAAGGAGGTAATGTTGCGTCAAATTTTAAATGAGCTCTCTACATGTGGGGCAATTGAATTAGAACTACCAACCATTCTATATGAATACAACAAAACAGATGAAACATTACAAATTTACAACCCTACAACTTAAAAAAACAAAAAACAAAAAACATTATAACCTCTATATTATGTATAAAAAGTTAAATAAAATTTAAAACATTTAAAAAAAAGTTAAAAATTTTTGAAGTTTCTTTTAATAACTTGAAAAAAATTACAAGATTCGCTCACCTTTGATAGATAAATCTTCTTCGTGCAGCTCTTTCTCTTCTATTGGTGTAGGTCTTTCTCCTCATGTAGCCTTCACCTTCGAAGAACCTTCACCTTCGAAGAAAACTGCAACAATCTTCAAAAATCAACAATGGCAACTTTGAGGCAAAAATGTTGTTTTAGTCAGTTATGTTTGTGAAATGAGGCAAAAGAGGTTAAAAGCCCTCACTTTAGGGAAAAATTAGGTGTTGAGGGCCTTTTTTATTTTAAAAATGTTAAAAAATGTTTTTTTTTCATTTTGTGGGTTTGATCGGCTGCGGGTACGCTTGGGTTCACCCAAGAGAACCCATGGGGAACCTGGGGTGCCCGAGGCGGACCCTGGGCAAACCCCAAGCTATCTTGGCCCTGAACCAGGCTCATACAGGTATGGGGGCAATACGGAAGTACCCGGTAACTTAGCTTTAAAACACCTGTTGTGGCGTCAGATGTTGAAGTTAGACAACTTGCTTTAAGTGGGTGCTATTTCCCTTTGGTTCTACCATGTCAAAAGCACGCCATAATGTTATGTTAGAAACTACCCTTGGGTTGGGTGCTTTTCACTTAAGGAGCTACCACTTTTGGTAGCAATTTTTACTTGGCAATGCCCTCTCAAAAACATGACATAAGAATGAGCTTCCCTTTCGCATGGATTGATCACGTGTTTGCCATCTTTGGCGCCTTTTCTCCCTAGCTTGATCACTAAAAAAGTGCACCATGTTTGTTACTTGATTTAAGTTCTTTGTTTACAGAGTTTAGTCTGGTCTTTGCCACTTTTTGATAGCACCAAGTTGTTGATTTAGTCTTCATCTTGTTTAGGCACAATTTCCCATTGAGTTTGTTACTTTCAAATCTGCCAAAACAAAACTTTGAACTGGCTAATCCACTTAAAAGTGTAGTTCTCTTTCTCTTTGTCGGATCAAAACTTCTAACATTTCTCCTTAAGCACGGTTTGAAGGCGTTGTTGCATGCATCCTTGCCTCATCTTTGTCTTTTCTATTGTTTTCATTATGCCTTGTTGAAAACATATCTTCACCCTACAAATTTTGTTAGTAAACAGGACCTCAATAGAACAAACTTTTGCAACTGACTAGTAGAGACCACGGTTAACTTGGTATTGACATCTGACTTGCATTACTTGACAAGAATTAGACGAAAGGAGGCTAGAAGACCGAGTTTCATAGGGGTACTAAAATTGGCTCTTTTTGGGGACCATGGTACAAACTTGGACCATAGGAGAACTTTAGAATCTCCAGAAACAATAGTGACCAGTGTCTTATTGACGAGCAATAGAGTCAAGCCTATTTTAAGACCTAACCTAAAATAGAACGATAAATAAACACATTACCTGAAAGGGAAAAACATAACATGGCGAACACATGAAACAAGACTACCTACCTACCTATGGACAAAATTGGCTTCACAAAGGACCATGGTTCAAGTGGGTAGGGATAAGGAGACACACTTGCTAGACAAAACCATTAATAGGTTGGTAAAATAACAACACTTCCGTATGATTTGGGGTTCTAACAAAAGCAACTCATATCTTGAAATTTTTTGCAAATTTTTCATAAAGGACCATGGTTCAGGTGGGTAAGGATGATCTTGCATTAGAAAATTTAGCACAAATTGATTGATGTGCATTGGTTTTGGATGATCTTCTTCCATAAGGAAAAACCTTTTGAGTAGGTGGAGATATTGCATCTCCTTTTCAAGGTATGTAGCACGATTTTGTGGCTGCAACACATCTATGGGAATAACGATATTTAAATGTCTAATTTGTTCCTCTTCTCCTATCACTTCAACATATTCAACCCTAAACTCAGTTAAACCATCATTTTCTGAGAAAGGCTGAAGATGTTGGAGAATATCTCCGTCTTCTATCCTTGTCTCTCCAATTGCTCAATGGGTATCAATTGTGCACCTTGTGCTTGCAACACTTCTTCAACATTTTTCTCCATTGAACCTTCATCTATCAACCCATCTATGTCTCGATCTTCAAGCATATATGATCACTATCAAAAAATACATGTTGAAGAAAAATATCCTCTTCAAGTGACAAACGTTTCCATCCATCATCCCATAGTGGCAGGGTCTGGACAAACTATCTCTTCAATTTTATTAGTGCAATAGGCTTCAAAGAATATGCCCTTAAGAGAGAAAACAATTAGATTCTTTACCATTAACTTCATAGCTCCTATCCCCCCGTTAATGGGGGTGAGGGAGATAAGTCCCTTCAATTGCATAAGGAAGCAAAATGGAATCCTCCAGAATTGGGGTGGTTTAAATTAAACTTTGATGGGGCTTCTAAAGGCAACCCAGGCCCTCAGGAGCGGGAGGAATTATTATGGATTGGGAGGCAAAAGTGATAGGCAAAGTTTTTAAAAGATTAATGATTGGAACTAATAACATGGCAGAGTTCTAGGCTTTAATTATTGGCCTTCATGCAGGCTTGAATTTGGGTATACGGAAATTGGCCATTGAAGGAGATTCTTCTATAGTTATCAATGTAGTTAGGACAAAAAAAATCCATTTTTCGAAGTTCAATGCATATTTAAATGAAATATTGGATCTATTGGAAAAGTTTGAGGAGACCACTCTAAATCATGTATTTAGAGAAGCAAACATTGAGGCAAATGAGTTAGCTAACTCCGTGGTCAATAGGGATGAAGAGATTTTAGTAGAATTGTTTGGCGGAAGTTGATTTTAGATAAATTTTTGAAATAATTACATTAAGGCTCGGAAGAGATGTTTTAAGCCATTGCCATCCGAAACACACAAGCAAGGTGGCAAAGTAATGATGGTAGTATTAATGAAACAATACTTGATGGATAGCGGAAGACATTAAGTGAAGAGTTATTGCAAAGAGAGGAAATGTGTTGATCATTCCTAAACAAACAACTGAATGTTTTGGCAAATTGGTGGCAGAGAACCATGGATACTCCTATTCGGCTTACCTGCTCGCAACGCCAAATGGCTTTCTTAGGCTTGGTGTCTGATAAAAGGCTGCAAACGATTTTCAAAACAAGAAATGGTGTTCTTATGCTCTCATTTCAATGGATCCTTGGATACGAGTTTTTAGTGGCTACTCTTTTAGAGTTTGGGGAGCTGAAGGAAGATGTTGCTGCAATTTCGAAGGCTTTCATTAAAAAATGCTTCTTAGGAGGGTTGGACGAGGTTTTGGCAACTGCTAGATATGGGAATGGAGTCCCGTTGCCAGGGGACTACCAAAGATTGAACCATTGTGAGGATATGGTCGAATGGCTCCTGCTCTTGATTACCAAAAGGAAAGGCAACTACTTAGCAAGGTGACAAAAGGTTGAGAAAGCAGTCGAGTTCCTCAAACATGTTATGGGCTTGTGGGAAGAAGATCCAGGGGATTGGTCCCAAAGCTTTGCTCGAACGAATGCAAAGGCAGCCGAAGGAGAATGGAAGCCTTTGTAAGGTTGGGGCTATGTTGCTGTCTCAGAATTTTGAATGTTTATAATTGTTAGTTTATAAACATAAATTATAGAATGGTATATAGTATATCCAGGGTTTGTTTTGTGCTTTCTATTGATAATATTTCTAGGGTTTTGTTTTTGCTTGGTTCCCTCCCAAGCTGGAGAAGTTGTAATAGAAATACTTTGTTAAAAGTTCTGGTTGAATCAATTTAAGGGAGCATCCCCCATGGATGTCTATATTTAGCAAAAAAAAAAACTTCATAGCTCCTATCTTTATGGTTGACCATTTTTTTATCTTTAGGGATATCGACAGCTAGCATCAACTCATTGACTACCATTGGATGCACAGTTCTTGGTTCTTCAATTTTGTCTTGTGCAGGTTCTTCAAATAGTCCCTCAGATGCATCTTCCTTTGTTGTGTAGTTAATGCCTTCTTGCTCAGTGGAAATAGTTGAATCATCATTTTGCTTCATGGCTGCTTGGAAGACTTTATCTATCTTTAAAGAGAGATGATATGTAGTTTCCTCTAACACAAAAGCTTGTTCTTCGCAGAAAATATGCAAGACTTGGAAGGTGGATGGAAAATTTACACTTGCTCTTGATTTACTAATGAAGGAACAAACACGGGCTCTTGGAAACAAGAAACCATTGATGGCTTCTTTCGTAGATGCTCTTCATGTACTCTCCTCTCTTTGAATCTTTGCTCTTGCACAATTGTTTGATTCCACGAACATATAGAATCTTTGGATGTACTTACCTTTTTAGCACAAAATGGTCTATATCGAATATCTTGTCATAGAGTCACCATTGGGCTCATCTTGAAGATTTTGAAGCTTCTCGAAAACCTTTGATAATCTGACTTGGAAGTTGCTAAGAGTTGCATCATGTGATGCATCTTCAGACAATGTTGAGCATTGTGATTGTTTGTCTCATGGAAAGAGCAAAAATTGTTTGTGTTATCATTATGAGGCACCTCCAAGGCAAGTCTTTCAAGTGGAAGAGGTAGTTTGAAATGATAATCTGACTTGGAAGTTGCTAAGAATTGCATCATGTGATGCATCTTCAGAGAATGTTGAGCATTGTGATCGTTTGTCTCATGGAAAGAGCAAAAATTGTTTGTATTATCATCAGGAGGCACCTCCAAGGCAAGCCTTTCAAGTGGAGGAGGTAGTCTGAAATGATCATTTTTGTTATTCTTTTGGAAATGCCCTTGCTATTGTTGTGCTGGGCTATTTTGCTGATATTGCCTCTTTATGTTTGTCATAACGATCACCACTTTTTGCAACAAAGGATCAATGGAAGTTGGAATCATAGGCTTGATGGGATCTTTTCTAATTTTTCCGATGGTGCTCATATCACCCTTTGACTTGAATGTTCGTGCTTGGGCTTTATCTAACTCATTGATTTCGTTTGTTTTTATTAGAAAGACAATTTTTGACAGAAGGGCATTGATGAGGCAACTTAGAAGGATTTGTGGAGAAGGCCTTAAAGAATTATTGATTCTTTCAACAAGTCGGTTGAATTGTGTGACAAACTCCATCATGGGCTCATTGTTATCCTTTTTTGCATTTGAGAGTTGCGCAAACACAACATGATCGTCTTCAGCTAATTTGAAGTGTGATAGAAATTTAGTGTGCATGGTCTCCCAGTTGGTGATGCATCTTGCAGTGAGATGATGAAACCATTTTGTTGCTGCTCCAACCAGGCTTTCAACAAAAAGCCACACTGTGACATCTTCATGTGCTACTCCAAGAATGCTGCAAGCTGTGGTGAATGCTAAGATATGTTCGTTTGGCTGATGTGTGTCATCACCATGGAATTTGGACAATTTTTCCTTGATCCTTGTGGGAAGACATGACAAGTTGCAAGTGCCAAGGAACCAATACTAGCTCCCCATGACAATGGAAGTGGAGTTGAATCATCATCATGGGCATTATCACCCATTGCTTGAAATGGTTCTTTATCTAGATCTTGATTTCTTGTAAAAATATTAATGAGTTTTCGAATTGTTGGTAAAGATAAATGTTTTCTTGAATGTCCTTGAATGGGCATTTGAAAAGCAAGATCATGAAGCCTTGCCTTCCTTTGTGATTTGCTATATACTTAGCAACTAGGATGGAAAGATTTCAACCAGAGTCAATAAGATTTTTGGTTGCAAGCTCGACTTGTTGTATCTCATTCCCTGGCGGAATTGCCAAAAATTTTTAGCATTTCAATTTGTTTGTTGCTAGACAACAAAAATGGAACAATATGTATGGTAGAACTGTTATTCAAATTATAAGGGGAAGGTCCCTAAGATCTATCTAAACATAAATCTAAAAGAATTTACAAGTATGCACACTGTACAAGATTTTATAGGGGGTTTTGCATAAATGTAAATATCTAATTGACTATGTTTTGCCTTGAATGCAAGCACCAAACTATCAATAGTCAAGACTCAAAACCTACAACGAGTTTTTTAGATATTAAAGGAAGGCAAACTTTGAAGCACAAATGAAGACAACTTCTTACTGGCTATAACGAAGACTAGTATTCAGCTATAAACACAAATTTAAATGGAAAATAGACATAGTTTACTACCGGCTAAAGTAGGTACCAATAGATCTACACCAACAGGATATTCAAAGTTATTACTTAGTGAATAACGAACATCAATACAAAGTTTGACAAAATTATTCAATTGAATTCAATTTACTTGATGAAATTACAAAAATGGTAAAACAATAACTTCCATTGAACAACAATTTCTACAAGTTTAGCATCAACTCTTATTACAGATTATGTGCTCAAGGCACTTGTTTAAGCTCATCAGAGGCAGCTTTTAGGGATAAAATAATCTCTGTAACAACATTCCAATTTGAACACAATAACATAATGAATAAAGACATAAATTACAGCAATGAACTTAATAGATCATTTGAACAATATCACATATCCATCAATCATAAGGATATCAAAGAAATTATTTCTTATTTCACTGACTCCATACAAATACACTATGAAATCAAATAATTACATAATGCATCCTTGAAATAGTAAAGTCATAATATCTTATCTCATCAACGAATGATACTAGTAATCCGATAAGGTAATGAATAACTCAATAAATTATTCACAAAATGATGAAATTACAATTCCTTGCAATATCAATGTACATCATGGAAGCCCAACATATGAAATCATCCTTTCATAGCCGTCAAGTGAAGTGCAGTGATCCTTTTATAAACTAATACAATAAGGGGATGCGTTTAATATTATGAAGGTTGTGAGTCTGTTTAAATATAAGTGGAGCGAATTAGTTTATGTGCAGCGATTAAAGAGGACAAAATCATTTCACATGAGACAAATTTGTTCTTATAAATAAAAATGCATAATGAAAGTGCGATTCATATATGAGAATATGAAATCCAAATGAAGTTAAGTTTAATATAAGATGCTATGCGAATTAGTGAAGGAGATACGGTTTTGTAAAAGATCCATTAACAAGGAGTATAATAATTCAGTAAGGCAGCGCTTAACTTATGTGATATAATATGAAGGGAAGTAACGTAGAAAAGGCAGCTGTTTATGAAATATGATTTATTAATGAAAAGGATGCAAGATAGTAAAAGGTGCGATTTGGTTGGGAAGAATTGTCTCTCTATCAATAGTCACATCCATTCATCATAAACACCTCTCTTGGAATGGTATATAATGTGGAAGGAGATGTCTGAAGTGGAACGACAAGAGAAAGATATAACTGGGCAGAGATAAATCTGCAAAGGGAATAAGCAGGGATCAAATAGGAGATCTGTAGTCTCATTGTTAATAAAATGGATAGTAGTTAACATACTGGTCAACATTTTGGTATGAAGTATAGCATTCTAATTGACTGAATTAATATCTATTTTTCATTTGATAGGAAGTAGTATGTTACATAGATAACACATTGCTATTGTTATATATATTTCTATTTATTGTTATTTTTGCTATAATTTTGCTTGTGCACAATAGAATCAATATAATGACTCCCTTAAAGTTCTCATCCAATTGGCCATTCCATTTTGGAGGGGAGATAGTGCATATGAGGAATGCAAGTAGCTAGGAAGCCATTCTGGTAGAGACACCCCAAGTGGGGTTGGGAGGCCAAATGATGGTTGTCATTCTGTGCTCTTGGGCTGGATGGAACGGCTCGAGGCGCCGTGTATGATCTCCCAAGTGGTGCTCCACAATGACGATGGGATGTTTGGATAGAACCTTAAAAGGAATCCCATATGTACATTCTGAATATTATAATAGTGATTAGAATTCTATCTGTAACATAGTTGGATTATATATTTATTTATCTGTTGATAACTAACATGGTTGCAGGCTCTAAAACAAGATATTAAGTTGAAAATTTACATTCCTCAACATCATCCATACCTCAATTAGGAATCCTAGGGGAAATTGAGTTAAGTCCCAGTAGGGGACATTACATCAATGCTAGCCAATACATATATTCAAATAGTTTAAATATTTACAATTTTGTTGATTGCAATACAAGAGGACTAAGTCCCTCATACATTAGTCCATATCATGTTCATAAAAAACATATAAAATGTGCCAATATAATATGATATCCAAGTGGAATCTCTCGTTTGAAGGCCCCTTCTTTGCATCTCGAAGAAGAGAGAGCATCATTGGGACGACTTCCACCCTGTCACGAAGCCATAGGCTTCTCCGTGCGACCCACATGAGGAGGCCAACCCATCACGAAGAGCTTAGCCACCATGGCGGACATGCATGAAACCTGTGCTATCATGAAGTTTTGACATGAATGCATCCTACAAGCAAACATATATAGATGCAATGTCCATAACCCATGAAATGACATTAAGTCAATAATCCATTTTCTTAACTATTGAGTTTACAACTTCGGCCATAGTATTGTTATATTCACTCAGGTCATACCCGATATGAAATAAGCCATTATAGCACCTTTTCATGCATGCCCATATCACACACAGATTTTCTTTCCATAAGAAACATACAGATTATATAGGCGCCATGATTTCAGGTATGTCAAATTTATACAGCATAAAAGAAATAATTTCAATTAGTAGTATTTAATTCCTTACAAGAAATTTAAATTTTATACTCAATACTCACTCATTTCAGGCAAGTATTTCTCGTTTCTATCATTTTAAAAAAAACCCATATTCAGGCATGAAAATATAATTTCACTCAATTCTGTCATAATACCTTCAGGCAAGAAATTTTAACTACTGTTATAAAGAACTATAACCAGACTTTGAGTGTAAGAAATCTGCAATTTAAAGTGTTAAACACCGAGGTTATGGGCAAGGAAACTTAAGAAATTTTACAAAAATTAAACAAGAGGGAATGTGGCTTCCTGTTGAGGGCTCGCCTTCATGCTGGGCGCAGCCATTTCCCAGCTTGGCCACCCCTCAGCACTTCCCAAAGTCATACACACAACAACTTAAAATATGAGAAGGGTAAACCCTTCCTTGGCGCCCTGATACAAACTCATTCTGCATAATTTCTAACGCAAGACTTTGTTGGCTGTTCCTTTATCCCAGCCACCCCTTTTAGGAATCTAAAAATACAAATAAAACAAAGAGATTCTTAACCCCTCTTAGGCGCCTCACTACTGCTGGCCGCCCCATTTCATAATTTGATGAAATTGCTCATGATTTTTTTTTTGAGCTATTGTTTGACACGGAATCTATACATAATATTAATCAACCTGGTCGCCCAGCCTACCCAGGGCAGGAGATTTGAAGGTTTTTTAAAAAACTCTGCAATAAACGCATTCTGAGTTATCTCATTTCATCTAACAATTCAACTATTGACTCCAGTAAAGCAATGCTCAGCAACTGAGAGGTGGGTATTTGAGAAATTATCCAATAATATAATTGAATGATAGATTTAAAGACCAGATTGGGTTTGTTTTCATGGGCAATGCCCAGATTTAATTTTTTTAACATAAAACTCACTATTAAATAAATCCCCAAATTACCCATGAGTGAAATTCAATAGACACCTGGGTCTGAAATTTTCAGTTGCATAAAAAAACTCTAGGTTTAAGAAAATTTTCTTGAACAGATTGAAATGATAATTCCTTTTTCTGCAGCAAACAGATTCACAATAATTTTCCAATTTTCCATTCACATGAAAATCATACCTGCAAGCTGATGAAACTAATCAAGTTTGATCAAATTGAATTTCTCAAGAGTGAAATTTGTTGTCTATCAATGTTCTTGCCAACCTACATAAAGCTCCACCATTTTCCCCTCCTTTCTTCTCTGCTCTTCCCTCCTGTAAACTTCTTTTCCTTCTTTTATTTTTCTTTTTGTTTTTGCCAGCTGCAGCTAAATTATTGTATTTTCAAACAGTTAGTGTTATTTTCTTGTTGACAACTGTCTTCTCTGCCCTTGTACACCTCTCATTGTTAATTAAATAAAATAGGCATAATATATGTTTAAAACACAAAACATAAACTGCCAAATTAACACTTGCACAGTGAAATTCTTATTTTCCTCTTTTAATACAATCAATATAATTTAAATAATATATCATCATAATAATAATTATTTATATGAATAATTATTTTATTATTCAAGGTAAGGTAGATAATTATCTTATCATATTTAAAAAAAAAAAACTAACATATAATTTACATTGATCATTTTAAGAGTTGATAGAATTAATCTAATGCATTTTCCCGGAAAAAACAAAATGATTTCCTTTATACTCAACATAGTAAACACAACGCCATTTCCACATATGATCAATTCAACTAATCTACATGCGACTACGTGATTGTGTGTCATAATGTCATGCATGTCAGCCCTCGGACTGCTAGGCACCTCTTCCCAATGATACTCTCTTTTCCGGTGAGAGGGTCGTCTTTGGTGCTGTCACACTCACAACACATCTCTGTAGTTAGTCGTATTCCAATAAAACCAAATATAATCACATTATTGCAACATTAATCTCTACAATAATGATAACATAAACATAAAAATTAATTTCCATCATGCACATCATAATAATCAGCTTTCTAGTTATATTAACATCCAAAAGTCGCAACAACATATATGCTCAAATATTTACACATGTTTACTAGTTTCTGTAATAGTATTCAAAATTTGGGCTATGATAATCTCAATAAAGACCCACTTTAAAGCAACCCTAACTCTATCTATTGCAAAGAGGAAATAAAACACTTAAAATAGGCTCATCCACACTTTAAATCTGCTTTCTACTTAATATAAACCGCTTGGAATAAAGGATAAACATGATTCACATTTTTTTTTGTTTTAAAACCCCTGTTGTGGCGTTAAATTTTGAAGTGAGTTGACTTGCTTTAAGTGGGCACTATTTCCCTTTGGTTCCGCCATGTCAAAAGCATGTAGAAACTGCCCTTGGGCTGGGCTCTTTTCACTTAAGGAGCTGTGGCGCAATTTTTACTTGTCGCTGCCCTCTCAAAAATGCGACGTAAGAGTGTGTTTGCCTTTGGCGCGGTTTGATCATGTGTTTGCCATCTTTGGCTCCATTTTATGTTGGCTGTACCACTTAGGATGTGCGCCTTTTTCATGTTTATCTTATAATCTTTGCTAGGTGCAATTATATAATATGTTTGCCACTCTTGATGGAATTCTTTGGTGGTGTTGCCACTGGAAAAGTGTGCCTTCTCATGTTGATTTTTCAAGTGTTTTTGGATATGGCACACTTCACTTAAGCATTTGCCACATTTGGTGTGATTTTCCTCTGGCCTTGCCACCTCATAATGGTGCCAAATTGCATTACTTGTTCTCTTTAACTCTTGGCATGGTTTCTGTATGACATTGCCATCTTTAGTGCCTTTTCGCCTTGGCTTGATCACTGAAAAAGTGTGCCATGCTTGTTATTTGATCTAAGTTCTTTTATGGGCGGAGTTTAGTCTGGTCTTTGCCAGTTTTGAATAGCTTCAAGTTGTTGATTTAGTCTTCTTCTAGTTTAGGTGCAATTTCCTAGGGAGTTTGTCACTTTTGAATCTGCTCAAACGGAACTTTGAAGTGGCTAATCCACTTAAAAAGTGCACCTCTCTCTCTCTCTCTGTTCTATGAAAACTTCTTCTATCATTTCTCCTTAAGCATAGCTGCATACATCCCTGCCTTGTCTTTGTCTTCTCCATTGTTTTCGTTATTTTATGCCTTGTTGAAAACATATATTCACCCTGCAAAATTTGTTAGTAAACAGGACCTTAACAAAACAAACTTTTGCGACTGGTTGGGAGAGACCATAGTTAACTTGGTATCGGCATCTGATTTGAGCATTACTTGACAAGAAACTGATGAAAGGGAGCTATAAGACTGAGTTTCATAGGGGTACCAACACCACCTCGTCCTTTTTCTTTTCTGTGCCTTATGTGCTTTTAGGCAAAATAGTTCACAAAAATAAAAATCCTCCCATCATATAACGGAGTTACCCCTCTCAAACACAAAGGGAAATCACCTTCTTGTTGATATTCCTACAAACTGTTACTATATTTGCTGTAGTTCATTGGATGGGTCACATAGACATTCAACAAAGAATTGAGACAATGTCATGTCCCCTCTTTAGCGCTGTCTAGCAGAGACATGAGAGTTGACCTATTATCCGGGTTCCCGTAGGTCAGCAGAGTGGTTAGGGGACCTATCCAGAGGCAGTGTAGCTTGGCACAGAGCTTTACAGGCCTTTCCAGTCAGTTTGTGACAGTTTCCTATTTTTTAGGAAGGGTTCCTATTTTTTAGGGTTTGACCGAGAGTTGACCAGGAGGCATCAGGGGGACCTCCAGGAGCATTTTTGGAGTTTTGGTCAAATTCCTATTTTTTAGGAGGTATCCCTACATTTTAGGGAGGCACTGTCAGTTGGCATGACACGTGGCGACATCACCAGTGGCGTGGGCTACAGCAGTTCTCAGTTCAGGATGGCCAGGTGATGGATTTGGAATAATTATTGAATATTAAAGTGTGGCTTTAATATTTAATAAAAATAAATAAAATAAAGTGAATAACATGTCACTTTATATTAATAAGTTATTAAAAGACCCCCACCTAGTTGACACAACGTTGTGTTTAAAAAGTGGTCTTTTAATAATGAAGTTGGGCCCTCAACTTGGGCGCCCAACTTATGAAGACTTCATTAATAAAAGAATCTTTTAAAGATTCTTATTTTGGATGCCTTTTGGAACCCTAAAGTGGACGCCCACTTTGGGAAAGGAATAAAGTGACTTTGAAGTGCTGTTTGGATCTATCTTTTGCATAACTTTTGAAGCTTCATGGCAGCTCTGAACTCTGTGGAAGGGGGCAGCAGCATTCAGACTCTTGGGAACGAAAACTCTCAAGGATTTTGGTGAATTGGACGACAACCCAGTTCTTGTTTGTGGGAGGCCTACTCTGGGTCTTCATTTGTGCATCATTGGACAGATTCCAGGGCATGTTATTGCAGATCTAAGCTTGCAGCAGTGCTAAATCAGCTTAATTCTTCAGATCCTTCATTCTCAGTTGCATGTATAGCCTCTTCTAGGCCAATATTGCCTTTGTATGCAAGTAGGGTTGCAAACCAGGCTTCCATTGAATATAAAATACAGATCTGATGGGTATGTGCCTCAATTTCTCATGTGTTATCTTTCTATCAGTTAATATTTATTTTTAGTCCATTTTTATTTGAGATTGCAGCTGTATGTATTTCTATTTGCCATCTTGGCAAATACACATCTCAAGAAAACTGAAACCCCTTCTGCATCTCCTCTCTAGTCTGAAAGAAAACAAAAAAAAAAATAATAAAAATCATAAAACAAATTAAATCACAAAAAACAGCACTTCATTTCAGCAACAGCACTTCATTTCAGCAAAGGGATCCATCAGGTATCTTTCAGACAACAACAAAAATGGTAACAGAATTGACTTTATAAACCTATTTACAATGAATGGGATTATTCCCTTGGGGTAACTCAAAGAATACCCAAATTTTATTTTGCATCAAGGCCTGAAATACCACCTTTATGGCAGCTTCTCATTTAGGCTTTACTTTGGCTTCATCATATGTGCTAGGTTAAAAGTACATATAAAACAACAAAAGAGCAAGCAAAATTTACTATCTCACCACCTTGCACAAGCTGTTTCATTGTTTGTGGGGATCAACCTTCCATCATTTTTAGCAATCTATCCTCCCAAATATCTTTCACTGTGGTATAATACCACTTTAGCCTCTGTTGTTGGCTCCACTATGAAGTTTTGGTATCACCCAATTCTTCATTAGACCCTCCATTGGAACTTGACCCCTTTATGTTCCTAGCTCTGAGCCTTGTTTGGTTTCCACTCTACAATTATTTCTAGAATCATTGGTAGAATTTTCCTATGCAATACTATCTTTAGATGTACCATCATCCAAGAAGAAAGGCATATTCTCATCTACATCTCTACTGATAACAATTTTGTCTGTAGAAACATCAAGTAATCTGTATTCCTTGGACTGCTCATTATAGCCAACCAACATAGATGGTTTGCTCTTTACATCTAACTTTCTTTTTTTCAGGAATCAACACAAAAGCAATCCAATCAAATACACAAAAGTCACTTACCAATGACCTCTTGCTTGACCATGCTTCCTTGGGAGTGATATTTTGCAATGCTTTACAAGGAGTCTCTTTAAAGATGTAAACTACTGTATTCAGTGCTTCTGTCCAGTATCAATATGGCACATTGCTGCCATGTAGCATGGACCTCACCATCTCCATAACTGTCCTATTTTGTCATTCCGCAACTCTATTTTGTTGTGGAGTGTACAGAGTAGTATCTTGTCTGTTTATATTGTATACAACTAGATTTATTGAACCCACAACTATAAATCTACTATTATAATTAACATAAAGAGATTGATAGAAGATAGTAGAATGTGTAAGTGAAAGAGAGTTGGAACTAGCACACCTTGTTGGCTGAAGCAAGTTGCAGGTGGATTCGATTGGGTTAATTCTATTCTTGGAAAAGAGAGAAGGCTTGCTCTAATGTGTTGAGCTCCACCTAGATGATCAAAGAGGCCAGGATCGAGGGAGACTGCGAGTTAATAACAAGCGTAGACAAAAAACATAGAGTTGTAATGGTTGATGACTTGGGGATACAAGGGCTTCCTAGAAAGAAGGGATAGTGGCCCTGTGAGCATTGTCAGAAAGCCTGTCCTTTGGTAGTTTGTAACTTTGTACCATAGAGCAGAAGAGTAGAGCAAAGGATAGGGAAATAACATATCTCATTGCTTGGTTTGGAATGGTATAAAGGTTCCCCTTATATACCATTCTCTAACTTAGGTTGGACAAAGTTGATTGTGGTCAGTTCTGTCCTAATGGTCAGATCCTTAGAGCAGATCTTACCATGGCCAATTTTGTTGGCCTAAGTTAGAAGGGAAGGGCAAGAGATAAGGATAACATGTAGGAAAATGCAATGTAAGGAATGGAAGAATCTTGGAATCTGATAATTGCCGACCACTTTCCCTCTTTGCCACACAAGGTGACAAGAACAAGAGATCAACATTGCGGGAAGTTATGAAGTGTTCACGAAAATGCGTATACATATACCATTCTCCTTGCAAAATTCTTGAATTTGTTTGGAGGCAAACTCGCTTCTATTATCATACTTGAGAGTCTTAATCTGTCTATTTGCTTGTTTTTCCACGAAAGCTTTCAATGCTATAAATTGAAAGTAGCATTCTGATGTTTGGTATTTGTTCCTCAGATTTCCCCACACAAAGACCACCTGACAATCACTTTGATACACTATAACAAACAATTTGGCAAAATTCCATTGAAAGCCTATCAGCTGATCAAAATGTATTAAATTAACTTCAATAGTAACCCGGAAAAGAGAAATGTTTTATTATATTATTTGGTTTAGAACTTTATAAAGTTCAACCCTAAATTTTTATGAAGTTGTAAAATTTAATATTAAACTTTTTAATAATATTAATAATAAAAAAACTCTCTAAATCCAAAGTTGACTCAACCCTGAAATATCCACATTGCTAATTTGTAGTTGTTATCGACCTCTTTACATTTCTCACAAGCCTATAGCATATCATTTCAAATATCTTCTCTTCAGCTTTCTATTAAAAAAAATGCTCAAAGCTTGATAAGTTGGCAAATGACTCAAACCAATTTCCACCTTCAATTTAGACCAGCATGATTGATAATGGCTTTGATACTGTATAAGGAATTGGAGCACAAGTGGTAGAATTTCATTGTAAGATGTGACTATATATAAACTGGCAGATCGATAATATAAATAAAAACCATGAAACAAAATACTAACAAGCTTCTGTTCTAGGTGTAACAAGTTGTCCATTATTAAGCAAACTCAAACAGTTATTGTTTGGGTTCTGCTGTGGCCCTGTCAAAGCAAGGACACAATCTTATGACTGTCATGGCAATGTATATGCCAGGAGCTATAGGTGTTGAATCAAGTTCAGCTAGATGAGTGCAGCCTAAGTAGGAATAAGGGAAGATGGAAAGATCCTGATGAAGAGAATAAGACTCAATTATAGCTACGGATGGTGGTTACAGGAAATAATTAATTTGCTGGAAACACACTACAGAACTGTAGTTTTAATGTATACTAAGTTACCCTGCAGCTCATCAATTCGTCATTCACAAGAATACTCAGAATTCATCAAAAGCAGTAATACAATTGCCAATGTATAATGCTCACACAGAAACTTACAAAGACTGAAAACAACACACCGCAATAATCACACACAAATGAAAAGGAGTCGTCCGAACAGCAACTCTGTCTGTGAGTGGGCCCTTTCTGTAATGTCCCCATTTTGAGTTAGACATGATTTTTGGATTGAGCTTGGTTTAGAGGATGGAAATCTATAACGTTGGCTCAACATGTGGTTTTATTGGTATTTTGGCTAAGTGTTATTTTATAATATTGTTCATAAAGCCAAAATGTCATGTTTTTTCTAGCCAAGGGTGGAAAATATAAATGTTGGAGGATAGAAAAGTGGAAGATGGAAAATGTCAATCTTTAATTGCATTTTCAAATATATATTATTTCTATATTTTTCCAATGCCACTTTGGAGGATTGACGCCACTTTGGGGAAGAAAATAAAAATAATAAAATATAATTTTAATTGGATTATGTGCCCAATGCCAAGGAGGATGATTGATAAAATATTGATTTTCAATGCCCAAGAAGAGTCGCCGCCCAAGGAGAGAGCATTTAAAAAAATAATAAAATATCATTTGTCATGGATCACCGTACAAGGAGGAAAAGAAATATTTTAACTGATATTTTTTATTTTTATCCTAGAGGGCTGCCGCTCAAGGAAATTATTTAATAAAAATATATGAGTTTACTCGCCCAAGGCAATTGCTGTTGGAGAGGAGAAGAAATTTAATAAAATGATGGAATGATTTTAAATGAATGGGCTTCATGAGTGAAAGGCATTTAAAATTGTTATTTGACAATTGCTTTGCCATTGGTGGATTTCAAATATTTGCAAAATTGGGCAAATTGGGATGCCTAGGCCAAGAGGAGGATAAATAAAGTTGTTTGCCTTCAATTTGCAACTATTGATCACTTGGTAAGTTTTTCATTTTGATGTGTTTTGGCTAGAAATTGCATTTTCAGTGTTATCAAGGAGATGATCCCTTGATTTTGGTGGTTTGGAGATGATCCCATTCCACATTGTGAGATGATTTCATATGGATGTTAATTTGCAGGTTTTCATGGAGGTTTTGAAGGACATTTGGCTGATATATGAAGATACATTCATCTATTATTGATATTTCATGCTTTTTGGTCAAATCGCTTGGCATAGAGAGGGTTGTTGGCACTTTGAAGTGTTTTGCATATTTAGTTTTTTGTTAACAGCAGGGTACAACAGAGATTATATTGTAGATCTGAGTGTGTTTTAACATCATTTGAAGACTTTGGCATCATAGAAATCATCTAGACTTCCATTGCTGCCTTCCTAGTGCCTATCGCTAGGGTTTGGAGGAGAATTTTGACTTGTTTTTGGTATATTTTGCAAATCTGGGCAGTCTGATCAGGTACAGCAGTCATAACAACAGTCATATCAGTCATATCAGACACTTTATTGGGCTTCTACAAGGTTACAACAGAGCTGATTCATCATCTTGTTCATCCTACATTGCCTTGGCATCATTTGGCTAGGGTTTGGACTTCATTGTTACCACGTTTGCATTTGTTTTGAAGTCTGATTTTAAATCAGTCCCAGTCTGATATAAGGGACAGCCAAAGACAATTGTAATCAGCCATTGAATGAAATAAGGAAGTGAAGTATTGTTTCCGGGTATGCCATTTGATGATTCATATGTTTGATTTGCTATATGATATGTTTGATGTTTCAAGTTCATTTGTTACAATTTGATTATATGATAGAAAAGTTTGATAACATTGCATAAAGAATCAAAAAATTTTGCATAGTACAAGTAGGGTTCTTTACACTTTCCCTTAGCAAACACACTCAATGCCTTATCAAAACATCAGGATTTGTAATGTCCCCTTTCCGTCGATAATTAACTTAATAATAGTTAGCCTTGTTTCCACGAATTTCCCGAAGGCTAACTAGGTCATTTTAAGGGAAATGACTTCTAAAATAATTAAAATTAAGTTGTCCTTGGTTTTAATTTTATATTTTAAAGTTGACAACTTAAATTATTTTAAAAGTGTTTTTTTCTAGCTTGGTGAGCGCTTGGTAAAAAAGATTATATTATTCTTTAAAGTGAGCGCCCCACTTTAGTGGGAAATAAATACCCATGAAGCCATAATGCAATGATATATTTTATTTTTCCTTGGCATGCACGGGAAGTTATAAAATGGAGTTTTGAATGCTCATGTGAGTTTATGCATTTTTTGATATGAGAATGGTTTCTTCTGTGAACGTGAGCTGCTAAGCTTGGTTTTTCTAAGGTTGTTTAACCTCTTTGATTTGCTGGTTTTGGTAGTGAAATACCTACCCTAGCTGGTTGGGAGTGATTTCATTTTAGAGATTACCTGTGTGCAGTCATGGAGTTTGTGGATTTTGAAGTATTTTGAGTTTGGTTTTGGTGCTATCAGTTTTGGTGTGATGGTTTGAGAATTTCTGCAGATTGTAATTGAAGGAACAATGCCAAGTCCCAGCCGTACAAATTTCCTTGTAGCCGTACCTCTTTGGGAGTCGTATTATGCCAGGCGTGAGGATTGATGGAGCAAAATTGTTTTGATTGTTGAACCTTTGGCATTGTCTTCTGGGCACAGCATCATAACTAACATTGTGGAAGAGATTTGATGTGATAATGTTTAGGGGGGAAGAAATCATGCTAGCCGTACCTTAGTGCAGACCGTACATATGCAAATGGTGGGTGTGAGATCCCAAGAGGCCAAACACCTCATATTTCCTTGCCCTATGTTGTTGTTGGGAGGCACCTAGAGCAGTAATGGCTGTTTGATGTGATTTTTGTGTGGATTTTGCAGTATGGGGTATTTTCAATGTTTTCTGTGCATTTCCAGATTTCTGATTTCTGTATCAGACCTGTGCTTTCTGCTGTCAGAATGCTTTAAGAGGTGTAGTATCAATGTTTGAAAGTCATTACATCCATATCCAGCAACAGAGCTTCATGGGTATGCTTCTGGGTGTTGTCTGGGGTGACTTCTTCACTCTCATATTCTGATTTTGTTGCTACAACAGAGATAACTGGTAAGAACCAGAGTTTTTATAATTATTGCATCGTGCCCTAACCCTTTGTGTTACTATTATTAGTTACAATATTTATGAATGTAACCCTGGATGGTATTACTACCAGTGGAGTAGTTGTTTTCTGCTCATTTCTCACCCCACTGAATAAGTGGTTTAATTGTTAATGGCTACCCACTGAGTAAGTGGATGTGCTTAACTTTACTTTCAGTTTTCCCCCCACTGAATAAGTGGTGATTCCCATGATTAAGTGGATGCCCGTTGTGTAAGCGGATGCCCATTGAATAAGTGGAAGTTGTTATTATTGCATGTTGGTTTGAAATGCTAACTCGGAAGCACTTGTATGCTCTCACCTTGCCCACATGGGGATCTAGGTGATTAGAAGAGTGTGGAAGAACTTAACCATTGCATCTTCCTCTTTGTGTGGAACTTTGAAAAAAAAACTAGGGTGCCCATTACCGGATTATATTCATGAAACAATGCAAAGCAGCAATTAAAGATTGGTGTGAAAACAGGAAAATTAGTCTTAATCACACTAGCGTTTTATCTTTCTGTTTCTATATATACCACATGGAAAAAACACCTTATTTATATGTTCAGGCAACAAATAAATACAATATTAGTGATTGTTTCCAAATCTCATTTGATCTGATAAAAAATAGCAAAGTCGCTCAAATTGGGTTGAGCAATTGGAACAATAAAATGACATCTTTCAAATGATTGGACAGGAAGTTAAATGAGCTGGAGGTGTGAGTTGGTGGTTGATAAGACAGGCTGGCAGTTGCAGATGCCACCTGGCAGTCAAATTTGTCTTTGCCCATCATCCTCCTAACACCTGTCATCCTGCAGCTACTGACAGAAAGATGCTTTGTAGCAGCAGAATCCCATACTTCTTATGCAGCTCATCCTCTTTATACATGCTCCCTTGTCATCAAAACCATCTCAGAATCTTTGTATGAACCTGAAGCAGCTGTGTACCATGTTCTGCAGCAAGCTACAGGAAAATGAAGAAAGAACACTGTTGAATGGTTAATCACAGAGTCAAACCATAATTTAACAATTTCTATTCTTGTTTATTTTTCTTTCAAAACTTAATCAATTCTATCTTTATTTCTATGGAAGAATCTTGGTAATAAATGACATATTTTGGGTAGAATGGATAGAAAGAGGATGAAAAAGGAAATAAAAGAATGGGAAGAGGGAAAGGAATGCGTGCTGGAGACGTATTGATTTCAGGCTCATCAACTATATTGCCTAGCATTTCTAACTTTATAGTATATAATACATAAATTCCTAATTCTTAGGCTCTGTTGTTCCTCATTGTTTTTCTCCAGATGTTCAATCCCAAATACAAAATTCAAACTTACAGACCCATTTACTGGGAATGAGTCACTTTGTCGATGCTTTATTGTCAAAATTATAGATCAGACAATGTTAGGTAATATAACCACATTTTGGTTGTTTTACTCAATCAAATTGTTTCTCTTGTCTCGTCATCAATGATATGACACAGCGTGACCCTTGTAAACTTAAATACTGTATGTTTTGATAGATAATATAAACCAAAATGGGCATTGTACTCTAAAAGTTCTCGACCCTCTATCACCAAAAGATTAAATCCTTTTCAAGATTTGATGCTCTGTCTGTCACTGAAAGATGACATCGTATGAAGGACATTGGTATTTCTTTCCCTAATATCTTGAGGAATTTCCTTGATTTTATCTGTTGTCCCCATATAGGGATAACACTTTCAATCAGGACAATCAAAGGTTAATTTTAAACGTGGGCTCCACTTTTTGGAAAACCAAGAGCTTAGTGGCATTCAAGAAGGGGCTTGTGACATCAAATATGGTTCATACATGGTTATACAATAGTTGGACTTCGTGTAATTTGACATTCATCAACTCTTTTGCCCAATGGATAAGGCACTAGACTGAAATTTCGCTTCATCCGAGGATCTTTACATATTGTTAAGTGATTTAGGGGTCAAATCATCATTTCAAGTTGATCAAGAGAAGAATATTATTGTATGTATTTTATTGTAATACAATTCCAAGTGTTGTGCAAATCTGTGTGAGTAATGATTTTGTTTTGATAGACACAATTTTGTTATTCAAATTGTGTATGCACCTTCATATTCATTGTTTAACTCTCTGTTGTAGCCTCGTGTAAGGTTTTTCAGGTTATAGGAAAATGATTGATAAATTCAGGCTTTGTATTGGCTTGATTGATTATGAGATGGTATGTGTTTTCTACTTCGCTATTCTCCTCCTTTAATCCATAGAATCAAGTGCATCTATGTTTATTTCAGCAATCTTTGTTTTGTTTGTGTGCACAGATTCCTGTTCTCTGCAATCTACTCAAAAAACTGTGTTTGTGTTCCCAGAAAATCTTTGCATGAGGTGTTTAGTGTCTATTTCAGCTTAAGTCCTTTGCAAAGGCTCAAAAATATTGCATTTCCTGTTTGCTTTTCTATATTGTTTTATACCCCCAAATCAAAGCTTGTGAATATTGTAAATGTTGTACATAATTTTCCATTTCAATGTAGAGAGAAATCACATCTTTTCTGGTGATCTTCTCACATACTGTCAGTAGAAATTGTCACTATCCATTGGGCGAGTCACATAAATTTTTTCAGATAGAGGCAACATTTTTAAACACTAACATTACCAACACTTTCCAAATTATAATGCAGTAGGTATTCAAGACAAAATTTTAATAAACAATACCATAGATTTTTTGTATAAGAAAACTGTTTCTATGATTGAGAGGAAGACATTGGATGCTTCAACTGCACACAGATGCATGCTGCTGTAAGTTGGTCTTGGGATTTTTGGGTGTCCTCATGAATATCTGCCAAGAAACCTGCAACGTGCTTTCGTACTACTGATTCAAACAACAGACTCCAATTACAGACTTTGGTTTGCCATAGTAGAAGTGAATGCTAAGAACAACTAGAGTGCAGACAAAACATAAATTCATTCACGCTTGTAGAATAATATTGCCAATTGAAACAAAAATTGTACTAATACACAGTATTAAAGCTTGGTAAAAAGAGTAGTACACTGTCTTAGATGTGTATTGAGATTTGATAGATGTAATGAGAAAGCTTAGTGGTTTTCAGGTCCCTATGGATGTTGTATGATGGATTGGGTTAGTGCAAAATCATATTAAGTAAGACTTCAAAAATGAACTTAATATGGTTTTCTATGGTCATCACAGAAAGGTTTCGGCTATGATTCTCTTGGTGGTGCCCTTTTGATGACATTCCACTGCTATTAACAATTATTGCATTCTGTTCTTTTAATCTTATGTTTCCATTCACCATGGATGGTTATGAATCATGATAGATTATTTTGAAGTAACTTTACGGGTGTTGTAGAATTTATGTAAGCCAGCACCAAGGATGGGGCTGGGAGAGACTTGTGTTCCTCAATGTATACTGTGGAATCCTTGCATACTGACATGGGCTGCATAGAAATTCCATTTGAGGGTGCAGAGGTCAACCTGTGCAGCGTTAGAAGCTGATATCTGTTCCTTTTTGTCTATCCCATGCAAATGTGACAAACATATAGATTGTGTACAGAATATGGATCACTTGATGATCTGTTGGGATTCCTGCTCTATTTAATACCCGTTTAAGGAGCTAAGCTGAACAGCTGGAAGAAGCTGATTGTTCATTGGCTTTGTGATACAATGAAGTGGCATAGGTACAGAAGTGCTAGTGCTGCTCCTCACCTCCACAACTTCTCTTTCCTATTGTATCATTCTTAAAAGCTTTCCTACTTCAAAATTTTTGCTGAAACTTTAAATTAAACTTTTGAAGATGCTAAAACCTCCTTTGATAGGTTGTGTAACAAACTGCTATAGAAAGTCAGGTGGATAAAACAATTCAGAAAGAATGACAAATCTTTGGAAAATGTGTATACGGCTGAGGTCGAAAGGAACAAGAAGTTGCTGTCACAGTTTCAAAAATGGAAAGGACTGGCTAAGGGATCTATCACATGCAATTCTACATACAAAGATTTAATGCATTACTTTTGTGGTAAGATGGGTCACCTAAAGATAGTTTGAGGAAACACTCCAAAACCAATAATCAGGCCAATATTATTAACATGAAGATGAAGATGAAGGATATGCCTTAGTTGTTTGTCCACATCAGAATGATATTTTATAGTATTTTGATTCTGGTGTTAGTAAACACATGATTAGCAGGAAGGATTGGTTTATATTCTTTGTTGTATATATATGCAATCAGAAAATGCGATTCTTGGTGATCGGAGAACACATTGTGTAGAGGGCTATGGAAATGTTAAAATCAAACTGACAGGGAGTAAAAAAACACATTTCAAAAAGTTTTGTGTATAGTTGCTTTGAGTACGGATTTATTATCTATGAGGAAAATCACTGGGCAAGGACATTTAGAAGTAACATTATGTGCAAATCTGTAAGTTGTGAAGGAAAAATAGGTGTAATAACTAATAAGGTTATAGCCTCCGGTGCAAAGAACACATTATTTACCAATTTCATGAGGCTGGTCCTCAACAACACATGCTTTGGTGGTGGTTGCGAACTTTGTCATGCTTTGGCACCAATCATATATGGTCATTTGAATTTACAATATGTGCCTACTTTGAAGAAAGTAGAATTGTCGAATCATGACCTCACAAACAATAAAGCATAGAGGTTTGTGCAACATGCTTGGTAGACAATTAATGTTGAAAGCCTTTCAAGGGAAGGGAAGACATAGAGAGTGAAACACTGTTTGGAGTAGTTGTATGGTGGTGTATGCAAACCTATGAAGGTAACTGTTGTCCAATGTTTTGACACAGATTGGGGATAAAAACCTTTTTGCTTTTAATGCCTTATCCATTGGGTATTAGTTACCGACACCCATTGAGGACTTATTAACAAACAAAGAACAGAATCCTATTCGTAAAGAAGGGAGGTTGAAAATAAAACAAAATGCTTGAGTGGGAGCAGAAATGAAGAAGAAACAACTTTGCATTTGGAGACAAACCATGAATTAGATTTATTAATGCCTAGGAGCTATTGAAAGTATATGCTAGAACAGTCCTTAACAAAAAAAACAAAGGTTCAAATTCATTGGGACCATATGCCAAATTAACATTGATTAGCTTAGCACTTTGAACAACAGGGGACCAAACAAAGCACTTTACGAAGCAAAGAAGCTTACAAGTAGCAAAAGCTCGAATTTAAAAAGTAATAAAACCACAAAGTAAACATTTTAAATTCAATTCCTAATTATGGAAGCTTAGAAACAGAAAAGACCCATTTATTTTGATAATAATCAAGAATAACACACAAAATGCTCAAGGGAATGTAATCTGATGCAGGAGCATCTCAGGGGTCAAGCAATCTCACATCGTCCAAAAACAAGTTTTCTATTTTCTCTGAGTTTTCTTTGTGTTTTGCCGGTTTTCGAAATTCTATTAGAGGTTTGCAGTTCTAGCATCATATTGCATTTAAGTCTAAATAAGAGCATGTGTTAAATAAGAGCATGCAATAACACAAAGTCCTTTGGATGAGTCCTTGTTGCCCAACAAAGTATAGAGGACGAAGCATAGTTGAAACCGATGCGGTAACACCAAAGATTGAATATGGAGGCCGCATGACACCATAATGAATTCCTCAGCTTATAATCGACATTCTAGAATGGCATGAGATTTCAAAAGTTTGAAGTATTTGTTCTGGAGCTGTCTACCTCTTTTCCACAATGTGTGGAAGGATTGGCTGATTGGAAAGTGTTATGAAAGGAGCTAAATTACATGTTTGACCCATTGGAGCTAGTATTCAGTCCTTATGGGAATTTATATTATGGTGCTGACCAACTAGAAGGCCTAATTTGCCTTGGAATTAAGAAAAAGACAACTGTGAATTGTATTTTTTATATGGGAGGTCATCCCTCTTCATGGGATTTATGTAATTGGTTCCCCAAAGGTTATCTATGTATACCAGTAAAGTTGGGAACCAAAAGGGCAGAGCTCATTGAAGAGCTTTAGTCCGAGCAAGTGTACGAATTGAAGAAGGCTCATGTGGAAGCGTCTAGATGGTCGGAGGATATGTGAATATTGTAAGGCTTCAAGTTCTGAATGTTGAGATTGTTGCAAGGCTTCAAAGTCTCGTTGTATTGCCTAGTGGCTTGATGTAATTTTGTGATCAATAAAAGATAACATTTCAGACATTGGTGTGTCTTTCTATTGTGTTGATTGATGCTCTTTCTTTGTATTTTCCATTGAGTGAGTGGGTTGTTGTTAAGGCTGCGGGCTTGGACATCCTTTAATCAGGACCTCCATACCTGACTACATCATAATTACTAATATCTCTTCCTTTCTTCCCCATTCTCCTCCCCCTCCCTCTCCCTTGCCTCCCTCTCCTACCTCCTCCATACGAAGTTCCATTCCACATTTATATGCTCAAGTACAAAGTGGATTAAGGATTGTGAATCAAACAGTTTTGATCATGTCTATTAAATTTTCTCTTGCTTTCTTCATCATTTTTTCCTCTTTATGTTATGAAATTGGCAACAAATTAATTAAAGATTAATTTGTTATTGGAGTTTTGTCTGGATTCCTTTACTTCGTCTTTTATTTACTGTTGTGATGTATTCCAACATCGCCCCATCGAGCATGGGGACCCCCCGAGTTTTGAGGTTTTTTTTTTTTTTTTGCTGTGGGTCTTTTGTGCTTCCCTGCATCTGTGGGAGGGGTTGGCGAGTTGTGGAGGTTATGATCATAGCCATTGAATACTTTGAGAAGTCTGTCACTACAAAATTAAGCAGCACATGCTTACCTTGGGTAAACGGGCATATCGTGTTCGTTCTAGAGCCCCTCAGCAGTCGGTTGGTTTATGCATGGCTTAATTTTGAATCTTGTGTAATTTGTAGGAAGTTGCTGTCAGCTCGTGGGGGTTGTGAGAGCCGATATAAAATGCTATCACCTTGGAGCATTGATTCATACATGGGCATATCGGGAGGCCCTGCTCATTCCATAGGCCCCGTTATGTGATATTCACGTCGCTCATGTTATATGCATGTTCATTCAAGAATGGGTGCCAAAGTTCTTTTGCTTTCCTTGAAATATCATCAGGCGGACCTTTTGTTGCACACCGCAATCCGTTTGTTTTTCACCTTATGCGCAGTGGTTTGAAAAGTCCGTCCAAGCGCATGATGAGAGTCCCTTTGCAAAAGCAGATGATATGCATAAGATACTTGAGTGTCCGCTTTGGACCCACTCTTCTCATTTAACTTCTTGGCCTTCGCTCATTGTAATCAAGCTCGAATCCATCGAGGCCTCGCGAATAGGACGGTTATGCATAAGTTACCGGGGCATCTGCTTGAGTGCCAAATGCTCATTCATATTTAGTATGCATTAGTTGTTCCTAGCGCAGAATTGATACCGCTTTGCACTAGTATTAAGTGTCGTAGCAACTCGAAATCTCCGCCTCAGGCGGACTCTTATGGACCCCTTTGCAAATCACACTTTCCATTTTGTGCATGACCTCTCGAAAGGCCCGTTCTGCATGCATGGCGACGAGTAGATTGAATGATATATGGTCTTCACATTATGCATATCTTAATCGGATGGTCCACCGCTAGGATGCTTAGTTGGAGTTTATTCACATGACAGGTGAATCCAAGGCACGTTCTCAGGCCCGCTCAAGGATCTTTATATTTGCAAATCATACATATCCAGCATGGTGGATTCTCCTAAGCAAATATTCGCGAAGATCCTCTTAATTGGATGGTTCACCAAAAGGTTTTCCTATCTCCATTGTGCAATTGGCATCTTCCATACACGTTGGGTTTGATATCTTTTGACATTACGAGGCTATTGAAGAGCCGTTCTGACGCGTGTATTTGGTTGAGCCATTTGTGCTAAGTTTAGAATTATATGTCAGAGGACGGGTTGACTGCCCCAGGCACATTCAAATCATGTTAGAAATCATGGGGTTTATGCTAAACTTGGTATGGTGCATTAAGAGCCAGCGAAGGGCCATCAAGCATGTCCCTTAGAATTTGGTTATTGATATTATGTGACAAATCTAGCAGGTCCACAGGCTGGACCAGCTTTGCAGTGGTTACATTTGAATTTGTCTGCACGGCGGTTGATGTGATTCAATTCCATTTTGAAGTAGAGTTGTGCATGTTGTGTCCACATTGGCAATGGGTGATTTCATAATTGATAGTTTAACATGTCTGTAGGAAACCTTAAGCTTTGTTTAGGAATGTCGTAAATGGAGGTTTGCAGTTCACGGAGTCCCTCAAAGCCCTGTATTTAAAAAAATATTGTGAGCACTCAGGCATTTCATTAGGCGTGGACTAAGCAAAACTTGTAGCTTGCATTCTGTTGCGTTGTGTGCCCTCACAAAAGGAGGTGTCTGCTTCTTATTTGAGGTCTTCGGAGCTTGTGGTTTATTCAGATGTGCATAAATTCTAATTTCTGCAACAAGGTAAACACAGATGGTTATGAGAGGAGTCTGAGACTCATTCGGCCATGCAATACTTGAAACCAAGACATTTATAAAGAGATTTTATCGTCATTATCATCTGCACTTACAGATTGGGCATTGTGTTAGGGAGCAGATTCTAGCAAAGGATAGATCAGGCTAGGATTGTTGGTATTGGTCAAATTTCATTCTTTTTCGCAAAGCTCCCATTGTCAATTTTCTGTGGATATAAAGTGAAGAAATTTAAAATTGCACATTCGAATTATCCCGCATGCATTGTATGGTGTGTTTTGTCTCATATGCTGGTTTTTTTTGCATTATTCTATCAAGCTGATGTCTGAAATTCGTGCAGGTGAGCAATGAGCGCAAGAGACAGACAGGCACTGATGAGGAGTGACATGAAGGGAACGTGGCTAGAAACAAAGATCACTTCGAAGTGGCGAAACCTTTGTGACACTAATCTGGGGAAGACCAATATGGAAGAGATTCGGCAAAATTTGCACAAACCCAATCCATCGGATCTAATCAGGCGAATGTTGAAGAACGGGATTGTGCAAGCTGCTTGTTTCCCGCCAACAATGTTGTGTCCAGAACTGATGTTAGAATGCGCCAAGCATTATAATCATGAAAAGAGATGTATTATGACTAGAGAGGGCAAAGTACTTGCTTATCTGAGAAAGGAGGCGATCGCAGAAGCTTTTGACATTCCCTCATACAAAACTACTACATTCTGCGACAAGGAGTCTGCTTTGCAGCTTTATTTGGCTGGACCTGAGAAATGTATGGAGGTGATAAACAACAACTGGTTGGCGCAACCAAGGCCACATGTGAGTAGGGTGCCTAAAAACTTAACAAGTCTGACTTTCATCAAGAAATCAACTATATGGTTGTGTTTTTGAACCGCATCATGGGCTGCCCACAATCGGCAAATTTCGAGCCCTGGATGTTCTTCTTCATTGAGAAATTATAAGTGGAAAAAGAATGATAGATTGGGCTGAAATGATCAGCAGCAACATCGATGATCAATTGAAGGGTTTGTAGGAAACGAAAACATTTTACATGAGCTCATATATCATATATATGCTTGCCAGAAATGAGAGATATCCAGGATTGAACTGCAAGGGGAGAGTTGGAAACGGAGAAGGACAGTTCAAGGTTTATGATTTCTATCCTCAGCTGCACCTGCAGGCTATATCCCATTACAGAAGGTTTAATGATGCCTTTTCCATGCATATTGTTAGATTGTTACAAGGTAGCACATGCAGGAGATTGTCGAAGGAGGCCATGAACTTCATCGCAAAATATGGAAAGTGGTTTATTCAGTTTCCAAGATTCACATACATCCGTGTGGAGGGCTTCTCATCATTGCCTTACAGATTGCCTAGGTACCCCACTGACAGAATGGTGTTGTTGGAAGTAACACGATAGCTGGTTGCATTTGACAAGGTCCAGAGAAAGAGGAAAAAGACCACAACAAAGTTTCCAATCAGCATCGGGAGGCTTGAGACTTGCATGTCATTACAAGCAGCTGAAAATTCAGAGATAGAGTTGCAGACTTACAACTTGGTGTGCCACAATGATGCACGCAGTAACTTTGATCCATTTGGCACAGTCAGACAGAAATTTGGGAGCAAATACGAGCACAAACCGCAGCTCGAGGATCACTGGATAGATACATATGATGACATAGAAATTAGAAAGAAAAGTTGCTACCGATTATCTTTGGATCTGGTTAGATCAACAAGAGTGATCAACATTCCAGATCAGCTTGAGGAGAATCATAAAAGACTTTCACAAAGTTCGTATGAAGAGAAGAGGGATAGGCCCTTCACCATCAATTGGTCTGAGCAGGAGACCACATGCAATGACGATTTGATGATGCCAATTGTATCGCATACAAGAAAGTATGTAGACTTCCAAATTCGTAGACTTCAGGAGAAGAATGTCCAATTGACTTACAACTTGATGGGAGGAATTAGTATACATCAGTCCAAGGGTACTTCAAGTGGTGGGTCATCCAATAATTCCGATGGTTCAGAGGGTGAAGGTGATGATCCGCATGAGGGTATTCAGCCAAGTAAGAAGGTAAAGACTAATGATCAGCAGGCAGTTAGTGCATTTTCAAGACAGGAGGGTAATAATATAATAAATATTGATGAAGATGAAGTAAGACATAATGAGCAGGCAGCTTTGGGAATCCAAGATGATCAGGGAAACAAACAAGGTACTCAAATTGGTGAAGCGGTGTCAAAATCATCTAAGGAGCAAGAGGTGGTCATGATAGAAACAGAAGTTGAAAATCAAAATGACAGAGTTGTATGAGTTTGATGAGGAGGCTCTTCCCACTGTTCAACATAAAGGAGTTCAGGAAGAAAGACAGGAGGACTTGTCTGATCTGCCTGAGTGGTTAAGAGATTGGGTCATGGAGAAGTCTGTTATTGAAAGGGAACCCATCCTAAGTTTGGAAGACTTACTGAGCAGGGCCAAACCTAACAATGGAAAGCAAAAAATTACTAAATTCTCAAAGATCACAAGAGGCAGCTCGGGGTCAAGGCAAGTGCATATTGCTGTCCCAAAAATCAGCAAAGAGGCAGATGATGGTGTTCCAAGTGCATATGACATTAATACTTTTGATTTGGGACCAGCGACAACAGAACAGGAGATAGAAGAGTTGGAAGATTCAATTGTAGTCATCAAAGAAAGGCTACGAAAGGAACAAGAACAGAGGATTCAGTTAGAGAAGGATAACTTGGCACTTCGGCATTATATTCAGCAGTTAATGAGGCCACTAAGCCAAGCTGAAGACATGGTTGCACCACCTGCATTGCTTTCACAGGAGTTTGTGGCACGTTTGGAAGAAATGAGGTCCTCATCTCAAGTATTGCAACATTGGGCAGCAGATTTCAAGATCAAGGCTGATGGGTTCGTGGATGAGATTGTGAAGTTGTATAAGGAAGCTGCTTCAACATTTGACAGAGTTCAGAATATCCTAATTACTTGTGCAGAATTCAGAAATGTAAGGGAAGAAGTTATGCCTCAGTTGAAAAGGCTGATTTATACTCCAAGTGCCACATTGTTGGATGAGGGAGTGATTGAACAAGGTCCAACATATAATTTCCATTCTTGGTATTGTGCACTCAGCATAAAGGAGCAAGTTCTGGGAAAGGTTGAGAGTGACTGCACTCGAACAAGAGAGGTACTTTGGGAAATGCAAAACAAAATACTTGTTTTCGTAAACAGGGTAGTTGATTCCAATGGAGAGATTGATGAATACTTGCTGAAAGACAAGATGCATGCAAAGTATTTACGGCATACACAGGCTATTTCGAGGGAGTTGTTGGATGAAATTTGCACACTTTCCACTTTCATGGGCACGTTTCAGACATCCATCGCTGGTTGGCAAATGACAGTTGTCAAATGTACAGAGGAGCTGCAAATCGTAGAGGGCACCATTCAAACTCTGCCAAGTGTCCCTATGGAGGAGGTTACACGTGTCATCGCTAGATTTGTGGAGTTTACCGCAAAAAGAAAAGGTCATAAATGAGGGTATTCCACTTAGTTGGTGCATCATTAATGCAAGGTCCAATTTTAGTAAATTTTGTAACCACTTGCCTGTGTGGCATAATTCGGGCCCTCGATTTAAAGTTTTAATCTTGGCCATCCATTGAATTTTGGGGCCTATATAAACCCATTTTTCGCTCATTTGTAAAGGGAGGAATGCTCTGAGAAATTGTTGCTCAAGACTCTACTGAAATAAATACAAATTCATTGCTGAAATTTTCATGGTGATCTGTGTTGTTTCAAATGAATGCATGGTTTCTAAGTGTTCACTCATAGAATAAGATCCGTTTAGTTTGTTTTCAGCAATTTAGTTTTATGTTTTATGGAAGTTGTTGTTGCTGATTCATGTTTGATGTCTCCATAGTTCATACCATTTATAATTTGTCGATGGCAGATTGTAGTGCATGGTTAGTCTGAACATCATCTGAGCTTAACTTCAATTACTTTGTGAATGGAAGTAATCTGAAAATCTTACTTTCCCCTTAGAAGATAGCACCACTTTTGTGTAGTTGTTACCTTATGGCGAAGCAAAGTGTGGTTGAGATTCTGGTGAATCAGTGGTGATTACTTGCATTTAGTTTTGAGTCTTCTAAACCCATTTCCTTTTGCATTTTCTTTAAAATCTTGTTAAATTTAGATTCAAGAGCTTCCATTGTCATATCTTAAGTTATCGAATTGGTAGACCTTCAAAGAATCTGTGTTACATGTTATCCAAGACAAACAAGTTTCCTATTGTTGAGCATTTACGTAAGTCCCTTTGTGTCAAACAGTAATTCGCATCCTACTGCTAAGTTATCCCAAGTCGCAACACAGAAAGTAATTAATCAAGAACCTTGTAGTCTACTCATCTGATCACTTAGCTTAGCATTTGAGGGATTTTGTTCAAGAGAGGATAGAGTACACCAGTATTTTATTCTACGTTGTATGTGCAAGGAAAACACATCAGCATTTACCATCTTCATCTTTAAGCTCTCAAACCATCCATAAGCATTTCAATAAGTCTTTGTTAGCTGACCATATATTATCCTTCCTTTCTATAAAGGAAAAATAAATCGCAACAAATCTGTTCATCGTGTTTAATGTTAAATTTGGACCACTGGGAACCTTAACCAAAGGCAAACAAATTCAGCAATTTATTAAAACGAACTGGGGAAAACATTGAACACTAATGCATCCAAAGAAAATACTTTCAAATATGGGCCCCCGATCAACACTCATTGATTTTGAAAAGATCTCTCTGCCCACAATCTGGATCACAAGATTATGAAAATCACCAGAGTGAAATCATTGAAGAAATCCATAATCCAAAATGTGCATGGCTATAAAATGAGATTGCTACATGTGTTACTTCTTATCTCATTTGAAAAACAAATCAACACGGAAAATCATTTCACCAAATGAAGAGTTAGGGGAAAGATGGAATGATCACTCGGCATGTATCACACTCGTGGACTCTAAACAAAAACACTCAAAGGGAGAGAAACTTAGCACAAAGGGAAGGGGCGCTGAGGGAACGTCACTTGTCATTTCTCTGTTTACTTGGAGGGTATAGGAAAGGGACAAGCTCTGTGCAACCTTTTATAAGATCTCTGGGATAAGGTAAAACAAGGGGGCGCCAAGTGTTCGAATCTTGTATATCGTGTGAATAAGCTGAAGAAAAGTATTCAAAAGCTTGTAAGACATGACTCTGGGAAGGAAATAAGTGAGACAAAGATGCCTTTTGTGATCTCAAGCAACCTTAGAAAAAGAGAAGGATAAAGTTTAAAACACTTAGAAGGTGGACTCTGGGAAGACAAGAGATGAGATGGTGACACTTGTAACGATCATGCTTAATCTGGGATATAAGATCACAAAGTTTCATGATTTTCATACAAAAGTTACTTCACAAAAACACACAGCAAGATTGTGACAGATGCCACAATCTTGTGACCCTTAAAAGACATCCGTGATCAAAATAAATGAAATAATGCCCAGGCAAAGATGGAACAAGGGTGTGCCACTTGGCACATCCTCGTTCTCTCAGAAAGAACCATTCAAAGGGAGCTCAAAAGCTTATTGATAAAAGCAAGCCCAGGAAAGCACAAAACAAGATAAAAAGTTCTAGTTTTTTTTATTGTTTGATATGCGATGATTTTTCTGGAAAAGATATAATACAGACCATTAGAAAACAAACAAGTTCTAATTATATTATTATAAGAGTTTTGAGGGATCCCACCCTTATCAGGGTCTATTCAAACATCGCTAAATCCAAGCTGTACATTAAAGAGAAAACACACAATATATGTCAGATCATAACAGGTTTTGGTCCCATAAATATGTGTTATGCTGTGCATAACTATCAGTTGTAGATTTTTCCCTCACTTGGAGACCGTGCTCATTTCTATAATACAGATATTTTGAAAGCTTATCACACTGCAATTTTCTAGCGCATGATAAATCATCTTTGGGAAATGTGACTGATTAAACTTGATTTTCTCCCAAGATCTCATATTGGTATTCTTAATTCTATAAGCTTGATATTATATGTCTACATATTTGTCCTTCTATTTTGCTTGATATATGATTTATAGTAGCACAATCAAATGGAGTTTCCCTCGGAGGAATGTACATTCTTGCTATTAAGGTATATTTTGGTTATGTTCAGTCTTGAAAATGCCAACTAGTGTATAGTTATGTTGGGTATATGGAAGGGGACAAGTTTTGCTTTGCTTTTACTCAATTTTTTTTAAAAACAGTGGTTGAGTTGCATGATTTTAAGTAACGAGGCATTGCAATTTATTCAGACTTGATTATGTTCACTTCTTTGTCATGAGTAATCCTGATTGACTGGAAATTTGTTACTTTGCTGTTGCCATTGTCATCTTATTTACAAATTTGATTCTATTCTTTGGCCATTTGATGTTCTGCAGATCTGATTTCTTTGCCATCCAATCAAATTTTACTATTTCTGGCATATGTATCCAATGATGAAAATGGAATGCACCTTTGCTCCCCTGTGCTTAAAAGGAACAACTGGATGGCGAGTGCTTGTGTTTGGCCACCTTAATTTTTCTCTCCAATTTCTGGACACTCTCTTTCATAAACTTCATCAGTTGATTAAATAGGATGGTGCTAGAAAGGATACAGTGACTGGTCCAGAGGCAATGTGATGGTGACGCCCTCTGCAAGCACAAGATAACTGCAATTCTGAAGCGATGCAATATACTCTGCCCTGGAATTTGGACCTCGGCATTTTCCCTAAAGCATTAATTTTCTCACATATATTGTATAAAAAATACAGTTGTAAATTTACCCAATCACGTGACTGTTACAATTTTGTTTTGATGAATTTTCTGCACAACTTGTTCAAATACATGATCTCAAGAAGCTAAAACTGTTCTTCCATTTTAGGGAGTTCTATCCTCTATATAATAAGACCTCAATGATTGAACCTACACGTATAGTTAAGATGCCAGAAAAGTAAAAACAGAAACTGACTGTTGAATGGTGCAGATTAAAAATTTAATTATGTTTAGGAATGCCATCATGATAACTTGTAACTAGGAACCCTGGTTTTAACTAATTTTGTAGCACAAAAAATTCAAAATCTGTGGAAACAACTCAATTGAACCAGCTTAGCTCCGAGGTCCACCTTAAAGTTGAGGGCTCTTGAATTATTTTTTGCCTTTGATAGGCATCTTCATTACCACCTGAGTTAGGCAGCAGATAGCGTTTAGAAGTTCATATTTATAGATGGCACGATAATTCTAATCGTAAGTGATGATACTGTTTGTAAGTTATCTATTAGCATGGTCAATGTCAAGATCATTCATGAGTTAGAAACAGCAATTTAATTGTATTTTTGTTTGTTGTTTGTCCTTACATAAGTTGTGTAATTCTCTTTTATTTGTTAGATCACCATCATAAATCTATTGATAAGAAGTCCTTTACTGCAGTGCAAGCTGATTATTGTGAAACGCTAGCCTATATATGCATCTACAATGTGATATTAAGTCTTGTTTGAAGAACATGTACCAAGATCATGTGTAGATGCTGTTGAGTGAATACAGACAATATCAAATTGTAAGTTTCTGGAAAAACTGTGTTGCTTTTTTTGTATCAACGTTTTGGATCACACTTCGTGATCCATCATCAGGAAAAAAGAGGAGAATGCACGATCCGAAACATTGATACAAAAAAAACAACACAGTTTTTACAGAAACTTACAATTTGATCATCATGGACTGTGGAAATATCATGTCTACTATACAGACAATATGTTTTTCATTGTTTCGTTTCGGTTAGATTTGAATATACTTAAATATAATGTTGTAGAGTTTAAAACATATAATGTGACTCATGGTAGAGCTGGTTTTCATAGGTGATGGCTGGTTATATGCGTAAGTATCATGGAGAATCGGAATGGGTGCATTGTAATTTTAATTTAGGCTTTTGTCACATGGTAGATGCAATTTTCGAAAGGGATAGCCATCATTTGAAATTTCAGTTGGTATCATGTTTAGGGTGCCATCATGCATGCATGAGCATTACCTGAAATACTTTATAAAATTAAAAGCTTAAATGATTATTATTGAACAACACAAACCCTAATTTGACACTCGCTTCTAATGTGTTTTTGAAAGTGTAAATTCATTCCATCGTTTTGTTTCGTGTAGATGTGATGGCCAAGTTTTGGTCTCTCCAGACATTTTATAGGAGATGCATTATGATTGTGAGTTGGTTATTTAGTAGATGGCTAAAAAATTATGGTTGAACTAATGTTATATAGCATAGGCAACTTTTTGGATTCACAAGCCAATTGAAACTTGAGGTTTAGGCTATGATGAACCAAGCCACCCATTCACGAGCGCAAATACAAGGTACATGTTTGCAATGATAGATAAGAAATTTTTCATGGTCCAATTATGCAATGTTCATCAAAGTAAATACATTGAAGGAATTGAATTATATTATGTTAGAGGACATATTTGAATATTGGGCAAATGCTTTTTTGTTTTTCTACGGGGCTATGAACGAGCTTTAAAATTATAAGTGAAATTCTTTTTATTTATGTTGTTACGGTGTTGTGTAGTATTACTTGTGAAGTTATGTTTCTATTTTAAAAAGGGACAAAAATTATTCATTTTTACAAGTCACATCAAATAAGCAATTAATTATATGGTGACATATAAGGCAATTGGTAATACATATTTCAATGCACATGTTTTAGTCTAACTT
Organism: Cunninghamia lanceolata; assembly: GCA_027924645.1. Lineage (NCBI taxonomy): Eukaryota > Viridiplantae > Streptophyta > Pinopsida > Cupressales > Cupressaceae > Cunninghamia > Cunninghamia lanceolata. The sequence continues at coordinate 4,106,375 of BSBN01000760.1, forward strand.
TTTCTTTTGTATTTTTGGACAACTCAGTTAAGATGTAGTTAATGTGGTTACATCATTGATGTTGAAAATCCTAAACAATGGCTTTAAGCTCTTAACTCACCCATAGAGGCAGGCTGATTTTTTTTTGGAAATTTGACTAACCGTTTAATAGCTTGAAGGATCCAAAATTAGTGCATGGCGACTAGGTCCTTTTCTCTAGTGCTCCCTTACTTTTTACCTTAATCTTGGTGAGGGGATACCTATAGGGCTCAATATGAGGATCTCACCATTATTGAGATAGTGTGTTACCATTGCACTTAAGGCTGAACCTATATAATGATGCAATACATATACAACTTAGTTTTATATTTTATAGAGATACAAAAATTGCATTCGTCCGTACATTGTTGGGTTTTACAAACCATGTTGGTCTAACGGAGATTAAAAGTCACCATGATTATATATATTGAAAATGAAAAGTTTGGTGTTTGTTTTGTTTTGTTTGTTCTCTAACAAGGATTGCAAAAAATAATCTGCTAGATTAAGTGTTTAGATGTGGAGATCTCATATTGAATTTTTTCAAGGTTGAAAAATAGAATTAACAAAGAGGATTTTCATTAACTTCGCATACAATATTTTTTCATATAGATGTAAACAACTTTTTTTTTGTTAAGTTTTTAATGATCTTGCAATGTCACTATAATTTAATTTTATGATAGTTTCCAATCACCTCATCTAAAAAGTGTGCATGTGCATGTACGTGTACATGCAAAAATAAAGCGCTAAAACATTTAGTCTCCTAAGCAAATCCTTAATCAAATCTAACAAATGAACAAACTAGATGTAAAATCAATGAACTAAGAATTGGATAATTGGAGAGTAGCAAGAGATGCTTATTTATTGTGATAAAGTGTTGATATTGACTTTTTTTTTAAGATTTAATAATAGGGGTTTTATAAGGGTCCTTGTCATCAAAACAAAACAACTTACATAAGTAAATATTACATATAAACACTATAAGAACAACACAATATCATACTACAACCTGCCATGAACAAGACTAACATAGCCTAGCACAACAATTGAGATAGCTAATAGACTTACAATGCAAAAGTTTTATAGCCATATGTAGAACATCACCAGCAAAAAGAACACACTTATTAGTTCCCTTAGCCATTACCAAAATAATGGTGAATTCTACAACGTAAGACCACCACACCATGGAACGGAAAATTAGACCGAGCTGAAACCATAAGTAAAAGTACAAAACAATCCCCCACCTTTCCTTGCCACCATGTTGAATGTGTCCCAAGTCAATGACCACCTCCACAAGTTGCATGTTTCCATTCCCACCCGCCCCTCTACAGTTACTAGCCGTGGGGAATCTAACTTCATAGCAAATCTCTCTGTGTCGTCGTGAATGATGTAAAGAAGAAACCACATGAATAAGGAATTGTGAATGAATGAATAGCTTTTTAATGTCTACGAGGCTAAAAGTAATGATGTAAAAAAGAAACCACAATAATGATGTAAAGAAGAAACCACATGAATAAGGAATAAGGAATTGTGAATGAATGAATAGCTTTTTAATGTCCACGAGGCTAAAAATAACCTATGGGACCAAAATGATACACATGAAGCCCTAACAACACTTGGCCCGGTCATAGCAGTAAGCACGTAATATCCATATAGTGCATAATATCCCTATATCACTATGGAGCTCCTTAATGACACTAGTTGTATCCTCCCGTGGAGATAGGGATGAAGTCGAGACTACTTCCTCCGTATCAGGCATAAGAATCATCGGACCAATTTCCAAATTCATATTCAGGACTACCATACCCACAAATTGATCAAGTAAAAAGAGTTTTAGGAAGCCATAAATAGACTTCCACATTTGGAAGGAGTGCCAGATTATTGACAAAGGCCTCTTTGATGGATGCTTTAGAACAACGGACATCTTGTACCATCTGATCACCCATAACTACTTTTATAAAACATAGCGTGGTTGACTCTATAAATAAAGATACATTAAAGTTGTCTATCAGAAATATTGCCTTGCAAGAGCATCACTTCTCGATGAAATTGAGGCTGACTATCCATGACCTACCAAGAAGGCCAACTAGAAACAACACGAGTGAAAAAAAGAGCTAGCGAAATGAAAGCGCCCGAGGCAAAGAAATAGACACTGCACTTCATGCAACTCCTAATCATAGGACATATTCCCTGTGTAGCCATAGAGCTACATGATGCCCTTGTGTGCCATTAGCTACCACCTCCCGTTAATAATAACTAGCAGTTGCAGGAAGTTTATGTGCAATGTGCATTGTGGAGTTTTTGTAGTTGCTTTTTTGCAGAAGCAAAAAATTATCAGAACAGTTTCAAGCTTTGTCGAAGATGGAATTTTGAAAGATAAATGGTGGTTAAATGAAATTTTTATTAAAATCAATTTTGGAAAATGAAAAAAATGGAATAAATTTTGAAAAAATTCAAAGTTGTAAGTTAATCATTAGAAAATTGACAGTTATGAACCAAAACTTTTAGGAAAAGCAAATGGGTGCCTAAACTCAATCAAGCATCAAATAGCATGTTTTTTTGCTAAAACAAAGTGGGAAACAAAGCAAAAGTAGCACCCAGATTAGTATATGGGCCCAAATGAAAGATGAATATCAAATAAAGTGACCATTTCATTTCAAAACAAATGAAATTATAGAAGGGAGGCAGCGGAAAAAATAAAAACAATTAAAAAATAAATAAGATGATTTGACAGAGGTTGGCCAACTATTCTAGAAATTTGAAAAAAAAATGAAAGGCTTTGTGTTGAGGTGTGATGCATACATTTTTGGGTGCTAAAGAATTGAAGTGCCTTGTGAAGAAGAGTATGTAATTGTTGGGAGTTTGTTGCATGTGGTGGTGCTTGGGCAACGTCTTGGTGATGATGGTGGTGAGAGCGGCAAAGATAGCGACCAAAGCAAAGATCCAAAGGATCCATTTAAATAGATTATCACATGCAAAAACGGGAAGAATGACTCCAATAAAAGATAAGACTCAAAAATTCTAGTCATATAAACTCACTAGGTGTCAATGAAGTCAAAAAGCACTCTAATATGTCAACACATACACCAATCTTTCACAAAGCCATAAATTCAAAATCTAAATGCATTAAGCCTATTTAGTTTGGAATTCAAATGATTTTATTAAAGATATGATCAAATTAATTAAAAACTTATTATTTAACATGATTAGAGAAAAACAATCTTTCTAATACAATTATAGATACAATTATTATTTTTAACTTAAACATATATTCTTTTTCCAACCTAAAACTTAAATTATCCTAATATACTTTCTTTAAAAGATGTTTCCTGTGTGAAAGAAAACAACCTTTCCCTATACTTATCTAGCTCATTAAATAAATACAACTACTCAACATAAATCAACCAAGATTAATTATTTTACAGTTGCCGGAATGCATAAATCATAATTAAATGCTGAACCAAGTAATCACCATATTTTTTTAGGGTCCCACCATGGGGAAGCTTGCCACATTAGCAACAGTTTCAGAGTACAGTGGAACCTAACCTACCCTTCATCAATATTTTTCGAGTGCCATCCTTATTTTACAACAAATGCCACTGGTATTCACCACCACGTGTCTGTGGGATGCATGGGAAAATCATTTATATAATTACATAGTTGGAAGGTTGACTGCACTGCAAAAACTTACGATGGAAGAATGCGAGAGTTTAAGGACACTACCTGAAAATTTTGGTGGCATATTTTCTCTCCAATAGTTGGATATATGAGGATGTATCAGGTTGCAACGATTGTCAGAAAGTTTTTCGAGGCTTTGCCTAAAATCCCCAGCTCTCAAATCATTGCTTAGTTTAGATGAACTTCCGCAAAGCATTGGAAACATGCCATCTCTGACTGACCTCATAGTAAAATCTTGCAACTCATTAATTACTTTTCCCAAGCTTTTTGCAATTGAAAATTTTAAAATATTTGACAATAGTTGGAAGGTTGACTGCACTGCAAAAACTTACGATGGAAGAATGCGAGAGTTTAAGGACACTACCTGAAAATTTTGGTGGCATATTTTCTCTCCAATAGTTGGATATATGAGGATGTATCAGGTTGCAACGATTGTCAGAAAGTTTTTCGAGGCTTTGCCTAAAATCCCCAGCTCTCAAATCATTGCTTAGTTTAGATGAACTTCCGCAAAGCATTGGAAACATGCCATCTCTGACTGACCTCATAGTAAAATCTTGCAACTCATTAATTACTTTTCCCAAGCTTTTTGCAATTGAAAATTTTAAAATATTTGACAATAGTTAAGTGCATTAAGCTTGCTGCTCTCCCTCCAAATACTTTACCAGCCTGAGGATTCCTAGGTTTGAGGAGGTGCGAATTTAGTCCCTTGGCTTGCATTGTATCGTATTTAGTGTGGCAAGTTGCTTCAAGATGAGGATGATGTAGATTGGCAAGGGGCTGCAAGAGTAGCCTTGTTGAGTCAGAATTGCAAAGAGTTGAATGACACCAGTGACAAATTGATAGATTGCTCTTCCATTGCCATTGATGTGGAAACAACTGTTGCATTCATTTCATTCCCTCTCCACTTGGAATTCCATCATCAGCAGCGTTTGAATAGAATGTGTGAGGTGGCCAGAAGAAGATCAAGGACAGCTTGTTTAGGGCAACTTCAGATTATTATTTGTCTCACAAGAGTTGTATTGGATGAGCAAAGAGTAAGCGAAGGTGAAGAGATAGAGAGCATTAGGAAAGCTTTGCAGTGGATGATGGTGGAAATGTTCCTAATATTTATTCCATTCTAATTCCTCTATCAATAAATAAATAAATAAACAAATTTATTTATTTGATTTATATTCTTCTAAATTAATTAAATATCAAAATATTTAATTACCTCTTCTAAAGTCAAAATTAAATAAGATCCTTTATTTAATTAAATTCTTCCAAATAATTAAATAATTTTCAATTATTTAATTAAGTTAACTTATTCCTCCAAATTTGAATAAATCAAATCAAATTTATTTAAATCCTCTCAATCTCCAAAAATAAAATATAATCAAATATTTTATTTATTTTTCTAAATCATGCACAACAAAAAAATAAATTTATTTATTTAATTTGCTTTCTTATCTTCTAATTCTTCAAATATCTTCCAAATCTTCTAAAAATAAGTCTTCTTCTTCATGCACACAATTAAATAATTTATTATTTAATTTCTCTCAAATCATGCAAAAACAAGTCACAAGTTAAGTTAACTGACTCAATCAACCTTGTTTTTATCAATCTCTTAAATTAGAAAAAAACTTTCTAATTTATGAAAAACATGTCTTATCTTTAGAAAAGAAAGTAGTTAACTAAAATAAAATAGCTTTTGTGTGACACTTGTCTTCTTCTTATTTGCGCACATTCTCTCAAGTCTTCTATACCATTGATCTTCTCATTCGTTCTATACCGTTGATCCTCTCTTTCTCAAGTCTATAAATTGAACCCTATTCTTCCATTTCATTCATCCAGGCTTTAAGTAAACTTACTTTGCAGGAATTACAGTGCACCTTTGGCATTAATTCCTTCATTGTTTGTGATCACACTCGTTACTACACACTATCATCTTTGTTGTGAAACTCATCTTCATGGTGAAACTATCATAGCCGTTCTCCATTGACAATCTTGGAATAGCAAGGAAGTGCACCTTTTGAGGGCCTTATTCATAGACAAGATCATTTGAGATAGGCGATTAATGGACGCTGAGAATTAAAAAGAGGTTTGCTTTCTATTGTTCATTGTTAGATTGATCTCGTTTGTTCATTATTTCATTGAGTTTTGGGTATTTTGATATTGATATATTGATTATTCATTTGAATCCAATTTTCCCTTAACATTTTTGGTGCCCACCGTGGGGCCTAGTCCCAATTTAATCTAAAAATTGAGTTTTTGTGTTTTAGAAAGTCGTACATAGGAAGAAATTGTGCATCTGACACATCCTAACACACATATGTTGTCTGTTCTAGCGCATACATTATTTCAACGCATATAGACTCTGTTCCTGCGCATCTATCCTCCGATACGGCGCATCCGTCAGTTCAGTGCATATATACTGTTTTCCTGCGCTTTTGACCTCTGCCCTAGCACATATGTACTGTGGCACTTTTGAGCTCTGTTTCTGCGCATTCAAGCTCTGAAGCTGCGCATCTGATCTAGGTAATGATTTTTAGGGTTTTCTTGAAGTTTTCGCTAATGTTGACATCTTTTTGCAGGAACACTCTTGATCTATTTTGTAGGTTAGGTACTGGTTTAGAATCATATAGTTGCACTTGTTAACTCACACTTTGATTTCTAACGGGAAAGTAAATGGATGCTCATACAAATTTCACATAGTTTTAACTAGGAAGGCGGTAATTGAATAATTGTTATCTTGCATATCATTGGACCATTGCTATCTTGTTATCACTTCAAAGTTAACAAATCACTACTATCTGGGTAAAATTGAACACATCATTGCTATCTTGCTATCACTTCAAAGTTAACAAATTTCTGTGCCTGCCTAAGTAGATAGCTCATCTAGTTTTTTTCATTTTAACTAGGGGAAAAGAACCACTGTCTTCTGTGTTTTGGGAATGATACCAAGCCTATGCTCTCCCCTATCTTGGGTGACCAAAATGTCAGACATCATTTTCGCATGTGTTTTTCCTTTAGAGGGGCTTGCTCTTGGATACCGTTCATCCAAGTAGGAACGACCCTAAGTGGTAACAGGCTAGACGCCAAGCCCTACTAATCCACTATAAATAAATTATGTTTGGAGTGAAAGCTTCAAACAACGAGTGCAGTTGTGTTATACCGACAACCAACCTCCCCCAAAACCCTCCAAGGTGCAACCTTTGCAGGTTGGGAGACTCCATAACGAAGAGTAGTGTTGCCGCATGTATAACTACTCGAACAGTTGCCTTTATTAAACACCTTTGTTCTTAGTGGCTAAAAACCCCTAAATCTGGTGCAGGGAAGGGCGATTATCACCTCCCAAAGATGCTTCACTAGAGATAGTGAGAATTCAGTTTATACTGTTCTTTGAAACCTAGGATTGTACTTGCATTTTTTTATTCCAAAAAGAGTCAAAAAAATCACAAAAAAATAAAAAACCATAAAAACATTCTTTGTGTTTGTTGTGTCTTCTTGCCATAATTACAGAAAATTAGATCAAAGAGACCATCTTGCAACAAAAGAAACCAAAAACATCAGAAAATTACCGAAAATTTATAAAAATAGTCCAAAAAACTAGAGTGGCGCATTCATCCTTTTTTGCTGCGCATTTGTACCAACTTGCTACACATTTGTACTGACTTACTGCGCTTTTACGACCTATTGTTGCTCATCTGAAGTTTGACAGTATTGCGCATATATACCGACTTTTCATGCATTTACCAGTTTGTGCGGCGTATCTATTCCGGCATATGCGTGACAGTGAGCACTTCCACATCTTTTCAGAGAAAAATTTTAGGTTTTCTAGGTACCCATTTTAGACTTGAGTCAGTTTCTGTTGAAATGACAAACCAATTAGAAGTAATTGCTCAAGAACTCCAATACCTATGAGGGCAATTAGACTTTGATATCTCGCCCCAAGATCGTATAGCAATTGCCCAAGAACTCCAAGTGATACAACAAGAAATGACAATCTTACAGGCTGAACAAGCCAGTACTAGCTACACCTCGCCCCAAAAGCATACATCATTTTCTCGTCTCCATGATACTCTTGACAAGGCAAGCACCACCTCAAGTTGGAAAACATATACCACTCTATCTACTAGTCCTCCTTCACCATCTCTTAGAACACATTGTTGCAAGTATGAGGTTAACCAGTGTTGTCATTGATGTCAACATACTCATATTTCATTGTTAAGAAGGATTGGATGAGCTGTGTGCTGAGGTTATTAAGGAAATCAATCTCAATCAGGAACAGTGAAGAATAGTGATGAGAAGAAGGCAAAAGTACTCAATAGGTTGAGGATCAGAGGATGTGGATTAAAGGGTTTATAGATATGAGTCTTGATATGTTCCAGTTAAGATTTCAGAGGTCCGCATGAAGATATGAAGAAGTTGTGATCAATCAAGTAGAATCGGTTCCGGGAGATGCTTCGGAGTGACAGGGTGTTACAAAATGATCCGGTGAGATCCGGAAGTGCATTGTCCTATTCTGCGGATTGGACAGAGTGTTTGGAATGTCCTTGTGATGTGTCATCTCGATTTGTACATAATATGGAGGTCCAGAAGCACCTTTTTCAGTATGACAATGGCAATAGACTGTGTTCTTGAAGTTCCAGATGAAGAAGAAAAGAATTCTAGTAAGTGGAGGAAGTGCGGATGTATCTGGTCATTTAGGTAAGCCTGTGAAGGTTTTTGGATCATGTTGAGGTTGTGTTGTCGGTCCGCATTAGTGTTAGAGCCCAGAATTGGAGATATACTTCCGGATGAAGATGTTCTTATTCAGGCTGGCCGACCGGATGAGTTATTCATCTTGCGAATGATCTTGTGAATGATTGCCGACCTAGATGATTGTTCCTAAGTCGATGCCTTGTATAAATAAAGGTTTGTGAATTCATTTTGAAGTGTGTCCTGGAGCGGATGAGTGTGGTATAGCGAAAGAGCGAAAGGCAGAGCAGGAGTGTTTCGGGCTTAAATGGAACTGATCAAGACATGGTAAAGATGTCAATCTCTAGTTCAAGTTTGTAATACTTATGATCTTGTAGGCAGTGTGTCTCTTGTAGGCAGTGTGCCTCCTTGTGAGCAGTGTGCTCGGGCAGTGAGCCCTAACTGGCATGTGCCATCTATTTTTCTTATTCTTCTAACAGAGAATAATCATTGGGTTAATCACCCGGTGGTTTTTCCCTTGACCGGGTTTTCCACGTCAAAATCTTGGTGTCTAATGTGTTGATGTTTATCTACTCCGGTGTTTATGCTTCATGCTTTCATGAATGGTTAATTGAATTTGCTGTTAATTAACAAAGAAGAATCAAGTGTTTGAAGTTAAGCAAGTTTTTGTACAACTGATTCACCCCCCTCTCAGTTGTGTGCCCTAGATCTAACAATTGGTATTAGAGCCAAGTTCCTCTAAAAGGAGCTTAATCGCTTGAGGAGATCCAGGATGTCGTCATACAAGAAGGACAGTCTGAAGTTTGATGGAACCAACTTCTCTCTAGAAAGGTCGCATGAAATGTCACTTGGAGTGTATGGGAAAAGCATACTTGTCCATGGTCACAAAAGCATATGTTCCTCCACAGGGTGGTCCGACAACTCTAAATGAAATCAGAGATGCTAAAAATAATCTGCGGACCAAAGAAGCTCTTCTAAGCGCATTGACTGACTCAGAACTCTCAAATGTTATTGACCTACCAACGGCCTATGAGATCTGGGTTAAACTGGAACTTCTGCATGAAAGAGATGAGTTTGTTAAGAGTGCAAGGTTGCAAAGTCTCAAAGGAAAATTTGAAAGATTGAATATGAGAGATGATGAAAATATCACTACCTTTATGCCAAGAGTAAATGAGCTGGTGTGTGGAATTAGGAATACTGGTGGAATTCTGGATGAAAATGAGATTGTTTGCAAAATTCTTAGATCCCTTCCTGCTGCCTACAAAATCAAGGTTGCTGCCATTGATGAATTCAGAGCCCATACAACTGTTACAAGAGAGCAATTGGCTGGCAAACTGGCTGCATTTGAAATGACCGAGTTTGGAGATGATCCCCCCAAGACTGAATCTGCATTCAAAGCCAGTGCCTATGTGAAAGGCAAACAAAGATTTGATCCAGGAGAAAACTTTTCAAGGAAGCTGTCATGGTATGATCAAGCAAGGAAAGACATGGAAGAGGAAGAAGCAGAAACAACTCATCTTGAAGCCCTCATTGCAAAGAGACTGCCAAGAGGATCAGGTAAGTATGAAGGAAAATTACTCTTTAAGTGCTTCAACTGCAATAAGATTGGTCATTTTGCTTCAAGATGTCTGGAAAGATCTGCAAGGTCAAATTCTAACAGACAAAGGTTCCAAAAGAACTGCTATTATGTTCATGAAGAAGATGATAATAAAGGAGTAACAGATGATGAATTAGAGATAGGAGACAAATCTGGAAATGAATGGGTGTTTATTGCCATCAAGGAAGGAGATCCAATTTCTGTCAATCATAAGGTTGTAGAAAGAGCCTTGGTTGCCCAAGTTGAAGAAAAGGATGATTGGGTTATTGACAGTGGATGCTCTCATCATATGACAGGTGACAAAGACAAGTTCCTAGACTTGGAAATGTATGAAGGAGGAATGGTAAAGTCTGGTGATAATTCTGCTGGTAGAATCAGAGGTAGGGGAACTATTTCTTTTGATGGAAAGAGTAAAACCGGTAATGTACTGTATGTTGAAGGATTGAAGCACAATCTTCTAGTGTTGGTCAGTTGGTGGACAAAGGCTATGATCTCCGGTTCAAGAATGGAAGATGCAGGATCTTTGAAAGCTCCGGAACTGAGATTACATCCGGTACTCAAACAAAAGGTAATATCTTCCATCTAGTTGGTTCTAATAAAAGTTGTCTGTTTGTTCAAGTTGATCAGAGTTGGTTATGGCATAGAAGGATGTGTCATGTGAATTTTGATAACATCATCAAGATAAGCAATACTCAGGCTGCAAGAGATCTTCCAAAATTGGTGAAACCAACAAATAGTTTGTGCAAAGAATGTCAGCTAGGTAAACAGAGCAGAGTCTCTTTCAAAAGTAAGGATCAGTCCTCTACTGGATTATTGGAATTAGTTCATACTGATCTATGTGGTCTGACAAGAATCAAGAGTATGCAAGGTGATAGATATTTCATATTACTAATTGATGACCATTCTCGGATGATGTGGGTTACCTTTCTAAAAGAAAAATCAGAAGCCTTTGAGAAGTTTGAAAACTTCAAAGCTATGGTAGAGAATCAAACCTGATTAAAACTGAAATGTCTAAGGTCTGATAGAGGTGGTGAATTCACATCCGGTGAATTCATAGACTTTTGTGAGAAGCATGGTATAAAGAGACAGTTGTCTGCTCCTAGGACTCCACAGCAGAATGGAGTAGTTGAGAGAAAGAACCGGACCATCCAGGAAGCATCCAAGACAATGATGATGAAAGCAAATGTTCCCCAGATGTTTTAGAGAGAAGCTGTTAGCACTGCAGTATATACTCTCAATCGAGTTCAAATCAGAAGCAATACCGATAAGACTCCTTATGAACTTTGGTTTGGTATAACTCCTACTGTGAGATATTTCAGAGTATTTGGTAGCAAATGTTACATTAAAAGAGATGAAGATCTAGGAAAATTTGATGCTAGAAGTGATGAAGGAATCTTCTTGGGTTACTCCACTCAAAGCAAAGCATACTGGTGTTACAATAAGAGACTAAGAAAGATGATAGAAAGTACAAATGTGAAAGTTGATGAAGGAATTGAGAAGCCCTCAAGGTTTTATGAATATGATGAAGATGATCAGAATGATTCTCTGGTTCAAGGAGCTCAATCCTCCTCTGAAAGTCAGATTCAGATTGATCCGGTAAATCAAGAAGAAGAGGTTTGTCTGAATGAGCCTGATCAAGAAACAGTAGTGCAAGAAACTCCCAAAGTTCCAAGGTATGTAACTCTAAACCATTCTGAAGATCAGATCATTGGTGACAAAAGCAAAGGGGTACAAACAAGGAGGAGAATTGCTCAAAATTCAAATAAATACTGTCTGATTTCAAAAATTGAACCTAAGACAATAAATGAAGCTTGCAATGATGAAAACTGGACCAAAGCAATGGAGGAAGAGTTGATGCAAATTGAGAAAAATCACACTTGGGATCTTGTTCTCAGACCTAGAAACAAGAATGTGATTGGAACCAAATGGGTCTTCCAGAACAAACTAAATGAAGTTGGTGAAGTAATCAGAAACAAAGCCAGATTGGTCTGCAAAGGCTACTCTCAAATAGAAGGAATTGATTTTGAAGAAACCTTTGCTCTGGTGGCAAGAATTGAAGCAGTCAGATTATTTCTTGCATTAGCTGCCTTCAAAGACTTCAAGGTATATCAGATGGATGTCAAGTTTGCCTTCCTAAATGGTGATTTGGAAGAAGAAGTATACATTGAACAACCAGATGGATTTCAATTGTCTGATCATGATGATATGGTCTGCAAGTTGAAGAAAGCACTGTATGGATTGAAGCAAGCCCCAAGAGCATGGTATGAAAGGTTAGATAAGCATCTTGTGCAGATTGGTTTCAACAAAGGTACTGCTGATAGTAATCTATATTTCTAAATAGATAATGAAAACATCTTGATTGTTGAAGTATTTGTTGATGATATCATCTTTGGAGGAAGAGACAGTTTGTGTAAAACCTTTGCAAATCAAATGAAAAGTGAGCTTGAAATGTCAATGCTTGGTGAAATGAATTTCTTCTTGGGTTTGCAAATTATTCAAACAAAAAAAGGCATCTTTATCTCTTAGACCAAATATGTGAGAATTGTTGAGGAAATTCGGAATGGAAGATTTAAAGCCAATGAACACTCCTATGGCAACCGGATGTAAGTTGAGAAAAGATGATGACTCTCCTAAGACAGATCAGACTAAGTACAGATCAATGATTGGAGGATTATTGTATCTCACTCAGACTAGACTAGATATAATGCAGGTTGTTGGTCTTGTGGCAAGATTCCAGGCTGATCCTAGAGAATCTCATGTTATGGCAATCAAGAGGATTTTTAGATATCTAAAGGGGACAGTTGAGTATGGTCTATGGTACCCTAGAGATCATGATTTCTCTCTTCATGCATATACAGATGCAGATTGGGCAGGAGATGTGGATGATAGGAAGAGTACAACTGGAGGAGCATTCTTTTTGGGAAAAAGGTTGGTTTCTTGGCTAAGCAAGAAATAAGAGGCAATATCCTTGTCTACAACTGAAGTAGAATACATTGTAGCAGTAGGTAGTTGCACTCAAATCTTATGGATGAAGTAGATGCTAAGAGACATTAAAGTAGAATATGAGGAGCCTATCACAATTTTCTGTGATAATTTAAGTGCAATAAATATTTCTAAGAATCTGGTATTGCATTCTAAGACCAAACACATATCTATCAAGTTTCACTTTCTGAGAGAACAAGTGAACAAGGATGAAGTCAGATTGGAGTATGTACCCTCCAAGGATTAGATTGCAGATATTTTTACTAAACCTCTTCCCAAGGATTCTTTTGAGTATCTCAGGGAGAAGTTAGGGGCCATGGCCCCTCCGGTGATGAACTAGGATGCACTGATGTGCATCAGTCCAGTGGATATCATAGTCATATCTTGTGATCCGGATTGATGATGGGGAGCTGCTACTAAGGGGGAGCAGCTGGTATGATTCTGATGTGTTAGAATTGCAAGTATGAGCCCTTTGCCATTGATGTTAAAGGGGGAGAGAAGACATGTGAAAAACAAGTGGTTGATGATCAAATGGGGAGCAGTAAAGGAAGAGAAGACATGTGAAAAGTTGTTGCTGATAGGGAGAGCTGTGACAGAAAGGAGTTCTTGTCTTGATGGTTTTTCGCATCATATGTTGCCATCAATGACAAAGGGGGAGATTGTTGCAAGTATGAGGTTAACCAGTGTTGTCATTGATGTGAACATACTCATATTTCATTGTTAAAAAGGATTGGATGAGCTGTGTGCTGAGGTTATTAAGGAAATCAGTCTCAATCAGGAATAGTGAAGAATAGTGATGAGAAGAAGGCAAAAGTACTCAATAGGTTGAGGATCAGAGGATGTGGATTAAAGGGTTTATAGATATGAGTCTTGATATGTTCCAGTTAAGATTTCAGAGGTCCGCATGAAGATATGAAGAAGTTATGATCAATCAAGTAGAACCGGTTCCGGGAGATGCTCTGGAGTGACAGGGTGTTACAAAAAGGTCCAGTGAGATTCAGAAGTGCATTGTCCTATTCTACGGATTAGACAGAGTGTTTGCGATGTCCTTGTGATGTGTCATCTTGATTTGTATATAGTATGGAGGTCTGGAAGCACCTTTTTCAGTATGACAGTGGTGATAGACCGTGTTCTTGAAGTTCTGGATGAAGAAGAAAAAAATTTAGTAAGTGGAGGAAGTGCAGATGTATCTGGTCATTCGGGCAAGCCTGTGAAGGTTCTTGGATCATGTTGAGGTTGTGTTGTCGGTCCGCATTAGTGTTAGAGCCCAGAATTGGAGATATACTTCCGGATGAAAATGTTCTTGTTCAGGTTGGCTGACCGGATGAGTTAATCATCTTGAAAATGATCTTGTGGATGATTGTCGACCTAGATGATTGTTCCTAAGTTGATGCCTTGTATAAATAAAGGTTTGTGAATTTATTTCGAAGTGTGTCGTGGAGTGGATGAGTGTGGTATAGCGAAAGAGCAAAAGGCAGAGCAGGAGTGTCTCGGGCTTAAATGGAACTGATCCAGACATGGTAAAGATGTCAATCTCCAGTTCAAGTTTGTAATACTTATGATCTTGTAGACAGTGTGTCTCTTGTAGGCAGTGTGCCTCCTTGTGAGCAGTGTGCTTGGGCAGTGAGCCCTAACTGGCATGTGCCATCTATTTTTCTTATTCTTCTAACAAAGAATAATCCTTGGGTTAATCACCCCGTAGTTTTTCCCTTGACCGGGTTTTCCACGTCAAAATTTTGGTGTCTAATGTGTTGATGTTTATCTGCTCCGGTGTTTATGCTTCATGCTTTCATGAATGGTTAATTGAATTTGCTTGTGAAGCCTACTTTTTACACTACTGTTCATGAGACTATTTGCAGTGATATTGCTATTATTTTTATGTTGAGAGACTATTGATCTTGAACCTTGTTTATTAAATCTAATTGATTTTTAAGGAATTAATTATGCAATGATATTTAGATGTTGCTTTTAAGAAAATGATGAATGGATATGGAACTTCAATATGATTATATGGTAGAATGTTTAGGATGCATGTATTTAGATGTGCTTTAGATGTGCTTCAGCTATGATATCTTTATGAGTTATTGACTTCAAGTTTGAGTGTGCAAGTATTACTAACGAAACCACATATACAGGAGATCATCACATACCCTATGTTGTATCCTTTGTGAGCCGATCTAGTTCCACGAGGAACTAAGATCTACCTCGTGTTTGGAGGAATGCTGTAATGTTGTAATGTGTTAATGTTGCATGAGGTCAAGGGAATAAGGGCTATCTTCTAATTTACTTTTATTATGATAAGTGTTGTAAGAAATGATGTTTTTAATCTTGTTTAAACTTTATTTCTTTTAGACCCTTTTTTTGTGTTTTTATTTGACTCTGAGAGTTCTAACTAGGCAAAAATCAACCCTGGGTTATACCCCATGGGTCTAGGGACCTTTTTGACTAGGATAACCTTGGGTTAACCTCCATATGGTCACTTAAACTTCACAGTGAAGTTAAGGGACGAATTTGTAAGCATGGGGACAATGGGATGAGTGGAATCTACACTCAGGCCCACTTCCAAGTCATGGAACAACTCCATGATCCCCTAATAATGGAGTGTTGTCTCCTTGTGCCTCTCTTTTGGTGGGGTTCCCCTTATTAAGGGTAGTGTGTTATCCACTCCCTTTGTATTTTTATTTTACTTATTGTATTTTAATTCTCCATGTGTTGTAAAAAGGACTATAGTGGGGAACCTATTGAGTGGGGGTTAATTGTTTTATGACCACTAGGATAATAGATGAGTTGTGGATTAGTTGTTTAATGCCACTTGGGAAATTAGGAAAATAGAGGGAATTAGTTTTTAAAAGAGAGAGGAGGAGGAAAGTAAGGGGGTTGGATTATTGTGGAAAGAAGGAGAATTTGGAGAAGGAGGCTAGAGAGGAGCTCTTCATCAAATTTCATCCTTAATTGGGCTTTGAAAGGTTGGTGAACAAGACTACTCTCTTGTTTGATATGTTGATTGTATGTATGTTTGTTTCTTGCTTGATGAATGAGTTTGCAATTGTCTTCTATGAGTTTTTCTATTAGTTTTGGGGTTTGTTTTGGGTGTTGAAAGAGCTCCTTCAAGTTGGAAGGCAATGCTCATCTTGTATAGGGAAGGGGAGGTGTGACCCTCCTCGGGTGTCATCTTGTTTTCTTGTTATAAGAAATGCCTTGAGGGCATGTTGGTACTTTTAGCCAAGAGGGCTTAAAGGCTTTGAGAGCCTATTGGGATATCCCTGATAATTTGATTTAACTGGAAGGCTTGAGGCTTTGAGGAAGAGTAAATTGTTGGCTTGAGGTCTTGTGATAAAATGTGATAAAATGTGAAAGGATGACACCTAGATGTAGAGATGTCTACTCCCCTACCCTCCCTGAACTCACCTAAGCTGAGTCTTTGTATTATGAGTAAACCATGGGGGTTTGCGTGTTATTTGCTTTGTTGTTGTTGTCCAAGGTTGTGAAGTGTTTGGGTCTGTTTTACCCTGGGTATGTGGATGGTCTCCCTAACTCGGGGGTGACCCTCTTGTGGGTCAAAGGTAGGGAGGAGAGCTAGATGGTTGTTGTTGTCTCCCTTGTTGTCTTGCAGGTTACTATTGGAGCATGTAAAAAGGATTGAAGGAATTTTGCCTTGTTAAAGAAAATGTTCTATTTTCCTATTTGTAATGAGAGCTTGGCCCTTATAAGTTTCATTTTGTAAGAGTTTTAGAGGAGAGAACTTCTCTCTTAAAATTGTTGTAAAAGTTGTTACCTTGGGAGTGGAGAGATAATCCTCCCTTATTATGTTATTAGATTTGACTTTAATTGGTTATTACATTACCTCATTTGTGTGCGCTGGGAGAAGAAAGTAAATTACTCCTTTAGAGTGTATGTGAGTTATGCGAGTCTTTTAGTTGTATGTTCTTGTTTATCTAAATTGTATATTGTGAGAATGGTTATTGGATTGGATCAATTGATAAATATATCCCTTGTATTATCTAGTGAGAAAGTTACTTTTATAGTTTTATGAATGATGCATTTTTCCCTTGAATACAAAACTAAAGCTTGAGTTAATGTATGCAATGGAAATAATCTAAATCGAATTTACTTGATAGTTGTGTGTTATTGAAATGAAAAGATTTAGTAGTTTTTTCGTATTTATTTCTGATCTTTAAATGTAATTGAAATGGAAAAATTTACTTGATAAATTACAAATGGCAAATACAGATTTAAATGGTTAATGTTCCTTTTTCATTGAATAACTGCTATATTGAAAATTAAAATGTTAAAGGTTGTGAGAAATGAATTTACCTTGAGCTTCATTAATTATGTATATATATATATATAAATAAATAAATAAATATATATATATATATATATATATATTTATTTTTATTTTTAGTTGTGAAAACTTGATATATCTGTATTTATATTTGTATTATTAAGTGAAAATGTGAAACTGATATATATATATATATATATATAATAGTTTATTTTAAATGAAATTGTGAAAATAAAAATATTGATACACTTGTGAACATATATATATATATATATATATCATTGAATTAATATTAATTGAAAATTTGAAATTGAAATGAAATACAAATGGGAGAGGTTCGCTGTAAAACATAGTCAAAATTTTACATATATTATGGTGGGGGTTTAAACCCCCACCGAAACCATATAACAGTGGGATGTGGGTGGGGCTCTGCGCCTCCCTACATCCCCGCCCCTTTTGACCCTGTGGCCTACCACATGTCACACCCCCCGCCATTATCTCAAGACTCCGTCGTGCCTTGCGCGCAGGCCATAACCCTCACGCCCCTGCCTCCGTGGAAGCCCCTTCATCCGCTGCCCCTCCGCGGCTTACCACCCGCCTCTCTGTCGTCCATTCACCTTTGTGCCTTTGCCCACCGCCGATGCCTTCGGCCCCCCTCCTGCCAGCGCCAACCTCCTTCTCTGGCGCCGCCGCCATAGCTCCATAACCCTGCAAACAAAACATTATATACAGCAATAAGAAATATTAGGGTTATTTAACCCCAACATATGAGTTGGGAAGTTTAAACAAAATGGTATTAAAATTAAGTGGAGTTTCCACTATCCATAACAATTAAACAATTTTATATATTATATATATAAAATATATATATATGGATTTGAGTGGAGTTTCCACAACAGGTTTTAAAAAAAAAAATTATATATATATTTATATGAATATATATATAAATGGGAAATTCAATGGGGCTATTATAATTTGCCCTAATAGTAAATTACATTAAAATTCGTTTATAAGAATATTGTATTTTTGTTAGAGTTGTAAATTCATTTTACTCATGAATTACCAAGTATGAAAAATGATTTAACGTGACTAAAATTTAAATGCAAATAAAAAAGATAAATTAAGAAATACGTAAACGGTGAAATAAGCAACATTTTAAAACAAATCAATAGAGGATTAAACAAGGAATCTGAGGTAGAATTTAATAGATTGAGATAACCAATCAGAGTTCAACTACCTATCAAGAGAACCCTAAATGAAGCAAAATGAAGTGACTCACCTTAGTGAACGATATCTACATGCACCGGTGTGTGGGATATTCCGTAGCAACAATCACTTAGACAACGTAAACATACGCAACCGAGCACGCTTATGCGTGCGAGGGGAAGATTTCATGTAGTACAAGAAATTTTTTTGATAGTTCGTATCATGTCTACATGTCATATGTGGACACAACACGCGTGTTTGCGTGTTGTGACTGCATGTGAAATGTGGTCATGACATTTGGTATCAGACCCCGGTCGTTTTAAAACACTGGGCTTGTATGAGCACATTATCACTTCCGCGACCAAACTGACTAGAGGTTACCTCGTTTTGTAAGATGCCTCCCAGACGAGTTCGGCAACCACTGTCCCGCCGCACTCCAGCCACCAAGGTGCACACTGATTCTTCAGATGTGGGACCGGATCAACCAGCCCCACCAGAACAGCCAATTCCATAAGTTCAGCCAGTTTTACAGGCACAACCAGTACCTCAGGAACCTCAAGCACTACCAGCCCCACCAGATATGGGACCACATATATTACAGGCCTTACAGGCTATTTTGGATAGGCTTCCACCGGCCATAGTTGAGCCGTGCATAGAGCCACGGGATGAGCCCCGCAATGTTCCACGAGAGGAGCCACGCGTGGAGGCACGAGCTGAGTCTCATGTCGAACCACGTGAGGAGCCCTGCATAGACCCGCAGGGAGTACCACGTGTGGAGCCGTATGTCGAGCTGCTTGATACAGAGGAGGTCGGCTCAGCCGATAGGGCCCGCAGTAGGAGCCCCACACATCATGCCAGGCATGACGAGACAGTGAGAGTATAGCATTTTGGTTCCAGGCCTTATGAGTATCATGCAGATGAGCCTTACAGGGGTAGTGACAGAGGAGATCCCATTAGGGATATACTGAGATTGAACCCTCCCACCTTCGTTGGAACTACAGAGGGAGCCAAGGCAGAGGCCTGGCTTATCAGTTTGGATAGGTGCTTCGCATTGCATCTATACGCAGGCAACACAAAGGCCCGTGTGGCCGTACACTTATTATGGGATGCAGCAGCTACCTGGTGGCGCACTGAGGAGTGCAAGCGCCGCCTTTCCATAAATACACTCTCATGGGAGACTTTTATTGAGTGCTTCAACGCGTGATATCTATCAGACCACTACCGACAGCATCGTATAGACGAGTTTCATGATCTACAGCAAAGGGGACTCTCAGTGGCACAATATGAGAGTAAGTTTACAGAGTTATCTAGGTATGCAGAGTATCTCCATGACGAGAAACTCCTGGTGCATAAGTTCATCAGAGGTCTAAACCATAGTATAGCAGGACCTGTTCGGATGGCAGATCCCCAAACTTTGAGTGATGCTGCCGAGAAGGCTTATATTGCCGAGGAGATTCAGGGATGGGGGCAGGGTTCTCGCCCTCAGTTCCAGGATCGGGGACAACAACAGCACCAACAGAATTTTCGTAGGCCGATCCAGCCACTCCCTAGAGGAGGATACAGTTTAGCACCATTACCTCCTAGGCCCCCACAACAACAGCAGACACAGTAGCAACAGAAAACTAAAACACAACAGAAATCATATGGGGGAAATAATAGAGGTTGGCAGCAGCAGGGCCCGCACAAAGATTAGAGACAACAGGGACCACCTGCGGGACTCGCGAGACCGCAGCAGTCATATAGGGGTTCATAGGGGTCTACTGGCAGAACAGGACAACAACAGTCGAGTAGGACTCAGATTATACAGGTACAGGTTAGAGGCCCTTGTTATACTTGTGGTGAAGCATGACACATAGCTAGAGAGTGCCCATAGGGTTATACAGCTAGGGGACAGCATCATGAAAGAGGTTCCGAGCAGACTGTGGGTGATGTGGGTAAATCCCATCGTATGTTTGCAGCGGTTGACAACCGCCAGGCTGATTTTTAGGCCTCAGTTATTGAGACAACATGTATGAATGTAGAATCTCCCATCTCTATCCTTTTTAACTCCGGAGCTACCGACTCCTTTATATCTACATCGTTAGTGGAACATTGCAGGCTGGTGGCTTCTAGGCAGGACATTAGGTGGAAGGTGGAGTTGGCCTCTAGGGCCAGGATGTCAGTTGATACTGTTGTCAGAAATTGTGAAGTTTCCTTGGGTTCTTTCACTACAACATGGGATCTTAGGGTGATGCCATTAGGAACCTACAGCATAGTTCTTGGCATGGACTGGCTTGCGGCTCATAGAGCCAAGCTAGATTGCCGACAGAAGACGATTAGTTGCACAAATGATCATGACACACCGGTAGAGATACTGGGCATACAGAAGCCCATGACTGCTCAAACGGTATTCGCTCAGCAACTTAAGCGTTGCATGTGGAAGGGTTGTCAGTTGTTTGCTATCACAGTCAGTGATAGATTAGAAGATGAACCTAAGACTACATTAGATGATCACCCCATCTTGAGGGAATTTGCAGATGTCTTTCCACTAGAGTTACCTGGTATGCCTTCGCGCAGAGAAGTTGATTTCCACATCGATCTAGCACCAGGGGCAGAACCAGTATCTCAAGCACCTTATAGAATGACTCCACATGAGCTTACAGCGCTGAAACTACAGTTAGAAGAATTACTAGAGAAGGGACACATCTGACCTAGCATTTCTCCATGGGGCACACCGGTTATCTTCATAAAGAAGGATGGTTCTCTTCGGCTATGCATGGACTATAGGTAGTTGAACAAAGTGATGGTGACGAACCGATATCCCTTGCCGAGGATTGACGATCTCTTTGACCAAATGCAATGAGCCAGAGTGTTTTCAAAGATTGATCTTAAATCCGGGTATCACCAATTGAGAATTACAGAGGCAGATATTCACAAAATTGCTTTCCGAACCAGATATGGTCACTATGAGTTTACAATGGTACCCTTCAGATTGACGAACGCCCCTGCAGTGTTCATGAGTCTAATGAACGGGGTGTTCTGCACTTACCTAGATCAGTTTGTGATCATTTTTTTAGACGACATCTTGATCTATTCACGAACCAAGGAGGAACATGTGGACCATTTGCGTCAAGTATTGCAGTGTTTACGTGAGCATCAGCTATATGGCAACCTGGCAAAATGTGCTTTCTTTAGGACAGAGGTGCAGTATTTGGGACATATATTATCAGGTGATGGTATCTCTGTAGATCCATCGAAGATCAGGGCAATTCAAGACTGGCCAGCACCCACCAGTGTTACAGAAGTAAGGAGTTTTATGGGACTAGCCGGTTACTACCGTAGGTTTGTCAAAGGTTTCTCTAGAATAACTCATCCTATCACTTCCCTTCAGCGAAAAGGGAAAGGATTCACCTGGACTGAGTAGTGTGAGAAGGCCTTTGGAATCTTTAAGGAACGGCTTACCAGCGCTCCCATATTAGCTGTTCCTGATCCGGCAGAAGATTTTGTTGTCTACACGGATGCATCTTTAGAGGGATTTGGAGCTGTACTTATGCAAGGTGGTAGAGCAATTGCTTATGAATTGTGAAAACTTAAGACACATGAGCTAAACTACCCTACGCACGATCTAGAGCTAGCAGCTATCATTCATGCTCTTGTTCGATGGAGACACTTCCTCTTAGGCCGATGTTTTGAGCTCCATTCGGACCATCATAGCTTGCAGT
Source organism: Cunninghamia lanceolata (assembly GCA_027924645.1). Taxonomy (NCBI): domain Eukaryota; kingdom Viridiplantae; phylum Streptophyta; class Pinopsida; order Cupressales; family Cupressaceae; genus Cunninghamia; species Cunninghamia lanceolata. Next base: position 4,128,516 of record BSBN01000760.1, read on the forward strand.
ATATTTTCACTCAGCCAAATTTAAATGCCCGTCAGTGGCATTGGATGGAGTTCCTATGTGAGTACAACTTTAATGTCCACTACATCAAGGGAAAGGAGAACGTGGTCGCCGACGCGTTGAGTCGAAGGCGCCACAAGATCCTGACTCTGACTTTGAAAGTGGATTTGAGAGAACGTATTCTACAACATCTACTTGAGGATGAGTGGTTTCTGGAGGTGCAGCAGGAGATTCAGAATCAGAGGGTCCTGAAGGGTAAATTCATAGGATATTCCCTGGAGTCAAATGGATTACTTAGACATAAGTAGCACATCTATGTACCTCGTGCGGGTGATCTGCGTGCAGTGATACTCTCTGAGGCTCATAGAGCACCCTATGCAGCTCATCCAGGAGTGAAGAAGATGCATGTGGACTTGCGGCAGTTATACCATTGGGCTGGGATGAGATGAGATATTGCAGAGTTTTTTGCTCGATGCCTTGAGTGTTAGAGGGTCAAGGTCGAGCATCAGCATCTAGTAGGACTCTTATACCCACATGAGATACCTGAATGGAAATGGGACACCATTTCCATGGACTTCATTGTTGGTCTACCTATGTCATCGTGACGCCATGATGCCATCATGGTGACGATTGACAAATTGACCAAGGTGGCGTATTTCTCACCAGTACGCACGACGTACAATGCTCCACCAGTGGCGAGAGTGTTCCTAGATCAGATTGTCAGACTGCATGGAGTACCTCACCGCATTATATCTGATAGAGACTCTATTTTCACATCTTCATTTTGGAGAGCTTTACATCAAGCATTGAGCACATAGCTCAACTTTAGTTCTGCTTACCATCCTGAGACCGACAGCTAAATAGAAAGAGTTAATCAGGTGTTAGAGGATATGCTGCGCATGTACGTTATGGATCATCAGTCTAAATGGGAGGAGTACCTGTATCTGGTTGAGTTCACTTACAATAATGGGCATCACAGCTCCTTAGGTATGCCTCCTTACCAAGATCTATATGGCAGACCTTGCAAAACGCCTTTGAGTTGGGATCGGTTAGAGGACCGAGTTGCCATTGGTCCCGAAATAATCCAGGATATGGAACAACAGGTTGCTTTGATCAGATAGAGACTGCAGGAAGCTCAGGATAGACAGAAGAAGTATGCAGATGCGAAGAGGATAGATCGAAGCTTCTCAATAGGTGATAGAGTATTCTTGAGATTGCGACCATATAAAAGTCCAATCCGTTACGAAAAAGGCTCTAAGCTCGCACCCTGGTTTGTAGGACCTTTTGAGATCCTAGAGAGGATAGGACCTGTAGCCTACCGTTTAGCCTTGCCACCTAGCCTATCTCGTATCCACGATGTCTTTCATGTTTCAGTTTTATGTCGTTATATATTTAACTTGTCTCACATATTGGATTGGAGTGCTCTTTAGGTAGAGGCAGACAGACAGCTAACTTTGGAGCCAATACGCATATTGGCTCGTCGGACGCTGGGCCTTCAAGGTCGAGAGCTGGACTAGGTTAGGGTCCAGTGGGATATGTACGATGAGGTCACTACAACATGGGAAGATGCTACGAGACTGAAGACGCTTTACCCTCACCTCTTTGATGACTTCCAGGAGGAAGTACAATCTTAGGGGGAGAGGATGTGAGGCCTACTTTTTACACTACTGTTCATGAGACTATTTGCAGTGATATTGCTATTATTTTTATGTTGAGAGACTATTGATCTTGAACCTTGTTTATTAAACCTAATTAATTTTTAAGGAATTAATTGTGCAATGATATTTAGATGTTGCTTTTAAGAAAATGATGAATGGATATGGAACTTCAATATGATTATATGGTAGAATGTTTAGGATGCATGTATTTAGATGTGCTTCAGCTATGATATATTTATGAGTTATTGACTTCGAGTTTGAGTGTGCAGGTATTACTAACGAAAGCACATATACAGGAGATCATCCCATACCCTATGTTGTATCCCTTGTGAGCCGATCTAGTTCCACGAGAAAATAAGATCAACCTCGTGTTTGGAGGAATGTTGTAATGTTGTAATGTGTTAATGTTGCATGAGGTCAAGGGAATAAGGGCTATCTTCTGATTTACTTTTATTATGATAAGTGTTGTAAGAAATGATGTTTTTAATCTTGTTTAAACTTTATTTCTTTTAGACCCTTTTCTTGTGTTTTTATTTGACTCTGAGAGTTTTAACTAGGCAAAAATCAACCCTGGGTTATACCCCATGGGTCTAGGGACCTTTTTGACTAGGATAACCTTGGGTTAACCTCCATATGGTCACTTAAACTTCACAGTGAAGTTAAGGGACGAATTTGTAAGCATGAGGACAATGGGATGAGTGGAATCCACACTCAGGCCCACTTCCAAGTCATGGAACAACTCCATGATCCCCTAATAATGGAGTGTTGTCTCCTTGTACCTCTCTTTTGGTGGGGTTCCCCTTATTAAGGGTAGTGTGTCATCCACTCCCTTTGTATTTTTATTTTACTTATTGTATTTTAATTCTCCATGTGTTGTAAAAAGGACTATACTGGGGAACCTATTGAGTGGGGGTTAATTGTTTTATGACCACTGGGATAATGGATGAGTTGTGGATTAGTTGTTTAATGCCACTTGGGAAATTAGGAAAATAGAGGGAATTAGTTTTTAAAAGAGAGAGGAGGAGGAGAGTAAGGGGGTTAGATTATTGTGGAAAGGAGAATTTGGAGAAGGAGGCTAGAGAGGAGCTCTTCATCAAATTTCATCCTTAATTGGGCTTTGAAAGGTTGGTGAACAAGACTACTCTCGTGTTTGATATGTTGATTGTATGTATGTTTGTTTCTTGCTTGATGAATGAGTTTGCAATTGTCTTCTATGAGTTTTTCTGTTAGTTTTGGGGTTTGTTTTGGGTGTTGAAAGAGCTCCTTCCAGTTGGAAGGCAATGCTCATCTTGTATAGGGAAGGGGAGGTGTGACCCTCCTTGGGTGTCATCTTGTTTTCTTGTTATAAAAAATGCCTTGAGGGCATGTTGGTACTTTTAGCCAAGAGGGCTTAAAGGCTTTGAGAGCCTATTGGAATATCCTTGATAATTTGATTTAACTAGAAGGCTTGAGGCCTTGAGGAAGAGTAAATTGTTGGCTTGAGGCCTTGTGATAAAATGTGATAAAATGTGAAAGGATGACACCTAGAGGTAGAGATGTCTACTCCCCTACCCTCCCTGAACTCACCTAAGTCGAGTCTTTGTATTGTGAGTAAACCATGGGGGTTTGCGTGTTATTTGCTTTGTTGTTGTTGTCCAAGGTTGTGAAGTGTTTGGGTCTGTTTTACCCTGGGTATGTGGATGGTCTCCCTAGCTCGGGGGTGACCCTCTTGTGGGTCAAAGGTAGGGAGGAGAGCTAGATGGTTGTTGTTGTCTACAGGTTACTGTTGGAGCATGTAAAAAGGATTGAAGAAATTTTGCCTTGTTAAAGAAAATGTTCTATTTTCCTATTTGTAATGAGAGCTTGGCCCTTATAAGTTTCATTTTGTAAGAGTTTTAGAGGAGAGAACTTCTCTCTTGAAATTGTTGTAAAAGTTGTTACCTTGGAAGTGGAGAGATAATCCTCCCTTATTATGTTATTAGATGTGACTTTAATTGGTTATTACATTACCTCATTTGTGTGAACTGGGAGGAGAAAGTAAATTACTCCCTTAGAGTGTATGTGAGTTATGGGAGTCTTTCAGTTGTATGTTCTTGTTTATCTAAATTGTATATTGTGAGAATGGTTGTTGGATTGGATCAATTGATAAATATATCCCTTGTATTATCTAGTGAGAAAGTTACTTTTATAGTTTTATGAATGATGCATTTTGCCCTTGAATACAAAACTAAAGCTTGAGTTAATGTATGCAATGGAAATAATCTAAATCGAATTTACTTGATAGTTGTGTGTTATTGAAATGAAAAGATTTAGTAGTTTTTTCATATTTATTTCTGATCTTTAAATGTAATTGAAATGGAAAAATTTACTTGATAAATTACAAATGGCAAATACAGATTTAAATGGTTAATGTTCCTTTTTCATTGAATAACTGCTATATTGAAAATTAAAATGTTAAAGGTTGTGAGAAATGAATTTACCTTGAGCTTCGTTAATTATGTATATATATATTTTTATTTTTATTTTTAATTTTAGTTGTGAAAACTTGATATATCTGTATTTATATTTGTATTATTAAGTGAAAATGTGAAACTGATATATATATATATATATATATATATAATAGTTTGTTTTAAATGAAATTGTAAAAATGAAAATATTGATACACTTGTGAACATATATATATATATATATATATATATATATTTAAAATAGTTTTAAATTAATTGTAATCATGAAAATGATATATACCCATATATATATATATCATTGAATTAATATTAATTGAAAATTCGAAATTGAAATGAAATACAAATGGGAGAGGTTCGTTGTAAAACACAGTCAAAATTTTACATATATTATGGTGGGGGTTTAATCCCCCACCGAAACCATATAACAGTGGGTGTGGGGAGGGGCTCCGCCCCTCCCCACATCCTCGCCCCTTTTGACCCCGCGGCCTGCCACAGGTCACACCCCTTGCCATTATCTCAAGACTCCACCGCGGCCTGCGCGCAGGCCATAACCCTCGCGCCCCTGCCTCCGCGGAAGCCCCTTCATCTGCCGCCCCTCCGCGGCTTACCACCCGCCTCGCCACCCTCCATTTGCCTCTGTGCCTTCGCCCACTGCCGATGCCTTTGGCCCCCCTCCTGCCAGCGCTAACCTCCTTCTCTGGTGCTGCCGCCATAGCTCCATAACCCTGCAAACAAAACATTACATACAGCAATAAGAAATATTAGGGTTATTTAACCCCAACATATGAGTTGGTAAGTTTAAACAAAATGGTATTAAAATTAAGTGGAGTTTCCACTATCCATAACAATTAAACAATTTTATATATATAAACATATATATATATATATAACTATAACTATATATATGTATATTTATATATATAATAATTGTAAATGAATAAGCATGCACTAAAGAGATATTTATATATATATATATATATATATATGTATATATATATATGTATGTATATATATGTATATATATATGGATTTGAGTGGAGTTTCCACAACAGGTTTTAAAAAAAGAAATTATATATATATGGGAAATTTAATGGGGCTATTATAATTTGCCCTAATAGTAAATTACATTAAAATTCGTTTATAAGAATATTGTATTTTTTGTTAGAGTTGTAAATTCATTTTACTCATGAATTACCAAGTATAGAAAATGATTTAACATGACTAAAATTTAAATGCAAATAAAAAAGATAAATTAAGAAATACGTAAACGGTGAAATAAGCAATGTTTTAAAACAAATTGATAGAGGATTAAACAAGGAATGTGAGGTAGAATTTAATAGATTGAGATAACCAATCAGAGTTCAACCACCTATCAAGAGAACCCTAAATGAAGCAAAATGAAGCGACTCAACTTAGTGAACGATATCTACATGCACTGGTGTGTGGGATATTCCATAGCAACAATCACTTAGACAACTTAAACATATGCAACTAAGCACGCTTATGCATGCGAGGGGAAGATTTCATGTAGTACAGGAAATTTTTTTAGTAGTTCGTATCATGTCTACATGTCATATGTGGACACAACATGCGTGTTTGCGTGTTGTGACTGCACGTGAAATGTGGGCATGACATTGCTGTTAACTAACAAAGAAGAATCAAGTGTTTGAAGTTGAGCAAGTTTTTGTACAACTGATTCACCCCCCCTCTCAGTTGTGTGCCCTAGATCTAACACACATGGCCCAAAGCATACTAATCCTACCATGGAGAACTCCAAATCCAACCATCCATTACCTCATTCATCTACCCATACACCTATGCAGGATGTGATCCAACAGCTACTAGCAGAGAGTCAACTGTGTCCCCAAATTTTGGTCCTTAACCTTATCAAAGAGTCTTTAAACATGTCAAATCCTACAACCCCTTCATGTAACTTGCAACCCCTTGAGCATATTGAAGAACCTCCTACCATGCACCAAAGTCAAGGTCCGTCGCACCTTCATGTTGTTGACCAAGAGCCTATCTAAGAATCTTCTACCTCAACTTCAATTCAAGCACATCAAGAGTTATCTCAAGAGCACACTTTACAACATTTGGAAACATCAACCCCTTGTCTAAATCAAGATCAAAGCACTCCCATCTGACCCTTACAGAACCTTTATCTTTTCGATGATCCTATACCTATACATGAGCAAGAAGTCCAATTTCAAACCATTCATAACCTATATCTTTTCCATGATCAAGATACTACCTTTGATGAAGAAGCTATCCATGAGCAACTTGATCCTATAGATGAGATAGAGATCCAATTTCGGCCGCTCCATAACCTCTATCCTTTCTGTGATCAGGGTATTATCGTTGATGACGAACCTATACAAGAGCACCTTAATTCTATCACACTAAATCCTATCTATGATCAAGATCCCATCTATGATCATGAGGCTATCTATGATCAAGAAGACCATGATGATCCTCTTAGCCCACTTTATGCATTCCATGGTCCTGAGCTTATAACCCCATCTAGTCCTATCCAAGATCCAACAACTTCCACTTCCCTTAATGAGACACTTTCCTCCCAAGCAAGCATAAAAGATCAACCCAATAATAATTCTCCACCATCCATTATCGACCATGTTGCAAATCCCCCACCATGTATCCTTGGTCTTACCACCTTCAATCATGTGTGTTCCTCCTTAGAACACCAGGCACCATTATCCTCTATCCCACCTTCTTCATCTAATAAGGAACTTGTGTCTACTGTTCCACCTACACATAATCCCGCTGTCCACCGCATACTCCAACATATGAACTATCAAGGTAAAGGCTTAGGCCTTTACGAACAAGGTATTTTGGAGCCCGTCCATGTCAATGTTCCTCCTCCTTCATATGGCCTTAGATACACACCCCAAGGTGAACAATCTTGAGATGTTGGTACTTCCTCCACTCCTAAATCCCCCACTTTTCATCGCAAACCCTATCATATCCCCAAAACATATGTCGCCATTCCACCTCCATCATCCTATAATCGTCAAAAGCATGTGACCATACACCTTCCACCATCCAATCTACCTCCACTACTTCCAACTCCTAACATCCCTCCATCCATTTTACCACCACTTCTTCCAACACCTTATCCATCCATCTATGAATCTTCTAAAAATCCCAATCAGGGCCAACAGATGCACATATTGTCTAAACAAAGAACATCCTCCAACTCCACTTCCACCATCTCAAGAGAATTCAACAATAAAAATCTGGATGCCTCTACCTATGAAGTCAAAAATCCTAAGAGTCCTCATGACCTAGGATACAAAATCCAAGAATCAAAGAAATATCTTTCTCAAGAGCAGCATACACCCACACACCTATACGCCAAGATGAAAAAGGTGTGGGTCTGCATCAAACAAATGATTACCTCTGAAGCTGCACCAAAGATGTATACACCCCAGCCCATACCTTTACAAGTACTATCTAAAAGCAAAATGGTTTGGGTACCTAAGCAAAAAGCCATCAAGTTACATGAGGCATCCACCTCTCAAGAATCTCAACCATCCACTTTCTCCCATTCCATCCATAAGTCTCAAATCCTTCCATCCCACATGACAAGCAAAAATTAGAAAAATACTTAGTCTATGTGGATCCCTACATACCTAAGTCATTCATCCACAAGCAAACGTCTCTGTTTCTTCCTACACTACTTTCCCATCACCAGCTTCAATGTTTATCACAGTCTGTGCAACCGTTGGTCATGATTCCCTTCCATCCCACAAATATTTTCATATACCTCCATCTCCCCTTCCTTCCACTATTATCCTACATGTCTTCCTCATCCTATTCCTATGGTCCATGCTTTTGCATAAGCCTTCCCTTCGTATTCTGCATCATCATCCACTATTGCACCTTCCACAATCTGCTATCTACCTTCTCCATCTCACTTTCATGCAATCGCCTACCAACATCTATGAGAACACTTGACCTTGTCCATGTGATAGCATCCATCTAGTGGGACTATCTCCTCTCAGGGAACTAGATACTTGAGTCTCTCCCTTCTGTATCCACCTCCCATCCAACTATTTCCAAAAAAAAAGTAAAGAAAAATCCCTTCATCCAACGGTGAAAATATGGCAAACAGGCGCCTTGGATAAGTACCATGATGAAAACCTGGCAAACACGTGTCATGTGTAAGTTGATCTTCTACGTCACCTACACTTGGGGGCACCGTGTCTCATCGACATATCACTTTCTCCTATCAGTTTCCTTATGTACCATTTCCTATCCTATCCTTCTATCCGTTGCATACCTATACTGTCCAGTCTATTTATCTTAAATCTTTCATTCCTCTATTTTATTTGGTCTTGATAAAGATTGGGGGCACAATGTTAACAAATTTTTTAGGTGTCTCTTGACATACCTTATCCCTCCAAGTCATGCAAATCCTTCATTATCCTCCTATCATTTTAAAATGTTGCCATGAGAAATTCTAAGTATCCTACCTACAATGGGGCACGTTATTCCTATGTGACATAGTCCTTGGAGATCACATCCTTGTTTCCTTCTACCTAACCATCCATATCTATTATCACCCATCCATCTACCTATCCATGGTGTTTCCTTGTCATCAGTATAATATGATCCATATCTGATCCATATCTGTTCCATATCTGATCCATATTTGTTCCATATCATGTCTCATCCGATCCATATCTTAGGTCCATCGAAGTCACCCTAAACTACGTTGCCTCTACGTCGTCACGTAGGCAAGGCCATTATTCAAATGCACCCCCGAGGCTCCACTATCCCATCCATCACATGTCTAGTCCTTCTAAGTCTGTGCCACTTTCCATTGCCTAGGTCTTAGGTCCATTAGGGTTTACCCCAAACTATGTTGCCTTTGCATCGTCATGTAGGCAAGGCCATTTAGCAATGAGCCCCCGAGGCACTAGGTTAGTCTCTTCGGGTTTGTCTAACCAATAAGGATTGTATAACCTCTCTTAAAGGCAAGCAAGTGCAAGCAAAGCCCGCTTCCAACGCAAAAAAATTGATGCAAGACATCAACCTATCCAAAACAAAGCAAACAAGTACCTACGCACTCAAACTGATTCTATCTAAATTATGGCAAGAAAAACACATCTAAAGTACAAGAATGTTTTGTGTTTTGTGACCAGGTTAACTTACAGAGTCTTGATTTTTGTTATTATGTCTTCCTATGCTACTTGAGGATGCCAAAACTAGAGATGCTATGATGGGGGCATGATTATTTTCTTTGTCTACTATTTGTGGATTAATCTTTAGTAATGTGACAAATTTTGTCTAATGACATGATCGACAAAAGATCATCGAGGACTTCAAAGGTCTAACACGAAAGGGGGAAATCTTTGTCTGTTGATATGCAATAAATACTTAGGTCATCTCAGTTCAGCTATACCTAGATGCTTGTATTAACTTGCTAAATCAAAATCCATGTAATCAATACTCAGGTCATCTCGGTTCAATTATACCTAGATGCTTGTATTAACTTACAACATTTCAGAAAAGTACCAAAAAAAATTGCGCAATGATGAAATAAGCACTTCAAAATACTTGAACCATCAAGATGTCAAAAGCAATCACCATTCGCATCCATTATACATCCATAAAAGCATCCATACCATATCCCATGCAATAAAAGATTGACAAAATGTAGAGTATCAATGTTTACAAAAGCTTGTGAGTCCTTCTATCGAGTCTTTCTTCTATCAATCAAATTTCTATCTATCATCGTATCTTCTGAGCAATGATCCAAATGCAAGTCTATCCTTAATCCATACCAATCAAGTCAAGTCAATCTTGTCAAATTATCCATGCACCCTCAGTGGTCTTGATCCTTGTCTAGTTGTAAACCAACTCAATCAGTTGTAATCATTCAATTGTCTTATATAGGATGTTACATTGTCAAAATCAGACCAACACACGAGTCTTACACGACATGTTTCATTTCCTAGAACCAGAGACTATCCTATCGTGTTGCTCTAGGGATCTATCGTTCCCCGCCATGACAACACTGTCGTATATCATTATCAGTATATCATTGGTTTACCGCTTGACAAGGGCAATACCTTGTTTGTTCTTGTATCATTTGTGCATACTTGCTTGCTTGCTTTTGTGTGTTATCATTCTATTTTGCATCGTGTATCATTTGGCTCTTTCTTCAACCAATTTCTTCACCCCAACCTATTTTTCACCTTCTTCATCGTGAGATTGTCCATCTTTCATCCTTCTGCCTTCTTCTCGTCCAATCTTACAAGGGGGTATCCTATCGTCATAACCTATACCAGAGGCAAACTGGGGCATGTATCATTATCAGACAACTTATTCTTTGAGGCAACGCCGTAAACTGCATTGCATCAAAGAGGGGCAAAATGTATACGCCTAAAAATGACACGATTCAGTCTAAATAAATATTCCTAATATTTATTCCATTCTAATTCCTCTATCAATAAATAAATAAACAAATTTATTTATTTGATTCATATTCTTCTAAATTAATTAAATGTCAAAATATTTAATTACCTCTTCCAAAGTCAAAATTAAATAAAATCCTTTATTTAATTAAATTCTTCCAAACAATTAAATAATTCTCAATTATTTAATTAAGTCAACTTATTCCTCCAAATTTGAATAAATCAAATCAAATTTATTTAAATCCTCTCAATCTCCAAAAATAAAATATAATCAAATATTTTATTTATTCTTCCAAATCATGCACAACAATTAAATACATTTATTTATTTAATTTGCTTTCTTATCTTCTAATTCTTCAAATATCTTCCAAATCTTCTAAAAATAAGTCTTCTTCTTCATGCACACAAAATTAAATTATTTATTATTTAATTTCTCTCAAATCATGCAAAAGCAAATCACAAGTTGAGTTAACTGACTCAATCAACCTTGTTTTTATCAATATCTCCTAAATTAGAAAAAAGCTTTCTAATTTATGAAAAGTATGTCTTATCTTTAGAAAAGAAAGTAGTTAACTCAAATAAAATAGCTTTTGTGTGACACTTGTCTTCTTCTTATTCACGCGCATTCTCTCAAGTCTTCTATACCATTGATCTTCTCATTCATTCTATACCATTGAACCTCTTTTTCTCAAGTCTATAAATTGAACCCTATTCTTCCATTTCATTCATCCAGGCTTTAAGTAAACTTACTCTGCAGAAATTGCAACGTGTCTTTGGCATCAATTCCTTCATTGCTTGTGATCACACTCGTTACTACACACTATCATCTTTGTTGTGAAGCTCATCTTCATGGTGAAACTATTATAGCCGTTCTCCATTGACAATCTTGGAATAGTAAGGAAGTGCACCTTATGAGGGCCTTATTCATGGACAAGATCATTTGAGATAGGCGATCAATGGAAGCTGAGAATTAAAAAGAGGTTTGCTTTGTATTGTTCATTGTTAGATTGATCTCTTTTGTTCATTATTTCATTGAGTTTTAGGTATTTTGATATTGATATATTGATTATCATTTGAATCCAATTTTCCCTTAACATATACCATTTAAGTATTCTGTAATTTTTGTTATTAGTGAGGAAAGGAACTTTTAACTAATTTGACAACCTTCAATATGAGAGAATTATGTGGATTTAGTGGTAAATGCAAGGGGTTGTGGTTTTTGCAAATCTCAATGAGAAATATGACTAGGAGACATTCTTTAACAACATATTTTTTCTTTATTAAAAATTAGGGTTTTTAATTGTAATAAACATTAAATTTTTGTGTGATGCAAATAAATGCCATGGTGGTTCCTCAAGAAAACATGTCATGAATTGATCATAATATTTCATGTAGGTTATAGATTAACAATCTAGGTGGCATCAAATGAAATCACCATTGTAGAGTAAAAAAAATTCAAATAAATTCAATTTTTGTTTGGTGGCTTTTGTTTAGAATAAAAACATTTCAAATGACATCAGAATATCAAATGAAACTGAACGATTAGACTACTAGAAAAAAGATACTCTAGCAACAATTCTCCTACAAAATAGCCTATTGTCAAACCAACTTAATATGAAATTTAATGAGCAAATCTAATTTGAAGTTCAATGAACAAATTTGATATGAAATTTAAGGGTAAGTGCACAAAGATGGGGGACCAAAAGGGGGTCTTAAGATGCCACTTTTTTTTTTCTAAAATCATGAAACATTGATGTTGGATGAGAAATTAAAGATAGCTACACTCAAAGTTTGAAGATGCAACAAAAACAAGAGTCTAGTGCTCCAAATCTAGTTTCTAAACTCTTAATTTTTTTTCCAAAAATAGTTGAGATTAAGGGGTTCAAAAATGGTGAGCACACAAATTGGCCCTGTTTTTCTCAAAAAAACATAACATAGCATCTAGTGTGCTCCCCCTAAAATGTTAACTTTTTTTTACTATTTCAAAAATCGCTTTGATGAGAAATTAGCTAACACCATGTAGTTTATCCCTGATTTTTCTGATAATTTTTTCATGAATAATTGATTTTTTAGTAATTTTCAAAGTGGACACATCCTGAAAAATAGAAAATTGAGCATGCTCCACCCTAAATTTTTTGAAAACTAATTGAAAATTGATTTTTTTTTAATACATGTAGAATGGAGTCTAGTTTCTAAAAATGTAACTTATTTCAAATTTCGATGAATGGTTAAAAAAAAAATCAAAAATACTAGACACTGGTTTTTGACAAAAAATGGATACACTAACAAAAGAAATTAAAGATGAAACCCTTAACGTACTCAAAATGTGAAAAAATTATATGGTTAGATAGCTAACAAAGAGCTTAAGATTATGGTGGTATTTTTTTGAGTTTTCATTGAAAAAAGTGTCATCCTGATTGGGAGCATGCTCAAGATTATCTCAAAATTTTGCTAAAAACTAGAAAAAACACGTCCAAACAAGCTCAGCATAATGTGAGCGTGTTATAATGCGCTCATGTTATGATGAACAAATTTGGCTTTACACATTTGCGCTCTTGAAAGTTTCTAAAGCCTTTTCAACAAATCCATATTTTGCATATCTTGCAATCATTGAATTCCATTACAGAACATCTCTTTGAGGTGTTACGTCAAATAATTAACATGCCTTGTCTATGCTTCCACACTTTACATACATGTTTACAAGGGCAACTGTACTTCCTACTGTCTCTCTCTCTCTACTTCCCTCCCCTGTCTACCTCCTACCCTCTCTCCAAGTCTCTGCTTCCCTCCCCTTTCTACTTCCTACCTCTCTCACTCTCTTCTTCCCTCTCGTCTCTACCTTCTATCCTCTCTCTCTCTACTTCCCTCCCCTGTCTACCTCCTACCCTCTTTTTAAGTCTCTACTTCCCTTGCCTATCTACCTCCTACCTTCTCTCTCACTCTCTTCTCCCCCCTCTCTACCTCCTATCCTCTCTCACACTCTCTACTTCCCTCCCCTCTCTACCCCCTACCCTCTCTCTCAGTCTTTGCTTCCCTCTCCTCTCTACCTCCTACCCTCTCTCTCACTCTCTTCTTCCTTCCCCTCTCTACCTCCTACCCTCTCTCAGTCTCTACTTCCCTTCCATCTCTACCTCCTACCCTCTCTCTCTCTCTCATTATTTTATAATTTCCCTCCAATCCTCCTAATCCTAACTCATTAGTCTACCCATCTCCTAATCCATCAATCCCTGTCATCCATCCACCATATAACACACCATCTAATCCACCATCAAACATTCTAAGCTCTAATCCATCAACCCATGAACCCTTGAAAAATTTTCTCCAAAGACTCTTTACAAAATTCAAAAATAAAAGCAAAGATATGGAGCCATCCAAATCCACTGATCCAATTTCATCCCCCTCTAACACTCCCAATCCCAATCCATCCCCTCCTATATCCATTCACTCAATCCTAATCCTAACCCCACAACATATTCCATCATTGTCCATTAACTAAATGCATATCCTAGTCCATCAACCCATGAAGCCATGAAGGATGTGACCTAAGGACTATTAACAAGGAATCTAAAAACATCATGTACTCAAATTCCTATCCTTGAGCCTAACAAAGAACCTCCTAATAACATGTCTACCACTCCAACACCATCATCCACTCCTATGTCTATCCATTTCATTGAAGAGTCTCCTAGGTCATAAGTCCAAGTAAAATCCCATCATGTAGCCATGTTGTCAAACATCCAAAGATTATTGATCCCATCCAAGAACCCATCACATTCATCTAAGAAACCCAATAGCTATGTTAAGAGCCTAGTCCAAAGCATGTGGAAACACCAACCACCCATCCTAATCAAAATCCAAACATCCTGTCTAATCCCATCCCAAATTCCTTACCATCTCATGGTCAACCCATCTATATTGATCCCATCATTGATCCTCCAACATCTCCTAGTGAACCCCCATCACCATCTCTTACTCCCCAATCCAATGAATATCAATGCATCCCCACTTACCCTATCCATATCTAATATCGTGCTATCCATGTTTATCCTCCCTGTGATCAAGATATTATCTATGATCAAGATCTTATCCATGAGAAAGTAACCCACATCACTCCTATCCATCATCCCATTAGCCCTATCCATCATCCTACTAGTCCTATTCATTATTTGGATCAATATCCCATGATGAGACACTTGGTCCCCAAGAAAACATAGATAATCAAATAAATAACTTGGATCCTATCAAATCACATCCCAATGAGGATAATGATAATCAATATCCAAGAATTCTACATCCATTTCCCATTGATCCTCCATCATCCCCTATCAAACTATATGTTTAGGGGTTTAGCCTGGTTGCTCGAGTTTAGGGTTTAAGGGTCATGGGCATTATTTGAGGTTTATGAGTTTAGGGTTGCTCAAGTTTAGGGTTTAGGGGAATTATTTAGGCTTTAGGGGTTTAGGGATGCTCGAGTTTAGGGGTTAGGGTTTAGGGGTTTAGGGTTGCTCGAGTTTAGGGGTTAGGGTTTAGGGTTTAGAGAGAGATAGAGCTAGGGGATTGATAGAGATTGGGAGAGATAGGGAGATATAGGTTTAGGGTTGCTTCCAGGGTTTATGGTTTAGAGGTTAGGGGTTTATGGATTTAGGGTTGCTCATTTTTAGGGGTTAGGGATTAGGGGTTAGGGGTTAGGGGCATTATTTAGGGTTTAGGGTTTATGGTTTAGGGGTTAGGGATTAAGGTTTAGAGGTTTAGGTTAGGGTTTAGAGAGAGAGGACTAATAGGGAGATATAGAGGAGACCAAGGGGACAGATATCTCTGTCTCCTCTATCCCTCTATCTAACTATATCTGCCTCTCTATCTCTCTCTCTCCCTCTCTATCTTACTCTCTCTATTGATACCCTCTCTCTAATTCTACCTTTCTATCTCTCCCTCACTATCTCACTCCCCCTCTCTATCACTCTCCCAGTCCCTTTACCTCAAATCTATTTCCCTATGTCTCTAGACATCTCTTGATCTCTTTCCCTATCTCTATCTCTCCACATATCCCTATCTCTTAATATATCCCTCTCTACCTCTCTCTCTCTCTCTCTCCCTCTCTATCTCTCTCCTCCACTCTATCTCTCTCCCCATCCCTCTACCTCTTGAAATCTCTCTCCCTATGTCTTTGGACATCTCTCCATCTCTTTCCCTATCTCTATCTCTCCCCATAACCCTATCTCTTAATATATCCCTCTCTACCTCTCTCTATATTCCCCTATCTATCTCTCCCTCGCTCTCTATCTCCCTATATCTCCCCTCTCTATATATCTATCTCTATCTCCCTCTTTATCTATCTTTCTCCCTCTATAGACCCCTTTGTCTATCTCAATCCCCCTCTCTCCCTCTCCCCGTCTCTATCTCCACCTATCCCTATCTATCTCTCTATTTGCCCATCTTTCTATATATTTTCCTTTCTCTATCTCTCCATCACTTTCCATGTCCCCAAGCTCTCTCCCTGTCCATGTACATGTCCCTCTCTATCTCTCCATGTCTCCCTCTCTCTATCTCTCTCTATTTATCCATCTCCCCTCCCCCTTTCTATATCTCCCTCCCTCTCTATATACATCCCTTTCTATCTATCTATTTTGAGCCCTTTAACTCTTTATTTATCTATCCTCCCTCTATCTAAATATATCTACCTCTCTATCTCTATATTTCTCTCCTTCACATTCCAAGGGGTCGATAGAGAGAGGGAGAGATATATAGAGAAAGAAAGGTAGATAGAGTTGTAGAGAGGGAGGATAGAGAAATAAAGAGAGAGAGACTCTCCCATGTAGATATCAAGGTTACATTTGTCCCTCCTAGTATAGACAAGTTCTATGTCACGAACCACATGGATATTTGAGTCTAGGGATACTCTTGGATCGTCACTTGATTACCTATTTGATGCACTACATGCATAGTTACAATATATTTTATGTGAGAGCATGACATCCTAGACCATGATTTTGGCACCAAAATTGAGAAGGTTATGATTTTTTCATGCATGAAGATTAATGTTTTCATGCTTCCTAGAACACGCTAGCATTATGGGTAGCAAAAAAATGGGAAAAAACCATTTGGGATCCGTGATTGAGACCCCACATGACTATTATTCCTTCTTTTCATGCAGTATATCAGACAAGAAAATTCTTTTTCATTTTTGTTTGACATATTAAGAATCATTTTTAGATCAGTGCACCACCTTTTTTGTTTTTTAAACGTAGAAGAACTAATTTTGCATGTTTGTGGAGAAAATTTGATTATTTAAACCTAAAGTTTCATGTTTTATGTGTGATATTGTTTCAAAGCTAATTACCATTGATATATAGATTGAATTTGATGATATATGTCATTTTTCCCATAAATTTCACTAATCCTATTCTAGAGTTATATAGAATTCATAATCAAATTTGCGAAAAAGAAGAATTTGAGGATTTTGATGCCAAATTTTGGAGAATTGGTCAACTTCAATATCGAATTTTGAGGTATGTTCTTTATGTCCATTTTAATTCACTTATATATGTTCTTATGTTCTTTATGTCTTTATGTTCTTTATGTTCTAAGACATGTTCTTTAAATATGTTTTCATACTTAGTCAAAAATTGTTGACCAAAACACATGAACCGTGTATGTATGTCTTCATACATTGCAACCAAAATCAAACTATGGCTTGCAATAACAAAGACAAACTTGAGAAATTGCTTCTTATCACTTTGATACCTCAAAACATTCTCTAGAAAATATATACATGTTCTCAATTGTCATTACATGCACTCCAACACTACCACATGTGCCCTTGCACTACCATACATGCTCTAGCAACTCACTTAGCTCATGATGCAATAGCGAGTTCTTCACCAAGCATCTTGCAATTGCTACCATAGCAATTATTTGTTGTAATAAATCTCCATGCCATAGCACAATGTCCAACCTATCTCATTATTATATTCTTCTTCCTTCTCATCTTCTCATCTTCTCATCATTATATTTTTCTTTAATAGCCTATCTCACTATTTATCCTTCAATGATCTTGTGATTGCCAGGTTGTAATGCACCAATTTACAGTGTTGTCATGGGTCTAGGGTGAAGGGCAGTTTTATCATTAAGAGGAACAACATTATGTGGAAGGTCTGTCCTGTCACAATCTTTTTGCTTAGGATATTTCCATGGATCCATGTTATCATGTTGAGGGTTGGGACATAGTTATTATCTGATTTAGACATCCAGGGTGATAATGGCAATTTCTAAGATTATTGTGTAGTAATTCATGTTTGTCAAGATAGTGAATGTTAGGATTAGTCACCTTACACTTTATTTTATCAAAAGTGACCCACTGGATCATAATGTTGTATGAACTTGTCACTTAGGCTTGGGAGGTTATCATCATTGCATGAAAAGAACTCAAGTGTCAAATAGGCTCTTTTAAACAACATATGGACAACCATCAAAGCATAAAGGATATAGGAATTTTATCACATGTTGTAATTGTTGCTGCCCTTGTAGACATCTATGCAAAGTGTAGAAGCATAGACAAAGCACGTGGACTGTTTGATAGAATACCACAAAGAGATGTCCTCTCATGGGATGCAATGATTGCAAGATATGCAAAAAATGGATTTGTTGAAAAGATTTTAGAAACTTCCAAGCAAATACAATTGGCACGTGTAAAGCCAAATTCTACAACCTTTTCTAGCATCCTCCCTATCCGTACCAAAATAGGATCTTTGGAACAGCGTATGGACAACCATCAAAGCATAAAGGATATAGGAATTTTGTCACGTGTAATTGCAACTACCCTTGTAGACATGTATGCAAAGTGTGGAAGCATAGACAAGGCACGTGGGCTGTTTGATACAACACCACAAAGAGATGTCCTCTCATGGGATGCAATGATTTCAAGATATGCAAAAAATGGATTTGTTGAAAAGACTTTAGAAAATTTCAAGTAAATGTAATTGGCACGTGTAAATCCAAATTCCACAACCTTTGCCAGCATCCTCCCTATCTCTACCAAAATAGGATCTTTCGAACAGTGTATGGACAACCATCAAAGCATAAAGGATATAGGAATTTTTTCAAATGTTGTGATTGCAGTTGTCCTTGTAGACATGTATGCAAAGTTTGGAAGCATAGACAATGCACGTGGATTGTTCGACCTAACACTCAACCATGAAAATTGGAAGCATAGACAAGGCACGTGGATTATTGAAAAGGCTTTAGAAACTTTCAAGAAAATGCAATTGGCACATGCAAAGCTAAATTCCACAACCTTTGCCAGTATCCTCCCTATCTGTACCAAAATAGGATCTTTGGAACAACGTATGGACAACCATCAAAGCATAAAGGATATAGGATTTTTGTCACATGTTGTAATTACAGCTTCCCTTGTAGGCATGTATGAAAAGTGTAGAAGCATAGACAAGGCATGTATATTGTTTGATAGAATACCACAAAGAGATGTCCTCTCATGGGATTCAATGAATCCAAGATATGCAAAAAAATGGATTTGTTGAAAAGACTTTAGAAACTTCCAAGCAAATGAAATTGGCACATGTAAAGCCAAATTCCACAACCTTTGCTAAGACTTTATAAACTTTCAAGAAAATACAATTGGTGGGTGTAAAGCCAAATTCCACAACCCTAGCCAATATCCTCCTTGCCTATGCCAAAATGGACATCCATCAAAGGATAAAAGATATGGGAATTTTGTTAGATGTTGTAGTTGCAATTGCCCTCAAAGACATGTATGCAAAGTGTGGAAGCATAGACAAGGCACATGAACGGTTTGGCATGATGCCTCAAATAAATGTCACCTCATGGAATGCAATGATTGCAATATATGAACAAAATGGATTTTTTGATAAGGCTTTAGAAACTTTCAAGCAAATTCAATTGGTGGGTGTAAAGCCAAATTCCAAAACCTTAGAAATGGTATCTTTAGAACATGGTATAGACATCCATCAAAGCATAAAGGATATAGGAATTTTGTTAAATGTTGTAGTTGCAACTACCTTGTGAGACATGTATGCAAAGTGTGGAATCATATACAAGGAATGTGAACTATTTGACATGATGCCTCAAAAAGAAATGTTGTCTCATGGAATGCAATGATTGCAAGATATGCAAAAAATGGAGTTTTCATAACACTTTAAAAACTTCACAAATGCACAAAAGAAAATTTCAACCAAATGCAATTGGCAAGTCTAAATCCAAATTGCACAACCTTATCCAACATCCTCCTTGCCTATGCCAAAATGGGATCTGGGGAACATGGTGTGGACAACCATCAAAGCATAAAGGATATAGGAATTTTGTCACATATTGTATTTGTAGCTACCCTTGTAGACATGTATGGAAAATGTGGAATCATAGACAAGGTACGTGAACTATTTGACATGATGCCTCAAAGAAATGCACAATCTCACGGAATGCAATGATTGCAAGATATGCACAAAATGGATTATTTGAAAATGATTTATAAAATTTCAAGCAAATGCAATTGGCACGTGTAAAACCAAATTCCTGTAACAATAATTGATCATCATATTAAATATTTAATATAAACTATCATATACATAATGTCATGAACATAACATCTAGTTTATATACAAATCCATGTAGGCATGTCCAAACAAAGCCATACATGCATCTACAAAAATATACAGATCGGTAACATACAAAAGTATGTATACAAAGCCATCTAGACATACAAAAAATGTCCCAAAAACTAGTTTCCAATGGACTTTTATGAAATAATCGGCAGCCCTTGCTTGACCGTGAAGGAGAGCTAATCAGTGACTCATCCTCTCTCTGTCGTTGAGTAGACCTCCTTGACAGACGCTCATCCAGCTTCACATGTTAAAACAATCAAACAATATGCACATTAATAAATAGAAAATGTATGAAATATATAACATCACATATGTAATCGATCACTTACCACCATCTGATGATCACTCTCCACCATCTTTTCTCTCTCTCTCTTCATCCATAGTTAGACGGGCTGGAGTTGTGACCTCCTGTGAGAAGCATCAAGAAGCAAATTTGACTAAACATAAATATCATTTATGTACATCAAATAACATGAGATAAAACAAGAAATACAAAATTATGACATTTTCATGTTATTGGCTCATACCTCGGTCAAAGGATTTGAAGACATCATGGCTACAACAATACCTACCTGCGCTGACTCACGAAGATGAGGAAGAGTGTCCATATTCAGCATCTGAAAATCAAGTTCAAGATTATTTGACCAAAATAAATACATAACATTATTTAAATGCATAATGATTAGAAATGGTTAAATTTTCCTCCGTATAAGTGGTGGATTTGCATCTAGGCGACCAAGGAAACCATGGTGGTGCCAGTGACTGTTGAAATCATTAAATTGTCACAAAATAATATTACCATTGATATATGTACAATAATTATGATCATGTGATAAATTACATACCTGCTAACTTGACCTCCTCTTATAACCCGCCAATGGATGGATAACAGAGGCAGGATGAAGACTCTGACCCTAGAATTTCATTGCACAGACAATTACATACATTATTTTTCACTTATAACATAGATAGTCATATAAAATTAATTACAAATTTCAAATAGCAATATATTAAATCAAGATGAAACTTGTAAAAAATTACCTGGGAGTCAATACCAAATTTATGATGTAAGACATCATCAGTGAGAACAATCTCATCCAATATGGATGTCTCCAACATTGGATGGTGCCCCTGCACCGCAACATTCTGCTGAGAGTCATGTCATGTGTCATGTGTCCCATAATCATGCAGGTTCTCACATGAACTGCACAAATGTGGGGACAAATGATGCCTACTGCTCTCACCCTCGTTGGCTTGCGTAAGATCATCGACAAGCTGTGCTAGAGATTGTGTGAGAGTAGTTAATGAATGTAATGTCTCCACCTCAACACTCTCCTTCAAAGTTGAAGAGAGTGACACACATTCTAGCCTCAACAAGGGTCTAGGTACACGGTTTTCATCTCGTTGAGCGCCCTCTCTATCTTGGGTAGAGCCACCACCTCTACCCTAGAACTCTCGAATGTCAAATTAATTAGGAATCTTCTTGAGGATGAACCCATAATAGAGTTTCCCCAAGAAATGTTGTCACACTTCATTGTTGTTGCATGGGTGCTCATCAAAGACCATGTAACATCTATCCCAAAAGTTTTGGGATATTTCTTCATTCCTACACCAATGCACAGGGAACGATTTGCAAGTTTCTTCTAATCTTTGGCCAGTTTTAGGATTAATAAATTGTGCACATAATTGAGATTTTGTAATTTTTCATTTTTCACTTGTTCATATGACAATTTTTCAGCATAGTATTGCGGACACCTCTCCCTATAGTCTTGAAATTTGGTGATTTGTTTTGTCACCGATTCAGTGTGGGAAATAATCTCATCTAATGACTTCGCAAGCGCTCTCCTACGATCGATGCTTGCACTTGGATTGTTTAGCATTTGAATAAGGGTTTGAAGATGTCTTTTGTTTTCTTCTATTTGCCCTGGGTAGTTTTCTTGTGTATCCCTTACATTGTGAGGATTTGAAGGTGGGTTTTGAGGGTTTTGGGGGTTGTTTTGACCCTCCTTAGCTGGATTTGGGTTTTCTCTTGCCTCATTAACTGTAAATGCAATATAAAAACTAATCAAACATTGCAAAAGTCAAAAATTCTTCTCAAACTAACAAAAATCAATCAAACCCTACCTTCTTCGGCTGCTAGGCCCTCCAAATTTGCTTCACGACATCTTTGGCGGTGAGGTGGCATTGTGAAAGTGTTGATTTCTCTCTTGCACTTTCTTGGAGAGACTTTCCTTGAACGCGATCATGCTTTGAACACTATTTTTTCTACACACAAACTCCTTTGGTCGTGGGTAAATGACAAAAAATGAAGTGTTTTTAACTTTTAAAGCAAGTCAAAATGTGAGCGCGTTATAACGCACTCACATTTTGTCCTATTTTGGACCAAAAGGTCCCATGGTGGTGACTTTTTGGTCCCCCATCTTTATGCATACACCCTTAATGAGCTTGATTTGTGGAGAAAATGTGCCATATATTGCAGGCTATTCTTAAACATCATCCACTTCAATAGTCAAATGTCAATTTTGGTCAATAAAAATGGGACAAATATTTACCACTTTTTGGTGGGGATGAGGTGTAAAATCATTATTGATTGTTTGACCATTGAAACAGATGATATTTAAGTAGAGTGTATATTGCATCATCAAAGCGACACTACATTAACCTTCATGCCATTGTGTATTGGGAATGATAAAAGTTTTGCTAACACTTTACTAAGATGCCACTTGTTTGAAGGAGAAACCAAAGCCAAGCTATGCACCAACCAACATCAGCCCATACGAACATCGCCCAACATTCATAACAAAAGGATCTATGGAACGACTCTCTTCCTAAAGAAAGATCGACCAACTCCTACTAGAGGGTTTAGAAACTAGATTTTGATCTAAATGTTTATATAATGCAATTATTAGAGATTAATCCACACCCTCATTGGGCAAATACTTTCTCACAATAATGAAACTTCTCTTACAATGAGAAAAATTGATAGACTTAAAAGATCTTATTATATGGAATGCTTCCTTCGTGTACCTATTCATCTTCTAGCTTGGACTTTGCCCTGTAAAGAGAGAATTTATTACAATCATTAGATCCCTTTAAGTGATTTGCAAATTACAAAGCCATCTCTTGTAGGCCTTGGATTCCCTTGAGTTGACCCTGTTGGAATGCTTGTCATTGATGTCAAAGGTAGACAAGGTTGTCAAAGAGTTTGGCATGGAGATTGTTGGTCCAAGATGTATGGACGAGAATGTCAAGATAAGAATGAAGAGATTGTCACAGTGATATTGATGTCAAATATGCATGGACAAGATAGTTGTCATTGATGTCAAAAGTGAATAGACAAGATTGTTATCAATGATGTCAAAGCAAATAAGATTGTGTTGATAGTAAAATTTGCATCAAACTAACAACAATGGGAAATCTCAAAATGTGGGACTCACTTTTGAGATAACCTCAAGACTTTATAGAAGTCAACTCTTCTTCTAATTCTTTAATGTGTGGGAAAAGAGAAAGAATACTAAAATTAAATGACTGTAAAGTAAAACCTAAACTAAGGTAATGCACCAGAATGGATTTAGATTGTAGAAGAGGAAAGGACTCACTATTTTCAATTACTGATAACAACAAGATGAATCACAACTATTCAAAGAGAATATATGCATGATTTAATAGCATACTATAGATGTTATTACTAGCAACGAGTCATATAATCCACAATATTAGAAATATAACAGATCAGAGACTAACACAAATTAGCACATGATGTTATTTCGAGCTTCATTGGTGAATGGAGAACAAAGCATACAAGGCCAAAATTGCACAGATACACAATATTCGATCTGTTCTAAGAAACACCTGTGAAGGCTTTTAGTCTTTTTACTATTGTATTGAATATTTTTCCATCCCTGTACCAAACTACAGATCTCATTTTTATACTAATTACTAAGTGGAGATCACTAAGGAAACTAAAAGCTAACTGAAACAAAAGCATAGTAACTAAAAACTATAATTTGAACTGCCTCTTAAGAGACTCATTAATCCACATGACTTATGATAATCTACATGAAGAAAAAGTTGCCACATGGAGAGGCTCAACCAATGACGCAATAGAGAAACAATGTTAGAAAACTTCTCCTTTGAAGCTACGTGGTGAAGCCATGTGTCTGTCTCTTTTCTCTTATCCATTGGATCCCACCATACCTCCTTAGAACTTGACATGCCATGAATAAAAAAGGGGCCCATCATGTATGTACGTCGCTCCCAATTTCATACTGATATTATGCACGGTGAAGCCACGTGTCACCCTTGAACCAATGGCATAACAAAAAAGAATGTCAGAACTACTAGCCTCCAAAACATGTGAGGATATGACATGTAGATTCTAGTGTCCACATTGCAACATATGATGCAAAAAGAAACCTACCAACTCTATTAGTTAAAAGTTTATGCCCAGTGCTACCATGTGTAATATCTTGGCTAATGACGTAATGTGAAGAGCCTGTCAGAAACCAAAACACTCTGGGGTGCACCATTGCGACATGTGGATTCCACTTTCCACCATCTTAAAAAGAAACATTTGATGGGGAAGGAGACTGTCACAAACATTATCTATATGTCGTGACTCCTTACTGAAGTTCAACTATTATTTCTATTGATGCCTCCGTCCCTCTGAATCAAAATTAAATCTAACCACTAGCCAAAACATATACTCAAAATGTAAGGCTTTTTCTCTACAGTTCTTGGTGACTCACCATGGGATCTACTCTTGCATAGAAGAACTCAAAACTCTAACAGAAAAAGGAGAACATCAAAATTGTAGAAACACAACAACAAATGCATTATAACTTCTGGAGTGCAAGCTATAAAGAGGCCCAATCACTCTTAGAAGGCTAAACTTTCTTCTTCAATGCCTCAAACACCCAGTCCAAATCTAGAATCTCCTTATAAGAAAAAATTTGAAGGCTCTCAACAACTACTTTGATTTGGAATTCCAATTGCATGAGAGGCTGTAAAACTGTTTCCACCTCCACAATACTAGGTGTTTAGCTCAAGTTTACAAATGATGCTTGATCATTTTTCCTATTAATTAACAGGGCTTTGATTTGATCCTCAATCAATACTATAGAATCATCTAGAAATGAGGAGGGGAGTCCTAATTGGAGTAGATTTTTGATGTGCCCCTTCATTTCTTTAACCACTTGTTTGAAGGCATCTAGATGAGCCTTGCATTTGAAAGCTGCCTTGTTTTGACTCAGAAATTCATTTACCTTCACTATAGCAGTCCTTCTGTTATCAATCCCAGTTGCTTGGAGGATCTCCTCTGAAAAACTGTACAATTTCTGCACTAATAGCTGCAATTCAGCTACCTTGGGAGACACAGAAGAAAGAGTCTATTTAACAACCATACCAACCTCCGCATTGAGACTTTGGGCATCAGTAATAAACTTGAGTGCTAGTTTGAGCTTTGAAGTCTCCTCTGAAATGTGCCCCACTACGACATATATAATTCTTGAATCATGGGCAAAACACCTATCATAGGAGGTTGTTGCGTGAGTTCCTATTTGAGTTGAAGTATCTGTTGCTCCTTGGTTTGAATCTCCTCACACAACTATTTATTTAGATCCCTTTCCTCTGTGAGGCTCTTATGTAGTTACATTAGTTCACTCCACTTATCCCTAAGGGTCTTCTGGGCCAAGCTCTTTTCCTGTTGTAGGGTCACATTTAAAGCTTTCACCACATCCATTTTTGCCTTCAATCCAACACTCTTGGCCCATTTTGCCTACAATGTTTCCTTAGGAACCATGTTTTGTACATCTAGAGTGAGTCTAGAAAGTTCAAGATCCTTGGCCTTTGACTCAACGTGGAGTCTATTCACAGTGCCCTTGACTCGGGCCAATTCTAATCCATGTTTCTTGAGCTTCTTGTCCATTTTGGTGAAATTTGTCATAACAAATTTTTGAGTCTCCTCCATCAACTCTACTTTGTCCTGAGGCCCAGCTTGCATCAGGTTCAAACCTACAACATGGATAGAGTAGTCTTCGCACTGCATCTACTCTTGTGGTTTGATCATAGTTAGAGTCATGTATGCAATCATTAATGATTGTTGAGTGTAATTGTAAAGGGAGCACATGCGAGGAATTGTGGGGGCTCTACCTTCCTTCTTCTGCTACTTCTCCAAGTGAGCCTCTCTAGCTTTGTGCATAGTTTCAACTTGCTGGTGAAAAGCTATAGGGGATTGAATTACTTCACTGGCAAAAGGGAAACTTTGAGGTAGATGTATGGGATGGTCACCTGTTGCTGTACAAAGGCAACACCAAAACCTGGGGGCACTGGGGATTGCATCATGAGAACGGAAGGGGGAAATGGTGGCAAATTAAGCAGAGGTGGGGTTGACAACTATGAAGCGAAAGGTGTGGAAAATGAGGGCGGTGGAGTCATAGGTGAGGTAGCTGAAATTGGAGGGGGTCGCACTGTGAGGGGAGTCATCTGAGGAGGTAATAAAGACTGAGAGAAATAAGAGGGCAAAGAGATACTTACCTGAGTGCTCCCTATCGTTGTTGCACTAGGTGTTGCCTCTAATATGGGCATTGTGGTGATGAGAACATCTTCCTCTTTGGACTCTTCTTGTAACTTTAGTTTTCGTCTCTTCCTCTCTGGTTGCTATTGCTTCGATGCTTCTCCTTCCTCCATATATGACTATCTTTTTCTTCCTCTTCCCCAAAAATGTTGCTAACATCATATGGTGAAGCAAGATTGACATGCACGTCATCCCATATCCTCTGCCATTCTTCATCAGTGGAAACATCACCAAAATTTCTCTCCCACTCAAAAATCTCTTGCCTATACTTCCAGTAGGCATTAATCTTTTCCATGCTCCAATAATCCTTTAACAGGGTGGCCCTGAGACCGTACGTCATCACCTTTGCAAAGTCATAGGCCTTTATAGGCTAATAAAATGCCTCCCATGGGGATGAGACTCTTCTGGAATCTACTCCAATTAGAAATATATGTCATCAGTGTCTATCAATGGTGATCTCCTAGCCTCAAAAAATGGACAAGTTTGATGCTCAAACAAAATTGGAGATCTTGATTGAGCCAACCATCTCTTCAATACACCGTCGAGGTCATACTACCACTAATCTTTGATCTGGTCCAAACCCGAGTTGACTAGTTTCAACATTAGCAGATGATCAACTTGTCTCTTAACCACTGTAATGCCTCCTTTAGAGAAAGGGATATCATACATGGCCTTTTTCTTTCTTCATGCTCCAAATTTAGAATCTATCACATCTAGTTTGCGAGCCCGTTCAATCGCCACAACCCTATTCGTCAAAAATTTGGGCAGCCTAAATGGCTCCTCCTTGAAGCCATGGACTCTAAGCATGGTGTAATGGGCTCCAATGAACCAGTCACAAGGCAGGCATGCATTAGATAGCATGGCTCTTTTCTTATCATTTACTCTAAAAGTAATGTTGTCAAGACTAAGATCTATGAGGGCCAGGAACATAAAGCACTCAGAATATTCATAAAAATCAGTTGTAGCTAATTGGAGATGAGTCCACATAGACACAGGGATCAACCTCTACCCTCTAACTGAGTCCTCGGTCATTTTTAATTGCATGTGAGGTAGGAAGAACTGGGGATTCTAAAACAAAAGCATATGGAAAAGAAAAGACGTGTACCTAAAGAATTTTTGATGGCCAAAATGGTCAACTGATATGATAATCTATTAGCAATGACTTCATAAATGTCCATCCTGTAAAATTGCTTCTTGGTGATCACCTTAAGGCAGAAAATGGTGGCTAACTGGAAGCTGTATACATTCACATCATTGTCAAGACCAAAAATAAAAGTAAGCATTGAACATGCATCTTGCACATCATGTGCGAAGCTAGATAATGCAATAGGTAGAGGAGGAAACATCGTGTATGTTGGGTCTCAGCAGAACTCTGAATTCAAGAAGCCCAACTGATTGTCTCATGTGTTCCACAATTTCTAAAATTTGGCGAGGCCACTGAAGTCTATTGAGGCATCATGCTCAATACCCAACATGACCCTCATAGCCTGTGCATCAATGGTCACCTTAATATTTTTCCCTATGATGGTTTTGGTGTCTTTGTCATAGCACTTTATGCAAGCATCAACTAGTTTAGGGCTAGGATGCAACAAAGGAACCAAGACTTGGGCTAACCTTGAATTCCATATTCTGATTCCAAAAGTTTTGACATCTTCAGCCTTGGCCCTTTCTATCATGCGTGAATGGACCCCTTCCCTTATATTCTTGGTGTTTTTGACAAAATGAGATCAAAAATATGGTTTGCAGGGTCAAAAACAAGTGTGGAGTCTCGACACCTACCCTTCATGTGCTCTTTTGATGTTGGGTAGTTTTAGTTTAGGCTCTATAGGAGCAGAGGCATATGATTTACTATTTGCTAACTCTAGAGGGAGCTCCTGCACTTTCTTTTCCATCGAAGACCTCATTCTCCTAGGAGTCTTACTACTAGAAGCCGGGTCTTTCAATTCCATCTTGTTGCAGAGATGTCAATTTTGAATGAATTAGGTTGTTTTGAGAGGCTCTATGCGACCACAATTGAATCATGAAAGCTTCGCTTCTGCTTACGAAAAACCTTTAGCTCTGCTATGTCACAAATGGCCATTTGCCTTTCAGATTCTGTGTATATAGCCACTCCAAACGTGTGTATTAAATGCCTCTACTTCTATCATTGGCACACCCTTATGAACGCCTTAATTATGCATGATTGAAACTCTTGTCACTAGTCTTTTCAAAGATTTCCATGATGGCATGACCTTTAATAAGATCCTGTCATTTAATGATTAATCATTCTCGGTAGTTGGACAATCTCTTGTAGCCACAACTCAAAACCTATGCTGAAAACAAGACACGTGGCCTATGCCAACGGTTTTATTGAAAGACTGAAACATTGTGTGGTAGGCACTTATTTAAAAAGAGGCGAGAAGTAACAACCTCTTGGGAAACAAAAAAACTAACTAACTATATACATGTGTCAAATCTTCATTTAATTGTAATTTTTCAAGAAGATCACGTTAATAGGAATCTTTGAAATCTCTCCATTTGCATCTTCCAAGTCATATGCATTACTTGGATTGCAGGCAACTATATTGAAAGGTCCTCTCCACAGTGAATCAAAATTTGCATGTTGGCCCCGTTTAGTATCTCTCTCTTTCCATTTCAGAACTGAATCACCCACTTTGAAACCTGACTCAGTGGCTTCCTGATCAAACCATCATTTGACTGTTCACTTACAATCAAATGTTGCATCATAGGATGATTCTCTTTTTTCTTGAAGGTCTATCAATTTCACAAGCCTCACCTACATTACTCCATTCTCCTTGATATCTAGCTATTTAAGGAGTTATAATGCTGGAATCTCAATTGTCATGGGAATTGAGACTCTTTTCCCATATACGAGCTCATACAGAGATGACTTAATACTCTTTTTTAGAGTGATGCAATTTGCCCATAATGCTACTTTCAGGTATTTGTGCCACTCCCTTTGATTGTTTGCACCCATTCTTTTGATAAGTTGAATCTGGTTTTTATTTTTTGATTTGGCTAGGCCATTTATTTGCGGGTAATAATTCAAAGATGTTTTCAAGAAAATGTCATTTTGTAGGGCAAACTCTGAAATTTTGGATCGTAAGAATGCCTTAGCATTATTAGATATGATTGTATTTAGAGGACCATACCTTGTAACAATGTCTTCCATAAAACTCAGGATAACATTTTCTGTGGCTTCCTTCAATGGTACCACCTCACTCCATCTGGTGAAATAATTAGTTACTGTGAGGATCCACTTGTGACCTACACTAGATACCAGGTTAATCATCCCTATAAAATCTAGGTCCCGTTGGGCAAATGGTTCTTCCACCATAATTGGGTTGACAGGCATGGTTGCATTCCTTCTTTTTCCTAAATAGAATTGACATTGTTGACATTTTTAACCATCTCATGGAAATCATAAAAAAGTTAGGCCAGTAATATCCTGCACAAAGTACCTCAGCTGCTATAGTCTTAGCTGAGAAATGTCCTCCAAATGTGTCGTAATGTAGTTCATACAAAATCCTATCACCCTCTCCCTTTTCCACGCACCTGAGAAAAATACCATTAAAGTTGTGTCTGAAAAGAAAACCATTGACCAGAGAGTAGTTAAACCCTTGCAACCTATAGAATTACCTCTTATGAAGAGGCAACTAACTCGGATATTGCCATGTTTCCATGAAGCATATTATATTTACTATCCGTGAGTCTAAGTTAAATTCCTGATTCATCAATGTTGTTGTTGGGGACTCCTCTTGTTCTACTGTAGAATCGAGACTTTGAGCAATGTATTTGCAAATTCCCCTTCCTCTAACAAGCTTGGTTGGTCTAATTTCCACATTATATTCTAATATTTTAGTAATCCAATTTTCTCTTTTTTCAGTGATTTCCCCTTCCATGATGTATTCACAGACACTTGAGTGAGCTACAAAGATTATTACCTTATTTCTAGTTATCAGGTGTCAGGACTTTTTCAAACCTTTTACCAGTACGTATGCCTGTTTCTCTACAAAGTTGTATTTGGATTCATATCTTTGCAAGGTCCTTGAGAAAAAGGTAATTGGATGCTCCCTGAATTGAGTATCACCTTTCTGAGTCAACATTGTAGCTTCATTATGCGCTCCATCATATGCATACATTATGAAATCTTTAGAGAATTTTGGATTTACCAAAACCAAGGCCATGGAGATAGCCATTTTGACATGTTCAAAGGCTTTCCTGCCTTCTGGAGTCCATTTAAAATTTAGGGTTTTCTTCAACATTGCAGTAATGGGCCTGACCAATCTAAAAAAATCTACAATGAAAGATTCATGAAGTTGATCTTTCCCAAGAAGGATTGCATCGCCTTCTTATTTACTGGCAACGGTAGGTCTACGATAAATTTGACTCTTTCTGGATCTATTGAGATCCCTTCTTTGGAAACAACATGCCCCAACAACTTTCCTTGAGGTACACCAATAACACACTTCTTTGGGTTTAGGGAAATCCCAAACTCCTAGCACCTATGAAAAACCTTTTCAACATGGTCAAAATGATTCTCGTCAGCCCTGGTGAACATAGTGAGGTTGTCCAAATAGACTAGGATAATCTTGTTCATCAACCCACTGAAGGTGATATCCATGGTGCATTGGAAAGTGGCTCTAGTGTTTGAGAGGCCAAAAGGCATTTTCACATAAGTGAAGGATCCCCATTTGGTGGTGAAAGTGGTCTTGTGCTGGTCTTCCTCTTCATCCATATCTAGTTATACGTTGAGAACCCATCTAATAGGGAGAACCTTTCTACCCCTGCTACTGTTTGGAGGATTTATTCCATCGAAGGTAGGGGGTAATGATCCTTGAGAGAAGCATGATCTAAATCCTAAAAATCAACACACAACCTGATCTCACCTTTCTTCTTTCTGATCGGGACCAAATTTGACACCCAAGTCGAGTGCTTGATGGGAAAGATGATTTGAGATTCAATCAACTTTTTTAGTTCCTAAGCCATAAGGGTCTCAATTCTTAGGTTCATTGGCCTTTGCTTTTGTCAGACTGGTTTTTCTCTTTCAACTGATTCTATGGTGTGTTGAACTATCTCTTTGTGATAGGTCTGGAGATCCTCATATTTCCAAGCTATCGCTTTGTCTTATTTGTTACATAAAGAAATTAGTCTTTCTTTTTCAGATTGGGTAGTAATATTTCCTACCTTGATCCATTTGCCTTCACTGACTTCTAACTTAGAGTACTCATCTTTATTGGCTATGAATCTTCTCATGTCTAATTTAGCATCATCAAAATCAAATAGACTCTCTAGAGTTATGAGGCCTTTGGGAAGCTTAATAGTCTTCAATTGAACTATTTGATTGCCATAAGCTTCTTCTATTTTAGGCTGGAGCTAGTTAGCTAGGAATAAGGTAATCTGAGCATCTCTATCAAAAACTTGCCAATGATCCCCATTAGCTAGAACAGCTGGTTGGATGATCAATTTCACTACATTTTCATTCAACCAAAGATCCTCTGTTGGGTCAAACTATGCCCCAATCTGTGCCATGATCTTGTCTACTTTCCAGGCTCTTGGGACTACTTGAATATTAAAAGCAACAAATCCCTCTATTAAATCCCATACTTGATGGAAATAAGACCTCATTCTTACATTTTTTGCAGCTGTTATCCCTCAAACTTGATTGATCACCAGTTCCCAATCTCCAAATACTTATTGCCTGGTTCCCAGTTTTTTGGCTAGAACTAAGCCATGGACTAGAGCTTCATACTCTGCATCATTATTCATACAACTGAACTAGAAACAAAAATCTCTAAGAATCTTTTCTACTTAAGGTGACACGAGACATACTCCGGCCTCTGAATCGTTCATGCATTTAGCACCATCAAAATGTAGGGTCCATAAGGTAGAATCTTCTTCTATAATTTTCTTCACCTTTGTGGATGCTTTATTGATTTCTGGGATCACAAAATCCTCCTTGATGATCACCTATGTTCCTAGACCAGTGGAATCATAATTCCCAAAGGGATCATTCTGCATGGCTTCTAGCAAAAGTACTTCTTCTTCTTCATTTTTGTTGCTCAACACACCTTCGTCCTCAAGCATTTTCATATCAAGCCTCTCATCTTTAGTAATCACCATGTGTGTTGCTCTGAAATTAGCCATTACTAGATTCTATAATGTGTTCCTTATGTAATGGCTTCAACAACACTTTCATCTTAGAATCATACTTGGTCCTTAGAATCAAATGTGACCAATCTAAAGAAAGATACCCTCTAATCTTGGTTGTAAAATCTTTCGATAAACAAACATCGAAGACTGGAGGAATATATATCACAAAAACCTCTTGCAAAATAGTGATGTTTGGGCATGCATACAATGTGAGAGGAAGTTTCTTGATGAATCCCACTATTTGCACCTTTTTCCCATCCAATTGCATCACTCCTTCTCCATGGGTTCATACTTTAGTTTGAGAGCGTCTACTATTTGCTTAGGCATTATAGTTGTGCTTGTGCCTGAGTCTATCATGGAATTGTGCAATAATCTCTTTCCTACTATTAGAGTCAAATAAAATAGAGTAGGTTTAACCTTACCTCCTTCTTCCTTTGAAACCACTAGGGAAGTTGTCAGATCTTGCTGAGGTACCTTTAGCTATTCTTCGATCACTCCTTTATTTCTACCAGCATCTCCTGAGCTTGGTGTGACCACTGGCACTTTATGCTCATTTAGTGCCTCTTGCAATAGAGTCTTTTATTCTAGGATTGACAAAACATCCCATAATGAAACATTAGCGGGAGCTTTTTTCAACTACTCTACTACATTTAGTAGGCCTAGTGTTTGTAATCTCTGGAGAATACCATGATATTTTGCCCTATCAACTGGTTGATTCACAAAACCACTATTTTACATCATTACGGTCATCTCTTGCCTTTGCATTGGTGGGCGAGAAGCTTGAATCATGGGATTCTTCCTGAAAGTGACTTCAAGGTGCGGCATGCTCATTATGGCTTCAATAATCTTCCTTTTAGATTGGGTATAGTAGTTAGATTGTACTTGAAGAGTCTTCAAAGTAGAAGCCTCATTCACATAGACTACCTCCTCTTCTTCTACCCATGAGAAAAGTGCATGCTTTGGAGCAATTTCAGCCTCTTGTTTGAGAGACATTCCTTGCATTTGGGCCACCAAGACCGCATTTTGCATACCGGGTGATTGGTATTGATATTGTGTCAATTGAGCCTCTGTTTGTACTACTTGCCTTCTCTGTTTTGCCACCTTCTACTGCAGATTTCCTCTGGAGTAGTCTTTGGGCATATGAGCATTATTTCAAGGAAAACACCAGGTGTTTGATTCTTCTATCAAATTGTTCTATCCTACTACCAACTCTTAATGAGGATTAGGCACAACAACTTGCAATCGTGTTGGAACTGGGACAAGTTGATTCGATAGTTGCAACAAACTTGGCCTTTGGTTCCCTTGATAGTGACTAGATTGGTAAGGTGGCTTTTTTCCTTGGAAACCTTGGTAGGGGGTCTCAAGTAGTTGGTCTGTTGCCTTTTGAGGTTTATGATTTCATTTGAAAAACTCTATAGGATATTTTTCATGTCTTCCATTTTAGATGCCTAAGGCACAGGTGCTAAGATTGGTGAGGCTTGAGACATTGGGTAAGTGTACATGGAAGGGTTAAAATGTGGTGGACTAGGTAGTTCTACCTAGGCAGGTATGGACATCTCTGGAAACATAGGCAGAGGAGGCCTTGGAGGAAGTTTCCTAGCATCTATCAAATTGTTCTTGGCCCTTATAGCTAAATCATATGCAGTAAGAAGAGTTTGTCCTCCCAATGATTGAATCATGACCGCTATGTCAGAATTAAAAGACTTTAAAGATAGAAAACAATTGCCATACCTGTTGGGGATCGGGCTGCTACTAGGATCCTTTACCATGTCTTCTAGAACCTTGTACTGAAGTCTGTTATAGCTTCCTGAGGAGCTCTCTTGATGGTAATCAATTGTTGTAATAATGAGGATCTATCTCCTTTCTCATTAAATTTGTTGAGAAACAGGTCTCCCAGCTAATCCCAAGTATTAATAGAATTCATCCAAAGAGACTAATACCAGTCTAAAGATTTCCCTTTAAATGATGCTACAAGCAATCGTAGATCTACACTCTAGTCCGTCACATAGTGCACTGTACACACATCTGCCACATCTTGTAAATGTTCTATTGGAGTCTTAAAATCTTCTCTCGTAAATTTTGGGAGTTCTTTTAGAGCATTTGCTAGGATAGGATCCCATGTATCCGGTGGGGTTGGGGGAATCAATGCCCTACCATTTTTCTCATTAACAAAATTTTTGAGAGGTGTCAGTTGAGCCATTTGTGCTATCGATGTGCTTTCTTTGGTTCTTCGACAAGTAAAAATTACTAATGGTGGAACTAGAAGTGTTAGGTTATTTGTTGAATGACCCCTCATGACAGGCCCTAGGTGCATGCAATCGAGCCTTCTAATCAAGCGACTAAAGTTGTCCCATTGGGCTTGCCAAAAACTGTTGATAGTAAAATTTGCATCAAAAACAACAATGGGAAATCTCAAAATGTGGGACTCGCTTTCAAGATAACCTCCAAACTTTATAGAAGTTGGCTCTTCTTCTGATTCTTTAATGTGTGGGAAAAGAGAGAATACTAAAATTAAATGATTATAAAATGAAAACTAAACTAAGGAGATGTGCCAGAATGGATTTAGATTGTAGAAGAGGAAAGGACTCACTATTTTCAATTACTGATAACAACAAGATGAATCATAGCTATTCAAAGAGCATATATGCATGATTTAATAGCATATTATAGATGTTATTACTAGCAACGAGTCATATAAGCCACAATATTACAAATGTAAGAGATCAGAAACTAACACAAATTAGCACATAATGTTATTTCTCTTCATTGGTTAATGGAGAACAAAGCATACAAGGCCAAATTGCTCATATACACAATATTCAATCCATCCTGAGAAACACCCACGAAGGCTTTTAGTCTTATTACTGTTGTATTGAATATTTTTCCATCCCTGTAACAAACTACAGATCTCGCTTTTATACTAATTATTGAGTGAAGATCACTAAGGAGACTAAAAGCTAACTGAAACAAAAGCATAGAAACTAATAGCTCCAGTTTGAACTGCCTCTTAAGAGACTCATTAATCCACATGACTTATGATAATCTACATGAAGAAAACGCTGCCATGTGGAGAGGCTCAACCAATGACGCAATAGAGAAACACTGTCTATAGTAGGTTGGAGCCTACAAGAAGAAGAAAGAATATATATATATATATGAAGCAATATTGTGTCATGGTTTTCTCCCAAAAGGGTTTCCACCTAAATCATGTGTTCTCATTGTGCACTTAATTGCTAGATCTTGCATATGTGTAGTTGATGTAATTGATTGAGTTTGAAAAGTAAAAGATTGTTAGATACTGATTCACCCACCCCCCCCTCTTAGTATCACTGTGTACTTATCAGACCCATCAAAATTCAATTTCATTTTGCCTTTTGGATAGGGGACTAGGAGGTATTGTGTTTGCCACTAACATCCCTCTTCAAATTTGAACTTCTTGATTGAGAACCCCTTAACCCTTGAATAGAAATAACCTTGATGTTGACTTGATGATGTGTTGAAACAGTTGATTAGAATAAAAAACTTGGTTATGGAATGGTGATCAGATGCTATGATAGAGCTTCTCAAATATTGTTGTAGATAGGACTAGATCGTGTAGCCTAGTCTTGGATGGGGCCTAGGTAGCATGGCCTAGTTTGTTGTTGATATTGTAGACACTTAAAAATGTCTTGGGCCTACGAATGACATTTTTCACACATAATTCATCTCAATTTCATAATTATCTATTAATTAAATAATTTTAATTATTTAATTAATTCATTTCCTCTCTTACGCTTCTTAATTAAATAAATTTTATTTATTTAATTACTTAAGCTATTTTCTTCTAATTTCCTCTATAATTAAATAATTTAATTATTCATTATTCCAACGTCCACATTCCCCTTTTAATTTAAATAAATACCTATTTATTTAAATTATCAACCTTACCTTAATTAAATAAGTCCCCACTTATTTAATTAAAATCCCATTACATTACCCCTTCCTCAAATAAATTAAATAAATGCATACCATTTATTTAATTTAAAAATTATTTCCCACCTCACCATTTCCTCTAATAAAAAATTATCTTTTATCCTCTAGTGGCTAGAAACCCTAATCATTCTCAGCCCTTGATCTAGGCTCCAAGTCAACTCTTCATCATAGCCATCCATTCAAATTCCCTCTTCTATAAAACCACCCTCTCCCTCTCATTTTCACATCTTACCACTTGCAAAAATTGACTTTGCTATTGTCAACTCTTGAGCTCTCCATAGTATTTGCAGACCTGCAAGTGTGAGTGCATTAGTTAGGCATAGCTTCATAGCAACAATGGAGAATTTACTCTATTATCCTAGGGTTTCATTTTACATGCTTTATTTGCATTGATTCTAGGTTTTTAGGGCTCCATTAAGT
The DNA here is from genome assembly GCA_027924645.1 of Cunninghamia lanceolata. Lineage (NCBI taxonomy): Eukaryota > Viridiplantae > Streptophyta > Pinopsida > Cupressales > Cupressaceae > Cunninghamia > Cunninghamia lanceolata. Next base: position 4,165,812 of record BSBN01000760.1, read on the forward strand.
AGTTAGGGTTTGAAAATACTATTTGCAGGGTTTTCTAAGTGTTTTTACCTGACTTTATCTAGTGAACTCGACGTGAACGGTCGTACAATCACCAAATTTTGTGTTTTGAATTTGTAGGAACAGTACAATGCATAAATCAGTTCATGAGACACTTGCGCTAGTTCGTGTGATGCTTGAGCCATATGGTGTGACGCTTTTGAGGAGTCTGCAACGCACCAGAAGGACTGTGTGACACATACGACTATGTTTAGGGCAGAACTTTGTTATTTCATTTTATGAACCTAATCCAGTTGATTTTGTAGGAGTCTAACCTATTTCTAATGCTCTATTTACTTTGTTAACTCTCTGGTTCATGTGGGTTATCTCATTTGGGTTTTTAAGAGCATTATGGTTTGATATTTCAAGGACTTAGATCTAGGGTTTCTTGCAAGCTTGTTTGAACATTTCGGTATATCTTGTGAATGTCTGAAAGTTCATCATCTTTTTGGCATCCAGGAGATGACCTTACAGCCCTAGGGTTTGACATTTATCACTGAAGTACATTTTTCATTCACTGTTAGGGTTTTTTATACTAACTTGTGTTTACAGAGATAGTGTGACGCTTAAGCTCCTTCGTGCAACGTCTGTGCTACTTTTTGCATCGCCTATGCCATTAGGGTTTTTTCTGCTAAAATTTGCTTGCAGGAATTGTGTGACATCTACGTGGTTCTGTGCGACACCTCAGCTTCTTACTGCATCACATGCGTTTGGTATAGAAAAATAGAGTGTTTTTTTGAGTATTTTCCATTCGGGTTTTTTCTATTTTTCATAGCAAATTTAGGGGTTTTCTCTCTGTTACTAATCTTTGGTTTGTAGCCTATGGCATTGGAGGGAAACTTTGATTCAAATCACTAATCTATTTTTGCATGGTTTATTTCATTTCATGTGTTTGTGGTTAACTTAGGAATATTTTTGAATTGGGTTAAAAAGAACACAAAGTTGTTTGCTCTCATACTCATTGGGATTAAAATAAACAACACTCATTTGGGCTAAAAAGAACCACAACCATGAATATTCACATTTCATGGGCTAAAAGAACAACAATCTTACATCTTTTACACATTCAGTTAAAAAGAACAACAAATCTGCATATCACACTCATTCAATTTAAAAAGAACTTGAATTTTCACTCATCTAAAAAGATAAAAACAAATTGCATTATTGTTTTCCGTGCTTGGTGATTTCTATTTGGGAAGTGGAGAAGTGTATACTCTTCCCTCGTACCATTGGTGATCTTGGGAATCAAAATCCCTCCACCACATTTGCATAAATCACACAACACCTAAAAAAGACTAAAAGTTAAAGGAACCCCATGCTAGTGTGAGCAAGTTGCATGTGTATGCTCTCTCCTTGCGTCTTGGTACGAACCTAGAGATCAAAAACATGTACTTGTCTTTCTTTTGTGTAACCCTCTAGAGTGGGCCAACTCTTGAGACACATCCGCAAGGAGAACTCATTTGTGACCCTAAGCGGTACTTTCATCCGGTCTACTATACAAAATAGGATAAGGCGAAAGCCAAGTCCAAACTAGTATTAGCACTTACCATACGGTGCTAGTTTGAAAGGAGGCATACCTTTGTGTATATGACACTCCTAGTGGGGCTAGTCAAAGCTTTAAGTAGCTTTTTGGATGCTTGTAACATGTCAGTCCCCTGGATATTCACGAAGAACCATTTGTGCTAGTGGCCAAAATCCCTTTACCTATTGACGCGGGAGGTCAGACCTCTAAAGCTGCCCCACATGTACCATTCATTGTGGAGAAAGGAATTCCCTCGGTCCCTAGGATCGAAGGGTAAGAGAAGTTGGTGTGCCCGTGCCATGTAAGGGGGAGCTAGTGTCACCAAATTCTCTAGTTGTCCACCTTGTCTCGGTAATTGGAGAAATCTGAGTGGGACAAGTAGTATCTTTGATCAGCCTAGGGTTGTGCATGTCTTCAAAGTGTTTTCAAAACTCATCAAAAATGCAAAGCAACAAGAGTCACAACCAAAACTGAATGCTAAGTGTTTCTATGACTAATGTGTTTTCTTATTTTTCCAACAAACTACCACAACAAACTTGGAAAATTGACTTTAGGCCCCACATAGACTGTGCAACGCATCTGCAACTCAGTGAAATGCATAAGAAGCTTATTGCAATGCATAAGCAACAGTGAAACGCATCTACCAAGTTTTGCAACTCCTCTGCAAACTTGTGCGACGCATGCGTCTGCAAACAAATTGAAAACCTTAGGGGAACCTTTGAAACATTATTATCCCTATCAAATTTGATTGCAATTGAATCAAAAACATTTTAGACCTACTGGTTTTGATCAGCCATTCATCCCTTTAGGATCCATTTGCAAAATCACTTCATCTTCTTAGGATTAGGTTGCATACACAAAACCCCATTCCTTTAGAGTTAGATTTCACTCCAATATTGTCCATATCACTTAGGCAACCTTAGAATGTTGGGATTTCATCCCTAGATGTTTAGAGAGGATTACAAAATTAATCTTCCTAAAGTTGAAACATAAGGAGAAACCGTCGAAGTGTGACTACTTCATAAGTGTAAAATTGGACTAAAAGACCTTGGTATCATTTCCATCCAATTGATCACAACGTGGGCCTAATACTCACTTGACTAGTTTAAGTCCACCTCCCAAAGTGAAGTCCATACCTCACAAGCTCACTTTAATCAACCATCACTCTTTCTACAACATTCCAAGGTCTTGATAAACCCAATTAGTACTTTGAAATTCATTAGTAGACAATAGTATCCTATTGGAACTAAACTTTTTTGAAGATTAAATTCATTAGCCTCTACTATAGTCTTGGGCATATTCCCCTAGTTGCATCTCAAAGGCATAGAATCATTCGCCACCTTAGTTGCATTCCCAAAACATTCCAAGAAAATACCAAAACATATCTCCATTCCCATTTGTATAAAATACCAAAACATTTAGAACACTTCTGTTAGCATAAACTCATTTCCAACCTTAGTTTCATTACCATCATATCCCAAGAAAAGACCAAAATATCCTTGCATTTTCGTCCTTAATATCATTAGGCATCCTTAGAGATCAAAACATTACCTTGCATTATCACCTTATCCAAAAAAATACCAAAAATATAGCATCGCATTCTCATCCTTAGGATAAGTTCATTTTCTCATTCCTCATAAACTAGTAGGTGTTATATGGTCAAGACAAGGTTGCAAAAGAAAATAAATGGAGAATCCTTAGAACTCCTCGCAAACACCATGAGATTTTCATCCAACATGGGTAATCCCTTTGAGAACACCCTTTTACAATAAGAAGACCAAGGAATAACGTAACAAGAAATCAAAGAAGCTTCCCAAGACCCTAGGATGTTGCGAATCTTAGATGAGATGATTAACACAAATACACAAAGCTACCTCATGAAGCTCTTGCAAAATGGTACTAAGCTTCCCCTGGGGTAGATATCAACATGATTGTAGGGTCACCATATAACAATGTCACTCAAAGCCAAGGACAAATGACACCTTCATCTAGCCATACCAATTCAACACAAGAAGTTGTCACCATTCCTGTGGGGCAAACATCACAAGATTCCACGATATCCCCTGCGACATTTGATACCAACAATATGAATGTTATGTCCCAACCATTGACCTTCCCAAATCCTTTTGTATCAATGAACATGAACCACAACAAAAGGAAATGAAAAATGCACATGGTGACTTCTAGGGGACAAAACAGCACATCAAACGCGAACTTGAATCTTGGACCTCAAAACAATCTAGGCAATCCAAGTATAGATCCCCTTGGTCAAAACAACACGAATGCCTTGAATCAACAATATGTTGATCCTAATGGTCAAAACACCAACACCATGTTTAATTCAAATGCAACCTTTGGTTCTACACACGATAATGTCTTGAACCATCAATACATAGACCCACAAAATAAAAACCACAACGTCTTCACAAACACCAATACCACTCATAACAATGCCTTGAATCAACAATATGTTGATTCTAATGGCCAAAACATAAACTTTGGGTCTACACACGGCAACATCTTGAAGCACCAATACATAGATCCACAAAATCAAAACAATAATGTCGTATCTCAAGCCCACACAAATGTCAATGCCACTCATAATCATACCTTGAATCAACAATATGTGGATCCAAATGGTCAAAACAACAATGTTATGCCTAACACTCATACAAACATTGGTACCACTTACACCATCCCCCAAAATCATCAACACGTTAACCAAAATGCTAGTACCTCGCATCAAAACACCCATCATGTCCAAAACACTCACCACATCTTCCAAACAAACCCGTATAATGTTCAAACCAACATACCATGAATGCTACGCCCTTAATATTGGTGTACATTGGGTTATGAATAGTTGGTTTGTGGCTATCTTAACTCCTAATTAAGTCATGTTATCATTATTATATTATTATTTAGTTAGATAGGTCGGACTAGGTCTTATATAGGGGTGTGTCTATTCATCCTAAGCATAATTAGGTATATATAGGAGGATGTGAGTCTTATTTCATATCATATTGTGAAGTGTGTTCTCATTGGAGATATTTGGAGGTTACCCCCTTGAATTGGCCTGTTATTCTCAGTTATTATCAAGTATTTGTAGATTATTTCATATCACCTTCTTCCATTGTGCAAGTTATTTCATTACAAGTGGTATCAGAGCATGATCTTGGCACCATAGAGGCAAGGTTTTCTCTCAATATTGGAGGCAATTTTGGGAAGAGCATATCTTTTAGTTTTTAGTAAATTTTTTTCTAATTTTTAAAGGGTTTTTGAAGACCACATTAAAGAAACTACAGTCTAGATTTCAGAGGAATTGGAGTAGAATTGAGCAAATTATTGCAGAATTATGGTTTCTACACAATTTATTTGGGATCTACATATCTCTCATATCTAGCTAAATTAGAGCCTGATTTTTATTGGGTTTTGGAAGACATGCTAGAGGAGACTACAATCCAAAATTTAGATAAATTGGAGGAGAAATAAGCAAGTTATTACAAAATTAGTGTTTCCACAAAATTCACTCTCAAGGCTACAAATTTGTTTATTTCTTGGAGATTTTTCTGGGTGAGAGGTATTTTAACCCTAGTAAGTTACAGTAAAATTTTTAGATAATTTAGGTTTCATTTGTGTGATTTATTTCAAAATTATTGGTTCCGATCATGATGGGGCCTCCAACAAGGGGCAAAAAGAATGTTGTCACACTGGGGAAGACTCCTGATAAGGATGGGGTAACAATAGAGGATATTAATCCTAATGAGGAAATCATTAAGATCAAGGAATAAATTTCCTCAATTGAGGTGGATATGTGTGACCTAAGAGGAGATATATCGAATAAATGAAGCATGTTAAGTGCCTATATGAATGAACCAAGAAAGGAGTTCTCAAGCAACCAAGGTGAAACCTCCAAGTCGACTAATACTGACAGAAATTTTAATACTCCTATGGGATCTAGGAATTTGTTTCCAAAGGTGGATATGCGCAAGTTCAATGGCAAGGATCCTCTAACATGGATAAACCAAATGGAGAATTTTTTTGAAGTACATCAAATCCCATATGGACAAAAGGTCGTGATGGCTTCCCTATATCTAGAACCAGATCAATTCATTTGGTATCGTTGGCTTTGTACTCATCGGAGGAAAAAGGGTCTCACTGTCTCATGGTCAATTTTTACAGAGGAACTCCAAGTACAATATAGCAATAGTGTGACAGACAACTTCTTCAACCAGCTTGCTAAACTTCAACAAACAGGATCAGTTAAGAATTATATTTAGAAATTCCAAAATCTATCCTTAAGAGTGGATACAATTATAGAGAAGAACTTGAATGATTTATTCTTGGGCAGTCTGAAGGATCACATTCAACATGAGGTACACATGTTTAGTCCTAGCTTGGTAAATGAGTCTTTTATCTTGGCATGCAGGGTAGAGGAGAAGTATTTGATTCCTAAGAAGCAAGGGGCTAATGTGAAAAGAGAGAAAGGATACTCAACACCTTCTCTTCCTCAACCTACTAGGTTGACTCCACAACAAATTGAGGAGAAAAGAGTAAAAGGGTTGTGTTTCAATTGTGATAGCAAATACAATCGAGGACATAAATGTAGTGAAAAGAAATTGTTCTATATTGAAGGTCCAATTGAGGAAGAAGAGGAGGAACCCATATTAGAGGAGGATAGGGAGTCAAGTGAGGAATCACATGATTCTCAATCAATCATTTCTTGTCATGCACTCTCAAGTTTCAGTGCGCCACAAACTCTCAAGGTAGTCAGTTTCTTAAAGAAGCAGAAAGTAACAGTGTTGATTGACTCAGGTAGTACTCATAATTTCACCATCAAAAAGTTGGCAACTCATCTAAATTGTTTTATATTTCCAACCCCAGAGTTTTAGGTTTTGATTGCAGATGGTGGTACAGTTAGTTGTTCAGGGACGTGTCATAGCATTAAATTATCCATCAGAGATTATCAACTTGATACCCATATGTATGGAATATCCATGGGTGCAACAGATATTGTTTTGGGAGTACAATGGCTTACTACATTGGGAACAATTGAGATGAACTTCCAAGAACTATTCATGAGATTTCAATAAGAAGGAAAGGTAGTAGAGCTAAGGGGGTTGAAGGCAAAATCCCCATAGATGGTAAGTTCTCATCAAATGCAAAAGTTTCTTAAGAAAGGAGCAGATGGATTTGTGGCCTAGTTATGTTCATTAGAAGTCTCTCAATCTAATACTCCTACTCATCCAGATTTACAAGCAATAATTGATCATCACTCAGTGGTTCTTTGAGATATGCCTAAAGGACTTCCTCCTAAGAGGGATCATCATCATGCCATACAACTAGTTCCAGGGAGCCAACCATCAAACATCAGGTCTTATAGGTACCCACACATACAAAAACGTGATAGAAAAAATTGTGGAGGAGATGCTAGAGGCAGGAATTATCAAGCATAGCCAAAGTGCTTACTCCTTGCCTATGGTGATGGTGCGTAAGAAGGATGAAACTTGGCGCATGTGTCTAGATTATAGAGTGCTCAACATGTACACCATTAAAGATAAGTTTCCTATTCTAGTCATTGATGATTTACTAGATGAATTGAATGGAGTTGTGTATTTTACCAAGTTAGATCTTAGATCTGGTTATCACCAAATTCAGATTAAGGAGGAAGATAATTGTAAGACAACATTTCAAACTCATGAGGGTCATTATGAATTTTTGGTGATGCCATTCGGTCTTACCAATGCACCATCTACATTCCAAAGTTTGATGAATTCCATTTTTAAGAAGTTCTTGAGAAAGTTTGTGTTAGTGTTCTTTGATGATATATTGATTTATAACAAGACTTGGGAAGAACATTTGCAGCATGTAGATCATGCATTACAATTACTCGAAGATCATCAACTCTATGTTAAACCATCCAAGTGTGTTTTTGGTCTTAAGGAGGTGGAGTATTTGGAACACATAGTTTCACATGAAGGAGTAAAGGTGGACCCTAACAAAATTAAGGCTATCATGGAATGGCCTATTCCAAAAACCATTAAGAAACTGAGGGGTTTCTTGGGATTGATAGGGTACTATAGAAGATTTGTGAAGAATTATGGTCGTATAGCAGCACCCCTCACCACTTTATTGAAGAAGGATTCTTTTCATTGGAATGAGTCCGCTAATGCAGCATTTGAGAAATTGGAGGCTATGTGTACAACTCCAGTGCTTGCCACTCTAGACTTCCCCAAGGAATTCATTATGGAATGTGATGCTTCTGGAAATGGGATAGGAGCAGTTCTCATGCAAGAAGGTCGAACAATTACTTTTGAGAGTCATCAATTAAAGGGTAACCATCAACTCAAACCTATTTATGAGAAGGAAATGCTAGTGATCCTTCACGTAGTTAAACAATGGAGGCCTTATCTAATGGGTCGACACTTCAAGGTTAAGACATATCATGATAGCCTAAAATATTTTTTGGAACAAAGATTATCCTCTGAAGAGCAACAAAAATGGGTCACTAAGATGTTGGGATATGACTTCAAGATTGTATATAAGAAAGGGAAGGAAAATATTGTGGCAGATGCACTTTCTAGGAAGGATGAGAAAGATGAAGCCTTATTGTGTGCCCTTTCAATATTACAAGAAAATTGAGTGGAAGAAGCCAAAGCAGAGTGGCAAAATGATGTTGCAACAAGTAATCTCATCAAACAATTAAAAAGTGATCCTAGTAGTTTAGATAAGTTTTGTTTGAAGGGGGATACTCTTTGGTATAAAGAGCGCTTGTATCTCTGCAAGAATTCCACTCTTAGACACAAGATTCTCATAGAGCTACATGAGTCCCCAGTTGGTGGTCATTCAGGATTTTTGAAGACATATCATTGGGTGAAGCAAGATTTGTTTTGGGAAGGGCTAAAATGTGATGTTCAAAAAATTGTGGCTGGATGTTTGGTTTGTCAAAGAAATAAGGGGAAGACAATTAAGACACCAGGTCTCTTGCAGCCCTTATCTATTCCTAGCTAGTGTTGTGAAGAGGTATCCATGGACTTCATCACAGGGCTTCCCAAATCTAAAGGTCATAATGTCATCATGGTAGTAGTTGATCACCTCACTAAATATGCACATTTCATTGCATTATCACATCCTTTTATAACAAGTGTAGTGGCAAGATTGTTTTTGGAGAATATCTAAAAGCTACATGGTACACCTAAGGTTATTGTCAGTGATCGTGATCCTATCTTTACTAGTCACTTTTGGAAAGATTTATTCTCATGTTTGGGTACTCAATTGGCTCATAGTTCTTCATACCAACCTCAATCAGATGGGCAAACTCACTTTTGGAAAGATTTATTCTCATGTTTGGGTACTCAATTGGCTCATAGTTCTTCATACCACCCTCAATCAGATGGGCAAACTAAGGTTGTTAATAAGTGTTTGGAAGGATATCTACGTTGTTTCACTTTAGAGAAATGGTCTCAATAGGTAGATTGGCTACCACTTGCAGAATGGTGGTATAACACTTCTTTTCATAGCTCATAAAAAATATCTCCATTTTTGGCACTTTATAGATATCATCCTCCTTCCATCACATCATCATTAAAGGTGTCACCAAGAGTTCAAGAAGTAGAGGACCACTTGCTTCATCAACAATAGGTACTTTAAGGACTCTAGGAGAATTTAGCCATGGCACAAAATCGAATGAAACAATAGGTAGACCAACATCATAGTGAAAGAAATTTTGAAGTTGGGGATTGGGTCTTCTTGAGATTGCAGCCTTATAAGCAAATCTCATTGAAGCAACAACAAAAGAATAATAAGTTGTCTCCAAGATATTATGGTCCATACCAAATCATGCAAAAGATTGGTAGTGTTGCCTACAAGCTAGAGTTGCCACCAACAACAAAGATACATCTAGTTTTTCATGTTTCTTGTTTGAAGAAGGTAATTGGGCATAATATTCCTACTCAAATAGTACTACCAGAGCTCGATGAAGAAGGAAGAATAATTTTGGAACCAGAGTACATTCTTCAAACATGCATAAAGAAGATGAGGAATAGAACCCTCGCTGAGTATCTCATCCAATGGAAAAATTTACCAGTTGAAGAGCCCACATGGGAGGACGAGGAGTTCATTCAAAAGAATCCACACTTGGTTAGCATTGAGAACAATGCTTCTTTGAAGAGGGGGGCATGCTATGGCCTTAATATTGGTGTACATTGTGTTATGAATAGTTAGCTTGTGGCTATCATAACTCCTAATTAAGTCATGTTATCATTATTATATTATTATTTAGTTAGATAGGTCAGACTAGGTCTTATATAGGGGTGTGTCTATTCATCCTAAGCATAATTAGGTATATATAGGAGGATGTGAGTCTTATTTCATATCATATTGTGAAGTGTGTTCTCATTGGAGATATTTGGAGGTTGCCCCCTCAAAGTGGCCTATTATTCTCAGTTATTATCAAGTATTTGTAGAATATTTCATATCATCTTCTTCCATTGTGCAAGTTATTTCATTACATAACCATACCTTGAATCAACAATATGTGGATCCAAATGGTCAAAACAACAATGTTATGCTTAACACTCATACGAACATTGGTACCACTTACACCATCCCCCAAAATCATAAACACGTTAACCAAAATGCTAGTGCTTTGCATCAAAATACCCATCATGTCCAAAACACTCACCACATCTTCCAAATAAACTTGCATAATGTTCAAAACCAACATACCATGAATGCTTCGTCCCATTATCAAAACATCAATCCCCATACCACATATGTACCTATCAACCAAAACCTAAACATGCCTTCATCACACATCCCTTTCAACAAAAAACACCAACCCAATTGTTACAAACTTGGGACCGCAAAACATATTGGTACTAAGCATAGGTAACTTGCACACGATTGCAAACACCACCAACACACTCGTTGAAGTCCTCACTCAAGAGTTAGATAAACTAAAGTAACAATTCGCTAGCTTACAAGTTTTGAGGACCAAGAGACCATACTCTATGGAGGACTTATTCCCATATCCATTCGACAAAAGCATTTACATGCCCCCTTTCCCCCCAAATTTCACCACACCAAATTTTAACAAATATAGGGGAAAGGGAGTCCCATTGAACATGTAAGTGAGTTCCATACAGCTTGTCTTGAGCTTGCCTATGACCACACATACTTAATGAGACTCTTCCCAAGGAGCCTCGCTAACCAAGCTCTTGAATGGTTCACACATCTTCCCATGGGAATACGAACATGGACTGAACTCGCAGATAAGTTCATATCACACTTTTCCTACAACATAGAAATAAACATAAACATTGCCACCTTATGCCAAATGAAACAAGAGGATGGAGAAACCTTTGTTTCTTTCTTCCAAAGGTGGAGGGGCCTAGTGAGTAAATGCCCTTGTCACATCCCGAGAATCAATTAGTGCCCATCTTCATAGAAAATCTTAACAAAGAGATTATGTATCAATTGCAAATCCATTGTTGTACACTTCCTTCATAGAAGTTGTCGAGAAGGGGATTGCCATTAAAAAATCTCTCATCACCAAGGGCACAATCAAAATTTTCAAAAAAAATCAAAACACCTAAAACACACCCTATGACAAGAACAAAACTTGGGCCCAAAACAAAAACGTTACCAATTATAGGGTAATGGATACTAATGCATTTAGGACTGGTCCCATCATCACACTCAAAGCATGTCACACGACAAACAATCAGCCACATGTCCAACAACAAGAAGAACAACAACAACCGCAACCACAACAACAAGCAGCCAACCTAATTCAAAACAATCCAAGGCAACCACCTCTAAGGAATAACACCCATCGACACAATTACACACCTTTGACAAAGCCAATCGAATGAATCTTAAAGAATTTATTGCAAAACAACCTCATTCAACTACTAAAAATTAGACAATACGACTCGACCTTTAAGCCTCCCTCGTGGAATGTCAATGACTTCTATGATTACCATCGAATCAAAGGACACAAGACTTCAAACTAATACAAATTGAAAAATATCATTGAAGACTTCATTGATAGGGGTGACATAGTTGTTGATCAACCATCAGGTTCCTCCAACACCAACCATACAATCTTCACAGACCCATTGCAAAATCACGGATCAGAAAAAAGCCTCCTCATCAGGAACCAAACCGCATGATAGTGTTAACTACAACAATATTGCCTATGACTACACCATCAATAGTGATGAGTGCCAAGTAGCACCCATGGAATACATCTTTTTACCTCTCTTTTTCTCCTTCCCGATTCCATCTTTCCTAATGTCTGCACCCAAATAAGCTAGCAAGATTGTTCTAGATAATGATTAATTGAGATAAATTACTTAAGATCATAATTTCTGATTGAGGGACTAATGTGCATGGAATTGATGGAAAAAATGTAGAAAAATTCTCTCTTTTTGAATCAACAGGTGTAGATGCTCAGAATGATAATTTTGTGCATCTCCGGAGGTAGTCTTCAATGATCTCCAGAGACAATACCAGAATACCATAACACCAGAAGTTTTGAAGTAAAGAGAAAAGCCTCTCAGGTGCTAAGCGGGAGTCTGGAGCATCTCTGGACCTAAACAAAAAGGTCACAATGTTATCTCCGGAGCTACAAACATATCTCCGGAGCTACAGACATATCTCTAGAGCTGTAGACAGGGACAGATATCTCTGGGGCCTCCTAAGGGTAGGGCATATTTCCAGCATAAGTTGGTGATCAAGCACTCTCAGCAGTGATCGTAATACCCCTCATTTCACTCAAATCATCACCTAGGTGGTGAAGGGTCATCTTTATTTAACTGCTGGAGTTTTTATCTTTTTAAAGTTTTTGCATGAGTTACTGATAGAACTAATTCAATATGCATATTTTCAGGGCCTCACTGCCCAAATGTATTAAGACTCAAACTTAGAATTTTGAGTGGACTTTTGTTCCACTCAATCTACTTTTATTGCATGATTATTTTTCCATAGTTAGATAGCTAGTGTAATAAAGAGATGGATGTCATCTCATAGAAGAACTGGTAGATAAGATAAGTGATATGTCATCACTTATTTTATATATACTTATAGAAACAATAGAAGAAATATACAATGATTAGATTATTTTGATTCTCGATAATCTCAGTTTTTCTCTGATATCAATATTTTTCATGAATGCAAAGTGAATGGAATTAGACCGGATTTAGTTGTGATCTTCTTCTTTTATGTTGATTCCCTCCTATAGCCTTTAGCCCCAAGGGTGTGGAGCAAGGGCCCACTCTCACCACCAAGGCAGAAGGCTAGTACCACTATTTTGTTACTTCAGATTTTGTTGTGAAAAGCATTTACTGATTTTAATAGATAGATGCATGTTACTATTTTTAAGATTGCTTAAGTAAATTCCTGTTTAATTCTATTTTCAGCATTCCTGGAATTCATTCAGTAAGTAGATAGATTAATCTCTTCAAATTGGTAGAAGTTATTAAGATTAGCTAGGAAAACTAGTGACTATAGAATCCCTAATTGCAAATAGCCGAGGACACAGCCCCTAAATTTTGACATCTGAAATATGATTAAATGATGAGGTACAACGACACCTTGTTATTTTTGGCACTGTTATCGAGGATGTATTGTGTTAATTAGGGAAACTTAGCTAAAATAGTTTTTAGGTTAGATCTGTATGGTTAGAACTAGAGATTCAAAAGGAAGATATATAAAACAGACACCCCATCAACAAGCCATAGGGGAAAGCAGTGGGGTGGCACAAGGTCTTGTTGAAGAGAGAAACCCAGAACCTACTTTTGAAGCTGCACCTCAAATCAATAATCCCTTAGATCCTCCAAATCTTCCACTTGCCGATTATATCCAGGAATTACAACAAAAGTTTTAGGTAGATCCTTTAATAGAACCTAATTTCCTAGAACCTCAGGGAGAACCAGTTTTAAACATGGACAATGATAATCATGAAGAAGAGGAAAATCAGGCTCCAAGAACCTTCTCATATCATATTGTTTTGGCTATTGGAGACAATGCTCCTATGAAGAATATCTCACCAGCACACTTGCCAAATTTTAGAGGACTTTCTTCTGAGGATCCAGATCAATTTTTGTTTGAATTCAAAGTAGTCTACGAAACTTATGATTATGAATTAGATAACCAAAAACTCATACTGTTCCCTTCAACCTTGAAAGATTTTGCGATGAGATGGTTTATGGGTTTACCCCAAAATTCTATCCATTCTTGGGATCAGATGGAAACATAATTTTTGGGAAAGTATCAAGATTACTATAGATCCAGTAATAAAAATGAAGAATTGTTTAAAATTAGGCAGGGGGAGGAAGAGACCTTAGAGGACTATGTGGATAGGTTTAATTTTGCCTTGAGAAGGTATGGCAACCCAGTAGATCACTCCTTGGCCAGAACCCTGTTTGTAAAAGGATTGGATAAAGAATCAAAACAGGCACTGGATCTAATGGGAAAAGGAAATATCAACAAAATGGATATACCTGCTATAGAAGAACTCTGCAGGAACTATTCTAGAACCCAAGATAGAGTGAGGTCATCTAAAACTTTTAAAGGGAAGAATGAAATAGGACAGTTAATGGAAGAGATTGCAAATCTAAAAATAGACATTTTGGTCCAATTAAATACCACATTGGATGGGATTCAAGCAAAAACTAGAACAACTGATCAAAATAGAACAATTGAACCACTCTCCATCTATTGTCCTAGGTGTAGAAACAAGCATCTATTGAGAGAATGCCCTTTGGACAAATCAAAGATTTGTCAGATCTGTGATAGGGAACATCCTACCAGTCAATGTAGTCAACTTCCAGCCTTGAAAAGGTTGAGTAAGAAGAATGCCGTAATAGAAGAGGAATTGAACAATGTGGGACAAAAACAAGCTGGGAATTTCCCTTATAATCAGTATCCAAACCAGCCTTCTTACAGGGGTCCTTCTAATTGGGGAAATAATCAACAGAATCCAACTTGGCATGGGCCTCAAAATAGTCCTCCTTGGGGACAACAGGATTGGCCAAGTCAACATTGGCAAAACCAAAATTGGCAAAATTAGCCTTGGGGAAATCAACAGTGGCCACCACAGTTTGGATCACAAAACATGCAACCTCAATGGGGTTCTCAACAGGGATATCATCAACAATACCAGGAACAACCTAGACATTTCCAATCTCAAAAATAAGCTTTACTAACTAGACCCTCCAACACACAAGGTCAACCATAAAATGAACCAGTTAGCCAACCACCTTTACCAGCTCAGCCTATACCAAACCCACAGATTAAACAGGGAGCAACTGTTTACATGATAGAGCAAGAAAATCTAGCTGGTATTAACGCTATATATTCAAATAATCTCCAGCTGCGTTCTGGGAAAGTATTCGCAAGACCATCTCCTCCAACTATAGTTGAAGTAACCAATGATGAAGAACTTGAAAATTTGTCCACTCAACTCCGAGAGGAGATTACTAATGAAAAAGTGCTAGAAGAATCATCCTTAGACAACTCTGGAGTTGTTCCTAAAAGACCGACTCCAGAGAACATTCCTAAACACAATTCTAACAAGACCTCTGGAGATGCTCCGGAGATGGAAAGACTAGCACCATACCTAGAA
Organism: Cunninghamia lanceolata; assembly: GCA_027924645.1. Lineage (NCBI taxonomy): Eukaryota > Viridiplantae > Streptophyta > Pinopsida > Cupressales > Cupressaceae > Cunninghamia > Cunninghamia lanceolata. The sequence goes on from BSBN01000760.1 coordinate 4,181,000, forward strand.
CGACTTAAACAGTATGTTCCCCAGAAATAGATCTTACAAAAACAAGTCCAAACCAACCTAGAATCAAAACTTTTACAAGAAATCAAGCAACTAAACATCAAAATTCCTCTTCTCCAAGCAATCAGAGATGTACCAGAACTAAATCAGTTCAGTAAACAGTATTGTATCAAAACACAAGGTAGGAAGAAAAATTTTTCTTCCACAATACAGGTAGAAGGAAAAGTAGTAGATCTGTTGATGGGAGAAATTATCCTCCCAAAATATGGAGACCCTAGAAATCCTATCATAATTGTTTTCATCTCAGGGGTAGAAATTTCAAATGTTCTGGTTGATTTGGGAGCAGCAATTAATGTGATGACAGTTCACAAAATGAACAAATTAGCTCTATCAAGTATCTAATCCACAACTACAATTCTTCAACTTGTTGACCAGTCAGTAGCTGTTCCAAAAGGAGTAATTACTGATGTACCAGTTGTGATAGATTCATGGGAATTTATAGTGGACTTCCTGATATTAGAACCTAGGAACTAGAGAAATGCTTATCTACTGATTTTAGGAAGACCATGGCTGGCTATAGCAGTAGCATCTATTGATTGTCAAACTAGGGATATGATCATTTCTAATGGGATAGATTTGAAGAAAATATCTTTGTATCCTCCAGCTAAACCATCAATGCATTATACAGGAAGAGTATGGGTGGATGAACCAGAGAACAATGACAACAGTGCCTCAGTAGCCATGGTAACCATCAAGGAACATCTGGGAGAGTTAGAAGAATAAATATATTATGATACAACATAAGACATTACTCACATCCTAATCAATAAGGATGTGATGGAGCTCGCCGAAGATTCTAGGAGAGTACTTCTTACTTCTCATTGTACCCTCGCCAACATCATTCCATGTGGAGAAACCTTTTACAAAGACTTAGCCACTTTCCACATGTTGCTTCCACATTCTTGTCCTCTCAATACCATGAATCCAATGTACGGATTAACTACATCTATGGATCAGAACACAAAATAGGTCATGATTTTACCAGAAAAACACTTAACATCAATACTCAGTTAACAACAAATCAGGAAGAAAAATTTATCCAACTTCTGATTTCCCATTTAGTATCTTTTGCTTGGGAATACCAAGATATGAAAGGCATACTTCCAGAGATCTGTACCCATCATATATACACTAAGGATATTAAACCTATCAAACAACCCCAAAGAAGATTGAATCCTGCTTTAAAGGACATTGTTAAAACTGAAATAGAAAAAATTACTTCAAGCAGGGTTTATATATCCAATCTCAGACAGTCAATAGGTCTCACCCCTTGTCATAGTGCCTAAAAAGAATGGGAAATGGAGGGTGTGTATTGATTATAGAGAACTAAACAAGGCCACAAAAAAGGACTACTTTCCCTTACCATTCATTGACCAAGTAATGGACAACCTTGCTGGGAGAAAGTATTTTTCTTTTCTAGATGGATTCAGTGGGTATAATCAAATTCAAGTATCACCTAAAAACCAGGACAAAACCACCTTCACATGCTCTTGGGGAACTTTTGCTTACAAAGTTCTTCCCTTTGGACTATGCAATGCCCCAGCTACATTTTAGAGACTTGTTTTAGCTATTTTCGATGAACTAGCTAATGATTGCATGGAGATCTATATGGATGACTTTACTGTGTATGGGGATAATTTTGAAGAAGCTCTCACAAACCTTGATAAAGTACTGAAATGCTGTGAGAAAAATCAATTATCCCTTAGCCATGAAAAGTGCTTTATGATGGTGGAGGAAGGAATTTTTTGGGACACCACATTTCAGAAAAGGAGATCAAAGTGGATCAAAACAAGATAGAAGTGATCACACAGTTGCCTTCACCCAAAAATCAGACAGATGTTAGAATTTTTATGGGTCATGCAGGCTACTATAGGAGATTCATAGAAAATTTTAGCAGAATAGATGCCCCCTTGTTTACCTTGCTTAACAAAGACACATAATTTCTATGGACAGAAGAATGTCAATCAGCATTTGAAACCTTGAAAGAGAAGCTTACTGTCACACCAATTTTGAGAGGACCTAATTTGACTTTACCATTTCACATACAGACTGATGCTTCAAATGAGTCCATTGGGGCAGTTTTAGGACAAAAGGAGGAAGGAGAGAGTATGCATGCCATTTATTACATCAGCAAAAACCTTACCTCTGCAGAAAGAAATTACACCACAATTGAAAAAGAATTTTTAGCAGTCATCTATGCTATAAATAAATTTAGGCATTACATCACAGGATATAAAATATTTGTACACACTGATCATGCAGCCATCAAGTACCTAATGAATAAGCTAGTAGTGGGTGCAAGGATCATCAGGTGGTTATTGCTATTGCAGGAATTTGATATTACCATATTTGATAATCTAGGAAAGTTTAATTTGGTTGCTGATTTTTTGTCAAGATTGCATACAGGAGGAGAAAACCAACCAGTGGAGGACAAGTTCCTAGATGAACATCTTTTTGCTATCTCCTCTACTGTACCTTGGTTTGCTAACATAGCTAATCTTTTAGCTACAGGCTTGTATCCATCCCATTTTACCTCAAAACAAAAAAAATGTTTAGTTAAAGAATGTTTATCTTACAAATGGTTGAATGGTTTACTATTTAAATGTGGTCCTGATTTCATTCTATGCAGGTGTTTAAAAGTTGATGAGATTTTTGATGTGTTGAGAGCATGTCATGATGAACCATCTGGTGGCCATTACTCCTTCCATCGGATAGTCCACAAGATCCTTGGAGCTGGTTACTACTGGCCCTCTCTTCATAAAGATACAAAGAAGTATGTGTAGTACTGTGACCAATGCCAAAGGATGGGATAGCCAACCTTTACCCAGGAGATGTTACTACATCCTCAAGTCATGATGGAACCATTTGAGGAGTGGGGTTTAGACTTTGTGGGACCAATTTCTCCACCATCATTCAGCAAGGAGTGCATTCTAGTATGCACAGACTATGTTACTAAATGGGCTGAGGTTCAAGCATTACAATTTGCAAGAGAAGAAAAAGTTGCTAATATCCTTTATAATAAGATTTTCTTAAGGTTTGGAGCCCCAAGATCAATAGTTTTAGATAGAGGACCTTAGTTTACTTCACAAGTAATCAAATCATTCACAGATTTATATCAAGTCAAGCACAGAAAATCTTCACCTTACTATCCTCAAGCGAATGGGCAGGTAGAAGTCACTAATAGGGAACTTAAAAATATTCTGACAAGGACAGTAGCAATGAATAGAAAAGATTGGGCTAACAGATTACCTGAAGCAGTTTGGGCTTACAATACCACTTGGAAGTCCACAACAAAGTTCTCACCATATGAATTGGTTTATGGGAAAAAACCTATTTTGTCTATAGAATTTGAACTCTAGACACTTAAAATTGTATTGGATATTGGTCTACCATTGTCTATAACTGAACATAATAGAATTCTTCAGCTCAATGAGTTGGATGAAATTTGGACAGAGGTCATTCAACAAATAGAACTGGTTCAATATCAAAGGAAGCAATGGCATGACCAACACATCAAAAGGAGGACATTTCAGCAAGGTGATTGGGTTTTTCTTTATGATTCTAAATTCAAAGAGTTTAAGGGGAAATTGCAAACTCATTGGATGGGTCCTTATCAAATAAAGGAAGTTTTTGAAATGGAACAGTATTATTAGAACCTATTGATGGAAGCACAGACACATTCTTAGTAAATGGTCACCGAATCAAACTCTATAAAAGACCATCTACTAAAGAAGAGTTTCTTAATGATTTGTGTTTTGATACAGGGGATACCTCCTCTGTCACAGTGTTGGATTGAAAAAAAAAAGCAAGGTTGAAAACCAACAAATGGCGGCCTTCTAAAAAAAAATAGAGAAAGATGGAAAACCAGTAAATGGATGTCTTTCTAGACCAAGGGAGTTGAAAACAAGCAAATGGCAGTTCCCTTCTTCAGGACAGTTGAAAATAATCGATCTATGGAGGTGATCAAGTGCCAGGAGTTAGTCAAATGCACCTCCGGTGCTTCACAAACTAGGAGCACCTCTGGCACTTCACAAACCAGGAGCACCTCCGGCACTTCCCAAACTAGGAGCACCTCCGGCCCTCCACCAATAAAGAGTCATTTACAACAATGGGGGAGGGAATCCACTTCTCCAAGCAATAAAGTGGACACACCACATGATGAGGTCATCATGACTCATCCTTTGCTTTATGACAGAAATAAAATAAAATTAACATGTATTTCAATTGCAAGGGTATTTACAAAGATGACACTGATGTCACCCAAGGAACGTGGATTCTCGAACCACTCAGCGAAATGATTGCAAGTCGCGTACCAATGGAGTAGTGGGTGTCATCTCAAGCCACCAAAAGATGCTCATATGCCACGACGCGTGCAGTCTCATAAAATGATGCAGCATCTTTGCTGAGTACATCACCCCTCATCATTAAAAATGATCCAAGTAATTCTATCTTAAATTAAGCATTAAATAGGAATTGTCTTGTCTTTCTATTTTTGGGTGTCGTCACTATGACACGTCCTCCTGCCATCATTTTCTTTTCCAAATTCACACATGCCGCCATCTGTGCTGTACTATCACCTTGCCTCCAAAGTGTCCTATCACTCTTTTGCATTTATGACTACTTAGGTACTCTAACTAATCTGCAAATCTCCCATAAGCCTGAGCTGAGAGACATAACAATCCTCATTCAAACTTCCAAAATACCCTGAAGAATAGAGTACATTGAACAGTCCTCCGGAGCCTATGGAGTTAAGAAGAAGGGACAAACTACAGATAGAAAAGTGAGGGATTAAGCACATAAGGTGGAACCAATTTAGCAATGGGGGTAAAGAAGAAGTCTGAACCAGAGAGTGTTGTGGGTCTGTTGCAAAATGAAGTTGCAGCAAACATTTTGAGAGCTACAGAATGGTTGAACTTTCTAGAAAAATTTGAAGGGTTTCAAGAAGATGTCATGGATGAATTCCTAAAAAATCTAAGGGACAATCAAACAGCTGTCAGAGGAGTCTGAATCAATCTCTCCTTAGCCACTATCAGTCACATTTCTAGGCTACCTGAACAAGGTGAGAGGTTTTATCACCTGAAAACCTTATATACTAATTTGATTAAGAATTTCTCTATTCAAGGTGAACATGCAATACAACTGCATTCAAATAAAAATGAAGTAAAAGGAATTCTTAGGTCCACACTTCCAAATCCTTGGCAATTTGTTGCCACCTGGCTGATAAAATATTTTACTTGTGATGGTCACTTTTCTTTAGTTTTAGGACCAATAATGAAAATGCTGATTTTTCTAAGGCATGGGAATGGACACCCTGAGTTTAGCATAAACATTCCCAATTTCCTGTATTGTGCCATCAGGGCAACTGCAGAAAAATATCAGCAAAATAAGGGTCCCATGAAACATCATGGCCTCATTTTTCTAGTAGTTAAACACCACTTCCTATCTCAGGCCAATGGGGAAGAATTATGGCAAAACTTTCTTGAACAAAATTCCCAGGACAGAGAACTAGAGAGGGCACCGCTAGAAGGTGAGGGTTCCTCTATTCACCAAGAAGAAGAAACAGAGCCTTCAACCTCCTCCATAGTTGTTCAAAGAGGAAAGAAGTCCTCACAGGAGGCAACTTCATCTGCAGCCCTTGTTCCTGATAAAAAGAAGAAAGGCAAAGAAATTACAGAGTCTGCTCTTAAACAAACCCCATACATGACTCGATCAGTTAAGAGAAAAATGACTCTAACTGAGGAATCTTTCCCTAAGGAATTAACAGGGGAGAGGTCAGGACAGAAAATAGAGAACACCTGGGTTGAAGAAACATCTCATGATTCAAATGAGATCCCTCTAGTCAGGAAGACAAAACAAAGAGAAGTTTCCCCATTGCCATCTGTTCATTTGGGGTCAAGTCCAATTTCAAAACCATCACATGCTCCGGAGGCAGAACACAGACAAACTCTTACTATTTTCTCAAATTTTGAGGATGAGAGACCTACTCCAGAGGCACCTGTTCCACCTTTGCTATGGAGAAGCAAAAGGAAAAGATAACTCTCATAGGCTAAGGAAGATACTGCTCTCCTAGCTGAGGTACTCTTGGGTTTTAGAACATATGAGGATAAGGCTGGGCCTTCATTGTGCCAATAGAAGCAGAGGAACCCCAAGAGGACCCTCAGGATAGGCAATTTGTAGAAAAAGATGAAACAGGGCAAATGGGTATAGTTGACAGTGCAAGACAGATGGCCATGGAAAACCCTGATGATCAGCAAATAGCAACAGAAGCAGAAGTAGAAATTTCCCCTCACCCCTCTAATCAAAAGGATGTTGAAATTTAAAAGAACAACAAATGTTAGAAGAAATTGAAAACCTAAAGAGACTACTCTGGGGGAAGAATCAAATTATTACTAACCTCAAGAAGGTCAGAATGGAGGTAGAAATGGAGCAAAAGCAAGTAATTGAAAATCTACAAATAGAGCTCCAGAGCAAAAGCCAGATCATCCAGGAGAAAGAAGTAGAATTGGAGGCCCAGAAAACTGATGCAGTCAAACTGTTGAAAGAAAAGGAGATAGAGGTAGCACATAGTGTTTCTGAGCTCACCATGGCTAGAGACAATAGCCTCATAATAATGACAGCATTGATTGAGAAAATACATAGCCATGATAGACAGTTAACTTGGGCCAACAACAAACTAGATGATCAGGACGAATATATTCAAGAGTTGGCTAGCCCAAGGGCAACTAATGAGTAGGAAATACAAATAGATGCATATGTGGGTCCAATCCTCATTGACATTCCTAAGGCCCTGTTCCATTGGGAAAAGAAATGTAGAGAATATGAGGCTTCCAAGCCTATGCTGCAATTACAAAGGGCAGTCACTGCCAAAACAAAAAGAATAGAAACTCTGGAAGGAAAAATCATTGAAATGGCCTCCCTTTCTTCAGAAATTCTATCCTGTATGCCTCCAAATGCCAGCTATTCTATGTTCTTAAAAGAAAGAGTCATGCAGAGGAAATTCTCTTTAGTCCTGTCTGACCTGGTTGAGAATACAGAGACAGTAGAAGGATTCATGACAGCATATACAAGAAGTCATGATGAAGACAAGAATTTCCTATGTGAATTATATCTGCATGGGTTCTGTGTTAATGATGTAACTTTAATTCTTAATTATTTTGTGGGAGAATGCTAGCTTAAAGCATTTATGTCCCTAATGAGGAATCATCAGATCTAGAATGAACGAATGAAAGATCATCTCAAGAAGGATACTGAAATAGATCTCTTCATCAGAAAGGAATGTCCCAATCCCAATGCTTTTATTCAGGTCCTATATCTATCACCCTAAGAGTAAGAACAAAATTTTGCCATTATACCTAAAGAGTTTGCAAGAGTGCTCCATCGATTTTGGTCTTTTCATGAATAGTTTAGCAAATCCAGTACTTGCCATAGCAAAGAAAAGATGGAATGTTTTGACCTCAGAGCAGAAAATGAGAGAGGTGGTCACCCCTGCAAACTTAAGATTATTTATGAGAAAAGCAAGGTTAATAGCCAAAATGATGGATAAGCATAAGCAGGAATGGATAGGTGGACGGTTCAGGCCCCCTTTCATAATTGAACCACTCCCTGTTTGGGCTGAGCAGATGGAAGATGAGAAATTGTAGGACTGGATGAAGCAGGTTGATCAATACAGAGGCAATGGTAATACCAACCGCACCACTTGGTTTACCTATGCACAGGATTATAGCTTGACTGATAGGCTGCTTCACCAGAATAAATCTAGATTGTGAGCAGCAGGAGGACCTGCCAAACCTTAGGTATGGGGGGATGATGAGTGCCAAGTAGCACCCATGCAATACATCTTTTTACCTCTCTTTTTCTCCTTCCTGATTCCATCTTTCCTAATGTCTGCACCCAAATAAGCTAGCAAGATCATTCTAGATAATGATTAATTGAGATAAATTACTTAAGATCATAATTTCTGATTGAGGGACTAATGTGCATGGAATTGATGGAAAAAATGTAGAAAACTTCTCTCTTTTTGAATCAACAGGTCTAGATGCTTGGAACAACAATTTTGTGCATCTTCGAAGGTAGTCTTCAATGATCTTCAGAGACAATACCAGAATACCATAACACCAGAAGTTTTGAAGTAAAGAGAAAAGCCTCTCCGGAATTGGACGAGAGTTTGGAACATCTTCAGAGCTGAACAAAAAGGTCACAATGGTATCTCTGGAGCTACAGACATATCTCCAGAGCTGCAGACAAGAATAGATCTCTAGTGCCTCCTGGGGGCAGGGCATATTTCTAGGATAAGCTACTGATCAAGCACTCTCAGCAGTGATCGTAATACCCCTCATTTCACTCAAATCATCACCTGAGTGGTGAAGGATCATCTTTAGTTAACTGCTAGAGTTTTTATCTTTTTAAAGTCTTTGCATGAGTTACTGATAGAACTGATTCAATATCCATATTTTTAGGGCCTCACTGCCCAAATGTATTAAGACTCAAACTTAGAATTCTGAGCGGACTTCTCTTCCACTCAATCTACTTTTATTGCATGATTATTTTTCCATAGTTAGATAGCTAGTGTAATAAAGAGATGGATGTCATCTCATAGAAGAACTGGTAGATAAGATAAGTGATATGTCATCACTCATTTTATAGATACTTATAGAGCAACAGAAGAAATATACAATGATTGGATTATTTTGATTCTCAGTAATCTCAGTTTTTCTCTGATATCAATATTTTTCATGAATGCAAAGTGAATGGAATTAGACCAGATTTAGTTGTGATCTTCTTCTTTTGTATTGATTCCCTCCTGTAGCCTTCAGCCCTAAGGGTGTGGAGCAAGGGCCCACTCTCACCACCAAGGCAGAAGGCTAGTACCACTGTTTTGTTACTTTAGATTTTGTTGTGAAAAGCATTTACTTTTAATAGATAGATGCATGTTACTATTTTTAATATTGCTTAAGTAACTTCCTGTTTAATTATGTTTTCAGTATTCCTTGAATTCATTCAGTAAGTAGACAGATTAATCTCTTCAAATTGGTAGAAGTTATTAAGATTAGCTAGGAAAAATGGTAACTATAGAATCCCTAATTACAAACAGCCAAGGACACAGCCCCTAGATTTTGACATATGAAATATGATTAAATGATGAGGTACAATGACACCTTGTCAAATAGCATCCGTGCATATGATAATAACATTTCTATGATTACCATCAAGGCTCGTCTAGAATGCATCGTCACCACCTGCAAAGCCAAGATAAGGCTGCAAAGTGCTCCCTCCAATCCTTCCAACACATCCATTCCACAAGAAAAAGGCTAATATAACCTTTTGGATCATTTAAAGAAGACTCTGACCCAAATATCCATCTTCGAATTACTTCAGCTTTCACCAGAACACAAGGCTATTATGGATAAAGCACTTCTGGAATCCTCTATCCCAATAGACCTAAATGTTAACCAATTTTAGGCCATGGTGGGACACCTAGCCACCGTTAACAATGTGACATTCATGGAACGCAACTTGCCTCCACACCGACCTAATCACATTGATCCCCTACACCTTGAAGTTTTCATCAACAAACATAAAATCTGACAAGTCCTGGTAGACAGTGGAGCAAGATTAAACATATGTCCTTTAAAGTTGGTAATAATATTGGGGTGTTCCAAGACTTGTGTCGATCCAACTAAGAGAATTATCATCAAAACCTATGATGATGCCAAATGCTCTTCAAAGGGAGTAATCACCTTACCTGTAAGGGTTGGACCTGCCACACAAGATACCATATTTCATGTCTTGGCTACTAAACTCCCCTACAATCTCATCCTCGGTTGACCATGGATCCACGCCATGAAGGTCATCCCCTCCAGATACCATCAATGCATCAAATTCCCTATTCTGGGTGATCCCGACGCCTTTCATTATTACAGTCACCTAAGAAAGGTACCTCAACATCAAGTATTATGGGTGATCCTGATGCCTTTCATTATTATAGTCACCTAAGAAAGGTACCTCAACATCAAGTACCTATAAATAGGGGAATCCTACCATCCACTTCATCCAATTATGTTGACCCATCCATGTTATCCAAATCCACCACCACTTTCACTCTGCCAATTAACCCTAAAATTTAGATCTGAGACAAAGGATACAGTGAATACAAGATGGAAATATCATATTGCATTAGAAAGTTGCCTACATCACCCAAGTCTTGAAGAAAACCCAACCCCATTCCTTCGAAGCAAACTATTTCTACTACTCCCACCACATTCACAAAATGGGGTGAGTTAAGTCAAGAGGACATCAATGAAGACATCTCTACATGGCTCTGTAAGGAAGAAGAAGAGGTTGAACATATCAAGTTGCATGTAGAGCAATATGGTAAATGGTATGAATTTACAGTCACCTAAGAAAGGTACCTCAACATCAAGTACCTATAAATAGGGGAATCCTACCATCCACTTCATCCAATTATGTTGATCCATCCATGTTATCCAAATCCACCACCACGCCACAAAAATCCACGGCACAAAAATCACTATTCTGGGTGATCCCGACGCCTTTCATTATTACAGTCACCTAAGAAAGGTACCTCAACATCAAGTACCTGTAAATAGGGGAATCCTACCATCCACTTCATCCAATTATGTTGACCCATCCATGTTATCCAAATCCACCACCACTTTCACTCTGCCAATTAACCCTAAAATTTAGATCTGAGACAAAGGATACAGTGAATACAAGATGGAAATATCATATTGCATTGGAAAGTTGCCTACATCACCCAAGTCTTGAAGAAAACCCAACCCCATTCCTTCGAAGCAAACTATTTCTACTACTCCCACCACATTCACAAAATGGGGTGAGTTAAGTCAAGAGGACATCAATGAAGACATCTCTACATGGCTCTGTAAGGAAGAAGAAGAGGTTGAACATATCAAGTTGCATGTAGAGCAATATGGTAAATGGTATGAATTTGTCAAAAAGCAAGGATATGACGGACATGGAGGGCTTGGGCCCAACAGAAATGGATGAACTGAACCTCTTCAACCAACTATGCAGTCGTGCAATAAGGAGTTAGGATATACCTCACAAAATGCTCCACATACTAAGTTACTTCTAGGTAGAGGCACAAGTACCTCCAAGGATGTCGAGACATCGAGGGATCCTCCTGAGCCTAAACCACAATCATCCCACCCTAAATTACCTGATGGTGCCACCTGGATCAACATCTTTTGGGATCTAGATAACACCTCCATATGCACTCTTACCCCTATCTCCCTAAGCTTCCTTGACACCGATGATGACTTACCTATCGTTCACCCTGAACTTATAGACTAGGACCAGCAAGCTTCCCCTAACTTAGATTTATTTGAGAATGACAAAGCTATCGTCGAGATCATGAGACTTCGGGAGGGCATACCACTAGGGGACCACAAGGTTAGTTACTTCATGGAATTGGATAACTCTGCATACTTTGGAGAGTCTACTCCGCCCTCTAGTCGCAAAAGTGAAATTGAAAAAGAAAAAGAAAACAAGTCTTTGGGTGAAAATCGAAAGGTGCCCTTAGATCATACAAAAGTAAAAATAAAGGATGTATCCGAGGGTGAAAACCTCTTTGAGGTGCCCAAGGATGGAGGGTTGGATGTGCTTCCCATTGCACACAAGAGATTTCCATTGCTAGTGGAACAGACTGTTGAAGCCATTGTGGGTACAAAAGACACTCCCAGGATTGTTGACTTTGCCGCGTCACTCACTGAACAAGAAAAGCCAGAGTTTACAGACTTTTTCTCAACGTGCCAGATTAACTTCACCTGGTCATATGCTGACATGCCAGGCCTTGATCCACAGCTTGTTCTACATCATTTACCATTGTTGCCAAACGCAAAACTAGTAAAGCAAAAACTGAGAAAGATGCATCTATAGATAGCCCTCTTGATGAAAGAAGAGTTGAAGAAGTTACTTGACACTGGATTTATCCATCCCATTGACTACCCAGAGTGGAAATCCAACCTTGTGCCAGTTATGAAACCCAATGGACAAATCTGAATTTGCGAAGACTTCAAAGACTTAAACAAGGCATGTCCAAAGGATAATTTTCCATTGCCAAATATTGATATCATAGTCGACCTCACTGCTGGCTTTGAAATTCTCTCATTAATGGATGGTTTCTTGGGGCATAATCATATAAGAATAGCCCCTGAAGATCAACACAAGACGGCATTCACCTGCCCCTGAGGCACATATTATTGGAACGTCATGCCCTTCAGCCTTGAAAATATAGGAACAACATATCAAAGGGCTATGATGACAATATTCCATGATTACATACATACCTTCATGGAAGATTATGTAGATGACCTATTGGCTAAGTCGGTGACATGAAGAACTCACTTATAAGTTCTAGATAAAGTCTTTGTGCAACTCAAGGAATACAAAGTCAGACTGGATCCCAAGAAATGAGTATTTGGAGTCACTTCAGGTAAACTACCTAGATATATAGTCTCTCATCGAGGCATTGAGGTCGACCCTGCTAAAGTTAAAGCAATTATGGACATGCCTCTGCCAGCAACTCTAAAGCAATTGCACATCCTACAGGGAAAATTACAGTCGATAAGGATATTCATCACTCAACTCACTGATAAATGTCAACCATTCCAACACTTGCTCCACAAAGGAGTCCCCTTTGTATGGACTGAAAGTTGTCAAGATGCTTTTCAAAAGATCAATAGATTATCTACTGTCACCACCAATTCTCATGCCTCCGATTCTGGGACAATCTTTTCTATTGTACATATCAACCACACCTTCAACTCTGGGGGCACTATTATCACAAAATGATGAACAAGGAAAGGAAAAAGCCATTTACTATATCAGTAGAACACTAGTGGGCTATGAACTTAACTACACCTCTATTGAACGTTCATGTCTTGCGGTGGTATTCGCCACTCAGAAACTGTGCCACTACATGTTGAATCATAAAATAAAGCTAATCACAAAGATTGACCCCTTGAAGTGCTTGCTCAACAAGGCAACCCTCACAAGATGCTTAGCTAAATGGGTCATTATTCTAAGTGAATTTGATATAGAGTATGTAGACCGAAAAGTAATAAGGGACATGTTATTGCAGATCAGTTAGCGGAAGCACCTACAACAGTCGACCATCCTCTCATTGCAGATTTCCCCGATGAGTCCATTTTTCCCTAGAGGTGCCTAATACATGGACATTATTCTTCGATGATTCTTGCACCAATCACAGCTCAGGAGTAGGTATCTTGTTCATTACACCTTAAGGTGACACTATTCCTAAGGTATTTTGCATAGCCTTCCCGTGTACAAACAATATTGCTAAGTACGAGGCTCTACTTATAGGAATACATATGGTCGTCAATTGGAAAATAAAGAAACTACAAGTCTTCGGTGATTCACAATTGGTCATCAAACAAGTCAACAATCAATATGATACCAAGGACACAAAACTTATGCCATACAAGAGAATGGTGGATAGTTTCAAGCTCTATTTTGACATAGTTCTCTTTGATCAGATTCCCAGGGTTCATAACTGAGTAATCGATGCAATGGCAACAATTGGATCTCTCTTAGACATTCCAAGTAATACAACTCAGTTTGAGTTCTTGGTGGAACAACTCTTGGTCCCCACCTTTGATATCCTAGAATCTGAGTTAGTTTGTGAAATTGTTGGTCCCATGTCACCTTGGTACAATGACATTTACACCTATTTGCATGACCAAACCTTACCTGTTGACCTCTCATATAACCAACAAAAAGCCTCCATCTGCCAAGTAGCCAATTATGTCATCATCGATGACACACTCTATCATCGTGGCTTTGATAATACCCTCCTAAGATGTCTCGACACTAAGGAAGCACACACAACCCTACCTGAAGTACACGAGGGTATATGCAGAGCTCACTCGAGTGGTCCTACCCTTGCCAAGAAGATCATTAGAGCTGGTTATTACTAGCCTACCATGGAAAATGATGCCTACCATTTTGCAAAAAAATGCAAACAATGCCAGATACATGGAGATATTGTACATGCACCAACTCAGGACCTGCAACCACTCACATCTCCATGGCCTTTCTCTCAATGAGGACTTGACCTCATGGGCAAAATCCACCCTATTTCCGCTAACGACCATAAATTCATCAGCACTACCACTGAGTATTTCACAAAGTGGATTGAATCCATTCCCATGACATACGTTATTGGCAAACAAATCGCCAAGTTTATCCTCAATTATATCATATGCCAGTATGGTGTCCCACAATCCATTTTGAAAGATAATGGCCGCCCATTCAAAAACTAAGATGTCTAAGAACTTTGTGAAAAATTCCATATTCAACACCACTTCACCACTCCATACTACCCACAAGGCAATGGCCAAGCCGAGGCGTCGAACAAAACCATCATAAAAATCCTCAAAAAGATTGTCAATGACGCTGGTCATGACTAGCATATCCAACTTAACCCGCCCTATGGGCTTACCACACCAGCATCTGCACACCCACTAGAGCCACCCCATATTCCCTTGTTTATGGCTCTGAAGCTATCCTACCCATAGAGGTCGAGTTGCCCTCCCTAAGAGTGTCACTGCAACAGTTGGTAGATGATGAAGAATATAGAGTAGCTTGGCTACATGAAATGGAGTTACTAAATGAAAGGAGACAAAATGCATTAACCCATTTATAGGCATATCAGAATCATCTTCACCGCAACTACAACAAAAGGGTTATATTCTAACACTTCAACATTGGAGACCTGGTCCTAAAAGAAAACCCTAAAAATTAGATGGAACAGGAGAAGCTAGGGAAATTTGAGGTGAACTAGCTAGGGCCTTATGTCATCACTAAAACCTATGGATTCGGTGCATATCAGCTGGCCACGAACCATTACTAGAAGCAATCAACAGCATGCACCTCTAGCAATATTATACTTAAAAAAGTACAAAAAAATCAAAAAAATTGTCCAATAGTGAAAACCACTTCAGTGGCGCTATTAGACACCAAAAAAATAATAAAAAGAAATAATCCATCCAAAAGTGAAAACCACTTTGGTGGTGCTTTGGATAAGTACCATGGTGAAAACTTGGCAAATAGGCACCATGTGTAGTTGATCTTTGCTTCATTGTCTATTGTCATTCTATTTCGCCTTCCATCTTCTGCAATAAACCCTACATGATCCATATCATAACCCGCATGATCCATATCTAAATACATAATAAATCACATTGTTCCCCCATGGCCTGAGAATAAATTAACATTCAGTGTCTTCACACCCCACCCCGCCTTCGTCATAACGTTATCATGCACTTGATTGGGGGCAATTCCTAATCCTGAAATCAATATTGGAGGACATCTATTCCAAAAACTACAAAAACATCCAAATATATTCTAAAAACTACAAAAACATCCAAATATATTCCAAAAACACAAAAAACATCCAAATATTCCTCAAAAATTACAAAAACATTCAAATATTTTTAAAAAAACACAAAAACATATGGATATTCCCAAAAAATCACAAAAAAACAAAGTCAACCAAAAACAATTCCAAGCAATAAACAATGTCAAACCAATAAACCAAACTATGATGCCTCTGAGATTTCATGTAGGCAAGGCCATCTTTGATGTTCCCTTGAGGCACTCCCCCTAGGTTTTAGGTCACGTCATCCACCCACATGGTTGAACTACAATGCCTCTGAGTTTTCATGTAGGCTAGGCCATCTTCGATGCGCCTCTAAGGCATTCCCCTAGGTCTTAGGTCAAGCCAAGTCCACCCTTGTCAAACTACGTTGCCTCTGAGCTTTCACATAGGCAAGGCCATCTTCGATGAGCCCTCGAGGCACTAGGTCAGTCCCTTAGGCCCGTCGAGTGAAACCGTCATAATAAGTTATCCTTTAACGAGATGGACACTTTGAGCAGATAAAACAATCAATCTTTCACAAGACAACAATTTCCAAACAATCAAACAAGACAGTTTAACAACATAGCCACAACATTGTCATTCATGACTCACATGGTGATAATTGAACATCACTATGACCAACCAACAATCCCAATCACATGTCTGACAACAAGCATGGGACATGGTCGAAACCAGACTTTAGGCCTTAGACGACATGTCTCATCTTTTGGACATTATCAATCATCACAAACCAATTGTTTCCCAACTTGCGACATTCTTGAAACCAGACCCCATGTCTTATATGAGATGTCCTAATCATATCATCTACCTTATACAGGTGGTCACATTGTCGAAGCCAGACCAGGTATCTTATACGACATGCTTCCTATCCTAAAACTAGGCATTATCCAACCAATCATCATCAATCAGACAAACACATATACACTTGGCAAATGATCTAATGGCTATTGGATCTGTCTTATCTTTCATTTGGATTGTTTTCTTCGGTCTCATTCTTATGCTTCTCAAGGAAGTCCTTAAGTGATGAAGAGAAGCGAGGATAGAGCAAGATCTCTTTTCTTTAATTGTTGTTTGCGATTTGTCTTGGCAAGATGACTGGGGCAACTAGCTTCCTTGTGTGTGACTGAGATACTAGTGGGTGTGAATCAAAAAAATCCTATGCATTGAAATGGCTACATACTTTCATGTATCAAGACTCACACACCTTGGGTTCTCTCATCACATGTTTTGACAAGGTGCTTTAGTGACTTAGTCTAAGCCTAACAATCTATGTCTGTTTTGTGCCTATTTCACAAGGGATCGCACTTTGTGCTTTGGTCATGACATGCCATGGCATTTGTCATCCTTTGATACAATAAGCACTATGATGATAAGCAGTAACTACATAAAAGAAGCTCAAAATCTATCACGACAAAGTCTAAACCTATTCTTCTAAGCTAATCTTCATCCTTCGTACATTCTTCATCTCCATTTCTTCTGATCCTCTTCCATCCTATTGTGACACACCAAAAAACTACATTAGATCATATAGCCTACACACACATATTAGTCCATCATGTAACATCATCCTCATAATGAATCATCATTATCATAACCATTACAATAAGCATTGCATTAAATCACATAAAATCATCATTATCATCATCTGCATAAACCCTACATCCTGCATACACATTTGTATCCATACATAAGCATCACATAGAAATAAAATACCATCGCATAACATCTATCCTATCAACATATGCATTTAGAAATAACATCATACATCACATCATAAACATCATAATATCTAGAACTACATCATCATGAATCATAAATCATAACACAACACCATAATCATAAGCATCCATCACATCATATGCATATAGGAATCACAAGGTAAATCAGAATGGCCCATATCATATATATATATATATCATCATCATCATCAAAATGTGTCACAATACAATCTGCATACATGTGTTAAAAATGGAGCTGGCAGGCTCAATCATAAAACAAGAGCACATAGGCTCGATTGAAATATACATCAGAGCTATCCAAATGGCCTAGCTAACACTATCATGGCCCCCTTATCCTGCTGGCTCTGAAGTAGGGCCCCTATGCTCTGACCCTGCCCTGGAACTAGATGGCCTATCATATGGTGAATCCCTCCTCTACAAGTGTGAAGCCCCCATGCTGCTATGTGATCATTGAGAGTGAGACTTGCTATCACTCCTGCTATGAAAGCTAGGTGCCCTCTGATCTGAAGGCACCACACCCTCATACAGGGTCCTATAATAACCAGTCTCTAACCCAACCTGAGATAATGTCTGAGCTAGATCTACAGTGGGCCCACTGATTATAGCCATAAAATCAATGCTCCTCTACTCTTCCCTCTAGGCCTTGATGGCAACCATATCTCTCTCACCTATCCTCTGGGCAAGTTGACCTCCACCTCCTGGATCCGTTGTTGCATCCCCTGCATCTGGGTCTACATAGTCTCTATCTAGCTCTGTAAAACTGCTACCTGTGTGGCCAAATCCCCTCCTTGATCTTCGGCATCCTCCTCCTCCTCGTCGCCCCCAATCTCCACAATAGGCACATCCTGTAATACCTACTCCCTGATCCTCTCCTCCTCCTCATCTTCCTCCTCGTCATCCTCGTCATCACCCTCCTCCATCTCCTCTCCACCAATATCACCTACATCAACATCCTCCATCGCTACATCCTCTGCCCTCTCCTCCACCTGCATCTCTCCCATGGCAGCTACCACCTGTCCTGCTGCCCTCTCTCCCTCCTCCCGAATCGGGGCAAGTGCTACACCCCTACCCTATCCATCTCTCCCTCTCCCCCTATCACCTCTGCCTTGGCCTCCTTGTCCCTTGTCTCCTCGACCGCCAAGCGGCTCCTCCATCACCACCACCACCCCTACCACCATCCTCTCTTCCTCTGCCTTGGTCTCAGCCCCATCCTCTAAGCCTACCTCGCGATCCTCACCCCAACCTCTCCACTGTTGCCGGCGCATCAAGATGAAGATAAGGAACTAGCCTATCGGTGGCCCACCAAGCATTATATGCAGGAGAGGTACCTACATCGGCAACGTCATCAGATCCCCACTGCACTGGTTGTAACCCAGTGATCTCATCAATAGTCGTCTGCACTGCAATCATCAGACCCCAATCTAGAACCTCTCAAGTGACCCGAGAAAACTCTGCAATACCGGTTGGCTCATCCTGCCGCTCTCCAAACTATCTGAGCACCTGCTCTGGCAGATGGTGCTCTATAATGTGTTGTGCCTACATGGTCCGGTCAATCAAATATCTGGTGTCTGCAGTAGGGTAACTGCTCAGCATCATCTGCCTACCTAGGACAACCCCTATACGGGCTCCAAATAAATGTGTCCATGTGATCAATGGCATGTCTCCAACAGTTGACATCGCCCATATGTACATGTAGAACTGCCCTAATATAACAGAACACATATGGTAGCTCATCCAACACCTCATGCTCTATTGGTGGCTTGCATACGGGAATGTGCTCTCAAGCCCATATAATCAGTAAGGTAACACCGCAGCTGATCGACTACTCACCATGATAAACAACTCCATGCAACTGGTGATACAACTGTGCTAGCAGACAGGGTCCCCATGCATAAATTGTGGCATCTACCATCATGCCCTCTAACATCTCCCCCCAGCCAATGAGAAATCCATGGCCACGCCGATCTGGACATACGAGACCACTGATGCAGGTGCATAGGACCACAATCAGCCAATCATACTGATCTGTCAAGGTGTCCCAGGGAATCTCATGCTCCTCAACTCCCAAGGATGCATCATCTTTTGTCTTGAATAATCGATGCAATGCAGGCAATACTCTCTTAGGACTATACACAACTCGATCTCCATTAATAGGTAATCAAAGAATACGCCAGACATCGAGTAAAGTCATAGTGGCCTCCCTAGTAGGAAAATGGAATGAACTCATCTCTGAATTCCACGTCTCGGCCACTATAGCCAATAGGCCTCAGTTAGCTCGAATCATGGGCATAAATGCAATGCCTTATAACCCTAGTGCATCCAGGGTATCCCGGTCCTCTACAGATAGATGGTCACGTAGCCGATATCCTATGGGATAGCTCTCCCGCGTATAAATTAATGATAATCTCTCCTAAATCAACACATGCAGCACACCACAAAAAGCCTAAATACAACATTCACAGCAAAATAGGGGTAAAAATCAGGGTAAAATTCATTTTTAACTGCTAAATCCACACATGTGTCATACTGTTATTCTCATGCATTGCAGCTAAGCACAGGAGTCATACTGCCCTACGCATGCGTCACACTTTGGCTCATGTGTCGCACCCAGTGGATGCATGCCACCTAAGGCAGAGACGTCACACCCCCTGGTGCATGCGATTCCACAAATCACATGCATCGCACCAGTGCACAGGTGTCACACAACCATGCATAGGTGGCGAACATGATGACACATGTGGCGCACAAAAGTGCACTGCATGCGTGCCCTATTTTCGAGCCCCTAACTCTACGTAAAAATGCAAAAAATGACAAGCTATATGTAAAAACACAAAAAATGACAAGCTAGGGTTAGATAGATACTGACGTGCTTGTCCCAGGGAGTTGACCATATATCCGGACCCTCAACCCATGGTGCTAATGAAGCGGTACGTGTGACATTTTGATAGGAGCTCCGCAAGAAATCTAAAAATCAACACTCTGCTCTCTCTGAAATCTCCAAACTCAAAGTGCACAAATAAGGATTATGGGCCCCCCAACGGTTATTTCTAGGACTTGTGAGCTAAGTGGGCCCCCTTTTCACCAAATTGACCAACTGGCAGCTTTGTTTCATGCGTCGAGTGCCTTTTATGGCCGTTTCCTTACTCCTGGACCACTTTGGGCACCCCGCACAAGTTTTTGGAAAATTTTCCAAATTTTTTGAAAAGTTTCCCAAGGGGGCATAAGGCCATCACGCTTCACTTGGAATACACTGGGGCATGTTCAGAGCACATTTCTCAAATTTTCTTTGATACAATGCCAGAATTGGCATTATATCAAAGAGGGGCAAAATGTAGACACTTAAAAATGTCCTGGGCCTGCGAACAATATTTTTCACACATAATTCATATCAATTTCGTATTCTACTATTAATTAAATAATTTTAATTATTTAATTAATTCATTTCCTCTCTTACGCTTCTTAATTAAATAAATTTTATTTATTTAATTACTTAAGCTATTTTCTTCTAATTTCCTCTATAATTAAATAATTTAATTATTCATTACTCCAACGTTCACATTCCCCTTTTAATTTAAATAAATACCTATTTATTTAAATTATCAACCTTACCTTAATTAAATAAGTCCCCACTTATTTAATTAAAATCCCATTACATTACCCCTTCATCAAATAAATTAAATAAATGCATACCATTTATTTAATTTAAAAATTATTTCCCACCTCACCATTTCCTCTAATAAAAAATTATCTTTTGTCCTCTAGTGGCTGGAAACCCTAACCATTCTCAGCCCTTGATCTGGGCTCTAAGTCAACTCTTCATCACAGCCATCCATTCAAATTCCCTCTTCTATAAAACCACCCTCTCCCTCTCATTTTCACATCTTGACACTTGCAAAAATTGACTTTGCCATTGTCAACTCTTGAGCTCTCCATAGTATTTGTAGACTTGCAAGTCTGAGTGCATTAAATAGTCATAGCTTCATAGCAACAATGGAGGATTTGCACTATTAGCCTAGGGTTTCATTTTACATGCTTTATTTGCATTGATTCTAGGTTTTTAGGGCTCCATTGAGTAGTTAGGGTTTGAAAATATTGTTTGCAGGGTTTTTTGAGTGTTTTTACTCGACTTCAGATATGACTTCCAAATATCTATGTGTCATTGTCTTCTTATGTGTTTTTGAAAAGGGGTTGTATAGAAAAGCACAATTGTAATGTCCTTTTTTACTTAATTTAATTTTGAGTGTTTGGGTCACTTTCCAACCTTGGGTGAGATTTTGAGATTTCTCAAGCTATTATGCCTTTCCTTCATTTCCCACTTCCCCCCTTTCTCAATCATTTTCCTTCTGCGGGTTTTTTGGGACTTCTCTTACCTTAGTATCCTTTCCCTTAGTTCCCAATTCCCTTGGTTCCCTATTCCACAAATCCCCACTTTGTCTTACCCATTGGGATTTTAGACTTTCCCATGCCACCATCCTTTTCCCTTCATTTCTTTGAAGTTCTTGATTCCTCAATTCCACATGTTTTAAACCCTCAAAATTTCTCTTTTAGCATGCCTTACCTTTGGCCCTCATGCCCCGGCAACCTTGATCCCTCATCTCTTGTGGGCTTGTGAAGTTCCATTTCCCTCCTTGCACTCCCTCCAAATGAATTGGTTGCCTTGATCCCCATGGTAATTGGTATCCCCAAGTCTTGACCTCTGCTACATTGCATGCTCTTAGAATTTTCCCTACTGATGTGCCTAAAGGCTATCTAATATCTTAGAACCCCAAACCTTACCACCTTGGTGGACTTTTGAGTTTTCCTTTCCCTCATCACTCTGGTATCGGATACGCTGAATCCTCGATCCCTAATCCTTGCTAGTATCAGATATACTGAAACTCTAATCTCTCGAATCCTACTCCCTTGCCGTTTCCCACTTGCAAATGGCACTTGGTAATCCATTCTCTTGAATCTTTATCCTCACTTTTCTGCTTTGGATATATTTGAATCTCGATCCCTACCTCTTCCTACATCAGGTATCTTTGAATCTTGATCCCCACTCCTTCCTACATCAGGTATCTCTAAATCCTGATCCTTTCTCCCTGCATCAAGTATCTTTGAATCCCCACTCCTTCCTACATCAAGTATTGTCGAATCCTGATCCTCATTCCTTGTATTGAGTATTGCTAAATATTGATCCTTGCATCGGGTGTCACTAAACCCTGATCCCCACTTCTTCCTTTATTAGGTATCACTAAACCCCAATCCTTATTGTCACACCAACTCCTCCTCCTTGTGCCTATGGACCTTTGTTTCCCCTTGCATCATGGCATCCTAGCACCCCATTCCCTGAACCCTTTACCTCAAACCTTTGGAAAACTTAATGTTAGCATACCAAGTGAAAATCATCTAAATGACATCTCAACTTTTGATTTCCCTGGTCCCTGTTGCAAATGCATCCTTTAGCATGTGAATCCCTAGATCTCTAATGCTCAAACTAAAATCTCACCTACCACCATGCATGATCAATGATTCCATTAATGGCCTCAAATGAATGTGATAAGATCAAGGGAGACTTTCAAACGGTTGCCTGCATGTTTGGGCCCCACACTAGGCATTCAATCTCTATTTAAGTTGGGAAATGTCAACCCATCACAAATTTAGCACTTATGTTTATCTATTGTATCTGAGGATGAAACCCTTTAGGTTCTTGAGGTCAGTGGATGAAACCCAATTAGTTTCTTAGAGTTTGTAGGATGAAAATCCTTTGAATTCCTAAGGGCAACTTCATACAAAAGTTGCATATGCACTTCAAGTTTGGAAGATTTCAACCTTTTGGGTATTTTCAAAATATATTTGTATCTATAGTAGATTTATAACTTCAGAATGCTTCAACATATTAGGAAGCAAATCTTTGTAATCATTTGAAGCAAAAATATATATGAATGAAATATTTAGTTCCACTTTCTTTTATGTGTGCATATCTATTTTGTGTTGTGGGTATTTCAAATTTAAGTATATTTCATGCTCCTTTTGGTTCAAATTGATCACAATATCTTAGATCTAAGTATTTTACATGAATATTTTGGTTAAGGTCATCACAATAATCAAGCTTTCTTCAAGGCGAGAGAAGTCCTACACTTGTCTTAGTAACAAGTTAAGCATCTAGATGGTGATATACAAATTTATTATCATGCCATGCAAGTGATACACAATGTAGAGATGTGTCTTGAGAGTGCTTGTGAATTGAATATGGCTTTTGTGTGGTTGTACTTGATGTTTTCTAGTTGATTGCTAATGCCCTAGGAATGTTTATAAATATATGGCATTCATAATTTAATTTAAATTTTTTGGTGTGTTGGCCAATGAAACATATAGTTTTTAGAGCAGTCAGCTTGGGAACAAAAAATTCATAATTTGAAAGAGGCCAACTAGGTTGTGTAGTACCACATAGTCCATGAATTGGGTCATTCCATATGACATAGTCCATGAACTAGCCCATACCATGTGACTAGTCCCAAGTAGGAAAAGGCTAGGAATGAAGGTTGGTCCAAATTAGGGGAATAACTAGTGGTGTTTGGTCAATAGGTTTAGGAATAATTGTTGGTTTGTGTTCCAAATAGGTTTGATTATGGACTATAATATATTTAGGATGTGCTTAATGTAGTGTAAAATAAAGGTGTAATGGGCAACGTATGCACTTCAATCCCTTACATTTTGTCCCCACTTTGGTGTGTGTGTGAATCTAGATGAATCATGCATGTAAAGTAAAATGTAATAATTAGTAAATAAGAACGAAAGGATATCATGTTTGGATTTTGATATGACACCTTGGTATCTTCGTTTACTTGTAACAAATCATTAGTACATGAAAATACATAATCAACAATCATTGCATGTGGTGCACATAAAGTGAAATGTAGTAAAATATGAAAATGGTGTAATAGTATGCCATGGTGCATATGGCAGTGTGGAATTGGAATAAACATGCCCCCCACAAAGTATACACATGGTGAATGATGACACATAACGCGACCATGGATTTGGAATTGACGTGGCCTCCACAATTTATGTACATGTTCACCTTGTAAAACTAGCATAGTTGGTGTGAGATGTATTCATGTATGTATGGTGGCATGATGTCACATGGGAGTGATGATGTGTATTTTTTGTTATTTTTCTCTAAGGGGAGTTAAAGTAGTATTTGACTTATATGATGATGTCTAATAAATGCTCACAACTAGGGAAGCATGGTAATGTGGTGTGTGTAGTGATGGAAAAGGCCATGGAATAAAAGAAAACAAGTGTCATGAGAGAATAAAAGACTAAATGGTAAGAAGAATCCCAAGTAGTGCTGGCAAGGATAATGTAAGTGTACAAGAGTTAATGTAAATTCAAAAAGAAAAATGAAGTTGATGAAGATGAGGGCAATCTGAAAGAAACCACAAAAGCAATAAAGGCTAGGACAATAAAAATGTGAAGAAAATTATAACAAACTAGGCATGGACCAAAAAGAAAGGGGAACTATGTTTTTGTTCAACATTAATGAAGTATCATGGGCCCACTCACATTTCTTTGCATAATCCCAAATGAATAGAGAGAAAAATAAAATAATAGGTGAAAAGTAAATAAAAGGCAATAAAAGAAGGAAGATGGATATGAAATAAAAGGAAATTGTCATGGTGAGTTGTGTCAACATGCATTGTGGATGGTGTCTTTACATTATCCACAAATTTTGATGAAAATGTGAAGAAGTAAAAGTTTAAGAAGACATTAATATAAGAAAAGAGATGTATTTTAATTTAAACATTTGATAGAACATGTAAATCTTGGAGGATTAACCCAAAAAATGAGAAGCTATAACTACCTAAGAGGTCATCTTCCTTGCAATCTTGTGGCAAAATGCATCATTATTAGCTATATGAGCATGCATGTGGGAAGGTCTTAGATCTTCATTAATTGTTGGCCCTTTCACAATTATTTGTTCTAAGGAGGTATTTTTCGTTTCTAGTTTAGGTACCCACATTTGTTTGCCCTTTTATTCTTTCTTGGCAACATTGTTGGCTTAAATCATGTCTAAAATTTTTTGTGTCGAGCTTTTGCTACTTGTTTATTTGTTACTTCTTTGATGGTCAAATTGTTTGAAATTTGGAGCATGTATTTGGTATGTTCTTATATTCATTCTAGATAAGAGATAAATAAATATTCAAATTAGATTATCCCTTTCCATAGTCTTTGATAAGTTAGTTGTTAGACATTTACACTCTTGGATTTGTTGTTCTTTGAATAATTTGTATAACTTGTATAGTAAATCATTCCTTTCTTTAGGCACATCTTTTTATTTTTTGATAAATGTATCTATTTTGATATTTACATTGCTACGCCCTTAATCTTATATTGGCATAGGGTTATGAGTAGTCGACTTGTGGCTACCTTAACTCTTAGTTAAGTTATATATTAATTAATATAGTCTTATATAGGTATTTAGGTTAGTCTAGGTGATATATTTTGGTATCTAAGTCGGATTGGGTGATATCCAAGGCTTGAGTATGGTATATATAGGAGGTACAGGTTAGTTATTATCATCATATTGCAAATTGTGTTCTTCATTAGAGACTTTTGGAGGTTGCCACCTCGAACTGGTTTATTAATATCAAGTATTTGCAGAATTTTTTCTATTAAAATCCTTTATTGTGCAAGTTGATTCGTTACAAGTGGTATGAGAACATGATTTGGCACCATGAAGGCAAAAAACAAGGTGATTTTTTAATTTATTTTGGAAGTCATTTTGTGAAGTGCATATCTCTCTCATTTTGGAGAATCTTTTCAAGATTTTTGGAGGGTTTTTCAAGGACATATTGAAGTTGCTATAGTAAAGATTTGAGGTCAATTGGAGTAGAATTAAGGGAGTTATTGTAGAATTAGAGTTTCCACCATTTTTGCTCTTAGGGTTGAAATTTAGTGAATCTTTTCCTGATTCCTAGATGGTTGAACAAGGGCACATTAAGACACCTACAATATTAATTTGGTGGAATTTAGATAAGTTTTGAGGAAGTTATTATGAAATTAGGGTTTCCACCAATTTCACTCTCAAGGTTGCAAATTAACGAATTTCTTGGAGATTTTTTCTAGGAAGTGAGATCTAGGCCTTATTAAGTTACAATATATTTTTTAGATTGATTAGATTTGTTTTGTGTGATTTATTACAAAATTATTTTTCCCCATCATAGCGAGGCCAACCACAAGAAGCAAAAAGAATCTTCTCACACATAGAAAATATCTAGACAAGGAGGATACATAAAGTGGGAAGACTTATGTCGATGATATGCATGAGGAAACCACCAAATTTAAGGAATATATTTTATCACTGAAGACAGTGGTCAATCAAATGTCCTGGAAAATGGATTCCCTTTTGAGTGGTGTGAACTATAAGGGAGCAAATTCACATAATCATAATTGGGAGGGAGAAGATGCTTCTAAGGGACATGATTCTTGGTTGTTTGAATCAGATCTCAAGATGGATCAACACTCTAATCATTCTATGGCTAGACACTTCATACCAAAGATGGATATGAGCAAGCAATTGGCTCTACCAAATGGAATAATTCTTTGATATTCACCATGCTCCTTATTAACAAAAGGTGGCCATGGATTCCTTATACTTGGAATCTAGCCAATTCATTTGGTATTGTTGGCTACGTGAAGAAAAGAAAAAGAAGGGATGTGTTGTCACTTGGTCTTTTTTCCAAGAGGAACTCACTACATGTTATGATGACAATCTTATGGATAGCTACTTTAGCCAAATTACCAAATTAAGGAAAATGTGTATGATTAAGGATTATATTCATCAATTTTGAACTTTTTCTTTAAGAGTGGAAAATGTGGTAGTGAAAATTTTAATGGATTTATTCTTTGAAGGCTTAAAGTATCACATCAAATATGAGGTACACATGTTTCATCCAAATTCTATCTTCTAAGCAATGATTATGGAAAAGAAAGTAGAGGAAAAAATTCTAGTTAATAAAAGACAAGGTTTTGTAAACATAAGGGATAAAAGCACTCCTACACAGTCACTTCCTCAACCTACAATATTGATGCCACAATAAATTGAAGAGAAGAAAGAAAAAGAGTTTTATTTTAACTGTGATAGCAAATATAGATGAAGACATAAATGCACTGAAAATAAATTGTTCTATATTGAAGGGATGAGTGAGGAAGAAGAGGATGAGGAACAAATATTAGAAGGTGACAATGAATTAGATGAAGAATCAAGAGATACTCAACCAATCATTTCTTGGCATGCACTTGCTAGAGTTAGCACCCCACAAACTCTCAAGGTGGTGGGTTTCTTGAAGAATGAGAGAGTAATAGTGTTTATAGACTCAGGAAGCACTCACACTTCATCAACAAGAAGTTAGCTACTCATCTGAATTATTTTATATTTTTGCTCCAGAATCTTATATTCAAATTGTAGATGGGGGTATTGTGAGTTGTTCAAGAAAATGCCATAGCATTAAATTAACCATGGGAGAATATCAACTTGATTGTCCTTTCTATTCCCATGGGTGCAATAGATATTATATTGGGAGTAGAGTGGCTCACCACATTAGGTACTACTGAGATGAACTTATAACAACTATTCATGAGATTTCATTCAGAGGGATGGATAGTTGAACTAAGAGTGTTGTGTGCAAAGTCCCCGCAAATAGTAAGCACTCATCAAATGCAAAAGATGCTTAAAAAGGGGTTGATTGACTTGTGGCACAAATATTTTTATTAGCACCATATCAACCAAATGTTCTTATCTAGCTAGATCTACAAGCAATTATAGATTGTCACTCATTGGTTTTTGAAGATATGCCTAAAGGATTGCCTCCAAAAAGGGATTAGGATCATGCCATTCAACTAGTGCCAGTGAGCCAACCACCTAACATCAGTCCTTACAAGTACACATATATACAAAAAAATGAGATTGAGAAGATAGTTGAGGAGATGCTAGAGGTAGGTATTATAAAGCATAGTCAGAGTTCCTACTCCTCTCCCATGGTGATGGTGCATAAGGAGGATGACACTTGGCACATGTGTCTAGACTATAGAGAGCTCAACATGTACACCATCAAAGTTAAGTTTCCTATTCCAGTTATTGATGATTTACTAGATGAATTGAATGGAACTATATTTTTACAAAACTTGATCTTAGATTAGGTTACCACCAAATTAAAATTAAGGAAAAGCATATTCCCAAGCTAATATTTAGGACTCATGAGGGTCATTATGAGTTTCTAGTGATGCCATTTGGTCTTACTAATGCTCCATCAATATTTTGAAGTTTGATGAATGTCATCTTTAAGCCATTTTTGACTAATTTTATATTAGTGTTCTTTAATGATATATTAATTTATAACAAGACTTGGGAAGAGCATTTGCACCATGTAGATCAAGCATTACAAGTTCTCAAACAACACTAGCTTTATGTTTTAAAACCTTCCATGTGTGCTTTTATCTCAAAGAGGTGAAATACTTGGGTCACATGAAGGTGTAAAGGTTGATCCTAAAAAAATCAAGGCTATGTTAGAGTGCCCTATTCCTAAAACCATTAAGAACTTGAGGGGTTTCCTTGGACTCACTAAATATTATAGAAGATTTATGAAGAACTATGGCCTCATAGAAGTACTATTTACATCTTTGTTGAAGAAAGATGTGTTTCAATGGAATGAGGTAGCTAATATGAAATTTGAGAGATTGAAGGAGGCTATGTGTACCACTCTGGTTCTAGCCACTCCAGACTTCACCAAGGATTTTATTATGGAGTGTGATGTTTTAGGAAATGGTGTAGGAGTAGTTTTCATGCAAGAAGGAAGACCCATTGCTTTTGAATGTTGTTAATTGAAGGGTAAGAATCAACTCAAACCCATTTATGAGAATGAAATGCTATCTATTCTTCATGCAATGAAATAGTGGATGTCATAGTTGATGGGTAGAAACTTCAAAGTTAAGATAGATCATGACAATCTAAATAATTTTTTGTCCAACAATGATTATCATCAGAAGAGCAACACAAATGGGTCACTGAGATGTTGGGGTATGAATTTGAGATATAGGAAAGGAAAGGATAATATAATAGATTATGCACTATCTAGGAGGGATGAGAAGGATGAGAAATTATTGTGTGTTGTTTCAATAGTATAAGCAGATTGGGTGGAAGAAGCCAAAACAAAGTGGCAAAATGATGTTGCTACAAGAATTTTCATTCAATAGTTATAAATTGATCCTAACAGTTTAGATAAGTTTTTCTAGAAGGGAGACTCCTTTTGGCATAAAGAGAGATTGTACCTATGCAAAAATTCTAGCCTCAAACACAAGATTCCTGAAGAGCTCCATGGTTGCCTAGTTTGGGGTCATTTAGGATTTTTGAAGACATTATCAATCAAGCATGATTTTTTTGGGAATGGCTTAAAGTTGTTCAAAAATTTGTGGCATAATGTTTGATATGTCAAATAAATAAAGGGGAGACAGTTAAGGCACCTGGTATCTTACAACCCTTATTTATCCCTAGCTAGTGGTGGGAAGAGGTCTCCATGGATTTCATCACAGACCTTTCAAGATCTGAAGGTAAGAGTGTCATCATGGAATTTGTGGATATTCTCACCAAATATGGCCATTTTATTGCATTATCCCATCCTTTTACAACAAATACAATGGAAAGATCATTTATGGAGAATATACAAAAGTTACATGGTATACCAAGGGTTATTGCCAATGATCGTGATCCTATCTTTACTAGTAAATTTTGGACAAATTTATTCTCTTGTTTGGGTACTCAATTGGCTTGCAAATATTCATACCATCCTTAGTCAAATGGGAAAACAAAGGTTGTCAATAAGTGTTTCGAAGGGTATCTATGTTGTTTCACTTTAGATAAGTAGTCTCAATGGGTAGATTGGTTATCACTAGCAAAATGGTGGTACAACATTTCCTTCCATACTTCTTAAAAAATGTTCCCATTTATGGAATTATATGAATACCATCCTCCATCCATCATATTAGCATTGAATGTGACACTAAAAGTTTAGGCTATGGAGGATCAAATGAATCATCAACAACATGTACTTTTAGGACTCAAGGAGAATTTGGCCATGGCACAAAATAGAATGAAACAACAGGTAGACCAACATTGTAGTGAAAGGAATTTTGAGGTTGGTGATTGGGTTTTCTTGAGATTACAATGCTATAAGCAAATGTCCCTAAAGAAACAATAAAGAGTAATAGGATGTCACCAAAATATTATGGGTCATACTAGATTCTATAAAAGATTGGCAATGTAGCCTACAAGCTTGAGTTACCACCTACATCTAGTTTTTCGTGTTTCTTGTTTGAAGAAGGTGATTGGTCAACATATTCCTATACAGACCATGCTACTAGAGCTAGATGAAGAAGGAAGAATTATTTTGGATCCAGAGTTAATTCTCTAGATGTGCACAAATAAGTTAAGGACTAGGATAGTCATAGAGTATCTCATTCAGTGGAATAATTTACCAGTTGAAGATGCCATGTGGGAAGATGAAGATTTTTTGTAGAAACATCTACAATTGATCTGTAACATCAGAAAATGTCCCCTTGGGGGATTTTCCCTCATAAGGTTTAGCTCCCGTGTCTTTAGAGTGCATTTAGGACATTTTAGTTCATATTTTAGCATCCTGATGGAATGAGACCTAGGTTCCATGACAAATAGGACCTAGGTGGAACCCTTGAGCTGTACCTTGCCTAAAATAGGGGGGAGGACTTGGTGCCCGCGCCCTAGTCCTGCCCTATTTTGGGGCAGCCCCAATTTTTGGGTGTCAGTTTATGACCGTTAGGAGGTTATTTTGCCGACATGGTAAAGTTTGATTTTTAATATGTTGGCGGGAATGCTTGTAGGTGCATATATAAGCATGTGTAGGCATTCATTTGTAAACTAGATTTCAATTAGATAGCAAGTGTGAATTTCAAGTGTTCTCAAGGTGATTCAAGGTTTCTATTGTGTTGCAAGAGTAGACTTGTATATTTTGTGTGTTGATATTTGCATATTTGAGCTTCAATCTTCTCATGGCATGAAGAGCATCTTCCTCCATGAGAGCTTCACTACAAGGTGACATATCATTATGTTTTTATCATTGATTCCTTTGGTTTTGGCCTCTATCTCACAAGGGCACACCCTCTTTATTTGACAACGATGTTTGGAGACTTAAGTGTCCTCCGAGGTTTGACTAAGGCAAACCTATAAACACCACAACCCCCAAACCAAGTCTTGTGATTGCAAGTTATAGGTGTCACATCTGCAAGAAGTGGAGTTGCAGGAAGGAGTGGTAGACATCAAGGATTTAGGATTTGAAGAAAAGTTAGACAAAGGAGTACTTCCAAGACTAGGGCACCCACAAAAGTGTCCTCTGCAGACAGATCTCAGAAAACAAAAGTTACAGGGCTGATCAGTGTCGGAAGGAGGTCCAAATTCCCTAAAAAAGTAGGTACCTTGGACTTGGGCACCCACACCAGTGTCCTCGACTATTCCGCCTCGGAACCCTGAAAATAGGTATTCTGTAATTTGTTATTTTACTCCCGTCTGTAAGAGCTTCTTTTGTTACTTGTCAATTTGCTCTCGTATTTGTGTAATTAGGGTTTTAATGGTTAATTGGACATAAGAGAAGGAAAATTTGATAATTAATTCCCTAATCCAAGCTTCTCCTCATTTGCAAGTGACCTAGGGTATGATAGTGCTCGCCACTCAACCCTAGATCCTTCAATGTTAGGGTGAAAGGAGGATTCAAACATCTAAAGAACAAAAGATTAATGAAATCTAATTTTACCCTAAACATGATCAACATTGAGGATAATGCTTCTTTAAAGAGGGGGCATGCTACACCTTTAATCTTATATTAGCATAAGATTATGAGTAGTCAGCTTGTGGCTACCTTAGCTCTTAGTTAAGTTATATAATCATTAATATAGTTTTATAAAGGTATTTAGGTCAGCCTAGGTGATATATTATGGTATCTAATTTAGCTTGAGTGATATCCAATGCTTAATTATGGTAAATATAGGAGGTAAATATTAGTTGGTATCATCATATTTCAAATTGTGTTCTTCATTGGAGACTTTTGGAGGTCATCCCCTGTTACAAATGAAGGTGAACAACTATAGAATGGAAATTTGATTACAACTATAACTATTAATGTATTGTAGAACCAAAATGGAGATAGTATGAAATCAACACAAATAAATAATAAAACAGGACATCAAACACATAACACAGTGTTTACATCAAGAAATCCCTTTGGGAAAAAAATCCACACAAGAAGAGATGCACCGGTCTGTATTAACTTCAATAGGGTTTACAATACAACACTATCAATGTCCTCTTAGGTCTTTAATCTATGAGCGCCTATAATACTCATACACATCCATAATACGATGCCCTCTTTAAAAGAGTGTTGCCTTCGAAGGCAAAAAACCCTAACATAACCTCTATTGTCAGATCTGTGAACTAATGATGAATGGTTCAGATTGACTACAAAATTACAATATTTTCCAAGGAAAATTTTTAAAAAGAAATCTCTTTGGGGGCGTTATCCCTGAACCCCCACCAAGGGGGCCTAGGAAGTTGTCGCTGCCCCCCTAGACCCCTCGACGATAGTAGTGGTGGGGGGGAAAGCCTCCCCACACCCCCCTGTTGGGTACAAGGATCCAAAGTGCGGTTGAAACAAGATCACTACTTGGTGAATACTTCATCCCTTATGAATGATTTACAAACAATATTAGAGTAATTAAATACATAGGATTTACAAGGTTGATGACACCTTAATCCTAACACCCCTTGAAGTGGCTTATTAATATCAAGTATTTACAACATAATTTCAATTAAATTCTTTTATTGTACAAGTTGATTCATTACACATTACCTGAAAGAGGTCAAGATAATTATCTCTTTGACTTGTAACTACTTTCCCCTTATGAATAAAATTTAACTCATTGATGTTGTATTGAAGGAATTGCTTTGTATTGTTCAATCCAAGGTGGCCAAATATCATGTTGAATTAGTTTAATGTTAGAATTATTTGAAATAATGTTGGCTCCTCCCTTGTATCTATTTGCAAGTTTAATATTATATATTCCTAATGTGTCTTGTATTTGGCCTCTAGAACATATTAGGATGATGTGGGAGCATCCTTGGTCAATCAAAAATCTTATATTAATCAAAAAGAATTTATTTTCTTTCCTTTATTTTTTTGCTTTGCAGGTTCTATTTGCACATAGGAGTAAGAGTTTGCACTTTTTTATGTATGTTCTTGAAGGCCTATAAATGCTATTGTATTACTACAAAGGGGTTTGACTATGGTCTTGCACTTATTCAAAAAAGAGTTTAATCAAATCTTTCATACCATGTTGACAATCGATGTTGTGTGGTAATGGTCTCATCATGGTTTATGCTTAGTAATTAGACCAAACCTCACCAGATATAAATCTATTTGTTTTATCATTTGAAAGTGACTAGCCATCAATTTTATGTGAGAATTCATATTTTGACTTAAGCAAGAATGCTTGTTTGTGCTTAGTTTGGAAATTCAAGTTTCAAATCTCTTTTCTTTATGGTTTTGCAACAAGTCAAAGTACTTTGTATAGCCATATCCTTATATTGTTGGTACATATTTAGATTCTAGAATCTCTATGAGCTATTTGGACTAATCAAAAGATACAATGCAATTGATTCAACCACACTTAGCATGTCTTGAAGATTCCACATATGGATTGATCCATCTTGTGTGGATAAGATAAAATTATAATGATGCACCAATTTTAGGGGGTCATCCCATTTCATAAGAGATTTAACAAGTTGTGTTTTGAACCAATATGTGTATAACTATGCATCCTTGGATGTATTATAAAATATCTCTTGAACCTTGAAGGTTCACAAGTTTTCAAACTGAAAAGAGATGTAATTGTTTGATTTTGTGCCTTGTTGTATGGTTTGAATTTTGATAATCAATCAAATGTCATGTGTTTCCATCTCAATCTCTATATGTAATTGTGTATGTTGGTGTGGTTGTTGTTGTGTTGCTTGGTTTGCCAATCCTTAACTAGATTCTCAGAACTTGGCTTGCATCATAGGGACATCTTGTAGTGTGCATAAGTATCTCTATGTAAGTGAAGATTGTATTAAAATTCTTCCATACAAATATTAAATGTGGGTTTGGAGTCTACCATGATTCTATCATTGGACTTAGGTTGAATAAATCGCTTGATACATAAGGGTTTGTGATAGTTGTTGTTAGCAAGGTGTCTAATATTGATCTTCAATGAGGCCCATACTATCCTCACATTTTCTAGATAAAGATATCAATGTGCCATATTGGACATATTGTTTGTCAATTAATTCTACATGATTTAATTGGTTGTGTTGGGTGAATAGGTTAGTGTAGATTTGTAAATTTTGGTTTAGAGGAACAACAAATTTATTGCACCCACTGTTAACCCCTTTGACATAGATTATATTATTGTCAATCAATCCTTGACCTTTTATTAGAAAAATATTATGCCAAGATCAACTACTAAACATTAAATCATAACCACAAAAATAACATATTACTATAAAATCCTACCACAACAAAGGTGAGACAAGATTTTTAAGTGGGGAAACCATTTGAAAAAATAAAACACCACATGCATTAATGAAGATGACAACTTGAAACGTCACAATGCTTCAATCTCTCCACTACAAAACAACATGAGAGTTTCAAGGTAACAAGATAACTAGTTACGACCATACAAAAAAGGGATGAAGAACCTCTATTTTATAGAGGTGAAAAGAGGGGTTATGTATGTAGTTTCAATCCTCTATATTTACCACCTTCCATTAATGTGTGCCCATATGTCATATGCATCATGAAAAGAGGTGTGTACACATATGTGTTCGAAGGAAAGGAATTACACTCCCAATATTCTTGGTAAGGAATATAGTGACACTTCAAAAAGTAATTACACTCCATATTTCTTGTGAGGAATATGGTGACACCTAAGAATGAAATTGCACTCCAAGAAATTTTAGTTTAAAATAAATGAGGTGTAGGATAATTAATAATCCTAGCCACCTCACTAAGGATATAACTTTTTAATGTAGTAAAAATCCATGCAGTGAGGTACGCCTTCTAAAACACCTTTAGATGTTTGTTCTTCCTATTATGAAGTTTGATAATGCCTGCGAATGGCTATAAAATTTTACTTTAATTGGATATTTTGTGGGAAGAGTCCCCCTTGAAAGCATGCTTTGAGATTGGGTTGGCAGGGCCTAGACTCCACATGAGATCTACCTGGATGCCATGTAAAACCCCAGCAAGGGGTTTTGCCTTTTCCATTTTACCGAGGCCAACCACACTAAGGTTGTCCTTAGTTGGGGCCCATGGTTGGTCTGCTCCTCCCTTCTTGTGTTCAAACCATGGACTCAAGACTTCATCATCTTTGATGAGAAGTCCTTTCAAGTTCCCATTAGGGTTGAATTTCCTAGTTTACCATTGCCTTACTGCAAGTTTCTAAGCCATATAGTCTCCTTGTTAGGTTCTATAGTTTGCATATAACCTGAGAAATTCTATTCAGCTCATCCTTAGTCACGGGTTTGTGTTGAGGTTGACCTCTCCAAAGAACCTCAAGGACTCAATGGACATTCAAAGTGGTCAAACCTGTTATTCTCAGTGTGTCTAGTATATCAATCTTCCTAACACTTGTTAACATTGCTAGTCATCCTAACACAAGATTCAGGATTGCCCTCTAGCTTCTCAACAGCCCAAACCCTTTGCCCAACCCTCTTCCAGGTTACCACCTCCTAAAAAAGAAGAAGTTTGGTCTATAGTGGTTTCTCGTAAAGCCAAGAACACTAGCACTGCTAAGCCCCCTTTTAAGCCCACGGGCCTAGGGGATTTGGCTTTGATTGTTTCAAAACCCTCCAATGTTAGAGCATCGAATGTAGCGATGGTTTCTAATTCTCCGCTAGTAGCATTAGTTGTTTCTTAGTCACTAGCTTTCATTGCCCAACATGCTTCCCCTCCTCTTGTGGGGTAGAGGAGGTCCTAAAGCCCGTCTGGGCAATTGGAGGATGGTGAATTTGTGCTAAGGCAACGACAGCTAGTGCAGCTCAACTTTCAAATTGGGAGCTTTGAGGCACCAAATGTGGTGTTACAAAATAATTATTCTACTCTTAAGGGGCTATATAATGAGAAAATGCCTCTCGATAATCATTAGATGAACTATATTTCCTGGAATGTACGTGATCTTACAAACCTCCCATGGAAATACTCTGTTTGTGATGTTCATGTTTGATTTCTAGGTTTAGACATTCTTTGCCTCCATGAAGCTAAAGTGTTAGGTTTTTTGCTTTCTGCAACTTGTCATGTTATTTGGTCTTCCAGCCATTTTCGCTACAGTAACCATGAAGTTGGTTGGGGTGGAGTTGTCACCTTTCTCTCTCCCATGTGACATCAACTATTGGTTGATCATGGATGTGACCCCACTAACCGTGCACTATGGGCTCTTTTGAACATTAATAATCATTCCTTTGGGATTATTAATGTTTATGATCCCAATGATGTTGTTGAGAGATCTTCCCTTTAGAAATGGATTTCCAATTCAATGCCTGTCGCCACTTGGCTTTTGTGTGAGGATTTTAATATGATCGAGATGGCTTATGATAAATGAGCCTTGCCTATGCACTGGACAGTTGGAAAATAGATGCTTGGTTCTTCATGCACAATAAATTAGATCTTTTCAGCCCCAACATTGGCTACCGCCATGATCATATGACATGGTACACATGGAGCAATTTGAGAGTTAGATCTAACAGGGTCTTAAAGCGGCTTGATCAGGCTATGATATCAGCTTAATCCTTTACTTTTTCCAACTATTATACCTTGTTAGTTGAGTTGTTGGTAGATGTAGTCCTTTTTGAACATTTCCTAATATGATTCCATATCGAGTGGTAGATTTCTAAGCCTAAAGAAATGAAGAGTCATTTTTTTCTAAACACATCTCTTCTCAATCATAAAGCCACATCAACTCACGTTCAATGTATATATAATTTGAAGCCATGTCCTCTGCATGGACTAGGGTAGATAAAATGGTGGAATGATGCCATAACCTGTATTTCATGGTTCTTTCACATTTATTGGTGGTAGCTTTCCCATTTTTACTGTCACTCCTACAAAGACACCACTCAAGAGCTCCACCAACCCACCACCACTTTGGAAGCTCAACCATTTGACTCCATTACCCAACTTTGGGTGGCTTAGCTATAATAGCAGAAGTAGATTTCTGATGCTCATACAACTCGTGGAGCCCAAATCAAAGCTTGGTTTCATTGACTCAAAAATTGGGGATAAGGTCACAAATGAACTTTTCCAAGCTTTATGAGCTCATCACACATCCCAATCTGTTAAGCAGATTCAGGAAGGCCAACAACTCCTCCAGGAGTTACCTGACATTCTTCAATCCTTTGTTCGACATTATGAACATGTTTATTTAGCTCAAGACTACATGCTTGCTCGACAGCTTGCCTTGCAACAATGTTTTTATTCCATCCCCTATCAACTATCTAATGCCCAATGCATTCTCTATGGCCAACTTCTCACTCAAGGTGATCATAAGGAGGTAGTTTATTCTATGGCCAATGGCAAAGCCCCTGGCTTAGATGGCTTCCCATGTGAATTTTACAAAGCCTTTTGGGATACTATGGGAATTGACTTGTACAATGTTTATATTGAACCCATGCAATCTAGTTCATTGGGAAACCTAATTAACGAAGGCAAATATTAAGTTCATACCTAAGGCTGGCGATCCCAAAGATATCAATAACTAGTGGTTGATGACATTGTTGAATGTCTCCTACAAGATCATCACTAAGGCCCTGGATCTCAAGCTCTGCTCCAAGCTTCCTTTAATTGTCTGACTTGAAAAAACTGGTTTCATCAAATCCATTGGATAATATCATCA
The DNA here is from genome assembly GCA_027924645.1 of Cunninghamia lanceolata. Lineage (NCBI taxonomy): Eukaryota > Viridiplantae > Streptophyta > Pinopsida > Cupressales > Cupressaceae > Cunninghamia > Cunninghamia lanceolata. Next base: position 4,219,223 of record BSBN01000760.1, read on the forward strand.
CAATTTGGGAAGGGATGGAATGGGCGTGCTGCTCTCAACAACCTATCATTTTTATCAAGATTGGCTTTGCTAACGCTTAGCACCATATTGAATGGGCGTTCATCTTGTTAGTCATTGATGGACTCACAAATCTCCAGGATCACTTGCAACAAATAAATAACCTTCCACAAGAGAGAAAGCAAGAGGATAAATTGGTTGATCTGATGCACAATTAAATTGACTTGATATGGTATGTCAATGTATTACATGGCTTGCAATATACAATATGATACCTTTCTTATATAGGCAAGGTTGAGAGATAAGACTTGGCCACAAAATTAAATGTAGGCCAACATAAACACAATATTAAATGACAACTAGAGGAAAAGATGCCTTCTAGATGACAGGTCAATAATAAATGTCCTAGACACCTTTAATAAATAAAGCATATAAGACAAGATTGTAAGATGACAAGTGTCTTAATGCTATGACATGAGACAACTACTGTAAAAATATTAAATGCACATAGTTGTACATTATTAAATGCTCTGAAAGACACTAAGTAAACTTAAGAAGACTAGTGTGAAGAGGACCTAGAAATGACTAGCTAGGTAAAGTCTCTTTTTACACTAACACCCCCCCTTAAGTGCAAATTAGGGAGAAGCAAACAAAATATGAATGCATGAATGAGTCCTAACTACTAGGCCATGTTAGGTACTCATGAACAACAAATATCAAGATGAGAAAAGGAGAAAATCACATGGGACAAAACTCCTCTCCAAAAGTGAGAATGCAATAACATGTACAAGTGATGAAAGGATGGAAGGACTCAATACCCCTCAAGTACACCATCCATCACAAATATACAATCAATATCATCCCATAAGAGGGAAAGAATGAGACAAGATGTACCCCCTAGAATGAAGTAGCTCCTATGCCAATGGTGAATGCTTGAAGAAGAAGACCAAAGAGGATCCAAAATCGGCAAAAAACATTTCTCCCCTTGGGAAGAAACCAATCCACTGGTGGATGTAGAAGAAACTCCAACTCCAAAAAAAGAGATGTGGGAAGAAGTCTCATGATATATGATGTCTCTAAAAATTGCCCAAGTGTCCACATGCCACAATACAAAAAATGCCACAAAATTAGGTGCTCCATGCCTAATAAAAAATTGTGACAATCCAAGACAACAGGAAAACTCAAGATCATCAATCTCCAAAGATAAAGATGGTGTGAGAACAGTTGTGTCATAACTATCATCAAAGAGGAGAGATAACCCCTCTGATGTATCCTCCAAATCTGAAATGTGAGACTCCACAAACAAAAATGATATGTTTGCAAGACAAGAGTCCCAATTAGGAAGACTGAAATGGTCCTACAGCAAAGAATCATTGAAAGCTCTCAAAGAAGCATCACTGAACTCTGATGTAGCAATAGGCGATGTAGATGATGTGATCTCAATAGGAGGAGAAGAGGGAGCAAGAGAAGTCTCTGAATCCAAAGAATCAAGATATGCCATATATTCAAGCTCCTCTAAAGTATCATCATCATAGGTTATGTTATCTGCATTATCAAGGGGAATGAGACAATCTGCAACAAGATCAGATGGAAATGGCGAGACATGAGGGTCTCCAAACAACTCCCAAATTTGAATCTAAAGTGTGTGTGGTCCATCATGAATCAAAAGCTTACACTTTGTGTCATAATCAACACTGCAACCAATTAATCCTACAATATGATCCATATTAAGTCCTCAATTAAATTTCTTCTAAGGTGATTCTAGTTCAAGTATGAGCCCATAAAACAAAGGTAAAAGACAAATCCACCTGAGATGTGTCAAGATGCCTTTTTGCCAAGACTCATAATTATCCTTAGTTAGATTAACCATAGAAGGATGAATAGCAAAACCCATGATACCTCCTTAAATGATTAGAGATCAAAAAACCAAAAAACTATGATCATGACACTTTATACTTAGTGCAATTACAATTCCCACAAGCCAAAATAACAAAGTGGTCTTTTGATCTTAGTGCATGCAAATGCCAAAATTAGGTTATGACTGAAAGTATAATTTTTGAGCAATATTGGATTAAAAAGATTATAGATTTGAGAGGTATTCAAAAGTTATGCACTTTCAAAAAAAAATTCATCAAAAATGTTACCATACGAGCCCAAACGGGGCCCCAGAAGTTCCAAAAATGGGAACTGATCAATAATAGCGATGAAGATCTATAATTTCTAGAAAAACTAGGCACCAAAACCAAAATCTGATTTCACCATTGCAAAGCCTATGAAGTTCCTTACCAAAACAAAAAAAAATGCTTGAAAAAAGAAGCAAATATGAGGAAGTTATATCCCTGCAAAGATTGATTGCCAAAATCAAAATGCCAATGGAGAGGGGACCTGTTGAAAATTTTTGATTACATTTGCACACAATATTTTTGCTGCATGTGAAAACTAAAAGATAGCCAAAAAAATTTTGATGCGGAGAACAAAAGCCAGAAAGCATTTTTTGATCCAATGTGCAAAAGATGTGGAACTAATGAAAAAAGCCTCCAACAACAAAAAATGACATGTAGAAGTTGAATCAGCTTTTTAAGACAAGCAAAGGCATGTTGAAACTTGCAAGACTGCACTAGGATGCACCAAAAACAATTCTTGACAAAATCTCTCAAAAATTTAGGAAGGAAACCATAGATCATGCTCTGATACCATGTTAGAGTCATTGATGGATTCAAAAATCTCCAGGATCACCTACAACAACAAAATAACCTTCCACAAGAGAAAAATCAACAGGATAAATTGCTTAATCTGATGCACAATGAAATTGACTTGATATGATATGTTAATGTATTACATGGCTTGTAATATACAATATGATACCTTCCTTATATAGGCAAGGTTGAGAGATAGGACTTGGCCACAAAATTAAATGTAGGCCAACATAAACACAATACTAAATGATAACTAGCAGATACAATGCCTTCTAGATGACATCAATAATAAATGTCCTAGACACCACTAATAAATAAAGCATATAAGACAAGCTTGTAAGATGACAAGTGTCTTAATGCTATGACACGAGACAACTAATGTAAAACTACTAAATGCACATAGTTGTACATTATTAAATGCTCCAAAAGACACTAAGTAAACTTAAGAAGGCTAGTGTGAAGAGGACCTAGAAGTTACTAGCTAGGTAAAGTCTCTTTTTACACTAACACATCTTAGCTATGTTGTAGGCGCTTGGTTTTGGCCCTTTATTTATTCAAATGGTTCACATGCTATTTGTAGATGCTTCTCCATGCATCACCATTTCTAGTCAACAATCTAATTCTTTCAGACTTTTCAGGTCCATTCAACAAGGTTGTCCCCTTGCCTCGGCTCTCTATCTTTTGGCTGCCGAATGCTTCGGTCACTTGATTGCACAGGCAGTCTCTCAGTCCCATGTGAAGGGGATTTCCCTTCCTAATTCTTCCTAGTAGTTGGTCAATGGATATTTTGTTGATGATTCTTTCCTCACTCTCATTAAAGAGGAGAATGATGTCAAACAAGCACTTCATTGTCTAGACATTTTTTGTCAAGCCTCCGGCTCTAGCATTCAATGGCAAAAGACTCTGTGTTATAGATAATCCTTCCTTCCCAAACTAAGTTGGCTTGATTTGTTTGGGTGGAAGTGGATTGATCATGGTGAAAGTTTTTGCTTCCTGGGTATTCCTTTTGCTTTCTAGGCCTCTCCTTCGGAGCTTTAGCAGGCCGTGATTATGAGAATTAGAAAGAAACTCCATTATTGGATCACCAAGCCTCTTTCTTTGGCTAGAAAATTTTAAATCTGCTAAAAAATATTAGCCACCACACATGTCTATTATTCTTCTTGTTGGGTCCCCTCCAAAGCCTCCTACTTGAAGATTGAGAAGCTCCTCAGAGATTTTCTCTAGGATTCCAATGAAGGACATCAAGGCTTCCATCAGGTGGCCTAAGAATTATGTTGCCTTCCTCATGAAGCTAGAGGACTTGGTTTGATTTACATTTGTAGACAAGGCATTGCCTTGTGTGCTAAATGGATCATCAGGGCTCTCTAAGGTAATGAAGCTTGGAAAATTCTTGTTCACCATTGTATTGGTGTTGGTACACATTCACGACATCCAGTGTGGAAAGGTTTGGACTTAGGGACCCTTCTCACTATGAGGGAACCTGTTACCATCTGGAAGGTACTTTTGTCATTAAAAGTATTTGGAAGGCTTGGGAAGCCATTAAGCCCTAGCTTTGATGGGTAGGAGATGAATTCTGTAATGGTTTATCCATTAATCACCAGTCCATCTGGTGGTTTCCTATTCTCAACTCTCAAGACAGGCCTCTTGCCAAATTGCCTTGGATTCATGCTTTGAAGTTCTTTAAATGAGGAGTGTGAATTTTACTTGATCTCATTCATCGAGCCACTAAGAATTTCTTGTCTTGGGTTGATTTCAAGCTTAAGTTCAAGCTTTCTAATTAGGACTAGGAGACATTTTAGGCTTTTATTGATGCTATTCCTCTTCACATGCTTCATAAGATAGGATTGAGATCTCTCAAGCCCTTGTGGAAAGATTGGAAATGGTATCGAGACACCCCTTTCAGAATTACAGGCCTTGCAAATGCTACTCTTGGTTGTTTCCACATTTGCATATGGTGGATCAACTCAATCACCACTAACAACTTCAGTCCTCTCATGGGACTTGGCACAGATGGTTCCAATGCATCTGGTCTACAATGCTGGAACCCAAATTGGCTCATTTTGTACCAAGGCCTTCCAATGGGGGCCATCTTGCTCATATGGGCATTCCCAACCCTCATTGTTCATTTTGTAGATAGATTGAGACTCTCAAGAATCTCCTTTGGTTTTTCCCTTGAGCTCAGGAAGCATGGAATTGTAAAGCACTCAAACCATCACAAAAGTTACATGAAGTAAATAATCCATTAAAATACAACATGACAAGTAACGAAAGTAAAATGAAGTAATTAATCCGCTTAATTACAACTTCACAAGTAAAAGATAAATCTCATAAATATGAAACAATAAAAGCCATTAAATCTTACAAAATCTCGTGCTCAATCCAGCTAAAAACACTATAAAATAATATACAAAGTCCTTTGGCGTTCATGCCATATTACATCCAATTACAAGTTACAATAAACATGTACAACAAGTATAACAAATCAAAACACTCTCCAGTCGCCACAAACCCAAATGGTTCTTTTGCGAACCGAGAGATGGGAACATGGCTCAGGCGCTTTTCCACCCAACCATGAAGCAATTACACTTCCCCGGATCCCTTCATGACATGAAGGAAACCCATCCTTGCACAAAATGTCTAGCTACCTAGAACAACTGGCAGGTGGGAACACCCAATGCAACTTGATGTCTAATGTGCAATTTTAAATAATGAAATGCAGATTGTCTCACAACAAGATGTGGCAGAGATATATATCAATAAGTTTGCTAGACAAAATATTCATCTTTTTCAATGACAACTTGTTTAGATCTAAACCTTAGAAAAATAGTAACCGGTTCAATTCCCAAAAAGAGGAAAAGCCATCATTGATAATCCACATTCGACATCATAGCCCAAAAGTAACCCAATAACATTCCTAGATAAAAATCTACTTTCTTTCCCCAACAAGAAAAATAAATAACAAAATAAACAATCGATGTTCTCCTATAGTCCATCTCTAATTCCCTTTCCCAAAACATCAATCATGAAAACACACTTTTCAAGAAAGAATTCATCATTCGTCCATATAGATTACATCTATAGAACTATTAAATTAATTTAATCACCAAGTCCATATTTCCTTCATAATTCACAATGTAATAAGTATTCTAAGTTATTTAAAAATCTTATTGTTGTATCTGTGACATGAACTATTTCACTCAATATATATAACATAATGTTTTCTAAATCATTTTAAAAACCTTACTGTCACAATTGCGACAAGAAGTTAAAGAAACAAGAAACAGTCTTATTGTCATAACTGCAATAGGAACTGTAACATAGTTAAAAATAAACTAACATAATTCATAATCAAACTTAAATAGGCCTTTGTACAATAGAGAAAATAGAGAAAAAGATAGCTACAACATGAACTAATATTGCCACCTAGGTTTAAGAGTTATTTTTCCACGTCTTTTGATTAATAAGAAAATATTGATTTCTTAGCAAGAAACTGATTTCTAACAGTAAATAAGAAAGATAATAGCTATAATATTTATGTCTACCAGAGAGTAATTTTATCAGCGACCAGAAATTTGGTTAACTATGGTTTCAACGAATATAACAAGATCAAGAAAAGAGGGTGATCTACTTAGCATAAAACTAGGAATGCAAAGAACAACAAAGACAATGAATAAGAACTGTAAGATGAATCAATATGAACGCCGTGGTTATAGAAGATTAGTGGCAAGAAAGGAATAGAAGGCTGATCATTCAAAACAAAGAGGCCAAACGCTTATAACAACAGGTTGATTTCTTATTGCGATAAAATGGATAGCATGCTGGCGCTCAAAAGAAACATAGGCATGGGAATATATGTATTTCAGTGGTCAAATGGTAGCCGATCTGTAGGCTTAAGAATAATAGGTCGATTCAAAGTAAAATAGAGGGATAAACAAGAGATAAAGAGGTGACAAGATCCAGCGTCAGGAACAGTTTAATGAGAAGGCCATCCCAGATCAAACGCATGCCATAAATAGGAACAAAACATAGGCCGATTTCCTATGTTTAAAACAACCATAAACAACCATTAAGTATTGCATACATAATAAGGAAAAAACCTAGATAATTTCCCTTGAACAAAGGGTTGATTATGCCTTCCAAGTCGCTGACCTTCGCTGTTTCCTGTCACTCCCAGATAAAAAATGTCTCTATCTTCGATGCCTAGAATAACACTAAAGAAAATTTCCTTTTTGCTGCCAAAATTGTGGTGTCGAATCCTCTACTATTTTTTTTTAACTTTTTATCAAAAATCTGCTCTTAATTTTGGCGTCGCTTAATTTAGGTTTTGGCTACTTTTTGGTAATTGAAGATTAACTCCCGCATTGCATGAGATTGCCATTAAAAAGGCTCTCAATTTCTATTTAAATTTGAATAAAATAACTTAATTATCTTTTTGTCACTTGCATGACATCAAATATATCTTTCTGTCATTTGCATGACAATAATTTATTTTAATTCTCTTTATTTTTTATTTCTAAATATAATACCAATATTATTAATATAATTTACCTATTTTTAATAAAAACACAATTACTAAAACAACTCAAGAAGTAGTTTGTAATAATAATAATATTATATATCTATTTATTTTACATAATTATTTTAAATCTAAAATAGATATTATTTTTCAAACAATAATAGGAGGCACTTATTATTAAATATCATAAAATAAACCATTTAAATTTAATTGAAAGAACATTTAATATTTTTGACTAAATCATACATTCAAAATGAACTTACTGTAGCAATTTAAACACAATATCTTTCTAAGTATCTAACCGTCAATCGCATTTATTACCCATAATAAACCATTCAAAAATGCAATATGAGACTACGTGAGTGTGTGAACACATCAGGGTTAACCATCCCAAATAGTTCTTGTCGAGTGGCTAGAACATCTCTACCTCAACCATGTTCTCGTCTTCGACGAGTTCCTGCATTCATTCGCACTCAACTCGACGTCAATAGGTTAGTTCCTCAAAACATAGCCGAAGCGAAACATTGTAATCTCGTCGATAATATTTAATATTAAATCAACTTTCTAATTTATGCAAATATAACATCATGATAATTACCTTCACATACATGGGACTTACTCAAAGTAAAAACATTCATAGTAAATGTTCGCTAATCTAGAATAATTATATAGTCCATAAAATGAGATGTGACAGGAATTGGATCCATGATTTTTCAGACCTTTTTGGCATACCCCTTTTCTTGGCATATGGTTTTTCTTGGAGATGCATATAGTTTTTCTTAGAGACTGGCCTTATCTCTCGCTCAAGTATACCCAAATTTGGCATGCTTCTACGGTAGAAATTATTTTCAACATATGGAAAGATAGGAATGCAACTCTTTTTTCTTAGTGTGTTGTTGATGCTCATTTTTCTTTATACACTAAAGCTATCATTTTCTCTAATGTTCTTATGCAGATCCATGTGCAAGCTAGTAAAGTTGCACTGGAGGTTGCTCATCTTTAGGAGTTAGTAGACCACTGGGGCAATGTCCCCTTCATTGTTACCAGGGTTCCACCTGACTCTACCTCTCCTAGAGGTTGTCGGTATGGGTACAACCATTCAACCAAATGTGATTGTGGTTACCGTGGCTCTCACTCCTATGGTCCCCTGCCCTAGACTTCTAGGGACTCTACTGACCGTGGAGGATGGTCCCAACCCTCCATGCTTCGCTATGCTTCTTCTCCTGGGCATGGGGGAGATGGTTGGCTTGACTCGAGCAAATTCCCTCGTTTGTAGCTCACCATTTCTCTAGTTCATGCTTAGCAGCCCCCCAAGGAGAATCCTGAAGATGAAGATGGTGCTCTCACTGGTTGGGAATTGATTGATGATGCCACCCCTAGAGATGTGTGGGGAAAACCTACTGGTCAGGATCCACCCTCTATTGGCATGACATTAGCTGCCTAATGTTCTGTGGGCTTTGCCCTTTGTTATTTGTCATCTTTGTTTAGGACTTGGTCCTTTTAGACTTTGTGGGTGTGCCTTCATACCACCCTACCCCTTGTTTGTGAATATTGTACTATTTTACTATTATTAATATAATGTTACATAATAATATTCATAAAAAATGATTGGCATCAATATATAATCTTGAATCCATTTTAAATTAAATCAATTATTCACATAATTACTCATAACGACGATCTAGGATAAGAATTAAACCATAGCATGATTAATTAACACTAAGCATCATATATAAAATCAACAATCAACAAACATAAATGTTCATCTATGTACCATCATATAAATCCAAAACAATCTCGAAGTATATAAATGAGTACAATGAATGCAATAAGGGTTGCAAAAATAAGTGAGCGTTAAACTCAAGACTTTTGCCTTCTTGGACTAGGTTGCATACACAATTTTGTCCCTTAGATTGCGCCTCACCTTAGCCTAATATGCTAGATTCAAAGTTCAAATGTCCCACTCCTAAGACCAACTTTCCCATTCCCAAGCCCAACTTCCCCAAAATTTGACCATTACTTCCTTAGCTCGCACACTAAATACCTCAAGTTGAGTGTCTGTGATCTTATATTTAAAGATAGTCCTTGGTCATTAGTTCTCATTGATGAATTGGAATCTCCCAATAAAGCACTACAAAATTACGTCAACATTGCATCCATAAATTACAACCTATACATTGCATCACTTGTTTAGTGTATCTTCAGATTTTGTATCACACAAAGGGGATTGATTCCCATCAAGGAAGTAGAGAATCTTCCCTCTATTTACATCAAGCTCTACTATGCTTTTGAACATAACCCCTTGTTTAAAACAAGAACCAAAGATAGGAGCAAAGTGTAGAAGGCCACATCAATTGAGGACAAATTCATGGCATAAGGGCTAGATGGCATGCAAGGAAAGTGTATTGGACTAGTGCATCCTAGTTCTATATTAGTCTAGATCCCACCCTAGAGTTCCTCGCATGTTGTACATTGTAGATCTAATTTTGAATTCCCAATTCAGATAATCGACAAAGAGAAATTTCATACATCAACACATTAAAAATTGACAAAGAACTGAACACATCTAACCTCTTTTCAATTTATCATTACATTCAATTTCAACTTTATTAATTTAAATCTTATTTCAATATTACTTAATCCTTTAATTAGACTCTAAATTAACCGTAGGGGGTGTTTATTTCCTTATGTATAATAATTAAAAAAACAATTTCTAGGTGACACTTTTATGGTTTTTTAGCTATTTGCAAGGAATGGCACTATCAACTTTTGAGCCCCTCCTATTGTAATCAAGTTCAACACGCAATTAACAACCAACAATTTTTGATTAAAATAGAAGATAGATTACAACTTCTTAACATTTTGGGGTACGGGGGTTCAAGATGGGATGGTTGGTAGAGGAAGCTTGGTTTACACGAGAGAGAAGCTAGACAGAGGGTTGTCAAATTGCAGAACAAAATTCTTTTATAGTGCTAGAAAACGACTTTTTATAGGCTATCCAATGAATGAATGAATACAAAGTGCTTGTGGACATCTCTCTATGGGATTGAGCGGGATAGATTGACGCTAAATTCAATTTCAAAAGATACATTATTCCTTCGGTGCTGTTGCGAGTGGGGCAAACATCCCAGAAAAACGTCGAATATAGATTAATTGATTCCAACAATATCTAGAATACAAATCCAGTGGGGCTACCGTGGGGGCTGTAGTGGGGCTTATCTGTGGTTGGTGGAAATGAAGAAGAAAAATTCAAATCTTGCTGATGAAGATGACAACAGATTCAGCCGTGTTCTTCAGAGATCGAGACACCATGATCAATCTAATAAGGAATCTCCCCTCAGAAAGCCCAACAAATTTCACAGACCCACAATGTCCTGTGGCTCAGAGAACAACAGCAGCCTTGCCCTTCTGTTTTCACAGGATGCAAAAGAGAACAGACCTCCCGAGCTCAAGGAATCTCTGGCTGAAAAGAACAAGAAGAAAAAGAGGAATATCTGGAAATGGAGGCCTATGAGATCCTTACGATCCCATTCATCAGGTGACCCCCTGCCCTGCATTTTTTCAGTGTATGTTGATAGCATTCACGGTTTGTCTTCTGTGATGAATGGAGTGCACTGTTTTGTTAAGTTATATAAGAAGAATGAGGACAATGCCAATGTGCAGAGTAGGCCTTGTAGGATCATAAATGGGAATGCAGATATTGATGAGACTCTGCAACTCCACAGCTCTGTGACTTGCAGTACCAAGAACAAACATGGATGCAACATCTGGGTCTCTGTCTGTGGGCTTGAAATGGGTGGAACTGCATTCAGTACCCATTGTCTTGATTTATCAAGGCTAGTACCTCAGGGACCTGGTCTGGCCAGTAGCAGCAGTTGGGCTACTACTCTGAAGCTCACTGGCAAGACCAAGGGTGCCCTGCTAGTTGCCACGTTTGCATGCCAAATTGTAAGAGATGTTGGGGGGGATAGCCGCAATGGTGAACTTGGACAGAGCAGAGTGTGCACCACCCCTCAATCTGAGGTTCACCAGAGCAAATCGCCTTCAGTATCTGATTTGGATCTCAATGATGTGCCTTCTCTGGACTCACTGGGCTTAGAGGAGGACATATCTCTGGCTCCCGCTGCAGAGGGCCCCAAAATGGAGTTTGCAGATCAGAAACATGTATCCTGTGGCGAAAGCAATAGTTGGGTATTGCCTAATACAAAATCTGAAAGGCCTTCTGAGATACCTACACTGTTACTCCAATGTGATACACACCTGGTATCCACAAGCTCTGAACTTCCATCTCTGAACAATCTGGACTCCAGGAATGGTGGCAATATGCCCGCTTTAAACAGCAGCTGTGGAGATGATGATGTGATGTTCAGTGTTGTAGAGCAGGGTGTAGAGGTAGAGTACAGTGCTGTTGAACAAGGTTTGGGAATGGAGACTCTGTTCACAGGAAGAGGCCTTCAGGAGCAAGAGATCATTTCTTCTGAGAAGATGCAAATAGGTGTGGACTGTGACTGGTGGGAAGGTAGAGGAGATACTTATAGGGGATTCCGAGAGCATATGCAGGTAATTGAAGAGGAGCTGGCCAAACTGGAAGCCCGTTTAGATGCTAATGATTGCTGGGAGGATAAGTTACAAGTGACTGAAAACTGCAACACAGAGGATGTTTTAAAAGAAAAGTTGGCACTGCATGAAGGTCATGCAGAGGGTAGCTTGAGTGATAAGAATATCACAAAATCAAGTTTGTCTGTAGATGGAAGGTGGAAGATAGAGGAGGGGTTGAGAGAGAGGCTACATGTAAATGAAAGTTGTATTGTAGAGGATAATCTAAAAGGAAGCCAAGACCAACTATTAGATAGAAGCTGGGAGCAGTTGGAGGACGACAAGGAGAAATTGGAAGAGACATTTCTCAATGAGATCCAAGGATATGCACTGGGAAAGCAAATTGTAAACTGTAATTCTGATGAGGACATTGATTCTGTAACAGATGAGTTTCTGAATCTATTAGAGAGAGGTCATAATGCCAGTCATGCCATGCCAGGAAGGGAGGCGAATTCTCTGTGCACCTCGTTCCAAAGAGATTGTGAACTAGAATTGGCTTCACAAAGCACTCTTAATTCAGGTGTTGAAGTCAAAGAGATGCAGTCATCTTTCATGGATAATCTAGAGATGGAGATGCAGAAGAATGAACAGGTTTTGCGCAGCAAGACACGTGCAAAGATCTTGGAGGATGCAGAGACACAGGCCTTAATGCAAGAGTGGGGATTAAATGAGAATACCTTTGAGCTTTCTTCTTCAAAATCAAACTGTCTTGCTGCTTATAGTGGTTTGATGGGAAATTTAATCTTCTCACCTGCTCTTGAAAATGGCATGGGATCAATAGTTCAAACCAGAGATGGCGGGTACATCAGGTCTATGAATCCTAGGCATTTCGTGAATAGCAAGATTGGTGGGAAGTTAGTAATGCATGTGTCCAAACCTTTAGTGATGTCAGCTGAAATGGGATCCACTGCCATGGACATATTGCGAAGAATGGCTGCTACTGGCATGGACAATTTCGCATCTCAAGCTATGCTGGCCATGCCCTTGGAAGATATTACAGGGAAAACCATTCAACAGGTCATGTTGGAAGGATCCAGTTCACTGGAAGGACCATTGCATGAAGCTGATAGAATGAAGTCATCTGGTAGAGGGTGAGAAATCAAATTTCTGATACTCATGCTTTTCAATTTGTGGTTGTGTCAGAAAGAAGTTTTCTTGGTAACTATGTTAAATCATTATCCTTAAATATGGCTTTGTGTGTTAAATCAAATCTTGCAATTCAACCTTGTTGGAGCCAACATCTACATTTCTAGTGAGGCGTGTCATCAGAGGGCATTAAGCTTAGTTGTAGAAGAGCCCATTAGTGTAATTCTAACCTGTCCATAAGTTCTAATATGGTATCAGAACTTGCTTCTTTTGAAGGATAGGTAGAACCTCACTTCAGAGTTTGTTTTGACAGGGAGCGTTGAAGTTAGCAATCCACACTCCTAGAGCAAAACCTGTCCTAAAGGGCAAGCAACTTAATGTTGTATTAGATTTAAATTCTAGCCCATCCACCTTTTTTAACAAATCCAATGAAACAAAAAATTGGGAAAATAATTGTAAACGAGATAACATGTTTTCTCTTATTTAAAATTTATTAAGTGGAATGTATGATTTCGCCCTTGCTTCCTGACAGGTATAGTGCAGAAAAATCAGGTAGCCACCTTAGTGTGTTCAGTAGTGATGACACTCCAATAACAAACAGAGTCAAGTCAGGTTTTGAGAAAGAAGGATACAAATCTGGAGAAAGAAGTCTCCAAGGGAAAAGTACAAAAGACTTTTTGGATGGGTATGTGTCTGCAGAAGACCTTGCTCCCTTGGCAATGCAGAAAATTGAGGCCCTTGCACTAGAGGGGTTGAGGATCCAATCAGATATGGCAGATGAAGATGCACCTTTCCATGTAGATTCACTGCCATTGGTTTGCTCTGACTATGGAGATGCAGAGATGGATGGAGCTGCCAGTATGCATATGCTTGCTAGCAAGCAGGCAGATAAAGGCACGATTCAAGTGGGAGGGACAATGCCAAGTGCCATCTCCTTTCAGAAGTGGATGGAGATCAATGCCAAGTTTTCTTCTGAGGATGGAGCACATACTACTAATGCCATTAAGAGTGATCAAGTCTCGCTTACTACAAATGCCATTAAGAGTGATCAAGTCTCGCTTACTACAAATGCAAAAAAACATGATAGCAGAAGGAAGCAGGATGATTCAAGGTCGAACTGTGTGAACAAAACTATTACAATTACAATGCTTGTTCAGTTGCGAGATCCTCTGAGGAATTATGAACCTGTTGGTCCACCAATGATAGCACTAATTCAAACAGAACGTGTCATCAAGTCTCCTCGTCCCAAGCTTGGTAAGCAAGTCTCGACAAGGACAACTGATGAATTAGAAGAAGATGAAGTTGAAGACCAGAAACATGTTCCAACAGAGCTTCAATTCAAGATAACTGAAGTTCACATGGCAGGCCTCAAAGCTCCCAAGACTGAAGAGAAGAAAGGATGGTTTTTCCAAAAATGGGGTAGTAAGAAACAGGAACAATCAGGTTCCCGTTGGCTTATAGCCAATGGGATGACGAAGAATAACAAACCTGGTCCCCTCAAGTCTAAGCCATTGCCAACACAATCAAAAACCACAGTTGTAAAGCCAGGTGAAACTCTATGGAGCATTTCATCTAGGGTTCATGGCACAGGATCAAAATGGCAAGAAATTGCTTCTCTCAATCCTCATATTAGAAATCCAGACATTATTTTTCCAAATCAGACAATTAGAACAAAATAGGTAACGACAGCATACTTTGGAAAGGTACTATGACATTAGGATATTCTCATTTATCCCACCTGTAAAGTGACAGACTTGAATTGCTCTTAAATTTGGAAGGGAAAACATGTTATGTATAAATCTGTTATTGTTGTGCAATTGGATGCAAATTAGCAACTTTCAACCCTAATGTAGCATATTCTGGTTATTAATACTATTTTTGTATGGTATGATTTTATTTAATATCTTGTGTAATGGGCAAAGGAACAAGTACATTTTTATCTTTGAAAGAAATGAATGAAATGAAAGTTTTTTTAATGACGTCCACGAGGCCACAGCAGCCTATGGGACCCTGGAACGCACAAGGCCCATCCCGAAACAAGGCCGTTAGTCATTTTTTCAACCCTTTCTCCAGCTCAGATCTTCTACTGTGAATTTTGATTAGAAAGTTTGTGGATTTGACGAGTCTAGTCTCCTCAAACAAGATGCTTAAATTGCTGTTTCTCAAGGTGTCATTGTAACTGTCACGGATGTCCTCGTAAGTTGAGCACTTCATGATGAAATGTTGTTCTGTCTCGACCACACCTTGATTGCAAAAAAGGCATATCCTCCTCTCCCACTTCTCCTTGGGAAACATCCACCTGCCCGTTTCACATCTAAGATGGTGTGAGCTAGTTCTTAGCTGTGCAATCAGCATTTTTACTTTCCATTTAATGTCTGCTCCTAATGTAAGCTTTTTCCTCGTGGTCCCGCCCAGGGTTGAACTCTTTAATATAATGAGCTTTTTTCCGTCCCAACTGATTATTCCACATGATGTTTCTGAATTTTACTTTAACATACTTTTTTATTTCCTCTTTAGCATGTGGGCATTCTTGCATATTAATATCCCACTTCTTTTAGCCACTTGTCATTCTGTTTCATCCATGTATTCTTTCTCCTATTTAACTCTTCCTTCGTAATTAACCTAGGCCACCGGTTATTTTCCATATTTTGAGTTTTCCTTTACAAAACAAACTTTTGGGCTTTATCAAGGGATATTTGTGGATGCAGACCAACCCATTATGATAGTTTCTTTCTGCATCAAGCCAAGCATATCTCATGCATTCTGACCTGATAGCATCAACAGTTGAAAAGCTGTTACTTTATTTAGAAGACCTTCAGTTACTTTATCTTACTCTGTTTAACACTCTAGCTAAACTAAATTTAGAAGACCTTAAGTTACTTTATTTTAATGAAGAGATATTTCAGTTGAAACCTTGTATTGTTTTGTTAAAATATTGGGGTATGTGGTTAGCAATCTGCTTCCTGTTCTTTGCTTTAGCATTTGAGTTAAAGGCTTGGTAAATCGGCTTTGTGAGACATTTTTAGGGCCTTCGTATTGGTCTTAACTTTCTGTCCATGATACCATTCTGTGTTGCACTAATAACAGAAAAAAGATGCAGAGAAAAAACAAGTTAAGGTTTCAAGAGGTAGAAAGACTTGAAGGCCATTCACTATAAGAGCATAAGTTACACTACCTTGAATGCAATTGAGATCTTCCATCAGAAATGTAATTTTTACTAGTGGCTGCATTGTACCATTTCTAATCTTGAAGTATGGAAGCATATTATGGCACATTGGGACGTTCTAATAAATTAATACTTTGTTTGCAAACCAACCAGATTACTGAAAAGTAAGCCAAAAATTTAGTCTGCATACATTTCTGTTGCCACTTTGGACAACCTCACTTGTGATTTGGCATTTTGCTAGGCAATATGAGGTTTAAGTCCAGAAGGCATTATTTTGTGGGGAATGCCATTGGGGAATGAGGTTCGGGCCCATAATTTTGTGTGTCGCAAGTTTTGTTTAATATTTTAAAGGGGTGGGATTTTCCTACAGTTAATTCAAGTGGGGTGAGTTTTCACAAAATTGGGTCAGGTGGGGCTTCCATAAAATTTGGGTGGGGGTTCTGTAAAATTTGGTCTGGTTGGGTTTCTGTAAAATTTGGTCATAATGCAAGTACGTTATGTTTCACAAATACATTGTGACATTCTAATCATTTGTTCGCCATCCGTTAGGTGAGAATGTGTGCATCAAAGTTCTTGGAAACCAAAAAGATTACTAAAAACTAATTTAAACTAAGCCAAAGTTTGAGTCTCATTTTTATAGACGTTTCCATTGTCACTTTGGACTTCGTAAATGCAATATGACAGTTTGTTGAGAAATATAGGGAATTGCAATAACCTATTATCACAACGTCTTATTGTGTGAACTAACTCATAATGTTTCATACATAGATTGCACACCCGACGAGAACTCGCCACTTTTTTGGCGTGGTGAGTAACTCACCAAAAAACTTGCAGAGCTTTTCTGTCAAGTTTTTGGCAATTATTGGCCGGGTTTTTGGTGAGTTTTTTTTAAAAAACTGACGAATTCGTGAGGAAAAGTTGCCGGACGCGGCAGGGACGTGGGATGCACTTGGGACATGGAAAAAACACGCTAATTCTACGTTTTTTTTTTGGTCTATAAAAGGCAAAGACACCCCTCTCACTTGCTCACACATCAATCTTGCATACATCTGAGTAGATTGCAAGGATTTTTAGGTGAATTTGAAGGGTAAATTAGTAATTTTTGTTTTGTTTTGTTTTTCAAAGCATGTAAATTCATTCTAGCTGCTAGAATCTAGCATGTACATTGTAAACAATTCATAATTTCATAGTATTTAGTAGTATTTACGATTTTACTTGCAAAATATTCAATTCATGAGAATTTTATTATTCATTTGTATTGATTTTTTGAATGAAATGGTTGTTTTTCTATAAACAAAGTATTTTGGTAATTTATACTTTTTTTTTTGAATAAAACCATTAGGTTATACTGCATTTATGTTGATTTATACTAATTTATGCTATTTTTTGTATTTCAAAATTAAATATGTTGTACTTTGTACTTGTAGGTTAGATACAATGGCGGATAGAGAACCCTTGGGCTCTGGAACAAGCTCTCACTCTGCATCAGGGTTAGGCTCAACTCGGTTGATACTAGTTACTGGAATTCATCTCTTTGAAGTTAGAGACCCTACTTGGAAATATGTTGTATAGGGACCAACACTTGGGACAATCATCTGCATAAGATGCTCGAACCTATATCATGGAGGCATCAATTGTCTCAAATACCATCTTGTAAGTATTACTCATCGTAATGCTAAGCCCTGTGAGAAGACCACAAACGAGATAAAATGAGAGATGAATGCACACCTTGCGTTGATGGAAGAGAAAAAACTACAAGGGAGAAGACAAAAGCAACCATAGTAGCATCCATAGCTAGTGCTCACGCTCTTCAATTGCAAGCAAAAATGGATGAAGATACGACATTCGAAGGCATAGTAGGCTCCGCCCATGGTCCACACATACGAACCACATCCACTTCATCTACTTCGAGTAGAGCACCTACACGAACACCGCATAGCTTTTTTGTATCTAGAAATATACCTGGAGCACAATTGTTGTTGGAAGGTATAGGGAGGAACAAGGAGGTGCACTGAAAAAAAAATAAGGCGTGTGCCGGTTTTTAGTATTTCAACAACCTTCCCTTCAATGTAGTAAATAGCTCATATTGAGAGAACTTGGTAACTACATTGATAGTTGTAGGAAAAGGCTATAAGACATCCTCTCCAAAACACTTGAGTGGGAAGTTGCTCGTGAATACAGTTGAAGATGCAAAGTTAGTTGTGGAAGAACAACAGAAGCAATGGTGAAAGCTTGGATGCACTATTCTTTCAAATAGATGGACAGATAAAAAGAATCACACCCTTATCAACTTTTCAGCAGTTTTAAATGGTGAGATAATTTTTTTGAAGTCAATTAATGCTTCTAACAAAGTAAAATATGTAGAAACTTACATCTAATCTAGGAGGAAGTTGTCTTAGAGGTGCGCATAGAGAATGTAGTTCAAATTATAACTGACAATGCAACAATGTATGTGACAGTTGAGAGATTGCTCCAAGAGAGGCATCCGTCACTCTTTTGAACCCCTTATGCAGCACATTGCCTTGACCTTCTTTTGGAGGACATATGCAAAATTGATTGAGAGAGATCGGTTGTAGAAAATGCAAGAAACATAACAAAATATATTTATAATCACCCTTGGGTTCTTAGCTTGATGAGAGATCACACCAAAGGGAAAGAGTTGGTGTGATTGGGTGTCACAAGGTTTGCAACAATGTTCCTAACGTTGCAAAGCATAATTGGTTTGTTGATTTCTTTGAAACAAATGTTTGTGAGTCAAACATGGCTAGACTCATCATATGCAAAGAAGTTTGAGGAGAGAGGCATCCGTCAAGGTAACCTTAAAAGTTCGATTTAAAATTCAAATTGAATCTTTTATTTTTAAACTTTAAAAGTATTTACTCTCATTGTAAATTTGAAACTTCAATTTATTTAAATTTTTGTAGGTGTGGAACCCTTGGTTAGAGTTTTGTGCTTGGTAGATGGGAATTAAAACCCAATGGAGTACATTTATGAGGCCATGGATAGGGCCAAAGAGTTCATCCGAAACTATTACAAGGGGGTTCATCCGAAACTATTACAAAGGGGACAAACTCAAATTTAATCCCATTTGGGAGATCATTGATCGGAGCTGGAACAATCAACTCCACCAGCCCATTCATGCAGTGGGGTACTTCCTTAACGCTCAATTTTTCTATTCATATAACTTTGCAGATCCTAATGGGGAGGTCATGGAGGGCCTCATGACATGCATTAAGAGGATGACACTTGAGGTTGACGTGAGAGACCTCATTATTAAGGAATTACGGAATTACATGATTGGTAGGGGAAAGCTCTTTTCTTCAGCACTAGCTATCTGAGGAAGAAACACTCAGCCACCAAGTAACAAAAAATGGAGTCTTTACATGCATCTTGCAAGTTAGAAATTTCAAATTTACAAGTATTGATAAAAATTAAAATATGGTTTGCTTACTAACTCTTGAGTATATTGAGTATCTCCCCAAATATGGTGGGGAGATTGAGGTGAAAATACCCAATCTTCAAATATTAACCCTCTGCATTTTGTGTCAACCTTGTAGTGCTTTTGGTTGTGAGTGCAATTGGAGTTTGTTTGGGGCCATTCACATGAAGAAACGGAATAAATTAACTAAAAAATGTCTCAATGACCTGGTCTTTGTACAATACAACCCTTGGCTTCACACAAGAAAGGTGGAGGACAAATTAGAGGTCATTGATTTGAATGACATTGATCCTTATAGCAATTGGACAAGGCAAGATGAGGAGACTCCATTGTTTATTGCAAATGAGATTCTTGATTTTGAGGGGTAGGCAATGGAGGATTTGGCTAGAAGCAGGAGCTACTAGATTGTCATTGGATGACATTGATGAGGTAGAGGATGAGTCGTTGCCATCTAGCAGTGGGATGGAGGTCGAGTCGAAGCAACAAAGCGTAGCCTTCTATGTCGAGTGAGAAGCTGCAACGGAGTGCAAGGATTAGAACTTCTCCCCAATTTTTCATTAGATTAGGGAAGAGCAAGATGTAAAATGTTGTAATATGCAATTTATGAATTATGATGACAATTTTCAAAGGCAATCATCATAAATTCATAATAGTTGTCAACTAACTATTGTATCAAGATTCTGCATGATGATGCAATTTTGTACTCAATTTGTATTCGAATGAATCAAATCTAATATAGAAAAAACACTTTTGTATTCATTTATGGACTCATTGGAGTCAAATTTTTAAGTTGCCGAGTCACAAATTTTCAAACTCAGCAGACCCAAATATGGCTTCATATTATTGCAGGTTAATATTTGATGTCTTATGATATTGTTGTCTCTTTCAAAACAGTTTAGGCTGTTGATGGAGAAAATAATTTAGTTTAATAACCTCTATATTGATTAAAAAGATTATTATATCAAGGCACATCTTGGTATTTTCTTTTTTAAAAGGATAAAATATTGTAAGAGAAAAGGCTGCTTATTACAAAATGTCAGTTCATTATGGGATAGAAGGCAGGAAAGCAGACCTGGAGTACAAAACTGGGATTAACCCAGAGAAACCACGAGCAATTATGAACATAGAGAATGACAGAGGTAAAAGTGACTTAAACACTTGAATGCAAGAATGTAAAGCATTGACTTGACAAAATAAAGAGCAGCAGAAAGGAACTTTTGAGTTGATTCTTGATTCATGGATTGCCCAAAGCTGCATCAGCATTGTTGTGAGTTTCTCATTCTTGCATTGGTTTGACAAGGTGATTGACAAGAGTTGACCACATACGAGCCAAGAATGATTCAAGGTGTCGAAGCACAATTCAATATTGGTAAGGAATAATACATTGTTTTAATCCTTGAGTTGTTAATGCAATGGGATGATGGCCAATTTTATTATATAGTTGAGACTTCAGCAATGATTCTCGAGAAAAACAACGATTCTTCAAAATGATTTCAAGAAAAACAATGAGTTTTAAATTCATATATCTAAATAAAGCCACTGAAATCTATAAAATATTTGTGAAGATTTTCCCAATGTGGTATCACACAAGAAAATTATGAAGAAAATGAAATCATCATTAAAAAATTATGAGTATAAAAAGCAATCCACCGAGCGCAATTGATTGGAATGACTAGCAGCCAGTATGAACCAGATATTTGCATGAAGTGCAACAACATTTGAAGTGTTATTTACCACTTTATAAATTCCTAGATAATTCTGAAACCACAAATATTTAGCATCAATTGTGAGAGGATAACTGACAAGGAGTCAGCTGCTAATGTAAAGAACTCATAAGTAAGAAATAAAGAAATTCCAAATTGAAGTTTCCTAAAGACCATGTCCATAAACACCATCAGGGTCATCATTTTGCGTGATCCATGGATGTTGGAGAAGTTTCTGTAAAGGTAGGCGCTGAGAAGAATCTTTCACCAATATCTGAAACACAGTAGCATGACCGGTTAGCCTGTTTTTTTGCCAGTTTGAGTAAGATGACTACAATTATCCCATTCAGTTTCATTCTGATGGAAAATTGCAACTGATCAGCTACATTTAATAGGGCAATTGTGCTATATTTTAATACTTCATTGTTGGACTCAACTCAACAACCATATCATGTATCTATTAGTAGTATCAATGCAATAATCATTTACACTCACTTGACAAATGAGGTCTTTTCCTGCAGCAGAAACTACTGGTGTGGGAGGAAACTTCAAATCGACTAGACAAATCCTGCACCATTTCATTGATGGAAACAAAAGGCAACCTAAGCCTTGGATTCCTAGAGCTAACAAAAAAAACTTGACTTGATCTGAAAAAACTAAAACTTGTATACTGGGTCCTAAAATGGGCACTGCACTTAACAGAAATAAAATATCAATCTGTCACCTTCTGTAGGTATCATCATGCTTCCTTGCTTCAAAAGGTGGGACACCATAGAGGAACTCATAACATAAAACTCCCAAGCTCCAAATGTCAACTGCAGTATCATGCTCCTTATTTTCAACTGTCAAAATTTATCAGAAAAGCATTAAAATACTATTCAAGTCCAATGAGTGCAAACATAAAAATAACATGAGCAACAATATAGAGACTGATAGGGAAAATCAAAATGACGTTACCTATTTCGGGGGGTAAATAATCCAAGGTTCCACACAGGGTTTTCCTTTTATGAAAGGTGTGCACAGACCATCCAAAGTCTGCAATCTTCAGTTCACCCTGAAAGTTATTGTATCAACAGTCAGCTAGTTCACTCTAGAATATGTATTGACACAAAATTCACCCCGTTCAAAAGATGAAGGCCTAAATTAGGCTACGATGAAAATGAAAACAAGAATTGGAATCCACATGATGAATGAATTTTCTATTTTTTTCTATATGGATTACTTGTAGCAATGAAATGTAAACATCAGCCAGCTACCTTAATACCGATCAACAAATTTTCTGGCTTTATGTCACGGTGTATCACATGCTTTTGATGACAGTAGAGCAAAGCTCGTGCTAGTGATGCAATGTACTGTGAAAAAACACTAAATATCAGATTTAAAACCAGGTCATCATCACAACTTAAAACTAGCGTGAGTGCAAGAAATGATATAAAGCCAGTATATTGTAGCTACAGACAAACCATTTGAGATTGCTGTCACTACTTTATGTGCAAATTCCCTGAATGTAGACTGTCTAAATTTTTCCTTTGGATGAGACTAATGTTGTGTGACTTTATAGGTATTAACTTCTTGATTACCATTTTTTACAAGTTTGATCAAAATGACCATTACTAAATCAATTTTGTAGGGAAAAATTCATAGACTAGACATACATGCAATTAATGTAGGTAACTTACAGTAGCTGCACGCTTCTCACTGAAGCATCTACAGCGTTGAAGTTCTTTATACAGCTCACCCCTTGGGGCATATTCAAGAATGAGATACACACGATTCTGTCAAACAAGAAAAGAGAAGTAAACTGTTTGTTAAATAGTGTTTAAATTGGAAGGCTCTCTAAAGCCAAAATTTGCATCAATTATTATCCAAGTTCCAAAGAGAAATATTATTTCAACAGGCAAGAATTACCATCTTACAAGAAACGTACTGATTCCATTGGAAGAATTACCACCTTACAAGAAACATACTGATTCCATTGGCTAATAACACAACCTATGATTGGCATGTGAACAAGGATGTCCTTCATTTTAATCTACTTCATGTTCATGTGTGGTACATTTTTTAAAGGAGAGATACAAAGTAAGATATTGCCTTTTTCATTTTCAGTGAAAATAATGGAGTAAAAAGGATGTGCACCTTATCATAAAAGTAGCCAAACAAGCGAAGTATATTAGGATGCCTCAGGTGACTCTGGATTTCGATCTCCCTTCTCAACTGATGTTCTACCTGGGACTGCTGTAGTTGGTTCTTGAAGAGGACTTTCAAAGCTACAACATACTTACTCTGCTTTTTAAGGCAAAAGAAGATATTTCATGTTAAAAAATGTAATTGAAACCAAGGCAGAGCAGAAACGACATCAAAACTAAACAGAGATTTTTCTTTTAGTTACCTTCTTTTCTCTAGCAAGGTACACATTTCCAAACTTGCCTCTTCCCAGTGGTTTTCCAATGTCAAAATCATCTAGAGTCCAGCAATCTTGATGCTTCTGAGTTTCTGCATCTGTGACTTCCTGAAATAAACAAATAAGAAACTTCATATCCATACTCTGGTCAATTAATCTAAATCCAAACCTTAACAACAAACCTAGAATCATCTTCTTTTCTCACCCCAAGCAATGCCTCACTCTCTCTCAGTGGTATTTCTCACCCCATGAAATGAGATCAATTAGAAAAATAAAAAATTTGGAATAATTTACAAAAACCTGGAGCAGCTACTGTTTAGGTGGGGTATTTCTACAGGTTTCTGGGTATGGGTATTGGAAGCTTGCAACATTTGTTTAAGAGATTTTATTTTCCATTGGCAGCGTGCATCTAGTTTAAATTTCTTAGATAGTTTCCCTATGGTAATTTGGAGTGGGACTCCCAAAGCCTGTAACAGAGCTGAAAATTTCTCATCCAATGAGACAATTTTACAGAAAAAAGCCCCTGAATCTACTCAGCATCACCTTCTGAGAAATGTTAGAAGCCCCCTTCCATGGGACTGGGCCCTACTTACCTATAAACAAAGGCCTTCTTACAGACTTGGATCTCAGTACATAACAAAAAAACAAAGATCTCAATAATTTACAACATACCTTTTTGGTCTCACCCGGCTAGGAAAAAATGGTTAGCATCAAAACGGAGTCCTCAATGGCCTATTCAAAAGAAAGGATTGAACAAAACCCTAGCCCTAAGAAAAACCAGATTCTGATACTAGTCACTTCCTAATAAAATCTGTCTATGTTCGTGGATTATAGTTATAAATATGGAATACACTCAGGTTTGATTTATCACAAGCTTTATGAAAGCGCTAATATCTACAAAATGGTAAAGAATAAAGTTCCCTTGTTCCTACA
The DNA here is from genome assembly GCA_027924645.1 of Cunninghamia lanceolata. Taxonomy (NCBI): domain Eukaryota; kingdom Viridiplantae; phylum Streptophyta; class Pinopsida; order Cupressales; family Cupressaceae; genus Cunninghamia; species Cunninghamia lanceolata. The sequence goes on from BSBN01000760.1 coordinate 4,243,756, forward strand.
TGGGTTTCACATGCCAATGAGTGGTGCTACTGCTGGCTAGACAGTGACCTAAAAAATTACCTTGCCGATATAGAATTAAGGGGTCATTCAATTTCAGACATCAATGCACAGAAGATGATGCAGAGTGAAAATAAAAGAAAGAGTACATGCCTTTTGATTTGTCTGGGCATGGTCTTCTGGAATTGCTTGCATCACCATTGCTAAAATCCTTTTTCAAGGTCTTCAAGTGGCATCTAGAAGGCTCCGTGCACTGAGAACCAAACCTTGGCCAACGTGGCGAAATCCCGACTGGCAGAGTCCCTCTGTTTTGGCTGTGGTAGAGAATGGAATGAAATTGTTAAATTCTTGAAGTATAACAGTCACAACTTATATATTTCAAATTTGAAAACACGCTCGCCAACGGTCGTATTCTTGGGACACCTGCCTAGCCGGTCACTTTGTTCGGTCATTTTCGTAGTGAGTGGGCCTTGTCCGATCGGGAATTAAGCTTAATGAAAAGTTCTAGCGTTAATTTTAAATTTGAAGGAACATTTTTAAGGTTATGAATGAATAAGAACTACATTTGGTAGGCATATTGAAAGTATATGGATGAAGTTATAAATAGTGCTATAAGGGAGGAAGTATAGAATTCTTAAATTGATATTAATTTAGGCCAAAATATGATATTTCAATAAATGTAAACAATATTTAAATGGTATTAAGAGTTGAGTTATATAAAAGAGATGTAAAACTAGAGGGGCAAAAAGAATCGTGTATTTATTTATCTCATTGTGATAAGTTAATTGATATGTTTTTGATATAGGTAAAAAATTCGCTTTTGAAAGGGTCTAAATCCTTTTACAATAGAGTTGCATAAGGTGTACAAAATGAGTTCCATGAGGGGTGGAACAACCAAAAGAAACAGAGACAACACAACTACAACTAAGTTGTCAAACACATTAGAATGTTAAAGATTTGGCCTCAACGATGCTAGACCCTGCCCTAGCTAACCATTCACCCCTAACCCGAGTATGTGGCTAAGAAACAAACTTGGGAAGACCTTTCTTTCGCCTTTGTACAATAGTCCAGGAGACACAGTTCGTTAGGTCCTTAGAGTGGGGAAAGAGGGGAGGGGAATCCACCTCTAATGCCACAACTTGAGGCACTGTGAGGGGAGATGCCAACACATGAGGAGAGGAATGCCTGACTAGGGAAGTTGATTGCCAAGTGGTAGTCGCAACACAAACTGGAGAAGGTTCACCAACACCACTTGCCAGGAGGGGGATGGGATCCAAAGGAGGAGCAACATTTGCTAGATTAAGGGAAGAGGCCACAGTAGGATCAGACACATTACACACATACGACAAAGGGACCACCACCCCATCAACAGTCTGAGGCTCAAAAGCCTCTGAAGCATAATTATATTTGACCACATCCATTGTAAGGTGTTCTTGCAGAGCATTTTTCCACGACGAGAAAGATCTTGAGACCTTATGGCGTAGGCAATCTGACACCAAATGTCTCGTAGCAAAGCACCACCAACAATGGAATGGGATGCCCTCGTAATCTAGAGTTTGGCTCCAAGAACAATCCGCCACCTACAAAATAACCTATGTAGGAAGGGGCTTGGACAAATCCAATTCCACAAGGATATGAGTGAAAGTGGTATGAGAGAAAAGAGCAGTTGCAAGATCCACCTTGATAAAATGACCCACATAATTTCCTACTACTTCGTGGCAAGAATCACACAAAAAATGAAGAGGTAGATTAGGGAGGTGAATCCACACAAGCAGAATATCGAAGGATTTGGTAAGAGGATTAAAAGAAGAATACCAAGCCTTCATCAAGAGGGCGTGCTGACCCCAAACCACGAATGACCATCTAACATGATATTCTAATTTGAGACCAAAGGGAAGACAACCATGAAGAATCCCCTAGCACAAGGGTACATTTTGATTTTCTCCTATCTAATAGGTTGCCACTATTTAAAAATTCAATGATTTAAATCATGAAGTTGAGACTATAGTTTGTCAAATCTACAAATTGACCCGTTTTGGGAGAAATACTCCTTGTTCTTTAAGACATGCAAACAAGAAGCTAGAGCTTTACTTGGAGGGGATGACAACTATTTGGATGTGGTCTGATGGTCCAATAAAGTCAATAAAATGTTTCATTGCCCTTGCTGTTGGTCTCTTTGTTTTCCTTGATGAGTTCTGTATAAATTTGGGGGAATGAAACATTAGTTGATGCTGAAAATTTTCATGTATTTGCTGCAATCAACATAAGAAAAATAAATTCTCGCTTTTCCTATGGATGTAGCCAAAACTAGTGAACCACATAATTTGTTGTGTCTGTGTTTTTTTGTATCTCTATTTATTTGCTATTGGTGATATATATATTCTTTTATCTTTCATGTGTTCTTAACAATTGGTATCAGAGCCGAAGAGAATTGGGAAAACCACTTGCAAACAAGAAGAAATGGAGGAGACAGACAAATGGAGAATTGAGAAATTCTCAGGATAGAATTTCAGGATGTGGAAGTCGCAACTCGAAGCCCTCTTAATCCAAAAGGACCTTTCAATCACTTTGGAAGGAAAATTGAAAAAGCCAACTAGAATGTTAGATGAAGATTGGGACAAACTGGACTGGAAGGTGGTGGCTATGTGTAAGAACCCTGTCTAGTTCTGCCCTAAATTTTTGAGTTCTAGTGTGTTGACATTTTGTCAAACACTTGTCATGCAATGTCACTGTATTTTGATTTCTAAATTTTGTGTTTGGTTTTGATGCTTGTTTTAGATGGTTTTCATTGAATATACATATGCCAATATATAGGAAACATAACCAAATACTTTGCATGCATAAACATCAAAATACCAACACTAAATATGCCTTTATTTTCATCAAATTAGGTCTGATTACAATGTTTATTAGGTCTGATACAAACTGTAATAGCGGATGAGATGCTTGTTCAAATTAAATATTTGAATACCAAAACTTCTACAACATACTCGGATGAGTTCTCCTTGAAACATACATGAAATAGGACTTCAATGACAATAGATAGTGACTGAAAATAAGCAACAAAAGCTTAATGTATATCAACAAATATTCCTAGGATAATATCAGCTCATAAATGGCAGTGATTAGGTCTTCATATTAGCGATTCCCCTTCTAGGAATGATGGCGCTCCAACCTAGACGAATGTGCATACCCCTTAATGCCAAAGTCTTCCCAAAATCCACAATTCTTCCTTGGATATGAAGCAACTCTTCTAATCAATCAAAACCCATTATAATATGCAAATCATTCCAGCTCCTAAACTAATCGGTCTTCTTGCATGCTTCAAATCCTCCACAAAATATTGATGATGCCAATAAAATATACCCTAAGCAACCAACAATAATTTATCTCCAAGGTACTCTTATTCCAAAATGATATTTGGACAAATCTTCATCATTTTGGTGTCCAAACCCTAGCTGCCCATAGCTGTCATAAACCTATAAATAATGTCTTTAATGAAGCTCCAAATGATGACAAAAACCTACAATAATTGTTGGAATAGCCAAGGATATTCTGCAACACTTGAATCACTCTCACAATATGGAAATCGACAAATAGAGATAAGAAATTGATGATATTGATGAACCTAATTGAGCATAAACTTATATTGATCTCATTTACAAATTTACATGAGAATGCCTCATTATATAGGCATGGAAGAGGCAACCCACCTTGCATGTGGATTGACGAGTGTCCCATGATGTGGCACAAACAAGTGACAAGTGTCCTATAAGGTGTCAACCTTTGGATCACTTGGAATGTACAAACCAACAACCTTTGGATCACTTGGAATGTACAAACCAACAACCTTGTGTGACAAGTGTTGGATGACTACAAAGTGCCTTTTGAGGTGAGATGGATAGTCTTCCAACCTCAAAAGGTATGCACATGAGGTTTACCAAACAACTAGGTAACCTCTAACCTTTAAAAGGTTGCACATTCAGTTAGACAAGATGTTGTCGAGAACCTCATCAACCTAAGTACACTTAAGCTATAGTGAATAGATAAATTATTCACTCTAACACCCCTCCTTAAGTGATACTTGGGGAGATCACAAAAGTGCAAGAGATACATAAATATGGGTCCCGACTACTAGGCCATGTTAGGTATCCATGTACAAAGTTTCTCATAAAGTGGAGTAAAGGAGAAAACCATGAGAAAACAAAACTCCTCTCCAAAAGGAGAAACAAAATGCATGAAATGCAAACAAGTGAAGAAGAAGGATGACTTATATCATGACCCCCCTAGGACAACTTCTATCACATGTGTACAATAAATTTCCCCAAAATAGGAGATACACAGAGAGACTTGGAAGCCCCCCATAAGATATGCTGTAGTGCACGTAGATGCTCGATGAAGTATACTGAAGAGAATCCATGAATGCTGAACCATATTTCTCCCCTTAGGAAGAAATTGAACCGCATAAATGTGCAAGTAATCTTCCCATTGCTAATAGGAACATATAGGAAGAAGTAGGAATGTCTCTGAATTCTACACATGATTCAACTGACTCTGATGAGGCCCATGATGTCTTCAAAAAATGCTCAAGAATCTCCAAGCTAATGCTATCATGTGATGAATACTGATGGAATAAATCATGTATCATAGAAGATTTTGTAGCAAGAAGCACATGAACCATATATGTATGGTGATAACTAGAACCATAAGAATCTGATACTGTCACTATAGAAGTTGATGTAGGTGAAGGAATAACAATTATATCTGAAGAAGACAAGGCTGATGCAACTTCATAAAAGTTTTCATTGAAAATAAGATGAATGTCCTCAATGTGTGCTTCCATGTCAACAATGCGAGACGAGCTACAAACAGACACAAAAATGTCGTGTAGATATACATCCCAATCAACAATGCTAGGAAGACAAATGTGATCCTGCTACAAAGAAGTACTCGAAGCTTGTGAAGAAGCGACACAGAAATTTGATGAAGCAACAATAGGTAGTGGAGGAATGATCATTCCTTTATGTCAACTGGACACTCTGTATCTGGATCATGATGTGGGATGTGAGTTGTGATCATAGCAGGATCATGCAGAAAGGGAGAAACATTGGAGTCTCCATATATGTCCCAAATTTTGATCCATAATGCATATGGACATTCAATATCCATGATGGCATACAAAACGTTGTCTAGTATATGTAAGCTGAGTAATCCAACAATGTGATCACGATTATTAAACCACTTATTCTTCTTAGATTGGTTACTTGGTTCAGGGACAAGTCCATATAGACAGGGTATGAGATTGTGGAACTTGAGATGTTTCAGGATGCCTTCACACCAAGACTTATAATTTTCTGATTTTAGGTGGATTATAGAAGAGTGAATTTGATATCCCATGATTACAAATAAGTTAATTCCTTTAGACAATAGAAATCGACACATTAGGCAACCCCCAGATTAGGTGACCCCCCCAAATTTTGGCACTTTATAACTTAGTGAAATTTACAATAAAATAGGTCCAATGTGTGGGAAATGAGAAAATATTAACTTTTGCAAAAAATGGTGCTCAATTTTAAACTACCGATCAAAAGTTATGACAAAAACAATTTCTTGTACAATAGGTCTATTTTAGTACACTTGCACTAGAAATCAGAAAAAAATGCCTATGGAGAGATAAACCTTGCCTTCCAACTACTTGTTGGAATCGACATGGAGTGAAGATTACAATGATTTTATTTGTGAGGGGGAATTGACCTCCTGTCAACCTGGGCCTCACCCTTCGCCTTTGTCAGGCCAAGATACAGGTGTTTTAAAACCATTGACTCTTCAAATGAAAAAATTGCCCTTTGAATTTGCCTCCTAATTTACAATAAACCCCCAAAATTGTGCATTTATAGTATCTTAATAAACATAATTTAAATGCTTATTAAAAACAAAATGTAAATGCTATTTTGATGAACAAAAAATAGGGCAAAAAATGGGCAGATTACGACAAAAAGAGCCCAAAAAATTGCTGGTGCAGCCAAAATTCAACTCTATAGGCCGAATTTCTTCCTCTAAAGTCAATATTAGGTAGCTACAGGTCAATTTGAGGCAGCTACAGGTCCAAAAACGTCTTGCACATTAAAAAATGCCTTTCCTAGGTAAAGAACGCCTTTCACATAAAAAATGCCTTGTAAACCATGAATCATGACCATGAATCAAAATGCCTTGCAAAGACACTAAAAAATGCCCAAGCTCACCACAAAACTAGAGAAAAGACAAGCACCCCAAATCAGTTGCGCCTTCTCACGAAAAATAGCTTCTTATGTGCTACAAAACTAGCATTCACAACACATCATGCTTCAAATTTCTGTGCCTAGCCTCCAATTCCATCCAACCCTTCAAATGCCTACAAATCTTTAATTTGCAAAAAAAATTGCATTTTGAAACCAAAACAATTCACAAAATTACACAGCGAAAATATTTTTCTAATTTTTTTTTGCTTTTTCAATTTTGCTCGTGAGATCGGTTTCGCTCCAGGACGCATTGATTTTTGCCTCACCTCCTGATCCCCTCAAAATGGAGAGCATGTTTGTAACATGGCTCTGATACCATGTTGGAATAGCCAAGGATATTTTGCAACACTTGAATCACTCTTACAATATGGAAATCGACAAATAGAGATAAGAAATCGATGATATTGATGAACCTAATTGAGCATAAACTTATATTGATCTCACTTACAAATTTACATGAGAATGCCTCATTATATAGGCATGGAAGAGACAATCCACCTTGCATGTGGATTGACAAGTGCCCTGTGATGTGGCACAAACAAGTAGACAAGTGTCTTATAAGGTGTCAACCTTTGGATCACTTGGAATGTGCAAACCAACAACCTTGTGTGACAAGTGTTGGATGACTATAAAGTGCCTTTTGAGGTGGGATGGAAAGTCTTCCAACCTCAAAAGGTTTGTATATGAGGTTTACCAAACAACTAGACCCTGTAACCTCTAATCTCTAAAAGGTTGCACATTCAGCTAGACAAGATGTTGTCTAACCTCATTAACCTAATATTGCAAGGTGTGTGCCCTTGGTCTCCTTCTGCTGTGCAGCACAACGCTTAGGTTTGTGACAAGGCTTAATCGCCTCTTGTGAATTCATTAACTCTGGCAGTCGTATCGGGCATTAACACGTCGATATTTTGGTGCAACGACAACCGTCTTTCCAACAATTGGTATCAGAGCTTGGGTCATGAGTTCAAACCCATCGCTTGCACTGGGGGGGATTGTTGCAAGGTGTGCACCCTTGGTCTCCTTGTGTTGTGCAGCACAGTGCTTGGGTTCGTGACAAGGCTTAACCGCCTCCTATGGATTCATTAACTCTAGCGGACTAACAAGTCGATCATTTGGGGCAACGACAACTGTCTTTCCAACACCTAAGTACACTTAAGCTATAGTGAATAGACAAATTATTCACTCTAACAATAATGCTCTTAGCAAACCTTGAATGGATTCGCCTCTCAAGTGGTATTGGGTTTTTGTCCAAACCACATATGTCTAAGGGTTTTTGTCCTTAGAACAAGCTGAACCAGAAGTTGCAGAAGAAATGAAACTCTTCAATATGCAATTGGCAAAATGATAATAATGATGAAATGATCAAAGTAACCTCCTTATAAGCCTTCCAAAAGGAACCGCCCAAGTTTGCCCTTTTTGAATCTATTTTGAAGTCCACAAGTGGGAACTCCACTTACATAATCAAATAATAATTCATTCACATTTTATTATGTTACTTCTTTCCTTTCTCAAAGTGACTTCAAAATTAGCTTCACTTAACTGACTTTCCTTTCTCCAAGTCACTTTATAAAGTACTTTTCAAATTTGGCTCAACTTAACTTCAATTTGGCTTAGTTTAAGTCAGCTCGACTAAGGAGGACAAAAAGGGGACATTACAAGTCCTCCCACCCCGAGATTGCTTGTCCTCAAGAAATCAAATGAGACAAATTTGCATAAGGCCCAAACACTCCAACAAATTCCCAGATCCCAAATTAATTTAGGACTTTGGTATGACTTTGTTTAGGGGAAAATTGGATTTGTTAATGTTCTAGTGTTTAGATGTTTAAATCCTCCTTTCCACCTTACATTCAAGGATCTAGGATCGAGTGATGAGCACTATAATACCCTAGGTCACTTGCAGATGTAGGGAAACTTGGATTAGGGAATTTAATTATTAATTTTCCTTCTCTTATACCCAATTAACCATTAAAACCCTAATTATGCAAATACGACAACAAATTGATGAATAACAGAAAAAGCTCTTGCAGACAGGAGTAAAATACCAAATTATAGAATACCTATTTTTAGGGTTTTGAAGCGGAACAATCGGGGACACTAGAGTAGGTGCCCAAGTCCAAGGTGCCAGTTTCTTCGTGGAATTTGAACCTCCTTCCGACACTGATCAGCCCTGTAACTTCTATTTCCTAAAACTCAGATGCAGAGGACACTAGAGCGAGCGCCCAAGTCTTGGAAGTGCACATGTGTCCTTTTCTTCAGATCCTGAATCCTTGATGCCTGCCAATCCTTCTTGCAACTCCACTTTTCTGAAATGCGACACCTGTAACTTGTAATCACAAGACTTGGTTTGGGGGTTGTGGTGTTTAAAGGCTTGCTTTAGTCAAGCCTCAGAGGACACTTAAGTCTCTGAACACCGTTGTCAGATAAAGAGTGCGTTCCCTTGTGAGGCAGAGGCAAAAACCAAAGGAATCAATGATGAAATCACAATACTATGTCACCTTGTAGTGAAGCTCTCATTGGAGGAAGATGCTCTTCATGCCATGAGGAAATTGATGCTCAAATCTGCAAATATCAACACACAAAACACACAAGTCTACTCTTGCAACATAATAGAAGCCTTGAATCACCTTGAGAACACAATAGCTTGCTAGTAATCATCTAATTGAAATCTAGTTTACAAATGAATGCCTAAGCATGCTTATATATGCAATTACAAGCACTCCCACCAAGACTTTAAAAATAAAAACTTACCGTGTCAGCAAAATGACCTAATAACGGTCATAAACTGACACCCAGAAATTAGGGTTACCCTAAAATAGGGCAGGACTAGGGCGCGGGTGCCCAAGTCCTCCCCCCTATTTTGGGTAGGGTACAACTCAAGGGGTCCTCCTAGGTCCCATTTGTCATGTTACCTAGGGCTCATTCCATCAGGATGCCAAAATATGAACTAAGATGTCCTAAATGCATGCTAAAGACCCAGGAGCTAAACTTTATGAGGGAAAAGCCCCCAAGGGGACATTTTCTGATGTTACAAACTTCTCATGTGATATGCTATGCTGCACAATGTTTGAAAAAGAGAGTTTATGCAACATTTTTGCTAAAAGTGCCACAATCCTCCACATGTATTCAACAAACTTCCTAAAATCTGTGATTCCCCATCATGCTTTTGCTGCTCCATGCTGATAAACACTGAAAAATCCACAGAAATGTCCTCTTTTTGCATAGAAAGTACTTTTGAATTATCAAATGAAGTGTTTCTTTGTCCATAAGTCTCATACTCTTGGCTATAATTTGGTGTCGCAACGTGTGCTTGAGTGCTTTCATTGTAACTTGTTTCCCTTCATGTTGGAAACTCAACTCCATGGTGTGAAAGTCTTGAATGACTCTATGAAGTGAATGTAACTATTGCAACCCAAGAACAATGTCATTATCTTTCAAATCAAGAACATAGAAGTCATCACAAAGCGTATACTCACCAAAGAGAATACTAAGCTTGCTGATTTTCTTCTTGCACATAATAATTAAACCACCTACTGTAATCACATAAAATTCCTCAAAATCATCACTATGCAATCCCCTTTTAACCACCAAACTCTCATCAATGTAGTAATGAGTAACTCCACTATCAAGAAACGCCATGACCTTACACCCAAATAAGATGTTTTGAAATAGAAATGGATTATACCTTAGAGCTCTTGAAAGATAAGTGATCATATTCCCTTTGTTACCATCACTCTCAATATGTGGTGTTGACATTCCATGTTCACTTTCTGAACTAGTGTCTACTTCCACATCATCAATATCAGAGGTGATCTCTATATAGTGCACTTTACCTTTTCCAAGACACCTATGATCGGGTTCCCATGCTTCTTTATAAGAGAAACATAACTTTTTCTGTGAAGATCATTCTTTGTCTCAAGATCCATCTTTGGTGGTGTTTCAAACTTTGTAGGCTTGGGCCGATTAAGTAAATTCTGATATGATTTTTCATGCTTAGAGTTCTTATATGGTTGATTGGTAGAAGGTGATGTTTCTAAGTCAAGTGCTAATTGTATTGCTTCTTGTAGTGTGTTAGGCTTGAAAGCCTTTACCATACCTCTCAAATTTGCATTCAATCCTTCTACAAATAACATTACAACTCTCTTTTTGGGCAAATTAGGAACCATAACAACAACCTTTTTAAACTCATTGATGTATGTATCCACATGGTCACTTTGTTTCATATGTGCCAACTCCCTATAGTAGACCTCCACATCTTTCCTATCAAACCTAGTGTTGAGTCCCAAAACCACAACTCCACTTCCTAGGACAGAATCACACTTACAAGGCCAGGGTTGTTGTCATGTAAGCATAATCAGTCCATTAATAGGACATGGAGGGTTTAAGGTCAACTCTACGAGAGTGGGTTTCATCCCCTGCACTTTGAGCTCAACTAGGCTCTAGAGGGATATTCCAAGGGGTATACCTTAACAGGTACCGAGTTCAAACCATATGAACAACTAAAAACCAATGAACAACCAAACCCAACTCCTTGACTTGGCCCCAAAATTGTCACTAAACCAAGAGCAATTGGTTGTCACAAAACCCCTATATAGTTGACACACACTGTACGAATGTACATGCACAACAAAGATGGTTTTCCCCCTAAACCATTGGTAAATGTTTTTGTTTGTTTAAATGATGTGAACCTAATAGGAATGGTTCCAGACCAGTGTCTACTCTATGGGCAATAGAGTCATAGTTCATCAAGAAAATAATAAATTGAAATCAAAAGGAACAATGAACTATGTATTTGCATACACCACAAAATATGAGATCTTGAAATAGAACAAACTTAGTAATCTAAAACATAACTGCATATACCCATATATAACTTGAGAGAGATTATTATAAAGCTTACAATATTTTTAGAATGCTGTCACATTCATCTGACCCAATATTACATTCGTACTATCAAACATGGCAAAGAAAAATACTTGACAACGACTAAGAAATCTTCTTGGGTAGATACCTAATGACCTGGAGACATTCTACAACAAGTGAAAGGAAGCTAGGTGTGCAGAAATCGCTTCCTACACTAATGTAGTGAGGGGAGAGCTATACAAATTCAATTTAATCCTTATCACTACAGCAATATACAACATCTAACAGAGATATTATAGCAATACACAAGAACCAGAAATTAAACAGAAGAAGAGAGACAAAGATATACAGTGGGGAAAACCCTTATCGGGTGAAAAACCCCACACTCAAAAACTTGCATAATGTATTAACAAATCTGAAAGTTGTTTACAATACACTTGCAATGTAAGCTTCAATGGTCTTTGACACTCGTGTCTGGAGTCAATCCACTAGCATAACAGTACGTGTAAACCTGTGATACAAACTCCATCTCCAAGCACCTGTTTATATAGAAAATACAAGGCAATATTGGACCTATCTTGGGATGGGCGTCCAACATGGATTCATGGAACAAAACCCATGCCTAAGGACACTTGGTCAACATTGTAGAATGTTCCTGACACTTATCCACAAATCCCATCGCAAAGAGGTCGCCTATTTCCAAAATGGGCTATGACAGATGCTCTTACGACACTTACAACCATCATAGAATCTGTCATAGCAGTTACAACTTACAGCTGCAAGAGAATCTACAATACACATGCTATAAATAGCATATTCTCTTACAACATGTCATAGTCCACCTTGGGCCACCCAAATATGCCTTTTTCAAAGATGCTTCATGACACATGTCCTTACCTGTCTTACAAACTTCTATTTTTGACTCTTACATGTCATAGATTCTGTCATAGGAATCCATCATAACCGTTTCGGTCAATATTCCCTTACAAAACATGGAAGATGCTGACACATGACAAAATGCTCCTACCACAAAGTGGGATGCCTATCTCATCATGTGAGGATAGAATTACAAGTTGTCATATTCCATGTAGGATCGACACATCACCGTGCCACATCCCACAATATGACAATATGAAATTTACAAATATTTACAACATAGGCTATTAAATAATAAATACAAACATAATAAATGCGAGGCATTACCAAGGTTGAGACACCTTAATTCCCAACATTCTCCTACTTGTCGAACACCTTGTAAGAGCCAATAGAAAAATAATATTTAACTGCTATAGGCCGAGAGACCCATAGACTCTGAACACCATCTGAACTTCTCTGTGCCCACTGGTTTCGTTAATGCATCTGCAACATTCTTCAAAGTATCTACCTTCTCCAAATTTACCTTTCCATCCTCAACCATGTCTCGCACGAAGTGAAACTGAACATCAATGTGCTTTGTTCTAGCATCGAAAGTTGGATTCTTCGCAAGGCAAATTGCACTCTGACTGTCACAACTGATCGTGATCTGACCTGCTTCAACACCAATATCAGAACACAATCTCTTAAGCCAAATGGCTTCCTTACAAGCATGAGTTGCTACCATATACTTAGCTTCTGTTGTGGATAAAGCAACAACAGGTTGTTGCTTACTCATCCAACTAATAGAACCACCAAATAGTGTAAACACGTAAGCACTGGTGGATCTCCTGCTGTCAATGTCACGTGCCCAATCTAAATCCACAAATCCACTAATATCAATAGAATGCGGAGATCCTGAAACATTACCATGATAGCAAATGGAATACTTAGAAGTACCCCTCAGATATCTGAACACTTGCTTAACTGCATCCCAATGAACTCGTCCAGGATTAGCCATAAATCGACTAAGGACTCCCATTGCTTGGGCAATGTCTGGTCTTGTGCAGACCATAGCATACATCAAACTGCCAACAACACTAGCATAAGGTACTCTAATCATGTCTTCCACCTCACTAGGAGATTTTGGGCAATCCTCAGTAGATAACTTTGTCCCCAAGGAAACAAGAACACACAATGGTCTACAATCTGCCATGCTGAACTTGTCCAACATGGTCTTCACATACTTACTCTGGCTTAACCAAAGTTTTTTGTTGATTTTATCTCTTCTAATTTCCATTCCTAGAATGTACCTGGCTACCCCTAAATCTTTCATTTCAAACTGTGCTGACAACTGAGATTTAAAATCAGAAATCATATTTTTACCCTTCCCAATGAGCAACATATCATCAACATATAGTGCAACAATGAGAATACGATCACCATCAAATTTATAATACACATAGTGATCCGATTTCGATCTCACAAATCTAATTGACAACACAAAGGCATTAAACTTCGAGTACCATCTCCTAGGGGATTGCTTCAAACCATACAAAGACTTTTTAAGTTTGCAAACCAAATTTTCTTTACCTTTCACCATGTAATGCTCTGGTTGTGACATGTAGATTTCTTCCTCCAAGTCACCATGAAGGAAAGCTGTCTTCACATCCATTTGTTCTACCTCCAAGTCATAAGCTGTTACGAGAGACGACAAGAATCGAATGGATGTTAGCTTTGCAATGGGAGAGAAGATCTCACCATAATCTATACCCTCCACTTCTGAATACCTCTTCGCAACCAATCTAGCCTTACACTTCTCAACACTTCCATCTGCACCAAATTTCTTCTTGGACACCCATTTGCATTCAACAAGTTTCCGTCCAGGAGGCAAAGGCACCAAGTCCCAAGTTTGATTCTTTTCCAAAGAAGCCATTTCATCCTCCATGGCCTCCTTCCAGGAACCTGCATCTTTCATGTCCATAGGCTCTGATACAGTTCTAGGTTCATCAGTGTTAGTAACCAAAGCATAAGCACAACTAGAATCAAGAAATGTAAAACCAAACCTTTCAGGTTGCTTTCTTATCCGTGTAGACCTCCTCAAGAGATGAGGTTGAGGTTTAGCTTCTTTATCTGAGCTTTCAGAGCTGCCAGAGCTCTCCTCATCATCAGGTCCAACATTGTCTTTCTGTTTAGTCTTCTTAGGGGTAGTAGGAAACTGAACAACATCCTCTTTCTTTACTATTTCTTCTGGCTGCAAAATAGTGGAAGAAGGTGTAAGCTCTCTGAAGATGACACTTCTGCTATACAACACTTTTTTAGCCACGGGGTCCCAAAGCTTGTATCCTTTCACACTGACACCATAGACAATGAAGATACACTTAACAGCCTTGTTCTCCAACTTTGACCGCTTCTCCCTAGGCACATGTGCATATGCCTCACAACTGAAAACATGAAGATGCCTTATTGAAGGCTTTCTACCAGACCACACCTCCATGGGTGTCTTTCCAACAAGAGCTGATGTTGGAGATCTATTTACCAGATAGCAAGCAATGGCAATAGCTTCAGCCCAAAACTTTTGTTCTAGGCCAGCTCCACTAAGCATACTCCTAGCCTTCTCCATCATTGTCCTATTCATCCTCTCTGCAACTCCATTTTGTTGCGGGGTGTATGGAGTTGTCTTATGTCTTTCAATCCCAAGCTCCTTGCAATATTTATTGAATTTTGTAGAACTGAACTCACCATCGTTGTCAGTTCTCAAACATTTAATCTTTTTACCAGTCTGATTTTCAGCAAAGGCCCTAAACTCCTTAAACTTGCTATAGACTTCAGATTTGCTTATGAGAAAATAAATCCATGTCCTTCTACTTTAATCATCTATAAAAGATACAAAATATACAGAGTTTGATAATGAAGGAACATTAACAGGACCAAACACATCAGAATGAATAAGGACCAACACACTAGAAGACTTATGAGAACTCGAGTAAAACTGAACACGGTTTTGTTTTCCATAAATGTAATGTTTGCAAAAGTCAAACTCAAGATTACAATCATCTAACCCCTCAATGAGGTTCTTATTTTTAGGGTACGCAGACCCTTCTCACCGATGTGGCCAAATCTCTTATGCCATAACATTGTCTTTTCAGTAGGAAGTTTAACTTCCAATGCACGATTACAACCATCAAGACTAGAAACAATAGATTTCTTCACACTCATTTAGATGGTGGGGATTAAGTGACTGCTGCCCTCTTCCTTGAGTCAGAAGAACTATTGCATTATGAAATGCATGCCTCCAGTTGAAACAGAGTACCTCTCCTAGTACCCTTAGCAAGCACCATAGCTCCTCTAGTCATCTTGCATCCTTCTTTCAAAAAGACAACCTACACACTTGTGTCATTCAAACTACTTATAGAAAGCAAGTTTTGTGCTAAGCCTAGGATGTGCATAACCCTAGATATCCCCTTCACTTGACCATCAAGGAATCAGATAGAGACTCTTCTATGACCAACAATCTTTAGATGAGAGTCGTTACCCAGATACACCTTTCCACCATCGAACTCCTCATACTTAGTGAACCAGTCTCAGTGTGAGGTCATGTGGAATGATACACTAGAGTCGATTAGCCACACATCATTAGATGCATGGGTTGCTAGGGCTGCGATGAAAGCATCATCGTCATCTTGTGACTTATCAGAATTTGAATCAGGAGCTTTCTTCTTCTTCTTCTTCTTCTTCTTCTCCTCTTTGCATTCCTTTCAGAAATGCCTGATTTTGCCAGAGTTCCAACAAAGATCCTTGGACTTTCTAGGAGATTTGGATCTCCCACGGGATTTGGATCTACCCTTCTCAGCTTTCTTATCCTTCTTCTTCCCTTTCTTCTTGGGTCTTCCACAAACTGCAAGGGCCTCTTTGGCTACCTCATAAGACTTTCTATGCATCTCTTCAGACAACAGTGAAGAAACCACTTCTTCCATTTTGAATGTGGATGTGGTGCTTCCAATAGCCATGATAAGATGGTCCCATGAGTCTCACAAAGAACAAAGCAAGGTCATACATCGATCCTCCTCCATCTTTACACCAATAGATGTCAATTGTGAAACTAGCATGTTAAAAGCATTCATATTTTCAACAACGGATCCTCCATCCTCTATTTGAAGAGAATACAACTTCTTTCTTAGAAAAAGTTTATTAACTAGGGATTTTTCTTGATACACATCTCCCAACTTCTTCCAAAGTAGTTTTGCAGTAGTCTCCTCATGGACATATAACAACACATAATCAACAAGACTAAGTCTTATGAGACCCTTAGCCTTCCAATCCTTGAGATCCCAGTCATCTTGTGACATTGCAGTTAGTTTAGTTCCATTAACACTTTCCCAAAGCTCTCGGTCAACAAGCATGTCTTCCATCTTGAGCTTCCATAGCTCGAAATTACTGCCATTGAACTTCTCCACTTCAAACCTTCCTGATGTGCTTGCCATCTCCTTGCTGAAATAGAAATCAAAATACTCTACACAGACTCCCACTCAACTTAAGATCAGCTCAAAAAACCCCTACTCAACAGCTAAGACCAAAACTGGCCAGGCTTTGATACCAACTGAAAGGAAGCTAGGTGTATGAAAATCACTTCCTACACTAATCTAATGAGGGGAGAGCTATACAAATTCAATTTAATCCTTATCAATATAGTAATATACAACATCTAATAGAGATATTACAGGAATACACAAGAACCAAAAAGTAGATAGAAGAAGAGAGACAAAGATATAAGGTGGGGAAAACCCTTATTAGGTGAAAAACCCCACTTAGAAACCTGCACAATGTATTAACAATTCTGAAAGTTGTTTACAATACACTTGCAATACAAGCTTCAATGGTCTTCGACACTCATGTCTGGAGTCAATCCAGAAGCATAACAGTACCTGTAAACTTGTGATACAAACTCTATCTCCAAGCACCTATTTATATAGAAAATACTAGGCAATATTGGACCTATCTTGGGATGGGCATCCAACAAGGCTTCATGGACCAAAACCATGCCTAAGGACACTTGTTCAACATTATAGAATGTGCCTGATACTTTTCCATAGCTCCCATCCCAAAGAGGTCACCTATTTCTAAAATGGGCTATGACAGATGCTCTTACGACACTTACGATCGTCATAGAATCTGTCATAGCGGTTACAACTTACAACTGTAAGAGAATCTATCATACACATGCTATAAATAAAATATTCTCTTACAACATGTCATAGTCTACCTTGGGCCACTCAAATATGCCTTATTCAAAGATGCTTCATGACACATGTCCTTACTTGTCTTACAAACTTCTATTTCTGATTCTTACCCTAAACCCTAAACCCTAAACCCTAAACCCTAAACATAGATTTTGTCATAGGAATCCGTCATAACTGTTTCGGTTAATATTCCCTTACACAACATGGAAGATGCTGACACATGGAAAAATGCTCCTACCACAAAGTGGGACGCCTATCTCCTCATGTGAGGACAAAATTACAAGTTGTCATATTCCATGTAGGATCGACACATCACTATGCCACATCCCACAATATGACAATATAGAATTTACGAATATTTACAACATAGGCTATTAAATAATAAATACAAACATAATAAATGCAAGGAATTACCAAGGTTGAGACACCTTAATTCCCAACATCTACAACAAGAACCATATATAATATTAACTCCTTTGACTTCGTGGGTCTGCACTCGTCAATGAGTTGAACTAGCATTTCAATGGCTGCCTTGCAACTTTCTACACCTGTAGCTATCTTCTGGAGACCACGCAAAAACCATTGACACCAAAATCACTGAAACATGCATATATAGCCTTTTTGCCAACATGCAACTCCAAGCATTGAAACCAGATCAATACGTATGACCATGCCGCATTAAATATGGCCCATGGCCTTGTCAAAATAACTGCATGATTGAAGGAATGCCCATACCCTGGCATGTATGAACACTGAAAGAAGAAGATTACCCACATGCCTTGGGTACCTGTAGCATTAAAGAGGGAAGGCTAAATCCATATCTTGGTACCTGTAAATCCATTTTGTCTTCCATGTGTGCAGGAGCATTGAATATTTTTATTATTTAAACAACCACCTGCATAACCTTGGCTTGCAACACATTAATGATGAGTACCAATCTACCTACACAACCCTGTAATCATGGCACAATTTTAGGAAATCACATCTTCAAATCTTTTACAACACTTTAAAAGTGTTGTCTAATTTTCATTTACACGCCCCCTTTGAATTTGCTGTATCTGAGGAATTTAAAATTCTACTATTTTGATCTTCTTCCTTCATTTGCCCTTTGAATTATGATTCTGTGCCCTTTTTGTGCACTAGGCACCTTCTTTTCCCCTTTGTCAGTAAATCTGGTTGGCAAACTATTTAGTCAGCGAACTGCCAAGTTCACAAACTCACTATTTCTCTGGCAAGGGCTCTTTGCTTCATTTTCCCCTATCTCCTTTATCGACAATTTTATCTTTCCATGAACCATGGAAAAGTCCTTTTCCTTTTACTTCACCTTGTCTTCATCTTCAACCCCTTTTTTGCCTTATCGGCAAAAAATGAAGTTCACGAATTGTTCATTTCTTCCTCATTCTTCTCTGCCTTTTTCTTCGTTATCGGCAAACTTTCTTCATTGGAAACTTCTTATCTTTGCCACTTCCTTCTTCCTTTTTCTTTATTGTTGGCAAAGTTTCCCCATTGTGAAATCTCTTCTTTACCTTTTCTTCTTTCTCTATGACTTGTTTTTTTTCTCACTTTCAAACTCTTTCTTTCGCCCTTTGGTCACTTTATCGGTGAATCAGCGAAACCATGAACCTGTGAACTTAGTCGGTGAGTTTAGGAGTTCGCTAACTTGCCGATTTACCGACAAAGTCCTTAGAAATTTTCTTCTTTTTTTCTTGTCTTCATTTTTTTCTTTACCTTTCATTTTTCATCATTCTCGGTAAAATCCTATGGTGGCGAACCTTTCCTTAGAAGACTTTTTGCTTCCCTTGGTCCCTTTTGCTGTTGGCAAAACCCTCGATCGATGAAATTTTAAGTTTGTGAACTAAAAATTTACTAAAAAAGGCCATTCTTCTTCCTTCATTTGCCTTAAAAAACAATTTCCTCTTTTCTCACTTGGTTGGTGAATCAGAGAAAACACAAACCTACAAACTTGGTTGGCGAAATTGACAGTTCACAAACTTGTCAATTTTCTGACAAAGGCCACAAAACTCAACTTTTCTCCATCTTTCAAACCTTTTCCTTCACCTCTTTTTCTACCTTATCAGTAAATTGATAAACTAGCAAAATCACGAACCTGCGGACTCAATCGACAAAATTGACAGTTCACTATTTTACCGATTTGCCGACAAAGGCCTTAAATTGACAGATTTTTCTAAGGGAAGAAAACACATTGGCTTGGGGGAGCTTTTACTTAGAAATTTTTGAAAGAAACCCATTTAAATTGTCTCAGATCGGGTATATATGATGGGTTTAAAATGTAAAGGCAAAAAGGGGGAATTTTGATGAATTTGAGGCAAAATAATGCATTTTTGGGAGTTATTTTTTTAGGTCCCAACAGTGGCTCTGGTTGGGGACGTGTGAAAAAATTGGCACAATAAGATTCCAAAACATCTCTGGATAGACCAAAATGGGAAAAAAACACACAAAGGGGGAAAACATAAAACATATTTACAACAAGGCGTATATACAAGACAAAATATAGTCATAAACAGGGAAGCACAAAGGAAAGTTAACTATAATCAAAATATGTAGACACTTGCAGGTCAAACCTACACAAGATGACCAAAACTACTTGCCTCTGTCAAAGACAAGCTGAATGTAGGAGATGATCTTCCTCAAACCAAAACAATTTTCATCACCTGATTGGAACAACTGAAGTCTTTCATCTTCCTGCACAAATCTGCAATCACTATACATGACGTGAAGACAAACTTTACCATTGAAAACATTGCTATAGGGCAGCCACAAATAATATGTGCTCAACCTATTCCATACTACATCATGTTTGTGTTGCAAATATGTGCCTAAGTGGTGTTGTCATTGATGTCAACATATTCTTGTTATCATTGGTGTCAACTGTGCCTTATTTTGTTGCCTGTTCAGGAGACTGGAATGTTGAGGATATTGAGAAAATTAATGAAGACTCAATATTCGCGGACCATATGGTTGTGTAGAGGATTGTCAGAGGTAGTTCCAGTTAAGAATTGATAAGTCTGCATGAAGATTTGAAGAAGTTATGGCCATCTGAGTAGAACCGGATTTTGCAGTATTCAGAAGAGAGTGATAGTAAGTTGGTTTGGATTGCTCCACAGTGAAATATTATGGTCTACAGATCTAAAGGCATGTTTGGGAAGTCAGTGTGTATCATCAACTCCAGTGGTTTCGTGGTTTGGAGGTCCGTAAGCCATCTTTCTAGTTTGACAGTCATGGCAGTCAGTGTTCTTGAGGTTCCAGAGGAAGATACAAATGATTCTGGTAATTTAGTTTAGAGTGGATGTTATTGGTGAATTCAATGTGATTGTGGAGGTCTTTGGATTGTGTGGCTACTGTGTTGGAGGTCCGCATTGGAGTTTGAGATTATTATTGAAGATTTCCTCTTTGAAGTTGATGTTCTTCCCAGTCTTGGCCGACTGGATGTTCCTAGTGTGTTGTGGATGATCTAAAGATCATTTTATGAAGTGTGGCATGCTAGTAGAGGAAGATTCAAGTCTTAGCTTTGTTTGGCCGACAGTGTAAAGATTCACGTTAAGTTTAGCTGACCTTGTTGATCATTCCAAGGTTGATGAAGTGTATAAATACTTGTTGAAGAGTTGTTAAAAATCATTCTAAAAAAAGGTTAAATCCAAATAAAGGATCAGAAGCAGAACAAAGAAGAAAAGGAGTGAGAGTAGTGTAGAGTGAAAAGCCAGTGAAGAAGAATTTGGGGCAAAATAGAAGTTTTGTGAGCATTCATTGAAACTGAACCAGACATGAAGTAGATGCTATTTCTCAGTTAATTCTTTTTGTTCTAAATAAATTTTGTAGGCAATGAGCCTCTCTTTTGAGCAGTGAGCTCTGGGTAGTGCGCTTGAAGGTATGTGCCTTCTACTTTTCTAAAAGTACTTTTAATAGGGTACAAATCTTTGTGGGTTAACCCCCACTGTGGTTTTCCCTTAACTAGGTTTCCACATCAAAATCTTGGTGTTAAGTGTGTTGCTTATGTTTCTGCTCATATGTTGTTGATCTATGCTTTAATGTTTACATCATTAATTTGATAGTAAGTTAATAAAGAAGGTTAAAAGTAGAAAGCTTATTTTGTGTGACAACTGATTCACCCCCCCTCTCAGTTGTCCAGTCTAATTCCAACAATTGGTATCCGAGCCAAGTTCCTCTTATAAAAGCTTAATCACTTGAGGAGATCCAGGATGTCGACCTATAAGAAGGATATTCTAAGATTTGATGGAACAAATTATTCTGTTTGGAAGAATCGCATGAAGTGCCATTTGCAATGCATGGGCGATGCCTATTGGGTGATAACCAGTGTTGAGTATAAACCTCTAGAGAAAGGTCCTTCAACTCCAGATCAACTCAAAGATTCTGAAAATAACCTTCAAGGTAAAGAAGCCTTGTTGAGTGCCCTGACTAATTCTGAAATGACAAACGGCTTTGGTCTAAAAACTACTCATGAAATCTGGAAAAAGTTGGAGAATCTGTATGAAGGTAATAAATTTGCCAAATGTGCCAAGTTGCAAAGTCTGTGAGGAAAATTTGAAACTTTGAGGATGAGTGAAGATGAAAAATCACAATCTACATGTAAAAGATAAATGAACATGTGTGTGGTATCAGGTGTGCTAGTGGAACTTTGGAAGAATCAGAGATTGTATCAAAAGTGCTCAGATCTTTACCTAATTTATACAAACATAAGGTCACTGCTATAGAGGAGATTAGGACTGTCTCATAAGTTAGAAGAGATCAACTGGTTGGCAAAATTTTAGCTTTTGAATTAAGTGAGTTTGGTGATTCTCTTCCCAAGTCTGAATCTGCATTTAAGGCCAGTGTATATGGAAAACAAAGATATGATCCGGGTGAAAGCTCTTTTGCAAGATCAACCAGATTCATGAAGACAAGGAAGGATCTTGAAGATGTTGAAATTGAAACTACAGATCTTGAAGCTCTTCTTGCCAAAAGATTGCCAAGAGGATGTGGTAAGTATGAAGGAAAATTGCCACTCAAGTGTTTTGCTTGTAATAAGATTAGTCATTTTGCCTCAAGATGTCCAGAGAGGTTTTCAGAACCAAACCCTAATAGATACAAAAATTAGAACAAATGTTACTATGTCTAGGAAGTTGGAGAAGAAGTCACAGATGATGAATCTGATCATGGAGGTTCCTCTGAAAATGATTGGGTGTTCATTGCTATCAAATAAGAAGATCAAGTGTCTACTGAATCTGCTAGCTATGCAAATATGGAAAGTGCCTTGGCTGCTTAGGTTATTGAGAAAGATGAATGGGTGATTGATAGTGGATGTTCTCATCATATGACTAGAGACAAGAGTAAGTTTGTGAATTTTTAAAATTATGAAGGACTTGTGAAATTTGGAGACAACTCAGCTGGTAGAATCCGTGGCAGAGGATCCACCTCTTTTGATGGTAAGAATAGCACCAATGATGTTCTATATGTGGAAGGACTGAAACATAATCTTCTTAGTGTTGGATAGTTGGTTGACAAAGGTTATGATCTTTGATTCAAGGATGAAAAATGCAGAATCTTGGAGAGCTCTGAAACTGAAATTGCATTCAGTACTCAAACTGGAGGTAACTTTTTTCATTTAAGGAGTTCTGGAAAAAGTTGTTTGATTGCTCAGATAGATCAAAGTTGGTTATGGCATAGGAGGATGTGTCATGTGAATTTTGATAACATTGTCAAAATAAGTACCACTCAGGCTGTAAGAGATCTTCCAAAACTTGTGAAACCTAATAGCATGTGTAGAGAATGTCAATTGGGGAAACATAACAAAATTTCATTCAAAAGTAAGGAACAAGCTTCAAGTGGACAATTGGAACTAGTACATACTGATCTCTGTGGTCCTGCTAGAATTAGGAGTGTGCAAGGAGATAGATATTTCATGTTGTTGGTTGATGATTACTCCAGGATGATGTTGGTAACTTTCTTAAAAGAAAAATCAGAAGCTCTTGACAAATTTAAGATGTTCAAAGTGATGGTAGAAAATGAGATTGGTGAAAAATTGAAATGTCTGAGATCCGATAGAGGTGAAGAATTTACTTCTGGTGAGTTTGATGCTTTCTGTGAAAAACATGGCATAAAAAGACAATTATATGCTCCTAGGACTCCCCAACAAAATAAAGTTGTGGAAAGAAAGAACCGGACCATTCAAGAAGCTGCCAGGACCATGATGATGGAAACAAATGTGCCTCAAGTTTATTGGAGAGAAGCTATAAGTAGTGCTATCTACACTCTTAACTGGGTACAGATCAAAGCCAATTCTAGTAAGACCCCTTATGAACTATGGTTTGGTCATCCTCCTACTGTGAGATATTTTAGTGTTTTTGGTAGTAAATGCTATATCAAAAGAGATGAGGATTTAGGCAAGTTTGATGCAAGAAGTGATGAGGGAATATTTTTGGGGTACTTTACTCAAAGTAAGGCTTACCGGTGCTTTAACAAGAGGTTAAAAAAGATTGTTGAAAGTGCTAATGTTAGAGTTGATTAGAGCAAGGAAGAACATTCTAGGTTCTGCGGATATGATTCAGATGATCAAGATGAAAGTCAAAGTCAAGGAAGTTTAGTCTAAACTCTAACTTAGATTCAGAATGATCCAAAAAATCCAGGAATTCAAGAAAATAGTACAAATGTTGAGGAACAAGCTCAAGAAATAGAAGTTCAAGCAATTCCCAAAACCCCCAGGTATGTAAGAATGAATGATCCTAAAGATCAAATCATAGGAGATAGAAATAAAGGTGTTCAAACTAGGAGAAGAGTTGTTGAAGATCAAGAAGAGATTTGTTTGATTTCAAAAATTAAACCTAAATCAGTGAGTGAAGCCTGCAATGATGAAAATTGGGTAAAAGCAATGGTAGAAGAATTAATGCAAATTGAAAAGGACCACACTTGGGATCTTGTTCCTAGACCTGAGGACAAAAATGTGATTGGAACCAAATGGGTCTTCTGGAATAAACTAAATGAAGATGGTGAAGTTGTAAGAAACAAAGCAAGGTTGGTATGCAAAGGCTATTATCAAGTGGAAGGAATTGATTTTGAAAAAACTTTTGCTCCGGTGGCAAGAATAGAGGCAGTTAGATTGTTTCTTGCATTTGCTACTTTTAGAGATTTTAAAGTGTATCAGATGGATGTCAAATCAACATTCCTGAATGAAGATTTGGAGGAAGAAGTCTACATTGAGCAACCAGAAGGATTTTAGTTGTCTGATTAGGGAGATATGGTTTGAAGACTAAGAAAAGCCTTGTATGGACTCAAGCAAGCTCTAAGAGCTTAGTATGCAAGATTGGATAAATATTTACTTAAGATTGGTTTTAGCAAAGGTACTGCTGATAGTAATCTTTACTTCAAGATTAATCATGAGGACATCCTGATTATTGAGGTCTTTGCTGATGATATAATTTTTGGTGGAAATGAATGTATGTACAAAGCATTTGCTGATCAGATGAAAAGTGAATTTGAGATGTCAATGTTTGGAGAGATGAATTTCTTCCTAGGTCTGTAAATTGTTCAGTTAGATAAAGGTATCTTTTTATCTCAGTCCAAGTATGTGAAAGAATTGCTGAAGAAGTTTGGAATGGAAGATTCAAAGCTAGTAGGTACACCTATGGTAACCAGATGCAAGTTAAGTAAAGATGATGACTCCCCCAAGGTAAATTAGAAAAGGTATAGATCAATGATTGGAGGATTGCTCTATCTGATTCAGACCAGACCTGACATCATGAATGCCGTTGGACTTGTTTCTAGATTTCAAGATGATTCAAAAGAATCCCACGTTGTGGCAGTCAAAAGAATTTTTAGATATCTCAAGGGGACAATTGATTATGGATTGTGGTATCCAAAGGATAATGATTTCACTCTTCATGCATATACAGATGCTGATTGGGTAGGAGATGTGGATGACAGAAAAAGTATAGTGGTGGTGCATTTTTCTTGGGAAGAAGATTGGTCTCTTGGATGAGCAAAAAGCAAGAGGTAATATCTCTGTCTACTGCAGAAGCAGAATATATAGTAGCAGCAAATAATTGTACTCAGGTTCTATGGATGAAGCAGATGTTGAAGGACATCAAAATTGTGTTTGAGGAGCCAGTCACAATCTTTTGTGATAATTCTAGTGCAATAATCATCTCAAAGAATCTGGTGTTGAATTCAAAGACAAAGCATATATCTATTAAGTTTCATTTCTTGAGAGAGAAGGTAAATGAGAATGAAGTCAAGTTGGAGTTTGTGTCTTCCAAAGATTAGATTGTAAATACCTTCACTAAGCCTCTTCCCAAGGATACCTTTGAGTATCTCAGAGAGAAGTTAGGGGTTATTACCCCTCCGAATCAGAACTAAGATGCACTAAGGTGCATCAATCTGATGGAATTCTCAGTCATATCTTGAGATCCAGATTGATGTTGAGAAAATACTACTCTAAGGAGTAGTCAGTATGCAAATGTTGGAGATCAATCTAAAATAAAAAGGGGGAGTAAAGACTACAAATATGTGTCCTTTGCCATTGATGTCAAAGGGGGAGAGAAGACGTGAAAAAAAATTGTTGATGACAGGGGGAGCAATGAAGGAAGTGGTTGTAGAAGTCAGGGGGAGAATTTCTTGTCATGATGGTTGAATCAATTTTTCACATCATATGTTTCCATCAATGACAAAGGGGGAGATTGTTGCAAATATGTGCCTAAGCGGTGTTGTCATTGATGTCAACATATTCTTGTTGTCATTGGTGTCAACTATGCCTTATTTTGTTGCCTGTTCAAAAGACTGGAATGTTGAGGATATTGAGAAAATTAATGAAGAATCAATATTCATGGACCATATGGCTATGTAGAGGATTGTTAGAGGTAGTTCCAATTAAGAATTGAGAAGTCTGCATGAAGATTTGAAGAAGTTATGGCCATCTGAGTAGAACTAGATTTTGTAGTATTCAGAAGAGACAGAGTGACAGTAAGTTGGTCTGGATTGCTCCACAGTGAAATATTATGGTCTATGGATCTGAAGGCAAGTTTGGGAAGTCAGTGTGTATCATCAACTCTAGTGGTTCGTGGTTTGGAGGTCCGTAAGCCATCTTTCTAGTTTGACAGTCGTGGCAGTCAGTGTTCTTGAGGTTTTGGAGGAAGATACAAATGATTCTGGTAATTTAGTTTAGAGTGGATGTTATTGGTGAATTCAATGTGCTTGTGGAGGTCTCTGGATCATGTGGCTACTATGTTGGAGGTCCGCATTGGAGTTTGAGATTGTTATTGAAGATTTCCTCTTTGAAGTTGATGTTCTTCCCAGTCTTGGCTGACTGGATGTTCCTAGCGTGTTGTGGATGATTTAAAGATCATTTTATGAAGCGTGGCATGTTAGTAGAGGAAGATTCAAGTCTTAGCTTTATTTGGATGACAGTGTAAAGATCCGTGTTAAGTTTAGTCGACCTTGTTGATCATTCTAAGGTTGATGAAGTGTATAAATACTTGTTGAAGAGTTGTTAAAAATCATTCTAAAAAAAGGTTAAATTTGAATAAAGGATTAGAAGTAGAGTAGAGAAGAAAAGGAGCGAGAGCAGTGTAGAGTGAAAAGTCAGTGAAGAAGAATTTGGGGCAAAGCAGAAGTTTTGTGAGCATTCATTGAAACTGAACCAGGCATGAAGTAGATGCTATTTCTTAGTTAATTCTTTCTATTCTAAATAAATTCTATAGGCAGTGAGCCTCTCTTTTGAGTAGTGAACCTTGGGTAGTGTGCTTGAAGGCATGCGCCTTCTACTTTTCTAAAAGTGCTTTTAATAGGGTACAAATCTTTGTGGGTTAACCCCCACCATGGTTTTCCCTTAACTGGGTTTCCACGTCAAAATCTTGGTGTTAAGTGTGTTGCTTATGTTTCTGCTCATATGTTGTTGATCTATGCTTTAATGTTTACATCATTAATCTGATAGTAAGTTAATAAAGAAGGTTAAAAGAAAAAAAAAGTTTATTTTGTGTGACTATAGACACTAAAAATTGTCTAGGTCTTGTTTACACATGACCTTGTATGTCTTTGCCCTAGGTCCTAGTTCATCCTAGTTCATCTAACCTCATCCCACTTAATCCCATTTATCCTTAGGTCCTAATTCATCCCATCTTAATCATCTTCCTGATTAATTAAATAAACCCACTTTATTTAATTAATCCCACTCGATCACATTCCAATTAACTAAATAAGTCCCATTTTGTTTAGTTAATAATCTCCCTTCACACGTCTCATATAATTCAAATTAAAAATTTGAATAAACCCCTCACCTCTCATCACATTGCGACACATGTCGCATGTCTCCATCTTCCACTTAATAGGCCTTCACATGTCAATCTAATTCAAATTTAAATTAGATTCCTTTTATTCTCCATCACACACTTGTCATGTGACTACAATCCCTCTTTGAGTGGGAAACCCTAATCCAACCCTAATTGATCTCAACCGTCCATATACTCCAACATAACTCTCAATCACAACCGTTCAATCGAATCAACCATATCCTATAAACCTAGCCTCCTCTAAGCCATTTGCAAAAAATGAATCTTCTTCTAGTATCCTTATGCTACCAAATTTTCCTCTCAATCTCTCATCCATCTATCTTGCATTCATCCAATCTTTCATCTACCAATCCCTATCCTATCGTTATGCTGTAGAATCGAGCAATCAACATTCATCTCTTTGGGTAAAGCTAGAATGTTCATGGGTGTGGCATTCTCAACCCTATCAATGGATCGTGAGTTTCTATGAGGTTTGCATTCGTTATCATTTCCTTCATGTCAATTTTTCATGATTTCAGTGACAACTGATTCACCCCCCCTCTCAGTTGTCCGATCTAATTCCAACAATTGGTATAAGAGCCAAGTTCCCCTTATAAAAGCTTAACCCCTTGAAGAGATCTAGGATGTTGACCTAGAAGAAGGATAGTCCAAGATTTGATGGAACAAATTATTCTGTTTGGAAGAATCGCATGGAGTGCCATTTGCAATGCATGGGTGATGCCTATTGGGTGATAACCAGTGTTGAGTATAAACCTCTGGAGAAAGGTCCTTCAACTCCAGATCAACTCAAAGATGCTGAAAATAACCTTTGAGCTAAAGAAGCCTTGTTGAGTACTCTGACTGATTCAGAAATGACAAAAGTCTTTGGTCTAAAAACTGCTCATGAAATCTGGAAAAAGTTGGAGAATCTGTATGAAGGCGATAAATTTGCCAAATGTGCCAAGTTGCAAAGTCTGAGAGGAAAATTTGAAACTCTGAGGATGAGTGAAGATGAAAACATCACAATCTACATGCAAAAGATAAATGACCATATGTGGTATCAGGTGTGCTAGTGGAACTTTGGAAGAATCATAGATTGTATCAAAATTGCTCAGATCTTTACCTAATTTATACAAACATAAGGTTGTTGCTATAGAGGAGATTAGGACTGTCTTAGAAGTTACAAGAGATTAACTAGTTGGCAAAATTTTAGCTTTTGAATTAAGTGAGTTTGGTGTTTCTCTTCCCAAGTCTGAATCTACATTTGTAGTGTATATGGAAAACAAAGATATGATCCAGGTGAAATCTCTTCTACAAGATCAAACAGATTCATGAAGACAAGGAAGGATCTTGAAGATGTTGAAATTGAAACTATAGATCTTGAAGCTCTTCTTGCCAAAAGATTGCCAAGAGGATCTGATAAGTATGAAGGAAAATTGCCACTCAAGTGTTTTGCTTGTAATAAGATTGGTCATTTTGCCTCAAGATGTCCGGAGAGGTTTTCAGAACCAAACCCTAACAGATACAAAAATTAGAACAAATGTTACTATGTCCAAGAAGCTGGAGAAGAAGGATTCATAGATGATGAATCTGATTATGGAGGTTCCTCTAAAAATGATTGGGTGTTCATTGCTATTAAAGAAGAAGATCTGGTGTCTACTGAATCTGCTAGCTATGCAAATATGGAAAATGTCTTGGCTGCTCAAGTTATTGAGAAAGATGAATGGGTGATTGATAGTGGATGTTCTCATCATATGATTGGAGACAAGAGTAAGTTTGTGAATTTTTAAAATTATGGAGGACTTGTGAAATTTGGAGACAACTCAGCTAGTAGAATCCGTGGTAGAGGATCCATCTCTTTTGATGGTAAGAATAGCACCAATGATGTTCTGTATGTGGAAGGACTTAAACATAATCTTCTCAGTGTTGGATAGTTGGTTGATAAAGGTTATGATCTTTGATTCAAGGATGGAAAATGCAGAATCTTGGAGAGCTCCGAAATTGAAATTGCATCTAGTACTCAAACTAGAGGTAACATTTTTCATTTAAGTAGTTCTGGCAAAAGTTGTTTGATTTCTCAAATAGATCAAAGTTGGTTATGACATAGGAGGATGTGTCATGTGAATTTTGATAACATTATCAAAATAAGGACCACTCAGGCTATAAAAGATCTTCCAAAACTTGTGAAACCTAATAGCATGTGTAGAGAATGTCAATTGGGGAAATAGAACAAAATTTC
The DNA here is from genome assembly GCA_027924645.1 of Cunninghamia lanceolata. NCBI lineage: Eukaryota > Viridiplantae > Streptophyta > Pinopsida > Cupressales > Cupressaceae > Cunninghamia > Cunninghamia lanceolata. The sequence continues at coordinate 4,273,496 of BSBN01000760.1, forward strand.
ATTCAAAAGTAAGGAACAAGCTTCAAGTGGATGATTGGAACTAGTACATACTAATCTCTGTAGTCCTGCTAGAATTAGGAGTGTGCAAGGAGATAGATATTTCATGTTGCTGATTGATGATTACTCCAAGAGAACTGTCAAACCTATTGACCTCTTCATGTAAATTGAGGGAAAAAGAGAACACCTCCAATTCACATGGCAAGGAGAAATGTGCTTGAATGCATTGTTGATCCATAAGAGAAAATACTTCATCTTGTAGAGCAAAGTGGAAAAAATTGAGCTTTGTCATATCTTCAAGTTTGGCAGTAACATGCTGATCTTCAACCTGACACTCATGTTGCTGCTCAATGTCATTATTATATGTATACTAGTCCCAAACAAAAGACTCAAATTTGGGCTCAACATCATCATTCACAACAATAGACACCTGACCTTCATCACAAAGGAAAATTTCAAACTCACAAGTGTCAAACTCTTGGATAATGGGCTGTCAACATACATCATTTTCACACATGTTGATGTCTTGTTCCACCCTTGGATCAAAGACCTAATCCATATCTTCATTATCATCATCAACATAAGAAACATAATGAGGTGTTTAAATTAATGGACTGCATCCATCCCACAACTTCTTTATTTCAATCTTAGTTGGGCAACTTGCTGCATTAAAATTACCACTGTAAACATGTACAAGACTGTCCTCCTCCACATCATTACAAGGAATTCTTTATGCATCATGCATGAATAGGTCAATGACAAAATATTCATCATGGAGGTCACTCTTACCAATGTTAGTAGTTATAGGATTGCCCAACATGAACTAGTTAGTATACAAGTCATCAATAAAGGAAGAACAGGCGTGAAAAATATCACCTAAAGAATGAGACACCTTGACTTCCCCATAAGACTCCTCAGCACTATCAACTTCATCACTGTCAAAAGGGACAAAACTTGGGAGCTCATTAAATAAAAACTCATCATTGCCATCACTCCCATGAATTGACTCATCCAAATGCAAAAAACTACACATGTTGTTCTCATCCTTTACATTGTCAAGAGATCTTGCATCAAACACCTCTGTCTTCATGTCCTCATTGTCAAACTACTCTTGCACAATATCACATTCACCAAAATCAAAACCCATAGAAAGATCATCAAAGTGAAACCAAATGTCTACACCTTTACCTATCTCAGATTGGTTGTCATTGGGTGTAAATATGCAACTGCCATCTTTAATTTCAAGTTGGGGATCACAAGATAAAGCAAAAACATCATCATCCTCAATGGATGATGCATCCAACTGAAGATAGGTGGCTACACTATCTTCACTTTTAGCACAACTATCATTTGATGTCACCTCGTATAACTCCATTTCCCTGACAACAAACTCAACTTGATCTATAGTATTGTTGCCTGCCACATGCTCATCATTTACAATGCCCACCTTAGGGAATAGCATCCCAACAACATAATCATCTCTCATTCTAACCAAAGCATGAAGAGAAAGATAAGCTTGTTGCAAATTAACCAGCCTCAAATCTTCCTGTATTGAGTTCAACCCAACTTCATATGATTCAAAAAACAAATCAATGCAATTTGGAATAGAAGGTTTGAAGGCATCTGGAATTCTAGACAGTGCAACAACAAACTGGTGGCTAAAATCCATGCTGGATTCACCCTCATAGCTCCTAATATTTTCAAGTTCTTGGACAAGAACAACAACACTTGTAAACTTTTCAAATGCAGCCACTAAATGACTCTACGAAGCAAAGTGATGGTCATGCAAACCAACAAGCCATTTCTGTGCCAATCCACAAAGTGATCTAACAAAGAACCTCATCCACATATCCTCATCCTCAAATTGGAACTTGTCCATGAAATTTGAAAATGCAAGAATATGTGCCTGCCCATCATAAACATCACACACATCAAATAGAGGCATTTGATAACATATTTTCTTGGGCATGGACTGCTTTTCATATTGACCCATGAGGGGTCCAACTATTTGTATGTGGTTTCATTGGCAATGGGAGGAGGGCTAAAATATGAGCTACTAGAAACATTAGGAAAGGTATTGGATTGTATCTTGGACTAACGTAGCATGATTTGATTCTCTACTTCTTTTTCTTGCTGTAGCAAAGACTCTAACAACTAATTTCCTTTTTCAATTTCATACTTTAGCCTAGCTAATTCATTTTTATTATGCAAAGGTGTTTGACATTGAGGTAGGGGAATGCAATATATTGGGCAATTTGAGTAATAGGATGAATCATCATCATAAGAATCATAAGCATCTTCATCCTCATAATAGCTAGGCAATGAGACATAGAATGATGCATAAGGAAGATCTGCCCTAGGGCCATCAATGTGACAAGTGGCCATGACTAAAATTTTCTACCACATAGGACATCACAAGACTTAATAGAATAGATGCTTTTGTATTTTGGAGAAAATTTGAATTGATTATAAAAGGAAACCATGTGTACGTTTATTTACCAATTGCTGCTCACAAACTTGGGGCGTTCAAATCACCAACAACACAACTGGAATAGTAGTGAAAAAACTTTTCCTTTTCTGACAACAGAGTCGCCACCTCACTGAAGAGGAATTCCTTGAAGTGTGATTAATCTTCAAGGCCACAAAATAATTCTAGGTTCTCCAACCAGCAAAGTCTTTAATTTCTTCTTAACCTAGCAATAATCTATCCCCGGCAACGATGCCATTCTATTGGCATAAGTTGATGGGAGGCCAAACTTACCCAAACAAAACACACAATTGTAAATCATTGTTATTGAGGGCTTCAAACTGATCAACCTTCTAATTCATCCCTAACAATGATGCCATTCTGTTGGGTTCAAAAACCATAGCTCTACTTCCTAGGATGGAATCACACTCACAAGGCCAGGGTTGTCATCATGTAAACATAATCAATCCATCAACAAAACATGGAGGGTTGAAGGTCAACTCTATGGGAGTGGGCTTCATCCCCTACACTTCGAGCTTAGCTAGGCTTTGGAGGGATTTTCCAAGGGGTATACCTTAATAGGTATTGATTTCAAACTAGATGAACAACTAAAAACCAATGAACAACGAAACCCAACTCATTATCTTGGCCCCAAAACTATCACTAAACCAAGAACAATTGGTTGTCAGAAAACCCCTATATAGATGAGACACATTGTGTGAATGTACATGCATAGGAAAGATGTTTTTTCCCTTAAACCATTGGTAAATATTTTTGTTTGTCTAAATGATGTGAGGTTGATAGGAATGGTTCTAGACCGATGCCTACTCTATAGGCAACAGAGTCATAGTTCATCAAGAAAATAATAAACTAAAATCAAAAGGAACAATGAGCTATGTATTTGCATACACCATAGAATATGAGATCTTGAAATAGAACATACTTAGTAATCCAAAACATAACTGCATATACCCATATATAACTTGAGAGAGATTGTTACAAAGCTTGTAATATTTTTAGAATGCTGTCACATTCATCTGACCCAATATTACACTCGTGCCATCAAATATGGCAAAGGAAAATACTTGACTGTGACTAATAAATCTTCCTAGGTACATACGTAATGACCTGGAGACATTCTACAACAAGAACCATATACAATATTAACTCCTTTGACTTTGTGGGTTTGCACTCCTCAATGAGCTGAACTAGCATTTCAATGGCTACCCTGAAAATGTTTTGCAGCTGTAGCTGTCTTCTTGAGACCACACAAAAACCAATAGAACCAAAATCACTAAAATGTGCATATATAGCCTTTTTGCCACCATGCAACTCCAAGCATTGAAACCAAATTAGCATGTAAGACCATGCTGTATTAAATCTGGCCCATCGCCCTATCAGAATAACTACATGATTGAAAGAATGCCCATACCCTGACATGTTTGTGTTGATAACTGAGAGGGGGGGTGAATTAGTTATCCTAATTATTTCTTCTTTTGAACTTTCTTATTAATCAAAGCAGCATTGAATCAAACAAACAAACATTACCATGAAATGAAAAACACATGACACAGTATTTTTGACGTGGAAACCCGGTTAAGGGAGAAAACCATGGGGTGATTAACGCAAAGATTATTTTCTGTTAGAAGAATAAGGAATTACAAAATGGCACTTGCCAATTAGGGCTCACTGCCCGAGCACACTGCTCACAAAGAGGCACACTGCCTACAAGGAGACACACTATCTACAAAAGAATGTTTATACAATACTTGAACTGATTGGAAGCATCTACATATGCTAGAGTTCAATTCCGGTTAGGCTTAGTATACTGATCTGCTGCACTTCATCTTTCCTCTGCTCTTTATTCTGCTTTCCTTTCACATACCAGATCTTTCTTATTACTTCTGCTCTGCTCTGCACTTATTTGCATACCGCATAACACAACTACTCTTCTCACAACAAAATCCATCCTCTATTTATATCCGCACTAGTGATTTCATTATCTTTCTAGTCGGCACCCGGAATAGTCTATCTTCTCACAAACTCTGTTCTGTCGGCTGAATCCTTGCATATCAAGTAATGCGGATCAAGCATATACTTGTAGATGTCATTAATCATGTTGGCCAAACATGATTCATGCCTTCCCAACCTTTACCATCAACAGTAACACATCCGGAAAATAGTCTGATACTCTGTCAGTCAGTTCTTCCTCTGTTCTCACTGTCTCTCAGGAATCTGGTACTCAACTATTTATATCTTCTTCCTTGTCCATCACCGGAGGCTAAATCCTTGGAATATACTTCTCAAGGTAGTCCTCTTGACTTCCCCAAATTTGCACTACACCAAGACACTTCCTCTAAGAGATTCGGACCAATCTGTTGGACCTTGCCACATGCTCTGTTCTTGTTCACCAGACCACAACAATCTTCATTCAGACTTCCGGTAGAGACACACCATGACTTGCGGATATGTGGGATGACCTTTGTTGCCATCAATGACAACAACCATGAATCCATATAGTGTCTCTTGCCAACAATCTCCCCCTTTGGCATTGATGGCAACACTTAGTGAAAAATGACTAAGTGTTTACACTATGCTCCCCCTTGGTTGATGCTCTATCTTTATATACAATTTTTGGAACTCCCCCTTAGTTGGATTCCTCATTTTTCACTACTCCTCACTCCCCCTTTGACATCAATGGCAAAGGGTAGGGTCCGCACACCAAAATTTTCAAAAATTTACTATACATAGCCGCATATTACATACATAAACTGAAGAATGTCTGCAAAGGATGTCTTCAATTGGACCAGTTCTGTAGCCCAACTTTGCTTCATTCTGTCCAAAATTGAAATGTGACCACTTAACAAAAATGCAAAAGCTTCTGCCCTTTTGAGATCTGTCGGATCATTTGTTTGGGCGGTAGTCTGAGCATCACTTATGGCCTCATGCATAGTTTCTAACTTAGGGATTATAATCCTTCTAAGTTCTCCCATCCGGTTAGTTATATTCTTCCTTTCCTTCTCAAAGTTCTTTATTGCATTTGTGATTGCAATAGTTTGACATTCTTGATTGACTATGGAGGAAGAGAAAGGATCAAAACTTTGAGACAAACTTTGTAGTTTGTCTTGTTCCTCTTTTATTTTCTTATCAATTTCTACTATTGCCTTTGACCAAGAGATACAAAATTTGTAGATGTCACCGCCATCCTTAAGAGCACTTTCTAAGCTCTTTATTCCAATACTCATATTTCTCCTATCATTAGAGATTAATCCTAGTACTTTTGAAAATTTTTTATCCAAAAATTCCTTCCGGACCTTTTCTTCAGTTGATTTTTCTAGAGAATCAAAATGTGTACCAACACTGCTGACTAAGGTTTTGAGATTACCGGAAGAGGAGGCTATCAGATCTATCTGGACTGATGGCATAATCTTTTTAAGCACTCCGGAAGCAGCCTCTATCAACTCACAGTCTTCCATATGAGACTTTAGGAGTTTTTCATTTGCCTTAGCATTTGCAAATGAATCTATCTTCATTGTCTGTACCGGAGAGAGGGAGTCAAAGTTGAATGGACCTTTTAGAAGCTCCAGTTCATCAATCTCTATTGTTTCTTGGCTCAAAAATTTTTGAACAGTTTGTGTAGTGTCTCTTGCCGGAGACAGATGTTTCTTTTCTTCTGCAGTTTTGTCCTTTGGAATCTTTTCTCCTTCCACATTCTTACTACTTTCAGTTGTGGTTTTCTCTGTTGGAATCTTCTCTTTCTCTGCATCCTTGGTGCTGTCAACCTCTTTTTCTTTTACTGCTGCTTCTTTCTCCAGTAATTTCTCTTCTTCTTGGGATCCGGAGACTGTAGGAGAAGCCCAAGGAGAGATGTTAGTCTGTTCAAAGGCCACTTCTTCTGGAGCAGATGATTCCAAGTCCACAATTGTTTCTGCACCTAAGTCCTCTACAACAGGAAGATTAAACCTTTTGAAGGCCTTCTGGAGGATCTCTTCTGTCTCTATGGCCACCTTGTCAGTCTCACCAAGCATGAGTTGATTCATTCTTGCTTTACTCCTGAACTCATCTTTGCAGTCTTTGAATATTATGTTCATTGTCTTGGGATCAATTTGAGGATATAGCTGAATAGCTATCTGCTCCTGGATCTCAAGATCTTTTGCCTGAGCATAATTCTTTCTTATTTCTAATTCCTTTTCTAGGCTTTTAGGAATTAGAGATATGATCTCAATGAAAGCCTTATTGTATATGTTCAGATACTTGATTGTGGCTTCCTGCAGAATCTTTTGGTCAGGCTCATTGTAGTCATCATAGAATTCAGTCATTGGTTGAAGGCTTCCATCCACCGTGACTGACTTGATTACACTCTCTAGAGACAAGGTGGGCTTTTCAACAAATACCTCTGCCATTTCTTCCTTGTCTTGGCCTGTGGAGGGTTTACCGGATCCTTTCTTCTTTTGTTTCTTTATTTCTTTTACCCCCTCATCTGATTCCGTTTCCTCTTCATCTTTCTAACTTGTGTAAGCCCTTGTGGCTTTTATTTTAGATCTTTTCTCTCCTTTACCGGATGTCTGACCTTCCGGTTTTGACATTTTTGAGCCTTTGGTTGTGACAGGTGTAGATCCCTTTGATGATCTGGTCCGGGTTAAGGTTTCCACCGGAGTACTTTTCTTGCTTTTCTTTTCTACCTCTTTCTTCTCTTCCTCAGCCTTTTGCCTCTTTTCCCGGTTGACATCAAGTGCCTCCTTGGGATGCCTAGGCCTTGAGAAATATGCTCTACTTCTTTTCTCACCTTCCTCTTGATCTCCGGTTCTCTGAGTTCAACATGGATTCTTATACTTAGTTCCTCAAATGTTCCGAACCTTTCTGCCTTTGGATCTTTAGGCTGACTAAGCATGTGTTGAACATGCAGCTCCACTATCTGTTCATCCACTTCATACCCCATGGGCATGATCCACACAGTTCTTTGTTCTACTGCCTCCATTAGACACTGATCTGTTTCTACCATAAAGCATACTGTGTCTTTGTACTTTTCAACAAGAGATTGGGGTATTCTTTCTCTTGCATGCATCATGCTCTGGAAGTTCTTGAAATATCCCCATAGAGCTATTTTTCTTACTTTGGCATCCCCAAGTCCATGCAAATAATCTTTGATTTGGATGGCAACTGGTCTATCATTCTGCCATATCCATCCAATGGATCCAGGAAGCTCATTCATGTAATAAAAGAAGAGACAAAGGATCAAATTGCCATACTTGAAGGAGTTTTTCTTGTCTTTCTTGATCTTCTGCAGATTTTCAAAAAGTTGGTTTACAAGAAGCTCACACAAGTCATAATCTGCATTCTCCTTTAGCATTTGATAAGCTGTGTAAATTGTAGTTCCCGGTACTAAATTTTCCCTACTGGAGTGATAGATCTTGTAACTAATTATCATAGATGCAAATTTGACATCCGGTTCAGTGATGTCTTCAACTGTCATAGCTCTCTTGTCAAACTTAGATCTAGTTGCATCACTAACTGTCTGATTTTTGACAGACTTGAGAACAGGTAATCCACCGAATGAGTGCAGACCGGTTACAGCCCTAATTGCATCTTTGGTGATCTTGAAGGGCTTGTTCAACCATAGGAAGTTGTCATGCACTCTACTTAGTACATACCGGACCCATTCATCTTCTTCAAAATAGGGGAAATGGATGCACTGTGCAAAGTGTTTATCCCGAATGGCTTTGTACTGAGGTTTAATCTCAAAGGAGTCATCTATCAACTGTTTGTGATAGATATCCATCAATTTTGATTCTCCAAAGTCTTCAAAATTCGCATGAATGTAAACCCTAATGTCCTCCGTATGCAATACACCATGCGGAACACTAGAGAAGGCTCCTAATGGATCTACCTCCAAAGATTTGTATGGATGTTTCTTGAATGTGGGGCGAGGTCTATCAGAGATCTTAACTATATTCGGAGTAGCCATATTTTTTTTAAAAAAGATTTACAGTGAGATATTGAAAACGGAAAATCCCTTATGCACTTTCGGTTACACGAAGTGGTTGGATTGATTTCTGTATGTAATGACTTCTGCAGGAGATCTTTGGTGAGTTTGATGAATCTTGTTGCAGAGCTCCACTTTTCGCTTCTTCTTGAGTGCAGAATGAGCAAGTGATTTATGAGAAATTCCCTTATATTACTCCGCAAACCCTAATATCTGATGGCAATAAATGCTCGACCTACATTATTCGGGTTTGCCTTATTCGGATAACTTGGAGTACCGGATCAGTCCTGATCTATGAACATCATGTGGATCTTCCAACTATGAGCAAATTAAGATGACATATCACAAGGACGTCCCAAACATTCTGTCCAATCCGTAGAATAAGACAATGCACTTCTGGATCTCTCCGGTCCTTTTTGTAATCCTCTGTCATTCCGGAGCATCTCTCGGAATAGGTCTTACTTGATCGATCACAACTTCTTCACATCTTCATGCGGACCTCTGAAATCTTATCTGGATTATCTCAAGACTTATATATTCAAACTCTTTACTCCGCATCTTGTGCCACATCCGGCACCACTTGATTGGCTGGGGGAACAGGATTTTCTTTGAGTCTCCCCCTGAGCCAGAGCTCACTTTTTAATTTCCAGAAGAAATATCAGCACTAGAGTCTGGTGTGGATCCAACCTCTACATTCTCTAAACTTTTCTTCACCCAAATCTTGTTCATCTGATTCCTAACTTCATCTGCATTCATCTTTTGTTTACCCTTGTCTTGATTCTGATTATACACCAGACCTCTTTTGTCCTGATTCTTGCTTCTGCAAACTTTTGCATTATGACCGGACCTATTACAGATTTGGCAAATAATATTTCCTTGCATATTTGACTGATAACCTCTTGATCTGCATTGATTAGCCATATGACCTACTCTATTGCATGCAAAGCATCTACCATTGAATGATTTGTTTATTTGCATATTTCTGCATTCATGAGACTTGTGTCCATACCTTTTGCAGTTAAAGCACTGTCTGGAGAAGAATGAATTAGTTTGATTCATTCTCTTTCTGCACTGATTAGCTTTGTGACCAAAGTGATTGCAGTTGTGGCAGTATCCATTGAAAGATGGATATCTTTGAGCATTGGGCTATCTTACTGGAGGTCTTCTAGGCCTATTCCTTAGATTTTTTGATCCAAAATTCCTTTGACCGGATCCGGAGCTTTCTCCTTTCTCATATCCCAAACCATACTTGTCATCTGCCCTCTTTTGACTTCCAAGAAGAACTTCAAGTTGAGCAGAACTTATCTTGAATTTCTCTTTATATTCATTTGCTGTTTGAAGATCTCTTTTGAGAGAGACAATTTGACCCTCAAGTTTTTCTTCATTATCTTTGGCATCTTCAAGATCAGATTCAAGATGTCTGATAATCCTGTCCATCTGGAGGCAATCTTCTGATTTCTCTTTAAGAGATTGTCTTAGATTGTCTTCAGCTTTTCTTTTCTCTTCAATCTCTTGAGTAAACTTTATAACTCCTGATTCCATTTCATGTCTTACCATAATGACTTCTTTTGATAACTTTTCACATAACTTGGTTTTCTCAGTTAATTCTTCATTTGTATTACTTTCTTCACTTTGTCTTGCCAATTGTTGGAGTAGCTCCTTTCTCTTTTTATAGAGAGACTTAATTTATCCTTTAGTTCTCTCATGAATTCATCAGCCTATTTGAGTCTTTCCTTTAATTCATTGACTTCAAAGTTTGACTATCCAAGATCCTCAAGGGCAGTCTTGAGTTGCTCCCTTAAACCATATGCATCCATTTGAACTCCCAGATCTTCCTCAAGCTGTTAGGCTCTATTAGGAGGAACTTAGCTCTGATACCAATTGTTGATAACTGAGAGGGGGGGTGAATCAGTTATCCTAATTATTTCTTCTTTTGAACTTTCTTATTAATCAAAGCAACATTGAATCAAACAAACAAACATTACCATGAAATGAAAAACACATGACATAGTATTTTTGACATGGAAACCCAGTTAAGGGAGAAAACCATGGGGTGATTAACCCAAAGATTATTCTCTGTTAGAAGAATAAGGAATTACAAAATGGCACTTGCCAATTAGGGCTCATTGCCCGAGCACACTGCTCACAAAGAGGCACACTGCCTACAAGGAGACACACTGTCTACAAAAGAATGTTTATACAATACTTGAATTGATTGGAAGCATCTACATATCTGGAGTTCAGTTCCAGTTAGGCTCAGTATACTAATCTGCTGCACTTCATCTTTCCTTTGCTCTTTATTCTGCTTTCCTTTCACATACCAGATCGTTCTTATTACTTCTGCTCTACTCTGCACTTATTCACATACTGCATAACACAACTACTCTTCTCACAACAAAATCCATCCTCTATTTATATCCACACTAGTGATTTCATTATCTTTCTAGTCGGCACTCGGAATAGTCTATCTTCCCACAAACTCTATTCTGTCGGCTGAATCCTTGCATATCAAGTAATGCGGATCAAGCAAATACTTGTAGATGTCATTAATCATGTTGGCCAAACATGATTCATGCCTTCCCAACCTTTACCATCAACAGTAACACATCCAGAAAATAGTCTGATACTCTGTCAGTCAGTTCTTCCTTTGTTCTCACTGTCTCTCAGGAATCCGGTACTCAACTATTTATATCTTCTTCCTTGTCCATCACCGGAGGCTAAATCCTTGGAATATACTACTCAAGGTAGTCCTCTTAACTTCCCCAAATCTGCACTACACCAAGACACTTCCTCTGAGAGATCCGGACCAATCTGTTGGACCTTGCCACATGCTCTGTTCTTGTTCACCGGACCACAACAATCTTCATTCAGACTTCCGGTAGAGACACACCATGACTTGTGGATATGTGGGATGACCTTTGTTGCCATCAATGACAACAACCATGAATCCATATAGTGTCTCTTGCCAACAGTTTGAACACCGATAGAAGAAGATTGCCCACATGCCTTGGGTACCTGGAGAATTAAAGAGGGAAGGCTGAATCCATATCTTGGTACTTGCAAATCCATTTTATCCATTTTGTATTCCATGCGTGCAGACACATATGAAGGTTTTTACTATTTAAATAACCACCTGCATAACCTTAGCTTGCAACACATTAATGATGAGTACCAATCTACTTGCATAATCCTGTTGTAACAAGCCATCTCTTGTTAGCCCAAAATTAAACAACTTAATCATCATTAAGACTAAAATCATGATTAGTATAATCATAGATAAACAAGTAATAATCAACATCATATTCAAAATCGATATGTATATCTTTTCTGGACATTTCAAACTAAAATTTATAATATTTCCAAGACATCATATTAGTGATTTACTCTCACTATACATTTACAATGTTTTTCTCATAGCATCAATGATAAATTATACATAATGTTGACTATCAAGTCATAGAAGAGAATGTACTGTATCTGGAACTTTGACATCTATCTTCATCAGTCTCAACTAGTCTTCTGCTTGGAAAGGAGAGCATCACCTAAGTGCTTTTCCTCCAACCACAGATTGGAGGTCCCTCGCACAACTTCCTACTGGAAGCAGCCCTACCCTTCATGAAGGGAATAGATATAAGGAACTGATTGGTTTGCCATCTCAGTATCTGGTGTTGTGTCCTTCACAATACTTCATGGTCATACAACTATAGATCCACTCTAACTATATATGACACTACTAGAAGCATTATGCCATCTGGAGCATAGTGAACTGACTAATGCATGCAGATACAAATGCATTACTTTGGCCAAAGATTTATATACATCACATTTCGCAATGAATGTAGTCGAATGTTCACACACCTTGACTCAAATTAGTAGTTGTCTCATCCTACAATGTTCAATTTCAACCTTTCTAGGTCACAGAAGAAAAGATGGGTTCAATTCACCCTCAGTTCGTCTATCTTGGACTTCTAACTCTGATTTTGGGAGTGCAATCGTTAAGTGCCTTGTTGCTTTTGCAATAGGCAAATCCGTGACTCCACGTCACCTATTCCCATTCTTTTTACTCAATTTAAATGTTCAAGATTCTTGTTTAAAATGGACCATCCTTGGTCAAGTTTTCTATGGCTACCTTGGTTTCATTATTTTTGTTGATTCACCTCGACCATAACACTTGCCAATATAGACTTTTAAGTCAACACTATTAGGTAGACCCTTGATTAGAAGAGTTCAAATGGGTTCTTGAAACCCATAGCTTCATCCATGAAGCATTGTCATACCATAAGGAAACACATAAATAATACGTTCTTAACAACGGAGTTATCAAAATCATTTTCAGTTCTTTCCTTCACAGAAATAATAGTAATAATAATCAGGGTTTACTCATTGACATGCAAAAGTCAGCATGCACTCAATGTAGCCTTAAGCAAGGTTTATCAATATTAAACTAGTTTTATACCATGGCATGAAGAGTCTTGTTACTCTCTTAAAACACAAATAGCTTACACTTGAAAGAATAGTGTTAATTTCCAAAACACAAAGTGTACCTTTCTGCTTATAAGTACCTCGACTATCTCAATAGTTTAGATACTGTCAAATGCAAGGTTGTCAAGAATATCTCATTGATCATTTGTATGACCACCGACCCTTAAACTGTGTTACCTCTCTATAAGGCAATAGCTATCTGCCTAATAATAGGCTCACAATTTTGTATTGCAAGGCTCACAACCTACTCGAAGGTAATTATTTGTGGTTATGGCTCTCATCCCACCCAATAATACAATCATTACACAGTGCTTGAAAACAAAATGTCATTTACTGTCAACCTTATTAGCTTCGAGAGCTTGAGACTACTACAGTAGTGCTCATGGTTATTCAGCTTTTTGGCCTCAACGTAATAACAAATGAATACAGTTCTTTAGTTAAACTAAATCACATTCTTTTCAACTCTTCAGCCACGAAGGTCGTAATATAATTATCCACATATTAAAACCATAAAAAAGGATAACATGGTTGACCTACGACCACTGTAATTACCATATGTTATCATATGAATGCTACTGCATTCTACAAAATGAATAGGACTGTATTAACAGTCTTACCTTAGGAAATGTATTGTAACTGAGTTATGTCCAGCCGAGAGTAGGCTTTAGAATCCACTACTCATTTTTTTTTGTGGGCTCACAAACAATGAAATGCTACTTTGTAGCTTCCTCCTTTCGAGCTCTCTCACCATATCAGATAACTGACCCCCAACAGTGCATAACAAACAAACAACAAAAACCCCTTCTCATCCCAAAAAGGTTCTTACTTTACATGTCGATCCACCACCTCCCACAAAATCCGCTAGCTTCGAGGTGGGGTGTGGGTTTTTCTGATGGGCATCTTTCCACCTACGGGTTAAAGACTCTGAAATAACCAAATTGCTTCCCATTTGGAAGTCAAGACAATTATTCAAGCTTATGGCAAGCTCTACCACCATTACCACTCCCTCCACTCATCATGGATAGTGGTACGGTTGGTAAAAAAACATAAAAGATTGCACCACAAAGTGCTTGACCACTTAAAGACATAGACATGTCTCACATACTATCATTTATAATGAAATAATACTATAGGGGTATTAAAATAATCTAGGATATTACCTAGCTATGTTATCATCGTAAAGGTGGTAACATAAACATGCGATTATGGGGTCGAGTCTTTCTCCCCTGATTCACTATATTAGACTTTAGATAAGATATTTAAACAATAAACACAAGGTCTAATAAAGAAATAGATACTCAAACTTAGGAAAACTTGACACCACACAAGATTACTATTGACTACGAGAATGTTCTAAGACCATTGTTTAGTTGATTTGACGTAATTATTAAACACCCAATGTACTGAGGGGGGGTGAATCAATATTGTAATAAACTTCTTGTTTGTTAAACTAGTAATCCATTTTCTGCATTCAATAACAAAGCAAATTAAACACAGAAGAAACAACCACAAACCATCACAAATGAACACCATGATTTTTACATGGAAAACCCAAAACTGGGAAAAACCATGGTGAGTGTTAGCTTACAATATATTATGTAGGAACAATACCGAATTACAATAAAGGCTCACTACCTTAGGGCTGTTGATAATTGAGAGGGGGGGTGAATCAGTTATCCTAATTATTTCTTCTTTTGAACTTTCTTATTAATCAAAGCAGCATTGAATCAAACAAACAAACATTACCATGAAATGAAAAACACATGACACAATATTTTTGACGTGGAAACCCGGTTAAGGGAGAAAACCATGGGGTGATTAACCCAAATATTATTCTCTATTAGAAGAATAAGGAATTACAAAATGACACTTGCCAATTAGGGCTCACTGCCCGAGCACACTGCTCACAAAGAGGCACACTGCCTACAAGGAGACACACTGTCTACAAAAGAATGTTTATACAATACTTGAACTGATTGGAAGCATCTACATATGCTGGAGTTTAGTTCCAGTTAGGCTTAGTATACTGATCTGCTGCACTTCATCTTTCCTCTGCTCTTTATTCTGCTTTCCTTTCACATACCGGATCTTTCTTATTACTTCTGCTCTGCTTTGCACTTATTCACATACCACATAACTCTGCCCCTCTTCTCACAACAAAATCCATCCTCTATTTATATCCACACTAGTGATTTCATTATCTTTCTAGTCGGCACCCGGAATAATCTATCTTCTCACAAACTCTGTTCTGTCGGCTGAATCCTTGCATATCAAGTAATGCGGATCAAGCATATACTTGTAGATGTCATTAATCATGTCGGCCAACCATTATTCATGCCTTCACAACCTTTACCATCAACAGTAACACATCCAGAAAATAGTCTGATACTGTGTCAGTCAGTTCTTCCTCTGTTCTCACTGTCTCTCAGGAATCTGGTACTCAACTATTCATATCTTTTTCCTTGTCCATCACCGGAGGCTAAATCCTTGGAATATACTACTTAAGGTAGTCCTCTTGACTTCCCCAAATCCACACTGCACCAAGACACTTCCTCTAAGAGATTCGGACCAATCTGTTGGACCTTGCCACATGCTCTGTTCTTGTTCACCGGACCACAACAATCTTCATTCTGACTTCCGGTAGAGACACACCATGACTTGCAGATATGTGGGATGACCTTTGTTGCCATCAATGACAACAACTATGAATCCATATAGTGTCTCTTGCCAACAAGGGCTCATTGCCCAAGGCTCACTACCCAAAAGAAGCGCTCACTACAAGAAGGCTCACTACCTAGAGAAAGAAAGAAGGGAAATGGCTCACTACCAAAATGAACTACTCTGATTGCATCTACATATGCATGACTACAGCTCCAATGAATGCTCAATATACTGTCTCAAAACTCTTCATCTTCATTGCTCTATTTCACTATTTTGCTCTTACATTAGACTAGATCTCTTCTTCTACTATTGTCACCTGCTCTGCAGTTCACAAATTTTGCACATTCATATTCCCATCTTATCCCCCAAACATTGAATTCAATCGAATATATATATCTACAACATGCAAAATCTTCATATTAGGTCAGCCTAATAAAGTGTATTGTGTAGTCATGCATTATGTACTCTGTTGGCTAAACTCATTCTCCAAAATATACCAGACCCAAACAATGTTTGAAATACATTCACACATGTCGGCCTCAACTATTTCACCACTTAGGATTAAGTTCTAAACACCAAAACTTACCGCACACACATCATACTTGTTATATGGAGCCTAATCAAAATTGGAGGTTAAATTTTCCCCACTTTTATCAGTGTAGTTTTCCCCCAAATTATTTAATGGGGGTTTGGGGGCTGCGCCCCTTGTGGGGTCTAGGGGCAGTGCCCCTGATGCACTCCCTGTCGTGATACAGGGTAGGGTTGAGGGGCAGCACCCCCAAAACCTCAAACGAATTTTATTATTTTATAAAGGCATCGAGAGTTATTTTTTCTATCGACTGACATAAAAAACACTATTTTGTAACTAGCATAAGTCTTGATAAAAATGGCTAAGGGTTAGGATTTCGGTTGATATTGTATTGTAGCATTTGCAGTGGTATTAAGTTGCAAGGATTGCTGGTTGTAATCGGTTCGATTGCTGGATAATAATTTTGGACTCTGTTGCCCAACGAGTTTGGGTCTAGTGGTGGGGAGTGAGGAGTTTCACACCATAGACCCAAGTTCAAATCCCACCGGGTGGGGGTTCCCTTGTAGTTGCCATGGGGACAACTGAAGGTAGGGGTCGCACTTATGGCAATGCATGGACCAATGCCAACCCCCATGTTTCACCATGGGGGCACCTTGAGGTAAGGTCAAGTGTAACCATATTAAGGAACCAAGCCCACCCCCATGTCCTCTATGAGATGCCCCCCACCAGCTTGGGTTGGTGTAAAATTTCTCGAGGCCCCCAGGATCTTGTATCTTGACTTACCCGCAACATGTGGAGTGGGGCATTTACATGTCGCCCAGGGGGTACATCCCTGGTCTTAAATTTTAGTGAACGGGGTTGTCGTTGAATGGCATAGGCCAAATGGTTCTCACAATGGAGATCCAAGTTCGAATCCCCCAAGTAACATGTGGTTTCTATGTGGCCTCTAAGTTGATTAAGTTAGATAAGTGGATATGTTGATGGGGAGGAGGTCCCCCTTGTGACCTCCAACACTTACGAAACAAAAAAAAATATTGGACTCTCTGTTGGTGGATGTAGCTCGAGTTTGGGTGAACCATGTTAAAAATTGTCTCTCACTGTTATTATTTCTATGTATTTTTCATTCATCTGTTTAATCTTTATTTGCATTTAATTGATATCTTTTGCATGCAATTCCTAACAAGTGGTATTAGAGCCAAGTTATGTTTGATTATTATCTGTAGGAGGTCTCACAGTTGAGTGGGAGTCTCACGGTTGAGTGGGAGTCTCACGGTTAAGTGGGAGAAATGGCAGACGAGGGTAAATTGAAGGTAGATAAATTCAATGGATAGAACTATCAGTTATGGAAGATGTAGATGGAGGATTATCTCTATCAGAAGGATTTATGGAGGCCATTGGAAGGAATAGCCAAGAAACTGGCATCAATGACTGATGAAGATTGGAATCTTCTGGATAGAAAGGCAGTGGGAACCATTCATTATGCCTGACACCATCTTTGGCATTCAATATAACAGAAGCAAAGACAACAAATGAATTGATGAAATCTTTGGCTAAATTGTATGAAAAATCCTTAGCCTCAAATACGGTATTTCTCATGAAGCATTTGTTTAATTTGAAAATGATTGAAGGTGGATATGTGACAGATCATTTAAATGAGTTTAATATGATTACCAATTAGTTAACTTCTGTAAAACTAAAATTTGATGAAGAGGTGAGGGCTCTCTTGGTTTTATGTTCTTTGCTAGAAAGCTCGAATAGCTTGGTAATGGATGTAAGTAACTCTGTCTCTGGTTCAAATACTTTGAAATTTGATGATGTTGTTGGTGTTATCCTTAGCGAGGAAATGCAATAGAAAAGCTCAGGAGGGTCCACATCAGGTAGTGTTTTAATGTAGAAAGCAGGGGCAGATCAAAGGAGAGTGGAAAAGGTTCTGGAGGTCATGGAAATTCATGAGGAAAATCAAAGGACAAGAGGTCCCAATCCAGAGGACAGAAGGATTCCTGGTATTGTGGGAAACTAGGTCATTTGAAGAAAGATTGCTGGTCTCAGAAGAATAAAGAAGGAGACAAACAAGAAGGCAATAAGGAGGCAAATGTGGTAAGTATTAAATCTGAAGATGATGCTTTGATTCTTTCCCTAGATAATGCCAATGATTCATGGGTTTTAGATTTAGGGGCCTCATTTCATGCTACGCCCCATAAAAGTTATTTTCTTGATTATGTCCAAGGGGATTTTGGGCTAGTTTATTTGGGAGATAACGAACTTTGTCAGATTGTTGGAAAGGGAAGGATCCAGATCAAGTTGTAGAATGAGAATCATTGGCTACTACAAGAGGTAAGGCACATTCCAAGGCTAAGTAAGAATTTAATTTCAGCAATACAGCTAGCTGATGAAGGTTGCATAGTTACTCTTAGTGATAAAAATTGGAAGGTTTCAAGAGGTGCCTTAATAGTAGCAAAAGATGTGAAAGTAAGCAACTTATATCTTTGTACAGGTCATATTGTTCTTTCTACTTTAGTTATTACAGAGAAAAACCAAACAAGTTTTGGAACAGTTACTGCAGGTTTTGAGACAACACTGTGGCATAACAGACTTGGGCATATGAGTGAAAAAGGTATGAAGGTACTTCATTCTAAGAAAGTTTTACCAAGTCTGAAATGTATTAACATGGATTTCTGTGGAAGTTGTGTATGGAAAACAAAAGAGAGTTTTTTCAAGGATGGGAAGAAAAAGAAAGATGAAAAGTTGGAACTTATGCATATAGATGTATGGGGATCAACTCAGGTCTCTTCTCTCAGTGGCTCTCGGTATTATGTTACATTCATAGATGATACAACTAAGAAGGTTTGGATTTATTTCCTTAGGCAAAAATTTGATGTATTTGAAACATTTAAGAAATGGAGAAGCTTGGTTGAGAATGAGACGGGTAAAAGAATAAAATGTCTCAGATCTAATAATGGTAGTGAGTATTGCAGCAAAGAATTTGAGGATTATTATTCCTTTAATGGAATTCATAGGTAGAAAATGGTTCCAGGGATTCCACAAGAAAATGGAGTGGCTAAGCGCATAAATAGGACAATAATGGAGTGTGCAAGGAGCATGGGATTGCATGCTAGGCTGCCTTTAAACATGCGGCAGAGGCTGTCAATACTGCTGTATATTTAATTAATAGAGGTCTTTCAGTTCCTTTGGCTTGTGGTATTCCAAAGGAAGCATGAATAGGTAAGAAGGTGAGTTATTCTTTTCTCAAAACCTTCGGATGTGAAGCATTTGAACATGTAGATTTTGAAAATAGAACCAAGATGGATGCAAAATCAAAAAAGTGTATCTTCATTGGATATGGCATTGATGAATTTGGTTATAGGCTTTGGGATGTTAAAAATCTAAAAATTGTGAGAAGTAAGGATGTTGTATTCAATGAGAAGGTGCTATACAAAGATCAGTTGCAGCAACATGAGAAGAAAGAAAAGGATTATGTGGTGCTAGATGATACTCCAGATAGTGATGTTCCAGTGGTTCCTCATGCTCCACAACAAAAATAAGAAATACCACAAACTCAAGTGAATGTTAGATGGTCAACAAGGCTAAGTAGAGCTCTTGAAAGGTTTTCTCCCTCTTTGTATTCTATTTTGTTAACAGATGTTGGTGAACCAGAAGGGTATGATGAAGCTATGCAAGTGGATACAAAGGTTCAGTGGGACCTTGCAATGAAACAAGAAATGGACTCCTTGCTGAAAAATCAGACTTGGGAATTATGTAAGTTGCCTACAGGTAAAAAGGTTTTACCAAACAAATGCATTTATAGGCTAAAAGAGGAAGATGGGGGCAAGAAAAGATTTAAATCCAGGTTAGTTGTAAAAAGATTTGCACAGAAAAAAAACATTGATTTTGATGAGATTTTTTCTCCAGCTATGAAGATGACTTCTATTCGTACTATTTTAAGTATTATGGCTATTGAAGATTTACATTTGGAACAACTAGATGTGAAAACTGCCTTTCTCCATGGTGATTTGGAGGAGGAGATATATATGGAACAACCCCAAGGATTTGAGGTTAAAGGTAAGGAGAAACTGATGTGCAGATTGAAGAAGAGTTTATATGGCTTGAAACAAGCACCTCAGCAATGGTATTTAAAATTTGATAGTTTTATGGCTGAGCAAGGCTATAGCCAGTGTAATTCTGACCATTGTGTTTATTTTAAGAGGTTGGATAATGACAACTACATTATTTTATGTTTATATGTTGATGACATGCTTGTAGCAGGGTCTAACACGGATCACATAAGAGAGTTAAAACAACAGTTAGCACAATCATTTGCTATGAAGGATTTGGGGGGGGGCAGCAAAACAAATCCTTGGTATGAAAATTTGCAGAGATAGGAAGAAACATAAATTGACTCTATCTCAGGTTGATAATGTTGAAAAGGTGTTGCAGAGATTCCATATAGAGAATACAAAAGTTGTCAGCACATCTTTGCCTAGTCATCTAAAATTGACTAAGGAGGTGTGTCCAAAGACACAAGTGGAGGAAAACAAAATCTCCAAAGCACCATATGCTTCAGCTATAGGAAGCTTAATGTACACCATGGTACACATGAGACTAGATATTGCATATGATGTAGGAGTCGTAAGCAGGTATATGAGAAATTTAGGATTAGAGCATTGGAATGCGGTAAAATGGATTCTCAGATATTTGAGAGGTACATCTAGTAAACACTTATGTTTTGGGGACTCTACTACTAATTTAACAGGTTATGTAGACTCAGATTTGGTAGGGGATATTGATATCAAGTGGAGTACTACAGGTTATGTCTTTACTGTAGGTGGGACAACAGTGAGTTGGATCTCACAGTTGTAAAAGGTGGTTGCTTTATCCACCACGGAGGCAGAGTATGTAGCTGCAACAGAGGCAAGCAAGGAGATGATATGGCTGTAATCTTTTATGGAAGAATTGGGAAAATAATAGGCTAACAATTATTTGTTTACGGATAGCCAGAGTGCCATACATCTTGCAAAGAAATCTACCTTGCATTCAAAGACCAAACACATACAGTTGAGGTATCACTTCATTCGATCGGTGTTGGATGATGGATAGTTAAGGCTAGAAAAGGTATATATAGATAAAAATCTAGCAGATATGTTTACAAAGGTAGTGACAAGGGAGAAACTGAGCTCCTCTTCAACTTCGGTTGGTCTTCAAGACTAAAAACAATAAAATTAGAACAACAGGGTCCATGGTGCTTATTTCCAGTGCGAGCTATAGGGTCAGTGGTGTTATGATTAATCTCCAAATGGGAGATGATATGGTGTGGAGTCTGATCAATATCCAAGTGGGAGATTGTTGTTATATGGATCCTAATTAGAATTAGAGGTTACATTTTTGCCACTTTTATCGGCGCGGTTTCCCCCCAAATTATTTAACAGGGGTTTGGGGTAGTGCCCCTTGCGGGGTCCAGGGGTAGTGCTAAAATAAAAAACTCTATTTTGTAACTGACATAAGTCTTGAAAATGACTAAGGGTTAGGGTTTCAGTTGATATTGTATTGTAGCATTTACAACGGTATTGAGTTGCAAGGATTGCTGGTTGTAATCAGTTCGATTGGTAGATAATAATATTGGACTCTTTGTTGATGGATGTAGCCCGAGTTTGGGTGAACCATGTTAAAAATTATCTCTCACTATTATTATTTTTGTGTAGTTTTCATTCTTCTGTTTAATCTTTATTTGCATTTAATTGATATCTTCTGCATGCAATTCCTAACAATACTATCATGTCAGCCTTAACCACAGACTGTTCACTGGTTCAATTCGACTGTCAGACAACATCTTCGACTGCAGACCACTAAACCTACTCAAATCCATATTAGAGACTCTTCACATATCATAGATCATACCTTCAGAACTGCAAAGAAAAATGTTCTTTTGCGGTAGAATGTAGACCATTGGGACACATGCTCTGTCACAGTCAAATTGTACCATCCCAAGTAGCGATACTTAGGCATTCATAACTGACTCTCTGGCGGAGTTCAAAACTTGAAAATCTAGATTTATATGATTCATACTTGTGTTTACAACACCTCAAAACTGCACAACAAGATATGCCACAATGGAGGAATGCGGGCCAATTTAGTTGGGTGTTCTGTTTTGATTTCCTCTGTTCTCTGCACTGCCAAACTTGGACCTTTTGAATATAGACTTTCGGTACTCATCAAGGACTAAAATCTTGGAGAAGTGATCATCTAGGGACTGTGAAAAACATACCTAAACCACATGATGTGATCTTCTATTGTGGACCAATACTGGTGCAAATACTATCTTCTTGTCGCTGCTTTAGTATACTACCAACACTTAACCCAAAATGGTTAAGTCTTCTTCTCCGGACCAAAACTTCTGTTCTATTTTTTTCTTTTCTTGTTGCAATCAATGACAACATTTTTAGAATTCATGCACAAGTTTCCAATAGTAATAACATCGAGAAACCTTAATTTAACTTTACTGACTATAGTTGAATCAAAATTGACTTGCAAGGATAAAAAGACTTATACTCACCCTGACTTACTCAGTCCACGAATAATCAATTCGATACTCAGATGGCATTCTGATCTTTTCTAAACATCTATTTCCTTCTCCTTAGGTGATACACTCCTTTCATTCTTGAAGGAAGATTTCTTTTCCTGGTTACACTCACAACCATATAACCATGATCAGTGTATCATCATTTAATTCATAAATCACTATGATAAAATACTCTTAACAACATATAATCTCACGTCTTATATAATCATCAATCAATATCCCTATAATCAATGATTCTAATTGATATTTTCCACAAACATCAAATCATTAATCTAAAATTAATCATCCTGTTAATCACATCAAAGTAGGATTAATTAGTCTGTTTACCACATAAAAATGAGATTAGGTCTAATCATAAGTTGGGGATGTAACATACCTCCCCCCATAAGAATCATCATCCCCGATGATTTAATGTCTCCAAAAGTCAAACCAACATAATGAAATAGTGTTTACTCAACATAGTAAAAAGTTTTAAAAGGGATGGGAAAATCTTGTATAAGTATCCTCATAGTTCTCCCAGGTGGCACTTTCTTCTACATATTGGTCCCACTGGACATTGCATTGAGTTACATCTTTGTTACATAAGTGTATCTTATGTGTTTTGAGCACCTTGATGGGCTTGATCACTACCACCCCTAGGTCCTTCACTTATGTAGCATTCCAATCAAGAATAGGGATTTGATTATCTTCTAAAATAAACTTTTTCAAATAGGAAACATGGAAAAAATTATGCATCATGGCAAGAGCTGGTGATAGAGAAATCCTATATGTGACTGGGTTGACCCCTTCGAGAACTTTCAAAGAACCCATATATCTAGGAGCCAATTTGGATGGCTTTTGAAACTTAATGGAGCTCTTTTGGGGTTTGACCCTTAGAAGGACTTTTTCTCCCACTAAGAAATGTCTTGCGATGCATTTAGCATCCGTATAACGTTTCTGCCTATCATTGGCTTCTACTAGGCTTTTCTTAATTAGATGGACTTGCTCTTCCATTTCTGACAGTATTTATGGACCAAGGCTAACCCTATCTTCTACCTTATCCTAGCTTATAGGGGTTCAACACTTTCTTCCATATAATGCTTCAAATGGAGCCATCTTAATCGTAGAATGATAGGAATTATTATAGGCAAATTCCACAAGAGGAAGGTAATCTTGCCATTTGTATTGCTGATCCATGTAATACATTCTCAACACATCTTCTAGCACTTGGTTTACCCTTTCAGTTTGGCCATTCGTCTTGGGATGATAAGCAAAGCTTATATTCAATGGGGTTCCAAGTGAGGAGAACAACGTTTGCCAAAACCTTGATGTCATATGGGCATCCCTATTTGAGATAATCTTCTTAGGAATATTGTGCAATCTAAAAATTTCTTACACAAATTTGTGGGCTATGACGGGTGCCCCATCTGTTACATTTCCAGGAATAAAATGTGCCTCTTTGGTGAGTCTATCCACCACAACTAGAATTGCATTGTGCTTGTTCCTTCACATAGGAAGTCCTTGCACATAATCCATGCTAATAATTTGCCATTTCCATTCCATAATTTCATGAGGGTATAAAAGTCCTACTAGGTGATGGTGTTCTACCTTCACCCTCTAGCATTCTAGACATGTAGCTACAAACCTTGCAGCATCCCTCTGTTAGATATAGGATAGACAATTGAGAGGAGGGGGTGAATCAGTTGTTGAAAACTTTCTTCCAATTAATCAATTAAATCCTTTTCTTCATTTAGCAGCATAATAATAAATTAGACATGGAAATATAATGTAGCAATTCAAGAGCACAAACACATTAGCACATATGACACCAAGATTTTTGCGTGGAAAACCCAGTTAAGGGAAAAACCATGGGGTGACTAACCCAAGATTGTATTCTCTGTTAGAAGAATAAAAGGAACAAAATGGCACATGCCAATTAGGGCTCACTGCCCGAGCACACTGCTCACAAGAGGTCCATTGCCTCCAAGAGACACACTGTCTACAGAATAATAAGTATTACATACTTGAACTGAAGAATAGCATCTTCACCATGCTTGAGTCAGTTACATTTAAGCACAATATTTCTGCTCTGCCTTTCGCTCCTCTGCTCTCTACCACACTCTCATCATACCATCATACCATTGAAATGACTTTACAATTCCTTATTTATACAAGACATCGACTTAGGGATAATCATCCAAGTCAGGATTACATTACAGAGCAAACACATAAATATAACATGATTAATTACAAAAGAACTTCACGTGGATCAACACACTATCGGCCACACAGATTTGAGACTTTAATATTTCTTTAGGAACACGCCATTCTTCACAGAATGTCTTCAAGATCATCTGCAGAATGTGTAACTCATCCAGTCGGCCTGACTTGGAAAGAACATTATCATCCAGAAGTAATTCTTCAATTACGAGCTCAATCTTCAATGTGGACCACCAACACGAACTAGACACAATCCAAAGACCTCCACAAGCTTGCCTGAATCACCAAGAACATCCATACTACTTCTGCTTACTGAAATCATTCTCTCCTTCATCCAAAACCTCAAGAACACAGTCTGTCATCACTGTTATAATGGAATAGATGCTTGCGGACCTCCAGACCATGAACCAATTGAGTTGTTAATTCACATTGACCTCCTAAACACTCAACCAAATCCACAGAACAAGATATTGCATTTCCGAAGCTCACCAGACCTATTTGTATCACTCTATTACCTCTGAACATCTGCCAGAATTGGTTTTACTTGAGTGGCCATAACTTCTTCATATCTTCATGTGAATCTCTAAAATCTTTACTGGATCATCTTAATACACATATCTACAAACCCTTTAAAACACATCCTCTTATATTCATCTTAGTTGGGATCTTTACCTTATTGACTTCATTGTTCTTCTCTGTTTCTGATAGAACTAATTTTCTCAATATCCTCAGCATACAGCTAATCTAATCCTTATCATCAATGCAATAGGAGTATTTTGACAATGACAACACCGGTTAGGCCCATACTTGCAACAATCTCCCCCTGTGTCATTGATGGCAACATATGACGTGAAAAACTATTTTAACCATCAAGACAAGGAATTCTTCTTATTGACACAACTCCCCCTATCAACAACAACTATTCACATGTCTTCTCTTCTTTTACTGCTCCCCCTTTGATCAGCAATCACTTGTTTTTCACATGTCTTCTCTCCCCCTTTGACATCAATGACAAAGGGCACATACTTGCATCACTTCAGAATCATACCAACTGCTCCCCCTGAGTGACAGCTTCCCAAACATCAATCCAAACCACAAGATATGACTGTGAAATTCATCGGACTGATGCACATCAGTGCACCTTAGTTCAAAATCGGAGGGGTAATAACCCCTAACTTCTCCCTGAGATACTCAAAAGAGTCCTTAGGTAGAGGTTTAGTAAAGATATCTGCAATCTGATCTTTGGAAGGCACAAAATCCAATATGACTTCACTCTTGTTCACTTGTTCTCTCAAAAAGTGAAATTTGATGGATATATGTTTAGTCTTTGAATGCAATACCAGATTTTTTGATATGTTAATTACACTTGAATTATCACATAAGATTGTGATAGGTTCTTCATACTCCACTCTGATATCTCTTAGCATTTGCTTCATCCACAATACTTGAGTGCAACTACCTGCTGCTGCAATATATTCTACTTCAGCAGTGGATAAAGATATTGCCTCTTGTTTCTTACTCATCCAAGAAACCAATCTCTTCCCCAAAAAAATGCTCCACCATTGGTACTCTTCCAGTTATCCACATCACCTGCCCAATCCACATCTGTATATGCATGAAGAGAGAAATTATGATCTCTAGGATACCACAAACCATATTCAGCTGTCCCTTTTAGATATCTAAAAATCCTCATGATTGCCATGACATGAGATTCTCTAGGATCAACTTGGAATCTAGCAACAAGACCAACAACATTCATAATGTCAGGTCTAGTTTGAGTGAGATACAACAATCCTCCAATCATTGACCTATACTTTTTCTAATTAGCCTTAGGTGAGTCATCATCTTTGCTCAATTTGCATCCGGTTGCCATGGGAGTACTCATTGGTTTTGAGTCTTCCATCCCAAATTTCTTCAGCAATTCTTTCACATATTTGGTTTGAGAAATGAATATTCCTTTCTTTGTTTGAGTGATTTGCAGACCCAAGAAGAAATTTATTTCCCCAAACATGGACATCTCAAATTCACTTTTCATTTGATTTGCAAAAGTCTTGCACATACTTTCACTTCTGCCAAAAATGATATCATCAACAAACACTTCAACAATCAAGATATTTTCATGATCAATTTTGAAGTACAAATTAGTGTTAGTAGTACTTTTATTGAAACCAATCTTCAAAAGATGCTTATCCAATCTTTCATACCAGGCTCTTGGGGCTTGCTTCAGTCCATACATGCTTTCTTCAACTTGCAGACCATATCACCATGATCAGACAATTGAAATCCATCCGGTTGCTCATGTATACTTCTTCTTCCAAGTCACCATTCAGGAAGGTAGATTTGACATCCATCTGATATACTTTGAAATCCTTGAAGGCAAAAAAAGTAAGAAATAATTTGACTGCTTCAATTCTTGCCATCGAGCAAAAGTTTCTTCAAAATCAACTCCTACTTGGGAGTAACCCTTGCAGACCAATCTAGCTTTGTTTCTAACTACTTCACCATCTTCATTCAATTTATTCTGGAAGACCCATTTGGTTCCAATCACATTCTTGTTTTTGGTCTGGGAACAAGATCCCAAGTGTGATTTTTTTCAATTTGCATCAGCTCTTCCTCCATTGCTTTAGTCCAGTTTTCATCATTGCAAGCTTCATTCACTATCTTAGGTTCAATCTTTGAAATCAGACAATACTCTTTTGAATCTTGAGCAATCCTTCTTCTTGTTTGTACAGCTTTGCTTTTATCACCTATGATCTGATCTTTAGAGTGATTCAGTCTTACATACCTAGAAACTTTGGGAGTTTCTTACACTTCTGATTCTTGAACAGGTTCATTCAAACTTATCTCTTCTTCCTGATTTACTAGATCAGTTTGAATCTAAATTTTAGAGGGAGCTTGGACTTCTTGAACAAAAACATCATTTTGATCATCTTCATCATATTCATAAAACCTTGAGGGTTTTTCAATACCTTCATCAACCTTCACATTTGTACTTTCCACAATCTTCCTTAATCTCTTGTTATAACATCGGTATGCTTTGCTTTGAGTAGAATAACCCAAGAAAATTTCTTTATCACTTCTAGCATCAAACTTGCCTAGATCTTCATCTCTTTTAATGTAACATTTGCTACCAAAGACTCTGAAATACTTCACAGTGGGAGTGATTCCAAGCCAAAGTTCATAAGGAGTCTTACCGGTATTGTTTCTGATTTGTACTTGATTGAGAGTATAGACTGCAGTGCTTACAACTTCTCTCCAATAGATCTGAGGAACATTTGCTTCAATCATCATGGTTCTAGATGCTTCCTGGATGGTCCAGTTCTTTCTCTCCACTACTCCATTCTACTGTGGAGTCCCATGAGCAGACAACTATCTTTTTATTCCATGTTTCTCACAGAATTCTATGAACTCACCGGATGTGAATTCTCCACCTCTATCAGACCTCAGACAATTTAATTTTAATATGGTTTCATTCTCTACCATAGCCTTGAATATTTTGAATTTCTCAAGAGCTTTTGATTTTTCTTTCAGAAAAGTCACCCACATCATCTGGGAGTAGTCATCAATTAATAGCATGAAGTATCTATCACCTTGCACACTTCTGATTCTTATCAGACCGCATAAATCAGTATGAACTAAGTCCAATAATCTGGTAGAAGACTGTTCCTTACTTTTGAATGTGACTTTGCTCTGCTTACCCAACTGACATTCTTTGCACAAGCTATTAGTTGGTTTCACAAGTCTTGGAAGATCTCTTATAGCCTGAGTGTTGCTTATCTTGATGATATTATCAAAATTCACATGACACATTCTCCTATGCCACAACCAACTCTGATCAATTTGAACAAATAAGCAACTTTTACCAGTACCAACCAAGTGGAAGATATTACCTTTAGTTTGAGTACTGGATGCAATCTCTATTCCAAAACTTTCAAAGATCTTGCATTTTCCATTTTTGAATTGGAGATCATAGCCTTTGTCCACCAACTGTCCAACACTGAGAAGGTTGTGCTTTAGGCCTTCAACATATAGTACATTACCGGTTTTGTTCTTTCCATCAAAAGAAATAGTTCCTCTACCTCTAATTCTACTAGTAGAATTATCACCAAATTTTACCACTCCTCCTTCATACCTTTCCAAATCTATGAACTTATTTTTGTCACCTATCATATGGTGGAAGCATCCACTATCAATGACCCAATCATCCTTCTCTTCAACTTGGGCAGCTAGAGCTCTTTCTACAATTTAATGATTGACTAATTCAGAGGGCATTGGATCTTTTTTTTTGATGGCAATGAACACCCAGTCACTTCTGGATTTGTTTCCTATCTTTGATTCATCATCTGTAACTCCTTCATCACCATCATCTTCATGAACATAGTAACATTTCTTCTGGAACCTTGATCTGTTAGGATTTGGCCTTGAAAATCTTTGTAGACACCTTGAGGCAAAAAGACCAATCTTATTGTAGTTAAAACATTTAAAAGGCAATTTCCCTTCATACTTACTAGATCCTCTTGGCAATCTTTTTGCAATAAGGGCTTCAAGTTGAGCAGCTTCTGCTTCATCTTCTTCCAAGTCTTTTCTTGCTTTTTCATACCATGATAGTTTCCTTGAAGAGTTCTCTCTCGGATCAAACCTTTTTTTCCTTTTACAGAGGCACTAGCTTTGAATGCAGATTCAGTCTTGGGGGGCCATCTCCAAACTGGGTTAATTCAAATGTAGTTAATTTACCAACCAATTGATCTCTTGTAATACCTGAATAGGATCTAAATTCTTCAATGGCAGCAACCTTATATTTGTAAGAATCAGGAAGGGATCTGGGAACTTTGCCAAGAATTTCATCTTCATCCAAGACTCCACTAGCACATCTAATGCCACAAACAAGCTCATTTACTCTTGGCATAAATGTAGTGATATTTTCATCGTCTCTCATCTTTGGATTTTTGAATTTTCCTTTTAGACTCTGTAGCTTGGCACATTTCCACAGAGTGAAATTAGTTCCATCAAACCTCAGACTATCCTTCTTGTAGGACGACATCCTGGATCTCCTCAAGTGGTTAAGCTTCTTTTAGAGGAACTTGGCTCTGATACCAATTGTTAGATATAGGATAGATAACTGCTAGGGGGGGTTGAATCAGTTGTTGAAAACTTTCTTCCAATTAATCACTTAAATCCTTTTCTTCATTCAATAGCATAATAATAAATCAGACATGGAAATATAATGTAGCAATTCAAGAGCACAAACACATTAACACATATGACACCAAGATTTTTGATGTGGAAAACCCAGTTAAGGAAAATACCACAGGGTGACTAACCCAAGATTGTATTCTCTATTAGAAGAATAAAAGGAACAAAATGGTACATGCCAATTAGGGCTCACTGCCCGAGCACACTGCTCACAAGAGGCCCACTGCCTACAAGAGACATTGTCTACAGAATAATAAGTATTACATACTTGAACTGAAGAATAGCATCTTCACCATGCTTGAGTCAATTCCATTTAAGCACAATATTTTTGCTCTGCCTTTCGCTCCTCTACTCTCTACCACACTCTCATCACACCATCATACCATTGAAATGACTTTACAATTCCTTATACAAGACATCGACTTAGGGTAATCATCCAAGTCAGCATTACATTATAGAGAAAACACATAAATACATGATCAATTACAAAATAACTTCATGCGGATCAACACACTGTTGGCCACACAGATCTGAGACTTTAATCTTTCTTTAGGAACACACCATTCTTCACAGAATGCCTTCAAGATCATCTGCAAAATGTGTAACTCATCTGGTTGGCCTAACTTGGAAAGAACATCATCATTTGGAAGTAATTATTCAATTATGAGCTCAATCTTTAATGCGGACCACCAACACGAACTGGACACAATCCAAAGACCTCCACAAGCTTGCCTGCACCAAGAACATCCATAGTACTTCTACTTACTGAAATCATTCTCTCCTTCATTTGGAACCTTAAGAACATAGTCTGTCATCACTGTCATAATGAAATAGATGCTTATGGACCTCCAGACCATGAACCAATTGAGTTGTTAATTCACATTGACCTCCTAAACACTCAACCAAATCCACAGAACAAGATATTGCATTTTCGGAGCTCACCAGACCTATCTGTGTCACTCTGTTACCTCTGAACATCTGCCAGAACCAGTTTTACTTGAGTGGCCATAACTTCTTCAGATCTTCATGTAGATCTCTGAAATCTTTACTAGGTCATCTTAAGACACATATCTACAAACCCTTTGAAGCGCATCCTCTTATATTCATCTTAGCTGGGATCTTTACCTTACTGACTTCATTGTTCTTCTCTGTTTTTGATAGAACTAATTTTCTTAATATCCTCAGCATACAACTCATCCAATCCTTATCATCAATGCAATAGGAGTATGTTGACATCAATGACAACACCGGTTAGGCCCATACTTGCAACACCCTCTTCATTACCTTCCAAAAGTATAAGGGTTTCACGTCAGCTAGTAACTTTGTTATTTAAGGATGTCTAGAATAAGGTGTAGAATGAACCTCTTTCCACACAATATTCCTTAACTCCTTGAAGTTTGGAACATATATCCTTCCTTTATACCTCAATAACCCAGTTGGTTCAAGGTAAAATCCATCATATTTCAGATGCCGGGGGTTCTCCAAAAGGGCCTGTTTTACCTACTCGTAAAATTCATCTCCTTTAGACTTTTGTAATACCTGATTCTTAAAATTAGAATGTATGGAGATCATTGAGAAGATATGCCTTCTCCTACTTAGGGCATTTTCCACTCAGTTTTCCTTGCCTTGAATATATTTAATCTCAAAATCATAATATCTGATTAGCTCTAACCACCTTCTTTGGTGAGCATTTAAATGTGTTTGAGTGAATAGATATTTAAGCCCTTGGTGGTCTATTTTTAGTTCAAAAGGTTTCCCAAGAAAGTAATGTCTCCAAATTTGTAGAGCATGCATTACTATTGCCAATTCTAGATCATGAGGGGCATAGTTTTGTTCATAAGTTTTCAGTTTCCTGGGTTCATATGCAATGACTTGTCCATCCTGGACTAGTACACCACCTAAGCCTTCCCTTGAGGCATCAGTAATGACTACAAAATGACCTTCCAGGTCAGGTACATTCAAGATAGGTGTTGTAGTCAACCTTTCTTTTAGTTGGTCAAATGCCACCTGACACTTGTCTGACCACTCAAACCTCTTGCCTTTTCTTTGCAAAGAAGTAATAGGATAAGCAATTTTTGAAAAGTTTTTCACAAATTTTCTTTAGTATCCTGCTAAGCCCATGAAACTTTGGACCTCATGTATATTCCTTGGTGTTGGCCATTCCAATATGGCTTTAATCTTGGCCAGGTTGACAACTATTCCCTTAGCTGAAATTATATGGCCCAAATACTACACTTCCTTTTTAAAGAAAGTACATTTGGAGAGATTTCCATACAGTTTATGTTCTCTCAACCTCTGAAGAACAATCCTTAATTGTTGAAGGTGTTCCTCCTCATTCTTAGAGTAGATTAGGATGTCATCGAGAAAAAACTAGGATAAACTTGTCCAAACAGTCTCTTAACACACTATTCATTAAGTTCATAAATGTTGTAAGTGCGTTTATTAATCCGAAGGGCAAGACAGTGAATTTGTAATGCCCATACCTTGTTCTGAAGGCTGTTTTGTGGATATCCTCATATTTTAATCACAATTGATGGTACCCAGATCAAAGATTGATCTTAGAAAACATAGTTGCTCCTCTCATTTGATCGAAGAGATCATCAATGTGGGGCAATGGGTATTTGTTCTTTATTGTTGCTTTATTTAACATACGGTAATCTATGCATAACTATAATGTACCATCTTTATTTTTCACAAATATTACTGGTGCACCTAGGGTGACACACTAGGCCTTATCAGTCCTTTATCCAACAATTCATGCAATTGAGCCTTTAGCTCCATTAACTTAGTTGTGCTAATTTTGTATGGAGCTTTAGATATAGGTTCTAATCCTGGAATTATATCTATAGAGAAATCAAAAGTTCTTTTAGGAGGTAATCTCGGTAGCTCATCCAGAAACACATCCTCAAAATCTCTAAGAAAAGGGCACCTATCCATATATGATCTTTCCTGATCTATGGACTCCCTCTTCTCAACTCCTTTGAGTTCTAAGATTCATAAAACATTAAATCATCTTGAAAATTAGTTTCCTCAAAACTATTTAGTTTCTCCACTTTGACAACAAAAAGTTGGCATCTTTTTCTTTGAGCTCTTGATGCAGTCAAGGTAGGAGGGTCCAATGAGAGACTGTCCAACCTTGCAGCCTTAAATAATTAACTCCATAATCATAATATATATGCAATGGAAACTAATAGCTAATCAACAGAAAGGTAAATGATATTCATGAACACATAACGTCAGATTTATCTTAGGAAAACCCTAACAGGGAAAAACCCATCCTTCAAAGCTCATTCTTCATATATTATACTTCAAATCAAATTACACATGCCTCAAGGGCTTTACAGATGCTAGGTCAAAGCCCAGGGATTATAAAGGATTCATACAACAATATTCTTTCATGATTTGTTCCTTCTATATCTCCATTTTCTGCTCTACAACTCTTTCTGCTTCCTGCTCTGCCTTCTACTCTGTTCTTCTACTCATCCAGATCAAAACATCTTAAGATCTTGCTCCCTAACTCTGTACTATCAATCATTGCTTAGAAACAATCCTTTATCCCTTATTTATATCATCTTCAAGCCTTCAAATCATCACCAGGTTGGCCTAATTGCAACAGCTAGTTTATGTAACATGTTCACAAAATAGGTCAGACTTATTCGACTTACAATCTTTCGCCAATGAATAAAATGATGTGTGGATCTTTGGGAAAGGTTGACCATGACCCAAGGAACATTGTAGGATGTGTCATTAGGATCTGTAAGTCGGCTAATGCTTCACAAACTAATTGAACTTCACTGAATCCTATCGGCTCTATTCTTGCAAAAATAGTCAATCTTTAGATAGTGATATCTTTTCGGTAACGATGTACGAATCTCTGAATTCTTGATATGATGTAACTGACTATGTCTAGATGCTAAGTCTAGGTCCACAGCCCCTCATACTCAAAATCTAGAATTCTCCAAGGTCACTTTCTCTGCAATCTGTAACTTCACTGTCAACTACCTCAATTGCTTTGAATGCTTTCGGATGCTCCTACATCAGACTCTCGAGGTTATTTGAAAAGTGAGCCTCATTACTTTGGTCTGTATTATGCCAAAATTAATGTGATTACTTGGGATAGGGTTGATGGTCTATTTTTAGGTACTTGCAACTACCTCAAGGTCGGCAGTCTATTCAAGTCCACCCTGCAAAACTGCCTCAAATTCTTCTAATTTCAGCAATCTACTTGCAAGCCTTGCACTGCCTCAATGATCGGTGGTCTGAACAAGTATTCTCAGCAAGCTTCCCAAGATCAATGTATTTTCAATCACTAAAGAGTCAATCATTACATACTTGCATCCTCCAGAACAATCATATTAATTCTTGATACATTCAATACACTTTCTTAATTTTTTTTTATGCAACACTGTCTACTCTAGTTCTTAACACACTTTCCTATGTACTTATCAAAATCTTATAGCTTTCAATCTGATTACACTGCTTTTGTACTTCACTTGTTTCTTTTACCATTATCACTTCAATCCGGCACACAATCTTTCTCCTCTAGTACAATGAACTTCTCTTTTCTGATATGTCTCACACTTGTCCAAACAAACTTTCTCTTGCAGTATTTTAGATGATGATTCTATAACAAAATTCTTCTCAAGATTAATGCTTCACCTTTTTCCAGTTTCTCTATTAAACTCAATGATTCAAAAGGTTCTTCTTCCTCTGCATAAACTATCTCTACATCATTCTCTTCTAGTTCTTCTATCAAACTTAGTGATTCTAAGGGTTCTTCTTCTTTTGTACAAACTATCTCTGAATTAGTTACTACTTCTCCTTTATCAATTTCTTTGTTTATAGGTTCTTGCTAACTTTCCTTGCTTGATTATTTTGTCCTCCAAACTTGAAAATAGGTTCTTCCTTTTACATTCCTTTGATATCTTTCACTGTGATAAGAATTATGACTCTTGTCACTTCTCCCCCTATAGTTTGAATAACTTTCCTTGTTCTACTCTGAATAAGGTCTTCCAACACATGAATACTTCAGTCTATATCTTCCTCAAAACATACCAGTAACATTTTTTCATCCTATCCATCAATCCATCCATAATACTTCTGTATGCAACCTGTCATAGACTTTCTTTTCTTCATCTTGTTCCAACACAACTTTTTAGAATGGTTCCTCCATCCACAAAAGTTACAAGGGCATAGATCCCAACACAACTCCTTCTCATGTCCATGTCTATTACAATGTAAACAATACATACCTTTTATGCTTTGACTTGATTTGTTAAAGTTTTCCATAACATCCTTAGCTCTGTCATAACCAATCCCTTCACTTTTTGATTTGATTACTAGTTCAATATGTTCTATAATTCCTTGTTACTACTTTCCTAATCCTTTTCCTTCATACCTCATTATTTGCATGATTTTAAAACCAATACCATCTCCAACTACTTCAGGTTCTGTCACACTGTCATCTTTAATTCCAATGTCTAAAGAAACTTCTACATCATCCCACAAATCAATAGTATCACAAGAAACATCACAAAATTTAGATTTAGATCTCAAACTTTCATTCTCTCTTCTGCAAGCTACCAGTGACTGTTCCAACTGATCCATCTGTTCTTTTAATTATGATATTTCACTTTTCTACAAACTATTCTTTTTATTCAATTCTTCCAAATTGTCTTCTAGATCTCTGTTCTTCTGTTCAACCTTATAAAACAACTTAAATCCTTCTTCTAGTTCTACAAATTTCTTTTCAACATCCTCAAACAATTTCAACTCTGCTTCTAGGTCTTCAGTTCTACTCTTTACACCTTCCATTTCTTCTTCAAGGGCATCAAACTTGTCCACTCCTAGATCTTTCATCTTCTCCAACAATTCTGAATTACACTTCTTGATTTCACACAATTCTTCTTCTAAAATATCCTTTTCGCACATTAGGGTTTCATTTTCTTTCTTCATCCTCATTCCAATCTTCCCCATTTGAAACAAATTAAATAAACAACTTAATTTGAAAATCTTACCAAATATTCCTTGTATTGATCTTTCTTCTGTGATGATTTTTTTGTACACTGGATTTTGCACTTCCAACAGATTCACCACCTTGTAACAGATTCACAACTAGCCCAACAAATTTGGAACTAGCTCTGATACCACTTGATATAGTCAAGGTAGGAGGGTCCGGTGAGGGACTGTCCAACCTTGCAGCCTTAAACAATTAACTCCATGATCATAATAGATATGCAACAGAAGCTAACAACTAATCAACAGAAAGGTAAATGATATTCATGAACACAACATCAAATTTATCCTGGAAAAACCCTAATAGGGAAAAACCCAGCCTTCAAAGCTCATTCTTCATATATTATACTTCAAATCAAATTACACATGCCTCGAGGGCTTTAGAGATGCTAGGCCGCAACCTAGGGATTACAAAAGATTCATACAACAATATTCTTTCATGATTTCTTCCTTCTATATCTCCATTTTCTGCTCTACAATTCCTTCTGCTTCCTGCTTTGCCTTCTACTCTGTTCTGCTACTCATCCGGATCAAAAAATCTTAGGATCTTATTCCCTAACTTTGTGCTATCGATCACTTCTTAGAAACAATCCTTTATCCCTTATTTATATTGTCTGCAATCCTTCAAATCATCACCAGGTTGGCCTAATTGCAACGACTAGTTTATGTAATGTGTTCACAAAATAGGTCAGACTTAATTGGCTTACAATCTTTCTCCAAGGAATAAAATGATGTGTGGATCTTTGGGAAAGGTCAGCCATGACCCAAGGAACATCATAGGATGTGTCATTAGGATCTGCAAGTTGGCCAATGCTCCACAAACCAATTAAACTTCATTGAACCCTGTCGGCTTTGTTCTTGCAAAAATAGTCAATCTTTAGATAGTGATATCTTTCTGGTAATGATGTACGGATCTCTGAATTCTTGATATGATGTAATTGACTATGTCTAGATGCTAAGTCCAGGTCCACAACCCCTCATACTCAAAATCTAGAATTCTCCAAGGTCACTTTCTCTACAATCCGCAACTTCATTGTCAACTACCTCAATTGCTCTGAATGCTTCCGGATGCTCCTGCATCATCTCTTTTCATTTGTAGGGAAGAAATTTATCTTATTTTAACCTCTCTAGGGTTTCCTTGTAGAACAAATTTGATCCCTATGTCATCTAGACATTCTATTGTTTTGGCATAATAGTCCACCCTAGCCCGGTGTCTCCATAACTAGTTTATCCATAGGATAACATCATATGAGCCTAATGGGGCTACATAAAGGTTCAACTCAGTGGAGGAACTTGGAAGTTCAACCTTAGCCTCAAACAAGCATTGCTCTATCTGAGTTTTGGTATGATTTGCATATTCAACTGACCAAGTAT
Organism: Cunninghamia lanceolata; assembly: GCA_027924645.1. Lineage (NCBI taxonomy): Eukaryota > Viridiplantae > Streptophyta > Pinopsida > Cupressales > Cupressaceae > Cunninghamia > Cunninghamia lanceolata. Next base: position 4,310,970 of record BSBN01000760.1, read on the forward strand.
TTGCCATGTATCCAACTTTTCTAGAAATTTTATTTAAAACTTTTGGGGAAACAAAACATGCTGTAGCACCAGTATCTATCAAAACTAAAATTGGGAAACCAGATAAAATACCTGTAGTTTCAATGGGAGTGATTTGATATTTAGCTTTCCTATTATCCAGGGCTGCATGTATGTATTGCTAGAATGCCGCCTGTTGAGAGGGTAAATGATTTCCTCATGGCTACATTCCCTACATCTTATTAGGACACTGGTTGGCATAATGATCTCTGCCACATGTATAACACCCTCCCACAGGTCCTCGCTTCTCATGAGTCTTTCTAGAATTATCTCCATTTTTCTTAGAGTTATTATTGCCTTTCTTTTCCCCCCTAGATTCATTTTTCTTATTCTTGGACCCTTTATCATTTTTCTCCAAAAAGTCCTACTTTTTACCCTTTTTCTTAGAGGATTGGGAGGTTTGTGACCAGTTATACCTTTTTTGATTCCTTTCCCTGTAAGTAGACATAGCTTTCAATTTTTGTTCCTATTTAATGGCTTTTTCATAAACCTGGTCCATTGAAGTGGGACCATCCACAACTTCACCCCTAATTTGGGTGTTCAATCCCATAATAAACTTTTGGATGTGACACCTTTCATCCTTTTGATAGTGCAGAACATACTTGAGTAGGTGAGTGAACTTTTCTCAATATTCATTCATAGTTAAATCACCCTGTTTTAGATTCTAAAAATCTATAAGTTTTTGGTCATAATATAGCCAAGGAAACCATCTTTTCCTAAAGAGTTCCACAAACATGTCCCAAGTTAAACTCGTAGACTTCAAGCCTAACTCCATTTTCTTATTTATCCACCATGTGGATGCTTCACCCACCAACTGGTATGCTCCTCATACCGCTTTGGTGATTTCAGTATAATTTCTTATTTCAAATTATTTTCCATCTCCGTAAGCCATGCCTTCATGGCATCTCCACTTACAAACCCATCGAACTTGGAAGGCATAACCTTTTTCATATCCTAGGATAATTCCAAAGCCAAGTGGCTTCTTCTATCCTCTTCATGTCTAGCCTTAGAGTTATTTTCTCCAAGTTCACTTCAGGTGCTGTCCTCATGATGTGCCTCATCATCACCCCCATGATAGGCTTCCCACCTGGGTCCATGTTGACCCCTGACCTCCTGCTTGAGAGTTCCAATTCTTGCTCTCATTTCTTGGAGCATAGCAAGGATTTGGTCAAGTTTAGATTTGGAGTGGCCTGAAGGTTGTCCTTCTTTCTAGCTATCTCCCATATTGGTTCCTGTTTGAACTGTGCTTCAATCTACTTCTCCTGAAGTTTGCAGGTTGATAATTCAATTAGTTTTTTATACATTTGAATCTATTCATAAATGTAAATTCATTCTCATTCAAGTAATCTTTAACAAGAAAGGAAAGATTTTGCCAAAATTTCAACATGCATTATAGTCTCCATTGATTACATATAATCCATCCATAGTTACATAATTTTTGTTTACATCTTGCTACTACAAGTCATTATCTAATTAGGATATCTTCCAAGTTCATTCCTCATCCTTTGGGTTTATCAAATCAGTTTTAGGAGGTGGACATACTCGCAGGTACTCATCCACAACCTCTTGATTAACATTAGGATCCTTAAGATCACTTTCCAAGATTGGTTCTTTAGGTGCAGAGGGTTTCACTGATTCATTTTCAGAGATAGGAGCAGTAACCCTAAATGCTTTCCCCATCTCCCACTTGATGTGTTTAATTGCATTAGCAAAGGTTTCATCATCAGCCAACCATGTGCCTACCAAGCAACTAGTTTTTTCAAGGCATTTCATTCTTAAGGTTCACTCCCTCAAAGCCTTAAGATAATGTCCATTTCCCATTACCTTCTTTCTGGGTGTCGTTCTTATTCTTACCATTCTGGCATAAGAACATCCAAACATTAGCAACCGTTAATGTTGGAGAGAGAAAAAAATGTCATGTAGTGAGCTCACAGGTCCATGTATTGAACCCGTAGCTCTGATACCATATGTAACAAGCCATCTCTTATTAACCCAAAAATAAACAACTTAATCATCATTAAGACTAAAATCATGATTAACATAATCAAAGTTAAACAAGTAATAATCAACATCATATTCAAAATTGATATGTATATCTTTTTTGGACATTTCAAACTAAAATTTACAATATTTCTAAGACATCATATTAGTGATTTACTCTCACTATACATTTACAATGTTTTGCTCATAGCATCAATGATAAATTATACATAATGTTGACTATCAAGTCATATAAGAGAATGTACTGTATCTAGAACATTGACATCTGTCTTCATCAGTCTCGGCTAGCCTTCTACTTGGAAAGGAGAGCATCACTTGAGTGCTTTTCCTCCAACCATAGACTGGCGGTCCCCACACACAACTTGCTACCTGGAAGCAACCCTACCCTTCAGAAAGGGAATAGATAGAAGGAACTGATTAGTTTTTCCATCTGAGTATCTGGTGTTGTGTCCTTCATAATACTTCACGGTCATACAACTATAGATCCACTCTGTATGACACTACTGGAAGTATTATGCCATCTGGAGCATAGTGAACTGACTAATGCATGTAGAGACGGATGCATTACTTTGGCCAAATATTTATATACATAACATTTCGCAATGAACGTAGTCGAATGTTCACACACCTTGACTCGACTTAGAAGTTGTCTCATCCTACAGTGTTCAATTTCAACCTTTCTAGGTCATAGAAGAAAATATGGGTTCAATTCACCCTCAGTCCATCTATCTTAGACTTTTGACTCTGATTTTAGGAGTGCAATCATGAAGTGTCTTGTTACTTTTGCAATAAGGGAATCCATGACTCTGTGTCACCTATTCCCATTCTTTTTACTCAATTTGAATGTTCAAGATTCCTGTTTAAAATGGACCATCCTCGGTCAAGTTTTCTATGGCTAACTTGGTTTCATTATTTTTGTCAATTCACCTCGACCATAACACTTGCCAATATAGACTATTAAGTCAACACCATTAGGTAGACCCTTGATCAGAATAGTTCAAATGGGTTCTTGAAACCCATAACTTCATCCATGAAGCATTGTCATACCATAAGGAAACACATACATAATATGTTCTTGACAACAGAGTTATCAAAATTATTTTCAATTCTTTCTTCATGGAAATAATAGTAATAATAATTAGGGTTTACTCATTGACATGCAAAATTTGGCATGCACTCAATGCAACCTTAAGCAAGGTTTATCAATATTAAACTAGTTTTATACCATGGCGTGAAGAGTCTTGTTACTCTCTTAAAACACAAATAACTTACACCCAAAAGAATAGTGTTAATTTCCAAAACACAAAGTGTACCTTTCTCCTTATAAGTGCCTTGACTATCTCAATAGTTTAGATACTGTCAAAGGCAAGGTTGTCGAGAATATCTCATTGATCATTTGTATGGCCATCGACCTTCTTTAAACTATGTTACCTCTCCATAAGGCACTAGCTATCAACCTAATAATAGGTTCATGATTCTGTATTGCAAGGTTCACATCCTACTCGAAGGTAATTATTTATGGTTATGGCTCTCGGCCTACCCAAGAATACAATCATCACACAGTGCTTGAAAACAAAATGTCATTTACTCTCAGCCTTATCAACTTCGAGAGCTTGAGGACTACTACAACAGTGCTCATGGGTATTCATCCTTTTGGCCTCAACGTAATAACAAATGAATACAGTTCTTTAGTTAAACTAAATCACATTCATTTCAACTCTTTAGCCACGAAGGCCGTAATATAATTATCCACATATTAAAACCATCAAAAAGGATAACATGGTTGGCCTATGACCATTGTAATAATACCATATGTTATCATATGAATGCTATTGCATTATAGAAAATGAATAGGATTGTATTAACAGTCTTACCTTAGGAAATGTATTGTAACTGAGTTATGTCCAGCCGAGAGCAGGCTTTAGGATCCACTACTCACTTTTCTTCGCTGGCTCACAAATAATGAAATGCTACTTTGTAGCTTCCTCCTTCTGAGCTCTCTCACTAGATAAGATAATCGACCCCCAATAATGCATAACAAACAAACAACAAAAAACCCCTTCTCATCTTGAAAAGGTTCTTACTTTGCATGTCATTGCACCACCTCCTACAAAATCTGTCACCTTCGAGGTGGGGTGTGCATTTTTCTGGTGGACATCTTGCCACCTGTGAGTTAAAGAATCTGAAATAACCAAATTGCTTCCCATTCAGAAGTCAAGACAATTATTCAAGCTTATGGAAAGCTCTACCACCATTACCACTCCCTCCACTCATCGTGGATAGTGGTACGGTTGGTAACAAAACATAAAAGCTTGCACCACAAAGTGCTTGACCACTTAAAGACATAGAAATGTCTCACATACTATCATTTATAATGAAATGATACTATAGGGTTATTAAAATAATCTAGGATATTACCTAGCTATGTTATCATCGTAAAGGTGGTAACATAAACATGTGATTATGGGGTTGAGTCTTTCTCACCTGATTTGCTATATTAGACTTTAGATAAGATATTTAAATGATAAACACAAGGTCTAATAAAGAAATAGATACGTAAACTTAGGAAAACTTGACACCACACAAGATTACTATCGACTACAAGAATGTTCTAAGAACATTGTTTAGTTGATTTGATGTAATAACGTCGAGAAACCTTAATTGGACTTTACCGACTATAGTAGAATTGAAATCAACTTGCAAGGATAAAAATAATTATACTCACCTTGACTTACTTGGTCCATGAATAATTAATTTGATACTCAAATGGTATTCTGATATTTTCCAAACATCTATTTCCTTCTCCTCAGGTGATACTCTCCTTTCATTCTTGAAGGAGGATTTCTTTTCCTAGTTACACTCACAACCATATAATCATGATCAGTGTGTCATCATTTAATTCATAAATCACTATGATAAAATAATCTTAACAACATATAATCTCATGTCTTATATAATCATCAATCGATGTCCCTGTAATTAATGATTCTACTTGATATTTTCCACAAACATCAAATCATTAATCTAAAATTAATCATCCTATTAATCACATCAAAGAAGGATTAATTATCCTGTTTACCACATAAAAGTGAGATTAAGTCTAATCATAAGTTGGGGATGTAACACCTGTAATCATGGCACAATTTTAGGAAATCACCTCTTTAAATCGTTTACAACACTTTAAAAGTGTTGTCCAATTTTCACTTACAAGCCCCCTTTGAATTTGTTGTATCTGAGGAATTTAAAATTTTTCTATTTTGATCTTCATCCTTCATTTTTCTTTTGAATTTTGATTCTGTGCCCTTTCTGTGCATTGGGCACCTTCTTTTCCCCTTTGTTGGTAAATCTGGTCAGCAAACCACTTAGTTGGTGAACTACCAATTTCACAAACTCACTATTTCTCCAGCATGGGCTCTTTGCTTCATTTTCCCCTTACCTCCTTTATTGGCAATTTTATCTTTCCATGAACCATGGAAAAGTCCTTTTCCTTTTACTTCACCTTGTCTTCATCTTCGGCCCCTTTTGTGCCTTATCAACAAAAACTGAAGTTCATGAATTGTTCATTTCTTCCTCATTCTTCTTCGCCTTTTTCTTCATTACAAATTTTTTTCTTCATTGCGAACTTCTTATCTTTTCCACTTCCTTCTTCCTTTTCCTTTGTTGTTGGTAAAGTCACCCCATGGTGAATTTGTTCTTTACCTTTTATTCTTTCTCTATGACTTGTTCTTTTTCTCACTTTTGAACTCTTTCTTTCACCCTTTGGTTGCTTTATTAGTGAATTAGTGAAACTGTGAACTCGGGAACTCAGTCGATGAGTTTGGTGGTTCACAAACTTTCTAATTTTCTGACAAATCCCTTAGATTTTTTTTCCTTTTTTCTTATCTTCATTTTTTGCTTTACCTTTCATTTTTCTTTGTTGTCGGCAAAATCCTCCAGTGATGAACCTTTCCTTAGAAGATTTTTCCCTTCCCTTGGCCCCTTTTACTGTCGATGAAAGTACCATTGGCAAAACCTTCGACCGATGAACCTTTAAGTTTGCAAACTAAAAAATTCACTGACAAATGACATTCTTCTTCCTTCATTTACCTTAGAAAAAATAATTTCCTCTTTTGTCGCTTGGTTGGCGAATTGGAGAAAATAGAAACCTACAAACTTGGTCGGTGAAATCAGTAGTTCACAAACTTTCTAATTTGTTGACAAAGGCCACAAAATTCAACTTTTCTCCATCTTTCAAACCTTTTCCTTTTTTTTTTGCTACCTTATCAGCAAATCGACAAACCGGTGAAATCATGAACCTGTGGACTTAGTCGACAAAATTGGCAGTTCATGATTTTGCCAATTTGCCGACAAAAGCCTTAAATGGATAGATTTTTCTAAGGGAAGAAAACACATTGACTTGGGGGAACTTTGACTTAGAAGGTTTTGAAATAAACCCATTTAAATTCTCTTAGATCAGGTATATATGATGGGTTTAAAATGCAAAGGCAAAAAGTGGGAATTTTGATGAATTTGGGGCAAAATAATGCATTTTTGGGAGCTAATTTTTTAGATCCCAACACCTAGCAATGAGTTTGCTACTGAATTCATCATAGGATCATTGCATGGTTTTGAGTTACCAAACCATGATGCCACCAATTGTATGTTGTCTCCTCAAGATGCATGGTTGCAAATTGGATAGCTTTGTCTTCTTGCATAGGCTTGAGAGTCAAGAAGGTATCTAGCTTGTGAATCCAAGAATGTGCACTACTCTTACCACTGCCATCAAAGTTTGGAAGAGTTGGTTTTCCCAAAACTTGCTTAAACTCCTTATCTTGCCAATTTTTCCTTCTAGGCCTTTGCTCAACCCTTGTTCTCCTTCTATCCTTTCACTAACTTATGAATTGGTTGAAGGACAAGTCATCTCTAATACGTGATGGAAGAGAGTGGTACTCATCATGAATGGCAATAAGCTCATCAACCAAAGGTATCTCTTCTTGTTCTACCTCTCTTTGTATGAATGTGGGTTGTAATGGTCTATCACTTGTGCTAACATAAGCTCTACCAATATCAGGTGTACGTACAACACTTCCATCACCTATCTGTGCTTGGTTAACTCTCAATTTTCCCATGTTTTAAGTCATTTGTCCAATAGATGTCATCATTTGATGTTGAGATGCCATCATTTGTTGTTGGAACTACATTTATGCATTCGTCATCTGCTGCTGTACTCTTGCCATATCCATCAATATGTCACCAACATTTCTTTCATCTCTTGGTGGACTACCATCTCTTCTATCCCCCATTGTGCTAGCTATTCCAAAACCTGTTTGTGGTTGCCTTGCAGCTATTACAGCTGATAAAGTGTCCTCTTTAGGGTAGGGTTGTGCCAACTGAAATTATCTTCTTTACTCCCTAGCAATGTACCCATTTTTCCTATCACTTGAGTGCATGAAACCAACTGATTTTCACCCTCCAGGCTGGTAGGATACTAAGCTCTGATACCACTATAAGAACCCTATCTAGTTCTACCCTAAATTTCTAAGATCTAGTGTGTTGACATTTTGTCAAACACTTGTCATGCAATGCCACTGTATTATGATTTGTGAGTTTTGTGTTTGGTTTTGATGCTTGTTTTAGATGATTTTAATTGAAAATACATATGCTAATATATAGGAAACATAACCAAATACTTTGTATGCATAAAAATTAAAATACCAACACTAAATATGCCTTTATTTTCATCAAATCAGGTATGATTACAATGTTTATCAGGTCTGATATAGAATGTAACAAAAAATGAAATGCTTATTCAAATTAAATATTTGAATACAAAAACTTCTACAGCATACCTAGATGAGTTCTCCTTGAAACATACATGAAATAAGACTTCAATGGTGATAGATAGTGACTGAAAACAAGAAATAGAAGCCTAATGTATATCAACAAATATTCCAAGGATAATATCGGCTCATAAATGACAACGATCAGGTCTTCATATCAACAATTTCCCTTCTAGGAATGATGGTGCTCCAACCCTAGACAAATGTGCATACTCCTTAATGCCAAAGTCTTCCCAAAATCAATGATTCTTCCTTAGATATGAATCGACTCTTGTAATCAATCAAAACCCACAATAATATGCAAATCATTCTAGCTCCTAAATTGATTGGCCTTCTTGCATGCTTTGAATCCTCTAAAAAATATTGATGATGCCAATAAAATATACCCTAAGTGACCAACAACAATTTATCTCCAAGTCACCCTTATTCCAAAATGATATTTGGACAAATCTTCATCATTTTTGTGTCCAAACCCTAGCCACCCATAGCTATCATAAACCTGCAAATAATGTCTTCAATGAAGCTCCAAATGATGGAAAAAACCTACAGTAATGCTCAATAGTAAACCCTGAATGGATTCACCTCTCAACTGGTATTAGGTTTTCATCCAAACCACAAATGTCTAAGGGTTTTCCTCCTTACAACAAGCCGAGCCAAAAGTTGTAGCAAAAAGGAAACTCTCCAATATGCAATTGACAAAATCACAATAATGATGAAATGATCAAAAGTAACCTCCTTATAAGCCTCCCAAAAGGAACCACCCAAGTTTTCCCTTTTTGAATCTATTTTAGAGTCCACAAGTGAGTGCTCCACTTACATAATAAGATAACAATTTATTGATAGTTTATTATATTTTATTATGTTACTTCTTTCCTTTCTCCAAGTGACTTCAAAATTAGCTTCACTTAACTCACTTTCCTTTCTCCAAGTCACTTTATAAAGTACTTTTCAAAATTGGCTCAACTTAACTTTAATTTGGCTTAGGTGAAGTCGACTCAGCTAAGGAGGACAAAAAGAGGACATTAAACTATGATGGTTCTCTCTTTATCCAACAATGTATTGTTCAATGTCTCAACTAAAAAGACAACAAAAGGATTATGGGATCACCTTTCAGACTTGTATGAGATGGCCTCTACATCGAACAAGGTATTTCTGATGAAGAAATTTTATAATTTTAAAATGAAGGAAGGTGGTACCATCACAAATCATTTGAATGAGTTCAACACCTTAATCAGTTAGTTAATTTAATGAGCATCAAACTGGATGATGAGATCAAGGCTATCTTGTTGTTTTTTCGTTACTTGATAGCTGGGAAGGAGTTGTTATGGTTGTTAGCAACTTGGTATCTAGTAAGAAGGGAAGTGTGCTAAAATATGATGATGTTGTAGGGATTCTTCTCAATGAGGACATGAGAAGGAAAAACCAAGGTACTTCATCGGAGACACTTTGGTAACTGGCAGTTGAGGGAGAACACATGAACAAGGGAAGGATAGTCATAGGGGAAGATCAAAGTCCAGTAGAAGATCAAAATCTAGAGGCAAAAAAATTAGTTGTTGGTATTGTGGTAAGGAAGGCTACATGAGAGAAATTGTTCGTCATTTAAAAAGGATGATAACCAGTCAAAAGAGAATGAGGCAAATACAACTTTTATGAAGAAGATGCAGGTGCTCTTGTTTTGTCTACAGGAGAAGCCATTACAGATGTTTGGATACTTGATTTAGGAGCATCGTTTCATGCAATATCATGTAGAGATTATTTGAAAAATTATCAAGCCAGTAATTTTGGCAAAGTTTACCTCATTGATGATGAATCTTGTAGTATCATTAGAAAGGGAGATGTTCTACTAAAATTGAAAAATGACAATAACTGGTTGCTATAGGATGTTAGACATGTTCCTCAACTCAAAGAAATATGATTTCAGCTAGGTAGTTGGATGCTCACGGATGTAGTATTACATTTGAGTCAAGTGTGTGGAAGGTGATAAAAGGAGCATTGGTGATTGCTAGAGGAAGTAAATCTGGTACATTCTATGTACTAGAGGGTTAGACATAAGTGGGATTTGCAATGGTAGTTATAGATAATGGAACAAAACTTTGGCATAAAGGCTTGGTCACATGAGCAAGAAAGGTCTTGAGAGCTTGCATAAGGAGAATCAACTTCCAGGTCTAAAATTGGTAGATTTGGAGTTATGCGAGCATTGCATATATGGTAAATAGAAGAGGACAGTATTTTCTACCAAGGAACATGAGAAGAAGTCACATCCATTGGAGCTAGTGCATCTAAATGTATTTGGCCCCTTAGAGGTAGCATTTATTGGTGGGTCCAATTATTTGTCACTTTTTTAGATGATTGTACTAGGAAGGTTTGGGTCTACATGATGAAAAAGAATTCTGAGGTTTTTGGTATGTTTAAAATTTCAAGGCACTTGTAGAAATCAAATTGGTAGTAAGATTAAATGCTTAAAAACTAACAAGGGGGTGAGTACTATTTAATTGAATTTGATCAATATTATCTAGAGAATGGAATCCAGAGAAATAAGATTGTTCCTCTTACACCACAAGAGAATGGTGCAATAGAAAGGTTAAACAAAACCATTTTGGAAAGAGCACATAGTATGCTCTCAAACGCTAGATTAGGAAAACAATTTTGGGTGGAGGTTGTAAATGTACAATAGTATACTTGATCAACAGAGGTCCATCCTCTTGGTTAGATTTTGAAGTTCTAGAGGAGAAGTGGTTGGGAAAGAGGATTTCTTATAATCACCTATCATGGGTGTTTGGGTGTGAATCTTTCATTCATATCCCACAAGAAAAAAGAACAAAGCTTGATGTGAAGGCAAAAAGGCGTATCTTCATTGGATATGGAGATGAAAAATATAGTTGTAGGCTGTGGGATCCAGTTACCAAATAGGTCACATGAAACAGAGACATGATCTTTAATGAAAAGGTAATGGAAAATTTACAAAAACAAGGGATACTAGCCAAGGAGTATATCCCATTAGAAGACATCACAAATGGGAGTGATGTGTTTAATCAACAATAGTAGTCATAGTAGAAAGTTCATCAACTATAGGATACATCACAAGGTCTGTCTCAAGATACATCACAAAATCTGCTACCAAATATATCACAAAATATGCCACCAAATATATCACAAAGTTTGTTGCCAAATTGGTATCAAGCTTTACCGCTGAACCAAGAGAATGAACCTCCAAATCTTCATGATAATGAAGGGAAGGAACATCACACTCATGCTCCTGAATAGGGTACTCCACTACAGGATCAAGTTCATCCCACTTGTGATTTGAATAGGGTAATCTTTAGGAACTAATTCCTTAGGTTTGCAGATCCACTAGAGAGCTCAAGCCTTCAACGGGATAGAAAGATTTCCTCCAATATTTATTAATTTCTAATGAATTTGATCCTGCTACATTTGAAGAAGCATATGAAGATAAAAAACAACAAATAGTGGATGGAGGCTATGAGAGACGAGATGGGATATTTGATGGCCAATCACACATGGGATTTAGTGTCCTCTTCCACCCAATAGGAAATCATTGAAAAACAAATGGGTATATAGGTTAAAGGAAGAAGAAGGTGGGAAGAAGAGATACAAGGCAGATTGGTGGTCAAAGGCTATGATCAACAGAAGGACATTGATTTCACAGAGATTTTTTCACCAATTGTGAAAATGACTTCTATTAGAGAAGTACTAGGTTTAGCAGCTATTTATGATCTTGAATTGGAGTAGATTGATGTCAAGACACTTTCTATACGGTGACTTGGAAGAAGAGTTGTACATGAAGAAACTTGAAGGCTTTGAGGAAGAAGGTAAAGTGGATCTGGTTTGCAGATTGAATTGAAAGTTTGTATGGGTTGAAACAAGCTCCAAGGCAATGGTATTTGAAATTTGATTCATTTATGGCTGAGAAAAATTTCTCTAGATGTGGATCTAATGATTGTGTGTATTATAAGACTTTAGAGAATGGTGATTTGTGTTGTTGTTATTGTATGTTGATGATATGCTAGTGATAGGAACTAGCATGGTTGTAGTTAGTAAGTTAAAACAACAATTGGCTAAGAGATTTTCAATTAAGGATTTGGGAAATCATCAGAGACAAGAAAGAAATAAAATTGTCATAGGAGAAATATATTGAAAAGGTATTGAATATGTTTACTATGAAGAATGCTAAGGCAGTGAGCACACCTCCAGCTAATCACTTCAAATTATCTTCTGAGATGTGTCCTAAGACATAGGAAATACATGGAAAGGGTGCCTTACTCCTCTACTCTTGGGAGCCTTATGTATGTAATGGTTTGCACAAGACCTGACATTGCTCATGTAGTGGGAGTGGTCAACATGTATATGAGTAATCCAAGAAAAATTCATTGGTAGGCTATAAAATGGATTTTGAGACATCTGAAGGGGGCATCAAATCATGTATTGAGGTTTAGAGGAGAAGATTCACAATTACAAGGATATGTTGACTTAGACATGACTGGTGACTTGGATAAGAGGTGATCTACCATAGGGTATGTTTTCACATTTGTAGGTGCAGTGATTAGCTGGATTTCTAGGTTGTAGAAGGTGGTGACTCTTTCCACTATGGAAGCATAATTTATTGCAATCATAAAAGGAGCTAAGGAGATGTTGTGGTTGCAATGATTACTCTTTGAATTAGGTAGTAGACAACAAGACTTTGTTTTGTATAGTGACAACAAAAGTGCAATTCATTTGGCAAAAAATCAACTTTTCATTCACTAATGAAGCACATAGATCTTCAATATCACTTTATTTGAAGTGTCCTTGAATAGGGTAAGCTAAAGTTGGAGAAGATACATACTAGCCTAAATCCTGCATATGTGTTTACTAAGGTTGTTTCAAAAGAGACATTGGAGTTCTATAGAGCTTCTCTTGGTCTAGTAAACATGTGATAATAATCCTTGGAAAAGAAGATGACATCTCTAAGCATGGCCATTTGCAGCATGGATCAGAATTCAAGAGGGAGATTGTTTGGATGTGAAGTCCCATGGTCCAATAAAGTCAATAAAACATTTCGTTTACTCTACTGCTGGCCTCTTCGTCTGCCTTGATGAGTTTTGTATAAATTTGGGGGAATGAAACATTAGTTGATGATGATCTTTTTCATGTATTTACTGTAATCAACATAAGAGAAATAAATTCCCACTTTTCCCATGGATGTAGCCAAATTGGCCCACATAATTTGCACTGTTTGTTTTTGTATCTCTGTTTATTTGATGTTGGTGATATATACTATATTCTTTTATCTACCCTATTTTCTTAATAACAACAACTTAGCCTAAACCTCATAGCCAATACCAAACATTGCATCTTCACTAGTGAAAACAACTACAGGAAGGCCACTGCTATCAACGTGGAGAAGAGAAATCTCTTGTGAAACCTGGGCTGGAGAACGTGCAATGGATGAGAGGGGAGGCATTTCAAATTCTTAGAATATAGTCATTAATGTCATATCCATACACATTTATTTCCACTATAGTTAATTGATATGTTAATAGACATCAACTCTTGGAAACGATAAAAATGGATAGGGTAACTACTCTAGTGTGAAAATAAAGTAAATGTAATCAAACATCTTTCACTAAAGAAGTAATTACCTTTTTACTTTTTCTAGTATTTTATTGGAAAAAAATAACAATTATTTATAAAATTAAATAAACAAATCTAATGTATGCGATTGTAATAAATAATAACCTATATTATTTTATTTAGTTTTTTTCCAATAAAATGTTTTCAGGTCTTACTTAGAGTGTTAGCGTAATACATCATCATTTTATTACATTGTTAGTTATGTTTAGTTTGTTCGGTTTCATATAACCGTACTAGTAGTTATTGTTCAGTTTCATATCGGACTCCCACCACATAATATATATGGATGTACCTACATTTAATAATCATATGAATAAAGAGATTAATTTTCTTCATATGGTATTAGAGCATTAACAGTTTCTGTGTGCCTGCGATTAAAAATTATGTGAAGGGAATATGGAGACTTGCTGTGCACAAAGATGAGGCATGATGTAGAATAAGGAGAAACCAACATTGAGATTAGATGAAGCATTGAAATCTATTTAAATCTGCATTCCATATTTCCAAATCTAGGTGTAAGTATGTTTAGAAAGAGGCATTCCATTCTTCATTTCTAGTGCTTGGGTTTTTGATGATCATTGCAGATTTGTGAAGTTTATCAATGCCAAAAGAAATCATGCTACATGGTGCCATGTTTGGGATATGAGTTTAATAAAATGCACTAAGGAAAGGGTTATTTTTGAGTGGAAAAGAGACACCAAGATGAGTTTATTAGATCTATATTTATTTTTTCCCTAGCTGTCATCATTTCTTGTTGATCTGAGTTGCCCAACTATTGGAAAGAGGTTGTAGGATTTTGAGGAAAGAGCCTTGTGCAAATGTGAAAGAATCGTGAAGATCATGAAGGAAGACATAGTAAGCTGTTGAAGAAGGCGTTCAAATCTACATTGATAAAGGTATCCAAATTCATTTCCAAGTGTCTATTATTTCTATTTTGATAAAGGTGTCCATATGCATTTCGAGGCATATAGAAATGTTTCAAATTACTGCTGCATCCAAGTTTATGCTTTGAAGTTGTTGAGGCATTTGAATTTTGTAGAGAAATCCATTTAAATGTTGAAGGAGAGCAAATGGTTTGAGTCATCCCCTCAAAGGTTGCTTGTTGCGTCCAGTTTTGTCAAGCTGTTGAAAAGTGTTGAAGGCCGTTGAAATTTGTGGTGCTTTATTCTAAACTTGCATCCAAGTCACTTGTTGTGCAAAGTATAGAGGAGAAGGTGTTTTGTGAAGGCATTTAAATGTGAAGGTGTTTTTCCAAAGCATTGGAAGAGCCCACTTTGTTGGTTGAAAATCTCCCGCCGAAAAATCTCAGACCATGAATCAAGATTGCAGAGGCTGAACCATGGAAGAAGCATGGAAATAGAAAGAAACCACGCAAGAATAATCCATTTGAAATGAGACATGAGATTCATGGAACCATGAAAAATTAATAAATCCATTTACAAGGAGGTATTTTGGAAAAAAAGGTGTATTTTTCAATTGAATATGAAACCTTCATTTTTATAATGTTCAATTGCATTATGTTATCAAATGCTTGTGCTCTCAAGATCATTCATGCCACATCTGACAAGGCCTCTAAAGACTCATCAAAGATATCAGATGGGTAAAGTGTAAAAGGGTCATATTGGAGGCAGGTGGCATCAGAGGATGGAGGATTTTCCATCATCTCAAGTTAGCTTCTTGCGTTGAGATGATGCTTTGCATGAGAAGCATTTTTGTTTTTTGTTGTTTTTTCTTTTCTTTGTTGATGCTGACAGATTTGAAGAATATATGTTTTTTGAAAATTTTATTTTGGAGACAGGTTTGGGATTTGGTATTGAGCTCAATATGGATTGTTGTCCAGTGAGCTTCAGAGTATATGATTGAGAATTATACCCTTTCGTGGTCACTAGACAATGATAGAGATCTATCGTATCTCTTAGGGATTATTGTCGAATAATTCAAGACTCTGTGATTTGAGAGTTCGAGACTAAAGAGCTCAAGAACATAACTCGAAGCTATGCCTTTCCAAGGGTAGATGAGATAGCATGATGGAGCCCTACTTGGTTTAGGATTTGTTCTTTGGGAGAAGATCTTTTATAAAATAAGTATTCATATTATGTAATTAGCTTTGTTGAGTATTTTAGCATTCAGGGGGGTCCCTTGGTACTATTGCAGGAACAATGTAATAAGGGGGGAATGTTATCATAATACATCATCATTATATTACATTGTTAGTTCTATTTTGTTTGTTCGGTTTCATATCAGACTCCCACCACATAATATATATGGATGTACCTACATTTAATAATTGTATGAATAAAGAGATTACTTTTCTTCATAGAGTAGGTTGATTTACTAGTTTAAGATTATGAACTAGGGTTTATCTTTTGGAACTAGGAAATTTAAAATAGAATAAGGCTAAGTAAATGTAATGGTACAAAAGATGGAAATGAAGAACTTGGTTCAATGACTGCTAGGATGGATGCCAAATTGGGATTGAATAATTAAGAGGAGGAATTGTAATTGTTATTATTCTAGACATGACCTAATTTGGGACATTTCCATGATTGTGGAGGAATTCATCTTGTTGTGGATTCGTTCTCTATGCAAAGAAATAAAAATGTCCTTAACATCATAGAAACATTTGCAAAACAATTGAATAAGACATGAAACAATACATGAAAATCTACTAAAAATGATAGTTTAAGCAAAATGATTAAAGAGGAAATAAAGGGTGAGAGATATCAAATCATATGTCATTGTAAAGTTATTTTGGAAAAGGAAAAATGGTTAAACTACATAAGATCTTGCCAAAGTGGTCAAGCCCCTATTTTAGTCTTTTAACCTCCATAGACAATCACATAGAAGTGGTGTGTATGCACATAACCTAGAATGTGCCTAAGGCTAAGAACTTAATAAAAAAGAGAAAGTATGACAAATCAATCTATTTTACTCTCTATTAAGTTTTTCTCTTCATTGTTCATTATAAGTTTTCTTCTTGGTTCCTCTTGCAATTTCTTCCTACATTTTTCAATAGCTATTCTTTGCAATATAAGGGCTTGATATCAATTCAAGAAATTATGCACACACATTGATAGATAATGATCATATTTTTAATTGATTCAGCTTGGATTTATGCACTTTTTGCTCTACATTTTGCCCCCACTTTAGCATGTATGTGAATTTGCATTTACCATTCATGCTAGAGTAAGATAAAGAAATAAGTAAAGTAATTGGAATATTTTCAAAAATATATAATTTCTCAAAAGTGTACAATTTAAAATACGATCTTTTCTCCATATTCTCTTTGAGTCTATGTTTCCCACCCTACACACATGCACATGAGAAAATCATTAGTAACACTTATTTCACTCACATAATTATAAAAAGATTGTAATCACTTAGCATTACATGTATTTCCATATTAATCTTTCAAATATTTGAGATACAATCCATAGGGGATAACAAAAGGGGTTCATGGAGTTATGATTGAGTTGTCTTGCATGAATGGAAATAAAAAGTGAAAGAAAAATGCATTATGTTTCTAGGTTTATTGAGGAGTAGTAACCAAGTTGTCCCCATCAATCTATACAAAAATTAAATAATTTGTAAATAGGGTGGCTATGACACACTCTTCCCTTAGGAAACAAATTTACTTGATGTCAATACCTCTTCAAACATTAACTACGCCTATCCAATTAATAATGGACACTCTACAACTTTAGTATGCCTAGAACACCTATACAGAGATATCAAACATCAACAAAATAGAAATTAAACACACAACATGCTCAAAATTTGAAGCAATACATTTTACCCTAGGAAAAACCCACTTTAGGTCAAAAAATCTAGTCTAAGAAGCAACTACTGCTTGTTCCACTATGTAAAAAGGAAGCACAATGAGTTACAAAGGCCAACTTAACCTCAAAAATCTTCAATACCACTTAAGAACTCTACACCATTCAATCTCACACTCCCCTATTACAAAGTAAACTTGTAAAATTTAATTGCATAGTCAATAATGGATCTCCACACCACCACCAAAGTGTCTAATCCATTCAAAGATAAGGAGAAGGTAATTAGGACCTCCCCTTAACATCCCAAAGGTCAAAAGTTAGAAGATCAAATGCCAACAGGGAAGAGAAATTATTTTGCATTCCAAATTCTATTTCACTACCTGTATAGAGACATGTTTGCTTCTTTATTAGTAAATAGTTTGTTTCTTTGTGACAACTTTGCCATGGTGATTGATGAGTTCACTAGGGGTGAATGTGTGCTTGTCACCTATACAATCAATGAATTCATTGTTCTTTCTTTTCTAGGTATTTTTTAGGTTTACAAATTTATATGAATGCATTTTAAAGGGGTTATGCATACAATCACTAAATTGAAACAATTAATTCCACATCCCCAAATTTTAATTTAATGATGAATTCACATTTTATGCATATCAACTACATCCTAATGAGCTAGTAACACCAAGATCCTATTGGTCTTACACACACAAGACTCACATTTACAAATCGCAACTCCCACACTATGAAGCTTAGAATTAGTGAAGAAGGGTTGAGGATTCCTTCATCCAATTGAGATGCTTTCTTGCCTCACTCCACAAGGTAGACCTCACCCAAAAATTAATGTCTTGTTTCCTCCAATTGACTTGTTGATCTTTGCCACCCATGAAGCTTTGATCTAGCCCCTTTAACTAAACTCTCAAACTTTAAACTATGAATTTGCCACTTGCATTAATTAAGCATTTCCTGTTTTTGGCCACTACAATCTTAGACTTGCCTTTATACACATTCAATAAACAATCCTTCTAATTCAAGATTGATATGTATTGGTTCTTCCTTTAGTAAATAGATAACATCTCTCTCATGTATAAGTATGGACTCAAAAAATCACACTACAAATATTAATGGGAATTTCATTAAAAACAACTTCATCAACAAAGTCCAAACATAACCCAAAACAAAGCTTGCATTGCTTTGTGGCTTTAAACTTCACATTATCCTTCACCCAAAACAAAGCTTGCATTGCTTTGTGGCTTTAAACTTCACATTATCCTTCAACTATTTGAAATATTCCTACTTTGACAGTAGTGCTAATTTTTGAATCTCCAAGGAGTGTGCATTACTCTCATTAAAAGTAAGAATATGCTCGATGAGTTTTAGCTTCACACAAGAGATTTGTTGATGTGGAGATAGATTGTGTAATAAAAAATAAACCCCATTTGAGACACCCATTAGTCTAATTTTTTGCACTTATTTCTCCATCACATGGTTAGACATTTATTTTGGCTTCTATTTTGCAGAACTTATTAGATTTTGGAGTGTCTTCTTTCTCAACACTCACTTTCTTCGCTTCACCTTGATCTTGGTGCACCTTGTTATCATCTATTCTTGTTATCAAGGAAAGCATCATACTATCCATCCTATCTAACTTCCTCTCAACCAAATATATACTAGAAACCTCTAGAATCATGCTTATCCATCCTCTTCTCCTAACATACTTACTATACTCACCTTCTTTAACCACTGTCTTGATTCAATTCAGGCTCAAATGACAATTAAATCCCTTTTCCACTTTATCTCATGGATGTCATACAATCACAATCAAACAACTAACAAATAAATCAAAGGATTAATTTCTATGATACCACCTGATCCATAAATAGAGTGGATATGCCATAGTCTACCCTTATAAAACATATTTATTCAATGTGAATACCTTTGCACCTATCTAAACAAAATGGATACTCTAACTACTTTAGTGTATGCAAAACACCTAGACAAAGATATGAAACATCAACAAATATGGAAATTAAACACACAACATGCTTAAAATATGAAGCAATACATTTTACCATGGAGAAAACCCACTTCAGGTCAAAAATCCTAGTATAAGGAGCAACTACTCCTCGTTCCACTATGTAAAAAGGAAGTACAATGAGTTTACAAAGGTCAACTTGACCTCAACAAGATTTATTACCACTTAAGAGCTTTACAACACTTAATATCAAACTCCCATGTTACAAAACAAACTTGTAAAATTTAATTACACACATAAGAATAGATCTTCACACCATGCCAAAATGTCTAACTCCTAAGATGGGAAAAGGCATTTAAGACCTCCCCTCAACATCCCAAATGTTAGAAGATGGAATATAAAACACCAAAAGGGAAGAGAATCATTTCAATTTCCAAATACTAACTCATTTCCTACATAGAGACATGTTTATTGCTTTACCAATAAATAGTTCATCACTTTGTGATGAGTTCCTAGGGGAAAACATGTGCTCACCTCCTATAGAACTTGAAAATTCATCATTCTTACTTTTAAGGTATTTTTAGGTTTGCAACTTTGTACTGATCCATTTCATAGGGACACATACCATCCTTGATCTACACCAATCCTTTCTACATCCCCTACATACTAATTTGATGATGAATTCACATATTAGTCATTTTGACTACACCCCAATGAGCTAGTAAGACCAAGACCTACAGTTACAAATATGTAGAACTTGTTGTGTAATGCCCCTTAATTTTGGCTTGTGTCAGTTGATAGTTTTCCATTGCTTTTAGACAATTTTGAGACATTTGAGTGGTTAGATTTATGGTTTATGCTTATTATGTTCATGATGGATTGTGGTTGACTAATGTGGTTATTGACATGTGTTATGATGACATTATTGTTATTACAATTTATGTTGTGACATGGTTAGTTGATAGTTAATTGATTATGCAGAATAATGTTACTATGCTATATGGATTTAATGTTGTCTAATTAGAAATGTTTGTGTTTATTGTTATGCTTGTGAGCAGGGATGGTGTAGTATTACTCGTTTCGAGCACCCTACTACGCTGCGATTTCCTGATTCTGTGTGCTTGATGTATTTGCATGACAGGGCATCACATTTGGTATTAGAGCCAAGTTTGAACACTGGGCACTCTGGTTAATATTGAGCCCATTATGTAACCTAGTGCTTAAACTCTGTAGATTAAAATTCTTTTTCTTTTAATTAGTTCTTGTTTTGAAGTTGTCCCTCAGAGGTATGTTTGTATATGAAGATGCCTAGGTTGAGATGCGAGATCCCTATCTTTATCTTGTTGCAAGCTTCTAGGAGTAAGCCTGATCCTAGGGGGGGCGGATGTAATGCCCCTCAATTTTGGCTTGTGTCAGTTGATAGTTTTCCATTGCTTTTAGACAATTTTGAGACATTTGAGTGGTTAGATTTATGGTTTATGCTTATTATGTTCATGATGGATTGTGGTTGACTAATGTGGTTATTGACACGTGTTATGATGACATTATTGTTATTACAATTTATGTTGTGACATGGTTAGTTGATAGTTAATTGATTATGCAGAATAATGTTACTATGCTATATGGATTTAATGTTGTCTGATTAGAGATGTTTGTGTTTATTGTTATGCTTGTGAGTAGGGATGATGTAGTATTACTTGTTTCGAACACCCTACTATGCTACGATTTCTTGACTATGTGTGCTTGATGTATTTGCATGACGGGGCATCACATGTTGGACTATGAAGTTTATTACTCTACAATTGAGAAATAGTGGCTAGCTCTCATGTTTGTGATGCATAATTTATGACACTATCTTCTCCATGTGGAAATACATGTCATCATCAAGTTTGATCCTTTGAAGCATCTCTTCTATAAAACAGATCCCTCAGGATGCTTGGCTAAATGGGTTATGCTGCTAATGGAATTTGATCTCAAATTTGTCTCTCAAAAGGTAATAAAAGGTCAAGCCTAATTAGATGACCACTTGGATGATGCTCCTTTTCCCCTTGCTATTTTGAACCAAGAATCTTTTCTTGATGATCACATCCTTTCCTTGGACACTGATCAACCATGGAAATTATTCTTTGATGAATCTAGGTGTCGAACTGGCTTTGGTGCTGGTATCATTTTGATAACTCCATTTGGGAAACCAATTCCCCTATCCTTTTGTTTTAACTTTTTGTGCATGAACAACATTGTTGAGTACGAATCCCATATCTCTAGGTTGCATGCCGCGTTATCCCTTAACATTCATGTTATGCATATCTTTGGCAATTCATAGTTGATCATAAAGAAAGTCATTGGATCTTATCAAGTGAAGAAAGATAAGTTATCTTAGTATCGTGACTTAGCTTTATCATCGTTGAATCATTTTTCCTCTTTCACAATTGATACAATCCCCAAAAAAGATAATCGACACGTGGATGCAATGGCGAGTGCTGCCTCCCTTGTACCCCTTGAAGATTCACCTACAGACTATCAATTCATTATTCAAACTCTTTCTTCACTTGCCATAACCGATACTTCTCTAGATTCTTCCCCTTCTTGTAACAATATAGATTCAAATGAATGACACTCCCATATGTTCAACTATTTGTATGCTAGTACCTTCTTGGATGCTTCCTCTAAAAATGCTCAAACTCGTATTCGTAAGCACATGGTAAGATACATCATTCTCTCTACTGTTCTTTATCGTCATAGCTACAATAGCCTCCTGCTCTGTTTTCTAACTAAAGCTAAAATTCCCATTGCCCTCGAAGAGGCCCATTCCGGTGCTTGTGGGGGAAATTTTGGTGGACAATCTTTAGTTTAGTAACTCTGTCATATGGGTTACTATTAGAAAAGCATAGAACAAGATTCCTTTGCCTTCATCAAAAAGTGCCCTCAATGTCAACAACACAACAATTTGATCCGAGCTCCCACCCAAGAACTTCATGCCCAAGTATCCCCTTGGCCATTTTCTATATGGGGTTTAGATCTTATTGGAAATATTTCACCTCCTTCTCATGGTCACACTTTCATCATCACAACCACATATTATTTCATGAAATGGGTCAAAGCTATTCTGCTCTGATCTATAATTGTTGAAGTAATCTATCATTTTCTTCTTGACAACATAATTTCTTGATTCAACCTTCCTTACTCTTTGGTTTCTAATAATGGCTCCTCATTTAAGAATAAATACATGAAGAAGTTCCTAGAGAAAATTTGCATCTAGTATCACTTCTCTATGCCGTACTACCCACAATCAAATGATCAAGCAGAAGCCTCAAACAAAACCATCAAACAAATTTTGTGGAAAATAGTAAATAAACATGGTAAAGACTTGCACACCCAACTATCATATGCATTATGGGCCTATCACATGAGTATTTATACGGATACAGGTGCTACCTCATATAATCTTGTCTATGGAGTCAATGTAGTCATGCCCTTGGAGTTAGAAATTCCTTCATTGCGAATTCCCTCAAGGAAATTGTTGATGCTAACACCTCTAGAGAGCAATGAATTAAAAAACTTGAGATGCTTGATGAATATCACATACACACACTCAAACATCTCCAAGCTTACCAAAAGAGTCTTACAAGAAGCTACAACAAATGAGTCATTCACCGCTCCTTTGAAGTTGGTGACCTGGTTCTCTATGAAAATCAGTGCAACATCAACACTCCTCTTGGTACAAAAGGAAAGTTTAGTACCAATTGGCTAGGACCTTACATTATCATCGATGTATATGGTTCAGGCATGTATCAACTTTCCTTAATGGATAGTACGCCTCTTAGAGAACCTATCAACACAATACATTTACGTAGATTTTATGCTTAAAACTTTGATTTCATTCTTTCTTGTATGGTATACTAATGATTTCTTTAAAGCACTTAGTATTAGGTAGATTTAGTATGTGATACTTTATTTACACTTTGTTGCTACATTCTCAACAAATATTTTAGTTGTCTTGAATTGTCAAGTAGTTTCCATTAACTAGTGGAAATTTACTTTTCTCATATTGCCATACTTCCCTAATTAGTTGTAGATGCAATTAGTTAGTTTATTTCCATTATTTAAATAGATCTAGCTTAACATTTATTTGAACAACCTCTCAACATGTTTAATTCGATCATTGTCGCATTTGATTAAACAATAATATTACATTGTTGTTTAGTTAGATCACATCTATAGTTAACTAAATATTTTGGAAAACAATAAATCATTGTTGCATTTAATTAACCAATTTTAACAAAGTTGTTTATTTAAATCACAATCGATTGCTGTAAAACAATATTATCTCATCATCACATGTATTGATTAGATCAGTGTTGCATTTATTAAACAATCTTACAAGGTTGTTTACTTAAATCACAATTGCACTTAATTAAGCACATGCATCTCAAATCATATTATTTTATTAGATATTTGTAGCATTTATTTAAACAATTTAACCAAGTTGTTTAAATTAAATCACAATAGCATCTAATCAAATAATCCATAACAAAAACACATAACATGATGATATTGGTCCAAAAAGACAAAATCTCGTCTATATATCGTAAATTTTTCTCAGTACATCATTACAAAAAATGACCACTATTAAAAATATAGCATATACACAAGTACATGTACAACATCAACTATCCCCCATTCGATCCTGAACCCTCAAGACCTGGTGGTGGCTGCTGCATAGACAATTCCTGCCAAGAAGCTGTAAATCATGAGTGACTATGACTACACGTCTATAGTCCCTAAACTATACCCCTAAGCTCGGCCGCCTTTGTCCTCAAATCCAAAACCTACTGTTGTAGCTGGGAAACCTGAGCTTGTAGGTGACTTGACTCATCTAATAAACTCTAGACCTTGGGGTGTTTAACCCCATGGATGACATGCTGTGTGCATCTAACTATGACTATAGAGCCTATGCTCTCCTCACAACATGATCCCTCTCAATCCTAGCCTGGTCCCTCTATGCAGTAACAACCACAACCTGTGTAGGGGATAGATCTCTATCTGCCCAGGTCTTCTCATATGCAGCCCTAAGATGTGCAACAGGCTCAAAGATATCTATGTGCCTCTCACTAGTCTGCAGTGGATTGTAACTAGTCCGCATTGGCTACACAAGATGCACATCAAGTACCATCTTTGCTACAACTCGACCTATAAAGTTGAGCCATGCCCATGTGCCGACTATAAAATCAAAATAATAATCATGTTAGATATCTCATCAAGCATCATATATCAAATCAACATAAAATAAACATCTAGTATTCTACTCAAGTCATGAAACATAAATCAATTCATACCTGGATCTCCATCTTGCCAGTTAGGATCAGTGGAGGCTACCACCGCCATTAGTATGACCTATGGGGGCACTAAAGCAACTGCTCTACTCAACTCCCCTTGTTCAAATTCTCTAGGCACACCGTTCACAGTCACATGTGGTCATGATGCTCGAGGTCAAAGCCTAGGCCTTTCCTTTATAGTGCCCCTTCCCTCCTCTCTATGTCAGCACCTCCCTACTACTGCTGACATTGGCACCTCCTCCCTCTCTTCCTCCTCCTTAGAGGACTCCACATCAACCATGAATGCCTCCTCTAGACCCTGATTAGTGCATGGTCTCGGGTCCCCAATTAGATAGTCCGTTGGGAAGATGGGCCTTGGCCTTGATGAAGCCCACCATGCTAGATACATTGGGGTCACCCCAATGTCATTATCTATAGACATTGGTGCTGCATCCTATGCCTCATCATCAGAGTCACTGGGCTTGACATCACCTATTATCCCTCGTGCCATGTCTCCAAGCCTGCTTGCACTGTAGTGTGAGTGCATGTACGCCGGTACCACTCTCTGCACCTCGTGCACTTGGCCAAATTGTTATGTCACCTGATCATAGTAAAATGGATTTATGATGTGATCGAGGTGATTGACTAAAAGTTGGTCCCTCTACATCCTCGCTAGTTGTCGTATCTATCCCATCCAAACTCTGAGCTGCATGTATGGTCTCCAAGCCATTGCCATGCTCTGCAGCCTATCAAAGGTCACTCGCTAGTGTAACAAGTCACCAAACTACCATGGCCTCTTTAGGGCATAGGTGTGTGCTTAGGAGTCCAACCAGAGAATGGATGACAGAAATCCTATTGTTCACATTAATGTAATGTTCTTGAAATCCCACACCTGAAGAAGCATGCAAGTCATAAAAATCTGTGCCTCATAGTGCACATAGCTTCCTAGATCATGATATAGATGTGCTAGCATGCTTTGTCCCCATGTGAACACTATCTTTTGATCCTCCATTGCCTGAATAGTATGGAAAAGGACCCCTTATAGGTGTGTGCCTCGTCCATCCTATGTAACTCGTAGGGTGATGGTTGCGATCATGATGCGATGGATCAATGGCACAATGATGGTGCCCTGCTTCAAACAACTCATGTATATGTGTCTCGTGACATCCGTCGGCACGGTCTGCCCTAGGAAACACATCTGTCCTACCTAGACATAGGCTAAAGGCCTTTGATCCACGATCATAATTGCACGGGCATGCACAAGTAGCCTAAGGATCTAGTACACATCCTCCAACATCATGGTCATCTCTCTTATTAGTAGATAGAAGGTAGAGGTGTTTGAGTCCCAATGCTCCATGAGCACCATCAACATACTATCATGGAATCTCATCATGGGCATAGTAAATACCCACTAGAGCCCAACATCCTGCAATAACCCGACCTCTACAGTTTTAAGTGTGTCGACACAACTCCACATCAATGCAAACAAGTTCCCTCTAGCATGCTCCTGCATCGTCAAACAACTTTACAGAAATTCTATCAGTTCCTTGTCATTTGAAATAAAAAATTACATTAAAAAAACTTGAATTTCATGCAAAAGTTGCTAGACACCAGGACCCAGGATGCCGATGTCTTTTTCAGACCCCAATGCCTTTTCTAGATGCTAGTGCATCCTAAAGATGTTAACATGCCTGATAGATGCCAGCACCTCGAAAGGACACCAATACTCACACATACCCTTCAACATGAAAAATGAGGTCATAAATAAATGAGGAATTAAATTTTGAACTTACCTCGTGAAGCACAACAACCTGCTCCATGCATCTAGTCGAGGTGCTTGATAAGCTCGTCTATGAGGCATGTTTGTTCTCAGGGATGATTGAAAATCCTCTAAATTTTCTAAAATAAAATTTACAAATGAATAGTAAAAATGAAAATCGAACTTATTATTTATAGTAAATTTTTAAAAATTTCACCATTTTTTAAAGCACCAATTATAAAAACTCTCATAACTTGGGCCTGCAAACTCTGATTCTCATGTCATTCATTGTGTTGGAATCCTGGTTCTATCCTCCATCTCTTGGTATGCTATTCTTCTTGGTGTTGTTTTGATTAATGACCCTATCGAAGGCCTTCTCATCAATTTTTAGGAAAATTGATGTGGTAAATTTCTACCCTATTTCTACATTCAAATGAGCAAGCAGAAACAGGGGGCACACATCTACCCTCATTTTTTGCTCTAGATCACTTTCCCATCTTATTTCCCTTAGAAAATGAACTGACATTTTTCTTTTGACGCTACAGGATGATTTTATTTATTTGAAAAATGGTTTTGCAAGAGGCGATAACTAACACTGTGTGTTGCAAATTCCTAAGCTGGGGGCTTCAAACTCTCACTTGGAGACAATCAACACCCTCTACAATATCCTTTTGGGTATCCTTTTCATGTTTATTTGCTTTCAATAATTTATTTCTTGTATTTTAGCATGCATATGCACATAGTGTCATATGCCCACTAAAGTGGGGGCTAAATGTAATGTCGTAAATTGTAAGTGCCCATAATTTCACACTATGTTTGGTACTCACTTTAGTGTCTATGCCTCTAGTGTGTTTTAGGATCATTTCTAGACTTGGCCTTACCCTTGACCCATGAGAGGTACATTTGCGCTGCTTTGACCCTTTTTACTTGTCATATCCAAAAATGATAAAAATTCCTAAATCCTAGTGTTTCCTTGAGTTGATCAGACCTTTTAAGAATTGCATTTGTTAAGACTCCAGTGCTAAGCGTGGACATCTACACCATGCATAGGAGTCTCGATATCCTTTTTCTATCTTCAAATCTTTTTTAGAAGTTGCCTTTTCACTTGCGCGATTCATTGTGATTTTCATCATTCTTATCCGCACCCAAACGACTCTTTACCTTGATTTTCACCCTTGCTCTCTCTATAAAATCAAGTAGATTTGTCATTGCAAAGGATTGGTTCTTTTTCATAGTGAAGCTCTACCAAAATAGAGATTGATTTTACTTTCATGAACAAAGCTATGCAAATATTGGGATTACAACATTATTGAGGTTTATTATCAAGCTCTATGCTCTTTCCATCAAAGCTCAATAGACTCTCAAGGATTCCATTGGAATCATTGCCTACAAAGTGACTTTGATACAGGAGCATCCCAGGTTGCAGAGCAATCTTGCATCAACCAAAAACATTTGCATTCCTTTTGTTTTCTTTCATTTTCGAGTTTAGTTTAGTTTAGTTTAGTCATTAGCAATTCCAAAATTTTGTATCGCATTTTGCCGCATTGTCATTTTAGAGTTTGTAGAGTAGGACTTAGCATCTAGACATCATCAACTACATATCCAAAATTCAGATCATTTGGATTAGTTTCCAGAAAGTTATCGCTATCAGAAGATCACCTATTTTCCCAAAACAGAGCATACAGATAGTCAGCTAAAGGAGAGGGATTCCAGAGCACTTCCATAACTTGTGGAGCTAAATGAAGCATATCACATGACACAAAATGATCAAATAGACCTTCCTTGAGGTATGCACCTTGTTTCATTCATTTGCAGAGGAGTACCAACTGCTTAAGGCTGACCTATTTGTTCTACACATTACACCTCTTCATTGGAGTTTGTAACCTTCCTTAGCCAACATGGAGGATTCCCAGAGATTGTAGATGATATATAATGATCTCTTAGAGTAGTAGGAATTCAATTCTTGATAGTGAATTATAATATGATGTTTTAGTCTTAGGATTTATTCTGGAAAGGCTCTTCAATGCCATACCTTTCTGATATGTAATCATGCCTATGAGCCCTAGTTTGTAAGCCTGCATGTTACTGACATGTTAGATTTCTAAATATATGATATATTGAGCATTTGAGTCATTATTTGTATTCTATATTTGATTTGCTTCCATTGTGTTTACTCTTGCTGCACGGCCTGGACAGTTCATTCTATGAACCCTCTGACCGTGACTGCACCAAGTGGTATCAGAGCGAAGTTTTGAATCCTTTGGGAGTGAAAGTTGTGAAGACATTTCATAAGATCTTGCTATGAACAGATCACTGACCTGAGACAGACTACCTATGTTGTCAACCAATTGCTGATTGTGAGGCAATTGTCACCTTGTAGCCCAATCTCTGAATTTGAGGTAGTTGTACTTGATCCTAGGAAGAGATACCGTTGAGGAGAATACCTGTTATAGGCACTATGGATGGAAGAGTGGATGAGATTATGGAGATGATGAAAACAATGAAAGTTTGATTGGGTGCCGTTGAAGAAGACTGAAGAAGAGGGCTAACACCTCGACCTAATTTTGAAAGTGATGATGAAGAATTTCAATCAGCTAATCAAAACAAATAAACCCTAGAAGAAGAAGAATCAGATCAAGTGAAGATGTTGAGGGCTATTTCAAAGATTGGAAAGAGACCTAGAGTGGAAGTACCTAATTACACTAGAAATTTGAATCTAGAGGAATTGATTGATTGGATAAATGATTTGGAGGAATACTTTGAATATGAAGAAATTGAAGATCCTAAGAAGGTGAGATTTGTGAAGACTAAGTTGAAAGGGCATGCTACTATTTGGTGGAAAGAAGTTCCATTGGATAGAAACAAAAGAGGAAAAGAAAAGATCATAAAATGGGATAGAATGGTGACAAAGTTGAAGAATCAGTTTATACTTGCTGATTATGAGTTGGAATTGTTGAAGATATTGCAAAACCTTAGACAAAAGGAGAAATTTGTGAAGGAGTATACTGAAGAATTTCATAAGATAATCATAAGGACAAGACACAATGAAGAAAGCATGCAGAAAGTGGCAAGATACATCAATGGACTGGGATTGAACATTCAAGAAAAACTGAACTTGGTAAGGATGACAACATTAGAAGAAGCATATCAGTTTTCCTTGAAAGTTGAAGAAAAGTTGAATAAGAAGCACGAGAAGAGACAGAGAGGTAGAGGAGGTAAATTTCAAAGAGGAAGAACATATTCCAGAGGAGATAGATCATATGCAAAGTAGAACAAGCAAGATAGTACATTCAAGAAAGAAGATAGAGACAACAATTCATACTGGAGAGATGATAGAACTTTCTACCGCAAAGGGAATCATAACTCTTATCAGGGTGAAGGATACATGAGAGATGAAAGAGGGTTTGATAAGAGAACATTCAAAGGAACTTGTTTTAAGTGTGGAGGTGAAGGACATAGAGCATTTGAATGTCATCAGGGAAGTACAAATAAGAAGACAGAGAACAGTGGAAGAGTAGCTTATGTAGAAGAACCTATTGGATCACCTAATTTAGTTGGAAAACCTGAGAAAGGAGAATCATTAGTCATGAGGAGAGCACTATTTCAAGAAGAGACAATTGAGGAACCACCGTAGAGGAAAAGTTTATTTCGGACCAGATGTAAATCAGGAGGTAAATGTTGTAAGGTTATCATTGATAGTGGTAGTACTGATAATTTGGTTTCAGAGGAGATGGTGACTAAGCTAAACCTAGAGAGATTGAAACACCCTAAGCCCTGTTGGTGCCTAAATTGACTGTCAGTTAATTGAGCAATTTTTCATGTAGGCACCTTCCCAAAAGATCTAAAAAAAAGTTTAAGTTTTGGGACCCCTCAGTGTTTTTCAGCATCTGCATCTTAGTTCTTGAGGAGGTAGTCTTCACGTTTTGTCCATCGGCAAGAGGTCGCTTGTGTCCTGGCGATCATATTAAGTAGATGGTGTTCTTTTTGTATATCGCCATGACTTTGTGCTATCGGCAAAGGAGTTTCATGTTGGGCCGACAGTTGATAGTCTGGCCGATGGGGATTTGGAGTGGTCATCGGCGTGAGTAGTATTGTTGGCTGAGCAGTTTTTTGTGGCACCAATAGACAAGAGTCTTGCTGATGGAGTATTGTTTTTGAGGTTTGAACCTCACCGGTGAACTTCAGTGTGGAACCTCACCGTTGAACCATCAGATTGAACCGGTTCATCGGTTCAATGGGTTCGCGGGGTTACGTTTGTGTTGCCGACAAGGGATTTGAGTAGGCATCGGTGTGTGTCTTGCCGAGGAAGGTGGGGTTGACGAAGGACCATTGGCGAGACTATTGTGATCGGCAGAAGAGATTTTTGTTGCTCTGATGGTCTTTGTCTCGGCGACAAGGGGTGTGGAGCTAGTATCGGGGTGACAGGGAAGATTGTCTTGGCGACAACAAGACCACGGAGAGAGTGGTGCTATTGGCGAGGGCATTTTGTGGTTCACCGATGGCTTTGGTCATACCGACGAAGGAGGAAGGTGGACTAGTAACAGCTAAAGGGAATGTGGAGTTTGCGATCGGTGAGACCATTGAGATTGGAGAGGGGGATTTGTGCTTGGCCGATGGTTCTTCTCTGGCTGATGTGGAAGTTGGAGGCTTTCGGGTGGTGTTTGTCAGTGTGACTAAGGGTGTCGGCGGGAGGAATTTCATATTGGCCGATAGTGTTGGTCTTACCGACGGGGGAATGTAATGTAGCAATCGGCTAGACTGTTGATGTCGGGGTGAGTTCTGTGGGGTTGGCCGATGGCTTAGGTCTGTGTGATGGGCTTTTGGCGAAGGCTTATGCGTCGAGTGTGGCAAAAGCACTTGACACTTGGTATGTATGCGACCACGCTTATAAGGTAATAGAAGGCTCTCCGCACCATGCATGTGGGATTAATCTCCCTGTATTATTTTAAACTTGGGGTGAAATGCATTTTGGCGGGAAACTTCCATTTAAAAGTTGCGACAGTTTTCAAGTAGGCCGTGGGTGGTTGAGCCATCAATGGCGATTGTGCTGAGGTGTGGGAGAGTTGTTGAATAGTCATGTACCCAATTTTTCGCATGAGGACTTCCAGTTGGCAGTGCAGGGCTCGAGGTCTCTCTTGTCTGTTGCAGCAATAAATTTTGAGCGCCATTCCTTTGTGGGATCTGTATCTGGCAGATTTTTGTCATAAGCCATGTAATTAATTGCTAGAGGTACACTTTCTGGCCGATATAGGCAGACTATGTTACCATTTTTGTCGTTGTTGAAAGTTGAACATTTTTGGCTTTGTAATGCAATACAGCTAATTTGGTTGCTCTGTGCAGCAAAACTTGTGAGTTTATGTATCTCCTGTGGTATGTTTTTGCATGAATCCACTGATTTCATGGTTTATCCTATATGAGTAATGCTATGTTTGCATGTGTTGTGCTAATTCTGTCTCCATTGTTGCATGTATCTTTCTTCTGAGTCTAGATATTTAAGGAATATCTAAGATTCTAGAACATAGAATTCTTGTGTTGAATGTTTGATCTCTTAACTTCTGCTCAAGGGGTAGATTAAATTGTTCTCAGATTGAATATTGGGAAGGATATACTGAAATAGGGATGCCATAAGTATAGATAGCTTAACACTTTGTATTGGGAGATATCTATAAGGCAGGTATCATATGTATCCACCTAAAATCCAGTTTTAGTTGTTCATGCATATCATTCACAGGTGTATGTCTACTGACTCCAGGCCTTGGATAGGCACCAATCTTGCTTTGTGTTAGTGTTATATACCATGTCCAGCTTTGCATCCAAATATAAAATCAAAATCAAAACTCCAAAACAACCATTAGGACAGTAGAATTAGTTTTAGGATCCAAGTCCTCTGTCTACAACTGCAAATAGGCCCAAAGCTAGCCCCTTTGCTCTTATCTTATAGTTTTGGTCTACTTACAGGAGGACTTATCTGCTTTCTGTCAGCATCCTTGCCTTTGTATGCATATCTTCATGGATGTTGAGTAGGGAATACCCCCCTAGGTTTTGCAGAGCCTGAAGAAGAAGAGGAGATAAAATATAGAGTCTATCTCCTACATTGTTGACCCCTGGCCTAGAGATCCTGTTGATCATTGATGGCTACCTTGTAGGGAAATCTGGGAGTAAGCATCCAGTCTGGGAAAAAACCAATAGAAATTGGCGACTCTGCTGGGGATCAAATGTGAAAGTGTTATCCTGTAATCTCTGGTGAAATTTTACCCATCCGAGTCACCAACAAAATGGCGACTCTGCTGGGGAGTCTTTCATGTGAATGATGATGCTCTGCTGGTGGAATGAACTCAAAAACATATTTGATGAGCTTTCAGCTGCTGTAAATTTTGTCCTCTTTGGAGAGGTGGTGACTCTGCAAAAGATTCAAGTGCACATGAAAAGTTGATGTGTGTGTTGTGACAAAAAATGTGTTGTTCAGACTTCAGCATCTGTATGAGAAAAGGTACCTTGCTTCTTCCTACATGTAATTGTTGTTTTATTGCATAGGTTAGATGCTAGGGGAGGCTATAGGTCTTAGGAATGCAAAGGATGTCTGAAAATAGAAATTTCATGAATCCAAATATGTATACACCCATACTCAGTCAAAAGGGGGATGACTTGTTGGATAAAAGAATAGAAGAGATGAAAAATAGGTTGATATTCTTAGAGGCTAGGCAGGCCCAATTAAATCATGATAACTTTGTTGTGTCTGCTAGTCAGAAAGCTAAACCTCCTGTCAGCCCTTTTGATCCTTCGTATGACCAGTTAGATTTGTCATGGGTTGATTATAAAGCAGAAAGTATGCCTGCTAGGATATACTGTCAGATGCCTAGATTTAGTGGTCATAGTGTATGTGATGGGAATGCACATATCTAAAATTTTCATAGTTTCATGGGAAAACATTCATTTAGAGATGAGGATGTGTGGATGAGGTTTTTTGTTAGGTACCTTGATGCAAAAGCAAAAGACTGGTATTTGAGCTTTCCAAAGAGATTTTTTGCCTGTTGGGATGAGCTTACTGACTGTTTCAAAAAGGAATTTGCAAAAGAACCTGCTGATCTTGTTGCAGAATTGATGAAAATCAGAAAACAAGATAAAGAGCTATGTATTGATTTCAGTCATAGGTTTGCAGTAGACCTTTCACAGATCCCAGAAGTCTTCAGACCTGACACTTTAGCCTGTGTTGGCATATTCTTTGAGGCTTTTGAGGAGGGTTCTAGTGCAGTATTGAGGGATTTCAAGATAACAAATATGCAGATGGCATACAAGTTCGTAGAAAATATAGAAAAAATTAGAAATGAGCACTTGCTGAAATCCCTGTCCCCAGGCTTTGGTGTGAATAATGGTTGTGAAGCTGCAAATGATCAATTGATTAAGGCATCATGTGAAAATGAAAAAATATCAGTTGAGGATGCCAGTGAAAGGACTAATGAGGACTCCCATTACAAGGTTGAGGTGTCTGACCGTGAAAACAATAATGAGGTTGTGGATAGCAATGAGCAACTTTTGGAATGGAGCTGTGGAGATAATTGTGAGTATTGTACTCAAGACAGAGAAGATATAAGCAAATAGAGAAATAGTCCCATGTGTGACCCATTGCCTTCCTTTCAAACACATGGAGATCATGAAGAGCAGTCAGGGATTGAAACAAGTGCTAGTACAGAGCATGATTGTTCTTTGTTTGATGACTGTTTTGCTTATGACACACAGGCTGATACTCCTCCACAGAGTGAATCCATTGGTGATGAAGATGCATATTCTGCTGCCCATGAACAAATGGCATATTATGATCAAGCTGATGTACTTAGGTCACCCATCTTTGACACATATGGTGATGAGGATCTATTTGAGTATGGTGAAGGTTTGAGCACTATTTTTGACTTGGATTCTGTTTCTCATCATGATGAAAGAGGAAACAACATACATCAAGTAGGTGACTGTAAAAATGTGCCTGATTTGAAAGAGATGCCAGAACCTGATCTTTTCTAGTTTGATGTTGCTTTTGGTTGTGTGCATGATGTGCACAATTGTGAATTTGAAAGCTTCTCTTTTGGGCCAGTGGATGAAGAGATCCCTAATTTTCCTAGCTATGTGGTGGACTTCGAGTGCTTTCAATTTTTAGTCTAGCTAGGAAATCATTTTGTAATGCATAGTGATGATAACCTGTGTTCTATACCATGTGAGTATGCATTGCTTGATACATTCTGCATCCATTTGTTGCTTGATGCTGAGGGTTGTTTGCATAAAGTTGACAGTGACAAACTGAGTCAGAAGGTTGAATCTGCAAATGACCAGGTTTGTTTGTGGTCAGATCATGGTAGCATTCTCAGACTTGACCCAATGTATGCAGATGAGAACAAGGTGTTTGATAAGGGGAAATATTGGTTTTCCCTTTCTCGGTGGCCTTAGGCCATCAAGTTTGATTGGTGATGCAGATCATTGTAACTTCATGACTTTGTGCCCAATGGATAGGGGACTGGTTTGCATCCCAGAGTTCTATGGTTCTTGCCATGCCTGCAAGAGGCATGCATCCTTAGACAGAGCCACTGTTGGTGCCTGAATTGACTATCAGTTAATTGAGCAATTTTTCATGCAGGCACCTTCCCAAAAGATCCAAAAAAAAGTTTACGTTTTGGGACCCCTCAGTGTTTTTCAGCATATGCATCTTAGTTCTTGAGGAGGTGGTCTTCATGTTTTGTCCATCGGCAAGAGGTCGCTTGTGTCTTGGTGATCGTATTAAGTAGATGGTGTTCTTTTTGTATATCGCCATGACTTTGTGCTATCAGCAAAGGAGTTTCATGTTGGGCCGACAGTTGATAGTTTGGCCAATGGGGATTTGAAGCAGTCATCGGCGTGAGTAGTATTGTCAGCCGAGCAGTTTTTTGTGGCACCAATAGACAAGAGTCTTGTCGATGGAGTATTGTTTTTGAGGTTTGAACCTCACCGGTGAACTTCAGTGTGGAACCTTGCCATTGAACCATCGGATTGAACCGGTTCATCGGTTCAATGGGTTCACGGGGTTACGTTTGTGTTGCTGACAAGGGATTTGAGTAGGCATCAGCGTGTGTCTTGTCGAGGAAGGTGGGGTTGATGAAGGACCATCGGCGAGACTATTGTGATCGGTAGAAGAGATTTTTGTTGCTCCGATGGTCTTTGTCTCAATGATAAGGGGTGTGGAGCTGGTATTGGGGTGACGGGGAAGATTGTCTTGGCGACAGCAGGACCATCAGAGAGAGTGGTGCTATCGGCGAGGGCATTTTGTGGTTCACCGATGGCTTTGGTCATACCGACGGAGGAGGAAGGTGGACTAGTAATAGCTAAAGGGAATGTGGAGTTTGTGGTTGGCGAGACCATTGAGATCGGCGAGGGGGATTTGTGCTTGGCCGATGGTTCTTCTCTGGCTGATGTGGAAGTTGGAGGCTTTCGGGAGGTGTTCGTCAGTGTGACTAAGGGTGTCGGTGGGAGGAATTTCATATTGGCTGATAGTGTTGGTCTTACCAATGGGGGAATGTAATGTAGCAATCAGCCAGACTGTTGATGTCGGGGTGAGTTTTGTGGGGTTGGCCGATGGCTTAGGTCTGGGTGATGGGCTTTTGGCAAAGGCTTGTGCGTCGAGCGTGGCAAAAGTGCTCGACACTTGGTATGTATGTGACCACGCTTATAAGGTAATAGAAGGCTCTCCACACCATGCATGTGGGATTAATCTCCCTGTATTATTTTAAACCTGGGGTGAAATGCATTTTGGCATGAAACTTCCATTTAAAAGTTGCGACAGTTTTCAAGTAGGCCACGGGTGGTTGAGACATCAATGGTGACTGTGCTGAGGCATGGGCGAGTTGTTGAACAGTCATGTACCCAATTTTTCGCATGAGGACTTCCAGTTGGCAACACAGGGCTCGAGGTCTCTCTTGTTTGTTGCAGCAATAAATTTTGAGCGCCATTCCTTTGTGGGATCTGTATCTGGCAGATTTTTGTCATAAGCCATGTAATTAATTGCTAGAGGTACACTTTCTGGCCAATATAGGCAGACTGTGTTACCATTTTTGTCGTTGTTGAAAGTTGAACATTTTTGGCTCTGTAATGCAATACAACTGATTTGGTTGCTCTGTGCAGCAAAACTTGTGAGTTTATGTATCTCTTGTGGTATGTTTTTGCATGAATCCACTGATTTCATGGTTTATCCTATATGAGTAATGCTATGTTTGCATGTGTTGTGCTAATTCTGTCTCCATTGTTGCATGTATCTTTCTTCTGAGTCTAGATATTTAAGGAATATCTAAGATTCTAGAACATAGAATTCCTGTGTTGAATGTTTGATCTCTTAACTTTTGCTCAAGGGGTAGATTAAATTGTTCTCAGATTGAATATTGGGAAGGATATACTGAAATAGTGATGCCATAAGTATAGATAGCTTAACACTTTGTATTGGGAGATATCTGTAAGGCAGGTATCATATGTATCCCTCTAAAATCTAGTTTTAGTTGTTCATGCATATCATTCACAGGTGTATGTCTATTGACTCCAGGCCCTGGATAGGCACCAATCAAATCAAAATCAAAACTCCAAAACAACCATTAGGATAGTAGAATTAGTTTTAGGATCCAAGTCCTCTGTCTACAACTGCAAATAGGCCCAAATCTAGCCCCTTTTCTCTTATCTTACAGTTTTGGTCTACTTACAGGAGGACTTATCTGCTTTCTGTCAGCATCCTAGCCTTTGTATGCATATCTTCATGGATGTTGAGTAGGGAATACCCCCCTAGGTTTTGCAGAGCCTGAAGAAGAAGAGGAGATAAAATATAGAGTCTATCTCCTACACTGTTCGCCCCTGGCCCAGAGATCTTGTTGATCATTGATGGCTACCTTGTAGGGAAATCTGGGAGTAAGCATCCAGTTTGGGAAAAAAGCAACAAGCCCTACAAGATAGCATGGATTTAGGATGAACACAAGGTATTGGTGAGTGAACAATGTTTTGTAAAATTTCATATTGGATCTTATCATGATGAAGTATTGTGTGATATTATGTCGATGGATGTATGCCATATATTGTTGGGTAGACCATGGTAGTATGATAGAAAATCTATACATGATGGGAGAAAGAATACTTACACTATAGTATCTAATGGAAAAAAGATCACCTTGATTCCTTTTGAAGATGAGCCTAAGAGTGGAATATGTGGGAATGCTAGAATCTGTATGGTAGATGGAAGGAAATTTCTGGATGGTTTGAGACATGAGAATATGTGTTATGCTTTGATTCCTAAGAAGCCTGGAACCTTAACTATAGAAACTAAAGAATCACAGCTAGAGGAGATAACTAAATTGTTGATAGAGTATGAAGACATCGTATCAGATAATGTACCTGAAGGATTGCCACCAATTAGGAGTATCATCCATCATATGGATCTTATACCTGGAGCTAGTTTGCCTAACAAAGCAGTGCACCAGATGACACCAATAGAGAATGAAGAACTAAATAGATAGATACAGGAGTTGTTGAGGAAAGGATTGATAAGAGAAAGTTTGAGCCCTTGTGCAGTACCTGCAGTTCTAGCACCGAAGAAGGATGGAGAATTGAGAATGTGTACAGACTCTAGAGCAATCAACAAGATCACAGTTAAGTATAGATTTTCGTTGCCTAGGATGGATGACAATATGGACTATTTGAGTGGAGCTAAGTATTTTACAAAGATAGACTTGAAGAGTGGATGCCATCAGATCAGAATTAGAGAAGGAGATGAATGGAAGACTGCTTTTAAGACAAATGAAGGATTGTATGAATGGTTAGTGATGCCTTTTGGATTGACAAATGCGCTGAGTACTTTCATGAGATTGATGAATGAGGTTTTGAATAAATTCTTGGGTAAGTTTGTTATTGTATACTTGGATGATATTATGATTTTCACTAAGGAAGAACATTTGTGGCACCTGATACAAGTATTGCAGAGACTGAGGGAAGATAAATTGCTGATAAACATCAAGAAATGTAGTTTCATGAAGGAAGAATTGGTATACTTAGGATTTTTGATTTCTGTGGAAGGATTGAAGATGGACCCTGAGAAAGTTAGAGCAATTGTTGAGTGGCCAACACTTGAGAGCATTGGAGAAGTCAGATCATTTCATGGGTTAGCTAGTTTCTACCAGAAGTTTATTAGAAATTTTAGTTTAGTTTGTACACTGATGACAAAGATAATGAGAGGTGATAGAAAGGACTTTAACTAGACATCGAGAGCAAATAAAAGTTTTGAATTGTTGAAGCAAAAAGTGACAGAGCAACCAGTGTTAGCATTACTAGATTTCAACAAAGTATTTCAAGTAGATTGTGATGCAAGTGGAAATGTAATAGGAGCAATGTTAAGTCAAGAAGGTAGACCAGTAGCATATTTCAGTGAGAAGTTGAATGATGCAAGGAGAAGATATTCAGTTTATGATTAGGAATTTTATGCCATAATTCAAGATTTGAAGAAGTGGAGACATTACTTGTTGCCTAAGGAGTTTGTGTTGTATACAAATCATCAATCTTTACAATATCTGAACAGTCATGGAAAGTTAAATCAGAGACATATGAGATGGGTAGAGTTCATGTAGAGTTACACTTTTGTATTGAAGCATAGGAGTGGGAAGTCAAACAAAGTTGTTGATGCATTGAGTAGAAGAAGAAATTTGTTGACAAAGATGAGAATTGAAGTATTAGGTTTTGAAGAACTGAAGCATATGTATGAGGAAGACCTTGATTTTTCAAAACCATGGAAAGCATGTAAGGAACCTGTTGTGATAGATAGAAGTAAGTGGATGGATTATTTCATTTAGGAAGATATGTTGTTCAAAGGAAATTAGTTGTGTATACCTAGGGGTTTAATGAGAGACATTTTGATAAAGGAGAAACATAGTGGAGGATTAGTAGGACATTTTGGAATTGATAAGACATTGGCTTTGGTAAGCGAACATTACTTTTGGCCTCAGATATATAAGGATGTAAGGAAGTTTGTGCAGAGTTGTAGAGTATGTTAAGTTGTAAAAAGGAGTAGTCAGAATACTGGGTTGTACAAATCTTTGACAGTATCGGAGAGACCTTGGGAAGACATAAGCATGGATTTTATATTAGGATTGCTGAAGACACAGAGAGGACATGATTCTACATTTGTAGTGGTGGACATATTTTCAAAGATGACACATTTCATACCTTGTAAGAAGACAACTGATGTAGTGCATGTTGCTGACCTATTTTTCAAGGAGATTGTGAGATTGCATGGATTACCTAAGAGCATAATTTTAGACATGGATATAAGATTCATTGGATACTTTTGGAGGACATTGTGGAAGAAGATGAAGACAAACCTAAAGTTTAGTTCAACATTTCATCCTTAGACAGATGGACATACATAAGTGGTAAATAGGAGTTTGGGAAACTTGTTGAGATGTTTGGTAGGAGAGAAGACAAGAAATTGGGATCTAATTCTATCACAAGTTGAGTTTGCATACAATAATTCAGTGAACAGGAGTACATGAAAAACACCTTTTGAGATTGTAACTGGAGTAAACCCTAGAGGAGTAGCAGAACTAAGAGAAATCAGCATGGAGAACAAGAGAAGTGCAGAGGTAGAAGAATTTGTAGAACACATGGAGACAATACATAATTAGGTCCGAAAGCATTTGGAGGAGATGAATAGTAAGTATAAAGAGCAAGCAAATGAGAAGAGAAGACACAAAGAATTTTTAGTTGGAGATGAAGTGATGGTATATCTAAGAAAAGAAAGATTTCTAGTAGGGACATATAACAAGTTGAAGATGAAGAAGTTTGGACCATGTAAGGTACTCAAGAAATTTGATTCAGGAAATGCATATGAAGTGGAGCTACCGGAGACATTTGGTATATCACCTATATTCAACATTGTAGATCTATATTAGTACTATGAAGCAGAATCCAGTGGCAGGATTGAAGAAGATTTGAAGAATTAGTTACCACAACAACAATCAGAGTAGATAGAAGACATCTTGTACAACATAGTTGGACGTAGTACTAGAGGAGAGCAATACAAGGAGTATTTGGTAAAGTGGAAAGGCAAACCGGAAGAAGACTCAACTTGGATTTCTCATACTGAGGTAGAACATCTTGGTTTTCCTCTAGCCCTAGCAAAGTGAGGGAATCACTTTTTCAACAACCCCAGGTGTCTGATGTAGGAGCATGCCAAGTTGTAGAGCAATCTTGCATCAATAAAAAACATTTGCATTCCTTTTGTTTTCTTTCATCTTCCAGTTTAGTTTAGTTTAGTTTAGTCAGTAGCAGTTCCAAAATTTTTTACTGCATTTTTTTGCATTGTCATTTCAGAGTTTGTGGAGTAGGACTTAGCATCTAGACATCATTAGCTACATCATATCCAAAATTTAGATCATTTGGATTAGTTTCTAGAAAATTATCGCTATTAGAAGATCACCTATTTTCACATAACAGAGCAGACATACAGTCAGCTGAAGGAGAGGGGTTCCAGAGCACGTTCATGACTTGTGGAGCTAAATGAAGCATATCACATGGCACAAAATGATTAAATAGACCTTCCTTGAGGTTCGTACCTTGTTTCATTCATTTGTGGAGGAGTACCAACTGCTTAAGGCCGACCTATTTGTTCTACATGTTACACCTCTTCATTGGAGTTTGTAACCTTCCTTGGCCGACATGAAGGATTCTCGAAGCTTGTAGATGATATATAATGATCTCTTAGAGTAGTAGGAAGTCAGTTCTTGATAGTGAATCATAATATGATGTTTTATTCTTAGGATTTATTCTGGAAAGCGCTTCAATGCCATATCTTTCTGATCTGTGTAATCAGGCCTGTGAGCCCTAGTTTGTAAGCCTGCATGTTGCTGGCATATTGCTTTCTGAATATATGATATATTGAGAATTTGAGTCATTATCTGCATTCTATAATTGAGTTGCTTCCATTGTGTTTACTCTTGCTGCACGACCTGGACAGTTCATTCTGTGAACCCTCCGATCGTGACTGCACCAGACTTTCACCTCCTCACTGCGAGGTGATAAAGTTTCAATAGTTCTTATTATTTGTGTTTTGATTATTTATAGTCCTATTGAATATTGTTGCATAGCTCTCATGGGTTGAACACACACATCTCCTAATTTATCTCTCTTGCATATAGGGATATTGCATAAATCTACTCTAAGTCACTAAGTAGGATTTAATATATTTGTATATTACAAATTTATTACTTGTCACTACTCGCTGCTATTCTAGATACACTTAGAGTACAAGATCACACACCTTTTATCATTTATCAATCTATCTATCATTGAGGTGGAAACATTGAAAATAAGGTTTGATTAAAGCAAACTCCTATATAGCCCAAGCCTTTCCCCCTGTTCTATACATTTGCATATCACTTCTAGAAGTCTGACAACCTAAGGAAAGATTGAAAAGTCTCACACAAAGATCAAGAATCAGTATTCCTTCCATACTATGTCATACATATGACAACATTGTGTGTAGATGTCCATGCTACGCACTAGCATCCTAGGCATCAACTTCCATACTTCGGTGCCAGGTTCCTCTCTGATCCACTTTTTCGGTTCTATACTTTGTTCTATAAAATCATTTACCAGTTTTTGTATTTTCTTAAGTTAGTTAGTTTAGTAGTACCCTTTCCATTTCAATAATGACAAAGGGATAGAGTTTGAACAACCTTGCTATTCATTTTGGTATGGCAACAAGGTAGACGTCTTAAGTGATTCATATCCTAATGTTAAGTTAAGTGATTTGTATCCTAATGTTAAGTAGAAGATTGACCTGATTATGTGTAGATTAATTAGGACCAATTTTTATACTTCATAGGAGGTAAAATAAGAGGGACAAAATATGAAAGGACAAGGGGGGAAGTAATCAAGACATGAAACCACTGGGAGAACTAAAATCATGCCTTCAAGGGTCATGAGACGTGACCACCACATCATCATAAGACTAACATGTAGGCCTGATGTAATTTTAGTACTTATAAGTGTCCTGGACAATCTCTCTCAAATTTAGGTGCTAGGTTCCATTTATGTCATTATTTTTTATTTTTAATCTAGTTTTGTGAAGTTGTGTTTCACTTTCTAGTAAAACAACATTTTGTCATTTTCCTCTATGTTTTAACTTAGTAAAATAATATTATTTTCAAAGTTTAAAAAATTCTAGGATATTCTAGAATTATTTGTTCTTTCTACTTGAACAATAGAAAAATACTTTCTCTTTGAAACTAATTTGATCCTAGAGTAGTTCCATTGAAAACATTTAGTTTAGAAAACAAAAGTTTAGTAGCTAAATTGAATTTTTATACACTAAATTTTGGTGAACGTAAGCATCCAATCATGTTAGATCTCTTTCTCCAAATCTTCACCACTTTCAATAATTCTTTCTCTAAGAAATATTTTGATATGTTAGATGAGGCTCTCAATGATTTTATGTATGTTACTTCTTCCTCATCTACACCATCAAATTCTTCTTCTAAAAATTTCATTAACACAATTTTTGTTTCCAACTCTACACATAGGCTTCAAAAATAAACATTATTGTACATCATATTCTGGATATAACACAACCTCTTGACCAATAATCACGATTTGAGGTGTTCCTGATATGCCTTGACATTTGGATTATTATACTTGTATCAAAAAATATATCACATGTAACACGCCCGTGGCTACCGGTTTACATGCAGTAGCCCACATGCACAACACTTGAAGAACCAAACAAGTTACCTCTATTTCCATTTCTCTTCCTACTTCTATTCTTTTGTTAGCCCCCTATCTTTCTAACAAGACTATTGAAGACTATGATTGTATTGAGCAACTCCATGCTACTCAAGATAAGATCTCTCTCTGAGAGTTCATCCAAGCTTATCCTTCTTATCATGACATGCTCCAAGAGGATTTATAGAAGATCCTTGTGTCATCTTTTATGAAGATAAATCAGATAGCTACCTTAATTGATTGTATAAATAGAAACACTACTAATATTATTTTCAATAGAACAAACTTCCTTAATTTGAGGTTTAGAAGAAAAATGAGCTTTCCCAAATGTTCACGACCGATCCCAAGTGCTGGACTTGACTATATTTACTATTGAAATATGAATTGATTATCACTAGGTAGTAGTTGTGGAGCTCCTTTTAGCAAAATCTAGAACTACCAAACTTGGCTTTCCACAAACCTTAAAATCT
Source organism: Cunninghamia lanceolata (assembly GCA_027924645.1). NCBI lineage: Eukaryota > Viridiplantae > Streptophyta > Pinopsida > Cupressales > Cupressaceae > Cunninghamia > Cunninghamia lanceolata. The sequence goes on from BSBN01000760.1 coordinate 4,354,534, forward strand.
TTTGATTCTATCTCTATTTTTAGCAATTTGGTGAGAATTAGAACTTTCAAACTTTTTGCCCTCCCTCCATCTTATCCTTTTAGTGATTCAACATTTTGGTGAAGCTTAGAAATTGTGAAGCACTTTTCTTTTTCATTTTTGGTGCTTTTGAAGGTTCACAAACTAGGGGATTCATCGAAACATCTTCCTTTGTTCAAACTTGAAGTGTATTTTTGGTGTTTTGGTGAAACTTAAAATGTATGAACCTCATTTCAATGCTTTTGGATGTTCTTGAACTAGAAGATTCTCCAAAACATATTCTTTTGTTCAATTCTATAGTATACTTTTGGTGAACTCATGATTTCATGAACTAAACATTATGCCAAAAAGTCAAGCTTCCCTTGGGTTTTCTTTTAAATGAAACTGGGCCCACCATTTAAGTTGAGTCACCATCGATGACCAATGGTACAACATTTGGAGGGTGTCAACACTTCCATCCTTTATATTGTTTGCCAAGATGACACCTATCCTAGAAAAAGAGCCTCTACACACTACTTCTTTACCAAATTATCAGGGCCCACTTTTTGTGACTTAGATGAAACAATGAATGGCACAATCTTTAGACCTATCAAAACTGGCACAATCTAAAGGTTGTGAAATTGTTACATGCGGTGGCCTGGTTCTTAAAATTGATGACTGATCATGGATTCAAAATGCCAACTTTAGAGTCAAGTTGAAGGTCATAATGAAACATTTCTCAGGACAAGGCATATGGTAGAAGAAAAAACATGGACTCAAAACATCCCGCATATAGCTAAACTTGAGGAAATCAACAATGAATGGTCTAAAACTAAAATAATTTATGAATGAACCAAGACCATAGTCTAATAAAAGAAAGGAACCATCATCACTCAATGCAAAAAGGAGACTAGTGACACTCAAACCAAACTCATTTAACCCTAAACAAACCAAGGCCTTGGATAAATGATTAAATCAAGAAAGGGCTCATTGAGATAGATGTAACAAATTAAAGCAATCAAAACATGAAGATTGATCTAAAACTTGTGGAACCTTGGAAAACATCAACTCATGAATTCAAGCCAAAGTAGGTGGTTACTAAGAATCAGGAGTTGGGGATACCAAAAAAGTCATCCTTAAAAGTCAAGTTGGGACAAAACATCTGATGCCCTGAGTCCACTAATAATAAAGAAGAAATCTCATTAGAGATTGAGAGTTGGGGTCATTGGTTAACTTATGCCTAAATGGTAGGCAGAAATGGAAAGGCCCGATTGACCGATCTTAAAAGACTAAGAAAATGCAAAGTATTAGTGATTAAGGATCGAAGATGTTTGAACCCATGGGATGACCAACTCTAAAAATTTGATGAATGTGACACACAAACCTAGCGCCAGCCTGTGGGATTTAGGACATTGGGGATTCCTTTATAGTCATGCTAAGATGACTAACCCCAACAAACTGATAGGCATGAAGGTAAACAAGCAAAAGAAAAGAAGGAAATATTAGGGTTTTAGGGATGTTTCTATTATCAAGATGGCATGACAAACCTTGAAATTTTGACAAGGAGATGAATCATCAAAACACTAAGGGTACACCCAAAACCTATCAAGAAAATAAAAAACATCAACATAACCCCACATAAAACACATCATAGCATAGGAAGATATCCAAAAAAAGTAATTTAACTAGGACATAGCAAGATTAAATCAACTCACTAACCAAGATCTATTCCATCTAGACAAGACAATAAATTGAAAGAGAGTGGAGACTCATTTGAAAACTCAATCCAAAAGGGGGTTTCCCTACTTTGCTAGGTGCAACGTGGGGGCATATTGTGTAGGAAACAATAGGGAGAATAATCAAATTAAAGACAAGTGCTCCTAAAGGAAATGAAAACCAATATTATAGAGTTATTAGAAAGGGACGACTCCATACAATTTCTCTTATACATATGCACTATCAATGTATTCTTTGATGTCGATAAAGAAAGGACTAGTCAAGCTATCTTGATAAAACTAAGTATAGGTGAAGTTTCTTCTATAACAAAGTGGCCTAGGTTTGGAAAACAATTTTAGACTATGATAATAGATCTAAGGGAGGTAGATCCTGGTGCCTTCTCTAATCCTAAAGAAGAAACATTAGAAAGCTACACTCTAACATCACTAAGAGAGATGTCATCAAGTAAATCATACGTACCTCTAACTCAAGTGAGTGATTCTTATGTACCACTTTCACCTCCAAAAGAAACATACACATCTTGGACACTCTTAACACATGTGGAAGCTACTGATCAAGAGAAAGCTTATTCAATTGATAATGAATTCACAAATTCTCTAGGAGCCTCGTCCAGAGTTTTCATAGCTCCAAATACCAATGAACTTTATTCTGCCTCAACCTCGATACAATCTAATGATACATGGGAAGAAACATAGGTTCAAATCGAAATAGTTGAGATGTTTCATGTGGAAGATGAAGTTTGCAAAAAGGAATTTCACAAAGAACACAAATTACAAATAACTATAAGAGTAGAAAATCCTACTATTCTTTAGCTACTAGAGAAATACATTGGATACTCCATGAACTTATGACCAGAGCCAAATGGAAAGATAAGCATAATTTTTTTTGTTCCCCAATAGGAAAAAAGTAACCTCAAACTCCCTTTGAGCTATTTCAATTCTTACAGAGTATCTAGGAATGCGTTGATGTCAAAATTTATATGCAAGATGAATTTGACTTGCTCATAGAGTTATTGAACTATGATGGAGTCCTATATTAGACCCCTTCTCATCAACAAGATTATGATTCTTTATCTCATCTTACTTTACCTCAACAAATCATAGAATTGAATCTAGGATTTCAAGAGAATCCATTAGGACGTTATAGAGTAGGAGAGATAGTCCTCAAGAAAGATAGCACCAAGAACAAGAAGCAAAGAAGAAAAAGAAAGTTTTGAGAATATTCGAAAGGTCCCTACATTATTAAGAAGGATGTTGAAAATGGTTCTTATCTTTTGTACACAATGGAGGGTGAGGAATTTGGTGAAATGGTTAACACCTTTTACCTAAAAAAGTATTATGTTTTAACAAAATCCAAATAAACCTTTATAATCACATAAGTCTAAAACAATCTTGAATAACTCAAAAATCCATAAAATGTATAAAATTTCCAAGAAAACAAAAAAATTACATTCTTCATGTTTTTTTACCATGCATTTGTGAGTGACATGCTCTTGTTCAAGTTTTGTCCTAGAAAGAAGTATAAAGTTTGCCTAGGTATAGGTAGACCCTCTTAAGTCTGTGAGATTCCCTAAAATTATTTTTCCCATTAGTCATTTTCCCTTTGCATTTCCCAGCAAATTCAAAATAAATCCAAGCTCTTAGCTTTATATTGATCTTGGTCTTAACAAATCACGATGTCAAGTCTAAGAAAAGGTAGCATTCAAACCTATAGTACCTAATAGAACCTTGCAAGTAGAGCTTCCCCATTCCTCCTTAGTGAAAGGGAAGTTTGAAGGGATAGTGAAAGCACTTGGTGGTGCTCTACCCCTTATCTTTCCTAGCCAAAAATTCCAGGGAGATCATAACTCTGTAGGAAACAAAAAAAATAAGAGTGAAAAAAGAAAGAGAGATTATAAAGGAAAAAAACTAAAAAAAATAGAGAATTAAAAAAACTATAAAATACAAAAAAAGTAAAAAAAGAAAGAAAAAAAGAAAAAGAGTAAAAAAATGAAAATAGATGATTGCTAATGTCCATACTCTCAGGTGGAAATAAGTTTAATCTCAAAGCTAAAGGGTGGTATCAATTAGAGAAAAAAAAAAGAGAGATACAAAACACACACACACACATACACACACTAATTAGGTAAAACCAAGAGTCTAATTGTCCTTCAGGCCATCTTTTTCTCTGGAGCCTTTCCTTTACCCTAGGTCTATCTTGTTGGCCATATTTGATCTAAGTCTAGAAGGTACCATTAAAATTTGTTACTTTCTAAGTTGAAAGATTGTTAAAATGTTTTGTCTAGATAAGGATAAGTATTTAGCCTTTTGTAAAGCTAAATTTAGAACTTGTTCCATTTCCCTCCCATTCCCACTTGAGTCCTTATTAAAATTGCATCCCAAAGTTTAGTAGGTTTCCCTATACCAAGTCAACCTACAATCCTCTAGTTTAAAATCCTACTTAAGAGTAGTCACGTTGTTTGTTCCACTTGTATACATTCCATCATGAAAAATCAAAGCAATAACTCATGTCATAGCTCATTGTGTCCATAGAAATAGGAAGTAAGAAGTTGTGTTACATTTGTATGCACATATTTTTTTCATCCATACACTTCATGTTACATCTGACACATTTCAAAAGAGAGAAGACCAAAAACATTGCATAATCATTCTATTTTCATCCATATGTAGTTCTAGAATTAAAAAGAATAAGATTCCTAAACTATCCATGTGCACAAAAGATAAAAAGTGTGAGATGTTGACTACGATCACAAATGGAACATAAACAAAGTCATCGTAGTGCATACCAAAAGTTTGAGTACATAACACTTCACTATCAGAGTTCAAAGGGTTGAACAAAGTGTACTCAAGTGTGCAAGTCTCCCCATGCAAGGGGGTAAAATCAAAAATCAACTCAAGACTAGGACCTCAAGGATGACTCTAACCAATAGACCCTCAAAGCTCTTTCTCTGAGGTCTCCTCCATCAATCCACCATACGTATGGGACTAATGGAACCCAAAGAAGTGTTGTATGTTGAACATAAATGATCTCCTACATATATCTATAACAAGTAGGTATTGAGGGAAAGTCCTCTCCAAACTGTTGAAGAACTTGAGTGATGTGATGAACCTCAACTAAGCCATTCCTATCAATCAAATGGATCACCTCTTGAAAATAATAAAACACTTCTCTATCACCTAGCCATAACCCCTCCATATCAACATAAGGGTCAAGGATGAAATCAACATATGTGATTGTAGCCACAACTCGAGTAGTAGCTATAAGAATTAGGACAAACAACTGAGAGGGGAGGGGGGTGAATCAGTTGTCAAAAACTTTCTTCCAATTAAACACTTAAATCCACTTTGTAATTCAGCAGCATAATAATAAATCAATCATGGAAACATAATGTATTAAATCAAGAGCATAAACACATTAACACATAGACACCAAGATTTTGACATGGAAAACCTAGTTAAGGGAAAAACCACGGGGTGATTAACCCAAGATTGTATTCTCTGTTAGAAGAATAGAAAGAACAAAATGGCACATGCCAATTAGGGCTCACTGCCCAAGCGCACTGCTCACAAGAGGCCCACTACCTACAAGGGACACACTGTCTACAAAATAATAGGTATCACATACTTGAACTGGGGAATAGCATCTTCACCATGCTTGAGTCAGTTCCATTTTAGCTCAGAACTTCTACTCTGCCTTTCACTCTGCTCCTCTCTATCACACTCTCATCTCCACAAGATACACTTTGAAATGACTTTACAATTCCTCATTTATACAAGACATTGACTTAGGAGTGATCTTCTAAGTCAGAAAACATTATAGAGAAAATACATAAATACACCATGACTAATTATAAAAGACTTCAGGCAGATCAACACACTATCAGCCACACATATTTGAGACTTCAATCTTCTTCTAGGAACATGCCAATCTTCACGAAACATCTTCAAGATCATCTGGTTGACCTGACTTAGAAAGAACACCATCATCCATAAGTAATTCTTTAGTTGTGAGCTCAAACTCCAATGCAGACCACCAACACGAACTGGACACGATCCAAAGACCTCCACAAGCTAACTTGAAACACTAAGAACATCCACACTACATCTGCTTACTGAAATCCTTCTCTCCTTCATCTGAAACCTCAAGAACACAGTCTATCATTACTGTCACAATGGAATAGATGCTTGCGGACCTATGAACCATTTGAGTTGTCACTCCGTATGGACTTCCTAAATACTTCACCAAATCCACAGAATAGCACAATGCATTTTTGGATCTCACCGGACCTATCTGTATCACTCTATCACCTTTGAACACTTGCCAAAACCAATTTTACTTGAGCGGCCACGACTTCTTTGGATCATCATGCGGACCTCTGAAATCTTTACTGGATCATCTTAAGACACATATCTACAAACCCTTTGAACTGTATCCTTTGATCCTCATCTTATCTTGGATCTTTATCTTACTATCTTCACTATTCTTCTCTGTTCCTGATATGACCAATTTTCTCAATATCCTCAGCAAACAGTTCATCCAATCCTTATCATTAATGCAATAGGAGTATGTTGACATCAATGACAACACCATTTAGGCCCATACTTGCAACAATCTCCCCCTTTGTCATTGATGGCAACATATGATGTGAAAAACTATTTTAACCATCAAGACAAGAACTTCTCCTGACTGTCACAACTTCCCCTATTAGCAACAACCATTCACATGTCTTCTCTCCCTTTACTGCTCCCCCTTTGATCAGAAACTACTTGTTTTTCACATGTCTTCTCTCCCCCTTTGATATCAATGGCAAAGGGCACATACTTGCAACTCCACCACTTCAGAATCATACTAGCTGCTCCCCCTGAGTAGCAACTCTCCATCATCAGTCCGGACCACAAGATATGATTGTGATATCCACTGGATTGAAGCACATTAGTGCACCTTAGTTCATCACCAAAGGGGCAATAACCCCTAACTTCTCCCTGAGATACTCAAATGAGTCCTTAGGTAGAGGTTTAGTAAAGATATCTGCAATCTGATCCTTGGAAGGCACAAACTCCAATCTGACTTCATTCTTGTTTACTTTGTCTCTCAAAAAGTGAAACTTGATAGATATATGTTTAGTCTTTGAATGCAACACCGGATTCTTAGATATATTTATTGCACTTGAATTGTCACAGAAGATTGTGATAGGCTCCTCATACTCCACTCTTATGTCTCTTAGCATTTGCTTCATCCACAAAACTTGAGTGCAACTACCTGCTGCTGCAATATATTCTGCTTCTATAGTGGACAGAGATATTGCCTCTTATTTCTTGCTCAGCCAAGAAACCAGTCTCTTCCCCAAAAAGAATGCTCCACCACTGGTACTCTTCTGGTCATCCACATCTCCTACCCAATCCACATCTGTATATGCATGAAGAGAAAAATCATGATATCTGGGATACCACAATCCATAATCAACTATCCTTTTTAGATATCTAAAAATCCTCTTGATTGCCATGACATGAGATTCTCTAGGATTAGCTTGGAATCTAGCAACAAGACCAACAACATTCATAATGTCAGGTCTAGTTTGAGTGAGATACAATAATCCTCCAATCATTGACCTGTATTTTTTCTGATCAGCCTTCGGAGAGTCATCATCTTTGCTTAATTTACATCCAGTTGCCATGGGAGTACTCATTGGTTTTGAGTCTTCCATCCCAAACTTCTTCAACAATTCTTTCACATATTTGGTCTAAGAAATGAAGATTCCCTTCTTTATTTGAGTGATTTGTAGACCCAAGAAGAAATTCATTTCCCTAAGCATAGACATCTCAAATTTACTTTTCATTTGGTTTGCAAAAGTTTTGCACATACTATCTCTTCCTCCAAAAATGATATCATCAACAAACACTTCAACAATCAAGATGTTTTCATGATCAATTTTGAAGTATAAATTACTGTCAGCAATACCTTTTTTGAAACCAATCTTCAAAAGATGCTTATCCAATCTTTCATACTAGGATCTTGGGGCTTGCTTTAGTCCATATAGTGCTTTCTTCAACTTGCACACCATATCACCATGATTAGACAATTGAAATCCATCCGGTTGCTCAATGTATACTTCTTCTTCCAAGTCTCCATTCAGAAAGGTAGACTTGACATCCATCTGATATACTTTGAAATCCTTGAAGGCAACAAAAGCAAGAAATAATCTAACTGCTTCAATTTTTTCCACTAGAGCAAAAGTTTCTTCAAAATCAATTCCTTCTATTTGAGAGTAACCCTTGCAAACCAATCTGGCTTTATTTCTGATTACTTCACCACCTTCATTCAGTTTGTTCCGGAAGACCTATTTGGTTCCAATCACATTCTTGTTTCTAGGTCTGGGAACAAGATCCCAAGTGTGATTTTTCTCAATTTGCATCAGCTCTTCCTCCATTGCTTTAGTCCAGTTTTCATCATTGCAAGCTTCATTCACTGTCTTAGGTTCAATCGTTGAAATCAGACAATACTCTTCTAAATCTTGAGCAATCCTTCTTCTTGTTTGTACACCTTTGATTTTATCACCTATGATCTGATCTTCAGAGTGGTTTAGTTTTACATACCTGGAAACTTTGGGAGTTTCTTGCATTTCTGATTCTTGAACAGGTTCAATCACACTTATCTCTTCTTCCTGATTTACTGGATTAGTCTGAATCTATATTTCACAAGGGGCTTGGATTCCTTGAATCAAAGCATCATTCTGATTATCTTCATCATATTCATAAAACCTTGAGGGTTTTTCAATTCCTTCATCAACCTTCACATTTGTACTCTATATAATCTTTCTCAGTCTCTTGTTATAACATCGGTATGCTTTGCTTTGAGTAGAACAACCCAAGAATATTCCTTCATCACTTCTAGCATCAAATTTGCCTAGATCTTCATCTCTTTTAATGTAACATTTGCTACTAAAGACTCTAAAATATTTCACAGTAGGATTGATGCCAAACCAGAGTTCATAAGGAGTCTTACCGGTATTGCTTCTGATTTGAACTCGATTAGGAGTGTAGACTGCAGTGCTTACAACTTCTCTCTAGTAGATCTGAGGAACATTTGCTTCCATCATCACAGTTCTAGATGCTTCTTGGATGGTCCAATTCTTTCTTTCCACTACTCCATTCTGCTGTGGAGTCCTAGGAGCAGACAATTGTCTTCTTATTCCATGTTTCTCATAGAATTCTATGAACTCACTAGATGTGAATTCTCCACCTCTATCAGACCTTAGACATTTTAATTTTAATCTGGCTTCATTTTCTACCATAGTCTTGAATATTTTGAATTTCTCAAGAGCTTCTGATTTCTCTTTCAAAAAGGTCACCCACATCATCTAGGAATAGTCATCAATTAATAACATGAAGTATCTATCACCTTGCACACTCCAGATTCTTGCCAGACCACATAGATCAGTATGAACTAGGTCCAATAATCTGGTAGAAGATTGTTCCTTGCTTTTGAATGAGAGTCTGCTTTGTTTTCCCAACTGACATTCTTTGCACAAACTGTTTGTAGGTTTCACCAATTTTGGAAGATCTCTTATAGCCTAAGTGTTGCTTATCTTGATAATATTATCAAAATTCACATGACACATCCTCCTATGCCATAACCAACTCTGATCAATTTGCACAAATAGACAACTTTTACCAGTACCAACTAAATGGAAGATATTACCTTTGTTTGAGTACCGGATGCAATCTCTATTCTGAAACTTTCAAAGATCTTGCATTTTCCATTCTTGAATCAGAGATCATAGCCTTTGTCCACCAATTGTCCAACATTAAGAAGATTGTGCTTCAGAACTTCCACCAACTGCCCAACATTGAGAAGATTGTGCTTCAGACATTCAACATATAGTACATTACTGGTTTTATTCTTTCCATCAAAAGAAATGGTTCCTCTTCCTTTGATTTTGCCAGCAGAATTATCACCAAACTTTACCACTCCTCCTTCATACCTTTCCAAATCTATGAACTTATTTTTGTCACCAGTCATATGGTGAGATCATCCACTGTCAATGACCCAATCATCCTTTTCTTCAACTTGGGCAGCTAGAGCTCTTTCCACAATTTTATGATTGACAGATACAGAGGACATTGGATCTTCTTCCTTGATGGCAATGAACACCCAGTCACTTCCAGATTTGTTTCCTGTCTTTGATTCATCATCTATTACTCCATTATTATCATCTTCATGAACATAGTAACAATTCTTTTGGAACCTTGATCTATTAGGATTTGACCTTGAAAATCTTTCTAGACACCTTGAGGCAAAATGACCAATCTTATTGTAGTTAAAACACTTAAAAGGTAATCTCCCTTCATACTTACCGGATCCTCTTGGCAGTCTTTTTGCAATAAGGGCTTCAAGTTGAGCAGTTTCTGCTTCTTCTTCTTCCAGGTCTTTTCTTGATTTTTCATACCATGATGGTTTCCTTGAAGAGTTCTCTCTCGGATCAAACCTTTGTTTACCTTTTACAAAGGCACTGGCTTTGAATGCGGATTCAGTCTTGGGGGGTGCATCTCCAAATTCGTTCAATTCAAATGCAGCCAATTTACCAACCAATTGATCTCTTGTGACACTTGAATGGGCTCTGAATTCTTCAATGGTAGCAACTTTGTATTTGTAAGAAGTAGGAAGGGATCTGAGAACTTTGCCAACAATCTCATCTTCATCCAAGACTCCACCAACACATCTAATGCCACAAACAAGCTCATTTACTCTTGGCATAAAAGTAGTGATATTTTCATCTTCTCTCATCTTCAGATTTTCAAATTTTCCTTTCAGACTCTGTAGCCTTGCACATTTAACATACTTGTCTCCTTCATGCAGAAGTTCCAATTTTTTCCAAATCTCAAAAGTAGTTTTTAGGTCAACAACATTTGTAATCTCTGAATTAGACAAGGCACTTAGAAGAGCTTCTTTAGTCCACAGATTGTTTTTAGCATCTGTAATTTCATTTGCAGTTTTCGAGCCATTATGTGGAGTATACTTCATTGTAGCCATGGTCCAGTATTGCATTCCCATACATTGCAAGTGACATTGCATGCAACTTTTCCAAAGATTAAAATTGGTTTCATCAAACTTCGGACTATCCTTTTTGTAGGACAACATCCTGGATCTCCTCAAGCAGTTAAGCTCTTTTAGAGGAACTTAGCTCTGATACCAATTGTTAGAATCAGGACAAACAACTGAGAGAGGGGGGGTGAATCAGTTGTCAAAAACTTTCTTCCAATTAAACACTTAAATCCACTTTGTAATTCAGCAGCATAATAATAAATCAATCATGGAAACATAATGTATTAAATCAAGAGCATAAACACATTAACACATAGACACCAAGATTTTGATGTGGAAAACCCGGTTAAGGGAAAAACCACGAGGTGATTAACCCAAGATTGTATTCTCTATTACAAGAATAGAAAGAACAAAATGGCACATGCCAATTAGGGCTCACTGCCCGAGCACACTGCTCACAAGAGGCCCACTGCCTACAAGAGACACATTGTCTACAAAATAATAGGTATCACACACTTGAATTGGAGAATAGCATCTTCACCATGCTTGAGTCAGTTCCATTTAAGCTCAGAACTTCTGCTCTACCTTTCGCTCTGCTCCTCTCTACCACACTCTCATCTCCACAAGATACACTTTGAAATGACTTTACAATTCCTCATTTATACAAGACATCAACTTAGGAGTGATCATCTAAGTTGACATACATTACAGGGAAAATACATAAATACACCATGACTAATTACAAAAGACTTCACGCGGATCAACATACTATCAGCCACATAGATCTGAGACTTCAATCTTCTTCTAGGAACACACCAATCTTCACGCAACATCTTCAAGATCATCCACAGGATGTGTAACTCATCTGGTCGGCCTGACTTAGAAAGAACACCATCATCCGGAAGTAATTCTTCAGTTGTGAGCTCAAACTCTAATGTGGACCACCAACACAAACTGGACATGATCCAAAGACATCCACAAGCTAACCTGAAACACCAAGAACATCCACACTACATCTGCTTACTAAAATCCTTCTCTCCTTCATCTGGAACCTCAAGAACACAGTCTGTCATTACTGTCACAATGAAATAGATGCTTCCAGACCTACGAACCATTTGAGTTGTCACTTTGCATGGACTTCTTAAATACTTCACCAAATCTGCAGAATAACATAATGCATTTCTGGATCTCACCAGACCTATCTGTATCACTCTGTCACCTCTGAACACCTGCCAGAACTAGTTTTTCTTGAGTGGCCACAACTTCTTCAGATAATCATGCGGACCTCTGAAATCTTTACTGGATCATCTTACAACATATATCTACAAACCCTTTGAACTACATCCTCTGATCCTCATCTTATCTTGGATCTTTATCTTACTGCCTTCACTATTCTTCTCTGTTCCTGATATGACCAATTTTCTCAATATCCTCAGCAAATAGTTCATCCAATCCTTATCATTAATGCAACAAGAGTATGTTGACATCAATGACAACACTGGTTAGGCCCATACTTGCAACAGTAGCATCATAAATACCAAGGCATCCCCATTGTATGGCTCTCAATAATCTAGGATCTGAAAGAGTCACATCTCCCTAAAATGGAATAATGTGCTCAAGAATCCAAGTCATGACAAGTGAAGGATGACTAAAATCAAGAGCACCTCATCATGAAATATGGTACAAGTCTTGATATACCATAGCAAGAATGTCAACCCCCAAGCAAAAATTGAACCTTGCTCAAGTCTCTAAATGATTTGTTCCCAACACCACCTAAGTATAGTAGACCCCTTATCTCTTGACAAGTGAGAAGTGATCAATCCAATGAAAACAATTTGCAAAGGTAGAATAGTGAGGCTAGGAATTGAGGTAAGTCGAAGACCAAGATGATCTTTAGGATGGTTAACTCCCACAAGGGTAGTCCAAGACAATCTCTCTCTAATTTTCTCTCAGGGAGTGCAATTTAGTCATCTCTAACAGGATCTCCCAAAATATGGTAAACATCATACAAAGTGATCATCCATTCTCTAGATACCTAATGAAATTAGAATGTGTTTCAATTGGCATCCCAAAACAACAAGATGTCACAACATATGCGGGAAGAAGGATGTATAACAAGAATACAAGCTATCTTGTCCAACCATGTCTTCTTCCGGATGGCAAGATCTCTAGTGGATAAAGATTCAAGGGCCTCCATGAACCAAAATTACTCATGAATTGCATTCCACCTAATGTGCATGTCTTTTCAAGCATAAAGAGTAATATGTTAGTTGAAAATTTAGAAAAAAACATTAAAAAATATTAAAACATTCAAAAATTTCAACAAAAGAATCATGTATAGACTAGAAAATTGTAATAAATGAGGAAACTAGTGTCGAACAATAGAGAATGTTGAGTGATGAAAGTATCAGATTGCTTGAAATTTTATCTAGAAAACTTCTAGCTGGGTTGCCCCTTTTACTAGGGATGATCTCCAGGGGCAATCTAGAATAGTAGGATGAATCTCCAAGGGTGACTTGCCTTGGTGAAATGGGTGACCCTACCCCATTCCCTAGCATGCTAAGAATTCTTAGAAAATGATAAAAATTTAGCAAACAGAAACTCACCAAATAACAAGAAGCCAAAATCTAGACAAGTACAACAATGAAACTAAAAAAAGGGTTCATTGCAAGAAATCAACAAGAGAAAATCTAGGGTTTCAAAAGGGATTTTTCTCATTTCTCATACCTAATGACCAACAGGGGGAGATTAGTAGCCATAGTATCAATCTCCTTATCAAACTCTCTCTATCCCTTGTGCACTTGTGCAATTTCATCACCATTTGGCCACTCTACTTCTGGATTCACCTCTTCATTCTTCTCCTAGCTTAGATTACATTTAGGGATTTGTTTTTTTTAAATTTTGTAGTGCTTTCCATGTTCTCATTTTTTCCATTTCATTCTTATAGGACTTCATGACAAAGCACAGTGACTCAAGTATATTCAAAACTCACCCATCAACGACACATCTTATCGTTTCTATTACAATGATTTATTTTGAATACATCATGAAGTCAAACTAATGCTTGTTATTTTAGTTACAAATGCAAAATAATGACATGTAAATCCTAGTTCAGGAATGGTACCTACAATTCATGTAGACTACCATCCCCAAGGGGGCAAATATGTAAGTATGAAAGATGCACATGCCTATATGGCAGCTAGAGGATTAGCTATAGTCCTAATTACATATTTGTAAGCATGAATATATACATACCTCTTAGTAGTATTCTTATTGGTGACATTTCTTTGTTTGTTTTCACTATTTTTGTGCTTTTCTAACCTCCAAGTTAACCTCCTAAGGTCCTACACACTTTCTTGCTATCCACCTGATCAGTGCCTTTGATAGATCTTTCCTATCGCTTTCTAGCCTTGATAACCTCACTAATCCACTTCACAAGAGGGGAAATTAATGTTCCCTAGGGGTATTTGCATCATTTTATCCTCTTAGAATCATCTAATTAACCTCCCCATGCTTTCCATAAACTTAAATTGCTTGTCCAACCTTTTCTTTCTGGGTCACCCCATGAGACTTTTAGATCTCCCTAGGTGACCTTATAGCTAAAACATGATCTCTAGGGGCAATTTTCCCTGGTAAAAGGGTTGAAATACCTTATGTAGATCATATGGTTAGTTTTAGGGCTCTAAAACCATATTTAGACCTTCTAGATCATTCTGCATCTCAAAAACCACCTGTACAAACCCTCCTCTATGGGTCACCCCTTGTGCCTTTAGGATCTCTCTGTTGGGATAAGGTGACATTAACCTTGTAAATCCCATTATTGTATTGTTCCATTTATTATTTGTAATTACCCATAAGGGATGTACAAGTTTCACCAGCAGTGGCAAAAATTATTTACTGTCCACGGTAATTACGGAGTTACTGCACGGTAAGTCCTGGAGTTACTGGTGGTAGTTACAGGATGCCATTTACTATGGTAAATGGTAATTAGTCAAAGTGGGGTGAACATGTGGAGGAATAATCTATTTTTAGTGTTATGACGCACGTCATAGATGCTATAAGAGGGTGTAGGAGATTCTATGACAACTGTAAGTTGTCATAAGAATCTATGACACTAATAATAGCATATGACATGTCATAAGATACTGTAAGTGGCTATTTTTGGCCCCAAGTTGTTCAAGCTTGCATGGGCACTTTTTCCCAAGTGTAGGATGCATGTATGACAACATTTATGACCCTGTAAGAGCCTATTCTTGGCCATGGATGCCTAAGGTTGTATTGTTGACTCTTGACAAGTGTTATGGGCTTGTAATAAGTCATTTAATGTCTTGAGGTTGTGTAAATTCTATAAAAACCATAGCATAGTAGAGGAGATGCATATAACAGTTTACAAGTACCCAGGTTCTGCCGGAGTGAAGGTTGAAGGATAGAGGAAGTGAATGTATTTGTAATCTCCTTTTGTGAAGACAATACAACTTGGCCTCTTTTCTTGGTGAAGTTTTTTACCCTTACGGGTTTTCTCCATGTTAAACACTTGTGTTATGTGCTTCATTCTATTTCTGGTATATTTTTTTATTGTGGGTTTATGTTTTGTTACAATCTCTATTAATAACACACAGTTAAAGTTTGCTGAAATTTATCTCGAATCAGATTTCCATTGAAGTAGTGTTGCTTTCTGTATACACATTTCTAACACTCTCTAGGTGACCCAACATGTTAATAATGATCTCCAAGGGTTACTTTCCCTACTAAAAGGGCCAATCCACTTCTCAAAAGGGGTGACCCTATCATATTTTGACATGCATTTTTCTTCCAGTTCTAGCCCAAATTTACTCCAAATTGATTTCTAATTGTGTGTCTTCTTCTCTAACTAATTGGTAACTCCCCCTAACTATTTCACCACTCCCAATCACCTCAATCTTATCTCCCAATCAATCCTTGTTATCTTCCAATCATTCAAGTGTTAACTTCATTTCTTCATATGTGGTCTCTTTTGCAACCAATGTTCACTCTCAATAAGAGTCAGATCACTCGCCAATCTATTTCTGTTAACTCCCCAATTACCACCATCTTTGGTGTTTATTTGTAACATATTACTACCCCCTCCTCTATGCATTTGTGAAGGAAAATTTATTATTGCATCTCTACTCTTTCTTTTCTTTGCATATAGTTGTCTCCATAGCATTTTGATGCTCATGCAAGACCCCATGTGCCTTTTTATTTTACAATAGCTTCAATAGCTCAAGCCATAGTGCTTCATTAACATTCTTATGATTAATTTATTTCATCAATATCTTCAATAGATCAGGCCATAGTGCTTCATTAGCATTCTTATGCTCCATTATTTTTATCAAATCTTCAAAGATTTCATTTGATTTCATTTTCTCCCATCTTCATTCCTATCACCAAGAGGAGGACCCTGCTTCTATAGAGGAAGATATGGTTTCCACAAGGACTTCTAAGGGCTCAAGATAGACATTGAAATCTTCTTCATACTAGGTACTTTATGCTTTAAAGTAGTAATTATATTATATTTCTCTTGGAAAAGTAAATCATTGCTTTTATTTTTCTTGATAGGTTGTTTATTTGCTTTCCTAGATTAGAATTACATTTGATTTGATTATACTAGCTTTGCTTTCATTTACATTAGATTTACTTTCATGGTTCATAGCTATTTTCAATTTTATTTCTTATGTTAGTATTCAAAAATTGATCTACAAAAACTCTAGAAATATATATTAGTTTTACATTTGAAAAACTCATATAGGTTGCATCCATATTTCAATTGTTAGATAATTATATAAAATTTCAAATTGGGAAAAAAAGGATCCAAAATTGTTCTACTTATATCTAGATTGCATTCATAAAAACCAAAAGAAACATTAGGAAAGCTTAAAGCAAAACAAGAAAAAACCCTTGATCTCATCACAAGGTAAACATAGTTGAAAATCAAAAATTGATACGAGGAGAGATCCTTGGTTCCATCATGAGCTAAAATAAACTTGATTCAATGCATTCAACAATAACATCATGAAACACAACACTTTCCTCTCTTTCCAAGCATTTGATGTTCCCAGGCATCAAGGAAGATTGGATACGATTGGTGCTTGACAAGATTAGGGTGAACTTCCCCCGTCCAATTCAACATCAACAAAGCATCCAAAAAATAAGAGAAGAAAAAGAACATTAGCAACAAATAATAGAACAATAACACTTGATACAATAGACAATCTAGATTGGTGAAAGGAGACAAGAGCTTCTCTAAATCATCAATGTGTTGGAATAAGGTGCCATTAACCTTGTAAATTCCAATATTGTATTTATTTAATTTATTATTTGTAATTTATAATTGCCCATAAGGGAATGAGGTAGTTCACTGGCAATGGTAATTCCAGAGTCACCAGAGGTAATTAATAAGTGACATTTACGGTTGGCAATTGTAAAACTCATGTTTAAATGAGTATAGGCACCACCTTGGGAGAATCTACTATTTTTAGCATATATGACACACATTATAATGTTTGGTGGGTGCATGTAAAGAATCTATGACAACTGTAAGTTGTCATAAGATTCTATGACACTATGACACATATGACATATATTCATTAGTTGTAAGTTGCTATGTTTAGCCCTAGGCACCCATCTTGGGAAGATACACTTTAGTGGTATCCATGATGGTTATGACATGTCATAAAATGCTGTAAGATGCTATTCTTGACCTTGGGCACCCAACTTTGCATGGGCATCTTTTGACAAGTGGAGGGTATGACGACATTTAATGTTTGTGTGTGGAGGATTCTTAGAAGAGAGAAAGTGGACGCCTAGATTGGAGTGAGGATACTTATATAAGTATTTTGCCATGTATTTGTTGTAGCATACAGATTTAAAGGTACTCAGGTGCTGCCAGAATACTGCCAGGTTGAAGACTGAAGGAAAGATTGGTGGAGTTGTTGTATTGGACAATCATTTTTAGATTAATACAAACTTGGGCCTCTTTCCTATGTGGAGTTTTGTACCCAAAAGGGTTTTCTCCACGTTAAACATTGTGTTGTGTGTTTAATTTTCTGATTTGTTATTTATGTGTTGCATAGTTTCTTTTCTATGTTACAATCTCAATTGATAATGCACTGAGAAAAGATCATTAAACATATTAGACATCAGATTTCTATTAAGTAGTTGTGCTTTCATTTCTAACATTTGGTATTAGAGCCTGGCCAACTTTGACTCTTGGGTGGTAGTGTGGAATTTGTAGCTGTAGTGAGAGATTTGGTTGCATTTGTTTTGTAGATCTTGAGTTGATATTATGGTTGCATCCATCGTTGCATTAACCTCTTGATTGGACATTGAGAAGTTCAATGGAATAGGGTATGAGTTGTGGAAGCTAAAAATGGAAGACTTGTTGGAAGAAAGAAACTAGTGGTTGGTTGTTCAAAATGAGAAGAGACCTGATGATGTCTCTCCGGATGAATGGGCAAGGTTGGATAAAAATGCATGGGGAACCATTCATTTGTGTCTTATAGATTCTATCCTACTAAATGTCGCAAAGGAAGAGACTGCACATAGTTTGTGGAAACGGTTGGGTGGGATCTACCAAGCTAAGAGTATGGTCAATAAACTTTATTTAAAATGAAAGTTGTTTTCCATGAAAATGTGAGAGGGTGATTCAGTTGCAGAGCATTTAAATTCGTTTAATTTGTTGTTGAGTCAGCTTGCATCCGTAGATGTTGATGTTAATAAGGAAGATAAATGTATCTTACTTCTTTGTTCTTTACATGAATCTTGGGAGAATGTCATACTGGCTATGAATGCTAACCTCATAGATCCAAAGTTGGATGCACTTGTTTCAGTTCTACTATCACAGGAATTGAGGAAGAAGAGTTTAGATAGTTCAGGGGATGGTCTCAGTGTTAGGGGAAAGCCTAAAGAAAGAGGACTGAAAGGAGATTAGAAAGGGGCTAAGGACAAATATAAGGGCTGATCTAAGACTCTTAGAAAGAAGAATAGAGTTAAGTGTTGGAACTACGGTAAAAGGGGACATGTGAAGGAGTGCAGAAACCCAAAGAAATAGTGGGAGAATGCTTCTGATAAGTCCTTGAATGCAGGTGAAGATGTTTTAATTTTTGCATGTAATGTTGTTGCTAATGATCACTAGTTGGTTGACTCAAGATGCTCCTTCATATGACCCTACATAAAGAATGGTTTTCCACATACAAAGAGTATGATGGAGGTAATATCTACCTTGGAGACAACTCTACATATCTAATAGTTGGGAAAGGAAAGGAATTATTGTGTTTCAGTGATGGCAGGATTAAAACCCTCCCTGGTGTTTTGCATGTTCCTAGATTAGCTAGAAATCTAATTTTAGTTTCAAAGTTGAATGATTTGGGAATGCATGCAACATTTGATAAGCATGGTTGCAGATTGGTGAGAGGAAACCTGGTGGTAGCGAAGGAAAAGAGATTGGGAAACTTGTTTAGGCTAGAAGCCACTAAAGTTTGTAATGCCTCTTATGTTTTTGAGGCTTCTAAAAACACTTGTATGTTGTGGCACTGTAGATTGGGTCACACAAGCAATAATGTATTGAAAACTATTAAGAATAAAGATTTGTTGGACAATTTTTCTTATTCTAATGAACACTTTGATTTCTGTGAGCATTATGTGTCTGGTACAAACAAAATAGAAAATCATTTCCTTCAAAAAGTGATAGAGAAAAAGAGAAGTTGGAGATTATTCATACAGATGTATTTGGACCCGTGGATAATGATTCTATAAGAAAATCTTGTTATTTTGTTACCTTCATTGATGATATATCCAGATTTACTTGGATTTATTTTATGAAACACAAATCTGAAGTTTTCATTAAGTTTAAGGATTTTAAAGTCTTAGTTGAAAACCAATCATGATTAAGGATAAAAATATTAAGATCTAACAATGGAGGGGAATATTTATCTAAGGAATTTGATGAGTTTTGCAAGCATGCAGGTATTATCAAATAAAAGACAACTCTGTACACACCATAATAGAATGGTGTTGCAGAAAGGATGAACCGAACAATCATGGAAAGAGCCAAAAGTATGCTAAGTGATGCATAGTTGGATAAATGTTTTTAGGAAGAGGTTGTTTGTACTGCATGCCACTTGATAAACATATCTCCTTGTAAGGCTCTTGATTTGACACCTTATGAAATGCAGACATGTAACAAACCTTCTATTTCACATTAAATGTTTTTTGGTTGCGAGGTTTTTGTTCATGTACCTAAGGAAAAGTGATCTAAGTTGGATCCAAAGGCACAAAAATGCATCTTCATAGGATATGGTGAGAATGTTAAGGGTTATAAGCTTTGGGATCCTCTAACTAGAAAAATTGTTTTCTCTAGAGATGTTATTTTCAAGGAACTTAGAGCTATTTTTGAACCTGAGTAGCCAAAAGAAAAAGATGAAAAGGTAAAGAGAGTGCACTTTGATTTAGAGCAGAAAGATGCACCTCAGGAAGAACATAATGATGGATTGGAGGGTGAAGAAGAAGAAGAAGATTCTAGTAGTTTTGATGAAGATGAATCTATTATTACAAAAGAAGTTGGTACAAATGATCATGCAAAAGAATGAGTTGAGATTCTTACTCCACCCTTGAGGAGATCCACAAGATAATGAAATCTAGTTGATAGGTATAGCCCACCAAATTTCTGTTGTATATTTGCTTTATTAAGTACTGGCAATGAGCCTAGATCCTACAGGGAAGCTATTCTTGCAGATGATAGTGAGTCTTGGTAGTTATCCATGTAGGAGGAGATGATGGCTTTAGACTCTTGTAACACCTGAGATCTTGTTCTTTTTCCCAAAGGAAGAAAGGCCATAGGTTGTAAGTGGGTCTTCAAGAAGAAGTTTGGAGCAGATAGTTCATTGGAGAAGTACAAGGTTAGATTGGTAGCCAAGGGCTACTCCTAGAGAGAGGGAGTTGATTTTGGTGAGATTTTCTCTCCTGTTGCTAAATTGACTTTTATTAGATTTATTTTATCTATTGATGTAGCCTTTGATTGGGAGGTTGAGCAAATGGATGTTAAGACTACGTTCTTTCATGGAGATCTTGAGGAAGAAATTTATATGAAACAACCTATAGGTTTTGATGTAAAAGGAAAAGAATATTGGTTTTGCAAGTTAAAGAGGTCTCTCTATGGTTTGAAATAGTCTCCCAGAATGTGGTATCAAAAGCTTGATTCATTTGTATTGAAATTGGGTTTTGTTAGGAGTGAGGAGGATCACTATATTTACATTCATTATATTGGTGATTCTATACTGATCATTACTTTGTATGTTGATGACATGTTATTTTTGATCAATACTAAGGGTATGATTAGTGAGCTAAAAGCTCAACTTTTAGGTGCATTTGATATGAAGGATCTTGGAGCCACTAGGTATTTTCTGGGAATGGAAATCAGGAGGGATAGAGGTAACAGAAAGCTTTGGTTGTGATATAGTAAGTATGTGAATACTATTTTGCAGAGATTTAGTTTGCAGGACTATAACCCAGTTAGAGTTCCTTTACCCATTGGTACTAATCTTTCATTAGATATGTGTCCAAAGAATGAGGATGATTTTGAGGATATGTCTAATGTGCCATATGCTAGTGTTGTAGGGAGTTTCATGTATGCAATGGTTTGCACTAGGCCAGATATTGCCCAAGCAATGGGAGTTTTGAGTAGATTTATGTCTAACCTTGGTAGACAACATTAGAATTATGTGAAGATGGTGTTTAAATATCTTGCAGGTACTCTTGATCATTGTTTGGTTTATTTTGGTACTAACAGTGCTGATAAATCTTTGGACATACAAGGATTTGTTGATTCAGATTGGGTAGGTGACTTAGATAGTCGAAGGTCCACTAGTGGCTATGCGTTTACTCTATTTGGAGGAGCAGTGAGTTGGATGAGTAAGAGGTAGCCCACAGTTGCTTTGTCCACCATAGAAGTAGAGTATATGGCTACTACTCATGTCTCTAAGGAGGCAGTTTGGTTGAGGAGATTGTGCACATGTATTGGATTTGATTGCAAGATCATTCAGATTGGTTGTGATAGCCAGAGTGCTATCTGTTTGGCCAAGAATATTGTGTATCATGCTCGGACTAAGCATGTTGATGTTCAGTATCACTTTGTTCAAGAGTTGTTTGCAAATGGATAGATTGAGCTGAAGAAGATAGACAATCAGGAGAATATTGTAGATTCATTGACCAAACCTGTGAGCATAGAGAAGTTCGTGTGGTGTAGAGAGGCCATGGGCCTTGTTTCTAGTACCTGATTATTTCTTTTGATTTCCTATGGGTTGATTTACAATGTATAATGTTAAGTGGGAGAATGTTGGAATGAGGTGCCATTAACCTTATAAATTCCAATATTGTATTTATTCCATTTATTATTTGTAATTTGTAATTACCCATAAGGGAATGAGGTAGTTTCACTAGCAATGGTAATTCTAGAGTCATTGGAGGTAATTAATAAGTGACATTTATGGTTGGAAATTGTAAAACTCATGTGTAAATGAGTATAGGCACCACCTTGGGAGAATCTACTATTTTTAGCATATATGACACACATCATAATGTTTGGTGGGTGCATGTAAAGAATCTATGATAGTTGTAAGTTTTCATAAGATTCTATGACACTATGATGCATATGACGAATATTCATTAGTTGTAAGTTGCTATGTTTAGCCCCAGGCTCCCATCTTGGGAAGATACACTTTGGTAGTATCTATGATGGTTATGATGCATCATAAGATGCTATTCTTGACATTGGGCACCCAACTTTGCATGGCATCTTTTGACAAGTGGAGGTTGCATGTATGCATTTAATGTTTGCATGTGGGGGATTCTCAGGAGGGAGAAAGTGGATGCCTAGATTGGAGTGCTTGGATACTTCTATAAGTATTTTGCCATGAATTTGTTGTAGCATATAGATTTACAGGTACTCAGGTGTTACCAGAATGCTCTCAGGTTGAGGACTGAAGGAAAGATTGGTGGAGTTGTTGTATTGTACAATCATTTTCAGATTAATACAAATTTGGACCTCTTTCCTATGTGGATTTTTTTACCCAAACAAGTTTTTCTCCACATTAAACACTGTGTTGTGTGTTCATTTTTCTAATTTGATATTTCTATGTTGCATAGTTTCTTTTCTATGTTACAATCTCCATTGATAATGCACTGAGAAAAGATCATTAAACATATTAGAAATTAGATTTCTGTTAAGTAGTTGTGCTTTCATTTCTAACACAATGATCAAAACAACCTTCATGCTAGGCTCATGAGAATTAGGACTAGTGAACCTTCAGATCATATTATCATTACCACAATAAATCAAATTGGACATCTCCATAAGCACAACCATCAACACACACGTCTAGGACACAACCCAACTACCATCTGTAATATTCTGTTCCCTCAAGAACAAGAGTAGAACAACCCCTCGGTCCTACCTCCACTTGATTGGCTCTTGCCACATGAGTGGGAGTGACTAGGAGGCCACCCTTAGAAAGAAAGATGGTTCATGTGTCATATTGGACCTTAATTTATCTTGGTTACATTCTAAACAAGACAGGCACATACAATGCATAAGAGTTAGCACTTAAACATAGTTATTTTAAAATTCATAGAGCTCCTACTTTTGTAACCTACTACTCTCATAACAAATGTAATGCCCAAAAAGCTCATGGATAAAACATGTGAAAGCACAAACAACAATCTTTATTGAAGTTAAAGTTGTATAGAAATAGTAATGCAATATACGCATGTAGGTGAACTATCACCATGTGTGACTCCACCTTGCACCAACCATGCATTCAAGAATGTGTTGGCAATGTCCAAGGGATAAGGGATAATTAAATTACATAAAATATTAGGTGGCTCACATCCCCATGCATGTTGATTCCACTTGACAACTCTACCTCATATGCATTTCCTGAATCATGCTTCTTCAAGATCCTACATGGTCTAAATTTCTTCATCTTCAACTTATTATATGTCCCCATTGGAAACCTTTCTTTCCTTAGGTGAACCATGACTTCATCACCAATGTTGAATTCCTTAAACTTCTGCTTTTGATCTTCCTTAGCCTTGTACTAAGAATTTATTTTATCAATGTGATGTCGTACCTCTTCATGCAACATATCAGATGCTCTGCAAAGTCTTCATCCTCAGCACTACTCTTCTCTTCTTTGCCTATATTTCTTAGCTCAAAAGCATTTCTTTATACAATTTGGAATTGGAATTTACTAGTACTCCTATTGACATAATTTTTATATGCAAACTCTACCTGTGGTAATATCAAATCTCATTCCTTGGGCTTATCTCCTACTAGGCATCTCAATAGGTTACCCAAACTTTGATTCACTACCTCTGTCTATCCATTAGTCTATGGATGATGTGTAGAATTGAACTTCAACTCAGTCTTCAACTTCTTTCATAAGGTTCTCCAGAAATACCCAATAAACTTGGTATCTCTATCAGAAACTATTCTTCTTGGTAGACCATGTAGTCTAACCACCTCTTTGAAAAACCACTCTGCAATATGAACAACATCATTGGTCTTCTGATATGGAATGAAATGTGCCATCTTTAAAAAAATTTCAACTACCACAAATATTGAATCATGCATTCTTTGTGTCCTTGGTAAACCAAGAACAAAGTCCATGATGATATCTTCCCATGGCCCATCTGGTATAGGTAATGGCTGATATAGCCTAGTATTCTGACTCACTCCTTTGGCCATCTAGTATACTCTACAACTTTGCACAAATTTCCTCACATCTTGGTGCAACCGTGGCCAATCATAATTCTCACTAACAAGAGCAATGGTCTTATCTTGACCAAAGTTTCTTGCCAACCCTCCACTATGCTTCTCCTTAATCAAGTTCTCTGTCATAGAACTCCTTAGAATGCACAACTGGCTTCCTTTGAACAACATACCATATTGGATTATGTAATCCAACCATCTCATCCTATCTAGGATAACAAGCTCCAAAAAAGATTTCCAAGCCTCTGCAAACTTTAGATCTTCAGGGTACAAATTCTTCAGTTCATTGAAACCAACAACCTCTAGCTTCTTCTCTGTCAATTTTTTTTTCCTTCTTCTTAAGGCCTTTGCAACTCTATTTGACCTTCCACTCCTGTGCTTCAAAACAAAAGTATAACTTTGCAAAAACTCATCCCATTTTAAGTGCTTCTGATTTAACTTTCCTTGACTATTAAGATACTACAAAGTCTGATGATCAGTATATAAAATAAATTATTTTGGCAACAATAATGCCTTCATTTCTTCAAATCCTGAACTATAGCATAAAACTCCCGATCAAAAACATAATACTTTCTCTTAGCATAATTAATCTTCTCATTTAAATAGGCAATGGGCTTACCCTCTTGGCTCAAACAACTCCTATAACACTGCCACTAGGATCACAATCTACTTGAAATATCTTATTGAAATATTGAAGTGCCAAAATAGGTTGCTCTATGAATTTCTGCTTCAATGTATCAAAACACTTGGCTGCTACTGTAGTCCATTTAAACTCTTTTCTATCCCCTCTCATTGTCTCAGTTAGTGGTGCACAAATGCTACTAAAATTCCTGATAAATTTTCTATAAAAACTTGCCAAACCATGAAAATATCGTGCCTCTGTAACACTCCTTGGGGTAGGTCATTCAATGATAGCCCTCACTTTCTTTGGATCCATTCTAAGACCCTCACTTGAGATAACAAATCCCAAAGACACCAACTCCTTCATGAAACTACATTTCTTCAAATTAATCAAATTTTCTTCCCTCATCTTAAAACCTCTTCAAACATGTATCAGGTGCTCCTCCAAAGTCTTACTGAAAATAAAAATATCATCTAAGTAAACAATGACAAATTTACCCAAAACTCTTTTACATTGGTTAGCCCAAATGGCATGACTAACCATTCATACATGCCCTCCTTAGTATTTAAGCGTGTCTTTCATTCATATCCTTCTTTGATTTAGATTTGGTGATATCCACTCTTTAGATCAATCTT
Source organism: Cunninghamia lanceolata (assembly GCA_027924645.1). Taxonomy (NCBI): domain Eukaryota; kingdom Viridiplantae; phylum Streptophyta; class Pinopsida; order Cupressales; family Cupressaceae; genus Cunninghamia; species Cunninghamia lanceolata. The sequence continues at coordinate 4,380,350 of BSBN01000760.1, forward strand.
CATAAAGTACTTGGCTCCACTCAAGCAATCCATAATATCATCCATCCTCAGCAATGAAAATCTGTACTTGATTATAAAATTGTTGACGGCTCAGGAATATGTACACATTCTCCACTCCCCATATTTCTTCAATGCTAGTACTACAAGTACTACACATGGATTTAGGCTCTCCCTTATCAGTTCTTTCCTTAATAGCTCATGAATTGTCTGTTCAACACTTCATTTTCTATAGGAGTCATTCTATGGGCTGCCTTATTTGGCAAACTAGCTCCTCGTATAAAATGTATTTGATGACTTATCTTCCTCACTAGTAGTACACCTTTTGGTACATTATCAAAGACAATGTCCTAAAATTCTTCCAACAAATCTAAGACTTTTTTTGGTACATCTTCAAATTTCTCCTAACTAATCTTAGGAATCAACGTAAAGCAATGACAATCATGCTTCATACCATCCACAAATTTCCTACCATATACTAAGAAAATTCTAGTGGTACTACATACCTTTTCTTCTGCCTCCTTCAAGGGCTTCAACTTATGAAGAACTCCATCCTTTATCAGGGAGTAGGTATTTGCATGGCCATCATGGACATCGTACCTATCACATTACCACAACCTTTCCAATAGCATATGACATGCATCTATTGGTAGGATGTCAAATAACAACTCATCATGGTAGTCTCCAATCTTGAACTTGACTAAACATTCCTCATTGACCAAAGCTCTATGGTCCTTTTGCAACCATGCAATCTGATATGGATGTGGATGCCTTCTCTTTGTCAACTTCAACTTGTTAACTATTTCCTCTGAGACAAGATTATTAGTGCTTCCACTATCAATAATATTATCACAACACTTACCTTCACACTTGCACCTTGTGTAGAATAAAATATTCCTCTGATCTAGTTCTTTCTCCTCATTTAACAAGGTTCTTCTGACAACTAGGGTTTCTCCCCTTTCAACATCTTTAGAATGCTTAGAATGTGCATATTCATCTCAATGTGCAACTTGTGCATTACCTTCAGGTATCCTATTTGTCCTTCCTTGATGTTGGGGAGACTCATAGGCTCGATGTCATTCTCCACATTGGAAACAATTTCATCTAAAACCCCCTCTTCCAGGTCCTTTCCCAGGTCTTTCTCTTTCTCTTCCTCTTTGTTCACCATTATTTTGGTCACGAGGGTAGTAGGCATTATCTCCATTCTAATTTTGATTGGTGCCTGCTTCTTCACTTTTCTTTTGATCTTCATTTCACCCTCCATACAATCTTCCACCGATACTTCTTCCATGACCTCTTCCTCTTTTCTTACTTTTGAATCTTTTATTTAATTTCTCTTCCACTTTTAGAGAAAACTAGTATCCATCTTCTATAGTGTTCATTCTGACCAAGCTTAGCTCCTCTTGAATACTTGTCCTCAACCCATTAATGTAATGCTCCTTATTGGCCTCTGCATGGCCTGTTGTAATAATAATCTTATAAAACACCTCTATATACTCCTTAACAAACTTATTACATTGCTTCAACCCTTGTAGCTTCTTCAACAACACCAAATCATAGTCCACAAGAATGAACTGCTTCTAAAGTTTTTCCACCATCTGATCCCATCTGGCAACATTTCCTTTTGCTCTTCTATTTGTCTCTAATTGGACCTCCTTCCACCAAATACTAGCATGGACCTTCAACTTCATTTTTACAAACTTGACCCATTCTGGATCCTCCACATATTCATACTCAACATATTCCTCCATGTCATTTATCCAATCAATAAGATCTTTTGTATTTAGATCCTTCGAATAGGTATAAACTTCAATCCTAGGTCTCTTTCCAATCTTGGTGATGGCCTTCAACAATTTGACTTTCTCATGTTCTCCTATAGTATCTTGTTCTTCTTCAGATGACTCTTCTTCTTCAGCTTCATCTTTGATTTCTTCTCTTCTTCTTGGCTTAAACCCTCTTCGTAGCTCCTCTTGCAACACATTGATTTGTCTTTGCAGGGCTCTAAAACACTCTTCTATTAAAGAATTTCTCCCAGCACCACCACGATTCCTTTGTGGAGGCATTTTTTAGTTCTACAACAAACCCACAACCTCAATTGATTTCTATAGCAAACCCACAACCTCAGTTGATTTCTATAGCAAACGCACAACCTCAGATCTTAGTGCAAACTACCTCACGGTTGGTGATCTGTCTACACACTCAAGAACTACTACTCTAATACCACTTGTTGAGGGGATCAATCCTAGAACACACAATAACACAGATTGCACACATAAAATAAGAATGTTCTTTTATTGAATTGAAAAAACACATTACATTACAGAATTGGAATCAAATCAGAAGATGAATCCTCAACAGGTTGCAACACATTATAGCTTCCTTCCTCTAGATTCTGGAACATTCTACCTTCTGCAACTTCAAATCTGCTAGGGTTTTTATTTTCCATCCTTTTCCTAACTCCCCACTTTCCCCCTTTCTCTACTACCCAAAATATTCCAAAAAATGATCATAAATAACCCTTTTTTGGGTGCCTTCCAGCCAAAATTTTGAAATTTGTAACTCCCTTCAAAAATAGATATACTTCTGAGAGCCATAACTTTTGATCTGGGTGTCTGATTGAAAAATCATTTTATGTGTTAGAAATATTGTGAAGACATCTACACCCTTGGAATTTGCTCTACTGATTCCACCCATTTTTGGGGCCGTACAGGGCCTCTAATTGCCTCATATTTGACTTTGAAACTTTTTCAAGCATGTTTAAAGAAACAAAAACTTTAATATCTTTCAACCCACAAGTGATCTTTGGCCAATTCCTTCACCAAAGGTTATATTTTTTAATTCCTAAGCTTTGAGGAAATTTTCATTTCCATACGTGCTCAAATACAAACTTTCTAAAAATAGTAGTTTTCTATTTTTAGCAGGTTAGAAATTTTGAAGGTTCTGCATCATTATTCAAGCAATTGAGTATTTGAAAATATAAAAAATTAAAAGAATAGAAAACAAAATCATCATTTTTTGGGTGATGCAAGATTTCCCTTACACCACTAGATGCTCCTACATTAGATTCTAATGATATTGCAAGAGCTAGGTAGTGCATGATTATGACATTAGCATTTTTTAACATTTTTTATCAAAAGTTTAAGCTTAGTTTTATTATTTTCAACCTACCATAAAATATTTTGTTGTGTTTCATGAGGATGCATGGGGATTCTAGGAGTGTGAGGGGGGTTTTGTAGGTCATGTCCTTCTACCTCATTTTATTCATGCATTTGATTAGGTGGAGGAGGGTTTGGATTGACTGAAAATAAAAATTCAGCAAATCAAAATTAATACAATAAAAAATAATTTTATCTTAATTAAAATTATCAAAAAAATTATATGAATTACCTCTTGCACATTGGGGAATTGTTGATAAGGTGGAGACGGCTTGGATTTGAATTAGAAACATGGTCATGCTTTTACTCACTCACATTTTCCTACCAGATGAGAAAATAAAATGAAAAAAGGGATCTTTGAACTATTGTTTATTTTTTTGTTTTATGAAAGTTATAATGTGAACATGTTTAGGTTTAGGTTAACCTAACCAAAAGGAACTCATGTTTATAATGAAACCAAGCCCTAACATGTTTGCATTATAATGTGATGGTATGTGCACCAAGATGGGGGATCAAAAAGTGGCCAAAAATCAATTTGAAGCAAAATACAACATAACAAAAACACATTATAGATGCTCACATCTAGCATTATGGCTTGGGATGGTTTGGAAATCCCAAGCCATAACATGAGCATGTTATAACATGCTATTATTATAATGCACTCATGTTATTTCTTCATTAAAAATATAGAAAAACTCTCTTTCTTGAATTTATAGTGCATGCACGTTTTAACACACACGAGCTATAATGTGGATACATTTCATTTTAATTTACTTTGGAATCCCACCTATAGACACTTAAAAATATCTTAACCCTTCGACCACTCTTCGCCATCATCTATATCACCAATTTCCCATCCATTTAATTAATTAACCTACCTTACCCCTCAATTATCCATCTATTTGTCATAGAATTACCCTAAAGATTTAATTAATTAAATTATATCAGCTTCTCACCTTACTAACATCATCCCAATTAATTAAATAAATATGCAAATATTTATTTGATTAATTTGACTACTTTCCTAAACCTGATTAATGAGGTAAATCACACTTGTCTAATTAATCACCCTATTTATCAGCCTACACCTAGCCTAGTTGATTAAATAGCCAATATTTAACTAGCTATCCTAGCCCACCTACCCCCTAGACCTAGATTAATTAAATAAATTATTATTTAATTAATCCTAAACCCTATTTAATCCATTCACTAATTTTTTCCAGCCATATTAATTAAGTTAATCACCCTGATTAACTTGGTCAAAGCATCATTAACTCATTCTCCCACAACCCACAAATTAAAAATTCTAAAATAGTCCCATGGGTCACATGACCCTTCCACCTCACCTTTCTATTTCCATGCTAAACTCTTCTCTATGCCATGAGATCACACATGTGAGCTCCAAAAATGCTTAAGTGTCACATTACCTTCACCATTCCACATAAAATGAAAATTTTAATTCCATCTCATCCCAAGGAAATTAATATTTAATTTCCTCACAAGTCCTAATCACATTTAATGCAAAGCCTTCCCCAAAAACAAATTTTTAATTCATTTTTTAATTCCTACCCCTCCATTTTTGTTGATGAGATCTTGGCCTTTGATCTCATCTTTCATCCTCCACCAATGATCTCAAGTTTTAATTTCCACCGTTGGATCAATCTCCCCCCAAAATTGCCTATAAATACAAGCCTCCTTAAGCCATTTTCACATCCAATTTTAGAGAAAGTTTATCATGCCAAAATCCCTCCAAATCCTTCATCCTATTAGCTAAGTTAGGCTAGATTTTGTGTGGAATTTGAAGAGAATTTCACATTGAGAAGTCTAGTTGGGTAAAGCTAAGGAGAATTGTGTGCTTCTCCTTCCACCTTATCAAGGAGTGAGGAGGCTTCAAGTTTGAGGTATAAATTTGTTGTTTTACTTTTATTTCATATGTTTTTATACACTTGAGTTTCCCTCATCTTCATTTGGCACACCCGGTGGGACCCCATGGTCCCAAACTAACTTGTTTTTGAGTGTTTTGTGAAGGTTTTTTGGTGTACAAGTCTTTTAGCACCATATGTCCTCGGTTCAACATCATATTCCTGTGGTTTAGTGCCATAACAGTCTGTTGTAGCACTGTAACAAACTATTTTAGCACCATATTTCTAGCAAAAACACTAACACTTTTGGCTAAGAAATTTTTTTAGTGTAGTTTCTTACTTTTCACCACCTATCTTATCTTTTAGCTCTCTATTTTTTGACATGGTGCAACAAGAATAGGAGGTCATAATGCCAAAATTTACATAGAGATGTGTTAGGGTTGAAGCTTAAGATGGTTTTTTGTTTATTTTTCATAAACTAACCTATGTTTTAGTTGCAATCTAACCTATTGTGGTCTTAAATAGGTTTTAAAACCCTCTAACACATTTGTGACATCTTTTGTTGAAGTTGTGAATCTTTTTGTGCAGGTTTAAGTTCCTTTTTGTGGATCAGTGCCATAACTACCTAGAATTGCGCCATAAAACCAATGGATAGATAGGTAAAGGGTAAGACTTAGTATAGCGCCATCTTTCGATGTATTAGTGCCATGTTATATTTTAGTGCCTTATCTCTGTTATTTAGCACCATATTTATTTTGATGTCTGCTATCTGTCTGTTCTTTGAAAAAGATTGCTTTAGCGCCATTTTGTCCTATCTTAGCACCATCTATTTGTTTATTAGCGCCATTTAGGACTATTTTAGCACCATAGTTCTTGGTTTCAATGCCATATTTTTGACAGTGTCTGGGAGTTTGTGCAGGGTTCTAACATCTTCTTGCAGGTATCAAGAATGCATGTCAAAGTATTAATCATCAAACTACTAACTAATTTGATGCAGATTCGTTGGCCAAAGATTGTTTTTCTTTACCAGCTTAGTTGCACTAAAGTTAGTTTAGTTGGGAATTTACACTTTTTTTCTTTGTTTTGTTCACCTATAGACATATGCTCTCCCCTCGCACGTTAGGGTGATCTTGGGGATCAAAAGTCTATTTGTGAACCTTTTATTGCTTTTAAGTGTTATCTTGAATGGGTCATCTTTTACGTATGCTCTCCCTTGCACATCGTGCGATCTTAGGTGATCAAAAGAAAGGGTGGTTTCTTCTTAGGAGGCCTGCTTAGGGATTTCATCACCCAAAGGGATGACATCAACCGTGTGTTCCAGCGTGGTGTAGAAATATTGTGATTTAAAAGATAGCTTTAAAGGAAGGACCCTCTCACCTCCAAGAAAAATACCTCTGGGATACTTGGTCCACCAAGGCTCATGTGGTTGAGTGTCAGTTAATTGGGGCACCTTCATTCATGGACTTAGGCCTCAAGTACCTTGCATACGCTAGAGGACTCCCCTAGAAGCTCGTAACTATCCTAGCTTAAGACCTTTCAGCTATCATACCTTGTAGTGCACTGCTATAGAGGAGGGGAAGATGCTCACCATACCGTCATACTTGAGATAGGCATTACCTTGGGTAAGATGAAAGTCTCCTTGGTAAGGAGGGTAAGTTGGTCCACGACCTTGCTTTCCCTATCTATCCAAGCTATAACACCAAAGGTATTAGTGGGGGTAGGAATCCCGGTTCACTTTGAGTTGGGATTGACCCATGACCACTTTGTGAGATCTACAAGGTATGATATTCCCACTTGACCAATGATAGGATTGTTCATGAGCTTGGTGTGTCTTCTTGTTGAAACCTATATAAGCCAATTTATCTAAAGTCCACCTTAAGTCAAAAGCCATTGTGTTCTCTTGTTTGATTTGTATGAATTTGCCAAGAAAGATTACCAATGTGATAGGTAAAAATCAGGTTAATAAGATTAAGCATATAATTGAAAACCTAATCCTACAACCATCAAAGAATTGAATCCAAGTGAAATCAAAACCATGCAATTCAAGAACAAAATCACCTAGATTGTATGATTCCTTGTTTTATGATGCGGATTGCTTCTCAACAATGAACAATTATGAAGATAAAGGCTGCCATGATGGATGGATGATAATGATAATATGCTAGATGGATGCTTAAATGCTCAATATGATCAAGATGATAATGTAGATACTATATGAAAATGATGGATAGAGGTAGTATGGAATGAGAGGGTGTTTATATAGACTTCAACCAAAATCAATCAACGGTGGAGATTTGGTGGCTATGTGAATGGTTGAGATGAATTGATAGTCATAGGTGAATGTGTAGATGACAAGTGGAGAGAAGATAAGGCTTATATGTGACCGTGTACATAAAAAGTACTACATGTGAAAGATATTAAATAAAAGATGTAGTACCACACATGTCTTTAAATAAAAGATGCACACATGTTGGCTTGTGATGAAAGATGAAGATAAATGATAAGAGAAATTAATTAAATAAATAAAATTTATTTAATTAATTGGAAAATGGGATTATGAAGATAATTTTAATTAAATAAATAAGATTTATTTAATTAAAATAGATAGAAAGAATAGATAATTAAATAATTAAATAATTAAATAATTAAAGATTATTTAATTATAGAATAGAAGAAATAGATAATGAATTAATTAAATAATATGAATTTATTTAATTAATAGAAGAAATAAGTGATTTAGAGAAAATAACAAAATGCTCAAGTGTGTTAGACAAACACAGATGATAGCTAATGCAATATTTTGATATTAATGATAACTAGGTCAATTTTGGGTGTCTACATTTTTCCCCTCTTTGATACAATGTTCGTTAGAACATTGTGTCAAAGAAGATACGATGATTCACTTGATAAACAAGGTTATGTCCCAGTGTAACTGGTAGGTGATGCCCCCTCGAGAGGTAAGCCAAGCTAACCAGGAAGGGCTGGGTTGGCTCGCAATAAGATGAAAGGCTAGAAACAAGGTTGACACGAAGGAAATGGGGGTTGGGAGGGGTGAATTGTGATGGTTTAGAAGAAAATAGGCTTTGGTATAGAAGAATTAGGGTGTGAAAAGGGGCTATAGGTAGGTCCTTCAAGGGAAAATAGGCTCATTTTTGCTTGTTGTCTTTAGAAAATCTAGAGCTCCCTAGAGTGTTAGTGCTTCGAGTGTTGGAGAACTATCAGGATGGTGATTCCATGCAGTGATCATCGCGTTGAGTGAGTGAGGACACATGGGCAACCAACAGGTGCAAGCATACTGGTATGTACAAATTTTTTTGCTAAATGCATGATTTTTGTAGGTTAAAAGTGTAATAAATGCACACACGTCACTAGAAGCGAGCGGTTTAAGATAGGAAGTTTAGGTCGCTTGTATAGGAAAAGTAGTCGCTTATGGTAATATAGGTCGTTTATAGGTGCGAACTAGGTCAAGTAGAGAAGCAAAATGCGTATATGGTAAATGAGTCACTTATAGGCAAAAAGTGAGCGCGTATTGTGTTTCAGGTTGCTTTTAACTAGTAGTAGTGTGCATATAGTAAATGAGTCACTTATAAGAAAAAAGTGTGCACTTGCAGTAAAATGGCTCGCTTATGGTAAAAAAGGTAGTGCATGTAGAAAAGTGGGTCACTTTTAGTAAATATAGGCAAAGTTTAGTAGGTAAAAGTCAATTTTTAGCCCAAGAGATTGATATGGTTAGCGAAATGATGCAGGACATACTACCACTGTTGTTGTCACGAAAGCCACATCCTAGGGATTTGCGATTGGTCAGAGCATTGGATGCACAGGAGCAGCTGTTCTTAGATATCATTGGCTTAGAGCATGTGTCAAGATTAGAGCCAGTGAAGGAAGATCGAGGATTGATGACATCGATGGTTGAACGATGGAGGAGCGAGCACAATTCATTCTTGTTGCTGACGGGAGAGGCGATGATTACACTGGAGGATGTGTTCTAGATTCTGTGCATCCCAATTGATGGAGATAGAGTAGATTATGATCCTGACTTGGGTCTAGCTACATTCAGATGATTGTTCAGGACTCTAGACATTGGGGCTAAGGGCTTAGAGATTCTGATGGCCAGGTTGGAGGAGCTCTGTGATAGGTTATAGTGGGTAGTGGCAGCTATTATCAGATGACTAGTTGGAGACAGACGAGTGAGAGGATTTCCAGTCAGATGGGGGACTATGATGGAGGGGATGTTTTCATATGGGACAAGATATGCATGGGCTGAGTGTGTACTAGGATAGTTGTATCATTATCTACATGATTGTTCATATATGTGTGGAGATAGCATGTCCGCGGGAGTCACAGTGTTGCACATATGGGCTTATGAGCATATTCCAGTGATGAGGCTAGATGGATGGGTGGCTAGAGTAGTGGGAGAGCCATATGTGAGGATGTACAGCAGAGCTCTTATCTATCAATAGCGCAGGGGTATAATATACTGGAGGTAGACATTGGATGAGGTGGATAGATTTATATGGATGCCATGGCTTGGTTGTGAATGGGAAGGGGAGGATGCAAAGCTTGTCTATTCTAGGCAGGCTAGATACATTTTTGGTTGTGGGATATATATTATGGAGCTCTATTTGCCCAAGAGGGTGTTGAGGCAGTTCAGAGTACCATAGGTAGTACCAGTAGGTGATGCCATATTTGGGAGGACTCGGCAAGAGGTTTTTGATTGGGGGCTAGAGATAGTGGTAGATATAGCTTTGGCAGAGAGAGAGGGACTACAGCCAGTTGTATGGTAGTGGAGACGTGGTCCTGTAGATCTAGGGACTTTACCAAATTATGATGCATATTGGGCTACAACTAGACTGACTCGATTGATGAGGCTGGGGAGATAGGAGAGATTGGGATGGAGAGGCTGATTAGGCAAAGGCGGCGACGAGCTCCACTAGTACAGGCAGTAGTACCAGTGGCACCAGAGATTTAGGGATAGGGACAGTGACAGGCTCAGGTACTTGCACAACCATAGGTATAGGTGCTAGGAGATGATGATGTTGGGATTCAACAACTGAGGCAGAGGATTAGAGAGGAGAGGAGATGGAGGTAACGGGTTCATATGAGGTTGAGGAGGGTGGAGATAGATCGACACTAGGTGGTCATGGGATTGAGGCATGCTAGAGCACATGCTTAGCCTTACCAGGTGCAGCTACAGGCTAGAGGATAGGGAGGTGATGGGCAGGATGATGGTACGGTAGTGAGGGTGATAGGAGAGAGAGATGCAGCTATGTAGTAGCTACAGATAGTTACAAAAGAGAGAGATATAGCTTTGTAGCAGATGTAGGCTATGAGGGCTGAGAGGCATGCAGCTATACAATAGGTGTAGGCAGTGAGGACTGAGAGGGATATGGTGATGCAGTAGATGTAGGTGATGAGAGTGGAGAGAGATAGAGCAGTAGCTGCCTTGGGGATAGATGGGGCCACTATGTATCTAGCTACGCAGTTGACATAGTCACAGGGAGAGCTGAGGAGAGCCCAGGGTGAGGCCGAGTATTATAGAGGCTTGTATCATGGAGCAGTGCCAACAGAGCAGAGGCAGCGTAGCTATAGGAGCAGGTCGGGGGCTTTAACTTCACAGAGGACATGAGGATCATGGTCTATAGCTTTAGTGATGGGGCCTCCTAGAGATGGTAGACCAGGTGTAGGACCCAGTGGTGGATAGGGTGAGGGAGCTGCCAGTAGTCACTAGGACTACCTTGTATATTGTATATTGTGATGAGGCCTATGAGCTAGTTGTACACACAATTTTGATGGCTTATGGATAGCTCATGTTGTATATGTAGACACTTGTATATTGACTTGTTCAATGATATATATGTGATGGCTTTGATTATCTATGTGATATTGCAATGATGATGTATGCACTTATGTTATGATGTTATGTATTTTTGTATTTTCATGGTTATATGGATGTTTATGCAAATGATATGAGTATGCAAATGGTAATAATGGAAATGTATTATGCAAATGGTATTATGATAATGGAAATACATGATAATGAGGTTATGATAATACAAATATATATTGATGGCAAATAATGATGATATGGACCTATATATGCCTAACACACTTGTTTTGCAAGATGAGGAATGCGGACAAGGAAGATGGAGGGAAAGATGATTGATCTTGGTTGAGGACTATATAAGATGATGATGGAATGGAGAAATGATATGACAACTTTTAAAGTAATTGCTAAAAAGTAAAGAAATGCAATCCTTATGTTTGATATAGCATATGGATGTTATACACCAGGGTATAGAAGACCAAGGTGTCAAGGTATCCAATGCATAACTAGCATACTACAATCTTGTCTAAACGTATGAAGTCAAGATGTTGATCCAACATAGACAAGATATGAATAGTAGCTAGTGTTCCAAGATGGACTTTAATGCTACAAACAAAGGTTTGAGGTTATCTCCACTACACATAATGACACCTTGCTAGTCTTAGCATAGAATAGTCTCAATGCATAAGAGACTATTTAGCTTCTTAGATGCAAAATATATTGATATGGAAGATGCTAATCCCAACACGTACAAGATACCAATATGCACAGGAAGAGAATAAGATCATCCCACAGACACAACATATGAAAGCAATATGACCATGCCCCATTCCATACTGCATCACAACATACCAAGATATAGATAGATCAAGGTAGTCTTGATTAGGCATAAGAAAGGGACAAAAGATAAATCAAAAGATAAAACAAAAGATACTGTCATCACATTCTCTTGCCAAATTTAAGTGCTCTTATATAGGTTTAAGCTGACGCCTTGTTGAGAGGAAAGTTGTATCCTGTTAAAGGCTAAAGATGTTGACAAAATGCTATAGAAAATGTTGTCTTAAGGCATGCAGACAAGTAGCTTCTGGCTGATCCCTGACTTGTGAAAGTGCTTGAGCTTTCTTTGATACGCATAGTCTGCTTCTTGCTTGAGCTAGTCAAAGAGAAGAAGATGGAAGATGAAAGAAGATGAAGATGGGGTAGATCATCTGTGCTTGTGTACTAGATACTTCCTTTGTATTCCAGACTACCTACATACCCTATATCCACGGGATCAAAGCACATTACGATAGTGATGAGACATGATGAATATGTAGTTCTGGGTTTATTATGGATGTAAGTGATGAAAGATAGAAGAAGGTGAGATGAAAGATTGGAGGATGATCAGAAGAAAGATGAAAGATGGATGATGGGAGAAGTCTATCATCTATGCTTGAATTAGAATGCTTCCTTCGCATCTTAGATTGCCTACATACCCTGCATCCATGGGATCAAGGCTTTGAATGATAGAGATGAGATGTAGTTCTTGTTTATTATGTTGATGGTTGAATCAACTTTATTGCTTGGATTTTTGTGATGTTTTGATTTTTTTTGGTTTAGATGGTTGTTGTATCTTGGTTGCATTTTTGGATGTTGGCTATGTTTTGGTTTTGGTTTGAATAGTTGTTGTGTTTTGAAAGTTCGCTATGTTTTGGTTTGGATGGTTGCTGAAATGATATGAGCTAGAGCTGTGAGTATCCACTTCCAAGTAAGGTTCAACAAGTGCCTCCAATGTGGGATGAAGATTGTTAGGGAGATGCTGCAATGGATGTGTTTATGTAGATAATATGATAAGGTGCGAAATGATATCTTAACCCTAACGAAGTCCAAACTATGAGAGCTAGCATGGCAGAGGTAAGAGCAAAAAGGCTTTTTATTATGGACGGATAAGGGACAATGGCTTGCGATGTATGGATAGGAACGATAGTGGGTTATGATATTGATTATGTAAGTATGATAGTAGATGATGGCATGGAAAGATGTGATCAAACAAATGAAGTAAATGATGGAAGCTGGTCTCTACACATAGCGCCTGTTTGCCAGGTTTTCACTATGGTACTTATCCAAGGTGCCTGTTTACCAGGTTTTCACCAGAGGATGAATTATTTATCTTGTACTATATTTTATTTTTATTTTTATTTTATTTTATTTGGATGGGATGACAATTACACATGGCACCTATTTACCAGGTTTTCACCATGGCAATGGATAGGAGGGACTCAAGTGTCTAGTGTCATGAATGTTGGTAGTCCCATTAGAGATGGATGTCATCGCATGGACTATGTCATTATGCTAAGAGATGTTGGTAAGGGTGATGATTGCATGAAAGGGAGATGGATTAGGTGGTTAGTGGATGAGGAAAGGTTTGTGTAAGGATGGATGAAAGGTAGGCTAATGGATTATGATATGGACTATGGAGGATGTATGTAAAAAGATGGATGAAAGGTTTATGCAAAAGCATGGACCATAGGAAGGTGATGGGGAAGATATGTAGGATAGTGGATGAAGGTTGGAGAGATGGGGGTATGTGGAAATGTTCTGGAATGGAATGGAACCATGACCAATGGTTACACACACTATGATAAACATTGAAGCTTTTGAATGGATGGTGGTGTAAGAAGCAATGGCAATGTTTGCTTAGGAGATGGGTAATTGAGTGATTTAGGAACCCACATAAACTTAGTATTTTTATGATTTTTGTTTTTCTTGTGAGATTTGTGGATTTTTGAATGGAATAGGATTTTTGAGAGGTAGAGGAGGATGCCTCATTCAGCTTGCTTGCTTGTTTGCTTAGGAACCCAAACCTTTTTGGTCATGGGCTCTTCTTGTAGAGTTATGGGCTTAGATGGCTTTTTGAATGGACTTGGCTTTGATTCTTTGCATTTGTGCTCTAAGGCATGAGAATTTTTAGGATTCTTGGTAATATTTTTAGCTTTAGAGGTAGAAGCATCCAAATTTTTATTTTTAAATTCCTTTGGTTTGATGTAAGTGGAGTTGATGGAATGAGTGAAAGATTTATGTTTAGACAATGTGTGCATTTGTTGGTCATGATTGGGATTGTAATGGTTCTTATGGATGATAGGGGAATAATTAGTTGTTGGGAGTAATGGTGGTAAGGAAGATGAAGGGATATTTGGACTTGGAAGGAGTGGAGGTAAATTGGATGGTGGAAGGTGTACGGTCACATGCTTTTGCAATTTATAGGATAATGGAGGTGGAAGAAATGGAAATAATGTGGATGGTGGAATGTTAGGAGTTGGATGTAATGGAGGTAGATTATATGGTGGATGGTGTACGGTCACATGCTTTTGGGGTTTAGGATGGGGTTTTTGATGGGAAATGGTGGACTTAGGAGGGATGGAGGAATTACCAACATCTTTAGCTTGGGGAGACATGTGATTGATAATGGGACTAGGGGTATCTTGAGAACTAGAATTGAGTTCATCATTAGATAGAGAAGAAGGGGTGGCAGAAATCATGAAGATGGAGGTTTCTTGAAAAAGGTCGGTGATATGAAGGGAGGAGTCATTGGTTGTATCTGAATTAGAAGCTTCTCCTACTGAAGAAGGTCTAGCTTCTATATCAGAAATGAATGTGTATGATGATTCTTGCAGTGTGTATTCACCCAGACCTTGTTCAGTGTACTTGATATAAAGATTTGGAGTGACCTTGCTAGATGATGGCTTGAGTAGGGTGGATGTGTCTACATAGGATGAAGATGGATAATCTTTAGTGTTGAGGGGGATACGGTTAGGGCTTTGATATTTAGCTTGAAAGGCACGACAAAACTCGAATGGATTGGGATTGGCATGGATAGTAACTTCAACACCATTATGTGGAAATTTGAGACATTAACGGTATGTAGAAGGAACTGCTTTAAGGGCATCGAGCCATGGATGACTAAGAACAATGTTATAGGGAAGGTCAATATCAAGGACTTGACAATGAGTGTCAGTAGTGACTGGACCAACTTGGATAGGCAAATGGATAATTCCTTCAGTATCTCTCTCAGCATCATCATATGCTTTGATAGTAATGACCTTGGATGTGTCAACGTCTTTCCTAGAATATCCCAATTATTTTATTAGTTTTAAGGAACATATATTAAGACCAGCTCCACCATCCACTAAGATTTGTTTGACACGACATTGGTTTACAAACAATTCTATGTGGAGGGCTTCGTTATGTAATGGGTTGATGGATGGTCGAAGATCTTTGTCAGAGAAAGTAAGATGGCAAGGGGTTGCAATGCTGGATACCATAGATTGAAATTGTGTGGTATCGATATTAGTAGACACCAAAGATTCTTGCAATTCTTTTTCAAGGATAGCTTTCTGGGTGGGGGATATGTGAAGCAATTCTAGAATAGAGATATGTGCAGGTGTTTTGCCAAGGTGACCAAGGATATTATAGCTAGAAGATAGTCGAGGAGGACTGACAGATGCTCCATGAATGGTAATGCGGCCTCTTCTAGGAGTTACAGCGCAATCGGGTGCTTTGCATTGGATAGTAATGGTAGAAATGCGGGCTTGGTCAATGCAGCCAATTGTAGATGACTCATAGTTGTAATGGATAACATTCCTAGTATGAGGGTTACTTGTCTTGTCATGAGATGGAAGTGGATTCTTGAAGGCATCTAGATCATAGTTCGATGTCAGTTGATGTGCATGTTGTGATGTTGGCGGTGTGATTTTAATTAGACCTTGATCGATGCAATCTTGAATGACATGTTTTAAGTGCATACAACCACTTGTTTTATGTCCTTTGACTCTATGGTATTCACAATATTTGTTCTCTTTATACCAAGGAGCTTTGAAGACCAGTTCGTCATTGGGCAGTTCTTCCGGTAATGTGATATCTCCCTCTTGGACAAGTTTTTAAAAATTACCTCCATAGGTTCCGCTAAAGGAGTAAATTGTTGTTGAGGTGTTGGATTTGTTCTTGGTCGATTTTGTTGAAAAGGTTGATTTGTTGTAGATGTGGCTTGGATGTTAATGAGAGCTTTCACTATTTGTATGTTTTTTGCATCCATAATAGCATCATTAACAACATTCTTGTTCTTGTTCCAAAAGTGAGATTTATCATTGGAATTTTGAGGATTGTCTTTGTTGTCTCTAAAAATCTTGATAGTGCCCTTAGCTATTAAAGTACGCTCAATGGTGGTTCTTGTGGAGATAAGTTCATCAAAGGTACTAGCACTATGCAATTGTAGTTGGAATGAAAGCTTAGGATGAAGATTTTGGACAAAGATATCAAGATGTTGTTTCTCGAGTATTTGCCATGATAGTTTTCTAGCCATGTTACACCATTGTTGAGTGAATGAGGAGAAAGCTTCACCATTGCCTTGTTTGTTGTTGACAAGGTCATTCATGTTCACTTCATGTTCAATGTTGAAAGTGAAATGGGATCAAAATTTGTTTGCTAGTTCTGCAAAAGTCTTAATTCTTAGAGGTAAGTGAGAGAACCATTCAAGAGCTTGTCCTGCTAAGCTTCAGGGGAAAAGTCTCAAAAGATATGTATCATCTTGAGCGACATCGAGACATGCAACATAGAATGCTCTAAGATGGTCATCCATATTTCCTTTCCCTTTTTATTTGTCAAATTGTGGAATTTTGAAGTGTGGCAGAAAAGGTGTCATGTAAAGTGACTTGTCAAATGGATAAGCACATATATCTCCTAAGGAAAATGTCTTCTTGTGTTGTCCTACCACCTTGTTAATCATTTGTTCAACATCCACTTGAGATAGTTGCTGTTGTTGCAAAGGGGGTTGATGGTTTAGAGGTGAAATATAATATGGTGTATATTGTGGTTGTTGTTGCAGGATGTATGAGGGCATGACCATTTGTTGAGATTACGTGCTCACAATATATGTCAAGGGATTGGTATGGGAAACATATGTGTTTGAGGATTGCTGTCCTTGAGACACAAGTGGTGGTTGGGTATATTGAGATGGATTTGCTCTAAGATTTTGCATCACATGGGAAGTTGGATTTGTAATATGGTAAGTGATGGAAGAAATGGTGGATGAGGAAGAAGGATGGACTTTTGGGTTTGTGTTTTGGGCGACATGAGGATTGGTATATGTCATGTGTTGGGTGATGATGAGTAATCCTTGGGTTGCGTAAGAGGGATTGATGGTTTGTGAAGGATTATATGGAGGTGGAGGAAGTGACATAAGTTTATCGACATAAGAGACAACGGTGCTAGGATTGGCTTGTGATACAATAGACGGGTTAGTCATGTCAATGAGACTAACATTGGGGTTATATGGTATGTTGGATGGATTCATGGAAATCATGGAGACCATATTAGAGGTGATAGGAATATGAGTGTGGGGTGTGGTTTTCACATGTGATACAATAGGAGTAAGGGTTTGCAATGGTTGTGAGACTTGTACAGTTGGTGGTGTTTGGATAGCTTGCAAAACTTGTAGAGTTTGTGATATTGGGATAGCTTGTGATATTTGAGGGATTGGCACTTGTGCAACATGGACAACTTGTGATACTTGAGGTCGAGATACAGTCATGGTAGGAGGAGTATGTTGTGGAACATGAAAAGGTGGAAAGTTTAGATTTTGCGAGAGGAAAGGAAGTACCTCAGTTGGAGTTATCAAAGGTTCTAGATTGTAGTTCGAGCATGGTGGGTTTGATGGGGTAGCAATAGGCAATGAAAGAGATGGGTTGGAAGGTGGATTTTGTAGCATGGACATGGTATGAGATGGTGTGGCTATAGTGGATGGTCCCTTTACAACAACAGTGGGAGTGTTTGGATCATGTTCTCGAATAGCGGATATGTCAAAGTCACTTGGTAATTTGGCTCCCATACATGCTAATTGCAAGAAGTAGTGATTAGTATCAGATAAAACAAGCTTCTCAAGTTGGTCCCATATGTGTGTGTCTTGAAATTCTGATGAGTCATCTTGGGATTGCTCTTCATAGTTCTCTAAAAATGTTTGGGGTTGCACTTGTTGTGAAGATGATGGTCTAGTGGTGTATCCTTTGGGCACAAACATGTAAGAAGGCATGCCGGTTGTGAATTAAGTTTCATCTCTAAGGGGCTTTGATCGGGATTGTTGTATTTTGGCTTCCATCTCAGCTCACAATTTTACTTCCATCTTAGTTCTATATTGGCTCCTAGTTTGAGGCATGATGGTTGATGTTTTGAATTGGACTTAGCTTGTCAAGGTTGAGACCCAAAAGGTGATGGTTGGTTGATTGTTCGGTGTTGGTTTGTTTTGCTAGTTTGCTGGTTGCTTGGTTTGCTAATAGGTTGCTTGGTTTTTGTTGGGTTGTTGTTGTTGGATAAACTTCCCTAGAGGATAACTCACATGCACAAGGGAAAGGATGGTTGCTAATGTTATTTTTTGGTATTGCTAGGGCTAAGTAAAGCTAAAAGGACAATGTTTGTTTGCTGCTTTTGCTAGTTGGTTGTTGTTTTGGGGTCTCAAAAGGATGGAAAGATCAAAGTCCAATGGTTTGATATGTTTCAAGATAGGAGACAATGATCAGGTTGATTTAGATGATCAGAGGACTGTCTAAAAGATGATGACAGAGTTAAGAAAGTCTAAAAATACAACTGATTTGGCTGAGTTGATACCAATTGCTGATATCTGATTAGAAGCGACAGGGAATAGCTTAGAAGTGATTGGAAAGATGCTAAAAGTTATTACTAATAGCTCAAAAGTGATCTAGTTTTGTTATAGGTGATAGGTTACAGTGTTAACCAGAGGCAATTAGGTTTGCTAGAGGCGATCAGTTTTGGGTTAAAAGCGACCCAGATTGTGCCAAAAGAGAAGGACTGCCATTTAGAAGTGATGAAAATTCTACTAGAAGCGAATAACTGTTGTTTAAAAGTGATCTGGTTTGGCTAAAGGTGAACAATTATGGTTCAAATGTGGTCTGTGTTTGTCAGAGGATGTGTTTGAAGGATGTTTTTGACAAGAAAACAATAATTTCAGTCACTCACACTCACAACAATCACAAACTTGTACAACGTAGGCTAGGAAAGAACTATATTTGTTGAGTCCCCTTGTCATGCCTATTCAAAGTGGATAGCTTCAGGATCTTGGTAGCACTGGCTCCCCTCCACGATACTCATGCATACCAAGATCTAGGTTTCCCAAGGCTTGTCCCCCCACCAAACCTTAGGATTGTCCTTGCTATCTCTATTAAGAACCACAAGAATCATGGTGGCTTCAAAGGTCCCACCTTTTACGTCAACAAATAGAAGGATTTTGGCTACTACACAAGGTTGCTAGTAAGGGCATCCATTTAGGTGGTTATACGTGCGGCAACACTACTCTCCGTTATGGAGTCTCCCAGCCTTCAAGGGTTACGCCTTGGAGGGTTTTAGGGGAGGTTGGCTATTGGTATAACACAGTAACACCTATTGTTTGCGGGTTTCGACATAAACACTTTTCTTATATAGCGGCTTGGAAGGACTTGGTTTTAGCCCATTACCGCTTGGGTCGTACACCTCACACCGGGAAGGCAGGCCCTCTAATGATAATAACAAGTTCTCATGCACCCAAGATCCATTTGATAGGCAAGGGGAGAGGATACTTTTGCTATTAAATTTGGGTTACAAACACGCACAACAAGCAATCTAAAAAATATAAATCAAGAACAGAGAAAACAAAGATTCTTTTTAAGCACCAAGCCCAAATGTTCCTAAATTAGTGATAAATGCAATGTCTTGGACTGATCGGAGCTACAACAGATATGTTAGTAGTTTCAAAACCTCCTTTTCTTGGACAATCACTAAGATGCTGCACAAAGAGATGATTAATAACCAAGAAAACCCAACTATGAATGATAAAATTGAAAGCAGCACACAGTTACCAGAGGCAACTGACTGCTTCTCACAATTGATCTAAATTCTACCAAAAGTGAACTATTACTGCTCAGAAGCGATGTGGAAACCCTATATGCGAACTGTTAATGCTCAAAAGTGACCAAACCCCTACAAAAATTCAAATGTTAGCAAAAAACCCTAATTGTAGGAAGCAACCTAAACAGCCAGAAGCGATCCATTTCAGATTAAAAGTGATGTGAATACTAGCAGATGCGATCACTTTGAATTAAAAGCAATCTAAAAAATGCTAAAAGTGATGGCCTACAGCTTAAAAGTGATGCAAAAGTTTAGTAGGCGACTGGTTTTCGCTTGGAGCGACCACAATGTACTATACGTGCTCAAAAAATCTGATCTTCACAAAAAACAACTCCAAACAACAAATTTAATCAAGGACGTGGGTCCCACCAGGCATGCCAAAATGTGATAGGTAAAAATCAGGTTAATAAGATCAAGCATATAATTGAAAACCTAATCCTACCACCATCAAAGAATCAAATCCAAGTGAAATCAAAAGCATGCAATTCAAGAACAAAATCACCTAGATTGTATGATTCCTTGTTTTATGATGTGCATTACTTCTTAACAATGAACAATTATGAAGATAAAGGATGCCATGATGGATGGATGATAATGATAATATGCTAGATGGATGCTAAAATGCTCAAGATGATAATGTAGATGCTATATGAAAATGATGGATAGATGTAGTATGGAATGAGAGGGTGTTTATATAAACGTCAACCAAAATCAATCAACGGGGGAGGATTTGGTGGCTATGTGAACGATTGAGATGAATTGATAGTTATAAGTGAATGTGTAGGTGACAAGTGGAGGGAAGATAAGGCTTATATGTGACCATGCACATAAAAAGTACTACATGTGAAAGATATTAAATAAAAGATGTAGTACCACACATGTTTTTAAATAAAAGAGGCACACATGTCGGCTTGTGATGAAAGATGAAGATAAATGATAAGAAATATTAATTAAATAAATAAAATTTAGTTAATTAATTAGAAAGTGGGATTATGAAGAGAATTTTAATTAAATAAATAAGATTTATTTAATTAAAATAGATAGAAAGAAGAGATAATTAAATAATTAAAGATTATTTAATTATAGAATAGAGGAAATAGATAATGAATTAATTAAATAAATATAAATTTATTTAATTAATAGAAGAAATAAGTGATTTAGAGAAAATAGAAAAATGTTCAAGTGTGTTAGACAAATACAGATGATAGCTAATGCAATATTTTTATATTAATGATAACTAGGTCAATTTTGGGTGTCTACATTTTACAAATCACACCAGGCGTGGCAAAATGTGAGAGGTAAAAATTAGGTTAATAAGATAAGGCATATAATTGAAAACCTAATCCTACCACCATCAAAGAATCGAATCCAAGTGAAATCAAAAGCATGCAATTCAAGAACAAAATCACCTAGATTGTAATGATTCCTTGTTTATGATGTGGATTTCTTCGCAACAATGAACAATGATTCCTTGTTTAGGTCAATTTTTGGTATCTACAAGCAACTTTTGTTGAAAAATCATTTGATCCTTTTGAAATCAAACACTTGAACCATTTGAAATCCAAAACTTGACCTTTTGAAATCCAAAGTTGAGGCAAAATCCAAAAAAACCAAAATTGGTCAAAAACCTAGCCTAAGTCCAAACATTGCCCACCATTTAGCACCATAAAATTATCTGTCAACACTATTTCTTTAGTTCCATAAACCTCTCAATTAACACCATAGTCACCTATTTTAGCGCCATCTCTGACTGTTATAGATCCATAACTCTCTGGAGTAGCGCCATTTGCAAGCCATATCCTACACGTGTTCTCTGATCTATTCTAGAATCTTTGAGCTTTGACCTACCTTAGTGCCAGGTCACCTCATCAAAATCATCCAAAATCAAAATCCTCCATTTTGAACCCAACCTTTGTCCATATTCTCCATTCACAACCTTTTCTCAAGTCCATCCATATCATTTCATTTAAACCTTAGAGAAAAATCATTTCTGATTATTGGACCCTTGACCATAGCTCATTCATTCGAAATCCAAAATCAATTATTGGATCCAACCTTTGTCCATATTTCCATCTCCAAACTTAGTCCAACCCTTGTCCAACTTCATTTACCACATCCCATTTGACCTTAGATAAACATCATTTTGATATTTGATCCTTGGTCATACCTCATCCATCAATTAAATATTGTTCCCAACCCTTCACCACATTTCCATTAATCCCTTCATCCAAAACCCTAATCCAAATTTATTATCCTCTATTATTCATTTGACCTTAGAAAAGTATCTTGATTTTCATTTTTGGACCTTTGCATATCCATCTTCACCATAAATTCCAAAATTCATCCAAATCCAAATCATCCCAACCTTAGCCTAAGTCAACTTCATCAACCAACATTGTCCTTTCCAAATCCATTCCAAATATCAAGTCCTTATTATCCAAATCCTATCCACATTATCCAAAATCCAACATCAACATTCAAAACCAAATTTATCCAAAATCCAAAAAATCAAACCAACATCCAAAACCATACCTGAAATCAAATTTGTGCAAGAATTAAGTCTAGATCTCATCATCCTCTAATTTATAGGGTACTTAAGACTTTGTCTACCTTAAGTTCCTTTATAAATTAGCCATTATTAACCCTTTTAATAATTGATTTAGGAGCTTAGACAACTCCTAAGTTGATATATTCTAAGGTATCCCATTTTGCTTGGTGGTCATTAGTCTACCCTCAAGTAAAATAATCCTTCCCTTTTGCTTAAGGTCATTAGTCTACCTTGGGTAAGAAGGGACATCGTTTTAATCCAAAGATCTAGATTTATTCAAGCTCTCCTTTGGTTTGAATATCCTTTTCCAAACATAATCAAGTTTAACCAACATCCTTAATCACCCAACCCCATCTATCCAAATCATCTAAGGTTTCCTTGGTTGATTATCGTCCAAATTATCCTAAGTATACCTTAGCCATCCATTGCCAAATCATCATCCATTCATCCTAAACTCATCCTCAAATCATCATTCACTCTCATCCATTTTTACCTTGGTTTAAGAAATCCTTTTTGAGATTTAATCTCTAAGGCTACCATACACCTTTGATTCTAAAATCATTCCCAAATTTCTAAAGTCATCATCCACTCCATCCATCCTTAATCTATTATCCCACATTTTCAATTCATCTTTTCACTAATTCATCTTTTGGGTCCAATATTTTGAAAACCAATCTCTAAGGTTTAACCTTCATCCACTTTTACACCTAAGCTAAGCCTATCCATCCATCATCACTACGGTCTTAACCTTTGCCAACTTTTCAACAATCCAATCCATCCATACCCAATCCATTGCATGCCCTTGACAAGGTCCCAAGCTAGGAAAAACAAGGAAATGGAATCCTCTAGAGTTACTTTTGGGATTCCTAACACTGATCAAAATAATGCCCCTACCATCCAACAACAATCATCCCTTGATGCCAATGCCATGATAAATCCTTTTGCAACCCAACAACTTCCACCACCATCAAACATCAATAATGTGGATCAAGATGTTTTAGACTTCATGCAAGATGCTGATACCATGGACATATTAGATAGAGTCCCAAATTTAGATCCAATAAAGTATCTTGAATTCCTCATTCAAAATGGTTCCACTATACCCACCTCATCACAACCATCCTCATCCAACAATGTCCCCATCACATCCCAAACTTCAAATGTCACCACATCAACAACTCCCACCAACACTTCAACCACATTAAATCCCACATCCATATAAACATTTACCATCAATACATCTACACCTCAAATCACACTTAACATTCCTAACAACACCATGTACACTAGGGCTTCCACAAGTGTACCCCAATTTGACACCAATACCATAGCTTTCATGACACAATTATTCACCCAACCACCTTACAATACGTCCAACATCCCTAACAATAATCCATGCAACAACCCTTCACCCAATTTCACATACATGCAACCTCTAATTTCACAACCACCAATTTCATCTTCCATCCAAACCTTACAACAAAATCCAAATCAAAACCAACAAATTCCACCACACATCCTCCAACAACTCCTCACGTTCTGTTGGGTGAATATTTTGTCATCAACTCACTGACAATACAATGGTTATATCAACCATAGTGTGATGAGATAAATCTCTCCCCTCAGCAAGGGGAGGCTCCCTTCTTACAGTTTATTGAAACAAAATTACACTACTTTAAGCTAACAATATTTACACTAGCTCTAACCATATAGGGGGTGTGTTACATTCATCATTTTCTCTTCTTTTAGAAAATATGTTTACAATGTTTCACAATAATATTCAATAATGCTTCTACACTTCTAATATTAACCTAAACAGTAATCACCAATATTCTTGATTAACATGTGAATAATCAAAGAGTACCAGTATACATATGTGATTAGAGACCGGAAGACATGCAAAAGCACAAAGTCTTTTCACTGCCTTCAATGACAATTTTATAATAACCAATGACGTAAGTTGAAGAACACAGTATTTCAACTTACTTCAAAAAAAGATTCACAAACCAAGTGAATAATCTCAAGCGCAAAGTCTTCAAATTATCCCCAGAAAGATTTTAAAAGTAACCATATCACCAATTAAAGCACACAGTCTGTCAACTAACAATACCACTGATCCATGCAAATGTAATTGAAAATCATAGCACAAAGTCTACAAGTCCTCAACACAATTCATGTACAAAGTGAACAACTACAAGCTCAAAGTCTTTATAATCCTTCACCAAGAAACACTTTCAACACATATAGATTCAAGGAAATAATATAACACAAAGTTTATATAACTTATCTTGAATGTCCTCCAATCGTAATAACCAAACACCACTTTCTCCAATCAATCAACAAGAGAAATCAGAAAAAATGCCATATGTACATCCTCACTCATACAAATTCGATTCAACAAAAAGTTTGATATCAAAACTTACCTTCTTTATTGATTGGAATTGATCATACAATTTGAACACAAAGTCTCAAAGTTGAGTATCAACTTGGGCAGCACTTCGTTGCATAAGATTAAAGATAAAAATTACAATGAAGGCCCTCTTTATTTATAGGGAGAGGCCTTGAGAAAATTTAGGAAAAACCTAACTACTTTGACTTATTCAAAAATAGGAGTCCTTATTGACTTGGGACATCCTATGTTTTTACATGTAGTTACATATGAGAAAAGTAAATGTAAAAGTGTCTAAAACTAAATGAAAAGTACATATGAAACTACAAAAATATTCTAAGGCATGATGGCTTTCATCAACTCCCATTCCCTATAATTTGCACACATCTTCATGATGATTGGTCCATGAACCTGATTCAAGAGTAACTTGCCAGGTTTGATGATTCAGCATCTTTGTGTGCCACTTCCATTGTCACTGCTATTTGCTCTCCAATGCCTATTGCACTATCCATACATGATTGCTCCTTCAACTGTCCACTCCATCCTACTCATCTCTAAACACAATTGTTCCTCCTTGACTACAAGTGGCTCCAACACATCATTCTCATTGTCATGACTATGAATTGAATCACTTGTCTCCATGAGTAATGGCTTTCAACATCCTTCTTTATTGTCATGTGCATGCTCCTATTATTAGACCCCTAATATCTTGTGCTTCATTACTTTGGCCTTCTTAGGAGATGGGTCATTCATTTAAAAAATAGACTCCTTCAGATGACGTGATGACCTTGGCAGCTTGCAAGAGAAATTGTAACAAAAAGTCATGATCTTGCAGTTAGGGGAAATACTGGTAATTTTGGGAAACTGCATGTTGTTGATCATGACCAGAGAAATGAGTTTGAAAGGGCTAAAGAGCAAGCAGGTCAAAAAAATAGAGGAAAGCGGACTCGGGATAGCTTTTTGGAAAATTCTCTAGAGTTCAAAAAATTCTGAAGAGTGGATGCATGAACGACAATTTTTGCCGCCCTTGCATGTTAGAGGAAAATGCTAATATTAGGGTGGTAAA
This sequence comes from Cunninghamia lanceolata, assembly GCA_027924645.1. Classification (NCBI taxonomy): domain Eukaryota; kingdom Viridiplantae; phylum Streptophyta; class Pinopsida; order Cupressales; family Cupressaceae; genus Cunninghamia; species Cunninghamia lanceolata. Next base: position 4,406,119 of record BSBN01000760.1, read on the forward strand.
TATTGCCGCTCCTGCATGTAGGGTACAGAAAAACACAAGGTAATATATAAGAGGCAACTTTTATTGCTTTTGCATGTATGAAGAATACACAAGGTTATATGTTGGAGCGGTGATTTCCATCGCTATTGCACATTGGGAAGTTAAGTGAGTTTCATGTTGGGTTGGCAAAAATTGCCGCCCTTACATCAGCTATTGCAAACATTAAAAACAAAAGCAAGGGCGAGTAAAATCTCCGCTACTTCACAAATTTCAAACTAAGACTAAACAACAAAGCCCTAGTCGTAAAAAGAAGAAAACATAAATTCTAAAAATGATTTTATAGTCTTAATCAACAAGAACAAATATAAACCAAAACGTATAACTAAGGGAAAAACAATTTAAATGGAGAAATTAAAAGAAAAGAAAACACAGTAGGAGATTACCCAGTGGCAAATAAAAACCCGATTCAAACTTAGGTAAAACAACTTTGATCCTAAACTCGCGCGTCGAAATCATCCAATGACTTCCACAAAGATTTCAATCACGCCAAGGAAGGATTAAACACAAATGACAAAAGATGATATGAAAATAAAGAAAGATCAAAACATATAAATGTCTTTTAAAATCCCCACACAAAATGCATTTATTGCACTAAAGTAAACTTGAGTTGTGTGAGAGATGCTCCAATGGTAATTTTACTGCTCGAGCACATAAGTAAAACAACATGCATGGGCAGCAATTTTTGCTGCCTCTGCACTTAAAAGGATTTCCAAAAGAACATGTAACATCGGCAAATTTTACCGCTTGATCATAAAAGGCAACAAAAATATGTATGGGTGGCGAGAATTACTGCCCCTACACTTAAAATAAAAACATGTTTGGGCAGCGAAAATCACCGCCCAAGCATGAATCAAGGGTAAAACATGCACTTGCGGAAAAATTTGCCGCCCTGCATGAAAACAAAAATTCTCTAACTCCTTATAATTGAGAAAATCAGTTTAACAACTTACGCAAATTTTTGAGAAATCCAAACGAGAAGATACTCAGGAGAGAGAGGACTACACATGAGGATAAGATGACTCACCTCGATTTGCAAACTTAGAGTGTAGGCTACAAAATAGACAAGCTTTGTAGGGGTCATCCTGCAAAATGAGCACAGCTAATTTTGAGGACAACAACTGGCTCTAACAGGGGAGCTTCCTTCGATCATTCTTTGAAATGATCAAAGGGAGAAGAATCTAGTCTCTAAGTGCCTTCATCCATGCCATTGGGCCATAGAGTCAGGCGACAAAAACAAAGGACACAAAAAGACTAAAAATGAAAAAAGAAAAAACACAAAAACTATACAAAAAACATAAACTTATTTGTCGCTTCACTTTGAGAAAAGCTTCAGAAGATGTCTACTGTGAGGCAGTAGAAAAGATGTTCCACATCTTTTTCTTTTACTATTGAAAGATTAACATTTCCCAATGTTTTCCATTCTGGGATCTTCTTCTGCATCTAGATTGGATTGTCCCACTCTTGCTGATGAATTCGGTCCCAACTCTCATCGTCATTTGACAAAGCGATCATGCTTATCAAAAAGTTACTTTGGAGAAACCAATCCTTTGGAAATGCTATTTCCTTTCAGTTATAAAATCCCTTCGCTTGAAGAGGAAGATTCATCTATTTCTAGACCCTCATTTGAAGCATTATCCATTAACTTAGGATCTTTATTGGAGATCAAGAAGTAAGTACCCATATCAGAAAACTCAAAGAGCATCTAAGCCTTTGGATCCTCAGATTTTATCATTGTGTACTTGGCCTCCCTTTCAGAATGAACCTCTTGCATAATACCCTTAATAGGTATTCTTGCCTCAAACATTTGAATCTTTGTCTCCTCAGCATGATCTATGATATCAACAAGCTGATATGAACTTGCTACAAAAGATGGAAAACTCTCATCTTGAGGTTTTACATTGGGGGTACTAGTCTTAGGAACATCGGATGAAGTAAGAGGATCTTTTGTACTTACTTGTTTATCACCAGCCACATCTTGATGATCTGATTGATTTTGTGACCATGTGAGAACAACATAAGATTCATCAAATGCATCTTCTTCTTGCCCCATCTCATCTTCCAAGTTTAGGAACCTGATGGTAGAGTTGCCAGCTAACTGCTCTTCACTTTCCATGAAAAGATTAGCATCATCTTCTCCCTGATCATATTCTAATTGAAGAAGATTGTCTTGCTCTGATTCATAATAGAAGATTGTTGCATTCACAAGTGGTGCTTCCAAAGCAAGTATTCCTCATTGTGCAGGAAACATATTTTGATTCTGATCCATTGAAGCATTGCCTTGGTAATTCAGAGCATTTGGGAATGTCTTCCTTAAAATGTCCTTGTAGAGGGGAATGAAAAACTCTGTGACATCTATTTTTTAGAGCTAACTACTCATCAGCCAACTTTTGCACCATAGGATCCATGGTGCTGGTAGAAGGTAAAGCCAAAGAGGGCTGCTCATTGGGCCTAATAGAATCCTTCTTCAACTTTCCTGCCAAGATCAAATCATCCTCTACTTCAACTGCTAAACTTTGAGCAATTGCAAGATCAGCTGGTGCTGCTCTTCGTAAAAGAAAACTTACTTCTGGCAATTATGAATTGATGAAGAAGCATTTTAGGTTCTCAACTATGGGTTGAGAAACAGTTGGGATCCTGTTCTTTAGCTTATTGAACTTTGCCAAGAAGTCACCTATGGGCTAATGCGGTTCCTTTTTCAATTGAGTAAGTTGGGCCAACAAGGCGTAAGCATCTTCTGCTGGCTTGAATCTAGCTTCAAAATGGGTCCAAAGTGTATTCCATCCAGTGATAGTTCCTGGTGCAAGGTGATAGAACCAATCAGCCGCAACACCTTGGAGTGTTTCTACAAACCATCTCACAGAAACATCTTCATATTCCACTCTGAGAACACCACATGTAATGTAGAAAGCTGCAATGTGCTCATCCAGATGTTGTTTACCATCCTCGTAGAACTTAGGAAAGTTTTTACATGAACCTCGAGGTAGTTCATGTAGAGGCTGAGACAAATTCAAAGGACCAAATGCATTTCCCCATGGACCTGGGACAACCATATTCCTTGATAAAACTATAGAGAAGATATAACAAAAATATATTACAAAAGATGAGGCCGGCATGCTTCAACCAAAAGTGAGAGGCTCTTAGATGCATATTCATTCCCCAGTAGAGTCACCAAAAATTGTTGGGTGAATATTTTGTCGTCAACTCACTGACAACAAAATAGTTATATCAACCACAGTGTGACGAGATAAATCTCTCCTCTTAGCAAGGGGAGGCTCCCTTCTTATAGTTTATTAAAAAAAATTACACTACTTTAAGCTAACAATATTTACACTAGCTCTAACCATCTAGGGGGTGTGTTACATTCATCATTTTCTCTTCTTTCAGAAAAGATGTTTACAATGTTTCACGGTAATCTTCAATAATGCTTCTACACTTCTAATATTAACCTAAACAGTAATCACCAATATTCTTGATTAGCATGTGAATAATCAAAGAGTACCAGTATACATATGTGATAAGAGACCGGAAGACACGCAGAAGTACAAAGTCTTTTTGCTGCCTTCAATGAGAGTTTTATAATAACCAATGACGTAAGTTGAAGCACAAAGTCTTTCAACTTACTTCACAAAAAGATTCACGAACCAAGTGAATAATCTCAAGTGCAAAGTCTTCAAATTATCCCTAGAAAGATTTTAAAAGTAACCATATCACCAGTTGGAGCACACAGTCTGTCAACTAACAATACCACTGATCGTAATAACCAAACACCACTTTCTCCAATCAATCAACAAGAGAAATCAGCAAAAATGCCATATGTACATCCTCACTCATACAAATTTGTTTCAACAAAAAGTTTGATATCAAAACTCACCTTCTTTATTGATTGGAATTGATCATACAATTTGAACACAAAGTCTTAGAGTTGAGTATCAACTTGGGTAGCACTTCGTTGCATAAGATTAAAGATAAAAATTACAATGAAGGCCCTCTTTATTTATAGGGAGAGGCCTTGAGAAAATTTAGGAAAAACCTAACTATTTTGACTTATTCAAAAATAGGAATCCTTATTGTCTTGGGACTTCCTATGTTTTTACATGTAATTACATATGAGAAAAGTACATGTAAAAGTGTCTAAAACTAAATGAAAAGTACATATGAAACTAAAAAAATATTCTAAGGCATGATGGCTTTCATCAACTCCCATTCCTTGTAATATACACACATCTTCATGATGATCGGTCCACAAACCTAATTCAAGAGTGACTTGTCAGGTTTGATGACTCAGCATCTTTGTGTACAACTTCCATTGTCACTGCTATTTGCTCTCCAATGTCTATTGCACTATCCATACATGATTTCTCCTTCAAATGTCCACTCCATCCTGCTCATCTCTAAACACAACTGTTCCTCCTTGACTACAAGTGGCTCCAGCACATCATTCTCATTGTCATGACTATGAATTGAATCACTTGTCTCCATGAGTAATGGCTTTTAGCATCCTTCTTTACTATCATGTGCATGCTCCTATTATTAGACGCCTGGTATCTTGTGCTTCATTACTTTTGCCTTCTTAGGAAATGGGTTAGTCATTTGAAAAATGGACTCCTTTGGATGCCGTGATGACCTTGGTAGCTTGCAAGAGAAACTGTAACAAAAAGTCATGATCTTGCAGTTAGGGGAAATACTGGTAACTTTGGGAAACTGCATGTTGTCGATCATGACTAGAGAAATGAGCTTGAAAGGGATAAAGAGCAAGTGGGTCAAAAAAATAGAGGAAAGTGGACTCAGTGTAGCTTTTTGAAAAATTCTCCAGAGTTAGAAAAATTCTGAAGAGTGGATGCACGGGCGGCAATTTTTGCCGCCCTTGCATGTTAGGGGAAAATCCTAATGTCAGGGCAGAAAATATTTTCGCTCCTGCATGTAGGGTGCAGAACAACACAAAGTAATGTATAAGTGGCAACTTTTACCGCTTTTGCATGTATGAAGAATACACAAGGTTATATGTTGGAGCGGTGATTTCCATCGCTATTGCACATTGGGAAGTTAAGTGAGTTTCATGTTGGGGTGGCAAAAATCACTGCCCTTACATCAGATATTGCAAACATTAAAAACAAAAGCAAGGGTGGCTAAGATCTTTGTTACTTCACAAATTTCAAACTAAGACTAAACAACAAAGCCCTAGTTGTTAAAAGAAGAAAACTTAAAATCAAAAAATGATTTTACAGTCTTAATCAACAAGAACAAACATAAACCAAAATGTATAACTAAGGGAAAAAAATTTAAATGGAGAAATTAACAGAAAAGAAAACACAGTAGGAGCTTAGCCGGTGGCAAATAAAAACCCGATTCAAACTTAGGAAAAACAACTTTGATCTGAAACTTGCACGTTGAAATCATCCAATGACTTCCACGAATATTTCAATCGCGTCAAGGAAGGATTAAACACAAATGACAAAAGATGATATTAAAATAAAGAAATATCAAAACATATAAATGTATTTTAAAATCCCCACACGAAATGCATTTATTGCACTAAAGTAAACTTGAGTTGTGTGAGAGATGCTTCGACGGTAATTTTTACCGCTCGAGCACATAAGTAAAACAACATGCATGGGCATCAATTTTTGCCATCCCTGCACTTACAAGGATTTCCAAAAGAATATGTAACATTGGAAAATTTTGCTGTTTGATCATAAAAGGCAACAAAAATATGTATGGGTGGCGAAAATTGCCGCCCCTACACTTAAAATAAAAACATGTTTGGGTGGCAAAAATCGCCGCCCAAGCATGACTCAAGGTTAAAACATGCACTGGTGGCAAAATTCGCTGCCTCTGCATGAAAACAAAAATTCTCTAACTCCTTAAAATTGATAAAATTAGTTTAACAACTTACGCAAATTTTGAGAAATCCAAACGAGAAGATACTTGAATAGATACTCAGGAGCAGGAGGACTATGCACGAGGATGAGATGACTCACCTTGATTTGTGAACTTAGAGTGTAGGCTATGAAATGGAAAAGTTTCATAGGGGTCATCCTATAACATGAGCGCTGATAATTTTGAGGACAACGCGTTTCAACAAAATCAAACCCCACAAAATCAAATTGTCCAAGATCAAACACAACCCCAACATCAACAAATTTCCAACTTTCTCCAAAACCTCATCCAAACCAACATACCCCAACCACCAGCTACCCAAAATTTATCTAGCATTGTGTAAACCTTGATTTCAAAGGTTGACGACATGTAATATGGACACAAAAGGAAGCAATATTCTTTCGAGGATATTTGCCTATACCCATTTGATAGACCCATCCACATGCCACCCTTTCCTAAGAAATTCAAAACACCAAAATTTGATAAATACAAAGGGAAAGGGGACCTAGTGGAACACCTTAGGGAGTTTTACATTGCCTGCCTAGAGGTCTCATACAATGACACATACTTGATGAGACTCTTTCCTAGAAGCCTAAGTGGTCAATCCATGGAATGGTTTTGCTCATCTTCCCCCCAGTATCAAAACATTCCATTAGCTTGTGGAGAAATTTGTGAATCATTTCTCCTATAACTTTGAACACAAAATATCCATGACTGACCTTTGCAACACCAAATAAAAGAATGGAGAATCCTTCACTACCTTTTTTACAAAGGTGGAGAAGCCTAGAAAGCAAACTCCCTTGGCCAATTCCCAAAAAACAATTAGTTACCATGTTTGTGACTAACCTTAACCAAGAAATGGGCTTCCATTTACAAATCCAATGTGCGTCAACCTTTGAGGAGGCTATAGATAAAGGGACAACCATTGAAAGAACCCTTATTGCTAAAGGCTCTATCAAAATTTACAACAATGACAACAAGAACAACAACAACAACAAAATCAACAACACCACCAACACTTCCAATACAAACAATAACGCCCAATCCAATGACAAACCCCACTTTTGGGGTAAAAACAAAAACACCCTCAATGATGATGTCACTGATATGAAGGGTGTCCAAAATGTACAAAATCCAACTCCACCAAGTACATCCACAAACAATAATAATGTAAATGTTCCTAGGAGACCACCAAGACAAAACAATAACCCAAAGAGGAGATTCACACCTTTAGGGGAACTCATTGAAAATGTCTTGAACAAACTTGTAAAGGAAGATTTGATAACATTACCCCCTATTCATCCTTAGGATGAAAATTAATTTAAACCCTCTTGGTTTGATGAAAATGCCTATTGTGAATATCATCGTGTGAAAGGGCATAAAACAACTATCTATATGAGGTTGTAACATTGTATCCAAGATCTTATAGATAGAGGTGATATAACCATTGACGAACCTCCAAAGCAATCACCTAATGCCAATTTAGGAGCATAAAAGGATCCACTTTTGGATCATAATAAAGGAAAAGCATCATCATCTAATCAAACCTACAATGTTATGCCACCTCCTTCTTCTTTTGACTCCATTGTGAGTCCAATAGAAGATTCTTTCAACCATATCAATACCATTACCATTAGACCCAAGATGCCCAATTGCATCGTTACTACTCATCGTGGCTACATCTCCATCCGTGGAGCCCCTGCCAATGATCAACGTTCTACATCCTCACCTACTAATCCTCCATCCACCCACAAATATAACCTCCTAGATCACCTAGGAAAGACTCCCATGTAAATTTCCATCCTTGAATTACTTCGTACATCTCCCCTCCACAAGGATGTCCTTGACAAAGCCTTGATAAAAACCCAAGTCCCTACCAAATTGAATGTTGATCAATTCCAAGCCATGGTAGGCCACCTCATCTCACCTCATCATCTCACCTTCTCAGAGAAGGACCTACCCGCATCTAATGCCTCACATAACGAAGCCCTCCATATTGAAGTTCTAATCCATAAACATACCATCAAACGAGTTTTAATAGATGGTGGCTCCAGCCTAAATCTTTGCACTCTAAAACTATTAAAACACTTGGGATACACTGATGTGGTTGTGGATGCTAGTGAGTGTATAACCATCAAAGGATATGATGATATTGAAATATTTTCTGAAGGCACCATTAAATTTCCCATTCAAGTGGGACAAAAGATTTTAGAAACCAAATGTCAAGTTCTTGATCTTGACCTCCCATACAACATTCTCCTCAACCGACCATGGATTCATGCCATTCAATCCGTTCCATCCACTTTTCATCAATGCCTAAAATTCCCACACAATAGCATGAAAGTCACTATCTATGCCAACCCATGTCCTTTCCAATACTACAGCTTCTTGGAAGAAAATGATAGAACTTTCTATCCTTATAATATGCCACCAAACCCTCCACCACCAACACCAACCCAAAATCCTCCATTTCATACATTGACCCTTCCAACATCGCATCCACATCACAAACGTCCACTCCTCCTAAGGTCAAGATCAAGATAAGTGACATGGGATGTGGTGAGTATGACCTACATGGCACATTTTGTGTGGGCCTATTGCCACCATCCCCTAAGACATTTAGTGCTCCTAAAGAAGATTAAGTCTCCATGGTAATCATCAAATGCAAGCCAACACCAACCTTTGAGAAAAAGCACCTTCTTGAACAAGATGTCCTTGAAGACATATCCTCTTGGTTATACAAAGATGAAGATAAACAACAAGAAGCTTTGATCATCCCCATCGAGATCTATGGAAAGGATCTCAAAATTGTCAAATACATGGGTTACAAGGGACAAGGTGACATAGGCCTTCATGAGAAAGGAATCATTGAACGCATTCAAGCAATAAGGAATCCTTATTTTCATGGGTTAGGGTACAGAAAACAAGAGCCTACCCCCACTGAGCTCAAATGTATCTTGAGTGAGGATGCTAATTATTTTCCTATGATCAACAACATCAATGAAGAGGACCATCAAGACTCTTTTGCTGATTTTGCTGAGCTTTTTGAATCATCCATATGCACCATCTACACCCTAAAAACCATGCCATCAACATCTAATGACCTAGCTCTCATCTATCCCCAACTCAAATTGGGACCCAAAAAGGACCTCCCATCCTTGATGTTGCACAAAATGATGAAGCTATAGCCAGAATGATGGGGGTTAGAGACCACTTTCCCCTTGGAGATCACAAAGCCGGGTATATCATGGAACTAAACACTTCCACATACTTTGGGGGGACAATCCAATCTCTTAGTCATAAAAGTATGAAAATAAAAATAACATCCTCTAGTGAAAACCACTTTGTGGCAATTTTAGATGATGGAAAAATCAAAATAAAGGACGTATCCTCTAGTGAAAACCTCCCTAAGGTACTAGGGGATGAGAGAATTGATATCCCCGAGGTACCTGATCTCTATCAAGAAAGGTCACTGATCCTAGTAGAAGCATCACCTAAAATGAACCTTGGAATAGAAGAAGCACCCAAGATCACATTCATGCAGAATCCCTCACAGCAATAGAATGAGAAGCCTTCTTGGCTTTCTTCAAGCAAAGGCATCATAACTTTGCATGGACATATGCCGATATGTTAGGACTGGATCCCACTCTAGTTGTTCATCATCTTTCTATACATCCTAATGCAAAATTGGTAAAATAGAAGATAAGAAAAATGAATCCACAAGTGGCACTCCTCGTCAAGGAAGAACTCAAAAAACTTCTAGATGTGCGATTTATTCATCCTATAGACTATCCTGAATGGATATCAAACATTGTACCCATAGAAGAAGTCACTAGGGGCATTCTATGTTGCACAAACTTTTAAGATCTTAATAAGACATGCCCTAAAGATGACTTTCTTCTACCCAACATAGATATCATCATGGATCTCACCACAAGACATGAAATGTTATCCTTAATGGATAGATTTTCTAGTTATAACCAAATCAAGATAGTAGAGGAAGACCAACACAAGACCTCTTTCATATGTCCGTGGGGAGTCTACTACTGGGTTGTGATGCCCTTTGGGTTGAAAAATGTAGGAGCCTCATATTAGAGAGCCATGACAGTTATCTTCCATGACCTTTTTCATAGCATAATGGAAGATTATGTAGATGATTTGTTGGAAAAATAAAAGAATAGAGAAGACCATTTGAATGTGTTGGCAAAAATCTTTGATAGATTAGAATTGTACAAGGTGCGGCTAAATCCTAAGAAATGTGTCTTTGGGGTCACCTCCAAAAAACTCCTAGGGTACATTGCTTCAAGAAGAGGGATAGAAGTCGACCCTACCAAAGTTAAGGCTATAGTGGACAAGCCTCCACCTAAAACACTCAAGCAACTTTGTAGTCTTCAAGGGAAGCTTCAATCTATTCGCTGCTTCATAGCACAACTTGTAGATAAGTGTCAATCGTTTTAGCATCTTCTCTGAAAAATACATCATTTGTATGGGATGAAAAGTGTTAGAAGGCCTTTGAGTAGTTAAAGGAAAATATTGCTATGCCACCTATCCTTATTCCACCAAAGCAAGGACAACCCCTCCTCTTATACATCTCCACAACAGAAATAGCGATAGGGGCTTTACTAGCACAACATGATGAACAGGGAAAAGAGAGAGCCATATATTATGTCAGCCACACTTTGGTAATCTATGACCTAAATTATACTCCTATTGAATGAGCATGCCTTGCCGTTGTCTTCACATCAAAAAAGTTAAGACACTATATGCTCAATCACAAGACAAAGCTCATTGCCAAAATTGATCCACTGAAATACTTATTGACTAGAGTAGCTCTCATAGGATGGATCGTAAAGTGGGTCATGATCTTAAGTGAGTTTACCATTGAGTACACAGAGTGAAAAACTATCAAAGGAAAAGTAATTGTTGATCAATTGGATGATGCACCTATCCCGACAGAACAACCATTGCTTTCAGAATTCTGAGATGAGTCAATACTGATAGTAGCACTAACAACAAATACATGGAAAATGTATTTTTATGGATCCTACACACATCGTGGCTCGAAAGTAGGTATCATTTTTGCTACCCCTCAAGGAAACACTATTCTAGTCCTACAAAATAACATTTCCATGTATAAACAATGTAGCAGAATACGAGGCTGTTATCATAGGACTTCACATGGCCATCCAGTGGAAGATAGAAAAGCTTCCAGTTTATGGTGACTCCCAGCTAGTTATCAGACAAGTCAACAATGAATAGAAGACAAAAGATGACAAGCTCTTGCCGTACAAAAGAATGGTTGATAATTAGACTATTTTGATGATATCCATTTTGAATAAATACTAAGGTTGAATAACAAAAAAGCAGATTCCATGGCTACTATAGGATCTCTGCTTGACGTGAAAAAGAATAGCAAAAAGTGTGAGTTCCTGATTGAAGAGCTTCCAATGCCTACCTATTACATCCCACAATCTAAGCTAGTGTGCGACATTGTTGGTCCTCTATCCCTATGGTACCAAGAAACCTACATGTACCTCCATGATAACATCATCCCACCTAACCTAACGTCCACCCAGCAAAAAACCTTCATCCGTCAATCCTCCCATTTCGCCATCATAGGTGATACCCTCTACCAGAGAAGTCTTGATAGTACTCTTTTGCAATGCCTTGATTCTAGGGAAGCCAAAGTGGCCTTGCAAGAGGTACACAAAGGTATTTGTGGGGTACATTCTAGTGGACCTACTCTACCAAAGAAAATTCTAAGGATAGGATACTGGCCCACTATGGAACATGATGCTCATCAGTTTGTAAAGAAATATCTGCCATGCCAGCAACATGGTGATCTTATCCATGCACCATCACACAAATTGAAGTCAATCACAACTCTTTGGCCCTTTTCACAATGGGGGCTTGATCTCGTAGTAAAAACTCACCCACCATCATCCAATGGCCACAAATTCATCACCGCTACCAAATATTTCACCAAGTGGGTAGAAGCCATTCCACTCACTTACACCACTAGTATCCAAATTGTAAAATTTATCCTCTACTACATAATATATTGTTATGGCATTCCCCTTTCCATCATTACCGACAACGGGAAACCATTTAAGAACCATGAAGTTCACACCCTTTGCAAAATATTCCACATTCAACACCACTTTTCCACACCATATTACCCTCAAGGTAATGGTCAAGCCGAAGCTCCCAACAAAACTATCTTACACTTCCTAAAAAAGATGGTTAATGAAGCTGATTATGACTGGCACCTTCAGCTTAATCCCACCCTATGGGCTTATAGCACAAGAATTCATACCCCCATAGGAGCCACTCCATACTCTTTAGTATTTGGTTCTGAAGCTATTTTGCCTATAGAGGTCAAGCTCACTTCTCTCAGAATTTCATTGCAGAATATCATTACTAAGGAGGAATATCTAGTTGCACACCTAAATGAGCTAGAATTGTTGGATGAAAAGTGTCTAAGTGCTCTAAACCATCTCTGGGCCTATCAAAATCACCTATGTAGAAGCTACAACAAAAAAATTAAGAACTACCGGTTTGAGATAGGCGACCTTGTCCTTATGGAAAATTAGAGAAACCTACAACAGCACCACAAGAAAGGAAAGTTAAAGCCTAATTGGTTAGGACCCTATGTCATCACAACTAGCTATGGATTAGGAGCTTATCAGCGTGCAACACCTAAGGGGCAACCTCTAGATGAGCTGATGAACATCATGCACTTGAAAATGTTCTATGCCTAGCCCATCAAGTATCCCAAGTCAAAAATACAAAAAAAATCAAAAACTCTAAAAAAAAAAAATCAAAAACTCTAAAAAAAAAAAATCAAGAAAACTCGAATGCAATAAAGCCGTCCAATGGTGAAAATCACTTCAGTGACGCCTTGGATAAGTACCATGGTGAAAACCTATCTCAGGCACCATTGGTAGTGGCCAATCCTACCATCTAATAAGTCCTCATATCTATCCCGTCATTCCATATCACCTCCATCCCATGGCTTGAAATTCTAAAAAATTCAACCCCATACCATTCCCCACCCTTCATCACCCCACCTAAGGCAAATTCCTTAAAGAAGTATCCTTGTATGCCCTCCTTGTACAGCTTAAAATTTGAAAAATCCAAAAATATCACAAAAACAACAAATTCTAAAAAAATTACAAAACCAACAAAAAACCCAAAAACAATAGAAAATCCAAACTCCAAAAAAAAAAAAGAATTACAAAAATCCAAAAACAATATCAATCATCATCACAATTATCAAAATCATCCAACACATCATCATCTCGTCCACCCCGAACCATCCCTACATCATCACTAAAAACCAGAACTACGTATTCATCATCACCCGCATCTTAAAATGCCTTGATCATGTGGATACAAGGTATGTAGGTAGTCTGAAATACAAAGGAAGTATCTAGTATGCATGTACAAAAGATGCACCCATGCAACTCACTTGGATGGTCCCTATTTCCCGAGCTTACTAAATCCAAGAACAATACACTGGCTAAGCATAGTCTTAAACACAACATATCTCATGCAAAAATCAATAATCAACAAACCAACTATAATCATGACATATGGCCTATTATCCTTTTGCCTATCCTTCGAATTTTATCCAACAACGTCCAACCATTTCTCACCTTAATGGATATATCATTCCTACAATAGGTAGAATCCATCATCCCATCGACACTTATCTTGGCAAGAGATACAATGGCTGTTTGTATGGTTCGTTGGTCTTTTTTATTATTGATTTTTATCTTTGGTCTCATTTTAGGGATCATTCCAAAGCTACTTTGATCTCACTATATCATGGTACATTGTGGAAAACACCTAGAATGGGACATGGTCATTGTTTTGTATGGTGTGCTTGTGGGTTGGTCTCATTACTCCAATTATGGTATTCATATCTTAAAGATGTAGGGTTAGTTCTAGCATATTGTTCCCCTTTTACATCTAAGGTCAATCATGCCTTTTATGTACTAAAGGACTTATGCTATGAGTCCCCTTCCCTCATCTAGGTAGGATTATACTACCTTGGGCATGCATGGGATCATCCTATTGTTTGCGGGTCTAGTCCATGCAAAGATGGATATATATCATCACCTTGGTCCTTCATACCTTGGTGAAAATGTCCCCTTTTGCTATAATAAATCTAGAAATTCTCTCAAAATGTCAACACAAATGCTTATCCTAGTGTATCTATCCCACATCCCATATCCATCAAATCAATACCTAGGCTTTGCATTTAACCAACCCAATCTCACCAACCACCCTGACAAGCTTCTATCCATCATCCCACACCATCCCACTTCATCCCACAATAAAACCCCTCTAACAACGTGGCTTTTAGTAACCTATCCCAACCATCCCTAAACCTATCCCAACCATCCCTAAACCTATCCTAACCTATCCTGAACCTATTCCAACCCTTCCCCAAACCCTCTAACCCCATCTCCCATGGTTCTTAACACCACAATGTATTATGACAAATATCCATAACATCACATCATATTATCATTGACCATCACATATCATTAGCATTTGCATATCATTAACCATCACATATCATTAGCCTTTGCATATCAATAACCATCACATATCATTAACCTTTGCATATCATTAACCATGACATATCATTAATCTTTGCACATCATTAACCATCACATATCATTAACCATCACATATCATTAGCCTTTGCATATCATTAACCATTACATATCATTAACCTTTACATATCATTAACCATCACATATCATTAACCTTTGCATATCATTTACCATTACACTTTCATTATCCATTGCATAATATATGTTTATTAATCTAAGCATATATTTTCCATTTAATTATCCATTGCATAATATATGTTTATTAATCTGAGCAATATTTTCCATTTCATTATCCATTGCATAATAAATGCTTATTAATCTAAGCATATGTTTACATTGCATTAACCTAAACATCTATCCATCCACATCATAATCCACATCATAATCCATGTGCATACCATACTTCAGCATCATAACATATATATATAATCATACATCAATGCATAAATCCATAGAATCATACATAAGCATAAAACCAATAACATCCATAAACATCCATAATCACCACAACATAATCATATATATATATCGCCGCTAACAAAATATATACATCACTGAAAATAATACATTGGATAAATGTCATAATACAACAATGCCCTGAAGGCTAAAAAATATCAAAATACAAAGCCCAAAGGCATATACATAGAATCAAGAACCATGGGCTAATGAACCCCTAATAGAGTCAGTAGGAGAACTAGGTGGATGCTTTGGTGGTGGCCCCATAGGTTTCTACTACTAAGCTGGTGGTTGCTGCTGTACAGACTGTTGAGATCATCTAGACCTCTGCGAACCCAACATCCCTGATCTGCTCCTCTGGTTATAACTAGGGACCCTCTGACCCTCATGACATGTAGTACAATATGCTCCATAATAATACTCTGACTTGGCTTGCTGATCTGATAGCTATTGATGCAACTCCTATATCTGCTACTGATAGGCTAAGTAGTCACTCAACATCAAAGCCATGTCTGTGCCAGCTATGACACCTTGCATGCATGTGATCTCCTGCTACATCTGGGCTATTTGTGCCTTAGCCACCCTACCCTCAGCTCTTTGTAGCCTCACCTCTACTCTCTGCCTCAACATGATATTCTATGTATCTCACTCACCAATAACCTTAGCCAACTGTGCCTGAATCTGCCCCTGGAGATGGCCTATCTGGGCCTACAGGATTTGTACCTATGGATCTCTGTCTCCACCACTCACCCCATCCAACAACACCTGTACCCCATGTAGTCAATGCAGCTGTGCAGGAGCACTATCCCACTTTGTCATAACCTCTGCTAGGTCCTGCTACTGCTAGCTCACCTAATCCTCTAGGCTAGCCACCTATGCCCGAAGGGTCTCCATCTACTCCTCTAGATCACCCTAGGGCCGAGACTGGTGATGCCCAATACAAACACCAGGATGAGGCCCTCACCTTGATGGCCCTATACTTGAGGTCCCCGTACCTAAGGTATCTACCCTTGAAGTCCCCACTTATAATGGTACTTGTTGTGGTGGTGCCTACTATGGCGTTGCCTATCCCTGAACCTACTGCTGACCTCCCACTACCTGACCTGCAGCTGCCGTAGTCAATACATCAATCCTGTCACTATCATTAATAGGTACCTCCTCCATGACATACTCTACCATGACCTCATCCCCCTCATCCCCCTCCTCCCCCTCCTCATCCTCCACCTCCACTATCAAATCTAGCTCTACTACTAGATTAGTCAAACGAACAAGCTTCCATAGATGCCACCATTGGTCGTAGGTCAGGGTCATCCCCACATCAACAATGTCACTACTCCAGTCTAACTGTACTGGCTACAGTCTTGCCCAATCTAACAAGGCTACTTGGCGCTAAACCTGTGCAAGCCACACTGGTATATCCTATGGTGTCCAAGCAAAAATATCCATCACTTGGGACAAATCCTGAATCTTCCCAAACTGTCGCATCACTTGCGATGAAATATACCTGTCTATGGTATGGTCTCCTCACCCCATCAGGTATCGAGGTTGGAATATGAATGGCATATGGATATGGTCATCAGCCGATGCCTCCACACCTATATAGTGTGAACCAATCCACCCCAGCCAATAGAGTTTGTCTATACTACATCTGCCAATGGTCCTGGGCATACATGAGATGAATAGGTGCAAATACCCTATCCAAAGCTGCCACTCCTAATCACACATCATATATAACTCACTCTCTGTGTATGGGGATTCTTAGAATCCTCCATACGTCATCCAAGGTGATCATGATCTTACTTGTAGGAAGTAAAAAGGAACATGTCTCGCTCCTCCAGTTCTCCACTAGGGCTGACAACATCGCCCTATGAGCTCGTATCTAGGACATCTTAGAGATCGTCTGAAGCCCTATTCTCCCTAGCTGGGCTAGATTTGCCTAGTCAAACTATGATCTCAATGCCATCATAGATGGAACTTGATGCTCTCGTGATTACAAGATCCTGCCTGGAATCTACATCCAAAAAAGTCACCAAAAATCAACTCTTTTCCTCAAAATAGTGCTATGGTGCTAATTCATAACCTTATGGCACCAATCCAAAGCTTGGCACTAATCCATGGCCACATCACACCACTTTAAGAGATGACGCTAATTCCTCACACTTTGGCACTCATCCAGAGCTTAGCACTATACCATGGCCACATGGTGCTAAACTGCCAATCAACCTAAATTTTCTAAAATCCCTCGCACTAATCTAGAGCACAACGCTAAACCCAACCCTTATGGTGCTAATCGAGAGATTAGTACTAAAGTGCCAATGGATGGTGCTAAACTAAAAACCCTAAATTTTAGGTGCTAAACCAGAGCTTGGCACTAAGACCTACCCGGATGGTGCTAAGCTATCCAAATTGATCTTTTTACTGATGGTGCTAAATGAGACGATGGCACCAAAACATGGATGGATGGTGCTAAACCATCCAAAAACCCCATTTTGCCCAAAGCACTGATCTAGAGGATTGTGCTAATCCTCATCCTAATGGCACCACATGGATACGCAATGGCACCATTCTACCTAACTACCCATTTCCCAAGCCTGTAAACTACCTAAAACACAAAATCATGAAGTTAGGGTTGACTGATATACCTGTGGATCTGTCTCTGTCTATCTGCCATAGTCATGCACCCTCTTAGATTGGTGTCAAAATTGTGGGAATGTTAGATGTGCCATGTCTCCTTCTCCTCTTCTCTCGTCCAATAAGCTTAGAGTGTGAAAATGTGGCACTTTGGGCCAACACTTTCTATATATAGCCACCATGTCATATCCCCATACACCTTTTTCTCTCCCCAAGTCACAAAATGTAACCTTTTTCATCTATTTTTCTTCCTATCCACCTAATTTTCTATCCTTTATCTATTTTTCATCACTATTTCTTCCTTTCGAGAGTTCATAAAAAAAAAAATTCACCTGACCTCTCGAGGGGGCATCCCTCATCCATTTCATTCCTTCCCGGTAGTTGGGGCAAAATTCTTTGACTTGATGCCATATCCCTACTAGGTCACGATGCCACATCAAAGAGGGGCAAATGTAGACACCTAAAAATTTCTTAACCCTTTGACCACTCTTTGACATCATCTGTAGCACCAATTTCCCATCCATTTAATTAATTAAATTTTTATTTAATTAATTAACCTACCTTACCCTTGAATTATCCATCTATTCGTCATAGAATTACCCTAAAGACTGAATTAATTAAACTAATTCAGCTTCACATCTTACTAACATCATCCCAATTAATTAAATAAATATGCAAATATTTATTTGATTAATTTGACCACTTTCCTAAACCTATCTAATTAGGTAAATCACACTTATCTAATTAATCACCCTACTAATCAACCTACACCTAGCCTAGTTGATTAAATAGCCAATATTTAATTAGCTACCCTAGCCTACCTACCCCTAGACCTAGATTAATTAAATAAATCATTATTTTATTAATCCTAAACCCTGTTTAATCCATTCACTAATTTTTTCCAGCCATATTAATTAAGTTAATCACCCTGATTAACTTGGTCAAAGCATCATTAACTCATTCTCCCACAACCAACAAATTAAAAATTCCAAAATAATCCCATGGGTCACATGACCCTTCCACCTCACCTTTCTATTTCCATGCTAAACTCCTCTCCATGCCATGAGCTCACATATGTGAGCTCCAAAAGTGCTTAAGTGTCACATGACTTTCACCATTCCACATAAAATGGAATTTTTAATTCCATCTCATCCTAAGGAAATTAATATTTAATTTCCTAACAAGTCCTAATCACATTTAATGCAAAGCCTTCCCCAAAATAAATTTTTAATTCATTTTTATTCCTAGCCCTCCATTTTTGTTGATGAGATCTTGGCCTTTGATCTCATCTTTCGTCCTCCACCATTGATCTTGACTTTTAATCTCCACTGTTGGATCAATCTCTCCCCAAATTTGCCTATAAATATTGATGCAGGATCATCCAGGAGCATTCAAATCAGTTGGGACAGTTAATATTAAGTTGCAGAGTGCTAGGGAGAGTGACCTTGAAGATTACCGCATTTTACCGCATTTCCATATCAGAGGCTATAGAGCTGGACTTAGCATCTAGACATCATCATCTACATCATATCCAAAATTTAGATCATTTGGATTTGTTTCTGGGAAGATATCACTATCAGAAGATTACCTGTTTTCACTTGTTTTCACAAAGCAGATTAGTAGACAATGTTCAGTGGAGTCTAATTGGTTTACAGAGCAATTCCATGACTTGCGGAGCCTAAAGGAACATCATTCAAGGAAGTTGAGGACCTAGCTAACCTTCATGGAGATCCGTACAAAGTTCCATTCACCAATGGAGCAATACCGTCTGCTTAGGTCTAACCTATCCATGTCTACACATTTCATACTAGTTGTTGCAATTATGCTGACTTGATAATGTTATTGTTGTCAATGAGATTTGCACCCTGTTGAACGTGGAGTTCAACAATCTATTGAAACATGGGAAGACCTCTAAAGCTGTGGGTAACTTAAGAATAGAGGTCAACCTCTAGAGAAGGCCAATTTCTATGGTGTCACCTAGACAACTACTTTCTATCCTACTGCTTTGACAAGGAAAAGGGTAAGGAAATGTGCATAACTTGGTAAACTAAAAATGAACAAAAGGATTAAAAAGGTGATCCACCAAACTGAATTTGGGCATAAACTCAGATAATCAACACTTGCCTAAAATGATTGAAAAACTTGCACAACTCATTCTTGTATGTTTTTGCATAAGTATTTCATAATAAGGTCCTGATGCTCAGATTTCTAGAAGGAAGATAACTTCACAACTATAATTCATTCACAAAATTTGACACAAATTATGACTTGCATAAACAAAATCCTGCATAAAGGTGTTGAACATGGGACAAAGCTATAAAGAAATAAAGTACCTCACAAATAACTTGATCAAACCATTCGAATACACACAATGAAGCAAGGGAAAAGAAGGCAAAACTCCAAATTCATTGATATTCAAGGTCTCCTATGTTATTCATGTCCACAATGAGTTACAAACTGTCAAAATCTGAGTAAGGATTGTAAAAATCACGTCTCCAAAAATTGCATAATCAGAACTAGTTACAAATGAGTCAACAAAGTGACTATATCCATCTCCAAGGTAGTTGCATCAAAATAGGGTCTCTAACTGTTTTGGGTTGGATACCCTCAAAAAGCCTAGAATATAGCACCTAAATCTCCTCCAAAAGAGCTCACAATGAAAGAAAAAGTCAATCATGACTTGGTCTAACATGATGACACATAAAATTATCCACCAAAAGCTCCCATCTTCTCTCCAAAGTCATAAAAACCCAATCAATCATGTTGGACAACTCTCACAACTTCCTCCTATATGCTTGGCATGTGTTTGCCAACCTCCTTCAATCTCCCTATATGCTTGGCATAAGGCATAACAAGATCACTTCATGCCATAAATATGCTTTACAATTCTCTTTGCATCTAATGATAACAATAAACTTCCAATGATTTATAATACCATCATTTAAGTTTAAATGTTTTACATTTGATGTTTATGCAAAGAGAAATAAAAAGCCCCTAAGTATCTACGTGTTGATCCTAGTGTGTAAGGGGATAAAGCATTATCAAAAAGTCTTGAAAGACTTACATGTGCATTGTGGCATATCATAAGCATTAACAAATGCTAGGTATAAAGGTCTCAAGTTTTGACCATGGGAAATTAATGAAGCAAATGTAAAAATTAAAAAAAAATGACAAAAGCCCATCGGGATTCTAGGGTTCAAACCCTAAAAGATAGAAAGAAGCAACTTTGCAACATTTCATTTTTGCATTTTCTTGTATCTTCTATGTGCGCCTCCATGGGGTCTTCTATAGACTTCTGAAGAGGTTTCTCTGTGTAGTTTTTTGGAAGTTTTCAGCTACATTCTTGGTAAATGGCTTCAAAGAGCCACAGGTGAGTAAAAAGCTTTACTTCCTTGAAGCAAAAATTGTAAATCTATGTTGCTTCTGCTGTTATTTCTGCACAGTATATGATAAATGTCTTAATTTCTTTCATTGTGAATTTCTTTCATTGTGCGGCCATATATACTATATCTCATGCTTAAATGATTGTATTTCTCTTCAAAGCAACTACAGAAGTAACATAAAGACTTGTTTCAGTTTATTTACAAGGTGCTTCTGTGTATGTGTGATAATACCTTGCTTTGCTTTGTTTTTTGCTAAAGAAGACTGAACTTCTTAAAGTTGATCTATACTAGGGTTTTACAGAAACAAACCCCTCACTGTGTGCATACTTTCACTAGATCCACTAATTGTAGATGAACTTCATGGCATTCTGTAATTCATTTTACTTCATGATTTTTTGGTGATAGCTTTTCTTGTTTTGTAAATCCTTTCCTTTATACTATGGATGCACTTTCATCTGGCATTTGCCTGATTGTTCCATACTTCATTTAACTGCTCCTTGTATATAGTCTACTATTCCATCTTACTTCCTTACTCATCCAACAAGACTACTCCTTATGTTGATTGTTGGGCATAGTCTTTTAGCAGTCAATACAGTCTTGTAGGACTGAGTTGCATGCATGCTCATATGACCATTCACAAGATATAAGACTATTCAAAATAGTCACTAGGATTGTCTTCAAGGATCTATAAGGTTGTTTCTTGACAAAGAAAAACACTGCACATACCTTAAGTCACTGTCACACCTTTCTTTATCTACACATTGTTATCTTACTTGTTATCAGCTAGACTGTCATTCTTAGAGACAATGACTATCTAGATCTCATACTCCTCTCTTTCATGGCCATTTCGTACCTCTGTCAGCAAGGACTTAAGGCCCAGGTGTCTTCAAAGTTTTCAATGATATTTTGGCCTTTCATGCCTATGAACAGTCATATGTATAGGACTGATTCTCTCTACTTCAGACAGTCATCCTGTGGTTTTCAAGGCATTAGGAGATAGTCTTGTAGGCATCATGGTATTAGTGGATAATTCCTCTTTATGCTTCTCTCTCACAGATGATCTTCTTATTCCTTGACTGCCATCCTTTGTCTCTGATAACTACCGTAGCTTTGGTATGATATTCCTTGCTATCAATAATACTCTTGCATGATTATAACCTTGCTCTATTCTCTAGACTGATGATCAAGTGATTTGAACTGTCTTTTCTCCTCAAGGTAACTATTATATTGTCCTTTGTATCTTTCCTACTATTATGCTGGTAGGATTGTTTTTCTTGTCCTTGTTTCCCAAAACCATCACTTTGACAATGTACTAACCCTTGCACTGTCATACACAATGGACATAGAGGATGAATAATTTGTAGATAACTATCCACAGACAGAAGAGGAAAACAAGGAAAAACAAATGCTATGAATTTTTAACAATTCAAGCTTTTATGTCTTCCAAACTGGATTATCCAGATCTGGTGTTGTGGGCTGCTCTGATATTATGACTATATTTTGTTGTCTTTGAGATGTCTATAAAGTAGCATCTGCATATGATTACTTGCCACTTTCCCTTTCAATAGTTCATTGATTTAGCATGAAACTTGTGGCATCTCCCTATATGAATAATCAGTATACTTTGAACCATGATACAAGTTACTGTTGCTTTATCAATGAGATTTGCACCCTGTTGAATGTGAAGTTCAACAATCTATTGAAACATGGGAAGACCTCTAAAGTTGTGGGTAACTTAAAAAAGAGAGGTCAACCTCTGGAGAAGGTCGGCTTCCTATGGTTTCACCTAAAAACTACTTTCTATTCTACTGCTTTGACTAGGAAAAGGGTAAAGAAAATGTGCATAACTTGGTAAACTAAAAATGAACAAAAGGATTAAAAAGGTGATCCACCAAACTGAACTTGGGCATAAACTCAAATAATCAACACTTGCCTAAAATGATTGAAAAACTTGCACAACTCATTATTGTATGTCTTTGCATAAGTATTTCATAATAAGGTCCTGATGCTTAGATTTCTAGAAGGAAGATGACTTCACAACTATAATTCATTCACAAAATTTGACACAAATTATGACTTGCATAAACAAAATCCTACATAAAGGTGCTGAACATGGGACAAAGGTATAAGGAAATAATAGTACCTCACAAATAACTTGATCAAACCATTTTAATGCACACAATGAAGCAAGGAAAAAGAAGGCAAAACTCCAAAATCATTGATATTCAAGGTCTCCTCTATTATTCATGTCCATAATGAGTTACAAACTGTCAAAATCTGAGCAAGGATTGTAAAAATCACAAGCCTCCAAAAATTGCATGATAAGAACTAGATACAAATGATTCAACAAAGTGACTATATCCATCTCCAAGGTAGTTGCATCAAAATAGGGTCTCTAACTGTTTTGGGTCGGATACCCTCAAAAAGCCTAAAATATAGCCCCTAAATCTCCTCCAAAAGAGCTCACAATGATGGAAAAAGTCAATCATGACTTGGTCTAACATGATGACACATAAAACTGTCCACCAAAAGCTCCTATTTGCCCTCCAAAGTCAATAAAATCCAATCAATCTTCTCCTAAATTTCTTGCATATGTTGGACAACTCTCACAACTTCCTCCTATATGCTTGGCATGTGTTTGCCAATCACCTCCACAAGGCATAACAAGGTCACTCAATGCTTTGAATATGTTTCTACAACTTCTCTTTGCATCTAATGATAACAATAAACTTAAATGATTTATAATAACATCATTCATGCTTAATTGTTTTACATTTTGTATCTTATGCAAATAAAATAAAAGCAAAGGAAATAAAAGCACCAAAGTGCTAACCCTAGCAAGAGGGAACAAAATTAATACAAAAGTCTTAAAAGATTTATCTTCCACATCATGGCATATCATAAGGCATAGCATGTTGCCAAAGCCTAAGACCCAAGTCTTGGACCATGGGCTTTCTTATTAAAAAGATGCAAAAGTTAAAAAAGAATGCAAAAACACCCATCGGGCTCCTAGGGCAACAAACCCTAAAAGACAAAAGTTGAGCAAAATTGCAACTTTTCATTTTGCAAGTTTTGGTCTCCTATGTGCGCCGCCATAGTCGAGCTCTGTCTTGACTTCTGTAGAGGCTTCTTGCTGGGTTTTGAAGGCATTTCAACTGCATTTCTTGGTGACTAGGCTTCAACAGCCATAGGCAAGTAAAAAGCTTTACTTTTTGAAGCCAAACTGTAAAAACATTGTTATTTCTACTTTCATTACTGCATAGTATATGATAAATTTCTTATTTTCTTTCAATGCACGGCCATATTCATGTTGGTGAAAAGCTACAGATCTAGAAGAAAAGTTTGTTTCTGTATAATATGCTTTTGTGTATTACCATGATACTACCCTGCTCTTATTCTGTCGATTTTCCTTCTATTTAAATGCTGAAGAAGAATGAAATCTCTTATAGTTTATCTTCACTAGGGTTTGAAGGACAACCCCTAGTCTCCTTTTGAAACCTTAGGAATGAAAGCATAGCTTTGTTGTTTAAAAAGAGTTGAAGACACTCAGAAAACTTTTGTTCTTTTATTTGACACCTTCCTTCATACTTCATAGCAGCTATATCTATTGAAAATTATAAGGTTTTTATGAGACAAATCCTTTGGCTTCAAACCCTTTATGACTATACCCTTTCACACTTCTCTGCCATTAGGTGACTGTTCTGCAAGCTTGCTATGGCTTCTATCGTTTTGACTTAGAAGAACTTTGTTGACTGCCTTTTGCATTTTGACTATCTCCTAATACTTGTATTTTGACAGAAATGGATAGCATTTTGTCACTACCAGGTCACTTTGTGGCTGATTTGTGGAAGGTTTATCTTGACTGTAAATGATCATTATGGTTATGACTTGTATAATACAATCTTGCTATGAAGAGACACAATGGAAACACTCTATTCTAATTGTATGCTATAATAATGTTGATTTCTGCATGATCATGGCATGAAGTGTGAAACTCCACTAGGTGCCATGTCTAAGATCTATCATCATTTCTCATAATGCTTTGGACTTTGGATTGTAAGTGATGACTGTGCCAACAATACAAGATAACCACCACCTTTCTCTATCACATCACCCCTGACTTCATGATAATAATGATACTATGACTGTACTGTATAATGTATATTCTTGCTATGAAGAGCTTCCATGTGATCTTTCCTTTGCCACTGATTTCTTGCACATTTTCTATTGTATCCATCTAATTACCATTGTATATGTTGCACTTGGTAATAGTGAATACAAATCACTGTGGTTTGCTTGCATTGTAAATTTATAAAGGAATTCACATTTTTCTTGATCTTGACAGTTGAAATAGTTGTACCATGCTATCCTTGACACTTTGAAAATTCACTTGTACCAAATACAATATATATAGTGAAGCTCATGTCTCTGAACTACATAGTTATCATTGTATTAGCAACCATATTTATATTGACTATGGCTATGGTATAATGCACTCCCTGCATGACAATGTTGTCTTGGTCTTGGACATGTTGAATTTTTTGGGATAGAACATGTGAGGTATCATTTCTTAGGCCTTTTGAAACATGACTACCAATTAGCCCTTATATGAAGGGCTACTACTTCAATTGAATTCATTGTGGGTTGAAATCCACCTACATTCAATAATTGCTGACATCCATAGTGCATGGAACCATGATCATCTTCTGTTGATTACTTCATTTAGCTGCATCACTATATTTTCCATTTACATTGCATTGCTATTTAGGACAACATGTTGATAAGATAGCCTTGATCCTGTACATAATGTAACATTGATCATCATGTAACTTATGACAGCTTCTGATTACACTTGTTGATTCATGCTGTCTCATACACACACATATATGTTCATACTGTGCCTTCATGGAATAATAC
Organism: Cunninghamia lanceolata; assembly: GCA_027924645.1. NCBI lineage: Eukaryota > Viridiplantae > Streptophyta > Pinopsida > Cupressales > Cupressaceae > Cunninghamia > Cunninghamia lanceolata. The sequence goes on from BSBN01000760.1 coordinate 4,432,049, forward strand.
ATCATTGCATTTGTTTAATCTTTCTATGCCTCTTTAAAGCACAATAAGGTGGCATGCTAGGCTTAACCCTTGTGGGAGCCACATTTAACCCACATGCTAAAATCAAATAAACAAGTTAGTAACATAACTTTCTCTATACCTGCATAGGAAAAAAACATGTTAGGAAAATATGTGCATGTGATTGATGTTCTCGATTATCCTATTGCTTTCTTGAAGGTCCATGTGATATTGACAGGTTTATTGCATTTGAAAATCAGACTGTATGTTTGTAGATATATGTCATATGTTATATGATGCCTCGTCATTGCTCTAACATCCATTTTCACCCTCTAATGTAGATAACTAGGGGCAGCAAGGATAACAGCTGGATGCAGGATACACGGACAACACGGGATGATGTGAGACTCGTCATTCAGGTAATGAAGAGTCACCCTATACCATTTGCACATTTATTTATTTAATTTTCTATAAATGTATAGTCTTTCTTTTCATCTGCAATAAATCAGTTAGTCTCACGGCTTGTGTGAGACCTTATACATTTATTTATCCAATAAATATTACTTCTCTTCTAAAAGATTTGTACAATCTTTCAAATAAGTTATGCATCAAAATGCAAATTGGCACTACAATCTTAATTTGTTTTTATTTGTACACATGGATATAATATAGTAAAAATAAAAATGTACCTTTCTCTTCCTTAAAACTTCAAAAACTCTACCTGATTGAGCTAGTAGTGAAATTAGGTAACATTTTTGGTGACATTTGCTATATGTTTGCTTGCTAAACATTAGACCAGTTGCCTAGACCTTATCCATTGGGCATGGAGTCACTCAGAGACTTCTAAAACACTTGGACAAATAGATTTCTGTTACTACTGTAACTCATTGGAACACTACATGATACCTTGAAAACCTACTCTACCTATCAGAACTCAGGTCAAAATGACTAACTGTACAAAACAACACTTGGAGGAAAAGTCTACTCAGTTACTAACCCTACTCTACCTTAACCAAGAAAGACATCAACTCAAACAAAAGCATTCACTGGTTGGGTGAAGTAGCTGTCATTTCTACATAATCTACAATGTTTGCCATGCTTGAGGATAGCTAGAAAGAGATGAAATGATGAAGAGGGTACATCATAAAACACACAACAATAGAAATTGCAAATAGAAATTAGAACTTTATTTATTGATTTGGACAACTTATTACATTACAGAAGCTCAAATACAATTAGAGGAATCAACCCTCCATAGGCTACAACACATTACAGCTTCCTATCATAGGACTCTGGAATCATCAGCCTTATGTAACCCCACATCAGCTAGGGTTTCTATTTTCCCACCTATTCTTGACTCTACACTTTCCCCCTTAACTCTACTACTACCCAGGGTTCCCAAAAATGGTTATTAATAGCCTTTTTGGCGGCCAACAACCTAATTTTGAAATTTGCTTCTCCCTCCAAAAATAGGTCAACTTTTGGGAGCCATAACTTTTGATCTGGGTGTCCGATTGATGAACCATTTTATGCATCGGAAAGCTCACGGAGTGCTCTACGCGCTAAGAACCCACTTTTCTAGTTCTAGCCATTTTCAGGCCCATATAAGGCCATTTAGTGCCTCAAACCTAAGTTTGAATAATTTTCAGGTGTTTTTCAAGAAACAGAAACTTTAATATCTTTCAGCTTGCAAATGATCTTTGCATGATTCCTTCGCCAAAGGTCTTATTTTTTAGTTATGAAACTTCCTATAAAATTTCACTTCATTCTGTGCCCAAATGCAAACTTTCTAAAAATAGCAGGTTGCTATTTTTAGCAGTTTGGAAAAACTGAAAGTTCTACATCATTATTCAAGCAATTATGGAACCAAAACCACAAATTTTGAAAAGAAATGGAAAGAACATCAACAATTTTGAAACACATCTTTTTTTGGGTGATGCAAGATTGCCCTTACACCACTAGATGCTCCTGCATCATGAAACATGAATAAAAATTCAACAAAGAGTTGTAATACCTCTTGAAGAACATACATAAGTTCACTAACCTTTTCATATGGAATTTAAGCATTCCTGTCCTGAGGTAGAAAAGTGACTTCAAGCTTCTCTCCCCTAGCTATACCTTCATGCTTAGGTGCAAGAAAGATATCAATATTCCTATTGGTCTCCATTCTAACTAGATGCCTAATTGGGCATCCTCTAGAAAAAGTAAATTCAGAACTCTCCATTCTGGTTCATTGTTGTTGCTCCTCCTCTTGTTTTTGATCTTCTGCTTCAAATGGTGCTGGTTCAATACCCAAAGTTGGGCAAAAAGAAGCTTTCTCATGAGTCAAAAAAGACTTTAGATCATCCCAAAATGAAACTACCTCATGAGCCAAAGCTTCATTCTCATATTGACTTTCACGAACCAACAACTCATTACACTGTTTAACATCTTGTAGTTGTCCCAAGTCTTGTGTTATCATAGTCATATCCTCTTCATTTTTTTCAACAAATGAAGGTAGCCCATCATACCAAAACATATCAGCCTCTTTTCCCCTAAGTTCCTCATGTTCATTTATCTCCTCTATATGTTGTTCCTGCTCTTGTTCAAACTTGTGAACGTGTAGTCCTGATTTAGCATGATTTGCAACTTCTTCTAGTAGCTTTAATCCTTTGTCATCCAGTTTAGAGAAAAAAACTTCAAGGTCATCCCAAAATGAATCTTCCTCACACTCTTCATGAGATTCTGATGGAGGAGGACTGTTTTCTATTCATAATAGCTCTCAGCCAGTTGTGTAGGTTCCAAGAAAGGTTTACTTTCACACTCTTTTACTTGATCTGAGACCTCATTGTTAGACTGCTTAGTTTTAATCAGCAACTTCTCATATTGTTGAGCATCTTCTTGCTGGTCTGAAATTGCTGGTAAGTTGGGTACCTAAATGCTTTCCTCATCTTGTTCAACAAAAACAAGTAGTTGATCAAACAAAAAGACCAATTCTTCCTCTTCATGTGGTGCCTTCTCCAATGAAACTTGGGCATTCTGTCATTGTAACTGAAGACCTTTACCTTGCAACCTCTGTACACTGCTTTCATTCATTTTATAAACAACATTAGAAAACTCTTCAAATAAATGAAAATGTAAGGGATTCAGTGACAGGCCTGATCCTACATCCTCTTCACATGTGTTATGCTCATATTTAGTTGGGGACATGGTACAAACAACAACAACTGACTGCTCCTCTTGCCATAGAGTTTCATGTTCATACTTACCTCCTAGTAAGAAATTTGATTTCTCATCTTCCTAATCTTGGATTGGTATGAAAGGGGTAGCCTTAACAAGATTTGGTATTTTATAATCAGGATACCTAGTCCAAGAAGGCTGCCATGGTTTTTCAGTACTTTGATGGCTTGGTTCAATTTCTTGATATGACTGTAACTCAGGATTAATGGATTGGTTTGACTAATTTTGTTCATTCATGGACTCCTTTTGTAAAGCATATTCTTGCTGCCTCTTTATGTCATTCAGCTACTTGGTCCAATCAAGCAATATGTTCTTGATATTTGCAATCTCTAGTCTCTCATCATTTTGAAGCTGATTGGGAAAGTAGTATTGCTGGTTTGGCATAAATGGGATTCTTGAGGCTGGTCATGGGCATACACTGGCTACCATGGAGTTTGTGCATGGGTGGGAGGGTGGTAAGCATGACAGACTTGTTGTTTATTAACTGTTAATGGATTGTTTGGACTAAAACTAGCTATGTGACCACTGTGATACAGCTCATAAGATGGTGTATGAACAAGATTTTCATGAAATGGTGGAAAGTAAGACACATTTCTTTGAAATGAAGACATATTGCAACATTTATATGAGTTGGAAACTCATTGAAATCCTTCACAGTAATGAAAATTAGGTTTGATTTTTTAATAAAATAGGTACATCCAACACTTGTCTTCTTGAAACCAGTAGATAATTCTTTCTAGAGTCACCAGGTGTGTATTTTCCTTGCCTCCCAAGGTAGCTTTTACTGACATACACACCAATATCAGTAATGCATGAACTGTTCTACACTAGTTTTCACTAAACCAAAGCTTCAAAGGCACCAGGTATGTATTGAAAACACCTCAAAAGGTAGAAATCAACTGTTGTACACACCAAACAATAGTGAAACGATGTACAAAAAGAACTGAAAATTAGTTCTAGTCCCATAGGTGTGACAAAAACTGTTGTCAATGAGATTTGCAGCCTGTTGAACATGAAGTTCAACAATCTATTGAAACATGGGAAGACCTCTAAAGCTATGGGCAACTTAAAAATAGAGGTCAACCACCACAGCAAGCCAGCCTTCTTCGGACCTTGACCTCTATTTTTAAGTTACCCACATCTTTAGAGGTCTTCCCATGTTTCAATAGATTGTTGAACTTCATGTTCAACAGTGTGCAAATCTCATTGATAAGAGTTATGAATGCTTGCAGAGGATATAAATGAGAGATGAAGGATTGTTTCAAAGTAGTGATCAAGTATATGAAGTTATGAAGCAAGATGATGAGTGTTTGATCCGAAGAAGTAGCAGAACTAAAGTAGAGAGAAGAGCAGAGAGAAGAAGTTGTAGAGCAGAGAATTGAGAAGTAGAAGGAAGAAATCATGGAAGAGTGTTATTGTATGAATCTTTTGTAACCTTGGGCTACGGCCTAGCATCTAAAAAGCTTGAGTGGTATGTGTAATGTGATTTGAGATTATAATATAATGAGGAATGAGTTGAAGGCTAAGTTTTTCCCATTTAGGGTTTCCCTAGGATATATCTTGTGTCATGTGCTTATGAATGTCTCTTTCTTTTTGTTGTTATCTATATACTTCCATTGTATCTATGATTGATCATGTTGTTAGTATTTTAAGGCTCCAAGATTGGACTATCCCTCATCGGACCCTCCTACCTTGACTACATCAAGTGGTATCCGAGCTGGTTGTGAATCTGGTGAGCTGGTTGTGAATCTATTGGGATGATTGTGGATCTGTTGGGAAGGAAGAATGTGTTGGAAGGATTTGTGAAACCCTAGAGTGTAGTAAGTGCTATCGAAAGTGGAAGAAATATTAAGTTGTTTATCTGATTTGTTTTGATGGGGAAGATTGGAAAAATGATGAAGAAAGAAAATGAAAACCTAATATGTGAAAAGGATATTCTAGAAGAAGAATTGTGTGAAATCAAAAGGCGTAATTTAGAATTGATGGAAAGGATAAAATAACTAGGAGAAGACAAATATGATGCTCTTGAAGAAGAATTGGAAAATGTAAAAAGGAGGAATGAATAATTAGAAGCAGAGCTAAAGTTGTTTGAGTATGTCAAAAAGAGTTTTGAAGAATTGGAAGAAGGATTCAAGTTGTTTGGGAAGGTGGAAAAGAGGAACAAAGATCTTGAGGAAAATTTGGAAGAGCTGAAAAAGGAAAACAATCTACAGAAGAGTGAAATAACAGGATTGAAAGAACATGTTAACCAGTTAGAGCAATCACTTGTAGCATGCATAAAAGAGAATGAAAGTTTGAGATCTAAGCCTGAACTTTGTGATGTTGCTTGTGATACTAATGATTTGTGTGATACTATAGAAGCTTATTTAGAAGGTATGGTTGAAGATAACAGTGTAACTGAACCTACAGTTGTTGGTGATGGTATTGGTTTCAAAATCATGCAAAGAATGGGATATAAAGGAAAAGGATTGGGAAAGTGTCAACAAGGAATTACAGAACCTATTGAACCGGTAATGAGATCAAGAAGTGAAGGCCTTGGATATGACAGAGGTAAGGATGTTGTTACAAGCTCAAAGAAATCAAATCAAGGAAGAAAAGGTACATATTGTTCTCATTGCAATAGATATGGGCATGAACGGGAATTGTGTTGGGATCTATACCCTTGTAAGTCTTGTGGATTAAGGAATCATTCTGAAAGGATGTGTTGGAATAAAATGAGGAGGAGAAAGCCTGTGACAGATTGTATGCAGATGGATTATGGATGGATTGATGGAGCAAAATGGAAACATGTTACTTGTATGTTCAGAAGGTTGTATAGATGGAAGTATTCATGTGTTGGAGAGAAAAGAGGATATGAATCAGGATACATAGAAAGAAGACCTTATGCAAAACAAAACAAGGATAGTAATTAATTCTATAGAGGGAGAAATGATAGGAGTCATAATTCTTATCATAATGAAGGATATCAGAGAAATGAAAGAGGATTTGATAGGAGAGGAACTTGTTTTTAAGTTTGGAAGTGAAAAGAATCAAGCAGTGAATGTCACCAAGAACCTGTTACTGGAGAGGCTAATGATGAGGAAACAATAACTAATGTAGAGGTAGTTTATGTAGAGGAAGATGAGACTTTTGAGTCATCAAATTTGATAGAGAAACTAGAAGAGGGTGAAGCATTGATCTTAAGGAGAGTTGTGTTATAGAACTGAGAAAACCGTGCAAGAGAAAGTTTGTGTGAACATGTGTGAAGCATAGCAGGGAAAGGGAAGTTATTGTAGAGAAAGAAGGAATGACAAGATATTTTACTAGAGGGGAAAGTTTGTGTACCGGACTAAAGGAAACATGGATAAAGAAATAGAGAAAAGTTTTGGAGCAGTATATGCATAATAGAAACTGTAAGAAATTGTATCTAGAACCTGAGATCAGAAAGTGTTGCAGATTGTATCAAGGAAGTCACATGGTTGTTCCGGAGGATGCATGTATGTATTGATTGACTCTTAATTGGTTGAAGTGGATATTGATTTGAGGAAGCCTACAAGTGCTTGACAACAGACCGCTGAACTATGAGGTAATTGCAACATTGTAGCTAAACCGCTAAACCTAGACCATGGTAAGTTGAAGAACTTGAGGCAGCTTGCAAAGAAGACTTTCTCAGACCACCGATCATTAAGGCAGTGCAAGGCTTGCAAGTAGTACGCTAAACTTAGAAGAACTTGAAGCAGTTTTGTAGGGTGGACTTGAATAGACCTCCAACCTTGAGGTTGTTGCAAGTACCTATGAACAGATCATTGGATCTATCCAAAGAGACAACATTGATTTTGACATAATACAGACCAAAGTGAAGAGGCTCACTTTTCAATTAACCTTGAGAGTTTGATGCAGGAGCATCTAGGAGCATTCAAATCAGTTGGGAGAGTTAATATTAAGTTGTAGAGTGTCAGGGAGAGTGACCTTAGAGATTACCACATTTTACCACATTTACATATCAGAGGCTACGGAGGTAGACTTAGCATCTAGACATCATCATCTACATCATATCCAAAATTTAGATCATTTGGGTTCGTTTCTAAGAGGATATCACTATCAGAAGATTACTTGTTTTTAGAGTAGAGCAGATAGTGTTCAGTGGAGTCTAATTGGTTTGCAGAGCAATTTTGTGACTTGCGGATCCTAAAGGAACATCATTCAAGGAAGTTGAGGACCTGGCCAACCTTCATAGAGATCCACATAAAGTTCCATTCACTAGTGGAGCAATACCATCTGTTTAGATCCGACCTATCAGTGTCTACACGTTTCATACTAGTTGTTACAATTAGGGCGACTTGATAATGTTATGAAGGTTTGCGAAGGATATAAATGAGAGATGAAGGATTGTTTCAAATCAATGATCAAGTATACAAATTTATGAAGCAAGATGATGAGTGTTTGATCTGAAGAAGTAGCAGAACTGAAGCAGAGAGTAGAAGAAGTTGCAGAGCAGAGAATTGAGAAGTAGGAGGAAATCATGGAAGAGTGTTATTGTATGAATCTTTTGTAACCCTGGGCTACAGCCTAACATCTCAAAAGCTCGAGTGGCATATGTAATGTGATTTGACATTATAATATAATGAGGAATGAGCTTTGAAGGCTGGGTTTTTCTTGTTTAGGGTTTTCCTAGGATATATCTTGTGTCATGTGCTTATGAATGTCTCTTTCTTTCTGTTGTTAGCTATATACTTTTGTTGCATCTCTGATTGATCATGCTGTTAGTAGTTTAAGGCTGCAAGGTTGGACAGTCCCTCATCGGACCCTCCTACCTTGACTGCATCAAATACAAGCCTCCTCAAGCCATTTTCATATCCAATTTTAGAGCAAGCTTATCATGCCAAAATCCCTCCAAATCCTTCATCCTCTTAACTAAGTTAGGCTAGATTTTGTGTTGAATTTGAAGATAATTTCACATTGAGAAGTCTAGTTGGGTAAAGCTAAGGAGAATTGGGTGCTTCTCCTTCCACCTTATCAAGGAGTGAGGAGGCTTCAAGTTTTAGGTATAAATTTATTGTTTTACTTCTATTTCATATGTTTTTATGCACTTGAGTTTCCCTCATCTTCACCACCTGTAGGCTTGGATTTGACTTGGATATCTAATCCAAAGGGTAGGGCTTGCATGTAAGGTACCCAAAGACATTTTTTCAAGAAAACATAGAAAAATAACTAAATCTCAAGCATTCTCTCATTTACACATTTTCAATGTTATCTTGAAAAAATGCCAGGATGACTTCAATTTTTCTATTAGCTTTCTAACTATGTAGTGTAGAAGCTAGATTATGAGCACTATGAATCTTGTTCTTGTCACATCTTCAAATTTTGAGTGTGGCTATCTTCAATTTCTCAGCCAAGATCAATTTTTATTGATTTTAGAAAAAAAAGTGGCCACTTTTGACCCTCTTTGGTCCCCCATTTCCATGCACATATCCATGAGTACATTATGATTTTTATAATGCAAGTGAGTTATCTTTTATTTTTCTTCCAAAATATTCTTTGGTCAATTTTTAGCCTCCCATCTTTTTGTACATACTCATGATGCTAGCACACTCCAAACCTTCACTAATTTCTAGGTAGAAGTATGCTATCTTCAAACCTTCATTGATTCCTAAGCTTCATAAGAGATTTTTGGCTTTGTACCTACAAGTCAATATTAGATACACATATCACCAAATCCACTCCACAAGAAAGGGTGTGATTAGTCCCACTTTCTATGCTAATACCTTTGGGTCTTCATAATATAATAAGCATGCCACTCCACAAGAAAGGGAAAAGTGATCTAGACATAGAAAAACAATGGTTAAACATGACCGGTGGTTTTCAAATCAAATTCAACTAAGTTCTTCATCTATGCATCAAACACAATGGAGACCATTGCTCTACAAGAAATGGTAAATGATCTATGTGTAATTTCATGCAACTCCTACTCCTCCACCTTGGATCAACATAATATCGATTCATGTTGTAATCTTCCCTTGTACACATAAATTAATACCAAACTTCCTTTCATGGATGAGACTCTAGTAGAATGGCTCTGTGCACATCTATGCAAGCATTGTTCATAACAACTTCACACAACTCTATGCCAAGTAGTTGCATTCATACTCATCAGTCACATTAACAAATTTAGGAGCCTACGGTTTTGCATAACATCAGTACCAACTCTAATAATAATTTCACATTGTGCATGACTTACATATGGGAAGCACATGCAATATTCACATTATGTTAAGTTTAGGTCCATATATGTCCAACACCTAGATGCATCTACTCCATATGATCATGCCAACCAAATAACACCATATGGATTGTACATCTAGCATAATCTTGGTCACATATAAAGTGCACCATACATGCATGAAATTTTTCAACATATTATGGAAGGCTTAGATAAGAGCCTATTATATAAATACACATCATTGTACATTTTGTAAACTAGTTTATTGACTAGTGAGCCCTTGTCACATCATTTAACCTAGTTTGGTTGTACTCTAGGATGCTCTAACAAATCAATTAGATGCCCCTTCCTACATAATCATAGGAACATGAATTCCCACAAACACTCCTATAAAATATTATACATTCACTTAATATCAATAAAGGATGACATATTCCTCACACTAGTCACATGTTTTGTCTTCTCATGGCCTACTTTTTTATAAGATTTCATATCAACAAGCCAAATGGATATAAAACTCTCTTTTTGAGCTACTTCATAACCTTGCTACTACACATAAGCTTATTCTCTACTTCCCAACATGAACTAGATCATAGTCAATGATTTACCACCCTATGATGTTATAATAAATATACATTCTTAGTTTAATTCTATAAATTGATAATCAATTTAGATGTTTAAATCTTAATTATAAAAAGATAAAATATATAATGAATTCATATAAAAATACCTTTGTGTGACCACCATAAAACTCATCTAGTAGCTCATGAATGATGACAATAACATCTAATCTATCATAGTTTGGTGTTGTATCACCCTCTAATATTCCAACACACTTGGAAAAATAATGAATGCACTTGTGAGAGGTGATTCCATTATGATTGGAAGGTTCCTCACCATGTGTACCCTATGGATAAAACTCTCCTCCAACACAAATAGTACAAAAAGTATTGCAAAAGTGTGGGGCAACACCATGATAACTAGATGGTCTTATTATATGAGCATTCTTTGAAGTATGATATTAAGATATATATGTGACATGTTTTTATGAGGGCATTTTTTAGTGTAGCAATTGCATGGAGGGTCTAAACCTTCATATATTCTTCTTGATAATTGATTGCACCACATCATGATGAATTTTTTGGGCTAAGGGTCTAGGTATATGATTTGGTGCATAGAAAAATCCATCTCTTTCCTTGGAAAAATCTTTGCCTCTATCCTAAAACTCCCTAAGATCAAAATAATTATGAATTTTATGGAGAAAAAATTGTAGTAGAGTTTTCTAAGGAAATATAAGGGCACCTCATGGTTTTTATAAGGAAGTTGGTTGAAGACCATCCACTACTTGTCCTAAAAATAACTTTTTATTTCATCATAAGTGTGCCAAAGGATAGGGAATATATTGCAATTTCGTGGAAGGGGTACATTGGTTTTTGGATTTGTAAGAGTGCACAAACTTTATCTTTTGTTATATCCTTCCTTTTAACATCATCATAGGATAATTCCATCATATAAAATTGATGACATGACCCTATGCATTTTCTATTGATAAGTTTGACCTACCACCAAGTTAACTTGATTCATCATTGATTCTATTGTGTTTGTTAGTGTTGCATGGTGGTGGTTTGAGTTTTATTTTTCTTTAACTCCCCTAAAATAATTTATTGGGTTTAGGGAGGCTATATAGGAAGTGTTGGTAGAGATTTAGGTGGTATGGAGTTTTTTTCTAGAAATTCCTCTTCCACATTAGGCCCAAGATTAGAATTTACAAGATCTAGTTTTAAAAGTTAACAAAAATAAGAAATTTATTTTTTGAAATGAGAATTTATGAAAATTTAAAGAAAATTTGATTTAAAAACTAGAAAATACAAATTACTTACAACTTCTCTAGCACAAGATGGTGAAAAATGCAGAGGGAGATTTTGAATGGTCATATTTTCCTAAATGTTCTTATGGAGTATTGTTACTTGTTTTCTATGAGGGATTTTGTTTCTATGAGGAAATGTCTTGCTACATGTACATATCTATGGTTAGGAAAATCAAATCAAAGGTAAAACATAAACTAAATGCAAAACAAAACAAAGAGTTTATACCTAGATAAGTAGACCCAATCTCATCAAAGGGGAAGGAAACTTTGCACCCAAGAGCTCCTAAGATATGATATACCTTAATTGATGAATGCAAATGTGAAATGCTCTCATTCTAATACAACTCACAATACTAGCTCATTAGATATTTGGGCATGGTAACATTACTTGAAGATTGGATCCCCAAATGGCTTGGGAGAGGTTCTATTTATAGAGATTTTGGAGGGATTTTGATCCAAGGGTGGAGATGATTTGGAAGATCAATGGTGGAGGATGAAAGTGATGTGGAGGGCCTAGATTCCATCTTGGAGAAATGGAGGGCTAGGAATAAATGTGAATCTTTTATTCATTTTGGGAAAAGGGTGAATTAAATGAGTATGGATGAGATGGATTATTTGTGAATTAAAGATTCATATGGGGAATGTAAAATGCATTAAAAATTAATTTGGGGATAAGTGGAGATAAATGAGGTATGGCATGGGTAAGGGGTTGTAAGAGGAATTAAATGTGATGTTGGACTTATTTAAATAAAAAATTGACTTATGTGGATATATTCCAATTTTTTATTTGGAGGATGTGGGAAAGGGTGTTAAGCTAGATTTGACCATCTTAATGAGAGGTTCAAGATTAATTAAATAAGGTTGTATTTAATTAATCCTAAGGCTAGGATGAGGTAGGCTAGGGTAGGTAATTAAATAATAGCTATTTAATTACCTAGGGTAGGGATAGGTCAATTAATATGTTGAATTAATTAGTTAAATATGATTTAGCTAATTAACTGGATTTAGTGAGGAGAGGGAAATTGACCAAATAAATATTGGCATATTTATTAAATCAATTGGCTAAAGTTTGAACTATTGAATTAATAGAATTAATTCAATTGTTGGGATAGAATGATGAAAATTTAGGTGATGAAGGGATAATTAATTAAATAAAAATTTAATTAATTGATTAGAAGAGAAATTGGCATGTTTAGGAATGTCAGGAGTTGGTTTGATAGTAAAGACATTTTTAGGTGTCTACAATATCATTAAATGACACAATCTTGTGCAAAGAACTAGTCTCATTCCCCTAAACTTCATCCATTCATATACATACATATCCCTATGCATTTATCCCTTACCTTATCCTTATACACACATACTCCTATACATTTTCCTTATTATCACATTTATCAAATTTACATATATATCTACCTCAATGTATACATTATCCACCTATATCTAACCCTTTCATTACCTAGAATCATTTTTGCATTCTTAACATCAACCTTTTAGTCATTGACTTGACCTCATCCTTTTCAAATTTAAAACTCAAATTTGGCCAAATTGTCTAGGTTTTATTTTCTCACCCTAAGCCAACAAAACTCATGTTTTACAATATTTGATGTCATTTTCTAGTATTTAAAGGCATTTAATTACATTCATGTCTCATCCACACACATAAAAGCATCCTCTCTCATTATAGAGCATTAAAGGAGCAATTAATAGTAAATTTTTTGGATTTGGTACACTAAAAAGAGTAACAAATCTTCATAAACCATGCTTAGGCCCTTGTGTAATGAAATAAATTGCACAATAGAAGAATATAATAAGAAATATGCTATAAATACTTGATAATAATATGCCACTTTGAGGGGGCAACTTCTAAAACTCTCAAATGAAGAACACAATTCATAATATGATGCTAATGACTAACCTCTACCTCTTATATATACCATACTCAAGCCTTGGATATCACCCAAGCCAACTTAAATACCAAAATATAACACCTAGGCCAGCCTAAATAACTATATAAGTCTACATTAATGATTATATAAATTAATTAAGAGTTAAGGTAGCCACAAGATGACTAATAATAACCCAATACCAATGTAAGATTAAGGGTGTAACATGCCCTCTCTTTAGAGAAGCATTGTCCTCAATGCTAATCAACTATGGACATTTCTACAGAAAATGTTTGTATTCCCATGTGGCATCTTTAACTCATAAATTCTTCCAATGAATGAGATACGTATGATTGTCCTAGTCCTTAACTTCTTTGTGCTTGTTTGGAGAATTAACTTTGGATCCAAAATGATTCTTCCTTCTTCATCTAGCTCTAGTAACATAGTCTATATAGGAATATTTTGACCAATCACCTTCTTCAAAAAAGAAACATGAAAAACTAGATGTATCTTTGTTGTAGGTGGTAACTCAAGCTTGTAGGCTACATTGCCAATATTCTATTAAATCTGGTATGGCCCATAATATTTTGGTGACAACTTATTAATCTTTGTTTGTTTCTTCAAGGATATTTTCTTATAGGGTTTTAATCTCAAGAAAACCTAATCGCCAACCTCAAAACTCCTTTCACTACAATGTTGGTCTTCCTAAACTATTTCATTCCATTTTGTGTCATGGCTAAATTCTCCTCGAGTCTTGAAAGTACTTGTTGTTGATGATTCATGTGATCCTCCACTACCTAAAATGTTGGTGTCACCTTCAATGCTAATGTGATGGATGGAGACTGGTATCCATATAATGCCATAAATGGGGATATTTTTTATAGAAGTATGGAAGGAAGTGTTGTACCACCATTCTACCAGTGGTAGCCAATCCACCCAATGAGATTCCTTATCTAAAGTGAAACAATGTAGATATCCTTCCAAGGACTCATTAACAACCTTTGTTTTCCCATCAGAATGAGGATGGTATGAAGAGTTGCAAGCCAATTGAGTACCATAACAAGAGAATAAATCTATCCAAAAGTTACTAGTAAAGATAGGATCACGATCATTGATAATAACCCTTAGAGTACCATGTAACTTTTGTATATTCTCCATAAATGTTTTTTCAACTATACTTGTTGTAAAAGGATGGGATAATGCAATAAAATGGGCATCTTTGGTGAATTGATCCACAAATACCAAGATGACACTCTTACCTTTAGATCTTGGGAGGCCTGTGATGAAATCCATGGAGAACTCTTCCCATCACTAGTTGGGGATAACTAAGGGCTGCTAGAGACTAGGTGTCTTAACCATCTCCCCTTTATTTCTTTGACATATCAAACATTCTACCACAAATATTTGAACATCACCTTTAAGCTCTTCCCAAAATAAATCTTGCTTTATTTGATGATATGTCTTTAAAAATCCTGAATGACCCCCAACTAGAGAACCATGAAGCTCTTCAAGAATCTTGTGTTTGAGGATGAAATTTTTTGTGTAGGAACAATCTCTCTTTATACCACAAAAAGTCTCCCTTCCAACAAAATTTATCTAAACTTCTACGATTAGTTTGCAACTGTTGAATGAGATTTCTTATAGTCACATCATTCTACCACTCTGCTTTGGCTTCTTCCACCCAATCTGCTTGTACTGTTGAAATGACACACAATAATAACTCATCCTTCTCATCCTTTCTATATGGTGTATGAACTACTACATTCTCCTTTCCTTTCCTACAAATGATCTCAAAGTCATACCCCAACATCTTAGTGACCTATTTTTATTTCTCTTCTAATGATAACCATTGCTCCAAAGAATATTTAAGGCTATATTCATGACCTATCTTGACATTGAAGTGTCTACCCATTAGATATGGCCTCCATTGTTTCACTACATTAAGAATAGATAGCATTTCCTTCTCATAAATGGGCTTGAGTTGATTCTTACCCTTCAACTAATGACTTTCAAAAGTAATGGGACTTCCTCTATGAGAGCTTCTCCTATACCATTTATTGAAGCATCACACTCCACAATAAAATCCTTGTTGAAGTCTAGAGTGGCTAGAACTGGAGTGTTACACATAGCCTCCTTCAATATTCTAAATGTTGTATTAGATAACCCATTCCATTGAAAAGAATCTTTCCTTAATAGAGTTGTAAGCAATGCTGCTATGCGGCCATAGTTATTCACAAATCTTCTATAATATCTAGTGAGTCCAAGGAAACCCCTCAAGTTCTTAATGGTTTTAGGAATGGCCACTCTATCATATCCTTGATTTTGTTAGGATCAATGTTTACTCCTTCATGTGACACTATGTGACCCAAGTACTCCACCTCTTTGAGACCAAAAGCACACTTGGAAGGTTTAGCATAAAGTTGGTGTTGCTCGAGCACTTGTAATGCTTGATATACATTATGCAAATACTCTTCCTAAGTCTTGCTATAAATCAATATATCATCAAAGAACACTAATATAAACTTCCTCAAAAATGGGTTAAAGATGACATTCATCAAGATTTGAAATGCAAATGGAGCATTAGTAAGAACAAATGGCATCGCTAGAAACTCATAATGACCCTCATGAGTCCTAAATGCTATCTTGGGAATATCCTCTTCCTTAATTCAAATTTGGTGATAACCTGATCTAAGATCCAGTTTTGTAAAAAATATAGCTCCATTCAATTCATCTAGTAAATCATCAATGATTGGAATAGGAAACTTATCTTTAATGGTGTACTTGTTGAGCTCTCTATAGTCTGGACACATGTGCTAGTTTTCATCATTCTTATAGACCATCACAATGGAAGAGGAGTAGGCACTTTGGGTATGCCTTATAATACCTATCTCTAGCATCTCTTGAACTATCTTCTCAATCTCATTTTTTGCATATATGGTACCTATAAGGCTTGATGTTGGGTGGTTGGCTCTGTGGTACTAGTTGAATGGCATGATCTTGTTCCCTTTTTGTAGGCAATACTTTAGGAATATCTCTAAAAACCACTAAGTGATGATCTATAATTACTTTTAGATTTGGCTAAATATGAACA
This sequence comes from Cunninghamia lanceolata, assembly GCA_027924645.1. Taxonomy (NCBI): domain Eukaryota; kingdom Viridiplantae; phylum Streptophyta; class Pinopsida; order Cupressales; family Cupressaceae; genus Cunninghamia; species Cunninghamia lanceolata. The sequence continues at coordinate 4,448,308 of BSBN01000760.1, forward strand.
TTTGGCTAATAGGCTACTAATGAAAATATTTTTACCATAAATCCATCAACCCCCTTTTTAAGCATCTTTTACATTTGATGAGAGTTTACTATTTGTGGGGACTTTGCACACAACCCTCTTAGTTCAAATATCCTTCACTCTGAATGAAATCTCATGAATAGATGTTGGAAGTTCATCTCAATTGTCCTTAATGTGGTGAGCCACTCCACTCCCAATATAATATCTACTACTCCCATGGGAATAGAAAACATTGGACAATCAATTTGATATTCTCCCATGGTTAATTTAATGCTATGACATTTTCTTGAACAACTGATAGTACCCCATCTGCAATTTGAGCTTGAAATTATGTAGCAAGAAATATAAAACAATACATATGAGTCACTAACTTATTATTGATGAAGTTGTGAGTGCTTCCTAAGTTTATCATTACTGTTACTCTCTTTCTTCAAGAAACCCACCACCTTAAGAGTTTGTGGAGTGCTAACTCTAGAAAGTGCATGACAAGAAATGATTGGGTGATTATCTCTTGATTCCTCATCTAACTCATTGTCACCCTCTAATATTTGTTCCTCCTCTTCTTTCTCACTTGGCCCTTCAATATAGAATAATTTATTTTTTAGTGCATTTATGTCCTCTACTATATTTTCTATCACAATTAAAACATAGCCCTTTTTCTCTCTTTTATTTAATTTGTTGTGGCATCAATCTAGTAGGCCAAGGAAGTGATTGTGTAGGAGTGCTTTTATCTCTTATATTTATAAAACCTTGCCTTTTATTAACCATAAATGTTTCCTCTACCTACCTTTCCATAATCATTACTTGGGAGATAAAATTTATATGAAACATGTGCACCTCATATTTGATGTGATCCTTTAATCCTCTGAGGAATAAATCCAACAATTATTTTGCTGCCACATTTTCCACTCTTAAAGACAAAGTGCAAAATTGATGAATATAATAATTGACAATACTTGTTTTCCTTAATTTGGTAATCTAGATAAACTGGCTATCCATAAGATTGTCACCATAATGTGTAGTAATTTCCTCTTGGAAAATGGACCAAGTTACAACACATCCCTTCTTTTTCTTTTCTTCTCATAGCCAATGATACCAAATTAATTGGTCAGGTTCTAAGTATAAGGAATCTGTGGACACCTTTTGTTGACAAGGAACATGGTGAATATCAAAGAATTGCTCCATTTGGCAGAGCCAATTGGTAGGATCTTGACCATTAAAATTTCACATATCCATCTTTGGGATGAAGTTCATAGCCATAGAATGATTAGAGTGTTGATCCATCTTGAGATTTGATTCAAACCTAAAAACACCCTTCCCCTTAGGATACTCCTCTTCTTCCCAATCTTGGTGGTGTGACTCCCTATGTTTTGGATCTCTAGGATGTTGGCCATCAAAACATTTCTCCATCATTTTCTCCTACCCTTGCATTTGTTTTGTCATAATTAACAAGATTTCATCCTTCATCTTGTTGGTTTCTTTCTGAATGTATTCAAATATATTTTTAGCTTATTTATGAACAGTATCCTCATTTCTTGGAGATTTTCTAGGTGTGACAACATTTTTTTTTGTTTTTTGTTGTTGGCCCCACTATGACGGGAAAAAATATTTTGGAATAAATCACACAAAACAAATCTAATTAATCTAAAATTTTTACTATAGCTTACTAGCCCGCCTAAATCTCACTTCCCATAAAAATCTTCAAGAAATTTGTTAATTTGTAGCCTTAGAGGCAAACTAATTTCACAATAACTTCTTCATATTTGATCCAAATGACCTCAAATATGGATTGTAGTAGCTTCAATATGTACTTGAAAAGCCCACTAAAATATTGAAAAGATTCACCAAAATGAGAGAGATATGTGCTTCCCAAAATGACCTCCAAAAAAAAATTGCTATATTTTTTTGCCTTCATGGTGCCAAGATCATGCTTTGAAATATACCGCAAATGCTTGATAATAATATGCCACTTCAAGGGGGCAACCTCCAAAACTCTCAAATGAAGAACACAATTTGTAATATGTTGTTAATGACTAACTACATCATATATATACCATACTCAAGCCTTGTATATGACCTAGGCCAACTTAAGTACCAAAATATATCACCTAGGCTGACCTAAATAACTATATAAGTCTATATTAATGATTATATAACTTAATTAAGAGTTAAGGTAGTCACAAGCCGACTACTCATAACCTTATACCAAGGTAAGATTAAGGGCATATCACCTTGCTTGTTGCCTTTAAATCTTTGTACACATTTACAGGGGTTGATCTAGGATAACTTGTCTCCTAGTTACTAAATGACAACCCTTCAAAGGTATTTCTAAATATTGCTAGCCAACAACAAAACAAATTTGCACGCAAAGTAAGATCAAATTTGGAGAAGCAAGATAACTCCATGATCACAAATCTAATCTAAGCTACTAGACTTGACCCCAAATTACATAGAGAATGCATAGGGAACCTGGAAGATTCATCTAATAGATTGTATTTTCAAAATACAAATAAAGAATATTCTAAAATATTTATCAAGTAGCAATCATTCTTCAATTAATGAGCTAAATACCTCTATCCTCCCCATATTATTTATTTAAAATAACAAGTACATTTATCTAAGTAATGAGTCACCAGCTGCCATATGTTAATCACTTGTATACATTTAATTGGATTAGCCCAAGTTAACAGTAAGGAAACTATATTTTTATTTCAATATTAAAAGCAATTTGAAGGCTGTCTCCAGTATAAAAATAGACTATATTAATTATCTAATATGATAAAATAATATTTTTTCTGACTTTTTAAGTAAATAAGAAAAAGGACGACCATTGATCTGAAACGTTGTGCTTTCATGATGTCACCTTTATATGCAGCATGAACACCTATCTCTTTAGAACATTATATAAAGGAAACACATCTCTTGAGAGCATTGATTAAAAAACTTAATTGAGCACCAGTTTGAAAGTTGGGAGTGAGATAATACTTTGAAAACCTCAATTTGTTTTCATGTATAAAAGGTTAAACCAGAGGTAAGCCAGCATTTTCAGAAAATCACCATGTATAAAAGGTTAAACCAGAGGTAAGCCAGCATTTCAGAAAATCACCACTAGGATTCAATTGGTTGTTAGGATTCCAAAAAGGTCGATAATATCTGCTGTTCTAAATATGGGGAGTCAAGCCATATTGCAATTAAATGCCTGAGATTCATCAAGACAATAGAAAGGATCAAGTTCCAACAAACAGGGAGAAAAGAATCAAAATTCATGTCTGATATGAAAACAGCATAACCCCAGCTATAAAGACAGAGTTAATAGAGATATCTCGTGTCAGAAATCATACATATTTATCATTTGTTCTCCTGATGAAATATGCTCTTGCCAGATAATTCCTTTCTTACCTACCCCACTCTACAACCAGCCCTCCACGACATATATTTCCCTGCTATTTTGTTTACTGCAGATGTTTTTTAGGATGTGATAAGGCCTCCTAGAATATATATATAATAATAGCTTCAGCACCAACAGCACTCTAATCCTTCCCTGGCTACTATCTGTTGTTGTCACTTTACTAAATCTTTCTGTTATTTTCTGTGTTGTTTTTGTTTGGCAATTCTCAACTACCCACAAGCTTATTCTATTGTTCTGGTGGTAGAATACAAATGAGCCCTTCTATAGAGCAATGTGCTAAGCAAGCCCATGATGATTCTCTACTTAAGATTGACATGACTATGGTAGAAGAGGTGTCTGACATGACTGTGGTAGAAGAGGTGTCTGGAGCAATCATTGTGGGTGCCGGTCCATCTGGCATGGCCACTGCAGCATGCTTGAAAATGGAAGAAATACCCAGCATTCTGATTGAAAAGGAAGCCTGCATAGCCCACTTATGGAAAAACAATACATATGACAGGCTTAAGCTTCACATATCTAAAGAATACTGTGAGCTTCCATTCATGCCATTTCCTTCCTCATATCCTACATTTGTTACAAGAAAACAGTTCATAGACTACCTGGAAGACTACGCCAGGAAGTTTCAGATTAGCCCAAGATTCTGCCAGACCGTGGAGCATGCCACCTTCAGTGAAGGAAAATGGCATGTTTTATGTCATGTCAAGAAAGATAATGAAGTAGTGGAGATTAAGAAATATGTAGCAAAATGGCTGGTGGTTGCAACTGGCGAAAATGCAGAGGCTGTGAGGCCTCCCATTCCAGGCCTTGAAGCCTTCAATGGGAAGGTCATCCATTCTATTGTGTATAAGAATGGTGATGAGTATAAAGGCCAAAAGGTTTTGGTCGTTGGATGTGGAAACTCGGGCATGGAGATTGCTTTGGATCTTTTCAATTGCAGAGCCATGCCTTCTCTTGCAGTGCGCAGCTCTGTGAGTATTTTTCTGCCAAAACATTTTTTTTTTATATTACTTTTTCATCATTTTATAATTCTGCTCTTTGCCCTGTAATTTCCACTTCTTTGTCCTGTAATTCCCACTTCTTTTCTATGGTCTGTAATTTTCACTTCTTTTCTATGGTCTGTAATTTTCACTTCTTTTCCATGGTTTCTGCAATTTTGATTTCTTTTTCATTATGATATTTTTTTCATGTGTCAGTCATATTTTTAGCAACTGCTTATTTTTAGTGCATTATTTTCGGCATGGTCGGAGCCTTCAAAAATATCTTAGACATAAATTATTTGTAAATCTTTGGATAGGGGGGGAAAATGTTTCTTTCTATATCCAAATCAAGGGCTTAAGAACCAGCTTCTGTGAATATACTTGAGATGTATCAATCAGTACTGAGTTAGAGAAGCACATGACTGTAAGTTAGGAATGTAGATGGCGTTAATAAAGTAGCGCGATGATTGAATATATATCACTAAATTTAAGAATCAGACTCAGAAAGGCAACTTTGACTGCGAGCCTTTAGTTCAAAGAGATGGATATTTTTGTAGGATGGGAATCAGTCCGGGCTTAAATTTGATGGTTGTATAGCTGTATTTAGGTACAATCAAAGTTTTAAAAAGATTGTATCACATGAAAGGAGAGATTTATATATATTTGATTTATATATAATTTTACTTATATTAAGTATATTATAGTATTTTAAAGACAATTTTGAATGGATAACTGTCATAAACAATTTGCTTGACAGGTAGGGTCAACCATCAAACTTATGACTCATGGGATAATGATAGTTTAGAGATTCAGGAAAATATAATGGTAGAAATGCAGTGTTCTCTGCCATAAACCATACAGGAGTAGCAAGATATGTAGGTGTTATGGCTAAAAAACATCAATTATAAATATACTAAGTTTAGACTGGGGAAGGAAGTCTCTGGAAGAGCTTAATCAGTTGGTGTGTTGTAATTTCAATTTTAGTTAGAATAAAGTCAATATTCATAATAGAAATAAAAATCAACAAGATATTTATGACATGTACGAATGAGTTAATAAAGCGACCAATTGACAGTCAACATGTTGCCAATCTAAATTGGGACAATTAACTTTTACACAGTCGACACAACAACATCCTCACTTTTAACAGTTATAGTAAAAACCTCAGCTCAGGAACAGATATAACACAGCATGTTTTTAGTTTACACCATACTTGGACTATGATTTATGCACTGTTAGGGTAACAAAGAATAGAAAGATATTTCAACAAAGCTACGGCTGCCACAATCTGCTGAAGTCATCCAGGCCTGTAAGGAAATTGAATACAGTATTTTAAGTGTCCAAACTTGCACCACTTGTTATACAGGGTGCCCATACCTGCTGTATGGATATTTAATAATTTTATAGCAGTTAAGGAAGAGGATTCTGAGGATATACCAAGCAATGATTAATGTACAGCCTTGACTAGTATCCTTGTATCATCATACTCTATGAGCACAGTACCCAAGGTGTCAACAGTTAGGATGCACTGCATCCCAGCGCATGCGACCTTAATACTTATGAGGGAGAGCATTCATCTTTTGAACTTCATTCTTCTGATTGGTGTGATCACCATACTGTCATGTAATAATGATTTCCATGGAGCGTGAAGGGGAATTAGTTAGCCCATGGCATGCGTATGTACTTTTAAGATAGTTGCAAATTTATGATTATAAAAAAAAAAAACAACTCTAATCAAGACAGCATCATCTATAACTGGATAATCATGGCAGTTTCATATTTAGGTGGCTGAATAATCCTTTTCTTTTTCTCCTTGCATGTTCGACAGAAATAATGATTTTTCCTGATTCATTTTTATAATAGTATTCCGATGAATCAGAATACAAAGACTACTGGCTATTGTTATAATTGGAATATGGATTGTAAGCATTGGCATTGACCAGATACATGTAGAATCTTCTCTTTTTATAGCTAAGAATGAATGAAGAAGATTTTTTAATAATGTCTCCTAGGTCAAACAGCTTATGGGATCAACGGAAACCAAAAATGTCGCCTAACACAAAAAGTTCCCAATGGACCTACTGTCCAAACAGCGCCTTCTTGTTGCCCTTTTTTCCTTTTAGAATGGATTGTTTATATGAAATGTAGAATCTTCTCTTTTTCAATTAATACAAGTATTTTTTAGTATTGTATAAATGAAAGGTATTTTCTTTAAGAATAGATTGTTTATATGAAATGTAGAATCTTCTCTTTTTCAATTAATACAAGTATTCTTTACTATTGTATAAATGAAAGGTAATTTAACAATATAATTCTTTTTTTAATGTTATTGTAGGTACATATTTTACCACGAGTAATATTGGGTAGATCAACATTTAGTGTGGCAACAAAATTAATGAGGTTCTTTCCAATTGAAGTGGTCGATTTTTTATTATTATTTTATAGTAGATTGATGATCGGAAACACAAGTAAATATGGCATACAAAGACCTGCTGAAGGTCCATTAGAGTTGAAGATGAAAACAGGCAAGACACCTGTTTTAGATGTTGGGACCTTGGCAAAGATTCATAGTGGAGATATTAAGGTAATAGTTAATTTATTTAGTATAACTTGGAATTTTTACATATTTTTTGTCTAACAACTCTTATTTGTTTGTAGGTTTTTCCTAATATTAAACGAGTTAATCCTACTGGGGTACAATTTGTGAATAACAATGTTGAAGAATTTGATACAATAATCCTTGCAACAGGTTATAGAAGTAATGTTCCTTACTGGCTAAAGGTGACCATTTAAATTCCAAGATTATTTTGTTTTTTGTTGTTATAGATTAATATTTCTAATTTTAATTTTAATTTACATAAAAAAGATTAGGTCTAATATTTTATGTTTCTTACGTGTAGCATGATGGAGAATTTTTTTCAAATAATGGATTACCTAAGATTCCCTTTCCTAATAATTGGAAGGGAAAGAATGGACTGTATGCTGCTGGACTATCTAGGAGAGGTCTTCTTGGATCGTCAACAGATGCCAAGCTCATTGCTCAAGACATAAAGGATATGTATTACTTAGGATGACAAAGAACACTCTTTAAAATTGTAAATATAGTTGTATTTTTTTAAAAATCATAGGATAGTTGTATATTTTATCTATTTTTCCTAACTTGTTATTCTATAATATGATTTGGATGAATCAAAATACATGGATGACTTTGAATTATTATTGTAATATGGATATTAAGTATTAGCATTGTCAAGATAAGTTAAAATGTACACACACAATCTTCTCTTTTTCTAAGATTCTCTTTCCTAATAATTGGAAGGGAAACAATGGATTGTATGCTAAGAGAGATCTACTTGGATCATCAACAGATGCCAAGCTCATTGCTCAAGATATAAAGGATATGTATTACTAGGATGACAAAGAACACTCTTTAAAATTGTAAATATGGTGTAATTTATTTTTATCATAGGATAATTGTATATTTCATCTATTTTTCTGACTTGTTATTTTATAATATTTTGTATGAATCAAAATACAAGGATGGCTTTGAATTATTATTGTAATATGGAGATTAAGTATTAGCATTGTCAAGATAAGTTAAAATGTACATGCACAATCTTCTCTTTTTCTAAGATTACCTTTCCTAATAATTGGAAGGGAAATAATGGATTGTATGTTGTTGCACTATCTAAGAGAGGTCTACTTGGATCCTCAACAAATGCCAAGCTCATTGCTCAAGATATAAGGGATATGTATTACTAGAATGACAAAGAATACTCTTTAAAATTGTAAATATGGTTGTAATTTTTTTTTATCATAGGATAGTTGTATATTTTATCCCCTTTCTTGACTTGTTATTTATAATATGATTTGGATGAATCAAAATACAAGGAAGATTTTGAATTATTATTGTAATATGGATTTTAAGCATTAGCATTGTCAAGATAAGTTAAAATGTACATGCACAATATTCTCTTTTTACAAGCAACAATAGATTTTTTATATGAAGACATTGATTAACATAATTATTCATTAGCTTATGTGTTATAAATGAAAATATTTTACTAGATAAAGTTTTTAATTAGTACAAGTATTTTTTAAAATTTTTTTAATTGCACAAATGAATGGTAATCTTACAATATAAATTTTCATTTTTATTTCATTGTAGGTACATATTTTACCATTAGTAATATTGGGACAAATAGATAAAGTGCTTCTTAATAACAATGACACATTAGAGAAGTCACTCACCCTTATTAAAAAAGCTAAAGAAGATCTAATAAGGATGGTAGAACAAATAAAGGAATGATGAATCAATGTATTCACTTAGGGGATGGCTTATAAGCATAAGTGCTTAGCTAGGGTCTAGAAGTAGGGGTGCTCAACCATTTAGATTTTTGACTCAAGAACCATATTCTAAACCAAATTTTTCAAACATTAAGGTCACAATTAATGAAGGGTTTGAGGAGTTGATAATGCCAATTTCCAAAATAATTAACCTTTGAAATTTAGTGTAGAGTATTTAGATGATGTGGTGAATGGAGTGTGTGTTAGGAAAAAAGAAGAAATGTTGAAAACTTTGGAATTGCAAGAAAGAAGAAAAGTGAAGAAAATGTGGATGCAAAGAAAAGTTCAATGATAAGGAAATTACCATAGATACCACAAAAGCATTGAAAGAGGGATGATATAATGTCATATTATTTAATAAAACTCTAGAAGATAATGATGAATTATAAAAAAATGCATCTCCTAAAATGAAAAGATCCTATGAAGAGGTGATAGCCTTGGACCAATAGTCACCCCTTGTTCCATCTAAAGAAAGAAGAGTCTCTCCAAAAGATATATTTAGTGGACCCTTCTAGATGAAGGAAGAGGCAGAGAGAAGAGAATTTTTGATTTTAAGATAGAGAAAGGAAATTATTTAAACAATAGGAGGCTATAAAGTGCAGCAAAAATTAGAAGAATTTAAAGGAAAAGGAACATAAGGAATCAAGGACAAACAAGGAAGGCATAAGAAAGAGTGAAGGAGAACCCTCATTAAATAGTGATAAACTAGAAGCACCTATCACTCTAATAATGGAACATAATTAGATCAAACTACCCATCTCTAGTAATGACACCAAGGAAGCATCCAAACACATATTTATCCTTGAGTCTACCTAGAGAAGAAGTTGAGTAGGGATAACAAGACTAAGATTTTTGACTTTCTTGGAACCCGAAGGGATGAAGCACTCAAGTGGTACATGAAAGAGTGTTATAATATTACCTATGGCTAGAGTTAGAGAGAAAAGGAGAATATCATCCCCACAAAAAGAATAGGGTATCTAGAAATTAATTGAATGGACAAACAAAGAGGATGTGGTATCCAAAAAGGTCTATTATAAAGTTAAGAAAGGGTAATAAAAAAATATGTCAAAGAAGATCCTAATAATTTGGAGGTCTAGGTAGAAGAAGGGGAGAGGGAATTAGTAATATAGAATGTGAAGAAAACCTAATATTTTTAGATCAACCCCCTAAGTTTAAAGAAGAAAATATAGCACTAAAAGAACCCTTAAAATAGAAAGGATTAGTGACTATTAGAAGGAGAAGGAAGTAATCTAGGTGGCCAAAATATTAAAAGTTTATGAGGAACTATTGCCTAGGACATTCATAAACCTAAAAGGAGGAGGATGGTGTCACAAAGATACATGTATAAAAGGGCATAAACCACAAAAGAAAAGACCGTACAATTTGAATCCTAACATAGATTCAAGGTTAAAGAAGAATTGGACAAAATGCTAGTAGGAGGGATCATCAAACTGGTGAAGAATGTAGACTAGACTAGCCCAATGTTAGTGCAACACAAAAACATAGAAGAATAAGGATTTGTGTTTACTTCAAGGAGCTCAAAAATGCATGTGTGCATGACCCATTGCTGATGTTGTTCATGGAAGAGGTCTTAGAATCAAAAGTCGGTAAATAGGTTTATTCCTTTAGTAATGAAATTTTTAGATACCACCAAATTAAAATTCAAGAGGAGGATCAACCAAAAACCACTTTTGCTAATGAATGGGGGCCATTCATGTATATTGTCATGCCCTTTGGATTGAAAACTTCTCTAAATATTTTTAGTAGGATCATGGTGAACATATTTTGATAATTTATACATGATTTCTTGGAGATAAATCTAGATGATTGGACTATATACATGGGCTAATGAAAGACCACATTTGGGCACTGAGGTTAATGTTGGAAAGGTGTAGGAGCCTTCAAATAGCCCTCAATTTGAAGAAATGAATGTTTATGGTATATCTTAGTATGTTGTTGGGACATTATTTGTAAAGAGGGAATGATTGGTACCCTCTAAAGGTAGCAATAATATTAAACTTACTATCTGAAACAAACATTTTTGGGCTACACAAGATATCACCACAAGTTCATAAGAGGTTATGTGATGATTGCAAGAACTATTGAGGAGATTTTCATGAAAAAGAATAATAAGAAGTTTGAGTGGACAAACAAGTGTCAGAAGGCCTTTAATACTTTAAAGAACAAAATTGCAAAGACCCCAATATTGATCTATTCCCAAAATTGAATCTTCCATTCCATGTCCATGAATTGATGCATCAAGAACTACATTATGAGTTGTACTAGTACAACCAAGAGGGAATAAACACCATCCCATTGCGTTTTCAAGTAGGAAACTAGCACAAGTAGAGAAAAATATACTACTACAAAAAGAGAAGCACTTGTGATGGTGTATGTGTTGCATAAATTTAGACATTACCTTTTGTCCACTCCTTTCACTTTCTTATAGATCATAAGCATTGAAGTACTTAATGAATAGGCCAACAATTTAGGGGACAATAATAGTTTTAACTTTGACTATCAAATTTGATCCAAATTTGGCAAGTCTAAAGACAATTTTCTCATGAAATGTAACACTTAGTAGAAATTTTTCCCATAGTTCTTGAAACTCATCAATTCCTAAGATTTTTGGAATATCTCTCCATGATCTTCTCATTTCTTCATCAATCTTTGTAAGCACATCTTTTTCATACTTTAGCATTCTCCATATGCAACTACTACTCTAGCATCTTGTAACACACAAAATTAGAGTATTACATTCTCTTAAGTAAAACCAAAATATAATGCACATTTAAACCTAAAAAAATCATATTAATATCTTCCATTAAGCCATGAAATTAATTAAATCTCACATCAATAGGGAAAATTTTCTTAAAGGGATAATGGAGTTTTCATCTAGGTTTGCAAGTGAAAGAGTTTTGAGTCAATTTGAAGTTTTTAGTTTGTAGGGAGTTTCAAACATAGTTTCTACTTTACAACTTGTAGGGAGCTTTGGATTCAATTTCTACTTTGCAAGGAGTTTTAGAGTTAATTGATAGTTTTTAGTTTGTAGAGATTTTCAAACTTAATTTATAGTTTGTAGTCTATAGGGAGTTTTAGACTCACTTTACAATTTGTATTTTATAGGGATTTTTAGACTTACTTTGTAGTTTGTAGGGAGTTTCAGACTCTTCATGTAGTTGAGTAGTGACTAAATATTGAGAAAAAAACTCTACATAAGGTAAAGCTGATGGACTTTGGGAGGTTTGATGTAGTCTAGTAGTGATAAAGGTGAGCAAAAATCTCTACATAATGTAAGGTTGCTAGACATTTAGAGGTTTGTGTAGTGTAGAAAAGAGATCACAAGCCTAAAGAGTTAAACTAGTTCATCCCTCTTCTACAAAACATTAAGCCACAAACTGAGCATGGCTTCTAGCCCAAGGAGGAGAGCTAAACTATAGGGGTTATGCCCTTTTGTTGTATATAGAAGGATCACCCAAGTTCAACCAAAGCTCAACAAACAAGCCAAGACTATGATTAAACTATAAAATGATGAATAACAGGCTAATACCAACTACAAGAAATGAACCACAAAGATCAGAAAGCACAATAGAGGTGGAAGAATAATTTAGAACCTAGAAAGTTTAGCAGAAATGCCCAAGCTAGGGGCACTCAGGTGCCTTGGTCCCTTTTTAGGGTTAGGCAAAACTTTGGGTATGATTAGACCTGTATTCATTTGCACTGCCTTCTTCCTAGAAACTAGCCTCTGAAACTTGTTCTTCTCACCTGCACACACAAAAAGAGGGAAATGGTTGTGCTATTTTAAGGGTTTGCATCCATCAAACCCTGTGTTGGTATTCCCACCTCCACAATAGAGAATGATAAGATCCAAGAGTGTGTTCCCTAAGAGGGCAGAGGCCAAATCTACAACAATATGATAGATAATAATGATAAATGATGAAAATAACCATGAGATATCCAACTTTAGTTGATGAAGATCTACCACCAACAAAGGAGAGTGATGAAGAGGGCTTCAAACTTCCTTCAAAGTCTGCAAATAACTTTAATGGCATTCACAAGTAGAAGACAATCCAAACATGAAGAATCCTTGAGCATATAACATCACATGAGAGCAATTTCACATTCATCCGGTTATGTGTAAAATGTACTACAAAACACACTTAAATATGCAATCCGGCTCACCTTAGACACCTAAAAAAACCTTAGGCCAACAAATACTAACTAGAGGAGTGTTCTAAGCTGACACCACAAAGTGGGGCTAAAAATCCCAAGTGGGACTAGGGCACTTGGGTGTCTTGGACATTTAGCTTATAAACTTCACAGTGTCTTTTAATGGTGGCTTAGTCTAATCCTAAGTTGATTATGTTGGGTTTATTTGTCAGGATCATGATATTAATTGTTTAAAGCTCAAAGAGGTGTTAAAATAGGTCCTAATTATCAAAGGCAACAAAATAGGTCTAACCTAAGAGCTAAACTAGGTATAAAATGCTATTGTACACATTTTACGATGCTACATTTAGCCCCCACTTTAGTGTGGGTACGAACATACGTTCAAACTCATACTATAGGGATCGATAAACACACAAACATAGAAGCCCAAAGAATTCCACCATGTTGTGAACTACAAGTAGCCCCCAAACTTAGGATCCTAAGGTTACACACACATAAGCAAAGAGAAAACACACAAGACACTATAAAATTAATTCACACATACATGGAGTACTAAAATAATATATAGGAATACATGTGGAAGACATGCAATATGTAAATCATACACACTTAACACAAAGCATACACATAAGACACAATGAATACATAGAGAACACATGGAAGATAGGATGAAGACGCATGAAAACATACATAAAATAAATAAACGTAAGAATACACATATATCAAACATACAAGGCACATGACTTTGGTGCTAGCTTGTTCTATCACTCGGGGTCATGTGAAGAGAAGTACCACTATGGATCACACACTAGTAAGGACTGCCAAATTATTAGGTGACTGCGACAAGTCACATGAAGCGCACGAACTAGCCAACTACATTGCACTGGGTGGCTCATGGACCAAAGAGGAAGCATCACAAGCTAGTGAGGACCACCGAATCACTAGGTGAGTTCCACACCAACAAGAAAATATGCAACCAAAAGAGAGCATAACACTTTGCATGCCCCCACCTTAAAATGATTGCTAACTCCTATTATGGAGCAATTGCTTTAACGTAGAACAAACTGCAAAACAGGCACGAGAGATTTCCAGAAGCACATGTCCATAAGATATGTATTTCCAAAGAACTACATTGCACCAAGGGGTTGCCCCCACAAAGGTAAACCAAGGCGATGCTACAAGCATGATACACAATAGATTGTGTAGTCATGGTATGAAGCTGAGTATAGCAACAAGGTGCCACAAAAATCAAAACATAAAAGAAACAAGTTATACAAAGTAATAACACAAAGGGATCTACCCAACTAGCATTAGTATAGGAATGATTGTATAATAGGAGAATTATCAAGACTATATATATAATTGTCATCATCTACTAGCTAGTAGAACTATGGAAACAAAGGAAGAAGTAGCACATGAAATCAAAGTAAACATCCCTTGGGTCAACAAGGGAGAATGCCAAAACATCCTACGCCTTGCATCGTCTCCAAAGGACATAACAACAAAACAAGTTACAACATATAGAAGAATGTCACAATAGATTTTGGTCCCTTTGTATCCTTGCACCTACAAGGGTCTCAAGGGTCATCCAAAGAGAACTTAACACATAAACACAAATAAAGCATCAAGCAACACATCACACGGGAAACATAATCACATACACACATAACACAGAAAATGAGGTACCTCTCATGCGATTCAACCTAAAGCAAGTCATCCTCCTCCCAATCTAGTTCCTCATCTATTTGAAGAGGAGGATAACTTGCAAGAGAAACTATAGCATGAGAGGTATAAGGTACAATAGCCATACCTATATTATCTTTAGAATCAGTATTGAAATGTAGTACAATAGGTTCCATAATGACATGAAAAGCTTCTTCTTTCTCGGCAAGAGACACAAGAGTAGTAGCTGTATCTTCGGTGTCCGTCAGTGATAAATGCTTGGGAGGAGGGAGATTCTCTTCTCTTGTGGCAAGGTGAGCCATAGCATGATGACACTTCTTTCTTTCTCATGCAATCTTATTTCACTTAGCTTTATTCATGATGTTCTTAAGGGGAACCGTAGTATCTTCCAACACAAGTTACTTTTCTTCCTTTATTTCAGGAACATTAGAAGAAATAGGAGGAACCACCGAAGACTGGGAGACTATGGGGGAAGGGTTCCTCAATGTGAGATGCTCTTCCTTCTCAACTTGTGAGGTAGCCAAAAGTACAGGAGCATCCTCAAGCGGTTGAAAAACCTCAGGAAATGAAACACGTGCAATCGATTGAGCACCACCGGTCTCCTTAGAGGTGGGTGGAACAAAAGTTATATTGTGGTTGCGAGGAGGTCTATTTTTTGCATGAAGGTTGCCTTGTTGTCCTCGAAGATATGACAGAGGGGGAACCTTGACATATCTATCATACGCTCGGGGATGGGGAAGAACCTTTGATTCAGGTTTAGCTTCATTCACTACCTGTCAGACAAGAGGAATTATAGCCGGAGCCTCAAAAGATCGAGGAGGTTCAGGAAGATCACCAGGAGGAATGTTACTAAGCGATAACTTAACTATCTTCTTTGTTCTAAATTTTTGATATGACAAGAAGAACAAATCATCTCTCTCGATTTCAACTCCTACTGGTTGTGGCCACAAATAGTCGAGTGAAAAGAGTCCATTTCGAGCAATGGGCTGATACTGACTATGATGTACAACATGCACTCATCCCTCAAATGGAAACTTTGAACACTTATGGAACATAGAGGGGATCGCCTTCATGGAGCAAAGCCATGGGTAGCCCAACTTCACATGAAATAGATTTGATCTAGGAATGATGACAAATGAATGTCTAACACTCTTGGCCTAACTTTAACTTTAAGAGTTAAAGCACCAAGGGTTAAATGGATAGACCCATCATGTGCTCTAATAGCCACCTATGATACATCATATGTATCTTAGTGCAAACCATGCATGTAGAGGAACTCTTTAGTTACTACATTCACCATGCATATAGGATCTATCATAGCACCTTGAATAGGTTTATCATTCATTCAAATAGTAATGTAGAGAGGTCCATCAAGAGCCTCGATAGTGGCATCATGTGGAGTAAAAGATATAGCAGGTTCCAAATCCACTCGCTCTTTACGAGGGTGAGCATCCACCATGCAAACATTTTATCACAACCTTTGTCATGAGATATAACATTAGATTCATGATGAGGTAGAGGATTAGTATATATTTAAAGGTTTTTGATTAGGAGCTGCCACTGATTTATTCCCTTTATCATTAACACTGACAATCTGGATGACATTGACATCGATGAGGTCTTAAACTTCATGTTTAAGATGCATACATCTTTTAGTGTCATGACCAATGGAGTGGTGGAATAGACAAAAGGCCTTCGCATCAAAGGAAGATGATTGCATCTTGCTTGGATCAAGAGGTTTAATAGGTGGAAGCTTGATGAGATTGTTCTGTAAAAGTTGTGTCATGATAGAATGAAGAGATTCAGATAATGGTGTAAAATTACTTGTTTTTGGTTTCAATTTATAAGGGGTGAGAATAGGGGATGACACAACCATCACATGTTTTCTAATGTTATCCACTAAAAAATTGTTTATCTTTATAAAATTATTGTTTTGTCTTTTGAAAGAATGAATATTAGAGGCTTCAGATTGACCAACTGGGCTGATGAGGGATTATGCTCATATTGACTAATTGAAAGTTGATAAACATGAAGAGTCATGCAAATATGACTGAGTGAATCATACCGAATCAACAATATCTTATCATGGATGTGAGGTTGTAAGTTTCCAATAAAGATTCTTTGCACATCAACATCCAGAATAGAATATTGGATTTGTGAATAGAATAGAATATTTAGATTTGTAAGTCTGTCAAAGAGAATTGAGGTCTAATGTTCTCTTGAAAGTGCTTGAGGAAATTATTAATTAATTGTGAAAATGTGGTTATAGAATTAGGAGGAAGCATACAAAACCAATCCAAGGCTGTGTCCTTGAGTGACCTAGGAATTGTTTTTGCTAAGATCGCATCCTCAAAGTAGAAATCACTACACATAGCGGTAAAATCTACCACATGGTTGCTAAGGTCTCCCTTCCCATTTTATTTCTCAACGTGAGGAGTCTCAAACTCCTCTGGCATGGGAGTTACTAGGATAGAATAGGATAAAGGGCTATAGACATGATGTGTTGTGATACTAGTTTTAGGTGGGCTATTACTCATGCTAGCCAATTGTTGTTGCATGGAGGTTAGGTTCTTCAATAATTGGTTTATGATGGGGTCAGAAGCAAAATTAGGTAGGGATTAAAATGAGTGACTAGGTGATGGTGTATGAGTAGCCTTTTGAAATGTAATAGGTGGTTGAGATGTAGGTGGAGTGACATTAGGTGTAGAGTTTGTATAATTATAAGGAACATAACCATAATGGTGAACAAGATTCCAATTAGATAACCCAACACATGTGTTAGCATTATTACTCAGTTGTGTAGTAGTGGTAAGAATAGTAGATGAATAAGTAGGAATAGGGAGTGAGGGTATGGGTACCGACACTTGAGTCCCAATTTGATTAGGAGAAGTTACATTTGTCATGATTTCAACACAACTAGCTGTTGACATAATGTTTTTATGCACTATGTGAGCTAGGCCACACAAGACTTCTACTCCCTCTTGTCTCTCAAGAAACAACCCTCTGAGATTCTCAACAACAGGGACAACCTCCTCAACTAAATGTTCTTTTCTCACAAATTGCTGAAAGTTAGCCAACTCCATGTCTAACTTTTGAATTGGTGCCTTTGAATTGGTGCCTCAGGAACATGAGTGATAAGGTTATCAATATCGATGGATTCTTGAGCAATTGATGTTTTAGGGATAAGTGTAGTAGGAAGTTGTGTGAATTGATTAATAATTTTAGATTCAAATGCATCAACATTAGAACCCATAAGTCAAATACTTCTTCTCACAAATCTATTAGAATCAGGGCACTAGGTCACAAAGCTCATAAAGTGACTACAAGCTTTAGTAACACACAAGATGCCCAAATAGAAGAAATCGATGATGTAACAAAAGAAAGATTTAAGTTCTATTTTAAGTGAAGCAATATTATATATTTAGTCAAATTTAATTCAAATAAATCCAACTATGCTAATTCTAAACACAATTTTCAATGCAACGAAATGACAACTAAGCAATTTTCAAATCTAGGATGCAACTTCTTCTTTTTCAATTTTCAAATGCCACAATGCACAAATGATTTGATTAACAAAAGGTAAAACAAATTTGAAATGCTCTAATCAATGCATCAAGATCTAAATAACCTTCAAATCTAAAAACCCTAGGGTAAAAACTAGCAAGATCTTCTATCAATGCAAAACTTTGACAAAACCTAGGTTGAAATTATGCAAAATCTAACTATGTATGAATGGAAAGAAACCAAAGAACACACTCCCAATCAGATCTAGGGTGATGAACAACTCAGATCTAAAAGAAAAATGTGCAAGAAATGATTGGTTCACCAAAATGTAATGTAGAAAAGAGATCACAAGCCTAAAGAGTCAAACTAGTTCATCCCTCTTCTACAAAACATTGTGGCACACACCAAGCATGGCTTCTACCCAAGGAGGAGAGCCAAACTATAGGGGTTCTGCCCTTTTTTTGTATATAGAAGGATCAACTAAGTTCAACCAAAGCTCAACAAACAAGCTAAGACTATGATTAAACCATAAAATGATGAATAAAAGGCTAATATTGACTACAAGAAATGAACCACAAAGATCAACAAGTATAGCAGAGGTGGAAAAATAATTTAGAACCTGGAAAGTTTAGCAGAAATGCCTAGGACAGGGGTGCTTGAATACCCTAGTCCCTTTTTAGGGTTAGGCAGAACTTTTGGTATGATCAAACCTGTATCTGTCTGCATTGCCTTTTTCCTAGAAACTAGTCTCTAAAACTTGTTCTTCTCACTTGCACACACAAAAAAGAGGGAAATGGTTTTGTTGGTTTAAGGGTTTTCCTTAGTCAAACCCTATGTTGGTGTTCCCACCTCCACAAAAATGAATGATAAGATCCAAGAGTGCGTGCCCTAGGAAGGAAGAGGCCAAATTTGCAACAATATGATAGATATAATAATGATAAATGATGAAAATAACCACAAGATATCCAACCTTAGTTAATGAAGATCTACCACCAACAAAGGAGAGTGATGAAGAGGGCTTCAAACTTCCTTCAAAGTCTGCAAACAACTTCAATGGCATTCACAAGTAGAAGACAATCCAAAGATGAAGAATCCTTGAGCATAGAACATCACATGAGAGCAATTTCATGTTCGTCCGATTAGGTGTAAAATGAACACCGCACACTTAAATATGCATTCCCACTCATCTCGGCAAATAAAACAACCTTAGGCCAACAAATACTAACTAGAGGAGTGTTCTAAGCCGACACACAAAGCGGGGCTAAAAATTCCAAGTGGGACCAAGGCGCTTGGGTGCCTTGGACCTTTAACCCATAAACTTTGCAAAGTGTCTTTTAACGGTGGCTTAGTCCAATCCTAAGTTTATTATGCTAGGTTTATTTGTTGGAATCAGGATATACATAGTTTAGAGCTCAAAGAGGTGTTAAAATAGGTCCAACCTAGGAGCTAAACTAGGTGTAAAATGCTAGTGTACATATTTTACGATGCTACAATTTGACATAGTTTGGTAGTGACTATGAAGTGCATGAAATGTTCTATATAAATTAAGGATGGTAGAATTTCAAAAGTTTGGCATAGTTTAGTAGTGACTAAAAAACTCCACAAAGGTAAGGTTGGTGGACTTTTAGAGGTTTGATGTAGTTTGGCAGTGATTGTGAAGCAAGTGAAAAAATATGCATATGGTAAGGTTGGTATACTTTTGGAGATATGATGTATGTACAAAGCAACTATGTAACTACAAGAAAAGTCTAGATCCCTTTTCAAGGGGTTTTTGGCTTCATACACATTTTTTTTAATTTTGCAAGACATAGCTTTCCCTAAGACCATCCAATGTAGGAGCAAAACTTCTAAAGGCCATAACTTTTGACTTGAGAAGTTCTTTGATCCCATTTTTATAGAATGAAGGTATCATAAAAATCATGTCATAGTGACCCCCTTACACTAGTCTAGGGATATTTTGATATTTTTTAGGGTTGAATTTTGTAGACACCTAAAATCAACCTTATCCCTACAACATCACCTAGACACTCATCTTTGCAATATTTTCATCCTAGGACCCTTTCATTAGCCAATTAATTAAATAAATTATTATCTATATTTATTTAATTAATTTTAGTCCACTTTATCTATTTCCTAAATTAATTAAATAAATTATATTTAATTAATTAATTTAGTCCATGCTTCCCTTTAGTCGCATTAATTAAATAAATTTTAATTATTTAATTAAGTTATTTCTCCCACCTTGTCCTATAATTAATTAAATAATTTTGTTATTTAATTAATTATTTTTCACTTATCCTAATCCTTATACACTTTTACCTATTAGTCTTAGCCAACATCATGAAAATAGGTTCTATCTTTCCCACATCCAAGATCATATAAATATCACTATCAAATAGGTCATTTTCACCTATAGCACCTACCGAGATCTATCCTAGAGCATTTTGAGAATCACATCTATCTTTCAAGTACTGTTATGCATCTAGTGTGAGTAATCAACATTATCAATTTGAAGATCATTATCAAATATCAAGGGCAACAAGGACTACTTTGGTACCATTGTTTCATTTCCTTTCATTAGTTACTTTCTCTTGATGTGATGTTGAAAATGGAGTAGGTTCATTGAAGCATTTGTTCCTTATTTGATTTCCATTTTCTCATACACAAATTCTACCATTGAAGGTCTAAAAACTACATTTTAGTGTTATCGTTGGGCATTGTTTTATATTTTTATCACTCGTAGAATTTTGGCAAATAAACGACTACGTGACTAAAACTTTTAGTCACGACAACTAAAAATGACTAAATAAATGACTAATTTGATCATAAGTGTAAAATTAAGTGGAAAGTAATAAAAAAGAAAGTGAAAGCCTTAGTTTTTTTATCATCATAAGTGACTGATTTGATCATAAGTGGAAAATTAAGTGGAAAATAATAAAAAAGAACTTAGTTTTTATTGGGCGCCAAACAATTTTAAAAGAGAATTTTCATTTCCTTGGGCGCCAAACAATGAAAAAAAGAATTTTTAGTTGAAGTGTCTATTGAGAGGGCTTTTTAGTTTGCTAGTTGGAAGAATTCCAAAGATTTTTTTTGGGCATGGCATAGAACCAACAGTTGGTTGCACCATCATCTAACCATGTTGTTGAGAAGATTTGGGATAAAGGCATGTTGAGTTTGCTCTAAAGAAACCTTTCTTTGTTGGCTTTGAATTCATCCACACTGTAGAGATTGACAAGGGCTTGAAGACTTGTTGCATGTATGAGGAGATTGTCCAAGGTTTTGAGGACAAATCATGCCCACATTGAGATAATATTTGAGCTTTTTCTAGAACCCTTCATCCTCACATATTGCCAGGTATACTCTATTCCATTAGGATTTTTAGTTTTGTTTGAAGTTTTGAGGAAGATCTTGCTTGTCTCTTTTCATTTGATGATGACCATTTGAATATTTGTCATGACTGTCTTATTTCTTTTGCTAACTACACCCTTTTCTACATCTTGTAACTATCTGGGTTGTCTCTTTACAATCCATACTTGTACTATGTTAAAAGGCATCTTAGTATTGAATTATTTGGTGTGGCTGTCTGTTGCTTCTTCTTGCCATGAATATCAAGGCATGGAATGTCAATATAACACAAAAGCTCATTGTGGAACTTCACAAAGTTACAAGATAGAAATAAAAAAGAAACATAGAAAACCTTTATCTTTTGCGCTATTTCTTCTCAAAAAATGTGAATAAAAGAAGGAATCTCTTTGCACTTGGCACAACACAATAGCCTTGCTACAAGCCTTCCACTATGGCCTTAAATCTCCCATTGTAATTAACTCATTGCATTCATTAGTAACCATGCAAAGGTAAGGAATGAAAATCTTGAAACCTCTGAATGTAGACTCTTTTACCTATCTTTGTAAACACTGAAAATGAAAGAAGTGCCCATCTGCACATTGTACCTTCTTGTCCAAATAAAAATTCCATGTAACAACACTCACATTCAATAGTCTTAGCCACAACAGGGCATTCTTCATTTCCACTTCTTGCTTATGTTCCACTGCATTAATCTAACTTGCACTAGTTTCAATATAGCCTGCATCCCAAGAAGAAACACCATAACCCCCGACTACCATTTGTATGTGAAAACCCTGTCACTGGAAGTTTGACACTATTTTAATGAGAAGTGCTTGAAGAGAAATAATTGTGCTCCCTAGTTATTTACTGTCATTGAAGTAAAGCCCTCACTCGGTGCATGACCTGGGTCATAGTGTGTTCATTCAAGATAGCTACCATTGTTATGACTAGGAGTTTTCTCTTATCTCAATGACTTCTTACTAAAGAATTGATTCTCACCTGTCTTATTCATAAATTTTGCTTATCCTTACAAACATTGTACATATATTCTGAAACCATTAAGCACATTCAGAATACCTACACTACTTCACATCCATATACAAGACTCATATGAATCATCATAGTGACTGTTATTTAGGCTTCACAAGCTACACACCATACAACTCATACAAACTTATAACAACAATTCTCAAGTGAGTACATGAGAATGCATCACCAAAAGTAAGCACATGCATTGAATATATTGTGAGCTTTTCTGAGTTGGTTTTGACAAGAGATTTGAGCTTTTCATGTGGTACTTAGATCACATACAGTCTAGATTTGAATGTTTATGCATACCATGACTCTTGATTTTTAACACACATGGCACATTTGATAAGCTCAGCCACTATGATTTAAGTTGTTGTAAATGTGCTCGATTGATTCCTTTATTACCTATGTAGTCCTAAGGAAATCTAACTAATGTTTACTTCTATTTACCTCAAGACACCTGCCAACAAAAGGATGAAACCAAATGTTAAGGATATTTCTAAAGTGCCTTAAGATCTAGGCTCAAGCAATCTGAATTATCTCTGTGTTAAAATCAATTATAAAAAATTTGAGAATTTGGAATTAAAATCTAAGGTGTTGGGTTCATACATAGTATAGTTTGTCATGTCAGCCTATTGACATAGGGTTCATGTCATATGGGAGCTCAAAAGGAAGCCACATCATCATTATGGTCATCATTAGTTAAACTAGCAAAGAGAGCCAGACATTATGTTTATTGTAGGCTAAAATTGGGTTTAAATCCATGAAAATCCATGTCTTACTTGGCATGAAAATTCTACGTTTAAACCTTTAGCATGTTGATTGTTAGGAACATCGAGAGGGGGGGTGAATCAGTGTTCTATAAATCTTTTCTTAAACTTTTACTCTTAACCATTTCAAAAGAGTAATCAAATAGAAGCAAAATATACAACTGAATAACATCCACAAAAGCATGACACATAGCACCAAGATTTTACGTGGAAAACCCAAAGAGGTAAAAATGACGGAGAGGATTAGCTCTCATAAATATATTGCAATCTTTATATAAATGATGTTCAGGCTTGGTCACTCCACGGGCCTAGAACATGCTGGATTACAGCCATGAAGTACAACTAAGTCTAGCAGGCTCATTGCCTCAACCCTAAACTTAGCAAGATTACAATAAGGGATGTTAAACCCTGATGGTTATTAAACCCTATTGAAGGCTCACTACTAGCTTACTACCTTGATGAAAAAACATGCTTCCACTCAGATCACACATGATAACTGAATACTGCTTCAGCATCTG
The DNA here is from genome assembly GCA_027924645.1 of Cunninghamia lanceolata. Taxonomy (NCBI): domain Eukaryota; kingdom Viridiplantae; phylum Streptophyta; class Pinopsida; order Cupressales; family Cupressaceae; genus Cunninghamia; species Cunninghamia lanceolata. The sequence goes on from BSBN01000760.1 coordinate 4,472,078, forward strand.
CCACTATGCTAGGATGCAATCATTTAACAACTATATTCTGAATCCCAAGTCTTCATCGTTGCTGATCCTCTAACTCTGCTCCTCTATTCACATCTTCACATCACACACACACACTCTTCCCACACAACTCAACTGAATTTCATCTCCTTTATATATCTGCATCATGATTTACTTCATAATCAGGTCGACATCCAAGATGTGAAATGTGTACATAAAAAGATGTACCTTGTCGCTCAATCCAATGTACTAAGTGTCGCGTGGACCCAAATCTTCTCCCAAGTGTGTTCATATAGGTCAGCTCTAATCTTCCAATTGCTTACATAAATCCTCCAATCATTAACTCTTCTCCACACAATGATTTATCTCACTAGTCGGCTTGTTCCTTAGGAACATGCTTAACAACTTCCTCTGTTGTCTTAAAACTTCTACTGCTGATAAAAAAAAATTCCAAAATCATGTCAAGAACTATTTACACATTCCCAATATTACCTTCAAAACCTCAAGGCATGATATCATCTTGCAGAGAAATGTGGACCATTAGAACTCAGACTTTGTCTCTGTCAAACTCTATCAAACACTATGCTGAAACTTAGTAGCTTATAGCTAACCTTCCAATGGACGTTAGATCTCCTAATTCTAGAATAAGACACTTCATACAAGTGTTTACAACACATTGAGACTACATAACAAAATACTTATCTGCAGAGGAATGCGGACCATTGCACTAGACCATGTTCACTATTCCTACTATACCTTTGCTTACCCTGACTTAGACATTCCTTCAAGATGACTTCTGGAGAGGATTAAGACTTAATCTCTGAGGTATAACACTGTCAAAAAACTAAGAACATCATACCTAAATTGCATTACTAGATCATCATCCAGAAAGAAATGTGAAGTAGTCTACTAGGCTGTTCTTCAACATACCACTCACTGTCTATACTGCAGTTCACTGTAACTCACTTGTTTCTTCCAGAGAGGCTAATTTTCTCAATATCCTCAACATACAAATCTTCTAAACAAGTAATACTAATGACAAAAAGGATATGTTGACATCAATGACAACACCGATTAGGCACCTACTTGCAACAATCTCCCCCTTTGTCATTGATGGCAGCATCTGATGTAAAAAACCGCAACAACCATTAAGACAAGATTCTCCCCCTTTCTCCTACACATATGCACTCTAAGTTTTGCCCATGACTTCTCTCCCCTTTTAACATCAATGGAAAAGGGCACATACTTGCACTCATTTGCTCTGATCTAATCTCTCTTCTGAACTCTCTTCAACTGACTGCTCCCCCTTACTTGATGCTTTCCTGACTATAACTTTGGTTCTTCATGTAAAGTTCTCTCCTTCTTGGTTTCTTAGGATCTTGTTGCTACTGCCCTATTTTCTCTACCAATAACACTGCAATACTTACTACTCTTTATCAGAAATTCATCATTTACCTTCTTCCCCTAGGAGATTATTTCATAATCTTCTTGACTTCAACAACCATATCTGATTATTTACCTACACTGCTACACCTTTTTCCTTTTATCAAGAATACACATCAAACCATATCTAGAACCTTCACATGCTATCACTTCCAAAGTAACATATCTTGTCTTCTCAAAGCTTTAGACATGACTTTGTCTGTAGATTTTCTTCTGCTGGCTTCCCTTATCATCTTTCATGTGAGCCTTACTATCAACAGGTTCAATTGCATTGACCTCTTCCTTTACTTTACTATCATATATATGCCTATGAGTTTTTTCTTTGGATGTCATGGTCTTCTATTAGCATAGCCTGCTAAGAAGTATACACTTATTCTTCTTTGTCTCATATTTTGGTTTCTTGAAGCAATTTGTTTCTCCCTTGAAACATCAAATGAAACCCCTACTTGGGCAATGAACTGCTTCTCTCATTTAAAGTCAATCTGTGAGCTTCTTCCTTCTACTCATCAGTTGATGCTTGTCCCTCTACCTTCTTCCTTTGAGGGTTCCTTTTCTCCTTCTCTCCTTTCAATCTTGTTAACCTTTCCTATGCATGTCCCTTACAAGTTTTGGGACCTTTTTGTCTAGAACCTTTCCTTTGATCTCCTTGGGTTTTTCTCTTTTGGTATTTGCCCTTTTCTTCAACAACTGTTGCTGCTGATTTACTGGCCCCTTCAGGTTCAACACTAGCTTCATTTGGCAGTATTACTGTCCTTGTAGGTTCAGACTCAATGGTCTCTGATCATCTACCACACTCTAAGACAATTTTGGACCTTGTCCTGGTTCAATCAGGTCCTTCTTTTCCTAGTTAGTTCTTCTACTTTTCTTCTTCTTTTGCTTTTACTTCTTAGATGCAGTTGAATCACTGAGAGGTAGAGGCTCTTGAACACTTGCAATCCCTCCTTACTTTTGACCCTTGTCAATCATATATCATTACTTAGCTTAAACATTTCTGATACTTGGTCATTTTAGGCTTTTGCATCCTTGCCTTTTCTCTGAAGTAAAGGGACTTTTAAGTCTTTCAACCTTGTTTTGATCCTGTCTACTTCTAGATAATCATATTTTCTCTCTTGAAGCTTCATCTTCTTCCTCAGCTTATCCCTCTCATTAGCCAAATTTGATGGCCTTGCAGAGGTCATCATCTTCTCCTACAACATCTGCTTTGCAGAATAGACAAAATTATTTATTTCCTTCAGTGCATTTTCTTCACTCCCACATTAGCTCTACCAAAAATTTGGCCCTCAGTGCGCTCTACTTCTTGTTCTCATTCCTTAAACTCTTTCTTGAAAGGTGGTGAATTAGACATCCTCTCCATCTGCCATATAGCTGCACTATCATCACTGCCTCAAGCACAATCCAAGTACTTGTAGATAATGCTATTCTCAAATTTGTAATGTTTTCCAGTATTGGTTGTGTTTACATTTCTGACCATGCAAAGATGGTAAATATGCTATCCTAATCTTAACATACCAATCCCAATTCTCACAAAATAACCCACAATGATCTTTTTGAAGAACGACTCCATGAACCTCTTGGAAGGATTTGATCTCCAGATTGTTATACTCTTAATATCTTCAAAGAAAGGAATATTAGAATTTCTACCTTCTCCATCACTGTCATCTAGATTTCCTTGACTATTTGGACTCTGATCCCTATTACTAGAGGATGATGGACTCACACTAGAACTAGCATGAGACTTTCATTTTCCAGGTGAAGAATCCCATCTTCTAGATGACCCATCAGTGTTCCTTCATTTTCTTTGCACATCTAAATCTCGTGCCTTCTGTCTTCTTGCAACTAATTCATTTAAGGCATTTTCTTACACTGTCCTGGTAGATTTCATAGAAGAGCACATCTGTGAAGATGGTGGCCCTACATCTTTTCCCTTCTGATTCCTGGTCTCATTTTGTTGAGCTTTAGCCCTCTTCCGTATCAAAAATATTTATCCCTCACCTCTACTCTCTCTGCCAAAAACATCTCCCTATCTAGTTCAGACATCTATCGAAGCCGTTCCCTATCTTCATCATCTTTGTACAAATTAGTCCCAAGCAATAATCCATCACTGTCTGAATCATCTCTCTGGCCATCATCATCAGAATCAAATCTCTTCTTCAAAGGCATCCTTGTCCTAGATGTCTTTCTACCATCAGAATCATCCCCATTATCAGAATTGGAATTACCGCTATCATCTGAAAAGGAATCAGATTGCTTCCTCTTTGTTGGAGCTCAATTCCTTATGCTTTCCATCAAGAGTGTTAGTTTGACCAGCTGCCTCCAGCAGCGATTTCTCAAAATCAACCATAGTCCTTGCTTGATTTACAACTACTATGAATGTAACCTTTGAAGGGCTTCTATATGTGAGCATGACAAATAGAATCATTTATCCTTAGTCAAAAATAAGAATTTCCATGGTGCATGTTGAAGAATCCTGTAGTTCGTAGAGCAAATTGATACATTGTTGTGTTGAATGTAAAAAGAAAACAAGTTCCTTTTTACCCTTTGCGCGATTGACTTAGTCTCCATTAAATGCTCATTCCAAAATACCATTGAAAACCCCTCACTGTAGAATATGGTCAATTGGGATTGGTCCGCAATATTCTGCGTTAACTCTTTTTCTTCTGGTTCTTCCTTCAAGGGATGTGTCATCAGATTTCATCATATACCTTTGTGTCAGATTCTAGCACCCAATTTCTAGCTAGGGGATTTGAATTTTCTACACTTCTCCCCTTGAGCTAGAGTTCTCAACTTACTTCCCAGAGGAAGTATCTACACCAGATACTAGTGCAGATTGATCTCTAACTTCAATTACTCCTTTCTTGATCTATACTTTATTCATTTCTTTCTTGGTTTCAACCAGATTAACTTTCTCTTTTCCCTTGTCATTTCTCTACCCTATTTTCCTTTCTTTAGAATAACAATTTCTCTTCACATTCCTGCTTCTAGAAAACTTTGCAATATGTCCAGGTTTGTTGCAATTGAAACATACCACATTCTTTTGTCCTATAATCCTTCCATTGACTGAATTTGATCTGCATCAATTAGCCATGTGTCCAAATCTATTGCATGCAAAACACCTTTTATTGAATGATTGACTGATCTTGATATTTTGAAAATTAGTTCTTACTGAACTTCCGCATTCATTTGATCTGTGTCCCATTTTGTTGCATGCATTGCACCTAATAGAGTTCTGACTTACTTTACTTCTACATACAATAGAATTATAACCAGTTCTATTGCAAGTGAAGCATTTATCTTTGAATGATTGTTCATTCCTCCCACTATTGAAACTTTTCCTGATCTGATTTCTACATTCATTTGCTCTATGACCAATTTTCTTGCAATTGAAACACTAACTAGAGAATAATGGAGTCTTTTGATTTATTCTACTTCTACACTAAGTAGCCCTATGACCAAACTTATTGCATGAATTACAATAACCATTGAAAGATGCGTACCTTTGAGCATTTGGTTGTCTGACCAGAGGTCTAGATCTTCTTCTTTGATTTTTGAGCTGGTATCCTTTGTTTTGCCTTAATTTAGTGCTTATCTGACTAGAGTTTGAACTTTCTCCTTTCTCAAATCCTAAGCCATGTTTGTCATCAACATTCTTCTAGCTAGAAATCATTTCATCAAGCTGGGTAGTACTTATCTTGAACTTTTCTTCAAAGCTTCTAGCCTTTTCTAGATCTATTTTTAACTTATAATCTCTTTTTCAAGTTTTGTACAGTCTTCTAATCTGTTCTTCACAATCAGATTTAGATCATCTTCTGCTCTTGTTCTTTCTGTAACTTCTGCTTCCAAATCCTCTAAGGCTTCATTTATTGATAGTAATTGGTCGCTGGCTTCTTTGTATTTGTCTTTGAGTTTCTTGACTTGCACTTTTAGCTTTAAGATGCATTCATCTACTTGTTGCAAGTTTTCTCTTAGATCCCTGACTTTTGCTTCAAAGTTTTCAAGATCCATATGAGCTGCTTCTAGTTGATTGTACCTTTCATAATTTCCATACCTTCTTGCTTCCATGATCACACTATCCCATATATTCCTTAAGCTGTTAAACTTCTTCCAAGGAACCTCACTTTGATACCAATTGTTGATTGTCAAGAACATTAAGAGGGGGGGTGAATCAGTGTTCTATAAATATTTTCTTAAACTTTTACTCTTAACCATTTCAAAAGAGTAATCAAACAAAAGCAAAATATACAACTGAATAACATCCACAAAAGCATGACACATAACACCAAGAGTTTACATGGAAAACCCAAAGAGGGAAAAACCATGAAGAGGATTAGATCACATAAATATATTGCAATCTTTATAGAAATGATGTTTAGGCTTGGCCACTCCATGGGCCTAGAACATGCTGGCTTACAGCCATGAAGTACAATTAAGTCTAGCAGGCTCACTGCCTCAACCCTAAACTTAGCAAGATTAAAATAAGGGTTGTTAAACCCTAAGGGATGATAAACCCTACTGAAGGCTCACTGCTAGCTTACTGCCTTGATGACAAAAATATGCTTCCACTCAGATCACACATGATAATTGAATACTGCTTCAACATCTACCACTATGCTAGGGTGCAATCATTTAACAACTATATTTTGAATCCCAAGTCTTCATCGCTGTTGATCCTCTAACTCTGCTCCACTATTCACATCTTTGCATCATACACACACACTTCCCACACAACTCAATTGAATTTCATCACCTTTATATAGCCGCATCATGATTTACTTCATATTCAGGTCGACATCCAAGAAGTGAAACGTGTACATAAAAAGATGTACCTTGTTGCTCAATCCAATGCACTAAGTGTCACATGGACCCAAATCTTCTCCCAAACGTGCTCATATAGGTTGGCTCTAATCTTCCAATTGCTTACAGAAATCCTCCAATCATTAACTCTTCTCCACAAAATGATTTATCTCACTAGTCAGCCTATTCCTCAAGAACATGCTTAACAACTTCCTCTACTATCTTACAACTTCTACTACTGATCACAAAACACTTCCAAAATCATGTCAAGAAATCTTTACACATTCCCAATCTTACCTTCAGAACTGCAAGGCATGGTATCATCTTGCTGAGAAATGCAGACCATCAGAACTCAGACTCTATCTCTATCAAACTCTTTCAAACACTATGCCGAAACTTAGTATCTTGTAGATAACCTTTTGATGGACTTTAGATCTCCTAACTCTAGAATAAGACACTTCATACAACTATTTATAACCCCTTGAGACTGCATAACAAAATACTTATCTGCAGAGGAATGGGGACTATTGCACTAGACCCTGTTCATTGTTCCTGCTATACCTTTGCTTATCCAAACTTAGAAATTCCTTCAAGATGACTTCTAGAGAGGATCAGGACTTAATCTCTGAGGCATAACATTGTCAAACAACTAAGAACATCATACCTAAACCACATTACCAGATCATCATCCAGAAAGAAATGTGAAGTAGTCTACTAGGTTGTTCTTCAACATACCACTCACTGTCTATACTGCACTTCACTGTAACTCACTTGTTTCTTCTGGAGAGGCTAATTTTCTCAATATCCTCAACATACAAATCTTCTAAACAACTAATACTAATGACAACAAGGATATGTTGACATCAATGACAACATCGATTAGGCACATACTTGCAACATAGTAGGCCCAAAAAGACTGATTGCCAAATTTGTTCATGTTAAGGAACACATGGAATCAAGTGATTTATATATGGTGAAGCAATGTCAAGCAATCTAAACTTGCGTAATTTGGTAGAATTGAATAGACCTGAGATAAAACTATACATTTTGATTTTCAGGTTGTAAAGAAGACAATTCAAAGAATGCTATCTATAGCTTCAATGTTGTGAGATCAACATAGTAAATTTTGAGATGCAATTTTGAATCATGGACACTAGATGTTTATCTTTTATATCTTTTTCAATTTAGTATATATAGCATTCCAAAGGCAGTGCAAGGAAATGGTATAATTGTGCCATTTAATTTGTAGTCAAAGGCTGAGGAACATCTTCACAGTCTCCTAAGGATACACCATTTATAGAGTTTGAGCACAAGTAAGTTAGATCAATAGTATTTATTTTTTGTACATAGTATTGTTGTGTGAGAAGAACTGATATTAGAGTTTGTCTGAGGATGTACACAATATTTATATGTGAGAAGAACTAATTGAGTCTTTGTGACTATCCTCAACACTATCTTCTTTAGGATGAAACTACCCTCTCAACCTGTTGGTGCTCAAATCAACAAATTACAAAACCCTAAAGATATGCCAAGTCTTATGATAAGGTTTTATATGTGAATTTGGCCAACTAATAGAATTATTTAAATTAGTTAAAATTCTTTACACATTAGGCTCTGTTTGGCCTAGGTGGGTGTACCTTATATTCACCAAATAATTATTAGGCTTCAAATATGTTGGTGACTTCAGAACAGATTAAGGAATTTTGTCAATTAAATCATCCACTTCACTTAATCCAATCTAGCATATGATTTGGATTAATTTTTTTTATAAATATTTAAATCCTATTCCTAAAACAGAAAATTAAAATTGGATTTTTGAAAATATATACAAGGAAATGATTTTCACAAGAGAACAACATGTGCCTATTCTTGGGTTATGGATTCTTTATTCAAAAATATTTGTGCTTCCCCTTTAGCCACAACTTGATTTGTTTGGCAATTCAAGGTCTATGACTTGCACAGACATGCAAATATGTAAATTATCTAGTTCTTCTTTAATGATCCAATTAATCTTCCCAAGTTACTGTGATTCACCTATAGGATTTTAATCCTTTCTCAAAGGAGCCCAATAAACAAACCACACGAGAAACAACAAATGTGTTTTGACAAATCAAAAATATACTTGATATATTGATTTGAATAACAAAGGAAAACTAAGTTGGAGACACCCAGATAAATGGTTAACAATTGAAATCAACAAACAAATGAGAACTAAAAGTTTAGCACCAGAGAAAAGTAGCTTTTGTATTGATTAGCTGTAAAGAACAGGCTGTGTAATATCTCTTTCAAAAATCAAAATTCCTAGAGAGAGCCCATAAGGTCTTGGTTCCCTTTTATAGATTCAAGGGAAGAAACAAGCTTCATACCTCTCACATTCAAAATGGCTCTTTGTATTCCCAAACCTTGACATTCATTACAATATTTTCACTTTGATAAGTCTAAATTAGACTTTCAAGTACATTTTGGAATACATTATAAAAACATGAAAAACATAAAGAGACAAAAAGGAGAGAGTCCAAGATGTGGTGGTGCTATTTGACACTAGCATATACTTCATTGCTCCTCTATACCAAAACCTATGCTGCTTATCAATCTGCAAGATACATGCTCTTCCATTGAAAAATTCCAAAATCACTAGGCCATTTGTAGTTTTGAATCTCGAGCAACTTAGCTTGGTGATTTTTCCATCTTTTATCCAACAAAGCTTTGACATCCATAAAAAATTTCCCATACCCAACATTCAAGGTAATCACTCTGTCCAAAATCATTTTGAAGCTGATGATGTTGACATCTCCATTCTTCTTCAAAAAGTCCATGATTTGACATATTGTTTGGCCAAACTCCACTCTCCATGCATTGAGGCTCTTGATTTTCTTTTCTTCTAACATAATTGAGGGGATAAACTGATTCTTAAATGTGGCAAAAGACTTAATTTTGGCTTGCATCTTCTGGCCTTCACCATTGGCAGACTGGTACTCTTCCAAGATCAATCCAAGCATCATTTTTGTAGGCTTCAAAGCTACAGGGGCATCAGGATTTGTTTGCAAGACTTTACAGAGAATGGTCAAAGTGTGGTGTGAAGGTTGTCATCTTTGATACATTGGGTCCAAAATAGAAAAATTCACTTTGAGTTGCTCCATGGCCTGAGATAAGGAGGAATAGAAATTATGGACATTTCCTAGCTTATCAACAACCAGCTTCATTCTGTATTCCAATATTTTTTCAAAAACTTCAAGAAATTTCAACCTTGCCTCTTCTTTTGTCATTTCATTTTGTTTTCTCAAATCTTCAATTTCCTTTTCAAATTTCAATTTCAATGCATCAATCTGTTCTATTGTCAATGTGGCATCACTTGTTGCTTTTGGTACAGGTGGTTGATATGGTACAATAGCCTGACTTTGAGAAGAACTCATATATTGCAATTGCTTTCTCAAATTGATATTCTCAAGGAACAATCTATTTACTTCATCATTTATTACCTTTTGAGTTTTCTCATAATCCTATACTCTTTGTTCTAATCTTTTTACAATAGCATGAGTGAACATGGTAGTATGGATGGTGAGGGTAGATGCTTCTATTCCTGATGTATCTTGTAAAGTTTTCACCACAACTGAACCTGCCATCTCTTGCACAACATCGAGCAACCTTGGTTTGCTTGTTTTCTTTTGTATTGTCCAGATTGCAAGAGTCTCTATTTTTGGGTTGAAACCACACACACTAATGCCATCCTCATGATCAAATTTAGAAACAAGTTTTGGATCTTCTTGGCTTCTGACTTGGTCAAGCAAAAGGACTTTTTTCAACTCAAGGCCATGAATGATTAGCATATTGGTATTTATGACCATTTGCCTTGCTTCTTCTAGACTCACATTTATTTCATCTATCTTCAAATCTTTAAAAGTTTGTGTGACAATTTGATTATGCTACGATTCATCAACACCCATTTTGTTTATTGCCACCTTTTCATCAAACTCTTTCATTTTAATTTTCAACTAGAAGTCCTTAAACTCTGGAGTCTTGATAAGTCATCGTCTTCAATAAATCTCATTGATGCCACAATTATTTCATCTTCCTCCAATTCTATTTCACCTTGGGTTTGTTTATCCATTTTGGCCTCAAGCTTGTGTGCATCTGTCTCTTGGCCAACCAATGGTTGATCAACTTCTTCTTCATCACCCAAGTGCCTGAGACTATTGGCCACATCTTCAGTGTCCCCAACTTCTTTAGTCATTTCATAAGGAACAAGTAGAGGCTCACCTTTAGTTCTCTACCTTTTCAATGAAGGGGATCTAGGAACTTGTGGATCTTTTACTAACACAACATCAAGGGTAGGCTCATGAATTTCAATTCCTGCAGACCTCTTCATTGGAAGCTTGGTAGCCTTATGAGGTTGTATCCCATACTTGCCATAAATACTCTCAAAATTATTAATTATCATATCGATCCTCTTCAGAAGATCCTTTTCTTCAGTAAAAAAATCTAGAAAAATGGGGATTTTGCTTCTTCTTCTCATCTTCAATGTTCTTCAAGATTTCCCATTTCCTTTTCCTTGAATAAACTTCTTCAAAAGTTACCAAATTTCTTATCACATCCTCATCAAAAATAATTTGATGGGATATCCCTATTTTTGTCAAAATTATTTGCCTTAAAAAATTCATGTGACCCTCAGGGTCACAGACTCTGTCAGTTCTAGATTCTAAAGAATATTTTGCCTTGAAATAGGCTTGCAATTCCTTAAGGGTCTCTAAGACAATTGACCAATCACCAAAAGCAGTGACATTAGGCAAAAATGTGCCCTTTTTTTGCTTTTTCATCACCTCTTTTTTCATCCACATAATTTGCCACATAAATTCTAGGAACAATATTCTATCTAATACAAACTTTGGCAGTTTATGGGGTGGTTGGGGACAACCATACACTTTGATGATAGTGTGATCAGATAAAAAGAACTAATCGGCATAATTATGCTTATGACCTTGATCTGGTTTATGTGCAAGTGGCCTCAACATCACCATGACCTCCTTGGTCAATCTGGGAGACCAATTTCCAAGAGAGTTCATTGTCTTAACAATAAATTCATCATGAAATACAATGTAATCACCAGTCTGACAAAATGAGTCCCACTTATAACACCAACACTGAGTAGGCATCCTTTGTCCTGCTTTATCAATCATGCTTATGTCCATTCTACTTGACCATTTCCTCCTCTTCTAATATAAAATTAGGTGGCACAACAAAGAGTAGAACCTAAATTCTAAGGGTTTCTTACCCTCCCTTACATGCAAGAACCCTTCATGTAGTTTCTTCTCAATGTATGATGCAAAATCATACTTAGTATTTGCTTCTGGGTTCTGTATTTTCATGGCCATCATCATCAGACTGATTGGTATTATTTCCTCAGCATCAATTCCCAAAACTTGGCATAATACAAAGTAGGTTCTCTTGAAGTACACAACAAATTTCTCTATAGGGAAAGGCTCAATAACATTGGATGGGATGTCAATCTTTCTATTATTGGCCCCCCTTCTCATGTATATTGGAAATTCATCTCTCCTCAGTGTTTTTCTCAAGCTTCTATATTCTTGGTCACTCTTCTGCAGGTCCACTTGAGTGAGAGCTTGTTTATTCAGTATAAAACAATCCACAATGGCATTTCTGTCAACTGCTACCAATGGTTGTCCTTCCGGCAACCTGACTATTTTTGTGGTAGAATGGTAATACTGTGCCAGGGCCTTAATTAGTTCTACATCTACAAATACATTCAAGACCACCAATTTTGCCATGTCTAGTTTCCATGGATTGCCTACTGGTCCTAGACCATCTTTCTTTTGGCAGAAGTACTAGAACAAGTTCCACCCAGAGATAGGGATTGCAACATCCTTACACCCCTCTTCTGCATCCCTAAACACTTTCTTCTGACCTTTGTTTATGGAATTGGGCAATAATTCTAACATGAACTATTGAGTGGTCTCTTTTTGAGGGCTGGAGGTTCATTACTCTTGGTGGCAGACTCAGGCTTCTTGGGTGCCATTTTAGCTACTTATGCAAACTAGCACTTTGAAATCCAAATTACAACACCAACAACTGAAAAATAGAGCACAAAATCTTCACCAACTTCTTGAAAGGAGTACAAAGATGAATTTACTTGGTCAATTTGAAGCTTATAGAGAGCACACTGAGCTAGATAGCATCTTCTCCAAATCAAGTCTGCAATCACTGCAATGAGAAAATATCAAGAAATCCTCAAATTTTATTGTGCCAAGAAATTCATCATTACTCTGGTTCATGCCACGAGATTGTAAAATCTTAGCATTCAATTCATTTCAAATACAGGCCCTTGATTGAACTGGATCCAATAGCCATATGAGATGACAAAGATATATTGTATTTCTCGATAACTGCGACCCAACAATGAGTTGATTTGCCCATTTATTCTTTTACCATATTGCCACAGGACCTGCCCATACCAATTACGGGATTGCGAAAAGCATCTAGTTTGTCCCCTTCCTTTTATCAATACCCCACCGGTATTTGATCTCACCATTACGGGACTGTGGTAGCTATATGCTTTTACTTTCCCAGTTTACCACCTTACTATATATACCCCTCGAAACTATTGCGGGGCTGTAGTAACTAACTCTATCTTTATTCCTTATTACCACAACACTGTCGATATCCTTCGAAGCCACCGCAGGACCATGATATTAATCCTTACCACCTGTCTCTGTTTACCGCAATGCCACAATCATATGATGAAATATCCATGGGGGTGCAATAGCCTTCTAAAGTTAAGCATTTCATACCGCCAAGCTGCCATTCAATTGTGTGTGCATCGCGGGGTTGTGGTAGACATGATTTATGCTCCTCTTGCTCCCGTACAACCACCAAAGCATGTTGTGAATGACCTGCGGGATTACGGTAAGAGACAAAAACACACAGATAGTTGGGAACAATCAAATTTTTCTTAGAATGGTTATAATATGAGACCATGGGAGATAAATGGCAAAACCATTTGACAAGAATGTGGGCCATGAGATGGGTTTATGAATAGAATGGAATCTTGCAGATTTTGGAAGGGTCCTAACACAATCAATAATGAAACTATATGTTTTGAAGAAAATTTCCACCTTCCAGTGTGCCTTTCTTATCATTGTGATCTCTCCTTTGGTGCTACTGTTGCTTGAAGATTACTGTCCTCTATATCATGAAACTTCCAACAATGCATTATTATTGTGGTTTGATCATGCATTCTACTCTTTAAAATTTCCTTATTGTCATGAATTATTCCTACCCTGTGTCATAAGCACTTCCATCAACATTTTTCTTCATGAAGACTCTAACAATGCCTTGTGCCTTGGAACTGTCATCTATTGAGTTTTGAATTTATTCTTTTATGACTGCCTTGTGGACTGTGATTAAACCCCTTGTCATTGTCATATGAATGTCTACTATCACTTGTGATTATCGCAGTCCATCTTATTTAACTCTATCCTTGTTGATCATGAATTGTCTACTAACAACTCACTATCTTGTGTGTCTTTAAATTCATTCACACTTAGCTCATAGTGAGGTATTTTTTTTAGTGCTCATTTTCATATCCTAATGGAGTCATGATCTTTGATAAGACCTATAGGTGTGATTATATAAATGCACCATAAAGACTATCCTCCAAGTCCATACTATGTATTTGGTTGAATATTATCTTATGGACTATCCTGTTTACCATCTAACTATATTCTTAAGGACTGTCCCACTTCATGTAAACCTCTCTTTCCCATGATTAACACCTTGAAATTGACTATGGTAGCTCATTGAGATATTGTCCATGCACTCCTTAATACACTTGTAGGTTGTCCTCTTTTGAAACTTTGTGGGATGGAAATATTTATTAGTTTACCATACTGCTTTGAAGACAATGAACCCTTGACAAGATTTATGATGTTTTAAAAGCCCTCTTGATTGCTCAGTTACTTGTCTTTATGTATCTTTTAAAGTCCATCATACTACCCTATCATTGTTATTATTAATTTCAATGTCCCCTTCATGGTCATGCCATGGACTATCATTGTTTATTTGAATAGTCATGATTGTGATCTCCTTTTGGGAATCTATAGGAAAGTGTCATGCTTTACTTTGAAGTGCATTTCCTTAAATCTTTGCTCTCTTCTCATTGCTCCTATCCTAGGGCTTGGGGTCTCCTTTTTCTCTTTTCCCACTACATAGCTTGAAGTCTTGTATACTGATGTGCCATAGACTCCTTCCAATTTGGGTAGTAGACTCCATTTTGTGAGAATGAATGGTCAATAAAGAGTCAAAGTTTGATACTACTCCCATTGACCCCAAAAATAGCTCATGTGCCTTGTCCATGGTTTTGCATTTTGCATACATGTATACTAGGGCAGTTGCAACTACAACAAATGAAAAAATTCCTCTATCCTTCATGCTTTGATGGATGTCCATACCCTATTCCAAACCCTCCCATTTTGGCATAGGCAGGGAGTATGCTGGCAAAGGTTGTCGAATTTGGCTTTACACTTGCTAATTGTATTTGCTTGAAAGTTTCTAAAGTCTTTTCAACAAATCCATTTTGTGCATATCCCGCAACCATTGCATTCCATGAGATGACATCTCTTTGAGGCATTCTGCCAAACAGTTCACATGCCTTGTCAATGCTTCCACATTTTGCATACATGTCTAGCAGGGTAGATGCAACTACAACAAATGACAAAGTTCCTCTATCCTTCATGCTTTGATTAATGTCCATACCCTGTTCCAAACCCTCCCATTTTGGCATAGGTAGGGAGTATGCTGGTAAAGGTTGTCGAATTTGGCTTTACACCTGCTAATTGCATTTGCTTGAAAGTTTCTAAAGCCTTTTCAACAAATCCATTTTGTGCATATCCCGCAACCATTGCATTCCATGAGATGACATTTCTTTGAGGCATTTTGCCAAATAGTTCACATGCTTTGTCAATGCTTGCACATTTTGCATACATGTCTACCAGGGCAGTTGAAACTACAACATCTAACACAATTCCTCTATCCATTACTTTTTAATAGATATCCATACCTTGTTCCAATGCTCCCATTTTGGCGCAGGCATGAAGGATGCTAGCAAAGGTTGTGGAATTCGGCTTTACACCTGGCAATTGAATTTGCTTGAAAGTTTGTAAAGCCTTTCCAACAAATCCATTTTGTGTATATCCAACAATAATTGCAGTCCAAGAGATGACGTCTCTTTGAGGCATTTTGTCCAACTGTAATATTTGACAAAAATCCCCCTTCCCGCTCACCCCCATGGTCTTTGGTTGGTCTCTACGGGAATGCGGGGAGAAAGTAAGTCAACCACTCTCCTGTACCACATTTAGGGTTTGCTTGCGAGGATGCGGTGCTCACTCAGACTACCTCCTACAAGCCCATAGATTTGAGTTGTACTTCTAAGTTTTACTTTCATGTCACTATCTCTTCTATATTTTACTTTCATGTCACTATCTTTGAGTTGCATGATGAGAAAGTTTGTTTGTACATTATCCCTTTTAAGAAATTCTTAGGGCTTCTAGTATACTTTACTGTGCATGCATTGATGACTTATCTACTTCTAGTATTCTTTCTATTTGTTACAATGGATATTTTATGCATCTCTCATTTGCTTTTGCATTATACTATATTGGTCTCTTGTTAGCCCATCAGGTGTTGAAGCAGTTGGAGATGGATGATGAATATGTTGGCAATGAGGAGGTGATGCATGAGTTATTTGATGCATTTTCTTGTCTTCTGTGGAAGAGTTATCAGTTAGGCAGAGGGTTTAAGGAAGTCTTAAGATTGTCTTCCTCTTGATAGTAATCACCATGCTACAATCTAGATTTTTGTCAAACTATTTAGGGGCCTTTTCCACATTGGTAACCACAAGTATATGCATTCACTGCCATTAGATATCTAATGCTGAGAATTAATACAATAGATCAAAATTACCTATCCCCTATTTCAGTTTCCAAATTCTAACAATATCCTAATTGCCTTATGGTAATAGTGGCCTAACAAGGCTAAAATAGTAGCTATCAGAGATAAGGATAGTTTATTGCTACAGGTAACAATTCACAGTGGTAGCTAATGAACTAGAGCAAGTTGGGTACATGAGACAAGATCTCTATAGAGATGATAGTGTGATCTTGAACTAGGATAGTGAGCTTCATGGGACAGTCATGGATTTGTGAAGAAGACATCTATGAATGTCTTTGTGCTTCTATGCTTAGTGATACTCAGAAAATCAGTTTCTTGCTCATTTTTTGAGCTATGTATTGTAACCATGAAGGTTTTTTTAGCAAAGAGAAAGCATTGTAACTTATTTTTAGATCTATATGCTATTTGTAAGCATTTTTTATCAATAAAACAAGCTTTTTTTACCTTCTCAAAGTTGTTTCATTGTGGAAGCTTCAAAATATACTACTAAATATACTAATGACTAAATGCAAGCTTCAAAATAACTAAATATACTACTAATTGATGTCAATTAATAATTAAATTGACTAAATATACTACCAATTGATAGAAATCAGTGAATAGTGAATAAATATAACTAAATATATGACCATTGTTAAATCAGTGAATAAAAATGACTAAATATACTACCAAATTGATCAAAATGATGATTAAAATTAATGGCTAAATACACTACCAATGGACAGAAATCAGTGAATAAAAATGACTAAATAAGTGACCAATTAACAACAATCAATGGCTAAATTAATGACTAAATATATCAGTGAAAAATAAATGACTAAATAAGTGACCAGATTATAGCAATCAATGACTAAATCAATGACTAAATATACTACCAAGTTGACCAATCAAAACAACCAATAAATGACTAAAATGGTTTAGTCATCAATTTGGTCATGTTATAAATGAATGGCAATAAACTACTAATGGTCATGTGACCATGTTTGGTTATTTAGAAGTAGTCTTTAGTAGTTTTTTTAGTAATATATTGCTCTTTTTGTACTAGTGTATTCCTCATAATTGTGTGTAAGCATGATCTTGGGATGCAAGTCACTCTTGAGATTTATTTATATGTGTAGAGTGTAGGGAATAATTATTTAGGCTATTTTTTGAATTCAAGATCTAAAGTCAAGATCTGGACACAATCTTAGAAAATTGACAATCAAGGAATAGAGCAAGATTGATATTATACCTACAAAACCAACATGTTTGAAACTTAGTGGAAAAAAATAAAAAAAAATTTGAACATAGGGATCCCTAATTCTAAAAGAATAGGAGAATTTAGTGGAGGCCACAATAAATTCCCTCCCTCAAAGCATGAAAAATGGACTCAAAGACATATAACACCAAATAATCAAGCTTGAAAACCTGTTGATTCAGGGACTTCATTAACTATCATCAAACATATGTAACCTCTCAAGAACTAGTAAAAAATATAATTGCTTGAAGAAAAACTTACATCAAGATCTGATGACATATTTTATGAAATAAGCCCTAGATACCCCTAAAATAGGAAGAGTACTTGAGAGATCCACATCCATTAATGAGTCCATATGAATAAAAATAAATGCATTCATACCTAAGTTGAATAGATTGATTGTAAAGTAATATTCAAAATAATTTCCTCTATGCCGATAAGGGTGTGGTTCGGTGGTTAAGTCGCTCGGTTGTAGTGGTGGCCACTAGAGTTCAAACCCCTGCTGGGCCAATGAGCTCATAGGCTTTACACCTTTGTTGGGCCAATGAGCTCGTGGGTTTGAAGTGTTATTGCTAGGGGATGAGGTCCCCTATGTTGTGGCCTCACCAGTTCATTGCTCCGGGAAAAAGCATTCACGTGGAGCCGAAGGGCATGTCACACCAGCGTCACCGGTCACGTTAAAATGTTTACCAGGCACATTTAAAAAAAAAAATCCTCTATAGTGTATTTATGTGCATTCATTCCCCTTTTAAACTTGTGGAGTTTGCCTAACAAAGTTTAAATATCAATATATTTTAACACATTTTATAATTACTTAGACATTGCTTTTCTACTGGTTAAGCATTTATAGCCTTGATAGAGTTATTTATAATCCCACACTAGGAATAGATCTACTACTAGACAAGTATCCATAGCCCTAGTAGAGATTATTCAAATCACCTAGATTAATGGGATGTTTCATTTCTTTCATTTCTTTATTTCATTTTTATTTTCAACTCAATTTACGAGCATTGAAGTCCATTTCTAGATTGGTGATCACCATGGTAATCAAGTAGTAAGATATATAATTTTTTACTTGATATCTTTGCCATGATTGCTTCACCCAAGTAGACTTGTGAACTATTAATGTGGATTCAATGAGAGGCTAACAGTAATACAAATGCATCTTAGAGACATCTACTCTTTCTCAACCATGAAGAAACAACTATGCACATGATTAAATTGATCATTGAAACCTCACTCTTGGTAGTTGACCTATTTTAGAAGCAAAAAAGGCATGAATATTCATATGAGAAATTAGAGAACTATTGTACTTTAGTTCACAAGTTAAATTTGATTTAAACCTTTCATGAAAATCCATAAGATTGGTAGGATTAACTAAGTAATACATCTACAAGGGTGACCTTTGAAATAATAGGAAACCACTAAAATACTCCTAAATAGTGATAACACCAAAATGAAAACATACAACTTAACACAAGATGAAGAACAAAAAAAACTTTAACAACTTAAAATTAAAACAAAATGAAAACACAACAAAATATCCTAAACTAGTCACTTTGCATAAGCACAAAGATTTAGTATAGTGGATAATAAATCTCCCTTTACCTCATTTTCTCATGGTTTTTATAAGTAGGAGCTTTATAATTAGTGTCCTAAACCTAGCAATTTGTCCTTTAATTTTGTAATGTAAAGCTTATGTAAGGTTTATATTCTAGAAGATTATTATGTAAAATCAAAAGCTAGGGCAATTCATCATTGTCATGCTCAATCCACAATCAAGATATTTTTCTTAAATTGTTATAGTTGGAATAATAAGAAGGTTTATGTTTTCATGTTTATCATCTAGAGGAGTGTTCGCATGGATGAATTTTGAATTCATTGAAAAGTCTTTAAGTCAAATTACTTTTTCCATTATTTCTTAAATATAGGTCAAGCTCAACGAAGTCTATGTCATCAAGCCTTAACAATTTGTTCTTGGCATTGTTTAAATCCAAGCCATCATTATGAGAATCAATACCATATATTAGTTGATCTTCAGTAATTATTTTATTAGGCAAGACAATGAAGCTTTCATTGCCTTTAACACCAAAATTAGAACATAGAACAAGCTAAAATATAAGAGGGGGTTTAGAGATACCTTGTCTTGTAATGTCAAATTACAATGGTGTATCATTGGCATTGTATACCTTTTCATCATCAACAATCCATCTATACTCTTCAATGTCAACACACTCATCAGTACATGCACATTATATAGATAACCATTAGTCAGTAATGTATTGGGAAAGTCTAAATTAGTTAGACACTCTTTATTTAAAATACTATTTCCATGATTTTTAATTAAATCAATAGACTATGCATATAAATTCATTTTTTGGAACTTATTGTATCTTAAATTTAAAAAGGATGTGCCATTTAAATCAAGGATCTCATTGTGAGTATCAATGTCATCTATTTTCCAATCTTCATTAACCCTCTTGTTAGGAAAAACAATAAAACTTTCATCTCCCTTACTATCAATATGAAAAAATAAATGTTGGTCTTATTGACTTCAACAACTCAATGGGTTTCACCTATTTTTTATTGGTCCATGAAATGTGACTCTCATAATTTAGGTCACCCTATTTTGAGAGTTGTGTGTAAATATCTTTAATATCTTTCATACTTTTAACATAGTCTATAATCTGAAAGTATTCATTGTCTTAAATATCATGCTGATCTAACTCCTCTGTATGCCAAGGGTTGGGAATTTCACTCACAATATATTCCTTGGGGTCAAACAAGTAAACTTTTATAGGTTTATCATTGATACAATTCATATGCTAAGTAATGCCTTTGCCTAAATCTTGTATTATCTTCTTGGACTCAGGCTTCGAGAGGTATGGGGATTCATGTTTGGTATAGAATCATAATTATCAACCATTTTTCATTCTTCTATTTGAATATATATTCATGCATCCCACCTTCAAAGGGCATCCTACAAATATTTTCCCTATCATGCATACCTAATTTAAGGTAATGGGAATCCATGGAAATTAGCTCACATGGTCCTTTATTTTCTTGTTCTAAAAGCATATAATTTTTAGTTTTTAAATCAATCTTATGAGTATTAACCTTGATCTTCTCATTTATAGTGGTTTGACATGTTTCTTTGTTGAGGAAAACATTGGTATCCTTATTCTTTGCTAGGATATCAACATGCCCCTCAATTTCAAGCATATGTAGTAGTTGTAAATTTTCATGGTTATAAAGTTTACATTGACACTCTTAGAGTCACTTGTCTTAACTTCTTGTCCAACAGGTTGTAAAATTAAAGCAACACTTTAATAAATAAATCTAGAATTAGGAATACAACCATTCTCTATCTCTGTAAGCACCAAAATCATGCACAACCTCCACGAGGACCTCGATGATGACTCGCAATCCTTGTCATGTACATGTACTTGTGTGGAATAAGGCCCTCTCAATATCAATACTCTTGGTAGCATGTGGTTTCTTCTTCCTTTTGTTGTTTCCCCCTTGTCATGATAACCCTTTCTTTGCTTTTGACATTTTTAGATGCTTGTCAATTTTCATTTCCTGTGCTTGTGACTTTGTCCCTAAGCCTTGTATTCATCCATTTGTTGTGTTTTAACCTTTCCCTAGTGTTTTTCATCCATTCCCACCCCTAGGAGCCCTCTAAAGAACCTCCCAAGACATCTCCAACTTTCAATTTTTAGTTTCAGTCAACTAGTACAAATATCCCCCTATTATTTCTAAATCTCCCCTAGGAGATCTAACATTTGCAAGTGGAGATTTGGTTTTTGACCCCTGTTTGACCAGTTTTTGGAGGCAGATCACCTTCTTTTCTCCTCCTCTTTTATCTCCCATCCTACACTTTCACCCAGGACCCCTCCTTTGAGGGTCACCCATGGGTTGCCCCCAGGTGACTTGACTGGTGAAAGGGGTGACAAGGTGGTGACCCTACCGTCTTTTCCAACCATGATTAAACTTGAGTTTTTGGCAAAAAATACCTCCATTTTTGCCCATTTTTGCTTCTGTTTGCATGGAATTTTATCCCAAATATAGAGTTAACTATTTCATGCATTCAACCATGCATATTTAGATCTTTTTTATCTTTAGTTCTCAACCCATGCATTCTTTGAACTCTATTTCTTCTTGAGTGATAAGATATATTGGTTAGATCACTCTTGTGTCTTCCAAGTTAACTCTTCAATCAAATTGAGTTAACTCTCCATCCTCTCCACCTCTCATGCCTTCTTCAAACCTATAAATACCCCCTTGCTCAAGTACAAAGGAAGGTAATTTCATTTGTGCACACAGTTCTTGCAAGTTATTGCTCTCCAATCTAGCATCCATGTATTCTCACATAGGACGTCAGAGCCTTTTTCTTTTATTGTTGTCTCATCAAGCTTTGTTGAAAGATCATTTAGCATTGATACAATGCCCACATCACAAGCTATACTACTCATCAAGCTCATATTAAGCTCTCATTCAATCTTCCAAAAGCTTCTTTTTGCATCTCTTTCTTATTGTTACCAAGAGGATCACCTAGTTGTTGCAAGAGGATAAGAGGTTACCATGCAAGGATTTATGAGAGTAGTGGAGGCTCATGCATCTCTTTATTCTAGGTTCCTTCATACTTTTTATTTCATAGTAATTAGAAAATCACATTTGCTCTTGGAAATAGTAAATGCATGTTGCTTTTTCCTTGATAGGCTAAGCAGATCTTGCATTGTTAAAGTAGTTTACTTTTGATAGCATGGTGACAAGAACCATGCATGAATACCATTACAGTCCTTTAATGAGAAACAAGACTCTACCCATCTATAGGGCTTCCATATCACTTTTGTCCATTGAATGACAAGAAACTAGAATATCAAACATACAGGTTAACTAAATCATTGAAATACCATATAGATTCACCATAATACTAGTGGATAATAAGAGAGATAAAAACTC
This sequence comes from Cunninghamia lanceolata, assembly GCA_027924645.1. Taxonomy (NCBI): domain Eukaryota; kingdom Viridiplantae; phylum Streptophyta; class Pinopsida; order Cupressales; family Cupressaceae; genus Cunninghamia; species Cunninghamia lanceolata. Next base: position 4,494,471 of record BSBN01000760.1, read on the forward strand.
AAGTTTCATCATTCATTTCATTCAACTAATACAACTTCTATTACAATATATCAAAACTCTGCTAATGCAGATATTTATAACAACCTCATACTAAATGGCCTACAATGGCCTACCAAAAACTCTTCCTAGTCTCCTTATGTTGGCCTTCGCTTATCCTCTAATGTCGGCCTTCTTATATTTGACCTCTTACATTGCTGTCACTGGGATTTCTATCCTTTGATGCCCTTCTCCTATCAGTCACTTTCCATTTGCATCCTTCTACACAGATCGGCCTCCATTTTCTCTGCATCAGCCTCTCTTTAAATATCACTGCCTCTCTACTTTAGATACACAACCTCTCCTTTCAATATGTACGCGGCCTATTTTTTCATACATATGCTTCACTCATTATTCAAGCTCTTCTTACATGTCTCAGTCTCTATTCTTGGTGTTTCAGCCTGTAATTATCTGCTCCTCTTTCTTTGGCCTATCTGCCTCTATATTCCCATGACGTCCCCGTACTACGTGCGGCCTGCTCTCATCTATTTTGGCCTCCTCCAATATTGTATTGGCCTGACCACTTTACCTTACGGCCTTCTCTCTTCTACATGGATCAACGTCTTGCATATATACGGCCTACTCATACTTGGCCTATCGACCCTTCTACAAATCGCGTAGCCTCCTTTTTCTATGTCAACATTTCATTAGTATATATGGCCTCCCTCATAACCGCGGTCAATTCTATCATTTATTGCTACCTTCTCATTAACCATCAATAGCTCCATTTGTTCACACATCTATTTTGGTCTTCCTCTTTATTATCGATGGCCCACAATCTGCCACCACCCTCTTTTTATCTACCACGATGGCTATCTTATCTGCCTTCTATCCATTGACCCATAACTATGCAGCCTACCTTTCTAATTTTTCTTCTGCCGCTTTGCCTAATTTGCCTTTTTTCCTTTTGCCACTTTCCACCGTCAGTTACTATCCACCTTATTTGTTTAAATATAGAATACCATCAACATGTCTTCATAATGGCTAGTATCTCCTTCCTGTTGCCCATAGCAATGTAATTGATTTGTAATAATTATCACCTTTTCCATTATCCCACTTTCTAGAAAACAATAATTAAACATTATTGTTCCTGTTGCCTTGGTGACAGGAGCTTCCTTTCTCAGCTTCTATCACTTGACCCACTCATTCAAACCAAAAATCCATTGTCAAAGACAATTTCCAAATTTTAACAGATGTCACTGCATCAAACTCCCCAGGGACAAGGATCATGTGCTCTGACATATGTGTTCCTCTACAAATATAGACCACCTTTTCTTCCTTCTTTTCCATACTTTCTCTGTCTCACATTATTCCATCTTCCAACACCTCTGTTCAACACTATGGGCTGCTCCCATATGGCTATCTGCAACATGGACAATCCACCTCCACACTCCAATTCCTCTTTCATCAAACAAATCAAATGGAAAAATTATAACAACATCTAATGCATCTTCAACACTTATCATACCTTCATCATACTCAACATGTTTAGCTGTCATGTCTTCAAGCCATTCTTCCTTCATAGTCATCTATTGCAACATCTCATTATTTTCAGCTTCATCTTTTATCATCTCACACTTCAAATCTACAACATCTTCATTCTTTAATTCTGAAACCATTTTTGTATTATGGTCTTCAATCTTCTCTACTGCCTTACTTGTGCTCATATCTTTAATCTTTTCATTCCATTCTTCCTCAATGGTTGCTAACTGCTTCCACAAATCTCCTTAAGCATCTTCTCTTGCTACTCCATCTTCTTCGTTGCTTACATTCTTCTTTTGTTTGTCCTCTTCCTTTGGAACTATGGCTATTACACTACCATCCTCTTTATCTACAACTGTTCTCACCTTCAAATCTACATTTTCAGCACATCTCACTGGTGTCTTCTTTTTCCATACAAATCTTCTATTCCTCTTTTCCTCTCTTCTGTCATGCTTGCATTTTTCCAATTGCCTTTGTCTACATTCTTGCCTTCTCAAATATTTATTCCTCCTTATCTCTTTTTCATCTAACAATCTTCTCATATTCTCCTCATCATTATTTAAAACATAAAAATCAGATTTCTTTTATCTTACCTTCCATACTCCTTGCTTCTCTTGCTGCAACTTCCCTGTAGGATTCTTCTCCTTCTTGCCATCCTCTACTAGATTCCTCATACTTCTAGTTCCTTGGAGTTTGTTCTCCTTTTCATGTCTCCATCTCTTTGTCTTTTCTGCAACATCTTTGTTTGTTGTTGCTTGCTTCCTTACCCATACTTTGTCACTGGACTGCTGTCCTTTCTTTGCTACATTCAAGCTTCTCTTTTCTTGCTCTGTCTTCATCCACCATTCATTTTCTCTAGGCCTCCTTGCTAGACAACTCAACCTTGCATCATACTGCCACTTATTCATCTACACATCTCCCCTTCTATGCACATGCTTGTTAGCATAAACATAATAAACGGCATTCACTTCTCTATAACTCAACTATTGCCTTTTATCAATCTTTTTCTTTTGCCAACATGGCAATACATATCCATGATCCTCAATCATATTTACATTCTCCAATTTCCTTTCCTTAACAACTTGCCTATCTGTATTCTCATTTCTATATTCATGATAAAAAATAACAACTTTACCTTCATTCCTCTGTGTAAGGACCTACTATCCCAAATTACATCCACCTTCAGCTTCTTGGCTTGACTTTTCCTCTTCACAAGCATCTTGTGTTGCTTCTATAATATCTTCACATACATCATGAAACTCTATGGTTTCCTCTTCATATTCATCATCAAACTGTACATATTTAGCATCAATCCCCTCTTCCTTTTTAGGCACTCTGCAATGCACCTCTACTGCAAACTCTTCTTGGCATTCTACTGCCATCAAGTTTTCCTCGTTCACATCTTCCATTGTTTCTTCAGGAGCTATTCTTGCCCCACCTTTCATCATCTTCAAGGTCTCATCCTCAACCTTCCTCCACACATTCTTCATACCTACATACAAGTCTACAAACATAACATTAGCAAATAAATTGAGAGACCACATTGTCTCTTTCAATGCCCTCCTCATTCTTCCTTCTTCATTTCTCTTCTTCTCAAGTGCTATCTGCTACACCTTTCCTCTTTCTCTTTCCTCATGTTCTCTTCAATGAGAACTCTCTTGACCTCTTCTGGTCTCTATTTCTCCAATGACAACTCTCTGCTGTCCCAATCTCTATGGGCACTCTTTTCATACTTCTCTTCTCTTCTCAAGGCTTTTATACTTAGCCTTTTTCTCTTCTCAATAATCTTCTTCACTGGCCATTTCACTTTCTTCTCCATTGGCCATACCCAATAATATTCTTGGTCTTGTTCTTCATACCATTGCTTTACCAACATCACATCTCTCCTTAACGCTACCAATTCTCTTTTGAATTCTTCATCCGTCATCCTCTTCTCTTCTTTTCTTTTGTCTCTTTTCTCAAGGCTCTCTTTCTTCATATCCTTCTATATCTTTCAGGCACCTCACCTAGGGATTCTTTCTTTTTCCACTTTGCATAGTCAGTCAATCACAAAACCACAACCACCAACACATTCAATATTCATACTTAGATCATTCTGAGCTCTGATACCACTCTGATACCATGGTGACAAGAACCATGCATGAATACCATTATAGTCCTTCAATGAGAAACAAGACTTTGCCCATCTATAGGGCTTCCACATCACTTATGTCCATTGAATGACATGAAACTAGAACAACAAACATACAGATTAACCAAATCATTCAAATACCATACAGATTCACCATAATACTAGTGGATGACAGGAGATAGATAAAAACACAGGTTTCATCATTCATTTCATTCAACTAATACAACTTCTATTACAATATATCAAAACTCTACTAATGTAGATATTTATAACAACCTCATCCTAAATGGCCTACAATGGCCTACCAAAAACTCTTCCTACTCTCCTTCTGTTGGCCTTCACTTATCCTCTGATGTTGGCCTTCTTATATTCAGCCTCTTACATTGCCATCAATGGGCTTTCTATCCTTCGATTCCCTTCTCCTATCGGTCACTTTCCATTTGCATCCTTATGCATAGATTGACCTCCATTTTCTCTGCATCAGCCTCTCTTTAAATATCGTTGCCTCTCTACTTTAGATACACGACCTCTCCTTTCAATATGTATGTGGCTTATTCTTTCATACATCAGCTTCACTCATTATTTGGCCTCTTCTTACATGTCTCAGTCTCTATTCTTGGTCTTTCGGCCAGCAATTATCTACTCCTCTTTCCTTGGCCTATCTGCCTCTATATTCCCATGCCGTCCCCCTACTACGTGTGACCTACTCTCATCTATTTCGGCCTCCTCCAATATTGTACCGGCCTGACCACTTTACCTTATGGCCTCCTCTCTTCTACATGGATCGGCTTCTTGCATTTATATGGCCTACTCATACTTGGCCTATCGACCCTTCTGCAAATCATGCAACCTCCTTTTTCTATGTCAACCTTTCATCAGTATATATGGCCTCTCTCATAATCATGGCCTATTCTATCATTTAATACCACCTTCTCATTAACCATCGACGACTCCATTTGTTCACACATCTATTTTAGTCTTCCTCTTTATTGTCGATGGCCCACAATCTGCCACCGCCCTCTTTTTAGCTACGACGTTGGCTATCTTCTCTGCCTTCTATCCATCGACCAATAACTATGCGGCCTGCCTTTCTAATTTTTCTTCTGCCGCTTTGCCTAATTTGCCTTTCTACCTTTCACCACCTTCCACCGTCGGTTACTATCTGCCTTCTTTGTTTAAATATGGAATACCATCAACATGTCTTCATAATGGCTAGTATCTCCTTCCTATTGCCCATAGCAATGTAACTAATTTGTAATAATTATCACCTTTTCCATTATCCCACTTTCTAGAATACAATAATTAATCATTATTGTTCCTATTGCCTTGGTGACAGGAGCTTCCTTTCCCAGCTTCTGTCACTTGACCCACTCATTCAAACCAAAAATCCATTGTCAAAGACAATTTTCAAATTTTAACGAATGCCCTTGCATCAACTTTCAAAAGTTCATAGATTAGATTCATTTCAAAGAAATTTCCTTTTCCTAGAGTAATTGTTCCACATATTCAGAAAAACAAAACCAAAACATAGATCAATTGCATTTAGGTAACTTCATATTAGATTGCATCCATTTTCTAGTTCCTAGAATAGAAAAAAAGACTTTCATTTCCATAAATAGAAAAAAGCACAAAAAATTGTTTTGCACTCATATAGGCTTGCATGCATCAAAAAATTGAAAAGAACAAAAACATTAGCATCATAGAGAGTTCACAAAACCTTGGTTCCAACACAAGGTCAACTTTGGTCAACATTTCGGTAAAACCCTTGGTTCCAACATAAGGTCAACACAAAGTCAACATAAAGTCAAACCTTAGTCCAGACAAACCCTAAGTCAAAACCCTAGGTCAAATAGAGCTTAGCTTTAACTATCTCTCTCTTGGTTTGGGCTCACGAATGTGCCCTAGACTTAGAAGCAAGTGAGTGAGAGCAATCCTCAACAAGATAGAGGAGATCCACCCAAGACCACAACAAGACCAAAATATAATTCAACAATAATAAAGGTTAAGGATACATGCTATCATCCAACAATTTGAACAACAACACCAACTTGAAAGAAGTATAAAAAAATAATAGTCAACCTAGACAATGTTGGAACCTTAGAAATCCAAACAGAAGAATGGTGACTAGTGACCCTTTGGGTCATATAGTTATTTTAACAATGGTCACAGAACACCACATCTGAAAAAAGACATAAGAAAGGCCCCAAGACTGGCCGACCACTCTTTGAGAAGTCTAGCTCTCAAACAAGCCAGACCACACTTTTGTCTCACCTCCTCTCGACTGGCTACTTCCACGAGAGTGAGAGTGACATGGAGGTTCGCCCCATGGCAAGGAGAGGGGTCCATGTATGTGCCAAAGATGGCTCAATCACCCCAGACCACTTAGTCATGTTTTTGAGTGTACAGTCTCATGATCACACTCCTTTACACTCCCATCCTCATTTTCACCCCTAAAATAGATGAATCATCATTATGATCTATTGTTACACTTTTAGATTTGGTTCCATTGGGTGTTCTTTTTTATCAATAGAGTTTGTCCAATCATGTCACTCTTACATGATATTGACTATGATGTGTTCATAGAATTCTTCCTACATTTTATCTTGATTTTCAAGCTATAAATTTACTAATTCACTAGTCTCATTAAGGATGGACAATATAGAACAAATCATATCCTTAAAGGTCAACACTACTTTTATTAGGAACTCAAGAGAAGTAAGTTCCCTATGTTTTGTATATCCAATTCAAAATGACATAAATGGTTGAGAGGACTCAAGTATTGCATTATAGTTGTCATGGAATGCTTCCAACTTAGTTGTTTTAAAATTTTCACTTGTTTTAGTCTTAAGAAAAGTGCCATGGATTTCCTCATATGCATTCATATCCTCTACACAAGTGTATGCACATATAATTTGATTCCCTCCTCAGCCATGGGTGCATATTTTTTCCTCATTTTACCTTGTTCATCTTGAATGTCTTCATGATTTCTTATCTCAACTATTGTTTTCTCTTTTTTAGTCACTTATGGAATAGTTCCAACTATCTTATCATCCTTAATGATTTCATAGTTAGAGCCATCATCAAATTTAGATGAGTAAGTTCTTTTACTCTCATCATGGATAGTTGGAATAATAGTGTAGGACCCATAATAATTCATGTTTGTTGCATAGGGAGTTGTATATGATTTTTGTTAATAATCCCATTGATTTGGTTGAGGCACAACATTTTTTTGAATTTGTTGAAATGGGAAAATAATATAATTTTGTTGAGAGGAAAGCTCATTTCGTGTTGTTGAAAGCCAAACATAATATGGTTTTTTTGATATCTTTCTTAGGAGATAGGTTTCATTAGTTGGTTATTACAACTAATTAGTTGAGGATTGTAACTTATTTATTCTAACTCCAAATCTCTCTTACAAGAATCCTTCCAAGTCCAAATTTTGAATGTTTTTATAATCATTAGTTGATTCCATGGGATGAGTTCTTGTAGGTAAAATCCTAAAAGTTCATTATTTATAAATATATATGAGTTGATTACTTTCTCCAAAGTTTTGCAAGATCTATCGATAAAATACATAATTGATTGGTTAAGCCATTGTTTTATTGTTTTTAATTGTCTTTTACCCATATTGGGTTTACATTCTCCCTAAATTTCCTACAAAAGGTAGCCTATAACTCTACCCACAAGTGTGTTGAGTTTAGGACAAGGTATCTATACCACTCATTTATGTGTTACTATTTAAAGAATACACAAAAATCATGCAAGAAACATCTTCATGCATGACTTGTTGTTGCATGATCATATTTTTGAATGTCTATGTGTATTCTACTGTGGTTTGATAACCTCCAGGAGTGAATAAAGAAAGCCACCTATAAAAATTACAAGATGTCTCACTAGAACAAATCCCTGTGATTAGCTCCTTTTTTTGCTTCCACCCACTGTTTTAATGTATTTTTCTCTAATTTTTTGAAAAAATCAACGCTATTTATTGGGATGGTACTTTTTTTGGCATTTTTTGTGCCGATTAGAACAAGTAGGCACTAAATTAGGCACCAAATTATGCCTAAATTAGAGCCGACTTTAGCGCCCAAATTAGTGTTAACTTTAGCACCATACCTCTAAGCCTCTATGGATTGTGTTGGATCAAAATTTTAGACTTTAAAATTTTGCCATTCCCGCCATAATCCCTAATAAGACGTTCTACTTGAACCCAAAAAAATTACCATTCCCTTATTAGCCCTTAATTCTATACCTCAACCGTAAAATATTTGACAAAAAAATTAGTATAGCTAACATTGGCAAGATGATACTACATTGGGGAGACTCAAAATACAGTCTCTTCAATGACCTGAAGGCACAAGTAGACAAAAGGAAAATCACATGAAAACTCGAAGTAATAAGCAAATCGAAGAGACAAGGATATCGACAAGAGTCATTCAGCAGTCTCATCAATACCTCGAAAGTCAAATAGATAAGGCACTTCGATGTGACACCAAAATGTGTTACGACGATCAAACAAAAATATCAATAAACTTTAAGGGATTCAGGCTAACAAAGTGATATGGTTTAGAGTCTCACCAATAGAAGGGGTCTCGCTGATGAAAAGATAATGTAAAGGGTATTTCAAATAAACTCTACTGTGTCGAAGAGAGGGTTTTTGGGGTCTCTCTGAAAAGGCTACGAAAAGAAATTAAAATATCAAATGGGTGATTACTTGTTCAAGGAGACTCATATTATTGAAGTAACGTTAGGCTCATACTGAAATCTTGAATAATAAATGAGATTGTAAAACACATCACCTTGAAATAAAGTGACAAGACATAAAGGTGGCGATCTAATGCTCTATTTTTGAAAACATTTAAATTCGCTTCAATGATATGAGAAACATAAGCAAGATGCCATTGATTGCACAAAGTTAAGATTGTTGAATGGGAATTCAGAGGGTGTTGCAAAGAACAAGTGAAGGGTGTGGATGAATAAGTAATTCAGGACCAGAGTAGTTTGTCAAGTAAGTACTGCAAACGTGCTTGTATAGCTTAGTTTTCATTTATAAATCACAGAGCTGAAATCCAGACATAGTGATAGAATATGGAAGAAACAATTCAGAACCCAAAGAGTAAAAAACAAAAAGCTAGGGATAGACATCTAAACTGGGATCTATTAGACCAATGTCCCGGGTCAGGATAGAAATCCAAAAGAACTGCCCAACTAAACCCACATGCTGAGAAATTTGAAGATTTATACAAGCATATTGGGGATATATGGACACCAGTAAGAGGGTATGATCTCTTTATCTCCCATTACAAAAAATGCACAGGCATAAACCCATTTCAAACCCATAGTGGCTAAACTTGGGTAAATTGGTAGTCCCGAATGTGTTTGTAAATATCCCGTTGATGAAGTTTCTTGCAGAGAAATACAACCCTAAGACTTGCTATATTGAATTCAATGATGGGACTGGTTTCTTCCCCATTACCATAGACTATAAATCCATAGTGTTTTAGTTAGACACAAGTTTAGACAAGAAATTCAGAATCAAGGATTTGTTGGTTGAGTATCACAATATGAGTAGCAATTATAAGAGATGGAAGTTACCCTTGCACAGGCCTCATGGTGACAATAACCAACTTAGGGTATTTTTAGAGGGTGAAGATCCACCCTACTCAACTAAATTGTTTGAAGATTATTTCAAAAACACATATTACTCTGCCTGTCAGATATTGGAAATAGAGGCCTCCATGTTCATGGAAATTGAACCCATGGTCCTAGTTGTGGACATACAGAGTCATGATGCATGGTATTTTGATTATGTTGAATACCTAGCATATAATATAAAAAATAATTTAATGTCTATTAAGAATGGAGGAAGTAAATTCAAACATTATTCTTTATTGATGCATATGGTATTATATGAAGGACAATGTATGGGCTTATGGGATAGAAATCTCAGGGTAAGAGACCTAGACATCAATGGAGATATAAAACCTATGCAAATATGGACTGCTATTTGAGATAGCAGATGTGATAGATCCCATTATTTATACTTTGAAGAGTTTTTTGTGAAACCAATATTCAAATGGTTTGGACATCCTTGCAATCACAAATTTTCATTGGAAATATAGAAGTTTTTGAGACCAAAAGATAATCATGAAGAGGGAAAGTTTAGCCATAATTGGGGTGATTGGTATGTTTTCAGAGATTGTACTATGATAAGAGTATTCAGATATGAAGAGCCACCCTTCCTTCTACCAAAGACATGTGCAGATCGAGTTGCGTACTTACAAATTGTTAGGCAATTAGCTTCCTCAGACTTCATGCATCTCAAGAATCAACATAAATAGTCATTTATGCCTAGGACTTTATGCTTTGGAGATTTCATGGTACTTTTTGACAAAGGTTATCAATTAATTGATAGTAAATTAGAACAATTTAGATTAATTTTTGGAAATGTAAGAGGAAATTTTGATCTGGAACACTTCATAAACAGTGTAAAAATAAAGCAGAAGCTAAAGGGGTATCATCATGTCCTATTTGTTGATGAAGATTTAATCAGAAATTGTGATGAAACTAAAATAGCAAAAAGAAGAAGTTTGTACCATAAAACCATGTTAGCAGAGGTTTGGAGGGTAGCCCAAAACCCCACCTACACTAGAGTTTTCCAGGATATTGATGATCCTATCGAAAGACTGGACACTATGATTACACATGCACCAGAACTGATCAAGAATGTTCCCCTTCATGTATTTAACAAAAAAGGAAAATAGCTTAAAGATGCATAGGCTAAGTATGAAGTACCCCTAGGTCACTTGTCACCTCAACCCACACCAGATATAAGTTTCTCTATAGACACAAACATTATAGAAGGAGAGGGAGAGTTTGAAGAAGGGGTGGAAAGTTATGACCCAGCCATTGAACCACCTAAAGACAGAGAAGCTATCACTGTGGAAGCACCAAATGATCTATTAGAAGACATAAGGCACCTGGCCAATAGTAAATTTATATCAGATGATGATTTCATCAAAACACCTAAGTTTAAATGCTTCTTATATGAATACAAGGGCAAACAAGCTAGGAAGAGAATGAAAGATATCACTCCTGACATATAGGATGAGGTGTTGTCTGAGCTTCAAAAGGAGATCAACAATGAATTGGAGATAATGACTCTAGAAAGGGGAAGGACCTTGTTACAAGAAGCAGGTGTGATTTTGATTCCTAGATGGGACGTGGCTTCATCCATTGTATTTGATACTTTCAATAGAAATCAAGATAAGAAGTTGAAACTTAGCATAGAGGCAATGGATGATATCAGAAGAGGATTAGGGTATGACCCTGATAAAAGAGCATTTCTTATATGGGTGTTGTATCCTCCAAATAAGAGACCACATATCATTGATGATCCTAATAAAGATTTTGGTCACCTGTTGATACAAAGGATTGAGGATACAGATCCTATGGACACTACTAATTTAAATGTTAATGTTGCAAGGTTTACTAAAGCACAAATTGAGAAATTGATCAAAGATAATAATATATATAAGAAAGAAAATGCTATGCTGAGACAAGAGATTGATTTGCACAGAGACAAGTTGCCTTCATCTAGTAGCTACTCACCATACCTAGAAGGTGATCAAAGGGTAATAGAGGCCTTGGCAGATGTGAATTATTGGAAGTATAAGGCAGAAAAGAATCAAAAGAAAAGTGAGCAACTAGAAACTGAATTAAAAACTGTCAACTATAGTATGGCCTCTAAATTGATTCAAAGAAGGTTTGGCCACATGATGAAAAATAGCGACAAGGTTTGGGATTTTCACAATAGAACACATCAATTATACCAAGAACATAAAAGAATACACCTCAGAATGTTGGAAACAAAGGAAGGGTTGAATGCTAAAGCTAGCACTGAGGAACAAGTGCTCAAATGATATAATTAATTGATGAAAGAACATGAGAGATTTAATGGTATATTGATAGCAGATTTGAAAGATTTTGATCAACGTAATGATTTGGCATTTCCTAACTTCTTCAATGATGAGGGCAACCTAAAATACAAGGACACCTGGAGGAATGAATTGGGTCAGTTACTGCCACCACTACTTGAAAATGTAAATAATGAGGAAAGGATGATAGAGAATACTTATACATGTCTGGGAAATATATTTACTCTGGAATCAATAATGAGCAGTTTACTTGAGACTGATCCATTTGATGATCAAGGGTACATCAACCATATTGGTCAAATAAATCTATTTGTATCCAGAGCGCTTTGATGAAGCAAAAGCAATACAATTTTGTCAAGCAATGCAGGTGTATCAATCTGTATTATGGAGATGACGATGACCTTGCCACGCCCTTGAGTCACAGGTCACTGTATGGAGATTAATGGAGCTAGAATCAGATTGATGCATATGCTTTTATCTTCATTTATGTTTCTTAATTATGCATTAGTTACCAAAAGATGTTATTATGAAAAGGTACAATGTTTCGGGCCTGAAGCTTGTTTGCATCCTATAAAATAGGATACCAAGGCTACTATAAAGGAGATCATCCAATCCATTTCAAAGACATATATTTAATATAAAATCAGTATTCGAAGAATCCATTTCCATCTATCTATGTTTTCAAACTAGTATGAATTGCTAAATTAATAAAAAGAATCAGAGTTAGTTGGTGGATCTAAAATTGATGTTCAATTATTGTGTTGATGTTAATATTTATGAGTTGCATGATTGTCTCCAAAGTGGTTTGTCAAGTTGTTTAAGTTAATATATCAAGGATATCATTAATTTTTTAGTATACATTTTTTGTTACTATATGATTTGTCTGATTGGTTTATGAGGAAGTTGATTTAAATCCAGTTGAGTAGTTAGTGTTTATTGGTCTCTGCCCAGGGTTAAAATCCTTTGAACAATCTATTCTAGTTGGTTTCCTTCTTATTAGAATTAAAATCCTTTTTCTAGGTCATAGCAATTTGAGGAAATATCATTGGGATTTATAAGAAGAATCATGTACCTCAACATTCTTGCACATCTGCACAAGATACAAATTTACATAAGTGCCTAACAATCTGAGTTATGTCAATATAAAGATCCATTACACCATTGACTCTTGATTTCTTTGCCCAATAGATAAAGCATTGGTCCAATTTACTATTAATATTCATACCCTATTCATATTTGCAAACCTTAACCTTAGAAATGCATTCCAACCATTACATCTACTTCACACCCGTTTGCCACTATGAAGGTTACACAAAAATCTGCAATATCTTTCAAGGTACACTGACCTAGGTCTAGTAGAGCCTAAAGTGAAGGGGGTAGCCATATCTACCTCATGTCATTAGCCAAAAATGTCAAGAGAGCTTGGCAACCTCTTAGGGTTAACAACCTGCATTTTTGTGACCTAACAGATTGTTTAAGATGTTTCAGTTGGAATGTTAGAGGTTTGGAATCCTCTAAGAGGAAATATGTAGTTAGATATTTTTGTAGCACTCTATGACTTTTAAATGACATGGTTCAATGCTATTCCACCCATGTAAAGGAGTTGTATACCATCATGCAAGCCATCAAGCAATGATCTCACTACATCTTGGGAAAGGAGGTCCAATCATCCACTTTAATCACAAGCCACTCCAATTCTTGCAAACTCAAAACAAATTGGACAATGTGCACCACATGAAATGGATGACATGTCTACAACAATTCCATCTAGTTATCTGCAATCACGAGAAGGGAAAAGACAAAAAGGTATTTGACTACCTAAGATAATAGCTAGTTCATGCACTCACCACAATGTTGGACTCATGTGGTCACAACTTCTTTGACTGGGAACCTCTCTACCCACCAGACTTGTACTTTGCATAGAACTACACCAAGCTCTTACAAGGCAAATAGGTTGGTGAATTTTACATGTCTAACAAGCTTCTCTACAAGCTCAAGTATCTCTATGTTTTAGACACCACACCACACTAGAGACTCATCTAGGAAGCATACTATTCCAAAATAACTCAACACTTCAACATTACTAAAACACTAGCAACACTTGAACAACACTTCTAGTGGCCTCATATATGTGCAAATTGAGAACCACATCAAGTCTCTCATTCTTTGTAGCATTGCAAAATATTGGAAATAGGAAGCTTGGACTCTACACCCCTCTCTTAGTTTTGACACCACCTTGGGAATTATTAACATGGATTTATTAAGAAGACTACCTATGACAAAGCACTAGTGTAACTCCATGACTGTGTTATCATTATGTATGCTTCTTATGTTTGCCATACTTATTTCTTCTTATATTTGAATGAATATCAGTTATTGAGCCTCAATACTATGCTTATGTGAATGAATATGCTGATATAGTAAAACATTTACTGTGAATGTTTTCAGTTACATGTTCAAAATTATGTTCAACATAAAAAATGGAAACTATTTAAAAATTATAAAGTTAACAAAGTTGCTTATTTAAATAATTGTGAATTACGTGCATTAATATTTTATTAACTTTTGTGTCTTCATGAACATATGTTGATACAAAATGAATGGAAGAAGCATCCAAGTAATCCTAATTTTTTCTGCCAACAATTCATACCAAAGATTGAACAATTTAAGGATATTGCAATAGGTAATTGGTATCAACACAAATAATATTACTGAAGCATTACAATGTTTAGACCATAAGAATCATCCTTTTTTAAACATGGATTGCAAATAATTCTAAAAATTTAGAAGTCTTGGTCATTAACATTATTGTCTGCTACAATGTCATCAAGTGTATTATTGTCAATGTTCATATGTTCTTTCAAGTATTTAATATTATCATCATCCTCATCTTGACCTACAACATCTTCATCATCATTGAAATTTGATTGTAGACCATCTATATTGTTACCAAATGTATTTGGATCATCATTTTCTATACCATCCATATTGTTTTCTTCCATAACATCATCTAACTCTGGATTGTTGTCTTCTTGTGCCTAAACATAACCATCTTCAACATCATCATGGATGTCAATTTCTTCGATGTTCTCTAATCCCTCTCTCTTATTTTTTTGGCCATCATTGTTTTGGTCAATATCCACTAATGCATCGTCAAATACATGCCTTAATCTTGGATCATAATGTATGACAAATATCCATTTCAGGTCCAAAATATCTTCATAGAAAAATACTTGCACATGAACGACATACATATATTAGACATATGGTATAACAATTTTATTGATTAATAAACACATGTATATATTCGCAATAAACTATGAATTAATAGATTAATGATCACTACCACTTCTTGTTTGAGTTAAAGAAATACATGCTCACAATGACTTGGTAGAACATAAGGCTCCTTATCCTTCGGTAGGAAACATGAGGAATCTGTAGAAAACAATCCATTATGGGTATCATGTCTTCGTGTCCTCTCAAATGCTTCATACCACCTACACTTAAAAACATAACATTTAAAAGAGTGGTAATCCAACTCAATAATTTCTTGTATTTTTTGAACACATTGTAGATTCCCTTCAATTATATTCTTATCTTTTGAGCTTGATCAACTGGATTGCTTGAAGTCAACCATGATGCCACAATCGAAGTTTCTACACGATAATGTCGACCATATGACCATATTGCTGGATATTTCCTCGCCTATGAAAGACCATTTATTTCAGTGAAAACAAATATAATGATGAATATTAAAATAGTTAATAGTGTCAAAACCGTAAGGAAACAACATTTTGTAAAATTCCAACTATACCTTCCTTTCACATCCTCTAGACATGTTGATTTCATCTTCTATTATGTTTGAATCTATACCTGCATCTTCTATTTGATTTTGAATTTGTTCAGTAACCCATTCTAGTGTGCAATCTTTGCCCCATTCCCCAAGAAGATTAGTGGGAAGTGGAGTATTCCTTGGATTAGATCTCTTAAACTGTCTCCTTACTTCTAACACTTCTTCTCTCTTTTTATCATATAGATCAATCCATTTGTTCATAAAGTCCATGTGGTACAGAATGAACTTGTCGAGTATAGTACTATTTGTTGCAAGTATGGGCCTAGCCAGTGTTGTCATTGATGTCAACATACTCCTGTTGCATTAATGATAAGGATTGGATGAGCTGTGTGCTGAGGATATTGAAAAAATTAGTCTCAATCAGGAACAGTGAAGAACAGTGATGACAGTAAGGTAAAAGACCAAGATAGGATGAGGATCAGAGGATGCGGTTTAAAGGGTTTGTAGAGATGTGTCTTAAGGTGGTCCAATAGAGATTTTAGAGGTCTGTATGAAGATCTGAAGTAGCTATGGTTTCTCAAGTAAAACTGGTTCCAACAGATGTTTAGTGGTGACAGAGTGATACAGATAGGTCCAGTGAGATCCAGAAATGCATTATCATGTTCTACAGATTTGAGGGAGTGTTGAGGAAGTCTTTGTGAAGTATCAACTCAATTGGTTCATGGTTTGAAGGTCCGCAAGCATCTATTCCTTTGTGACAGTAATGACAGACTGTGTTCTTGAGGTTCTGGATGAACGGGAGAAGGATTTCAGTAAGCAGATGAAGTGTGGATGTTCTTGGTGATTCAGGCAAGCTTGTGGAGGTCTTTGGATCATGTCCAGTTCGTATTGGTGGTTCGCATTAAAGTTGGAGCTTGCAATTAAGGAATAACTTCCGGATGATGGTGTTCTTCTTGAGATTGGCCGATCGGATGAGTTACACATCATATAGATGTTCTTGTTGATGTTTGCCGGCTTAGATGATCATTCCTAAGTTGATGTCTTGTATAAATAAGAGATTGTAAAGTCATTTCAAGTGTGTCCTTGTGGAGATGAGTGTGTGGTAGCGAGGAGGAGAGTGAAAGGCAGAGCAGAAGTATTGGGTTTAAATGGAATTGATTCAAGCATAGTGAAGATGTTATTTTCTAGTTCAAGTAGGTGATACTTATTTCTTTGTAGATAGTGTGTCTCTTGTAGGCAGTGAGCCTCTTGTGAGTAGTGTGCTTATGCAGTGAGCCCTAATTGGCATGTGCCATTTTTGTTCTTTCTATTTTTCTAACAGAGAATACATCTTGGGTTAATCACCCTGTGGTTTTTCCCTTAACCGGGTTTTCCACGTCAAAATCTTGGTGTCTCATGTGTTAATGTGTTTCTACTCTTGATTTATTGCATTGTGTTTCCATGATTGATTTACTATTATGCTGCTAAATAACAATGTGGAGTTAAGTGTTTAAATTGGAAGAAAGTTTTGTACAACTGATTCACCCCCCTCTCAGTTGTCTGCCCTAATCTAACAATTGGTATCAGAGCCAAGTTCCTCTAAAAAGAGATTAACTGCTTGAGGAGATCCAGAATGACTTCTTACAAGAAGGATAGTCTGAAGTTTGATGGAACCAATTTTAATCTTTGGAAAGGTTGCATGAAATGTCACTTGCAATGTATGGGAATGGCGTACTGGACCATGGTTACAATAAAGTATACACCTCCACAGGGTGGTCCGAAAGCCCCAAATGAAATCATAGATGCTGAAAATAATCTGCAGACTATAGAAGCTCTTTTAAGCACATTATCTGATTCAGAACTCTTAAATGTTATTGACCTACCAGCTACTTTTGAGATTTGGGAAAAACTAGAGCTCCTGCATGAAGGAGGCAAGTATGTTAAATGTGCAAGGTTACAAAGTCTTAAAGGAAGATTTGAAAATATGAAGATGAGAGAAGAAAATATCACTACTTTTATGCCAAGAGTTAATGAGCTTGTTTGTGGAATTAGAAATGCTGGTGGAGTCTTGGATGAAAATGAGATTGTTGGCAAAATACTCAGATCCCTTCCTGCTTCTTATAAAATCAAGGTTGCTACCATTGAAGAATTCAGAGCTCATACAACTGTCACAAGAGATCAATTGGTTGACAATTTGGCTACATTTGAAATGACCAAATTTGGAGATGACCCCCCCAAGATTGAATCTGTATTCAAAGTCAGTGCCTCTGTAAAAAGGTAAACAAAGGTTTGATTCGGGAGGGAACTCATCAAGGAAACTGTCATGGTATGAAAAAGCAAGAAAAGACCTAGAAGAAGAAGAAGTAGAAACTGCTCAACTTGAAGCCCTTATTGCAAAGAGACTACCAAGAGGATCTGGTAAGTATGAAGGAAAATTGCCTTTTAAGTGTTTCAACTACAATAAGATTGGTCATTTTGCCTCAAGGTGTCCAGAAAGATTTCCAAGGCCAAATCCTAACAGATCAAGGCTCTAAAAGAATTGTTACTATGTTCATGAAGAAGATGATAATGAAGGAGTAACAGATGATGAATCAGAGACATGAAACAAATCTGGAAGTGAATGGGTGTTTATTGCCATCAAGGAAGAAGAACCAATATCCTCTGTATCTATCAATCATAAAGTTGTAGAAAGAGCTCTGGCTGCTCAAGTTGAAGAAAAGGATGACTGGGTCATTGACAGTGGATGCTCTCATCATATGACATGTGACAAAAAAAAATTCATAGATTTGGAAAGGTATGAAGGAGGAGTGGTAAAGTTTGGTGATAATTCTACTGGTAGAATTAGAGGAAGAGAAACTATTTCTTTTGATGGAAGGAACAAAACCAGTAATGTACTATATGTTGAAGGATTGAAGCACAATCTTCTCAGTGTTGGACAATTGGTGGACAAAGGCTATGATCTCCAATTCAAGAATGAAAAATGTAAGATCTTTGAAAGTTCTGGAACAAAGATTACATCCAGTACTCAAACTAAAGGTAATATCTTCCACTTGGTTGGTACTAGTAAAAGTTGCTTATTTGTTCAAGTTGATCAGAGTTGGTTATGGCATATGAGGATGTGTCATGTGAATTTTGATAATATCATCAAGATAAGCAATACTCAGGCTGTAAGAGATCTTCCAAAATTGGTGAAACCTACTAATAGCTTGTGCAAAGAATGTCAGTTGGGTAAGTTGAGCAGATTCACATTCAAAAGTAAGGAACTGTCTTCTACCAGATTATTGGACTTAGTTCATACTGATCTTTGTGGTCCGGCAAGAATCAGAGGTGTGCAAGGTGATAGATACTTTATGTTGCTAATTGATGACTATTCCTGGATGATGTGGGTAACCTTTCTAAAAAAGAAATCAGAAGCTCTTGAGAAATTCAAAATATTCAAGGCTATGGTAGAGAATGAAACCGGATTAAAATTGAAATGTCTGAGGTCTAATAGAGGTGGAGAATTCACATCCGGTGAGTTCATAGAGTTCTATGAGAAACATGGAATAAAGAGACAATTATCTGCTCCTAGGACTCCATATTAGAATGGAGTAGTGGAGAGAAAGAGCTGGACCATCCAGGAAGCATCTAGGACCATGATGATGGAAGAAAATGTTCCTCAGATCTATTGGAGAGAAGTTGTCAGCACTGCAGTCTATACTCTCAATCGAGTTCAAATCAGAAGCAATACCGGTAAGACTCCTTATGAACTTTTGTTTGGCATCACTCCTACTGTGAGGTATTTCATAGTTTTTGGTAGCAAATGTTACATTAAAAGAGATGAAGATCTAGGAAAGTTTGATGCTAGAAGTGATGAAGGAATATTCTTGGGTTAATCTACTCAAAGCAAAGCATACCGGTATTATAACAAGAGACTAAGAAAGATGATAGAAAGTACAAATGTGAAGGTTGATGAGGGAATTGAGAAACCCTCAAGGTTTTATGAATATGATGAAGATGATCAGAATGGTGTTCTAATTCAAGGAGCCCAAGCATCCTCTATAAGTCAGATTCAAACTAATCTGGTAAATCAGGAAGAAGAGATGAGTTTCAATGAGCTTGATCAAGAATCTGAAGTTCAAGAATTTCCTAGAGTTCCCATGTATGTAAGACTGAACCACTCTGAAGATTAGATCATAGGTGATAAAAGCAAATGAGTACAAACAAGAAGGATAATTGCTCAAGATTTAGAAGAGTATTGTTTGATTTCAAAGATTGAACCTAAGATAGTGAATGAAGCTTGGAATGATGAAAATTGGACTAAAGCAATGGAGGAAGAGTTGATGCAAATTGAGAAAAATCACACTTGGGATCTTGTTCCTAGACCTAGAAACAAGAATGTGATTGGAACAAAATGGGTCCTCTAGAACAAACTAAATGAAGTTAGTGAAGTAATCAGAAATAAAGCCAGGTTGGTCTGCAAGGGTTACCCTCAAATAGAAGGAGTTGATTTTGAAGAAACTTTTGCTCTGGTGGCAAGAATTGAAGCAGTCAGATTATTTCATGCCTTTGCTGCCTTCAAGGATTTCAATGTATATCAGATGGATGTCAAGTCTTCCTTCCTCAATGGTGACTTGGAAGAAGAAGTATACATAGAGCAACCAGATGGGTTTCAATTGTCTGATCATGGTGATATGGTCTGCAAGTTGAAGAAAGCACTGTATGGATTGAAGCAAGCCCCAAGAGCCTGGTATGAAAGATTGGATAAGCATCTTTTGAAGATTGGTTTCAACAAAGGTACTGCTGATAGTAATTTATATTTCAAAATTGATCATGAAAACATCTTTATTGTTGAAGTGTTTGTTGATGATATCATTTTTGGATGAAGAGATAATATGTGTAAAACTTTTGCAAATCAAATGAAAAGCGAGTTTCAGATGTCCATGCTTGGTGAAATGAATTTCTTCTTGGGTCTGCAAATCAATCAAACAAAGAAAGGAATCTTCATTTCTCAGACCAAATATGTGAAAGAATTGTTGAAGAAATTTGGGATGGAAGACTCAAAACCAATGAATACTCCCATGGCAACCGGATGTAAATTGAGCAAAGATGATGAATCTCCTAAGGCTGATCAGACAAAGTATAGGTTAATGATTGGAGGACCGTTGTATCTCACTCAAACTAGACCAGACATTATGCAGGTTGTTGGTCTTATTGCTAGATTCTAGGCTGATCCTAGAGAATCTCATGTCATGGCAATCAAGAGGATTTTTAGATATCTAAAAGGGATAGTTGAGTATGGTCTGTGGTATCCTAGAGATCATGATTTCTCTCTTCATGCATATATAGATGTGGATTGGGCAGGAGATGTGGATGACTAGAAGAGTACCAGTGGTGGAGCATCCTTTTTGGGGAAGAGATTGGTTTCTTGGCTAAGCAAGAAACAAGAGGCAATATCTCTATCTACAACTGAAGCAGAGTATATTGCAGCAACAAGTAGTTGCACTCAAGTTTTGTGGATGAAGTAGATGCTAAGAGATATCAAAGTGGAGTATGAGGAATCTATCACAATCTTCTGTGATAATTCAAGTGCAATAAATATATCTAAGAATCCAGTGTTGCATTCAAAGACTAAACACATATCCATCAAGTTTCACTTTTTGAGAGAGAAAGTGAACAAGAATGAAGTCAGATTGGAGTTTGTACCTTCCAAGGATCAGATTGCAAATATCTTTACTAAACCTCTACCTAAGGACTCTTTTGATTATCTCAGGAAGAAGTTAGGGGTTATTGCCCCTTCGGTGATGAACTAAGGTGCACTGATGTGCATCAATCCGGTGGATATCATAGTCACATCTTGTGGTCTAAATTGATGATGGGGAGCTGCTACTCAGGGGGAGCAGTAGGTATGATTCTAAAGTGGTGGAATTGCAAGTATGTGCCCTTTTCCATTGATGTCAAAGGGGGAGAGAAGACATGTGAAAAACAAGTGGTTGCTGATCAAAGGGGGAGCAGTAAAGGGAGAGAAGACATGTGAATAGTTGTTGTTGATAGGGGGAGTTGTGATAGTAAGGAGAAGTTCTTGTCTTGATGGTTAAAACAATTTTTCACATCATATGTTACCATCAATGACAAAGGGGGAGATTGTTGCAAGTATGGGCCTAATTGGTGTTGCCATTGATGTCAACATACTCCTATTGCATTAATGATAAGGATTGGATGAGCTGTGTGCTAAGGATATTGAGAAAATTAGTCTCAATCAGGAATAGTGAAGAATAGTGATAACAGTAAGGTAAAAGACCAAGATAGGATGAGGATCAGAGGATGCGGTTTAAAGGGTTTATAGATATGTGTCTTAAGGTGGTCCAGTAGAGATTTTAGAGGTCCACATGAAGATCTGAAGAAGCTGTGGTCGCTCAAGTAAAATCAGTTCTAGTAGATGTTCAGTGGTGACAGAGTGATACAGATAGGTCTGGTGAGATCCAGAAATGCATTATCCTATTCTACAGATTTGAGGGAGTGTTGAAGAAGTCTTTGTGAAGTATCAACTCAATTGGTTCATGGTTTGAAGGTCCACAAGCATCTATTCCTTTGTGATAGTAATGACAGACTGTGTTCTTGAGGTTTCAAATGAAGGGGAGAAGGATTTTAGTAAGCAGATGAAGTGTGGATGTTCTTGGTGATTCAGGCAGGCTTGTGGAGGTCTTTGGATCGTGTCCAATTTGTGTTGGTGGTCCGCATTGAAGTTGGAGCTTGCAATTAAGGAATAACTTCCAGATGATGGTGTTCTTCTTGAGATTGGCTGACCGGATGAGTTACACATCCTGCGATGTTCTTGTTGATGTTTTCCGACTTAGATGATCATTCCTAAGTTGATGTCTTGTATAAATAAGGGATTACAAAGTCATTTCAAGTGTGTCCTTCTGGAGATGAGTGTGTGGTAGCGAGGAGGAGAGTGAAAGGTAGAGAAGAAGTATTGGGCTTAAATTGAACTGATTCAAGCATGGTGAAGATGCTATTTTCTAGTTCAAGTAGGTGATACTTATTTCTTTGTAGATAGTGTGTCTCATGTAGGTAGTGAGCCTCTTGTGAGTAGTGTGCTCAGGCAGTGAGCCCTAATTGGCATGTGCCATTTTTGTTCTTTCTATTCTTCTAACAGAGAATACATCTTGGGTTAATCACCCCGTGGTTTTTCCCTTAACCAAGTTTTCCATGTCAAAATCTTGGTGTCTCATGTGTTAATGTGTTTTTGCTCTTGATTTGTTGCATTGTGTTTCCATGATTGATTTACTATTATGCTGTTGAATAACAATGTGGAGTTAAGTGTTTAAATTGGAAGAAAGTTTTGTACAACTGATTCACCCCCCCTCTCAGTTGTCTGCCCTAAATCTAACACTATTACTATTTCTTCTACACCTATTACATGTCAACATGTTTAGTTCAAACTCTAAATGTCATGTTGTTAATTTGACAAATAAATTTCAAAGTAAATTAATGATTACAAGAAAAACAACTACACTGATAATGAATTTACTTACTAATTTCTACTTGAACACCATTAGATTTTTGTTTTTCTCTGTCAATAATATCTGATGCTCGTTCTTCATCCCAGAAGTGTGGCCCATCTTCAAAATCCTTACCAAGGAATTCACATAGGAATAAAAATGCTTCATTCAATACATACCCTTCAGCCATGCAACCCTCCGGATGTGCCTTTTGTCAGACATATCTTGTTAGAGTTTTCATATACCTCTCAAAGAAAAACATCCACCTCGTTGATACGACACCCACCAATTCAATGTCATCGACTAGGTGTATAAGTAAATGGACTTATAGGTCCATGAAACTTGTAGGGAGCTCCTTCTCAAATACACATACAATTTCTACAATTTCCTTCTTCCATTTTGGCACTTCACATTCATGGATCTCCTTGGAGGTCACCCACCTAATATAAGAATAGTAAATTATTATGAACCTTAAGTCAAAAATTAAAATGCAATATAATATCTCTATGTCTCTCACACATGAACATTTCATATAACCACATACCTTGTAAATGCTGACAATCAACTTATGGCATTCCTTAAGTCAACTGTAAGACATGAATCCCCCCTAATTGCCAATGGCATGGTATGCTATCAAACACATTTATGAAAGGGTCATTAGTAATTTTTCCTCACACAACAAAATATCAAAATATATTTAGTACTTAATCAATGTTACCAGTAAATATTAAATGATGATATATAATACCTTTATAAAATTATGAAAATCATGTGTTTTAAATCCTGTGATATGTCCAACTATAAAAGATTTAGCTAATGATGACCCATAGCCAGTAGGTGTCCTTATTGAATGGATGACATTTTTTAGTTGGTCTAGCTCTTTTTTTTTTCAAAATCCTTGGAGCTTCTGCATATATTTCATTTTCCCTATTTGGTCGCAAATGTTTTCTATCAATTTTGGTACGCGAAAGAGCAATATCTCTCCTCGAAGACAAGGTGTACTCTTTGCCTGATATATGTCAAAATATAGAATCTAGGACATTTTTGAAGACTTGCATAGGATCTAATAGGTGAGATATTAATAGATCCTTCCAGTAAGGGAGCTCATAAAATATGGATTTCCTTTTCATTCCTTCTGGCATATTAACTACAACTTGTTCTAGTTCTTCAATTGAATCACCTTGATAAAAAATCCTCCCAACCTTTTAATTCAGCATCTTCATACTTCTTAAGCATATCACCTAGACCCATAATCATGGGAGGGTCTCTATTTTCAACTTTTCCATCAAATTGATTCTTCAAGCGATTTCTAATCTTATGATCTAGTGGTAGAAAAACCCTGTTGTTTACGTAAATAAATTTATATAGATCTTTAGAATACCGCCTATTGATGGTGGTTTTAGCACACAACAACGCAGATGTGATTATTGATTTCACACCTCTCTTGAAAAGTATTCTACCCTAGGTAAGACTACTCCAAGGATAATACAGCTAGGTCTTAGCTTGCTTGGAATCTCTCAGCTAATAAACTAACAACTAAAAGTAGTTTTTTTAAATAAAATGCAAAAGGTTTAGGGTTTTAGAAAGATCCTAAGTGACATTCACAATGCCTAGGTTACCTTCGGTAGACAAATATTCCAACTTTAAACTTGTCTTCCCGAGTTACCAAACTGAAATAGGTGTTACAGT
Source organism: Cunninghamia lanceolata (assembly GCA_027924645.1). Taxonomy (NCBI): domain Eukaryota; kingdom Viridiplantae; phylum Streptophyta; class Pinopsida; order Cupressales; family Cupressaceae; genus Cunninghamia; species Cunninghamia lanceolata. Next base: position 4,519,002 of record BSBN01000760.1, read on the forward strand.
GTTGCAGAAAATGGTGCTATCTTCAATGGAAATCGAAAGATTTTCAAACCGCATTCATTCGTCAAATACCCAATAAACAACACAACTTAACTCATGAGATGTAGTTGAACTTTAGCACAAACAATACGCCAAGACTAATTTTACACAGTTATTTACCATCAGCAAACAACTAAAAGTATGGACTTGGAATATTCATTAAATACTTTAGTAAACTATTAACATCATAAAATCACAACTGACCTAACTATGGGAGAGCAAGAAGCAAACTATAAAAACCACAATGAATCAACACAAGATACAAATTCTATGATTTTATTGCAAAAACTTGCTTTGTATTAGCTCAAACGACATAGCGTCAACAATTTGGCATCAAAATATTTCCTACAAATAGTGGAAATGACAGCCCTTTATATAGAAAGCAGCACACCCTAGCTCTCAAATGAATGGTGGAGATTAGCTCAACACCGACGGTCCAGATTACATCAATAATAGCTCACATCAATTCTCAGATTATATTTTGTTTTTTATGAAAAAGACAAAAAATAGTCCCCAGATACATTGAATTAGTCATTTTGACTAGCCAACTTAGTATATTAGTAGAAAAGCTCTTTTTAGAAGCAAGAAGAAGACAAACCTGAGTCACATGCTGCCCAAATACAACAAATTTACAATAGTGACGGGATTGTATCATTAGAATACTCATAATAGTATCAAGATTCCTTATCCAAGTCGATACTGTCTTCGCTGGATAGCTTGTTGCGATAAGTTAACCATGCTTCCAGTGCAGGATTAATGTCGAATGGGTCTGGATCCTTCAAATGATGCATCCTATAGTCAAACACTTCTAGCTCCTGACTAAATTTGCCATATATTCTTTCTATCTCTACTCCTGCCTTATGAAATGGCTTGAATTCAGCCCTGAGGTCACTTACTTTATCCAACCACTCCTCCATGCTCAGCGTGTCATCTTCAAAAATTATTTTATGCAACTTACCCTTACATTTTTTGACATCAAACAGAGCATAGTCATCACAAGACTCTTCTCTACAATCCCTCAAGGAGTCACTGATGTCGTATATAACTGATCTTAATTCTTCGTCAGCTAGTTTGTATGCTTCCTTTACTTTCTCAAAGGTCTCTTTTCTCAAAAGTAGCTGTTGATACCATTCAATTGCCTTTGGCAGCTGATTCCCAGTCAAAATATTTTCTACAACCAGAGTCTGAGCTGGCAACTCTCTAATACCTTTTATTCAAGGATACATGTGTGAATAATACTCATCGAAAGAATCACATTCATCCCACAAGTCTTTCCATTTCTTATGCAAATCTACCATTTTTTGGTGAGCTTGAGCAGAGGTGCTTATGGCTTCACATCCCATTTCAAAAACCTTTCATAGCCAATTTTCTGTGCCTTGAGATTTTGATCTTACCTCACCTAATTTAGCCATCTCATAAGTGGACAGGAAAGTAGGTATTGTCCTTATGTCTCCTCTTGCATCTACTGGCTTTATCAAAAATTGAAGACATGCTTGCAGTTCTTTGTTCTACTATTTCAAGTCTTTTTTAGACATTTCATCTTTGTCTAGTTGCTCCAAAATTGATGTGACTGCTCCTTTGAAATCATCCACTCTCTAAGCATGAGTGGTTGGACCTAAATCAACAGTAGATATGATGTAATCTTCTGCCCTGACTTGGTCTATTACTATGTCAGCTGGCGGGACAGCTATTTCTACTATCCTCGATCCTGATTCATTATTATAAATTCTTGATTGGATCTTAGCCTTTTTCTACTTCTGAGGCTTATGAGCCTGTGACAGGATAACACTCAGGTCAATCTGCATTACTTCTACCTGCGGTTCGGGATATGCTATTTTGTTCTGCAACCACTCAGGAGCAGAAGATTTGTTCAATTTAGAAGTGCCATCTTTATTAGATACAATCAACTCTTTGGACTATTTTTGTTCTTCATTCTTCTTCAGACATTTCTCTTCTTCCTTTTCTTCCTCTTGTGCCAAATCCTTCAGATTCATCACTACATTCTCCTGTGCAATCTTTAAAACTTCCTCCGTTGGATCTTTACCAAGGGGACTATCAGATATGTCAATAATTTCTAGATCAACTAAAGGTTCATGGAAGCTATCATTAGATACTATCTCTTTTTCCTCTTCAATTGCTAGTTCAGGTTCTTTTAAGCCTAATTCTGCACACACCTTCTCAATCCCGGGCAGCAGTGGTACTGCCAGTGAATCCGCAGGAATTTGTGAAATAGGGACAACAGAAGAGATGGTTAGGGGAGGCAAACTGACCTATGTAAGGCTAGTCAAGGCTGGTGATAAGGGAGAAGAAATGGTAAGGGGTGAAGAAAAGGATAGTGAAGGTAAGGAAAGAGAGGGGGAAAGGATGGTGGAAATAGGAGGTAATGGTAAAGAAGAAGAAGATGTAGATGTAGTGGAAGGGCATGAAATGGGAAGAACGTAGGAAATAGGATTGCTAGAGTCACTAGAGGAAATTGTCAGTGGACAAGAAGTGATAGAGATTGTAGAGGTAGGAGCGGTGGCAGAAGATGTCTCTTGAATTATAGAGGTTGAGGTCATGGGTGAGGTGGATGTAGCAGAGGAAGGAGGGATGGAAGGAGAAGTGATAGTAGAAGCAGCGAGAGTTGAGGCAGCAGTGCTAATATCTCGTGCAGGAGGTTGGGCAGTTGGAAGATTGGAATCATCTTTAGTTGTGGCAGCCTCCTTATTAGCTTCTTTTACTTTTACCTTCTTAGCTTTGGAGCTTTTGCCAGTCCCACTTGGCATATCTTTTCTCTTGGAAGTCCTGGCCCTTGTTGAAGGAGGTTGGTCTTTCTTCTGAGGAGACTTCACAAATGGCTTCTTCATCTTCTTTGCCTTTTCTACCAAGGATGTGTGTTGTTCACTATCTGATTTCTATTTCTTAGCTAACTCTACCTCATCTATGACCTGAGTAGGCTCATCCTCTTCTCCCCCGGAGTCTTTGTCTAATTCTACTGCTGTGTAAGTAAGCTCAACTCCTTGTCCATTCAGGACAGCCACTTGAGCTCTGACCCAGGCCTTACTTAATCTGATTGGTTCCCTCATAACCACATCTAGGGAACTCTCCTCGGCATTAGCCCAAGTTGGCAATGGGATAGGCTGATGGTATTGTGCCTCCCATGGTCCCCTGACCATGACATTTTCATCATCTTACAGTTGATCTGGTACTACCATTACATGAAATTTCTTAATAAAATCTAGGGGTAGCCTTGCATGTGCCTTTTTCATAACCTCATAGTCATCAAGGCAATTGGCCCAAAAGTCTTCAATGTGCAATTTGTGAAAGAGCTTCTTGCTTACAAACCTTTCCATCACTCTGTTTGGATCAAAGTGACTCCTTGCATTGTAGTAGTGCAAATTCAAGAGTTGAAGTTCTTTATCTGAGTGTTCTGCTGATGCTAGAGAAGGGTATGCATAGAGTCCTTTGTCGAATTTGGTAGGAAATTGAACATTTGGCCTATGCAGGTGCTTGAGTTTCTCTGTACACAGTATTAGTTGCCTAGACAACTCTAGAAGTATTGTCTTATCATCTAGATATCGAGGGAGTTTGTATGCCATTCCAGTGAAGCCTTGTATCCTTATGTATGTAAACATTTCAAATTGGATATACCACCTGCCATATTTGGTTATCTCATTCATAGCCTCGGTGGAAATCATCAAGGTCAGACTGCCCTGCAACTTTCTAGCTATATACATGGTGAATGCATCATTGACCCTCTTGAAATGTATCAGTGATTGAGATGAGGTTAGCTATGGGTAACATTCATACACTTTAACTTGAGTCTTCTCATCATTTCCAACCTCACCAATCTTGGACAGTCCATCATAATGGTTCATTCTTGCTAGTGCATAGACAACATAGGACGTTGATCTGAAGTACTTGTTTTCATTGAAGTTGTTGAAGGCTTCATGGATGTTGTCATTGAGGATTTGATCCCAGTGGAACTTGGTTCCCTTCAATATTTCAGAGATTATGGCAAACATCCAATCCTCAAAGGTAGAGGCTATTGGTAACCCATAGATTCTGCTCAAAAAGGTGACTATGTCCCCGATCTCATCATGGAAATCACTTTTGTAGAGTACTCTGGGGAGCTTAATGAGAGCAGATTTTCTTCTTTTAACCCAATGGTCATTTATATACTTCCTACATCCCTCTACATCCTTATTATATGTTGCCTTTGAACCTTGTTTATCTAGCATTGTCATAACTTTGTGCTAGGGGATGTCAACCATTTCTGCCAGAGAAGGAGGGGTCAAGTCATCCAAGACATCCCCATTTGTTGTCTAAATTTCCCTGGTCATAACATCATATTTGTTTGCACAGGTGGCTATCAACTTTGCACATTGAACTGAAGTAGGAAATGCAGCAGCCTGTCCAAGTCCACTATCTCTAAGTATTTTGGCTCTGGGGGTTGGGCTTGGACCAAAGACTCTGAGTCTGAAGTCATCTAGGTCTATATGACCTAGGTCTGTGTCCTCGACATTACTCCATCCAGAGTGGACCTTGGTTTCCAGAGGGATTCCCTTGAACTCGTACTTCATTGCTTGGGCCCGAGCAGTCATTTAGTCTGCATGATTGGACCTTATAAGTTTGATACCGAAGAAACTCGTAACATACTCCTAAGTTTTAGATAAATCAATGTAAATCTGCCATTTTACTACTAACATGCATTCGAAGGAAATCTAAGTCTAATTGAAAGAACACTGCATGCAATCAAATACTTAATGTTGCAAGAAAAATTCATGAAAATTATCATTAACACTGCACTAAAACATTAATTTCATCATTTTAAACAATTTTCCTTTTGAAAATTTCAAGAAATTTGGTCATTTGCAAGGTTTTGTGCTAATTTGAGGGTTGTCTGACCCTTAGAAGAAAAAGAGCTAAATTTGAGGTCCTCCGACCTCGGTGGGAAAGTTGGGCAGGTCCGACCTTTTGCTTTAGCTTCTTTTCATGTTTTTGAGTTTTGCGTGGTTTTTGGTAAGGTCTGACTTGCGTGGAATTTGGATGCCTTTGACCTCCGGTAGTTGTTAAGTCGGTCAGTTGATATTGTAGCGCAAAGTTTTATCGATGTAAACTATTTATTGCACTTGCACAAGAATCAACTTGGTTTGACTTGCATGGTTATTGAAGGTGTCTGACTAAGTTGGTTGGAGGGCATTATAGTGTAGGTTAGATGAGGTAAGTTTTAGCGCTAAGTCATGGTAAGCTCCCAACAGGGTTTTCAGGTAGCATCGACCTTGCGGGGGAATCTGGGTCATCCGACCAGGTCGGAGACCCAGTCTTTTAGCGCAAGGTTAGACGGGTCACTTTCTAGTGCAAAAGACAACTTTATGATTCACAGGGTCTTCGAGACCTTCTGACTAATGTGTTTGGCATTTGTAGGTCTGATAAGGTCAATTTCAGCACTAAATGCAACTAAGCATCCAACGTGGGTTTTCAAGGTGTTCGACTGACTAATGATGGTTCGATTGGTAGGTCAGTCAGAGCTCATTTTAGCACTGGAATGAGACAAGGGTTTCATAGGGCAAAATTTTTTAAGTTTTTAGATTTCTAACGCACAGTGACTCCTCTAATTTCACATTTAGTTAAAACTAGGGTTTTTCATCAGTAAATTCCACAGTTTACATGAAACTGTTATTTCCTAACAAAACCCATCGTTTAAATTAAGAACCCTAAATGCTTAGAGGTGAGAGCTTAAAAACTAGGGTTGAACCCTACCTAGCAAGAGCGATGGTGTGGATTTGGTCTGAGCAGGAGGTCGTGGGTTCAAGCTCAGGCAAATCGGTAGAGGAAGAATGGAGCTCTGAAATTTCATCCAAAACGCAATTGAAAATGAATTAAAACTTGTTAATTTCCTATTTAACCCTAGCTAAATCTGCCATTAATGTGCAGGCGTACGGTCTACAAGTTTTAGGGTTTGTGTGGATTCTCTTGAGCTTAGACCTGGCGGAGAATTTTGACATGTTTGACTTGGTCGATCAGGACCACTTTTAGCGTAGAGCCTAGAGGCTCAGTTAGCACGACTTTGCAGAGGAAACAAGTTTGTTCAACCTACAGACCTTTAGGGATTATCTAATTAAGTCGATGGCTATTGTTTTCAGTGCAAGTCAGACATGGTAACTTTTAGTGCAAAAGGAAGATACAATGACTTATCGCTAGGTCAGCCAGATAAGGATTTAGCACTAAGGTCAGAGTGATGAGATTTTAGCGCAAGGTCGGACCAGGTAGTTTTAGCGCTAGGTCAGATAGGCAGGAAATCATCGCAAAGGTCGGTTGAAGGTCAATTTAGTACAAAATGCCATTTCAAGACCCTTAAAGGGAAAACAAGGATTCATCGTAACAAATTTTGAAGTGATTTTTTAGTATCACCCTTCTATCAAGGTCAAAATACACTTTTGACCATACAATCACTTAGGAAATCAGAAGATCAAATGACTCTCTAGCCAAATCAAAAGAAAGGGCTCTCCATTCTTGCATGGGGCATGTGTGCAAGGCACAACAAATGGCGACTCTACTGGGAAATGCTCCCAAGCATTTCAATGATAAACATTCAGTTTGAACCCAGAATCTCTTTATTCCCCACATATTAAATGAAAAAGTAAGATACCTTATCAAAGAACCTAAGATCACTAACCAGTGTGACCATCCACATCCTGAAAACCTAACTGTGTGCAATTATATTCATTCCCATCCTTTAGCAACTAAGTTCACCCAAGATCCCCTGGGACAAGCTAGAAGGCTGAGATCACTCTACCACCAAGAACTTGTTCAAAATTTTTGGGATGTGTTTGAGCCTCGGAGTGGACCAGTAAAGTTTTTCTAGTATACCTGATACTTGATGTTAATTGTTTATGGGTAGCACCTTTTGTAAGAATTTTGCAACTTTGGTAACCTTTATTTGCACTGTAATGGGTCTGGTGTTGAGAAACACCTTTTATTTTTACCTGATGTAGGCTAGTAACACTTGGTGTCACATGCCTTTGTCTTGATTGATAGTGCACGTGGTAGGAGAGTAAATCAGCCCATTTCACTTGACACAGGATCACCTAGATTTGCCTAGCTACTTTAGGATTATTTAAAGTGGAAAGATATATGGTTAGAAAATACTTCAGGTGCGCCGGCTAATAACTTATTTTTAATGAACAGACACCATACCTCTTGGTATAACAATGGACCCCACAGTGAAGGCTAGGTGGAAACCTTATCTTGTCGAAGGAAGACTCATGATTATTTACCCACCAAAGAAGCATTTGCAGGTCTGTACAACTACCACCACATCAGAAACAAAGACCCCACAGAAAGCAAGCGCAGCAGGCAAAAATAGAAGGACAACTAATCTAAGCAAAGCACCTAACAACTAAGGAAAGAAAAAGAAAGAACACAAACCAAACTAAAGGCAACCTAAACTAACCAAAGCAAATGAAACCCCTAACTATGTACACTAAAATGAGGCATGACTGCCTCTCAGGCGTAAAAGTAGTGCTTTAGGAATTGGCCATTGATAGGCAGTGGCAGCTCCTCACCAGTAAGGCTCTTGAGTTGATACGTACTGTCTCCAAGGATCTCATAGATCTGATAGGGACCTAACCAAAGTTTATCAAACTTACCATGTTCTCCCTTCTTCTCATGTGCTTTGTCCTAATATAGGACCAAATCTGAAATGTGAAAGGCTTTGACCTTGGCTCTTTTATCAAACCATCGTTTTATGACTCCCTGATGTTTGACAAAGTTTTCTATGGCAGCATCGTGTTTCTCTTCAAGGTGCAATAATTGAGCCAACCTAGAGGACACATGGTCGTTAATTTCAAGGTAGTCTTGCATGAATTGAAGTACCAGGATTCCCAAATGGATGGGAAAGATAGGTTCAATCCCATAGACTAGGTGATAAGGAGATGTGTTCAAAGCTACTTTATGTCAAATTCTATCAACCCATAAAGTGAACCTAAGTTGAGTATGCCAATCCTTGGGGTTTTTGTCTAATAGTTTCTTAATGACCTCGAGCAGGTTTTTGTTCGTTGATTCAGCTACCCCACTCCCTTGTGGATAGTAATTAGATGAGAACTTGAGAGTAATCCCATAATCGAATGCCCAGTTAGAAAAATGTAATGATGAAAAGGTAGAGCCATTATCACAAACTAGGGAAAATGGACAACCAAATCTAGTTATAATATGCTTTTCAACAGTTCAATGACTACATCTGTGGTGCATTGTTTACAAGCTATTGCCTCAGACCATCGAGTGCAGTAATCAGTAGCAGTCAGAATATACCTGTGGCCGGCAGAGGAAGGTGGATTGATCATACCGATAAAGTCGAGGCCCCACTGAGAAAGTGGTCATACCTCCACCACTGGCTGCAAAGGCATGGTAGCATGTCATTCTCTATGTGTCACTGTTTGACAGATATGACTTGTTCTTACATGTGAATGTGCATCTTTGAACAAGGTTGGCCAGTAATACCTGACACAAAGAACCTGATTAGCAGTTGAGTGTACTGACCCATGGCCTATCCTGAATCTTTCGTGGAAACTGGTGATCACCTGATCTACCTCTGACTTGTCCAAACACCTTAGGTAGATACCTTCATGATTTTTCTTGTAAAGGATTGATCCCTTTATCATATAGTTGCTGCTTTTTAGTTTGAGAGCTCTCCTTTGTACTGAGTTCAATTGTGGTGGACAGGGTTGATTTAGTAAATAAAATATAATGTCACCATACCATTCATCTTTTGAAACATCCTCTAACAGATACTACTGAGAAACTAGGTCTAGTCCTACTTCAGCCATTGTTCTAGTCAGAACCTGACCTCTTACCAATTTCATAGGTTGAATGTCTATATCAAACTCTTGTAGTATGGTGACCCACTTCCCTCTTTTTTCTCCTAATTCAATCTGCATCAGTAATGCTTTGACCGCTGCATCTGGGACTATGGAAATCACCTGACTCCTTAGGATGTAATGGTAGAATTTTTTAACTACCTTCACCAGAGCGTATGCTTATTTTTCCACATTTGGATACCTTAACTCTGCGTCATCAACTGCTCTCTTTTGTATCAACATTGTAGCACAAGTATGCTTTGAAGCAAATGAGTATATATGAAATGGCAAAGTATAGTTAGGACTCACCAAGATAGGTGCATTGGATATAGCTTGTTTAATTTCTACGAAGGTAGCCTTGGCTTCTAGAGTCTAGTCCATCTTAGTGTCTTTCTTCAGCATGGCATTGAGAGGTTGAACAATCTCTACAAACCCTGTAATGAATTTACGTACAAAGTTAATCTTACCAAAATATGACTTAAGTTTCTTCTTGCTGGCTGGAGGAGGTATTTTGAGTATTGCTTGGATTTGGTCAGGGTCAATAGATATCCCTTGTTCAGATATTACATGTCCTAGCAACTTTTCTTCAGTTACCCCAAAAATACACTTCTTGGGGTTAAGTGATATGCCATAATCTTTGCATCGCTACAACACCTTTCTTAGATCTGCCACATGATCTTCTCACCTTTTCGAGAATACAGTGAGGTCATCCATGTAGATGATTATACATTTTCTGACCAATCCCTTGAAAGCAACATCCATCACCCGTTGAAAAGTTGCACCAGTGTTTATCAAGCCAAATGGCATTCGATGGTAGGCATAGATGCCCCATTTACAAGTGAAGGATGTCTTTAATCTGTCTTCATATTTTACCATCACCTGGTTATAACCAGAGTATCTATCCAGGAATGACATCATCTAGGACCCATTAGCAATTTGTAATACTTCATCCAAAGAGGGTAGAGGGTAATTATCCTTTTCAGATGCTCTATTTAGATTACAAAAATCAACACAAAGCCTGATTTCTCCATTTTTCTTTCAGACTAGGACCAAATTTGCTACCTGTGTAGAATGTCTAACTAGAAATATTATCCTTGCTGATAGCAACTTTTGAACTTCTTTAAAAATTAGTGGTTCCAACAGAGCATTTACTGGCCTCTGCCTTTGTCTGAAAGGCTTTGCTCTTGGCTTCAGTGGAATGGTGTGTGTGATGATCAAGGTATCATAGGTCTTTGGATCTTCATAACTCCAAGCTATAACATCATGATAATCTCTTAATGCATGTATGATTTCTATCCTTTCTTCTTCTGTACTAGCTTTCCCAATGAACACATTCTTAATACTCTCTTCTGTTCCCAAATTATATGGTTCACATTTTCCTCCTGGAGACTCCCCCTCTTTTCTTTGAGTTCCTAAATTATCTGCATCAAATAATCTTTCCAATTCTACCATTCCTCGTGGGATCATATTTGTCTTTAGGTTGAGTACTCCTTCTACATCCATTTCAGCAGGTTCCATTTCCTCTTGATCTATTATCTGAGCAGTGAACACATCCGTTGAAGTAAGGAAATTAATGATGTGTTGATCATCTTCAAAAACTTGGAAATTGGTGACATTATCAGGTACAGACAGAGTAGCCACAAACTCAATAGAAAATATCTTTAGCCCTGCCATGGATGTTGGCTCTAATGTACTTGTTGTTTGAGCTAGAGCATCTGCAACATGATTCTGTCTCCTCGAAATAACTTGGATGTTGAAACCATCAAAGCACTCTGTCAAATCCTAGACTCTATTTCTATACCAACTCAATCTCTTATCATTACAAGAGTATTGTTTCCTCACCTGTTTTACTACTAACTCAGAATCACCAAACACTTAGATAACTCTAACTTTCTTCTATAATGTGAGCAACAATCCTTGTACTAATGCTTCATATTTAGTGACGTTGTTTGTGCATGGAAACTGCAGTCTTTGTGATGCTAAAAATGAACTCCTAGTGGGGCTGATCAATTTGACCCCAGCACTAGACCCTTGTCTGCATTTTGAGCCATCAAATCTTAAGGTCCACAAGCAAAAATCTTTGTTGTTATCCTTCTATTTTAGAGACTTCTCCTCATCAAGCAGAGGTTTAGATTCTTCTTTTCAACAGTTGGTTATGCCTTCTTTTCGATGGTTGGTTCCTTCTTTGGGATTATAGGGATGTTCAGTTGTCTTTGCACTTGTTTAATTACTTCTTGACATAGTTGGCAAGTAAATTCAGAATGAGAGGCATTGTGTATGTGACACCAGTTAGGCAATAGTAACTCTTCCATTTGAACCTGCTTTCCAATAGTAGTTTGATCTTGCACAAATCTAGTTACAAAATCACAAAATCCTTCAAATACCCCAGGTTCATCCTCGTCCGCAGAGTCTCCTTCATCCGATTCAATATAAGCTCCTATATTTTTGGGTCTTTCTATGAGTGTTTTAGAGGGTCTTAAGCAACTCAGCATAAGGATTTCTTCTGACAGACTAGCGTGTGGAAGATAAACTCCCAAATCAACTTTTGAGAATAGAATCTCATTGGGCTGATTGTATTCTATGATCATATGCTTCATCTTAGGTTCCCTTTCAATATGTATCTGATTTGCTAGCCCTTTCCATGGCAGCCACATGTGGGAAAAGTCTATTGCCATATAACTATTCAGGGTCCTGGACCAATCTTTGCTCAAAAGCATGCCATACTAGTCAGGAATGTCCACCACTTGAATATCTATGTACTGTTGTACCCTAGGATCAGAAACCAATTACATGTGTATCCTGTTCAACTCACCTACTACATTCACTTCAGTCTTATCTAACTGTGTCACCTTCCTGGAGGACTTGGCTGGAGTTAGCCCAAGTGCCTTGCAAACTGATAAAGGCATTACATTCGTAGAGGCACCAGAATCTACTAAACAGTTATGAAGGTTTTTTTTTAATATCCTAAGTGTTAGAAGGAAGGGAGAACTTTCCCTCTTGTCTTTATATAGTGTCATCTTCTGTTCTACATCAATCACATGTATTCGTTCTTTCCCTTTATCCATGTTATCCTTGGTGAGGTTTTCCTTTGGAACGTAATCAGTCTTAGCTCCAACACCCATATCTTGGAAGAAAGATGTCCTAACCTCAAGTATTTTAACCAACTCATACAGAGAAAGACTGACCTTCATCTTCTTAAGTTCCTCAGCTACATACTGCCTCATTTTCACTATATCAGAGCATTGAGAATTTTTTTGTAGTAGTGGTAGTACCCTGATATACTGGTTGATGGGGAACCTTTGGTGGTTCAGGATTATTGGTAGCTTGCGGGTTAGGTGGGATTTAATAGCTATTTAGAGGGATGGAAGTGGTGAAAGGGCCTTTGGACTTGCTACTTCTTAGGTTGTAAGGGGTCTTGTTGTACTGTTGATATGCATTAACTTCTTCAGACTCTTCTTCCTCATGCTGATTGTCATCTTGAAAAGGAAATGTATAACTATCAAGGACTAAGGCAGTATCATACCTTTGAGAAGGAACGATTTCATCTCTGGTTGCTGAAGTCTCCTGATTTTTAGCATTTTGAATCTCCATATGGAAGATACTAGATGCAATCTAGAATTCTGGGTAGCCCAGTTCAGAGTGAGCATTTGTGTTGTGCATTCTACACCAAGTGGATAAAGTAGCTTTGGCCAACATCACACGTCCTGGGGGCCTAGTATTGTTGTTTTGATTCTCCAAGGGGGAAGGTACTCCTCCATTGTTTGGCCTGGTGTTCCAAGATTGATTTGACCTTTGCTGAAAGTTTTGATTTTGATACTAATTCTGATTTGAGAACTGGTTCTGATTCTGATTTTGGGAGTACTATTGATTCTGAAAATGTTGCTGATTTTGTCCCCTTTGCTGCAAATAAGCATTCTGGTTCTTGAGGTGAGTAACTTCAGTAGTGAGTTTCTTCATTTGCTCAACCAGTTCTCTAATATCATCTATGTCTTCTTTAGTCTTGGCTATTTCTAAAGATTGTAGGAAAGGCATTTGTGTTGGGGGCATTTTAGCTACTGGATTACCTGGATGGATTACTAAGGCTTGTGTTGCAGCTGGGTTTGGGATTGGATTCATCACAGGAGTATGATTAGCCAATGCATGATTTATTAGGGGTATTTGATTTGGCATGGCAACAGGCCCTATATGATTTAATGGACTAGAAGTTGTTTGCCCTAGCTGGGTGCTTACCTCAACAGCAACAGCATATGCTTGAGCTAAATTGGTGGGTATTGGGTTATCTCTCCTTGCAAACATGGAAGTAAGTTTATCTAAGGTAGCATAATATATGGGCAAGGCAGCAGCCTGATCTACAGTGTAAGGAGCTTACAACTGATTGTAAGCTTTTTGGAATCTATTGTTGAAGGAACTTATCATCTCACCATCCTCTCGACGAATCTCCACAAAAGATTGATAAAAATCAACTGGAGTGGTAGGCATACGAAACATATCTAGAAAAGCATTTTTTAGGTTCCACCATGAATTTATGGATGTGGCAGGAAGGTTAGCAAACCAGTAATAAGCTTCGTCCTGCAAAGAATAAGGGAACAACCTGCATATCACATCCTCATACTGTACTTGCAACATAAACATGTTAGATTCAAAGATTTTGATGTGCTCATCTGCAGTCCTATCTGGATCATTCACTCTAAATTTTGAACAGAGCTTATTTGGGTTCTTTGGCATATCATGGTAATCTTGGAATAGGAGAGGAGACTAGTTATTTCCTACAAAGAAGGCCATGTTGGGAGGATTAATGGGAGCTGCAATAGTATTTCTAGGGGCTAACCGAGCTCGAGGGGCTCTGGGTATCCCTTGATCCCTTCTAGTTCGTCTGAATTCAGCTAAGGACACAGTTGCTCTCTAGCTGAGCTGGATCTGGTGTGTCTTTGTCTAGTCCCCAGACTTGCTGATTTAGCAGAGGGAGAAAATGGGTACCCTCCTTCTAGCGCCAATTTTGTTGATGGTGGTTTTAGCACACATCAACACAGGTGTGATTTCTAGTTTCACACCTCTCTTGAAAAGTATCCTACCCTAGGTAAGACTACTCCAAGGATAATACAGTTAGGTCTTAGCTTGCTTGGAATCTCTCAGTTGGTATGCTTTAGCTGTGCCTACAAGGGGTCTTACATGCAATCTACAAATCTTCAAGTTTAAGGCAGCAAGTACACATAATCCTTTTATGATTCTCAGTTGATAAACAAGATAAAATGCTGCTAAAATTCTTAATCTAACAACTAAAAGCAATTTTTTTAAAGAAAATGCAAAAGGTTTAGGGTTTTAGAAAGATCCTAAGTGACATTCACAATGCCTAGGTTATCTTTGGTAGACAAATATTCCAACTTTAAACCTATCTTCCGAGTTACCAAACTGAAATAGGTGTTATAGTGCTGCAAAAAATGGTGCCATCTTCAATGGAAATTGATAGATTTTCAAACTGTATTCATTCTTCAAATACCCAATAAATGGCGCAACTTAACTCATGAGATGCAGTTGAACTTTAGCACAAACAATAAACCCAGACTAACTTTACACAGTTATTTACCATCAGCAAACAACTAAAAGTATGGACTTGGAATAGTCATCAAATACTTCAGTAAACCATTAACATCATAAAAGCACAACTAACCTAACTATGGGAGAGCAAGAAGCAAACCATGAAAACCACAATGAATCAACACAAGATACAAATTCTCAGATTTTACTGCAGAAACTTGTTTTGTATTAGCTCAAACGACATAGAGTCAACAATTTGGCATCAAAATCTCTCCTACAAATAGTGGAAATCGCAGCCCTTTATATAGAAAGCAGCGCACCCTAGCTCTCAAATGAATGGTGGAGATTAGCTCAACACCGACGGTCTAGATTACATCAAAAATAGCTCACATCAATTCTCAGATTATATTTTGTTCTTTATGAAAAAGACAAAAAACAGTCCCCAGATACATTGAATCTAGTCATTTTGACTAGCCAACTTAGTATATTAGTAGAAAAGCTCTTTTTAGAAGCAAAAAGAAGACAAAACTGAGTCACATGCTGTCTAAATACAACAAATTTACAATAGTGATGGGACTGTATCATTAGAATATTCAGAATAGTATGAAGATTCCTTATCCAAGTCGATACTGTCTTCGTTGGCCAACTTGTTGCGATAAGTTAACCATGCTTCCACTACAGGATTAATGTCAGATGGGTCTGGATCCGTCAAATGATGTATCTTGTAGTCAAACACTTCCAGCTCCCGACTGAATTTGCCATATATTCTTTCTATCTCTACTCCTGCCTTATGAAATGCCTTGAATTCAGCCCTGAGGTCACTTACTTTATCCAACCACTCCTCCATGCTGAGCGTGTCATATTCAAAAATTATTTTATGCAACTTGCCCTTGCATTTTTGGACATCAAACAAGGCATAGTCATCACAAGACTCTTCTCTACAATCCCTCAAGGAGTCACTGATGTAGTATATAACCGATCTTAATTCTTCGTCAGCTGGTTTGTATGCTTCCTTTACTTGCTCGAAGGTCTCTTTTCTCAAAAGTAGCTGCTCATACCATTCAATTGCCTTTGGCAGCTAATTCCCAGTCAAAATATTTTCTACAACTAGAGTCTGAGCTGGCAACTCTCTGATACCTTTTATTCAAGGATACATGTGTGAATAGTACTCATTGAAAGAATCACATTCATCCCGCAAGTCTTTCCATTTCTTATGCAAATCTACCATTTTTTGGTGAGCTTGAGCAGAGGCGCTTATGGCTTCACATCCCATTTCAAAAACCTTTTGTAGCTAATTTTCTATGCCTTGGGATTTTGATCTTACCTCACCTAATTTAGCCATCTCATCAGTGGATAGGAAAGTAGGTATTGTCCTTATGTCTCCTCCTGCATCTACTGGCTTTATAAAAAATTGAAGACATGCTCGCAGTTCTTCGTTCTGCTGTTTCAAGTCTTTTTCAGACATTTCATCTTTGTCTAGTTGCTCCAAAATTGATGTGACTGATCCTTTGAAATCATCCACTCTTTGAGCACGAGTGGTTGGACCTCAATCAACAGTAGATATGATGTAATCTTCCACCCTGACTTGGTCTCTTGCTATGTCAACTGGCCGGATTGCTAGTTCTGGTATCCTCAATCCTAATTCATTTTTATAAATTCTTGATTGGATCTTAGCCTTTTTCTTCTTCTAAGGCTTATGAACCTATGACAAGATAGCGCTTAGGTCAAGTTGCATTACTTCTACCTGCGGTTTGTTATATGCCATTCTATTTTGTAACCACTTAGGAGCAGAAGATTTGTTCAATTCAAAAGTGCCATCTTTATCAGATACAGTCAACTCTTTGGACTATTTTTGTTCTTCATTATTCTCTAGACTTTTCTCTTCTTCCTTTTCTTCCTCTTGTGCCAAATCCTTCAGATTCATCACTACATTCTCCTGTGCAATCTTTAAAACTTCCTCCATTGGATCTTTACCAAGGGGACTATCAGATATGCCAATAATTTCTAGATCAGCTGAAGGTTCATGGAAGCTATCATCAGATACTATCTCTTTTTCCTCTTCAATTGCTAGTTCAGGTTCTTTTAAGCCCAATTTTGCACACACCTTCTCAATCCCGAGCACTAGTGGCACAGCCAGTGAATTCACAGGCATTTGTGAAATAGGGACAACAGAAGAGATGATTAGGGGAGGCAAATTGACTTGTGTAAGGCTAGTCAAGGCTGGTGATAAGGGAGAAGAAATGGTAAGGGGTGAAGAAAAGGATAGTGAAGGTAAGGAAAGAGAGGGGGAAAGGATGGTGGAAATAGGAGGTAATGGTAAAGGAGAAGAAGATGTAGATGTAGTTTAAGGGCATGAAATGGGAAGAATGGAGGAAATAGGACTGCTAGACTCACTAGAGGAAATTGTCAGTGGACAAGAAGTGATGGAGATAGTAGAGGCAGGAGAGGTGGCAGAAGATGTCTCTTGAATTATAGAGGCTGAGGTCATGGGTGAGGTGGATGCAGCAGAGGAAGGAGGGATGGAAGGAGAAGTGATAGTAGAAGCAACGGGAGTTGAGGCAGTAGTGCTAATATCTTGTGCAGTAGGTTGGGCAGTTGGAAGATTGGAATCATCTTTAGTTGTGGCAGTGTCCTTGTTAGCTTCTTTTACTTTTACCATCTTAGCTTAGGAGCTTTCTCTAGTCACACTTGGCATATCTTTTCTCTTGGAAGTCCTGGCCCTTGCTAAAGGAGGTTGGTCTTTCTTCTAAGGAGACTTCACAAATGGCTTCTTCATCTTCTTTGCCTTTTCTACTAGAGATGTGTGCTCTTCACTATTTGATTTCTATTTCTCAGCTGGCTCTACCTCATCTGTGACCTAAGTAGGCTCATCCTCTTCTCCCCTAGAGTCTTTGTCTGATTCTACTACTGTGTAAGTAAGCTCAACTCCTTGTCCATTCAGGACAGCCACTTGATCTCTGACCCAGGCCTTACTTAATCTGATTGGTTCCCTCATAACCACATCTAGGGAACTCTCCTCTGCATTAGCCCAATTTGGCAATGGGATAGGCTAATTGTATTGTGCCTCCCATGGTCCTCTGACCATGACATTTTCATCATCTTGTAGTTGATTTGGTACTGCCATTACATGAAATTTATTAATAAAATCTAGGGGCAGCCTTGCATTTGCCTTTCTCATAACCTCATAGTCATCAGGGCAATTGGCCCAAAAGTCTTCAATGTGCATTTTGTGAAAGATCTTCTTGCTTACAAACCTTTCCATCACTCTGTTTGGATCAAAGTGACTCCTTGCATTGTAGTAGTGCAAATTCAAGAGTTGAAGTTCTTTATCTGAGTGTTCTGCTGATGCTAGAGAAGGGCATGCATAGAGTCCTTTACCGAATTTGATAGGAAATTGAACATTTGGCCTATGCAGGTGCTTGAGTTTCTCTGCACACGGTATTAGTTGCCTAGACAGCTCTAGAAGTACTATCTTATCATCTGGATATCGAGGGAGTCTGTATGCCATTCCAGTGAAGCCTTGTATCCTTATGTATGTAAACTTCTCAAATTGGATATACCACCTACCATATTTGGTTCTCATTCATAGCCTCAGTGGAAATCCTCAAGGTTGTGCTGCCCTGCAACTTTCTAGCTATATACATGGTGAATGCATCATTAACCCTCTTGAAATGAATTAGTGGTTGAGATGAGGTTAGCTGTGGGTAGCATTCATACACTTTAACTTGAGTCTTCTCATCATTTCCAACCTGACCAATCTTGGACAGTCCATCATAATAGTTCATTCTTGCTAGTACATAGACAACATAGGACATCCATCTGAAGTACTTGTTTTCATTGAAGTTACTGAAGGCTTCGTGGATGTTGTCACTAAGGATTTGAGCCCAGTGGAACTTGGTTCCCTTCAATATTTCAGAGATTATGGCAAACAACCAATCCTCAAAGGTAGAGGTTGTTGGTAACCCATAGATTCTACTAAAAAAGGTGACTATGTCCCTGATCTCATCATGGAAATCACTTCTATAGAGTACTCTGGGGAGCTTAATGAGAGTAGATTTTTTGCTTTTAACCCAATGGTCATTTATATACTTCCTGCATCCCTCTACATCCCTATTATATGTTACCTTTGACCCTTGTTTATCTGGCATTGTCATAACTTTGTGCCAGGGGATGTCCAATATTTTTGCCAGAGGAGGGGTCAAGTTAGCCAAGACATCCCCATTTGCTGTCTGAATTTGCCTGGTCATAACATAATATCTGTCTGCACATGTGGCTATTAACTCTGCGCATTGAACTGAAGTAGGAAATGCAGCAACTTGTCCAAGTCCACTATCTCTAAGTATTTTGGCTCTGGGGGTTGGGCTTGGACCAAAGACTCTGAGTTTGAAGTCATCTAGGTCTATATGACCTAGGTCTGTGTCCCCGACATTACTCCATCCGGAGTGGACCTTGATTTTCAGAGGGATTCCCTTGAACTCGTACTTCATTGCTTGGGCCCGAGCAATCATTTAGTCTGCATGACTGGACCTTATAAGTTTGATACTGAAGAAACTCCTAACATACTCCTAAGTTTCAGATAAATCAATGTAAATCTGCCATTTTAGTACTAACATGCATTCAAAGGAAATCTAAGTCTAATTGAAAGAACACTGCATGCAATCAAATACTTAATGTTGCAAGAAAAATTCATGAAAATTATCATTAACACTGCACTACAATGTTAATTTCATCATTTTGAACAATTTTCCTTTTGAAAATTTCAAGAAATTTGGTCATATGCAAGGTTTTGCGCTAATTTGAGGGTTGTCTGACCCTTAGAAGAAAAGGCGCTAAATTTGAGGTCCTCTGACCTCGGCAAGAAAATCGGGCAGGTTTGACTTTTTGCTTTGGCTTCTTTTCATATTTTTGAGTTTTGCACGATTTTTGGTAAGGTCTGACTTGCGTGGAATTTGGAGGTCTCTGACCTCCGATAGTTATTAAGTCAGTCGGTTGATATTGCAGTGCAAAGTTTTATCAATGTAAACTGTTTATTGCACTTGCACAAGAATTGACTTGGTCTGACCTGCGTGGTTATTGGAGGTGTTCGACTAAGTTGGTTAGAGGGCATTATAGCGCAAGTTGGATGAGGTAAGTTTTAGCAGTAAGTCATGGTAAGCTCCCAGCATGGTTTTCAGGTAGCACCGACCTTGCGGGGGAATCTGGGTCATCTGACCAGGTTAGAGACCCGGTCTTTTAGGGCAAGGTCAGACAGGTCACTTGCTAGTACAAAAGATAACTTTATGATTTGTGGGGTCTTCGAGACCTTCTGACTAAAGTGTTTGGCGTTTGTAGGTCTGACAATGTCAATTTCAATGCTAAATGCAACTAAGCATCCATCATGGGTTTTCAAGGTGTTCAACCGACTAATGATGGTTTGATTGGTAGGTCAGTCGGAGCTCATTTTAGCGTTAGAATGAGACAAGGGTTTTGTAGGGTAAATTTTTTTAAGTTTTTAGATTTCTAACGCACAGTGACTCCTCTAATTTCATGTTTAGTTAAAACTAGGGTTTTTCAATAGTAAATTCCACAGTTTACACGAAACTGTTATTTCCTCACAAAACCCATCATTTAAATTAAGATCCCTAAATGCTTAGAGGTGAGAGCTTAAAAACTAGGGTTGAACCCCTACCTGGTGAGAGCGACGGTGTGGATTTGGTCTGAATAGGAGGTCGCGGGTTCGAGCTCAGGCAAATTGGCAGAGGAAGAACAGAGCTTCGAAATTTCATCTAAAGTGTGATTGAAAATGACTTAAAACTTGTTAATTTCCTATTTAACCCTAGCTAAATCCACTATTAATGCGCAGGCATACGGTTTGCAAGTTTTAGGGTTTGTGTGGATTCTCTTGAGCTCAGAGCTGGCAGAGAATTTTGACACGTCTGACTTGGTCAGTCAGGACCACTTTTAGCGCAGAACCCGGAGGCTCAGTTAACATGACTTTGCAGAGGAAACAGGTTTGTCTGACCTGCGGACCTTTAGGGATTGTCTGACTAAGTTGGTGGCTGCTATTTTCAGTGCAAGTCAGACAGGGCAACTTTTAGCGCAAAAGGTAGATACAATGACTTATCGCTAGGTCATCTAGACAAGGATTTAGTGCTAAGGTTAGAGTGATGAGATTTTAGTGCAAGGTCGGACCAGGTAGTTTTAGCGCTAGGTCAGACAAGCAGGAAATTAGCGCAAAGGTCAGTTTAAGGTCAATTTAGTGCAAAATGCCATTTCAAGACCCTCAAAGGGAAAACAAGGATTCATCATAATAGATTTTGAAGTGATTTTTTAGTATCACCCTTCCATCAAGGTCAAAATGCACTTTTGACCATACAATCACTTAGGAAATCAAAAGATCAAATGATTCTCTAGCCAAATCAAAAGAAAGGGGTCTCCATTCTTGAATGGGGCATGTGTGCAAGGCACATCGCCCTTGAAATTGTTCTACACATCTTGGAAATGCAAATATCCCCTTTGTTTGAAGCCCTGCAATTCAATAAGTAATGTTAATAACATAAAAAAAATAGTATAAAACTAAGGATGAAAGTTGGGATGAAAATAAATTATGAGTGTAAATACGTAAATATTTTATCTTACCAGAACAAACACCAAGTCCTAGGAAATCATGAATAGTACAACATAGCACACCGTACAACATGAAGGACCTATTTGATGGGGGACGTGATATGTCATACATTCTTATGCCTTTCCATAGCAGTTGCATCTCATCAATAAAAGGCGCAAGATAAACATACATGTTTTCAACTTGATGTTTTCTTGGAACATTGAGAGTCAGCATAAGGTGCTCCTTTCTAACACTCATCCATGGGGGAATATTGTATACTATCAATCTGACTAGCCAAACACTATAATTTGAGCTCAGGAAAGAGAATGGGCACACTCCCTCAATTGCAAGACCAAACCTGATACTACGGGGTTCATCTTTGAATTTTCTTGGCCATTTTTCTTGATGTGTTTCATTGCTTTGGAGTTGGCCAGAATTCACATGAATCCATCTTTACTCCTATTCTTTGCATGCTAGTCCATCAATTGTGCAAGTGACTTGCAACGAAACATTCGTTGAAGTCTAGGTATAATTGGCATGTGACGTAAAACCTTCTTTGGCACTGTAGGACCTTATACATCTGTACGATATCTCTTCTCTTTGCATACAGGGCATTCTACCTTGTTTTAATATTCATCTCTATATAAAATGCAATCATTTTTATAGGAATGAATTCTCTTATATTCAATCCCTAGCTCAACCAACAATAGATGTGCCTCTCTGCAAGTTGATGGCAACACATTATCTTCAGGTAATATTTTAGTTTTTAGTGCCTTGTAAGATTGCCAGAGATTAAATCAATTGAATGTTTGACTTATGATTAACATGTTTGATATGTCAATCTATACTAGGACTGTTTATATACAATGTATGGTTTTAAACTCCGCTTAAAAAAATATAAACAAAGTTGATGAATGTTTACGAATTATGTAAACCAATTGACAATTGCAAAGTAAGAAATAGATTTCAACTCACTTCAGTAGGGTAGTGAATCCTTTGTTTGAACAACCAAATAGTGACTTGATTTCTAATAATATTAATGTGCATGCCAGTTTTGAGGTTCTACTTGCACCCAATTTGAACACGGGTGTCTTCCCTGCTTGCTTGATGGAGTCTTTCAGGTTGTTATCATCAACATTACGTTGGTGGTAATTACCCCTACTATCATCGTTACTGTCAACCATATGATCATTATTGTCATCATTGTTTTCATCCCCAAAGAAATCTGTAAGCATTTCATTCAATCCTTCTTCATGCACTACATTTTCACTATCATGATCATCATCATTAAGGTTAGCTGGCATGTCATAGTGTATGTGGATCTCATCAGCAGTTCAAATTTCTCAGCTGCTAGTATTCTTTTCAATGTTGCTCTTTTCTGCCTGGTATGGTTTAAAGGATGGTTTGGATCATCCCATCCAAACCTTAATAACCTAGTTGGATCTTGGGTATTAGTATGTGTTTCATCAACATCTTCTACCTATCAACAAACACAAGCATTATTTAATGTTTGGCAACAATTGCACTAAATTCAAAATGTATCAATTTCAAAGAAATATAATCAAATATGGCTTAAAAAATAAAAATATAAATTGTATGAACATATATACATCAACTGAATAATGGAACATTATTTTATAGACTACCTTTTTTATACAATAATTTAAAGAAAACACAATTTTGACAACATAGTTTATAAAACATCAGTCCACACTCATTTATTATTCTTTGGTTTTCTGCCCTTAAGAACATCCTTAGGGAGACCTTGTTCTTCCCTTTTCTTTCGTGCAGGAGTGTGTTTTAAGAAGGGGTAATCAATCAATAACTCATCTCCAATGGTAAGGTCCATAATAGCCTCAACCATTATCAATCTATCAACCTCTCTTTCCATATCTCCATCTTTATCATTTATAACCTCAACAAATTGACAATTTGGTCTTACAGTAGGGTCCCTTCCCTTACTACTATTTATAAATCCTACAATATTTTTGTGTGTGTATGCACATCCATCTATATACATAAGATGACCTCTATTCATTTCTTTTTCACTTTCCAATTGGAGATGATGTGTATACATATTTGAATTTAGACCATATGATGACATGCTAGGCTTATATTCTGCTAGCCTTTTCCATTCACCATTGTATGATGGACCATACTATGGCATTAATCTCCTAGTGGTTTGTTCTGAATTGTTTCTATGTTTAAATCCCACATGTACATTTTGGATGACAAAGAGACCTAGATTCGCTCCATGAATATTGGAGGGTCGTATCATGTAGCTGTATCCCCAAAATTGAAACACCTCGTACACTCTAAGTAGTCGTTGATCACTAGGCCAAGCACAATATAGTTGACGATCAAATGTCTCTTTGTAAATTGATCTCAAACTCAGGGGCAAGTCATCATCTCCATCACATTCATTCTCATAGGGTATGCAGTCCACCTTCCCCTTGTCTTTAAGCAAAGTAAGCATCTTTAAACCGGTTCTTGTTATGTTACTTATTTTCATCAATTCCTCATCTTCAGAGCTGCTATATTGGCACATATTTTTTTTAGATGTATCATTTGATGAATGATCATTGCCCTCTAGGCTAGAATTCGATGATCCAGGAAACTTTAAATCAAGAACTTTATCCTATAAGTATCCATTAAGAAAAAAATTAGTTATTTAAATAATATAAAACAATGTTTAAACAAAGTATACATGTTATTTATATCAAATTGGACATTTCCTTACCACAAATCCTATTGGATTTGAATCGATTGTAGGAGGCATACTATCGACTGGAATCTCATCATATATGTAATGTCTTTGTACAATCGCTCGTTTGAATTGTTTCTTTCCACGACATACAGAACATCCACAAACAATAATTTTCTCAAAGTATTCATCCCATGTACTATAGTCCTGATCAACCTCTTGTTCAGTGCAATCATTTGTTGTGTCTACAGGATCCATCGTCATATCCTCTTCCACCCACTGTCATCTATGTGATTTAATAGTTTTAGGTGCACGTCCACATACATATCTTTTTCTTTTGCTAGTTGAACGCTTAAGCTTTGCATTTGCTCCAATCTCCATCTAAAATAATCAACAACATGCATGAATTTATGTCAAGATTGGATACTACATTATAAATTTCAATAATAGTGTGAAAAAAGATGGACATATCACAAAATGCCATTAGATCATTTTTTCCTAAGTTAAGTCAAAATTTGAGTACTTGATGTCCCGCTTGATCCATTGTTTCCTCTTTTGATATGACACAATATGTAGCCATGGCCTCATCTGGCTCCTATAATACACAACATAGTAAATAATGTTTAGTACACCAATTATATCATTTCAACGAATATGCTATCCAACACAAAACCTCACTTTAGTCATATATGTGACATATTCATATCATGATTTGGCCATCCTAATTTTCAAACTTTTCCCTTGATCATAGAATCAGATTTAATCACCATTCCTGTGCATTTTCAACCAATAAGTTTAACCTTAGAGGCCTCATGGATTAAAAAAAGACTTTATCTCCTCTATGTTGTAGCATTTGTGAATTCATAAACACCTTCCTCCTTTGGTTGAGGTTGCTTTCTCTTCTTACCTCTATTGTATTTGTAGATTCCGTTGTCATATCAATTTCCACCCACTTTCCTCTCTGCAATTTAGTAGTTCTACGCTGTCCACGTCCTCTCTCCATGGCCTCCTCTGGATCCTATAATACACAATAATGACAATAGTCACATAACAGCTATGCACCAAGAGGATAAAAGGGACCAATCAACATAACCACACATCAACAACAAATGTGTCATGACAAATTATATAAATTTCCTATATGTTTGCATTTATCCTCTAACCTTTCTACATCAGCCCTCAATTGTGCAGACCTCCTAGTTGTTATATGCAAATGATTTGTATCCTTGCATTCCCATTGGCAAATACAGTGAACTAATTTGAATCCTTGTATAACCAATTTGTAGGTACAATGAATTGATTTGAGTTGTTACACTCACAATTAAAAAATCATAGCGAGATGGTTTGAATCCTTTAGTACTGAATTACCAAACATGATGAAACGATGCAGGTTTTCGCATACCCACTTAGCTATTATAGTGAAATGTATATGAATAATTGAAGATCCATTCACCATACATGGTGATTGTTTAGACATAAGACTTTGAAGTCCATGCACTGAACAGAGGAAAATACTACATCAGTTTTCAATGCCTGATGACATGTTTAAAGACTTCTCTTCCTTTAACAAAATTTGAAAAGGGAAGAAATAGGTGACCTAATTTGTGAAAGAATGGTGATCACTTTCATTGGTAAGCTCATTATTCTTTCATTGGTAGAATTTGATAGATTTCTTCTCATTTCTAAAATTGTAAGCAAAAGGTTTTCATTATAGTATGACCAAATTACAAGCATCCACATCATCCACTCCTAGGTCTAAAATTTTCCAATAGTTGTTATATGCAAATAATTTGTATCCTTGAATTCACATTGGCAAATACAGTGAACTGATTTGAATCCTTGTATAACCAATTTGCAGGTACAGTCAATTGATTTGAGTTTTTGCATTCACAATTAAAAAATCGTAGTGAGATGGTTTGAATCCTTGAGTACTAAATTACCAAACATGGTGAAATGATGTAGGTTTTCCCATACCCACTTAGCTATTATAGTGAAATGTATATGAATATTTGAAGATCCATTCACCATACATGGTGACTATTTAGACATAGGACGTTGAAGTCCATGCACCAAACAGAGGAAAATACTACATCAATTTTCAATGCCCAGTGACATGTTTAAAGACATCTCTTCCTTTAACAACATTTGAAAAGGGAAGAAGCAGGTGATGTAATTTGTGAAATAATGGTGATCACTTTCATTGGTAAGCTCATTATTCTTGCATTGGTAGAATTTGATAGATTTCTTCTTATTTGTAAAATTGTAAGCAAAAGATTTTCATTATAGTATGACCAAATTACAAGCATCCACATCATCCAAATTACAATCATCATCATCATCAAATCATTTGTATCTTTTCTCAATCAATTTGGAGAAAGTACAACAACATATAAACATGAAAATTAACACAACAGTTAAACACTGAAAAAAGGTTACCATTTAAGTATAGTCTTCTACATAATACTACTTCATAATATATATATTAATTACAAAGTTTTTGGAACATGAAAGTGGATGAGCGGGATGGGTGCAATCTATCTTCTTACTACTTGTCGCCTAAAATGCTTCAGAAAGAACTACTACCCTCTTTTTTTCTCTTGGGTCTTGGTCTCTCTTATATGCGAGAGGCAACAAGCTACAGACCCATTACAAAAATACAACTTTTGATAACTAATTATAATTGAAAAGAAAAACATTTCATTAAATAGATGCACCGATCCGTTAATCTATAAATAGAGGCCCATGACCATCTAAGGCTTGTGTAAAGCTTCTATTTTTTGATATGATGCCCATCATACTGTTGGTTGATCTCCTCCATCCAATGATTGTCCTGTTGTATCTGGCACATTCATGGTTCGATTGATAAACACATTTATTGTAGAGAGATGATGGATGTAGTCCTATTCTACATAGGTATTCACATTGATAATCACTTCCTTCATATCATACTCCAATTGCATCATTTTTTCCAACTGCTTATGACTATTTTTCAAGACTATCTCTTCATCGTTGATCTCCTATAATGCATTAGTCAGAACCATGGCCAATTCTTCCTTCCAATCATCACATTTTCAGAGATTCCTAGAATTATCATGAAGTGGAGGAGCAAGATTAAAATAATCAAGCTCTTCTTTGAGCTTGTCATGATATTCATCATGTGACTCTAACAAGTCATTATATACCTGTAATGTTTGTCCCACCAAGATCCCTTTGGCCAAAAGGTTTTCTTTATTTTTAGTCATCCTCCCTTGTAATTTTTTTTTTTCTACCATTGCTCAGCATGTTAGCTTAAACAATTTCCAATAGGTATCAATAAAGCTCATCATTTTATTGAATCTTTCCCTGATTAATTCAGATGCCATATCATATTTGATAGTTTTTGCTTCCTTCTCTAGCTCTTTATATTTCCCTTGGGATTTTAGATGGCAACTTTTCCATTAAGATGCATCAGTAAGTGTATCTAACACTTTCTTATCCTTCTCAAGGTCTGGAGGATAGAATTATGATATAGAAGAGGAAGAAGATCTTTCCTTTTGATATAACAACTCCTTCTTTAGTCTGTCATTTTATTTAAGCAATTTTTCAACTTGTGCCTTATTGAACTTTGCCACATTAATGTTGAGCTCTGTTGTTTCCATGGGTTCAGTATCCCCTACCCTTTTGACTAAGAGATGACCGAACATTTGATTTGAATTATTAGTAATTGCTGGTCTGTTATCTTGTGGGTAAAGTGACCAAATGAGTAGAGTGGCTTCATCTGCATTATACCCTGATCCTAATCCTGAGTATATCTTAACAGTGGCTTCTTTAGTCAAATTCATTGTTTTGTCTTATCTCTTCCTGAAGCTATCAAACATAATTGCTAAACTCATATCCCACCCTAACAAGAGCAATACTTTGGCTTATTGAAGCAACTCCCTTCCTCTTTTGGGAGTGATGGACTCCATCTCTTTATCAACTTCCCTTTTTAATTCATCCCAAGCAGTAACCTCTTGTTCATAAGTGAAATCTTGCATTTTTTCTCACTTTTTTTCCTTTGTACTCATAGACAAATGACTTAAATTCAGGAGTTTTAATAAAATCATCATCAAAAATAAATTTATGTGCAACCAAGATTCTAATGTCATCAGATAATTCATCTAATGTCTCAAACTTTACATCATTCAATTCAGGAGGATGCTAATATTGTGCTATTTGAGGAGCATTTATTGGCTTCATTTGTTCACTTTCTTCATCACTTTCTCCTTCTTCACTTATGTCAGTATCTATAGAAAAACATACTTTAGGGGTAGGTTGTGAGGCTTCATAGCCTAGAGCCTCTATGTCTTTAGCTTGTGTTCCTGAATAGATTGTATAAGTTGTATAAAAAACAATTGGGGGCACATCTTTTATGATTTCATCTGCATGAGCAAACAATTGTTCAATCCTTGCCAGTGGATCTTGTATTTCACAAAACATTTTTGATAAAGATTGGACATGTTTTCTTTTCCATTCATCAACAAGTATCACTTTGTTGAATGTACCCATTCTGTTGATAGTAGAGGCCACATCACGATTTCTAATCACATCTTCCTCTGAAAATAAATGTTCATATCTTGAGAGCCCTTGTGAAATCTTTGATTTATGAATAAAACCCTCTGAATCAAAATTTTGTCTTTCATTACCTATAGGAAGATTGAACTGTGCCAATTTGTTATTAATTTCTTCATACTCTTCATTCGTGACCACTGTGAAATCTCAAAAACATAGAGTGTTGGGCATGATTGACTGTTTGTTATGCTTCTTAAGGTGTATGGCATCAGATTTTGCTAATTGTCTCACAATCACTAGATAGGCAATCCGACTAGGAACTCTTTGTGGCAGTAAATGTGGGGTGCCCTCAAATCCATAAACTCTAATCATTGTGCAGTCATGGAAAGCATACCAATCTCCCTAGTTATGGTCCACTTTACTTTTAGGGTCATTTTCTTTGGGTGTTAGAAATCTCTGCATCCTTGGGGATAGGCTATAATCCGGGGTATATCCCAATAACTCCATTAAAGGTTTTACAAAAAACTCTTCAAAGTAGAGGTAGTGAGATCTACCAAATCGGCTATCCCATAAGGAAGTCCACAACTATAGGTTTAGGATCCCCATTATCAAAAGAATCCCTTATCCTTATTTCACTGCTCCAAAATCCTCTATCATGTCTATCATACAAAAGCAAATGCACTAATAAGGAATAGTGTTTGAAGTTGATCCTATCACTATTATTTTTTATTTTTTCAAGCCCTTGATTTAGGGCATTAGCCACAAAAATAGCATAGTCAAAAGGCTTGGCCCACTTAGTTTGTACATCTGTGGCTAAAACCATTGGTGCAATTGACATTAGAGGTGGGACCTCTACTCCCAAGACTTTACCAGCTGCATAATAGGTGTATCGAAAATACTCTTCAAACATATCTTTATGAATGGAGGATTCTCATTACTAGAGAATTTCCTTAATTGTCCTTCTTCATCCTTAGGCCTATGCAAGGCCAACTTCCACCTTTTAAATCTAGTATCCATATGACGATACTCTAGCACTAGATCTCTGATTGTGAATGGTAAATCAAAACCACTAATTGAAATACATTGGAAATGAGATCTTTTCAAATAACTAGTAAATTATCACCACTTTGTGTTTGAATAGTTCTTTTTTTCAGAGCATATTTACTACCAAGGGCTTTCATTAATTCCACATTGACAACCACCTTTGACACAACTAATCTCCCTAAGTTCAGTCTCCATGGGTTACAGACTGGTAAAATCTATATTATTTTCTATAGTGGAATAAGAAAAGTTTGTACCCTTGTAGTGGAGTCCATACATCTCCCAAGTCCTTGTGATTGTCCAACAATTGATCATGTGAGGGGTTCATCTGTATACTTCTTTTTGGTCTTGGTCCCGACCCAGGACACTAATCTATCAAGTCTTGGTTTAATGGTCTCTTTTCAGTTTCTTATTTTTAGGTTTTTCTGCACTATCTCTCATTGCTTGATCTATCAAGTCTTGGTTTAATGGTCTCTTTTCAGTTTTTAGATTCTTATTTTTAGGTTTTTCTGCACTATCTCCCATTGGTTGAATTCAAACCTTTAAGAGATAGAATTTCTTAGTTGGGATCGGTGTACTTACTTGAATTTTGCTTTCCCACTAGTTTTTCTTCACTTTACTATGTGAGAGCTTCAGTCTCCTTCTCCTTTAACCCCTTTTGCAATTTGTTCAAGTTTTATAGGAGCTATGTGATCAAATTGTGGCACAACTCACTTTTATTCTTGGTTCATAAACGCACCTTTCATTTATGTCATGTCATAGGAGGAGGTCATTTATTTTTAATATCTGAATGATGCCTCTGGATGTCACAATAATTATTATCACTGCATCATTGAGACTGTTATTTATGGTTTCACCGATGTCATCTCCCTTCATCGATGAACTCTTTGTGTTGGTGTATCAGTGGGATGCAAGGTAATGTTACCCCAATGTACCTTAGCTTGGGCGATATTGCACTTTTGGTTAACTTATGGTCATATCGGGTTATCGGGGGAATAAAAACATTTGTTTCATCAATTTTTATGAGTCACAACGATGTGCTAGCTTTTGTTGATTTTATCAGTCTATCGGTGAGGGACTCTCAAGAGTTAGTCCGATAGGATATTGTTAGCCCGATATGGCTACGAGTTATGTTTATAGGACTATCGGTGGGAGTATGATGGGAACTCCAATGATGAGGGCTAATAATATTGTACCTTTGGTTAACTTATGGTCATATCAGGTTATCGAGGGAACATAAACATTTGTTCCGTCGATGTTTATGAGTGACAATGATGTGCTAGCTTTTGTTGATTTTATCGGTCTATCGGTGAGGGACTCTCAAGAGTTAGGCCGATAGGATATTGTTAGCTCAATATGGCCACAAGTTATGTTTATAGGACTATCGGTGGGAGTATGATGTGAACTCCAATAATGAGGGCATGTTTGGCTGATTATGTCTAATTTTGGACAACCCACAGTTATATCAACTCATTAGGGGAATATGAATATCTATCCTACTAATGACTATGTGTTGCAACGATGAGCTCACTGTAGTTGTCTATATCGGTCTATCGGGGTAAGGACTTCAAAGGTTAGCCTGTTAGGGTATTTTTAGATAGATAACACTGTAAATTATTTTTCATAGGGCTGTCAGTTGAGCTATAAATAGGGTTCCAACGATGAAGTGTTGCTAGGATGATACACTTAGTAAAATATATTATGAAGATTTGTTCATAAATGTAATTATTTTGATAGGATTTTGTCACACATGTTTTAGTAATAGGAGTTAATATGGATCTTGTCACACAAATTTTCATAAACTATTTTAATCATAAAATTATAATGTGGCCAATTTCCATGGTATACAAAGGATAAGTGTGAAGAGGTTGGTGAGAGATGTAAAATTTTTTCTGGTTCTAACAAGTTCAATCCCTTTTCAATCAAAATTGTTCATATAATGTTCGTTCGCATGGCTATTAATGTCCATCACTGGAAATGAATGCAATAGATTTTTTGAATTTTGAAATGTTAGATTGCATCCGTGGGACTCTCCTAGTTTCAGGCTACTCTGTGTGCTTCATTTGGTGTCATCTTTGTTTATATATTCATAACTTCTCACCAAGACTCACTGAATGCCTTTTTGATATGCAGTGTCCCTTTAGTTCTCTTATTCAGTCAAGAAGACATTTAGTAATCTCACCGATATCGCATAGGTGCATTTTGTCTTACTTAACATTTCAGGGAGAACAATATGAAGTTTACCTGATATCAGGGTAATGTAAATTATTAGAAATCCTTTTAGTCATTGCCGAGTGTCCTTCGGACGAATGATAGTCATTCCTATTGTTATCGGACTAGCATAAGGGATTAGGGTTTAAGTTTTAGCAATAAGGGATTAGGGTTTAGGGTTGAGGGATTAGGGTTTAGGGTTGAGGGATTAGGGCTTAGGGTTAAGGGATTAGGGTTTAAGGTATAGTGTTTAGGGTTGAGGGTTTAGGGTTTAAGGTTTAAGGGTTGAGGCTTTAGGCTTTAGGGATAGTGTTTAGGGTTTAGTGTGGAGGGATTAGGATTTAAGGTATAGTGTTTAGGGTTGATGGTTGAAGGATGCGTTATGCTACACTGAAAGGTTATAGTCCCACTAGAGAATGATGTCCTCATTCATGGACCATGTCGAGTGCCCTCATCGTGTTGGTAAGGGATACATGGAAGGCAAATGGATTAGGTAGATATTATACCTTAAACCCTAATCCCTCGACACTAAACCTTAGCCCTAAAGCCTCAACCCTTAATTGTTAAACCTTCAACCCTAAACCCTATCCCTAATCCCTATACACACAATACTCTACTTTAACCCTAATCCCTTGACCCTCAACTCTATCCATAAACCCTCAACCCTCAACCCTCAACCCTCAACCCTCAACATCAAACCCTAATCCATCAACCCTAAACCATATTTGTAAACCCTCAACACTATAACTTAAACCCAAATCCCTCAACCCTAAACCCTAATCCCTAATCCCTTGACCCTCAACATTCAACCCTAATTTGTCAACCCTCAATCCTAATCCTTCATCCCTAAACCCTTAATGCTATCCCTATTCCTAAACCCTAAACCCTCGACACTATACCTTAAACCCTAATCCCTTATCCCTAAACCCTCAACCCTATCCCTCAACCCTCAATCCTTAAACATTAAACCCTAAAACCTATCAGTAAAACCTCGACCCTCGATACTATATCTTAAACCCTAATCACTTAACCCTCATCCCTAAAGCCTCAACCCTCAATCCTTAAACCTTCAATCCTAAACCCTATCCCTAATCCCTATACCCTCAACACTCTACTTTAATCCTAATCCATTGACCCTCAACCCTATCCCTCAACCATCAACCCTCAACCCTCAACATCAAACCCTAATCTATCAACCCTAAACCCTAACCTGTCAACCCTAAACCCTATCCCTAAACCCTAAGCACTATACCTTAAGCCCTAATCTCTTGACCCTAAACCCTAAACCCTATCCCTAAACCCTAATCCCTCAACCCTCAACCCTCAACCCTCAACCCTAATCCCTTAACCCTCAACCCTAATCCCTCATCCCTAAACCCTAAACACTATCCCTATTCCTAAACCCTCAACCCTCAATAGTATACCTTAAACCCTAATCCATTATCCCTAAACCCTAAACCCTATCCCTCAAACCTTAACACTTAAACCTTAAACACTAAAACATATCCCTAAAACCTCAACCCTTGACACTATATCTTAAACCCTAATGCCTTAACCCTCAGCCCTAAAGTCTCAACCCTCAATCCTTAAATGTTCAACCCTAAACCCTATCAGTAATCCCTATATCCTTGATACTCTATTTTAACCCTAATCCCTTGACCATCAACCCTATCCCTAAACTCTCAACTCTCAACATTAAAACCTAATCATTCAACCATAAACCTTAATCCCTCAACCCTAAACCCTATCCCTAATCCCTCAACCCTCAACACTATACCTTAAACCCTAATCCCTATCCCTCAACTGTACCCTTAACCCTTAAAACTTAAACCCTAAAACCTATCGCTACACCCTCGTCACTTGACACTATATCTTAAACCCTAATCCCTTAACCCTCATCCCTAAAGCCTCAACCCTCAATCCTTAAACCTTAAACCCTAAACCCTATCCCTAATCCCTCTACCCTCGACACTGTACTTTAACCCTAATCCCTTGACCATCAAACCTATCCCTAAACCCTCACCTCAACCCTCAACTCTCAACATTAAACCCTATTCTATCAACCCTAATCCCTCAACCCTAAACCCTTTCCCTAAACCCTCAACCCTAAACCCTATCCCTAAATCTTCAATCCTCAACACTATACCTTAAACCCTAATCCCTGAACCCTAAACCTTAATCCCTGAACCCTAAACCCATTAGAGAATGATGTCCTCACACATGGACCATGTTGAGTGCCCTCATCGATGTTGGTAAGGGATACATGGAAGGCAAATGGATTAGGCAGATATTGATTATGACATGGATTCTAGAGGGGAGAAAAGTGGATTATGATGCGGATCATGTAGTGAAAATAGTAGATTGTGATGTGGATTATGTCAGACTTATGCCAAAGCATGGACCATAGGGATGGTATGTGGAGTGTATGTAGGATAGTGGATGAATCATGGTAGATTTACTGTGGAATGGAAGGAAACCATTACCAATGGTTGCACACATCGTGATAAACTTTGAATCTTGTGATGTGGAGGTTGTGTATGGTGCAATGGAGATGTTTGCTTAGGAGATGGATGATGAAGGGTTTTAGGAACCCACATAGACTTAGGCATTTTATTACTTTTTTTTTTCTTGTGGGATGGAATGTTTTAACACTTTTAAGTGGAATGGGAATTTGAGATGGGAGTAGATGGTTGGGATTTTTTAGAGGTAGATGCCTCATCTAACTTGATTTCTTGTTGCTTAAGTATGCATACCATTTTGGTTTTGGACTTCGCTTGTGGAGGTATGGGCTTGGATAACTTTTTGGATTGATTTTTCTTTGACTCTTTGTTTTTATGTCCTGAGGCATGAGGACCCTTAGGATGTTTGGCTTTATTAGTAGAGGCATCTAATTTTATATTTTTGGATCCCATGGGGATGGTGGAATGAGTGGAAGCTTTAAGTTTAGCTTTAAGATTAGGGTTGAGGGTTAAGGGATTAGGGTTTAAGGTATAGTGTTGAGGGTTTAGGGTTTAGGGTTGAGAGTTTAGGGTTGAGGGTTTAGGGTTTAGGGATTAGGGTTTAGAGTTGAGGGATTAGAGTTTAAAGGATAGTACTATTTAGGGTTTAGGGTTTAGGATTTAAAGCTCAAGTGTTGAGGGTTGAGGTTTTAGGGATAGGGTTTAAGGTTTAGCGATAAGGAATTAGGGTTTAGGGTTGAGGGATTAGGGTTTAGTGTTGAGGGATTAGGGTTTAAGGTATAGTGTTTAGGGTTGAGGTTTTAGGGATAGGGTTAAGGGTTTAAGGTTTAAGGGTTGAGGATTTAGGCTTTAGGGGTAGTGTTTAGGGTTAAGGGATTAGGGTTTAGGGTGGAGGGATTAGGGTTTAATGTATAGTGTTTAGGGTTGAGGGTTGAAGGATGTGTTATGCTGCACTAAAAGGTTATAGTCCCATTAGAGAATTGTATAACCAATTTGTAGGTACAGTGAATTGATTTGAGTTTTTGCACTCACAATTAAAAAATCACAGGGAGATGGTTTGAATTCTTGAGTACTCAATTACCAAACACGGTGAAATGATGCAGGTTTTCGCATACCCACTTAGATATTATAGTGAAATGTATATGAATATTTGAAGATCCATTCACCATACATGATGACTATTTAGACATAGGACTTTGAAGTCTAGGCATTCAACAGAGGAAAATACTACATTAGTTTTCAATGCCTGATGACATGTTTAAAGATTTCTCTTCCTTTAACAACATTTGAAAAGGGAAGAAGTAGGTGACCTAATTTGTGAAAGAATGGTCATCACTTTCACTGGTAAGATCATTATTTTTTCATTGGTAGAATTTGATAGATTTCTTCTCATTTGTAAAATTGTAAGCAAAAGGTTTTCATTATAGTATGACCAAATTACAAGCATCCACATCACCCTCTCCTAGGTCTAAAATT
Organism: Cunninghamia lanceolata; assembly: GCA_027924645.1. Lineage (NCBI taxonomy): Eukaryota > Viridiplantae > Streptophyta > Pinopsida > Cupressales > Cupressaceae > Cunninghamia > Cunninghamia lanceolata. Next base: position 4,554,417 of record BSBN01000760.1, read on the forward strand.
TTCCAATAGTTGTTATATGCAAATGATTTGTTTCCTTGCATTACCATTGGCAAATATAGTGAATTGATTTGAATCCTTGTATAACTGATTTACAGGTACAGTGAATTGATTTGAGTTTTTGCATTCATAGTTAAAAAATCATAGCGAGATGGTTTGAATTCTTGAGTACTCAATTAACAAACACGGTGAAATGATACAAGTTTTCACATACCCACTCAGCTATTATAGTGAAATGTATATGAATATTTGAAGGTCCATTCACCATACATGGTGACCATTTAGACATGGGACTTGGAAGTCCATGCACAGAAAAGAGGAAAATACTACATCAGTTTTCAATTCTTGATGACATGTTTAAAGACATCTGTTCCTTTAACAACATTTGAAAAGGAAAGAAGCAGGTGGCCTAATTTGTGAAATAATGGCGATCACTTTCACTCATAAGCTCATTATTCTTGTATTGGTAGAATTTGATAGATTTCTTGTCATTTGTAAAATTGTAAGAAAAAGGTTTTCATTATAGTATGACCAAATTACAACCATCCACATCATCCAAATTACAATCATCATCATCATCATCAAATCATTTGTATCTTTTTTCAATCACTTTGGAGAAAGTACAGCAGCATATAAACATAAAAATTAACACAACAGTTGAACACTGAAAAAAGGTTACCATTTAAGTATAGTCTTCTCCATAATACTACTTCATAATATATATATTAATTGCAAAGTTTTTGGAACATGAAAGTGGATGAGTGGGATGGGTACAATCTATCTTCTTACAAAGTCCCCTAAAATGCTTCTGAAAGAACTACTTGTAGGAGTCAAGGACAACACTGAGAGGGGGGGTGAATCAGTGTTGTGTGAAATTTCTAATCTTTTTACAAACTTTAACTTGCAGAGCACAAGGAGAGAAAGCAATCATTGATTTCTCAAACACATATCACATAACATTGTCAAATACATATGCATATAACTGAGAATGAAAAACAAAAACTCATGAGTAAAACATACAACTACAGAGAGAAGATCAACATGAACCAAGACACAAGAATTGCACGAGTGGAAAACCTTCCAGGGGTAAAAAAACCACTCCAGAACTACCTCACTGGCTACAAAGAAGCCTCACTGGCTACAATATGTGTCTCACTGACAATTGTTAAGGTCTCACTGACCATAAGCCTCACTGGCATACTGTGCCTCACTGGCTTTTCTCAGTCAATCAAAACAAAATCTCATGTGCAAGAAATGATTGTTGTTCAATCTAATTTGTACCATTTACACTCCATGTTTCATCATACACCCTAATTTCTCCTGTTTGATTTTCAAGTCAAGATCATACAAATAAAAATTTCAACACTCTTATCTCTACAATTCAATATCAATGTCTTCCTCTGCATATCATTTTGAAAACACCTGATCCTCCATCAAGAACATTTTTCACTGCAAATTAGCTCAAGCATACATCCTTCTATGTTTTCTTTTTAAAAGAATATTCATAAAGTTATCTTCATAATCATTTGTTGCTATGCACTTCAACTCACTTATCAAAGCACCCATGATGTCATTAAATAGTAGATAACCTTTCACATTCTGCATAGTCATCTTCATTTCCTCTCACTGAAGATCATTTTGTCCTTTCATCTTCTCTTTTTTTTAATGACTTCAAAAACAATGCATCTTATATGGTCACCTACAAAAATTAAAAAAAACATATATCTAATCTCCAAAACATTTCACATTCTCCAAATCACAAAACAATTTTGCATTATCCTCTTTTTCAAAACCTCTTGATCTTCTCTGCAAAGAAACACATTTCCAAACTCCTGGTCTTCTCTTTTAATGCCCTGTAAATAAAATATCTGAGCAACTTCATCTTCCATCTCTGCATCAAATTTCTTTCAATCTGAAAAACCAATTTCATTTTTTTTATGACCTTTCATATCCTTCAAGAATAAAAAATTCACCAATCTTTCTTAAAAAAAATCTCCTCAAAAATTGTGATGTTATCTCTTTTCTGACTTCCAAAATCACCATTAAAAAACCTCTTCAAAAATCACCATTAAAAAATCTCTTTAAAAAGATTTATCTCACATTTAGAAAAAGAAAAAAAAAATCTCCTTATGAGAACTCCTTAAATTAATGTCATAAGGGACCGACTATTTAAAAGAAAGTTTCTAATTTTAAAAAGGAAACCTTTTATCATTTTTCTTGGGCTTCAAAAAGGTTTCTTAGAAATAGTTGATGGCTTTTAAAACCAAAACAAACTCTTAAAAAACCTTCGAATGATTTCATTTAAATACAAAATGCTCCCTTTTCGAAGCTTCACTAGGATGTATAATAAATTTCACTTTAAACGGATGGCTCCCACTAATACATATTCGATGCCCTTATCTATAAACATGCTCCCCATTCGGTGATTTGATCCCTTAATAAAAACTTAAGTTAAACTCACAAAGGCATCGGGCTATTAAAGCATTTGAAATGTTTTCAAAACATTTAAACAAAAACCCGCTCACACTTCATTTATATAATATGCATCCACTTTAGCCTTTTTGCCCGCTCATACCTATTTCAATGGTGGTAAGGAGAGGAGGGGCCGGTGGCCCAATGTCATTTTAACCCTTTAGGTTGCCACTTAGGTGGCCTGTGACCTGTGCAACAGGTCAATACCTTTTTAAAACAAAAAAGCTTTTATTATTATGTGCATCAAAAAAAACACTTAAGGACATTTACAAAAAACACTTCAAAGATGAACTATTGAATTTTGATCATTTAGCATTGAATTCTGTTATGAAGAATGCCGATGTAGGTTCACTTTGAGGATAGCATATTGTGCACCATAGAAATGATTTGAAGACTTCAAGTTTGTGATTCCATCTTGTCAAGACTTATATCAACCTTTTGACTTATAAGGAACCACTATGTCAAAACAAATGTTGTGAACAAAAACTGATGTCACCAAACTTAACCTATAGATCTCAACCTGCCAAATACATCATATTTAAAAGCACATCAACATAAATACCTGATTTGTATTACTCTTGTAACACTCATGAACTCTCTTCAGCTTGAACCATGATGAAGAAAGTAGACCATGAAGACCATAAGATCATACCAAAACATGCCTACCAAGAATATGCCATTTCCACTGATAAATCATGACATTGTGAAGACCAACTAAAACCATGAATGAAGATAATATCCTTGCTTGAACAAGTATCTTGTGAAAACATCCTGATACATGATCAACACACTTATCCTGATTATCCTGACATAAGTGAACAACTTGTGAAGATGCACAACAACTCAACTCTCTCAATACCTTTTGACATCAATGACAAACTAGCACCATCAATCTCCCCCTTTGTCATTGATGGCAAAACCACCTGATGCAATTTTTCTTTCTCTCCCTTTTTGACATCTGATGACAAAGACTATTATCTCCCCCTGAGAAAATAACTCCACTGAAAGATGTTAAAGCTTGATCATCACAAACATATTGCATTATGAGGGCTTTTAAGACATAAACTCTTGTTATCTTGTTATCTTCAATAAAAAAATTAGAACCACTTACCAAAATCTTTGAAACCACTTGTCTTTCCTGAACATCAATATTACAAACAATTCTTGACCCAAATGACAAATCTTCAAAGAATCTATTTGTTTCTCCCTGTGATAAAGTTCACAAACAAATCACTGCTCATAAATACCACTGGTGAACACTGACAAGATTAAACAACATAACTCAACTCAACTCAGCACTGATCCACTTCCTGAAATAGTCCTAAAGCAACATATCAACCTGAAGTATACTATCCAATTACTAATATTCAACCTTCTAAACACTTTTGCAAAGAAATCATAAGCACACCAATACTCTTTGATGAACAAATTTGTAGACAAAAAAAACATGAAGACTCCTTATCACACAGTTCTCAACACAAGATGCCAAGATGACCATTTTTTATAAGACCTTTACTTACCTCTGATACAAGATTCACCATCAATGTCATAAGAAACTCTAGATTATCATAACTTGAAGCTCAAACCTGAAACCACCACACAATTTGAACAAACCTTTCTAAACTATATTAATGAGGAAGAACATGTCAAATTATTATACCAATGATCATGAACATTTATTCTGTAACCAATCTATTCTTGCACATCCTTTTTGACATGAAAAGAATGAAGACCATCCTGATGTTCCTGCACATCTTTTTACAACACACTGTCAAATCTGACATAACCATTATCAATACCTTTGCAAAAACAAATCAATTGACTTCTTTCATTTGCAACTTCCTCAACTAACACATGCTAACATCTCAAGAGAACTTCTTGAGAATACTCAAGATCCATAATACAAATCATCTTATCAAGATTGCAGAACTTTCACCATCAAGCTCCTCCTGTAACAACACTTTGCAACAATGTCAATTCTGGTATATATTGCAATCAACATGAATTAATTTAACCATCAAGTACTTCCTGTAACACCAAATGCAGATGAGAGTTCCTTGAGAACACCTTAACTGAAGCATATGTCAACTTAATCATGTAAATATCAAATATGATCCAGTAAACATGTCACTGATCATGAACACCTGACATACACCTGACATACACTAAAACTCAATATCATCAGAAACTTCATATCATTATCAGATAAGCAAGTTAAACAAAACAAGATCATCAAGTTGATAAACATCAATTGAACTCCTCCTTTAACTTCTTGGGGAAAAATGATAAGACAAGAACAACTCCCCCTCACATCATGCTATCTGTTATGCAACAGATGAAATGACTTGTGCAAGATGCACAAGATTAGGATCCTTCTTGTCCTGACTTTGTTTTTGCTTCCACATTTTCATAGGTACTTTCTTCCTCCAAACCTTTTCTGCCTCTTTCCATTTCCAACCTATCAAATTAGATGATCCTTTTCTGCAACTATGAGCTTTATGACCAAAAGAATTGCAATTATAACAAACTATGTTATAATCATAACCAACTAACTGATAATACCTTTGAGCACTCATGTTAAACTTCCATGCAGAATCATATCTTTTACAATTTCTTTGTATATGTCCAACATTATTGCACTTGTAACAAATAATATCAGTATTCATTTTGCAAACAATTTCTTTGTGTCCAAATTGATTAGAAGTATAACAATAACCACTAAAAGAATAATTTTACCTGTACATGTATGCTTGTCTTACAGGAGCATTTCTTCTTCTTTGATTATGCATTTTGTTTTTGACATTTATATCAGTTTCTGTCTTCTCTTTATTTCAAGAGCACTAGCATGAAGATCAATTTTCTTTCTGGGCGTTTGCCTAGCTTTTGAACACTCTCCTTCTTCAATATTCTTTTCAAACAAGAAATTCTTGTGTAATTTAGAGGAAGCCTTTTCTAACTCCTTTCTTAAAAAGGCTATTTCAGATTCATACTTTTCACAATCAACTTCTTTGACCTTTAGTTGATTATTGACATCTTCTTTTATTTTCTTAACTTCTGCAATTTGAATCTTCAAATCTATTATCTATTTTTCTACATCTTGAAGATTTGAAAGAATTTTTGTCTTGGATTCCTTTTCCTCTTGAAATTGCAATTTTAACCTTTTGTTCTCCATTCTGAATTCTTTGATCTCACCAAGGGCACAAATGAGCTCACCTTCCATATCAATCTCATAATCATCGTCATTATCAATCTCACAATCTTGATCATCATCACTTGTGATGCTAGCTTCTTCTAAATCTGATTGAGTTTTAACTTCAACTTCTTCATTTGAATTTCTCCTTTCATTGCCACTTTCTTTACACACCAGAGTGTCCTCTTCTTTATCATTATCTTGATAAATTCTTTTCAATCTCCTCCACATATCTTGAGCTGTAACACAGTCCATAATTTTATAGGAAATATCATTAGATAGAGCAGACAATATGGCCTTCTTTGTAATCTGATTACATTCAAGGGCTTCTTTGTTATTTACAGAGTTAGAACATCCATTCTCAACAGACATTAAAACATCATATCCTAAAGAGGATAAATACACTTGCATTCTAACATACCAAACTAAAAAATTTGAACCATTAAACTGAGGAACTCCTGAATTTTTTTCTTCTAATACAATATCAGAATCAACATGAAGAACATCATTATCAACTGACTTTATATCAACATCTGGATTTGACATGGATGATGTCTTTTGATCAGAATGAATCTTAACATTTCTCATGTTCTTATTTCTCCTGCACTTACCCATTGAACTCCACACACAGGACCTACCCAAGCTGATTAAGCTGCAAAAGGGAAACTAGCTCTGATACCAATTGTAGGAGTCAAGGACAACACTGAGAGGGGGGTGAATCAGTGTTGTGTGAAATTTCTAATCTTTAAATTACAAACTTTAACTTGTAGAGCACAAGGAGAGAAAGCAATCATTGATTTCTCAAACACATATCACATAACATTGTCAAATACATATGCATATAACTGAGAATGAAAAACAAAAACTCATGAGTAAAACATACAACTACAAAGAGAAGATCAACATGAACCAAGACACAAGAATTGCATGAGTGGAAAACCCTCCAGGGGTAGAAAAACCACTCCACAACTGCCTCACTGGCTACAAAGAAGCCTCACTAGCTACACTATGTGTCTCACTGAAAATTGTTAAGGTCTCACTGACCATAAGCCTCACTGGCATACTATGCCTCACTGGCTTTTCTCAATCAATCAAAACAAAATCTCATGTGCAAGAAATGATTGTTGTTCAATCTAATTTGCACCATTTACACTCTGTGTTTCATCATACACCCTAATTTCTCCTGTTTGATTTTCAAGTCAAGATCATACAAATAAAAATTTCAACACTCTTATCTCTACAATTCAATATCAATGTCTTCCTCTGCATATCATTTTGAAAACACCTGATCCTCCATCAAGAACATTTTTCACTACAAATTAGCTCAAGCATACATCCTTCTATGTTTTCTTTTTAAAAGAATATTCATAAAGTTATCTTCATAATCGTTTGTTGCTCTGCACTTCAACTCACTTATCAAAGCACCCATGATGTCATTAAATAGTAGATAACCTTTCACATTCTATATAGTCATCTTCATTTGCTCTCACTGAAGATCATTTTGTCCTTTCATCTTCTCTTTTTTTAATGACTTCAAAAACAATGCATCTTATATAGTCACCTGCAAAAATTAAAAAAACATATATCTAATCCCCAAAACATTTCACATTCTCCAAATCACAAAACAATTTTGCATTATCCTCTTTTTCAAAACATCTTGATCTTCTCTGCAAAGAAACACATTTCCAAACTCTTGATCTTCTCTTTCAATGCCCTATAAATAAAATATCTGAGCAACTTCATCTTCCATCTCTGCATCAAATTTCTTTCAATCTGAAAAACCAATTTCATTTTTTTTCGACCTTTCATATCCTTCAAGAATAAAAAATTCACCAATCTTTCTTTAAAAAAAATCTCCTCAAAAATTTTGATGTTATCTCCTTTCTGACTTCCAAAATCACCATTAAAAAATCTCTTTAAAAAGATTTATCTCACATTTAGAAAAAGCAAAAAATAAAAAATCTCCTTATGAGAACTCCTTAAATTAATGTCATAAGGGACCAACTATTTAAAAAGAAAGTTTCTAATTTTAAAAAGGAAACGTTTTATCATTTTTCTCGGGCTTCAAAAAGGTTTCTTAGAAATAGTCGATGGCTTTTAAAACCAAAAAAAACTCTTCAAAAAACCTTCGAATGATTTCATTTAAATACAAAATGCTCCCTTTTCAAAGCTTTACTAGGATGTATAATAAATTTCACTTTAAACGGATGGCTCCCACTAATACATATTTGATGCCCTTGTCTATAAACATGCTCCCCATTTGGTGATTTGATGCCTTAATAAAAACTTAAGTTAAACTCACAAAGGCATCGGGCTATTAAAGCATTTGAAATGTTTTCAAAACATTTAAACAAAAACCCGCTCACACTTCCTTTATATAATATGCATCCACTTTAGCCTTTTTGCCTGCTCATACCTGTTTCAACGGTGGTAAGGAGAGGAGGGGCCGATGGCCCAATGTCATTTTAACCCTTTAGGTTGCCTCTTAAGTGGCCTGTGACCGGTGCAATAGGTCAATACCTTGTTAAAACAAAAAATCTTTTATTATTATGTGCATAAAAAAAAACACTTAAGGACATTTACAAAAAACACTTCAAAGATGAACTATTGAATTTTGATCATTTAGCATTGAATTCTATTATGAAGAATGCCGATGTAGATTCACTTTGAGGATAGCATATTGTGCACCATAGAAATGATTTGAAGACTTCAATTTTGTGATTCCATCTTGTCAAGACTTAGATCAAGCTTTTGACTTATAAGGAACCACTATGTCAAAACAAATGTTGTGAACAAAAACTGATGTCACCAAACTTAACCTATAGATCTCAACCTGCCAAATACATCATATTTGAAAGCACACCAACATAAATACATGATTTGTATTGCTCTTGTAACACTCATGAACTCTCTTCAGCTTGAACCATGATGAAGAAAGCAGACCATGAAGACCATAAGATCATACCAAAATATGCCTACCAAGAATATGCCATTTCCACTAATAAATCATGACATTGTGAAGACCAACTAAAACCATGAATGAAGATAATATCCTTGCTTGAACAAGTATCTTGTGAAAACATCCTGATACATGATCAACACACTTATCCTGATTCTCCTGACATAAGTGAACAACTTGTGAAGATGCACAACAACTCAACTCTCTCAATACCTTTTGACATCAATGACAAACTAGCACCATCACTACTACCCTCTTTTTTTCTCTCAGGTCTTGGTCTCTATTATATGTGAGAGGCAACAAGCTACAGACCTGTTACAAAAAGACATGAGTTTTGATAACTAATTATAATTGAAAAGAAAAACATTTCATTAAATGGATGCACCAATCTGTTAATCTCTGAATAGAGGCCCGTGACAATCTAAGGCCTGTGCAAAGCTTCTATTTTCTGATATGATGTCCATCATACTGTTGGTTGATCTCCTCCATCTGATAAGTATCCTGTCGTATCTGGCACATTCATGGTTTGAATGATAAACACATTTATTGTAGAGAGATGATGGATGTAGCCCTATTCTACATAGGTATTCACATTGATAATCACTTCCTTCATATCATACTCCATTCGCATCATTTTTTCCAACTGCTTATGAGTATTTTTCAATACTATCTCTTCATCGTTGATCTCTTGCAATGCATTAGTCAGAACCATGGCCAATTCTTCCTTCCAATCATCACATTTTTAGAGATTCCTAAAATTATCATGAAGTGGAGGAGCAAGATTAAAATAATCTAGCTCTTCTTTGAGCTTGTCATGATATTCATCATGTGACTCTAAAAACTCATTATATACCTGTAATGTTTGTCCCACCAAGATCCCTTTGCCCAAAAGGTCTTCTTTCTTTTCAGTCATCCTCCCCTGTAATCTTTTATTTTCTACCATTGCTGAGCGTGTCAGCTTAAACAATTTCCAATAGGTATCAATACAACTCATCATTTTATTGAATCTTTCCCTGATTAATTTAGATGCCATATCATATTTGATAGTTTTTACTTCCTTCTCTAGCTCTTTACATTTCCCTTGGGATTTCAGATGGCAACTTTTCCAATAAGATGTATCAGTAAGTGCATCCAACACTTTTTTATCCTTCTCAAGGTCTGGAGGATAGAATTATGATATAGAAGAGGAAGATGATCTTTCCTTTTGATATAACAACTCCTTTAGTCTATCATTTTATTTAAGAAATTTTTCAACTTGTGCCTTATTGAACTTTGCCACATTAATGCTGAGCTCTACTCTTTCCATGGGGTCAGTATCCCCTACCCTTTTGACTAAGAGATGACCAAACATTTGATTTGAATTATTAGTAATTGTTGGTCTGTTATCCTATGGGTAAAGTGACCAAATGAGTAGAGAGGCTTCATCTGCATTATACCCTGATCCTGATCCTGAGTATATCTTATCAGTGGCTTCTTCAATCAAATTCATTGTTTTGTCTTCTCTCTTCCTGAAGCTATCAAACACAATTGCTAAACTCTTATCCCACCCTGACAAGAGAAATACTTTGGCTTCTTGAAGAAACTCCCTTCCTCTTTCGGGAGTGATGGACTCCATCTCTTTATCAACATCCCTTTTTAATTCATCCAAAGTAGTAACCTCTTGTTCATAAGTGACATCTTGCATTTTTTCTCCCACCTTTTTTCCTTTGTACTCATAGACAAATGACTTAAATTTGGGAGTTTTAATAAAATCATCATCAAAAATAAATTTCTGTGCAACCAAGATTCTAATGTCATCAGATAATTCATTTGATGTCTCACACTTTACATCATTCAATTCAGGATGATTCTCATATTGTGCTATTTGAGGAGCATTTATTGGCTTCATTTGTTCACTTTATTCATCACTATCTCCTTCACTTATGTCAGTATCTACAGAAAAACATACTTTAGGGGTAGGCTGTGAGGCATCATAGCCTAGAAGCTCTATGTCTTTAGCTTGTGTTCCTGAATAGATTGTATAAGTTGTATCAAAAATAACCTGGGGCACAACTTTTATGATTTCATCTGCATGAGCAATCAATTGTTCAATCCTTGCTAGTAGATCTTGTATTTCACAAAATATTTTTGAATAAGATCAGACATGTTTTCTTTTCCATTCATCAGCAAGTATCACTTTGTTGAATGTACCCATTCTATTGATAGTAGAGGCCTCATCACGGTTTCTAATCACATCTTCCTCTGAAAATAAATGTTCATGTCTTGAGACACCTTGTGAAATCTTTGATTTATGAATAAAACCCTCTGAATCAAAGTTTTGTCTTTCATTACCTATAGGAAGATTGAACTGTGCCAATTTAGTATTAATTTCTTCATACCCTTCATTCATGACCATAGTGAAATCTCTAAAATATAGAGTGCTAGGCATGATTGATTGTTTGTTATGCTTCTTGAGGTGTATGGCATCAGATTTTGCTAATTGCTTCACAATCTCTAGATAGGCAATCTGATTAGGAACTATTCGTGGCAGCAAATGTTGGGTGCCCTAAAATCCATAAACTCTAATCACTGTGTAGTCATGGAAAGCATACCAATCTCCCTAGTTATGGTCCACTTTACTTTTAGGTTCATTTTCTTTGGGTCTTAGAAATCTCTGTATCCTTGGGGATAGGTTATAATCCCAAGGATATCACAATAACTCCATTAAAGTTTTTACAAAAAAATGTTCAAAGTAGAGGTAGTGAGATCTACCAAATCAGCTATCCCATAAGGAAGTCCACATCTATACAGGTTTAGGATCCCCATTATCAAAAGAATCCCTTATCCTTTGTTGACTGCTCCAAAATCCTCTATCATGTCTCTCATACAAAAGCAAGTGCATTAATAAAGAATAGTGTTTGAAGTTGATCCTATCATTGTTATTTTTTAATTCTTCCAGCCCTTGATTTAGGGCATTAGCCACAAAGCTAGCATAGTCAAAAGGCCTGGCCCACTTAGTCTGTACATCTGTGACTAAAACCATTGGTGCAATTGACATTAGAGGTGGGACCTCTACTCCCTAGACTTTACCAGCTACATAATAGGTGTATCAAAAATACTCTTCAAACAGATCTTCATGAATGGAGGATTCTCATTACTAGAGAATTTCCTTAATTGTCCTTCATCCTTAGGCCTATGCAAGGCCAACTTCCACCTTTTATAGCTAGTATCCATACAATGATACTCTAGCAATCAATCTTTGATTGTGAATGGTAAATCAAAACCACACTCTAATTGAAATACATTGGAAATGAGATCTTTTCAAATAACCAGTAAATTATCACCACTGTGTGTTCAAATAGTTCTCATTTTTGGATCATATTTACTGGCAAGGGCTTTCATTAATTCCACATTGACAAACACCTCTGGCACAACTAATATTGCTAGGTTTAGCCTCCATAGGTTACAAACTGGTAAAAATCTATATTATTTTTTGTAGTGGTATAAGAAAAGTTTGTACCCTTATAGTGGAGTCCATACATCTCCCAAGTCCTTGTGATTGTCCAACAATTGATCATGTGAGGGGTTCATCTGTACACTTCTTTTTGGTCTTGGTCCTGACCCAGAACACTAATCTATCAAGTCTTGGTTTAATGGTCTCTTTTCAATTTTTTGTTTCTTATTTTTAGGTTTTTCTGCACTATCTCCCATTGCTTGATTTATCAAGTCTTGGTTTAATGGTCTCTTTTCAGTTTTCAGTTTCTTATTTTTAGGTTTCTTTACACTATCTCCCATTGGTTGAATTCAAACCTTTAAGAGACATAATTTCTTAGTTGGGATCAGTGTACTTACTTGAATTTCACTTTCCCACTGGTTTTTCTTTGGTTTACTGTGTGACAGCTTCAGTCTCCTTCTCCTTTAGCCCCTTTTACAATTTGTTCAAATTTTACAGGAGCTATGTGATCAAACTGTGGTACAACTTGCTTTTATTCCTGGTTCATAAATGCAACTTTCATTTCTATCATGTCATAGGAGGAGGTCATTTATTTTGAATATCTGAATGATGTCTCAAGATGTCACAATAATTATTATCAATGCATTTTTGAGACTATTATTTATGTTTCACCGATGTCAACTTCCTTCATCGATGAACTCTTTGTGTTGGTGTATCGGTGGGATGCTAGGTAACGTTACCTTGATGTACCTTAGCTTGGACGATATTGCACCTTTGGTTAACTTATGGTCATATCGGTGAGGGACTCTCAAGAGTTAGGCTGATAGGATATTGTTAGCCTGATATGGCTACGAGTTATGTTTATAGGACTATTGGTGGGAGTATTATGGGAACTCCAATGATGAGAGCTAACAATATTTCACCTTTGGTTAACTTATAGTCATATAAAGTTATCGGGGGAACAACAACATTTGTTTCGTCGATGTTTATGAGTCACAACGATGTGCTAGCTTTTGTTGATTTTATTGGTGTATCGGTGAGGGACTCTGAAGAGTTAGGCTAATAGGATATTGTTAGCCCGATATAGCTATGAGTTATGTTTATAGGACTATCAATGGGAGTATGATGGGAACTCCAATGATGAGGGCATGTTTGGCCGATTATGGCTAATTTTGGACAGCCCACAGTTATATCAGGTCATCTGGGGAATATGAATATCTATCCTACCGATGACTATGTGTTGCAATGATGAGCTCACTATAGTTGTCTATATTAGTCTATTAGGGTAAGGACTTCAAAGGTTAGCCCGACAGGGTATTTTTAGAAAGATAATGCTGTAAAAAAATTTTCATAGGGCTGTCAGTGGAGCTATAAACAAGGTTCCAACGATGAAGTGTTGCTAGGCTGATACACTTAGGAAATTTTTTTATGAGGATTTGTTCATAAATGTAATTGATCTTATATGATTTTGTCACACATGTTTTAGTAATAGGAGTTAATATGGATCTTGTCACACAAATTTTCATAAATTGTTTTAATCACAAAATTATAATGTGGCCAATTTCCATGGTATACAAAGGATAAGTGTGAAGAGGTTGGTGAGAGATGTGAAAAATTTTCTGGTTCTAACAAGTTCAATCCATTTTCACTCAAAATTGTTCATATAATGTTCATTTGCATGACCATTAATGTCCATCACTGGAAATGAATGCAACAGATTTTTTGAATTTCAAAATGTCAGATTGCATCGGTGGGACTCTCCTAGTTTTAGGTTGATCTATGTGCTTCATTTGGTGTCATCTTTGTTTATATATTCACAACTGATCGCCAAGACTCACTGAATGTCTTTTTGATACGCAGTGTCCCTTTAATTCTTTTAATCCAGTCAAGAAGACATTTATTAATCTCACCAATATTACAGAGGTGCCTTTTGTCTTAATGTTTTGGGGAGAACAATATGAAGTTTACCCAATATCAGGGTAATCTAAATTATTAGAAATCCTTTGTCATCATTGAGTGTCCTTCCAACGAATAATATTCATTCCTATTGTTATCAGGCTGACATAAGGGATTAGGGTTTAAGGTTTAGTGATAAGGGATTAGGGTTGAGGGATTAGGGTTTAGTATTAAGGGATTAGGGTTTAAGGTATAGTGTTTAGGCTTGAGGGTTTAGGGTTTAAGGGTTGAGGCTTCAGGCTTTAGGGATAGTGTTTAGGGTTGAGGGATTAGGGTTTAGGGTGGAGGGATTAGGGTTTAAGGTCTATTATTTAGGGTTGAGGGTTGAAGGATGTGTTATCCTGCACTGAAAGGTTATAGTCTCACTAGAGAATGATGTCCTCATGCATGGACCATGTCGAGTGCTCTCATTGATATTGGTAAGGGATCCATGGAAGGCAAATGTATTAGGCAGATACTATACCTTAAACCCTAATCCCTCAACCCTAAACCTCAGCCCTAAAGCCTTAACCCTCAATCCTTAAACCTTCAACCCTAAACCCTATCCCTAATCCCTATACCCTCAACACTCTAACCCTAATCCCTTGACCCCCAACCCTATCCCTAAACCCTCTACACTCTACCCTCAACCCTCAACCCTCAACGTCAAACCCTAATCCATCAACCCTAAACCCTATCCCTAAACCCTCAACACTATAAATTAAACCCAAATCCCTCAACCCTAAAGCCTAAAACCTGTCCCTGAACCCTAATCCCTCGACCCTCAACCCTATCCCTCAACCCTCAACCCTTAAACCTTAAACCCTAAAACCTATCCCTAAAACCTTGACCCTCAACACTATATCTTAAACCCTAATCCCTTAACCCTTAGCCCTAAAGACTCAACCCTCAATCCTTAAATGTTTAATCCTAAACCCTATCCTTAATCCCTATACCCTCAACTCTCTACTTTAACCCTAATCCCTTGACCCTTAACCCTATCCCTAAACCATCAACCCTCAACCCTCAACGTCAAACCCTAATCTGTCAACCCTAAACCCTATCCCTAAACCCTAAGCACCATACCTTAAACCCTAATCTCTCAACCCTAAACCCTAAACCCTCAACCCTCAACCCTCAACCCTAATCCCTCAACCCTCAACCCTAATCTCTCATCCCTAAACCCTAAACACTATCCCTATTCCTAAACCCTCAATCCTCGACACTATACCTTAAACCGTAAACCCTATCCCTCAACCCTTAACCCTTAAACCTTAAACACTAAAACCTATCCCAAAAACCTCGACCCTCGACACTATATCTTGAACCCTAATGCCTTAAACCTTAGCCCTAAAGCCTCAATCCTCAATCCTTAAACCTTCAACCCTAGACCCTATCAGTAATCCTTATACCCTCGACACTCTACTTTAACCCTAATCCCTTGACCATCAACCCTATCCCTAAACCCTCAACCCTCAAATCTCAACATTAAACAATAATCATTAAACCATAAACCCTAATCCCTCAACCCTATCCCTAAACCCTCAACCATCAACACTATACCTTAAACCCTAATCCCTATCCCTCAACCGTATCCTTAACCCTTAAAACTTAAAAACCTAAAACCTATTCCTACACCCTTGTCACTTGACACTATATCTTAAACCCTAATCCCTTAATTCTCATCCCTAAAGCCTCAACCCTCAATCCTTAAAACTTCAACCCTAATCCCTCTACCATCGACACTCTACTTTGACCCTAATCCCTTGACCATCAACCCTATCCCTACACCCTCAATGCTCAACCCTCAACTCTCAACATTAAACCCTATTCTGTCAACCCTAAACCCTAATCCCTTAACCCTAAACCCTATCCCTAAACCCTTAACCCTTAATACAATACCTTAAACCCTAATCCCTAAACCCTAAACCTTAATCCCTCAACCCTAAACCCATTAGAGAATGGTGTCCTTGCGCATGGAGCATGTCGAGTGTCCTCATCAATGTTGGTAAGGGATACATGGAAGGCAAATGGATTAGGCAAATAGTGGATTATGACGTGGATTATGACATGGATTCTAGAGGGGAGAAAAGTGGATTATGATGTGGATCATGTACGGAAAATAGTGGATTATGATGTGGATTATGTCAGGCTTATACCAAAGCATGGACCATAGGGATGGTATGTGGAAGGTATGTAGGATAGTGGGTGAATGATGATATATTTATTGCAGAAGAGAAGGGAACCATGACCAACGGTTACACACATTGCGATAAATTTTGAAGCTTGTGATGCGGATGTGGTTTAGGGTGCAATGGAGATGTTTGCTTAGGAGATGGATGATGAAGGGCTTTAGGAACCCACATAAACTTAGGTGTTTTATTACTTTTGTTTTGTTTGTGAGATGAAATGTTTTGACACTTTTGAATGGAATGGGAATTTGAGATAGGAGTAGATGGTTGGGATTTGTTAGAGGTAAATGCCTCATTTAACTTGATTTCTTGTTGCTTAGGTATCCATACCATTTTGGTTTTGGACTTTGTTTGTGGAGGTATGGGCTTGGATAACTTTTTGGATTGATTTTTCTTTGACTCTTTGTTTGTATGTCTTGAGGCATGAGGACCCTTAGGATGTTTGGATCTATCAGTAGAGACATCTAATTTTGAATTTTTGGATCCCTTGGGGATGGTGGAATGAGTGGAAGCTTTAATTTTAGCTTTAAGATTAGGGTTGAGGGTTGAGGTTTGAGGGATTAGGGTTTAAGGTATAGTGTTGAGGGTTTAGGGTTTAGGGATTAGGGTTTAGAGTTGATGGATTTAGGTTAAGGCATAGTACTATTTAGGGTTGAGGGTTTAGGATTTAAGGTTCAAGTGTTGAGGGTTGAGGCTTTAGGGATAGGGTTTGAGGTTTAACGATAAGGGATTAGAGTTTAGGGTTGAAGGATTAGGGTTTAGTGTTAATGGATTAGGGTTTAGTGTTGAGGGATTAGGGTTTAAGGTATAGTGTTGAGGATTGAGGGTTTAGGGTTTAGTGTTGAGGGATTAGAGTTTAGGGATCTTTACTCCTGAATCTTTACTCTTGTTCTTTGCATGCTAGTCCATGAATTGTACAAGTGACTTGCAACGAAACATTCGTTGAAGTCTAGGTATAATTGGCATGTTGGCATGAGGAACATTTTGGTTTGGCATAGCTAGGTGCTACATTAGGTGCACTTTGCATCAATTTTGGTATCCCAAAGAGATTACATTTAGGGCTAAAAATTGGCGCTAAAGTCGGCATTAGAGACACCGACTTTAGTGCCGACTAATGAATCGAAAAAAAAAATTAAAATTTGTGCCTACGTTAAAACATACCACAAAAAAAAACACAAATAAGTTAATATATTTAAGCCCACAACACAGTGTACTTTGCCTCTATTTTAGGTTTCCTGCTAAGAATTGTAGGCTGCGAAGTGACAACTTTATTAGGTCGAAAATGGAAGTTACTAAAAATTTTCTACAACGGATCTATGTATTTGTATTTTATTTATTTTTGGTTCTAGACAGCTAAAAGATAAAAAATTTCTTTAGCTAGCTGCTAAATTTGGGGTTTCTAGCTACCTCAGCCATTTGATCAAGCTTGTTCGTCTACCTTTTAGTAAGTTCCAATTGCTGAGCAATTAACTCTTGACCTAGGTTTTTATCAATTTTGATATAATTTTGAGCTCAAAGAAAGTTTTTCTAAGATGTGGTACTCACGCTTTAGGGTAAATTTGAGTAGTAATGTTGTTAATTATCCTTGCTTGCACTATAACTTGCATTTACCATTTTTGGAATGTCTGTCGAATAAGGTCTCTTTCTATATCATACCCAAAATATGAGCTATTAGGATTTGTTTTTGGCTGTGATTGGTCAAGCACGCTGTTAATTCATACCTGGCTACGATTGCCTCCATAGACTAGACAAAAATAATTTACCCTAGGTCACCTCAAAATGTCAAGCAATAGAGGGAAGGGAGCAAACTCTAGCCACAATTAGGTAATTCACTGTCAATTTATAGATTTGTAAATGTTTCCATTATTTCTTTGATTTTTAATATTTACTTTTCTATTTCTAAATTTAAAAGAAGAAATTTATTTTATATATATATAGGGACATGAGACTGACAAAGATAAAGAGGCATTGGCTTCCATATTAGGGGTAGAGGCAGTGAACAAATTGGATGGTGTTGACTTGACAATGCTTGCCAGATACATAGAAAAATGATCTAGTATATCCCCTAAAACATTGCAACCAAATCAACAGTGTCAAAGGGAATCAATTGATTCCCCAACCAGTCATGGATCGGGCAAAAGATCTAGGAGGAAATCAATAACAGTAACCTCTAAGAATGTGGAACAAGGAGTAGAGGCTTCCAATGTCCCAGCCACTCGTGGGACACAGACTTCTTTGACCACCACGCCATGTTTTGCATCTTGCATTGGTAGCTATGATACAAAGATAGAATACGATGTGGTTTCAAGGGAAGTCCAAATGACAGATGCTGGAAAAACATTTGTGAATAGGTTGAAACAATCATGCCTTCAACAGTTCAAAGACCATCTACATTTTCCATTTTCAAAGATACCCATGCACCTACAAAAAGTAGTTATCCATGACATGGAGACTGAACTTGGCACAGGTTTGTCTATAAAGAAAATAAAGCTATGAATGTCTCAAAATTGCAAGAGATTTCGGTGCAACCAAACAAAGAAGATAAAAAAATCCCTCCTGAGCTAAGGCTCAAAAAAGGCCAATTGATGTAAATCTAAAAGTATGGAAAGAGCTTGTAAAAGCATATGAGAAGTCCGATGCACAGAGGAAGTCCAGTGAGGAAGTGTACGCAGGTATTTGAATTTGCTCATAAGATATTATCAAATTTATTAAATGATTTTTAAATTTTATTTGTGCATAATTAAACTGAATTAGTATATGTTTTAGGACAAGGCCTCCAAGGCTAGGCTTGACAAACTTCATGCCACTCATCATAGTTGCCAGAAAGATTTACAGGCCTTGATCTGTACATTTGTAAGTATATTTGATATCTTAAATGATACTTTTTTATTTCCTAGGAAAAAGTAAATGATTGCATATTAATTAGTTTAACTAGTCCATGTGCCATGTTTTGACAGGAGGAGAAATATGGCCGACAACCAACGCAATTTGAAAAGAAAATGTTACAAAGCAAAAAGTGGACCGATTTTGTAATCTAAATGGAGAAAAAGGTATCAATAGTTGAATTTCAATCATTTATTTGGATATTGTTGTGTTAATATGTCAATTTGCATTTCTTGTGTTGAGTTTCAATAATCTTTGAAGAGGTTATAGAGTGATACTTGAGACAAACAGTTACAGTTGTACTCTATTTGTTGTTTTTGGTTTCTATTGGTCTTCTTGTCTTTTTGACTCAAGTGGATTGTTATTCATAGGTCACTTGTCATTTTTTGTTGATCATGTGGATGTAGTTATCATTGAGTTTTCAGGTGGTCTCATAAGTGAATAGTCCAAAGGGTTTATCTCAAGTCTTTGTTTCCTAATCTTTTATTATAAGACTTAAAGGGGGGCATGCATTATAGTTACATTGTTGGTTATATTTGAAACCTTTGAAATATAATAGTGGACATTTAAATTTTAATATGCACATTTTTTTTTGTTGAGAAGGAGCCATCATTAGCAATAGGCATTAACACTCCTATGCCATAACAACTTTGGGAAGTACTAGTCTTTAATGTGCTTGGTTTTGGGGTATGTGAGGGAGAAAAGGAAGGAGTGGGGAACCATTTTGGGGGGAATTCTTCTTTTTGCCTTGGGGTCGAGGAAGGAAGGTTGATGGTTGGACTGTAATTGATTTAGAGGAAGGGAGACTTTGGGTGTGCTCATCATGTTGGCTGAGTGTCTTACTGTTTAGGTTGGAGACTAAGAAAAAAATTGCTAATTGGTCTTCTTCAACTAAGCTAACCTTTCTTTGAAGTAAAGCTCCTTGTCATCCATTCTTGTAAAATTACATTGACCATTTTGGTGAAACATTTCCTTTAACTTGTGTACCTATATGTGGTCTTGTGAAAGCCTATGCTAAAGGGTTTGGATGAGGAAAACATTGTTAACTATGAGAGTTTAGACTTAAGATCATGTGACTTACGAACTGTGGCAAACTGTTGGTTATTGTGTTTTGGATTTCTATTATGAAGGAAGCTACATTAATTTGGTCACAGTTTGAGGTGGAGTTTCAAACCCTAGCTAGAATTGCTAGAATGCTATCATTGCAACATACCATGAGTCTTGAGGAAACCTGGCCTGGTTCATGGTTATCTTTTTTGACATGGTTGTAAACCCTACTAGTGTTGGTATTTCAATTATAAATGTACACTCTCTCAATTGTGGATGTGAGGTCTTCTTGGGATTAATAATGCCACTCCTAGGTGGAGTTTTGGGATGGTTTTAGATCCTTGGTTTAGGTCAACTTGCCCCCAACACTCCCTCCAAGGTTATGAGGTTTGCATTACTGAAGCCACAATGGAATACAATGTTGAAACAACACTACATGATTGTATTTGATTACCAGTTGACTCTCGAAAAGAATGGGTTTTGTCAATTGCATATAGTTGTGTAATATTGCAATAGTTGTATTGTACTTGTAACTAGAACAGTCTATTGTGAAGGCATTCGTTTGATGAGAATGACCTTTGAGTTCATTGTGATGGCTCTCACTAACTTAGAAATGTGATTTCAAACTAGTATTTATTAAAGTGGAGATTTTTTGTGAACAAATTTATCCTAGTATGGACTTCCCTGTGTTTGAATGATTGAGCACTACCCACAAAATAGTAGATATTATGTACTTGTGATCACTGTGTCATTTGGATAGAGGACTCATAAATGGAATATAGGACCTTTTGTTTCATTGTCCATAAAATCCTAAGGGTTGATTAAGTTACTGTGCATGGATGTAAATGGAAACTTTAAGCTCTCTAAAGGCTTGCTTATTGTTTACAAAGTAGCATTAATTTCTTATTTTAACTGTGGAAACATCTTGTGGACACTAGTCTAGTGTTGACTAAGGAATTATCTTATAAACACTAGAAAGGTCTATGCATGTTAATCATAGACTATAACCCTACATTTGGAAGCAAATTGTTACTGTAGATTTGATATATATTGTATAGTGGTATCTAGTCTATGGCATGACATCTTTAGTAGGAGGTACCTTCAGATTTCTACAACATCATGTCTAGGCTAAGGTACCATAAAGTTAAGTGTGCATTGTATGGTGTTATTATATTAGAGGTTGGTGTATGTAAATCTACAGTGATATAAGGAGACTCAACTCTCATCATTTCATTGCACAAAGTGAGTGACAAAACAACTACCTAGTTTAAAATTGGCCCTTCTTTGAGAAACATATGTAGCAATGAGACTTAGGATTCTTGAAAATGAGAAGCATCCTTCTCCCCATACAACCTGTTAACTAGGGCCACTATGTTTTTTAGTGAACCCTTGAGGCTGATGGAAGGGTACCATTTAGTGTTCCTAGAAGTTAATTGTCTAACTCCTCGTCTTGAGCCAATTTCCTTGTATGATGAACTAGATGATTGGGATGACCATCTTGAAGATGTAATTGAAGACTTTTGTGCTTGTGTAGTGTTGCAAATGTACACTCCATGGGGACAAAACTTGTAGATCTTAGTGTTAATCATGATATAGGCACAATTTTTTTAATTGTTGATCATGTAAATGTGAGTTTTCAGCTACCACAAGTGTACTCTTAAGGAAATGTAAGAGAATTTAATCAACTTCTACTTAAAAACTCTTTAATGTTTTTGTCTAATGTGGGTTATTAGATAAATAGTGAAAAAGAACATACATTGACCATGCAATTTGTGGCACTTAAGGTTATGTAATAGAATTTACAGTTGGTAGTTAAGTTGTATAACAATTCTTTTATGATATTTAGTAACATTTATTAGAATTGTTGCATGTTTTACATCATTGGAATGACATATTAGTTGTAACTTTTTTGAAATTTTATTATGGTATGTGCACTTTGATATGATGTAATATGATTATGGTTTCATTTCATATGTTGGAATATTAGATATATAATAGAAAAATAAATTATTACATGAAATAATAATAACTTTTCATTTTAAATGTTTTTTTTGTAGAACACAGGTCTTCCAGAAGATGAAGATGATCCTGATGATATAGATCCAGATTATATTGGTTCTGGTACAGATCACATGGTAGAGGATGATGATGATGCAGATATAGAAGACAACAAGGCCAATGACGATGATGATGACGATGATGATGATCATGATGATGATGATAACGATGGTGATGATGATGATGATGATGAGGTAGTTGATGGTAGTAGCCAATGACATTCATGATCATATAGACTGCATCATGGATCATTGTTGATATATCATTATGATGCCTCTTTTCATGGTTACTATCATATGTATCATTTTCATGGCCTACAGTACCATATTATTGAGTTGTATCATTTTCACATGTATCAATTTGACTTATAACATTTGGACATGTATCATCTTGACTTGTATGATTTTGAGTTACATAATTTATCATTTTTACTTATATCATTTGTACATGTATCATTTTGACTTATGTCGACTATTGGACATGTATCATTTTGACATGTTATTGATCTATTGGCATATTTGACTTTCACTTGTTTTAGTTATATATGATGATGATCTTATTAGTATTGATTTGTCAATTTATATATAGTGAAAGTGGTTGATGATTTTTGGATGGATATTTATTACGTATGATGATTTTAATTTACTACTCAGGATGGATGTTGTAAAATTCAATTAAATTATAGATATTTGACTCACTTGTTATAATTATAGATGATGATCATGTTATAATAATTATCTCATTATTTTATAATAATTATCTTGTTTTTTTATATAATTATCTTGTTAAATTGGAAGCAAAACCCAAAGCAACAAAGGAGGTCATAATGGAAGCAAAACTTGGCGTCAATTAAGAAGCCAAAAAAGAAGCTATTTTAGATGTCATACAAGAAGCAAAATACAAAGCACGACTGAGAGAAAAACTAGAAGCAAAAATGGGAGCAGACATGGAAGAAAATTGGAAGCAAAACTGGAAGCAAACCTAGAATAAAAAATGGAAGCAAATTTGGAAGCAAAAATGGAAACAAAACCCGAAGAAAAATTGGAAGCAAAATGGGAAGAAAAAATGGAAGCAAACCTAGAAGAAAACTTGGAAGCAACACAAGATGCCAAACCAGAAGCAAAATCAGAAGCCAAACTAGAAGCCAAATCCAACGCTAAATTGGAAGGATATCTGGATGCAAAATCAGAAGAAAAATTGGAAGCAAAACAAGAAGTAAAACTGGAAGAAAACTTGGAAGCAACACAAGAAGCAAAATCAAAAGCAAAATTGGAAGCCAAACTGGAAGCCAAATCCAGTGCTAAATTGGAAGAAAATCTAGAAGCAAAATCATAAGCAAAATGGGAAGCAAAATTGGAAGCAAAAATTGGAGCAAAACCAGAAGCAAACCTGGAAGAAAAACTAGAAGAAAAACTAGAAGCAACACAAGAAGTAAAACTAGAAGAAAAATAGGAAGCCAAATTGGAAGCAAAATTGAAAGCATCACTGGAAGCAAAAATGGAAGCAAAACAAGAAGCAAAACCAGAAGCCAAATTGGAAGCCAAATTGGGTGTCAAATCCAATTTTAAACCCAGTGCCAATTCTGGCTATTGCTTTCGGGTGCTAAAGTCAGCGCTGAATCCAACACCGAAGTAAGCATGCAAACTTGTGCCAGGTTTTACGGCAGAAAAAGTGTTCAATTCCTGAGCTCAATTGCACTAAATTCCAGTGCTATTTTAGGTGCTAATTGCCTGTTCTATTGTAGTGTCTTATGGGAGTCCTTGTGAATACTTCTAGGATAGCCACCTTTTCTACATCACATGACACACTTCTACTTCATGTATGTTTTTATTTAGTTTTTATTTTATTTTATTTTTCATTTTTATATTTTTTTTTCAATATTTTCTCTTTATTTTAGTTTTTTCAACATATTTCAATGAGTTTATGGTGATCTAGAAGAATTTTTAACAAAACGTTATGTTCGTAATCATCCATTAAGATTCCTCTTCCTTGCCCTCCTTCTAGTGCCAACTAAATTGATGTGTCTTTGGACACAACATGAAAAAAGAAAATTTGTTTCCCTTCTTGAAAGGATGTTATCCCCAAGAGTATTAGATGCAATTTTATGATTTTTGAAATCACTTGAATAACCCAGTCAGTGATTTTTTTGACTATCCCATTCAAGGGGTTGTAGAAAAATCATAGGAGAAAACTACAGGTTGTTTTTTATTTCGATCATAAGTGTTTTCATGGGTTGGTCAACTGCATACATATGTCTATAAAATCCCATTTTGATTTCCAAGTAGTGTTGAATTTCATATTTTGAGATTTACAAGTTCAAACCATGTTGATTTAATATTTGTACACAACACATATGCATGGAATCCAAAATTTAAATCTAAATTTACTCTAAACTAATTCTAATCTAGCCAACATGATAAAAAATTATAAAATAAATGTGAGAAAGAAAAAGGATAGGATGAACCTATCAATCTTTTACTTCAAACATCAATTAGTAAGTAGACAAATTTAATTTGTAACCACTCCTTTACTTGACTCGATAACTTGTAGACAATACATGGAAAACCACAAAAATGAACCTTTGATAAGGTTTTGGGTTCTTTTTGAGAGTGTGGTTTTGTGTTCACACTAAGTGAAAATTTTAGTGACATAAGTCTATCTCTAGCTAGCTTAACCATAATTTAAAATCATGAGAGTTGGGACTATCAACTAGACTAGAAACTAGAAACTATGCTAACTTGGAACATGTATGATATGGAAAACAAAAAATAGAAATTAGAATTAGTATTGAAAATAAAGAACATTGAACAAGTGGGTTCAAATTCACCTATGAGATGAAGTGGTCCAAATGGAAATTTCTCAAAATCAGCTGTTAATGCTACCTATGAAATTTGAAACTTGTTGGGTCAAAAGGACCAGACTACTCTATACAAAAAGATCTAATTGATAATATTGATTAGTCTTGATAGCCACCATGACAACATTGTCTAGGGAGGCAACCTTGACAAAAGAACAAGTACAAACTTAATTTTTTTTAGGGAATTTATTGATAGAATTTCCTAACTTATTAGAAGTGCTCACCTATCGATGACCAACATGAGGCATGTAATTTGTAGTAAAATTCAAGAGGTCCTGATAAAAATAAATAATAAAGTATTTGCAATTTAAAGAAATAGAAACATTTCACTTGGTAGATGGAATGGAAATGGTTTAAAACTAATAGGGACTAGTGAAAACATAATGAGGATGGATTCTAAGAGGCTTTAAGTCTTGATCTACAAAGAAACCATGAAAATGTATTGAAAACCTAGTGGTCTTGATTCATTGGAAATAGTGAGATAAGATGAACAAATTGGAATGGTTTCATCAATATGTCCTTGGGACTGATATAGATTTATGATAGTAAACTAGATAAAAATAATTATAATAGGGTCTAAACACAATAAATGGTGGCCTATAGGGAAGCCTTGATTTCCTAGTTTGGCCTTGACTATTGCAGACATACATTTACAATTTTTGTGAAGGATTAATTAGCTAATTTAAGTGGTACTTTGATAGTAGAACTTTTTTTGAAACTTTACAAAATCCTTTGAAAATAACCCACAGGCACACTTTAATGAAGGGGAACCCTACAAAAACAAAGGTTAAAGGGCTATATACCTTAGTTATTCCCTTTGTGGGATTTCAAGCATGTATCCACATTGAAATATGAATCAATAATAGATTGTAAAATTGATCTATGCAAAGAAATTAATTTGAATCAAGACAACCATTAAAACTTGTGGGATGATGGCAAAAGGTGCATGTGAACTCCACAAAGCTAGTAGGATGGGAGAATAGTTTTGGAAAGAACGTGTTAGCTCAATCCAAAAGGATTTTGGGGATTCAAAGAGGACTAATATAGAAATAGAAAGCCCAAAGTTTGAATCACTCTAATAGGGGTTTGGTATGGTAATAACACACAACTCCAAAAGGTGTCACACAAAAGGGAAACACATTGAAATGACAAAATGGCTCCATGATAGATTAATGGAAGTGAAAGAGGATGGGATAAATTATTTGAATATAAAGTAAAAAAGTGTGTTTATGATGGATTTAGGAGAAACCAAGTGAAAAATGAAAGACACTATAGCAAAGGCTTCAATAATGGAAATGAGGAGATGGAAAATGGATTAAAACTATGATAGAAATGGATGGTGATGGTGTGGAATGGTGTGAGGGAGAGGGATGAAGATAAACCTATAGAAAAATTAGAGAAATAAATTTATTTAAAAAAAACAATAAATGGAAATGGCTCACCCTATTAAAATCCTTATAAATCAACAATCTACTATCAAAGATCCTATTGTAGGATTGTGCAATGGAAAAAATAAAAAGTTTGAGTCTTTGGAGATAAGGCTAGATCACTCCTACAATTTTTGAAGCAATTTTGGGGTGTCATATGTGAGATAAAATAGAGAAAACTATGCAAGCAACTCATAATTTCTCTGTTTCTATGTAAAAATGAGGTAGAGTTGGTCTATTTTAAAGAGCTTTATTTGGGATAATTTCAAAGATTGAAGATTTGTTGGTGGGAATCCCTAGTAATTAATTGTCTTGCATTAAAATATGTTGGTAGGAGGATTAAAAGTCAAGGCCACCCTATTAAGTGAAAAACTATGGGTATTGCCCCCAAATGAAATTTTAGCTCAATTTCCTTGGGGACCTTAAGCTTGAAGGGGGCCATCTAGTGGTGGGTGTACTCATTAATTTTGTGTTCACTAAGCTAATATTTATGAAGGATAAAGGTGATTTTTACATATAGGATGGGCTTAAGAATAACATTTTTTTGGTTTGACAAGGGGATAAAGGGGGATAAATCAAAAGGAGATTAGAGGTGGGGTTAGGACATGGGATTGGGATAAAAATAAATGAAAGGGGACACATAAGAAATCTAAACAAGACCATGAGAACAATATAGGAAAGGGATATGCATGTATAGGGGTGAAATATACTAGGCAAAAGGGGTCAAAAAACACAAGACACTTGCAAATTAGCTAGAGGCTAGAATGGACACAAAAGTGTAATAAGAAAGTTGTAGGGTATGTAAATATTGTTATTACATTTTTGCCCCACTTTAGTAGAATTATGATGGGATACATGAGGAATTCAACTAAAGGTAGAGTACAATAACATGGATCAGTGCAAAATAATGGGTCATCCTTTTGGCCAAAAAATGGCAACCTTTTTCTTGAAAATTAGAGTTTGTCATAGTTGGGGTAAAAATTTGAAGGACTTATACATATAATATTTAACATGGTGTACAAATATGAAATATATGATTTTTTTCTAGTACCCAGATGATAAGAGATGGTTTTGTATAAGATGTACAAAAGTAACATTTAAAAAAAAGTATGTTGAAGGCCAAAACATGCGCATGCATGACCCACAAAATAAGTAGTAAATGAAAGTTTTTTTTTAAATCCTTTTTTTTGGAAAGATGAATATAATGATGAAGTTTGGCTAGGATATATTTTTTATTAATTTTTTAATAAATATTTTTTAATTAATTTTTACTAGAATTAAGGTGTTTTAAAAACCCCTTGTGTACGACCCACATAATTTGACCTAAAATAATTGTAACATGATTTTTTTTTCATTGTGTAGAGAATGATGTCTAGATTGTTCAAATGTAACTTTAAAAAAAATCAAAATCAAAAGTTATTAAAAATAGTAATATATATGTATTGGACAATAATGTGACAATAATGCGACAACAGAATGAGGTCTTCTCTAGAAGACCCTTACGCTCACAACAGAGTTTGTTCTTTGAAGCTTCTAGGGCAAAAAGACACTCATTTTTTTTGGAGAACAAACACCTAGGGTTTTGAGGAGCTTGTCGCAATTCTGGATAGAGATATTTCTCAGCTCGTTATGATCCTTCTGGTTTTCGTAATTTTGGTTCTTTTGGAAGGTTCACTGGCCAAAACCTGCGCTATGCAAATATTCAAGAAAATGCATCAAGAAAAGTGGAATCTAGAAATGGAGTTTGTTAGGTATGGAAGGAAAAATTAATTTAAGGCTAACCATAATTATCATGATGATGGTAAAAATCTTGATGGTAGGGTTTCTACGGACATTGTTAACATTCAAATTCTGGATGATATGGTGAACCCATATATTCAAGATCTTACTTCACGGGCTCTTATTGGTAAGGTTTGGGACCCTAAGTTTAATCTTGATACTTTTCTTCATTGGATTAGGGTTTATTGGAAAGGGGTTTTAGATGTTTTTTTCTTGCATAAAGATTTATGTGTTTTTACGGTTATTTTTGAAAATGGTTGTTTACATGATGAAACCCTTAGTCAAAAATTGTGGTTTTATCAAGGTAAAGGGATCTGTATACAGAAATGGGAACCTAAATTTGACCCTATTAAGGCTAACATGAATTTTGTTCCTTTTTGGATCACATTGCCAAACTTACGGTTGGAATATAGAGATCTCACTATTATTGAATTTTGTGCTAAGAAAATGGGTTTCTTCATTAAACATGATATGTCTAATTTTCAAAAACTAGATGTTGATGGTGGTTTTAGCACACAGCAACGCAGGTGTGATTGTTGATTTCACACCTCTCTTGAAAAGTATCTTACCCTAAGTAAGACTACTCCAAGGATAATACAACTAGGTCTTAGCTTGCTTGGAATCTCTCAATGGTTATGTTCTAGCTGTGCCTACAAGGGGTCTTACATGTAGTCCGCAAATCTTCAGGTTTGGGGCAGCAAATACACATAAACCCTGTTATGATTTTCAGCTGATAAACAAAGTAAGATGCTGCTGAACTTCTATTCTAACAACTAATCAGTGGGTTTAAAGAAACTGCAAAAGGTTTAGGGTTTTAGAAGGATCCTAAGTGACATTCACGATGCAAGGGTTATCTTCAGTTGACAAATATTCCCAAACTTTAAACCAGTTTTCTGAGTTACCAAACTAAAATGGGTGTTACAGTGCTGTAGAAAATGGTGCTATCTTCAATGGAAGTCGAAAGATTTTCAAACCACATTCATTCATTAAATACCCAATAAACAGCGCAACTTAACTCATGAAATGCAGTTGAACTTCAGAACAAATACTAAGCCCAGACTAACTTTACACAGCTATCTACCATCAGCAAACAACTAAAAGTATGGACTTGGAATATTCATCAAATACTTCAGCAAACCTCTAACATCATAAAAGCACAACTAATCTAACTATGGGAGAGCAAGAAGCAAACCATGAAAACCACAATGAATCAACACAAGATACAAATTCTCAGAATGCTGTAAAAACTTGCTTTGTATTAATTCAAATGGCATAGAGTCAACAATTTGGCATCAAAATCTCTCTTACAAAAAGTGGAAATGGCAACCCTTTATATAGAAAGCAGCATACCCTAGCTCTCAAATGAAAGGTGGAGATTAACTCAACACCAACGGTCTAGATTACATCAAGAATAACCCATATTAATTCCTGGATTACATTTTGTCTTCTATGAAAAAGACGAAAAAATAGCCCCAGATACATTGAATCTAGTCATTTTGACTAGCCAACTCAGTATACTAGTGAAAAAACTCATTTTGGAAGCAAGGAGAAGACAAAAATGAGTCACATGCTATCTAGATATGTCAAGTTTACAATTGTGATGGGATTGAATCACTAAAATATTCAAATAGTATTAAGATTCCTTATCCAAATTGATGCTATCCTCGCTGGCTAGCTTATTTCAATAGGTCAGCTATGCTTCAAGTGCTGGATTGATGTCAGATGGGTCTGGATCCTTCAAATGATGTACCCTGTAGTCGAATACTTCTAGTTTCTGACTGAATCTGGCATATATCCTTTCAAAATCCACCTCTGCCCTATGGAATGCCTTGAACTCAGCTCTGAGGTCACTTGCTTTATCCAGCCGTTCTTCTGTGCTTAGTGCAGTGTCTTCAAATAATATTGCATGCAGCTTACTTTTGCATCTCTCAGCCTCAAAAGGAGCATAATCATCAAAGGATTCTTCCCTACAGCTTCTCAAGGCATCACTGATATCATATATAACAGATCTTAGTTCTTTGTCAGCTGGATTGTATGCCTCTTTTACTTGTTCAAAGGTTTCCTTTCTCAAAAGTAACTGTTGATACCATTCAACAGCCTTTGGGAGCCTATCCCCAGTCAAAATATTTTTTGTAACCAAGTTTTGAGCTGGCAATTCTCTGATACCCTTAATTTGCAGATACATGTGAGAGTAATATTCATCAAAAGAATCACATTCATCTCGCAAATCCTTCCATTTTTTATGCAAATCCACCGCTCGTTGGTGGGCTTGAGTAGAGGCACTTATTGCGTCGCATCCTGCTTCAAAAACACCTATCAACCAATTCTCGACGCCTTGAGACTTTGACCTTACCTCACTCAATTTCGCCATCTCATCAGTAGATAAGAAAGTAGGCACTATCCTTAAATCTCCTCCTGCATCCACTGGCTTTACCAGAAATTGAAGGCATGCTCTAAGCTCCTCATTCTGCCATTTTAACTCCTTTTTGGACATTTTGTCCTTATCCAACTGCTCCAAAATTGACGTAACTGATCCCTTGAAATCATCTACCCTTTGAGCGTGGGTGATCGGGCCTAAATCAATTGTAGATATTACATAATCTTCCGCCCTGACCTGATCTCTTGCTATGTCAACCGGCGGGACTGCTACTTCCACGATCCTTGAGCCTAATTCGCTCTTGTAGATCCTTGATTGGACCTTAGCCTTTTTCTGTTTCTAAGGCTTTTGAGCCTGTGACAGGATGGTGCTTAAATCAATTTACATTACTTCAATCTGGGGTTCTAGATATACCATCCTACCTTGTAGCCATTCGGGAGCGGAAGATTTGTTCAACTCAGTAGCTCCATCTTTATTTGACACAGCCAATTCTTTAGAAGGTTCTTGCTCCAGTTCAGGACTCTTCTCCTTTCCTCCTTGGGCCAATTCTTTCAGGCTTTCAATCATGTTTTCCTATGCAATCTTCAAAACTTCTTCCATCAGATCCTTGCTCGGGGGACTATCAGATATATCAATTATTTCTACACCGTTAGATGTGTCGAGGAGGCTTTCATCATTTACACCAGTCAATACTTCCTTGTTCTTGTCAGTCATTACTTCATGCTCCTGCAACTCCAATTCTGCAAAAACCTTCCAATACCAGTCAACAAAGGTAATTCCAATGAATCTGCCAACATTTGTGAAATAGGGACACCAGAAGAAATTGTGAAGGAAGGCATACTAATTTGGGTGAAATTAGCTAAGGCTAGTGATAAGGAAGAGGAAATGGTAAAGGATGAAGAAAGAGCCAACGAAGGCAAAGAAAGTGGGGGCGATAAGATGGTTGATATGGGAGGCAATGGTAAGGGAGAAGAAGGGGTAGATGTAGTAGAGGGATACGACATGGCAAGAGTGGAAGAAATGGGGCTACTAGAATCACTGGAGGAGATCATCAGTGAGCAAGAGGTGGTAGTAATGCTAGAGGTAAGAGAAGTGGAAGGAGATGATTCCTGCACTATGATAGCTGAAGTGGTGGGAGAAGTGGATGAAATGAAGGAAGGAGGAGGGATGGAAGTAGAAAGAGTGGAAGTCGAGACAACAGTTCCGGTATCTGGTATGAGGGATTGGGTAGTTGGAGGAATTGAATCATCTTTGGTTGCAGCATCCTCCTCGCTTGCTTCTTTTGCTTTTACCTTCTTGGCCTTGGAGGCCTCCCCAACACTTCTTGGCATATCTTTCCTTTTAGAAGCTCTGGCCCTAGTAGAAGGAGGTGGATCTTTCTTCTGAGGAGACCTTACAGGAGGCTTCCTCACTTTTCCCACCCTCATTGCCAAGGGGGCATGTTCCTCAATGTCTGAATTTTTCTCCCCAGCTAGCTCTGTATCATCGGTTACCAGTATGGTCTCATCTTCCTCTCCACCGGAGTCTTTGTCTGATTCTACTACCGTGTAGGTCAACTGGACTCCTTGCCCCCTCAGAACACCCACCTGCACCCTGACCCACACCTTATTTAATCTAATTGGCTCCTTCATAATCACATCCTCGGAGTTTTCTTCAGCTTTTGCCCAATTGGGTAATGGGACAGGTAGGTGGTATTGTGCCTCCCATGGACCTCTGACCATAACATTCTCATCATCCTGCAACTGGTCTGGCACTACCATTATATGGAATTTCTTAATAAAATCTAAGGATAGCCTTGCATGCACCTTTTTCATGACCTCGTAGTCATCAGGACAGTTAGCCCATAAATCTTCAATATGGTCCTTATGAAACAGCTTTTTGCTTACAAACTTTTCCATTACTTGATTTGGGTCAAAATGACTCCTGACATTGTAATAGTGTAAGTTCAGGAGTTGGGGCTCTTTATCTGAATATTCAGCTAAGGCAAGAGAGGGGCATGTGTAGAGTCCTTTGCCAAACTTAATGGGGAACTAGACATTTATTCTGTGCAGGTGCTTGAGCTTTTCCGCGCATGGTACCAATTGCCTAGATAGTTCTAGGAGCACTGTCTTATCATCGGGGTATCTTGGCAATCTGTATGCCATTCTAGTGAAGCCTTGTACTCTGATATATGTGAATTTCTCAAACTGGATATACCACGGACCATATTGGATTACTTCGTTCATGGCCTCGGTAGAAATCCTCAAGGCTGTATTACCTTGCAACTTGCTTGCTATATACATAGTGAATGCATCGTTGACCCGTTTGAAATGTATCAAGGATTGAGATGAGGTTAGCTGAGGATAGCATTCATACACCTTGACCTGTGTCTTTTCATCGTTTCCAATTTCTCCAACCTTGGACAATCCGTTGTAGTGATTCATTCTCGCCAATGCATAAACGACGTAGGATGTCCACCTGAAATACTTGTTCTCACTGAAGTTGCTGAAAGCCTCATGGATGTTGTCACTAAGGATCTGTGACCAATGGAACTTGGTTCCCTTCAGTACTTCTAAAATTATGATAAACATCCAATCTTCGAAGGTGGAAGCAGTTGGCAACCCATATACTCTGCTCAAGAAAGTTATGATATCCCCAATCTCATCGTGGAAATCACTTCTGTATAATACTATGGGGAGCTTGACGAGAGCAGACTTCTTGCTCTTGACCCAATGGTCATTTATATGTTTCCTACATCCTTCCACATCCTTATTATATGCTTCCTTGGACATTTGTCTGTTGGGCATAGTCATGGTTTTATGCCATGGGATATCCAGCATCTCTGCCAAAGCAGGCAGGGTCAAATCAGCTAGGACTTCTCCATTAGCTGTCTGTATTTGTCTGGATACAACATCATATCTGTCTGCACAACTAGCCATCAATTCTGCACATTGAACCAAGGTTGGAAAGGCAGCTACTTGTCCAAGCCCACTATCTCTTAACCTCTTGGCCCGGGGAGTCGGAGTGGGTCCAAAGATTCTGAGTCTGAAATCATCTAGGTCGATATGACCTAGATCGGTGTCTCCTACATTGCTCCACTTGGAGTGGATTCTAGTCTCTGGAGTTATCCCTTTGAACTCGTACTTCATAGCTTGAGCCCGTGCAGTCATCTAGTCGGCAAAACCGGACCTTATAAGTTTGGTACCAAGACAGCTTCCTAATATACTCCTAGGATTAGATAAACCAACATAAATCTGCCATTCATTACAAGCATGCATTTGAAGGAAAACTAAGTCAAATTGAAAAGATATGGCATGCAAGTAGATATTAAATGTTGCAAGGAATTTCACCCAAAACATCATTATTACTACATCACAACATTTATTGCATTACTTCGAACAACCTTCTCTAAAGAAACTTCAACAAATTCGGTCAGTTAGAGGGTTTTGTGCTAATTTGATGGTTGTCTAACCCTAGCAGGGAAATTAGACAGGTCCAACCTTGAGCAAGAAAAGCACTATAATGGAAGTTGTTCAACCTTAGCGGGGAAATCGGACAGGTCCAGCCTCAAGCAAGAAAAGCATTACAATGGAAGTTGTCTGACCTTAGCGGGGAAATCGGATAGGTCCGACCTCAAGTTTGGGTCTCCTTCTTGTGTTCTGGATTTTGCGCTATTTTTGGGGGTGTTTGACTTGCGTAGGATTTGGAGGTCTCCAACCTCGGATGGTTTGCAAGTCGGTTGGTGGGCAATCTGGCGCAAAACAATGTTGATGCAACACGGCTTCTTCCTGCGTGGAAATTAGGTCGGTCTGACCTACATGGGTTTCGACAGGGTCCAACTAGGTCGGATGAGGGATAATATTACATAGGTCGAACAAGGCAATTTTAAGCGCTGAGTTCGAGGAGCCCTTCTAGTGGGGTTTTCAGGTAGCACTGACTTCGTGGGGGAATGTTCATCATCCGACTAGGTCGAATACAGGATATTTTAGCGCAGGGTTGAACAAAGGTATTTCTAGCGCAAAAAGTTTTCTGAGTTTGTGAAATTTTTGAAATCGTCCAACCCGGTTGAAAATGGCATATTGGTTATGAGGGTCGGATGAAGTCGATCTTAGCGCAACTGGACGCTAGGCTTCTAGCGCTAAATTTTGGGGTGTCGGACCAACTCAAAAAGGGCTTTGGTTTGAAGGTCAGTTGGAGGTCGATTTAGCGCCGACCTAGTGCGTAGAGGTTATAGGGCTAAATCCCTAAAATTCTAAATTCATTTAAGGCACCCTAATTCTCGGCCTTCTTACCAGAGTCTTAGACTAGGGTTTCAAAACTGAAAGACTAAAATCCATCAAACCCTAACTCAGACACATTATAATTTGTCAATCATTACTCAAAGAGAAAACCCTAATGACCCACTGGAAGTCAATTGTTAAAAACCCCCCAAAAAAACTTGAAATAAGGAGGTTTAAAACCCTACCTGCAACAATGGCAGCACGGATTCAAACTATAGGGGGAGGTCGCGGGTTTGAGCTCGGGCGATGTCGACAGGGAAGAACGGAGCTCAAAATTTGCAGTTGAAATAGGCGATTAAAATGATTTAAGACTCGTTAATTCCCTATTTAAACCATGCCAATCTGCCATTAATACTCGGGGGTATGGACTGTCAGCGTGGATTTTTGGTTGGTCTGACTTGGCGGAGAAATTGGAGGTCTCCAACCTGGACAGACGAGGCAACATTCAACACAAATCCAAGAAGTTCAGTTTGCACTGTTTAGCGGGACTTTTCGACTCATCTGACCTACGGAGCTTTTTGGGGGATCCGACTAAGTCGGAGGTTGATGCTTTTAGCACAAGGTCAATTGGAACAAACTTCAGCGCAGAAGGTCCAACAGAGGGAAAATCAGTGCAAATGTCAGAGCGATAAGGTTTTAGCGCATAGGTCAGTTGAGGCACTTTTTAGCGCTAGGTCTGACAGACTCGAAATCAGCGCAAAGGTCGGTTGAGGCCAGTTTTAGTGCAAAATACCAATTCAAGGGCCTCAAAGGGAAAGTAAAAACCTACCCTAGTAGATTTTGAAGTGATTTTTCAATGTCATCTTTCTATCTAGGGCAAAAATACTTTAGATCATACAACCACTTTGAGAGATCAGAAGACCAAATGACTCACTAGCCAAAACAAAAGAGGGGGTCCCCATGTTTTAGAATGGGGTGTGTGTGCAAGGCACAACAAATGGTGACTCTGCTGGGAAATGCTCCAAAGCATTTCTAAGATAAACGTTAGTTTGAACCTAGAATCTCCGTGTTTCCCACACATTAGACGAGAAAGCATGATGCCTTATCAAAGAATCAAAGACCGCTAACCAGTGCATCCCTCCATACCCTAAAAACCTGAGTGTGTGCAATTGCATTCATTCCCATCCCTTGGCAACTAAGTTCACCCAAGATCCTTTGTGCTAAGTTATGAAGTTGGGATTATTTTACCACCAGGAGAATGCTCTGATTTTGAGATGTGATGAGTTTGGATAGAAGCAAATGATGATTCTTCCAGTAATAACTCTTCTACAATGATATTCTTTCTTGATAATGCCTTGGATGATCTATGATGCTAATAATCTTTAGATAATAGTCTTCATGTGAGAGTATTCAAATGATAACCTTTACATTGATACCTTGTAGTGGGTCTGGTGTTGAAAAACACGTTTTATTTTTACCCGATAGGCCAGCAGTACTTAGTACTGCTTGCCACCCTCATCTAGACTGCAGAACTGGTGTTGGTGGAAGAATGGAACCCAAGATTTTTCCCTTGACACAAGATCAATCAGACTTGCTTAGCTACTTCAAGATTATCTTAAGTGTGTGAGATATATGGTTAGAAAATACTTCAGGTGCACCAACTAACGACTCCTTTCCAATGAACAAACATCATATTTCCTGGTATAACAGTGGAACCCACAGCAAGACCTAAGTGGAAACCTTGGCTTCTCGAAGAAATATTCCAAATTACTTACCCATCAAAGAAGCCCTTGCAGGTCTGCACAATTGCCACCACATCAGAAACAAGGACCTCGTGATAAAGCAGACGCAACAAACAAAAGCAAAAGAACAACCGAACTAAACAAAACACCTGACCCGAAGGAGAGCAAAAAGTAGGAAAGCAAAAGCAGGAAAGTGAAGTAAACTAACAGCAACCTAAACTAACCAAAGCAAACAAATCTTTAACTATATACACTAGAACGAGACACAAATGCCTCTTAGGCCTGGAAGTAGTGCTTCAGGAACTGGCCATTGATAGGCAATGGCAGCTCCTCACCAGTAAGGTTCTTGAGTCGATATGTATTGTCTCCCAGGATCTCATAGATCTGATAGGGACCCAACCAAAGTTTGTCAAACTTACCATGTTCTCCCTTTCTCTCATGGGCCTTGTCCCAATATAGGACTAGATCAGAAATGCGAAAGGCTTTGATTTTGGCTCTCTTGTCGAACCATCATTTTACTACTTCCTGATGTTTGGCAAAATTTTCTATGGCTGCATCACGTTTTTCTTCAAGGTGCAACAACTGGGCCAATCGTGAGGACAATTGATCGTCAGCTTTGAGGTATTCTTGCATAAATTGAAGTACTAGGATTCTCAAATGAATGGGAAAGATGGGCTCAATCCTGTAAACCAGGTGATACGGGGAGGTGTTCAGAGAGGCTTTATGTCGTATTCTATCAGCCCATAAAGCGAACCTGAGCTGAGTGTGCCAATCTCTGGGGTTTTTGTCCAAAAGTTTCTTAATGACTTCAAGCAGGTTCTTGTTTGTTGATTCAGCTACCCCATTCCCTTGTGGATAGTAGTTGTATGAGAACTTGAGAGTGATCCCATAGTCAAATGCCCAGTTAGAGAAACACAATGACGAAAAGGCAGGGCCATTGTCACAAACTAAAGCAAATGGACAACCAAATCTAGTGATAATATGCTTTTCAATAAATTTGATAACTACCTCTATGGTGCATTGCTTACAAGCTATTGCCTCAGACCAGCGAGTACAGTAGTCAGTAGCGGTCAGAATATACCTATGGCCTATAGAAGAAGGCGGATTGATCATACCGATAAAGTCGAGGCTCCACTGAGCAAATGGTCATACCTCCACTACTGGTTACAATGGCATGGCTGTGTGGTGTTCTCTATGTGTAGCGGTTTGGCATATATGACAGGTCCTCACATGTGAATGCGCATCTTTAAACAATGTTGGCCAGTAATACCCAGCCTGAAGAACCTGATTAGCTGTTGAATGTGCCGACCCATGTCCTGTCCTGAACCTTTCGTGAAAACTGGTTAGTACCTGATCAACTTCTGATTTGTCCAAACACCTTAGATAAATACCCTCATGGTTCTTCTTGTAGAGAACATATCCTTTTATCATGTAACTGCTACTTTTGAGCTTGAGGGCTCTTCTTTGTACTGAATTTAGTTGCTGTGGACAGCGTTGATTAAGCAAATAAAATATTATATCTCTGTACCGTTCATCCTTTGAAACATCCTCCAATAGGTACTGTTGAGAAACCAGGTCGGGTCCTACCTCCGCCATTGTTTTAGTCAAAGCTTGGCCTCTTACCAACTTCATGGGTTGAATTTCTATGCCAAATTCCTGTAATATGGTGACCCACTTCCCTCTTCTCTCTCCTAATTCACTCTGCATCAACAGCGCTTTGACTACTGCATCTGGGACTATGGCGGTAACTTGACTTCTCAGGATATAGTGACGGAATTTCTTGACTGCTTTGACCAGAGCATACGCCTATTTTTCTACATTTGGATACCTTAGTTCTACATCTTTTAATGGAGTACTCATGAAAGCAATGGGCCTTTCATCATCAACTGACCTCTTCTGTGTCAACATCGCTGCGCAAGTATGTTCTGAAGCGAATGAGTATATGTGAAATGGCAAAGTATAATCGGGGCTGACCAAAATAGGTGTGTTGGATATAGCTTGCTTAATTTCTATGAAGGTAGCCTTGGCTTCTGGGGTCTAGTCCATTTTAGCATCCTTCTTTAGCATGGCGTTGAGAGATTGAACTATCTCAGCAAATCCTATGATAAACTTGCACACAAAGTTGATCTTACCGAAATATGATTTAAGTTCTTTCTTACTGGCCGGGGGGGTATCTTAAGTATTGCTTGGTTCCTATCCAGGTCAATGGATATTCCTCGGTCAGATATCACATGCCCCAATAGCTTTCCTTCAGTTACCCCAAAAATACACTTCTTGGGATTAAGTGATATGCCATAATCCTTGCATCGCTGCAACACCTTCCTCAAATCTGCTACATGGTCTTCGTGCCTTTTTGAGAACACCGTTAGGTCATCCATGTAAATGATTATGCATTTTCCCACTAACCCTTTGAAGGTGACATCCATTGCATGCTGAAAAGCTACGCCAACATTTATCAAACCAAATGGCATCCGCCGGTACGCATAGATGCCCCATTTGCAGGTGAAAGATGTTTTTAATCTATCTTCATATTCCACCATTACTTGATTATAACCAGAGTATCTGTCTAGGAATGACATCATCTGGGACCCATTAATGATCTACAATACTTCATCCAGTGAAGGCAACGGGTAATTGTCCTTTTCAGAGGCTCTGTTTAAATTACAGAAATCAACATAGAGCCTAATTTCCCCATTTTTCTTTCGGAGAGGAACTAAATTTGCCACCCACACAGAATGTCTGACTGGAAATATTATCCTGGCTGACAGCAGCTTTTGAACTTCTTTGAAAATTAGTGGCTCCAGTAGAGCATTAACTAGCCTCTGCCTTTGCCTGAAAGGCTTCGCCCCTGGCTTCAGCGGGATTGTGTGCGTGATAATTGAGGTGTCGTAAGTTTTTAGATCTTCATAACTCCAGGCTATTACCTCATGATAATCTCTCAATGCATGTATGATTCCAGTCTTTTTGTCTTCTGTACTGGCTTTTCCAATAAACACGTTCTTCACATCTTCTTCTGTCCCTAAGTTAAATGGGTCACACTTTCCTCCTGGAGACCCTCCTTCTTTCTTTTGAGTCCCTAGATTATCTGCATCAAACAGTCTTTCCAATTCTACCATTCCTCTTGGGATCGTATTTGTTTTCAGGTTCAGTACTCCTTCCACATCGATTTCAGCAAGCTCCATCTCTTCTTCATCTATTAATTGAGCAGTGAACATGTCTGACGAGGAAAGGAAATTGATTATGTGTTGGTCATCCTCAAAAACTTGGAAATTGGTAACGTTATTGGGTACAGATGGAGTAGCCACAAACTCAACAGAAAACTTTTTCAATCCTACCATGGAAGTGGGTTCCAATGTACTCGCTGTCTAGGCCAAAGTATTCACAACATGATTTTGCCTCCTGGGAATGACTTGGATGTTAAAACCATCAAAGCATTCAATCAAATCCCAAACCCTGTTCCTGTAGCTATTCAACCTCTTATCATTACACGAGTACTATTTTCTCACTTGTTTCACCACTAACTCAGAATCACCAAACACCTGGACAATTCTGACCTTTTTCTACAGTGCTAGCAGCAATCCTTGCACCAATGCTTCATATTCAGCGACGTTGTTTGTACATGGAAACTGTAGCCTTTGTGATGTTAGAAATGAACTCCCAGTGGGGCTAATCAGCTCAACTCCTACACCAAACCCTTGTCTACATCTTGAACCGTCAAATCTCAAGGTCCATAAGCGAAAATCCCTGTTGTCCTCTCTCTGTCTCCCTGACTTCTCCTGTTCAAGCAGAGGTTCAGACTCCTCGTTCTTTCCAACAATCGGTTCATCCTTTGGGATTATGGGAACCTTTAGTTGCCTTTGCACTTGTTTAATCACCTCTTGACATAGTTGGCAGGTAAATTCAGAATGAGATGTATCATGTATGCGACACCAGTTGGGCAATAATAATTCCTCCATTTGAACCTGCCTCCTAACAACGGTTTGATCTTGCACAAATCTGGCTACAAAACCATGAAATCCTTCGAAAACTCCAGGCTCGTCCTCCTCTAAAGATTCTCCATCATCTAACTGAATGTATGCCACTTTACCTTCTAGTCTTTCTATCAGAGGTTTGGGAGATCTTAAGCAACTCAACATAAGAATTTCTTCTGGCAGATTGATGCGAGGAAGGTAGACGCCCAAATCAACCTCTGAAAATAGAATTTCGTTGGGCTGATTAAACTCTGTGATCATATGCTTCATCTTGGGTTCTCTTTCAATACGTATCTGATTAGCTAACCCCTTCCATGG
Source organism: Cunninghamia lanceolata (assembly GCA_027924645.1). NCBI lineage: Eukaryota > Viridiplantae > Streptophyta > Pinopsida > Cupressales > Cupressaceae > Cunninghamia > Cunninghamia lanceolata. Next base: position 4,595,253 of record BSBN01000760.1, read on the forward strand.
CAACCACATATGAGAGAAATCTATTGCCATATACCCATTCAACGTCCTGGACCAATCTCTACTTAAAAGCATACCGTATTGATCTAGAATATCCACCACTTGAATATCGATGTATTGCTGCACCCTAGGATCAGAAGCCAATTGCATGTGTATCCGATTCAGTTCACCAACCATATTCACCTCAGTTTTGTCTAACTGTGTCACTTTTCTGGAGGACTTGGCTGGAGTGAGTCCAAGCGCCTTGCAGATAGACAATGGCATTACATTTGTGGAAGCACCAGAATCTACCAAATAATTATGAAGGTTTTTGTTGAAAATCCTGAGTGTTAAGAGGAAAGGTGGACTTTCTCTCCTGTCTTTATACAGCGTCATTTTTTGTTCCACATCAGTTACATGTATTCTTTCTTTCCCCTTATCAATGTTATCCTTGGCAACGTTTTCTCTTGGCGTATGATCAATCTTAGATCTAGCACCTATGTCCTGAAAGAAAGATGTTCTAACCTCAGGTATCTTAAACAGCTCATACATAGAAAGACTGACCTTCATCTTTTTAAGCTCATCAGCCACATATTGCCCCATTTTCACCATATTAGCGCGCTGGAATTTTTCTGTATCAGCAATGGTACCATGATGTATGGTTTGAAGAGGGACTTTTGGGGGTTCAGGATTATTGGTAGCCTGAGGATCAGGTGGGATTTGATAACTATTTGGGGGAATGGAAGTGGTGAAAGGGCCTTTTGGCTTGCTACTCCTCAGGTTGTAAGGAGTCTTGTTGTACTGCTGATATGCATTAACTTCCTCAGACTCTTCTTCTTTAGGTTGATTGTCATCTTGAAATGGAAACGTATAACTATCAAGAATGAGAGCAGCATCATACCTTTGAGAGGGGACAATCTCATACCTAGTTGGTGGAGTCTCTTGATTTTCAGCATTCTGAATCTCCATTTGGAAGATACTAGAAGCAATCTGGAATTCTGGGCAATCCAACTCAAAATGGGCATTGGTGTTGTGCAATCTCCACCAAGTAGATAAGGTAGCTTTAGCTAACATTACGTGACTTGGGGGTCTAGTGTCGCTGCTCTGATTCTCCAAGGGTGAAGGCACTCCCCCATTGTTTGGTCTAGTGTTCCAGGATCGATTTGACCACTGCTAAAAGCTCTGATTTTGATACTGATTTTGATTTGGAAACTGGTTCTGGCCTTGATTCTGTGAGTGCTGCTGGTTCTGGAAATGTTGCTGATTCTGTCCCTTCTGCTGTAAATAAGCATTCTAGTTTTTGAGGTGAGTAACTTCAACAGTGAGCTTCTTCATCTGTTCAACCAGTTCTTTGATGTCATCTTTGTCTTCCTTGGTCCTTGCCGCTTCTGAAGACTGCAAGAAAGGCATTTGTGTTGGAGGCATTTCAGCTACTGGGTTACCTGGATGGATTACTAAGGCTTGTGTGGCAGCTAGGTTCGGGACTGGGTTCATTACAGGGGTACGATTGGCCAATGCATGATTTATCATGGGGATTTGATTTGGCATGGCAATAGGCCCTATGTGATTCAGTGGGCCAGAGGCTGTTTGTCCAAGTTGGGTACTTACTTCGACAGTAGCAGAATATGCTGCGGCTAGACTAGCTGGTACCCGGGTTAGCCCTCCTTGCAAACATGGAGGTAAGTTTATCTAGGGTAGCATAGTAGATAGGTAGGGCAACAACCTGATCTATAGCGTAGGGGGCTTGCAGACAACTGTAAGCTTTCTGGAACCTATTGTTGAAGGTATTGATCATCTCACCTTCCTCCCGCTGAATCTCCACAAAAGAACGGTAAAGATTAGACGGGGTGGTAGGCATACGGAACCTATTCAGAAAAGCAGTCTTTAGATTTGGCCAAGAATTTATGGATGCCGCTGGGAGGATGGCAAACCAGTAGTAAGCTTCTTCCTGCAAAGAATAGGGGAACAACTGGCATATCACATCCTCGTGCTGTAGCTGCAACATGAACATATTAGCCTCAAAGATCTTAATGTGTTCGTCCACGGTCCTATCTGGGTCATGTACCCTGAACTTTGAGCAGAACTTGTCTGGGTTTTTTGGCATGTCATGGTAGTTATTGAATAGAAGAGGGGACTGGTTATTCCCTGCAAAGTAAGCCATGATGGGAGGATTAATGGGAGCTGTAGTAGTATTTCTGGGGGTTGACTGAGCTCGAGGAGCCCTGGGTATTCCTTGATCCCTTCTTGTTCTCCTGAATTCTATTAGAGACAACAGCTCTTCTCCAGCTGAGCTGGATCTAGTGTGTCTCTACCTAGTCCCCAGACTTGCTGATCTTAGCAAAACAAAGGTGCCCTCCTTCTAGCGCCAATTCTATTGATGGTGGTTTTAGCACACAGTAACGCAGGTGTGATTGCTGATTTCACACCTCTTGAAAAGTATCTTACCCTAAGTAAGACTACTCCAAGGATAATACAACTAGGTCTTAGCTTTCTTGGAATCTCTCAATGGTTATGTTCTAGCTGTACCTACAAGGGGTCTTACATGTAGTCTGCAAATCTTTAGGTTTGGGGCAGCAAATACACATAAACCTTGTTATGATTTTCAGCTGATAAACAAAGTAAGATGCTGCTGAACTTCTATTCTAACAACTAATTAGTGGGTTTAAAGAAAGTGCAAAAGGTTTAGGGTTTTAGAAGGATCCTAAGTGACATTCACGATGCAAGGGTTATCTTCAGTTGACAAATATTCCCAAACTTTAAACCAGTTTTCTGAGTTACCAAACTGAAATGGGTGTTACAGTGCTGCAGAAAACGGTGCTATCTTCAATGGAAGTTGAAAGATTTTCAGACCACATTCATTCGTTAAATACCCAATAAATGGCGCAACTTAACTCATGAAATGCAGTTGAACTTCAGTACAAATACTAAGCCCAGACTAACTTTACACAGCTATCTACCATCAGCAAATAATTAAAAGTATGGACTTGGAATATTCATCAAATACTTCAGCAAACCTCTAACATCATAAGAGCACAACTAATCTAACTATGGGAGAGCAAGAAGCAAACCATGAAAACCACAATGAATCAACACAAGATACAAATTCTCAGAAATGCCGCAAAAACTTGCTTTGTATTAATTCAAATGGCACAGAGTCAACAATTTGGCATCAAAATCTCTCTTACAAAAAGTGGAATGGCAGCCCTTTATATAGAAAGTAGCATACCCTAGCTCTCAAATGAACGGTGGAGATTAACTCAACACCAACGGTCCAGATTACATCAAGAATAACCCATATTAATTCCCGGATTACATTTTGTCTTTTATGAAAAAGACAAAAAAATAGCCCCAGATACATTGAATCTAGTCATTTTGACTAGCCAACTCAGTATACTAGTGAAAAAACTCATTTTGGAAGCAAGGAGAAGACAAAAATGAGTCACATGCTGTCCAGATATGTCAAGTTTACAATTGTGATGGGATTGAATCACTAAAATATTCAAATAGTATTAAGATTCCTTATCCAAATTGATGCTATCCTCGCTGGCCAACTTATTTGGATAGGTCAACCATGCTTCAAGTGTTGGATTGATGTCAGATGGCTCCAGATCCTTCAAATGATGTACCCTGTAGTCAAATACTTCCAGTTCCTAACTGAATCTGGCATATATCCTTTCAAAATCTGCCTTTGCCCTATGGAATGCCTTGAACTCAGCTCTAAGGTCACTTGCTTTATCTAGCCGTTCTTCCGTGCTTAGTGCAGTGTCTTCAAATAATATTGCATGCAGCTTACTTTTGCATCTCTCAGCCTCAAAAGGAGCATAATTCTCGAAGGATTCTTCCCTACAGCTTCTCAAGGCATCACTGATATCATATATAATAGATCTTAGTTCTTCCTCGGCTGGTTTGTATGCCTCTTTTACTTGTTCAAAGGTTTCCTTTCTCAAAAGTAACTGTTGATACCATTCAACAGCCTTTGGGAGCCTATCCCCAGTCAAAATATTTTCTGTAACCAAGGTTTGAGCTAGCAATTCTCTGATACCCTTAATTCGCAGATACATGTGAGAGTAATATTCATCAAAAGAATCACATTCATCTTGCAAATCCTTCCATTTTTTATGCAAATCCACCGCTCGTTGGTGGGCTTGAGCAGAGGCACTTATGGCGTCACATCTTGCTTCAAAAACACCTATCAACCAATTCTCGACGACTTGAGACTTTGACCTTACCTCGCTCAATTTTGATATCTCATCAGTAGATAAGAAAGTAAGCACTGTCCTTAAATCTTCTCCTACATCCATCGGCTTTACCAGAAATTGAAGGCATGCTCTGAGCTCCTCATTCTGTCGTTTTAACTCCTTTTTGGACATTTTGTCCTTATCAAACTACTCCAAAATTAACGTAACTGATCCCTTGAAATCATCTACCCTTTGAGTGTAGGTGGTTGGGCCTAAATCAATTGTAGATATTACATAATCTTCCACCCTGACTTGATCTCTTGCTACGTCAGCCAGCGGGACTGCTACTTTCGTGATCCTTGAGCCTGATTCGCTCTTATAGATCCTTGATTGCACCTTAGCCTTTTTCTGTTTCTGAGGCTTTTGAGCCTGCGATAGGATGGTGCTTAAATCAATTTGTATTACTTCGATCTGGGGTTCTAGATATACCATCCTACCTTATAGCCATTCGGGAGCCGAAGATTTGTTCAACTCAGTAGCTCCATCTTTATCTGACACAGCCAATTCTTTAGAAGGTTCTTGCTCCGGTTAAGGAATCTTCTCCTTTTCTCCTTGGGCCAATTCTTTCAGGCTTTCAATCATGTTTTCCCATGCAATCTTCAAAACTTCTTCCGTCAGATCCTTACTCAGGGGACTATCAGATATATCAATTATTTCTACACCGTCTGATGTGTCGAGGAGGCTTTCATCATTTACACCAGTCAATACTTCCTCGTTCTTGTCAGTCATTACTTCATGCTCCTGCAACTCCAATTCCGCACAAACCTTCTCAATACCAGTCAACAAAGGTACTTCCAATGAATCTACCAACATTTGTGAAATAGGGACAGTAGAAGAAATTGTGAAGGAAGGCGTACTAATTTGGGTCAAATTAGCTAAGGCTGGTGATAAGGAAGAGGAAATGGTAAAGGATGAAGAAAGAGCCAACGAAGGCAAAGAAAGTGGGGGTGATAAGATGGTTGATATGGGAGGCAATGGTAAGGGAGAAGAAGGGGTAGATGTAGTAGAGGGATATGAAATGGCAAGAGTGGAAGAAATGGGGCTACTAGAATCACTGGAAGAGATCATCAGTGAGCAAGAGGTGGTAGTAATGCCAGAGGTAAGAGAAGTAGAAGGAGATGATTCCTGCACTATGACAGCTGAAGTGGTGGGAGAAGTGGATGAAACAGAGGAAGGAGGGATGGAAGTAGAAAGAGTGGAAGTCGAGACAACAGTTTCGATATCCGGTATGAGGGATTGGATAGTTGGAGGAATTGGATCATCTTTGGTTGCAGCATCCTCCTCGCTTGCTTCTTTCACTTTTACCTTCTTGGCCTTGGAGGCCTCCCCAACACTTCTTGGCATATCTTTCCTTTTAGAAGCTCTGACCCTAGTAGAAGGAGGTGGATCTTTCTTTTGAGGAGACCTTATGGGAGGCTTCCTCACTTTTCCCACCCTCGTTGCCAAGGGGGCATGTTCCTCAATGTCTAAATTTTTCTCCCCGACTGGCTCCGTATCATCGGTTACTACTATGGGCTCATCTTCCTCTCCACCGGAGTCTTTGTCTGATTCTATTGCTGCGTAGGTCAACTGGACTCCTTGCCCCCTCAAAACACCCACCTGTGCCCTGACCCACACCTTACTTAATCTAATTGGCTCCTTCATAATCACATCCAAGGAGCTTTCTTCAGCGTTTGCCCAATTGGGTAATGGGACAGGTAGGTGGTATTGTGCCTCCCATGGACATCTGACCATAACATTCTCATCGTCCTGCAATTGGTCTAGCACTGCCATTATATGGAATTTCTTAATAAAATCTAAGGATAGCCTTGCATGCGCCTTTTTCATGACCTCGTAGTCATCAGGACAGTTAGCCCATAAATCTTCAATATGGTCCTTATGAAACAACTTTTTGCTTACAAACTTTTCCATTACTTGATTTGGGTCAAAATGACTCCTGGCATTGTAATAGTGTAAGTTCGGGAGTTGGAGCTCTTTATCTGAATATTTAGCTGAGGCTAGAGAGCGGCATGCGTAGAGTCCTTTGCCAAACTTAATGGGGAACTGGACATTTGTTTTGTGCAGGTGCTTGAGCTTTTCCGCGCATGGTACCAGTTGCCTAGACAGTTCTAGGAGCACTGTCTTATCATCAGGGTATCTTGGCAATCTGTATGCTATTCCAGTGAAGCCTTGTACTCTGATAAATGTGAATTTCTCAAACTGGATATACCACCGACCATATTGGATTACTTCGTTCATGGCCTTGACAAAAATCCTCAAGGCTGTATTACCTTGCAACTTCCTTGCTATATACATAGTGAATGCATTGTTGACCCGTTTGAAATGTATCAAGGATTGAGACGAGGTCAGCTGAGGATAGCATTCATACACCTTGACCTGTGTCTTTTCATTGTTTCCAATTTCTCCAACCTTGGAAAATCCATCGTAGTGATTCATTCTCGCCAATGCATAAACGACGTAGGATGTCCACCTGAAATACTTGTTCTCACTGAAGTTGCTGAAAGCTTCATGGATGTTGTCACTAAGGATCTATGACCAATGGAACTTGGTTCCCTTCAGTACTTCTAAAATTATGATAAACATCCAATCTTCGAAGGTGGAAGCAGTTGGCAACCCATATACTCTGCTCAAGAAAGTTATGATATCCCCAATCTCATCGTGGAAATCACTTCTGTATAATACTATGGGGAGCTTGATGAGAGCAGACTTCTTGCTCTTGACCCAATGGTCATTTATATGTTTCCTGCATCCTTCCACATCCTTATTATATGCTTCCTTGGACATTTGTCTGTCGGGCATAGTCATGGTTTTATGCCATGGGATATCCAGCATCTCTGCCAAAGCAGGCAGGGTCAAATCAGCTAGGACTTCTCCATTAGCTGTCTGTATTTGTCTGGATACAACATCATATCTGTCTGCACAACTAGCCATCAATTCTGCACATTGAACCAAGGTTGAAAAGGCAGCTGCTTGTCCAAGCCCACTATCTCTTAACGTCTTGGCCCGGGGAGTCAGAGTGGGTCCAAAGATTCTAAGTCTGAAATCATCTAGGTTGATATGACCTAGATCGGTGTCTCCTACATTGCTCCACCCTGAGTGGATTCTAGTCTCTGGAGGTATCCCTTTGAACTCGTACTTCATAGCTTGAGCCCGTGCAGTCATCTAGTCTGCAAAAATGGACATTATAAGTTTGGTACCAAGACAGCTTCCTAATATACTCCTAAGATTAGATAAACCAACATAAATCTACCATTCATTACAAGCATGCATTTGAAGGAAAACTAAGTCAAATTGAAAAGATATGGCATGCAAGTAGATATTAAATATTGCAAGGAATTTCACCCAAAACATCATTATTACTGCATCACAACATTAATTGCATTACTTTGAACAACCTTCTCTAAAGAAACTTCAACAAATTCAGTCATTTATAGGGTTTTGGGCTAATTTGAGGGTTGTCCGACCCTAGCGGGGAAATCGGACAGGTTTGACCTCGAGCAAGAAAAGTGCTACAATGGAAGTTGTCCGACCTTAGTGGGGAAATCAGACAGGTCTGATCTTGAGCAAGAAAAGTGCTATAATGGAAGATGTCTGACCTTAGCGGGGAAATCGGACAGGTCTGACCTCGAGTTTGGGTCTCCTTCTTGTGTTCTGGATTTTGCGCTATTTTTGGGGGTGTCCAACTTGCACAGGATTTGGAGGTCTCCGACCTTAGATGGTTTGCAAGTCAGTCGGTGGGCAATCTGGCGCAAAACAACGTTGATGCAACATGGCTTCTTCCTGCGCAGAAATTAGGTCAGTCTGAGCTGCGCGGGTTTCAACAGGGTCCGACCAGGTCGGATGAGGGATAATATTGCGCAGGTTAGACAAGGCAATTTTAAGCGTTGAGTTCGAGGAGCCCTTCCGGTGGGGTTTTTGAGTAGCACCGACTTCATGGGGGAATGTTCATCATCCGACTAGGTCGAATACAAGATATTTTAGCGCAGGGTCGAACAAAGGTATTTCTAGCGCAAAAAGTTTTCTAAGTTTGTGGAATTTTTTAAATTGTCTGACCTGGTTGAAAATGGCATATTGGTTGTGAGGGTCAGACGAAGTCGATCTTAGCACAATTGGGTGCTAGGCTTCTGGCGCTAAATTCTGGGGTGTCGGACCAACTCAAAAAGGGCTTTGGTTTGAAGGTCAGTTGGAGGTTGATTTAGTACCGACCTAATGTGCAGAGGTTATAGGGCTAAATCCCTAAAATTCTAAATTTGTTTAAGGCACCCCGGTTCTCAGCCTTCTTACCAAAGTCTTAGACTAGGGTTTCAAAACTGAAAGACTAAAATCCATCAAACCCTAACTCAGACACATTATAATTCGTCAATCATTACTCAAAGAGAAAACCCTAATGACCCACTGGAAGTCAATTGTTAAAACCCCCCCAAAAAAACTTGAAATAAGGAGGTTTAAAACCCTACCTACAACAATGGTGGCGCGGATTCGAACTGTAGGGGGAGGTCGCAGGTTTGAGCTCAGGCGATGTCGGCAGGGAAGAACAGAGCTCAAAATTTGTAGTCGAAATAGGTGATTAAAATGATTTAAGACTTGTTAATTCCCTATTTAAACCATGCCAATCTGCCATTAATACTCGGGGGTATGAACTGTCAGCACAGATTTTTGGTTGGTCTGACTTGGTGGAGAAATTGGAGGTCTCCGACCTGGTCGGATGAGGCAACATTCAACGCAAATCCGAGAAGTTTAGTTTGCACTATTTGGCAGGACTTTTTGACTCATCTGACCTACGAAGCTTTTTGGGGGATCTGACTAAGTCGGAGGTTGACGCTTTTAGCGCAAGGTCAGTCGGAACAAACTTCAACGCAGAAGGTCCGACAGAGGGAAAATCAGTGCAAAGGTTAGAGCGATAAGGTTTTAGTGCATAGGTCGGTTGAGGCACTTTTCAGCGCTAGGTCTGACAGACTCAAAATCAGTGCAAAGGTCGGTTGAGGCCAGTTTTAGTGCAAAATACCAACTCAAGGGCCTCAAAGGGAAAGTAACAACCTACCCTAGCAGATTTTGAAGTGATTTTTCAATGTCATCTTTCTATCTAGGGAAAAAATACTTTAGATCATACAACCACTTTGAGAGATCAGTAGACCAAATGACTCACCAGCCAAAACAAAAGAGGGGGTCCCCATGTTTTAGAATGGGGCGTGTGTGCAAGGCACAACACTAGATATGCCAGTAAGGTTTTCCATAATCCTTAATACTTCATTTCCCTTTCCCAAATTTATGGAATTTCATTCTAAATTTGGGAATTGGAAACAAGTAGTTGTTTTTGAAAATCCCATGGCTATGGCAAACCAGAACTGTTTGATTCAAAACGGGCATGTGAGGATTTGGAAGAAGTTAATTTTTTAAGGGAAAACCTTGACTCTGTTAATATTGGGGAAGCTTCTTTAAATCATCTTGTTAATTCCTCTGTTTTGGAAGAGGAGGAACAGTCTGCTAAGGAGTTAGTGGAAGAATGTTCTTTTGAGTTTGCTGTGTAAATTTGAGGGCTTTGAAACCCCCAATTTTCATACTGATAAAATTAAGACATTTATTCAAATCTTTCAACAATGAGGAGAATATCAATATGTTAAATACAAATCAGGTGGATGATTCAGGGTTGGATGATTTTTCTTTTTCTGAGGACAAAGCAAATGCTTTTGTTGAAAAAACCATCCGTAAAGTTGCTTCGGATCTTATGGAAGAACTAGCGGATGAGGTAATTTCAAAAAAACCAAATTCTATTGAAGATAGTTCAACTATTCTTAACACTTCTGTTCCAAACTTAGTACCGGATAGTTGTTTAAATTAGGGGAAATCAAACTGAAATATCCCATTAGGTGATGAAAGTGAGTTTTTTGATTTTGAAACAAAGTTGTCTATTTCTCAATCCTTGAGCCAGGATTCTCCTACCAAACTGAGTTTCATTTCTCCTTCTAAGAGAGGACGTAAGCCAATATCTTTTAAAACCCAGGAAGAAATTAAAGTTGGTTTGTAGGCTACCCCGAATACTTGTCTGAGATCGAGGAGAGTGAGAAACTCTCCTTGCAAACAATGAAGATCCTATCTTGGAATGTTAGGGGCATTAATGCCCCTAACAAGAGACGCTTGGTTAAGCATCAATTAGATTCTTTTGGTATGGATATTGTCTTGCTTCAAGAATCAAAATTATCTTAGTCTCAAGCTGATATTATTTTTCCAAACTGGTTCAAATGGAAGTATCTTCATTTTCCTTCTTAGGGGGCTTCAGGAGGTTTGGCTATTCTTTGGGATAGTAAAATGTGTGAAGTAGACCTAATTTGCTCTGTTCCAAATTTTTTATTGGTTAAAATAACTTCCTCTTCATTAAATTTTTGGCTATTTAATATTTATGGACCAGTAGCAACTAGAGAAAAAAAATAGTGTTGGGACATATTAGCAGCACTTTTAGAGCAATTATCTGGAGAAAAAGTTATTTTGGGGGGAGACTTTAATGCTATTTCTTGTTTAACAGAAACGTCGAGAGGCATCTGCCCTCCCCATAGGGTAATTGAAGATTTTAAAGATTTTAATTCAGATAATGCTTTAGTTGATAGCCTTTTATTGAATGGGAGCTTCACCTGGTCAAATAGGAGAAAAGGTTTTTTAAATATTACAGAAAGGTTGGATAGGTTTTTGTTCTCTTCTAAGTGGTGTCTTGATTCAAATATCCGTGGTTCTTCTGTTCTTCCTTTTACTGCTTCAGATCATTTTCCTATTTCTCTTCAATTGGATGTGAATTTGAGTAGAAAGAAATTTAGGTCTTCATTTAAGTTCCAAGCTATGTGGTTCAGAGATAAAATTTTTTTATCCTTACTAGAATCTTAGTGGAAGAATGCTCCTTTTGTAAAAGGTTCATGCATGTTTTGGATTAATGAAAGGTTGAAATTTATAAAAGGAAAATTTTTGGAATGGAATAAAACTTCTTTTGGTAACATTTTTTCACAAAAAGCGGCACTACAATCTCAACTAGAGCAGTTAAATGAAGCCATTATTAGTAAGGGTATGGATAGTGCTTCTTTTGAATATGTAAAAATTCTTCAATCTAATCTAGAGGAAATTTTAGCTTGGGAAGAAATTTTTTGGAGGCAGAAATCAAGGGAATCATGGTTAAGGGAAGGAGATCGAAATACAAAGTTTTTTCATGTTTCGACTATGGTAAGAAGACACAAAAACTCTATTTTCTCAATAAAAGATTCTATGGGGAATATCTTGCAAGACGATATTCTCATTCAAAAAGAAGGAATTAATTTTTTTCAGAAACTTCTTTCTAGAGAAACAAATAAAGTCACCAATTCAACTGTTGCAAAAGTTATAAATCATATTCCTAATCTGATTTCTCAAGAAGATAACCTGGAGTTGATGAAGCATTTTACATTAGATGAAATCAAGGCAGTAGTCTTCTCCCTAGATCTGGACAAATCCCCTAGCCCAGATGGTTTCACTCCTCTTTTCTTTCAAAAATGTTGGGAATTTGTAAGCAAAGATATTTGGCTGGCTGTAGAAGAAGCTCGGAGAAATAGAACTATTTTGAGAGAAATTAATTCTACATTTATTGCTTTAATCCCTAAAGTTGCTACTCCTTCCTCTTATGCTAATTTCATACCCATTTCACTTTATAATACTTTATACAAAATCATTTCTAAAGCAATTACCTTAAGACTTGCTACCCTTATTCCAAAAATTGTTTCTGATGAACAAGGAGGTTTTGTTCTAGGCAAGGAAACTTCAGAAGGTGCTTTGGTAGCTCATGAGGTATTACATTCAATTCATCAACATAAACTTCCTACTATGCTAGTTAAGCTGGATATGTTAAAAGCTTATGATAGAGTGTCTTGGGAATTTTTGTTCCAAGTCCTCCTTAAATTTGGATTCTCTCCTAAATGGTGCAAATGGATTTCTTCCTATATTTCTGGTGCAAGTTTTTTAATTTTGATTAATGGCTCTCAATCTGATTTCTTTAAGTCCTCTCAAGGGATAAGGCAAGGAGATCCTCTTTCCCCTTTTCTTTTTATTTTAATGGCTGAAGGATTGAGTAGATTAATTATGAGGCAAAATTCGTTGGGTAGCTAGAAAAGGATAAAAATTCCTAGAATTTATTTTTCTATTACACATGCTTTGTTTGCAGATGATACTTTGTTGTTTGGGCAGCCTGTGATGAAGGAAGCTATAGTTTTGAAGGATGTCATTACCAGGTACTATTTAGTATCGGGCTAGAAAGTGAATCAAAGCAAGTCTAAAATTTTCTTCTTCTTTACATCTTCCTTGGTGCAACAAAGGATTGCTAAGTTTCTTGGTTTTCAAGTTGATGTTCTCCCCTCAAGGTATTTGGGAATTCCTCTTTTTTCGGGTTCAATTAAAAACATGTTTTGGGATAAGCTTATTACAAGTATCAAAGCTAAAATATCTTCTTGGAAAGGTAAATGGTTAACATTGGCAGGGAAAATTCTAATGATTAAAACAGTCTTATCAACAGTTCCTGTTTATATGCTTTCAGTACTTAAGGTGCCAAATTCCATTCTTTCTTATATTGTGAATATTTTAAGAAACTTTTTGTGGAATGGCTCTAACTTAAATGGGAGAAAGATCCCCCTAATCTCATGGGATAAAATTTGTATTCCCAAATAGTTAGGAGGATCTGGGATTCATAATGTTGAAGCACAAAATAAAGCTCTTGGAGCTAAATTGGTCTGAAATTTATATGAAAAGTCAGAATCTAAGTGGGGGAAAATAATGTATGCAAAATATTTAGAATCTTTTTCTCCTAAAAGAATCTTTACTATTCTTAACCCAAAGGAGGGCTCTCATATGTGGAACTTTTTGATAAATTGTAGAGAAGTTATTTCCCCTTTTTTATCTTGGGTTATTCATGATGGAAATTCTACCCTTTTTTGGGAGGATTCTTGGAATAATCATCCACCTCTAGTTAAAACAGAAGGTCTTCAAGAGATCAAATCTTTTTTGTGTCAGGCTTGGGGAATAAAAGTTAAAGATTATTTTGAAATCGATCATAATTCAGAAATTAATAAAGTCAAATGGAAAAATTTTGATGATTTCTTGATCCCTCAAGAGCAGAAGAATTTGCTCAAAAATATTTTGCAGGATAGAAGAATTTTTACTTTAGAGGAAAAGGATAAATTAGTTTGGGCTCCTTCAAAATCTGGTCATTACATGATCAAGCAAGGATATCTAAGTATCATTAGTAAGGATTCTAATTCAACTATTAATTGGCCCTATAAGCTCTGTTGGAGTGACCCTTGCCTGCCAAAAGTGGGAGCTTTTACCTGGTTAGCACTGAATTACCGAATCCTTACTAGTGATAGGTTAGCTAAGCTTGGGGTTACAAATTCTTTCTTATGCCCTTTCTACTACGAGGTGGAGGAATCAGTGGATCATCTTTTACTGAATTGTAACTTTTCCTCAAAAGTTTGGTATTGGATTCTTTCAAAATTGAGTTGGAAGGGTCCTCTTCCTTTTTCTCTTCTTCAAGTCTTCCAAAGTTGGCCTTTGTTATTTTCAAAGTCTACCTTTTCTGCCTTAGGGCTGGTTTCGCCAAGTATTGTCATTTGGTCACTGTGGCTAGAAAGAAACAATAGAATATTCAAAAAAATAAATAATCCTTTTCATATAGTTATAGGTAAAGTTGAAAAAACTATCTCAGAAGTAGTTTTAGCCTCACTTTTGTCAAAAAAAGAGGGTTCTTTAATTTTCACAAACTGGGATGATATGATTTTAAAAAGTTGGAAGCATTTGAGGTTGCCTAACTCTTACTGCTTTAAGTCTGAAGACAAGATTGATAGATCCTCTATCAAATGGATCCCTCTGCCTGAATCTTTTGTAATGCTCAACTTTGATGGTGCGAGTAGAGGCAATCCTGGAAGTTCTAGTGCTGGTTGTGTTATTAGAAATCATCATGGAGTAGTTCTTAGAGCTTTGTCAGCTAAGCTGGGTATAATAACAAATAATGAGGCAGAGGCTTTGGCTTTAATAGCTGGTTTGAATTTAGCTTTGAAATGTGGCTTTACAAATCTTATCGTGGAAGGGGATTCATTGAATATCGTAAGAGCTTTTTCTAATAACTCTTCTCCAAGCTAGAAAATTAATTATATTTTAAAGTCTGGAAGGAAAATACTGAAACAATTCTAATCTTTTTAAATGGTTCACACATACCGAGAAGGTAATCTATTAGCAGATGTTTTGGCCAATTTTGCATTTAGTATCAACAACTCTTTTATTGAATTGGATTCTGACTCCTTTCTATTGATCCCCAGAGTTAGTTATATAGTGGAGGACAAAAAGGTTTAATATGGGTAACATTTGCTATCATTTTTAGTGACTTCATTGGATCATCATTGCTTACTTTTATCCTTATTTTATCGACACTCCGTGCTGACAAGCTGACAATGTTCAAGTGCTTTGAAGTATTTCTCCATTTTGAGTGTAGTACTTTGATGTATTTCTTGAGTGCAGGGTGGCAGATTTCACACAAGGGACTTGGCAAGTTTGATCTCATATATTTGATGAGTTTTGCTTTTTTTATATACTTTTAAATCTGTTGTATGCTATGCTCCTGTTACAATTATTTCATTTCTTTTGCAACTGTTAGCTCCCAAGTTTTCAAAATTTAGCATGGGCTATGTTCAATGAAACACCATAATTCGTTGGCCTATTCAGAACTGGGAATGACCCCTTCTTGGTTGTTTTAACCCAAATTCAATGCAGGAAGTATTTAAGATTTATGAGGGTTCAGTAGAAAGAGCTATCATTCAGGTTTGTGGTTTGCAAGTTTTACATTCTCTAGTTTCTATTTATCCGTCTCAAGCTGCTTCACATTTTCTCTCTAATGTGATGGACCTTTTGCAAAGTGGAGATAGGGTAAGGGATTTGGGTCTAATGTTTGTTCAGAATGATCATTTCTCTGTAGACACTTTTAATGATGCTTTAGAAGACTATGATTTGCATGAAGGTATTGCTCTTGTGGGAGGGTTATTTGATTGCAGGTTTATGTTTCGCACTCCTGAACTTCACTGCCTCTACAATGTGTTTATGCATGGCCTTCGTAATAATTGTGTTACATCCTTTCAGAACTCCATTCACTGTCACAGGCGAGAATTAGGGAATCAATTGGCAAATAATGCTATAGAAATCTTTAATGCTCTGCACTTCTTATTAAATTATGTCCCTCCTCCACCACCTCCTCCTCCTTAGCCAACAGAAGATGAGGATCGTGCCTTGCAGATTATTGAAGTTGAAGACTAATTGGGAATCCCCTAATGTTTTGGGTTTAGCATTAAGTTTTTGTTCTGTTGATTGGTCGACTCTGTTAGCTTCTATGTAAATATTTTTTTCAGTATGAATCCTGCTAAGGATTGAGATACAGATTGTTATTACTGGATCGACTCATTTTTCTGAGTTGATTTTTGTTTTTTTTTTGTCACAAATGGGCTACAACCGGAGGTTTTCTTTGTCAATTCTTTCCTACCAGTATGCCTCCTTGAATTTGGCAGTTTGTATTTTTCTATTTCTAATTAATATATTTTCAGTGGTTTTTACCATTTTTTTCAAAAAAAAAATAGTAATATATGTCATGTCAAGTTTATGACTTTTTTAAAAAAATTTATTAATAAATAAAAAATATGTCAACACTAAAAAAATTACATATTTGAAAACTAGACATTGTCATCTATAATGGGTTTTAATTTCATCCAAAAATTCTAAAACAAAGTCATCATCCATATTGCTAAATTTAGTTTTTACTTTTGTTACTACCATGATGTTATACTTGTAGGTCCAAGGATTAGGGTTGGGTTTCCAAGTCTATTCCAATCAAAAAACCAAAGAAAAAGAATGAGTATAAATTTAAAAATTTTGTAGAATGGATATCCACTATGAAATGGATATCTATTTAGAAGTGGGTATCCATTTCTTTTAGATTCATTTTTAGCCCTTTTTTAGTAAAATATAATACACCAATAGTATTGCACTTTTTTTTTTACTAATTACATACCAAAATAATTGTAAAAGTAGATTTATTTATGAAGGTGTCTCATACAATCTCTTGGCATTATTACTTATCCATATCACATTCAATTTTAAAAAAGATTCAATCATAAGAAACATTTTTAATTGGAATCAAGCATATGAACTATTTTTGAGAGGCATCAAGAACATAGTGATATGTTGAACAAAGGATCTACATCTACTTATACTTCAAAGATCTCAAGGAGTGATCCATCTATAAACTAAAGACAATTTGTTAATTTTATCAAGATAATTTGGTAATTATGGGATCATGTAAGCATCAACAAGAAAGGAAGTTCATGACACCTAAATAAATGGAAGCACATTGAGAAGAGGCAAAATAACAAATAAAATAAGAGAGAGAATTTGACAATTGAATAATATGGAAGCATCCAATTTGGTGATTGTGGAAGAGGAGAACATTGAGGAGACCAACATGGATGAGGTGAATGTAGAAGATGCAAATGTGAAAATGGTGATAATAGAAATGTGGAGATATTGATTATAGAAACAAGTCCAGGTAAGTCTTCAATTTCACTTAATGATGATAATATTAGTATTTTAAAGTAATGTGGATATAGCAATGGTGAGATAAATTCTGTTATTAAAAACAACACAATAGAAAATGATACTAAAATCCCTTGTATGAGGAAAATAATTTTTTTTTTAAATTGAAAGAAATGTATTTGATAATTTTCCTAGTAAGAAATCTTGGAGAGCAATTCTAAAACCATGTAAACAAATTTTATAAACTTTTATTTTTAATAAAAAGAGTCTAGCATTCAATGTCAATTAGTAATGCAATTAATTAGAATGTCAAAAATGTGAAAAGTAATGAAAAAATTAGGCATATTCATAAAAACCCAAAAAAATTGTCTCTAGAGCTACTAATGATATTGATTCTATTGGAAAAAAAATGGTCTAAAGATATGAATGTAGCACAATGGGCAACAACAACTGCTTTAGTTATTAATTCAATTTTGAGTGAAAGAATGATAAATAAGACAAGTGATTTTTATATGTAAATGATAAAACATTGAGAAGAGTAAGTATTGAAGATGATCCAATTAACCATTGTTGGGTTTTTAGTGGTAGACTCCCAAAGTTTTACATGAAATTAAATATTGAAACTAAGTCTTTAATTGAAAAATATTGGCATGATAATACAAGGGTATCATCTAATACTAGAGATGTTTTAAAATTAAGAGTGGGGTCAAAAAATAATGATCCTCATCCACAACATCTATTAGACATGAATAAAACATAATTTTATAAAAAATTCTAGATGATTCAATTATAGAAAATTTTAACATAAGTCAAAGATCATTTGAGAAATGTAAGCCTTGGTATTTCAAATTAATAAACAATGAATCTCTTGTTGCAAAACTAATGTGCAATTCCATTATTATGATATTTTTTGATATATACATTGTACTTTGCATACTAACCAAATTAAAAATGTGGTATTAATATGCCACCTACAACAATTAAGGAGTTTATAACAAGTTTATTTTGTGAAACACCTGATGAGAAATTATTTTATAACATTCCATTGTTAGGAGAATGCAATAGATGTGATAACCTTTCATTGTTAGGAGAATGCATGCATGAAATTAGTTCACATGATTTTGGACAATAATTAGTAGATGTGAAGAGGTTCAGAAATGTCCAATATCCATTAAATGATGAAAAATTAGAAAGTATTGTAGGTTACTCATAGAGAAAATAAGTGTGCATGCATTAATCACATAATTCAAGAATAATATTATGTATAGATATATGAAACACTCTTGATAAACAAATTTTCATATGTTAAAATACATTTCCAATTGGAATTATACTTTCAGTGGTCGACTTTAAAGAAAACTACACTCTTGCTCCACACAAGGAGATTCAATCTAAATATTATAATTCAATACAAGTGGCCATTTTTGTTCATATTACATACAAACATGTAGATGATAGTATAGAAGATGACAAAAAATATTGGGGGAGTATTATTTTTATTAGAGTGATAAATGGTTACATTCAACATATTTTGTGTATTATTATTTTAAAGTATTTTATGACAATTTAAAGGAAAGAGAAATCTAGATGAAATATCTCATATGGTTAGACAATTGTACATGACAGTTAAAAAATGCTCAAATATTTTATTGGCTATGTAGGGCCTATAAAGAAAACAATGTTCTTTGAAGTCGAGCATGGTAATGAAGAACATGATGGAGCTAAAGCATGTGTGAAAAAAGATCTTGCTAAGGAACAACTAGAATTTATATATGTAGAAAAATTTAAAGATAGACATGCAATTATGGATTGGTGTAATGAAAAATTATCTATAGGATCAAGTAAAAACTCACAAGTTCAATGATTCTCTTGGTTAGTTGAAAAAGAAAACATTCTTCCCTAACATTATTGTGAGACAATTACTGGATTAATAAAATGGATTTCATTTAAGAGATCAAATACATGCACATAGACTATGTGGACTAGGGAGCTTACTTATTTTTGTTAGTTTTGTATTGGAGGTGAGTGGGAAGCATATGAAAATATAAAATGGGTTAAACCATGACAACATAGATCCCTAACACCTATACAAACACATGATCAACATGAGATGGCATTTGAAGAAGATAATCAATTGTTAGCATTAGATCATTATGACTATGTTTTAGATCTTGTACAAGA
The DNA here is from genome assembly GCA_027924645.1 of Cunninghamia lanceolata. NCBI lineage: Eukaryota > Viridiplantae > Streptophyta > Pinopsida > Cupressales > Cupressaceae > Cunninghamia > Cunninghamia lanceolata. The sequence continues at coordinate 4,614,221 of BSBN01000760.1, forward strand.
AGGTACTGTACACTCAAAAACACAACTCAGTGGCCTGGGGCAGTTGAGTTAGCTTTGGCATGCACATGGACCCCTCTCCTTTCCACGGGGCAAACCTCCACATCACTCTCACTCTCGTGGAAGTAGCCAGTTGAGAGGAGGTGAGACACAGGGGTGGTCTGGATTGTTTGAGAGCTAGACTTCACAGAGAGTGGTTAGCCAATCCTAGGGCCTTTCTTGTGTGTTTGTTTAGATGTGGTGTTCTATGACCATTGTTAAAATAACTATGTGAGCCGAAGGGTCACTAGTCATCGCTCTTCTGTTTGGATTTCTAAGGTTCCAATGTTGTGTGGGTTGACTGTTGTTTTAGTTGATACTTCTTTCAAGTTGGCATTGTTGTTTGAACTATTGGATGAAAGCATGTATTTCCACTAGTAGAATTTTGGCAAATAAATGACTAAGTGACTAAAACTTTTAGTCACAACAACTAAAACTAACTAAATTCTACTAATTTTTTGCAACTTGGCTATAAATGAGTAAATAAATGACTAATTTGGTCATTGACTAAAAACTTATTTAGTCACACAAAAAAAAATGACTAAATAGTTAGTCATTTATTTTTCAAAATCCATTTGAATAAATCATTTAAGGAATCAAAAATCAATAGCCCACCAAAATACTCTAAAACCTTAATAAACATACTCTCAAACTTTCATCAAAATCTTATTTTCAGGCATAGCCCACCAAAATGGAGTTTTCATTTTAATAAACATACTCTAAAACCTTCATCGAAACCTTATTTTCAGGTGTAGCCCACCAAAATGGAGAAGTGTTTCAGTAAAGAATGACAAAGAATGGTAAGGAGATGTACGTGATAGGAGGCATAGGATTTATTGCTTCTTATCTCATTCCTGCTTTGCTCATTAAGGGTTACATTGTTCGCACTACTATTTGTAATCCAGGTATTTAATTGACATATATTTGCATAATCTCAAATTCCTAATTTAGATGCTTTTGAAGTATCAATGTATCCTATATAGGGTTTAGAATGATTTCTTTTAATTTAAAAAAATAAATAAATGATGTATTTTCCTGTGATTAGATAATGTGGAGATCTCCTAAATCTGCCCTAGCTCATTGTCCTCTTGGCACTGTATTCATTACTCTAGCTGCTAGGGTTTTGCATGTGACATCTTTAATATCTTCATGACAGTGGCTTTTAAATAGATCTCAGTCTTTTCTTTAATCTTTATCATGGTAACCCTTGAGTTCCATAATCCATCTTCAATCTCTTCTAAGAATGTTGTCTTAAGCTAGACTTCATAGTATGCATATAAAGCAAATCCTTCATACCTACCATTGTTCCAAACCACCACTCACTGCCTTGCTTAAAATGTTGCCTCCATAAGCACAATAGCATGTTTTAAAATCATGGTTGCTAGTGATTGACAATTAAGGTCACTACTTTCATCAAGATACAATGAGATTTTTGTCTTCAAACTCAAGACATTATGCAAGATAACATTATGAATTGTTTGTTGTGTAGGGTTTGATTTTCTTGCATATTTACTGCTTTACTAGTTGCCTTTAAGACTGGATATTGCACCCTCAGTTGCAATCTCAAATACTTCACTCACTGTCACTTGAAGTTTCCTTTCATGAGCATCCTTCTATAAAATCAAACCATGCCCTATAGACTACCTACTTACTATAGTGGACTCATTGTTTCATGGTATTGTGGGTCTTAAGATCCTTCAACCTTATTGTCACTACTTCACAGTCCACAAGGTATTATTCACTATTCTCCCATCTTTGATGAGTCTCAAAACATTGCTCAAACATGCAATCCACTACCTCCATTATACAATGGCTAAGAAGAAATATTGAACCTATGATTACCACTATTACTTCATTTGGACAGTCATTCCCTGATTGCATTATCCTTGTCTAACACTGTCAATAGCATTTGAAAAACCCTTAAGGTTAGCAAGGGGGTAAGGAAACTCACTGTTAAAATCTCCACTTTACTATGCAAGGTTTGAGCTTTATTATCTTGTCACTACTCAGCCTCTTTTTGACTGTCACACCTCAAGTGACTATCATTCTTCTTACCATAGATTGTATTTATAAATGCCACTGAGCTACATAGTGTGCTTGTTATTGGCTACAATCTTTAGATTGCAAGATTTTGTTATTGGCTATAATGTCTCAATCTTTCTGGTATTGCAACCTCACTAATCCACTAGAGTTATGGTTTATGTTTCTATGGAGGCCTAGGGTTTGTACCCTAGTCATGCTCTTACCAATGCTTTTGTTGGTATTCAAAACAATCTTAAATCTTGGGTCAGAAAATTAGCTATCTTGACAGGGTGTGGTATGATCTTGGATTGTATCCTAGAGTGTGTGGGAAGTTTGTGTTTGATCATTAAGGTATGTAAACCTGACCAAGGAAATGTATCATATATAGCATGGGTCTTGCTTTAATACTTCCCATAATTCTTATTAGCAGATCACATTATTATAGTTTGTGGTAACCCAAGATTGCATTCAAGTATGTAACAAACTTGGTCTGTAGCTTAAGTTGTACACTTTTAAGTAACATTTATAAGGTTTAGAAAATCTTGATCACTCTCTAGAATATCCCATTAAACATGGGTTGTGCTTGAATGCACTACATAATTGATATAACACAACCACTCTGCATATCAACCAGAGTTATAAGCTCTTTATTGCAGAAAGAGGTAATCACTCTTGGATCATGCTATCATTACAATGTAACTTGTTAAACTTAAGTCAACATGAATGCACCGAATGATGCTTGATACCTAATTGTGATGACGGTGATTAATTTGTACATGAATTGTGCTCATATGAGTTCCTCCATTTCTATCACAACATAGCCACATTAAACTTGGGTCACACATAAATGCATCTTGTATTTGTTATAGCACAACTATGCCACATGACCAATAGAGTTATGGATCACATAATTATAGCCACAAGAATTTGTTCCTCGGTTGTGCTCTTATGATGATTCCATTACCGTTACAACATAAACCTTTGGACTTATATTGCTCAAATCCTTACATTGCTTATTTTCTCTTTGGATGGATGGCAATTCAATGGTAGGGATTTGTATACAGGTCATGCTCATATAAGTGCCTTCATCACCATTACACAATAGTACATTGGAATTTCCTTTCTTGAACCTTTACTTCATTTTTTATTGTTAGGGTTTCTTAGTGATTATTCCATTTCCACGTGGCATATTGATAAAAGAAACCAAGAAAAAAATCATTTTGTTTTTAGTTAACTTCTGCTAACATACTTTTGGAATAAATGTTTGACTGCATTACTTCAAGTGTGAAGAATTTTTTTCTTCTTCTTATAATACATTCATTGAGAGCTGTAGTAGAAAGCTTCTTATGCTGAAACCCATCCTGTAAACTTGCTTTAAGATACATTTAGGAGGCTTCATGGATTTTTTGTGATTTATATAGCTTTTGTTTTGATAGTAAATGACATCGGATTCTTTTTGAAATTGAAATGATTTATTATTTATGGTTTTATGATGATCAAATGTTTTATTTAGAAGGGGTTAATATGTGGCATTTTTATGTACAAGAAGAATAGATTATGATGCAACATTTGAGTATGGATGGTTCCGGCAAACTTGGATTGCTATCAATGACATAACCAGGTTGGAGAGTACCTTGAGCTGGTCTGAAACGCTTCCAGGTGTTTTCACTTGGATGCAGAACCTGAGTATAGGAATACAAACGTCGGTGGATAGAGAAAATCATAAATCTGCTGGTCCAATTTTGGATCCAATTTGAGGTCATGAATATCAGATAGAGAAATTTCCTACATTCTAAAGATAAAATCATAAATCTGCTATCCAATTTGAGATCCAATTTGAGGTTGTGAAGCTTTGACAGAGAAAGTTCCTACATTCTAAAGATAAAATCATAAATCTACTTGGTCCAATTTGAGGTCCAATTGTAAGGATTTATCTTTTTAATTATACTTTCTGACATTTGTTTTGATACAAATTGTTACTTTAGAATTATGGTATCCTTTTCTTCTAATGTTTTCAACCCTCATTTCAGGGAAGAGCTCCAAAGATGGTTCCTTTAGATGGAGACTACACTTTTTTGCTATAGGTTTCGTCTAGAAACACCAAAAGCTCAGGTACTGTCATACTTAGAGTAAAAGTATGAGTCATGCAATGACAAGATACTCATTTTTGGAGCTTTGGTTAAGAACTTTAAATGTTTGGCTATGTGTACAGAGAATGTTCATGGAGTGCAAACTTCCTTACAAAGCAATTACCACAGCAGAGTTTGAGGTGAATTGCACCTACTATTTTATGCTGATATGGATATGTTCTAACTTGTAGTTAATTGTTGTAGCATAACAGATAGGCTAAATAGCTATTCATATACCATTGTTTCTAATTCAAAATTGCTATACCTTATTCTAGGATCAAATCACATGGGGGGAGTCTATACATAAGACACCATTGTTTCAAATTCAAAATTGTTGGTTCTTTCACAATTGTTTGCTTCATTTATTTGATCTAAGACATCCTGTTGTATAGAAGATGCTCTCAAAATCACAGTAAAATCCTTTATTCTGGGAAGACTGTTCAGAATATTCCCATCATAACAATGAACAAAAACATCAGTCATTAACCTAAACTTTGCAAGAGTTTCATCAAATTCTACTTTTCGACTCTCTTTTCTATTCTAAATTTTATTCCCAATTTCATCCATGAAGAACTTCCTCAGCCTGTAGATCCTACTGTTAGCCATAACTTTACTAGGTGTCGAGGATAGCTTCAAGTTTTTACCCAAGCATCAATTGACAAAATTCTGCCTTACCAGATACAATGTGTTGAAAATCTATTTGAAGTTAGTTTGGAAAAGAGTTCTTGAGAGTATAATGCACATTTTTGAATTAACCTTTTTGCATGAATTCCATTGTATTTGGTAAGGCTGAATTTTGACAAAAAGCATCCTTACTAGATACAATGGAATTCATGCAAAAAGGTTAATTCAAAACTGTGCATTATACTCTTAGGAACTCTCTTCCAAAATAATTTCAAAGAGCTTTTCAACACATTGTATCTGGTAAGGCCGAATTTTGTCAATTGCTACTTGGGTAAAAACTCAAAGCTATCCTTGACACTTGGTAAAGTTATGGCTAATAGATGGATCTACAGGCTGAGGAAGTTCTTCATGGATGAAATTGGGAATAAAATTTAGAATGGAAAAGAGAGTGGAAAAGTAGAATTTGATGAAACTCTTGCAAAGTTCAGGTTAATGACTGATGCTTTTGTTCATTGTTATGATGGGAAGATTCTGAATAGTCTTCCTAGAATAAAGGATTTTATTGTGATTTTGAGAGCATCTTCTATACAATAGGCTATCTTAGATCAAATAAATGAAGCAAACAATTGTGAAAGAACCAACAATTTTGAATTTGAAACAATGGTGTCTTATGTATAGACCCCCCCTATGATTTACTCCTAGAATAAGGTATAGCAATTTTGAATTTGAAACAATGGTATATGAACAACTATTTAGCCATCTGTTATGCTACAACAATTAACTATAGGTTAGAACATATCCATATCAACATAAAATAGCAGGTGCAATTCACCTCAAACTCTACTATGGTAATTACTTTGTAAGTAAGTTTGCACTCCTCCACAAACATTATCTATGCACATCAGTATGTTGGTTATTATCTTGATCTCCTTTGTGATAAAAAAATAGTGAAGTTCATTGCATAACTCATGACCATTTTGTAGTGCTATGATCCAGTTCTCTTTTACTTCTTACTCATTGTGTTCTCAATCACCATGTGCAAATGACTTAGAGGACAGATCTTTGATTTCAATGGCCTTGCATAGCACTTGAAGAAATTTCCATTCATGGCTTAGGATTTAACAACCATATAGGGCATATGAAACATAGCTTAGTCAAGTCACTATTGACACAAAACTCTTGAAGATCACCACCCTAGACTGCTAGACAACTTCCTCCATTCATGTCACAATGCAAGGTCCCTATAGGTTGAAAGTATTGTCCTTGAAAACATACCACTATATTGATAATGTCTTGAGGACTAAGGGTCCCACTTGGAGGTAAAGAATAATCTCATATGCATTCATTCTCAGGTTCATATTTCAATTTGTTATATTTATGTGTAGCTTCTAATGAGCTTGGTGAACTACATTGTGTAAAATGAGAAGCTCCTTCAGCCAATTGTGTTGTTTCTTGAAGTTGATGGCATGGAAGAATCTGCAATACTGTCTTCCAACATTGAAATCATTGACCTTCAAAACAAAGATACTAGGACTATCCCTTCAACATTTGTGAAGTCACTGCCTTAATCAAATTGGTCACTATCCTTTCATCATCTTTGTTTGGCATTTTACTATACTATGACAGTCCTCTCACAATGACCACCATATCGTGATTGTGAAAATTTTGAACCCATCACTCGAACAGTCAAAACTTCCACCTCATAGCCACAAGAATAAGAAACATTAAGAATGCACAGTCCCAAGTAAGTGTATTAGACTTGGTGATCCTTGTTTTTTGTCATATGTTGTAGTTACAAGTACCTTGCTAGACATACATGAAAATGTGGAAGCATAGACAAGGCAAGCAAACTGTTTCAAAAAATACCTCAAAGAAATGTGATATCATGGATACCCACTCTCCCACAAGCACTTCAAGTCATGCCTGCGGTGATGCGGGGCTTTCCCGCATCATCGTAGGCATGACTTGAAGTGCTTGCAGGAGAGCGGGTGATGTTGGGCTTTCCCAAAAATATGGCTTTGCACAAATATATTATAGAAATTTGGCTTGCTTCTTTGTTTATCTTAGGAATTAGATGGGGGAGAAGCCAGACTAGCAGATTATTTCAACATAATGGTAGGTACTAGCATTGGAGGTCTCATCACCACAATGTTAGCCACTCCAAACCCAAATGATCCTCATAATCATCCTTATACTACCCAAAAGATTGAAGAATTTTATCGGAAGAATGCGAATTTGATTTTGGTCCCAAATTCAATTGCAAACATCTGGTTGATATCTTAGAACAAGATAAATTTCACGAAAGACGTCTATGTGACATAGTAACTAACCTGGTGATACCCACCTTTGATATCAAGACGTAGTTTCCAACAATTTTCACCACTAATGATGTATTATATTGGATGATCTTAGATACTTGAATTACATAGATGAACTGTAGAATAGGATTCTTAATATCTTACTATACAATGTACATGCATGCGTTTGATACCCCCGCATCACCCGCTCTCCTACAAGCACTTCAAGTCATGCCTGTGGTGATGCGGGAAAGCCCCACATCACCATAGGCATGACTTGAAGTGCTTGTGGGAGAGCGGGTGTCCATGATATCATAGGCAGGATGTTGGAAAAGGTTATTGAATTTGGATTTACACCTGCTAATTGTATTTTCTTGAAAGTTTCTAAAGCCTTTTCAAAAAATCCATTTTGTGCATATCCTACAATCATTGCATTCCAAGAGATGACATCTCTTTAAGCCATTCCATCAAATAGTTCATGTGCCTTATCTATACTTCCACATTTTTCATTCATGTCTACCAAAGCATTTCCAACTATAATATCTGACAAAAAAAACCCCTTCTATTATGTTATGATGGATGTCTATACCCTGTTCCAAAGCTCCCATTTTGGCACAGGCAGGGAGGATGATGGAAAAGGTTGTCGAATTCGGCTTTACACCTACTAATTGCATTTTCTTGAAAGTTTCTAAAACTTTTTCAAAAAATCCATTTTGTACATATCCCACAATCATTGCATTCCATGAGATGACATCTCTTTGAGGCATTCTGCCAAACAGTTCACATGCCTTGTCAATGCTTCCACATTTTGCATACATGTCTACCAGGGCAATTGAAACTACAATATCTGACAAAATTCCTCTATCCATTACTTTTTTATGGATGTCCATACCTTGTTCCAATGGTCCCATTTTGGCGCAGGCAGGAAGGATGCTGGCAAAGGTTGTGGAATTTGGCTTTACACCTACCAATTGCATTTGCTTGAAAGTTTTTAAAGTCTTTCCAACAAATACATTTTGTGCATAACTAGCAATAATTGCTCTCCCCACATCCCTGCACACACACAAAAGTTCCTTCGCGAGGATGCGGGGAGAGCCTGCCATCCCGCACCCTCATGCCCTGGCTCCTTGCGGGGCTGCGGGGGAGCCTGGACTACATAGAGATAAGTAGGTGAGGCAGCAATCACGCCAAATGAAATACACAATAGATGTCTTCCCTAAATTTCTAAGAAGGTTCATCCTACATGGTTGCATTACTTAAACCTCTCTTCATTCTTCTTTCATCCTTTATATTGCAGTCGATCAAGAGGCTAGCAATATTAACACAATACCATTCAAATCATTGTACATACTATGAAAGTTTCATGCCGCCTTCTCAATCATATGAGCTCTCTCTAATCTCTCTCTATACAGTCCATGAGACCACATTTTTTGTCTTCCCACATCCCCACGCACACACAAAAGTTCCTTCACGGGGATGCAGGGAGAGCCTGCCATCCCGTGCCCTCATGCTCTAGCTCCTTGTGAGGCTACGGGAGAGCAATCATGCCAAATGAAATACCCAACAAATATCTTCCTGAATTTCTAAGCAGGTTCATCTTGCATGGTTGCATTAATTACATCTCTCTTCATTCTTCTTTCCTCCTTTATATTGTAGTTGATCAAGAGGCTCTCTCTAAGATCTTTCTATGCAGTCCATGAGACCACATTTTTTTGAGGCATTCTATCAAACAGTTCATGTGCCTTGTCCATGGTTCCATATTTTGCATACATGTCTACTAGGGTAGTTGCAACTATAACATCTAAAATAATTCCTCTATCCTTCATGCTTTGATGGATGTCCATACCCTATTCCAAAGCTCCCACTTTGGCACATGCAGGGAGGATGCTGACAAAGGTTGTGGAGTCTAGCTTTACACCCGCCAATTGCATTTGCTTGAATTTTTCTAAAGTCTTCTCAAAAAGTTCAACTTGTGCATATCTTGCAATCATTGTAGTCCATGAGACCACATTTCTTTGATGCATTTTGTCAAATAGTTCACATGCTTTGTCTATGTTTCCACATTTTACATACATGTCTACCAAGGTAGTTGCCACTACAACATCTGACAAAATTTCTCTATCGTTTATGCTTTGATGGATTTCTATACCCTGTTGCAAAGCTCCCATTTTGTCACAGGCTAGGATGATGCTGGCAGAGGTTGTAGAATTTGGCTTTAGAACTGCCAATTGCATTTGTTTGAAAGTTTTGAAAGCCCTTTCAACAAATCCATTTTGTGAATATCCTAAAATTATTGTATTCCATGAGATTACATCTCTTTGAGGCATTCTGTCAAATAGTTCACGAGTTTTTTCTATGCTTCCACATTTTGCATACATGTCTACCAGAGTATTTCCAGCTATAGTATTGGAGAAAAATCCCCATTTCATTATGCTTTGATAGAGGTCCATACCATGTTCCAATGTTCCCATTTTGGCACAGGCAAGGAGGATGCTGGCAAAGGTTGTGGAGTCTGGATTTACGCATGTTGGCAAAGGTTGTTAGTTTTTTTATTGATAATGTTCTATAGATTTTTCATTATGGTCCAATTGGGAAAACATAAAAAAAAATCATTGGTTGAGTACTAAAAATTGTATTTTTGCTTTGCAAGTCCTCTCTTTGTTGTTTGAAAGGATAGTCTATGAAAGAGCTTCCAACTATGCATGAAGAAAACCTACAAGTGGTTGTCAAGGGGCAGAGATTCATGCAAAAGACAGTGATCATACAAACATTAAATGATAATCTTAGAGTCAATGAGAAGAACTATGCAAAGGTTACAATCTTGTCAGTGTCTCAAGAGGCATTTAATGGGGTAAGCAGACAACCTTCTAGTATGCATTTGATAATGCCAAATCTCATGATAGTCAAGAGTATTCATGTTAGATGCATGAACACCTAGGACAATACCATAGACTTGGTACAAGTGAGCAGCAACAAGGTTGAGGGTTATCATGAGCTATCTGCCAAGACACATATATTTTGTAACATCAGTATCATAATGAGATATTGATTTCTATATTAGAGGTGATGATATCATATGACATTTGTTCATGATAGTGATGTGATAAGTGACAGGACCAATGATGGATTGTGTGAACTTGTAATAGTCTGGTAGATGACATAGAGTGCATACCTAGGTAATAGTAGTAATGATGAACTGTTTTCAAGGAATTTGGAAAATATACAGTGATGTCAAAGGTAGTCAAGGCATTCAATAGAGGGGCAGTGTTCTATCTTGATGGGAGGTAGAGTACAAGTGAAAGCATGCTAGAATAATGAGCTAGGTAGTGGAAGTCATGAGGCATTTTATTTTATAAAGGGAAAATGCATGACAATAGGTTGACAAGTGATTGGACAATGCATTTCAAGAAGCTACAAGTTTGATTAGGACAATGCATAACCTAGTCATAAGGCAATATTGTTGAATAGAAATCCATGACAATTGAGGCATCCTACCAAAGATGACAGTCATCAGAGGCATAATCATTAGAGATAAGGACAATTTATTGGTACAGGTAACAATTCACAGTGGCAGCTTATGAACTAGAGCAAGTTGGCTGCATGAGACAAGATCTCTATAGAGATGACAATGCGATCTTGAACTAGGACAGTGAGCTTCATGGGATAGTCATGGATTTGTGAAGAAGACATCTATGAATGTCTTTGTGCTTCTATGCTCAGTGATACTCAAAAATTTAGTTTCTTGCTCATTCTTTGAGCTATGTATTGTAACCATGAAGGTTTTTTTAGCAAAGAGAAAGCATTGTAACTTATTTTCAGATCTATATGCTATTTGAAAGAATTTTTGATCAATAAAACAAGTTGTTTTTACCTTCTCAAAGTTGTTTCATTGTGCAAGCTTCAAAATATGCTACTAAATATACTAATGACTAAATGCAAGCTTCAAAATGACTAAATATACTACTAATTAATGTCAATTAATAATTAAATTGACTAGTTGCAATAATGTATTTATAATTAATCATGAAATAAAATATCAAAATGCGACAAAATGCGACAAAATTTTGAGGTCTTCACAAGAAGACCCCTACCTTCACAACGGAGTTTATTTTTCAAAGCCACAAGGGCACGGAGATGCCCATTCTTCCCGGCATATGAACGTCTAGGGTTTCAAGATGTTTTTCATAATATTCGACAGAGATCTTTTCAGGCACACCATGACCCTCCTCGATACAACAATTTTGGTTCATTTGGCAGAAATATTGGATGAAATCTGCTCAATGCTTCAGGAAAGGTAGAGTCTGGAAATGGAGTTCGTCAGGTATGGAAGGAAAAGGAAAAAACACTTCAAGTTAATTCTAATCATGGTGAGGAGAGTCAAATCTGTATGGATAGGGTTTCTTCAGAAGTTGTTAATATCCAAATACCGGAGGATATGGTCAATTCATCTATTCAAGATTGTACTACACGGGCCCTAATTGGTAAGGTCTAGAACCCTAATTTTAATTTTGATAACTTTCTTAACTGGATTAGGGTTACATGGAAAGGGATTTCAGATGTTTTCTTTTTACACAAAGAACTATGTGTTTTTACGGTGGTTTTTGAAAATGGATGTTTTCGAGATGAAACCCTAGATCAAAAGTTGTGGTTCTATCACGGCAAAGGGATTTGTTTGCAGAAATGAGAACCAAATTTTGACCCAGTTAAAGCTAATATGAATTTTGTTCCATTTTGGATCTCTTTGCCCAATCTACCACTGGAATATAGGGATCTTGCTATTATTGAATTATGTGCAAAAAAACTGGGCTTCTTTATTAAGCATGATATGTCAAATTTTCAGAGTCCAGATATGCCAGTGAGATTCTCTATAATTCTTAATACTTCATTTCCCTTTCCCAAATTCATGGAGTTCCACTCCAAATTTGGGAAGTGGAAACAAGTAGTTGTCTTAGAAAATCCAATGCTTATGAATAATACAGAAATGATGGGTGCAACTGAAATTGGCGAGGCCTTGGACGAAGTAAATTTTACAAAGGAAAATCTAGATTCTATTAACTTAGGGGAAGCATCACTGAACCATTTTGTGAATTCCCCTGTTTCTGAAGAAGACCACCAGTCTGTTAAGGGAATTGAGGAAGAATGTCCCTTTGAGTTTGCTTTTGGTAATATTGAGGAGTTTGATACTCCTGTCTTTTCGAATGATAAAATTAAGAAAAATCTACTTACATCTTTTAACAATGAGGAAAATAGTAAAAAGGAAGTTGCAAATAAATTGGATAAGTTAGGTTTGGATGGTTTTCCTTTTTCTGACAAAGAAGCAAATGAATTTGTCGAAAGAACCTTTCGTAAAGTCGCCTCTGACTTGATAGAAGAACTGGCAGATGAGGTACTTATAGAGAAGACAAATTCTCTTGTAGATAATCCAACTCTTTTAAATCATTCTGTCTCCCGTGTAGATCCTGATAATTGCTTAACCCAGGGGAAGGTAGAACAATCTGTACTTTTAGGAGAAAATAGTGAGGTTTTTGATTTTTCTACTAAATTGTCCATTTCTCAATCATTGAGTCAAGATTCACCTACCAAACAGAGTTCCATCTCTCCCTCTAAGAGAGGACGCAAACCAAAATCCTTTAAAACACAAGAAGAAATTAAAGCGGGTTTACAGGCCACCCTAGATACATGTCTAAGATCAGGGAGAGTGAGAAACTCTCCCCGCGAGCAATGAAGCTCCTTTCTTGGAATGTTAGGGGCATTAATGCCCCTAACAAGAGACGCTTGATTAAGCGTCAATTAGATTCATCTGGTATGGATATTGTCTTACTCCAAGAGTTAAAATTATCAAATTCTCAAGCTGATACTATTTTCCCAAGCTGGTTGAAATGGAAGTATGTTCACTCTCCCTCTCAAGGGGCCTCAGGAGGTCTGGCTGTTCTTTGGGAAAGTAAAGTGTGTGAAGTAGAATTAATTTTCTCTATTCCAAATTTTATATTGGTTAGGATTACTTCTTCTTCATTAAACTTTTGGCTATTTAATATCTATGGACCTACTACAACTAGAGAAAAAAAACAATGTTGGGACATTTTAGCAGCACTTCTAGAGCAATTATCTGGAGAGAAAGTTATTTTAGGGGGGGATTTTAATGCTATTTCTTGTCTAACAGAAAACTCAGGAGGAATCTCCCATCCTCAGAGGGTAATAGAGGATTTTAAAGGGTTCATAGTAGATAATGCTTTGATTGATAGCCTGTTACTCAATGGGAACTTCACCTGGTCTAATAGGAGGAAAGGTTTTTTAAATATAGTTGAAAGATTGGATAGGTTTCTTTTTTTGTCCGAATGGTGTCTTGAGGCAAATATTTTTGGTACTTCTGCTATTCCTTTTATAGCTTCAGATCATTTTCCTATTTCTATTCAACTTGGTACCATTTTGGGGAAAAAAATATTAGGACTTCATTTAAATTTCAAGCTATGTCGTTTAGAGATAAAAATTTCTTATCCCTATTGGAATCCTGGTGGAAGAATGCTCCTTTTGTAAAAGGCTCTCATATGTATTGGGTAAATGAAAGATTGAAATACATAAAGAAACAAATTCTGGAATGAAATAAATCCTCTTTTGGTAACATTTTTTCACAAAAAGCAGCACTACAACTTCAATTACAACAGTTAAACGAAGCAATTATTTCTAATGGCATGGATAATGTATCTTTTGAAAATGTAAAAACGCTTTAGTCTCAATTAGAGGAAATTTTAACTCGGGAAGAAATTTTCTGTAAACAAAAATCAAGGGAAGTATGGCTAAAGGAAGGGGATCGAAATACAAAGTTTTTTCATGTCTCGACCATGTTAAGAAGACACAGAAATTCTATTTTCTCTATAAAAGATTCTATGGGAAATATATTACAAGATGACTCTCTCATCCAAAAAGAAGGAATAATTTTTTTTCAGAAATTACTCTCTAAAGAATCAATTCAGATTCCTAGCTCAACTGTAACCAAAGTTTTGAATCATATTCCTAATCTAATTTCCCATGAAGATAACCTGGAATTGATGAAACAGTTTACCATGGAAGAAATTAAGGCAGTAGTCTTCTCTTTAGAGCCAGATAAATCTCCTGGCCCAGATGGTTTTACCCCTATGTTCTTTCAAAAATGTTGGGAGTTTGTGGGAAAGGATATTTGGCTAGCTGTAGAAGAAGCTCGGAGAAATAGAACTGTTTTGAGAGAAATTAATTCAACATTTATTGCTCTAATTCCTAAAATCTCTTCTCCTTCCTCCTATGTTGATTTCAAACCCATTTCATTATGTAATACTTTTTATAAGATCATTTCCAAAGCAATAACATTAAGACTAGCTACACTAATCCCAAAAATTGTTTCTGATGAGCAAGGAGGTTTTGTCCCAGGCAAGGAAACATCAGAAGGTGCTTTGATTGCTCATGAGGTAATACACTCAATCCATCAACACAAACTCCCTTCAATGTTGATTAGACTGGACATGCTAAAAGCCTATGATAGAGTGTCCTAGGATTTTTTGTTCCAAGTTCTTCTTAAGTTTGGTTTCTCTCCAAAATGGTGTAAATGGATTCATTCTTGTATTACAGGTGTAAGTTTTTCAGTATTGATTAATGGCTCTCAATCTGAATTTTTTAAATCTTCTCAAGGAATAAGACGGGGAGACCCTCTCTCCCCTTTTCTTTTTATTTTAATGGCTGAAGGATTAAGTAGACTAATTATGAGTCAAAATTCATTAGGTTGCTGGAGAGGGATCAATATTCCTAGAATCCCTTTTTCTATTACGCACGCTTTGTTTGCAGATGATACTTTGTTGTTTGGGCAACTTGTGATGAAGGAAGCTAGAGTTTTGAAGGAAGTCATTTCTAAATATTGTTTAGTATTAGGTCAGAAAGTGAATCAGAGCAAGTCTAAAATTTTCTTTTTCTTCTCCTCTGTATTGGTGCAAAGAAGGATAGCTAAGTACCTTGGTTTTCAAATTGACACCTTGCCCTCAAGGTACCTGGGAATCCCTCTTTTCTCAGGTTCAATTAAAAACATGTTCTGGGATAAGCTTATCACAAGCATCAAATCTAAAATATCTTCCTGGAAGGGAAAATGGCTTACTTTGGCAGGTAAACTTCTGAGATTAAAACAGTCTTATCAGCGATTCCAATTTATTTGTTATCGGTCTTAAAGGTCCCAAAAACTATTCTTACCTATATTGTGAACATTTTAAGAAAATTTCTCTAGAATGGCACCAATTTACATGGGTGAAAGATTCCCCTCCTTTCTTGGGATAATATCTGTATTCCAAAACAATTAGGAGGAGCTGGAATCCATAATATTGCAGCTCAAAATAAAGCTCTAGGAGCTAAACTGATCTGGAATTTATATGAAAAATCAAATTCTAAGTGGGGAAAAATAATGTATGCAAAGTATCTAGATTCTTTTAATCCTGAAAGATTATTTACTACTCTAAATCCAAAGGAGGGTTCTCACATGTGGAATTTTTTGATACACTATCTAGAAGTTATCTCTTCTTATTTATCTTGGGTTATTCAGGATGGAAGCTCTACCCTTTTCTAGGATGACTCTTGGAACAATCATCCCCCTTTAGCTAAAACAGAAGGTCTTCAAGAGATTAAGTCTTTGCTATGTCAGGTTTGGGGAACAAAAGTTAAAGATTATTATGAAATTGATCCTAATTCAGAATTTAATACAGTTAAATGGAAAAATTTTGATGAGTTCTTGGTCCCTCAAGAGCAAAAGACCCTTCTTAAGAATATTCTGAAGGAACAAAGACTATTTATTTCAAGAGAAAAGGATAAATTAGTTTGGGCTCCTTCAAAGTCAGCTCGTTACACAGTTAAACAAGGTTATCTAAGTATCACTAGTAAGGATTCCAATTCAAACTTTACTTGGCCTTATAAGCTATGCTGGAATGAGTCCTACCTGCCTAAAGCAGGAGCTTTTACATGGTTAGCTTTGCATTACCGAATCCTTACTAGCGATAGATTAGTTAAACTTGGGGTTGTAAATTCCTTCTTATGCCCCCTCTGTCATGAGGTGGAGGAGTCAATGGATCATCTTCTATTGAATTGTGATTTCTCTTCGCAAGTTTGGTTTTGGCTTCTCTCTAAACTGAACTGGTCGGGTCCTCTTCCTTGTTCTTTACTACAAGTCTTTCAAAGCTGGCCTATACTATTCTCCAAGTCTACTTTTTCTGCACTGTGGATTGTTTCGCCGAGCATTGTCATCTGGTCTCTATGGTTAGAAAGAAATAGTAGAATATTTAAAAAAATAAATAATCCTCTCCATATTGTGTTGGGTAAAGTTGAAACAACTATTACAGAAGTGGTTTTAGCCTCATTGTTATCAAAGAAGGCAGGCTCTCTAATTTTTACAAGTTGGGATGATATGATATTAAAGAATTGGAAGCAGTTAAGGATGCCTGATAATAGTTGCTTTAAATCTGAAGTTATGATTGATCGATCCTCTATCAAATGGATCCCCCTACTTGAATCCTTTGTAAAGCTTAATTTTGATGGTGCGAGCACAGGTAATCTAGGAATTTCCAGTGCTGGTTGTGTTATTAGAAATAATCATGGAATAATTCTCAGAGCTTTATCAATTAAGCTAGGTACAATAACAAACAATGAGGCTGAGGCTTTGGCCTTAATAGTAGGTTTGAACCTAGCACTAAAATATGGTTTCACTAATATCATTGTGGAAGGGGACTCATTGAATATTGTTAGAGCTTTCTCCAATAACTCCTCTCCGAGTTGGAAAATCGAATACATTTTAAAGTCTGGAAGGGATTTATTAAGACATTTTCAATCATTTCAGATAATGCATACTTATCGTGAAGGTAATCTTCTAGCCAATTTTTTAGCTAATCTTGCTTTCAGTTTTAATGATGTTGCTATCGAATGGAACTCCGAATCTTTCCTTTAGATTCCCAGAATCAGTTATATATTGGACAAAGACTCAAATGTGTAAGTTATGACAATTTGGTACATCTCTTTAGATTATAATCTTTAACTTAAGCATTATTTTTTTGGTCTTCCGTGATGTTAGGCTGACGTTGTTTAAAGTGTTGGGAACTCTTTTTTCGGTGGACGGAATGTACCTTGTTGCTTGCTCCAAATGAAGGCTAGCATAACTCGCACAAGGGAATTGGCAATTCATTATCTTCTATCATTTATGAGTTATATGAAGCATATTTTTCATTTAACTTGGTATTATGCTTTGTTCTCTGCTCTAGCAGCTGCTATTATATCTCATCTTCTGTTAATCCACAGAGTTTAGCAGTTTAGTATGGGTTCTATTCACCAGAATACTAGAATTTCCTGGCCTATCCAAAATTGGGAACGTCCCCTTCTTGGTTGTTTTAATTCCAATTCAATGCAGGAAGTCTTTAAGGTTTATGAGGCTTCTGTGGGCAGAGCAATTATCCGGGTATGTAATTTACCAGTTTTACATACTCCAGTTGCTATTTATCCTTCTCAGGCTGCTTCACATTTTCTTTCCAATGCGATGGATCTTTTGCAAACTAGAGATAGGGTAAGGGATTTGGGGTTAAATTTTATTCAGAATGTTCACTTTTCTGTCGACTCATTTAACTCTACTTTAGAAGATTATGATTTGCATGAAGGTTCTGCTCTTGTGGGAGGGTTATTTGATTGCAAGTGTCTATTTCGCACGCCTAGTCTACATTGCCTTTTCAACACGTTTTCTCATGGCCTTCGCAACAATTGTGTCATTTCTTTTCAAAACTCAATTCACTGTCATAGGCATGAATTGGGAAATCAGTTGGCAGAAAAGGCTTCAGAAGTGTTTAATGCTCTACTATTTTTGTTGAACTATGTGCCTCCTCCACCGCCTCCTCCTCCTCAGCATGCAGAAGATGATGATCAAGCTGAGGATCATGTTTTGCAGATTATATAGATAGCAGATTAATGGGGAACTCCCTCATGTTTTTGGCCTTCAGTGATTACTTTTTTTGTATTGTCCAATGGTTGTATATGCCAGTTGCTCTGTAAATTCTTATTGAAAACTGTATGTTCTCTGGCATGAATTTAGTCATATTTTTCTTTTGGACCGACTCATATTTTTGAGTTGATTATGTATAATTTTGTAAAAATCAGGCTATAACTGGAGGTTTTCTTTGCCGATTCTTTCCTGCCGGTATGCCTTTCTGAATCTAGCATTTTGTATCCTCTTTTTTATTAATCAATTTTAGTGGTTTTGCCACTTTTTGTTAAAAAAAATAATAATAATTAAATTGACTAAATATACTACCAAATTGATCAAAATGATGATTAAAATTAATGACTAAATACACTACCAATGGACAGAAATTAGTGAATAAAAATGACTAAATAAGTGACCAATTAACAACAATTAATGACTAAATTAATGACTAAATATATCAGTGAATAAAAAATGACTAAATAAGTGACCAAATTACAGCAATCAATGAATAAATCAATGACTAAATATACTACCAAATTGATCAATCAAAACAACCAATAAATGACTAAAAATGGTTTAGTCATCAATTTGGTTGCATTATAAATGACTGGCAATAAACTACTAATGGTCATGTGACCATGTTTGGTCATTTATAAGCAGTTTTTAGTAGTTTTTTAAGTAATGTATTGCTCTTTTTGTACTAGTGTTGGAATGTCCTAAAACTTTCTTGTTGTTCTTGAATTTCTTGTTATCTTGTTGTGGTCTAGGGTGGATCTCCTCTATCTCATTAAGGATTGCCCTCACCCACTCGCCTCTAAGTCTAGGGCACATTCGTGAGCCAAAACCAAGAGAGAGATAGTTAAAGCTAACCTTGATTTGACCTAGGGTTTTGACTTAGGGTTTGTTTGACCTAAGGTTTGACTTTGTGTTGACCTTATGTTGGAATCAAGGGTTTTATCAAAATGTTGACCAAAGTTGACCTTGTGTTGGAGTCAAGGGGTTTGTGAATGCTCTATAATGCTAATGTTTTTGTTTTTTTCAATTTTTGGATGCATGCAAGCCTATATGAGTGAAAATTTTTTTTTGTGGTTTTTTCTATTTATGGAAATGAAAGTGCCTTTTTCTATTCTAGTAATTAAAATATGGATGTAATCTAATATGAAGTTACCTAATGCAATTGAATCTATGTTTTTGTTTTTATTTTCTAAATATTTGGAACAATTTCTCTAGGAAAGGGAAATTGCTTTGAAATGAATCTAATCTATGAGCTTTTGAAATTAAACTACTTAATAATGCAAGATCTACTTAGCCTATCAAGGAAAAAGTAACATGCATTTACTATTTCCAAGAACAAATGTGATTTTCTAATTACTATGAAATAAAAAGCATGAAGGAACCTAGAATATGGAAACCTCTTATCCTCTTACAACAACGGGGTGATCCTCTTGGTAACAATAAGAAAGGGATGCAAAAACAAGCTTTTGGAAGCTTGAATGAGAGCTTGTGAGCACTGTGGCTTGTGATGTGAGAAGTGTATCGATGCTAAATGAGCTTTTAGCAAATCTTGATAAGACAACAATAAAAATCAAAAGGATCGGATGTCTTGTGTGAGCATATGGATGCTATATTGGAGAGAAAAAACTTGCAAGAACTATGTGCACAAACGAAATTGCCTCCCTTTGTGCTTGGGGGAGGGAGGTATTTATAGGTTTGAAGAAGGCATGAGAGGTGGATAGGACAAAGAGTTAACTTGATTTGATTGAAGAGTTAACTTAGAAGACACAAGAGTGATCTAGGCTAAAATTGGAATGATCTCACTATTATAACTTATCACTCAAGAAGAAATGGAGTTAGAAGAATGCATGGGTTGAGAACTAAAGATTAAAAAGAGCTAAATATGCATGGTTGAATGCATGAAATAGTTAACTCTATCTTTGGGACAAAGTTCTATGCAAACAGAAGAAAAAATGAGTGAAAATAGAGCTATTTTTGGCCAAAAACTTGAGCTTAATCATGGCTAAAAAAGACAGTGGAGTCACCACCTGGTCACCCCTTTCACTAGTTAAGGTCACCCTAGTGCGACCCATGGGCAATCCTCAGAGGAGGGGTCTTGGGTGAAAGTGCAGGATGGGAGATGAAATAGGAGGTGAAGGTGATCTGCCTCTAGAAACTAATCAAATAGGGGTCAAAAACCAAATCTCCACTTGTTAAAGTTGGATCTCTCAAGGGAGATCTTGAAATAATGGGGGGAGATTTGGACTGGTTGACTAAAATTGAAAACCAAAAGTTGGAGATGGCTTGGGAGCTCCTCTAGAAGGCTCCTAGGGGTGGGAATGGATGAAAAACACTAGGGAAAGGTGAAAACATAATAAATGGGTGAATACAAGGCTTAGGGATGAAGTTGCAAGCACATGAAATGCAAATCGACAAGTGTTGAAAGTGAGGAAAGGGGTTAGCATGACAAAGGGGAAACAACAAAAGGAAGAAGAAACCACATGTACTACCAAGAGAATTGCTGCTGAGAGGGCATTATTCCATACTTACATGTACATGACAAAGATTATGTCATCATCGGGGTCCTCATGGAGGCTATGCGTGACTTTGGTGCTTACATATTTCCCCCTTGGGGATGGGAGTCTACATGAAAGGTAGGTATTGTTCCTGAACTAGGCCTGTTGTTGATTTTTCCACAATTTTACTGGTAATTAATAGTATTAGTCTGACATCTGAATATATTAAAATAAGTAATGAAAACTGAAATGACGAACATACCATAGATCCTCTGAATTTGCCTATTTGTTTGCCTTTGTCGAAGAGACCTATAGGGATGAAAGCATGCAAAACGAGAGATTGATAAATGCATAAAAACAACTACTCTAAAATTTACAATACAAACTAAGCTAAAAGAATAAAAGAGCGAAGAAATTAGTGAAATTGGAGTCAAATGTTGATGGAATTGATTGTACAAGTAGTCGTTGGGAAGGTATTGCTGAGTAGAATGCAAAGATGGCCACTTCTTCTTTTACCATTGAGAGTTAGGTGCACAATTAGTCAAAAACTCTTTTCTAAACCCTAGTTTTTGTTTTGTGAAAAATCTCATGAAATTGTCAATTTTTGTTGATTTTCTTTGTTGCATTGTGTCTATTTCATCATTTAGAGTGTAACTAGTTTTTCATTCATCGAAATTGGTCAAAAATTAAGGTTTTTAGAGCATTTTTTAGCATGTGGGCAAGCAAATAGGGTCACTCCTTTTACTAGTCCAAGTCGCCCAGTGGAGATCTGGCTATGCAACAGGGTCACCCAGTGGAGATCTGGCTGTGCAACAGGGTCGCTTGGGGGAGATCCTACTGAACATCTGGGTTGCCTGGGGGAAATATGGTATGATGAAAGGGGCGACCATGAAAAATTGATTCTAACTGAAATGTGATGTTTTCGAACATTTACTTCACTCTATTTTGGTCTAATTTAAACACTGAATTCATCAATTTATTGCAATTTTGAAGGTTTATATGCTTTTTTGTGAATTTTTTGCAAGTTATATGATTTATAGGGATTTTCTAAGTTGATGGGATCTAATCAAAAGCTCTGTTTTGATTGGCAGGATATGTACATTCATTGGAATGCCAATTATGAGTAGTTATAGCTCTCTTAGGTGTATAGGTCACTGTCTTCTAATGATCTTGTTGTTCTAAAGAGGGCAGGCTTGGCAAGGATTTTCCATGTACCAGTTGTTCATCCTTTTTTGTGCATTTGTTGTGAAATTCTAACCTATTGGGATGCCGATAGGAATACTTTTAGATTTCCCCAGGCTTTAGGGGAGTGGACCATTACCTTATATGATGTGTATCACATTTTTGGGGTCCCTGTGAGAGGGCATCCACTTGTTTTTCCTACTAGCAAGTCCCTTGAGGACAAGGCATCTTAGGCTTAGATTATGGGGGTGAGCCATCCTAAGGACCAGATTGGTATTCGTCTTACTATTGTACCACAACTTTGCATCCTTTCTTGATGAATTTCTTGATTGGACTGATTGCTTCAAGGCTATCTGGAGACAAGACCTCATCTCATTTGTACTGGTGTTGGGCACCCATTATTTAGGGCATTAAGAAAGGTACTATTTTTGCATGGGGCCCTAACATCCTTATGATGGTTTATAGGGACTTCTACCATATTGCTCAATGTGGGACTTGCATTTAGCCACTCCTCTTTGATCATGACTTGGATCTTTGAGCATATTAGGCCATACTAGAAGGAGATTCCTCTTCCTGATCATAGACTTCTAAGAGCCACTAGATGGGCTCATGTGGGCCACTTCAATAATTCCTTGCATTTTGTGGCCACTCTTAATAAAGCAGATATGATTGTTGACCCTTATGTGGATATGGAGGGTGCTTGGCCTCATTATAGGTAGACTAGAGATTATTGTCAAACCATATAAGAGGTTTCAGATTGTAATGGTCTCATTGAGGCTCATCGCATTGAGTGAGTTCTTCAGTAGCTAGGTGATGATCTTCTTAAGGACTTGCCCCTAGTTCCTACATGCTACTAATCTATCTAGGAGATGGGTAAGGTTGGATAGAGGCTTGTCATTTGGACTCCTTTGACTCTTGGGGTTTTGATTACCAAAACCTCTAAGACTATGAGAGGTGGATAGAGGGGAGGGAGAGGAGCTCCTTCCTATGGAAGCCTTGTCGTGGAGGATTCAGATTCTACTAATGAGGACTACTTCCATGATGGAGATGATTTGTTAGAATTGGGACTAGCAGGAGATGGACATGAGATTGATTCCGGTGAGGGGGAGATATTAGAGGCTTCTTCTTCAGGGCCTATACCTCCTCATTCTGATGAGGTGATGTAGTACTTTGATCCTTCCTAGTAGCTTGATGATCCTCATAAGTCTACTTTTGCTTTCTAAATTTTGCACTATCCTTCTTTACTCAAAAATTATGAATCATCATTCCTTTTATCTTCATTTTTTAGGTAGTATCAAGGAGTGGAGGGATTTTATTCATGAGGTTTCTGTTGATTTGATTAGTCTCTTCATTGGCTTACCATGAGAGAGGCTTCTAGCTGATCCTGGTGTGCCCCCTAGAGCTAGTTGATACACCAACATTTTTGCTCCTGCCTACCATGGGTGTAAGGAGAATGCTTCACTAAGGTCAGAGGTTCTCATCCTTAGGAATGAGAATGTCATTCTTTGCGAGATGGCCTACCTTGAGATTCAACATCCAGAGTCTAGCACTGCAAGTCCTTCCTGTTCATAAACTTAGAACATGGTTCCTCATTCCCATAGATCTCATGGAGATACTAGTGCCATTTAGAGGCAGAGAAGTAGGAGTCCTAATGGTTCTATTGGAGGGAATCGTCCCTAAGGCTTTTGTCTATTTGTTTTGAAACCATGCCCCCTTGCATGGGGAGCCTTACTTTCCTCTGAGAGAATTTTGTCCTAGCTCTGGTACTCTTGTAAAACTCAAACCTTTGATATTATCTATGAAAAGTTGTCTCTTTATGGTTGTTTGCTTATTGTGCAAATACTCATCTCTTGTGCACTTTGGAAGTTTTCAGAACTTTTTGATTAGGGTTAGACCTTAAACTCTAAGAATGTAAATATGATAATGATGACATGCTTTTGGATTTTTTTGGAACATATATATGAATGCAGGGGATGATATTCAAATGCAAGAACACAAGTGATGATGAAATAAAACTTCTACTTCTATGAAATGCCATGAGTTATGACATTGACTTTTATTACTTTGGAACTCTTTTTTGATTTTGGTATGAATGCATTATGGAACAAACAATATGACTTCTCTTTAATATATTTTCAATCTAGGGGATTGGAGGTTATCTTGGTGTAGAAAAGTTATTCAAGTTTGTGATATAGGGATTTAGAACTCAAGTGGGGAGCAGGAAAGAGATGGAATGCTTCTGAATTTGGATATGCAATAATTTGATCTCTTAATTCTCACCTTTCTCATCACTCTTTTTTTTATCACTAATTTTTTTATTCACTTGTATTTTAGATTTCTTCCTTCAGAGTTTTGATCTTCCTGATGTTTTTGACCAGGTAATATAAGGGGTTGAGTGCCACCAAAAGGTTTTGCAGTCTAGTTGGACTTCCTTTCTACTAGGGAAGAATTGGGAAGGTCTACTTGCAAGCTTCCTTTGAACATTGTAGGTTTGAAAATTGACTTTGTTTAGACCTAACATCATGGCTCATTAAGACTGGGATCAGTGTAAATCTAAGAGTTAGGCTTTGATTAGAATCACTAGGAATGAGGGGGGAGAATGGTGATTGTGAAAATAAGGAATCTTAGAACCTAAAAGGATCACCTATACCTAGGCAACCTTAGACTCCTTATTGAAATGAAAATAATATAAGACCGAGTCATTCACTGAAATGCAAGATGAATAGAATGATACTGAAATGCAAGAAACAAAATTCTTTTTGATATTTTTTATTTTTTTAAATTTTTTTTGTATTTTTTTGGAATATTTGATTTTTTGTGTTTTTATGTTTTATGATTTTTATGATTTTTAGACATAGTGTTTCTTAAGGTGAAATGCATTGACTATCTTGCCAAATTCCTCACCTTCCATTGTGTAGAAGAGATAGGCACCATTACTGACATCTTTTTTAACCATGTAGGTACCTATCCAATTAGGTCTAAACTTGTGTCCTTTGCCAACTCTTTTATCGATTAGATTGTCAATCCTAAGTACTAAGTCTCCCACTTGAAACGGTCTTGGGATGACTTTCTTGTTATACTATTTCTTTACCCTTGCAAGGTAGAAGTCATTTCTTTGTATAGATCTTAGTCATCTTTCATCCATCATTTCTAACTCAGCCAATCTTACAGCTTGGTATTCCTCATTGTCTAACAAACCTTGCAATGACACTCTCAAACTAGTTAACTCTACTTCTAACAATAGAATCACTTCTGACCCAAAAGTGAGGGCCTAAGGAGTGGTCCCAATTGGAGTTTGTATTCTTTTTTTGTAAGCCCAAAGAGCTAGATATAATTGTTGATGCCAATCTCTTTTAGAGTCTTTCACAATCTTAACCAATATTGACTTCAATTTTTTGTTTGTTACTTCCGCTTGCCCATTCCCTTGAGGATAGTAAACTGGTGCAGAATTGTGATTAATATGAAATATTTCACACAATTCTCTTGTGGATTTTTGAATGATGATGTGTTGTCTATCACTATCACTTGGGGAATCTTGAATCTACATATGATTTGATTTAGTAAAAACTTTCCAATTACTGTCCTTGAAACTATGGTGAGAGGCATGGCCTCTACCCATTTGATGAAATATTATGTTGCCCTGATAATAAATAGATGTCCATCCATTGATAGTGGGGAGATCTTTCCCACCAGATCCAAGCCCCAAGTATAAAATGGCTAGGGGGTAACTATGGGTTGTAAATCTCTCATTGGTGTGTGATGAACATGTGTGTAAGCTTGACATTTTGAATACCTTTTTACAAACTTGATTGTATCTCCTTCTAAACATGGAAAAAAATATCCTAGCTGATGTATTTTTCTTAATCTAGTGTGACCACAAAAATGTCCTCCATAGATTCCACTGTGGCATTCTTCCAAGATTTATGTACCTCTTCTTTATTAACACACTGAAGAAACATACCAGCCAATGCTCTCCGATATAACACGTCATCAATCAAAACATACCTTGCAGTGAGGATGCATAAACACCTTTTCCCTAATGGAGTCATGTTCTCTGGACAAGTTTTGGTTTCTATGTAGCTTACAACATCTCTATACCAATATGAAGTAGTGTATTTCTCAATATCAATTGCATAAATTTCTTCATCAGGGAAGTCTTCGTTTACGAGCTCCTCTTGGGATTTAGGTTTTCTGCTAGCCAATATGCTATTACCTATCCTTTGATTGATTTTTGATTGACATAAGTTAATTCAAACTCACTCAATAATGTCACAAATTGACCTACTCTTATTGACAACATTGGTTGGTTTAAGAGCATTCTCAACTGTTCAGATCATATAATGACTCTAGTTTCTTGATTCAACATGTAATGTTGTAGTCTCCAAGTTGTAAAAACTATGGACAAACACTCCTTTTCAGCCTGAGTGTAGTTCTTCTCATACTCTAATAAGGTTTAACTTATGAAGTATATTTCTCTTACCCATCCATCATCATCCTCTTGAGCCAACATGTAGGCTATATAAATGTTAGTATCTTTGAAATATAAGATGAAAGGTTTATCATGTCTCAGCAGCATTAACGTAGGTGGGTTCAATAGGAATTTATTTACTTGTTCAAATGCATTTTGACAATCCACTATCCAAGTTATGCCCACTTGTTTCTTCAATAGTTGATTGATTGGGTGAATTTTGAAAGTCATGTCCAATATGAAATGCCTGATTGAACCCAATTGTCCCAAGAAAGTCCTTACCACCATCTCATTGGTTGGCAGGGTTACATTTAAGACTGCCTTAACTTTTGATGGATCTACATCAATTCCTCTCCATGAAATAATGAAACCCAACAACTTACCTGAGGTAACTCTGAAAACACACTTCTCAAGGTTTAGTTTTACTTTGTATTCTTGAAGTCTATTGAAAATCTTGTGAAGGTCTTCCACATGTGTTGATACTTTCTCAGATTTAGCCAAAAGATCGTCAACACAGGTTTCCACTATCTTGTGAATGTAGTCATGGAAGATGTGTGTCATTTCCCTTTGATAAGTAGCCCCCGTATTTTTCAACTTGAATGGCATAACCATGTAACAAAAGGTTCCCCAAGGGGTTGAGAATGTCATCTTGCTTTGATATGCTTCTGAGATCTTGATTTGGTTGTATCCTGAGAACCCATCCATGAGGGAGAGTATTTTGTACCCTGTGGTTGAATCAACAATTTGATTGATGATGGTACATGAAGTCATGTTTTGGACAAGCTTGGTTGATATCCCTAAAATCAAGGCATATCCAATTTTTTTCCATTCTTCTTAAAAAATGGGACAATGTTTGACACCCAGGTCGAATAGTCTACTAGTTTGATAAAGCCCACATTCAACAATTTCTTCAATTCTTCTTTTACCATTTTAGCCACTTGAGACTTTATGGGCCTCAACTTTTTCTTTATGGGTTTCATGTTAGGCTTGGTCACTAAATTGTGCACCACAATTTTTGGGTCTAGCTAGGGCATGTATGAATATGTCCAAGCAAAGACATCATAGTATTCGATAAGAAACTTAGTGTATTCTTCCAATTATTAATCATTCAATTCTCCTCCTAATTTCAGCATTTTTGGCTTCTCAGGGGTTCCTACATTGACATCAATGGTGTCTCTAGTTAGTGATGAATGTCCTTCAAATTTATGAGGTGCAGATGGTAAATCCAAATTTCCCTCAATCTGGAAGATTTCTTTTTCACTTCCAAAATAATCATCTAGATGAGGAAGGAGCATGTATCCCTTCTTGTAGTACACCCTTGGAAGCCCATCATAAGCATACGAATACTTTAGGACAAATTCATCATTTTCAACATAATCTTGAGTTGGTTTCTCTATTTGATTTGTGGCAGAGTCTAAAATGTTTGGTAACTCTTCACTTTCGAATAGTGGTTCTTCAAAAATTGACACAATGAACTCCAAATTCTTAAGTTGAGTATGAGGCAAAAATAAGGTAGTCAAGGTGGCCATTGGGTCTGCCACTTGGTTCTCTTCCTTAGGTATGGCTCTTATGAAAAAGAAATCAAAGAACTGAACCAACTTTCTAATAGTTTCTTTATATGACCATAATCATTCTGATTTTTTTTCATAATTTTCTATGACTTGGTTGTTCACAAGCTAGGAGTCTCCAAAAGAAGAGATTTTCTTGATTCCCATCCTCATGGCTATCATAACACCTAGGGATAGGGCTTCATATTCAACAATGTTATTTGTGCAGAAGAAATCTAATCTAAATGTGAAAGGGAGAACTTTCCCTTCTGGGGAGTTGAGGATTATCCTTGTTCCTATCCCTATTTTACAACAAGCTCCATCAAAGTGGAGAGTCAATAAGTCTTGAATGTTTTGTGATTGGGATGTTTCTCTAAATTCGTAAGTTGATTTTTAATTTTCCTCATTTTCCTACCCTTCTTCGATGATTTCTATTGGCCCAATTGAGAGATTCTTAATATCATACTCGTTCATGCAAGGGATGGCTACTAAGACAAATGGAGCATGAGACTTGGTGGTGTAAGGATTGAAGGGGAATTTGCTGAGGTGATCTATGTTTTGATATGATATGTCAAGTGTGTTTGCATTTGTCTGAGGGTTTTGAGTCTCTTCTTTTGTTTTCTCCTGCGTATTTAAATTTTTATCTTTTTCTTCTTGTTCCTTCCTATAGACACTAAAACGGCCATGATCTACCTTTATGATGTGTGTTTTTTCCAAATGATGGAAATGGATTTCTTGAAACAATGTGGAGGCTACGGCCTTCATTGCATGAATCCAAGGTCTTCCAAGGATCATATTGTAATTGGTTTCTTTATTGATGACATAGAAGTTCATGTGAACTGTTTTAGACATAAAAGTGAGTGGCAAACTATTTTTCCCAATTGTTTGAATATCTTGACTGTCGTATATCCTTAAGGTGGTAGCTTGTTTCTTTATTCTTGTTTTACTATATCCCATGCTTCACAAGAAGGAAATTGGTAAGAGGTTGATTGTCGATCCTTCATCCACTACCACTCTCTTTATGATGACTTCTTCAACTTGAACTTATATGTATAATGGTGAATCCTTATTGTTATTTCCCTCATCTTTTAGGAGTCTTGAAATGTCAAACATGAGAGGGGTTGATTCTTCTTGCATTGAACATCCCACTTCTAATACTTCCAAGAATGTTCTTCAGTATGAAGGAGAGGCTTTCAACATGTTTACTATTTGCAAGAAAACACTTTCCATTTGGTCAGTTTGTTCCTCTTCTTGGATCACAAACACTTCTTGATTTAGTTCCACATGATTAGAACTTTTTTATCTGTATTTCCTTTTTATTTTGAGATTCCTTATCCTTTCTTTGGGATTGTAGGAGCATGAGGAAAGTTTTTGTTGCTCTAGAGTAAGCTTCAAGATATATTTGTTATATCTATAATAGGTTTTCATGTCATGACCTTTTGTTCCATGGAACCAATAATATGTGTTCGTATCATAGGAGAAATGACCTGGTCCTTGATTTCCTTTTTGACGTTATTAATCATTATTAGGTGTGCTCCTTATGACATTGATATCTTTATCTACTGAGACATTTGAGGCATTCTTCTTAGCCCCTTTTGAGACTTTGAGTTTTTCATTAGTTTCATAAGTTCTTTGGCCACTGTCAATGGCTACTTGTTCAATCCGTAAGGCCCTTTCCAAGGCTTCTTCATAGGACTTGTAAGGTAACTTTTAGACTTCTTTTCTCATATCCCTATTCAAGGCATGCAAGAAGATATCACACAATTCATGATGATCCATGTTTGGAGCACTTGTCAAAGAATAGAGAACTTGTCTCCATTGAGTGACGAAATAGGCCACTAGTTCATTTGGTTCTTTTTTTATGGTCAAGAATTCTCAGATCCCTATCTTCACAAGTTTGTTCATGTTGAAAGCCATGATAAAATATCATTTAATTGTATGAATAAATGTATCGAGGCCTTTGGTAGGTGATAACACCAATCTAGGGCTATTCCTTCGAGCATCTTAGGGAATATTTTAGCAAAAAACCTATCCCAAGGGAGTTCTCTTATTGTGGTCATATAAGCTTTAATGTGCAAGTTTGGGTCTCCTTCTCCTTTGAATTTTGAGAGATCTAGTAATGGTCGAGGTAACATAACACTTCTTATAGCCATGTCAAGTAGCTCTTTTAAATACTCCAAGTATGTGCCTAAAAAGACACTCTACGATTGTGGAGTTGACAACATTAACCCCATGGGTAGGTTTTGATAACCTAATGCTACTGTTTGAGTCACTTGATTTTCCTGTATTGCTTGTTTGTTTTGCATAGGAGGGCTCCCATTTGGGAATGTGTCATTATTCCCATTTCATGAGTAGTAGTTGAGGTAAGGGGGATTCTAAGATGCCCTCTGGTCCTATTCAATTCTTATGTGTTCATGCAATTTTTTTCTTCTTTCTGGGACATGTTCTACCTCTAGAGTTCTGATTCTTTGTACTAGCATTGCGATGAGGTTTGTAGGTGTAGGACCTCTAGGAACTTCCTTGTTTCTAGGGTTTTCATTACAAATTTTGTCATGATTTTGTATTTCTTCTTATATAGCATTTTCTCATTGCTTTTCTCGTAGAGCAACTTTTAGGGCTTCTTAAGCATCTTTCACTTTTGTAATTTTCTTTCGAGTCTTCTTACTTCATCATCAAGATGAGTACTTGAATTGTTTATGGATGGTTGGTCCATGCAATCAACTTCTGGCCTCATTTGTCACTTCTTCTTTCTTTGTGAGGTGTGTTTGGTATGACAGGGTTATGCTCCCATACAAGATTGTTGAATGACAAAGAACATGTGGGTTCTCTTCTATCTTGTTTATAATCTAAATCTTCATAGTCATAGCAGTTTGAAACTGGTGCATTTGGGTCAGGTGATACATACTTGTCAAAAGAGGGAGTTTCTAGTTCCCTTGAGGGATGTTGAACACCCAAAATATTGAGAGGGGTGGTGAATCAATGTTCTATTAAACCATTCACTTATTAAACTATTAATCCATTTGCCACATTCAATAACAGTAAAGCAAATCAAGCATAGAAAGCACAACCATAAACCATAACACATGAACACCAAGATTTTTACATGGAAAACCCAAAAAGAGAAAAACCATGGTGAGTGTTAGCTCACAATATATTATGTAGTATCAATACCGAATTACAAAGAGGCTCACTACCTGAGGGCTCACTGTCGTAAGGACTCATTGTCCAAAGAAATACTCACTATAAAACATGCTCACTACCAAAAGAAAGAAAGAGATAGAAGGGTGGTTCACTACCAAAATGAACTGTTATAATTGCATCTACAAATGCATGGACACAACTCCATTGTAGCTTAGAATATTGTCTCAAAACTCTTCATTTTTGACTTCTCTATCATACTGCACTGCTCTTCATGAAACTTCTTCTCAAACACTTTTCACCCTAATCGGATCACAAAACTTCATACATGTCACACACACTCATTCATATTCACATCACACACCATAAACACCAAAGTGAATCTCATATATATCCGCAACACTTCCAAACTTCAAATTAGGTTGGCCTACTAGGATGAAACGTCTAGTTATACAATGTGTAGCTTGTCGACCTAATGTAATCACCAAAATACTTTGCGAACCAAAAAAACACTTGAAACATATTCTCATATGTCACCTCCAAATATAGAATCACTTAGAATATGATTCTAATCAATAGATTCTTCTACACAGTGATTATACTATTAGGTCTGTTGACAACTGAGAGGGGGGGGTGAATCAGTTATCCTAATTATTTCCCTTATTGGAGTTTCTTATTAATTGATGCAGCATTGAATCAAACACAAAAACATTACCATGAAATAAGAAACACATAACACAGTATTTTTGACGTGGAAACCCTGTTAAGGGAGAAAACCACGGGGTGATTAACCCAAAATTATTCTCTGTTAGAAGAATAGGAAATTACAAAATGGCACTTGCCAATTAGGGCTCACTGCCCGAGCACACTGCTCACAAGAGGCCCACTGCCTACAAGAAGACACACTGTCTACAAAGTGATAAGAATCACAGTCTTGAACTGATTGGAAGCATCTGCATATGCTGGAGTTCAGTTCCGGTTAGGCTCAGTACACTGATCTGCTGCACTTCATCTTTCCTCTGTTCTTTATTCTGCTATCCTTTCACATATCGGATCTTTCTTGCTACTTCTGCTCTGTTCTGTACTTCTTCGCATATATCTTCACACCATCACACCCTTCACAACTAAATCCATCCTCTATATATATCCGCACAAGTAGTTTCATCACCTTTCTAGTCGGCATCCGGAACAGTCTAGTTTCTTACAAACTCTTGTTCTGTCGGCTGAATCCTTCCTCACCAAGCAATGCGGATCAAGCATATACTTGTAGATATCATTAATCATGTCAGCCAAACATGATTCATGCCTTCACAACCTCTATCATCAATAGTAACACATCCGGAAAGTAGTCTGATACTCTGTCAGTCAGTTCTTCCTCTGTTTTCACTGTCTCTTAGGAATCCGGTACTCAACTATTCATATCTTTTTCCTTGTCCATCACCGGAGGCTAAATCCTTGGAATATACCACTCAAGGTAGTCCTCTTGACTTCCCCAAATCCGCACTGCACCAAGACACTTCCTCTGAGAGATCCGTATCAATCTGTCGGACCTTGCCACATGCTCTGTTCTTGTTCACCGGACCACAACATTCTTTATTCTGACTTCCGGTAGAGACACATCATGACTTGCGGATATGTGGGATGACCTTTGTTGCCATCAATGACAACAACCATGAATCCATATAGTGTCTCTTGCCAACAATCTCCCCCTTTGGCATTGATGGCAACACTTAGTGAAAAATGACTAAGTGTTTACACTATGCTCCCCCTTTGCTGATGCTCTGTCTTTATATACAATTTCCGGAACTCCCCCTTAATTGGATTCCTCATTTTTCACTGCTCCTCACTCCCCCTTTGACATCAATGGCAAAGGGTAGGGTCCGCATATCAAAATTTTCAAAAATTTTCTATACATAGCCGCATATTTACATACTCACATATATTGAAGAATGTCTGCAAAGGATGTCTGCAATTGGATCATTTCTGTAGCCCAACTTTGCTTCATTCTATCCAAAATTGAAATGTGACCACTCAACAAAAATGCAAAAGCTTCTGCCCTCTTGAGATCTGTCGGATCATTTGTTTGGGCGGTGGTCTGAGCATCACTGATGGCCTCATGCATAGTTTCCAACTTAGGGATTATAATCCGTCTAAGTTCTCCCATCCGGTTAGTGATGTTCTTCCTTTCCTTCTCAAGATTCTTTATTTCATTCAAGACTGCAATAGTCTGACATTCTTGATTTATTATGGAGGAAGAGAGAGGATCAAAACTTTGAGATAAGCTTTGTAGCTTGTCCTGTTCCTCTTTTATTTTCTTATCAATTGCTGCTGTTGCCTTTGACCAGGATATACAAAATTTGTAGATGTCACCGCCATCCTTAAGAGCATTCTCTAAGCTCTTTATTCCAATGCTCACAATCTTCCTATCTTTAGAGATTAATTCTAATACTTCTGAAAATCTTTTATCCAAAAATTCCTTCTGGACCTTTTCTTCAGCTAATTTTTCTAGAGAATCAAAATGTGTATCAACACTACTGACTAAGGTTTTTAGATTACCAGAAGAGGAGGCTGTCGGATCTATCTGGATTGATGGCATAATCTTTACAAGTACTCCGGAAGCAGCCTCTATCAACTCACAGTCTTCCATATGAGACTTCAGGAGTTTTTCATTTGCCTTGGCATTTGCAAATGAAGCTATCTTCATTGTTTGTACCGGAGAGAGAGAGTCAAAGTCGAATGGGCCTTTTAGAAGCTCCGGTTCATCAATCTCTAAAGTTTCTTTGCTCAAAAATTGTTGAACAGTTTGTGCAGTGTCTCTTGCCGGAGACAGATGTTTCTTTTCTTCTGCAGTCTTGGAACTGTCAACCTCTTTGTCTTTCACCACTGCTTCCTTCTCCTGTAATTTCTCTTCTTCTTTGGATCCGGAGACTGTAGGGGAAACCGGAGGAGAGATGCTAGCTTGTTCATAGGCCACTTCTTCTGGAGCAGAGGGTTCCAAGTCCTCAGCTATTTCTGTACCTAAGTCCTCTACAACAGGAAGATTGAACCTTTTGAAGGCCTTCCGGAGGATCTCTTCTGTCTCTTGGGCCACTTTGTCAGTCTCACCAAGCATGAGTTGATTCATCCTGGCTTTACTTCTGAACTCATCTTTGTAGTCCTTGAAGATTATGTTCATTGTCTTGGGATCAATTTGAGGATATAGCTGAATAGCTATCTGCTCCCGGATCTCAAGATCTTTTGCATGAGCATTGTTCTTTCTTATTTCTAATTCCTTTTCTAGGCTTTTAGGAATAAGAGATATGATCTCAATGAAAGCCTTATTGTATATGTTCAGATATTTGACTGTGGCTTCCTGCAGAGTCTTTTGGTCAGCCTCACTGAAGTCATCATAAAATTCAGTCATTGGTTGAAGGTTTCCATCCACCGTGACCGACTTGATTACGCTCTCTAGAGACAGAGTGGGCTTTTCAATAGATACCTCCGCCATTTCATCCTTGTCTTGGCCTGTGGAGGGTTTACCGGATCCTTTCTTCTTCTGCTTCTTCATTTCTTTTACTCCCTCATCTGACTCTGTTTCCTCTTCATCCTTTTGGCTTTCATAAGCCCTTGTGGCTTTTGTCTTGGATCTTTTACCGGATGCCTGGACTTCCGGTTTTGAACTTTTGGTTGTGGGAGGTGCAGATCTTTTTGATGATCTGGTCCGGGTGGGAGTTTCAACCGGAACACTTTCTTTACTTTTCTCTTCTTCCTCAGCCTTCCTCCTCTTTTCCCGGCTGGCATCAAGTGCCTCTTTTGAGATTCCTAGGCCTTGAGCAATATGCTCAACTTCTTTTCTTACCTTCCTCTTTATCTCCGGTTCCCTGAGTTCTACATGTATTTTTACACTCAGTTCCTCAAAGGTTCCGAACCTTTCTGCCTTAGGATCTTTGGGCTGGCTTAGCATGTGTTGAACATGCAGCTCTACTATCTGTTCATCCACTTCATACCCCATGGGCATGATCCAAACAGTCCTTGGCTCTACTGCCTCCATTAGACACTGATCTGTTTCAACCATGAAGCATACTGTGTCTTTGTACTTTTCTACAAGGGATTGGGGTATTCTTTCTCTTGCATGCATCATGCTTTGGAAGTTCTTGAAGTATCCCCATAGAGCTGTATTTCTTGCTTTGGCATCCCCAAGTTCATGCAAATAGTCTCTGATTTGGATGGCAACCGGTTTGTCATTTTTCCATACCCATCCACTGGATCCGGGAAGCTCATTCATGTAGTAAAAGAAGAGACAAAGGATCAGATTGCCATACTTGAAGGAGTTTTTCTTGTCCTTCTTGATCTTCTGCAGATTTTCAAAGAGTTGGTTCACAAGAAGCTCACACAAGTCATAGTCTGCATTCTCCTTTAACATTTGATAAGCTGTGTAGATTGCAGTTCCCGGTACTGAATTTTCCCTACTGGAATGATAGATTTTGTAACCAATTATCATAGCTGCAAATTTGACATCCGGTTCAGTGATGTCATCAACTGTCATAGCTCTCTTGTCAAACTTGGATCCGGTTGCATCACTAACTGTCTGATTTTTGACAGACTTGAGAACAGGTAAACCACCGGATGAGTGCAGACCGGTTACAGCCCTAATTGCATCTTTGGTGATCTTGAAGGGCTGGTTCAACCATAGGAAGTTGTCATGTACTCTACTTAGTACATACCGGACCCATTCATCTTCTTCAAAACAGGGGAAATGAATGCACTGTGCAAAGTGTTTGTCCTGGATGGCTTTATACTGAGGTTTGATCTCAAAGGAGTCATCTATCAATTGTTTGTGATAGATATCCATCAGTTTTGATTCTCTAAAGTCTTCAAGATTCGCATGGATGTAAACCCTAATATCTTCCGTATGCAATACACCATGAGGAACACTAGAGAAGGCTCCTAGTGGATCTACCTCCAATGATTTGTAAGGATGTTCTTGAATGAGGGGCGAGGTCTATCAGAGATCTTAACTATATTTGGAGTAGCCATTCTTCAAATATTTGCAGTGAGGTAATGAAAAACGGAGAATACCTTATGTGCCTTCGATTTGCACGGAGTGATTGGATTGATTTCTTTATGCAATGACTTCGGCAGGAGATCCTTGGTGTGCTTGATGAATCTAGTTGCAGAGCTCCACTATTCGCTTCTTCTTGAGTGCAGAATGAGCAAATGACTTTTGAGAAATCCCTTATATTGCTCCGCGAACCCTAATATCTGTCTGCAATAAATGCTTCACCTACATTATTCTGGTTTGCCTTGTCTGGATAGCTTGGAGTATCCCGGATTAGTCCTGATCTGCGAATATCATCTGGATCTTTCAATCATGAATAAATCGAGGTAACATATTACAAGAACATCCCAAACACTCTGTCCAATCCGCAGAACAAGATAGTGCACTTCCGGATCTCTCCGGACCTTTTTGTAATCCTTTGTCATACCGGAGCATCTCCCTGATCAGGTCTTATTTGATCGATCACAGCTTCTTCATAACTCCATGCGGACCTCTGAAAACTTGACTGAAGCATCTCAAGACTCATATCTGCAAACCCTTTAATCCGCATCTTGTGCCACATCCGGCACCACTTGTTTGGCTGGGGGAACAGGATTTTCTTTGAGTCTCCCCCTGAGCCTGAGCTCACTTTTTAATTTCTGGAAGAAATATCAGCACCAGAGTCTGGTGCGGATCCAACCTCTACATTCTCTGAACTTTTCTTCACCCAAATCTTGCTCATCTGATTCCTAACTTCATCCGCATTCATCTTTTGTTTACCCTTGTCTTGATTCTGATTATACACCGGACCTCTTTTGTCCTGATTCTTGTTTCTGCAGACTTTAGCATTATGACTGGACCTATTGCAGATTTGGCAAATAACATT
This sequence comes from Cunninghamia lanceolata, assembly GCA_027924645.1. Classification (NCBI taxonomy): domain Eukaryota; kingdom Viridiplantae; phylum Streptophyta; class Pinopsida; order Cupressales; family Cupressaceae; genus Cunninghamia; species Cunninghamia lanceolata. The sequence continues at coordinate 4,651,043 of BSBN01000760.1, forward strand.
TCTTTGCATATTTGACTGATATCCTCTTGATCTGCATTGATTAGCCATATGACCTACTCTATTACATGTAAAGCATCTACCTTTGAATGATTTGTTTACTTGCATAATTCTGCATTCATGGGATTTGTGTCCATACCTTTTGCAGTTGAAGCACTGTCCGGAGAAGGATGAATTAATCTGATTCATTCTCATTCTGCACTAATTAGCTTTGTGACCAAAGTGGTTGCAGCTGTGGCAGTATCCATTGAAGGATGGATATCTTTGAGCATTTGGCTGTCTTACCGGAGGTCTTCTAGGCCTGCTCCTTGGATTTTCTGATCCAAGATTCTTCTGACCGGATCTGGAGCTTTCTCCTTTCTCATATCCCAAACCATACTTGTCATCTGTCCTCTTTTGACTTCCAAGAAGAACTTCAAGTTGAGCAGAACTTATCTTGAATTTCTCTTTATATTCATTTGCTGTTTGAAGGTCTCTTTTGAGAGAGGCAATTTGATCCTCAAGTTTTTCTTCATTATCTTTGGCATCTTCAAGATCAGATTCAAGATGTCTGATAATCCTGTCCATCTGGTGGCATTCTTCTGATTTTTCTTTAAGAGATTGTCTTAGATTGTCTTCAGCCTTTCTTTTTTCTTCAATCTCTTGAGTAAACTTTATAGTTCCTGATTCCATTTCATGTCTTAACATAATGACTTCTTTTGATAACTTTTCACATAACTTGGTTTGCTCAGTCAATTCTTCATTTGTATTGCTTTCTTCACTTTGTCTTGCCAACTGTTGGAGTAGCTCCTTTCTCTTTTTCATAGAGAGACTTAATTTGTCTTTTAATTCTTTCATGAATTCATCAGCCTGTTTGAGTCTTTCCTTTAATTCATTGACTTCAGAATTTGACTGTTCAAGATCCTCAAGAGCAGTCTTGAGTTGCTCCCTTAAACCATATGCATCCATTTGAACTCCCAGATCTTCCTCAAGCTGTTAGGCTCTATTAGGAGGAACTTAGCTCTGATACCAATTGTTGATAACTGAGAGGGGGGGGTGAATCAGTTATCCTAATTATTTCCCTTATTGGAGTTTCTTATTAATTGATGCAGCATTGAATCAAACACAAAAACATTACCATGAAATAAGAAACATATAACATAGTATTTTTGACGTGGAAACCCTGTTAAGGGAGAAAACCACGGGGTGATTAACCCAAAATTATTCTCTGTTAGAAGAATAGGAAATTACAAAATGGCACTTGCCAATTAGGGCTCACTGCCCGAGCACACTGCTCACAAGAGGCCCACTGCCTACAAGAAGACACATTGTCTACAAAGTGATAAGAATCATAGTCTTGAACTGATTGGAAGCATCTGCATATGCTGGAGTTCAGTTCCGGTTAGGCTCAGTACACTGATCTGCTGCACTTCATCTTTCCTCTGTTCTTTATTCTGCTATCCTTTCACATATCGGATCTTTCTTGCTACTTCTGCTCTGTTCTGTACTTCTTCGCATATATCTTCACACCATCACACCCTTCACAACTAAATCCATCCTCTATATATATCCGCACAAGTAGTTTCATCACCTTTCTAGTCGGCATCCAGAACAGTCTAGTTTCTTACAAACTCTTGTTCTGTCGGCTGAATCCTTCCTCACCAAGCAATGCAGATCAAGCATATACTTGTAGATATCATTAATCATGTCGGCCAAACATGATTCATGCCTTCACAACCTCTATCATCAATAGTAACACATCCAGAAAGTAGTCTGATACTCTGTCAGTCAGTTCTTCCTCTGTTTTCACTGTCTCTCAGGAATCCGGTACTCAACTATTCATATCTTTTTCCTTGTCCATCACCGGAGGCTAAATCCTTGGAATATACCACTCAAGGTAGTCCTCTTGACTTCCCCAAATCCGCACTGCACCAAGACACTTCCTCTGAGAGATCCGGATCAATCTGTCGGACCTTGCCACATGCTCTGTTCTTGTTCACCGGACCACAACATTCTTTATTCTGACTTCCGGTAGAGACACATCATGACTTGCGGATATGTGGGATGACCTTTGTTGCCATCAATGACAACAACCATGAATCCATATAGTGTCTCTTGCCAACAAGGTCGACCTCATACATAGATTAGCACAGGTTTAGTCCAACTATTAGACCACAAATTTCAATGTGGACTGCAAAACTCCTTCAAATTCACAACTAAGTATCCTTATACATCTCATAACATAACTTCAAAACTACATAACAAAATATTAACATTTGGAAAAATGTGGAGTATCAGAAGCTAGACTCTATCTCTATCAAACACTGTAAATGCATGTAGCGATACATAAATCCTCACAACTTTCTTACCTGTGGACTTAAATATTTGAAACTTTTGATTTAGAGACTTCAAACACATGTTTACAACACCTCAAAACTATAGGATAAAATATCCAATACCAAAGAAATGTGAACCAAACTAAACAGGGGTTCTGCCTTGTTTAACACTGTGCTATGCAATGACGAACTTATGCTAGATTTGCAACTATAATTTTGGAAGTCATTAGAAGGTAAAAATTTGGAATTGAAGACATCTAAGGGATACCACCATCTTACTAGAACTATAGAACTTGATCTTCAAATGTGGACCAATGCTGACCATAATACTGTAGCTTTGTAGTCTTCTCTATACTCTATCAACACTTAGCCAAAATGCCTAAGTCTTCTTTCCAGACCAAAATTCTTTGTACACATGACTTCATGAGGATTACAATAACCTCACAACCCTTTTGAATCCTTGTTTCCATCAACAAAAACACTAATAAAACATCATGCTTAATCCATCTTAGTCATACCAACAGTGTCTTCATTAATGATGTTTTCCAAGTTTCCAACAATCTCCCCCTTTGGCATTGATGGCAACATGATGTGAAAAATGATCACACTGCTCCCCCTAACTGCTTGTACTATTTCACATGCTACTCTCCCCCTTTATTTTTTAGTTATTTTTCTTTTTCTATTTTTCTCATGCTTCACTCTCCCCCTTTGACATCAATGGTAAAGGATATGTACAAGATATGCACAAATTGAATCTGCTCCCTCTAAGTATTTTATTCTTATATTTACAAAACCTTCAAAACTATTTGTACTATCCACATATATACATGTGAAATCAAATGACTTACTAGATTATAGGGAAAATGTCCTCGTTGATGTTCTCAAATATATTGCATCTCCATCCCATCTTGCCTTAGCATTACTCAAAACTTGTATGTGCCCATTAATTTTGAACACCAACTCTTTTGCTTTATCAACGGTTGAAAGGACTTTAGTGATTTTTCTAATTTTATCTACTTCTGCTACAAGTGTTGTTATAGAAGCTATCTTTAAGCTTACAATTTCTCTAAGTTGACTCATTCTATTTTTGATGGCTTCTTTTTGACTCTATAGTTTATTTATTATAGAATGTATGGTTTCAACTCCTGCCTTCTTATTTCCATTAGTATCCTTTAAAGGATCATAGGTATGGGAAATCTTAATCATTTGTGCTTCCCAACCATTTATCTTATCTCTTAAATCCTTGGTGGTTGTAGGCCAAGTTAGGCAAAATTGATACAGGTTACTAGCACCTTTCATTGTTGTCTGTACATCTTGAATACCCTTGTCTAACAAAATTTTATATTTAGAGAATTTATTATTGAGTTCTAATCTTTTACTGTCAATCTCTACTCTTACCTTCTTTTCTTCTGCTTGTTCAAAGGACTCAAAATGAGAACTGACAAACTCCATAAATTTCTTCATCTGTATCGAAGGAGTCAAAGAGGTGTCTCTCTTTACATTGGGCATGATTTTCTCAAAAATTGTTATAGCTTCACTCATAATCTCACTATCCTTCATGTGAGATTTGAGAATTTCCTCTTGGGCCATGGCCTGGAAAATTGTCCCAAGTTTCATTTTTTGCAATGGGGACATTGTAGTCAAGTTTATATGTCCTTGTAGTAACTCAGGTGCAGACAAAATCTGAGTTTCTTTCTGCTTTGCCAAAAACTCTCTTAGAGAATCAAGTGAATCTTCTCCAGCAGTGTCTCTTCTACATTCACCAAGAGGCACTTCAGCATCATGACTCTTTGAAGGATCTTCTTTAATAGACTCTTGTTCATTACCCCCTATTTCTGGAACTGAATCCAATCATCTACTCATTGGTTTCTTCTCTTTGTTCATCTTGTCCTTCAGAGACTCTTTCCTCAGATGTCACTTTTGTCTCCTTAGTTTTATTTTCCTCTATAGACTCTTTCATATCTAATCTTTCCCTTAGTTTTCTGGAGGAGTAATTAGATCTTGATTCATACTTTGCTCTCCATCCACATCCGGAACTTCATTTGATTTATCAAGATTTTGTTCATCTTCACCTATGTCCATCATAGTTGGAATTTGAAGTTCATTAAACATCATCAAAATTTTCTCCTCAGTTTCTTTTTCCAACATTTCAATCCCACTTTTATTTCTGGCCATCAGAATATTAATTCTCCTTTTGAGGTGTGTGCAAGAAGTTGTGTCCACTTTTTGGCCAAAAAGTGAAGTGTTTTCCCTGATTTTCAGAATTTGTCACATTTGACCTAAAAATTTGAAGCACTTAAAGGTGGAATCTTGGAAAAAGTCACTAAATATGAAATGTAGTATTCGGAGTCTAGTTTCCAAATATGTAATTTTTTTCAATACCCAGATGATAGAAATTGATTTTGAATAGGTGTTTCTAAAAACCACTATTTAAAAGTCACTTTTTTTTTTACTATACCATGTACGCGTACATCATCCATATTTTGACCTAAATAATCATATTTTTCAAAATCCTTTTGGAAAAAGATTTGTAACTCACTGAAGCATGTTTTCCAAATTTATTTGTAATTTTTTATTGAATAATTTTTTTATTAATTTTTTATTGGTCTTTTTTTGTCTTTTAAAAAATCATCATGTACGTCACGCATAAGATGACCTAAACTTAACAATTTTTTATTTATTTTTTTTAAATTGAAAAGAATTGTCTAAAGTACATTTTCATACAATTTTTTTTACAAAAAAATATTTTAATAAAAAGTTATTAAAATATTAAAAAACCATGATAATTCAAGTTTATGGACCTATTTCATCATAAATTGATTAAAAAATAGAAAAATTAATCCAATTGTAAAAAAAATTACATATTTGGAATCTATATTGTCTCCTCTATAATGGGTTTTAATTTCGTCAAAATATTCTACAAAATAGACCTTTAGATATATGCCCAAAGTCACTATTTTGTTGTGACATTGACAGGGCCTTCAAGTTACAGGTCAAACCAGGTCCAGAGGTCAAGGTTGGGTTCCCAAATTCCGAAGCGGGTTCTAAATTCTTCACTAAACCTCTGAGTGACTTTGACCTTATCTAGTCCAGTATGACTTGGACAAAACTTTTTCAAAACAAAATCTTTCATTCATGCATCTTTAGCCATAGCCTCTTCTTTTCTGGCAATTAGAATACTTGCTAGGCTATCAAGTAAGTCAGATACAACTTCAATCAATGCTTTATTAAATATACATAGAAATCTTATCACAGTGGTCTCAATTACATCCTTATCAGCATTATATCTCTCATCATAAAGGTTTGCAATTGGTTTTAAGTTCCCATGCTCAGCTATTGCATTGATTGTGGCTTCAAGATTCATAGTGGCCTCATTTTTCTTCTCCTTATTCTTCTTCTTCCCCTTATCTTTTCCCTTTCCAGAGGGCTTCATTCCTTTTCTTGAAATGGCTTCATTAACTTTTGTTCCTTTTGCTAGTGTTTCTTTATCTAATTCCTTTTCTTCTTCTTATTCATTACCACCACCATGGCTCACATACATTCTATTAGTGGCCATCCTTTTCACTCTTTTACTCTTCTTCTCTTTAGAAAACTCTATTTTCTAAGGGGTTTCCTTTTCCACATTAGTGGTAGGTAGAGGTCTAGAGCTCCTAGAAGTAGCTGTAGTAGAGGAGGAGGTCCTTGGTGTCCTTGTCCTCGAAGTATGCTTTACCTGTTTAGTCTTCTTTTTATTCTTTTTTGGAGCCTTTACTTTTTTAGTTTTCTCCTCTTGCCTTTCTAGAGCCTTTGCAGCTTGAGAAGCTTGAGCCTCAGCTCTAGCTTGATCTATTTGTTCTTTTGTGAAACCTTTTCTCATAACAAACCTTCCACCCATTTTCTTACTCTTCTCTGTGTTTCTGGTTGTGTTTGTTCCAGATGAACTTTGATAGACTTCTCTTCATAAGTCCCAAACCTTTTCTCTTTAGGGTCTTTGGGTTTTCTCAACATTAGATCTGCCAAACTAGTCAAAACATCCTTTGTGACCTAATATCTCATTGCCGGGATCCATATTATTCTTGGTTCCACTACCTCCATGAGGCATTAATCTTTAGTTACCATAAAAACAACATCATCTTTATACTTTTCTACTATACTTCTATGGATTCTAACCCTATATTGCATTTTCTTCTAAAATACTTTGAAGTATCCCCATAGAGCTACACTTTTGACACTATCATTTTCAATACTCTGCAAATGGTTCCTGATTTACACTGCTACAGGAGTATGATTCAATCAAACAATATTGTTCATACCTGGCATCTCCCTCCAGAAGTAGAATAGAAAATAGATTATAAGAGTACCATATTTGAATGGGTACTTGGTGTCTTTGGTTGTCTTCAAGTTTTTCATCAACTGTTATGGGAGCAATTCACACAAATCATAATCAGTTGTTTAATATAAAAAAGGGGGAAAGATGATTTCAAGGGGTTTGTGTTGATCCTCCTTTCACCACTAAACATTCAAGGACACTCAACCAAGTAGATAACTCTACTATAGAGCTCCTGTCACTTGGAACATAGGGGAAGATTGGAATTATGTGAATTTGTTGTTTAATTAAGTCCAATTATGCTTAAAACCCTAATTTTGTGAAATTGTAAACAAACAGACAAATTACAGAAAATGATTACACAGAGAGATATCAAATGACAACCAAATACATACCAGATTTTAAAGTTCAGTGTGCTGAAAAGTCAGGGACTAATGAGCGGGCAACCTAGTCCAGTGTACTTGTTTTTGTCAGGATCTCTGAATAATGTCTACAACCTATTCTTGCTGTTACAGAGATTTTACTACTTCAAAATCTGAAGGACTAATGAGTGGGCACCCAAGTCCAAGCCCTAGTTTTATTCTTAGATCTACAATTCTAACAGTTTGCACCACTCTCCTACAACTCCACTTCTTTTGGTTCCAAAACCTGTAACCTGTAATTACAAAAAATGGGTTGGGGGTTGTGGTGTTTAGAGGCTTGCCTCAGTCAAGCCCCAAAGAGACATTCAAGTCTTATGAACACTGTTGTCAAATAAAGAGTGTGTATCCCTGTGGGATAGAGGCAAAATCTAAATGATAAATGATAGAAAACATAATTGATATCACCTTGTAGTGTAGATCTCACATAAATGAAGGCTCTTCAATCACATGAGAAGATGAACCCAAATCTACAATACAAACACAATAACAATGCTCTTCTCTTACAACAATGAATATCTTGAAATCATAAGTATGCCAAAAGTTCACAATCATCTTGTAGTTTACAAATGAATCACTAATCATGCTTATATATGCAACTACAAACATTCCCGCTAAGAATTTTGTAATTCAAACTTGAGATGTCAGCATAGGACCTAATAACAGACATAAAACTAACACCCAAAAATAGGTCCTGACTTAAAATAGGGTAGGACTAGGGTGCAGGTGCCCAAGTCCTCCCCCCTATTTCAGGTAGGATTCATGCTTATCACACCCCCTAGGCCCCATTTTCGATGAAAGTTTAGGGGTTTCTCCTTGGGAGTCACCATTAACATGCAAGATGACCTAAATGCACTCTAAAGGCCTCGGGAGCTAAACCTTACGAGGGAAAATCATCCAAGGGGACATTTTCTAACATAACATTTAGCCCCCACTTTACTGTATGTATAAATGCAAGGCCAATACATGCATTAAAGTATGGTCAACAAGCACAATAAACATGCCAAGCACAAAGAAGACATGCCAATCATAATGAAGACAGTAACATGCACGCAAAACACGGAGAAGATAGTTATATTCATGCAAAACATGGAGAATACAACATTGAAGACACACAAAACACAGTGAATATAGTGAATGCAGTGATTATTTCTTTTTCATTTTCTCATATATAAAATGCAAATGCAAGTGCAAGAAAAGTAAACACACAACCCAAAATGTAGGAGGGACTCATCGCCACTAGTCTTTAGACTGCATATGGGGCAATAGACACACAATACAAATGTCAGAGTACAGGAGGGACTCAACTCCACCAGTCTTTAAGACTGCACTTGAGAACAAACATGCCATACAAATTCCAAAGCATAGGAGGGACTCATCACCACTAGTATTTAGACTATGCTTGGGAACAAACATGCCATACACACACACATAGAAGACACAGAGAAAACACGGTAGACAAGCGATGGAAGAAACTTATTGCTAGGTTTGCAACCATCTCAAGCACATTACAGGCCCACACACTGATGATTGGGCTTCACCACAACAATCACCAAAGACATGCTTAAGGGTTAGGATAGTCTCAGATCTGCTCCCTACCTACTCAGAGGACTTTTTGAAAATGATAGGATTATGCAATCTCCTCAAGAAATACACCATCCCCACCTCACACGGAGGGCTTAAAATAAAAAAGGATATGCACAATATCCCACCTCTGCAGAGGGCTTAAGTGATTGCAGTAGATTCAAGATTTACAAACACACTTTGCTAGCATCTAAATCAGACAACTTACATTATATATGCCCCCACCTTAAGGTGGTTGATATCATGTAACGATATCAAGCACGTTAAGGTAGGAAGAAAACACACAAGGGAACATGAGCTCTCACAAAGCCCATGCCCCCTGGAGGTGACATGTACTTTATGATCACCAAATGTTCCCACAAATCACAATTTCCTGCAAGAAAAGGTGTTAGCATCCATATAATCATAATAAATAACAATGCATATGATCATTCACATAGAGAGCCGAGGTTATACTACAGATTTGGAGACCAAGTATAACTATGGGGCTATACCAAAAAAATCTCAAAACTGAGTGTAACCAAGGTGAGATTCAAAGATAAACAAAGTGCATGGAGCAAAAGTATTGTTATGTTTTGTAAGTGCGATAAGACAACATCAAGATCACATGGAGTGATTCTACTAGCCAAGTGTCAGATAATATATATTCCAACCCTGTCGTCATGTATGGACTAGGTCCATTTTTTGATTTCTCACTGAAGGGACACTAGGTTCGTATCAGTATAATATGTTTTTTGTCATCTGCCTACTAGGTAGAACTACTAGAGGAAGGGAAACAATGAATCAAGAGAGGAGAAACAAGTGCCTTAGGGATAGTCATGTAGGAGGGTGCCCCCATGTCACCAACTACAACGCTATGTCCATAACTATGTCCATAAGACACAACACTCAATAATGAAAATAGAGGAGAAGCAATATAGAAGAATGATGATACAAATAGAAGAAGGTCACAACAAAGGTGGTCTCCCAGTATCCTTGACCTTACAAGAGAATCAAGGGTCATCCTAGGAGGCCTAAACAACACATAACACATCACGAGGGAAGCACAACACTAGAGGGGAGGTCACATACAGGAGTCGATTATGCTACTGCAAAGGTGACCACTAGGGTTAGAAATACTTACCTGTAAGGACAACCGAACTAATAGTTGTCATCAAGAAAATCATCATCTTCCCACTCCCGAATGTTAGAGGAAAGTGGGACATAAGGTACCATAGCCCAAGTTTTATTCTTGTCTTCAAGTTGTCCATTCTTAAGGTCTTCTTGGTTTGATTCAATGTTAGGTGAGATGTTTTCTTGTTGAGGTGTGTTTCATTAGGTATAATCTTGTTGTCTCCTCCTCCTTTCTATTTCTTGTGTAGTTCTTCTTGTCTTACCACTTATCTCTTTTAAAATAGTGTCTTGTTCTTCCATAGGTTTTTAGTGTTTTAGAGGAGGAAGCACCATGATCAAATTTCATTTGTCTAGGTGGCATGTTTTTCTCTCGATGACTACCTCCTGATCCTTGTAAGGATGGTGGGGGAGGAACCTTAGCATAGGGTCCTTTTGCTTTTGGTCTAGGATGCTCTTCAAATGCGGGTTGTTTGTCTCTTATTGTTCCTTGAATAGAAGGACTAGCCACTTGATGTAATAATTATGTTTTGTAGTTTCTATAACTCAAGAAGTTAAAGTCTGTTTGTGGCTTCAGTTCCACTTTAGATCATTCCCAAAAGTAATCAAGGGTAAAGTGTTGTCTTGTAAGCAAGGAATAGTATGCACTTGCCCATTCAAAGGAAATTTTACACAATTATGAATTATTGAAGGGAAATCTTTCATAGCCTTTAACCATGGGTGTCCTAATTTTATGTGAAAAATGTCAGATACAAGGACAACATCAAATAATTGTTCTATAGATTCTCAAATACAGTAACCAATAAAGATATCTTCCCAGAAGTGTTTATAAAGGTTCCCTTATGTGTCTTAATCATCATGTCTGAAGGGTCATAAAAGCCTTGTATCAAACCATGTGAATAAAGGAATTATTCCATTAATAAATTAGTCATGCAATTAGGATCAATAAGATTTCCATCCATAGGATTTCCCATTATCTTCACAGTGATATAAGGAGGTCCTTCAATGTCTCCAATTGTTCTATCATGAGGTGTAAACACAATTTTAGGTTTAGGGACCTTTCTTTTCATGTAAGGCCTAGAAGGGAACCTATTGTTATTGTTGTGATTATAAGCCATGTGTATGTGTTTTCAAATCAATGTGAAATTAGATTTTTAAAATCTTTTCAAAAGTTATGCAAGAAACGAGTGCAAAACTATATGTGGAAATGACCTAAAATGTTTAATTTTTCAACTTTTTTCATTGTAAACAAGTAAAGGAAGAGGTGTTGTAAGGAAATTAATGAGGTGAAGAAAGTAATATGTCCAATATCAGTCCAATAAATCAATAATATCCTTAACAACACACATTTGATGTAAACCTATAATGATGACAAGTCAAAACCTAGTAAAAATACACTAAACTATGCAAATTTTCACCAATTTTCAATGGAAAGGCCCAATAGGAAGAGTGTTGTAAATAATTTGAAGAGGGACAGTAGATTATAACCCTGATAACATCCAATTAGTGCAAAGAAATCTTTCACAACATGCTTGTAGTACAATTCTAGAGAGACGATAAGGCCAAATCTAGTGAAAATGCAAGGTTTTCAAACCCTAGACATGAAATTTTGCAAGAAAGCCACTATGATGAAACACTATAGTTATAAATAAGTCCTAATGAATTTTTTAAAAGGGTATTAAAATCTGAAACAAGAGTTTGACTACAAACCCTAGCTAGTGCAAAACCAGGTCATATGGAAAAATGCACAATTTCAAGCAATTTTTTAATCAATTAAAGCATGAAAATGCAATGTAAATGAATGATGAATGAAGAATTTATGTATTTTAAATCAGATCTGATGATAATGAAAGAAATTTTATGAAATTAAATGCCAACTAATTCAAATTATTTGAAAATGCAAGCTAAAAATGCCAATTTTTTCAATTTTTCATTTTTTTTGTAATTTTTCAAATGCAATAAGATGAATAATGAAATGAATGAGTGAAATGAATGTAAATCTGAAGTACAAAACTTAGCAAGGTGCAAAATTCAAAAGAACACAGGTTCACCAAAATGTTTAATAGAAAAAAAGGGGGAAAGATGATTTTAAGGGGTTTGTGTTGATCCTCCTTTCACTACTAAACATTCAAGGACATTCAATCGAGTAGAGAACTCTACTATAGATCTCTTGTCACTTGGAACATAGGGGAAGATTGGAATTATGTGAATTTGTTGTTCAAATAAGTCTAATTATGCTTAAAACCCTAATTTCATGAAATTGTAAACAAATAGACAAATTACAGAAAATGATAGCACATAGAGATATGAAATGACAACCAAATACATACCAGATTTCAAAGTTCAGTGTATGGAAAAGTCAAGGACTAATGAGTGGGTGCCCTAGTCCAGTGTACCTATTTTTGTCGTGATCTCTTAATAATGTTTGCAACATATTCCTGCTGTCACAGAGATTTTACTGCTTCAAAATCTGGAGGACGAATGAGCGGGCACCCAAGTCCAAGCCCTAGTTTTCTTCTCAGATCTACAATTCTGACAATTTGCACTACTCTCCTCCAACTCCACTTCTTTCACTTCTAAAACTTGTAACCTACAATTACAAAAAAATGGGTTGGGTGTTGTGGTGTTTAGAGGCTTGCCTCGGTCAAGCCTCGGAGAGACATTCAAGTGTTTCGAACACCATTGTCAAATAAATAGTGTGTATACCTATGAGATAGAGGCAAAATACAAATGATAAATGATAGAAAACACAATTGATATCACCTTGTAGTGTAGCTCTCACATAAATGAAGGCTCTTCAATCACATGAGAATATGAAGCCAAATCTGCAATCACAAACACAGTAATAATGCTCTGCTCTTGCAACAATGAATATCTTGAAATCACAAGTATGCTAAAAGTTCACAATCATCTTCTAGTTTACAAATGAATCACTAATCATGCTTATATATGCAACTATAAACATTCCTGCTAAGAATTTTGTAATTCAAACTTGAGATGTCAACATAGGACCTAATGACGGTCATAAAATTGACACCCAAAAATAGGTCCTGACCTAAAATAGGGTAGGACTAGGGTGTGGGTGCCTAAGTCCTCTTACCTATTTCAGGTAGGATCCACGCTAATCACACCCCCTAGGTCCCATTTGCCATGAAACTTCAGGGTTTTCTCCTCAGGAGTCACCATTAACATGTAAGATGACCTAAATGCATTCTAAAGGACCCGAGAGCTAAACCTTAAGAGGGAAAAGCCCCCAAGGGGACATTTTATTACATAACATCAATATTCTTCTCACCATCTCATATGCAGTATAGATGGATGTGGCTGAAACAGATTTCTCCTTGTTGGAGTACACCTTGTAACCAATGACCATAGATGCAAATTTCATTGTCGGATCCTCTATATCATTGATAGTTAAAGCTCTCTTGTCAAACTTTGCACCTATTAGCTTCATCACAGTGTCATTCTTTACTAATTTTAGTGTTGGAATTGTTCTAGAGGAACACAAGCATGTAACTACCTCAATAGCATCCTTGGTTTTCATATGAGGTGCATCCAGCCAAAAGAATTCATCATGGATTCTACTTAGGACATCCTAACCCAAGCATCTTTAGAGAAAACAATAAAACCTATCCATGTGTCCAATTTATTTTTATTCAAAGAATTGAATTCTTCTTTCAATTCAAATTTATCACCTGACAATTCATCCAAATAAACTTGCCCTAGTTTTACATGATCATACTCTTCCATATTAGCATGGATGTAAGCCCTAATATCTTCATTATGCATTACACCATAGGGCACTTCAGAAAATGCACCATTAGGGTCTGTTTCTAAGGATTTGAATGGATACTTCTTAAACTTAGGTCGAGGCATATTAGTTATCTTAATGACTTGTGGGGTAGACATTTTCATAGCTCAACAAAACTTTGCAAAAATGATAACTGTTGATAACTGAGAGGGGGGGTGAATCAGTTATCCTAAATTTGCTTCCAATTCAAACACTTAAATCCACTTTGTTATTTAATAGCATAGCAATTAATCATTCATGAAAGTATAAAGCATAAACACCAAAGCAGATACACATCAACACATGAGACACCAAGATTTTGACGTGGAAAACCTGGTCAAAGGAAAAACCACGGGGTGATTAACCCAAGGATTATTCTCTGTTAGAAGAATAAGAAAAATAGATGGCACATGCCAATTGGGGCCCACTACTCGAGCTCACTACTCACAAGAGGCACACTGCCTACAAGAGACATTGTCTACAAAGTAACAAGTATCACAAACTTGAACTGGAGATTGACATCTTTACCATGCCTGGATCAGTTCCATTTAAGCCTGAAGACCTCTACTCTGCCTTTCACTCTTTTGCTATACCACACTCATCTGCTCTAAGACACTCTTCAAAATAAATTCACAAACCTTTATTTATACAAGGCATCGACTTAGGAACAATCATCTAAGTCGGCAAACACCTACAAGATCATTCGCAAGACATGTAACACATCTGGTCAGCCAGTCTCAAGAAGAACACCAATACCCGGTGGTAATTCTTCAAATGCAAAATCCAACTTCAATGCGGACCGCCAATAATAATTGTACATGATCCAAAGATCACCAAAACCTTTCCCGAGTCATCAAGAACATCCGCACTTTTTCATCTTATTGGAATTCTTTTCTTCATCTAAAACTTCAAGAACACAGTCTGTCATCACTGTCATAATGAAAAAGGTTCTTCCAGACCTCCAAACCATGAAAAAAATCTAGTTGTCACTTCACACGGACTTCTTCAACACTCCCTCCAATCCACAGAATGAGATAATGCAATTCCGGAGCTCACTGGACCAATCTGTGACACTCTGTCACCACTGAACATTTGTCAGAACCAGTTCTACTAGAGTAGTCATAACTTCTTCAGATCATTGTGCAGACCTCTGCAAACTTGACTGGATCATTTCAAGACTCATATCTGCAAACCCTTTAAACCATATCCTTTGATATGCATCTTACTTGAACTTTTACCTTAATTTCATCACTGTTCTTCACTGTTCCTGATTGAGACTAATTTTCTCAATATCTGCAGCACACAGCTCATCCAATCCTTCTCATTAATGCAATATGAGTATGTTGACATCAATGACAACATTGGTTATCCTCATACTTGCTACAATCTCCCCCTTTTTCATTGATGGCAACATATGATGTGGATGTGAAAAACCATCAAGATAAGAACTTCTCCTTTCTATCACAGCTCCCCCTATCAGCAACAACTCTTCACATGTCTTCTCTATCTTTACTACTCCCCCTTTGATCAACAACCACTTATTTTTCACATGTCTTCTCTCCCCCTTTGACATAAATGGCAAAGGGCTCATACTTGCAATTTTAACATATCAGAATCATACCAGCTGCTCCCCCTAAGTAGTAGCTCCCCATCACCAATCCGGATCACAAGATATGACTGTGATATCCACCAGACTGATGCACATCAGTGCATCCTAGTTCATCATCGGAGGGGTAATAACCCCTAACTTCTCCCTGAGAAACTCAAAAGAGTCCTTGGGAAGAGGTTTAGTAAAGATATCTGCAATCTGATCCTTAGAGGGCACAAACTCTAGTCTAACTTCATCTTTGTTCACTTGCTCTCTCAGAAAGTGAAATTAATAGATATATGCTTAGTCTTAGAGTGCAGCACTAGATTCTTAGAAATATTTATTGCACTTGAATTATCACAGAAGATTGTGATAGGCTCCTCATACTTTACTTTAATATCTCTTAGCATCTGCTTCATCCATAAAACTTGAGTTCAACTACCTGCTGTTGCAATGTATTGTGTTTCAATTGTAGACAGAGATATTGCATCTTATTTCTTGCTTAGCCAAGAAACCAATCTCTTTCCCAAAAAGAATGCTCCACCACTAGTACTCTTCCAGTCATCCACATCTCCTACCCAATCTGCATCTGTGTATGCATGAAGAGAGAAATCCTAATCTCTAGGATACCATAGGCCATACTCAATTGTTCCTTTTAAGTACCTAAAAATTCTTTTGATTGCCATGACATGAGATTCTCTGGGATCAGCCTGGAATCTCGCCACAAGACCAACAACCTTCATTATATCTGGTCTAGTTTGAGTGAGATACAATAATCCTCCAATCATTGATCTGTACTTTGTCTGATCTATGTTGGGAGAGTCATCAGCTTTGCTCAACTTGCATCTGGTTGCCATGGGAGTATTCATTGGCTTTGAATCTTCCATCCCAAATTTCCTCAACAATTCTTTCACATATTTGGTCTGAGAAATGAAGATCTCTTTCTTTGTTTGAGTAATTTGCAGACCCAAGAAGAAATTTATTTCACCAAGCATGGACATCTCAAACTCACTTTTCATTTGATTTGAAAAAGTTTTACACATGCTATCTTTTCCTCCAAAGATGATATCATCAACAAATACTTCAACAATCAAGATGTTTTCATGATCAATTTTAAAATATAAGTTACTGTCAACAGTACCTTTGTTGAAATCAATCTGCACAAGATGCTTATCCAACCTTTCATACCAAGCCCTTGGGGCTTGCTTCAATCCATACAGTGCTTTCTTCAACTTGCAGACCATATCACTATGATCAGACAATTGAAATCCATCCGGTTGCTCAATGTATACTTCTTCTTCCAAATCACCATTTAGGAAGGCAGACTTGACATCCATCTGATATACCTTGAAGTCTTTGATGGCAGCAAATGCAAGAAATAATCTGACTGCTTCAATTCTTGCCACTGGAGCAAAGGTTTCTTCAAAATCAATTCCTTCTATTTGAGAGTAGCCTTTGCAGACCAATCTGGCTTTCTTTCTGATTACTTCACCAACTTCATTTAGTTTGTTCTGGAAGACCCATTTGGTTCCAATCACATTCTTGTTTCTAGGTTTGGGAACAAGATCCCAAGTGTGATTTTTCTCAATTTGCATAAACTCTTCCTCCATTGCTTTGGTCCAGTTTTCATCATTGCAGGCTTCATTTATTGTCTTAGGTTCAATCTTTGAAATCAGACTGTATTCATCTGAATTTTGAGCAATTCTCCTCCTTGTTTGTACCCCTTTGCTTTTCTCACCTATGATCTGATCTTCAGAGTGGTTTAGAGTTACATACCTTGGAACTTTGGGAGTTTCTTGCACTATTGTTTCTTGATCAGGCTCATTCAGACAAACCTCTTCTTCCTGATTTACTGGATCAGTCTGAATCTGACTTTCAGAGGAGGATTGAGCTCCTTGAACCAGAGAACCATTATGATCATCTTCATCATATTCATAAAACCTTGAGGGCTTCTCAATTCCTTCATCAACCTTCACATTTGTACTTTCTATTATCTTTCTCAATCTCTTATTGTAACACCAGTATGCTTTGCTTTGAGTGGAGTAACCCAAGAAAATTCCTTCATCACTTCTAGCATCAAACTTTCTTAGATCTTCATCTCTTTTAATGTAACATTTGCTACCAAATACTCTGAAATATCTCATAGTAGGAGTGATACCAAACTAAAGTTCATAAGGAGTCTTACCGGTATTGCTTCTGATTTGAACTCGATTGAGAGTATAGACTGCATGACAGCTTCTCTCCAAAACATTTGGGAAATATTTGCTTCCATCATCATTGTCCTGGATGCTTCCTGGATGGTCCGGTTCTTTCTCTCTACTACTCCATTCTGTTGTGGAGTCCTAGGAGCAGATAACTGTCTCTTTATACCATGCTTCTCACAAAAGTCTATGAATTCACTGGATGTGAATTCACCACCTCTATCAGACCTCAGACATTTCAGTTTCAGTCTGGTTTGATTCTCTACCATAGCCTTGAAGATTTTGAACTTCTCAAAAGCTTCTAATTTCTCTTTCAGAAAGGTAACCCACATCATCTGGGAATGGTCATCAATCAGTAACATGAAATATCTATCACCTTGCATACTCTTGATTCTTGTTGGACCACATAGATCAATATGAATTAATTCCAATAATCTGGTAGAGGACTGATCCTTGCTTTTGAATGAGACTCTGCTCTGTTTACCCAGCTGACATTCTTTGCATAAACTATTTGTAGGTTTTACCAATTTTGGAAGATCTCTTACAGCCTGAGTATTGCTTATCTTGATAATGTTCTCAAAATTTACATGACACATCCTTCTATGCCATAACCAACTCTGATCAACTTGAACAAACAGACAACTTTTATTAGAACCAACTAGATGGAAGATATTACCTTTTGTTTGAGTGTTGGATGCAATCAGTTCTGGAGCTTTTAAAGATACTGCATCTTCCATTCTTGAACCGGAGATCATAACCTTTGTCCACCAACTTTCCAACACTGAGAAGATTGTGCTTCAATCCTTCGACATACAGTACATTACCAGTTTTGCTCTTTCCATCAAAAGAAATAGTTCCCCTACCTCTGATTCTACCAGCAGAATTATCACCAAACTTTACCATTCCTCCTTCATACCTTTCCAAGTCTAGGAACTTGTTTTTCTCACCTGTCATATGGTGAGAGCATCCACTGTCAATAACCCAATCATCCTTTTCTTCAACTTGGGCAGCCAAAGCTCTTTCTACAACCTTATGATTGATAGATTTAGAGGATATTGGATCTTCTTCCTTGATGGCAATAAACACCCATTCATTTTCAGATTTGTTTCCTATTTCTGATTCATCATCTGTTACTCCTTCATTATCATCTTCTTCATGAACATAATAACAATTCTTTTGGAACCTTTGTCTATTAGAATTTGACCTTGTAGATCTTTCCGGACATCTTGAAACAAAATGACCAATCTTATTGCAGTTGAAGCACTTAAAGGGTAATTTTCCTTCATACTTACCAGATCATCTTGGCAGTCTCTTTGCAATGAGGGCTTCAAGTTGAGCTATTTTTGCTTCTTCATCTTCCATGTCTCTTCTTGCTTGGTCATACCATGACAGCTTCCTTGAAGAGTTTTCTCCCAGATCAAATCTTTGTTTACCTTTCACTAAGGCACTAGCTTTGAATGCAGATTCAGTTTTGGGGGGATCATCTCCAAACTCGGTCATTTCAAATGCAGCCAATTTGCCAGCCAATTGGTCTCTTGTGACAGTTGTATGGGCTTTGAATTCATCAATGGCAACAACCTTGATTTTGTAGATAGCAGGAAGGGATCTGATAATTTTGCCAACAATCTCATTTTCATCCAAAACTCCATCAGCATTCCTAATTCCACACACCAGCTCATTTACTCTTGGCATAAAGGTGGTAATATTTTCATCATCTCAAGTCTCGAGTCTTTCAAATTTCCCTTTGAGACTCTGCAACCTTGCACTCTTAACATACTCATCTCCTTCATACAGAAGTTCTAGTTTAATCTAGATCTCATAGGCAGTTGGTAGGTTAATAACATTTGAGAGCTCTGAGTCAGTTAATGTGCTTAGAAGAGCCTCTTTCATCCGCAGATTATTTTCAGCATCTGTGATTTCATTCAGAGTTGTCGAACCACCTTGTGGAGGTACATATGCTTTTGTGACCATAGACAAGTACGCCTTTCCCATACACTCCAAGTGACATTTCATGTGACCTTTCCAAAGAGAGAAGTTGGTTCCATCAAACTTTGGACTATCCTTCTTGTATGATGACATCCTGGATCTCCTCAAGCGGTTAAGCTTCTTTTAGAGGAACTTGGCTCTGATACCAATTATTGATAACTGAGAGGGGGGGTGAATCAGTTATCCTAAATTTGCTTCCAATTCAAACACTTAAATCCACTTTGTTATTTAATAGCATAGCAATTAATCATTCATGAAAGCATAAAGCATAAACACCAGAGCAGATACACATCAACACATGAGACACCAAGATTTTGACGTGGAAAACCTGGTCAAGGGAAAAACCATGGGGTGATTAACCCAAGGATTATTCTCTGTTAGAAGAATAAGAAAAATAGATGGCACATGCCAATTAGGGCTCACTGCCTGAGCTCACTACTCACAAGAGGTACACTGCCTACAAGAGACACACTGTCTACAAAGTAACAAGTATCACAAACTTGAACTAGAGATTGACATCTTTACCATGCCTGGATCAGTTCCATTTAAGCCCGAAGACCTCTACTCTACCTTTTGCTCTTTCACTATACCACACTCATCTGCTCCAAGACACTCTTCAAAATAAATTCACAAACCTTTATTTATACAAGGCATCGACTTAGGAACAATCATCTAAGTCGGCAAACACATACAAGATCATTCGCAAGACGTGTAACACATCCGGTTGGCCAGTCTCAAGAAGAACACCAATACCTGGTGGTAATTCTTCAAATGCAAACTCCAACTTCAATGTGGACCGCCAATAAGAATTGTACACAATCCAAAGATCACCAAAACCTTTCCTGAGTCATCAAGAACATCCGCACTTTTTCATCTTACTGGAATTCTTCTCTTCTTCATCTGAAACTTCAAGAACACAGTCTGTCATCACTGTCATAATGAAAAAGGTGCTTCTGGACCTCCAAAGCACGAAAAAATCTAGTTGTCACTTCACACGGACTTCTTCAACACTCCCTCCAATCTGTAAAATAAGATAATGCAATTCCAAAGCTCACCGGACCAATCTGTGACACTCTGTCACCACTGAACATCTGTCGGAACTGGTTCTACTAGAGCAGTCATAACTTCTTCAATCATTGTGCGGACCTCTACAAACTTGACTGGATCATTTCAAGACTCATATCTGCAAACCCTTTAAACTGCATCCTCTGATATGCATCTTATCTTGAACTTTTACCTTAATGTCATCACTTTTCTTCACTGTTCCTGATTGAGACTAATTTTCTCAATTTCCTTAGCACATAGCTCATCCAATCCTTCTCATTAATGCAATATGAGTATGTTGACATCAATGACAACACTGGTTATCCTCATACTTGCAACAATAACTATAAATACCTTGTTCTTCACTTCCGGTTAGGGTTTGTTCATGCCAAATGCTTGAGTTTGCCTTTGCTTCGCCACTCAGATCTCCTTGGTCACTTGAAAACTAGAGTGCAAAGTGAATTTCCTTTGAATGATATTGCTTATAAACCCTTTTCATCAAAACCTGATCACAATAAATGTTTGTTTCCAAAAAGATGTCAACACTTCCTCTGCTACTCATAGTCGACACAAATTGCTCTGCAATCTTCCACATTAGACTCTTTTCTGCCAGAATTTTCTTTAAAAGATCTAATATACTCTTCTTCAACTCATATCTTCATGCTGGATGTCAGCACGACTTTTCTAGGTAGGGGAACAAGATTTATCATTAAAGCCCCTTGAGGCAGAGGTCCCAATTCACTTCCCGGAGGAAGTTTCTACACCAGAGTCTGGCACAGACTCATTCTTGACTTCAATAACATCTTTCTTAATCCATATATTTTCTATCTCCTTGGTTTCTTTCAGATCAACCTTTTGCATTAGTTTCATCCTTTCTACTGGATTATCCTTCTTCATGTCCTTTCTTCTATAGAATCTTGTAATATGTCCACACCTATTGCAATTGTTGCACACAATATTCCTCTGACCATTGTTTCCTCCATTCATTTTGGATTTGCATTGGTTAGCCTTATGTCCAAATCTATTGCATGTAAAGTAGTTACCATTGAAAGATTGAGCATTCCTTGTTGTGACTAGCTTTCTTGCATGTAAAGCAGTTACCTTTGAAAAATTGAACATTCCTTCCATTGTTATAGCCATTTCTTATCTGACTTCTACATTCACTAGCTTTGTGACCAACTCTCTTGCAAGTAAAGCACTGACTGGAGAAAGATGGAACATTTTGATTCATTCTATTCCTTCATTGAGTATCCTTATGATTGATCTTATTGCATGAATTACAATAAGCATTGAAAGATGGGTACCTTTCAGCATTTGGTTGCCTAACTGGTGGTCTTCTAGGTCTATTCCTTTGATTCCAAATCTGCTTGCCTTTGACCTTCTTGTTCTCAACACTCATTGCTTTACCTATTTTAGAAATTTCACCTTTCTCAAATCCCAAGCCTTCTTTTTCATCAAGGTTCTTCTAGCTAGCAAGCATCTCATCAAGTTTTGTAGAACTTATTTTGAATTTTTCTTCATAGCTCTTTGCCTTCTCCAAATTTAACTTCAAGTTCACAACTTCCTAAAATTCAAGTTTTATGCATTCTTCAGATTTGTCTTTCACCATTAGATTTAGATCTTCTTCAGCTTTTGCCTTTTCTTCAATTTGTATTTTCAGATCATCCAAGATTTGATTTACCGATCTCAATTGTTCACTAATTTCCTTATGCTTTTATTTGAACTTCTTGACTTGCTCCCTCAACTTCATGATGCACTCATTTGCTTCCTTGACATTTTCCTTTAGATCCCTATTTTCCTTTTCAATCCTTTCAAGGTCTTCAAGAGAAACTTTTAGTTCTTCTTTATTGACATACATGCACTCTGTTAGGTCTCAAAAATGCAGGTTGCAAATCCTAAGAGGATGCCAGACTCTATGATTAGATTGGAAACATTTTTGAACTAACTTGATGGAGTTAACTTATAAGGTAGATGACTCCCTGCACTTTAGGCACTACTATACCTAGGCAGGTGGACCTTGAAAGTTGAAGCAGATTTGATGAGTGTAAGTGCTTTGACTAAGTTAATGGATCTACCCATAGTGGTAAATGGTGTGGAATAGATGAAAGCTTGCTAATTAGTTCTATTCCTAATATCTAAAAAATGATTGGTATAAATTATATAAGCAATATCAAGGTAAATTTTATAACTATGCTTAACTAATGGATGGGTTTTGGATAAAACTGAATGATGAGTCAAGATAAGACCAGTGCCTTGTTGGGTACATAGAGTCAAATAAAAATCAAAGGCCAGTGGCTTATATTGGGCAATAATTCTAACTGTTTGGCACAATACTTTGGTTTACAACTTGTATAAACGTGCAAGGAAATGATTGACAGACTCTTCTTAATATCCAACTGACACAATCAGGTTTCTTGCTATTCACCAGAAGGAAATTTCAATCCTTTCTTGAAGGAACCAATTGAATGAACTATACAAGAACAACAAATAATATCAACTTGGACACAGAATGACAATCCTAATTATATGGTTCTTCTTAGTGATCCAAATCAACACTTCCAGATTACTGTGACTGACCAGAAGGGTTTTAATTCCTTTTAAAGAAACCAATTAATCAAATCACACAAATACAACAAATGTGCATTGACAAATTAAATATATACTTGATATATCAATTTGAATAATAAGGAAATACTAAACTGGAGACAACCAAATAACTGAATAATTTCAACAAACAATTGATGCCAGTATAAACCACAGAATCAGAGATCTTCAATTAACTTCTTTAATATAATACTTGCAACATGGTCTTTTAAAATATTATGAACTTCTTCTATTATCTCCTACGACTGATGATAATTGATCACCATATGTCCAAATTATATAGAAATATTTATGAAGAGACATAACTCTTCAAAATGTCTTTCGATAATTAAAAAGGATTAGCATAACAACAACAAAGATGATGACCCTAAGCCCTGCTAAGCCACATGTATATCTGAGCAACATGATCTAGCTACTCTTCACTTCAATGTGTATCGGAAAATTCAATAGCATTTCTAGTAATCACATCCATTGTCACCATCTTCTCCAGATGCTTACAGGCCTCCCTAGATGCTGAGCCTTTGTCCTTGAGAGCTTCTAAAGCTTCATGTAATATCACCTGGCATTCTTTACTCCATTTATCTTTTCTCTTCATCTCCTTGTCATTTATGAACAACATGGGTATACTTGCATTTGAAGTCTCAACACATTCCCTGGCATCATTTTTAAGTTGGTCATGATATTTCTGATGTTGTTTGATCAAGTCTTGTTCATTGGAGGTACCTGTACTATCAGGAACATCCCTACTCTATATCTCATGGAGTTTCTCTTGAAGCATGTTGTTTAACCTTTCATGTTCTTGGATTACCTTATGGTTTTTAGAATAGACATCCCAAAATTTGTTCATCTAATACATCATATTGATATGCTGATTTTGTAGTACTACTGCAAGTGTGTCAATTTGAACCTAGGCTATTTGATCAATAGATGGTGACTGGGCATTTTGTGAACTCTCTCATTGTGTTAATCTTTTAACTGATCCTCTGAAGGCATTCTTGATAGTATCTTTGAGGAAATCATTTTCTTTTGTCAATCTTTCACAACTCATCTTATATGCATCTCATTCCTTGATCAGCATTTGACCCTATGCTTTATTTAGTTTTGCAACATTTATACCAATGTCTATAGTAATCAAAGGATCAGTTTCTCCTACTTTCAAAGTCATAACATGCCCAAAGGTTTTTTCAGTACCTATAATGGCGGTCTTCTTATGAGGAGGGTATAAGGCCCATATCATGAGTGGTTTTTCATCATTGTTATACTTGGTACCCATGTATACCTTTGTGACACCCTTAGGAGTGAGCTTGTACTTGTCATTAGTATTGTGCAAGAAATTATCAAACACCAAGTTAGAATTTATGTCAAGTCCAAGAAATATCATGACACCTGCTTCTCTAAGCAACTATCTACCTCCATTAGGAGTCATAGCTTTCAACTCATTACCTAATGTTGTTTTTAACATATCAATCAATTGTTTTTCATTATCAGCCATGACATCTTCAACTGATTCCCTAAGTTCTTTTCCCTTTATTTATACAAAAATGATTTAAATTCTTGAGAATGAATAAATTGATCATCTGCTATGAAAAAATCATATGCCAACTATCTAGGATCCTCATCACCAAGACCCTCTTCATCCTAGTCTCTATTAGGGGATTGATAACATTCCATTTTTCATTTAGATATTCTAGTTGTCTATTCATGTAGCTCTTCTTATCTTATAGATTCATCATCACCAGAAGACAACAACTCTATTTTTGCAAGTTGTTTTCTCTTCTCATCTAGTTCTCTATTATACTTCTCAATTACCAGTTCAACTTTGGCTTCTTCCATATTCCTAATAATATCATCATGTGGATATGGAATATGTGTATATCCACTGAGATTTTATTTCCTTCTAGCAAAACCAATGAAACCATCAGGATCAAATCCTTTTCTTGCCTATACACACCTCATATTGTAATGCATCAATTTGTCCCTAATGAGACCATATCCCTCTTTAGACACCATAGTAAAATCCCTAAACCACAAAGTACTAGGCATGAAGGATTGTTTGTCATAGGCACTTAAGTTCATCACATTAGAATAGTTCATTTGCCTGACTATCTCTAGGTAAGCAATCCTATCAGGAACTGTCTTGGGCAATATAAATGGGGTATCTTCAAAACCATAAATTCTGACCATGGTTGAATCCTCAAAGCAATACCAATCTCCCCAGTTGTGGGTAACAGTTGCGGGACCACCAAAATCTTTTGGTCTGAGAAACCTTTTTATTTCATCAGATAGTGAATATTCACGAGGATGGTTAAAATATCTATACAACACTTTTACACAATATTCTTCAAAATGAATATAACTGGAGTGGCAAAACCTATTGTCCCATACCCTTGTCCACATTTGCACAAGTGACTTTTGTCCCCTCTTGTCTATTTGAGCAATTCTGAGTTCACTTGGCCATATTCTCATTTCCTGGCCATAGTATAATACATGTGCATGAGGAGTAAATAGTGCTCAAAAGAGACTATTGGGGTATTGTTCTTAATTACAATTAAACTAGCATCAATCTTTCTGAAAATATAAGTAGCATAATCAAACTGCCTAGCATTATGACACTGGATATCTGTGGCTATCACCATTAATGGAATTGTCATAAAATTAGGAACCTCTAACCCTAGGACTTGGCCAATGGAATTGTATACGCCTAAAAATGACACGAATCATCCTAAATAAATATTCTAAATATTTATTCCATTCTTCTATTAATTAAATAAATATTCTAAATTTATTTAATCGATTCACTGTTCCATAATTAAATAAATTCTATTTATTTAATTAAAATTCTTCTAAATGTCCTACACAATTAAATAATCATAAATTATTTAATTAATCTAAATTCCTCTATCCTAAGTTCTAAATTCAAAAATCCACCTCACCTTTACACCTCACCTTTTCCACCTCACCTTGTCCACCTCATCAGGTTGCACATGTAATTAAATATATTTAATATTTAATTGCCTTATTTTCCCTCACCCACATGGCCTATTTCTTCTCCAATCAGAGGTCAGTTAACCAATCAATCAAATCTATTAACTAACCTATCAGTTGAGTCAAATCCTCAATCAATCCAGTCAGTTCCACAATCCACTCTTCTAACTGATCAATCAAGTCTGTTAACTGTTCAGTCAATGGAGTTAACTCTCTAATCAATTTTGTCACATCCCCTCTTTCATGATGGAGCTGGGACACTTGTCACATTTCTATTGGTTGCACATTCCTCAACCATCCTCAGCCGTTGATCTTCATATCTCCTCTCAACCGTTGATTCCCATTCTTCCAAATCTATAAATGAAGCTTCATCCCTCCATTCTAATCATCCAAGCTTTTGACATCGTTACTCTGCAGAAATATCACCAGCGCGCCTTTGGCACCCACTTGTCATCTACAAGATTGAGATCACCATTGTTGCATTGGAGCTCACCTTCATTGCATATCACACCATAGCCGTCCACCATCGACTTCCTCAAACAACTTTAAAAGATTGCACTCTCTGAGGGCTCATCTCATCTGCGAAAGGATGATTCGTGATAGGCGAACAACAGAAGTTTCAAAACGGAAGAGGTTTGCTGTGTTTGTTCATTGCTTTGTTTACTTGAATCTTCTTTGTTTCACTATTCTGTTGATGTTTGGGTCATCTATTATTCATTTGATTGATCACCATTTTACCCTCACATTTTTGGCACCCACCGTGGGGCCGTTGCCCCTCTATTTCACCATTTTTGAGCTTTTTTGAAGGCAGGTTTCGTACAGGTCTCGCAGAGTCATGCACAGGTTCTTTCGGCGCATCTGTTCATTTCCACGGCGCATATAAAGACTGTTCCGGCGCATTTATCCTCTCTGCGCATCTGTGTATTTCTGCGGCGCTTTTGTAGCCTGTTGCTGCGCATAGGTTATAACTGCGCATCTGTTGACTGTTACAGCGCTTCTGAAGACTGTTGCTGCACATACATTAAAACTGTGCATTTATTCATTTTAACGGCGCATACGCTCAATCTTGCAGCGCATTTATTATTACGGCGCTTCTGTTGATCATTTCTACGCATCTGATCACTGAAGCTGCGCATTTGTAACAGACTCAAGTTTTAGTACTTTTCTAGAGGATTTTGCTAACATTAACCCCTTTGCAGGTGTTTGCTGGAGCAGTTTTGCAGGATAGGCTTGGGTTCAGTTACATGTAGTTGCATCTAATTAGGTCACCTTTCATTTTCTGGGAAAGAGTAAAATGGTTGTTCATTACAAATCTTCATCTAGTCCTAATTAGGGAGGAAGTAACTGGTTTATTTCATGCTTGCATTACAAACACCTTCAAAGTTATTGCTATCTGAGGTTTAAAATTGAACTCATCACTGATCTTGAAGGTAAAATGAACCATTGCTATATCGTGAGACCTGAATTTCAAAGTTAACAATCTCGTGCTTCGCGGTTTTAAAATTGAACTCATCACTGATCTTGCAGTTAAAATGAACCATTGCTATATCGTGAGACCTGAATTTCAAAGTTAACAATCTCGTGCAACGTGGATTTAAAATTAAACTCACTAC
Organism: Cunninghamia lanceolata; assembly: GCA_027924645.1. Lineage (NCBI taxonomy): Eukaryota > Viridiplantae > Streptophyta > Pinopsida > Cupressales > Cupressaceae > Cunninghamia > Cunninghamia lanceolata. Next base: position 4,678,585 of record BSBN01000760.1, read on the forward strand.
TACTTTCTGGGATTTAAAACTGAACCACTGCGATATTGTTGAAATCACTTCAAAGTTCTGTTTGAGTAGATTAGCCCATTTAGTTTTTATCTTTTAACTAGGGTGGATTAATCAGTGTATTCTGTGCTTGCGAATGACAATAGGCTTATGCTCTCCCCTCTTCTGGGTGATCAGAGTGCCAGACTTGTCATTCTATTTGTTTAACCTTTAGGAGGGGCCTGCCCTTGGATGCACGCTTGTCCAAGCGGGAACGACCCTGAGTGGTAACAGGCTAACGTCAAGCCCTACCGAGCCACTTAAAATAAATTGTGCTTGAGGTGAAAACCTCCTGCAACGAGTGCTGTTATGTTACACCGACGGCCAACCTCCCCCAAAACCCTCTCAGGCGTAACCCTTTGAGGCTAGGAGACTCCATAACGGAGAGTAGCGCCGCCGCACGTGTAACCACTTGAACGGTTGCCCGGATTAAATACCTCTTGTTTTTAGTGGCCCAAATCCCTTATAATCCATTTCTCGCCTAGGATTTTGTGCTTGCTTTTGTCCAAAATAGAGTCAAAAAACTGCAAAAACAATGGAAAACTACAAAATACTCTTTGTGCTTGCTGTGTTTTCTTGCTAAATTAATTCATAATATCAGATCAAGAAGACCTTTTCCAGCCAAAGAATACCAAAAACAAAGAAAAATCCAAAAAAAATTTTGTAAAAAATACCAGAACTGCGCATATACATTTTTCTGCTGCGCATACACAGCGACTTGCTGCGCTTTTGTACCAACTAGCTGCACATACATACCTTTCTGCTGCGCATATACACTTTTTGGCTGCGCTTTTACAGTGACTTGTTGTGCTTATACACCGACTTGCTGTGCATATACTTTTCCGCTGCGCATTTACACACTGTTACTGCGCATACATACTTCACCAGAGCTGCGCTTTTACAGTGACTTACGGCGCATTTACCTATTCTTGCTGCGCATCTGTTTCTGCGCATGCGTGACAGTGAGCATTTGCCCTATTTTTGAGAAATTATCGTCAGCTGTTCAGAGTACCCATTTCGGCCTAGTTTCATTTTCTGAGGTCAAAGTCAACCTTGCAGTTAATCTTCATCTGTTTCACCCAATTCTCTCTCTTTCGTCGGTCGTCCCAGTCACCTTCTGTCCAAGTCACTCTTGTCCCAAAGTCATTCTGTCCCATACCGATTCGACATAGGTCCTTCTTCGTTTCATTTGTGAATTCACGTAAGCCTAGTAGGTCACAGTACCTTTGCTAGTAGTCTTGTTGAACGACTAAGCCCTACATAGTAAGACTGGTATCGACTACCCTTGCTAGTGGCTAGAGTCTTGTGTCAACCGTCTTACCTGAAGTCATTGGGTGAGAGAACCCTTTGTCCAAATCTTGTCCTAGGTATCCCATTCATAACAGTCTTAGTCGGCACCTTGCCAAAATTTCTAATCCTAGTCCACTTCATCCCACCCCACCTTGCATGGTTCTTACTCGATCCCAGTACAACAAGCTAATTGAAATAGCTGACTCATCCGATCACATCGCCCCACCACGCGATGATGATGAAGAAATTTCTCGTGAAGAATTAGTGGCACACATGCAAGATAGCAAATTCCAACGCCTAGTGGAGAAAGTGCTCCTTGAGGACCCCACCAAATATTTCCATCATCTTGCTAGTCTCGGAATCAAACTCCCCGCAGACTTTGACATTAGCTCCATCATGGAAAATGCAGACAATGAACATGAGAGAGGCACAAATGACACGGTCCCCCATGCCAATGAGAGAGGAAAACAACCCATAGCTCAAAATGTTCCTATGGCGGATGTGAGACAACAAATTGAGAGTCTAAAGCTAGAAATCTCCAACCTTAAGATCGGCACAAGTTCCAAGAACTACTCCTTAGAAGATATAGCACCATACCCCTTTGACAGAAGTTTGGTCATGAAACCATTCCCCTATCAGTTCAGAATTCTGAAATTTGACAAATACAAAGGGAAGGGGGACCCTAGAGATCATATCAGGGAATTCACTGCAGCATGTTTAGAAGTAGCTCACAACGAGACCTACTTAATGAGACTGTTCCCAAGATCTTTAGGAGGTCAAGTTATGGAGTGGTTCTCGCGTCTACCACCAGGAATCAAAACTTTTGATGAACTTGTCAATAAATTCATAACGCACTTCTCTTACAACATAGAACACGAGGTATCTATGCTAGACCTGTGCAACACCAAACAAAAGGGTGGTGAGTCTTTCGCCACCTTCTTACAACGATGGAGACAGCTAGCTAGTAAGTGTTCTTACGACATGCCTGAGAAGCAACTATTGGAAATGTTTGTCCATAATTTGAATCCCGATCTCAGCTATCAGATTCAGATACAATGCCCTACCTCATTCGCCAAAGTCATTGAAATGGGGCTATTCATTGAGAAAGCTATGATCGCTAAAGGAACTCTCAAGCTCTACAAGGACACACCTCCTTCCGATTACACAACTAACAAGTCAAAGTTTTGGACCAAGAACAAGAATGTGGTCAACGATGGAGTAGTGGATGCCAAGGCGGCAGCCCCTAAACAACAACCCATATTCACTCTTAAGGAAGAAGCAAATAACGGTACACTCAACAAGCCAACCCCTCGGGAACCTAGACCTTGGTTCAATTCAAATCCAAGGAGGAAATTCACACCGTTAGGAGAATCTCAAGAATCGGCCCTCAGAAAGTTGTTGGCTAACAATGAAATTTCTCTACCGCCAACAAGTGACTATGAGCCTATAGTCAAACCTCCCTATTGGAAGGACACAGACTATTGTGAGTATCATCGAGGAAGGGGGCACACAACCAATAATTGCATCCGTCTTAAGAATGTCATACAGGATATATTGGATCAAAATCAGGGAGGGACACAACAGCATACCTCCAATGAATCTCATGTGGCCTACCGGGATCCTCTTCTGAATCACAACAGGCCGTATAACAACAATCACAACAACGGCCACAACAACAGCAATGGTCATAACAACAACAATGGTCACAACGGCAACAACTCCAACAGCAATCCCAACAACGACAACAATCGCAATTGGCCAAATCAAAACAGTGGGTCGAGTAATGCCAACTATGCAAGCGTTCCATTTGAGTACACCATTAACTGCATTTCAGAACATCTTCCGCAGGTCAATGTCATCTCCCCCAACCAACAACTAGGACCTAACAGAACTGGTTGTAGTATAATTACCCGTAGTGGTAAAGTCACGATCAATACCACCCCTCCAAGGTTGTCGCCATCTCCGTCTAACTCCCGTCCATACAATGTCATCGACCAGTTACAGAAAACCTCGGCTCACATTTCTATATTGGAGCTCTTGCGTCTATCTCCTTCTCATAAGGAGATTCTCGAGAAAGCCTTAGTGGAAACTACTGTCCCCACTAACCTGGCCCAAGAGAAGTTTCAAACCATGGTTGGCAATCTGACATCCTCCCCTTCCATATCATTCACTGAGCAAGATGACCTTTCCGTATCTCAACCCCACAACACTCCCCTACACATTGTCGCATTCGTACACAAGCACCGCATCAAGAGGGTTCTTATTGATGGGGGTGCCGGTTTGAATATTTGCATGTTGAAGCTAGTCCTTGCATTGGGGTTCTCCGAACAAGCAGTTGATCCACGGAGGAAGATTACCATAAAAGCCTATGACGAGGAAGAGAGAACCACAAAAGGCACGGTTGTCCTACCAATTCAAGTGGGACCGGTAATCAAAGATGTGGTATGCCAAGTCCTTGATCGGGAACTTGCTTATAATATCCTACTAGGGAGACCGTGGATCCATGCCATGAAGGCTGTCCCCTCAACCTACCATCAGTGCATTAAATTCCCGCACAACGGCAAGCAGGTTACCATTCAAGGCGACCCTGATCCCTACCAACACTGCAATTCTTTCCAAGCAAAACCTGAATGTGTCATACCCAACAATCGAGCCCACATTTCCCCTACCCCGCAACAAGACCATTCCACTGAAGCTTCCTCCTCACGGCCTAAACCAATGAAAATCACCATAAAAGAAAATGGCGTGGGGGAATACCAGATTGAGCACAGCCTCAACCTTGCAAAAATGCCCTTGTCTCCTCGCTCCTTTGGCCAGCCCAAGCATCAACCCAGGCATTTTCCAAAGCCCTCTGCTCCTCCTATAACTCCCGCAAACCCCTTTGTAAAATGGGGGACCTTATCCAATGAATCAGAGGAGCGAGATCTCTTGCAATGGCTTTATGCCGAAGAAGAAAATACACCCCAAGATCCACCCAGACTCCCTACAGAACTCTATGGGCGAGGTGAGACCATCTTGCATAGGATGGGGTATGAAGGACAAGGCCCTATCGGCCTTAGAAAAGAAGGGATCATTGAACCTATACAACCTTCTTCCTCCTCTTCGGCTAGAAACACCACTGGCTTGGGATACAAAGGCAAGGGTAAAGCCAAGGAAAATGCCTATCTTGTGGAGACAATCCAAACACTCCAAGTGGACAGTGACATAGATTCGGATGATTCCAATGAGTATGAGTGGGATGAGCTAACGGAGCACTCCTACGATGACAAAGAGGTTGACACCATCCAAACTCTTAGCCCATATCATGAGAGACAAACGCAACGGGACAGACCACTGGAGTCTGATTTGCCCCTCCCTGAGGTTATGGCTTTCGAGGAAAGTATAGATTCCATTGCGATAAACAACTTGGAGGAAAGTACCACCCAGAACACTACCCCCACCTGTGCTCCTAGTATTTCCATCCACACTATCAATGAATCAGGTCTTTCATCTAACTCCCTTCCCCTCTTGCACCCTGAGCTTATTGACTGGGATCTGCAAGGAACCCCCCAATTAGATATGTTCTAGAACGATGATGCCTACATTGACTATATGGGACTTAGAGATCACTTACCAAAAGGAGATCATAAAGCTGGTTTCGCTATCAAACTCAATACTGTAGCTTACTTCGGGGAGAGTGCCAAGCCTTCTAGTCGCAAAAATATAAAGATCAAAAAGGGATCTGACGGTGAAAACTGCCGTGCGGCAGTGTCAAATCATAAAATAGTAAAAAGAAAGGACGTATCTGAAGGTGAAAACCCAACTGTGGCACCTGACGATGGAATGCTTGACACCCTCCCAAGTGATATGTATCAAGAAAGGTCACAGATCGTGGTGGAGCCAACAGAGCCAGTGAACATTGGAACCGAAGAGCAGCCTAAGATTATCCACTTTGCAAAATCTCTCACACCGCCTGAGAAAACCAGGTTTGTACCATTCTTTAAAAAGAAGAGAGGCAGCTTTGCTGGGTCATATGCCGACATGCCAGGTTTGGACCCAAACTTGATCCTACATCAGTTGCCATTGGATCCAGGGGTGAAGCCCGTAAAGCAAAAATTGAGAAAGATGCATCCTCATATAGCCCTTCTAGTCAAGGAAGAACTCAAGAAATTGCTAGATGTAGGGTTCATCAGAGCCATAGACTATCCTGAATGGATATCAAACATTGTGCCAGTATCTAAACTGGATGGCTGAGTTCGACTATGCAATGATTTTCGAGACTTAAACAAGGCATGCCGCAAAGATGACTTTCCGTTGCCAAACATTGACATCATAGTCGACCTTACAGCAGGACCTACAATGCTATCACTCATGGACGGATTCTCCAGGTATAACCAAATCAAAATAGCACCTGAGGATCAACACAAAACAGCTTTCACTTGTCCATGGGGTACCTTTTGCTGGAATGTCATGCCATTTGGGCTGAAAAATGCAGGTGCTACATATCAGCGGGCCATGACAACTATATTTCATGACATGATGCATGTAACTATGGAAGACTATGTTGACGATATCTTGGCAAAATCCATCACAAGGGATTCACATCTGGACACATTAGAAAAAGTCTTTCAACGGTTGGATCAATTCCAAGTAAAACTGAACCCGAAGAAGTGTGTGTTTGGGGTCACATCAGGCAAGCTGCTAGGCTTCATCGTGTCAGCGAACAGCATAGAGGTAGACCTAGCCAAGGTCAAAGCAATGATGGACATGCCACCACCCAAAACTCTAACACAGTTGAGATCCTTACAGGGCAAGCTCCAGGCCATCCGCAGGTTCATCTCACAGCTGGCAGACAAGTGCCATCCTTTCAGCCATCTCCTACATAAGAACGTTCCATTTAAATGGGATGAGCAGTGCGAAGAGGCATTCAACAAGCTCAAGGAGTACCTCATGAATCCTCCTATACTCATGCCTCCAATCCAAGGAAAACCTTTGATTCTCTACATATCTGCTACACCTACTGCTCTTGGGGCTCTCCTAGCGCAACAAGACTATGAGAACAAGGAAAGAGCTGTGTACTACATCAGTCGAACCTTAGTGGGCTACGAGTTGCAGTACTCACAGGTGGAACGTTCATGCCTTGCGGTGGTTTTTGCCTCACAAAAACTCTGACACTACATGTTGGCACATCCTGTCAAACTCATTGCCAAGATCGACCCACTAAAATATCTTCTCAGCAAAGCAGCTCTCACAGGTCGACTAGCCAAATGGGTTATGCTTCTTAGCAAATATGATATAGAGTATGTGGACAGAAAAGCCATCAATTGGCAAATCATCGCTAACCAACTAGCGGAGGCACCATTACAGGACACTTCACCAATGCAGTTTGAGTTCCCCGATGAGTCTTTATTCACTCTGTCAACATCTCCTTGGAAACTCTACTTCGATGGGTCTTACACCAACCATGGATCGGGGGTAGGTATCTTGTTTATCATTGCCCAAGGCGACACAATTCCAAAGTCCTACAGGTTGTTATTTCCATGCACTAACAATATAGCGGAGTATGAGGCTTTGGTAATTGGTCTCAAGATGGCCACTGAGTGGAAAATCCAAGCACTATGTGTCTACGGTGATTCTCAGCTTATCATAAATCAGGTCAATGATGAATATCAAACCAAAGATGAGAAGCTCATCCCATACAAACGGATGGTCGACGACCTCAAGGAACACTTTGGGACCATCTCCTTTGAGCAAATACCCAGGATAGAGAACAAAGCAGTCGATGCAATGGCGACCATAGCCTCTCTTCTTGAGATACCTGAACATGAGTCACGGTATGAGTTCTTAGTAGAAACAATTCGACAACCGGCTTATGATCTCCTCGAAACCCATTCCATTTGCCACCTAGTAGGATCAGATTCACCTTGGTACGGTAAGACCTACACTTACCTCAAGGACAATATCCTTCCTTTGGACCTCTCTTCCAACCAAAAGCGAACTTTCATCCGACAAGCCTCCCGTTACAGCATTATCGCCAATACCCTTTACCGACGTGGTCTGGATAGTACTTTACTCCGTTGTCTAGAACAAGAAGAATCTGTAACTGCCTTGTGAGATGTGCACAAAGGGATCTACGGAACACACTCCAGCGGTCCTTCCTTAGCTAAGAAACTCATGCATTTGGGTTATTACTGGCCCAATATGGAAATGGATTCATATCAGTTCGTCAAAAAGTGCAAACAGTGCCAGATACATGGGAACCTGATTCATGCACCTGCTTAGGAGTTGAGACCTCTAACGACACCCTGGCCCTTTTGCTAGTGGGGACTTGACCTCGTGGGAAAGATTCATCCGCCTTCTTCCAACGGCCATAAATTCATCATAACCACCACTGAGTACTTTACAAAGTGGATTGAAGTCGTTCCCCTATAAACCGTCACAGGAAAGCAAATTTCCTCTTTCATTCTGAATTACATTATCTGCCGATATGGCATCCCTTCATCCATCATAACGGATAACGGGAGACCTTTCAAAAATTAGGATGTCCAGGAACTTTGTGAATGTTTCAAGATCCAACATCGTTTCTCCACTCCATATTACCCCCAAGGTAACGGCCAAGCTGAGGCATCGAACAAAACCATTCTGAAAATCCTAAAGAAGACTGTCAATGAAGCTGGTCGCGATTGGCACGTCCAACTCAATCCTGCTCTGTGGGCCTATAGAACCAGCATACGCACTCCCACAGGTGCTACACCCTACGCCCTCGTCTATGGTTCCGAAGCCATCCTTCCCATTGAGGTCGAACTCCCATCACTTTGGGTGTCGTTGAAAGGTCTCATATCAGACGAAGAGTACAGAGTCTCCAGATTACAAGAGCTAGAACTGCTAGAGGAAAGGCGCCAAAAAGCTTTTGACCATCTCAAAGCCTATCAACAGATGATGTCAAGAAGCTACAACCACAAGATTAGACCAAGATGCTTCAAGGTTGGGGACCTTGTCCTAAAAGAGAACCCTCGCAATCAGCAGGATAGAGAAAAGAAAGGTAAGTTCGAGCCTAACTGGCTTGGACCCTATGTAATTGTAGTGGCTTACGGATCGGGGGTATATCAGTTGGCCACATCAGAGGGTGAGTTGTTTGATGATCCAATCAACAACATGCATCTTCGCCGGTTCTATACCTAAGAGAACCCCAATGCAAGGGGGCACAATAAAATCAAAAAATCAAAGAATCAAAAAAATCCAAAAAAAATTGAAAAGAGAAAATACAAAAAAAATTAGAAAAAATCGAAAGGCATACAAAAACAACTCGTCCTTTGGTGAAAACCTGGCAAACAGGCACCTTGGATAGGTATCATGATGAAAACCTGGCAAACAGGCGTCATGTTTACTTTCTAGCTTCTCATGCAAATAAAAGCAAGTGATGAAAACCTGGTAAACAGGCGTTACTTGTGATAAACCGCCTTCTCCATCTTTGAGAATCCAATCACCTTGAGTCCATTCTTCCTTCGCTCATTTTCCATTCGACCCATATCTACCCCATAATAAACAATTGACAGTTACCTATCATGGCTTGATACTCACCTTGTGGCCTTGTCAACCAAGGTTTTGTCCCATATCGTCTCCTCAATGTGAGCCTAGTATAGTGTCTCTCGTCGATGCCCATGGTCCAAGTCCGTGAACTATGTTGCCTCTGCGTCATCATGTAGGCAAGGCCATTATTCTAATGCGCCCCCGAGGCTTCCGTTTCTTCCCTTTGTCCCATTGTCCCCTTTCTTGTCTTCATTCTTGTCATCTTTCTTCTAGTCCATCCATGGTCCATTAGGGTTTACCCCGAACTACGTTGCCTCTGTGTCATCACGTAGGCAAGGCCATTTACCAATGAGCCCCTGAGGCACTAGGTCAGTCCATTAGGGTCCGTCTCCCCAATAAGGATTGTGCAATCTTCTCACCAAGCAAGCAAATGCAAGCAGAACCTGCGCCTCAAGCAGAAATCTTGACTATGAGCATCTTAACCTATCCAACGCAAAGTAAATACCCAAGGTCTTCTAAACGATTTTATGCAAATTAAGGCAAGAGCTAAACACATATCAACGCAAATATGCTTTGTAGATCAAAAACATGGTTAACAATTCGAGTCCTGATTTTTGCTATCATACCCTCCTATGCTACTCAAGGATGCCAAAAGCTAGAGATGCTATGATGGGGGCATGATTATTTTCTTTGTTTGCTATTTGGGGATTAAACTTTAGTAATGTGAAGCCTTGTCTTAGGACGTGATCAGCAAAAGATCATCGAGGACATCAAAGGTCTAACATGAACGGGGGCAATCCTTGCTTGTTGAAACGCAAGAGGTACTCAGGTCATCTAGATTCAATTTTGACTAGATGCTTGTATTAACTTGCTAAATCACAATCCATGTAAGCGATACTTAGGTCATCTCGGTTCAATTATACCTAGATGCTTGTATTCACTTACAACATTTCAGAAAAGTACCACAAAAAAAAAAAAAATGCCCAATGATGAAATAAAGCACTCCAATAGCAAAGCATCCATCCTATATCCATTTATACATCCATACCATACCCCATGCAATAAAGATCCAACAATGCAGAGTATCAATGTTTACAAAAGCTTGCGAGTCCTTCTATCGAGTCTTTCTTCTATCAATAAGATTTCTATCTATCATCATATCTTTCATCCTTGTCTAGTCAATCTGAGCAATGATCCAAATGCAAGGTCCATCCTTAATCCATATCAATCATGTCAAGTCAATCTTGCACAAATGATCCAATCACAATCAGTGATCTTGATCCTTGTCTGGTTGTAAACCAACTCGATCAGTTAATCAATCAATTGTCTTATACAGGATGTTGCATTGTCGAAATCAGACCAATACACGCGTCTTACACGACATGCTTCATTTCCTGAAACCAGACACTATCCTTCATGTTGCTCTAGGGATCTATCATTCCCCGCCATGACAACACGCCTGTCGTGTTGGTCTAGGGATATATTGTTCCCCGCCATGACAACACTGTCGTATATCATTATCAGTATATCATTGGTTTACCGCTTGACAGGGGCAATACCTTGTTTGTTCTTGTGTCATTTGTGTATACTTGCTTGCTTGCTTGTGTGTGTCATCATTCCATCTTGCATCGCGTATCATTTGACACTTTCTTCACCCATTTTCTTCAAACTCAACCTTCTTCATCATGAGATTGTCCGTCTCACGCCTTCTGCCTTCTTCTCGTCCAATCTCCCGAGGGGCATCCTGTCGTTAAACTTGTACCAAGGGCAAACTGGGGCATGTATCATCATCAGACTATCAACTTCTTTGAAGCAACGCTGTAAACTGCATTGCATCAAAGAGGGGCAAAATGTATACGCCTAAAAATGACACGAATCATCCTAAATAAATATTCTAAATATTTATTCCATTCTTCTATTAATTAAATAAATATTCTAAATTTATTTAATCGATTCACTGTTCCATAATTAAATAAATTCTATTTATTTAATTAAAATTCTTCTAAATGTCCTACACAATTAAATAATCATAAATTATTTAATTAATCTAAATTCCTCTATCCTGAGTTCTAAATTCAAAAATCCACCTCACCTTGACACCTCACCTTTTCCACCTCACCTTGTCCACCTCATCAGGTTGCACATGTAATTAAATATATTTAATATTTAATTGCCTTATTTTCCCTCACCCACATGGCCTATTTCTTCTCCAATCAGAGATCAGTTAACCAATCAATCAAATCTGTTAACTAACCTATCAGTTGAGTCAAATCCTCAATCAATCCAGTCAGTTCCACAATCCACTCTTCTAACTGATCAATCAAGTCTGTTAACTGTTCAGTCAATGGAGTTAACTCTCTAATCAATTTTGTCACATCCCCTCTTTCATGATGGAGCTGGGACACTTGTCACATTTCTATTGGTTGCACATTCCTCAACCATCCTCAGCCGTTGATCTTCATATCTCCTCTCAACCGTTGATTCCCATTCTTCCAAATCTATAAATGAAGCTTCATCCCTCTATTCTAATCATCCAGGCTTTTGACATCGTTACTCTGCAGAAATATCACCAGCGCGCCTTTGGCACCCACTTGTCATCTACAAGCTTGAGATCACCATTGTTGCATTGGAGCTCACCTTCATTGCATATCACACCATAGCCGTCCACCATCGACTTCCTCAAACAGCTTTAAAAGATTGCACTCTCTGAGGGCTCATCTCATCTGCGAAAGGACGATTCGTGATAGGCGAACAACAGAAGTTTCGAAACGGAAGAGGTTTGTTGTGTTTGTTCATTGCTTTGTTTACTTGAATCTTCTTTGTTTCACTATTCTATTGATGTTTGGGTCATCTATTATTCATTTGATTGATCACCATTTTACCCTCACAGGAATAATATGTGTATTGCATATACGGTTCAAACAAGGACACATGGAATGGAGGTTCGTCATTGTTATCAAAAGGCACTATTTTTCCCTCTGCCCTAGCCCATGGAGAATCAATCTCCATCCATTGTATGTGGTGTCCATCCTCCAATAATCTTTGTCCAAATTCTCATATACTATGGGAAGTGTACACAAGTCATTCAAATCAAATACTTCACAAATGGCATTTTTGGATAAGTGTATAATAGGCTCTCCTTATGGATTCCATATGGCTTTTAGGCTGGGATTGTAATATTTGGCCAAAAGTTTCAATAGTTCCACATTCACAAATAGGTCAGGGATGACCAATTTGTCCAAATTCAAATGCCATGGATTAGACATTGGGACATTCCTAAATCTTCTATCATAATGGAATTTGAACAATTCATAGCCTCTGATTGGTGTCCATACATTTCCTAGGTATTTACATTTGTCTTCTATCTTCTCTACCTCCACCCTAAGTTATTTAGACCTTTAGGGTTTAGGGGTAGACCCAGGCAATTGGTCTATCAAATCTTGATTTAATTTTCTCTCTTTTATCTTTTCATCAGGGATTTTATCAATTTTCTGTTTCTTAGGTTTACTAGTTTCACCTTGTTGTTTTCTACCCTTGCCCTTTACTAGTGTCTCCATTATAATTCTGAATAGTAAACTCAAATTGTAATAAACCACACATAGGTTTTTATGTGTGTACCTGTTGTCTGAGATGATCAACAAACTCCTTTGTTCTCTCCTCCAAGTTCTCACTTATGTTCTCTTCTTAGACAATTCTTTTGAATGCAATTGCAATGATTTAAAATGACTCTTCAAAGGATTTCTTCTCAGCCTGTAATTAATATTTCCAGAGCATTAATTTTCATAATCATTGTGAGATATAACATCATCATAACGTCCTTCATTGGTAGGACATTTGTAATGTTAGGGTGATTTAATAGCTTCTTATGGTGCAAACATTTGCAGATGACTCAATTGTTGTGACCCTTTGTTTTGTCTCCTCGATGTCACCTTTTATGAAAACATATATGTGTCTGTATCGGTGAGACATTTCAAGGTTTATCTAGTATAAAATGAGCACATGAGTTGTTGTCAGCCTAACTTACATTATCATTGTGATAACAACATCCTACTGTGATACTTCAAAACCTCTGATATTATTATTAGCATAAGTCTTGTCGAAATATTTATCGACTTCTCTTTACAGGGCAGTTTAGTGAAATTGGTAAGACCCAAGAAATTGATACCGATATCGTTTGTCTTTATGACCTATTGGAAAGAGTCTCATCGATGTGTGTGGTCACTATCTTCATCAAAACAACATATGATATTGGGATGACTTCATTCAAATTATCCGATCGTGGTTGTTTCCCTGATGCCTTTCTTTCTATCCTTCATTGGAATGATCATCATCATACGTCACCAAAATCCTTCGTCATTGTGACTATAGATTCGGCAAGACCTGTAAACTCTACTATGATCTGTTCCCTTTTGTCGATGAGTCATATCTTCCATATACATCACTATGACTTAGGTTGAAAATGCCTTATGGTCACTGAGACATCATAAGTTTAGAGACATTTTAATCTCTTGCCTCGATGTACATTTCTTCTCGATGAGTCACTAGTTCGACCCTTTCTATGGGTTGTTCAGTAGGAGTCTTACTGAATTCTCTCGTCGGTGTGATCTATGCTATTGGGGGAGTGTTCAGAGTATTCTCTGATAATGTTTTCTCATCCCGATGGTCCTCACATTTGATTAATTTAGTGTGACTAGGGACTCTCCCTTTGATGAGGGGTCATTGGTGTTACTTCTTTCATCAGAGATTTCTGAAACTTTCACTTTGACCATAATCCTCATGCTGATACACATCTAGCTCACTTCAAATGGAACATGGATTAGTAAAAAAATTTGAGGTCTTGCCAAAATCAAAGAACTGAGGCCCCTTTTTCTAAAATATGGTTTGGGAGGTGAGACAAATATTTGAGGTAAAATCATATTATGTTTATGGAATTTATCGGCTGTTATTATGATTTTGAGTGTATGATTGTTCTGATTTGGTTGGACATGGGGTGGATAAGACTATAGAATTTTTTTGAAATTTTCCTGTCCCAACAGTGGTTCTGTCTGGGATGTATACCCCTTGTGGGTATAACAATAATTCAGATCTCTTGGGAGAGTAGAACATGTATTTTATTTATTGAGGATGACAAAATTTTAGTAATATATATATGGATGAAATGAGAATGGGAGCTGGAAGTGATAATGATGTAGAATAGGGATGATCCTATACTACTATACATGGTAAAGATTTTTGTTATTGTTGAGAGATTCATAGGACTGTCCATGTACCGGCAGATCCTAATCTCTCTTGATTTCCCTCAACTACTGTGCATGGAATATGAGTACTTTGAGAATTATTTAAGAGTTATCCATGCACTGGCAACACTTATTTCTCTTTGTGCATGGTTTTGATGCTCTCATGAAAAGAAAGGTTTCAGAAACTATCCATGCACTGGCAGTTCCTGCTCTTCTCCAGACATATTTTACAAATAGTAGGAGTCATCTCCTCCTTTTCCAATGACAACAAAAGGACCCAACCACAAGGCTTCAAACTTTCCATGCTTTCCTTTCTCTTGGCATCTGGCATTCCACGTCAATACCAAGTCATCTATCTCAAATTTTCTATCCTTGGTCTTTTTGTCAAAAAGGTATTTTACTTGTGATTGTAATTTGATATTCTACTTCTGAGCCATTCTCCTTGTCTAATCAAGTTCTGCAAGATGTTCTATTCTTTCCTCCATTGGTTCAGGAATATTTAAATCCTCTTGAAGAACAAATTTGTAAACTGGTAGAAGATTTTCTAATGGCATCCTTTCTTGTGTTCCATACACCAATTCAAAAGTAGATCTTCCAATTTCTTTCTTCACAGTAATCCTATCAGCCCACACAACCATTCTCAACTTTGAATCCCATGTCTTTTTGTTTCCCTCCAACATTCTTTTTATAATTTTCAAAATATTTTTATTTCTAGATTCTGCTTGCCCATTTGCTTGTGGGTGATAAGGGGTAGCATAAGACACAGTGATGCCATATATATTATAGAAAGTTTTGAACTCATCAGACCTAAAGCACATTCCATTGTCTATAATCAACCTCACTGGTGTGCCAAATCTAAACATAATGTTTTCCATTAAAAAAATGATCACCACTTTGCTTGTTGCTTGTTTAGTCGGGATTGGTTCCACCCATTTTGTGAATTAATCCGTTGCCACTAAAATCCATCTGTGTCCTCCGCTTGACTTTTCTGCAATCTCTCCTATGAAGTCAATTCCCCATTGGTAGAATGGAGCTTCCACCTACATAGGTTTCAAGGGTAATGCTCCCTAATATTTTAATTTTCCTAAAAATTTGTGGCATGCCTCACATTTTCTTGTATAATAATATGAATCATTGAAAACTCTAGGCCAATAATATCCAGCCCTCAGGATTTTGTGACCTATAGTTTTTGCTGAGAAGTGCCCTCCACATACTCCTTCATGTAGCTCTTTCATGACATGTTTTGACTGATGTTCATCTAGGCATAGTAGCATAATACCATCCCTATTCTTCCAATAAAGATCTCCATCGATAAATACATACTTTGAAGCTTGTAATTTAAGTGTCCTTTACTTGTTATCATCATATCCTTCAGGACATTTCATATGTTTCAGATAATATATAATGTCAATATACCATGGAGTATGCTCAATGCTAGAACTCATGTTATTAACATCATCAATATTACATATCTGAGAATCCTCAAGATTGTTTTTGGCCATTAGTCTAGCAAGACCCTATCCTCTCACTAGTTTGGTAATTTGGATTTCAGAATTAAACTCCTGAATTTTATTTATCCATCTGCATCTTTTGCCCATGACCTCAGTTTGGACTAATACATCTTTCACTGTAGGATTAGGCACATATTCTATTATTTTAGCTCCCACCAAGTACAACCTAAAAGCTTTGACTTCTTTCACCAATGCATATGCCTGTTTCCCAACTATGTCATATTTTAACTCTGCATTTTGAAGAGACTTGCTAAAAAATGAAATGGGTTGTTCATGTCCCTCATCATTTTTCTGCAGCATTACTGCTGCAACTGTATGATATGAGGCAAATGAGAACAGCTAAAATGGCTTACTGAAATCAGGAGATATCAAAACTAGGGCTTCCTTGATTGCCTTCTTAATGGTGGAAAATGCCTCTAATGTTTCTACTGTCTAGTTCACTTCTGAATTCTTTTTTAACATTCTTGATATGGGACTGACAATCTCTACAAAATTTGATATGAATCTCCTGACAAAGTTGATTTGGCCAAAGAATGATTGTATAGATTTCACATTCTTAGGAATGGGAACTTGGTCAATGGCTCTTACTCTTTCAAGATCTATTCTTACTCCATCTTTTGAGACTATGTGACCAAGCAACTTGCCCTTTGTTACTGCGAAATGACACTTCTTAAGATTCAACGAAATTCCATATTCTAAGGCTTTAATACAAATTTGTTCTAAATGTGTACAATGATCTTCAGCCTTTTTGGAATATGATGTCATGTCATCCTGATATACTACCATGATTTTGTTAATCAGTTCTGCAAATGCCACATCCATCGCTCTTTGGAATGTTGCTCCAGCATTCATGAGTCCAAATGGCATTCTTAAATATACATACATTCCCCATGGTGTGGTGAATGCAGTCTTATATTGTTCTAATTCTTTGACTTTCACCTGAATATATCTTGAGAAACCATCATCATTGACAATAGTTCACACCCTGTCACCTTTTACAATACTGCTTCCATGTTAGGAAGGGGATAGTTGTCCTTAAGAGAGGATTTATTTAGATTCTTGAAGTCCACACATAATCTAATATCACCATTTTTCTTTTTGACAGGCACCAAATTAGAAACCCAAGAAGAATGTCTAATGGGTTTGATAATAGCTTCATCTCTTAGTTTTGTGAGTTCTTCAAGCATTTTAGGGTCTAGTGTAGGATTAATAGGCCTCTTGTTTTGCCTAAATGGTTTAGCATTTGGCTTTAATGGTATTTCATGCTGAAAAAGATCCTCCCTAGATGCTTTCAAGTCATCATATGAGCATGCAAATACATGTCTATACTTCTTGAGTAAGTTGATGGGCATGCTCCTGATTTTGGGACTGAGCTTCTTTCCAATGTATACATTCTTTGGGGTTGCCTGCATC
Source organism: Cunninghamia lanceolata (assembly GCA_027924645.1). Classification (NCBI taxonomy): domain Eukaryota; kingdom Viridiplantae; phylum Streptophyta; class Pinopsida; order Cupressales; family Cupressaceae; genus Cunninghamia; species Cunninghamia lanceolata. The sequence continues at coordinate 4,695,581 of BSBN01000760.1, forward strand.
CCCAAATTAATCTCTTCAAGATTGTTCTGTACTATGGGTGTATCTTTCATTTTAAATATGTCACATCCATCAAACTCTTTCTCCAATGCTATGAATCCCTTAGGTATTTTATTTATTTTTAGTTGAACTATCTCTTGACCAAAGAGAGTTTCTTTTCCATCATGTTCTTCCACAAATGCATTAAAATCAATCTCTTGGTTTTCATAGTGATCGACACAATGTAAGAATTTTATTATATCGGTATCATTATTAAACACTTGATAGTTATGGACATTATTCGGGATAGTGGGTCTGGTTTTGAATTCAATTTCTATAATACCCCCCAACATGATATCATCCCTTTTTAATGCAATATTCGCTAAAAAATCTGCCATAATATTTTTTGATCTATCAATCCAGTTGATTGAGAAGGCATTGAACAACTCAACATCATCCCAGACAACATTTCTATATTTCTTCAACCTCTTATTTTTGGATAAGTATTTCCCCCTTACTTGAGAAGTAACTAATTCTGAATCCCCATATATAGCCAGCTTTCTTATCTTATGCTTGATGGCAATATTCAAACCAATGAGCAAAGCCTCATATTCCGCTACATTGTTTGTGCATTCAAATGCCAATAAGAACGAGTATTTGAAATTTTTACCCGTTGGTGAAATAAATAATACTCTTGCCCCATTTCCCATTTTGCTACATGCACCATCCAAATACATTTTCCACACATCATTGTCCTCTTTCTTAGATTTTATATGCATTGGATCAGTATTTTGCAATTCTGGCTAACTTGTTTCCACCTTGAAGGTTCCCAAATCTGTATCATAGAATAGATTTATTTGATTTTGATCTAAGCATTCTATGATGTTCTCATATGTCGGCTCCCTATATAGCTTGATCTCTTTTCCTCCCACTAGTATTGTGGCATATGATAAATCTAATTGGACATTCCCTCCGGCCATTGCATCCCATTGTCTTGATAAGAGCATTCCATAATATGATGGAATATCAACCACATTGATATCAATATTATAGGTTGCTTTAGGGTATGAAGCTAGTTTTATTTCCACATCCCTCATAATGCCCACAACTGGGATAGACCTATTGTCCATCGCATAACACTTACCAAATGTAGTGTCAACCCACATTCCTAGTTCTTTCATGACTGCTATTGACATGATATTCATGGTTGCGCCTGAATCAATCATGTAGTTCCTTACTAGCATGTTTCTGATTAATAAGGTGGTGTAGAAAGGGTCCACTTGTGAGGGGTTCTTTGTTAGGGTATCACCTAGATATACTTCAGGAATTTGGAATATTTCTTGGTGAACATTGTTTGTTCTATTCTCTGATTCTTTATATTTTTGATTTGGTATATCTGAAATCAGTTTAATCACTGTATTTCTATATTTATCTATCTTCATCATTTCCAAAAGTGGTAATGATATCTTCACCTAAGATATTACATGAGCAATGTCAAATGAATGGGCTATAGTCTGATCATTCCTTTCTATCTTTATATGTTCTTTTTCTTGATTTGGTGATTTATCTTTTGTTTTATTTTGCTTAATTTTTCTAGTTCTCTAAATGAGGACTTTGCATTATTCCTTTTGTAATTTTGATCTTTTATAAAGACACTCCCAGGCATTCCCTGTTCTAAATTTACTGTCCCATTTCTTAGATTATAGGCATTTTTAGCTTGGGCAACTGTAGCTATTGTAAGAACTTCCGTTTCCTTTTCAGTGGGATTTCTCCACTAATCATATGGTGATTTGTTATGATAATAAGTAGGTTCCTTGTACCTATCCTCCTGATCTGAGAATACTTCTTGTTTTCCCATGTTGATATGATGTTTCTGGTTCCCCACATCATATTCATATCCCTCTTCCTCTGTAGAAGAATAGTCTTCATTCAACAAGTATGGTGTATCTTGCATCATGTTTATTGTGTGATTATCTCTGTTATAGTTGTATAATGCTTCTTCTTGTTGTACTATTTTAGCCACTACACAATATTTAGGTGAGTGTGGTAAATTGCACACCAAACACTAAGGTTTATCTTCTACCATATGTGCCCCATTTCTCTTTAGAGGGTCAGGAGTATCTTTGCCATAATGTTGCTTTCTGCTGCTTTCAATAGGTCTCCCATCCTTCCAATTTGTATTATATGTTATATCATGTAACCTAGGTCTTTCATGTCTATGCTAACCTTCTTGTTTATTCTATTGAATATTTGGGCTTTGAGGAATTCTGGGATTATCTCTTTTGCTAACCATACCTACAGCTTTTCTATTGTTTTCAATAGTTAACGCCACTTTTTATACTTCAGCTAGGGTCATAGGGCACTAATTTCTAAGTTCGTATCCTGTCTTAAGATCAAATGCTTTCAGGTAAATACTTAATGCTACTGGATCAGTCAATTTAGAGCCATGTGGTATTTTGTTGTGTAACTTGGAAAATCTTAGATTGAAATCATATACTGACTCATTTTGGTATTTTTGGATGCTTATCAATTTGTGCAATGCAAGCTTAGGGGCATACTGATTGCCATATTTCTCCTTAAATTGACTATGGAAATCTATTAGGGAACTAATTGAGGCATCTGGCAAGCTGTTGAACTAGTCTCTTGTATCTTCAGTTAGAGATATCATGAATAACCTCATTTTAACATCCTCATAATCCATACTAATATCTTGTATGAAGGCATTGAAGCTTTTGATATGATCATTAGCTGATACTGCACTGTTTCCAATGAACTTGGGAACTATATTCCTCCAACTACTGTCAATAGGGTATGGATACAATTGATATACAGTCTAATCAAATTGCCCACATATGTTTGTGAGGTTTTGGGGTGGAATATTCATGGGTGGTGGGTTAGGGTAGTAATTATATCTGCCTGGAGGCTGATGATAAGCATGTTGTTGTTGTGGGTTTATGTGGGAGTTCATATGAGGATTTTGTGGTATACAATATTGTTGGCTAGGGGGTGGGTATGGATTAGCCATATGTTGAGAGGTGTTATGTATGAGAGGTGGCCTAGGATTATTCGGGAGGATATTTTGATGAACATGACTTATGGATGCTTGTAGATTGGAAACACCGTTTGTATTTTGGTGCAAGTTTTGTTGTGGGTTCCTCAAAGTATTCCCTCTGTGTGGAGGTATATATTTTTGGGCAGCTATTTTAGTCTTATTCCTTATTTGTTCAATTTCCTATTTTAATAGCATCTCAGTTTCCTCTATCTTGATCATTTCAAGTTCTTCCTAGAGCTTAAGCACATTCTACTACACTTCATTTATATTTCTTGTATTCTTTGGACTTTTATTTACCTCTTGATTTGTGAATCCATATTTTACCCCTTCTTCCTACTGTAATGACATTTTATAATCATATTTAGCTTATCTCTGATCAATTTCCTTCATGGCTCGTGCTTCATACTCAAGCTATTCTTGAGGATCAAGTCTGTATTTTGCCAATATATCATTAGTTACTTCATTGATTTGAGACAAATTCTCATTTGATTCATGCAAAGGGGTAAAACTATTGTGAGTTATGATAGTTTGTTCTATATTATCCTCTTGAGCCTCCTAATTATTATTCTGATGAAAATAATTTGATGCTCCATTTTTCTTGGGAATGGTTCTAATTGGTGGGGATGATTGTAACTTCTTCCCTTCCATCTTGGATCTTCTGCCATCCATTTGGTACTAACTTTCTATTATAACAGGTTGTCGAGTCGCCACCTATTTTTGTAAATATGAAAAGGTTATAATTTATCTTTCCATCTAATTCTTCTTGCTAGCAGAGTTACCAATTTGTATTCTCAAAATTTCTGACTCTATAAAAGAATGGTATCTTACTAAGGTCCTTTTTATTTGGTTCCCTAGTAGAGTCACCAATTTGTTAGGTCTCAAAAATGCAGGTTGCAAATCCTAAGAGGATGCTGGACTCTATGATCAGATTGGAAACATTTTTGAACTAACTTGATGGAGTTAACTTATAACCTTGATGACTCCCTGCACTTTAGGCACTGTTATACCTAGGCGGGTGGACCTTGAAAGTTGAAGCAGATTTGATGAGTGTAAGTGCTTTGACTAAGTTAATGGATCTACCCACTGTGGCAAATGGTGTGGAATAGATGAAAGCTTGCTAATTAGTTCTATTTCTAATATCTAAAAAATGATTGGTATAAATTGTATAAGCAATATCAAGGTAAATTTTATAACTATGCTTAACTAATGGATGGGTTTTGGATAAAACTAAATGATGAGTTGAGATAAGACTAGTACCTTGTTGGGTAAATAGAGTCAAATGAAAATCAAAGACCAGGGGCTTATATTGGGCAATAATTCTAACTGTTTGGCACAATACTTTGGTTTATAACTTGTATAAACGTGCAGGGAAATGATTGACAAACTCTTCTTAATATCCAACTAACATAATCAGGTTTCTTGTTATTCACCAAAAGGAAATTTTAATCCTTTCTTGAAGGAACCAATTGAATGAACTATACAAGAACAACAGATAATATCAACTTGGAGATAGAATGACAATACTAATTATATGGTTCTTCTTAGTGATCCAAATCAACACTTCCAGATTATTGTGACTGACTAGAAGGATTTTAATTCCTTTTAAGGAAAACAATTAATCAAATCACACAAATACAGCAAATGTGCATTGACAAATTAAATATATACTTGATATATCAATTTGAATAATAAGGAAATACTAAACTGGAGACAACCAAATAACTGAATAATTTCAACAAGCAATTGATGCCAGTATAAACCATAGAATCAAAGATCTTCAATTAACTTCTTTAATATAATACTTACAACATGGTCTTTTAAAATGTTATGAACTTCTTCTATTATCTCCTACTGCTGATGATAATTGATCATCATATGTCCAACTTATATAGAAATATTTATGAAGAGACATAACTCTTCAAAATGTCTTTTGAGAATTAAAAAGGATTAACATAACAACAACAAAGATAATGGCCCTAAGACCTGCTAAGCCATAGGTATATCTGAGAAACATGATCTAGGTACTCTTGGCTTTGATGTGTATCAGCAAATTCAATAGCATTTTTGGTAATCACATCCATTGTCACCATCTTCTCCAGATGCTTATAGGCCTCCCTAGATGCCGAGTCTTTGTCCTATAGAGCTTCTAAAGATTCATGTAATATCACCTAGCATTCTTTACTCCATTCATCTTTTCTCTTCAACTCCTTGTAATTTCTGAACAACATGGGTATACCTACCTTTGAAGTCTCAACACATTCCCTGGCATCATTTTTAAGCTGGTCATGATATTTTTGATGTTGTTCGATCAAGTCTTTTGTACTGGAGATACCTGTAGTGTCAGGAGCATCCCTACTCTGTATCTCATGGAGTTTCTCTTGAAGCCTATTGTTTAACCTTTCATGTTCTTGGATTACCTTATAGTTTTCAGAATGAACATCCCAAAATTTGTTCATCCAATGCATCATATTGATATGCTGATTATGTAGTACTACTGCAAAAGTGTCAATTTGAACCTAGGCTATTTGATCAACAGATGGTGACTGGGCATTTTGTGAACTCTCTCCTTGGGTTAATCTTTTAACTGATCCTTCGAAGGCATTCTTGACAGTATCTGTGAGGAAATCATTTTCTTTTGTCAATCTTTCACAACTCAGCTTATATGCATCTCATTCCATGATCAGCATTTGAGCCTATGCTTTATTTAGTTTTGCAACATTTATACCAATGTTTGCAGTAATCAAAGGATCAATTTTTCCTGCTTTCAAAGTCATAACATGCCCAAAGGTTTTTTTAGTATCTATAATGGTGGTCTTCTTATGAGGAGGGTATAAAGCCCATATCATGAGTGAGTTTTCATCATTGTTATACTTGGTACCCATGTATACCTCTGTGACACCCTCAGGAGTGAGCTTGTACTTGTCATCAGTATTGTGCAAGAAACTATCAAACACCAAGGTAGAATTTATGTCAAGTCTAGGAAATATCATGACACCCGCTTCTCTGAGAAATTGTCTACCTCTGTTAGGAGTCATAGCTTTCAACTCATTATCTATTGTTGTTTTGAACATATCAATCAATTGTTTTTCATTATCAGCCATGACATCTTCAACTGATTTCCTGAGTTCTTTTCCCTTGCATTTATACAAAAATGATTTAAATTCTTGTGAATGAATAAATTGATCATCTACTATGAAAAAATCATATGCTAACTGTCTAGGATCCTCATCACCAGTCCCCTCTTCATCCTACTCTCTATTAGGAGATTGATAACATTCCATTTTTTGTTTAGATATTATAGTTGCCTGTTCATGTAGCTCTTCTTCTCCCACAGATTCCTCATCACCAGAAGAAAACAACTCTATTTCTACAAGTTGATTTCTCTTCTCATCTAGTTCTCTATTATACTTCTCAATTACCAGTTCAACTTCAGCTTCTTCCATGTTCCTAATAATATCAAAATAAATGAAACCCTTGGGATCAAATCCTTTTCTTGCCTCTGCACACCTCATATTGTAATGCATCAATTTGTCCTTAATGAGACCATAACCCTCTTTAGACACCACAGTAAAATCCCTGAAGCACAAAGTACTAAGCATGAAGGATTGTTTGTCATAGGCACTTAAGTTCATCACATTAGAATAGCTCATTTGCCTAACTATCTCTAGGTAAGCAATCCTATCAGGAACTGTCTTGGGCAATATAAATGGGGTATCTTCAAAACCATAAATTATGACCATGGTTGTATCCTCAAAGCAATACCAATCACCCCAGTTGTCGATAATAGTTGGGGAACCACCAAAATCTTTTGGTCTGAGAAACCTTTTTATTTCATCGGATAGTGAATATTCACAAGGATGGTTAAAATATCTATACAACACTTTTACACAATATTCTTCAAAATGAATATAACTGGAGTGGGCAAACCTACTATCCCATACCCTTGTCCACATTTGCACAGGTGACTTTTGTCCCCTCTTGTCTATTTGAGCAATTCTAAGTTCACTTGGCCATATTCCCATTTCCTAGCCATAGTATAATGCCATGTGCATGAGGAGCGAATAGTGCTCAAAAGAGACTGTTGGGGCATTGTTCTTAATTGCAATTAAACTAGCATCAATCTTTCTAAAAATATAAACAGCATAATCAAAATGCCTAGCATTATGACACTGTATATTTGTGGCTATCACCATGAATGGAATTGTCATAAAATTAGGAACCTCTGACCCTAGGACTTGGCCAATGGAATAATATGTGTATTGCATATACGGTTCAAACAAGGACACATGGAATGGAGGTCCATCATTGTCATCAAAAGGCACTAGTTTTCCCTTTGCCCTAGGCTTGTGGAGAAGCAATCTCCATCCACTGTATGTGGTGTCCATCCTCGAGTATTCTTTATCCAAATATTCATATACTATGGGAAGTGTACACAAATCATCCAAATCAAATACTTCACAAATTGCATTTTTGGATAAGTGTATAACAAGCTTCCTTGTGGATTGCATATGGCTTTCAAGCTGGGATTGTAATATTTAGCCAAAAGTTTCAAGAGTTCCACATTCACAAACACGTTAGGGATGACCAATTTGCCCAAATTCAAATGCCATGGATTAGACACTAGGACATTCCTAAATCTTCTATCATAATGGAATTTGAACAATTCATAGCCTCTGATTGGTGTCCATACATTTCCTAGGTATTTACATTTGTCTTCTAACTTCTCTACCTCCACCCTGAGTTGTGCAGACCTTGGGGCTTTAGGGGTAGACCCAGGCAATTGGTCTATCAAATCTTGATTTAATTTTCTCTCTTTTATCTTTTCATCAGGGTTTTTATCAATTTTTTGTTTCTTAGGTTTACTAGTTTCACCTTGTTGTTTTCTACCCTTTCCCTTTACTGGTGTCTCCATTATAATTTTGAATAGTAAATTCAAATTGTAATCCACCACACAGAGGTTTTTATGTGTGTACTTGTTGTCTGAGATGATCAACAGACTCCTTTGTTCTCTCCTCCAAGTTCTCGCTTATGTGCTCTTCTCAAACAATTCTTTTGAATGCAATTGCAATGATTTAGAATGACTCTTCAAGGGATTTCTTCTCAGCCTGTAATTAATATTTTCAGAGCATTAATTTTCATAATCGTTGTGAGATGTCACATTGTCATAACGTCCTTCATTGGTAGGACTTTTCTAATGTTAGGGTGATCTAATAGCTTCTTATGGCATGAACATTTGCAGATGACTCAATCATTGTGACCCTTCGTTTTGTCTCCTCGATGTCACCTTTTATGAAAACATATATGTGTCTGTATCGGCAAGACATTTCAAGGTTTATCCAGTATAAAAATGAGCACAGGAGCTGTTGTCGACCTGACTTACATTATCGTTGTGAGAATAACATCCTACTCTGATACTTCAAATACCTCTGATATTAATATTGGCATAAGTCTTGTTGAAATGTTTATCAGCTTCTCTTTACAGGGTAGGTTATTGAAATCGGTAAGACCCAAGAAATTGATACTAATATCATTTGTCTTTATGACCTGTCGAAAAGAGTCTCATCGATGTGTGTGATCACTATCTTCATTGGAACAACATATAATATTGGGATGACTTCATTCAAATTATCTAATCCTGGTTATTTTCCTAATGCCTTTTGTTTCTATCCTTTATTAGAATGATCATCATCATATGTCACCAAACTCCTTTGTCGATGTGACTATAGATTCCGCAGGACCTATAAACTCTACTCTGATCTATTCCCTTTTGCCGATGAGTCATATCTTCCATATACATCAGTGTGACTTAGGATGAAAATGCCTTATGGTCACTGAGACATCATAAGGCCGGAGACATTTTAATCTCTTGCCCTGATGTACATTTCTTCCCAATGAGTCACTAGTTCCACCCGTTCCATGGGTTGTTCGGCAGGAGTCTTACCAAATTCTCTCATTGGTGTGATCTATGCTGTCAGGGGAGTGTTTGGAGTATTCTCTGATAATGTTTTCTCATCCCGATGGCCCTCACATTTGATTAATTCGATGTGACTAGGGACTCTCCCTCTGATGAAGGGTCATCGGTGTTACTTCTTTCATCAGAGATTTTTGAAACTTTCACTCCAACCATAATCCTCATGCCAATATACATCTAGCTCACTTCAAATAGAACATGGATTGGTATAGAAAAAATTGAGGTCTTGCTGAAATCAAAGTACTAAGGCCCCTTTTTTTAAAATACGGTTTGGGAGGTGAGACAAATGTTTGAGGTAAAATCATATTATGTTTATGGAATTTATCGGTTGTTATTATGATTTTGAGCTTATGATTGTTCTGATTTGGTTGGACATGGGGTGGATAAGAGTATAGAATTTTTTTGAAATTTTCCTATCACAACACACTTTTCTTCTGTAATTGCAGTTGGATAAGTTTCTTTAGGAGTAGGATACCTTCTAGCTACCATGTGTTCAATCTCCAAGATCTTCCTCAAGCTATTAGATTTCTTCCAAGGAACCAAGCTATGATACCAATTGTTGAACACCGAGAATACTAAGAGGGGGGTGTGAATCAATGTTCTATTAAACCATTCACTTATTAAACCATTAACCCATTTGCCACATTCAATAACAGTAAAAAAAATCAAGCATAGAAAGAACAACCATAAACCATAACACATGAATGCCAAGATTTTTATGTGGAAAACCTAAAAAAGGAAAAACCATGGTGAGTGTTAGATCACAATATATTATGTAGTATCAATACCAAATTATAAAGAGGCTCACTGCCTAAGGGCTCACTTCCCAAGGCTCACTGCCCTAAGGACTCACTATCCAAAGAAATGCTCACTGCTAAACAGTCTCACTACCAAAAGAAAGAAAGAGATAGAAGGGTGGCTCACTGCCAAAATGAACTGTTATAACTACATCTACAAATGCATGGATACAACTCCATTGTAGCTTAGAATACTATCTCAAAACTCCTCATTTTTGACTGCTCTGTCACATTGCTCTACTCTTCTTGAAACTTCTTCTCAAACACTTGTCACCCTGATCGGATCACAAAATTTCATACATGTCACATACACTTATTCATATTCACATCACACACTACAAACACTAAAGTGAGTCTCATATATATATATATGCAACACTTACAAACTTCAAATTAGGTTGGCCTGCTAGCATGAAATGTGTAGTTATACAATGTGTAGCTTGTCCACCTAATGCAATCACCAAAATACTTTGCAAACCAAAAAAACACTTGAAACACATTCTCATATGTCAGCTCCAACTATAGAATCACTTAGACCATGATTTTAATCAACAGATTCTTCTACACAGAGATTATACTATCAGGTCAACCTCATACATAGACTAGCACATGTTCAATCCAACTATTAGATCACAAATTTCAATGATGAGTGCAAAACTCCTTGAAATTAACAAATAAGAATCCTTATACATCTCAGAACATAACTTCAAAACCACAAAACAAAATATTAACATGCAAAAAAATGTGGAGTATCAAAAGCTAGACTCTGTCTCTGTCAAACACTGTAAATGCATGTAGCGATACATAAGTCCTCACAACTGTCTTATTGATGGACTTTAATCTTTGAAACTTTGGATTTAGAGACTTCAAACACATGTTTACAACACCTCAAAGCTATAGGAGAAAATATCCAATACTGGATAAATGCGGACCAAACCAAACATGTGTTTTGCTCTATTTAACACAGTACTCTGCAATGCCGAACTTATGATATTTGCAACTATACTTCTGAAAGTCATCAGAAGGTAACAATTTGGAATTGAAGACATCTAAGGGATACCACCATCTTACCAGAACTACAAAAATTGATCTTCAAATGTGGACCAATGTTGACCATAATACTATAGCTTTGTAGTCTTTTCTGTACTCTGTCAACACTTATTCAAAATGCCTAAGTCTTCTTTCCAGAGCATAATTCTCTACATGCATGAATTCATGAGGATTACTATAACCTCACAACTCTTATAAATCCTTGTTTCCATCAATGACAATACTAATCAAACATCATGCTTAATACATCTCAATCATACCAGTAGTGTCTTCATTAATGATGTTTGTCAAGTTGCCAACAAGGGAATATTCACTAAGTTTAGGTCTGGTTCCTTCATATTTGGGGGTGTCATAAACACCATAGAGTAAATGGAATGAGAAAAGGTGAAAGTGATGAAAGCAGAAGTGATGAAAACTATGAGGATGAAAGTGAAAGAAATAATGACTTAGACACACAAAAATTAGAACAAAAAGTTTTTCTCTTCACATCAGGTTCATCAAAATATGTGGTGATTGATGTCATATGTGAGAGTGATGATGAAAATGGGATTTAAGCAATGGGAACACAAAAAGCATAACCAATAGGCTTTGCACTTCAAATCAGGTTCACCAAAATATGTACACTCAAAAACATGACTCGGTGGCCTAGGGTGGTTGAGTCAGCTTTGGCGCACACATGGACCCCTCTCCTTACCATGGGGTGAACCTCTACATCACTCTTTCTATCATGGAAGTAGCTAGTCGAGAGTAGGTAGAACACAGGTGTGGTCTGGCTCATTTGAGAGCTAGAATTCACAAAGTGGTTGACCAATCCTAGGGCCTTTCTTGTGTGTTTTTTCAAATGTGGTGTTCTATGACCATTGTTAAAATAACTATATGACCCAAAGGGTCACTAGTCACCGCTCTTCTATTTGGATTTCTAAGGTTCCAACGTTGTATGGGTTGACTGTTGTTTTCATTGATACTTCTTTCAAGTTGGTGTTTTTGTTAGAGCTATTGGATGAAAGCTTGTATTTGGAATGTCCTTAACCTTTCTTGTTGTTCTTGAATTGCTTGTTGATCTTGTTGTGGTTTAGGGTGGATCTCCTTTATCTCATCAAGGATTTCCCTCACCCACTCACCTCTAAGTCTAGGGCACATTCATGACCACAAACCAAGAGAGAGATAGTTAAAGCTAACCTTGATTTGACCTAGGGTTTCAACTTAGGGTTTGTTTGACATAAGGTTTGACTTTAATTTGACTTTGTGTTGACCTTATGTTGGAATCAAGGGTTTTACCAAAATGTTGACCAAAGTTGACCTTGTGTTGGAATCAAGGGTTTGTGAACACTCTATGATGCTAATGTTTTTGTTCTCTTCAGGTTTTGGATGCATGCAAGCCTATATGAGTGCAAAACAATGTTTTTGTACTTTTTTCTATTTATGGAAATGAAAGTGCTTTTTTCTATTCTAATAATTAAAATATGGATGCAATCTAATATGAAGTTACCTAATGCAATTGAATCCATGTCTTTGTTTTTCTTTTTTGAATATTTAGAACAATTACTTTAGGAAAGGGAAATTTCTTTGAAATGAATCTAATCTATGAACTTTTGAAATTAAACTACTTGACAATACAATATCTACTTAGACTATCAAGGAAAAATCAACATGTATTTACTATTTCCAATAGAAAATGTAATTTTCTAATTATTATGAAATAAAAAGCATGAAGGAACCTGGAATAAAGAGACATGTGAGCCTTCACTACCCTCAGAAATTCTTGTATGGAAACCTCTTATCCTCTTGCAACAGTGGGGTGATCCTCTTGGTAACAATAAGAAAGAGACGCAAAAAGAAGCTTTTGGAAGATTGAATGAGAGCTTGTGAGAACTATGGCTTGTGATGTGAGTAGTTTATTGACGCTAAATGAGCTTTTAGTAAATCTTGATAAGACAACAATAAAAATAAAAAGGCTCATATGTCATGTGTGAGCATGTGGATGCTAGATTGGAAAGAAAAAACATACAAGAACCGTGTGCACAAATGAAATTGCTTCCCTTTGTGCTTGGGGGAGGGGGTATTTATGGGTTTGAAGAAGGCATGAGAGGTGGAGAGGATGAAGAGTTAACTCAATTTGATTGAAGAGATAACTTAGAATACATGAGTGATCTAACCAATATAGCTTATCACTCAAGAAGAAATGGAGTTAAAAGAATGCATGCATTGAGAACTAAAGATTAAAAATAGATAAATATGCATGGTTGAATGCATGAAATAGTTAACTCTATCTTTGGGACAAAATTCCATGCAAACAGAAGTAAAAATAGGTGAAAACAAAGCTAAATTTGGCTAAAAACTTTAGTTTAATTGTGACTGGAAAAGACGGTAGGGTTGCCACTTGGTCACCCCTTTCACCAGTCAATGTTGCCTGGGAGAGACCCATGGGCGACCCTTAGAGGAGGGGTCTTGAGTGAAAGTTTAGGATGGGAGATGAAAGAGGAGGAGAAAAGAAGGTGATCTACCTCTAGAAACCAGTCAAATAGGGGTCAAAAACCAAATCTCCACTTGGGAAAGTTGGATCTCTCGGGGGAGATTTGGAAATAATAGGGGGATATTTGTACTGGTTGATTGAAAATAAAAATCAAAATTTGGAGATGGCTTGGGAGGTCCTCTAGAGGGCTCCTAGGGGTGGGAATGAATAAAAAACACTAGGGAAAGGTGAAAACACAATAAATGGATGAATACAAGGCTTAGGGATGAAGTCACAAGCACAGAAAATGCAAATCGACAAGTGCCAAAAAGTGTTGAAAGTGAGGAAAGGGGTTAGCACAATAAATGGGAAACACCAAAAGGAAGAAGAAACCATATGCTACTAAGAGAATCGTTGTTGAGAGGGCATAATTCCACACTTACATGTACATGACAAGGATTGTGAATCATCCTCAAGGTCCTCATGGAGGCTGTGCATGATTTTGGTGCTTACAAGTACATTAATTGAAGATCATGTTTTATTACATTGTTTTGTAATCTATAATTCTATACATGCATGTATTTTTGTGAATTATATCATGTTCCACTTTACTAAATTTGTATGTTTTTTGTAGGACGTGTATGTTGTTATTTCACTTGAGTGAAATAAAGATGAAATATAATATTTCTTGGCTCGATGTGTTGAGACAAAACATAAGTTGTTAGAGCCTAGAGTAGATGATGATAACTACAAGTATCCAATAGGTTTTGTGGTTGTTTTTGGCACTGATCTATAGAAGTAATTGATAAGGAAAAATGGTTTACCTATATTTGAAGATTATGAAACACATAATAAAATTGTGCACTACTCACATTTGGTTGTGGTAACAAATATACAATTAGTGAGATATCAAGAGAAATCAGCTACATAAGAGTTATGGACACTTTCTATGGAAGATCAGTTGACAATTATAGATGCATTACAAAAAAGAGAGGATGTAGATGGTATAATGGATTAAGTTTTTAAATGGTTTGTATATATGTAGAAATTTCTAAATTTTTCATCTTTATTTTTATTTTTTTTTATTTTTTTATATCTTAGAGGTGTCTCTGGCTCAATGACCGCGACCCTGTTGCTGAGTCAGTCCGGGCGAGCCGAAACTAACCCTCTGGGCCAACGCAATATCCCATTGCCTAGCCCATGGCGTGCGTGGCTAGGTGATTTAATATTTGAACTCGGGTGGGCAAACTACCACGTACTTAGAGCGAGTAACCGCACCACTTGAGCTAAACCTCGAGGGCTTTTCATCTTTATTTTTTGAGTAATATATAATTGTATATTTTATTTCAAAATCTATGTAATAGTCAATTAAATTTAGTTTAGTAAGTTTAGGATCTTAGTATTTCTAGTTAATTGATTTACTATCATGCTCAATAGAAAATTAGTAAGTGATTGCATGTCTCCTTAACCCATTCCCTAACTACATTCCATAAATGAGGTAAGTTTGATTTAGTTTAATAACTTTGGGATATAGTTTTGTAAGTTTGTGATAAAGCAAATTTGTAGTTAATTAATCTACTAGATCATGCCCTAAGAAAATTAGTAAATTATTGAATGTGTCATTGAGCCATCTCTTTAACTCCTCTTAAGCCATCACATATCTATGTTCCATAAATTAGGTAAGTACAATTTAGTTTAATAACTTTAGGATTTGGTCTAGTAAGTATAGGATTATATAGGTTTATAGTTAATTGATTTACTAGCATGCCCTTAGCAAATTAGTAATTGATTGCATATCCCCTTAATCCATTACCTTTAACTCCCCTTATGCCATACCCTAACTACATTACAAAAATTAACTAATTTTAATTTACTTTAACAACTTTTGGATTTGGTTATGTTTAGGATTAATTAAATTTATAGTTAATTGATAATTACTGGTGCAGGAGCACCTACCTGACAGTTGGCCTCCATGAGGCAGTTAGTTTGTTTTGAGTCTTGTTAATGTTTCCAAGAAGGTCTTATAAGACCAATGCATGTAATAAGGTCATGTTGACCATACTTTACTATTTTTAGGTAGGTTGTTAGGACAGCTATTATGCTGTATGACCGGTTGGATCCTCCCAGCCGCTTGGAAGCTCCCAGCCACTGGGAATCGAGTGGTAGTACTCGCAGGAGATCCTATTTATGCATTAGGATCGGTTGGTTTTAGAGATAGATGTTGAGAAGCTATATTGCATTGAGCAGAGGAGTTAGATTGCAGAGAGTGAGACAGAGTACTGTATTGCATCTTTTGAAATCAATAAAGATCCTGTTTGTGTTCATTTTCTGTTTGATCTCCATTGTGAAATCGATTTGCTATTTTGGTGGTTTCATGGATTCGCTGATCCATTCCACCGGTTGATTCGTCGAATCGGTAGAATGGCTATGTACAGTAGTTTAGGATTTAGTTTGCATTTTGTGTTTGTTTGCATGCAGGTGTGCAGGATCGCGATCAAGAGGTGTTGAGAACCCTAGCATGGGTATGTGCTAGGTCGTGCTGGTAGTTAGAGTCTGGAAGATCACCCTGAAAGCAGATCGGGTCATCCCAGGAGGTTCGGCGGATTGAAAATTCGCTAAGGTTGGAAAATCCATCGCAACGGCATCATCAGGATATTTCTGTGTATATCCTGCAGTTACTTCAGGCGTCATCCGAGTAAGTGGAGTTGAGCATGATGCAATCGGTTGCATAAGGTGAATGTGCATTGGGGTGATCATCATCAGGTGTTGCCGAGGAGGAGCGTATCGGCATAAGGTAGAAGATCGGGTTGATAAAACCATCGCAGGCCGATAATGTTAAGTTTGGCCGACAGCAGGATATTGAAGGAACTGCATGTGACGTCATTGTCATCAGGATAATCGTCATTAGGATATCAGAGCAGCAGGATATTGAAGGAGCTGCATGTGACGTCATCGTCATCAGGATAATCGTCATCAGGATATCGGGGTGACGTAAGCATCGAAGGAAAGGTGCATGAGGTTGTCGTCATCAGGATATATGGAGGGAACAGGATATTTTATATCCTGCTGATGAACATGATGTTGAACATCATGATGATGAAGATAGAGGTTAGAGGTAAGATGAACAGTGAACATCAGGAGGATGTTTGCGCTTGCCGAATATGATGATGCTGCCGATAGCCGGATATGATGATGCTGCTGACAGGCGAAAGGTCAAAGGTTTGTCTGCAGGAGGATATCGGTCGGCAGAGAAAATATGATGATGCTGACAGTGTTAAGGGAAATATGATGATGATAATGAAGGGTTGCGGACATACATGCTGTATGTCAAGGTTTTAGTGTGGATGCCTCTGCATCATAGTGGTATCAGAGCTCAGCAAAAGGTCTGGGCTGTTGTGTGTTGATTCTGTCACCGAAAGGGCAGAGGTAGAGTTGATTCTGTCACTGAAAGGACAGAGGTAGAGGAGTGAGAGGTTGACAAAATGCCTCCGAAAGGTACTGGTACTGCAAGGGAATTGTAGGAGATGAAGGAAAAACATGCCAGAGAGATGAGGAAGATGAAGGAGCTTGCTGAAGCACTTCAAGACAGGCTTGTAGCCCTGGAGAAGAACAAAAAAAGGGAAGTGGAAGATAGTGAGTCTGAAGAAGATGAAGATATTGTTGAAGAGTATGAAGAGGTAGCTGAAGATCTGGATGCTGAAGACCAGAGATTTGCAAAATTGTTAAAGGCAGTGCAGAGTGATAAACCTAAGGTAAAGGTTGATGTTTCCAAGTATAATGGAAGTTTGAATGAAGATGAGTTGCTGGATTGGATTGCTGCACTTGATAATCACTTTGAATGTGAAGATGTTGCTGAGGATCAGAAGGTAAAGATTGCAAAGACCAAGTTAGGAGGTCATGCTTTGGTATGGTGGGATTATGTACAATCTGAGAGAAGGAAACAAGGGAAGTCAAAGATCACTTCATGGGATAAAATGGTAGCAAGGATAAAAGGTAAATTCTTGCCTAAGGATTATGAAATTCAGATGTTTAAGAAGCTGCAATTTTTAAGGCAGAAGGAAATGGATGTGAAGGCATATACTGAGGAGTTTTATAAATTGAGTATGAGATCTGGTCATCATGAGAATGAGGTAGAAAAGGTGGCTAGGTACTTGGCTGGTTTGAGATTGACCATACAGGATGAGTTAGTTTTAGCTAACCCTAAGAGTGTGGAGGATTGTTACCAAATGGCAATCAGGATTGAAGAAAAGATGAATAGAGGACAAGATAAGTCCATGAGAGGAAGAGGCAGCAATATGAGGGGAAGAGGAACAGCCCCTACAACAAGGCAACCCAATGAGGGTCAAGAAGACACTGGTAAAGGACAGGGGCAGTCTGATTTCAGAGGTGGATGGAAAGGTAATAGAGGCAGATTTGGAAGTGGTAGAGGTTCTACTACATTTTCAGGAAAGTGTTACACCTGTGGTGAGTTTGGTCATCCATTTTTCAAATGTCCAGAAAGCAAAGGTTCATCATCCAGAAATGATAGAATGAATGACAAGAGAGTACAACTTGTGCAAGAAGAGAAAGTAGAGCAAAGTGTGCAGAGTTCACACACTTATCAAGGAGATAGAGTTCCTGAAAGTTATGGATATCCTGAGGAGGGAGAAGCATTGATGCTTAGGAGAATTAGTTTGCAGACATCAAAGGATATGATGCAAAGAAGAGCTCTTTTCAAGACCACATGCAAGAGCAAAGGTAAGGTATGTAAGGTTGTCATTGATACTGGTTCAACAGACAACATGGTATCTCAGGAAATGGTGGATAAACTGAATTTGGAAAGGATTCCACATCAACACCCTTACAAGGCATCTTGGGTGAGTGATAGTCAATCACTTTTTGTCTATGAACAGGCATATGTGGATTTTCAGATTGGAGCATATCAGGATAGAGTTTTGTGTGACATTTTGTCCATGGAATGTTGTCACCTACTGTTGGGTAGACCATGGCAATTTGATAGGAGGGTACTGTATGATGGGTATGCTAATACCTACACCATCAAGAAAGATGGGAAGACTATTAGGTTGATGCCATTGCAGGAAGCAGCTGTAGCACAGGGGGCAGCCAAAATCATTTTAGTGGGAAACAAGGAATTTGTGCAGAAGCCTAGAGGAGCAGGCATAAAGGCAGTTGAGGACACTGCAGGGAAAGAAGTTGTTAAGGACAACAGGTTGAAGAAAGTTTCAGTTGTGACTGACAGAGGTCAGCAGCAGGTTCAGAAACAGGTTTACAAACAGCAACCAGTTGAGAGGAATGACAAGGATGTTGTCATAGTTGGGACTATTGTTTGTCCTATAAAGGTTGAAAGAAAGATAGGATTGAACATTGCAGAAGTTCAAGAGGCAATTCAGACAGAGGTTCTGGTCAGACAACCTGACAAACACAAGGTATGTGAGAGAAGGGCCTACATTGACAGGCATGAGGATTTACTTGCAAGAAAGCAAGTTACAGTTCAGAAGTCTTGGAGCAGCCAAGAGCCAGCAGAGGACAAAGCTGGAACAGGTCAGAACACTGACATGGCAAAGTGTAAAGGTGGAGGACTTCCACATCCTAACTCATGGGACATGAGTTCTTTTCTATTGGGGAGTATGGTGCAGGAGCACCTACCTGACAGCTGGCCTCCATGAGGCAGTTAGTTTGTTTTGAGTCTTGTTAATGTTTCCAAGAAGGTCTTATAAGACCAATGCATGTAATAAGGTCATGTTGACCATACTTTACTATTTTTAGGTAGGTTGTTAGGACAGCTGTTATGCTGTATGACCGGTTGGATCCTCCCAGCCGCTTGGAAGCTCCCAGCCGCTGGGAATCGAGTGGTAGTACTCGCAGGAGATCCTATTTATGCATTAGGATCGATTGGTTTTAGAGATAGATGTTGAGAAGCTATATTGCATTGAGCAGAGGAGTTAGATTGCAGAGAGTGAGACAGAGTACTGTATTGCATCTTTTGAAATCAATAAAGATCATGTTTGTGTTCATTTTCTGTTTGATCTCCATTGTGAAATCGATTTGCTGTTTTGGTGGTTTCATGGATTCGCTGATCCATTCCACCGGTTGATTCGTCGAATCGGTGGAATGGCTATGTACAGTAGTTTAGGATTTAGTTTGCATTTTGTGTTTGTTTGCATGCAGGTGTGCAGGATCGCGATCAATAGGTGTTGAGAACCCTAGCATGGGTATGTGCTAGGTCGTGCTGGTAGTTAGAGTCTGGAAGATCACCCTGAAAGCAGATCGGGTCATCCCAGGAGGTTCGACGGATTGAAAATTCGCTAAGGTTGGAAAATCCATCGCAACGGCATCATCAGGATATTTCTGTGTATATCCTGCAGTTACTTTGGGCATCATCCGAGTAAGTGGAGTTGAGCATGATGCAATCGGTTGCATAAGGTGAATGTGCATTGGGGTGATCATCATCAGGTGTTGCCGAGGAGGAGCGTATCGGCATAAGGTAGAAGATCGGGTTGATAAAACCATCGCGGGCCGATAATGTTAAGTTTGGCTGACAGCAGGATATTGAAGGAACTGCATGTGACGTCATCGTCATCAGGATAATTGTCATTAGGATATCAGAGCAGCAGGATATTGAAGGAGCTGCATGTGACGTCATCGTCATCAGGATAATCATCATCAGGATATCGGGGTGACGTAAGCATCGAAGGAAAGGTGCATGAGGTTGTCGTCATCAGGATATATGGAGGGAACCGGATATTTTATATCCTGCTGATGAACATGATGTTGAACATCATGATGATGAAGATAGAGGTTAGCGGTAAGATGAACAGTGAACATCAGGAGGATGTTTGTGCTTACCGAATATGATGATGCTGCCGATAGCCGGATATGATGATGCTGCTAACAGGCGAAAGGTCGAAGGTTTGTCTGCAGGAGGATATCGGTCGGCAGAGAAAATATGATGATGCTGACAATGTTAAGGGAAATATGATGATGATGATGAAGGGTTGCGGACATACATGCTGTATGTCAAGGTTTTAGTGTGGATGCCTCTGCATCAATTACTAGCATGCTCTTAGCTAATTAGTAATTGATTGAAATTCCACTTAAGCCATCTTCTTAATCATCAACATGTTACACTAGATTACTTCACTCCTTTTTGTAGATAAATATTTCCTTTTTTGGCTTTATGCTACCTTGTTCTTTATACTTTTTATCATTTTTATTTCAAGTCTCTTATAACTATGTAGCATGATTGTCATTACTTGTACATTCAATGTGTGACAACATATTGGGTTCTTTCTATTCTAGGCATCAATTGAATGTAAGGAAATTCATTGTAATTTTCTAACTTAATTTATTGTAATTTTCTCACCTGACTTAGAGTTAGGACTCATGTATTTATAGTTAATTTATTTACTTACTAATTATACATATATTTATTGTATAATTAACTTAACTGTTAAAGAGGTCTCTCCGAGATTTTGGAATGGAATTTTGGAATGAACTCTAAAGAAGCTAATTGGTTGGAAGGGGAAGCTCCTGAGTAGTACTGGTAAATTACAGCTCTTACAAGCTTCTCTTCAAGGTATTCCTACTTATTTTCTAGGTCTTTTTAAAATGCCTAGGTTTATTGCTGACAAATTGGAGCAGATCCAAAGAAATTTTCTATGGACAAGTATGGAAGATAAAAAGAGAATGTCTCTGGTTAGTTGGGAGAAGGTCTGCCTTCCTAAATCTCATGGGGGTCTTAACATTAGATCTATAAGAAATATGAATAAATCCCTCCTTGCCAAAATTAACTAGAATCAAGTCCACAACCATAAAGAATGGGGAGCCATTATGCAAGCTAAGTATTTACATGGTGCTAACAATTCTTAGTTTCTTTTATTTGGAACAAAATGCTGAAGTCTAGAAGCTTACTCAAACAGGGGATTAGGTGGAAATTGGGGAATGGTAATATGGTAATACTATAAATTTTTGGGAGGACACTTGGGTTGTTGACAAGGCCCTTGCTGCTCAGAGGGATTATGGGATTGTTGTTGACATTGCCAAATAGTTCTTTGGGTCAAAAGTCTGCCATTATATTCATATTGAGAATGGTATCAGACTTTGGAAAAATCTTCTTGATTGTTGTGCTCATCGCCCTGAGTTTATTCCTAAGATGAGTTCTATTCAACAAATGCTTCTGGGTGCCAGAATACCTCTCTTTCCTAGGGAAGATGAGTTGTATTGGTGGCCTAATAAGAGAGGTCATTTCTTGGTTAACTCTGCTTACCATCTGTTGATCCCTGATGTTCATAAAAACGAGCTTTGGAGGAAAGTTTGGAATCATAGGCTTATTCCTAAAGTTAATATGTTTTGGTGGGTTGCTATTCATAATAAGATTTCAACCCAAGATAATTTACAGCAGAGGGGATTCACCCTAGTGAACAGGTGTTTCTTGTGCCTTAAGGAGGAGGAAACTATTTCTCACTTAATTCTTCATTGTGACTGCCATGAAAATTTGGAGTACAATTTTGCATAACTTTGGCATTCAATGGGTCTATAATCCAGATATTAGGGAAGTCATTGCTAATTGGTATCCTACTTTTTCACATCCTTGGCTTGTGGAGCTTTGGAACCAAACTCTTCCCCTCCTTGGTTGGACTTTGTGGAAGGAATGGAATAACAAAATATTTAGGGAAGCTGTTAGGGACTCCTCTCAAGTTTTTCAATCTCTTTCTAAGCTCCTCATTGAAAGCGTTGTTATCTCTCACATCAAAACTGATGATAAACCACTTACTCAAGAGGAAGAACAAATTGCAGTCAATTGGAGAATTCTTAACCAAATTCTAGCATATGATAACTCTAAAAAGATTCAGAGATTAAATACTAGATGGACCCCTCCAAGGCCCCATTGGTTCAAACCTAACTTTGATGGGGCTGCTAAGTCCAATGGTAAGGCTAGTGGTGGTGGGATTATCAAGGATGACAAAGGGGGGCTAGTTGCTGCCTATGCTGGTGGGATAGGTACTCAAAGTAATAACTATGTTGAAACCTCTACTCTTTTATGGGGGGTTAAATTGGCTATTTCTCTTAACATTCCTCATCTACATATTTAGGGGGATTCAAAACTGATCATTGATGCAGTTACTAATGCTTCAGTCTGTGGGTGGAGACTTAAGGATATTATTGTGGATATCCAAATCCTAGTCCAGAGGATCTCTAGAGTGGAACTCTCTCATATTTATAGAGAGGGGAACGGGGTTGCTGATGCTCTTGTTGATTATGGCCAGCAATTCATGAATTGGTGGTGTTGGCGCCAATTTAAAAATATTCCTGCTAATATAAGGGAACTGATTCAAAAAGAGATGACTTGTCAAGGATGACTCATCATAGTGAGGGTGTCATCCTATTTAGTTGGGTTTTTTGGGCATTGATGGTGTTTTTTGAAGTACAGGTTTTTTACGAACTATTGTACTTCTTTGTATAATGTCATTTTGGCATTATTTATCACCCATGTTAAGGCAAGTTGGTTATATGGTAATCATAGGAAATTTATGATTATCATTTTCAAGCATGGGAAGGGTTGGCATCAATTGGAGTTTGTAAAGGTGCTCCAGGATAATGATGACTTGTGCATGTTAAGCCTCATTTACTATTTCATTATTCCTGCCCAAGCTATTAGAATTACCTTCCGAAAACACTCTGTGAATTCTTGGCTCTGTGTTTTCTATGTCTTTGAGAGAAAGGAGATAATGGAGGGAGACAGGATTTGCACGGAGCCAATATCTTGCTGTGAATTCAAGGATAATGTTGTGGTTTGGAATTATTGTAAGGAAGGTGGCATTAGTCCTTTTCTGGAATACCTGAATGGTTTTGATAAAAAATTGTCTGAGTAATTTGCCCTTTCCTAGCATAATCACAGAGTTACTATGGGAAGAATTGGTTTTGAAATCTCTGAACAAGTCATAGCCATGGTGACCGGTCTTTCTATTAAGGGTACTAAGTTGCAAAGGAAGGTGAAGGTGGCTGATCATTTAAACCAGAAGATTTTTCTAGGGGAAGGAGAGGAATTAGTTCCCTACTAGGGAGGGTTTGAACAGGCCAAGCTACTAGAGCCATGGGATGAGATGTGCTTTCTGCTAATGAAATACTTCACTTTGGAGGGTCAGTTTACCAGGTTTTATAATTATCACCTCTCTCTTCTTAATTATTTTAGGCATAATGCTCTTATTAGTTTCCCTTTTTACTTGATGTCATCCCTTGAACACTCTATTTTTAGGGTTAAAGTTAAGATGGATAAGAAACCCTCTAAAAGGCCTATCCCTCTGCATCAAGGTCTTATCCTTTGTTTATATAATTTTCATCTTGCTTTGGAGCTGCCTAAGCCAATTCAAACTCCTAGTTGTGAGGTTCCTACCAATCTTGACCCCCTTAATGTTGCCATTTCTAAGGAACCTTGCCCTACCTCTATTTCCCAAAAAATGAAAGGCATTTCTTTCTCTATGAATACTGAGGAGACCACCACGGTGAAGGATATTCATACTCCACCTTCTAAAGGGAGTATGAAAAGTAAGAAACAAAAACTTAGGGAGTTAGATGATGATATTGTGGGGGACTCTATGGGGACCCATAATAATTTGAGCAGTGACCTTGTGGGATCTGGTAATAAACATAAAGCTAATTTGTATGCTAAAGATAAGGAGGGATTCTCTTCTGGGGTAAGGAGGCTAGGAAGGATTGCTGGGAAGCCTGCCTCGCAAGCTAAACTGATTGACTACTCTGAAAGTGCTTCTAAAGCCTCCACTCAGGGGGACGATCAATTGAATTCCAAAGAAATAGATGTTTAAGAGATCTTTGAAGATGATGCAGGTAAGGATGAAGGGAAATAGGCTGATGATTCGGGAGGTGACGATGGTGATCCAGTGGACAATGCTGGTGAAGGGGAGAGGATGATTGTGGAGGAGGTTGGAGAGGAGACTAATGAGGAAGGGGATGACCACAGGCATGATCTTACTGTCCTTAGGGGTCGTGTGGATGATCTGGAGTAGAAGGTTTCTTCTATGGGAGAGATCATAAGTAGCATGCTCAGTTGTATGGCGATGCTTAACCTATCTCTATTATAGGAACTTGGGACTCGTGCTAATGAAGAGGAGGAGGAGAAATTCAAAAAACTTGGTGAATTTGTTCAATTTCTGGCTAAAGGCTGGGAGAATGTATCTCCTTAGTTCTGTAACTTTTTATGCTGTCTAGCTTCTACTACTTACTATCTGCTAGTTATAGGCTATATATGTTGTTTATGTTGTTTATGTTGTAGTTGGTCCGATGGCTCTTTTTGTGCTTGAGCCTCTGTGGTCTCTTTTTGTCTTGATGTAAGGGTTCAGCCCCTAGTTTTTTCTGACTTATATAATAAAAAACAAATAATAAAATTTAGTCTAGATAAAATAAATACATATAAAAAATAGTCCAAAAAATATACATATGGAAAGTAAATACTAAAATAGTCCATGAAATATATACAAATAAATACATAGTACAAAATATATACATATGAATAGAAAATACTGAAATGGTCTATGAAATAAATGTATCTGTACACTAGGTTATATCATCATCAAACTGAAAAGGCCTTTTAGTTCCTATTGAAGTAGATGATGGCTTAGGTTATACAAGAAAAAGAAGCTTCAAATCAGTTAATGTTAAAATTGCACATGTATTATTTAAATAGAATATTTAATTAGATAGATTTATGCATGCATAGCACATGATGTTAATCATGTTTCACATCTTGATGGCTTGGTAGATATCAAATTTGTGGCAAAAGTATCATTTCCTAATTCTTGAATTTAAATAAAAATTGTATTAGGTCTAACTATTTATAAAATCCAAGCATAAAGGACCTAAAAATTCCATAATATTTACTAGTGTGTACATGTACACATCTACCTAAAATGATGTAGATGACTTAGGAACTTGCTTAGGTTCATCACTGGTAACACCTACTATTTCTCCTAGTGTGTAATCATCCTACATGCATGGGTCAATGCACAAAGATGGGGGACCAAAAAGTGGCCACAACCACTTTTTGGTCCCATATGAGCTATAACGTGCTCACGTTATGGATCAATATTATTGAGCCTAAAATGCGAGTGCATTATAATGTGGTTGCATTTTAGGTTAGTTAGAAATCAAAATAAAAGAAGCAAAATTGAAACCCACGGATCATTTACAAAAATTGGCCACAAGTTTCACTTCTGCTATCACGAGTGTGTTATAAGAAAGATTGAATCAACAATTTCAAAGGGAAATCGACAATTTCACCATGCTACCTCACCAATCCCACTCCCGAGGATGTCATGCATGAGGTGTAGAGGGTGTAGCAATTGAACAAGGTAGGATTTGATTTTTTTTGTGAATTTGAAAAGAAAATTTAATTTTGCAATGTTTTGATTAGATTTTTATTTTTAATTTTAAGCCAATGAGGCACCACAAAACCCTAATCCAGCAAAGGAGGCTCAAAACAACACCCCCTCAAATTGAGGAGAACCCTCAAAACCCCCCACCTTCGCATCCTCATCATCAAAGAGACACACAAGAAAACTATTTAGGGTAAATTGAAGAAAACAAAAAATAACTTGAAACCCTAATTGAAACATTAAATACTCCAAATGCAAGCATCGATCGCAAGAGAGCCCTTGCCAAGTCATTAGAGGTCATTGTTTCTCATATTGAATTAGTGACAAACCAAATCACTGAATGGAATGACTATAGGGAGAGGATTTGGCAATACTATGCTGATAAATTGTATTATAAACAAGTTAAGGACAAAAATTTATGAAATCTCAATTATGTTCACATTTTATCAATCCTAAAACCGACCAAACACTAGAAGAGAGTTGAAAACATTTCTTGATTAATTGGTGTGTGCATGATGGTATATCCCAAAACTTTTGGGATAGATGGTACATGGTCTTTGATGAGTGTACTTTTAATAACAATGAGGTGCTGCAATATTTCCTGAGGAAACTCTATTGTCAGTTCATCCCCAGCTAGATTCCTAGTTACTTCAACATTCAAGAGTTCTAGGGAAGAGGTGGTGGCTCTACCCAAGATAGACAGGGTGCACATCAAGACCAAAACCATATACCTAGACCCCTCATGAGGCCAACATATATCTCACTCCCTTCAACTTTGAAGGAGAGTGTTGAGGTGGAGACATTGCAGTCATTGCATTCTCTCACCTAGTCTCTAGCACAACATGGCAATGATCTTACCTAGGCTAATGAGGGTGAGAGAAGTAGGCATTGTTGGTCCTACATATTTGTAATTCATGAGGGAACTTGTGCAATTATGGGACCTAGGAATCTCACCATTTAGGCAATCTAGATGATGTTGTAGAGTGTCAGGATTATTGGCAAATGGTCAATGCTCCCCAGGGGATTTGTGACATGGACTAACCGCCTCCCATGGATTCATTAACTCTAGTGCTTGTATTAGAAATTGATGGGTTGACCTTTTGGTTTAATAGCAATCATGGGCCAACAATTGGTATCAGAGCGAAAGGTCATAGATTTGAATCCCCTAGGTAATGCCGGGGGGAGATTGTTGGCAAATGGTCAGTGCTCCCCATGGGATTCATGACATGGACTAACCACCTCCCATAGATTCATTAACTCTGGTTCTTGTATCAGAAATTGATGGGTTGACCTTTTGGTTTAATGGCAATCGTGGGCCAACAAGGATGCTGCAATGTAGGGGTAGTAGCTAGTGATGGAAACATCCATATTGGATGATATTGCCCTCATAGATGTTGTCTTGTAGGAAACATTTAGTATTGACTCCTAGGTAATTTTTTACAAGGTTCATCTTGATTTAATATATTTGTGTTATGGAGTAAAAAGTAACCTCATGCCTTTTTACCTCCTAGTTTAGCTCCTAGGTCCCCATGTTTACACTTTACATGCTTAATACTTATCCTAGAACAATTTCCCCTAAAACCCATGTCAAATGGAACTTAGGGGCCAGTTCCAAATGCTTAATCAAGACCCAAATTGGCCTTGGGAGTTAGATGCCTATGCCCAAGTCCAAGATGCCTTGCCGAGACCCAAATTTAAATGTGTCAGCATAGGACCTTTAAAAAAATTTCCCTCTATCGGCCTTTTCAATTTGAATTACGAAAGTAAGTGGGAAAGCATATATAAGTGAGTTTATGTCTTCATTTTACACCTAGATGGATAATGCAAACTTGTGATATTAAGCTAAGGAATTTCAAGGCATTCATTGTGTTGTAGAGCAGAATTATGTTGTTATTGTGTTTGTTTGTTGCAGATTTGGCTTCATCAATCCATCTCCTCATGATTTGAAGGATCTTTATCTTTGTGAGGGCTTCACCTCTAAGGAGACATCTATTTATGTTTTAATCATTCTATTTCATCATTGGATTTGGTCTCTACCCTCCCTTGGGCACACACTCTATCTAATAATAGTGTTGGAAGACTTGAATGTCATTTTGGGGCTTGACTGAGGTAGGCTCCTAAACACCACAACCCCCAAACCCCTCTCTTTGTGATTGCGGGTTATAGGTGTGGGATTTGGTGAAGTACAAGTATAGAGAAGCAATTCAGAGGATAAATATTTAGGATCTTGCATAAAGTTGCTATAATTCTATCCTACTGGACTAGGGTGCTCACCCCATAGGCCTCTCGATAGGATTTATCTTGAACTCAGGAGCTGAACATCATCCAACATTGCTCACTGTTCTGGCTCTATAGAAATATTGCCCTATCAGACTTGGATGCCCATCCTGTAGTCTGCAAAGTCTTCACTTCCAAAAATCCAAATTTTGGTAAGTTTCTAACCCTTCCTGAGTGTCTTCTTGTCTAGTGATCTATAACAGTTTATTCATCTTTACCTGATTGCATTATAATTAGGGTTTGAGGCTTATTCGAATTAGGGTTTGACAAATATTTCAATATAATAAATCTTTCCATATCATTCCTATGTACACCAACATATAGCTAAGTCCTCTTCATCTATAATGACTTGGCTTATTTGTCCTTGAGTGTTAGTGTGAAAGGAGGGTTTGATTTGATAGATTTTAACACTATCCACCATCTTCCCACTTTTCATACATAACATTTTGGTGAACCCATTTTTTTACTAAAATTGCATCTTTTTGAGTGTTTTAATCAGTATTTGCATACATTCATATCATATTTATCATCTTGCATTAGAAAATTTTTCATACATTTGAAAAATTGAAAAAACAAGCACTCTAGGCTTGCATTAAGGCATAGATTTGCATATTTTGCATTGCATATCATAAAAAGATTTAATTTTCTGATTTTTGCATCAGATCAAATCTTTATTACAGTAATTCATCATTAATTTATATCAAATCTTGCATTTACAGGTTTCATTTTCTAGGGTTTTGCTTAAAAAGTTTCATTTTTCATATAACCCAGTCTTAGCAAAAACTAGGGTTGTAGTCAAAATCTCATTTTCAGATTTTTCTACTCCTTTTAAAAATTCATTCAAATCTAATTTTGAAGTGTAGTGTTGGATCATAGTGCATACTTTTGCATCCTAGCTTTGAAACTTTCACCTTTTACATTTACACATTGTGTATTTCAACAAAAATAACCACCTTCATCCTTTTGATTGTGCATTAAGCATTGTAGGACTTTGACATCCTTCTCAGATCAGATATAAGCTATTTTACACACTTTACCTGATCCAATTCCATTCATTCATCATTTTTCATAGTCTCATAGCTTTTTTGTATGCATTTACATTGAAAAAAGTGAAAAAATCAAGCATTTTAGGTTCATAAACAAGCATAGTTTTGCATTGTTTCATTGCATATGTCATAAATATCTTTAAATTCAGATCTTGCATTTATTTTAGGCATATTTTCATTTTTCATTTGAAAATTTTGCATCATTTCATACTTATACTTGAAAATTTGCATATTTTTAAATTACACATTGTGTATTTCAACACTAAGGGTTTACACACTCTATTTACATATTTTTAACAAATCTCTAAGAACATTCATCTTTCCTTGTTGTGTAGTACTTTTTCCTCCTACCTACTTTGTTTATTTTGAATTTCATGTGTACTTGAGCTTTTTCAATAACCTAATTTCCTCAAACAAGTGCTTTGGTGTGAAATAGTCTCACATACATGACCTCTCATCATAATAACAATGCTATGGTCTCTCCCTAAATCTATAAGAAAAGGAAGACCCCTGAACCAGCCTTAACTTTCACACCACATGATAGAACAATTGGAAGCATTGAAGGACCCCTTTACATCACCGTTCACATCATGGAAAATCCTAAAAGAGGAGCCCTTATTGATCCCAACTACATGACTAATGTGGCTACGGAAGAGTTTCTCTATTCACATAATTTGATGCAAGAAACCTATGAGCCCACATTCATGATGATCAAAACACATGTACTAGAGCTTTCTTTCTAGCCATAGGAAAGATTACCTTGTTGGTAAGAGTATTTGATAAATAATTGGAACAATTATTTGATATCATCCCTACATCTGACCTATTCTATATAAAATTAGGCCATCCATGGCTCAAGGCCATGAAAGATGTCCCCTCAACAATTCACAAATGCCTAAAGTTTCCTCACCATGGGACCATGCATATTATCCACCATAGTCAATGGCAACCTATGGTTACTCAGAAAAATTTCACTCTTGATTACCTTTTTCCACAACCTACTGAGGTTCCTAAACCACAACAAGACCAAACTTTCCTGGGATATAGATGATACAAAGCAAAATTAATAACAAAATTGCCAAATCTCCTATTCAACAAACAACAAGTGAAGAACAACTTATATTACAAGAACCTCCTAGACCACAAGGTAAGGGAGTCTTTGTCAAGGTGCCTCCTCTGTCATCCTTACAAGGATCAAAGATACCCTAAGGAACAAAACATTTCATCACAAAAAGTTAATTTAGCACAAGCTTCCTCCTTTGAGATGTCAAAGACTATAGAAAATCATGAGAATCCTCTTGACAACATTTCTAATAAAACACGAAGGAATAGACAAACAAGAGAAAGGAGGAAGAGAAGACAAGATTTAGCTCAAAAGGCACCACCTCAACAAGAGAAAATCTCACCATCTAACATTGAATCAAACAAGGAATAACTAAAGGAAGAAGAGTTAAAGGATGATGATTTAAGTTGTAAAATTGTACCCTATGTGCCTATTTCCTCTTGCATTCAATATTGGGAGGAAGATGACTTACTCGACGACAACTGCTAGTTCAGTTGTGTACACAAGTAAGTATTTCTAACCCTTTTAGCCAACTTTGTCATAGCATATATTTTCTTACTGATGTGGCCTCCTCTTATGTGTTGTGTTCCCTCATGATGCTTTATGTGTTATTTAGGTATCCTAGGATGACCCTTGATACTCTTGTAAGGTCAAGGATACTAGGAGACCACCTCTATTGTCACCATTCTTGTATTTGTTTCTACATTCTTCTATCTTGCCTCCCCTCTATTTTATTATTGTGTATTATGCCTTAGGGGCATAGCATTGTGGATGATGTCTTGGGGGCATCATCTTACATGGTATTCCTAAGGCACTTAATTCTCCTCTCTCATTTGTATTGTTTCCATTCTTTAGTGGTTCTACCTAGTCAGCAGATGATAAAAACAAACAAATACTGATAAGGACCATGTGTCCCTTCAACAAGTAAGCAAAAATGGACCTAGTCCATATATGAAGATGAGATTGATAAATATATCTAACACTTGACTAGTAGAATCACTTTGTGTGATATATCATGTTGTCATATCTCTTGTAACAAACCTTTGCAATATATCTACTCCATGCACCTTGGATGACTTTGTATCTCACCTTGTTGTTACACTCAATTCTGAGATACCTACAGTATAAGCCCAATGGCTATACTTGGTTCTGAACCCACAAGTGTAGCCTTGGTTTTTATTGTGATATAATATATGATTTATGCATAGCTTCTTATATGATTTGATTTGGTTATTATCTTAGAGTAAGATGTTCTAACCTTATCTCTTTTTTATTATCTTAACAATTCATATCAATGTGTTTGTGGGAACATTCGGTGATCATGGCACATGTAACCTTTGGGGGCATGGGCTAGGTGAGAGCTCTTGTTCCCTTGCATGTTTTCACTCCACCTTAATGTGTTTGATATAGGAAAGTGGTATCAACCACCTTAAGGTGGGGGCATATATAATGGTATCTATCTGATTAATTTTTGACATTGACAAATCATGTTTGAAAGCCCTCACCATGAAGTGGGATGGTGTATCTCTTGAACTAGTGCACATCATTATAAAAATGCAAGCAAGAATTCTCTAATCATGAGGTAGGATTATGTATCTCTTGAGCTAGTGCGTATCCTTTTATACAAAGCCCTTCTATGAAAGGCAAGATGGTGTATCTCTTGAGCTAGTGCACATCCTTTTATACAAAGTCCTCTGTTGAGGCAGGGTTGGATCTTAAGTCATCCACCCTTAATCATGTCTTTAGTAGTTGTGGTAGCATAGCTCAACCATCAGGTGTGTCTAAAATGTGTTTTAGATGGTGGGACTTAGCAATAACCTCCTTACCATCGCTCATGTTTACTGTGTATAAGACATATAGTGTGTCTATGACATACTATGCAGCGCTCATGTATTCTATGTGTCTTCCTTATGTGTTTTCTATGTCTTCCCCCAAGTGTGGTCTAAAGGCATGTAGCGATGAGCTCCCTCCACACTTGGGTTTCTGTTTGGCATGTATTCTCCTTGGTGTGGTCTAAAGGCATGTAGTGATGAGCTCCCTCCACATTTTGGGTTTTATTTTGCATGTTTTTGGTGGTATAAAGGTGCGTAGTGATGAGATCCCTTCGCCTCTAGTGTAGGATTGGTTTTAATTATTAAATCAATGTATTATTCATGTATTATGTGACTGCTCTCATGTCTTCTTCATGTATTACATGCTTCCACTGTATTCTCCATGTTTTGCATGCTTCTTACTATCTTCATTATGTCTTGCATGTCTTCCATGTGTTTTCTAGTGCTTACCTAAGATTGGGGGCTAGAAATAGTCCTCCAACCTTTGGGTATGCCTTAGCTCTATGTGCTTGGTGTGTTTGATGTGCTTCGACTGTACTTTAATGCATGTATGGAATCGTAAGATCATACATACATTAAAGTGGGGGCTAAATGTTATGGAGTAAAAAGTAACCTCATGCCTTTTTACCTCCTAGTTTAGTTCCTAGGTCCTCGTGTTTACACTTTACATGCTTAATACTTATCCTGGAGAAATTTCCCCCAAAACCCATGATGTCAAATGGGACTTAGGGGCCAGTTTGAAATGCTTAATCAAGACCCAAATTGGCCTTGGGACTTGGGCATAGGCTGATTTGTCGGGACCCAAATTTAAATGTGTCGGCATAGGACCTTTAAAAAGGTTTCCCTCTGTTGGCATTTTCAATTTGAAATATTAAAGTTAGTGGGAAATCATATATAAGTGAGTTTATATCTTCATTTTACACCTAGATGGATAATGCAAACTTGTGATATTAAGCTAAGGAATTTAAAGGCATTCATTGTGTTACAGAGTAGAATTGTGTTGTTATTGTGTTTGTTTGTTGCATATTTAGATTCATCAATCCATCTCCTCATGATTTGAAGTATCTTCATCTCCATGAGGGCTTCACATCTAAGGTGACATCTATTTATGTTTCAATCATTCTATTTCATCATTAGATTTGGCCTCTACCCTCCCTTAGGCATGCACTCTATATAACAATGGTGTTGATAGACTTGAATGTCATTCTGGGGCTTGACTGAGGCAAGCTCCTAAACACCACAACCCCCAAACCCCTCTCTTTGTAATTGCAGGTTACAGGTGTGAGATTTGGTGAAGTGCAGGTATAGAGAAGCAATTCAATGTTGAACACTTAGAATACTAAGAGGGGGGTGAATTAGTATTCTATTAAACCATTTATTCATTAAACCATTAATCCATTTGCCACATTCAATAATATTAAAGCAAATCAAGCATAGAAAGTACAACCACAAAGCATAGCACATGAACACTAGGATTTTTACATGGAAAACCAAAAAAGGGAAAAACCATGGTGAGTATTAGCTCACAATATATTATTAGAAGTAACAAAATTGAATTACAAAAAGGCTCACTGCCCAAAGGAATGCTCACTACAACAGGCTCACTACCAAAAGGGCTCACTACCAAAATTAGAATAGAGAATGGGTGGCTCACTGCTAAGAATGAACTGTTACAATTGCATCTGCAAATGCATGGAATATAGTTCTAATGAAACTCAAAATATTGTCTCAAAGCTCTTCATCTTGAACTGTTCTGTCACACTGCTCTACTCTGCATAAAACTAGGATCTCTCTTCTCAAGCACTTGTTGCACTTACTAGATCACAAGACTTCTTGCATGATGCATACACACATTCTTCTTGACATCAAAAACATTGAAATGAATCTCATATATATATATATATATATCTCCTTAAGACATACCATCTTCAAAGTAGGTTGGCTTGCAAGGATAAAACATGTAGTTATGCAATGTGTAGCTTGTCAGCCTCAATGTATTTACCAAATGACTTTGCAAACTAAACCAATATTTGAAATACATTCTCTTATGTCATAAAAAACTATAGAACCAATTAGAACATAATTTTGATCAATAGATTCTTTTGCACAAAGTTTATAGTATCAGGTCATCTTCACAAACTGACTAGCACAAGCTTATATCAACTGTCAGAACATAACTTGCAGTGTGAGGCACAAAAATTCCTCAAACTGATAACCAAGACTCCTTAGGCATTCCAAAACTTAACTTCAAAACTACAAAACAAAATATCAGCATGAGGTGAAATGTGAAGTACTAGAACTTAGACTCTGTCAATGTCAAACACAGTGAATGCCTATAGTGATACTTAAGTACTCTTAACTGCCTTATCAAAGGACTTCAGACTTTGAAACTTTAGAATTAGAGACTTTAGTCATGTGTTTACAAAACCTTAAAACTGCAATAAGAAATATTCATTACCAGAGAAATGCGGACCAAAACAAATAGGTGTTATGTTCTATTTAAGACTGTACTCTATTGTGCTAAACTTGTCCCACTTGAAACTGTACTTTTAGAGATCATTAGAAGTTAAAACTTTGGATTTAGGAACATCTAAGGATTACCAATATCTTAGTAGAACTACAAGG
The DNA here is from genome assembly GCA_027924645.1 of Cunninghamia lanceolata. Taxonomy (NCBI): domain Eukaryota; kingdom Viridiplantae; phylum Streptophyta; class Pinopsida; order Cupressales; family Cupressaceae; genus Cunninghamia; species Cunninghamia lanceolata. The sequence goes on from BSBN01000760.1 coordinate 4,730,111, forward strand.
TATGATCTTCAAATGTGGACCAATGCGGACCATAATATTGTAGCTTTGTAGTCATCTCTATAATCTACCAATACTTAGCCAAAATGCGTAAGTCTCTTTACCGGATCAGAACTCTCTATTCATATGACTTCATGAGGATTACTATAACCCCATAACCCTTGTTTCCATCAATGACAACACAATTCAAACATCATGCTTAGTCAATATTAGTCATACTAGTAGTGTCTCTATCAATGATGTTTGCCAAGTTGCTAACAATCTCCCCCTTTGGCATTGATGGCAACACATGATGTGAAAACCCATCAAAGAATCAACATTCACAAGTTTTGTCTCTCTCTTACTCTTTACACACTTCTCCCCCTAATTTCTTGTACTCTTTCATATGCTTCTCTCCCAAGTGATTAACTTTTTCGTGCATGTTATTCTCTCCCTTTATGTTTTCACATGCTTCTCTCCTCCTTTGACATCAATGGCAAAGGTTTATGATACAAGAGTATATACAGATTGAATCTACTTCCCTTATGTAGTTTATTCCTATGTACATTAAAATTTCAAAACTGTTCCTATCAACCATATATACAAGAAATCAAAAAATTACTGAGTTTTGAGGAGAATGTCCTTATAAATGTTCTTTAGATGTACTACATCTCCATCCCATCCTACCTTATCATTTCTCAAAACTTGTATGTACCCATTAATTTGGGACTCCAACCCTTCTTATTTATCAACAGTAGTAGGGGCTTCAGTGATATGTCTTATTTTATCTATTTCTACTACAAGTGTTGTTATAGATGCTATCTTAAACCTAACATTTTCTCTAAGCCAACTCATTCTATTTTTGATAACTTCTTTTTTACTCTGTAATTTATTTATTATAGAGTGTATGGTTTCAAATTATGCCCTCTGATTTCCAAAAGTATCCTTTAAAGGATCATAAGTATGGGTGATCTTGATCAACTGTGCTTCCCAACCATCTATCTTATCTTTCAAATCCTTAGTTGTTGCAGGCCAAGTTAGACAAAATTGATACAAGTCACTAGCATCTTTTATTGTTTTCTCTACATCTTGAATACTCTTATCCAACAAAATTTTATCTTTAGAGTACTTGTTATTATGTTCTATTAACCTTTTGTTATCAAACTCAGCCCTTACCTTCTTGTTTGTTGCTTGTTTAAAGGACTCAAAATGAGAATTGAAAGACTCCATGAGTTTCTTCATTTGCATTGGTGGAGTCAAAGAGGTGTCTTTATTTACACTAGGCATGATCTTCTAAAAAATTGTCATAGATTCACCAATAAGCTCATTATCTTCCATGTGAGATTTCAGAATCTCCTCTTGGGCTGTGGCTTGGAAAATTGTTCCTAACTTCAATTTTTGTAGTGGGGACATGGTAGCCAAATTTAATTGTCCTTATAACAAATCAGGTGATGAAAAAATCTGAGTTTCTCTTTGTTTTGCCAAAAATTCTCTAAGAGAGTCTAATGAACACTCACCAGCAGTGTCTTTTATACTTTCATCTAAAGACACTTATGTAACAAGAATTTCTAGAGGCTCTTCTCCATCAGGAGCTTGTTTCTGTCTCTGTTCTTTAAATATGAGGTGTCAATCACTTGTTTTGAGATATCCCCTTTCTATTTTTCTTCTTCCTCTGCATTCCTTTCCTCATCTGATTCTCATTTCATCATTATTTCCTGAGTTCACTGAAGGAGGGTTCACACCTTGATCCACTGAGATTGTAGAATGTGGTGGAGATGGTACACTTTGTTCGCCATCTACATCTAGGACTACACTTGAAGTACCAACACAAGGATTTTTCTCTTCTTCTTCTGTATCTTCTACAGTTCGAATCTGAAGTTCATTGAGCACATTCAGAATTTTCTCTACAGTTTCTTTCTCCAACTTTTCAATCTCGTTTCTATCCCCAGCCATCAGAGTATTGATTCTCCTTTTGGTTCTAAATTCTTCACTAAGCCTCTAAGTGGATTTGACTTTATCTTATCCAGTGAGACTTGGACAAAACTTCAAAACTGATTCCTTCATTTCTACATCTTTAGCCATAGCCTCATCTTTTCTAGTAGTTAGAATGCTAGCTAGGATCTTAGGTAAGTCAGTTACAACTTTAATTAATGCTTTATTAAACATATCCAAGAACCTTACCATAGTGGTTTCAATTATAGCCTTGTCAGCATCAGAGCTTTCATCATAAAGGTCTGCAATGGGCTTCAAATTTCCATGCACAGCCACTGCATTGAATGTGGCTTCTAGAGTCATAGTGGCTTCATCTTCTTTAATATCAGTTTTTGCTCTTTTTCCCTTTATTTCTTCATCAGTAGGAAGAGATTCCTTTTTCTCTTGGACTATTTTTTCTTCTTCTTCACTACAACCTCCATGGCTCACATAAATTCTACTAGTGGCCTTCCTTTTCACTTTTTTATTCTTCTTCTTTTCAACAGGCTCAGTTCTTTTAGGAGTTTCCTTTACAACATCAGTTGTATGTAGGGGTCCAGAGGTCTCAGGAGTATCTACAATAGAAGAGGAGGTCCTTGTTGACATTCTTGTCTAAGGAGTAGGCCTTGCTTTTTCAGTTTTTAATTCATGTCTCTCTAGAGCCTTTGTTTCTTTAGAATCTTTACCTTAGCTCTAGCCTACTCTATTTGTTCTTTTATGAATCCTTTTCTTTGAGCACACTCCTCCACCATATTTCTTACTTTTCTTTGTGTCTGTGAAAGTGTTTGTTCTAAATGAATTTTGACAGACTTTTCTTCATAAGTCCCAAACCTTTCCTCTTTAGGGTCTCTGGGTTTACTTAGCATTAGATCTACTAGACATATCAAAATGTCCTCAGTAACCTCATATCCCATTGCTGGGATCCACACTATTCTCAAATCCACTACCTCCATGAGGCAATCATCTTTAGTCACCATAAAGACAACATCATTTTTATACTTCTACACTACGCTTCTAGGGATTCTAACCCTAACCTGCATTTTATTTTTGAAAACTTTAAAATATCCACATAGAGCTGCACTTTGTGCATTGACATCTCCAATCCTCTGCAAGTAATCTCTAATTTGTACTGCTATAGGGATATGATTCAACCAAACAGTTCATTGTTTGCACCTGGCATCCCGCAAGAAATAGAATAGCAGACAAGTAACAAGAGTACCATACTTGAATGGGTACTTAGTATCTTTGGTCCTCTTCAAATTGTCCAACAATTGTAGCTAGAGCAACTCACACAAGTCATAGTTAATGTTTTTCTTCACCATCTGATATGCTGTATAGATGGTTGTAGCTGAGACAAAATTCTCCCTGTTGGAGAAGTACACCTTGTATCCAATGACCATCAAAGAAAATTTAACTGCCAGATCCTCTATATCATTAATAGTTAAAGCTCTCTTATCAAACTTTGCACCAATTAACTTCATCACAGTATCATTCTTCACTGATTTCAACACAGAAACTATTCCAGGGGAACACAAACCTGTAACTGCCTTAATGGCATCTTTAGTTATCATGTAGGGCACATCCAACCACATAAATATATCATGGATTCTACTTAATACATACCTCACCCAAGCATCTTCATAGTAGAGACCAGGAAAATTTATCCATGTATCCAATTTCTTTTCATTTAGGGCACTAAATTCTGCTTTCAGTTCAAAGTTATCATCCATCAACTCATTCAAATATACTTGCTTTAAATTTACATGATTGTATTCTTCCATATTGGCATGAATGTAAACCCTAATATCCTAATTATGTAGAACGTCATAGGGAACACTAGAAAATGTACCTTTAGGGTTTGTTTCCATGGACTTGAATGAATGCTTTTTAAATTTGGGTCTAGGCCTATTAGTCACCTCAATAACTTGTGGAGTAAACATTTTCATAACTCAATGAAAGATTTACAAGAGTGATGACTGTAAATACCTTGTTCTTCACTTTTGGTTAGGGTTTGATCACACTACGAGCTTTGAGTTCTCCTTTTCCTTGCTACACAAATCTCCTTGGTTGCTTGAAAGTTTTGAATGCAATGTAAATTTCCTTCAAATGAATTTGATTATAACCTCTTTTCACTAAAACCTATGTCACCATAAATGCTTTGTTTCCAAAAAGTTGTTAACACTTCCCCTGTAACTCACAGTCGATAAAAATTGCTTCACAATCTTCCACACTAGACTCTTTTATGCCAAAATTTTGTTTAAAAGATCAGACATACTATTCTTCAACTCATATCTTCATGTTGAGTGTCAGCACCACTTCTTTGGCTAGGGGAATAAGGTTTTTAATTGAAGCTCCCCTGATCCAAGGCTCTTAATTCACTTCCTAGAGGAAGTATCTATACTAGAGGTTGGCACAAACTCATTCTTGACTTCAATAACATCCTTCTTGATCCATATCTTGTCCATCTCCTTCTTGGTTTCTATCGGATCAACCTTTTGTATTGGTTTCTTCTTTTCTACCAGATTTTCATTCTTCATGTTCCTGCTTCTACAGAACCTTGTAATATGCCCAGGGCTATTGCAATTGTAGCATACAACATTCCTATGACCATTGTACCTTCCATTCATTCTGGATCTGCATTGGTTAGCTTTATGTCCAAATATATTGCATGTAAAGTAGTTGCCATTAAAAGATTGAGTGTTCCTTCCATTGTTATAGACATTTCTTATCTGACTTCTACATTCACTAGCTCTATGAACAACTCTCTTGCATGTAAAGCACTGACTAGAGAAAGATGGAGCATTTTGATTCATTCTACTCCTACATTGAGTAGCCTTATGACTGAACTTATTGCATGAATACTAATAACCATTGAAAGATGGGTACCTTTGAGCATTTGGTTGCCTAACCGGTGGTTTTCTAGGTCCATTCCTTTGATTCCAGATCTACTTGCCTTTGTCCTTGTTCTCAACATTCACTTCTTGACTTGATTGGAACTTTCACCTTTCTCAAATCCCAAGCCTTCTTTATCATCAGGGCTCTTTTGACTAGCAATCATCTCATCAAGTTTTGCAAAACTTATCTTCATAGCTCTTTACCTTTTCCAAATTTGACTTCAGGTTCACAACTTCTTTTTCAAGCTTTGCACATTCTTCAGATTTGCCTTTCACCATTTGATTTAGATCTTCTGCTTTTGCCTTTTCTTCAACTAGCACTTTCAAACCATTCAAGGTTTCATTTGCTGATCTCAATTGTTCGCTAATCTCCTTACACTTTTCTTTGAACTTCTTGACTTGCTCCCTCAACTTTCTAATGCACTCATCTACTTCCTTGATATTTTCCTTCAGTTCCCTGTTTTCCTCTTCAATCTTTTCAAGGTCTTCAAGAGCAACTTTGAGGTCTTCATTGTTCACAAACATGCACTCTTCTTCTATAATTCCAATTGGATGAATTTCTCTTGGAGGAGTACGATACCTTCTAGCCACCATGTGTTCAATCTCTAAGATCTTCCTCAAGTTGTTAGACTTCTTCCAAGGAACATTGCTCTAATACCAATTGTTGGACACCTAGAATACTGAGAGGGAGGGGGAGGTGAATCAATATTCTATTAAACCATTCATTCATTAAACCATAAATCCATTTGCCACATTCAATAATAGTAAAGCAAATCAAGCATAGAAATTACAACAACAAAGCATAGCACATGAACACCAGGATTTTTAAGTGGAAAACCTAAAAAGGAAAAAACCATGATGAGTATTATCTCACAATATATTATTAGAAGTAACAACACCAAATTACAAAAAGGCTCACTACCATAGGGCTCACTTCCCAAAGGAATGCTCACTACCAAAAGGGCTCACTACCAAAATTAGAATAGAGAATGGGTAGCTCATTGCCAAGAATGAATTGTTACAATTGCATCTACAAATGCATGGAATACAAGTTTTAATGAAACTCAAAATACTGTCTCAAAACTCTTCATCCTGAACTACTCTGTCACACTACTCTGCTCTGCATAAAATTAGGATCTCTCTTCTCAAGCACTTGTCACACTTACTAGATCACAAGACTTCTTGCATGTCACATACACACATTCGTCTTTACATCAAAAACACTGAAACAAATCTCATATATATATATATATATATAAATATATCTGCAACAATACCATCTTCAAAGTACATCAGCTTGCAATGATAAAACATGTAGTTATGCAATGTGTAGCTTGTCGGCCTCAATGTATTTACCAAAAGACTTTCTAGACCAAACCAATACTTGGAATACATTCTCTTATGTCAGCCAAAACTATAGAACCACTTAGAATATGATTCTGATCAATAGATTCTTCCACACAAAGTTTATAGTATCAGGTTAGCTTCACAAATTGACTAACATAGGCTCAGATCAACTGTTAGAACATAACTTGCATTGTGAACCACAAAACTTTCTCAAAACCATAACCAAGACTCCTTAGGCATCCCAAAACTTAACTTCAAAACCACAGAACAAAATATTAGCATGCGATGAAATGTGTAGTACCAGAACTTAGACTCTGTCACTGTCAAACACAGTCAATGTCTATAGTGATACTTAAGTAGTCTTAACTGCCTTACAGAAGGACTTCAAATTTTGAAAATTTGGAATTAGAGACTTCAGTCATGTGTTTACAACACCTTAAAACTACAAGAAGAAATATTCATTACCAGAGAAATGCAGACCAAAACAAACAGGTGTTCTATTTTGTTTAAGACTATACTCTGTTGTGCTGAACTTGTCCCACTTGAAACTGTACTTCTGGAGATCATTAGAAGATAAAACTTTGGAATTAGGAACATCTAAGGATTACCAATTTCTTACCATAACTGTAATATATGATCTTCAAATGTGTACCAATGCATACCATAATACTATAGCTCTGTAGTCATCTCTGTAATCTACCAATACTTAGCCAAAATGCTTAAGTCTCTTTACCAAATCAGAATTCTCTGTTCATATGACTTCATGAGGATTACTATAACTTCACAACCCTTGTTGCCATCAATGACAACACAATTCAATGCTTAGTCAATCTTAGTCATACTAGTAGTGTCTCTATCAATGATATTTGCCAAGTTGTCAACATTCAGAGGATAAAGATTCATGATCTTGCAGAAAGTTGTACTTCTATCCTACTGGACTAGGGCACCCACCTCATAGTCCTCTCTATAGGATTTATCTCAAACTCATGATTTGAACATCATTTGATACTACTCACTATTCTGGATATGTAGAAATATTACCCTATTAGACTTGGGTGCCCGCCCCATAGTCTGCAAAGTCTTCACTTCTAGAAATCCAACTTCTAGTAAGTTTCTAATCATTCCCGAGTGTCTTCTTGTCTAGTGATTTGTAGCAGTTTATTCATCTATACCTGATTACATTATAATTAGGGTTTGAGGCTTATTTCAAATTAGGGTTTGACAAATCTTTCAATCTAATCAATACTTCCATATCATTCCTATGTACACCAACATGTAGCTGAGTCCTCTTCATTTATAGTGACTTAGATCGGTTGTTGTCCTTGAGTGTTAGTGTGAAAGGAGGGTTTGATTTGATAGATCTTAACACTATCCACCATCTTCCCACTTTTCATACCTAATATTTTGTATTTAAAATTTCTAATTAATTATATGAATATCTATATTATAAGTCAAAATTAATGTATGTAATTGTCTGTACTATGAAATTTTAGCATCAAAATATTCACCCTGCATCTATTTGCCATCCAGTGCATGGTTATGAGAGGAGATCGAGTCAACAGGTATGTAATTTATCACAATACCATAAATATAGTACAAATATCAATGGTAATCTTATTTAGTGACAATTTGATGATGAACATGGAGCTTAACCACCACCACCATGATTTCCTTGGTCCCCTGCATGCAGAAGCACTTTCACTGAGGTAAATTTTACCATTTGTAATCATTATGCATCTAAATAATGTTATGTATCTATTTTTGTCAAATAACCTTGAATTCTATTTTTAGATGTTAAATATGGAGACTCCTCATCTTCATCAGTCAGCAAAGGTGGGCATTGTTGTAGCTATTTTGTCTACAAATCCTTTGACCGAGGTATGAGCTAGTAACATGTAAATGTCATTTTGTATTTCTTGTTTTATCTCATGTCATTTAATGTACATAAATGATATTAATGTTCACTCAATTTTGCTTCTTCATGCTTCTCACAGTAGGTCACAATTCCAACCCGTCCAACTACGAATGAAGAGAGACAAAAATGATTGAGAGGGATCACCGGCTAGCAGTAAGTGATTGATTACATATGTCATGTTATTTTTTTTTATGTTTTCTATATTAATGTGGCTATTGTTTGATTTTATTAATAGGCAGAGCTTCAAAAATCTTTGTCGAGGAGGTCTAGTCAATGGGAGAGAGAGGATGAGTCACTGATTAACTCTCCATCTTCACAACCAAGCAAGGGCTATAGATTATTTGATAGCATTTCATAAGAAATTTGATTTTGGGACTTTTTTTGTATGCCAAGATGGCTTTGTCTACATACTTTTGTATTTTATCAATGTATATATTTGTATATGCATGTATGGCTTTGTTTGCACATGCTTATATGGGTTTATAGATACATTATATGTTATTTTCATGACATTATGTTTATGACATTTTACATTAAATATAATATGATGATCAATTTTGGTTACATGATAGATATTGTATCATGCTTAAAAGTTTTGATATTACGTACGTGTTCTTCAATGTTTCCATGAAATGATATTATGTTCAATTATAGTTCAATATACGTATCAAGTATGGTTTGATTAATTCAAATATTTTGACAACATTCTTGCAAAATAAATGTTGTGCATATCTTGCAATCATTGCATTCCATGAGACTGCATTTCTTTGATGCATCATGTCAAATAGTTCACATGCCTTGTCTATGCTTCCACACTTTACATACATGTCTACAAGGGCAGCTGTAAATACAACATGTGTCAAAATTCCTATATCCTTTATGCTTTGATGGTTGTTGACACCCTATTCTGAAGATCCCATTTTCTCATAGGCAAGGAGGATGTTGGATAAGGTTGTGGAATTTGGCTTGACACCTACCAATTGCATTTTCTTGAAATTTTCTTTAAAGCCTTATCAAAATATCCATTTTGTGTATATCTTGCAATCATTGCATTCCATGAGACAACATGGTGCAGGAGCACCTTGTGCATGCTATGCCTCAGATAGGCAATTATGTAAAATTTGAATTTTCATCATGACGTGCATGTAAAATGGTCATATGTGGACCCATTTAAATTTCTTTAAGTCACCATTAGGTCTCTAGGAGGTCATTATGTCATAATCATATGTATTCAAAAGTTGTCACAAATGTAAAAGATGCAAAATTGTAAAGTTGCATATGGAAGACAAAAAGTCATGAAAGGTCATATAAGGTTAGTTCACTAGGAGACAATTGGGGATTAGTTAGAAATTGAAAAGACATATTGTGATGCCTTTAAAAAGGCCTTGTAACCATCTGAGAGCATGTGGGTGATTGAGTTTTGAATCTAATCAATGAAAATCACTGTACTTTTGATATTTTCTTCAGATTTATGTAGTTTTCTTGCAAGGTACGGCCCAGTACAGGTAGGAGAACATTTCTTTTTTATTTCAAATGAAATTATATTCAATCACCTTCACCATCCATTTTGTTTCATGTGAATTGATGCTATTTTGAGTTAGATATTGTGGATTTTCAGAAACCAGTCATAAACCCTGATTTAGGGTAACTAGAGGTATAGAAATTTGTATTTCTTCTAACCGAGTCATTGGACATATCTAATATTTGGTGGAAATGATCTTGATAATATCTACTTTCATATTTCTATGGTTTTAAACCTAATGGTTAAGATTTAAGGGTGGAAAAATAAAACTTTGGACTATAATCTGTATAATAGACTAGTAAAACAGAGTTTAAGGAGGTTAGCACCTAGGGTTTAGTAAAATACTCTTGGAAATGATCTTGTGGTCTTTTATTAAGCATAAATAGACTCCATTACATATGTTCCAAGAGTTGGCTAATGGAAATGGATTTTGGAGATGGTTAAATCAATAAACCCTATTTGCACCATGGCCTAATTAGGCCTAGTTCTATACTGAAACAACAAGATTAAATGAGCTTTATGTTTCAAAAGACTCATAACCCATTTAGGAATATGTTTTAAACAAGAAAAAAGGGTATTCAAATTTGTGATTGGTTATGGGTTTTAACACCTATTTTTTAAAGTAAAGTCCTGACAGTCAGTTCAGGAGGGCTACTAGGAATTTGGACAGTCAATGAAGGAATGGCAAATTCATGAAAGGACAGACCTTGGTGATTGTTTGTTTTGGTTGAGTTAAGGTTCCTAAAGGTTAAGAAAGACAAGTAAAGTCTTATTTGGGTCAGAGTAATTGGAAACTCAAATTTGTGCTCTTGTAGAGGTCATTGCCTAGAAAAGATTTCTTGTGAAACTTGAAGTGTTAGAGTGATTGAAGCCCATTGTTGTGAAATATGGTATCACTAGTCTAGTTGCCACCTTTCACTACATCAAATTGGTATCAGATCCAGTTGATCTAGTGGTTTGTTGAGTTGTTGGTTGCAGGTGCTTGGTCCATCTTAATGCTACAATGAGGAAGAATTAAAGTTGTGTGTTGGTTACAAACAAGGATAAGTCTATGTTCACCATCCTCTAATGGAGATTAAGCTGGGGAGAAGGTTCAGAGAGAATGAGACCACTGAGAGAAAGGGTGGTAGGTGCATCTTCCAGGATCTATTTTTGGGTAAGATGGATTGTATGCTGAGGTTGTGTGATGTAGTGAGGGAGATGGATATCTATCTAAAAAAGTACTTGAAGAGTTTGCATCTATTACAAAAGTTGAGAATCAGTTTGAAGGATAAATTGTTGGGAATGAAAAAAAGATTGCTTGGAAAAGCAATGTGAAAGGACAGTCCTATTTCCTTTGTTTGAAAAGGAGGGTAGATGAAAGTTAACTACTGATAGTACAATGATTTATGGGGTAGAGAAAGAGAAGGCAGAAGACAAAGACAAATGAAGACAAAAGATGAAGTGATTGAAGGTGATTAGCAAAGGCAAGTGAATGATCTCAAGAGTGCAACAAGAATAAAGAAAGAGGAAGTAGTCCAAGACAAAATTGATAAAGGTATGCAAGTGTCAAGAATCAAGGTTGATGTAATACATTTCCAAAGGGACTTCGAAACTTTTAGGCCGGTTGTTTGGTGCAGGAGCACCTTGTGCATGCTATGCCTCAAATATGCAATTATGTACAATTTGAATTTTTATCATGAAGTGCATGTAAAATGGTCATATGTGGACCCATTTAAATGTATTTGAGTCACCATTAGGTCTCTAGGAGGTCATTATGTCATATTTCTATGTATTCAAAAGTTGTCACAAATGTAAAAGATGCAAAATTGTAAAGTTGCATATGGAAGATGAAAAGTCATGAAAGGTCATATAAGGTTTGTTCACTTGGAGATAGTTGGGGATTAGTTAGAAACTAAAAAGACATGTTGTGATGCCTTTAAAAAGACCTTGTAACCATCTGAGAATGTGTGGGCGATTGAGTTTTGAATCTAATAAATGAAAATAACTATATTTCTAATATTTTCTTCAAATTTCTATAGTTTTCTTGCAAGGTACGACCCAGTACAGGTAGGAGAACATTTCTTTTTTATTTCAAATGAAATTATATTAAATCACCTTCACCATCCATTTTGTTTCATGTGAATTGATGCTATTTTGAGTTAGATATTGTGGATTTTCAGAAATCAGTCATAAACCCTGATTTAGGGTAACCAAAGGTATAGAAATTTGTATTTCTCCTAACCGATTCATTGGAAATCTCTAATATTTGGTGGAAATGATCTTGATAATATCTATGTTCATATTTATATGATTTTAAATCTAATGGTTAAGATTTAAGGGTGGAAAATTAAAACTTTGGACTATAATCTGTATAACAGACTGGTAAAACAGAGTTTAAGGAGGTTAGCACCTAGGGTTTAGAAAAATACTCTTGGAAATGATCTTGTGGTCTTTTATTAAGCATAAGTAGACTCCATTACATATGTTCCAAACATTGGCTAATGGAAATGGAGTTTGGAGATGGTTAAATCAATAAACCCTGTTTGCACCATGGCCTAATTAAGCCTAGTTCTTTACTAAAACAACAAGATTTGAGCTTTATGTTTCAAAATACCCATAACCCATTTAGGAATATGTTTTAAATAAGAAAAAAGGGTATCCAAATTTGTGATTGGTTCTAGGTTTCAATGCCTATTTCTAAGAGTAAAGTCTTGATAGTTAGTTCAAGAGGGCTACTAGGAATTTGGATAGTCAATGAAGGAATGGCAAATTCATGAAAGGACAGACCTTGGTGATTGTTTGTTTTGGTTGAGTTAAGGTTCCTAAAGGTTAATAAAGACAACTAAAGTCTTGTTTGGGTCATAGTAATTAGAACCTCAAATTTGTGCTCTTGTAGAGGTCATTGCCTAGAAAAGATTTCTTGTGAAACTTGAAGTGTCAGAGTGATTGAAGCCCATTGTTGTGAAATATGGTATCAATAGTTTGGTTTCCACATTTCACTGCATCACAACATTTCTTTGAAGCATCATGTCAAACATTTCACATGCCTTGTGTGAGGCCTACCTTTTTACTCCCTTACATTGATCATTTTATATTACTATTGGAGAAACATTTTAGACTTATGGGACTATTGATCCCGATTTGCAGGACAATTAGATTTTATGCTTTATTTAGATTTATTATGTTTAGCATGATTATGATGAGACTAGACCTTGATTTCATTCACTAATGATGAATTGACATATGATTTACATTATGATGTTATTTAGATACTAGTTATGTAGTTATGTGATGGATTTATTATGCAATGTTATCTTGAGATGGAGTATTGAAATACAAATGATAAATTAAATTATGATGTGATTTTATGATGTTTTATATGATCTTGTGATGATGTGAGTGTATGTTTTACTTTTCTTCGGCTATGATATACATGTTGGATTAATATTTTGTTTAAGTGCACAGGTGTTTCTAACCAAGCCATGGATTTATCGGAGATCATCCCACACACTTTGTGATTCCCCATGTAAATCTGATCTAGTTCCAAGAGGAACCAAGATCAACTATGTATGCATGATGAAATTTTTGTAATGTTGTTGTGTGATGTTGTTTGGGTTAGGTCTACCCTTTTTCTATTTGACTTTTAATTGGTGTTGTTAAGATGTAATGTTCATTTGAATCTTATTTTGAGTTTATAATTTTGAGACCCATTTTTATGTGTTTTTACTCAACCTATGGTGCTCAAAATGGGTTAAAAGTGACCTTGGGTTGTACCCCTAGGGTCTAGGGACCATTTGAGCTTGTATAAACTTAGGTAAACTCCCATTTGGTCACTTAAACATCACCCTGAAGTAAAGTGACGAAAATGGAAGTTTGGGAAGGAGAGGAAGAGTGGGTCAAACACTCAACCTCTTGCATTCCTCTTTCCTAGGTTGGGGGAGTCTTCAAGACCCCTAAATTATGGAGGACTCAACTCCAATCCTCTCCCACAATTGGTGAGGGTACGTTGTGGTTGTGTGGGCTTTCTTAGGAGAAGATGATTGGGGCACTTGTAGTACCCACTCCTTTTTTGGCTCCACCTTTCTCTCCCACGTGTTAGAGAGAGCAAATGGAGTGGGAAAGACTTGGTGGAATGGGTGGATGACAAGTGTCACCAGCCCATTCCAAGAGTCTTACAAGTGGTTGTGTGGAGGAGTGAGGAGATGACATGTGTCACCTCTCCATTCCTCAAGGATCATGAGAAGAGCCTATTTTAATCCCTCTTGAGGAGAGGGAGAGGGTTGTTGAACTATTTTTTAATTTTTCAATTTTAATTTGATTTGGGGAGAGAGTTAGAGGAAATTTTGGAGGCTCAATTTGGAGAAGGAGTTGGAGGTGGAGTTAGAGGAGCTCTTCTCAACTATCTTCCATTTGGGCTATTAAAGGTAGGATTCAAGGCTAATGCCTTTCCTTATGTATTTTGTTTTCTTCTATGATGGTATGTGTGTGTTTCTTTATTGTGTTTTACATTTGTTGTTGTGGAGAAAATTGTATGGGTGTTGTGAGAGCCTCTCCATTTGGAGAAAATGCTCAACATGTGTGGGGTGGGGGAGGAGTGAACCTCCTCGAGGTCACATCCTAGTTTTTGTGATATTTAGCCTTGAGGGCAAGATGAGAAATTGTGTATATTGGAATGGCTTGAGAGCCTTTGGAAAATTACATGAAATTTAGTTTTTTATGTGATGGCATTGAGGCCATGAGAAAGTTAGTTTTGGGAGTTATTAGAGTGACACTCTTGAGTTGAGTGATGTCCACTCTCCTACCCCATTAAACTAATTTTGGTGAGTTTTGTTTTGTGTAAGCCATGGGAGTTTCTTGCTTTTGTGTTGTGTGTCTTGTTGTGAAGTGGTGTGTGTTTCCTTGTGTGAGGATGACCTCTAAGCTCAGGGATGACTCATGAGTGAGTCTACAGTAGGGAGGAGAGCAGTTTTGTGGTTTCCCCCCCTTCTATGTGTTATTGTAGGTTAATTTGAAGCTAAGGAGTGTGGAAGAAAAAGAGTCATTTTTATGGTTTTGTTCATTTTCATTTCATCTATTGTGAGCCATGGCTAAGTTGACCTATTTGTTTTTGTGTTATTGAAAAAGAGAGTAATTGTTCTCTTAAGTTATAAAATAAATGTTTCCTTTTGAGTTGTATTTAAACTAAATTGCATTTGGAAATAAAAGTTTAGTTGCTGATTTTAGTTGCTATGAGAATGGAGAAATTGTGCATTGATAGGCAACATGTTCAAATTTGATAAAGATTTATATGTTTTACTTCAATGAAAAAACAAAATGAAATGTTGCTACTATATTATTGACTTTTAAAAGAAAGAGTTGCTGGTTTATTATTCAAAAAAAATATGTATGTAATGCATTGGTTTCATTTCCAAAAAAAAAAAAAAGTCTATTCAGCTTGTCATTCTTTTGTAAAGAGAAAATATGATGTTTGACATATTGAATACCCCATTGTATGCATGGTTATAAGATATATATATATATATATATATATATATATATATATATATATATATATATATATATACATATATATATATATATATATGTATATGTATATATATATATACATATATATATATATACATATATATATATATACATATATATATATATATACATATATATATATATACATATATATATATACATATATATATATATATACATATATATATATACATATATATATATATACATATATATATATATACATATATATATATACATATGTATATATATACATATATATATATATGTATATATACATATATATATATATATGTATAGATATACATATATATATATATGTATATCTATACATATATATATGTATATCTATACATATATATATATGTATAGATATCTATACATATATATATGTATAGATATACATATATATATGTATAGATATACATATATATATGTATATCTATACATATATATATGTATACATATACATATATATATGTATACATACATATATATATATATATATATATATATATATATATATTCTTTTCATATCAATCTTTTTTTTTAGTTTAAGCATGCTGAAAGAATATGTGAAACTGTGGGACTGTGAAATCATATAAGTCCACATATTTTTATGCATATATGGTGTTATATATATATATATGCAATAACTAATAGTATTTTTAATAAAACTGGTAAATGTATGTGAATCTGAGAAAATTGTATATATATGTTTCTAAGTGTATATATATATATATATATATATATATATTAGATTAAAATACTGAACTAAAATTTTGGTAGAAAGCAATTTTATGGATCAGAAATAAAGTTTTTATTTTAAAACTGTTTATTGATAATAAAAAAAGAAGAGTTTTACCCCTATGGATGGTGGCCAAACCGCCGCTCATAGGGTGTTGCATTTTATGGAAGGGGTGGGGAGGGGGGTCAAACCCCCACCCAGCCCGTGCCTTGTCTCTCTTTTAGTGAGGGGGTGGGGAGGGGGTCGAACCCCCACCCACACCCACCCTCTGTAGCCGCCCTTAAACTTTTCAATCACAGTCCCTTCAAACAAAAAAAAATTGATGCTTATTATGGCTGCAGCACCACCAACCTGACGCCGTTCCTTTGTCTTGCATTCGGCCTTTTGGCCTACGAAAACCTGCAAGACCCTCTTCGATTTCGTTGTCATATATACACACTATATATATACTTTAAAAAAAATATAGATAATTAATGTATATGCATCTTTGAGTGGTGGCCACGGCTTCCCCACTCCATCAAACCTGCAACATCAAACTTAGAAGAAAGAAGAATGAGAGATTTGTGAGGAGAAAGCAAAATGTGAGTAGATGAGTTAGGGTTAGTGCTTTTTGACTTTTGTGCATAAGGATATTCATATTTTATTAGAGGAGCTTTTTAAGTTTTCTATTTTTTTAAAATTTGCTTTTATTATTTTCCCTCTCATTTATTGGTGACTATTTTGCTATTTTTAATCATAAAAAGGGAGATTTATTTTAATAGATTACTTCCAACGTTGGGGTGGAGATTAAATTTATTATTTGATTTTTTTATTCTTCCATTTAATCTTATTGAACCCTTGAAGCTAAATCTTTTGGGTTAGAGGATCTTATTTATCGATTTTAATTATTTTAAGTGGGGTTTAACTAATATATATATTTAACTTCGCTTCTAGTGAAAATATTGAAATGTAATTAATTGAAATTAATATTTGCATGTGGACATCAATTTATGAGTTTAATTGTATTCATTTTTAAGTAAATTAGTTGCGTTAATTTATTTATCCTAGCGTGTAGCAAATAATCATTAATTAGTCATCTTTACTCACTTAGCAAACCTAGTAAACATTTGACCAAAAATTATTTAATTAGAATAAACCCTATTCACACCCGTGAGGCGTTATGCTCCCAAATTTTTTTGGAATCTAGGGTTAGGATAATTTAGCATTTTTAAACCATGCGTAGTGTTAAATTATCAATTCCGCAAACTTGTTGATTTTAAATCAAGCCATTAGTTTATTCTTATGCTATAGAATTAGGCCTTTGATTTTGATTGGTGTCGAAATCCTTCCATCCACTTAGGTAAACCTAGAGTTTTAATCTTTTGATCCTAACCCTATCAGCGACATTCTCACGTCGCATTGACCCCCTTAGTTAGCTTTCATCGCGTAGGGGGATGTGTATGTGATCGCATTACCCCACATTTGATTGACATGTTTACGTATTATGTGTATTGCCACCGAGCATGCTGACGCGTGCGAGGGGGTTTCTAGGGATGCATGGAAAATTTTTGATATTTCATTTCATGACCACATGAAAAATGTGGACATGACATGTGTGTTGTGTGTTGTGATCGCATGGGAAATGTGGGCATGACATTTGGTATTAGAGCCGAAGTTTAAACACTGGGATTGTTTGGGCATGTTACTTATTCCGCAATTTTGATTAATTCGTGACTACCTTGTTCTTGTAGGATGCCACCCAGAATGAGGCAAGCACATTCAATCTATACTGAGTCTGTAGAGGTGCATAGTGACTCATCAACTGAAGGTCAGGGACCGCTAGCACCGCAAGCACCACAGGCACCACTAGCACCTAATATAGGACCTCAGATTCTACAGGCTTTGTAGGCAGTGCTAGATAGGCTACCACTGGCCGTAGTTGAACCAGGCATTGAGCCATGTGTCGAGCACTATGTTGATCTACAAGAGGAGACATGTGAGGATCCATGCACTGAGTCACAAGTGGAACCACGTGTAGAGGCCCCTGTCAAGTTGTGAGTGGCACCAGGCATGGAGCCTTATGTTGAGATACCTGATATGATAGTGGAGGAGGTTGGTTCAGCTTATAGAGCTCGTAGTAGGAGCCCACTACATCATGCTAGGTGAGAGGAGGTGGTGAGAGTAGAGAAGGGTTTTCACAGGCCTTATGGTTATGGTGTAGATGAGCCTATCTGAGGACACAAAGACTGTGGGGACCCCATCAGGGATTTGTTGAGGCTGAACCCACCTACTTTCGCTGGGACCATAGAGGGAGCTGAGGTGGAGGCGTGGCTTATCAGTTTGGATAGGTGCTTTGCGTTGCATCCTTATCAGGGCAACATGAAGGCACGTGTGGTGGTTCACCTGTTGAGAGATGCAGCAGTGACTTGGTGGCACACTAAGGAATCCAAGTGCCACTTATCTTTGGATATACTTTCATGGGACACATTCATTAAGCACTTCATTGCGTGTTATTTGTTAGACCACTATAGGCAATGTCAGATTGATGAGTTCCATGACTTGCAGCAGAGAGGACTTATGGTTGCATAGTATGAGGGTAGGTTCACAGAGCTGTCACGCGGAGTATCTCCATGATGAAAAGCTTCTACTCCACAAGTTTATCAGAGATTTGAATCAGGGGATATTAGGGCCTATGCACATGGTAGACCCACAGACCTTGAGTGAGGCTACCAAGAAGGCATATATGGTAGAGGAGATCCAGGGATGAGGATAGAGTTCACGCCCTCAGTTTTAGGATCGTAGCCAACAGCAACAATAGAATTTTCATAGACCACCACCACCATAGAGAGGAGGATTTAGTTCTCCATCCGTACCTCCTTGGCCACCATAGTAGTATCAGTAGAGGTCTAGACCCCAGCAGAGGGCACAGGGAGGACAGAATTAAGGTTGGCAGCAGTAGGGCCTGTATAGGGATTAGAGACAGCAGGGACTACCTGCGGGACCTGCGAGATCACAACAATCTTACAAGGGTTCACAGGGGTCCACTGGTTGGACTGGACAATAGCAGAGTAGTAGGACTTAGACTGGATAGGTACAGGCTAGGGGCCCATGCTATGTATGTGGTGGGGCAGGACATTTAGCCAGAGAGTGCCCATAGGGATTTACGGTAGGGGGACAACCCCATTTAGGAGGATTAGAGCAGACTGTAGGAGATGTGGGCAAGTCCCACTGTATGTTTGTAACAGTTGACAACCACCAGGCTGACTTCTAGACCTCACTGATTGAAACAACAGGTATGATTGGGGATGTTCCCATTTCTATTTTATTTGACTCTGGCGCTACTGATTCATTTATATCTACATCATTAGTGGAGTGTTGCAGGCTGGTGGCCTCTAGGAAGGACATTAGGTGGGAGGTTAAGTTAGCCACTAGGGTGAGGATGTCAGTAGATGCTTTGGTTTGCAATTGTGAGATTTCTTTGGGGACCTTCACTACATTATGTGACCTTAGATTTATGCCATTAGGATCATATGGTGTAGTTTTAGGCATGGATTGGCTTGCAGCTCATAGATCTAAGCTAGATTGTTGCTAAAAGGTGGTTAGCTATTTAGATGATCATGGCACATCAGTCGAGGTAGTGGGCATTCAGAAGCCCACAGTAGTTCGTATGATTTCTGCTCAGCAGCTTAAGCACTGCATGCAGAAGGGATGTCAGTTGTTTGCTATCACGATTAGTGACAGGTTAGAGGATGAGCTAGAGGCATCATTAAATGACCATACTATCTTGAGGGAGTTCACCGATGTCTTTCCACCAGAGTTACCAGGTATGCCTCCACATAGAGAGGTAGAATTCCACATTGATCTAGTGTCAGGTGTAGAGCCAGTGTGTCGTACACCCTATAGGATGACAACACATGAGCTCACAGAGCTTAAGTTGTAGTTCGAGGAGTTTCTTGAGAAGGGCACATCTGACCTAGTGTTTCACCATGGGGTGCACCGGTTATCTTCATGAAGAAGAAGGATGGGTCTCTTCATTTGTGCATGGACTAGAGGCAGCTTAATAAGGTGACAGTGAAGAACCATTATCCTCTACCTAGGATTGATAACCTTTTCAATCAGATGTCAGGAGTGAGAGTGTTCTCTAATATAGACCTAAAGTCTAGTTACCATCAGTTACGCATCACAGAAGTGAACATCCATAAGACCACTTTTCGCACTTGATATGGCCACTATGAGTTCACTGTGGTACCTTTCGGCTTGACGAATGCCCCTATAGTGTCCATGAGTCTTATGAATGGGGTGTTCCATACTTACTTGGATCAGTTTGTGATTATTTTTCTCGATGACATTTTGATCTACTCACGAACCGAGGAGGAGCATGAGGATCACTTGCTTCAGGTTTTGCAGTGCTTGAGAGAGCAACAACTATATGGCAACTTGGTGAAGTGTGCCTTTTTTAGGACCGAGGTGTAGTATTAGGACATATCCCATCTGGCAATGCCATCTCCATAGATCCATCAAAGATTAGGGCTATCAGATATTGGCTAGCACCCACTAGTGTGACAGAGGTCAGGAGTTTCATGGGATTAGCCGGTTACTATCACAGATTCATAGAGGGCTTTTCTAGGATAGTGCACCCCATCACTTCCCTTCAACAGAAAGGGAAGAGTTTC
Organism: Cunninghamia lanceolata; assembly: GCA_027924645.1. Taxonomy (NCBI): domain Eukaryota; kingdom Viridiplantae; phylum Streptophyta; class Pinopsida; order Cupressales; family Cupressaceae; genus Cunninghamia; species Cunninghamia lanceolata. The sequence continues at coordinate 4,750,644 of BSBN01000760.1, forward strand.
ACTTGGACTAAGCAGTGTGAGAGGGCCTTTGGGGTCCTTAAGGAGTGTCTTATCAGCACTCCCATCTTAGTGGTTCCTGATCCTATAGAGGATTTTATGGTTTGTATAGATGCATCACTTGAGGGTTTCAGAGTCATGCTTATGCAAGGTGGTAGAGTGATCACTTATGAATCACGTAAGCTCAATACACATGAGTTGAACTACCCCACTCACGATTTAGAGCTCGCAGTAGTGGTTCACACTCTCATTTGTTGGAGACATTTCCTATTGGGTCGACACTTTGAGCTTCATTCGGATCATCACAGTTTGCAGTATATATTCACACAACTGAATTTGAATGCCCGCTAGCGGTGTTGGATGGAGTTTCTTTATGAGTATGACTTTGATGTCCACTACATCAAAGGGAAGGAGAACATGGTCACTAACACATTAAGTCAGAGGCACCACGAGATCCCGACCTTGACCTTGAGTGTGGACTTGAGAGAGCACATCATTCAACATCTGCCTAAGGATGAGTGGTTTCTTGAGGTGTAGTAGGAGATCCAATCACAGAGGACCCTTGTGGGAAAATTTGTAGGATATTCCCTTGAGACAGATGGGCTTCTTAGACATCGACACCGCATCTATGTACCCCATGCGAATGACCTACGTGCAGTAGTTCTTTCAGAGGCTCACAGAGCACCTTATGCAGCACACTGAGGGGTGAAGAAGATGCATGCCAATTTATGACAGTTGTACCATTGGGTGGGTATGAGATGAGATATTACAGAGTATGTTTCTCATTGCCTTGAGTGCCAAAGGGTCAAGGCCGAGCATCAGCATCCATCAAGTCTTTTATACTCTCACAAGATACCTGAGTGGAAATGGGACACCATTCTATGGATTTCATTGTTGGTCTTCCTATGTCTTCTTGCTGCCATGATGCCATCATGGTGATAGTTGACAAGTTGACCAAGGTGGTGCATTTCTCACCTGTATGCATGACATACAATGCACCATTAGTGGCAAGAGTATTCTTGGATGTGATTGTTAGATTGCATGGGGTACCTTGCCATATCATTTCTGACAGAGATTTAGTGTTCACTTCAGCCTTTTGCAGGGCTTTGCTGTAGGCATTGGGCACACACCTCAACTTTAGTTTCACTTATCATCCTAACATAGATGGCCAGATAGAGAGGGTTAATTAGGTTCTTGAGGATATGCTCCATATGTACGTCATGGATCACCAGTCTAGATGGGAGGAGTATCTGTATCTAGTTGAGTTTGCCTACAACAATGGGCATCACAGCTCATTGGGTATGCCTCCTTTTCAGGCCTTGTACGGTAGACCCTACAGGACACCTTTAAGTTGGGACTATATTGAGGATAGGGTTGCGATAGGGCTTGAGTTGGTTCAGAACATGGAGTAGTAGGTGACCTTGATTAGACATAGACTTCAGGAGGCACATGATCGACAGAAGTATGTTGATGCTAAGAGGGTAGATCAGAGCTTCTCAGTTGGGGATAGAGTATTCTTGAGAGTGCGACCTCAAAAGACTCTAATCTGTTATGGAAAGGGCTCTAAGATTACACCATAGTTTATCAGACCTTTTGAGATCTTGGAGTGGATAGGAATCATATCCTACTATCTAGCCTTGCCACCTAGCTTGTCACGTATCCATAATATTTTTCATGTATCTATTTTATAGCATTACATACCTGATTTGTCTCACGTATTGGATTGGAGTGCTTTATAGGTAGAGATGGATGGATAGTTGGCTTTGGAGCCAATTTGTATATTGGCTCGTTGGACGTTGGCCCTTCAAGGTTGAGAGCTAGACTAGGTTAGGGTCCAGTGGGACATGTACGATGAGGTCATGATGACATGGGAGGACGTAGCTAGATTGAGGGCCTTTTATCCTCACCTCTTTAACAACTTCCAAGAGGAAGTACAGTCTTAGGGGGGAGGATGTGAGGCATACCTTTTTACTCCCTTACATTGATCATTTTATATTACTATTAGAGACACATTTTAGACTTATGGGACTGTTGATCTTGATTTGCAGGACTATTAGATTTTATGCTTTATTTGGATTTATTATGTTTAGCATGATTATGATGAGACTAGACCTTGATTTGATTCATTGATGATGAATTGACATATGATTTACATTATGATGCTATTTAGATACTAGTTATGTAATTATGTGATGGATTTATTATGCGATGTTATCTTGAGATGGAGTATTGAGATGCAAATGATGAATTAAATTATGATGTGATTTTATGATGTTTTTGTTGATAACTGAGGGGGGGTGAATCAATTATCCTAATTATTTCTTCTTTTGAACTTTCTTATTAATCAATGCAGCATTAATTCAAACAAGCAAACATTACCATCAAATGAAAAACACATGACACAGTATTTTTGACATGGAAACCCTGTTAAGGGAGAAAATCACGGGGTGATTAACCCAAAGATTATTCTCTATTAGAAGAATAAAGAATTACAAAATGGCACTTGCCAATTAGGGCTCACTGCCCAAGCACACTGCTCACAGAGGAGGCACACTGCCTACAAGGAGACACACTGTCTACAAAAGAATATTATACAATACTTGAACTGATTGGAAGCATCCACATATGCTGGAGTTTAGTTCCGGTTAGGCTCAGTACACTGATCTGCTGCACTTCATCTTTCCTCTTCTCTTTATTCTACTTTCCTTTCACATACCAGATCTTTCTTACTACTTTCTGCTCTGCTCTACATTTATTCACATACCTCATCACACAACAACACACCTCACAACTAAATCCATCGTGCATATATATCTACACAAGTAATTTCATCACCTTTCTAGTCGGCACCTGGAATAGTCAATCTTTTCACTAATTCTGAACTGTCGGCTGAATCTTACCACATCAAGTAATACGGATCAAGCATATACTTGTAGAAATCATTAATCATGTCAACCAAGTATGATTCATGCTTTCATAGCCTTTAACACCATCAATAACACATCCAGAAGGTAGTCTGATGTTCTGTCAATCGGTTCTTCCTCTGTTCACACTGTCACTCAGGAATTTGGTACTCAACTATTCATATCTTTTTCCTCATTTATCACCGGAGGCTAAATCCTTGGAATATACCACTCAAGGTAGTCCTCTTGACTTCCCCAAATCTGCACTGTACCAAGATACTTCCTCTAAGAGATCCGGACCAGTCTGTCAGACCTTGCCACATGCTCTGTTCTTGTTCACCGAACCACAATAATCTTCATTCTGACTTCCAGTAGAGACACACCATGACTTGCGGATATGTGGGATGACCTTTGTTGCCATCAATGACAACAACCATGAATCCATATAGTGTCTCTTGCCAACAGTTTTATATGATCTTATGATGATGTGAGTGTATGTTTTACTTTGCTTCGATTATGATATACATGTTGGATTAATATTTTGTTTAATTGCATAGGGGTTTCTAACCAAGCCACAAATTTATCAGAGATCATCCCACACACTTTGTGATTCTCCGTGTAAAATCAATCTAGTTCCAAGAGGAACCAAGATCAACTATGTATGCATGATGAAATTTTTGTAATGTTGTTGTGTGTTGTTTGGGTTAGGTCTATCCTTTTTCTATTTGACTTTTAATTGGTGTTGTTAAGATGTAATCTTCATTTGAATATTATTTTGAGTTTATAATTTTGAGACCCCTTTTTATGTGTTTTTACTCAACCTATGGTGCTCAAAATTGGTTAAACGTGACCTTGGGTTGTACCCCTAGGGTCTAGGGACCATTTGAGCTTGTATAACCTTAGGTAAACTCCCATTTGGTCACTTAAACATCACCCTAAAGTAAAGTGACGAAAATGGAAGTTTGGGAAGGAGAGGAAGAGTGGGTCAAACACTCAACCTCTTCCATTCCTCTTTCCTAGGTTGGGGGAGTCTTCAAGACCCCTAAATTGTGGAGGACTCAACTCCAAGCCTCTCCCACAATTGGTGAGGGCACCTTGGGGTTGTGTGGGCTTTCTTAGGAGGAGATGATTGGGGCACTTGTAGTACCCAATCCTTTTTTGGCTCCACCTTTCTCTCCCACATGTGTGAGAGAGAGCAAGTGGAGGGGGAAAGAGTTGGTGGAATGGGTGGATGACAAGTGTCACCAGCCCATTCCAAGAGTCTTGCAAGTGGTTGTGTGGAGGAGTGAGGAGATGACATGTGTCACCTCCCCATTCCTCAAGGCTCATGAGAAGAGCCTATTTTAATCCCTCTTGAGGAGAGGGAGAGGGTTGTTGAACTATTTTTCAATTTTTCAATTTTAATTTGATTTGGGGAGAGAGTTAGAGGAAATTTTGGAGGCTCAATTTGGAGGAGTTGGAGGTAGAGTTAGAGGAGCTCTTCTCAGCTATCTTCCATTTGGGATATTAAAGGTAGGATTCAATGCTAAAGCCTTTCCTTATGTTTTTTCTTTTCTTGTGTGATGTTATGTGTGTGTTTCTTTATGGTGTTTTACATTTGTTGCTGTGGGGAAAATTGTATGGGTGTTGTGAGAGCCTCTCCATTTGGAGAAAATGCTCAACATGTGTGGGGTGGGGGAGGAGTGAACCTTCTTGAGGTCACATCCTAGTTTTTGTGATATTTAACCTTGAGGGTAAGATGAGAAATTGTGTATATTGGAATGGCTTGAGAGCCTTTGGAAAATTATATGAAATTTGGTTTTCTATGTGATGGCATTGAGGCCATGAGAAAGTTGGTTTTGGGATTTTTTGGAGTGACACTCTTGAGTTGAGTGATGTCCACTCCCCTACCCCATTAAACTCATTTTGATGAGTTTTGTTTTGTGTAAGCCATGAGAGTTTCTTGCTTTTGTGTTATGTATCTTGTTGTGAAGTGGTGTGTGTTTCCTTGTGTGAGGATGACCTCCCAGCTTGGGGGTGACTCATGAGTGAGTCTACGGTAGGGAGGAGTACAGTTTTGTGGCTTTTCCCCCCTTCTATGTGTTATTGCAGGTTAATTTGGAGCTAAGGAGTGTGGAAGAAAAAGAGTCATTTTTATGGTTTTGTTCATTTTCATTTTGGCTATTGTGAGCCATGGCTAAGTTGTCCTATTTGTTTTTGTGTTATTGAAAAAGAGAGTAATTATTCTCTCTCAAGTTGTAAAATAAATGTTTCCTTTCAAGTTGTATTTAAACTAAATTGCATTTGGAAATAAAAGTTGAGTTGCTGATTTTAGTTTCTATGAGAATGGAGAAATTGTGCATTGATAGGTAACATGTTGTTCAAATTTGATAAAGATTTATATTTTTTACTTCAATGAAAAACAAAAAGAAATGTTTTTTCTATATTATTGACTTAAAAAAAAAAAGAGTTGCTGGTTTATTATTCAAAAAAAAAATGTATGTAATGCATTAGTTTCATTTCCAAAAAAAAAAAAAAATGTCTATTCAGCTTGCCATTCTTTTGTAAAGAGAAAATATGATGTTTGACATATTGAATACCCCATTGTATGCATGGATATAAGATAAATATACTTATATATATATAAATACATGTATATATATTCTTAGATAGAAATATATATATATATATATATTCTTTTCATATCAATCCTTTTTTTTAGTTTAAGCATGCTAAAAGAATATGTGAAACTATGGTACTGTGAAATCATATCACATTTTTTATGTATATATGATGTTATATATATATATAAATATATATATATATGTATGTATGTATGTATATATATATGTATATATATAATGATATATATATATATATACAAATACATATATATTTATTTGCAATAACTAATATTATTTTTAATAAAATTGGTAAATGTATGTGAATCTGAGAAAATTGTATATATATGTTTCTGAGTGTATATATATATCTTAGATTAAAATACTAAACTGAAATTTTGGTAGAAAGCAATTTTATGGATCATAAATAAAGTTTTTATTTTAAAACTGTTGATTGATAAAAAAAAAGAAGAGTTTACCCCTGTGGATGGTGGCCAAACTGCCGTCCACGGGGCATTGCATTTTATGGAAGGGGTGGGGAGGGGGGTTGAACCCCCACCCCATGCCTTATCTTTCTTTTAGTGAGGGGGGGAAGGGGGTCGAACCCCCACCCACACCCACGTGAGGAGGGGGGTCGAACCCCCACCCACCCCATGCCTTATCTTTCTTTTAGTGAGGGGGGGAAGGGGGTCAAACCCCCACCCACACCCATGGGGTGTGGGTGGGGATTCGACCCTCTCTCCATCCTCTGTAGCCGCCCTTTAACTTTTCAACCATGATCCCTTCAAACAAAAAAAACCTGATGCTTATTATGGCTGCAACACCACTGACCCAACGCCATTCCTTTCTCTTGCCTTCAGCCTTTTGGCCTACGAAAACCTGCAAGACCCTCTTCGATTTTGTTGTCATCTATACATAGTATATATATATATATATATATATATTTGTTGTGAGTACTTCCTTTGATTTTATAAGAAAAATAGAGATATATATCTATATGTATATTTACTTCAAAAAAAATATAGATACTTAATGTATATGCATCTTTGAGTGGCGGCCCTAGCTGCCCCACTCCATCAAACCAACAACATCAAACTTAGAAGAAAGAAGAATGAGAGATTTGTGAGGCAAAAGAAAAATGTGAATAGATCAGTTAGGGTTAGGGCTTTTTAATTTTTGTGCATAAGGATATTCATATTTTATTAGAGGAGCTTTTTAGGTTTTCTATTTTTTTTAAAAATTTGCTTTTATTATTTTCCCTCTCATTTATTGGTGACTATTTTGCTATTTTTAATTATAAAAAGGGAGATTAAATTTATTATTTGATTTTTTTATTCTTCCATTTAATCTTATTAAACCCTTGAAGCTAAATCTTTTGGGTTAGAGGATCTTATTTATCGATTTTAATTATTTTAAGTGGGGTTTAACTAATATATATATTTAACTTCACTTCTAGTGAAAATATTGAAATGTAATTAATTGAAATTAATATTTGCATGTGGACATCAATTTATGAGTTTAATTATATTTCATTTTTAAGTAAATTAGTTGCATTAATTTATTTATCCTAGCGTGTAGCACATAATCATTAATTAGTCATTTTTACTCACTTAGCAAACCTAGTAAACATTTGACCAAAAATTATTTAATTAGAATAAACCCTATTCATGCCCGTGAGGCGTTATGCTGCTAGATTTTTTTGAAATCTAGGGTTAGGATAATTTAGCATTTTTAAACCATGCGTAGTGTTAAATTATCAATTTCACAAACTTGTTGATTTTAAATCAAGCCATTAGTTTATTCTTATGCTATAGAATTAGGCCTTTGATTTGAAATCCTTCCATCCACTTAGGTAAACCTAGGGTTTTGATCTTTCAATCCTAACCCTATTAGCGACATTCTCACGTCACATTGACCCCCTTAGTCGGCTTCAATCATGTAGGGGGATGTGTATGTGATCACATTACCTCACATTTGATTGACATATTTATGCATTATGTGTATTGCCACCGAGCATGCTGACGCGTGCGAGGGGGTTTCTAGGGATGCGTAGAAATTTTTTTATATTCATGTCATGACCACATGAGAAATGTGGACATGACACATGTGTTACGTGTCGTGACCACATGGGAAATGTGGGCATGACACCTTGTCTATGATTCCACACTTTGTATACATGTCTACAATGGTAGCTGCAAATACAACATCTCACAAAATTCTTATATCCTTTATGCTTTGATGGCTGTCCATATCCTGTGTTGGCAAGAGACACTATGTGGCTTCATTAGTGTTGTTATTGATAGCAACATAGTCTATCCCACACATCCGCAGTACATAGTATGCCTATACCGGAAGTCAGATTGAAGATTGTTTTGATCCGGTGAACAAGAACAGAGTATGTAACAAGGTTCGACAATTAGGTCTAGATCTCTCAGATGGTGTAATTCAGTAAGTTGTGGACTTGGGAAAGTCAAGAGGGGTATCATGACTACTGTACTGCAGAGATTTATCCTTCAATGATAAATCAAGGAAAAGATATGAGGATCTGAGTGTTGGGTTCCAGTCAGGTAGAGCAAACAGAGGAAGAACTGACTGGCAGAGTATCAGACTTCAATCCGGATGAGTAAATTGTGTTAATCAAGCAATTTGTGGGATCATACATTGTTGGCTGACATGATTAATGACTTCTATGTCTATGTTTTTGATACGCATCACAAATCAAGCATGGATTCAGCTGACAAAGTAATTACTTGCAGTGTTCTTGATGCCGACTAGCAAGTTGATAAAAATCCTTGATGTGAATATATATACCAGATAGATTTCAGCATGTGAGGGGAAAAAGGGAATAAGTGATGAAGCAAGGTGCGAAGAAAAGTAGAGATAAGTGTGGGAATAGAAATCCAAGTCCGGTATGTGACAGAACAACAACATTGAGTAGAGGAAGGATGAAGTGCATCAGATCAGTATATTGTGCCTAAACCAGAACTAAACTCTTGCATTTGTAGATGAAACTCATCAGTTCAAACACTTGATTATCTTCTATATGTTCTATAGATAGTGAGTCTCTTGTAGGTAGTGTGCCTCTTGTGAGCAGTGTGCTCGGGCAGTGAGCCCTAATTGGCAAGTGCCATTTTGTACTCCTTTATTCTTTTAACAGAGAATACAATCTTGGGTTAGTCACCCCATGGTTTTTCCCTTAACATGGTTTTCCATGTAAAAATCCTTGTGTTATGTGTGTTGATTTTATTTCTATTCTTATGATCATATATGCTTATATGTTTTGATGATGCACTGATTATTAAGATAAGAAAAGAAAAGAAAGTCAAGGAAATTTTGAGATAACTAATTCACCCCCCCTCTCAATTATCTGCCTTGTTTACAACAATTGGTATCAGAGCTAAGTTCTTCTGAACAAAGCCTAATAGCTTGAGGAAGATCTGGGAATCTCGATAGATATATATGGTATGAAGGAACAACTTCAGCCTGCCCTAGATTATCTTAAACAATCCCATTCTAAAGTCAATAATTTGAGAGAAAGACTCAAACAAGCTGATGATTTCATAAATGAGCTAAAAGAAAAGCTTAGTATCTTTGTGAAAAAGAGAAAGGAACTACTTCAAAAATTAGCCAATCAGAGTGAAGACAATGATACTAATGAAGATCTGAATGAGAAAAATAAGCTATGTGAGAAGCTGTCAAAAGAGGTCATTATGGTAAGGCATGAAATGGATTTAGGGGTTATGAGATTCACCCAAGAAATTGAAGAAAAAAGGAAAATTGAAGATAATCTAAAACAATCCCTCAAGGAGAAGATAGAGGATTGCCACAAAATAGATAGAATAATCAGGCATCTTGAATTTGATCTTGAAGAAGCTAGAGATAATGAAGAACAACTTGAGAATCAAATAGAAACTCTTAAACAATATCTTCAAACAACAAATGAATACAAAGAGAAATTCAAGATAAGCTTAGCCCAACTTGAAGTTCTTCTTGAAAGCTAAAAGAGGGTAGATGATAAGCATGGCTTGGGATATGAGAAAGGTGAAAGCTCCGGATTCGGTCAGAAGAACTTTAGATCAAGAAATCAAAGAAATAGGCCTAGAAGACCTCCAGTAAGGCAATCAAATGCTCAAAGATATCCATCCTTCAATGGATACTGCTTCAATTGCAACAATTTCAATCATAAAGCAACTCAATGCAGAAGAAGAATGAATCAGACTAATCCATCCTTCTCCGGACAATGTTTCAACTGCAAAAGGTATGGTCACAAATCTCATGAATGTAGAAATATGAAAATAAACAATTCATTTAATGGTAGATGCTTTGCATGCAATAGAATGGGACATATGGCCAATTAATGCAAATCAAAAGGATATCAATCAAATAAGCAAAGAAATGTTGTCTATTACAATTGCAATAGATCCAGTCATATTGCCAAATTCTGCAGAAGTAGAAATTAGGATAGAAAAGGTTTGGTGCAACATAATCAAAAACAAGATAAGGGCAAAGGTAAAGTGAATGTGGACGAAGTTCAAAAGGAGATGAGCAAGATTTGGGTAAAGAAGAGTACAAGAAAATATTGGGGATGGATCCGCACCGAAATCTGGTGCTGATATTCCTTCCATAAACTAAAAGGGTGAGCTTTGGCTTAGGGAGAGTCACAGAGAAAAGCAATCTCCCCCAGCTAGTCAACTAGTGCCTAAATTCAGCACATGGAATGCTACAGATTAAAGGGCTCTCAGAAAAACATCTACAAACCTTCAGTAAAAATATGAAAGATTTGCATGGAGTTTTGCAAGAGTTTAACTGCTCAAGTTAATCTAGTTTCGATAGCGCTCCAGTAAAGTAGGTTTTTCACAAACAGATCCGGTATGATTCAAAATTGAAATACTTTGATCTGTGGATCCATGGCATGATTGAAGAAAAGAAGATACATTGTCAATCCTCACTGACAATGATTCTAAGTTCAGCGCAGTGATTCGAGAAGATCTCTCTCAAAATAGGGCAATCAGATAACTTAAGTTGTGCATTTATTACAAAAGGAAATTAGGGTTTGCACAAGGATAAAAGGGTTCTTTCACTCATTGTTTGCACATTTGCATTCACAAAGAAGAAAAGAAGAGCTTTGCAACAAAGTTTCTACAATTCACTCAAGATCAACTAGAAAATCAAATTCAACCAACGATTTGTTCTAGCTTCTATTTCAAACCCTAAAGCGTGAAAAGGTACTTCCATTCTGAAAATCTCTCTTTAAATCTCTTGCAAAATGGCTACTCCAATGGTTGTGAAGATCACTAATAGGCCGCGTCCTAAATTCAAGAAACACCCCTATAAATCTCTAGAATTTGATCCTTTAAGCACATTTTCTAGCATTCCGCATGGGGTATTGCATGTAGAAGATGTTAGGGTCTATATCCATGCCAACATTGAGGAATTTGGAGACTCAAAATTGATGGACATCTATCACAAATAGCTAATAGATGAGAGTTTTGAACTCAAACCTCAATTCAAGGCCCTCCGGGATAAACACTTCAGGCATTGCATACACTTTCCCTATTTTGCAAAAGATGATTGGGTCCGGTATGTCCTAAGAAGGATGCATGATAATTTCATGTGGTTAATGAGGCCCTTCAAGATAACTAAAGATGCCATCAGGGCAGTGACTAGACTGCATTCTTCTAGTGGGTTACCTGCACTTAAATTTGTCAAGAACTAGATAGTAATTGAAGCCACCGGATCTAAATTTGACAAAAGAGACATGACCATAGATGACATCACAGATCTGGATGTCAAGTTTGCCTCAATGATAATTGGGTACAAGATCTATCATTCTAGCAAGGAGAATTTTGTGTCTGGGACATCAATCTATGTAGCATATTAGATGTTAAGGGAAGATGCAGATTATGACCTATGTGAACTTCTCCTAAATCAACTGTTAGAAAACATGCAGAATATCAAAAAGGATAAGAAGAATTCCTTCAAATATGGTTGTCTAATACTATGTCTATTCTTTTATTACATGAATGAGCTACCCGGATCAAGTGGTTGGGTTTGGCAAAATGACAAATGGGTTGCAATTCAGATTAGAGATTATATGTATGGACTTGGTGATGCTCAATCCCAAAACACAACTCTATAGGGTTACTTCAAGAACTTCCAAAGCATGATGCAAGCCAGAGAGAATACCTCAATCCATAGTTGAGAAATATAAGAACACAATGTGCTTCATGGTTGACATTGACCAATGACTAATGGAGGCAGTTGAGCCCAGAACTATGTGGATAATGCCTATGGGATATGAGGTTGATGAAAATTTTTTGGAGCTACATATTCAACACTTGTTGAGCCAGCCTAAGGACCCTAAAGCAGAAAGGTTTGGCACCTTTCAAGAACTAAGTGTAAAAATACATGTTGAGTTAAGACAACCGGAGATAAAGAGGAAAGTAAGAAGGGAAGTTGAAGAAATTGCCAAAAGATTTGGCTTGTCAAAAGAGGCAATAGATGCAAATAGAGAGAAAATGGAGAAGGCTAAGAAAGAGAAACAAGAAGCAAAGAAAGGAGATGTTCCGGTACAAGCCTCCTCCCGAACTAGATCTTCCAAGAGCTTTGCACCTGCCACTCCTAAAAGCTCAAGGGCCACCAAACCGGAAGTCAAGACATCTGGAAAAGGAAAAACAAGGATGAAGACCAAAGCTAAAAGTTCATATACAAGCCTCAAAGATGATGAAAAAACAAAATTTGATGAAGAAATCAAGAAAATGAAGAAGAAGAAAACATCTGGGGAATTCTCTGCTAGTAAAAATAAAGAAGAAAAGGCAAAAGAATTTGTTGAAAAGCCCACTCTTTCCATTGATGACATCATCAAGGCAGTTACTGTGGATGGGAACCTACAACCAATAATAGAGTCTGTGATGAATATAGTCATACTGATAAGAGGATTTTGGAAGAAGCTGTTGTCAGGTACCTGAACATTTACAATAAAGCTTTCATTGAAATTATATCATTAATTCCTAAAAGTCTAGAAAAGGTACTTGAATTGAGAAAAGAGAATGCAAAGGAAAAAGATCTAGAGATTTGGGAACAAATAATGATTTGACTTTATCCTTCTATCACTCTAAAACAAATGGACATGATTTTTAAAGATTGTAAGGATGAGTTCCGGAGTAAGGAAAGAATGAATAAACTTATGCTTGGAGAAACTGACCAAGTAGCAAGTGAGACAAAAGATATCCTCCGGAATACTTTGAAAAGATTCAATCTTCCTATTATAGAGGAATCAGTTGAAGAACCTTCTACCATGGATGTTGAAGGATTAAATTTAACTAAGAAAAATCTTTTGATGTAGAAGGATCAAAAGAGATAGATGAAAAGAAGTCTAAGGACTTGGATTCCTCTGTTCCAGAAGAGGAAGTTCATGAAGCAGTAAACACAGTTAACATCTCTCCTCCAGATCCCACTATAGACATTCTAGATTTTGAAGCTAAAGGAGAAGGAAGAAAAGAGGAGAAAGTGAGTCAAGAAGAGGAGGTTAAGGGCAAAGAAGAAGAACAAGCAAAGAAGACTAATGATGATTGTTCTGATATCCCAAAAGAAAAGAAGACTAAATCACCAGCAAGAGACACTACAAAGGCAGTGAAGAACTTCTTAAACAAAGAAATGATGGAGATAGATGAACCTAAACTATTTCAAGGGCCACTAAATTTTGATTCTCTCTCTCCAGTTCAGACAATAAAAATAGCATCCTTTGCTCAAGCCAAAGCAAAAGAAAAAATCCTAAAATCTCACATGGAAGACTGTGAACTATTGGAGATTGCATCTGGGATGCTAGAGAAGATCATGCCATCATTTCAAAAGGATCCTTCGGCCTCTCCATATGGTAACTTGAAATCTTTAGTAAATTCTGTTAGCACTCATTTTGAATCTTTAGAGAAATTAGAAGAAGCAAAGGTCCAGAAGGAGTTTTTAGGAAAAAGATTCACTGAAGTGAAAGGACTAATTACTAATGACAGGAGGACCCTAGACATTGGAATAAAGAGCCTTGAAAATGCTCTTAAAGATGGTGGAGACATATACAAATTTTGTTTATCTTGGCCCAAAGTAATAAAGGACATTGAGAAGAAAGTGAAAGAACAAGAAGGTAAAATGTCAAGTTTATCTCAGAATTTTGATCCCCTCACTACCTCTCTAATGAATCAAGAATGCCAAGCTATTGTTATCATCAATGAAATAAAGAAGTTGGACAAAGAAAAGAAGAACATAATAAACAGAATGAGTGAAATTAGAGGGATAATTATCTCTAAGTTAGAGGCAATGTATGAGGCCTTGACAGATGCTCAGACCATAGCCCAGACCAGTGATCCGGTAGATTTAAGAAGGGCATAAGCATATGCATTTTTGTTGAGTGGTCACATATCCATTCTAGATAGGATGAAGCAGAGCTAGGCCATAGAGTTTGTATAGTTGAAGGCCACTTTTGCAGATATACTTAAGTATATGTAAGTATAACATATATATATACACTTATGCGGCCATATATAAGAATATTTTTGCAAAATTTTGGTATGCAGATTCTGCTCTTTGCCATTGATGTAAAAGGGGGAGTGAGGAGTAGTGAAAAATGTGGAATTTAGCTAAGGGGAAGCTTCGGTAAAACAGTGTAAAAGATAGAGCATCAGCCAAGGGGGAGTTTACTGTGACACTTAGCCATTTTTCACTAAGTGTTGCCATCAATGCCAAAGGGGGAGATTCTTGGCAAGAGACACTGTGTGGCTTCATTAGTGTTATCATTGAAAGCAACAAAGTCTATCCCGCACATCCATAGTACATAGTATGCCTATACCAGAAGTCAGATTGAAGATTGTTCTAATCCAGTGAATAAGAACAGAGTATGTAACAAGGTTTGACAATCAGGTCCGAATCTCTCAGATGGTTAATTTAGTAAGTTGCAGACTTGGGAAAGTCAAGAGGGGTATCATGACTACTATACTCCAAAGATTTAGCCTCCGGTGATAAATCAAGGAAAAGATATGCAGATCTAAGTGTTGGGTTCCAGTCAGGTAGAGCAGACAGAGGAAGAACTAACTGGTAGAGTATCAGACTTCAATCCAGATGAGTAAATTGTGTTGTTCAATCAATTTGTGGGATCATACATTGTTGGCCGACATGATTAATGACTTCTATGTCTATGTTTTTGATACACATCACAAATCAAGCATGGATTCAGCCAACAAAGTAATTACTTGCAGTGTTCTTGATGCCGACTAGCAAGTTGATAAAAATCCTTGATGTGGATATATATACTAGATAGATTTTAGCATGTGAGAGGAAAAAGGGAATAAGTGACGAAGCAAGGTGTGAAGAAAAGAAGAGATAAGTGTGGGAATAGTAATCCAAGTCTAGTATGTGACAGAATAGTAAAATTGAGTAGAGGAAGGATGAAGTGCATCAGATAAATATATTGTGCCTAAATTGGAACTGAACTCTTGCATTTGTAGATGCTTCTCATCAGTTCAAACACTTGATTATCTTTTGTAAGTTCTATAGACAGTGAGTCTTTTGTAGGCAGTGTGCCTCTTGTGAGAAATGTGCTCGGGCAGTGAGCCCTAATTGGCAAGTGTCATTTTGTACTCCTTTATTCTTTTAATAGAGAATACAATCTTGGGTTAGTCACCCCATGGTTTTTCCCTTAACAGGGTTTTCCATGTAAAAATCCTTGTGTTATGTGTGTTGATTTTATTTATGTTCTTATGATCACATATGCTTATATTGCTATATCCTTTATGCTTTGATGGCTATCCACACCTTGTTCCGAAGATCCCATTTTGGCATAGACAAGGAGAATGTTAGATAAGGTTGTGGAATTTGGTTTTACATGTACCAATTGCAATTTCTTTAAAGTTTCTAAATACTTTTTTAAAAAGTTCATTTTGTGTATATCTTGCAATCATTGCATTCCACGAGACAACATTTTTTTTGAGGCATCATGTCAAATAGTTCATGTGCCTTGTCTATGCTTCCACACTTTGCATACATGTCTCCTAGGGTAGTTGCAACTGCAACATCTATCAAAATTTCCATATCCTTTATGCTTTGATGGATGTCCATGCCTTGTTCCAAAGATCACATTTGGGCATAGATGAGGAGGATGCTGGATAAGGTTGTGTAATTTGTCTTTACACCCTCCAATTGAATTTTGTTGAAAGTTTCTAAAGCCTTATCAAAAAAACCATTTTGTGCATATCTTCCAATCATTGCATTCCATGAGACAACATGTTCGGAATTAAGGTGTCTCAACCTTTGCAAATTCCTAATGTTGTATTTATTTATCCCATGTTGAGTTGGCATAGTCAGCACCTTGTGTATATTTAGGAGGATAAATTTTGGTGACTTTGGCAGCCGCGGTTTCCCCCTTGAATAATTAATAGGGGTTTGGGGGTAGTGCCCCCAAGACGAGGTCAAGGGGCGTAGCCCCTTGCGGGGTCTAGGGGCAGCGCCCCTAGCACGCTCCCTGTCACGGTACAGGGTGGGGTCGAGGGGTAGCACCCTCGTGGGAGCTCGGGGGCAACGCCCCTGAAACCTCAAACGACTGTTAATTAATGACAAGTGTCGATGAGTATCTTTGCACAAGAGAAAGGCATCTTTGGGCGGTCAAGGGAGGTTATGACATGTAAGAGGAATATGATATTTTTAGTCAATGTATGATAGATTCTCTTACAGCTATAAAGTGCGTAAGAGCATCTGTTGTAACCTATCTTGGGACCAAGCACCCACTTTGGGATGGGATGCTGGCCAAGTGTCCTTAGACGTGGGTTTTGGAGCATGAGTCCAAGATGGATGCCCATCTCTAGAGGGTTCCATATTTGCCTTGTAAACTCTATATAAATAGATGCTTGGATGGGAGATAGATAACTTTGGCACAAATACTATTATGCTGCCAGAATATCTCCAGATTCGATATTCAAAGACTCCTAAAAGAGCATTGGCTCTGAAACTGTATTGTAATCTGTTATTATTTACTGTAATACATTTGAGCTGTGTTTTGGAGTGTGGGGTTTTTCACCCGTAAGTGTTTTCCCCACATATATCTTGTCTCTCTTCTTCTATCTTCTTTTTGGTTCTTGTGTTTTGCTGCAATATCTCATGTTAATGGTTTAACATTGTTGTAATAGTTAGGATAAAGTTGAATTTGCATAGCCCTCTCCTCATTAGATTAGTGTAGGAAGCGGTTTCCACACACCTAACTTCCTTTCACAACATTTCTTTGAGGCATCATGTCAAATAGTTCACATGCCTTGTCTATGCTTCCACAGTTTGCATAGATGTCTGATAGGGTAGTTACAAGTACAACATCTAACAAAATTCTGATACCCTTTATGCTTTGATGGATGCCCATACCCTATTCTGAAGATCCCATTTGGGCATAGACAAGAAGGATGTTGGGTAAGCTTGTGGAATTTGGTTTTACAACCACCAATTGCATTTTCTTGAAAGTTTCTAAAGCCTTATCAGAAAAAACATTTTGTGCATATCTTACAATCATTACATTCCATGAGACTACATTTCTTTGAGGCATCATGTCAAATAGTTCACATGACTTGTCTATGCTTCCTCACTTTACATACATGTCTCATAGGGCAGTTGCAACTACAACATCTTATGAAATTCCATATCCTTTATGCTTTGATGGATGTCCATACCCTATTTTGAAGATCTAATTTGGGCATAGATAAGGAGGATGTTGGCTAAGGTTGTGGAATTTGGCTTTACACCCACCAATTGCATTTGCTTGAAAGTTTCTAAATCCTTATCAAAAAAACTTTTTGTGCATATCTTGAATCATTGCACTCCATGAGACAACATTTATTTGAGGCATCATGTCAAATAGTTCACATGCCTTGTCTACACTTCCTCACTTTGCATACATGTCTCATAGGGCAGTTGCAATTATAACATCTGATGAAATTCCCATATCCTTTATGCTTTGATGGATGTCCATACCTTATTTCAAAGATCCCATTTGGGCATAGACAAGGAGGATGTTGGCTAGGTTGTAGAATTTGGATTTACAACTGCCAATTGCATTTCCTTCAAAGTCTCTAAAGCCTTATAAAAAAATATTTTGTGCATATCTTGTAATCATTGCATTCCATGAGACAACATTTCTTTGAGGCATCATGTCAAACACTTCACATGCCTTTTCTATGCTTCCTCACTTTGCATACATGTCTCATAGGGTAGTTGCAACTACAACATTTGACAAAATTCCCATATCCTTTATGCTTTGATGGATGTCCATACCATGTTCCAAAGATCCCATTTGGGTATAGACAAGGAGGATGCTCGCTAAGGTTGTGGAATTTAGCTTTACACTTGCCAATTGCATTTTCTTGAAAGTTTCTAAAGCCTTATCAAAAAAACCATTTTGCAATCATTGCATTCCATGAGACAACATTTCTTTGAGCCATCATGTCAAACAATTCACATGCCTTGTCTATGCTTCCACACTTTGCATACATGTCTCATAAGGCAGTTGCAACTACAACAGATGATGAAATTCCTATATCCTTTATGCTTTGATTGATGTCCATACCCTATTCTGAAGATTGCATTTGGGCATAGACAAGTAGGATGTTGGCTAAGGTTATGGAATGTGGCTTTACACCTGCCAATTGCATTTTCTTGAAAGTTTCTAAAGCCTTATAAAAAAACCATTTTGTGCATATATTGCAATCATTGCATTCCATGAGACAACATTTATTTGAGGCATCATGTCAAATAGTTCAAGTGCCTTGTCTATGCTTCCACACTTTGCACACATGTCTCATAAGATAGTTGTAACTACAACATCTGATGAAATTCTCATATCCTTTATTCTTTGATGGATGTCCATACCCTATTCTGAAGATCCTATTTGGGCATAGATAAGGAGGATGTTGGCTAAGGTTGTGGTATTTGGCTTTACACCCACCAATTGCATTTTCTTGAAAGTTTCTAAAGCCTTATCAAAAAATCCATTTTGTGCATGTCTTGCAATCATTGCATTCCATGAGACAACATTTATTTGAGCCATCATGTCAAATAGTTCACGTGCCTTGTCTATGCTTTCACACTTTACATACATGACTCATAGGGCAGTTGCAACTACATCTAACAAAATTCCCATATCCCTTATGCTTTGATGGATGCCCATACCCTATTTCAAAGAACCCATTTGGGCATAGACAAGGAGGATGCTAGCTAATGTTGTGGAATTTGGCTTTATGCCCACCAATTTCATTTGATTGAAAGCTTCTAAAGGCTTTTAAAGTAACCATTTTGTGCATATCTTGAAATCATTGCATTCCATGACACAACATTTATTTGAGGCACCATGTCAAATAGTTCATGTACCTTCTCTATGCTTCCACACTTTGCATACATGTCTCATAGGGCAGTTGCAACTACAACATCTGGTGAAATTCCCATATCCTTTATGCTTTGATGGATGTCCATACCCTATTCCGAAGATCCAATTTGGGTACAAACAAGGAGGATGTTGGCTTAGGTTGTGGAATTTGTCTATACACTCATGAATTTAATTTTCTTGAACATTTCTAAATCCCTATCAAAAAATCCATTTTGTGCATATCTTGCAATGATTTCATTTCATGAGACAACATTTCTTTGAGGCATCATGTCAAATAGTTCACGTGCCTTATCTATGCTTCGACACTTTGTATACATGTCTCATAGGACAATTACAACTACAACATCTAATGAAATTCCCATATCCTTTATGCTTTGATGGATGTCCATACCTTGTTCCAAAGATCCCATTTTGGCACTATTATGTCAGAAAATGTCTTCCTGGACTTTTTCCCTCCTAGGTTTAGCTCCTATGTCCCTGGTTTTGCATCTTGCATGTTCATTCTGACTCTTGGAAGAAAATGGCCTGAAACCCATGGCACATGGGGCATGAAGGACATTGTGGCACTTAGCCCTACCTTGGAAAAAGACCTATGGACATGGACGCTAGGGCCCTTGTCCTACCCTATTTCAGGCAGGTCCCAAATTTGAATGCAGTTTTGTGACCATTAATTAGGTCTCATGCCAACATCTTAAATTTGAATTAAGAAATTCTTAGTGGGAATGTGTTTAGTTGCATATATAAGCATGTTTAGGGTTTCATTTGTAAACTAGAAGACGATGGTGAACTTTTGGAAAACTTATGATTTTAGAGCATTCAAGATATTCATTATTGTAGAGCAGAGCATTGTTATTGTGTTTATGATTGTAGATTTGGATTCATCTTCTCATGTGTTGAAGAGTCTTCATCTATGTGAGATCCACACTTCCAAGGTGATATCTATTTGTGTTTGAATCATTTATCAATTTGTTTTTGCCTCTATCCTTTAGGGATACACACTCTCTATCTGACAAGGGTGTTTGAAAGACTTGAATGTCTCTCTAGGGCTTGACTAAGGCAAGCCTCTAAACACCACAACCCCCAAGCACACTCCTTGTGATTTCAAGTTATAGGTGTTGCATCTTGACAGAGTGGAGTTGCAAGGAATAGTAACACAATGTGCAGATTCCAGATCTTTGAAGAAAAGCACTGCTCAGACTTGGGCACCAATGCTAGTGTCCTCTAAGGTTTAAAACATAGAAATCATTGTGACAGTGACAATTAGCATTTGAAAAGGCTCTGAAACCCTAAAGAATACCCTACCTTGGACTTAGGCACTAGTGCCAGTGTCTTCCCCATCTTTCGGGATAGAAACAGAAAATACAATGACCATCAGTGTCGAAAGGAGATTAGGATTCCATGAAGAAAACACCACCTTGGATAGGGATGCTAATGCTAGTGTCTCTAAGTATTCTACATCTCAAACTTTGAAACACGACCAGTAACTAATCTCTACATACTACCTTAGTCTGCAAGCATTTGTCGTAATTCATCGTTTTACTTATTGTTTTGCATAATTAGGGTTTTGAGGGCATTTGAGTATTTAATTGATACATTAGTTAACAATCTCTAAATTTTCACATTGTTCCAAGTGTCAGCCTAACCTGTAGGTGAATCCTCTTGCAAAAGTGTGATTCAACTCAGTTGATATGTCCATGAATGTTTGTAGTGAAAGGAGGATTTAACCCTTTTATGATTTTCCCTCTTTTTCACACTAAACTTTTTGGTGAACCTGTTTTTATTTGTATTTTGCACCTTGCTAAGTGTTGTACTCTAGATTTGCATTCATTCATCTTATTGCATTTGAAAATTTACAAAAAAATTGAAAAATTTGAAAAAATTGGCATTTTAAGCTTGCATTTTGGCATAATTTGCATTAATTTATTTTAATTTCTATTATTTTCATTATATATGATTTAAATTGTAGAAATTCATTGTTATTTTAATCACTTGCATTGTATTTTCATGCTTAATTTGTCAAAAATTGCTTGAAATTGTGCATTTTTCATAAAAACCTAGTTTTGCATTAGCTAGGTTTTGTAGTTAAAATCTTGTTTCAGATTTTACTACCCCTTTCAAACACTCATTTAGGACTGATTTCTAATTTTAGTGTTTCATCATAGTGTCCTTTTTGCAAAAATTCATGTTTAGGGTTTGAAAACCTTGCATTTTCACTAGATTTGACCTTGTTGTCTCTCTAGAATTGCATTATAGGCATGTTGTGAAGGATATTATTGCATTGTTGGATTGATATTCAACTTATTATTTTCTTCCCCTCATAAAATTGTTCACAACACCTCTTCTTTTAGTCATTTGTATTGAAAAATTGTGAAAAAGGTTGAAAAATCAAACATTTTAGGTCATAAACTTATATAATATTGCACTTGTTCCTTGCATAAGTTTTGAAAATCTTTTAGAATATAATTTTATATTGATTTGAAAACATACATACATGGCATCTTCATGGAAATCTTTGCATGAGTATATCTTGGATTTTGAAAATTTCTCTAATTTCACTAATGAGAATCCTCATGTTCTGGAACATATAGCATGCGTACATGATATTGATATCTCTAAATGTTTTACATATGAGATCAAACTACTTTGTTATATACATGATTTTAACAGCTTCACATCACTCATAGAAGCATATCCTTTGATATTAGAAGATTTAACCAAATTCATCTCTAAGAGCTCTCATGAGAAAGATAAGGGTGAAAATTCCTCTTCTTTTAATTCTTTGGAACTAATAGCTCAATTTTATGAGGATGATGATGATGATGATTCCATAAGTTATCCTACTTCTCCTATAATTGAAAGTTCAAAAACCTTAGATGAGATGACTATGGATAGCTCTACCATGGTTGTAGATTCAACTCCCTTAGACATCATTAGTGGTACAACACCTAAACTTCTTAACAACACCATAACTTTCTTTTATTCCAATCCTCTCCCTAGCCAAGATGAAGCATTAGTGGATGAGAAAAGGCCTCTCACATTAAATCCTTTCAGGTACAATTGAAACGAACAACCCACATTAGAGGAACCTCCTAGAGGACAAAGAAAAATAATAATAACACAAGATTTTTATGACTATGATGAAATAATTGGTATGATAGAAGTGGATAAGGAGAAAGTTGAGAATTCACCTCATCCACAAAGAAATGGCATTTATGTTGAGGTTCCTCCCCCATCATCCTTACAAGGATTAGGAGGCTTTCGTCGAGAACAAAACACTTCATCAAGACAAATGAGATTTGAACATGGTACTTCCTCCTCTAACATGTGACAACCTATGGTAAAATATGACAATACTTTTGAAGATATAAGCAACAAGACAAAAAGAAATATACAAGCAAGAGAAAGAAGGAGAAAAAGATAATCTTTTGCCTAATGAAATGCACCTCAACAAGAAAACATTCCACCTAACATTGAATCAAACCAAGAAGAGCTTAACACTGAACAACTTGAAGACAAGAAAAAAAGTTGAGCTATGGTACCTTATGATCCTCTTTCGTCTAGCATCTGAGATTGGGAAGATGATGACATACTCGACGATGACCCCTAGTTCAGATATCCCTACAGGTAAGTATTTCTAAACCTTTACCTCTATGGTGTTTTTCCCTCGTGATGTGTTATGTGTTGTTTAGGCCTCCTTGGATGACCCTTGATACTCTCGTAAGGTCAAGGATACCAGGAGACCACCTCTATTGTGACCCTTCTTCTATTTGTATCATCATTCTTCTATATTGCCTCTCCTCTATTTTCATTGTTGTGTATTGTGTCCTAGGGGCATAGCATTGCAATCAGTGACCCGAGGGCACCTTCCTATGTGACGACCCTAAGGCACTTGTTTACCCTCACTTCATTTATTTTTTACCTTCCTCTAGTGGTTCTATCTAGCTGGCAGATGATGAAAAAAAAATAAGACTGATACGAACCACGTGTCCCTTCAACGAGTAAGAAAAAATGGACCTAGTCCATAGATGATAATGGGGTTGATATATATTATCCAATGCTTGGCTAGTAGAATCACTTTGTGTGATATTTTGATGATGTCTAATATTTTCTAACAAACCATAACAATATTATTTCTCTGTGCACTTTGTTTATCTTGGATCTCGCCTTGGTTACATTCAGTTCTAAGATCTCTACGGTATAGCCCTATGGTTATGCTCGGGTTCCAAATCTATAGTATAACCTTGGCTCTCAATGTGATTGTTTTCATGCATTGCTTTTGGATCATGTGATGTGGTTATTATCTTATACAAATATTTCAAACCTCTCTTCTTGTAGGAAACTATGTGTTTGTGGGAATATTTGGTGATCATAAAGTACATGTCATCTCTCGGGGCATGGGCTTTGCAAAATCTCTTGTTCCCTTGTGTGTTTTCTTCCTACCTTAATGTGCTTGATATCAGTACATGATATCAACCACCTTAAAATGGGGGCATATATAAAGTAAGTAGTTTGATGATTTTGATATTGATAAAGCGTGTTTGCATACATTGATCTATTACATATACCTCCTTTTCACTATAAGGCATCTCCATGACGTAGGTGGGGTTGCATACTTTTTGAGCACATGCTTCCTTTTCACTATAAGGCATCTCTGTGACGCGTGTGGGGTTGTATTTTGAAATCCCTTTGTGGAGGCAGAGATGGTGTATCTCTTGAGCTAGTGCACATCCTTTTTATTCTAAAAGTCCTCCGAGTAGGTGAGGTTGATGTATCCTCCCTTAAGTGTGTCTTTGGTGGTTATTGTGGCATAACCACAACTATCAGGTGTGCTTGTAATGTGCCTGAGATGGTGGTGAACCTAGCAATAGGATCCTTCCATCACTTGTTTGTCATGTTTTAGACATATAGTATGTCTTTGGCATGCTATACGGTGCTCATGTTTTCCATGTGTTTTCCCTTTTGTATGGCATGTTTGTTCCCAAGGATAGTCTAAAGACATGTGATGATGAGTCCCTCCTATGCTTTGGGATTTGTATGGCGTGTTTGTTCTCAAGTGTAGTCTAAAGACATGTGGTGATGAGTCCCTCCTACACTATGAGATTTGTATTGCATGTTTGTTGCCCCATATGCAGTCTAAAGATGTGTGGTGATGAGTCCCTCCTACATTTTGGGTTGTGTGTTTACTTTCCATGTACTTGCATTTGCATTCACATAGGTGAAAATGAAAAAGAAATAATCACTGCATTCACTATACCCATTGTGTTTTGCATGAATGTAACTATCTCCTCCATGTTTTCCATGCCTGTTACTATTTTCACTGTGTTTGGCATGTCTGCGGTGTGTTTTCTCTAATGTCTACCTGAGACTGGGGGCTAGAAATAGTTCCTCAATCTTAGTGTATGCATTAGCTTCAAGTGCTTGGCGTGTTTGTTGTGTGTTGATCATACGTTAATGCATGTATGGGCCTTGCATTTATACATACATTAAAGTGGGGGCTAAATGTCATGTTAGAAAATGTCTCCTTAGACTTTTTCCCTCCTAGGTTTAGCTCCCAGGTCCTTTGTTTTGCATCTTACATGTTATTCTGACTCCCGGAAGAGAATGGCCTAAAACCCATGTCACATGGGGCATGAAGGAAATTGTGGCACTTAGCCTTGCCTTGGAAAAGGACCTGTGGACAAGGCACTAGCACCCTTTTCCTACCTTATTTTAGCAGCTCCCAAATTTGAATGTCAGTTTTGTGACCGTTAATTAGGTCCCATGCCAACGTCTTAAGTTTAAATTATGAAATTCTTAGTAGGAATGTGTTTAGTTGCATATATAAGCATGTTTAGGGTTTCATTTGTAAACTAGAAGATGATGGTGAACTTTTGGCAAACTTATGGTTTTAGAGCATTCAAGATTTCATTGTTGTAGAGCAAAGCATTGTTATTGTGTTTGTGATTGCAGATTTGGCTTCATCTTCTCATGTTTTGAAGAGTCTTCATCTATGTGAGATCCACACCTCTAAGGTGATATCTATTTGTGTTTGAATCATTTATCAATTTGTTTTGCCTCTATCCTGCAGGGATACAGACTCTCTATTTGACAATGGTGTTCCAAAGACTTGAATGTATCTCTAGGGCTTGATTGAGGCAAGCCTCTAAACACCACAACCCCCAACCACACTCCTTGTGATTATAGGTTATAGGTGCCACATCTTGACAGAGTGGAGTTGCAGGGAATAGTAACACAATGTGCAAATTCCAGATCTTTGAAGAAAAGCACTGCTCAGACTCGAGTGCTAATGCCAGTGTCCTCTAAGGTTGAAAACATAGAAATCATTGTGGCAATGACAATCAACATATGAAAAGGCTTTGACACCTTGAAGAATACTCTGGCTTGGACTTGGGCACTAGTGCCAATGTCCTCTCCATCTCCTAGGACATAAATGGAAAATACAGTGAACATCAGTGTCAGAAGGAGATCAGGATT
The DNA here is from genome assembly GCA_027924645.1 of Cunninghamia lanceolata. Taxonomy (NCBI): domain Eukaryota; kingdom Viridiplantae; phylum Streptophyta; class Pinopsida; order Cupressales; family Cupressaceae; genus Cunninghamia; species Cunninghamia lanceolata. The sequence goes on from BSBN01000760.1 coordinate 4,776,023, forward strand.
CCACGAAGAAAAAAACACCTTGGACAAGGGTGCTAATGCCAATGTCCCCATGTATTCTGCAACTCAAACTTTGAAAAACTTTGCCTACTACCTTAGTCTACAAGCATTTGTCATAATTCATCATTTTACTGACTATTATGTATAATTAGGGTTTTGAGGGTATTTGAGCATTTAATTGATACATTAGTTAACAATCTTTGAATCTCCACATCGTTCCAAGTGATAGCCTAACCTGTAGGTGAACCCTCTTGCAAAAGTGTGATTCAACTCGGTTGATATGTCCTTGAATGTTTGTAGTGAAAGGAGGATTTAACCCTTTTATGATTTTCCCCCTTTTTCACACTAAACAGGCATAGGCTAAGAGGCAGCTGGCTAAGGTTGTGGAATTTGGAAAGAAAACTTGATATTCATCCTTAAATTCACTCATAATTTGTAAATTTATCACACAGTTACGTATGTGGGCTCCATTAGTGATCTCATAACATTATTGAATAGTAATGGCCAAGTAGGTAATGGCCTCCAGTAGCATTGACCCACCCACCCTAACTTGTTGGCACAGTTAGTTCTGACCCACAAGGTGGGAAGAAAAAAATATGCCTATTGGTACCTTTTCACTGCTTTCAAATGAAACATTTTGCAAGAATGCATATGTTGTTGGCACAGTCAAACGACCTGGAGTTGACCAAAACTGAGATAGGGTATTATAGAGAGACCTTATGTCCACCTATAGGCCTAGACAAAACATTCATAGGTGCCATAGATTGAGAGAAAAGGCAGTTGAAAGTTTTTCAACTTTTTGTTCTTTGGGCTCTATAGAGACTCTTGGTGCAATGTAGCCTGGAACGATCGAGAGACTTGGGAAACAAATAGAGGCCTCCAATAACGTCAACTTGCCAACCTCAACCTATTGGTGTAGTCGGTTCAACCCCATGAGGTGGGAAGAAGAAAATATGCATGTTGGCACCTTTTCATTGCTCTGAAATGATCCATTTTGTAAGAATGCATATATTTTTGGCGCAGTCAAACAACCTTGATTTGACCAAAACTGAGACAAGGTATTATAGAGGGTCCTGACATCCACTTGTAGGTCTAGATAGAACATTTGTAGGTGCCATAGATTGAGATAAAAGGTAGGTGAAAGTTTTTTAACCTTTTGCTCTTTGGGCTCTTCGGAGACTCCTGGTGCAACATAGCCTAGAATGATTGGGAGACTTGGGAAATGAAACGAGGCCTCCAGTAGCATCCACCTACCCACCTTGACATGTTGATGCAATTAGTTTGGCCCCACCAGATGGGAAGAAGAAAATATGCCTATTGGCACCTTTTCACTACTATCAAATGAGGTATTTTGCAAGAATGCATACATTGTTGGCACGGTCAAATAGTCTAGAGTTGACCAAAATTGAGATAGAGTACTATAGAGGAACCTGACATCCACCTGTAGGTCTAGACAAAACATTCATAGGTTCTATAGATTGAGAGAAAAGGCAAGTGAAAGTTTTTCAACTTTTTACTCTTTGGGCTCTTTAGAGACTCCTGGTGCAATGTAGCTTGCAAGAATCGAGAGACTTGGGGAATGAATTGAGGGCTCCCATACCATTCAAATACCCACTCAAACATGATGGCATAGTTGGTTCAGCCCCACAAGACAAAGAATGCAAAATATGGCTCCTAGTAAGTTTTTGTTGAATGCTAATGATGCTTTTTGCAACATTTCATACATCATCGCCAGAGTCAAATGGTTTTGAGATAATAAAAACTAAGAGAGGTTATTGTGGAGGGACTCTACATGTAGCTGTAGGTTTAGATGGAATAGTCATAGGTGCCATAGATTTCAAGTTCCAATCCATCATAGTTTGGCAATTTTTTGCATTTAGGTCTCTTAAGAGACTTTGTCAGAATAGTGTAGATCAGAAGGATCAGGAGACTTGTGGAACAAACCAAGGCCCCCTAGCATTCACCTATCTACACAAATGTTTTGGCACTGTTTCTTTGGCTCCACGACACATGAAACAAAATTTATGCTCATTGACAACTTTTCATTGAACACAATTGACGCTTTTTGCAACTTTTGAAATATTGTCGCCACGACCAAATGGAATGAACATTTCAAAAACTAAGAGAGGTTATTGTGGAGGGACCCTATGTGACCCTATAGGTCTAGATGAAATGTTACTAGGTGCCACAAATTCTGAGAAATAGCCTATCAAAGTTTGGTAATTTTTAGCACTTTGGGCTCTTAAGAGAAAGCATCGGCACAATGTAGTCTAGAACAATCGAGATAGTTGAGGTGTGAAATAGGATGTTGCCTAGCATTCACCTACCCACCTAGATGTATTGGCACTATTAGTTTGGCCCCACAATGCATGAAATGAAATTTATGCTCATCGATAACTTTTCATTGAACATAATTTATGCTTTTTGTAACTTTTGAAATATTATCGCTATGACCATATGGAATAAACATTTAAAAAAATAAGAGAGGTTATTGTGGAAGGACCCTATGCGACCCTTTATGTCCAAACAAAATATTCTTAGGTGCCACAAATTTTTAGAAATAGTCTATCAAAGTTTGGTAATTTTTGGCACTTAGGGCTCTTAAGGGAAAGCATCGACACAGTGCAGCCGGAAACGATCGGGATAGTTGAGGTGCAAAATGGGACCTTACCTAGCATTCACCCACCCACTTGGATGTGTTGGTGTTGTTTGTGTGATAGGTAAAAATTAGGTTAATAAGATCAAGCATAGCCATGAAAACCTAACCCTACCATCATCAAAGAACCTAATCTAAATGAAATCAAAAGCATGCAATTCAAGAACAATATCACCTAGATTGTATGATTCCTTGTTTATGATGTGGATTGCTTCTTCAACAATAAACAATTATGAAGATAAAAGTTGCCATGATAGATGGATGATAATGATAATATGCTCAATGGATACTAAAAATGCTTAATATGCTCAAGATGATAATATAGACGCTATATGAATGCTAGATAGATGTAGTATGGAAGGAGAGGGTGTTTATATAGAACTCAACCAAAATCAATCAATGGTGGAGATTTGGTGGCTATGTGAATGGCTAAAATTAAAGATTAGTCATGGGTGAATGTGAAGATGACAAGTGGAGGGAAAATAAGGCTTATGTGTGACTGTGTACATAAAAAGTACTACATGTGAAAGATATTAAATAAAAGATGTAGTACCACTTATCTTATTAAATGAAAGAGGCACACATGTCGGCTCATTAAGGTAAATGATTAGAGAAAATAATTTAAATAAATAAATTTTATTTAATTAATTGGAAAGTGGGCTTATGAATGGAATTTTAATTAAATAAATAAGATTTATTTAATTAAAATAGATAGAATGAAGATAATTAAATAATTATAGTTTAGAAGAAATAGAAGAAATAGCTATTGAATTAATTAAATAAATGTAAATTTATTTAATTAATAGAAGACATAAGTGATAGGAAAATTGCTCAAGTGTGTTAGAGAAATGCAGATGGTAGCTAATGTGATATTTGAATGCTTAGGTCAATTTTGGGTGTCTACATTTTGCCCCTCTTTGATACAATGTTTGTTAAAATGTTGTGTCAAAGAAGATATGATAATCGCTTGATAGACAATGTTATGCCCCAGTGTAACTAGAAAGTGATGCCCCCTTGAGAGGTAAGCCAGGCTAACTAGGAAGGGCTAGGTTGACTCACGATAAGATGAAAGGCTAGAAATCATGGTTGAGACGGAGAAAATGGGGGTTGGGTGGGATAAATTAGGATTGTATAGAATAATTAGGGGTTTGGATAGGGGCTATAAGCAGGTCTCTCAAGGGAAAATAGGATCATTTGTGCACAAAAATCTATAGACATCCAGAGTTCCTTAGAGTTGTTGTGTGACGAGAGTTGGAGAGCTATTAGGATGGTGATTCCACACAGAGATCATCGTGCCGAGTGAGTGAGGACACATGGATGAACAGAGGGAGCAGGTGCACCGGTATGTATCAAATTTTTTGCTAAAAGCATGATTTAAATAGGCTAGAAGCGTCATAAATGCACACACATCACCAGAAGCAACTAGGTTAGAGGCTAGATAGTTCAGGTCGCATATAGGCACGACTTAATCACATATGGAAAAAGTGAGTCACTTGTGGTTGGCTAGAGGAAATAGGTAGGTGAAATGCACATATGGTTAGAATAGATCACTTATGGAGGAAAATTGGATGCATGTCAAAAAAAATCTCGCTTAGAAAGAACAGATGCTCGCGTATAGCAAATAAGTCGCTTATAGTGAAAAAGCATGTGCATACAGATGTTTAACTCGCTTTTAGTCAACAGTCAAGCGCATGTGGTAAAGAAGTCGCATGTAGGCTAGAAATAGGCACATGCAATAAATTGAATCGCTTAGGATCAACAGATGGTCGCATGGAGAAAAATGGGTTGCTTGTAGCAGAGATAGTCAAGTATAGCATGTAAAAGGCAATTTTGATAGCACAAAGACTGACATGGTGAGTAGAATGATGCCAGATGTACTACCACGGTTGTTATCATGAGAGCCACATCCCTGAGATTTGTGGTTGGTTAGATTACTAGATGCAGAGGAGAGACTAGTGCTAGAGATCCTCAGGTTAGAGCATGTGTCGAGCCTAGAGGTAGTGCAGGTGCATCAAGGACTGATGACATTAATGGTGGAGCGATGGAGGAGTGAGCATAGTTCACTCTTACTGCCAATGAGAGAGGCCACGATCACACTAGAGGATGTGTTCCAGATTTTGCACATTCCTATTGATGGAGATAGGCTGGATTATGATCCTGACTTGGGTCTGGCAGTGTTCAGACGATTATTCGGGACTCTAGACATTGGTGTTGAGGGCTTAGAGATTCCAATGGCCAAGATGGAGGAGCTATGCAATAGGCTACAACGAGTAGTGTTGGCGATTATCAGATGGCTGGTGGGAGACAAGCGAACTAGAGGATTCCCAGTTGGATGGGGGATGGTGATGGAGGGGATGTTCTCCTATGGGATGAGATATGCATGGGCTGAGTGTGTGCTTGGATAGCTCTATCATTATCTGCATGACTGTGCCTACATGTTTAGAGTGAGTATGTCAGCTAGAGTCATAGTTTTGCATGTATGGGAATACGAGCATATTCCAATGATGAGGCCAGATGGATTGGTGGCTAGAGCGGCGAGAGAGCCTTATGCAAGGATGTATAGAGGAGCTTTGACATACTGGCAGCACAGAGGACTAGTGTATTGGCAGTGGATATTGGATGAGGTAGACATGTTTATATGGAGGCCATGGCTAGGATGCGAGAGATGGGATGAGGAGGATAGAGAGCTTGTCTATTATAGGAAAGCGAGATATATTTTTGGATACGAGATATATATTATAGAGCGCTATTTGCCTGAGAGGGTTTTGAGACAGTTTGGGTTTCCACAGGCAGTACCAATTGGTGATGCCATTTTTGGGAGGACTCGACAAGAGGTTTTTGATTGGGGGCTAGAGGTAGTGGTTGACACAGCTTTGGCGGAGAGAGAGGGGCTATAGCTAGTTGTATGGCAGTGGGGACAGGGTCCTATAGATCTAGACATGCTACCATATTATGATACATACTGGGTGATAGCGAGACCAACGCAGTTGATGAGGGTGGGAGAGATTGAAGAGATAGGGATGGAGAGACCAGTCAGGAGAAGATGACAATGAGGTTCACTAGCACATGCTATTGTGCCAGCAGCTCCAGGGATACATGTGTAGGGACAGCCTCAGATACTTGCACAACCTCAGGGTCAGATATTAGGAGGTGATGATGTTGGGATTCAGTAGTTGTGGAGGAGGATTAGGGAGGAGAGGAGATGGAGGCAGTGGGCTCAGATGAGGCTAGGGAGAGTGGAGTTAGATAGGCATTAGGTGGTGATAGGCTTATGGCATGCGAGAGCACAGGCTCAAACATACCAGACACAACTACAAGTGAGAGCATAGGGAGGTGATGGGTAGGATGATGGTTTACTTGCCAGAGTGACAAGGGAGAGAGATATAGCTAGGCAGAACGAGTAGATGATGATATTGGAGCAAGACATTGCACTACAGTAGATGTAGGTGATGAGGGCTGAGAGAGATGTTCTGTGGATAGAGAGGGATACAGCTATTCAGTAGTTACAGGCGATGACTGGTGAGCGGGATAGAGCAGTGGTTGCATTGGGTACAGATGGGGCTACTATGTATCTAGCCACACAGCTGACACAGACACAAGGAGAGCTGAGGAGGGCATAGGGTGAGGTTGAGTATTAAAGGGGCTTATACTATGGGGCCGTGCCAGTAGAGCAGAGGTAGCATAGCTTCAGGAGTAGGTTAGGAGCTTCTAGTTCATGAAGGACAGGTGGGTCTTGATCTGTAGTGTCAATGATGGGGCCACAGAGAGATAGGGTGCCAGGTACAGGACCTAGTGGTGATGGTTAGGGCGAGGGAGCTGCCAGTAGTCACTAGGGCTACATTGTTTATATATATTATTTTGTATCATGATGAGGCCTAGAGCCGATTGTACATACATTCTTTGATGGCTCATCTTGTATATGTGGACACTTGTATATTGACACATTTATGTATATATATGATGGCATTGATTATCGACATGATGTTGTAATGGATGCACTTATGGTATTATGATGGTTATGCATGTTGTATTTATATTTTCATGGATTATATGGATGTGTATGCAAATGGAAAAAATGGAAATGTATTATGTTAATGATAATGCAAGTATATAGATGGTAATAATATGATATGGACTGATGCTTATATATAGATGGTAATGATATGATATGTCTAACACACTTGTTTTGTAGGATAAGAGATGTAGAAAAGGATAATCAATGAAGAGAAAGATTGATCTTGGTTGAGAACTACATAGGCGTATGATAGAATGGATACAGGAAGTGGTAGCTTTTAAAGTAATTGCTCAGAATTTAAAAGAAATGCAATCCCTATGTTTGAAATAGCATATGGATGTTATGCACCAGGGTATAGAAGACCAGGTGTCAAAATATTGATTGCAAAACTAACATACTACAATCTTGTCTGAACATATGAGGTCAAGATGTTGAGCCAACATACACAAGATATGAATAGCAACTAGTATTCTGAGATAGATTTTGATGCTACAAGCAATGGTTTGAGCTTATCTCCACTAGACATAGTGACACCTTGCTGGTTATATTTATGGAGCCAGTCTTGACATAGAATAGTCTCATGTGCATAAGAGACTATTTAGCTTCTCAGATGCTAGAGATATTGATATGTAAAATGCTAATCCCAACACATATAAGATAGCAATATGCATAGGAAGAGAATAAGATCATCCCGCAGACACGGCATACAAAAGCAATATGACCATGCCCCATTTTGTACTTCATCGCAACGTACCAAGATATGATAGATCAAGGAAGTCTTGATTAGGCATAGGAAAGGAACAATAGATAAATCAAAAGATAAAACAAAAGATACTGTCATCACCTTCTCTTGCCAAATTTCAGTGCTCTTGGATGGATTAAGCTAGGGCCTTGTTGAGAGGAAACCTGCATCCTGTTGAAGATCAAAGATGTTGATAAATGCTATAGCAGATGTTGGCTTAAGGCATGTGAACAAATAGCTTCCGGCTTATCCCTGATTTGTTAAAGTGCTTGAGCTTTTGCTAGTACACATAGTCTGCTTCTTGCTTGAGTTAATCAAAGAGAAGAAGATGAAAGATGAAAGAAGATGAAGAAGATGGGGTGGATCATCTGTGCTTGAGTACTGGATACTTCCTTCATATTCCAGACTACCTACATACCCTATGTCCACAAGATCAAAGCACATTACAATGGTGATGAAACATGATGAATATGTAGTTCTGGGTTTATCGATGATGTAAGTGATGAAAGATAGAAGAAAGTGGAAATGAAAGATTAGAGGATGATTAGAAGAAGGATGATAGATGGATCATGAAAAGGGGGCTATCATCTTTGTCTGAATCAAAGTGCTTCCTTTGCATCTTAGATTGCCTACATACCCTGTGTCCATGGGATCAAGGCTTTAACGATAGAGCTGGTGATGTAGTTCTTGCTTATTGATGATGGTTTATTGCTTGGATTTTTGCGATGTTTTGATTTTTTTTTGGATTTTTGAAATGTTTTTGATGTTTGCAATGATGTTCTCAATGATATTTGAGCTAGGATTGATTGTTAATATCTTGGTTCTGGTTGCGAATGTTTTCCATGTTTGAAGTTGGATGTGCGATGTGTTTGAAGTTAAATGTTTGTTGTGTTATGAGCTTGGGTGTATGTTGTGTTATGAGCTAGAGCTATAGGTATCCACTTCCAAATAAGGCTCAACAAGTGCCCCCAGTGTGGGATGATGGTTTACTATGAAGAAGCTATGATAGATGTGGTCATGTGATCAAGATGCTAAGATGCCAAATGATATAATTACCTCAACAAAATCCAAATTGTGAAAGCCAGCAAGGCAGAGGGGAGGATGGAAGACTGTTTATTAAGGATGTATAAGGGATAATGGCTTACAAGGTGAGATGTGGATTATGATATGGATTATATAGGATAGATGGTGAAGTATGCTATGAAAATCTTATTATCGAAACAAACTAAGCGGATGATGGGAGCTAGTCACTACACAGCGCCTGTTTGCTAGGTTTTCACTATGGTACTTATCCAAGGTGCCTATTTACTAGGTTTTCACTAGAGGATAGATTATTTATCTTGTACTATTTATTTTTTTGTTATCCAAAGTGACACAAAGTGGTTTTCACTATTGGATGGATCTTTTTTGGGGGGGGAATAGCTAAGATTCATGGATAAAACTTCTTGAGATGAATGTTGTTAACTGGTTCATCCAAGGGAATGCCCTCAGGTGTTGAGAGAGTGTATGCTCTTGATCCATAAACTGATGTGATGACAAAAGGACCAAGCTAATTAGGTTCAAACTTGCCCTGTTTCTCACGGTGTTTCTGATTCTTTTGATTTACTTTAAGGACAAGGTCTCCATCTTGAAATCTGCATTCTCTAATTTTCTTGTTGTAGCTGTGGTGTAGACGGTTCTGATAGACTTGGAAATGGTTGAGTGCTGAAAGACGTCGTTCATCTAATAGCTCAAGATCATGGAGTCTAGATACTTGATATTCTTCATCTGAAATAGTATGCTGTAAGGATACTCGTAGTGAGGGGATATCAACCTCAATAGGTAGGATAGCTTTAGTGCCATATACCAGAGCATAGAGTGTAGCTCCCGTTGGAGTTCTGGTACTTGTTCTATATGCCCATAATGCAGGATTAAGTTGTAAATGCCAATCACAACCAGCTTCATTGACTGTCTTCTTGAGGATCTTGATAATTGTTTTTTTAGAAGCCTTAGCTTGGCTGTTATTTGAGGATAATAAGGTGTAGAGAATCGATGTTGGATATGGAACTTGTTACAAAGATCTCTAACTTCTTGGTTCTTGAAAGGACGACCATTATCAGTGATAATGGCTTAAGGAAGTCTGTACTGGCAAATGATATAGTGTAAGATAAACTTAGATATTTGCTTGCTAGTAATATAGGTCATTGGTATTGCTTCCACCCACTTTGTGAAGTATTCAGTGGCGGTTATGATAAACTTATGACCATTTGATGAAGTTGGATGGATTTTACCTATGAGATCAAGTCCCCACTATGAGAATGGCCAAGGAGTTGTAATAGGCTAAAGTTCATGTGCTGGTGCATGTATTAAATCTCTGTGTTTCTGACATTGTAGATACCTTTTTGCAAATTGCTGTGCATCTTTCTCCATAGTTGGCCAATAGTATCCAACTCGTACAAGTTTTTTAACAAGACCAAGGCTAGCAGAATGTGATCCACAAACACCTTAATGTACTTCACGTAAAGCAACCTTTGCTTCCTCAGAATCAAGACATCTAAGAAGGATACCATCAAGACTCTGACAATATAGGGTGTCTCCTAAGATAGTGTAGTGAGAGGCTTGATGGATGAAGGTTTTGCATTGGGTATTAGATAATTGTAAAAAAAAGGTTTGATTACAGAGACACTCATATATGTCCTCGTACCAAGGTGAATTGGGACCAACAATCTCACAAATAAGCTCAAACTGTGGTACTTCAAATGTTGGGATCAAAGCTATTCGACCAAAAACTCACACTTATGTGTATTGGACGGCATATCTAAAAGAGATCCAATCATAGCCATGGCATCTGCTGCTTTGTTTTGTATCCTTGGAATCTGTTCAAAGGTGATAGTGTCAAAATATTTCTTGAAATCATCAACCATTAGCTTATATGGAAGGACCTTCTCATCTTTTGTTTGATATTCATCTAAAACCTGTCTAATAACCAATTGGGAATCACCAAAGACCTGTAACTGTTTGATAGCCCATTGTACTACCATACGTAATCCTATGATTAAAGCTTCATATTCTGCTATGTTGTTGCTACATGGAAATACAATTCTATGTGACTTTGGGATACAATCTCCTTGAGGTGTAAAAAACAATATTCCTACTCCTGATCCATGTTGTGTGAAAGATCCATCAAAATATAGTTGCCACAGTGTTGGTGAAGCTAGATTGAACAATTCTTCATCAGGAAACTTTGGACATATTGGTTGAATATCTGTGATGGGTGCTATAGCTAACTAATCAACAATAACTTGTCCTTTTATGGCCTTAAGATCCACATATTGTATGTCAAATTCACTTAGGATCATAACCCATTTTACTAGTCTTCCTGTAAGGATTGCTTTGGAGAGAAGATATTTGAGTGGATCAACATTAGATATGAGCTTTGTTGTTTGGTTCAACATGTAATGTTGCAACTTTTAGGAAGCAAACACCAATGCCAAACATGCTTTTTCCATAGATGAATAATTAAGTTCATATCCCACAAGAGTTCTGCTGATGTAATAAATGGCTTGCTCTTTTCCTGAATTGTCATGCTGAGCTAAGAGGGAACCCAATGCTACTGTTGTTGAGGATATGTAGAGCAATAGTGGTTGATCAAGTATAGGAGGTATTAACATAAGAGGTGTTGCTAGATATTCTTTTATTTTGTTGAAGGCCTATTGACACTTCTCATCCTACTTAAAAGGTTCACCCTTGTGGAGAAGATGTTGGAAAGGATGACACTTATTTGCTAGTTGTGAGATAAATTTGTGGATGGATTGTAACCTTCCTTGTAGACTATAGAGCTGCTTGATATTTTTTGGTGGAGGCATTTCTATGATGGATTTTACTTTGTCTAGATCCACTTCTATCCCTCGTCGAGATACAATGTATCCCAACAATTTTCCAGATGTTACACCACACATTTCTTTGGGTTCAGCCTAACTTGATACTTCTCTAGTTGATCAAAGATTTGTGCCAATACCTATAAATGTCCTTCTCTTATCTTGGATTTTCCTAGAATATCATTAGCATAATCTTCCATGATAGTGTGAAAAAGGTCATGGAAAATCACTGTCTTGGCTCGTTGATAAGTAGCTCCTGTGTTCTTGAGACCAAAATGCATTACAACCTAGCAATATGTACCCCATGGGCAAATGAATGATGTCTTGTCTTGATCTTCCTCTGCTATTCTGATTTGGTTATATCCTGAAAATCCATCCATCAAAGATAACATTTCATGTCCCGTTGTGAGATCTACAATGTTGTCTATGCTTGGTAATGGAAAGTCATCTTTGGGACATGCTTTATTAAGATCTCTAAAATCTATACAACAAAGAACTCGTCCATCAAGTTTTTTTACAAGTACCAAGTTTGAAACCTATTCTGGATAATCAATAGGCTTTATGAGTGAAGGATCTAGATCTGGCATGTTAGTATAGGTCCATGTAAAATTGATAGCTCTTTATATGAAAAATGTTGTAAAATCTCTTTCCTGCTCTGATAGTGATGCTACCAAATATGTGATCTTTGGATTCTGTTCTGTGCCCAAGTTCATGTCTTGTGATTTTTCAACTAGCATTGTTGATTTATCATGATAGTCAGTGGCAATAGGAAGATCAAATCCCCCATCCTCGGGTGCCTCAGAGAGGTTTTCACCCTCAGATACGTCCTTTATTTTTACTTTTTCACAGTCAAGAGGCACCTTTTGGTTTTCACCCAATGACCTATCTTTTTTTATTTTATTTATTTCACTTTTGTGACTGAAGGATTTGATGCTTCCACCAAAATATGCTAGTTTAGGGAGATCCATCATGAATCTTGCTTAATGTTTGCCCAATGGAATGCCTTGTTGTAAACCCATGAATTCAGCAATAGCTTCATCATTTTCAAATGTGTCCAATACCGGTGCCCCCTATTGGTCCCAATCGACGAGGTCAGGATATATGAGTGAAAGGACAATGGACAGAGGGTGTCAGCTAGATGAAGTTGTGAAAATCATAAAGATGGAGTTTTCTTGAAAAAGGTCGGTGATATGAAGGGAGGAGTCATCAATGGTATCCATATTAGAAGTCTCTCCTACCAAGGAAGGTCCAGCTTCCATATCAGAAATACACTTAATGTCTTTGGGAAGCGGTACCTCTAGCTGATAGCCAAGGCCTTGCTTATTAAACGTCTTAGACACAACAATGAGTTCAATAGGTCCTTGTTCCTCTGATCCCAATCCACCATGTCATTTGTATCCCATGTTCTTAATGATATGGAACCCATTGTTATATCACTCTACTTCAAGTTGGACTTGGTCGTTCTCATCAAAGAATATCCAAGAGTTGATGTTATTGATGTCTTCATCATCTAGGAATCCACCTTTAATGAATACTGTGGGTGGGACTTTTATAACTGTTGCAAATGAAGATGCTCTAGATGTAGAAGGTTTGCCATGATATTTGGGAGATAAGGGAAGAGTTCCAACACAACAAGATTCTTACAATGTGTACTCACCCAGGCCATGTTTGGTGTACTTGATACAGAGATTAGAAGAAGCTTTACTAGATGATGGCTTGAGTAGGATGGATGGATCTACATATGATGAAGATGGATATGGTTCAGTGTTGATAGGAATGCTGTTAGGGCTTTGATATTTAGCTTGAAAGGCACAAAAAAATTCAAATGGATTGGGATCGGCATGGATAGTAATTTCAACACCGTTATGTGGAAACTTGAGGCATTGATGGTATGTGGAAGGAACTACTTTGAGAGCATGGATCCATGGACAACCAAGAATGATGTTATAAGGAAGCTCAATATCAAGGACTTGACAACATGTGTCAGTAGTGACCGGCCCAACTTGAATAGGCAAGTGAGTAATCCCCTAAGTATCTCTCTCAGCATCATCATATGCTTTGATAGTAATGACCTTGGAAGTGTCAACATCTTTCTTAGAATATCCCAATTTTTTTATTAATTTTAATGAGCATATATTACGACCAGCTCCACCCACTAAGATTCATTTGATACAGTGTTGTTTGACAAACACTTCTATGTGGAGGGCTTCCTTATTGACGGGTTGATGGAAGGCTAAAGATCTTTGTCAGAAAAGTCGAGATGGCAAGGGGCTACAATGCTAACTATCATAGATTGGAATTGAGTGGTATCGATATTGTTGGGCACCAAAGATTCTTGTAAGGCTTTATTAAGGATAGCTTTATGGGCAGGGGATATGCGAACCAACTTGAGAATGGAAATATGTGCAGGTGTTTTGCCAAGGTGATCAAGGATGTTGTAGCTAGAAGATGGTTGAGGAGGATGGATAGGTGCTCCTTGAATGGTAATGCGACCTCTTCGAGTAGTCACAACACAGTTAGGTGCTTTTCCTTGGATAGTAATAGTAAAAATGCAAGCATGGTCAATGTGGCCAATAGTGGATGATTCATAGTTATATTGAATGGCATTCCTAGTATGAGGGTTACTTGGTTTGTCATGAGATGGAAGTGGATTCTTGAAAGCATCTAGATCATAATTTGATGTCAATTGTTGTATAGGTTGCATTGTCGGAGGTGTGATTTTAATTAAACCCTGATCGATGTAATCTTGAATAACATGCTTTAAGCACATACAACCATTTGTTTTATGTCCCTGGACTCTATGATAATCGTAATACTCATTTTCTTTGTACCAAGGAGCTTTGAAGAGCGATTCGCCATTGGGTGGCACATCTGATAACATGATATCTCCTGCTTGGAGAAGCTTTTGAAAGATAACTTCCATAGGTTCCACTAATTGTGTGAATTGTTGTCGAGGATTTGAAGTTTGTCATTGTCGAGTTCATTGAAAAGGTTGAGTTGCTATAGATGCGACTTGAATGTTAATAGGAGCTTTCATTGTTTGTATATTCTTTGCATCTACAACACCATCATTGACAACATTCTTCTTCTTATTCCAAAAGTGAGATTTATCATTGGAGTTTTGTAGATTGTCTTTGTTATCTCTGAAAATCTTGATAGTGCCTTTAGTAATTAAAGCACGTTCAATGATGCTTCCTTTGGAAACAAGTTCATTAAAGGTACTAGCACATTGCAATTGTAGTTGGAATGAAAGCTTGGGATGAAGATTTTGAACAAAGATATCGAGCTGTTGCTTCTCAGGTATTTCCCATGAAAATTTTCTAGCCATATTATTCCATTGTTGAGTGAATGAAGAGAAAGCTTCACTGTTACATTGTTTATTGTTGACAAGTTCGTTCATGTTCACTTTATGTTCAATTTTGAAAGCAAAATGCGATCAGAATTTATTTGCTAATTCTGCAAAAGACTTAATGCCCAGAGGTAAATGAGAGAACCATTTAAGAGCTTGTCCCACTAAGCTTTGGGGAAATAGTCTCAAAAGATATGTATCTTCTTGAGCAACATCAAGACATGTGACAAAGAAAGCTCTAAGATGGTCTTTTGGTTTCCTTTTCCTTTGTACTTGTCAAATTGTGGAATTTCAAAGTGTGGCAGAAAAGGTGTCATATGAAGTGACTTGTCAAATGCATAAGCGCATATGTCCTCCAAGGAAAATATTTTATTGCCTTGTCTTACCACTTTGTTATTCATTTGTTGAACGTCCGCTAGAGAAAGGTGTTGTTGTTGCAAATGGTGTTGTTGGTTCGAAGGTGCAATGTAATAAGATGTTTACTGCGGTTGCTGTTGCGGGATATACGAAGCCATGACCATTTGTTGAGGTTGTGTACTCACAATATATGTCATAGGATTAGTATGTGACACATATGTGTTTGAAGATTACTGTCCATGAGACACAAGTGGTGGTTGGGTATATTGTGATGAATTATGGCCAAGGTTTTGCATCACATGGGAAGTGGAAGATGAATTGGCATTGATCAATGGTTGTGAGTTTGAAGTTGGATTTGTGACATGGTAAGTGATAGAAGGATTGATATATGTAGAAGAAGGATGGACATTCAGGTTTGTATTTTGGACAACATGAGGATTGGTATATGCCATATGTTGAGTGACGATGGGTAACCCTTGAGTGGTATAAGATGAATTAATGGTTTGTGATGTAAGTTGATCAACATAAGAGACTATAGTGCTAGGATTAGCTTGTGAAACAATAGGCAGGTCACTCATTTCAATGAGACTAACATTGGGATTGTATGATGTGTTGGATGGATCTATGGAAATTGTGGAGATAATATTAGTAGTGGTAGGAATATGGGATGTGGTGTCCACATGTGATGAAATAGGAGTAGCGGAGTGCAATGGTTGTGAAGCTTGGACAAGTTGTGTTGTTTGGATAGCTTGGGCAACTTGCAGAGTATAGGATATGGGGATAGCTTGTGACGTGTGAGGAGTTTGCACTTGGGCAACATGAACAGCTTGTGTTACTTGAGGCATAGATATGGTCATGGTAGGAGGAGTATGTTGGGAAACATGGAAAGGTGGAATGTTCAGATTTTGTGAAAGGAAAGGGAGTACATTGGTTGGAGTTATCAAAGGTTCTAAAGTGTACTTTGAGTGTGGTGTGTCAAATGAAGTAACAATAGGCAATGAAAGAGATGGGTTGGAAGATGGATTTTGTAGCATGGCATGCGATGGTGTGGCTATAGTGGATGGTCCCTTTGCAACAACAACGAGGGTTCTTGTATCGTGCTCTCGAATAGCGGATATGTCAAAATATCTTGGTAGTTTAGCTCCCATATGTGCTAATTGCAAGAAGTACCGGTTAGGATTAGATAAAACAGGTCTCTCAAGTTGATCCCATATATGTGTATCTCTAAATTTGGATAAGTCTTCTTGGGATTTCTCTTCATAAGTCTCTAAAAATGTTTGAGGTTGTACTTTTTGTGAGGATGATTCTCTAATGGTGTATCTATTAGGCACAAACATGTGAGGAGGCATATCAGTCGTAAATTAAGTCGCGTCCCTTAGGGGTGTTGATCTAGATTGTTGCATCTTGGCTTCCATCTTAGCTTGCAGTTTTGCTTCCATTTCAGCTCTATATTGGCTCCTAGTTTGAGGCATGATTGTTGATGTTGAAAGTTGGACTTTATCTTGCAAGATTTGAGACCTAAAAGGTGATGGTTTGATGATTGTTTGCTTGGTTGTTATTTTACTTTGCTAGTTTGCTATTTGCTTTGTTGTTGGGTTGCTTGGTTGATTATTGATGTTGCTTGGTTGTTTGGTGGTTGGTTGATAGACTTCCCTAGAGGATACCTCACACACTCTAAGGGAAAAAGATGGTTGATATTGCTATTTGATGATATTGCTAAGGCTAAGGCCAAAGATGCTATTTTTCTGATGTTGGATTGATTGTTGGATGTTTGGTTTGTTGATTTGAGGTCTCAAGAAGATGGAAAGTCCACAAAGTCCAATTGTTTATTATGCTCAGGATAGGAGACAAAGTTTAGGTATCTGCAAATGATCAAAAGCAAGTTTGAAAGCTAATGCTGAGGTAAGAAAACTAGAAATATGGCTGATTTGGCTGAGTTGCTAGGATTTGCTGATATTTTGCTAGAGGCAATAGATAATACCTCAGATGCGACATAGAAAAAGCTAAAAGTGATTAATAAGAGCTCAAATACAATCTAGTTTTGGTCCAAGTGACAGGTTATAGTATTAGCCAGAGATGAGCCTATTTTCTAAAGGTGAGCAGTTATGATTCAAAAATGATTTTCTGTTGATTAAAGGTGACTCAGCTCAGGACAAAGGCGAGCAGATGTTCAAAAGTGATTGGGTTTTAAGCAAGAGGCGATTGACTATTGTTTGAAAGTGGTCTGGCTATCTATAAGTGATTAGTTAAAGCTCCAAAGTGGTATGCGTCTGTCAGGGAATATGCTTGAATTGTGTTTTTGACAAGAAAATAGTGATTTCAGTCACTCACACTCATAACAATCATAAACTTGTACAACCTAGACTAGGAATAGACTATATTTGTTGAGTCCCCTGGCTATTCTTATCCAAAGTAGATAGCTTTAGGATCTTGGTAGCATCGACTCCTCTCTATGGCACACACTTCTCACGCATACCAAGATCCAGGTTTCCCAAGGCTTGTCCCCCCACCAAACATTAGGATTGTCCCTGCTATCTCTACTAAGAACCACGTGAATCAGGATGGCTTCAAAGGTCCCACCTTTTGCATCAACAAATAGAGGGTTTTTGGCTACTACACAAGGTTTCTAGTAAGGGCATCCGTTTAGGTGGCTATACGTGTTGCAATGCTACTCTCTATTATGGAGTCTCCCAGCCTTCAAGGATTACACCTTGGAGGGTTTTGGGAGAGGTTGGCTGTTGGTATAACACAACAACACCTGTTGTTTGTGGCTTTCGTCACAAACACTTTTCTTATATAGTGGTTTGGAAGGACTTGGCTTTAGCCCATTACCACTTGGGTCGTACCCCTTCTCACACCGGGAAGGCAGGCCCTCTAAAGATAATAACAAGTTCTCATACACCCAAGATCCATTTGATAGGCAAGGGGAGAGGATACTTTTGCTATTAAATTTAGGTTACAAACATGCACATTCTTGCAATCAAGAAAGATAAACCAAGCACGGAGCAAACAATGATTCATTTTAAGCACCAAGCCCAAATGTTCCTAAATTAGTGATAAACCACAAGTCTTGAACCAATTGGAGCTACAATAGATACGTTAGTAGTTTGATACCCTCCTTTTCTTGGACAATCGATAAGATGCTGCACAAATACCCAATTAGTAACCAAGAAAACTAAACTACAAATGATATAGACTGAAAGCGACACAATTACCAAAGGTGATCAATTATTTATCAGAAGCGATCTGTATTCTGCCAAAAGAAAAATATTACAGATCAGAGGTGATGCCAATAAAGCCATATGCGAATTGATAAAGCTCATAAGCGATGCGAAAAGGCAATAGATGACTGCTTATAGATTGTAAGCGACCCATATTTGTGCAAAAAATAGAATATAACAGAAAACCCTAGTTTTCAGAAAGTGATCCAGATAGCTAAAAGCGATCACTATTAGATTAAAAGTGATGCAGAAAAGGCCATAAGCAATCACTGTTATCTTGTAAGCGATGCAAAAAAGATAATAAGTGACTACTGTTCGCTCAAAAGCAATCTGAAAAATGCTATAAGTGGCAGGTTTCAGCTTAAAAGTGATGTGTCTAATTGGACAACAACTGGTTTTTGCTCAAAAGTGACTGAAACTTGCCATAAGCACTCAAAAAATCTGATATTCACAAAAACAACTTCAAATAACAAAGTTAATCAAGGACATGGGTCCCACCAGGCATGCCAAAATGTGATAGGTAAAAACAGGTTAATAAGATCAAGCATAGCCATGAAAACCTAACCTTGCCATAATTAAAGAATCTAATCTGAATGAAATCAAAAGCATGCAATTCAAGAACAATATCACCTAGATTGTATGATTCCTTGTTTATGATGTGGATTGCTTCTTCAACAATGAACAATTATGAAGATAAACGCTACCATGATAGATGGATGATATTGATAATATGCTCAATGGATACTAAAAATGCTCAATATGCTCAAGATGATAATATAGATGCTATATGAATGCTAGATAGATGTAGTATGGAAGGAGAGGGTGTTTATATAGAACTCAACCAAAATCAATCAACAGTAGAGATTTGGTGGCTATGTGAATGGCTAAGATTAAAGAATAGTCATGGGCGAATGTGAAGATGACAAGTGGAGGGAAAATAAGGCTTATGTGTGATCGTGTACATAAAAAGTACTACATGTGAAAGATATTAAATAAAAAATGTAGTACCACTTATCTTTTTAAATGAAAGAGGCACACATGTCGGCTCATTGAGATAAATGATAAGAGAAAATTAATTAAATGAATAAAATTTATTTAATTAATTGGAAAGCAGGCTTATGAATGGAATTTTAATTAAATAAATAAGATTTATTTAATTAAAATAGATAGAATGAAGATAATTACATAATTAAAGATTGTTTAATTATAGTTTAGAAGAAATAGAAGAAATAGCTAATGAATTAATTAAATAAATATAAATTTATTTAATTAATCGAAGACATAAGTGATAGGAAAATTGCTCAAGTGTGTTAGAGAAATGTAGATGGTAGATAATGCGATATTTGAATGCTTAGGTCAATTTTGGGTGTCTATAGTTAGTTTGGCCCCACAATGCACAAAATAAAATTTATGCTCACCGACAACTTTTCATTGAACACAACCGACACTTTTTGCAACTTTTGAAATATTGTCGCTTCGACCATATGGAATGAACAATTCAAAAACAAAGAGAGGTTATTGTAGAGGGACCATACATGACCCTGTAGGTCTAGATAGAATGTTCCTAGGTGTTAGAAATTCTAAAAAATAGTTTGTCAAAGTTTGGCAAATTTTGACACTTAGGGCTCTTAAGAGAAAGCATCGACACAGTGCAATCGGGAATAATTGGGATAGTTGATGTGCAAAATGGGACCCTTCCTAGTGTTCACCCACCCACCAGAACATGTTGGCACTATTGGTTTGGGCCCATGATGCATGAAATAAAATTTTTGCTCACCAAAAACTTTTCATTGAACACAAATGATGCTTTTTGCAACTTTTTAAATATTATCGCTATGACCATATGGAATGAACATTTCAAAAATTGAGAGATGTTATTGTGGAGGGACCCTATGTGATCCTAGAGGACATCAATAGAGGACACAGTAGAGGACAAACTAGAGGACATCAATAGAACTAAAATTAGAGACATGATCATAGACATACAAATATAAATCAGCTATACATATAAACAACATGAGAAAGTTAGTGTACATAATCATACACATAAACAAGAGTGTTGTACATAATCATACACATAAAAAAGAGTATTGAACATAAGTATCTCATAAGAGACATGATTGTAGAGAAAGAACAAAATTTTACTTATACAAATATACAAATCAGTTGTATATATTTACAAATGAGCATAAAATTACAAAGTTTTTTCATTTACAATCAATCCAATGAACCATCCAGGTTTTCTCTACTCTTTATTGTGTCAAGTATTGCCTCGTGGTCAGACACATGAACCTTCTACAAGGTCATGTTCAATGGTCTACCCCCACATTTGATCAAATGGATGTTTGATGCCACAACAAGGTTAGAATAATGAAGAATCTTCCTATGTGTGTCAAAGTCCTCGAACAACCACACATCAAACTTCTTCATTGGGTATCTTCTAAGCCATGTTCTAGTAACAACCACTGATCCTGTAGGGTACTTGATATTTTCTCCATCTATAATAGGGGCACCTAACCAACACAACAACACAAATAATAATCTATTCCTTTTTCATTGTCTTCAGCTGCAATAACTGCATAAACATGCCCTGCATTGATATGTGCATTTTGTTGGAATTAGGTCAGACAACTGAGAGGGGGGGCGGGGGGTGAATCACTTGTCCCAAAAATTTAACCTTTTTGTATTTTAATCTTCTTTCACAACTTACAAATAGATTAATGATGTAAACATTAAGGCATGAATCAACAACACATGAACAGAAATAAAATGAACACACTTGACACCAAGAATTTTAACGCGGAAACTTGGTTAAGGGAAAACCATGGTGGGGGTTAACCCACAAGATTCATACCCTGTTAAAAGTACTTGAAAGAAATGGGAAGGCACTTGCCTTCGGGCGCACTGCCTAGAGCTCACTACTTAAAGAGGGTCACTACATAGAGGAGGCTCACTACCTACAAGATTCTATGTTTAATACAGAAAGAATGAATTGAGAAATAGTATCTTCTTTATGCTTGGTTCAGTCCCATTGAAAGTTCACAAAAAATTTTGTTCTGCCCCAAACACTTCTTTGCTAACTCTTCATCCTCTACTACTCTCGTTCTTCTACTTCTCTCTTCTGCTCTGCCTCTATACCTTTCTTATGATTTTATCATTTTCACACAAGGACTCATTTCTGCAACTCATCAACAAGTATTTATGCACTTCATCAACCTTGGAATGAACATCAAGGTCGGCTTGACTTAAAGCGTATCACTATAATGTCAGCCAAACATAGATGGGGCTTGAATCTTCCTCAAACAACATGCCATGCTCCGGATAATTGCTCTAAGATCATTCGCAACATTCTTGAATCATCCGGTCAGCCAAGACTAGGAAAAACAACAACACCAAGGAAGAAATCTTCAACAACGAGCTCAATCTTCAACAAAATCACTTGCATCTTCTTCCAGTACCTTAAGAACACTGTTTGCCATGACTGTCACACTAGAAAGATTGCTTGCGGACCTCCAAACCACAAACCACTTGAGTTGATGACATACACTAACTTCCCAAACATGTCTCTAGATCCACATATCATAGTGTTTCATTTGCGGAGCAATCCAGGCCAATTTCCTGTCACTTTTTCTCTTCTGAACACTGCAAAACTTGGTTCTACTCAGATGGCCATAACTTCTTCAAATCTTTATGTGGACCTCTTAAATCTTAATTGGAGCTACTTCAGACAATCCTCTACACAACCATATGGTCCGCGTACTTAGATATTCATTAATTTTCTCAATATCCTCAACATTTCAGTCTTCTAACCAGGCAATAAAATAGGATATAGTTGACATCAATGGCAACAAGGATATGTTGAAATTATTGACAACACTGCTTAGGCACCTATTTACAACAATCTCCCCCTTTGTCATTAATGGCAACATATGATGTGAAAAACCAATTTAACCATCAAAACAAGAACTTCTCCCCTTTCTCTTATCACACCTGCAACCATTTTTGTTTACAGCTCCCCCTTTTACCAGCAACTAATTTTTCACATGACTTCTCTCCCCCTTTGACATCAATGGCAAAGGGCACATATTTGCAATCTTTTCTCCCCCTTTGGTTTTAGACTGATCTCCAAAATTTGCATACTAACTACTCCCCTTGAGTGGTATCTCCTTAACATCAATTTGGATCACAAGATATGACTGTGAATTCCACCGAACTAATGCACCCTAGTGCATCTTAGTTCTGATCAGGAGAGGTAATAACCCCTAACTTCTGTCTGAGATGCTCATAAGTATCCATGGGTAGAGGCTTAGTGAAAATATTTGTAGTCTGATCCTTTGAAGAAACAAAATCTAATATGACTTCATTCTCATTAACCTTCTCTCTCAAGAAGTGAAACTTGACTGATATATGCTTTGTCTTTGAATGCAACACCGGATTCTTTGAGATGCTTATTGCACTTGAATTATCACAGAAGATTGTAATAGGCTCCTCAAACACAATTCTAATGTCTTTCAACATTTTCTTCATCCACAGAACTTGAGTACAATTGTTTGTTGCTGCTATATACTCTGCCTCTATAGTAGACAGAGATATTGCCTTTTGCTTTTTGCTCATCCAAGAAACCAATCTCCTTCCCAAGAAGAATACACCACCACTAGTACTTTTCCTGTCATCCACATCTCCTACCCAATCAACATCTATGTATGTATGAAGACTGAAGTTATTATACTTTGGATACCATAAGCCATAATCAAGTGTCCCTTTGAGATATCTAAAAATTCTTTTGACTGCTACAACATGGGATTCTCTAGGATCAGCTTGAAATGTAGCAACAAGTCTAATTGCATTCATGATATTAGGTTTGGTCTGAGTTAGATAGAGCAGTCCTCCAATCATTGATTTATACCTTTTCTAATTTGCCTTAGGGGAGTCATCTTCTTTACTCAACTTGCATCTGGTTACCATAGGTGTACTCACTGGTTTTGAATCTTCCATTCCAAACTTTTTCAACAATTCTCTCGCATACTTAGACTGAGATATGAAGACACCTTTATCTGACTGAATTATTTGCAGACCTAAGAAGAAATTCATTTCTCCAAATATTGACATCTCAAATTCACTTGGCATTTGATTAGCAAATGTTTTACACATACTTTCATTTCCACCAAAAATGATAGCATCAACAAATACTTCAACAATTAAGATGTGTTCGTGATCAATTTTGATATAAATATTACTATCTACTGTACCTTTCCTAAAACCTAATTTAGAAGATACTTATCTAGTCTTGCATACTAGGCTCTTGGGGCTTGTTTGAGTCCATACAATGCTTTTCTCAATCTGTAAACCATATCTCTTTGATCAGAAAACTAAGATCTTTCTGGTTGCTCAATGTATACTTCTTCATCTAGTTCTCCATTTAGGAATGTTGACTTGACATCCATCTAATAAACCTTGAAATCTTTATAAGTAGCAAATGCAAGAAATAATCTGACTGTGTCTATTATTGCCACTAGAGCAAAAGTTTCTTCAAAATCAATTCCTTCCACTTGAGAGTATCCTTTACACACCAACCTTGCTTTTTTTCTCACTTCACCATCCTCATTTAGTTTATTCCGGAAGACCCATTTAGTTCCAATAACATTTTTTTCTTTAGGTCTAGGAACAAGATCCCAAGTGTGATTCTTTTCAATTTGCATTAATTCTTCTTCCATTGCTTTTACCCAATTTTCATCATTGCAAGCTTCACTTACTGATTTTGGTTCAATCTTTGAAATCAAACAAATCTCCTCTTGATCTTCAGCAATTCTTCTTCTAGTTTGAACACCTTTTTTTCTCTCCTATGATCTAATCTTCTAAATGATTCAACCTTACATACCTGGGTGTTTTGGGATTTTCTTGAACTTCTGATTCTTGAGCTTATTCCTCAACATCTGTACTAACTTCTTGAGTTACTGGATATTTTGGATCAATCTGGATCTAATTTTTGAGGTTAAACTTGCTTTCCTTGATTTTGAATTTCATCTTGATCATCTAAATCATATCCCCAAGACTTGAAAGATCTTTCTTTGCTCTCATCAACTCATACATTAACACTTTCAACAATCCTTTTCAATCTCTTGTTAAAGCACCAATATGCCTTGCTTTGAGTAGAGTAACCTAGAAATATTCCTTCATCACTTCTTGCATCAAACTTGCCTAGATCCTCATCTCTTTTGATATAGCATTTACTACCAAAAAATCTAAAATATTTTACAGTAGGAGGATGACCAAACCATAGTTCATAAGGTGTCTTACCAGAATTGCCTTTGATCTACACCTGGTTAAGAGTGTAGACAACAGTACTCACAGTTTCTCTCCAATAGACTTATGGATCATTTGCTTCCATCATCATTGTCCTAGCAACTTCTTGAATGGCCTGGTTCTTCCTTTCCAGAACTCCATTCTGCTGAGGAGTCCTAGGATAAGATAACTATCTTTTTATTCCATGCTTTTCATAGAATGTATCAAACTCACTGAATGTAAACTCTCTACCTCTGTTAGATCTTAGACACTTTATCTTCTCACCAATCTCATTCTCAACCATAACCCTGAACACCTTGAATTTGTGAAGAGCTTCTAATTTCTTTTTCAAGAAAGTTACCCACATCATCTGGGAATAATCATCAATCAACAACATAAAATATTTGTCTCCTTGCACACTTCTAATTCTAGCAAGACCACATAGATCAGTATGTACAAGTTCCAACCATCCACTTGAAAATTGTTCTTTACACTTGAATGAAGTTCTATTCTATTTACCCAATTGACATTCTCTATATATGCTATCAATAGGTTTCACAAGTTTTGGAAGATCTCTCATAGCCTAAGTAGAACTTATTTTGACAATGTTATCAAAATTCACATGACACATTCTCCTATGCCATAACCAACTCTGATCAATTTGAGTGATCAGGCAACTCTTACCAAAACTACTTAAATGAAAGATGTTACCTCTAGTCTGAGTACTAGATGCAATTTTGGTTTCGGAGCTTTCCAAGATTCTGCATTGTCCATCCTTGAATTGGAGATCATAACCCTTGTAAACCAACTGTCCAACACTGAGAATATTATTGTTCAATCCTTCCACATACTAAACATCATTAGTGTTATTCTTACCATCAAAAGAGATGGATCCTCTGCCATGGATTCTACCAGCTGAGTTGTCTCCAAATTTCATAGTTCCACCTTCATATTTTTCAAAGCTTACAAACTTACTTTTATCACCAATCATATGATGAGAACATCCACTGTCAATTACCCATTCATCTTTTTCTACAACCTAAGTAGCCAAGGCACTTTCCACATTTGCATAGCTAGCAAAGTTAGTAGGCACTGGATCATCTTCTTTGATAGCAATGAACACCCAGTCACTTTCAGTGGAACCTCCATGATCAAATTCATCATCTATGACTCCTTCTTCTCCAGCTTCTTAGACATAGTATCATTTCTTTTTAACCCTAGATCTGTTAGGGTTTGCCTTTGAAACCTTATTTGGACACCTTGAGGCAAAATGACCAATCTTATTACAAGCAAAACATTTGAATGGCAACTTTCCTTCATACTTACTAGATCCTCTTGGAAATCTTTTGGCAATAAGGGCTTCAAGTTCATCATACTTAGTTTCATCATCTTCAAGATCCTTCGTTGCCTTCTCAAATCTATTTGATCTTCTTGAAGAACTTTCACCCAGATCATATCTTTGCTTTCCATGAACACTAGCTTTGAATGCATATTCAGACTTAGGAAGAGAATCACCAAACTCACTTATTTCAAATGTTGAAACCTTACCAACCAAATAATCCCTTGTAACAGTTGTCACAGTCCTCATCTCTTCAATGGTAACAACTTTATGCTTGTATGTTGGAGGTAAGGATCTGAGCACTTTGGCAACAATCTCTGATTCTTCCAATACTCCACTAGGACTCCTAATACAATCACAAGTTCATTCACCTTCTGCATGTAGGAAGTAATATTTTCATCTTCACTCATCATCAACCTTTCGTATTTACCTCTCAGGCTCTACAACTTGGCACATTTGACATATTTATCACCTTCCTACACAGTTTTCAAAATTTTCTAGATTTCATGAGCAGATTTTAATTCTAGGACATTTGTCATCTCTATATCAGTCAAGGCACTCAACAATACTTCTTTGGCTTGAATGTTGTGTTCAACATCCTTGAGTTTGTCTAGAGTTGAAGGGCCTTTCTCCAAAATCTTATACTCATCCTTCGTTATGAGCCAAAAGACATCACCCATACATTGCAAATGACACTGCATGCGCACCTTCCAAAGGGAGTAATTTATTCCATCAAATCTCAGAATTTCCTTCTTGTAAGTCAATATTTTGGATCTCCTCAAGTGGTCAAGCTTCTTTTAGAGGAACTTGGCTCTGATACCAATTGTTGGAATTAGGCCAGACAACTGAGAGGGGGGTGAATTAGTTGTCCCACAAATTTAACCTTTTCTTATTTTAATCTTCTTTCACAACTTACAAACAGATTAATGATGTAAACATTAAAGCATGAATCAACAACACGAGCAGAAATAAAATGAACACACTTGACACCAAGATTTTTAACGTGGAAACCCAGTTAAGGGAAAACCACGGTGGGGGTTAACCCACAAGATTCGTACCCTATTAAAAGTACTTGAAAGAAATGGGAAGTCACTTGCCTTCAGGTGCACTGCCCAGAGCTCACTATTCAAAGAGGCTCACTACCTATAGGAGGCTCACTACCTACAAGATTTTATGTTTAATAAAGAAAGAATGAACTAAGAAATAACATCTTCTTTATGCCTGGTTCAATCCCATTGAAATCTCACAAAAAATTCTACTCTACCCCAAACACTTCTTCGCTAACTCTTCATCCTCTACTGCTCTTATTCTTCTACTTCTCTCTTTTGCTTTGCCTCTGTACCTTTCTTATGATTTTATCATTTTTGCACAAGAACATCAACCTTGGAATGAACATCAAGGTTAGATTGACTTAAAGTAGATCACTATACCATCAGCCAAACATAGTTGGGGCTTGAATCTTCCTCGAACAAAATGCCACACTCTAGAGAATTGCTCTAAGATCATCTGCAACATGCTTGAATCATCTAGTCAGCCATGAGTGGGAAAAACAGTAACACCAAGGAAGAAATCTTCAACAACAAGGTTAATCTTTAGTGCAGACGTCCAACACAATAGGAACACGATCCAGAGACCTCTACAAGCACATTAAATTCAGTAATAACATCCACACTACTCTAAATCAACATAATGACTTGC
Organism: Cunninghamia lanceolata; assembly: GCA_027924645.1. Lineage (NCBI taxonomy): Eukaryota > Viridiplantae > Streptophyta > Pinopsida > Cupressales > Cupressaceae > Cunninghamia > Cunninghamia lanceolata. Next base: position 4,803,536 of record BSBN01000760.1, read on the forward strand.
ATCTTCTTCTGGTACCTTAAGAACACTATCTGCCATGACTGTCACACTAGAAAGATTGCTTGTGGACCTCCAAACCATGAACCACTTGAGTTAATGACACACACTGACTTCCTAAACATGTCTCTAGATCTACAGATCATAGTGTTTCATTTTTAAAGCAATCTAGACCAATTTCTTGTCACTCTGTCTCTTCTGAACACTCCAAAACCTGGTTCTACTCAAATGGCCATAACTTCTTCAAATCTTTCTGTGGACCTCTCAAATCTTAACTAGAGCTACTTCAGACAATCCTCTACACAGGCATATGGTCTGTGTACTTAGATTTTCATTAATTTTCTCAATATCCTCAACATTTCAGTCTTCTAACTAGGCAATAAAATAAGATACACTTGACATCAATGGCAACAAGGATATGTTGACATCAATGACAACACTGCTTAGACACCTATTTGCAACACATTTAGCTCAATGAATATAGTCAACAATACAAAAACTTCAAAATAAGATGGATTATTGAATTTTATTAAATTTGAATGCTGATAATACCTAGTTGAACTAGATCTAAAACATGGTCAAAGTCAACTAATGATTCAATCTCTATGAGTTTTAGTGCTATCGGGAGTCGATACATGTTAATCGGGCTTAGAATTCTTGTACACCATTCGTCAACCCACTCCTTTGACTCACATTCATACAAAGCTTGATCTATACATGAAAAACAAAAACATACCATCCACCATGTATGAATACTCCATAAACATGCATTAGAGCTTCTAAAAGAGTGTAGCTCACTCAATCCTATCAATGTATAACAATCCTCATATTTTGCAATGTTAGTATCATCAACCAACCAAAAAAATCTATGAACTATAGACTTACCTTCATTACCTAGACCCATTGTAGCATTACACCATTTGACAATAGATCTCATATCTGTCAACTTTGCATTGTCTTTGTACTTCAACTCTTCTCATGCTAATTCTCTTTTGATACATGCTACCCCTTTCCATGCCCGACCTTGGAGAAATTCAACATATGTTGAACACCATTCATCCTATGCATCTTGCTCAACCAATAGAACATCCATGAGTTCTTGAATTGTGATGTACAATTATCTTACTATAAGATATGCTAACCAAACGATATGCTCCTACTAGCCAAATCATGGTAGAACATATGAAAGTAGTCTTGTGTGAACTCTATAGAATGTGTGTGATCATCATTGATATAAAAATGATACTCCCTTAATATATTCATGTCATCCTCTATATTGTCATCTGCATGAATGAATGTTATATGCATAAATATAGCAACCTACGTAGAGTTGTAATACAATGATTGCACCTCATTCTGTGGCTATAGTGTGTAGTTCTCTACAAAGTCAACAACTAAAATGATGGTATCAAGCGGAAACATGTCCTTTCATAAATTGAATTGAAAGTCCAACCATTGAGCTCTATTGGTATGCCTTGCATACTCGTAAACTATATTCTCTCAAAAAATAGAGATGTTTAATAGGAAAAGAGGGATGATGGGATTGATAGGCTAGATGCTCCTTTCACTACAAACATTCAAGGACATCCAATTGAGTTGAATCACAACTTTTATAAGAGGATTCTCCTATAGGTTGGGGTGTCACTTGTAACAATGTGGAAATTCAAAAATTATCAATTAATGTATTAGTTTAATGCTCAAACTAATTAATTACGACAAATGCTCGTAGACCAAGACAGTAGACCAAGATTAGTTACTAACCATTTTTCAAAGTTTACGATGCAAAATATTTAGGGACTTTGTGGCTCATGCCCTAGTCCAATGCAGTGTTTTCTTCAGGGGGTTTTGGACTCCTTATGACACTAATGATCTTTGTTCTACCTGTTTTTGTTATAGAAGATACTAAGGACATTAGAGATCACATCGTAGTCCAAGGTAGGATATTCCACAGGATGTCAGGACTTCTTTTGACACTAATTATCACTGTCATGGAGATTTTTGTGTCTGCAACCTCGGAGGACTTTGCCCCTAGCGTCCTTGTCCCGAAAGTGCATCAGACTACTTCTTTCCATTGGATCTAGAATCCTTATCTTCTGCAACCTTCCTCTGCAACTCCACTCCATGAAATCTGATACCTATAACTTGCAATCATAAGGAGTGTGGTTAGGGTTGTGGTGTTTAGGAGCTTGCCTCAGTCAAACCCCAGAAGGACATTCAAGTCTTTTGAACACTATTTTTAGATAAAGAGTGTGTATCCTTATGGGATAGAGGCAAAAATAAATTGATAAATGATTCAAACACATAGATATCACCCAGAGGTGTATCTTGCATGTAGATGAAAATCCTTCAACACATGAGAAGATGAAGCTAAATCTTCAATCACAAACACAACAACAATATTGTGCTTTGCAACAATGTATATCTTGAATGCTCTAAAATCGTAAGTTCACCAAATGTTCATAATCATCTTCTAGTTTACAAATGAGGCCCTAAACATTCTTATATATGCATTCCTACTTTAAATTTCATAACTCAAACTTTAGATGTTGGCAACAGAACCTTCTAACGGTCACATAACCGACATTCAAATTTGGGACCTGCCTAAAATAGGGCAGGACTAGGGCATGAGCACCCAAGTCCTTAGGTCCTATTTAGGGCAGGGTCAAATGCCACCATGTCCCTCAAGCCCCATTTGACATGGGTTTCAGTCCATTTTCTTCTGGGAGTTAAAATGAACATGCAAGATACAAAACAAGGGACCCAGGAGCTAGACTTAGGAGGTAAAAGTCCTAGGGAGACATTTTATGACATAACAAGAGATAAAATAACACACTAGAATATTTTCAATGACCAATTCACACATTTTTGCTTCTTTACCATCTTTCAGACTATACGCCACTGTCTTATATTTGCCAAAACTTACTAGTTCATTTCCAATTGCATGTGTGTTCTCCATATGTTCACAAATTGACAAATGTTGCAACCCACCACAATGATCACATGTGCCATCCAGGCATAAGTTCTTGTGGAAAATTGACTATCCACTCTTTGACATAAGACGCTCGATATGAAATCTCTTGAAGATCTAGGTGGACACTTTATATTACACTCCTACAAAACATCATTTGTATACAAATCTACACATATATCTATAAATATCATAATGATTAGAAAACACAATATGTACAAACTACAACAAAAAGTTGTGCGTGTGTGATTTGTTTTGACATAAAAAGTCTTTACCATTTCAAAATACCTTTGACTAATTTTGATTTGAGGATACATCTCTTGAAATTTCTTGAAAAACTATGTTTGATTCACATCCGAAAAATACTTTGGATGTGGCTCACGGTTTCAACAACCAATTCTCCTTACAACATCTCTTGAATTAGGAGATACCCTTGTGTTATGTTTGCAAAATTATTTAATGAGGGATCTAAAGGCTTCAAAAACAACTTTATCCTTCCATGGAGTCTCCCAGAGAATGCCCATAATTCATTGTTATTTGGGTCTTCAACTCTTTCACGCCTTCCAATGACTCTCATTAGAGGTTTTCTACTTATTTTCAATGCTTCACTTGTCTTTCTAATGAGGTGATCTTTCTTTGTTTGATGGCTTACTATTGTCGACATAATGACACATGCGACATTACTATCTTTGGTGCATGAGGTGGAACCCACACTCTCATAAGCACTCGTTAGATTCTTTACAATTATTTTTTCACTTGAAGCATCCAATGTTCTTAGGCTAAGAATCTTCATAATGGGCCTAAATTTTAGATTTCTCATCAATTAAAAAAATAGTTGACATCTTCCAATTTGATTTAAGTTCTCAAAAAAATAATCTCCATATCATATTGGCATATCTTTGACAAGTACACTTGGGAACCTTATCCTCCATGGGCTTCAAAACATTCTGTAGGAGTGATCAACTCCTTCCCAAGATCTTGAGTCTGCAAAAACAACACTCTCACAGATACATGAGAGAAGTGAAGTGCTCTTCCACCAAATATCAATGAATTGATATTGAGAAAAATGAGATATATTACACAATGTTCAAGCACCTATTTAAAGGCAAGGGAAAAACATAATGGGTGAAACTATTTGATAACCAAAAATATGGGTAACCAATGTTAAATATTGGAAACTACCTATAATGCTAAACCTAAGTTAAACTTAATAAACCATGTAAGGGTAAAAACTCGTTCACACTAACACCCCCCATTAAGTGTAAACTTAGGGAGATTATTATGCAAGATGAGATGCAAGATGGGTCCTAGCTACAAGGCCATGTTAGGTACCCATGCACAACTACTATACAATGCAATGCAATTCCTCACAATTGGAGAAAAGGAGAAAAATCCTGTGGGAGAAAACTCCTCTCCAAAATAGATAAAAAAGATGAAAAATGTGAAAGGAAGGACTCCACAAGACCCCCCGAAGGGCAACTTTTAGCACTGATATCAATGATCTCAACAAAATACAAAAGGAGAGCGGATATGTAGCCCCCCATAGTAAATAATAGAAATACTAAAGATCCCCCCATGATGAAGAAACTCCTGTGCTAATCCTGGAAGCCTGAAGACAAAAGAATATCCAATGTCTGCATGCCTCCCTTTAGGGAGAAACAAGTCCAACCACTGATGTAAAAGAAACTCCAACTCTGAAACAAGAAAAGGGAGATGAAGAATCAGCATGAAAGATTCTTCTAAAAACTATCCCAGTGCCTCCACGTAACCAAATGTCCCATCATGATTAGGTGCAATCTCAACTGAAGAAGGTGGATCAACAAGACCATGTGGAAACTCTGAAGAAACAATCTCCAAAGACATAGATGGTGTAACAATAGTGTTGATACTATCATCTAAAAGAAGGGATATACCCTCAAATACATCATCCAAATCAGCAATGTGAGATTCACAAAACAACTCTAAAAGACCTGTCAAGTGACTATCCCACAAAGAAAGATTTGAAGGATCAAGAACATCTTGTTGTGTTGAAGAACCAACCTCTAAAGCAATATGATTTGAAGTAGGAGAAGAATCAACATAGGACTGAAGGAACTCCAAAGTTTAAATGACCAATCTCTCCAGAGGAATTTCTACCAACACTAGCAAGTGGAGTGCGAGGCTCATAATCATTATCCTCAACAAAATGAGAAAAAACATAGAGATGAGACTCATGGTCAGCTTCACAAACTTTAATAACTTTGCTAGTATCAACCTCTCTAATGAAAATAGAATCTATAGTGAACTCTACAGTCTTAGGTACCTCACCATGAGTAATCTGATAGATAGAAAGAAGATTTGTGTACAAATCAGGAATACAAAGTACATCTCTGAAACAATCATCACCAATCTCAACATTGCCTATCCCTACAACATCCAAAAACTTACTATTCACCAACAAGATCTTAGAAACTTATCTATAGGATGAATACCCAAAAAGGATAGGGAGAAAAACCCATGCGATGTGATGCTCTTGAATCCAAAAACCATGTATCATGACCAGAGTGAACTATAGAAGTAACTAATGCATGTCCTTTGAGCTTGTTTGTGGAAGCCAATCCTGCATTCCCTGACTGTGTAGGTTTAGATGAAGATAAAGATGTTGATGGAGAAGATGTAGAAGGAGTCACAGATGAGTGTAACTGAATGTTGCTCTTCTGAAGAAGGTGTGAAAGCTCATCAATCTTCTTAGTATAACAATGGTGTTCATCATTACCTTTCTTCTTGCAATACACACAAATAAACTTCTCCTTCTTAGGTTTATCCTCTTTGTAAGAGTTGGAGGACTCATTAGACTCTATCTTAGCCTTAGGTTTCTTCTTCCCTTTGCTCTGAGATGCTTGTGCAACTAATGCATGATACTTAGAGGACCCATCTAACTGAGCAAGTTTGACTTGCTCCCTAGTCAAATGATCACAAAATGTCTCAAAAGTAGACATATTGAAAGCATTACTGTTGATGATTATTGTTAGTCATAAAAACATGCATAAAAATTTACACAACAAACCTTTATTATCTTGTAAAGTATGATCAACTTAGGATAAGTTGATGACTCCAAGTTCCGTTAATCAGGTCATGATCGTCTGACATTACTCAGAGGTTGATGTGACATGTTGTTTTTCATTTCAAAGGGCTTTACATTTGTCTTGATGATCAGTATTGTTTTGTTTCCTGTAAATTTACTCCACAGAGAGGTTATTTCTACTCTATTTCCAAAGATAGCTGATGTATTTGCAAGTTTGATCAATTCTTCTGATTGTTAATCATCATGAACCTGTTCTTTCTTCTACATTATATATTTATTCAAATATTGTGTTTGTAAGTGGATATTTGCATGTATCTCTTGGATTTATGTATGAATTTGCATGATATTTGTCAATTTAACATGCTTTTACTCTAAATATGCTATGTATTTCCAATTATCTATGGGATGTCAGATATTTCATGTTATTTGCTTCTGATTCTCTGTTATTTGCAATTATCATGATGAATTGCTATGAAATTGAAAGAAATTTAAAAGAATGCTTCTAATTTTTATGAATCTTTAGTCATTGAACCACATACATACAAGATACATTCATGAGGAGAAGAAATCAAACCATATGTCACCAGGACGTTCCACAGCTAGATATGGAGGATGCTAACTTCAAAGGATAAGGAATAAAACAACACATGCAGACTGACAAGCACACTCCAAGGGAAGCAGCTAATCAACGCATGTATCAAGATTTCAAACATAGATTACTCAAGATTTATGATGATTTGTAATCAAATTGTTTTCTCTTTCATTCAGTATGCATAACATGTACATTTACAACAACTTTGAAATAAGTCCTGATATTTCAGCAATCAAATTTCAATTAAGTTTCCAATCTCAAAATATGGCAACCCTACACCTGTTATAGAATAAGGTGAGGGAGCAGTTACAAATGACCTACGATCAGGATTTGTCAATTAAGATCAACAGTAGATAATCATACTTTGACTTAGTCAACATTCCTTCGTGGCACATGTTACCATCTGGCAACCATCTGGATAACTCATTATCTTATGAGTACCTTATGCATATGTCTTCTTATGATGCATCTTCATTTATTCCTCAGGTTCCTCTTCTTCATGTTCTTCTTCTTCTTCATGATCATCATCCTCATTGCTTTCTGTATTGCGATCACCCTGATGAACATCATCCTGTATATGGACCTTCATTGCTATCCTGATACTCTCATACACCCGTAGTATTTTATCTACTTCCCCGCCATCTTGGGTTTTGGCTTTTGTTACGGCATGCTTATAAGACTGGAATTTAGCTTTGATCACATCCAGCTTACCCTTTCTATTGTTCAAAGTCTCATTGTAAGTCTCCATCTTGACCTTGATCCTCATGATCTTATTCATCACCTCTTCTGTCAGGTGGGTGAGGGGTTCATCAACTATCGGCTAGAAATTATCATGTAGAGCTTTGATAGCAAAGTCTACGTCTTGATTTTATATCTTTCCCTATACTTTCCCTTCTAATGCTTCAAGGATCTCTGCTTCATGTGCCATCATGTTGTGAAGATTTATACTGATATCCCTAAGCTTGCCACTGCATTTCTTCAGAATATCACATTCAAACTTGATATCCTCATACCATATGTCTATTAGCAGGGCGGTGTTATTATTCAATACTTGATTATTTATTAGGATTTGAGGATCAATCCTCTTCATCTCGCTCAAAGCAGTTAGGTCCTTTTCCAATTGGAATGACCGTCTTCCTATTTCATTTTGCATTTTATCTACCTTTCTCTTCAAACTGCTTAAAGAATTCCACCTCTGTAAAGAGGTTCTCACTACATCCTTAGCTCCTATGAGAGCTGATAGAATCCACTTCTCCATGATCATGGCTTCATGCTTCATGAGGTCCAATTTGGTGACCTCTTCTTGGGATATAACAGTCAATGGGACTGTCAGGTCTACTGGTGTAGTATCAGGGTTAATCAACCCCTTTATATATGAATGCAGTCGGGCAGTGTGCTCCTTATGTTGTTTATTTTTCTCTTTCTCCTTCTTTACGCTTTGGGTGAAAGAATCAATGATGTCTTTCCCTTCATGACCTTCTTGGTCCTCATTGGCAAAACCCAAATCAACAGTTGTGATTTGGAACTCTTCAAGGGTGATCTTGCCCTTCTCTTTCTCTACTGTGGGAAGTGCTACTTGGGCTATCCTTCTACCTGTAGCAAGATCTCTTCTAATAGATGATGTCAATCTAGCTTTCCACTTTGGCTTCATTATTGTTTCTGCAAACAGGGTAGAAACATCAAATTCTTGAATTTTAGGACCTTGTTCCATACATATTTCTTTCTCCAGCCATTGAGACACTTCATCTCCAGATCTTGGATGTCTTTGTTCATCATCATGTCCACCATGATCTCCAGTATCTGCTTCTATTCTGGGTGGAGAAGGTGACTTCCTAATTTCTTCCTCATGGAGTTCCTTATAAGGAGGATCCTGTTGCATCTCTTCCTGTTGAGGAATTTCTTTTTGTGGGGGAGGATCCTGTGGAATTCCACATGATGATCTTGTGGAATGTCCACATGATGATCCTATGCTTGATCTTGCACTCCCTCTTTTGGAGTCTCATCCACCTTTGTGTTTTCCTCATCTTGAGGCATATTAACATTCGTGGCTGATGTCTGAGTGTTCAACCTTGGTGCATCACCCTGCTCTTGGGTCACATTTTGTTCTATACCTGATGCACCGAAGTCTTGTATCTTAAGGTCCTCATGACCTGATTTATCTTTTTCTCATGTATCTCCTTGAGTCTAAGTGGCATCATCACCTGATGTATCTTTATCACCCTTGCCCTTTTGTTGGACTTCCACTATCTTTAGCTCAGCAAGTATCTCATGCTGTTGTTGGCCCATATCCAGAGCATTGCTCTCTTCTCCTTCTTGCTTGGCTACTTCAATTTTCTCTGTTACATTAGGTGCACCTACTTTGTCTTTGGGGCTCCTCCTCCCTGTATGTCAAATCTATAACTACAGGGCTAGTCACCTGATCAACCAATTTGTCAAGCCGAATTTGCTGGGTTGTCCTCTCTGGGCTACTTTCCTTTTCTCCCTCTATTTGTTTCACTTCCTCCAATACCGCCATCTATGCTAATGGGGTCCCATGTGGAGTCATGCGAGTACTAGAGGTGAGATTTTCCATCCTCTGAGAGGCCACATTCTATACTACTTCATCATCTGATAAGTCAACAATGTCTTCCAAAGAGAAAGGACCACCCTGACCTACTTTGGAAGTCTCTTTTGTCTGTTCTTCTATCCTCTCAGTCTTAAACTTGATTATGGTGGGAAGCGGCACATCATGTTGCATCTCCTTCTTGAATACTTCACCACTAGCTCCTTTTAATACAATAGGGTCGGTCCTGATATCACCCCGCATGGTTGTTCTTTTCCTTTTGGGGGATGATGGCAGCGACACCGCCCTCCTCTTCCTGCTGACCATTATTGGGTCATCACTTGTAGGCTCTTTATTTACTGGCTCTTCTTCAAATGGGATATCCTCTTCTACTTCATGCTGTGAGGTTTTGCCTTCCTCCTGTACTTCTATGATTTCTACAGCTGGCCTCAGGATCATCTTTGTCTTTGGTTTATCCATCAGAGGTGGTGCACATGAGGTAGATGCCTGTCCTAATGTTGATGCACCTGCAGCTGGTATGGAAATTATTTCGATTATCACCCCCTTAGGCTCACCATTAGTATTCTTTCCTCTAGGGGGACCCCTCCTCTATTTTTGGGTGTGTAGTCTCTCTCCATTGGACTTCCTTTTCTAATTGAGGAAGTCATCATACTCCTTATCAGTTAGTTCCTACATTTTCTTCTTGGCATCAACAGTAAGGGCTACACCCCTTTTCTTCAATCTATTTATCTATTCATCTACCCAAGCATGGGTTAACTACAGCACCCCACCTATAAACTGATCTAAGGAAATGTCCTCTAGCTATGTTAGATCAGGAGCTGAGATGGTGTCATTGTAGACCTTCTTGTCTTCATATTCATTTGACATCATTTTTCCATCATCCTTCTTCAGTTGTGCTAGCACTGGGATGCAATCATATGTCCTTATCTGGTTAAAGGTGAGCCTCTAGTATTTTCTTCTTCTCACCTTAGCTTCATCCTCACAATCTATCCAGAAATCTTCCAGATGCTTCTGATGAATAGGTTTTCCTATTATTTTCTACATCCTACCATAGGGGTCATAAGATCTAGCCAATGGAAATGGCTACAGATACATTAGCTTCAGACCTCCCATGGCATGCTCTATGCTCTATGAATCTGAGCACATATACCAGCCCATAGACACTAGAAATAGTACTGGAGGTATCTTCTTTTGTGTTTTGTATGCCTCCACTATGGTAGACACTTGTCTAAGAAACTCCATTAGGACCACCCCATCAGTAGGGTACCTTGGTAGCATAAGGGGTTGTTCTTCAAATCCTTCTATTCTTATATATGAAATTGTGGCATACTGGATGAACTAGGCCCCATGTCTGTAAACAACTTCCTGAGCTTCCATGTTCAGTCTCTTAGTTTTTTATTCCTCCATGGTTCTAACCAGATGCATAGAGAATGCATCATTCATCAATTTGTAATCTAGGAGGTAGTTCTTTCTCTATAGCTGAGGATAATGATCCCATATGTGGGCATCATCTACATCACCACTAGCCTTGCCCACTGTAGTCAATGCATCAAATGTTCCTTTGTAGGATTATGAGTACCCAGCATATGAGGTCATATGGAATGAGCATTCCTGACCTCCCAGGTTCCTCATCTCTTCATCTAATGCATCACTGATGACCTTGGCCCATAACGACTTGTTATCTGTATAAAAGACCATTTGGATGATTCCAAACATCCAATTCTTAAAATTTCTAGCATGATGCATTCCTATCATTGTACTGAGTAGGGAAATCATGTACTAGTACTCATCATCAAAATCAAACTTATACAAGTGTACGAGCAATTTAGCCGAGGTAGTGTGGGTGCTACTTTTTGACCTCCACTAGTACATCCTCTTCGTTGCATTCTTCTTATTGTTATTATACTCTGTCTCTAGTTTATGTAGATCCACACTAACCACCTTCTTTCCAACTGGTAGATTGAAAGTAGAGGTGATACCCTTAATTGAAAAGTTGGCATAAACTCTTCCATACTTCTCCACGCACCTGGTCTGAGAGTTATAGTTCCTGGCACACTCTACTACCAACTCTGGGGTTTCCATGGCATATGGGAATTCGGCTGCATGCCACATTCCTGAAACATATGTTGCATCTAGAAGGGTATTGTCCTTATCATGATCTATTCTGGCTGACCATACTACTAGGTCTATATCTCCCTAGTGAGTGTCACCAATGATGCCATACTTGAATTGTACCCCCTCGGGCTGAACAAACATGGGCTTAAGAAATTTTGCATCAGACCTATTATGCCTAAGATCTGCCATGGAATCCTACAATAAACATGCATTGTCTTACCTCACAATAGCTATATGAATTTATACAACATTATATACCTCTACAGCATCATGCATACTATATCTATTACTCTTTACTTCATCATGATATGCACATTTACAGATTCGAACCACAAGAAAGAACATACTACCTAAACATGTAGATAATGACAATAGCTAGGTTTTCAATTACTTACCTGATAACGCTTTCCTCTTGGGTTAGATGGGTAATTATGAAAAAGGGCTACAGATGCTGAGCATCACCCGTTCCGTTACGCTAGAAGATCCAGTCTGTTCACAGGTAGCGTGTATGAGGGTTTGACTTCTCTGCTCTGTAATTTCTTGTTTTTTCATAAGGTAAATGAAAATAACCTTGGAAAGTTACCTTTAAACACATCCGTAGGGAAAATTAGGGTAAAACTACGTTGGGATGGCCTAATCCATTGATCTTCTGCAAAGAATCCATGGATGATGCCATGTGTTTGAATTGTATTCGCAATCGGTGGGAATCCATCTACCACATTTTATGTCCATTTAATGTTAGGAAACAGGGGGGTGATCTTTGAAATATTAGGTGATATTCTAAATATGAGGTCCGCTCTATATAAAATAACCTTCTACCTTTGAGCAGCAAAATTAATGCAAAGGAATTGGGTGATGTGGTTAACATTGACCACATGTAAATCGGGTCATGAATTTAAGATCAGGGGATGTTCAAAATATGACCCCGCAAATAAAATGCCCCCCCTTGGAAAAAGATAGGGGTGACGTCACCATGTCGGCGACCTTGTTTAAGCGTTATGTTGTAATGACGTCACCGTCATGTTATTGAATACGGTGGGCATCAGATATATACCTCTGTGAGGTAAAATAGAATGATGACGTCATCATCGGGGTGATTTCCTTCATTCATTGGATTTAGATGATGTCATCATCATATTGGCATAGGGTGATATTTCACAATGAGGGTGATATTCGTAAGATGATGGATATTGAAAATATGACCCCCGCAAAATATGTGAAGTTGTTTGATGGGTAGATAACAGCCATTACGTAAAATTGGTATCCAGACTTCACGGACCAAGTGATTATAGGGTGATAAACTTATATCGGGGTGATCTTATATAATGTGATTGATGTTTGAAATATGAACCCCCCTTCTCGGAATATTAGGTTTGACCAAAACTTTGACTCAACATAACTTTCTCCCCTTAGAGAATTTTGGGGTGATCCAAAAGGCAAACCTGTTTGGAATTTCGTACACTTTACAACCATGAGGTTAATAATATGAAATACTAACTTTGGCAACTGACCTCATCATGGTGACCTATCTACCCCCTATAGGGTTAACTGCATGACTTAATTTTACTAGATCGCCCAAAGCAGAAAAATAACAAGCCAAAGCAGCAAGAAAAAGTTGGGTCCCTATTTTGTCAAGTCAAAATGGGGCGTGTTGTGTAAGCACACAACAACTTACCACCAAAAAACATAACTAAATTCCAATGATTCAAGTGATGTGATCACATTCTAACATAGTATTTTGACTCCTTCTAAGTGCAAGTATTATAATCTTTCTAAATAATAAGATTTTATCATGGCAACAATGATAACAAAGGATCAGGTGTGTGTATATGATTAATTATCTTCATCTTGAAATTAAGTTGAAAACATGAGTAACTGATGTTAAGCTACATAGTTTGGGAGCATCCCTCATAGCCAACTTGGATAGAGCCTTGCTGCCAGCAGGCATCCATAGCCCCAACAAGGTTATCTATACAATCCCTCTAAGTAGAGCCCCACTGCTAGCAAGTGTCTATAGCCCCAGTAGAGTTACTTAGATGGCCTAATTTTTATTTCTTTTTGGATTTTCAATATTTATCTCTATATTCATATGATATCATCATGTAAGCATAATGTGCAAGGCATGATCACTTGCCAATTTAGGTTGGAGATTGCATTGGTAGCAAGGGAGTCCCTTTAGATTTTTTACTTAACACCTATACTTATGTGTTCCACAAACCCAAGGCTGTTAGGTGAGTCATTGTGAAAGAATCACTTTGGTCAAGAAAAGGCACCTTGATGAAAGATATCACAAACCTAATCACCAACACTTCCCAAAATGAGTCATAACCTATATAGGAATTTGACCTCATCACTTGAATCTTAAAAATTAGGTTACTTTCTTAGGGTGATAAGCTACATCATCTTGACTAACCAAAACAGAACTCAACAAGTAAACAAACAAAAACAAAACAAAACTGTACAAACAACTATACAAATATGCACACTATGATACACATGACTTGCATGACACTGTTTCAAGCTTGAAAATAATGCTTGAGAAACTGCCCATTAACTAGTAATGGAACATTCTCATTGGTCAAGGTCTTAATCCTATAGGTGCTGTCTCCTAAAATTTCTGAAACTTGAAAGGGACCTATCCAAAGTTTATCAAATTTACCATGATCACCTTTCCTTTCATGTGCTTTGTCCCACATAAGGACTAAATCTAAGATTCTAAAGGCCTTAACTCTGGCTCTTTTGCCAAACCAGTGCTTGACAACAGCCTGATGTTTAGCAAATTGGTCAATTGTTTTATTCCTTTTTTCTTCTAGGTGCATCAACTAAAGAAACCTGACTTCTTGTTTGTTATCCATGCCTAGATACTCTTGTACAAACTGTAGTGTGGGGATCTTTAGGTTAACAGGGAGGATGAGATCCACCCCATATACTAGGTGAAAAGGAGAATTTCCTAATGCAACCTTCATCCTGGTTCTATCTACCCACAAGGTATATTTCAATAGGGTGTTCTACTCCCTTGGCTTCTTTTCTATCAATTTCTTTATGATGTTCAATAAATTCTTGTTTGTGGATTCTGCTAATCCATTCCCTTGAGGATAATAATTTGAGGAAAATTTCAAGATAATTCCATGATCAAAAGCCCAACTTGATAATCTTATTGAAGCAACGGTAGACCCATTATCACATACTAAAGCATATGGAACTCCATACCTGGTTACTATATTGATTTCCAAAAACTTGATTACATCCTCAACATTACATGTCTTGCTGCTGACAGCTTCAGTCCACCTGGTACAATAATTAGTGATAGTCAAAACATACCTGTGACCTAAAGATGATGGAGGGTTGATAGGTCCTATGAAATCCATTCCCCATTGAGCAAATGGGTGCATCTCCATCACTGGCTGTAAAGGCTGAGCAATATATCTTTCTCTATTTGCAACAACCTGACACAAATGACAACATTTGATATGTTCAATAGTATCTTTAAAAATAGTGGGCTAGTAATACCCTGCCCTAAGGATAGCATGAGTGGTAGCTAAGGATGATCCATGTGAAGTTCCAAACTTGTCATGTAATTCTGCTAGCACTTTATCTGCTTCTTTCCTTTCTAGGCATCTAAGGTATACTCCCTCATAGTTCTTCTTGAAAAGGAATCCTCCTATTATCATGTATTTCTATGATCTTATCTACAAGGCTCTCCTCTGTGAGGCCTGCAATCTTGAAGGACATCTTCCAGTAATCAAGATGTGCCTGATATCTGAATACCATTATCCATCTTCCTTTGCATTTATGACATACTGTTTGTTCACGA
Source organism: Cunninghamia lanceolata (assembly GCA_027924645.1). NCBI lineage: Eukaryota > Viridiplantae > Streptophyta > Pinopsida > Cupressales > Cupressaceae > Cunninghamia > Cunninghamia lanceolata. The sequence continues at coordinate 4,818,646 of BSBN01000760.1, forward strand.
TGTTAGGATCAATTTCAGATATCATCTGACTCAATTCTTGTCCTCTCACTAATTTCATGGGTGTTATGTCCATATCATACTCCTGGAGGACAATTATCCATTTGGCTCTCTTCTCACCTGGTTCACTTTGCATTAGAAACATGTTTATTGCTGCATCTAGTACTACAACAATCACTTTACTTCTTAAGATGTAATGTCTGAACTTCTTAACTGCTCAAACCAGAGCAAGTGCTTGTCTTTCAACATCCATGTATCTAAGTTCTGCATCTCTGAAAGGACAACTCATGAAGGCTATAGGTTTTTCTTCTTTAACTTCATTTCTCTATGTTAATACTACTGCAGATGTATGCTCTAAAGCAAATGAATAAATGTAAAAGTCCATGGTATAATCTAGACTGATTAGAATAGGAGAATTAGATATGGCTTTCTTGATATCCTCAAAAGCTGCTCTAGCATCAGGTGTCCACTCAATTTTGGCATCCTTTTTGAGCATGGCATTTAATGGCCTGACAATTTCTGCAAAGCCAGTAATAAACTTTCTAACAAAATTAATCTTACCAAAGTAAGATTTGAGCTTCTTCTTACTTCTAGGAAGTTGTATCTTCATAATTGATTCTACTCTCTTAGGGTCAATGATGATCCCATTCTCTGTTATCAAGTGACCTAATAACTTCCTTGTGGTTACCCCAAATATGCATTTCTTAGGGTTTAGGGATATTCCATAATGTTCACATTTATTTAGTACCTTCCTGAGGTCTTCCACATGATTCCCTCTTTCTTTAGAGAAAATTGTCAAGTCATCCATGTACATGACTATGCATTTACCAAACAACCCTCTGAAGGATATGTCCATCGCTCATTGAAATATGGCTCCAGCATTTATCAATCCAAAAGGCATGCACTTGTAGGTGAATATTCCCCACTTTGTGGTGAATGCAGTCTTCAACCTATCTATCTTGTCTACCATCACCTGGTTGTAACCTGAAAAACCATCTAAAAATGACATCATCTTTGCACCATTTACAATCTACAAGACCTCATCTAGGGAAGGCAAAGGATAGTTATCCTTTTCAGAAGCTCTATTTAAATTCCTGAAGTCTACACATAATTTGATGTCACCATTCTTCTTTCTTATTGGGACAAGTTAGCCACCCATGTAGAATGTCTCACAGGAAATATGATCCTGGCATTAAGCAATTTCTTAACTTCTTAAAAAATGATGGGCTCTAGCAAAGCGTTGACAGGTCTCTATTTCTACCTAAAAGGCTTAACATCTGGCTTCAGAGGTATAATATGAGTAATGATTGATGTATCACAAGTTTTCAACTCATCATATGTCCAGGCGATGACATGGATATAATCTTTAAGTGCTTGGGTTATTCCTTCTAGCTCTTCTTTTGTACACACCTTCCCAATCAGGACATTCCTTTTTTCATCATTATGTCCAATGTTAACTTGTAAATACTCTCCTCCATCTGCTTTAGGGAGATCTTTGTGTTTCAGCATGTTGTCTAGATCAAATGCTCTTTCCAACTCTATCATTCCTTTAGGAATCTTATTACTGGGCAACTCTAGGATTTCTTCTTCTTCTTCCCAGATGTGATCTTCCACATTTCTTTCATCTATGATCTATGCATCAAAGACTCTCTATTGGAAATAAAGTCTAAAATATGTTGGTCATCATCAAACACTTGAAGGTTGACTACATTATTTGGCATAGAGGGTACTGATACTAATTCAACTAAAAATCTCTTCAAACTAGATATGGACAATGGTTCCAAAGTGCTTGCGGCTTGGGCTAAGGCATTTGACCTATGATTTTGTTCTCTGGGTACATGGGTGATGTTGAATGCATCAAAATCTTCTATCAGATCCCATACCCTATGTCTGTAATTAGATAGCTTCTTATAATTGCAAGAATATATGCCTCTTATTTGTCTTACTACCAACTCTGAGTCTCCATAGACATGTAGAATCTTCACTTTATTTCTGAGTGCAAACAATATCCCATGAATGAAGGCTTCATACTCAGTCACATTATTTGTGCATGGGAATTGCAATCTATATGCTGCTAAGTAGGATTTACCAGATGGATCAATATGATATATTCCTACTCTAACCCTTTGTTTTGATTTGGATCCATCAAACCTGAGGATCCATGGCTTATCTTCAATTAAAGGCTTATCTGGGCCTTCTCTTTTCTTTTTAGCTCTGGCAGCTACACCATTTGATATCCATTTTAATTTTGGTGTTTCAATCTTCTCAAAATTCACCCTATCTAGCTAATGTGAAGCTGACATTTCTTCTTTTTCTTTAGCATCAGGAGGAAAATCTTTTGAACTAGGCAACATCTGCCTTTTTAGAATATGCAAACATAATGAACATGCAGTTTCTAAATGTGGTGCTTCATGTAACCTGCACCATCCTTCAATCAAAACATCTTGTGGAGATCTTTGCTGTTGTATCATCTCCTGAATTTGCTTTGATAAAAATTCTTTGAACTTGGACAAATTATTGCCCCTATCTTCATCAGATAGTTCATAATCTGACTCTACCAAACAATCACTTCCTGGGGTGATTATCCTGTTACTCTTAGCATTACTCTTGCTACACACCAAAATATCTTCCATCTGAATAGGACCTTTATCATGATATGTGTTTTCTTCTATTCCTGCAGATGACAAACAAAAATTAGTGTCACTATCACTATCTGCAGAACTTACCGTGGATGATGATGATGATGCCTCACTGCATGCTCGTTCCAGTTCGATCATGTCTAAGAAAGAATCACAAGTCTTTTCAGAATGTACCTCATCATGTAACTTGCAACATCCTTCAATCAGAACATCATGAACATGCATTTTTAACAATTGACAACGTTGCACTTCTTTGGACAAGTACATCTCAAAATTCTTGAAGTGATCTACCTCTGTCTCATTTTCTGGGTTACAATCAGACTCTAAAGTTATTTTGTCATCCTAAAGATTATCATCATGAGCATGAACATCATACATGAGGATCTCCTCTATCTTGATTGTCTGGGGTCTGATGGAGTAAACTCCAGGTTCTACATCCACATACATGATCTCATTGGTTTTATTATATTCAGGATCATATGTTTCATGCAAGGCTCAACATCTATTCTTATTTGATTAGGTATCTCTTTCCAAGGCAACCACATGTGACTAAAATTAGTGGACATGTATCCATTAAGTGTTTTTGACCAATCTCTGCTGAGTAGCATCCCATAGGTATCAGGTACACCAACCACCTGAATATCAATGTAGTATTGAATTCTTGGATCTGATGCTAACTGCATATGAATGTGAGTTAGTTCTCCTACTACACTGACCTCTGTTTTATGTAACTGTGTTACTTTCTTCAGTGACTTAGCAGGATACAACCCTAGGGCATTGCATATGGACAAGGGCATTATATTGGTAGATGCTCTTGAATCCACTAAGCAATTAGGCAAATTTTTACTAAACATCCTTATGGTAAGGAGAAAAGGAGGTGACTCAGTCTTATCTCTGTAAAGAGTCATGTGTGAAGTCTCTATAGCTTGAATAGTAGATGGAACTTTGCGTTTAACATTAACATCCCTACTAGCATGATCTTTATTCCCTGTCTGGCCTGAGGTATGATTATCTTCTTTTGGAACAGGATCATCTAAAGATTTCATGAAGGCTTTTTTGATAGCTGGGGTTTTGAGTAGTTCTGACAATGACAGGCTGATTTTGATCTTTTTCATTTCATCTGCTAGGTATGTGACTAACTTATCAGACTCAGGAGGTAGATTACCTACTTTTGGTGATGTATTTTGTGGTGCTAAGTATTGTGCATTAAATTTAGGAAATCTAGGGTTATTGCTTGCCTTAGGATCAGGAGGAGTGTTGAAAGTATTTGGAGGCAAGGATGTAGTCAAAGGACTAGCAGGTCTATTTGGGTTATTCCTTAGATTGTAGTTATGCCTACCCTAATATTTTGGTTGATAAGAATGTACTTCTTCATGTTCAATTGATGGCTCATTTTCATCTTCAAATGGAAAAACATAATTAGTCTTAAAATCCATGGCTGACTCCTCACATGCTAGGGTGTAATCTTGATGAGATGACATTGTCTACTAATAAGGTTGATTGATGAAACTTTCTAGTACTAGGGTAGAATCATATCCACAGGGGATAATTTCATTTCCTTCAACACAAGGTGGATTATTTGAAGTATTAGACACTTCAGTTTGGAATATACTGGTAGCAATCCTGAACTAAGGACAATCTAGCTCTGCATGAGCATTGGTGTTATGTATCCTGGACCAGTTTGTAAGAGCTGCCTCTGCAAGGTTCACTCTAGTGGTCTTCTTAGGTTCACTAGGAGGCTGATTATCTAGGGGTGATGGCAGAGAACCATTGTTTGGCCTAGTGTTCCACACTCTAGGCTATCTAGGGGGATTATTGTTACCATTGTAGTTGTTATTGTAATTGCTATTGTATCCCCTATCAGGATAATTAGGTCTATCATTGGCATATCCTCTATTCTGATTTGATTGAGAATATAAATTCTGACTCCTCAAATGAGTGATCTCAATGGTTAGTTTCCTTAACTATGCTGATATCTCTTTAATTTCTTCCTTCTCTTCCTAAACTTTGGCTACTACATTCTCTGTTTGAGGTTTGAAAAAGGAAGATTCATTGTTATTATTGTTAGATTGTTCCACAACCTGAGGTACTTGTGTATGTCTTGGATATTGTAACATTTGACCATTTCCATTTGGAGGTGGCATGATACTAAGCAGAGGTATCTGCAAAGGACTTGGCATCACAGCTAGAGGTATCATGGCTCCATTGGTCTATTGTTGAGAGGGATATGTAGGATAAGAAGGGAGTGTTGGAAATGCAATATTAGATGTTGGAGCAGGGATTAGCTACTGACTGACTTTGACAACTTCTTCAAAAGCTCCTATCGAGGTTGTGACACCAGGATGTGCTCTCCTGATAAACATAGAAGTCAAGGGATCTAAGGCTAACTAATATATGCTCCTACAAGCTTCATCTAGTACAGTATAGGGAGCAACTAGCTTAGAGAGCATCTTTTGGAATCTTGCATTGAAATTAGCAATAGGTTCTCCTTCAAATCTCTTGATTGTGGCAAACAGATGATAATTCATTGAAGGATCTATAGGTATTTTGAATCTATCCTTAAAGGCTTTCTCCAAGATGGCCCATGAACTGACTGAACCTTGACCAAGACTGATATACCAGTTATATGCCTCTTCCCCTAAGGAAAATAGAAATAACCTGCATACCACATCTTGATTTTCAATTCTAGCCCTACAACAAGCTTCCTTGAATGTTCTAATGTGATCATCAGAATCCTGATATGGATGATATTTAGGACAAATATTATCAATATTTTTAGGCAAAGGATGATATGCACTGAAAGTCAAAGGCGACTCTGTAGTAAAGAATGACATTATGACAGGTGGAGGTTGGACCTAAGGTGTGACAAGTGGTCCTATAGGTGTAACAGGTGGTCCTATAGGTGTTTGCAAGCCAATAGGAGTTACAGGAGCATGTTCTAGTGAAGCTCCTAATGCACTAGAACCAGGAGAATGATGAATATCTAATGTTCTAGGTCTAAATCCCCGGACAGGCAATTCTTCAAAGAGTCTGTTGGATCTAGACCTGGTATTTGGCCTAAGAGCTAGGATTTCTTGAATTTAAGGAAATTTGGCTTGTTTACTATAAAGATCAGTCAAAACTCCCTAGCAAAGGCTATATTTATGATCAAAATCTGAAACTGACTGGATATTTATGCAATATTTGTAGAAATAATGCAAATATGAGGTGATATGAAGCTTTGGGACACAAGAAACTGAATATCAGGTTTCTTAAGTAGATTACCTCAAAGCTTTTAGGAAAAAGACCTGAAATAGAGCCTATCTTTGAAAATTCATGATGATCAACCATAAAGCTTGCAATATTTATGCTTAATTTTGAAAACTTTATAAAGGATAAGCATGCACGGACTTAAAAGAATGAATCTTTGCATATGACTTGAAACATAGAGTAGCTTGAGTGTTACCTTTCTGTCTACATCATCAAATCAGACAAATCTACTTGATGAAAAGGCCCTCCTTCTAGTGCCAATTTATGTTGATGATGATTGTTAGTCATAAAAACATGCATACAAATTTGCACAACAAAACTTTATTATCTTCTAAAGTACGATCAACTTAGGATAAATTGATGACTCCAAGTCTCCATTAATCAGGTCATGATCATTTGACATTACTCAAAGGTTGATGTGACATGTTGTTTTCCATTTCAAGGGACCTTACATTTGTCTTGATGATCAGTATTGTTCTGTTTCCTATAAATTTACTCCACAGAGAGGTTATTTCTACTCTATTTCCAAAGATAGCTGATGTATTTGCAAGTTTGATTAATTCTTTTGATTATTGATCATCATGAACTTGTTCTTTCTTCTACACTGTATATTTATTCAAATGATGTGTCTGTAAGTGGATATTTGCATGTATCTCTTGGATTTATGTATGAATTTGCATGATATTTGTCAATTTAACATGCCTTTACTCTAAATATGCTATGTATTTCCAATTATCTATAGGATGTCAGCATATTTCATGTTATTTGCTTTTGATTCTTTGTTATTTGCAATTATCGTGATGAATTGCTATGAAATTGAAAGAAATTTAAAAGAATGCTTCTAATTTTTATGAATCTTTAGTCATTGAACCACATACATACAAGATACATTCATGAGGAGAAGAAATCAAACCATATGTCACCAGGATTTTCCATAGCTAGATATGGAGGATGCTAACTTCAAAGGATAAGGAATGAAAACAACACATGCAGACTGACAAGCACTCCAAGGGACGCAACTAATCAATGCATGTATCAAGATTTCAAACACAGATTACTCAATATTTATGATGATTTGTAATCAAATTGTCTTCTCTTTCATTCAGTATGCATAATATGTACATTTACAACAACTTTGAAATGAGCCCTGATATTTCAACAATCAAATTTCAATTATGTTTCCAATCTCAAAATATGGCACCCCTGCACCTTTTATAGAATAAGGTGAGGGAGCGGTTACAAATGACCTACGGTCAGGATTTGTCAATTAAGATCAACAGTCGATAATCATACTTTGACTCAGTCAACATTTCGCCGTGGCATAGGTTGCCATCTAGCAACCATCTGGATGACTCATTATCTTATGAGTATCTTATGCATATGTCTTCTTGTGATGCATCTTCATTTATTCCTTGGGTTCCTCTTCTTCATGTTCTTCGTCTTCATCATGATCATCATCCTCATTGCTTTCTGTATCGCTATCACCCTGATGAACATCATCCTATATATGGACCTTCATTGCCATCCTGATATTCTCATACGCCTGTACTATTTTATCTACTTCCTTCCATCTTGGGTTTTGGCCTTTGTTATGGCATGCTTATAAGACTAGAATTTAGCTTTGACTGCATCCAGCTTACCCTTTCTTCTATTCGAAGTCTCATTGTAAGTCTCCACCTTGACCTTGATCCTCATGATCTTATTCATCACCTCTTCTATCAGGTGGGTGAGGGGGTCATCAGCTACCAGCTGGAAATTATCTTGCAGAGCTTTGATAGCAAAGTCTGCATCTTAAATTTCTATCTTTCCCTCTACTATCCCTTCTAATGCTTCAAGGATTTATGCTTCGTGTGCCATCATGATGTGCAGCTTTATACTGATATCCCTGAGCTTGCCATTGCATTTCTTCAGAATATCACATTCGAACCTGATATCCTCATACCATATGTCTATCAGCAGGGTGGTGTTATTATTCAATACTTGATTATTTATTAAGATTTGAGGATCAATCCTCTTCATCTTGCTCAAAGCAGTTAGGTCCTTTTCAAATTGGAATGACCATCTTCCTATTTCATTTTGTATTTTGTCTACCTTTCCTTCAAACTGCTTAAAGAATTCCACCTCTGTAAAGAGGTTCTCACTACATCCTCAGCTCTTGTGAGGGCTGATAGCATCCACTTCTCCATGATCATGGATTCGTTCTTTATGAGGTCCAATTTGGTGACCTCTTCCTAAGATATAACAGTCAATGGGACTGCCAGGTCTACTAGTATACTATTAGGGTTAATCAACCCCTTTATATATGAATGCAGCCAGGCAATGTGCTCCTTATGCTGTTTATTTTTCTCTTTCTCCTTCTTTACCCTTTGGGTGAAAGAATAAATGATGTCCTTCCCTTTCTGACCTTCTTGGTCCTCATTGGTAAAACCCAAATCAACAGTTGTGATTTGAAACTCTTCAAGGGTGATCTTGCCCTTCTCTTTCTCTACTATGGGAAGTGCTACTTGGGTTGTCCTTTTGCCCATAGCAGGATCTCTTCTAATAGCCGATGTCAATCTGGCTTTCCTCTTTGGCTTCATTATTATTTCTGTAAACAAGATAGAAACATTAAATTCTTGAATTTTAGGACCTTGTTCCATACCTATTTCTTTCTCCAGCCACTAAGGCACTTAATCTCTGAATCCTAGATGTCTTTGGTCATCATCATGTCCGTCATGATCTCTAGTATCTACTATTCTGGATGGAGAAGGCAACTTCCTAATTTCTTCCTCATGGAGTTCCTTATGAGGGGGATCCTGTTGCATCTCTTGTTGTTGAGGGACTTCTTTTTGTGGGGGAGGATCATGTGGAATGTCCACATGTTGATCCTATGCTTGATCCTGCACTCCCTCTTTTGGAGTCTCATCCACCTTAGTGTTTTCCTCATCTTGAGGCATATTAACATCTGTGGCTGATGTCTGAGTGTTTGGCCTTGGTGCATCACCCTGCTCTTGGGTCACATTTTGTTCCGTACCCAATGCACCAATGTCTTGTGTCTTAATGTCCTCATGACCTAATTTATCTTTTTCTCCTGTATCTCCTTGAGTCTAGGTGGCTTCATCACCTGATGTATCTTTACCACCCTCACCCTTTTGTTGGACTTCCACTATCTTTGGCTCAGCGGGTGTCTCATGCTATTGCTAGCCCATATCTAGAGCATTGCTCTCTTCTCCTTCCTGTTTGGCTACTTCAATTTTCTCTGTTACATCAGGTCCACCTACTTTGTCTTTGGGGCTCACATCCTCCCTATATGTCAAATCTATAACTGCAGGGCTAGTCACCTAATCAACCAATTTGTTAAGCCCGATTTGTTGGGCTATCCTCTTTGGGCTACTTTCCTTTTCTCCCTCTGTTTGTTTCACTTCCTCCAATACCACCATATGTGCTAATGGGGTTCCATGTGGAGTCATGTGTGTATTGGAGGCAAGAGTTACTATCCTTTAAGAGGTCACATTCTGCACTAATTCATCATCTGATAATTCAACAATGTCTTCCAAGGAGAAAGGACCACCCTAACTTGCTTTAGAAGTCTCTTTTGTCTGTTCTTCCATCCTCTCATTCTTAAACTTGATTATGGTGGGAAGTGGCACATCATGTTGCATCTCCTTCCTGAATACTTCACCACCAGCTCCTTTGAATACAATAGGGTCGGTCTTGATATCACCCTGCATGGATGTTCTTTTCTTTTTGGGGGGGTGATGGTAGGGGCGCCGCCCTCATCTTCCTGCTGACCATCATCGGGTCATCACCTGTAGGCTCTTTATTTACTGGCTCTTCTTCAAATGGGATATCCTCTTCTACTTCATTCTATGAGGTTTGGCCTTCCTCTCGTACTTTTGTGATTTCTACAGCTAGCCTCAGGATCCTCTTTGTCTTTGGTTTGTCCATCAGAGGTAGTGCAGATGAGGTGGATGCCTATCCTGATGTTGATGCACCTGCAGCTGGTATGACAATTCTTTTGATTATCACCCCCTTAGGCTCATCATCACTTTTCTTTCCTCTAGGGGAACCCCTCTTCTATTTTTGGGTGGGTAGTCTCTCTCCATTGGACTTCCTTTTTTCATTGAGGAAGTCATCATACTCCTCATTAGGTAGTTCCTGCCTTTTCTTCTTGGCATCAATAATAAGGGCTACACCCCTTTTCTTCAATCTGTTTATTTGTTCATCTACCCAAGCTTGGGTTAACTGTAGTAACCCACCTATAAACTAATCCAAGGAAATGTCCTCTGGCTATGTTAGATCAGGGGCTAAGATGGTGTCATTGTAGACCTTCTTGTCTTCATATTCATTTGACATCATTTTTCCATCATCCTTCTTCAGTTGTACTGGAACTGGGATGCAGTCATTTGTCCTTATCTAGTTCAAGGTGAGCCCCTGGTATTTTAATCTTCTCACCTTAGCTTCATCCTCACAATCTGTCTAGAAATCTTCCAGATGCTTCTGATGAATAGGTTTTCCTATTATTTCTTGCATCCTACCATAGGGGTCATAAGATCTAGCCAATGGAAATGGGTGCAAATACATCAGCTTCAGACCTCCCATGGCATGCTCTATGCTTTGTGAATCTGAGCACATATACCAGCCCATAGACACTGGAAATAGTACTAGAGGTATCTTCTTTTGTGCTTTGTATGCCTCCACTATGGTAGACACTTGTCTAAGAAACTCCATCAGGACCACCCCATCAGTAGGGTACCTTGGTAGCATAAGGGGCTGTTCTTCAAATCCTTCTATTCTTATATATGAAAGTGTGGCATACTATATGAACCAGGCCCCATGTCTGTAAGCAACTTCCTGAGCTTCCATGCTCAGTCGCTTAGTTCTATCTTCCTCCATGGTTCTAACTAGATGCATAGAGAATGCATCATTCACCAATTTGTAATCTAGGAGGTAGTTATTTCTCTATATCTGAGGATAATGATCCCATATGTGGGCATCATCTACATCACCACTTGCCTTGCCCACTATAGTCAATGCATCAAATGTTCCTTTGTAGGCACATGAGTACCCAACATATGAGGTCATATGGAATGAGCATTCCTGACCTCCCAGGTTCCTCATCTCTTCAACCAATGCATCATTGATGACCTTGGCCCATAATGGCTTGTTATCTGTATAAAGGACCATCTAGATGATTCCAAACATCCAATTCTTAAAATTTCCAGCATGAGGCATACTTGTCATCCTGCTAAGAAGGGCAATCATGTATTGGTACTCATCATCAAAATCAAACTTATATAGGTGTACGAGCAATTTATCCAAGGAAGTGTAGGTGCTACTTTTTGACCTCCACTGGTACATCCTCTTCCTTGCATTCTTCTTATTATTATTATACTCTATCTCCAATTTATGTAGATCCATACTAACCACCTTCTTTCCAACTGGCAGATTGAAAGTAGAGGTGATACCCTTAATTGAAAAGTCAGTATAAACTCTTCCATGCTTCTCCATGTGCCTGGTCTGAGGGTTATGGTTCCTGGAACACTCTACTACCAGCTCTAGGGTTTCCATTGCATATGGGAATCTGGCTGCATGCCACATTCCTAAAACATATATTGCATCTAGAAGGGTATTGTCCTTATCATGATCTATTATGGCTGACCATACTGCCAGGTCTGTATCTCCCTGGTGAGTGTCACCAATGACGCCATACTTGAATTGTACCCCCTCGGGCTGAACAAACATGGGCTTAAGAAATTCTGTATCAGACCTATTCTACCGAAGATCTGCCATGGAATCTTGCAATAAACATGCCTTGTCTTACCTCACAATATCTATATGCATTTATACAACATTATATACCTCTACGACATCATGCATACTATATCTATTACTCTTTACTTCATCATGATATGCACATTTACAGATTCAAACCACAAGAAAGAACATACTACATGGACATGCAGATAATGACAACAGGAAGGTTTTCAATTACTTGCCTAATAACGTTTTCCTTGTGGGTTAGGTGGGTAATTATGAAAAGGGCTAAAGATGCTAAGGATCACACGTTCCGTTACGCTGGAAGATCCGATCCATTCACAGGTAGCTCGTATGAGGGTTTGACTTCTCTGCTCTATAATTTCTGGTTTTTTCACAAGGTAAATGAAAATAACCTTGGAAAGTTACCTTTAAACACAACTGTAGGGGAAATTAGGGTAAAACTACGTTGGGATGGCCTAATTCGTCGATCTTCTACAGAGAATCCATGGATGATGTCATGTGTTTGAATTGTATTCACAATCGGCGGGAATCCATCTACTGTATTTATGTCCATTTAATGTTAGGAAATAGGGGGAGTGATCTTTGAAAGATCAGGTGATATTGAAAATATGACCTTCTGCCTTTGAGTGGAAAAATTAATGCAAAGGAATCAAGTGATGTGGTTAACGTTGACCACATGTAAATCGGGTCATGAATTTAAGATCAGGGGATGTTCAAAATATGACCTCACAAATAAAATGACCCCCCTTGGAAAAAGATCATGGTGATGTCACCATGTCAGCAACCTTGTTTAAGCGTTATGTTGTAATGACGTCGCTGTCATGTTATTGAATAGGGTGGGCATCAGATATATAACTTTGTGAGGTAAAATAGAATGATGACATCATCATCAAGGTGATTTCCTTCATTCATTAGATTTAGATGATGTCATCATCATATTGGCATAGGGTGATATTTCGCGATGAGGGTGATATGCGTAAGATGACGAATATTGAAAATATGACGCCCGCAAAATATGTGAAGTTGTTTGACGGGAAGATAACAACCACTATGTAAAATTGACGTCCAGCCTTTGCGGACCAAGTGATTATAGGGTGATAAACTTATATCAAGGTGATCTTATATAATGTGACTAATGTATGAAATATGACCCCCCTTCTCAGAATATCAAGTTTGATCGAAACTTTGACTCAACATAACTTTCTGCCCTTAGAGAATTTTAGGGTGATCCAAAAGGCAAACCTGTTTGGAATTTTGTACACTTTCCAACCATGAGGTTAATAATATGAAATACTAACTTTGGCAACTGACCTCATCATGGTGACCTATCTACCCCCTACAGGGTTAACTGCATGACTTAATTTTACCAGATTGCCCAAAGTAGAAAAACAACAAGCTAAAGTAGCAAGAAAAAGTTGGGTCCCTTTTTTGTCAAGTCAAAATGGGGCGTGTTGTGTAACCACACAAAAATTACCCAAATCATCCATGGTGCAGTAAAAATTAGAAGAGAAAATAATGAATGAGCCTCTTAGCTTAGACAAAATCAAGAAAATAGACTCCTTCCCACATCCTGCAAATTGTGACCTCATAGATTTGAACTTGACTAGATAATCATCAATGGAAGGAAATGCATCTAGGGAAAGAGAAGTCAATTCTGCCTCTAATTGCAAAGCATGAAACTCGTTGATCTAACAAACAAGTTATTGAACTTATTCCATACCTCCTTGGGTGTATTACACTCCTCAATGTGGAAAAGCAAATTGTCAGAAATATGCAAAGCTATCAAACCCATAGCTTCATCACACTTGTTCCTATGAACAAATATCTCATACTCCCTAGTAAGAGTGGGCTATTGATCATGCAATGTGGACCACAAACCCTTAGATTGGAACAACCTACACATTTTAATCTTCCAGGTATGATAGTTATGAGGAGTTAAAAGCTCAAATAAATCCAGGAGTAGCCCATGACAATGAATGTACCAAAAGAAAGTAAAATAGACACCAAATTGATACAATCAAGTCTAAAACCTCCAAGATATCAAAGACAACAACAAATGGAGCCTCTTTAAATTGATTTCACTTTTCCAAGGCTCAAGATATCACTCAGGAAACAATAATGAAAAAAGATGAATAACATGTACCTAGGAAGAATCTAGAAAAAGTTGGAGGCAAAATTTAAGCCCCTGAGGGGCCATTGGTGGCAAGTTCCTGTGCCACAAGCCTCCACCAAGGCAACCAAGTTTTGTAAAGGAAGTTCAATGCAAGTCAAATCTCATGCTAGTATAGGCACACAACCCAACAAACCACCATCAATAAGCCAAACCAATCCTCCACAAGGTGTTGCACAAGTGTGAGGCACTTGTAATGCAAGAGAGGTGAATGAATGCTTATAAAGGCCAAACAAAACATGTTTCACTCTACATGTGGAATATATATCCCAAAGGAAAACTATAGAATAACCTACAAGCTATCTGGGAAAACCTTAACGTGAAGTTTGATGCTGATGCTCATGCAAACCTTAGATAGGAACTACCAATCAGATGCTGAAGAGAATTGTTGTGCAGGTTGAGTTGATTGTGGTTTGTTGGCTTGCATGCCTATGGTGGCATGAGATTTGACCTGAGTTGAACTACCTTGATCTAACTTGGTTGCCTTGGTGGAGGCTTGTGGTGCGGGAACCCACCACCAATCGCCCCTCAGGCCTCAATTTTCACCTCTAACTTTTTCTATATTCTTTCTTAGGTACATGTTATTCAGCTTTTTAACATTATTATTTCTTAAGTGATATCTTGAGCCTTGGAAAAGTGAAATCAATTTCAAGAGGCTTCATTTTCTGTTGTCTTTGATATCTTGGAGGTTTCAAACCTGATTGTATTAGTTTGGTGTCTATTTTGCTTTCTTTTGGTGCATTTGTTGTCATGGCTACTCCTGATTCATTTGAGCTTTTAACTCCTCATAACTATCATAACTAGAAGATTAAAATGCATAGGTTGCTCCAATCTAAGGGTTTGTGGTCCACATTGCATGATCAATAGCCCACTCTTACTAGGGAGTATTAGATATTTGCTCACAGGATCAAATCCTTCCTAGGATCCTTAGTCTGCAAAAATAACACCCTCACAGATACATGAGAGAAGTGAAGTTCTCTTCCACCAAATATCAATGAATTGATATTGAGAAAAATGAGATATATTACACAATGTACAAGCGCCTATTTAAAGGCAAGGAGAACATAATAGGCGAAACTACCCGATAACCAAAAATATGGGTAACCAATATTAAATATTGGCAACTACCTATAATGCTAAACCTAAGTTAAACTTAAGAAATTGTGTAAGGGTAAAAACCCATTCACACTAACACATTCTCATCAATATCAATTAGAAACCTAGTCTTTCTATGCAAAATTATATAAGGCATTTTCAATGGTAAAGTTGACTTAGTATTAAGAATTTCTTCAATATTTACTTGTGATAGGATAGATGGCGTACCTACAATTGGAGATGAAAAAGATGAAAAGCCTTGAATTTGATATGGAGAAGATGGTTTAACTTCAACTTGACATGTAAATGATGGTGTGCCTCCAACTTGAGAAGAGAACGATGATGTACCTTGAACTTGACATGTGAATGATGGCGTACCTCTAACTTGAGAAGAGAATGATGATGTACCTTCAACTTGACCTGTGAAAGATGGAGTACCTCCAACTTGAGAAGAGAATGATGATGTACCTTCAACTTGATCTTTGAAAGATGGAGTGCCTCCAACTTCAAGATTTGCTTTCCTCGTTGAATGGAGGTTTTGTATTCATTGTCTTTGTGCCACCAATTCTAACTCTCTCTTATCTTGATTAGATGATTCATGTTCCTCTTGAATTGGCAACGATGGTATGTCTTCTTCTATGGTTGATAATTTCCTACTTTCACGAAGTTGCTTCATTCCTTCTCTTTTCTTTGCATTCTTAGCTTCACGCTCTTCTAGTGTTAGAGTCTTTTCTTGTTTCCTCAGCATGATGATGATGATTTCTATATGCATCATGAATAAGACATAGATAAATTAGTCCATCTTAGTACAATCGAGCAAAGTAATTTCATACACAAATTTTAAAATAATCATATAATTGTTTAGTGGTAAAAAGGAGGGGTTGATTTTGTTTTGGTTTGAGGGTTTGATGGGTTTAGATCCTCCCTTCACCATAAACATTCAAGGACATATCAACCGAGTTGAATCTATACTAAGTGAGAGCATTCACCTAACAGGTTGGGGTGTCACTTGGAATGATGTAGAAGCTCAGATGTTATCAATCAATATCTCAATTTAATGCTCAAATACTCTTAAAACCTTAATTATGCAAAATTGTGAATAAACTGGTAAATTATGATAAATTGTTACAGATTAAGGAAAATGATAGAGATTAATAACTGACCATTTTTTGAAGTTCAAAATTTAGAATATTCAAGGACAATGCCTTGGGCACCCAAGGCATTATTTTCTTTGCATAATGCATAACTTCTTCTGGCATTGATAATCAATGTTCCATTTGTTTTTGTCACCCGAAATGCGGAGGACATTGCCCTGGGAGCCCTAGTCCAGTGTAGGCTAATTTTTGAGATGTAGAAGTTCCTTCAGATGCAGAATGTCCCTATAACTCTAATTCTTGTCTTTTAAACTTTGTAGGACATTTCCCTAGGCACCCATGTCCATAAAATGCTTCGTTTTACTTCTTTCTTTTGGACCCAAAGTCCTTGTCATCTCCAACCTTCCTCTGCAACTCCACTCCACGAAACTTAGTACCTATAACCTGCAATCACAAAGGAGTGTGGCTAGGGGTTGTGGTGTTTAGAAGCTTACCTTAGTCAAGCCTTAGAGATACATTCAATTCTTTCAAACACCGTTGTTAGATAAGAGTGTGTATCCCTGTGGGATAGAGGAAAAATCTAAATGATAAATGATAGAAAACATAATAGATGTCACCTTTGAAGTGTAGGTCTCATGGAAGGAAGATGATCTTTCAGGTCATGAGGAGATAGAGTCAAATCTGCAACAAACAAACACAATACTTCTCTATAACACAATGAAAGTCTTGAATCACTTTATCATAAGATCACAAGTTCACAATGTCCATCTCTAGTTTTCAAATGAAGTCTTAAACATGCTTATATATGCAACTACAAACATTCTCGTTAAGAATTTCATATTTCAAACTTTTGGTGTCAGCATAAGACCTAACAACTGTCATATAACCAACACTTCAACTTAGGGCTTGACCTAAAATAGGGCAGGACTAGGGCATGAGCACCCAAGTCCTCCCCTCTATTTTAGGTAGGAGTCATAAAAAAAGCACCCCCTAGGTCCTATTTTCCATAAGACTTCAGGGTTTTCTCATCAAGATTCAAAATTAACACATAAGATGCTCTAAATGCATTCTAAGGACCTGGGAGCTAAACCTTAAGAGGGAAAAGCCCCTAAGGGGACGTTTTTGACATAACATTTAGCCCCCACTTTAATGTATGTATAAATGTAAGGCCCATACATGCATTAAAGTAAGGTCAACAAACACAACAAACATGCCAAGCATGGTGAAGACACACCAAACACATTGAAGATAGTAATAGACATGCAAAACATGGAGAAGACAACATTGATGACACACAAAACATAGTGAATACAATAAATGCAGTGATTATTTATTTTTCATTTTCTCATATATATGAATGCAAATACAAGTGCATGGAAAGTAAACACACAACCCAAAATGTAGGAGGAGCTCATCACCACCAGTCTTGAAACTGTATAAGGGGCAAGAAACACACAATACAAATCTTAGACTGTAGGAGTTCATCGCCACCAGTCTTGAAACATCACTTGAGAACAAACAAGCCATACAAATCCCAAATCATAGGAGGAGCTCATTGCCACCGGTCTTGAAACTATGCTTGGGAACAAACACGCCATACACACACATGGAAGACACAGAGAAAAAATGACAAACAAGTAGTGGAAGAAACCTATTGCTAGGTTCACTACCATCTCAGGAACATTATAGGCACACACCAATGATTGCACTTCGCCACAACAATCGCTGAAGACATGCTTAAGGGAGGATACACCAACCCCGCAGAGGACTTTTAGAAATGACAAGATGTGCACTCTCCTCAAGAAATACACCATCCTCCTCAAGAATACACCATCCCTGCCTTTATAGAGGGCTTAAAATAAAAAGGATATGCATGATATCCCGTCTCTATAGAGGGCTTAAATGATTGCAATGTAGAAATAAAGATGTGCACTCACTTAGAGATACAACATCCCGCCTCTACGGAGGGCTTACAAGCACGCTTTGTTAGTGCCAAAATCATCAGACAACTTACCTTATATATGCCCCCACCTTAAGGTGGTTGATGTCATGTACTGATATCAAGCATGTTAAAGTAGAGAGAAAACACACAAGGGAACATGAGCTCTTGCAAAGCCCATGCCCCCCAAAGGTGACATGCACTTTACGATCGCCAAATGTTCCCACAAACACACAATTTCTTGCAAGAAAAGGTGTTAGCAACCATATAATCATGATAACCAAAAATACATAATCATTCATTTAAAGGGCCAAGCAAGGCAAGTTCCAAGATAACAAAGTGCATGGAGTAGCAGTATTGTTATGTTTTGCAAGTGCGATAAGACAACATCAAAATATCACACAGAGTGATTCCACTAGCCAAGCATCGGATAATATATATCAACCCCCTCATCATGTATGGACTAGGTCCATTTTTTGATTTCTTGCTGAAGGGACACTAGGTCCATATCAGTATTATATATTTTTCGTCATCCACCAACTAGATAGAACCACTAGAAGAAGGTAAACAATAAATTGAGAGAGAAGAAACAAGTGCCCTAGGGTCGTCACATAGGAAGGTGCCACCAGGTCACCAACTAGAATGCTATGCCCCTAGGACACAACACACAACAATGAAAATAGAGGAGAAGAAATATAGAAGAATGATGATACAAATAGAATAAGGTCACAATAGAGGCGGTCTCCTGGTATCCTTGGCCTTACAAGAGTACCAAGGGTCATCCTAGGAGGCCTAAACAACACATTAAACATCACAGGGGAAACACAACACGGAGGTAAAGGGTTAGAAATACTTACTTGATACAACCCAATGTTAAGAACATACATATCTATGAGGTGGCCACCCTTTACAGTAACTATAATAGTTGCTACAATGAGTGTGGCTTAAAGAAGGAGAAATATTTGCATGTTGTTTCGGTCTTGTGGATATTGCATTAATATGGAGTTTAGGATGATGAAAGGCTTTAGTGGGTTTCAAATAACAATACCCAACACTGGCTGTGTAGTTAATTCTAGAAACTTGTAAAGGTACTGTAATTCCTTGTTGATTTACACCACATTCATTACCTACATAGTCGCAGTTGTTATAACGGATTTTAAATCCATGACCATAGAGGAATGCCATTTCTTTAGAAGATGGTGAAGCCTTGTAGGTATCATAATTTGTAATATAAATAAAGGTATTGTCTTTGTTTTCTACCAAGGAAGCTTTGATTTTCTTAGGTGTTTCAACATATTGCTTGGATGAGATTGATGCGACTTTTGATGTGTCAGGGTTATTAAGTGTATATTCCCCTACACCACAAGGATTAAAATCTAATGAACCCCAATTGTCACCAAAAGTGCATTCGGTGTTTCAACAGATTGCTTGGATGAGATTGATGCGACTTTTGATGTGTCAGGGTTATTAAGTGTATATTCCCCTATACCACAAGGATTAAAATCTAATGAACCCCAATCGTCACCAAAAGTGCACAACATTATCTGTGGCAAGAGGTTTTGATGAATCCACTCATAAGTTGTTTAGACTCATATGATTGTTAACTTGTTTTTGCATTTCAATATGTAAACAATTATCTAGTTCAGGATCAGCTTTTATGGTGTGGAGCTTGCTTTGATGAATAAACTTTATTGATTGATGAAGGGTAGATGGAACTGCCCCCATGGCATGGATCTATGGTCTACCAAGAATCATATGATATAACCAGGCATGACATGAAATAGGGTAGATAATGTCACAAGTCCAACCTTTATGGGTAAAGTTATGGTACCCACTAATTGTCTACCAACATTATCAAAGCCATGAATACTAATCCTATCTGGTTTGATTAAAGATGTGTCAATCTTGATTTTGTGTAGTAAGTCTATGCCACAAACATTAAGAGCTGATCCATTGTCAATTATAACTTGCTTTATCAACTTGTTATTTATGGTGACAAAGATTATAAGAGGATCATATTGGTTTTGAACTTCAGTTGACAGTAATTCATGTGGTTGAAAGAGAATATCTCTTTTTGTCGAATGCATACAATCTAATAGAGATGCTACATTATTTGGTGTAACAATAGGTGGCATAATCACCCTTTGTAAAGCTTCTTGGAGCATTCCATGGTATGTAGGCGATGTTTGTATTAAATACCAAAGAGAGATCTTAGCCAGAGTAGTGCAAAGCTACTCAACAAGATCATATTCTTGACTAGTTTTAGGAGTAAGATGAGGTGGTGGAGGAAGCATAGGTTGAGAACATGGAAGAGAAACAAGAACATGAGGTGCTTGCTTACTTTGCTTGTTATTACGGGTGTTATATGTGTGAGCAATCATATTGTGATGTGGTTGTTGCAACATATTTTTAACACCTTAATTTCTATGAGTGATTTGTCTTGCATAGTTTAAAAAGTAATCTGGGGGTCGAGGTGGTCTTCGATCTCCTTGAACCATAATCACTGGTTTTAAGCAAGAAGGTGCATTAAGTGCCCCCCACACAACCATCTTAGGAGTGTTTCTACAAAGTATATTAGTAAAGATTGAATTAACATTGTTTTTCTTTTGATTATACCCAACATCTATCCCTAAAGGATATAATGTGAGAGACCTTTTCTCATCCACTAATGCTACATCTTAGCCAGGGAGAGCATTGGAATGAAATAAAGGTAAGGTGTTGTTAGGAAAGTTAAGTGTTGTACCATTAATAGGATTATCCACAGTCTTCTCATCTAAGGTCTTGGACATTCAACTATAGGAGAAGTAGGATAACTTATGGAATCATCATCATCATCATATGTTTTAGCTATTAATTCCAAAGCATTAAGAGAAATTTCACACTCATCATTCTCAATGTGTTTTGTTAAATCTTCTACTACCCAAGGGTATGTATTCATGAGAGATGTGAAGTTGTCAAAATCAGATACATAGTCAAGGATTTCAAATGAAGAGCATTTAAATATATCCTTGTGATACATAGCTTGTAAATAAGTGAGGACATGAGGATTCATATTAAGAAATTTGTAGAAATTCTCAAAGTTTTTGATATATGCATGTAAAGATACCAAAGAGTGATGAGATGAAGATTCCATAATGAAATGTCTTGTAACATCAATGTCCAATAAGATCTAGTAATACAATACATGCAAAGTTTTATGTTACTTGATACACCCTAGGTGTGTGACTATTTTACTCCTAAGCACTTGTTTGAAGGAAAAGGGATAAAAGAAATACACCAAGTTCACAACATACACAATGGATAGGAGGAATAGAGTACAGCACAACAAGTCCCAATTGATGATTGTAGGTTTTTAGATTGAATGTAATGAAACAACAAAAAATATGCTTGTTTATGCACCTAAAATGTTCACTTTTTTCAACTTTTTCTGCAATTTTTTAATGTAAATGAGTGAATGAAGAGGTGTTGTAAGGAAATTGAGGAGGGGAAGAAAATAATATGCCTAATATCAGTCCAATTATGCAGCAATATCTTTCACAGCATGCCTTTGATGCAATTCTAGAGTGATGACAAGTCAAAACCTAGTGAAAATACACCTAAAATATGCAAATTTTCAATGTAGAAGCCTAATAGAAAGGGTGTTATAAAGAATTTGAGGAGGGGAAGTAGATTATAACCCCGATATTAGTCAAATAATGCAGCAAAATCCTTCACAACACACCTGTGATGCAATTCTAGAGAGACGATAAGGCCCAATCTAGTGAAAATGCAAGGTTTTCAAACACTAGACATGAAATTTTGCAATAAAGACACTATGATGCCACACTAAAATTAGAAATCAGACCAAAATGAGTATTTAAAACAGTAGTAAAATCTGAAACAATAATTTAAATACAAACCCTAGTTAATGCAAAACTAGGTTTTTATGAAAAATGCACAATTTCAAGCAATTTTTACCAATTTGAGCACGAAAATGCAATGCAAATGAATGATTAATGATGAATTTCTATAATTTAAATCAGATCTAATAAAAATTATAGAAATTAAATGCCAATTAATTCAAATAATGCTAAAAATGCAAGCTTAAGATGCCAATTTTTCAAAATTTTAATTTTTTTTGTAATTTTTCAAATGCAATAGAATGAGTGAATGCAAATCTATCACACAACACTTAGCAAGGTGAAAAATTTTAAAAACATGGGTTCACCAAAATGTTTTGGAGTGAAAAGGAGGGGTTGATTTTGTTTTGGTTTGAGGGTTTGATGGGTTTAGATCCTCCCTTCACCAGAAACATTCAAGGACATATCAACTGAGTTGAATCTCTACTAAGCAAGAGCATTCACCTAACAGGTTGGGCTCTCACTTGGAATGATGCGGAAGCTCAGATGTTATCAATCAATATCTCAATTTAATGCTCAAATACTCTTAAAACCCTAATTATGCAAAAGAGTGAATAAACTGGTAAATTTTGATAAATGCTTACATATTAAGGAAAAGGATAGAGATTAATAACTGACCATTTTTTGAAGTTCAAAATTTGAAATATTCAAGGACAATGTGTCAGGCGCCCAAGTCCAAGGCACTGCTTTCTTTGCATAGTGTAGAACTTCTTTTAGCATTGATAATCACTGTTCTGTTTGTTATTGTCACCTGAAATGCCGAGGACACTGCCTTGAGTGCCCTACTCCAGTGCAGGCTGATTTTTAGGATGTAGAACTTCCTTCAGATGCAAAAGTCCATGTAACTTCGATTCCCATCTCTGAAACTCTAGAGGAAATTGCCCTAGGCACCCATGTCCCGAAAATGCTCTATTTCACTTCTTTCTTTTGCATCCTAAATCCTTATCATCTGCAACCTTCCTCTGCAACTCCACTTTGTGAAACTCGGTACCTATAACCTACAATCACAAAGGAGTATGGTTGGGGATTGTGGTGTTTAGAGGCTTACCTCTGTCAAGCCCCAAAGAGACATTCAAGTCTTTTGAACATCGTTGTCAGATAAGAGTGTGTGTCCCTATGGGATAGAGGCAAAATCCAAATGATATGGTGGCACCCTCAAATTTTTGCAAATTTTATGTGCCAGTATTCTTTCGAGATGTCGACAAAGGCTAGGTCGACAAGCTGTTCAATCTACCTCGAAGGCCACCTTCGACAATTAAAATCTTGTAACTTAGGCATCATCTTGCAAATATGGTTTGTTGAAAGTTTCTTGGTATACTTGGTAACATGCCTTCTCAATTTCATGCTCCCGAGATGAGTTTTGGTGAGGTATTTAATTATTTTCTGATTGTGACCGGGCTAATTTTGGCATTCCAAAAAGTTTCAATTCTTGCAATTCTGAGGGCGACCCAGTTGTTAATTTGGTCTCAAACCTCTCTAATTTTAGTTTCATCAAAATCGGTGACCATTTGATGCATTATTTTAATGCATTCCAGTTGTGTCGAACTCACCCAGTGGGTCAGTTTACAAAGCAGGTGCCTAAATTTGGTTAGTGAAGCAAATTCTGAGCAAATGGGTTTTATTGAAATAATTTATTATGCCCCTACACAAATTTTCATGGTCATCGAACACCTGGTTTGCCTGCAGTGAAAAAGTGCCATGTGCCCGATGGAGGAAATTTAAAATCCGTCAAAGTTTAAAGTTTGAAAATTGCAAATATTAAAATCAAATGTTAAAGTGGCATTTAAAAAGGGGAATAAAAATGAAGTTTGAACATGACATGGAGGAAAGTCAAAGATTAAGTAAAATTTTATTTAAACTTTATGTTGAAGTTTATAAAAGAGAGAAAGGAGAGGGTGCGATGGTATTTAGCGCACCATTGTATCCCTCATTGCTACTTATTCCCAGGCCTATGCGATGGTGCAATATGCCCATCGCATGACCTTTTATGCCCTCCTCTCTCATATGCAAGTTAAACAATACACTTTCCTCTATTTTTGTGGCAATTTTGGTAAGTTTTTGGCTGTTCCAAGCAAATTTAGTTACAGATTTGGGTACTGGCAATCATGTTTTTTGTCTTCTGGGTAATTTTTGGAGGTCATTCTTGACTCAAATTTGTGTCTCATGCTACAAAATTGCCCTTCGTTCATTATTTTGGCATGGGTGGAGATTTTTTACTTGTTTATTTTGATTTTTGGTTGCTAGAGGAGTGGAAAATGCCCAGTATTGATTGAAAACGACCCAAAATTGATGAGTTGGGAAAAATTGGTTTGGTAAATTACTGTAACTTATTCTCTTTGCCCCTCAAAGCTAGATGCTATGAATAACTTGGATAAGAGATCTCAGAGGTCGCTTATTATAGAGGAATGAAGTCTCCAGCTGCTGTCATTCAAACTAGGAATAGGTGAAAAGTGTCAAAAATTTTAAAAGGGGATTATTAAAATGTTTTATTTATCATTTTTCTTTTCCTCTTTTAATTGTAATATTTTATTCCCAATGTCATTTTGGAGGGAAGATGAAATGGAAAAAGTCTCACCTACCTCTAGAATGAGTTAATTTTAGGGCAACATGTTTGAGCTTATAAAGAAATGGCTGGACTCTCATTTTTTGTTGTTGAATGGTTGGGATTTGGAGGAGTGAATGAAATACAAGTTCTCTTGGGTTGCTCTATTTCTTGTTCTATAAGTCTATGGATCATGTGTTGAATGCTTTTCTTCATAGTTTTTGTTCAAGTTTCATGTTGAAGTAGATGAAAAATGCTATGTGCATGTGTTATGTTGGTTGTCTCCATTGTTGTATGCAATCTTTTTATGAATTAAATAACTAAGGGTTTTTGAAGTTTAGGGATACAGATTCTATGCATACATGCTTAATCTTTGACCTCTATTCAAGGAATAGATAAATTGTTTTACGTTAAGTGTGGGGAAGACTATTATGCAACAGGGATATGTGTAAGCATGGCTAACAACACTCTTTCCTGGGTAGTGTTTGTAAGGCAAATCCTAGAGAAACCCCTTGAAATGTGAATGTTTATATAATCTATGGGAATCATTCACACGTGTTTTCAACTTGACTCCATGCCCAAGGGTAGGCACCGATTAGAGCTTGGATTGAGTTTATGAATCAAATCTTGAGTCTGACAACCAAATACAAAAAACATAAAAACAATAATCAATCTTTTAGGTTTTAGGAATAGGTTTTAGTTGCATGTTCTCATACTTAACTAGTTGGATAGTCCAAGAACATTGCCAATCTAGGTTCATCCTACAAATCTTGGTCCATATGTGAGAGCATTCTGCCTAAGTTTGTCAAGGATAAATCTTTTGTTGTGAATGAGGGATACCCCCTAGGTGCGGTAGAACCTGAAGTGAAGGGGAGATAGGCGCAAACAATCTCTTGTCTTTGTTGGCCAAATCTCACAGTAAGTTTGATCATAAGAAGTGACAAATCTTTAGGGTTTATTGTTTGCTGATTTGGGAACCAACATGATAAATGATAGAAAACATAATAGATGTCACCTTTGAAGTGTAGGTCTCATGGAAGGAAGATGCTCTTTCATTCCATGAGTAGATGGAGTCAAATCTGCAACAAACAAACACAATAACAACACAATACTGCTCTATAACACAATGAAAGCCTCGATCACTTTAGCATAAGATCACAAGTTCACAATGTCCATCTCTAGTTTTCAAATGAAGTCCTAAACATGCTTATATATGCAACTACAAACTCGCTAAAAATTTCATATTTCAAACTTTTGGTGTCAGCATAGGACCTAACAATGGTCATATAACTGACACTTCAAATTAGGGCTAGACCCAAAATAGGGTAGGACGAGGGTGCGAGAGCCCAAGTGCTCCCCCCTATTTTAGGCAAGAGTCATAAAAAAACACCCCTAGGTCCTATTTTCCATAAGACTTCAAGGTTTTCTCATCGGGATTCAAAATTAACACATAAGATGCTCTAAATGCATTCTAAGGACTCGAGAGATAAACCTCAAGAGGGAAAAGCCCCCAAGGGGACATTTTCTAATATAAAAAAAATTAAAGTGGATAAATGATTATAAATCTAAAAATTTATAGTTTCCTAGAGTGGCCCATGTTGATATGCCCCAGACAATTGAGAGGGGGGGGGGTGAATCAGTTGTCTCAAAAACTTAAACACTTCTACAATTAAACATCAATCACTTATCCACAATTATTATGATTTAACAATAAATGCATGAAATCATAAACTTAACCACAGATACAACATCAAACACAAGAGATACTAGATTTTACATGGAAAACCCCAAGGTGGGGAAAAACCACAGAGAGGATTAGCTCTCAATATATATTGCAATCTTGAAATAATGATGTTCAGGCTTAGTCACTCCATGGGCCTAAACATACTGGCTCACTGCCATGAAGAACAACTAGGTCTAGCCGGCTCACTGCCTCAACCCTAAACCTAGCAAGATTACAATAAGGGATGTTAAACCCTGTGTTGATTTTTCTTCTGAATCAGCATTAGGGTTTGCCACTTCTAATGCACAGGTAGATTTAGCCAACTAAATACAGGAGGTTGCGTGAGCTCCTCCCCTTCACTTCTGGTTCTACCGCACCAAGGGGGGTGTCCCTATTTGATAAAAGTATAACCTTGACTAGCTCAATGACAGAAGGATTTAACTTGACAGCAACAGGCAGAATACTCTCATGTATGGACCAAGATTTGTGTAACAGATCACAATGTTGGCAACATTCTTGGACATGATGTCTGGTTGGGTATGAGAGCATGCAGGGATCCTAATCCTACTCCTACAACTAACAGGTGGAAGGATGAAATGGTTTGATTTGATTTTTGGATGCAAAGCTGGACATGGTATATAACCTCAACACAGAGCTAGATTGGTGCCTATCCAGGGCTTGGAGTCGGTAGACATACACCTGTGAATGATCAGCATGAACAACTAAAACTAGATTTCAGGGGGATATACATGATATCTGCCTTACAGATATCTCCCAATACAGAGTGTTAAGCTGTCTATACTTATGGCATCCCTATTGCAGTATACCCTTCCCAATATTCAATCTGAAAATAGTTTAATCTACCCCTTGAGCAGAAGTTAAAAGATTAAACATTCAACACAGGAATTCTATGTTCTAGAATCTCAGACATTCCTTGAATGCCTGGACTCAAAAGAAAGATACATACAAAACTGGAGATAGAATCAGCATAACACATGCAAACATAGCATTATTCATATAAAATTGACCATGAAATCAGTGGATTCATGCACAAACGTACAACAGGAGATACATAAACTCGCAAGTTTTGCTACACAGAGCAACCAAAACCAGTTGTATCTTATTACAGAGCCAAAATGTCCAGTTTTCAACAACATCAAAAATGGTAACACAGTCTGCCTATATTGGCCAGAAAGTGTACCCGCAGCAATTAATTACATGGTCAAAAATCAAAAATTTGCCAGATACAGACTCCACAAAGGAATGGTGCTCAGAAGTTATTGCAGCAACAGACAAGAGAAGCCTCGAGCCCTGCGCCGCCATCTGGGAGTCTTCACTCAAAAATCAGGGGGCGACATGATCATGTGTACCATTGCCCATACCTCTGCACCGTCGCCATTAAAGGCCTCAACCACCCGCAGCCTACCTGGAAACCGTCGCTGCATTCAAATAGAAGTTCCCACCAAAATGCACTTTACTGAAGTTTCAAATGTGCAGGAAGAATAGTCCCACATTGGTGCTGCGGAGACTCCTTCAATACCTTAAAAACATGGTTGCGAGCATAATAGGTGTCGAGCGCCTTTTGCTGCGCTCGATGCATAATCCTTCTCCAAAAGCCCATCGCCAAAACCCAAGCCATCGGCACACCCTAGAATTCTCCTTCCGATCTCAACAATCTCGCCGACCGCTACCTTCGCTTCCCCATCGGCCAGAGATGCATCATTGGGCCAACCATCCAAACCTTCGCCGATCTCATCAGTTACACCGATGAAGCCACTGCAATCCCCTGTCGGCTAGACCAAAACAATCAAAGCACTCAAGAAATCTTTCGCCGAACACAAACACAAAGCCTCGAACTGTTGAACCCCGAACCAAAAGGGTTCAACACTAGGGTTCAACGCGATGGTTCAAACATCAAAAATAATACTCCATAGGCAAAAAAGCTTTGAACCATTGAACCTTGAACCAAAACAAAAAGGTTCAAGCGGGAGGTTCAATGATGCAATATTTGCGCAAGGCAAATGCATAATGCGACCTGTTAGAAGAGAAATGAACCTCAAACCGCTGAACCATTGAACTTAGAGAAAAAGGGTTCAAGTTCAAACCAAAATGTCAAAGACACAAAAACGAACGCATGCCGATGGAGAAAAGACGAAGACCCCTCCTCAAGAAATGAGATGCAGATGCTGAAAAACACTGAAGGGGTGCCAAAACTTAGAACCTTTTCGATATTTCGGGATGGTGCCTGCATGAAAATTGCTAAATTAACTGACAGTGAATTCAGGCACCAACAGTGGCTCTGATTGGGGACGTGTAGGTGCAAGACTACAGCGAGAACCCCAGATCTCTAGGATGTAGACCAATGCCTTATCCATTGGGCATAGAGTCATGAAGTTACCATGATCTGCATCACCAATCAAACTTGATGGCCTAAGGCCACCAAGAAAAGGAAAAATAATATTTCCCCTTGTCAAACACCTTGTTCTCATCTGCATACACTGGGTCAAGCCTGAGAGTGCTACCATGATCTGACCATAAGCTACCTTGGTCATTTACATGTTCAACCTTCTGATTCAGTTTGTCACTGTCACCCTTATGCAAACAACCCTCAGCATTAGGCAACAAATGGATGCAGAATGTATCAAGCAATGCATACTCAAATGGCATAGAACACAGGTTATCATCACTATGCATTGCAAAATGATCTCCTAGCTGGACTAAAAATTGAAAGCACTCGAAGTCCACCACACAACTAGGAAAAATAGGGCTCTCTTTATACGCTGGCCTCTCAAAAGAAAAGCTTTCAAATTCACAATTGTGCACATCATGCACACAACTAATAGCAGCACCAAACTGGAAAAGATCAGGCTCTGGCATCTTTTTACAATCTGGCACATCTTTACAATCACTTACCTCATGTATGTTGTTTCCTCTTTCATCAGGATGAGAAACAGAATCCAAGTCAAAAACAATGTCGAGATCCTCACCATACTCAGACAGGTCCTCATCATCACATGTGTCATAAATGGGTGACCCAAGTGCATCAGTTTCATCGTAGTATGCCATTGGTTCATGGGCAGCAGAGTACTCATTTTCATCACCAATGGATTCACTCTGTGGAGGAGTATCAGCCTGTGTGTCATAAGCAAAACAACCATCGAATGAAAAACAATCATGCTCTGCACTAGCACTTATTTCAATTTCTGACTACTCTTCATGATCTCCATGTGTTTGAAAGGTAGGAAATGGGTCACACATGGGACTGTTTTTCTGTTTGCTTATACCTTCTCTGTCTTGAGTACAATACTCACAATTGTCTCCACAGGTCCATTCCAAAAGTTGCTCATTACTGTCCACAACCTCATTGTGGTTTTCATGGCCAGCTGCCTCATCATTGCAATGGGAGTCTTCATTAGTTCCTTCATTGGCATCCTCAACTGGAGAACAATCCAGTTGAGCTGTATTGTTAGCATTATGTTTAGATACAACAGTCTCAACCTCTATGTTTTCATTTTTATTTTTATCTGTACATGATGCTTTAATTATTTGGTCATTTGCAGCTTCACAACTATTTTTCACACCAAAGCCTGTGGACAGGGGTTTCAACAAGTGCTCATTTCTAATTTTTTCTATATTTTCTACAAACTTGTATGCCATCTGCATACTTGTCACCTTGAAATCCCTTAGTAATGCACTAGAGCCCTCCTCAAAAGCCTCAAAGAATATGCCTACACAGGCTGAAATATCAGGTCTAAAGACTTCTGGGATCTGTGAAAAGGCTACTGCAAACCTATGACTGAAATTAACACATGGCTCTTCATCTTGTTTTCTGATTCTCATCAATTCTGCAACAAGATCAGCCAGTTCTTTTGCAAATTCTTCCTTGAAACAGTCAATAAGCTCATCTCAACAGCCAAAGGATCCTTTTGAAAAGCTCAAATACCAGTCTTTTGCTTTTGCATCAAAGGACCTAACAAAAAACTTCATCCACATATCCTCATCTCTGAATGAATGCTTTCCCATGAACTCATGAAAATTTTGGATATGTGCATTCCCATCACATACACTGTGACCACTAAATCTGGGCATCTGACAGTATATCCTAGCAGGCATAGTTTCTACTTTATAGTCAACCCATGACAAATCTAATTGGTTATACAAAGGATCAAAAGGGGTGGTAGGAGGTTTATCTTTCTGGCTGGCAGACACAACAGGGTTATTATTTTTTAACTGGGCCTGCTCAGCCTCTAAGAATATCAACCTATTTCTTATCTCTTCTATTCTTTTATCCAACATTTCACCGCTGAGTATGGGATAATTCATACTTGGATTCATAAAAATCTTACTCTTAGACATCCTTTGTCTGCCTAAGACCTAAGGTTTCTCCTGGCATCTAACTTATGCAGTAAAACAACAAATATAAAGGGGAAGGAACAAGGTACCTTTTCTCATACAGATGCTGAAGTCTGAACATCACATTTTTGTCACAACACACATCAACTTTTCATGTGCATTTAGATCTTTTGTAGAGTCGCCACCTCTCCAGAGAGGACAAAATTTACAGCAACTGAAAGCTCAACACATATTTTTCTGAGTTTATACCACCAGCAGAGCATCATCATTCACATGAAAGACTCCCCAGCAGAGTCACCATTTTTGTTGGTTTTTCTTCTGAATCAGCATTAGGGTTTGCCACTTCTAATGCACAGGTAGATTTAACCAACTGAATACAGGAGGTTGCGTGAGCTCCTCCCCTTCAATTTTGGTTCTGCCACACCAAGGGGGTGTCCCTATTTGATAAAAGTATAACCTTGACTAGCTCAATGACAGAAGGATTTAACTTGACAGCAATAGGCAGAATACTCTCATGTATGGACCAAGATTTGTGTTACAAATCACAAGGTTGGCAACATTCTTGGACATGATGTCTGGTTGGGTATGAGAGCATGCAGGGATCCTAATCCTACTCCTACAACTAACAAGTGGAAGGATGAAATGGTTTGATTTGATTTTTGGATGCAAAGCTGGACATGGTATATAACCTCAACACAGAGCTAGATTGATGCCTATCCAGGGCTTGGAGTCGGTAGACATACACCTGTGAATGATCAGCATGAACAACTAAAACTAGATTTCAGGGGGATATACATGATATCTACCTTACAGATATCTCCCAATACAGAGTGTTAAGCTGTCTATACTTATGGCATCCCTATTGCAGTATACCCTTCCCAATATTCAATCTGAAAATAGTTTAATCTACCCCTTGAGAAGAAGTTAAAAGATTAAACATTCAACATAGGAATTCTATGTTCTAGAATCTCAGACATTCTTGAATGCCTGGACTCAGAAGAAAGATACATGCAAAACTGGAGACAGAATCAGCATAACACATGCAAACATAGCATTATTCATATAAAATTGACCATGAAATCAGTGGATTCATGCACAAACGTACAACAGGAGATACATAAACTCGCAAGTCTTGCTGCACAGAGCAACCAAAACCAGTTGTATCTTATTACAGAGCCAAAATGTCCAGTTTTCAACAATGTCAAAAATGGTAACACAGTCTGCCTATATTGGCCAGAAAGTGTACCCGCAGCAATTAATTATATGGTCAAAAATCAAAAATCTGCCAGATACAGACTCCACAAAGGAATGGCACTCAGAAGTTATTGCAGCAATAGACAAGAGAAGCCTCGAGCCCTGCACCGCCATTTGGGAGTCTTCACTCAAAAATCGGGTGACATGATCATGTGTACCATTGCCCATACCTCTGCACCATCACCATTAAAGGCCTCAACCACCCGCAGCCTACCTGGAAACCATTGCTGCGTTCAAACAGAAGTTCCCGCCAAAATGCACTTTACTGAAGTTTCAAATGTGCAGGAAGAATAGTCACACATTGGTGCTGCGGAGACTCCTTCAATACCTTAAAAACATGGTCGCAAGAATAATAGGTGTCGAGCACCTTTTGCCGCGCTCGACGCATAAGCCTTCTCCAAAAGCCCATCGCCAAAACCCAAGCCATCGGCACACCCCAGAATTCTCCTTCCAATCTCAACGGTCTCGCCGACCGCTACCTTCGCTTCCCCATCGGCCAAAGATGCATCATCGGGCCAACCATCCAAACCTTCGCCGATCTCATCAGTTACACCGATGAAGCCACCGCAATCCCCTGTCGGCCAGACCAAAACAATCGGAGCACTCAAGAAATCTTTCGCCGAACACAAACACAAAGCTTCGAACCGTTGAACCCCAAACCAAAAGGGTTCAACACTAGGGTTCAACGCGATGGTTCAAACATCAAAAATAATACTCCATAGGCAAAAAAGCTTTGAACCATTGAACCTTGAACCAAAACAAAAAGGTTCAAGTGTTGGTAGGTGGCGACTGATCAGGAAAGTACTGTACACTAGCCATGTATCCTCGCCGGGGTTTTTTTTAGAGCCGACTTAAAAAATCCTATTTTTTATGACCGACATAAGAAAACCCTAATTTTTGTAACCGACAAAAAGGCTTGATAAAAAGCGGCCAAGGGTTAGGGTTTGAGTATTGTATTGTAGCATTTGCAGCGGTATTGAGTTGCAGGGATTGCTGATTGTAATCAGTTTGATTTACTGGATAATAATATTGGACTCTCTGTTTGGTGGATGTAGCCCGAGTTTGGGTGAACCACGTTAAATCTTGTCTCTCGCTGTTATTAATTCTGTGTATTTCCATTTCTCTGTTTAATCTTTATTTGCATTTAATTGATATCTTCTGCCGGCTAACCCTAACAAGTGGTATCAGAGCCAGGTTGTGTTCGATTATCGTCTGCAGGAAAGTCTCAAGGTTGAGTGGGAGCAATGGCAGACGAGGGTAAAATGAAGGTTGATAAATTCAATGGGCAGAACTATCAGTTATGGAAGATGCAGATGGAAGATTACCTCTATCAAAAGGATTTATGGAGGCCGTTGGAAGGAGTAGCCTAGAAACCGACAATAATGTCTGATGAGGATTGGAATCTTCTTGACAGAAAGGCACTGGGAACCATTCGGTTGTGCCTGGCACCGTCGGTGGCATTCAATATAACGAAAGCGAAGACAACAGATGGTCTGATGAAAGCTTTGGCTAAATTGTATGAAAAACCCTCAGCCTCAAATAAGGTATTTCTCATGAAGCAGTTGTTTAATTTGAAAATGGTTGAAGGTGGATCTGTGACAGGTCATTTAAATGAATTTAATATGATTGTCAGTCAATTGACTTCTGTAAATGTAAAATTTGATGAAGAAGTTAGAGCTCTCTTGATATTATGTTCATTGCCTGAAAGCTGGGATAGTTTGGTAATGGCGATTAGTAACTCTGTTTCTGGTTCAAATACCCTAAAATTTGATGATGTTGTTGATGTTATTCTGAGTGAGGAAATTCGTAAGAAAAGCTCAGGTGGATCCAAATCAGGCAGTGTTTTAAACACAGAAAGCAGGGGTAGATCAAAGGAGAGAGGAAAAGGTTCTGGAGGTCATGGGAAGTCACGAGGAAAATCAAAGGACAAAAGATCCCAAACCAAAGGACAGAAGGATTGCTGGTACTGTGGAAAACCAAGTCATCTGAAGAAAGTTTGCTGGTCTCGAAAAAATAAAGGAGACAAACAAGAAGGCAATAAGAAAGCAAATGTGGTAAGCAATAAGTCTGAAGATGATGCTTTGATTCTTTCCCTAGATAATGCTGATGATTCATGGGTTTTAGATTCAGGGGCCTCATTTCATGCTATGCCCCATAGAAGTTATTTCCTTGATTATGTCCAAGGGGATTTTGGGCTGGTTTATTTGGGAGATAATGAACCCTGTCAGATTGTTGGAAAGGGAAGAATCAAGATTAAGTTGCAGAATGGGAATCATTGGCTACTACAAGAGGTGAGGCATGTTCCAAGGCTCAATAGGAATTTAATTTCAGCAGGGCAGCTAACTGAACAAGGTTGCACTGTTACATTTACTGATAAAAATTGGAAGGTTTCAAAAGGTGCCTTAGTAGTAGCAAAAGGTGTAAAAGTAGGCACCTTATATCTTTGTACAGGTCATACTGTTCCTTCTACTTTAGATTTTATAGAGGAAAAACAAACAGGTTTAGGAACAGTTGCTGCAGGTTTGCAGGAAGAGATTGGAAAAGTTGCTGCAGGTTCTGAAACAACACTGTGGCATAACAGACTTGGGCATATGAGTGAAAAAGGTATGAAGGTACTTCATTCTAAGAAAGTTTTACCAGGTCTGAAATGGATTAATATGGATTTCTATGAAAGTTGTGTGTATGGAAAATAAAAGAGAGTCAGTTTTCTTAGAGATGGGAAGCAAAAGAAAAATGAAAAGTTGGAGCTTGTGCATACAGATGTATGGGGACCAGCTCAGGTATCTTCTTTTGGTGGCTCTCGGTATTATGTTACATTCATAGATGATGCAACTAGGAAGGTCTGGATTTATTTCCTTAGACAGAAATCTGATGTATTTGAAACATTTAAGAAATGGAAAAGCTTGGTTGAAAATGAGACAGGTAAAAGATTAAAATGTCTCAGATCTGATAATGGCGGTGAGTATTGCAGCAAAGAATTTGAAGACTATTGTTCCTTTAATGGAATTCGTAGGCAGAAAATAGTTCCAAGGACTCCACAGGAAAATGGAGTGGTTGAACGCATGAATAGGACAATAATGGAGCATGCAAGGACCATGAGATTGCATGTTGGACTGCCTTTAAACATGTGGGCAGAGGCTGTCAACACTGCTATATATTTAATTAACAGAGGTCCTTCAGTTCCTTTGGGCTGTGGTATTCCAGAGGAAGCATGGACTGGCAAGAAGGTGAGTTATTCTTTTCTGAAAACCTTTGGCTGTGAAGCATTTGCACATATAGATTCTGAAAATAGAACCAAGCTGGATGCGAAATCAAAAAAATGTACCTTCGTTGGATATGGCCTTGATGAATTTGGTTATAGGCTTTGGGATTTTGAAAATCAGAAAATTGTGAGAAGCAGGGATGTTATATTCAATGAGAAGGTGTTGTACAAAGATCAATTGCAGCAGCATGAGAAGAAAGAAAAGGATTATGTGGTGCTGGATGATACTCCAAATAGTGATGTTCCAGTGGCTCCTCATGCTCCGCAACAGCAACCAGAAATACCACAAACTCCAGTGAATGTTAGACGGTCAACAAGGATAAGTAGACCTCCTGAAAGGTTTTCTCCCTCTTTGTATTCTATTTTGTTAACAGATGCTGGTGAACCAGAAGGGTATGATGAAGCTATGCAGGTGAATACACAAGTTCAGTGGGAGCTTGCCATGCAAGAAGAAATGGACTCCTTGCTGAAAAATCAGACTTGGGAATTATGTAAGTTACCTGTAGGTAAAAAGGCTTTACCAAACAAATGGGTTTACAGGCTGAAAGAGGAAGATGGAGGTAAGACACGATTTAAGGCCAAGTTAGTTGTAAAAGGATTTGCACAGAAACAGGGCATTGATTTTGATGAGATATTTTCTCCGGTTGTCAAGATGACTTCTATTCGTACTGTTTTAAGTATTGTGGCTGCTGAAGATTTGCATTTGGAACAGCTAGATGTGAAAACTACCTTTCTCCATGGTGATTTGGAGGAGGAGATATACATGGCACAACCATAGGGATTTGAGGTCAAAGGTAAGGAGAAACAAGTGTGCAGATTGAAGAAAAGCTTGTATGGCCTGAAACAAGCACCTCGGCAATGGTATTTGAAATTTGATAGTTTTATGGCTGAGCAAGGCTACAGTAGGTGTAATTCTGACCATTGTGTTTATTTTAAGAGGTTGGATAATGACAGCTACATCATTTTATGTTTATATGTTGATGACATGCTTGTAGCTGGGTCTAACATGGATCACATCAGAGAGTTAAAACATCAGTTATCACAGTCATTTGATATGAAGGATTTGGGGGTAGCAAAACAAATCCTTGGTATGAAAATTTGTAGAGATAGGAAGAACAGAAAATTGACTCTATCTCAGGCTGCTTATGTTGAAAAGGTGTTGCAGAGATTCCATATGGAGAATGCCAAAGCTGTCAATACACCTTTGCCTAGTCATTTGAAATTGACTAAGGAGATGTGTCTAAAGACACAAGAGGAGGAAGAGAAAATGTCCAAGATACCCTATGCTTCAGCTGTAGGAAGTTTAATGTATGCCATGGTATGCACAAGACCGGATATTGCACATGCTGTCGGAGTCGTTAGTAGGTATATGAGTCATCCCAGATTTGAGCATTGGAATGCGGTCAAATGGATTCTAGATATTTGAGAGGTACATCTAATAAACACTTATGTTTTGGGGGCTCTAATACTGATTTAGCAGGTTATGTAGACTCAGATTTGGCAGGGGATATTGATACCAAGCGGAGTACTACAAGTTATGTCTTTACTGTAGGTGGAACATCAGTGAGTTGGATTTCTAGGTTGCAAAAGGTGGTTGCTTTATCCACCACAGAGGCAGAATATGTCGCTGCAACAGAGGCAAGCAAGGAGATGATATGGCTACAATCTTTCATGGAAGAATTGGGTAAACAACAGGCTAACAGTTCTTTGTATACAGACAGTCAGAGTGCCATACATCTTGCAAAGAATTCTGCCTTGCATTCAAAGACCAAACACATACAGTTGAGGTATCACTTTATTCGGTCGGTGTTGGATAATGGACAGTTAAGGCTGGAAAAGATACATACAGATGAAAATCTAGCGGATATGTTTACAAAGGCAGTGACAAGGGAGAAGCTGAGCTCCTCTTCAGCTTTGATTGGTCTTCTAGACTGAACACAATAAAAATTGAACCGCAGAGTCCAGGGTGCTTATTTCCAGTGGGAGCTGCATGCGCAGCGGTGTCATCCAGGATCAGTCTCCAAGTGGGAGATTGTTTTGGTGTGGAGCCTGATCAGTCTCCAAGTGGGAGATTGTTGGTAGGTGGCGACTGATTAGGAAACTACTGTACACTATCCATGTATCCTCGCCGGTGGGAGATTGTTGGTAGTGCCATTTTTTTTAGAGCCGACTTAAAAAATCCTAGGGCCGACTTAAAAAATCCTATTTTTTATGACCGACATAAGAAAACCCTAATTTTTGTAACTGACAAAAAGGCTTGATAAAAAGCGGCCAAGGGTTAGGGTTTGAGTATTGTATTGTAGCATTTGCAGCAGTATTGAGTTGCAGGGATTGCTGATTGTAATCAGTTTGATTTACTAGATAATAATATTGGACTCTCTGTTTGGTGGATGTAGCCCGAGTTTGGGTGAACCACGTTAAATCTTGTCTCTTGCTGTTATTAATTCTGTGTATTTCCATTTCTCTGTTTAATCTTTATTTGCATTTAATTGATATCTTCTGCTGGCTAACCCTAACATCAAGCAGGAGGTTCAACGATGCAATATTTGCGCAAGGCAAATGCATAATGCGACCTGTTAGAAGAAAAATGAACCTCAAACTACTGAACCATTGAACTTAGAGAAAAAGGGTTCAAGTTCAAACCAAAATGTCAAAGACACAAAAATGAACGCATGCCGATGGAGAAAAGATGAAGACCCCTCCTCAAGAAATGAGATGCAGATGCTGAAAAACACCGAAGGGGTGCCAAAACTTAGAACCTTTTGGATATTTCGGGATGGTGCCTGCATGAAAATTGCTAAATTAACTGACAGTGAATTCAGGCACCAACACCCTGAGGGCTATTAAACCCTACTAGCGGCTCACTGCCACGATCAATACCTTTTTATGTCTGTGATTGAAGTATAACAATTCCTTTGCTCTGCTCTGCCTCTACTTTGCTCTACCTCTTCTCTGCTTTGCCTTTTGGACCTTTCTTATTATCTTTCCATTTTTTCTCAAGGACATCTTTTCCACGACTCAACTACAAGTATTTATACACTTCATCAACCTTGGAATGATCATCAAGGTCAGCATTACAATCATCAACCATTAGAACAATCTCCAAGGTTGGCATTACAAGCATTCACAAAATAGGTCCTAACCTATTACAATATTATGCAAAGGAAATGAAGTAAAGATGTATGTGGATCACACCACACCTTAGTTGGGAAAACACAATTGTCCATGCCACAACACACTTCCACAATCTTCAAGGAATCTCTGTAATAATTGGAATTAACCAAGTAGGCTAAGACTGGTTACATGTTACAGTATCTGGGAACAATCTTCAAACACAATCTCAATTCCTTAACATGGACCAACGTCAAGATAGAAACATGATAAGGAGACATCTACAAGCATGTTATAATCATCAGGAGCAACCACATAAAC
This sequence comes from Cunninghamia lanceolata, assembly GCA_027924645.1. Lineage (NCBI taxonomy): Eukaryota > Viridiplantae > Streptophyta > Pinopsida > Cupressales > Cupressaceae > Cunninghamia > Cunninghamia lanceolata. The sequence goes on from BSBN01000760.1 coordinate 4,857,054, forward strand.
CTTAGCCACTTTATCAATAGGATCTTCTCACTGGAACACATGAACTTCACTATCTTTGACTATTGTTGTGATGCTCACAACACACCCGATTTTACTTCTTAGCAAAATGAGGACCCCTGTTGTAGCTGGCTTTGTTTTGCTTGTTTGTGTGGGTCTACTTGGTGGTAAAAGGGAAAAGGAACTGAAAGTAAAAAACCTTATTGAAAATAAAGATAAAAATAACATTGAGTGCCAGTGCCTAGTATGGGTGAATTCCTTGGGAAAAATGAATAAGGGTTGTTTTTTGAACCATCTCAAAATTCCTTGTATTTTGCAAGTTATAAGTGTTTTGGTAAATGTAAAATTAGAGGGTTTGTGGTTGTTTGTATATACAAAGTTGTTTGTATATACAAGGTCATTTCATATACAAATGTGTTTGTATATCGTGTTGTTGTGTTAGTTGAAAAAGGGAAAGTCATCGGGTTTTGGTAGGTTGTTATGCTTGTATACATTGCTTGTTAACGCTTTATCCTCACATACAAGTTAGACCTGAAAAGAGTCAAGGTTGAAATGAATAAACGTTGAAATCTGTTATGTATTTTTTGCTTTGTATATTTGGCAAATGGAAGACATACAAGGTTAATATACAAAGGATTATACATAGCACGGAACTGAAAAAGTATTAAAATTGACATAATTGTTATATGATTTGCACTTTATATATGGAGTTATATACAGTACACTTTATACAAGTGCCGGAACCAAAATGGTTATAGAATGAGGTCAAACTATTGTATATTTCGCGCTTGTATGTATGTTCCGAAACATACATTGCTTTATACATACAAGCCGGAACTCAAGGAAAATGAAATACGGTTAATACAATGCATCACGTCCAAAAGGTAATATCAAAAGATGCATTGAGTTATATACATTGCAAACCTGAAAGTAAGTACATTGCGGTTTATAAGAGGTTAAAGTCTGAAAGTGATATGAGGGTTATATGCATCGCAGATATGCAAATTTGAAAGGTAAGGCGGACCCACTAGTTGTATATTAGTTTTGTATGTTTATAATGTATATCCGATATACAAGCTAATATACAAAGCCCGAATGTCAAAAGAATTAAATAACAGAAAAGTCGTTGTATATTTGGGCGTTTGTATGTTTGAGTATACAATGGCAATATACAGAGAATCAAAAGCATCGCGAAAGAGTAAAAGGTAAAGAAATGTTTGTATAAGGTGTTTGTATCTATGCTTATACAAAGGAATATACAAGCCAGATATACAAAACCAAAGATACAAAGGTGTATGGAAAAGTGAAAAAGGTAAAAAGCGTTAGTTGGTTCTTTGCATAAAGTGTTTGTATGTTGAAAGATGCAATGAAAATATACAAAGAAAAGTAATGCATGCAAAGTTTGACTAATAGTAAAAAAGTTCAAAAAACTTAAACACTGAAGTAGGAAGCTGAAGGTTGTAGGGAATTAATTGCTATAATTAATGCAGATTTAACACTCAAACAAAGTGAAATTTAATGAGGGTTAGGGCAATTTCAATGTTATTTCACTTTCAAATATACTATTAAGAGTGAAAAATTGCAGAAAAGAGAACTGTTGTAGGGAATGAGCAGAATTTACCAGAGCAACAGAGTTACAATAGCTGGATAAAGGTGAAAACAGTAAAAGTAAGTCAATGGGTAAACGGTCACGGAAAACAGGTACTTATCCAAAACGTCGTTTACTTTCAGTTGGTAGAATACTGTTAATTTTAGTAATTTCAGTTTGAAATGTATTCATTTTGGCAAATTACTATTTTAATTGTTAATTAGATGAATAGAGCTTAATGAATTTAGAGGTTAAAATAGAAAGGGAAAAAGAGTTAGGGTAAATAGTAAAAAAAATAGAAATTCATGATAAAAATCCTAGATCGGGAATTAAAATGAAAGTTGAAAGAAGTATGTTTCTACAGGATGGCCCCAAAATAGAAGAAGGATGCAGGGGAAGAGGTGAAAAAGGAAAGAAAACCCTAGAAGGAGGTGGAGAAAGAAGATTTGCCGTTGCATAGGGGTTATCCATCGCTGATCAATACAAGTGGAATGGGCACAAACATGAACATTGGAAATTATGATGCAGAGGATGTGTTAAAGAAAATCACTGCTACTGATGCTTCCCCTGATATGAAACGTATTTGGCAGAGTGGATTATACAGAGCTACAGGTTTTCCACTGGCAATGGAAGCTAAGGATTTGTGTTTGGACTGTGTAATTTTATATGATTCAACTACAAGGAAGGTCATGGTGCACAACAGACTAATTGGTGATCTAACTATAGAAGGTATTGCCAAAACATTTGGGTTAGAAATTAATGAGAAAATGAGGGATATTGACATTGATTAGTATAATGAGAATTTTTACACAAATGAAGGAGAATGTAAAGGTAAAATATTTCGCAATTGGTACAACCCAGAAAACAAACCCAAGGCTGTAGCCAGGGTACCCAAGAATTTGATGAGGATATACTTTAAAGAAGAAATTTACTTAATAATCACTATGCTGAGCAAATTAGTTGGATTAAGAGATGGTACTAAGTGTGAACCTTGGATGTTCACTGTCATAGAATTCATAAGAGCAGGGGAAAAAGATCAAGGACAAATACATTGGGCCAAGGCAATTAGTACTTCTATTTGGAGATAGGCCATGTTAAGACAACAAAAAAGCTTGCCATTTTATTTGTCCTCTTATGTGTTATACTCCTGTGTTGCAGAAATGAGACCTTACATTCATGGAATAGAAAGGGTAGGCACCCTAGGAAATGGTCCTGATCAGAAGCTAGTATATGAACATTACCCTGTCCTATAGGAAGAAAATGCCTTAAAGAATTTTGCTCTAATTAATGATGTTTTTTATACCTACCTGGTAAGGATATTGAGAGAAGAACCTGACAAGAGGTTATCTAAAGGTGCAAAAGATGCAATTGGATTGCATAGTTCTTGGTTTATTCAGTTTGAACATTTTACTTACATAAGGACTGAGGGCTTTGAAGGAAAACCATTTATGTTGCCTAGATATCCTTCTGACAAGTTAATTGTTTTGGAATTTTCAAGACATAATTTAAATGTTTTCAGAATGTACAAAAGGAAATTCAATAACAAAGGAAATGTGAGATTGCCTTGGGCTATTGGCAGATACTCTTGCTACAGTGAAGAGGTTGCAGGGTATTCTAAGCAAGAATTAAGATACTATGGTTTTGAGGAGTTTGATTTAAAAAGGAGATTTGATCCTTTCCATAGGATCCAGAACTTTGTAGATAAACATTATAAACATTTGATACATATTGAAGATTTTTGGGCTGACTGCAAGAATGACAGGGAGGTAAGAAAAAGAGCTCACAAAAGATTAACTATTGAGTAAATGAAATCTATAGGTAATATATATGTGCCTCTAGAGGTTCAAGATGATGACAGATTGTTACATCACAGTTATGCAGTAGAAAGGTTGGCTCCTATTACAGAAACTGATTGGTCAAAGCCCTGGAATACATCTCTGGATGTAGTGTTTGAACCAATAATATTATTTTCAAAGACATGGCTGAAAGATAAAATTGAAGAGCTGAAAGCTGAGGGTAAGGAGGTCACATAACCAAAGAAGGGGAGGAAAAGAAAGGCAGAGCCTACTGAGGACTTGCAATGTTTTTATGAAAAGAAAAGAAAAATTGTTGAGGCCAAAATTGTAGAAAAGGATAAAAATGCTACCCTAATGGATCCATATGCATTAGGTATAACAATAGTAGTAGCATCAGACACTTTTGTTGATGCAAAGTCAACAAGTCATGAAATAAGTGTAGAAGAGGTACAGAATGCTAAAGAAGCAGCAGGACAACAGGTAAGGAGAGCAATTCCAATAAGTTTGTCTAAAGGTGAAACTTCTAAATCAGCTAGTGTAATTGGAGCATATGAGGTAGGTGAAAAGATGGGTAATATATCTAGTGACTCCACTTCACCTGAGCAAAGAAAAACATATGTTAAATTAAAAGCAGAATTGGTTGAGGAGATACAGCAAGAGTCAGAAACTCACAAGGCTAAACAAACTGTAGAAACTGTGAATATTGAGAGCAGTGATAGTGAGGAAAGAATGATGTACAAAGGAAAAGAGATTGACATAGAAGAAGATTCAAGTGATTTTCTGAGTGAAGAAGAAGGGCCAAACATTCAAGATGAAACAGGAATTGAGCATGGCATGGAACATGAAGAGGAAAAGGAACAGGAAGAAACAAAATCAATGGATCCATTTGATAATTTGGTACCCCCTAAAATTATTAAAGATGTGCAGGAGGAAGCACATAAAATTGAGGAAGCTAAAAAAGAAGAAACAATGGAAGAAGTAATCACAGAAAAGCATATTGCAATAGAAGAAGAGACAAAAGAAGACACTTCAAGTGTTGATGCTTTAAACATGCTGAATATGTATGGTGAGCTAGGTGAAGAAGAGAAAAATATAGAAAACATGCAAGACCAAGAAGAAGAAGTAAAAGAAGATGATGTAAAGGCAAGTTCACCTATACATACAGAACAAGTACAGACAGGAGGTATAGATAAAGTAGAAGATGAAACTAAGAGGCTTGAAGATACAGTTGACACTGAAAAGATGGATGAAAATGAGCCTGATGAACATGCAGAAGATGATCAAGAAAAAAGATCAACAGAAGAAAAAGTTCCTAGAGAAGAGGCTGAAGATGGAGGGGATACTGAGATAGAAGAGGAGGAAGAAGAAGTTGAATCAAAAGAATAAGAAAAAGACTCCATGAAACAAGAGCCTCCACAACAAGAACAAATTCCACAGCAACAGGAGGAACAACAAGAACAAATTCCACAACAACAAGAGCAACAATAGTAGGAACAACGACAAAAAGAAGAAAGAGAAACAGATAGACCTCATGAGGAGGTAATTGATGAACTTAAGAGTATAGAGGGCACAAAAGAAATTCCTGCGTGGTTAGGAGGAGAGATTAGAAAAGAAAAAAAAGAGGTCCAGTTAGCACTAATTGACATTAAAAGTTTATTAGGTGAGAAGACTACTCCAAGAAAAGAAAGGAGAAAAACTAGAACAATGTCTGCCATTCAGAGAGGTCCAAGTGGATCTAGAATACTAAATCTAGCTATACCACAGAAAGAAAACGCAAACGGTGAGATATCCTTGGAGGAATACAAGATATTGAATATTAACCTTGGGCATTCTACTAGGGAGCAGTACATCAATGAATGGGAAGATATGCACTAGGTGACAGTAGAAATGCTGAAAAAAGATAAAGATAAGCAAGATTATTTAAAAGGACACATTGTCCAACTTCAACAATTCATTAAAGGGATATTTGATCCCAGTGCCCCAATCCCAGAATTGCCTACTAACATAGCAATAATATCAAAAACTCAAGGCTAACATTTTTGACAAATGGTTTAATGATTTTATGCAAGAGGGTGAACAAATAATAAGGCAGGCTGTGAGAAGTTGGAAAGTAAGTGCAGAAGAAAAGAATAAGTGTATGATGCTTACACACAAGTGCCAAAATAGAAAAGAAGAATGCATGTTAGAGATTGAGCAGTTGACAGAAGTGGAAGAAAGAGCAGAAGAACTGATTAATGAAGGAGCACTTACTGTCACATTGGTGAATCAAGTACCACAAATAATATTAGAACTCAAATTCGAGGAAGATAACCTCAGAAAATGTGCAACAGTCATACATGATTTAGAGGAGAAAGCAGGTGAAATGATCAAAATACATAAGAGAATAACAAAAAGACTCCTGCAACATGAATGTATGGAAATGCCAGAGTATGACTTAGAGAGGGCATTGACAGAGTTCAATGCTATATTTGCACCCTACATAGAAAATCCTAATGCGAATCTCAGAAAGCAAATGATGGATACATTGATGGAAGAAAGTGTGAAAATAAAGAAATACAAGAAGAAAAGAGAGGACTCAGAGAACAAGGAAAAGAAGTTGAAGGAGGGAGTTGTAATGTAAGCATATATTTTTGCAAAGAGTCTAGGAGGAGATCACACCTTTGTAGAGGGTGTGATCAGCAATTTTAGGAAATATTTGAGAAAGTGAAAAGACAGGCAAGAGCAAAGGGTTTTGGAGAAGAAGTCAAATAAAGAGTCTCAGTGAGGAAAGTCAACAGAGAAAAAGGGGAATCTTATGTTGTAAAAGATTCCAAAGGCATCCTTTGAGGGAAAAGAAAAGATGCCAAATAGATATTTTGGCAGATGGTTAGAGAAAAAGATACACCATTGATAAAAAATGGAAGGATCTCAACCGTGGATTGAAGTTGTAGCCGTAGCAATTTGAAATTTCAAAATCTATATAAAGAACATGGCTACTTGTATATTATTTATACAAGGATTTGTAGAAGCTAGCTAGCAATTGTAATTTGTTTTGAAACTTTGAATAGGAGTATTTTTTAGTTTAGAGGAGGTCGCCTATGTCTGCACTAAGGAATGCGTGGAACATCCAGCTTTCTTATTGTATCTGTAAAGCATTGTAAGTTTCTGTGAATTTGATTAATGAAGCTAAGAGTCATTCCTACATTGTAAACCATATATGGCTAAGTGTTTTGAATATAAATGAATCTGGAAGTCTGTGTCTATTTTTTGAGTGTCTTTTGGCTCTTCTTTGTATTCGAAGCAATTTCTCTTAAAGCTCTCAATCTTGGATGCATATTCGTGAAAATACTCAGGATATTCATATTTAATGATTTAGTCTACTGATTTGATTAAATTTTGTGTAATTCTTACCATGTGCATAACAGAGCGTTTAGATCTTGTAGCAAGTGATGTTGAATTTAAATTTTCTCTAACTTTTCCCAAACTTTGAAATAAGTAGCTTAAATGCAGAAATCTAAAGGAGATTGTCTAACATTTGAAGGAATTAAGAGCAATTGAGTTGATATGTGGCAGTCTTTATACATATTTGAAAAGAAAAGCATGTTATGATATTAATCATTTAAAGCTTTGTGAGACAATAACAGATTTGTGCAAAGAGATAGAACATTTGTTGATATTTGCAACAATTTACATAATTAGAGTCCAGTAAGTCATTAATCACCTTGAATTACATAAGGCCCCTTACATATTAACAGCTTCACATTTACCTACTGAATTGTCCAACAGGTCAAGACCTGACCATACAGAAACTTGGGATTAGGCAATCTTCATTGATTCCTCTATATCTTTCAAGACAGTTAGGTTCATTTTGTGAATTTTAACTTTTGTTATGAATGTGTAAAAACAATCATCAATAGTTTTTGGCGCTAGAAGGAGGGCCTGATTGGAGTTAAGGTTGAGGTTGAGTAAAGCTAGCTCATAACAACAGTAGAGTGACCAAGTCTAGATCCAATTCTAAAGACATATTTGTGCAATTATTGGATAGGAGACAGAGTAAAGGTCCTTTAGTTTGGAATCCTAAAATATCAAATATAGGAGGTTCATCTGGAACTCCTCCTAGAGCACCTTATAACATTCATAATATTGTGAGTCCTAGTAGTTCTTCATATAGATTTTTGAATCTTGGTTTACGTCCTCCTAGAGGTCCTAGTCCGCCTAGAGGTCCTAGTCCTCCCAGAAATCCAAGTCCACCTAGAAATCAAGGTATCCCTATAGGTCCAGGTCAAGCACAAATACCTGCAATGGCTTATTTCAATGTCAACTCACCTATATTTGTCGCTGACTATCACGAGATGCCAAAGAACCTTGAGAAATTATGTCCTAAATACCAGTTGCATCAAGATCTAGAAGATCATATTAGGATATTTAAGGAGGCGTGCTTTAGAGCCAGGCTAGAGTATGAAGATGTTGTGTGGAGATTATTTCCTTACACTTTCAATGAACAAGCATCTAACTGGTATGTGAATTTGCCTAATGGATACGTTTCCTCTTGGACACTTATGGAGGAAGGATTTTTGTCTAGATTTAGGGGACCTATAGATCCTTCCACTTTGTACCATAAGTTAGCTGCAATTAAGAGAGGTGAGGGAGAATTGATTGATAATTTCAATGACAAGTTTCAAAAGGCCTATTCTAGGATAGTGGCTCCATACATAGTAAATCTAGATACATTGTTAGCCATGTATTACATTGCCTTAGATCCAGTAACTGCCATGTTTGTCAAAAGAAAGCTTGACATAGATACAATATCCAAAGCTTATAAAGAGGCAGCCTCTGTAAACCAGGAAATGAGGCAGACAACCTATAATCCATTTCATAATGGAGGAAATCCTGGAATGCAGAATCAAGCACAACCTTGGAATAGAGTTCCCACACAGAGCACTCCAATGCTAAATCCAGTCCCTACCTACACACCTGTCTATAATCCTGCTCCAATTCAAGCTATAGTACCTTACATGGGCAATAATGCCAATTTGAATCAGAATAATGGCCAATCTTTCTTCCAACCACCTCAAGATACATTTATAGCAAAAGCACAAGAGGAAAGGGAGGATATCAAAGAAATCACTGTACATCTAAGAAGATTGACCACTGAGATGACACAATTGAGAAATGAGAATTTCTACGGTGGAAATAATCAAGGATACAATCAAAACTATAACTAGACTCAAAACCAGAACTACAGTCAAAGTCAAAACCAGAATTATAACCCCAACCATAACCAAAATTAGAATCAAAATTATAGCCAAGGTCAAGGTTCTAATCAAGGTCAACATCACAGTCAAAATTAGAGTCATAATCAAGGACAACAGATGCAAAATAAAGGACTAGCTATAGATAACAGAGCCTAGAGTAACAATAATAGAAATCAGAATCAACCTAGGCCACCTAAAACATGGAACACAGGGCCTAATAATTGCACACTGGCTTCTCCATTTGAGAATGTAAATAACCAGGACACAAAGCAAACTGCTAGGATTCAAATGGCCAATGTAGCATTGAAGAATTGGTGTAGAATTCATAATACTAGTGCCCATGTTGAATTAGATTGTCCTCAGTTTCATTTGGCAGCAAGTTTTTTTAATATGGATGTATAGGCTCCTACTTCTGAGTTTTTAATTCCCAAAGGTAATGAGATAGTACCCTCAGGGTATGATACTACTCTAGTTTTAGAGACTTTCACCTTTGCAACCAGAGAAGAAGAAGAGGACCAATTGTTAGAAGATGAACCATATTTTTGTGAAAACTTATATCTTAAAACTACCTTAGTGCTAAATGCTTTTCAGTTTCCATTTGAAAATGAAAATGAGGTGTTGTATGAGATAGAGGAGGTGCAAGCTTTCCAACAGTCAAGTAAGAATCATACTTACAACCTGAGAAATAACCCTAGGCCAGGAGGTCCTTTCACCACTTCTATTCCTCCTAACAATTTCAATACACCTCCAAACTAGAATGCTAGCAATAATCCTGCTATACTGAAAGCTAATCATAATGCAAATAGTGGAACAGTTGCACAGAAGGTCCAAACAAATAAACCAGAGACTGTAGAGATGATGAGATTGATGAGTTATCTATCAGAAGAAATAAAGAAAATTAAGGTCAGTATACCTTTGTTTGAATTGTTGAAAAGTCTAGGGGTTAGAAATGCTTTTAGTAAATCCTTGGATACATTTGTGACAGGTGAGGTTTCTACTGAGGTAAATGTTCCTAATAGGGATGCATAGTCAAAAGAAAAAAGTAAGAAAGCTGAGTAGCCATCCAACACCAATGTTGTAATGTATGCAGATAAAAAAGATGGTCCTCCTTTCTTGTTAACCATTAGACTGTGTGGAAAGAATATACACAATTGTATGGTAGATTCTGGTGCCTCAACCAATGTAATGCCTTTAGGTATATGTAAAACTTTAGGGTTGACCCCTACCAAATCTGCCAAGGTAGTTACACAGTTAGATAAAACTGAAGTTAATGTGATTGGAGAATTAATGCATATTCAGATGTAGTTGGCTTTAGACCCCAGGGTAAGTTAGTTTATTGACATCCAAGTAGTGGATATACCTGTAAATTATGGGATGCTATTGAGTAGAGATTGGTCCAAAACTTTGAATGGATATATGGCCACCAATTTTTCACACATGTGGTTACCTTGGAGAGGTGTGCCAAATCAGATCAGAATAGAAGCTGAACCCAGGATGAAACACATGATAATAGAGTACAATAGGACTAATGAAATATTGTATGCTTCTGTGGAACCTGGTGTTTACAGGGTTACTAACAAAGGGGTACAGATTGAAGAAATCTTAATGCTGAATTTTAGAGAAAATCCTGTCAATAGGGAAACAAAGTTATTTATTGAGTCTGATGAAGAAAACAATGCATTGAATAATTTTGGACAGGTCATCAGATAGGAAATAGAAAAGTGCATAGAACAAAGTATTCTGGTTCAATACACTTTATACAAAGATAGCTATAGAGTCCATGATAAACCACATTCTGAAGAGAATTGTGGAATGTGCAGAGACATTATTGAATATCAGTACACATAATGCACCAAGGGGATGGAATCCCAAGAAGGAAAGGTTAATCAACTAGAGAGTTATTTTTAGAACAACATAAATGGATCAACTCTAGATTTAGGAAAAGAAGCAAAAGGTAAAAGTGTCTATCATTTTGATCTGCAAAATGAAAAGATAAGTATACAAGTAAGACAAAATGAATTACCATTGAATCAACAAGATAGCACTGCATAGGTGATAGAAAAGGTAAAACATGCTAAAGCAAAACACCAAAAGAATAAGGATGGCATGTGGACATTAAAATGTGATGGTTCTCAATCTAAATAGGGTGCGGGTGCTAGTGTAGAACTCATAGCTCCTCATGGAAAATCATATTTAGCAGCATATAGGCTACAGTTTGCTTGTACCAACAATGTTGTAGAGTACGAAGCTTTAATCTATGGACTAGTCATGGCTATAAAGAAGAAGGTAAAAATGATCAGAGTATTTTCAGATTCTAAGCTAGTAGTCAGATAGGTAAGAAAGTTATATGCGTGTAACTATAAGAAAATGGTTTGTTACAGGCATAGGGTATGGGATTTAATAGAGTCATTTGATGCTTTCAATATAGAGCATATTCCTAGAGAATTAAACCATAGGCTAGATGCACTAGCAGTTGTTGCTAGCACTTTAGAACCATTAACATTGTCAGGGTTGAAAAGATTTACTATAGAATTAGTGAATGTGCCTAGTGTACCAGATAATGTAGCAAGTGATGTTGAATTTGAATTTTCTCTAACTTTTCCCAAACTTTGAAATAAGTAGCTTAAACGCAGAAATCTAAATGAGATTGTCTAACATTTGAAGGAGTTAAGAGAAATTGAGTTGATATGTGGTAGTCTTTATACATATTTGAAAACAAAAGCATGTTATGATATTAATCATTTAAAGCTTTGTGAGATAGTAACAGATTTGTGCAAAGAGATAGAACATTTGTTGATATTTGCAACAATTTACATAATTAGAGTCCAGTAAGTCATTAATCACTTGAATCACGTAAGGTCCCTTACATATTAACAACTTCACATTTACCTACTGAATTGTCCAACATGTCAAGACCTGACCATACAGAAACTAGGGATTAGGCAATCTTCATTGATTCCTCTATATCTTTCAAGACAGTTAGGTTCATTTTGTGAATTTTAACTTTTGTTATGAATGTGTAAAAACAATCATCAACAACTATCATAAAAGAAAGACAGCTGATGGACCACCAAAACATGAACCCCTACAATTGTAGGCACTTATCATCATCCCAAACTTCCCTCTAGAACTGTAGAGAAAAATACTTTATTGTAGAGGAATGCAGAGCTAAATACTTCCTCCCTATCAAAAGACAAAAATTAGAGAAAATGGGTTTCACTCTGGTGAATGCAACTTTCTCACAACTTCACACTGGGGATCAAACTTAGGATTTAGCATCTTCAAACATCCCTTTGAACAACTTCGAATTCACAAACCAAGATCTTCATCCACCAAGAGATGCGGAGCATTCTACCAGACTGTTCTTCAGCATACAACTCTCTGTCTATATTGTACTTCACTGTAACTCACTTGCTTCTTCCAGAGAGGCCAATTTTTTCAATATCCTCAACACACAAGGCTTCTAATAAGTAATAGAATAAGATACAGTTGACACCAATGACAACAAAGATATGTTGACATCAATGACAACACTGATTAGGCACATACTTGCAACAATCTCCCCCTTTATCATTGATGGCAACATATGATGTGAAAAACTGCAACAACCATCAAGAGAAGATTCTCCCCCTTTCTCTTTACACACCTGCACTCTACACACTTGCACTCTTTCTTTCTACAATATTCTCCCCCTTTCTCTTTACACACCTACACTCTTTGTCTATCTAAGTTTTTCATATGACTTCTCTCTCCCTTTGACATCAATGGCAAAGGGCACATACTTGCAATCTGCTGCTTCTAAACCAAACTCTTTCTGTCTAACTACTCCCCCTTACTTGATGCTTTCTCTGACTGCCACTTTTGATCTTTCTCATGAACTTCTTCCCTTATTCAGTTATTCAATTGTTGCTTCTATTGCACTATTTCCTCTGTCAGTAACACTGCAACACTCACTTCTCTTTATTAGAAACTCATATTTGCATTATCTATATACTTCCATTGGGAGATAACCTCATAATCTTCTTTGTCTTTAGCAACCATCTTTGATTTCTGCTTGCACTGCTACACCTTTTTCTTTTTATTGCTCTAAATACCCCCTCTTAGTGGTACACCTCAGACTGTATTTAGTTCACATTAGGACCTTCACGTGCATATCTTGTCTTCTCAGAGCCTTAGATTTGATGGCATCCAACTAAGATGTTCCATCTTTTATCAACTTTCATGACAATTTATGAGAACAATGCATTTCCATAGATCAATGCTTGTTTGTACCTTTTCTCCTACAACCTTCAGAACTACAGAACAAAATATGCAACAGTGGAGAAATGCGGACCCTTGTACTCTGGTGTTGCACATTGTCCTTGACGTATCTTTATTCATTAGGACTTGGACAATTCACAATGTGACTTCCTAAGAAATATGTTCACCTGAACCACATATAATGATTTTAAACTGCTGAAGCATACTAATCCAATCTCTATTACTTACTTTGCACATTGCTCATACTTAGTCTTTAGGCTTCTGAACCAGAATCCTTTCAAGTGATCTGCCATATCATATATTTGTGTCGATTCTTAGTACTGACTATCTAGCTGGGGGATTTAGAATTTTCAATACGGCTCCCCCTAAATCATAGTCTACAATTTACTTCCTAGAGGAAGTATTTGTTCCAGAGTCTAGTGTAGACTCATCTCTTGCTTCATTTACTCCCTTCCTGACCCAAACCTTGTTCATCTCTTTTTGCACTAGTTTCCCCAGTTCTGATTGATTATCTTTCTTCATGTTCTTACTTCTGTAGGATCTTGCAAAATTTCTAGGCTTGTTTCAATCGAAGCACATAGTATTTTTCTGACCATTGTTTCTTCCATTCATCCTTGAACTGCATAGGTTGGCCTTATGCCCAAAATCATTACATGTAGAACACTGACTAGAGAATGATAGAACATTTTGATTCATCCTGATTCTACACCAAGAAGCCTTGTGACCAAACCTATTACAGGAATTACAATAACCTTTGAAGGATGGGTACCTTTGAGCATTTGGTTGCTTGATTGATGGTCTTCTAGGTCTATTTCTTTGATCCTGAATCTGTTTGCTTTTATCTTTTTCCTCAGCATTCTCTTCTTGACCTGATCTGGAACCTTTATCTTTTTCAAGTATCGTGCTTTCTTTGTCTTCAATATTTTTTTGACTTGCCATTAGTCTATCATATCTGGCAACACTGACACTAAATTGATCCTATTAAGCCCATGCATGTTTTAGATCAGCTTTCAGATCCACAACTTCCTCTTCAAGCTTTATGTAGTCTTTAGTTTTGTCTTTCAGATATTCCTCAATTTTTTCTTTTTCTTCATTGTCCTCTTTTAGTTTTTGCTGAAGTTCATGATTTTCTTTCTTAATTCTTTGATGTAATAATTTGCTTCTGTTATATTTCCCTTTAAATCCATATTTTCTTCTTCTGATTTCTCAAGATTTTCAAGTGTAGTTTTGGAACTGTTATTGTCAATACCTGAAAATCAAGCAAAGATTCATTTGATTCATAGAAGCTCTATGTCCTTCCACATCACACTTTATTTTGTCACTGATGGTCTGGGATCCTTCTTATGCTTCATTTTGTAGGTCCTCATTAATTGAGTGAGAGTACTTCTAAATGTTCTCATTTACTTTGACATTTGTACTTTCAATGATCTTTCCCAATCTATTGTTGTAACAAAGGTAAGCTCTAGCCTAAGATGAATAACCAAGAAAAATGCCTTCATCATACTTAGCATTGTCCTTTTCAATTTTAATGAGGCATTTGCTTCTAAAGATTTTGAAATGTCTCAAAGTGGGCATTGATCCATACCACAACTCAAAGGGAGTCTTTACTTCTTTTGTTTTTACCTAGACTCTATTTAATGTATAGACAATGGTTTGAATTGCCTCCTTCCAAAATGTATCTGGTAGATTTGCTTCTTCCATCATTAATTTTACAGTTTCCTGAATAGTTCTATTTACTTCTTCCATTATCTTATTTTTTGCAGAGAGCCATTTTTCTATCCCATAGGTTTCACAAAACATATTGAAATTGTTGGAGGTGAGCTCTTCTTCTTTTCCAATTCCCATACTTTTGATTTTCATGCTTAGCTCACTTTCAACCGTTTCTTTAAAAACTTTGAGTGCATCTAGAATCTCTGATTTATCCTTTAAAAAATTGACCCAAGTCATTCTAGAAAAATCATCAATAAAAAACATAAAGTACCTATCATCATGGAGGCTTGGTATTCTTGTAGGACCACAAAAGCATGTATGAATCAATTCCAATCATCCAATGGAAGATCTTTCTTTATCCTGCAATATTTTTCTTGACAATCTTTGACATTTCCTGCAAGTGATGTTGTTTGAGTAATCAATTTCTGGTAGGTCCTTCACAACTTGAACTGATCTTGTTTCTATTAGGTCATCAAGATTTGTATGACAAAGTCTTCTATGTCTATGATTGAAGTACAACAATTCCTCTACTCTACTCTGCCTCTGCTCTGCTCTGCCTCTTCTCTACTCTGCCTCTTCTCTGCTCTGCCTTTTGGACCTTTTCTTATTATCTTTCCATTTTCGCTCAAGGACATCTTTTTCAAGAATCAACTACAAGTATTTATACACTTCATCAACCTTGGAATGATCATCAAGGTCAGCATTACAATCATCAACCATTGGAACAATCTCCAAGGTCGGCATTACAAGCATTCACAAAATAGGTCCTGACCTATTACAATATTATGCAAAGGAAATGAAATAAAGATGTATGTAGATCACACCACACCTTAGTTGAGACTCAAACATGATGTTCCATGCCACAATACGCTTCCACAATCTTCAAGGAATCTCTGCAATAATTGGAATTAACCAAGTCAGCTAAGATTGGTTACACGTTACACTATCTGGGAACAATCTTCAAACATGATCTCAATTCTTTAATGCGGACCAATGTCAAGATAGGAATATGATAAGGAGACATCCACAAGCACATTATAATCATCAGGAGCAACCACATAAACCTTAGCCACTTTATCAATAGAATCTTCTTACTGGACACATGAACTTCACTGTCTTCGACTGTCATAAAAGAAAGATAGCTTGCAGACTACCAAAACATCAACCACTACAATTATTGGCACTTATCATCATCCCAGACTTCCCTCTAGAACTACAGAGAAAAATACTTTATTGCAGAGGAATACAGAGCTTAATACTTCCTCCCTGTCACAAGACAATAATCAAAGAAAACTAGTTTCACTCTGGTGAATGCAACTTTCTCACAACTTCATACCAGATGCTCAAACTCAAGATTTAGCATCTTTAGACATCCCTTTGAACAAATTCCAATCTACAAACCAAGATCTTCATCCAACAAGAGATGCAGAGTAGTCTATCAAACTGTTCTTCAGCACACAACTCTCTGTCTATACTGTACTTCACTATAACTCACTTGATTCTTCCAGAGAGGCCAATTTTCTCAATATCCTCAACACACAAGGCTTGTAATAAGTAATAGAATAAGATACAGTTGACACCAATGACAACAAAGATATGTTGACATCAATGACAACACTAATTAGGCACATACTTGCATTAGCCCAACCCAAAACATAGAGATCACACACATGTCATATACTAGTAATCTTTTACAAATCAAGATTAAGCTAGGATAACATTCAAATTACAAGTCAAGATGACATATCATACAATTATTTCTTCATGGAGTAACTAACATTCATCATTTAGATGATATTTAAGAATGTATCATAGCAATACAAAGGAACTTAGGTTGGAACACAAATCTTTTCCCATCATTGTTCTTTACAAACCTCTATTCCCTACCTCATTGAATAGGTTACCTATTCAAGACTTAAAACATCTTGACTAAATGCCTCAGTAATAATCCAAGAGTTGATCATTCAGGCACAAATGCTTTTAAGAAAACATCAATGTGTACTTTAACTAACAACATCAAGCATCATGATCTAATCAATTTAATTCAATTTCTATGAATGAGGATAAACTTAGTTTCTTAAAATATATCCTCCTTACAATTTTTATCAATCAATTTGCAAGCTACATGGAGATTACTTAACAAAATGCTTCAAAGCAAAGTAATCTTGAGAGGTAATAACTCAATCCTTTAATCAATAGAAGGCTGCATGAGAGGATCATCTATACTCATGTCCTCTACAACACATTAACATGTTTTTAAAAAAAAGGCTTCTCATTATACTAGGGAACTTTTATCCACTTCTTCATATGCACATCTCTTTGTACATGTCAAAATGACTATTTAGAAAAATATAGATTTACTAATACTCCCTTGGCAACATTTTACACCCTATACTTTTCTCATAAACCTTGTAAGGGAATACATTCCATGATTTGTTCCACTTTTCTTTGCACTTTATGCCAATAGATCATTGCTTTCCTTTAAGAAACCTTCTAGTATGCTTCAAAATAGGTTAAAGTAAGATCCAATCATGAAAAATGTTACGAAATTGCTTTCTTACTTAACTATGGTACTTGAGAAAGATATTTTTCATTATGGCCTTAAAAAGAATATGTGACTTTTCATACAAAAGTTCTCACAATTCTCTATGGAGTAAAATTACAACACTGTCATGACTTCATGAATCAATAAATCATCAAGAATTAAGACCAAAGGAGGTAATATTTCATAGATGAACTTCCTATTCTAAAATATGATAAAACTCTTAATATGAGCATCAAACTAGTTAACTACCATAGTGGAATTTTAAAAGTTCCAACTCTCTCTATCTTCCAATAATGATATTTTTATTCCACTTGGTTCATTCCAAACCATATAGTAATTAGGCAAGAACCATCTTGTCTATGTATCTTTGATATGTTTCTAGGATCTTCAACACTCAATTATCTATGAATCCAGAAATCTTATCCTTAGAGGAAAATATCTTATTCTTGACCATAGCCAAAGATAAGGTCTCATTATCAAGTTAACATAACTCTTCTTCTTCAAGAGGTGATTGGTTGGACTTCCTCAAACTTAGTTAACTCTTGAGAAAGAAGAGTACTTTGCTTTTCCTAGATGATGAAATACATCTAATAAATGGATGATGAAATGTACATCCAATAAAACTAACATATTTTTGTCCTAAATGATGAAATACATCCAATAAATGGATAAACTAGATTTAATGTCATAGGGTTTTAATGCATCGTTAATGTAATAGGTTTTTAATGCCTAGGGCTTTAGTGAGAAATTTTCAATAGGATCTTATTTTATGTTTTTGGTTGTGCCATAATAGGATCATTTTGTTGAAGCTCAAAACCACAAAGATCATCATTTTGTGTTAAGAAAACTTGCATTATTATCTTCACAGTATATAAATGAATTTGGAGATAAATTAGGTGTCCACATATCATTGACATATTTAATAGGAGTTCATGCTAACATGATCATAAATTTCAAATTAAACGAATGCATAAATAACATACCTTAGACTTCAAGATTTGAGTTGCCCAACTGCACAATTATGTCTACTTCATTTTTTATCTTCAAAATCCTCAAAAATTTGAGCTTTTTGGCAAGTTCCTTCGTATTTGATGATGAAGTCTATATAACTCTAATAGGATTAGTCAAATTTATGAAAATACAAATCTATATCATCAAATTCAATCTAAATACATGAAAATAAGCATTCAAACAATATGAAACATGAAAATATTGTTTCAAATAATCAAATTCTATCTAAAAACAACCAATTTACTTCTTCTATGTTGAAGAACTTGTTGGTTATTTTTCCCAAATCGGCAGAGGGTTTGCCAGTTCCTATGCACGAGCAGATCCGGCTAATAGAAACGGGAGGTTGCATGAGCTACCTCCCCTTCACTTCTAGTTCTGCCGCACCAAGGGGGGTGTCCCTATTTGATAAAGATGTAACATTTACTCTCCAAATGACAGAAAGATTTAACTTTGTAATAACAGGTAGAATACTCTCATGTGTGGACCAAGATTTGTGTGATAAATCACAAGGTTGGCAACGTTCTTGGACATATTTTTCTGCTCAAGTATGAGAGTATGCAGGGGGTCCTAATCCTACTCCTACAACTAACAGGTTGAAATTATGGAATGGTTTGAAATTATGGTTTGGATGCAAGACAGGGGTTTTGGATCATAACTACTTCACAAGAACAGACTGGTGCTTATCTCAGGGCAAGGAGTCACATAGACGTATACATGAGAGTGGCTTGCAACTGGCATTCAAGTTTCAAGGGGTTAGATTGATGCTTTCCTTACAAACATCTCCCAAAAATGGGTATTTAACTGTCTCTGCTTATGGATATCCTAGCTAACATACAGTCTCCTCCACACTCAACCTAAAATGATTTAATCCACTCCTTGAATGGAAGTTAGAGATTAAGCATGCAATACATAAATCTATATTCTAGAATTTGAGAAACCCTTAGCAACCAAATTCAGAAGAAGAAATGCTTATAACAAGTGGAGACAGACAACAAAACACATACAAAAAGCATTTTTCATATAATATTAACACTGAAACTGAACATATGTGCAAGATACAACTCAGATGCAACACATAAACTCCATAGAGATACAACAGACAGGAAATGCTCTGTATTTCATTATTTTTCCCCCAAAATTGCCCAGGTCTTCAACAACCACAATGAGTAACATAGTTTGACATTTTATACCAAGACTAAGAACTCAGCAAAATTAAATACAAAGCAAAATCAAAATTTCTACCAGAAACAATGCATGAGAAATGGCGTTCAAAATAGTTAATGTAGCAGGGAGACAAAGAGGAATGAGCAGGTGGAATTGGGATCTGCACCGCCGCCTGAAGGTTTTCTTCGCAAGCCTGGTAGTTCACCTATCACCTCACCCATTGATGTCTCTACACGACTGCCATTAAAGCCTCAACTACTCGTGGGATGCAACAGTTCCTGCTCAAAAATGGCCACACATGCTTAGAAAAAACCACCGCTGCAGGTTCAAAACAAGGCTGTCGATCTACTTCTCGTCGCTAAGATCCACGGCTCAAAATCTTGCAAAAAAGTCAGTAGCCAAAGATAACATGCCATGTAGGTACTCCACACTTCTATCACTAACTTTTCCCCCTTGTATATGCATGTTCGAATGCATATACAATTGTCTAATATACAAGCTGAACCCCAAACACTTACTTGCCATATTTGATTTCCCCATCGGGTCCTAAATGCATATGTTTCATTGCACCTGTCATTTTGTACATGCAAAAGCATATACAAGCACCTTATATACAAGCCAGACTTCAAATTTTATAGAACAATTTGAAATCGAGTTCTGTTCCGACTTGTATCTCCCCTTTTTACATATTGCATTGCCCATACAAGTGCAATGTACATTCACCTCATACATACAAGGCATGGATATCAAAAATTATGAAACATATTGCATTTGTCTTGAAATCTGGCTTGCATCTCAACCTCTTGTATATTTTCTTTGTATATCGCATATACAAATGTGATATACAACCCGCGGACCTCAAAATCCATCCATTGCAACTTGATTTCCTCTTCAGGTCCAAAATGTATATTTCCTCCTTGTATATTTGATTGTATATTTTGTTTGTATGTCGAATATACAAAGGCAAACATACAACCTCCCTAACATACAAACAAGGAATCTTCAAAGAATATGCGAAGAATGCATATTTTACCTTGCATGTCAGAGATACAAAGATCCTTGCATATCTGCAGACCCCACCGCATGTATCTCCCCCTCGCCACTGTAGCAAATGCATCTGCGCCCTTGTATATTTTTCAATGCATATCTATATGCACCCCAATATACAAAGCGAGAATATTCCCAAGAATTTGTGAAAGATTCCCCCTTTGTAAATGCACATTCTAAGCCCGATATGCATTTTAGAAATGCATATAACTCTTTTTTTCAAAGGGCGAAAGAGATTGCTGACCCGCCAATTACACATTTTACCTGCAACCTAATTTTAGAATGCTAAACTTAGGTGATCACCACCAGTGGCTCCATCTAGGGACACATGCCTCTTGCAGGCATGGCGAGAACCTCAGAATCTCTAGTTTCGTAGATTGGGCCTTATCCATTGGGCAACAAAGTCAAATATTGCACCAACCTGCACACAAATTATATTTTTAAAACATCATTTTGGTGGCCCCGGGCAACCAAAAATGAAGAACCACAATTTTTTCCAGTCAAATGCCTGATTCCACTCTGAAAGATCCCAACCACAACTGAAAACACTAAAACAATCTGCCCATATGCTGATCTTATCAATTACATGCTTCACCATTTTTGAAAACTTGCCACTGTCATTGTAACCTCTGTCACTCTGCATTTCAAAATCAAATATGCAGCCATGCATACTATAAAATTCTTCAGCATTAGGTGACCTATGCATGTTATACTCCTCAAATAATATATCCACATAATCTACCTAGCTGTTGCACATTACCAGGCATTCATCCAGCTGATCTAAAAACTAAAAACATACAGAATATATGAGACCCTCAATGTAATTCATATCACCTATTGACATTGAAAACAAAACCTGATCCACATAACCATCATTGCACATGTCTAAAACAACTGATGCTAAGCATTTATCATCCACAGTTTGCAAATCAGTATCATCATTTTCAAATAGAGGGTTAATTCTACACCAATGAATGTCATAACTCACAATATCAACTACATCCATAGGCTCATCATAAAGGGGATTCATACTCATTGCAAAGGTCTCTATTTCTTCTTCATGACAATCCATTTCTTTTTCATCATTATCAAACCTAGAGTCATAAGAAGAACAAACCTGATCCATGAACTGGTCATGGGTATCATCTTTATCATCTTTAACATTTGATTACCCCACATACAAAACTTCTGCTACTTTGATGCACTCTAAAGTTGAACTATCTGCATCACTCTCCAATCCTCTAATGCCTCCTGATGAAACTCATATTGATTCTTGATCCATATGATGACAACTTTGCACAACTAGATCATTTAAACATGAATGCTCTTTGTTTAGGATTGGCATGCAAATATTACTTGAAAATTTATTATTGTCAACTTCATTTGCTGGGAAAAATAGGACATCCTCCTCTATAACAAAAACATCATCAACTTGGAATGATGCAAATACTGGGACAACAGGGGTGTGAGTACTTTGGCATTCATCTCCAACATTTAAACTATATCCCTTATTGACATTTGGGACTACAGGGCAGCAAAATGTTTTAGAGAAATAACCCTTTTGAATCCCATACCTCCAATTATTTTCAATGTCAATTGCAAACTGATGTGCCTGATACAATGTGGTGGGCTCCTTGTCCCTCAATCTATAGCTCGTTTTCTTATCAAATGCTCCCAAATAGACAACTAGGCACAATGCATCATTAGGTCTCATGCATTCTGGAATTCTTTTTAATGCCCTCATAAATATGAGGTTAAAAGCTGGAATCAACTCATCCTCTTCTATATGGATATACATGAAATCACTGATGACTACAAATTTAGAAATTCTTTCACCATATTGTTCTAGAAATGCAGATTTAAATTATTGCCAAGAACTGACAAAGTAAGCTGGAAGATAGGAGAACCAGTCCCTTGCATCTTTATCTAGAGATTAAACAAATAATCTCATAACCACATCTTCATGGTCAATCTCAAAATCATCTACAACATTTAAAAACTACTGCAAGTGTCTCTCAGCTGATTCATCCTCGGCACCATTGAATTTGGGCAAATTTTTTTTTGATTTTAGATGGAAAAGCATTTGGATAGCCACAAATGCCATCAAAATTTATGGGGTTGTATCTGTCAATACTAAAACTTCTTTTATTACATGGTTGGGACTGATTATTATACACGGTTGCATTTGACACCTCACAAGGGTGCATGGGCTGACAATACATCATTGTGTGTTTTTTGCAACCCTCCTCTCAACCCAGATTTTCAATAAACAATGACTTTAGGTCTTTAAATTACAACTGCTATTTCAGCCTGTCTAAAGTCCCCTATATGAGTCTTTTTAACAATTTTGCATACTTCCTTTTGAAATACAAACTAGGTCCTCACAAAAGTATGCAGTCTAATCACTATCATCTCCCTTTTAACCAGTGTTGTTTCACCAAATAGGGAGTCTTTTAAAACTTATGAAAATACCTGGATATGTTGCAGCAGGTGCAAATTTAACACCTCTGGTGTCATCTTATTAGGTTCTTTATATGCAGAGTCGCCACCTCCTAGCAGAGGAATGAGCTTCAAACAGACTGAAGCTAAAAATTCATTTCTTGTCTAGGTTCTCCCACAACAGAGCCACACATATAACTATTTCAAATTTGCTGCAACAAACACTTTCCAGGTTTGATTCTTCAATCTTTTAGACTCAAACTTTCATGGATATGACATTGTCTCCCCAGTGGAGTCGCCAATTTTGTTGGTTATTTTTCCTAGATCAGCAGAGGGTTGGCCAGTTCCTATGCACGTGCAAATCCAACCAATAGAAATAAGAGGTTGCATGAGCTGCCTCCCCTTCACTTCTGGTTCTACCACACCATGGGGGGTGTCCCTATTTGATAAATATGTAACATTTACTCTCCAAATGACAGAAAGATTTAACTTTGTAATAATAGGCAGAATACTCTCATGTATGGACCAAGATTTGTGTGATAAATCACAAGGTTGGCAATGTTCTTGGACATATTTGTCTAGTTAGGTATGAGAGTATGCAGGGGGTCCTAATCCTACTCCTACAACTAATAGGTTGAAATTATGGAATGGTTTGAAATTATGGTTTGGATGCAAGACAGGGGTTTTGGATCATAACTACTTCACAAGAACAGACCGGTGCTTATCTCAGGGCAAGGAATCACATAGACGTATACATGAGAGTGGCTTGCAACTGGCATTCAAGTTTCAAGGGGTTAGATTGATGCTTGCCTTACAAACATCTCCCAAGAATGGGTATTTAACTGTCTCTGCTTATGGATATCCCAGCTGACATACAATCTCCTCCACACTCAACCTAAAATGATTTAATCCACTCCTTGAATGGAAGTTAGAGATTAAGCATGCAATACATAAATCTGTATTCTAGAATTTGAGAAACCCTTAGCAACCAAATTTAGAGGAAGAAATGCATACAACAAGTGGAGACAGACAACAAAACACATGCAAAAAGCATTTTTCATATAATATTAACACTAAAACTGAACATATGTGCAAGATACAACTCAGATGCAACACATCAACTCCACAGAGATACAATAGATAGGAAATGCTCTGTATTTCATTATTTTTCCCCCAAAATTGCCCAGGTCTTCAACAACCACAATGAGTAACACGGTTTGGCATTTTATACCAAGACTGTGAACTCAGCAAAATTAAATACAAGGCAAAATCAAAATTTTCACCAGATACAATGCATGAGAAATGGTGCTCAAAACAGTTAATGCAATAGAGAGACAAAGAGGAATGAGCAGGTGGAATTGGGATCTGCACCACCGCCTGAAGGTTTTCTTCGCAAGCCTGGTAGTTCACCTGTCAGCTCACCCATCGATGTCTCTGCACGACTGCCATTAAAGCCTCAACTACCCATGGGATGGAACAACAGTTACATCTAGAGATTTTCCTGCTCAAAAATGGCCGCACACACTTAGGAAAAACCATCGTTGTAGGTTCAAAACAAGGCCGTCAATCTACTTCCTGTTGCTGAGATCCACGGCTCAAAATCTTGCAAAAAAGTCAATAGCCAATTATAACGTGCCACATAAGCACTCTGCACTTCTATCGCTGACTTTTCCCCCTTGTATATGCGTGTTCGAATGCATATACAATCGTCTGATATACAATCTGGACCCCAAACACTTACCTGCCGTATTTGATTTCCCCATCGGGTCTGAAATGCATATGTTTCATTGCACCTGTCGCTTTGTACATGCAAAAGCGTATACCAGCACCTTATATACAAGCTGAACTTCAAATTTTATAGAACAGTTTGAAATCAAGTTCCGTTCCAACTTGTATCTCCTCTTTTTGCATATCACATTACCCAAACAAGTGCAATGTACATTCACCTCATACATACAAGGCATGAATTTCAAAAATTATGAAACATATTGCATTCGTCTTGAAATCCGGCTTGCATCTCAACCTCTTGTATATTTGCCTTGTATATCGCATATACAAACGCGATATACAACCCGCGGACCTCAAAATCCATCCATTGCAGCTTGATTTCCTCTTCAGGTCCAAAATGTATATTTCCTCCTTGTATATTTGATTGTATATTTTGTTTGTATGTCGAATATACAAAGGCAAACATACAAACCTCCCTAACATACAAATAGGGAATATTCAGAGAATATGCGAGGAATGCATATTTTACCTTGTATGTCAGAGATACAAAGATCCTTGCATATCTGTGGACCCCGCCGCATGTATCTCCCCCTCGCCACTGTAGCAAATGCATTTGCGCCCTTGTATATTTTTCAATGCATATCTATATGCACCCCAATATACAAAGCGGGAATATTCCTGAGAATTTGTGAAAGATTCCCCCTTTGTATATGCACATTCTAAGCCCGATATGCATTTTAGAAATGCATATAACTCATTTTTTCAAAGGGCGAAAGAGATTGCTGACCCGCTAATTGCACATTTTGCCTACAACCTAATTTTAGAACGCTAAACTTAGGTGATCACCACCAGAACCAAAAAACGTGGTGGATTATGTAAACAATGATTATGCAAATGTCAACACCATGAAAAGCATTTTTTGTTTGATAATGCATACAAAGAAGAGAATAATAGAGCATGTGGATCTGATTCACAGATTGCACATGCTTTTTGTCCTTTTTTTTGGTTCCTCAAAACATGCTCGCATTATAATGCAAGCCCGTTTTGTCATTCATGGAAAGTTTTAAGTGTTGCCTAAATTCTAAAATTACTACTATGATAAGATTTTCATTGTCCCTAAATTACTAAATACCTTATAACTAATACCCTCAACCCTATACACAAAACCAAAGAGAGATAGAGAGGGTAGTAGGTAGAGAGGGGAGGGAGGTAGATAGGTGAGAGAGGGGGAGGGGAGGGGAGAGAGAGAGAGAGAGAGAGAGAGAGAGAGAGAGAGAGAGAGAGAGAGAGAGATTTGATAACCTCTTTTGGCTGACGTGGAGGATTTCATGAGCTTGGAGATGATATATATATAGATCTCTTAGATGTATTAGGAAGTAAGTTCAAAAGTTACATAGTTTTAATAGTTAGATTCTTTTTGGGAAGGCACTTCAATGCCATATCCTACATATCTATTGTAACTCAGAAAGTAGGCTTGTGAGCCCTTTGATTGTAGCCCGCATGTTGCCGGCATATGAGCATTGCAATTCTTTGATATTATGAATATATGAATCTTCCATTGCATTCTATGATTGTGTTGTTTTTGTTGTGTTTACTCTAGCTGCATGGTTTGGATAGTTCATTTTGTGAACCCTCTAACTGTGACTGCACCAAGTGGTATCAGAATGAAGTTTTGAATCCTTTGGGAAGGAAAGGCATTCCAGAAGACCTTGTTGTGAAAAGATCACCAACCTGAGGTAGTCTACTTGTGTTTGTCAACAAAGTGCTGATTGTGAGGTAGTTGCTACCTTGTAGTCAAATTGCTAAATTGAGACAATTGCACTAG
Organism: Cunninghamia lanceolata; assembly: GCA_027924645.1. Classification (NCBI taxonomy): domain Eukaryota; kingdom Viridiplantae; phylum Streptophyta; class Pinopsida; order Cupressales; family Cupressaceae; genus Cunninghamia; species Cunninghamia lanceolata. The sequence continues at coordinate 4,883,398 of BSBN01000760.1, forward strand.
ATCCTAGGAAGAGATACCACCAAGGAGGATGCTTGCTATGGGCAATGTTGTAGGAAGAATGGAAGAAATGATGGAGATGATGAAAACAATGAAAGTTTGATTGGATGTTGTAGAAGAAGATAGAAGAAGAGGACTAAACCCTAGACATGATACTTAAAGTGATGATGAAGAATTTCAATCTACAAAACAAAATGAAGAATCCCTAGAAGAAGAAGAATCAAATTAGGTGAACATGTTGAAAGCTATTTCAAATATTGGTAAGAGACCTAGAGTGGATGTACTAAATTATACTGGAAATTTGAATCCAGAGAAATTGATTGATTGGATAAATGACTTGGAGGAATACTTTGAATATGAAGAGATTAAAGATCTAGAGAAAGTAAGATTTGCGAAAACTAAGTTGAAAGGACATGTTGCTATTTGGTGGAAGGAAGTTCAATTGGATATAAATAGGAGAGGAAAAGAAAAGATCATAAAATGGGATAGGATGTTGACAAAGTTGAAAAATCAGTTCATACCTGCTGACTATGAGTTGGAACTATTGAAAAGATTACAAAACTTAAGGCAAAAGGAGAAACCTATGAAGGACTATACTGAAGAATTTCATAAGATGATCATAAGGACTGGACATAGTGAAGCAAGCAAGGATAAAGTGGCAAGATACATAAATGGATTGAGGATGAACATTCAAGAAGAATTGAGTCTGGTAAGGATGACAACAATAGAGGAAGCATATCAGTTTGCATTAAAAGTTGAAGACAAGTTGAATAAGAAGCATGAGCAAAGATAGAGAGGTAAAGGATGTAAATTTCAAAGAGGTAGAACTTATTCTGGAGGAGAAAGACCATATGCAGAGAAAAACAAAGAGAGTAGTCCATTTAAGAAGGAAGATAGAGATAACAATTCATGCCGAAGAGATGATAGGAACTTCTACCATAGAGGGAATCATAATTCTTACCAAAATGAAGGATACATGAGAGATGAAAAAGGGTTTGATAAGAGAACATTTAGAGGAACTTGCTTTAAGTGTGGAGGTGAAGGACACAGAGCATTTGAATGTCATGAAGGGAGTAAAAGCAAAAAGACATAGAATAGTGCAAGAGCAGCTTATGTGGAGGAAGAACCTATTGGATCACCTAGTTTAGTTGGTAAACTAGAGAAAGGAAAATCATTAGGCATGAGGAGAGCATTATTTTAAGTAGAGACAACTAAGGAACCACCACAATGAATTTTTTTTTTCTAGACCAAATGCAAATTAGGAGGTAAATGTTGCAACAATGATAATTGATAGTGGTAGTATAGATAATTTAATTTCAGAGGAAATGGTGACTAAACTAAACCTAGAGAGATTGAAACACCCTAAGCCCTACAAGATAGCATGGATTCAAGATAAACACAAGGTACTGGTGAGTGAACAATGTTTGGTGAAATTCATATAGGATCTTATAATGATGAAGTATTGTGTGATATTATGCCGATGGATGTATGTCCTATATTGTTTGGTAGACCATGGTAGTATGATAGAAAGGATATACATGATGGGAGAAAGAATACTTATACTATAACATCAAATGGGAAGAAACATATCTTGATACCTTTGGAAGATGAGCCTAACAGTGAAATATGTGGGAATGCTAGAATCTATTTGGTTGATGGAAGGAAATTTCTAGATGAATTGAGACATGAGAATATGTGTTTTACTTTGATTCCTAAGAAGTGCAGAACCCTAAGTGCAGAGACTGAAGAATCAAAGCTAGAAGAGATAAATGAATTGTTGACAGAGTATGAAGATATCATATTAGATAATGTACCTAAAGGATTGCCACCAATCCAAAGTATCAGTCATCATATAGACCTTATACCTAGTGCTAGTTTGCTTAACAAAGTAGCACACCGGATGACACCAGTAGAGAATGTGGAGCTGAATAGACAAATACAGGAGCTATTGAGAAAAGGATTGATCAAAGAAAGTTTAAGCCAATGTATAGTATCTGTAGTACTAGCACCAAAGAAAGATGGAGAACGGTGGATGTGTACAAACTCTAGAGCAATCAATAAGATCACAGTTAAGTATAGATTCCATTGCCAAGGATGGATGACATTATGGACTATTTGAGTGGAGCAAAGTGTTTCACAAAGATAGATTTGAAGAGTGGATACCATCTGATGTACAATAGGGTGGAGTATGTCAACACAACCACAATGAACCAACTATGCAAGTTTCAAACCCTAACTTTGGTGGTTTCTCACACAAACCTTCATCATGCCTTGTAGCCCTCCAAACTAGGATTTTTCAACATATCTTTTGGAGAAGGCCTCAAATCCACAAACCAATCACCATCTCAAATACCCATTAGGCCCCTTTTCAACATATCTAATTTATGGCTAGGATTACTTTGGAACAAAGACCCCAAATTTTGACTATTCCACTATAATTAGGCCAAATTAGGCCACTTTTCCAAAGCAAGTATGTGAAATTCTTACTAAAAACTACTAACTTCCACTCTAGGATCTCTAACACATCACATAGGGTCCCCTTATGTAGGTTTCATCACCACAATTCATCACAAATTAATTGTTTCACAAGATCTCTAACCTACCTAGTCTCCTAAGCCTAATACATGATGATATTAGGCTAGGGCTTGATCAAATTCACCCTAAACTCCATCCCCTACTCCAACCAGCTTCAAAATCTTAGAAAAACTACTAAACCCTTCCATTCCACCAAGTTTGATAAATTTTCAATGGTGGAATGGGCTTCAAAGCATGATTTTTACTATCAAACCCTCTAACCTAGGGTTTCCAGACGGCTTCCAAAAAATTGCCTCAAACTACCTCAAATCTCAATGAAAACCAATAAAACCAAAGCCAAATCAAAGAGGATTCATTATTATACCAATTCCAATGCACTTTATGTCATGAACATGTAGTACTGAGCCATACTGATCTCAAAAACAATAGAAAACATAGGAAATTGATAGAAAACAGAGCTTGTATTATTGTTTGATCCTTCAAAACTCCTTTAGAACAATTTCCTTAAAGTCTTAGGCATATTTAAACATGTTCCAATAGAAAACCAATGGTCTCCAACAACCATTTGAATCATATGAACGTTCAACTTCCCAAAAACAACACAAAATGCAAAGTTGTTGATGCAGCATTTGCAAAATATGACAACTTTATGACAAATTGACCCCATGAGACTAAAAAAACATGTGACAGGGTCTAAATAGACCTTATTACACCAAAATTGGACTCAAAAACACAAAACTCAACATTAGACCATATTTACATCATTTGACTAGGTGCCCCTGCACCACCATCAGATCAGGATCAGAGAAGGAGATGAGTGGAAGAATGAATGCAAGACAAATGGAGGACTGTATGAATGGTTAGTGATGCCTTTTGGATTGAATAATGTACTAAGTACTTTCATGAGGTTGATGAATGAGGTTTTGAAGAAATTCTTGGGTAAGTTTGTTATTGTATACTTGGATGATATTTTGATTTTCGGTAAGACAAAAGAAGAACATTTGTGGCACATTAGACAAGTATTGCAGAGATTGATAGAAGAGAAATTGCTGATAAATATCAAGAAATGTAGTTTCATGAAGGAAGAATTGGTATATTTGTGATTTGTGATTTCTATAGCAGGATTGAAGATGGACCTGAAAAGGTTAGAGTAATTGTTGAGTGGCCAACCTTGGAGAGCATTGGAGAGGTAAGATCATTTCATGGATTAGCAAATTTCTACTAGAAGTTAATCAGATATTTGAGTTTAGTATGCACACCAATGACAAAGACAATGAGAGGTGATAGAAAGGAATTTAAGTGGACATGAGGAGCAAATAAAAGTTGAGTTATTAAAGCATAAAGTGATAGAGAAACTAGTGTTAGCATTACCATATTTTAGTAAAGTATTTCAAGTAGATTGTGATGCTAGGGGGAATGCAATAGGAGTAGTATTAAGTCAAGAAGGGAGACCAATAGCATATTTCAATGAAAATTTGAATGATGTAAGGAGAAGATATTCAGTTTATGATCAGGAATTCTATGCCATAATTCAAGCCTTGAAGAAGTGGAGACATTACTTGTTGCCTAATGAATTTGTGTTGTACATGGATCATCAAGCTTTACAATATTTGAATAGTCAAGGAAAGTTGAATCAGAGACATATGAGATGGGTAGATTTCATGTAGAGTTACACATTTGTATTGAAGCATAGGAGTGGGAAGTCAAACAAAGTTGTAGATGCATTAAGCAGAAGAAGAAATTTACTGATAGAGATGAGAGTAGAAGTATTAGGTTTTGAGGAATTGAAGCACATGTATAAAGATGATCTTGATTTTGTAGAACCATGGAAAGCATGTAAGGAACCTATTGTGATAGATAGAAGCAAGTGGTTAGACTATTTCATTTAGGAGGATATGTTGTTCAAAGAAAATTAGTTGTGTATACCTAGGAGCTTAATGAGAGATAACTTCATAAAGGAGAAGCATAGTGGTGGATTGGCAGGACATTTTGGAATTGATAAGATAGTTTGCTTTGGTAAATGAACATTACTTTTGGCCTCAGACACATAAGGATGTAAGGAAATTTGTGCAGAATTGTAGAATTTGTCAAGTTACAAAAGGGAGTAGTCAGAATACTAGATTGTATAAATATTTGACAGTACTAGAGAGACCTTAGGAAGATATAAACATGGATTTCATATTAGGATTGCCAAAAACACAGAGGGGATATGATTCTATATTTGTAGTGGTGGACAAATTCTCAAATATTTCACATTTCATACCTTGTAAGAAGACAAATGATGTAGTGCATGTTGTTGACCTATTTTTCAAGGAGATTGTGACATTGAATGGATTACCTAAGAGCATAATTTTAGACAAGGATACAAGATTCATTGGATATTTTTGGAGGATATTGTGGAAGAAGATGAAGACAAACCTAAATTTTAGTTCAACATTTCACCCATAGATTGATGGACAAACAAAAGTGGTAAAGAGGAGTTTGGGAAACTTTTTGAGATGTTTAGTAGGAGACAAGGTAGGAAATTGGGATCTAATTCTACCACAAGCAGAGTTTGCATACAATAATTTAGTGAATAGGAGTATAGGGAAGACACCATTTGAGATTGTGACTATAATGAAACATAGAGGAGTTGCATAGTTGAGAGACATCAGTACTAAGAATAAGAGAAGTGTAGAGGCAAAAGAATTTGCAAGATACATGGAGATTCTACATAATCAAGTCAGGAAGCATTCAGAGGAGATGAATAGTAAGTATAAGGAGCAAGAAGATTAGAAGAGGAGACATAAAGAATTTTAAATGGGAGATGAAGTAATGATATATCTAAGAAAAGAGAGATTTCCAATGGGGAGATGAAGAAGTTTGATTTGGGAAATGCATATGAAGTGGAGCTACTAGAGACATTGGGTATATCACCTATATTCAACATTGTAGACCTATATCAGTTATCATGAGAGATAATCAAGTGACAACACTAAATAAGGTTTGAAGAATCAGTTACCACAACAACAACCAGAGTAGATAGAGGATGTCTTGGATAGCAGAGTTGGACATAGTACTAGAGGCAAGCAATACAAACAATATTTGGTAAAGTGGAAAGGTAGACTGGAAGAAGACTCAACTTGGATTTCTCAAGTTGAGATAGACTGCCTTGGTTTTCCTCTAGCCCTAGCAAAGTGAGGGACTCCCTTTTTCAACAACCCTAGGTGTCTAATACAGGAGCATCCCAGGTCGCAGAGCAATCTTACATCAACCAAAAACATTTGTATTCCTTCTTTTCTTTCATTTTCAGTTCAGTTTAGTCAGTTGCAGTTTTAGCATTTTGTACCTCATTTCACTACATCTTCATATAAAATATTATGGAGTAGGAATTTGCATCCACATATCATCATCTACATCCTATCCAAATTTTAGGTCATTTGGATCTATCTGCTAAGAGTTATCGCTGTCAGAAGATCATCAGCTTTGACAAAATAGAGCATTTAGGCAATCAGTTGAAGGAAAAGGTTTGTAGATCCCTTCCATGACTTTTTGAGCTAAACGGAACATCATACATGGCATCTATTGATCAAATAGACCTTCCTTGAGGTCTACACCAAGTTTCATCCATTTGCGGAGCATTACTAGATGTTGTAGGCCGACCTACCTTGTTTCTACACGTTACATCCTTCATTAGAGTTTGTAACCTCTTTGGCTGATGCAGAGGATTTCATGAGCTTGGAGATGATATATATAGATCTCTTAGATGTATTAGGAAGTGAGTTTGGAAGTTATGTAGTTTTGATAGTTAGATTCTTTTCAGGAAGACACTTCAATGCCATATCTTACATATTTGTTGTAACCCAAAAGGCAGGCCTATGAGCCCTTTGATTGTAGCCCGCATGTTTTTGATATAATAAGGTGGAAAAAACAAGGGACCAAACCCTTACCAAACAACCCAGAAAAGAAATAGAAAAGGCACATGAACAAAAGGAGCCACTAACAATAGTTACAACATTGACAGCTGATAAACAACAAAAAGTTAGTAGCAGTCTGATAGCAGAAAGAAATAGAAAGTAAAGAGACAAAGCTAGGAAGACACATCTTCCCATCCTTTGGATAGGAATTCATAAATTTTATCAAACTCTTTAGTCTTCTCTTCATCTACACCGTGTGCAAGGGTATCCTGCTCCTACAAAAGAGTCACATTAACCATAGTCAAGCAGCAAAGCATACTGCTTATGAAATGTCTGAGGGAAATAAACTTCTGCTCAAGGGATTCCACCTAGTTTCTTAGAGCAGACATTTCATCTTCCTAATTGGCATCTTCCTCCTCAACATCTTCCTCAACCTTCTCAACTGTCATCCCCTCCCCATCTTGAGTATAATCTCCAGGCACATAATCCCCACCATCAGAGTCCTCAGCTTGTATATCCTTTTCCTCCACCCCTTCAATCTCCTCCAACATCTCTTGCACTTTGATGCCTTCACCTTTAGATAGCTCACCCTCCTGAGTAGACGTATCTAAGTCACTTTCAGAGTATTCTGTCAATTTAGCCTAAGGGGCTGGTTTGCTAGTAATTCTGCCAGATCTTCTAACACCCAAAGTGTTACCCTCAGTCTTATCTTTAGCCATTTTAGTTTTAGACTTTTTCGATGGTCCCTCACTATCATGTTTTTTTATTCTTATGGGCCCCCATATCCCTTCCTGAATCACTGATCTCCATAGAAGGCTCCACTTCCTTAATTTTTTGTTTCTTTGATTTCACACTACCTTTAGAAGTAGGAGTATGAAGGTCCTTTGCAGTAGTCTCTTGTAGGGATTCAGAAAAGGAAACCCCTTTCAATTTCTAGGTGGTAGGGGTAGAATCATTGGGTTTCTCAGTAGTGGTATCGGCAATGGAAGGGTTATCCCCAGGGATTTCAACAATGGTAGGTGGTTGAATGGGTTCTGGTGGGGACAAGGCGAGATGGAATTTATAAAGGCGATGGACGAGGCCTTGGTGAAGGGGGATAGGCCACTTTGAGGGATTCATAGCATACTTAGCTTTCACATTGTGGATGGAGTGTTCCAATGAAGATAACAAATAGAAAGGAAAGCTAATAAGAGCATTTCTCCTAAAGTGGTTAAGAAGGGGAAGGTGGTAGTTTTAAAACCTAGTATAGCGACCCTCCAAGGTGAAATACTTCATCAGTAGATAACACATTACATCTCATGGCTCTAGTAACTTAGTGTTGACTTTTTCCCAGACTGGATGCTTATTCCCAGATTTCCCTACAAGGTAGCCATCAGTGATCAACAGGATCTCTGGGCCAGGGGGTCAACAGTGTAGGAGATAGACTCTATATTTTATCTCCTCTTCTTCTTCAGGCTCTGCAAGACCTAGGGGGGTATTCCCTACTCAACATCCATGAGGATATGCATACAAGGCTGGGATGCTGACAGAAAGCAGATAGTCCTCCTGTAAGTAGACCAAAACTGAATGATAAGAGCAAAGGGGCTAGCTTTGGGCCTATTAGCAGTTGTAGACAGAGGACTGAGGATCCTAAACTAATTCTAAAGTCCTAATGGTTGTTTTAGATTTTGATTTGAAGTTTAAGTGTGGATGCAAAGCTGGACATGGTTATAACACAAGAACAAAGCATGATTGGTGCCTATCCAGGGGGGGTGATCTTTTCGAGCATCATCATATTCATCTATCGCCCTGATCTTACAGAGGAGCTACAGTGCAACCTGATATTTGAACATCAGGAGGATATTTCCAAATATCCGGTTGTCTTCCAAATATCATGATGATGTTAATATGATGATGACGTCATCAAGGTCCGGGGGGGTCATATTTCTAACACTGATCATCTTATGATGATCCCCTGATATTTGCAAACATGATGATGACGTCATCAGGATGTTCATCGGCCAGACTTTTGGTTTAAGCTCAGCAGGAGGATGTTTCTCCGACGGATCAGGTTGTGCTGATGAGGGTGAATATCATGCGGTTGTATTTCAAATATCATGATGACGTCAGGGTGATATTTCGAACAATAGGATATCATGCTGCTGGAGGATGATGATGATGAAGTCTTATACTAGTGTCGTCAGGAGCAAAAGCACCGACATGATATATGCTCATGACCTAGTATATTAAGTGTTAAGGAGGTTGCTGCAGGGTGCATGTGGGATAATGTTATCCTGCATATTCGAAATATCATGATGATGATTATCGGCGGGAAGTGGTTGCGATTAACTATCTGATGTTCTTCCTGAGGCCGCGGGTTGGTGTGCCATCAATGGCGATTGTTGCAGAGGTATGGGCGATGGCGTGGGCTGATGTAGTACCTGATTGAAGATCTGAATCCCTAGGCGGCGGCGCAAGGCTCGAAAAATCTTCCTGTCTCCTCCCCTACCTGCTGCGTTAATGTTTGAGCGCCATTTTTATCATACTGTATATCTGGCGGGCTTTTTGGTCAACCTGGTAGTCAATGCTGAAAGCACCTTCCTGCTATATAATGCAGATGGTGTCATTCATTCAAGGTTGTTGAAAGTTGTAGATTTCTGGCTCTGTAATCCATAACCAGCTGATCTGGTTGCTTTGTACAGTTTATCTTGTGAGTTTATGTATCTCCTGTTGTAGGACTTGGCATGAATCCACTGGTTTCATTGGTTGATCTTATATGAGTAATGCCATCTTAGCATGTGTTGTGTTAATTCTGTCTCCAGTATTGCATGTATTCTTCTTCTGGATCTGGATATTTGCTTATGTTTAGATTCTAGAGCATAGAATTCCTATGTTGAATGTCTGATCTTTTAACCTTTGCTCAAGGGGCAGATTAAACTGTTTTCAGGTTGAACATTGGGAAGGGTATACTGCAGTAGGGATGCCATAAGTAGAGATAGCTCAACACTCTATATTGGGAGATATCTGTAAGGCAGATATCATGTGTATCCCCCTGAAATCCAGTTTTAGCTATTCATGCTGATCATTCACAGGTGTATGTCTACCGACTCCAAGCCCTGGATAGGCACCAATCATGCTGTGTTCTTGTGTTATACACCATGTCCAGCTTTGCATCCAAATTCATATCAAAACATTTCATACCTCCACCTGTTAGTTGTAGGAGTAGTATTAGGAACCCCCTGCATGCTCTCATACCCAACCAGACATCATGTCCAAGAATGTTGCCAGCCTTGTGATCTATCATGCAGATCTTGGTCCATACATGAGAGTATTCTGCCTGTTGTTGTCAAGTTAGATCCTTCTATCTTTGAGCCAGTCAAGGTTACATCTTGAGTTATAGGGATACCCCCCTTGGTGCGGCAGAACCAGAAGTGAAGGGGAGGAGCTCACGCAACCTCCTGTATTCAGTTGGCCTGAATCTGCCTGTGCATTAGAAGTGGCAAACCCTAATGCGGATTCAGAAGAAATGTCAACAAAATGGCGACTCCGCTGGGGAGATCAATGTCATATCCATGAAAGCTTGAGTCTACAAGATTAAAAAATTAGACCTGGAAACTGTTTGTTGCAGCAGAGAAAAAAGGTTGTATATGTGACTCTGCTGGTGGATGACCCAGAAAGAAAGAAATCAATCTGCAGCTTCAGCTTGTTTGAAGCTCATTCCTCTTCAAGGAGGTGGCGACTCTGCATCAAAGAACCTGATAAAAGAACGAAATCAGCTAGAGAAGAATTTGCAGCTTCTGCAACATATCCAGGTATTTCATATTATTTGACAGATTCCCTATTTGGTGAGAAAGCACTGGTTAAAAGGGAACATTGGTGAAAACAGAGCTTGCATGTTTCTATTAGAACTTACACTGTATTTCAAAGGGCATGCAATGTTGTTCAAAAGACTCATTTAAAGGACTTTAGGAAAGTTTGAAAAAACAGTTTGAAGTTTGAGTGCCTAAAGTCATTGTTTGTAGAAAATCTGAGTAGAGAGGAGGGTTGCAATAACATAAAGGATGTATTATCTGCCTAGGCACCCTTGTGAAGTGTCAAATGCAAGAATGTATAGTAGTCAGTCCCAACAATGTAATAAAAGAAGTTTCAACATAGACAGATATAAGCCCATAGATTTCAATGGCATTTGTGGCTATCCAAATGCCTTTCCACCTAAAATCAGGAATTTTTTGCCTAAATTTAAGGGTATAAAGGATGAATCAGCTGAGAGACACTTGCAGCAGTTCATGAATGTGATAGATGACTTTGAGATTGACCATGAGGATGTGGTTATGAGATTATTTGTTCAATCTCTAGATGAAGATGCAAGGGACTGGTTTTCCTACCTTCCAGCTCACTCTGTCAACTCTTGGCATGGTTTTAAATCTGCATTTCTAGTACAGTATGGTGATAGAGTTTCTGAATATGTAGCCATTAGTGACTTCATGTACATCCATATTGAAGAAGATGAGTTGATCCCAACCTTTAACCTCAGATTTATGAGGGCATTGAATAGAATTCCAAAATGCATGAGACCTAATGATGCACTGTGCTTAGTTACCTACTTGGGAGCCTTTGATGGGAAAATGAGTTACAGATTAAGAGACAAGGAGCCTACCACATTGCATCAGGCACATCAGTTTGCATTGGATATTGAAAACAATTGGAGGTATGGAATACAAAAGGGTTATTTCTCTGAAAATTTTTGTTGTCCTGCAGCCCCCAGTGTTAATGAAGGATTTAACTCAGGAATTGACAATGAATGTCATAGCACTCACACCCCTGTTGTCCCAGTTTTTGCATCATTCCAAGTGGATGATGTTTCTATCATAGAGGAGGATGTCCTTTTTTGCCCAGCAGGTGAAGTTGAAAATGATAATTTTTCAAGTAATATTTGCATACCAGTTCTAAACAAAGAGCCTTCATGTTTAAATGATCCAGTTGTGCAAAGTTGTGATCATATGGATCAAGAATCAATATCAGTTTCATCAGGAAGTGTTGGAGGGCTGGAAAATGATGCAGATTGTTCAACTTCAGAGTGTATTGAAACAGTAGCAATCTTGTATGCGGGGCAATTAGATGATAAAAATGATATCCATGACCAGTGCATGGATCAGGTTTGTTTTTCTTATGACTCTGAATCTGATAGTAATGAAGAAGAATTGGAATGTCATGAAGAAGAAGCAGAGGCCTTTGCAGTGAATGTTAATCCCCTTTATGATGAGCCTGCTGATGTATATGGTGATGTGAGTCTTGACTTTCAGTGGTGCAGGATTAACCCTTTGTTTGAGGATGATGATACTGATTTGCAAGCTGTGAATAATGAATGTTCATCATCACCTAATTCAGACATGTGCAACATTGGGTGTGTGGATCAGGTTTTGTTTTCAAAATCAGTAGATATTAGGGGTCTCATATTTTCTGAGTATTTTGAATTGTTGGATCAGCTGGATGAGTACCTGATAATGTGCAGTAGCCAGATAAATGATGAAGAATGCCAAGAGCAGTATGATGTACTGCCTGAGGGACATAACATACATGTGTTGCCTAATGTTGAAGAATATTATGTGTATGGTTATATGTCTAATTCTGAAGTCCAAAATGACAGAGCTGAAAATGATGGTGGCAAGCTTTCAAAACTGGTGGAATATCTTTTTAAGCAGGTGACATTATGGGCAGATTATGCCAATCTTTTCAGTTGGGATTGGGATCTTTCAGCTTGGAATCAGGCATTTGACAAGAAAAAATTATGGTTCTTCCTTTTTGGTTGCCCGGGGCCGCCAAAATGGTGTTTAAAAATATTGTGTTTGGTGATGTAGATCATGATAACTTCATGACTCTATGCCCAATGGATAAGGGACTGGTCTGCATCCCAGAGATCTGGTGTTCTCGCTGCAAGTTTTCACCTGCACGTCCCCAGACAGAGCCACTGTTAGTGCCTGAATTGACTGGTAGTTTTCTGAGCATTTTTCATTCAGGCACTCTCCCTAAGTATCCAAAAAAATGTTCTAAGTAATGGACCTCCTCAGTATTTTTCAGCTGCATCATGATATTTCCGAAGGAGGAGGTCATCATCATCATGTTTGTTTCGATGCAGGTCAGCATCATCATGTTCTCCGTCGACCGGTTTCTCATCGTCATCATCATATTTCGCTGTCGGGTGATGTTTGGGTTTTATCCTGATGATGCTGACGAGCTACAGTGCGTTTTGGTTTGTTTGCGGGGGTGATTTCTCAAGTCTCCGGTGATCTTCCATTTATCACCTTGCCCGAGCATGATGATGATGTTGCTTATTCTTTGAGTTGTTTCGACCTGACTTGTTTTTTCTTAAGGGTCGTCGTCATCATCATCATATTTCTAGTTATCATCCTGCTGCTTGCGGAGGTCATCATATTTTCTACCTTCATGATATTTCGCCGGGGTGATATTTCTATCATCGGGTGATCTTGGTTATGATCATCCTGATGATGTTGTTGAAGAGTTCTAAGTGTGACCCGATATTCACTAGGGTCATCATATTTTGAGCGTCAGGATGATCTTAGTCAATATCATCCTGATGATGTTGTATCACTTCTTGTTCGTTATTTTGTCATCCTGATGATGCTGACGTCATCCTTATATCAGGGTGATATTTGTTTCTATGCCTATCTGCATCATGATATTTCTGAAGGAAGGGGTGATATTTTCATATCACCCGGATATATGTTTGTTCGAGCATCATGATGATGCTGATATCAAGGAGATGTCCCCCTGCCGGCTTCGTGCGCTATCTAGAGGGGGTGATCTTTTCGAGCATCATCATATTCATCTATCGCCCCGATCTTACAGAGGAGCTACAGTGCAACCTGATATTTGAACATCAGGAGGATATTTCCAAATATCCGGTTGTCTTCCGAATATCATGATGATGTTAATATGATGATGACGTCATCAAGGTCCGGGGGGGGTCATATTTCTAACACTGATCATCTTATGATGATCCCCTGATATTTGCAAACATGATGATGACGTCATCAGGATGTTCATCGGCCAGACTTTTGGTTTAAGCTCAGCAGGATGATGTTTCTCCGACGGATCAGGTTGTGCTGATGAGGGCGAATATCATGCGGTTGTATTTCAAATATCATGATGACGTCAGGGTGATATTTCGAACAACAGGATATCATGCTGCTGGAGGATGATGATGATGAAGTCTTATACTAGTGTCGTCAGGAGCAAAAGCACCGACATGATATATGCTCATGACCTAGTATATTAAGTGTTAAGGAGGTTGCTGCGGGGTGCATGTGGGATAATGTTATCCTGCATATTCGAAATATCATGATGATGATTATCGGCGGGAAGTGGTTGTGATTAACTATCTGATGTTCTTCCCGAGGCCGCGGGTTGGTGCGCCATCAATGGCGATTGTTGCAGAGGTATGGGCGATGGCGTGGGCTGATGTAGTACCTGATTGAAGATCTGAATCCCTAGGCGGCGGCGCAAGGCTCAAAAAATCTTCCTGTCTCCTCCCCTACCTGCTGCGTTAATGTTTGAGCGCCATTTTTATCATACTGTATATCTGGCGGGCTTTTTGGTCAACCTGGTAGTCAATGCTGAAAGCACCTTCTTGCTATATAATGCAGATGGTGTCATTCATTCAAGGTTGTTGAAAGTTGTAGATTTCTGGCTCTGTAATCCATAACCAGCTGATCTGGTTGCTCTGTACAGTTTATCTTGTGAGTTTATGTATCTCCTGTTGTAGGACTTGGCATGAATCCACTGGTTTCATTGGTTGATCTTATATGAGTAATGCCATCTTAGCATGTGTTGTGTTAATTCTGTCTCCAGTATTGCATGTATTCTTCTTCTGGATTTGGATATTTGCTTATGTTTAGATTCTAGAGCATAGAATTCCTATGTTGAATGTCTGATCTTTTAACCTCTGCTCAAGGGGCAGATTAAACTGTTTTCAGGTTGAACATTGGGAAGGGTATACTGCAGTAGGGATGCCATAAGTAGAGATAGCTCAACACTCTATATTGGGAGATATCTGTAAGGCAGATATCATGTGTATCCCCCTGAAATCCAGTTTTAGCTATTCATGCTGATCATTCACAGGTGTATGTCTACCGACTCCAAGCCCTGGATAGGCACCAATCATGCTGTGTTCTTGTGTTATACACCATGTCCAGCTTTGCATCCAAATTCATATCAAAACATTTCATACCTCCACCTGTTAGTTGTAGGAGTAGTATTAGGAACCCCCTGCATGCTCTCATACCCAACCAGACATCATGTCCAAGAATGTTGCCAGCCTTGTGATCTATCATGCAGATCTTGGTCCATACATGAGAGTATTCTGCCTGTTGTTGTCAAGTTAGATCCTTCTATCTTTGAGCCAGTCAAGGTTACATCTTGAGTTATAGGGATACTCCCCTTGGTGCGGCAGAACCAGAAGTGAAGGGGAGGAGCTCACGCAACCTCCTGTATTCAGTTGGCCTGGATCTGCCTGTGCATTAGAAGTGGCAAACCCTAATGCGGATTCAGAAGAAATGTCAACACTTAGCATGATCAAACCCTCCTTGATATGGAACCAGCTCCTCCCCCTCGCCCAAAAACAAATTATGATTTTGGTGATCCACAACCCTAGCCTTCCTCTTCAATTTTGTGCCTTTAGTGGAAAGACCAGTAGCCATTGAAATGACCTCCTCAAAAACCTCAAACCCAATCTTTCCAATTTGGACTTTGCGGTTATCCCACGAAAGGGCACACTACACAGAAAGATTTTCATAGTGGCCATTAAGGCATTCCAAGAAAGGGATAATGCCTCCTTCCTTACAATAATGCCACACTAAGGTGTTATCCCTAAATTCACTGCAAGTGATGGGTTCTATTCAGATTCTATCCCCCCATGATCAAATTTCCTTCAAAGCCACATAGTAGAAGAGAACTGAACTTCCCAGTTTGATAGTCACAACAACTTTCTCTCTCTTCAAAATGCCTTTTTCGAGAATTATCTTTGCTGGCCTTGGAAATAATAATAGTGAAATAAATGATGAAATTAAGTGGCGTCCTTAAGTTATCATTACTCGGATACACCACCGCATTCCCCACTCTCTACGTGTCTTTCCCATGCTTCAAAATCTTCCATTTAAAACTCCTATCAATATCAATCAGCCACCTCATCTTACCACGGGACATCAATAGTGCCAAAACGACATCTGAAAGAAAGGTACATTGTATCATCATTAAGATGTCCTTAATCGACCACCTCAACTTGTCACGGGAGATCAGCAATGCCAAGTTGGCATCCAAAATAAGAGTGTGTTGAATCATCATTAAAAAGTCCTATCTTTTTGAATTAACTCCCCGATAGCCCGGGGGATATTATATCATTGGCACTAATACCGCCAAATTTCAAACTGCTGACCATGGTTGGCAAGGGCGTCAGCGACTCCATTTCTCTCCCTATAAATGTGGGAGAAATCAACCATAGGAATACCCTGAATAAGGGTTTGGATATCAGTGATGATGTCCTTAAGATGCCACTCACACATATAAACCTTAGTAACAACATCAATTATGAGTTTCAAATCTCCCTCTGTATGCAAATTTTGAATACCCAAGGTGATTGCCAGTTTAACACCCCATAAAAGAGTTGAGGCCTTAGAAAAATTATTAATGTGGAGACCTAATCCCCCTGCATAGGTAGAAACAAGCTCACCTCTATCATTCCTGATAACCCCACCACTACTAGCCTTACCATTAGATTTTGAAGCCCCATCAAAATTTAATTTGGGCCAACCAGACTTCGGGGGGGTCCACCTGGTATTTAACCTCTGAAGTTGCTTTGAGTTATCAAAGGCTAGGATTTGATTATCCCCCAATTAGCATCCATACTTTCCTCATGTGGGGTGAGAGGTTTGTCAACAGTCTTAACATGAGAATTGGTCACACTTTCAATAAGGATCTTAGAGAGAGAATAGGAGACTTGAGAATGATTTTTGGCAGCCTCCGTAAAAATTATGTTATTCCTTTCCTTCCACAGAGTCCAACAAATAAAGGGAAGGGTTTGGTTCCAAAGCTCCACTAACTAGGGTTGAGAGAAAGGAGGGATCTAGTTAGCAATGACTTCCCTAATATCCTTATTACAAACCTTGAAATGACTTCCCTAACCAGGGTTGAGAGAAAGGAGGGATCCAGTTAGAAATGACTTCCCTAATGTTGCTGACATATGAGCATTGCAATTCTTTGATATTTTGAATATATGAATCTTCCACTACATTCTATGATTGTATTGTTTCCATTGTGTTTACTCTAGCTGCACAGTTTGGACAATTCATTATGTGAACCCTCCAATCGTGACTGCACCACTTTGGCTTGGATTTGCCTTGGGCTTCCAACCCAAAGGCTTGGACTAAGTTTTGAATGTCCAAAGATGTGTTATTGCATATTGTAAAAAAATAGACATAATCTTGAGCAGGCTCCCCATCAGGTTTGCACTTGTTTCAATGACAAGTCAAAAAAATACCACGATAATGTTAAGCTCTCTCTTAGCTTTCTAACCATATAATTTTTTTCACATTTTCAATATGTTAAGGTTTTCATCTTTAATTTCTTTTGTTAATGTATCCATTTTTTTGTCAAAAACTAGTGTTTGGTATTTTTGACTTTATTTTTTAACCATTCATCAAAATTTCAAATAAATTACATTTTTAGAAACTAGGCTCCATTCTACATGTATTTAAAAAAATTGGATTTTCAATTAGTTTTCAAAAATTTTAGGAGGGAGCATGCTCAATTTTCTATTTTTCAAGATGTGTCCACTTTAAAATTTAGTAAAAAAATCAATTATTCGTGAAAAAATTGTCAAAAAATGTAGGGATAAACTACATGGTGTTAGCTAATTTCTCATTGAAGCGATATTTAAAATACTAAAAATGTTAACATTTTAGGGGGGCCACACCAGACACTATGTTATGTTTTTTTTTAAATAGGACCAATTTGTGTGGCCCCCCTTTTTGAACCCCTTAATCTCAACCATTTAAAAAAAATAGTAGCTTAGAAACTAGATTCGAAGCACTACGACTCTTGTTTTTGTTGCATCTTCAAATTTTGAGTGTAACTATCTCCAATTTCTCATCCAACATTAGTCTTTCTTAATTTCAGAAAAAAAGTGGCCACTTAAGACCCCCATTTGGTCCCCCATCTTTGTGCACTTACCTGCATGTACAAATATATTTTGAACAATTAATTTGAAATTACAAAATTATACGTTAATTTTCAATTAACATATACATATAATACATGTATAAACTATTAATTTTACTTTTAATATGTACATACTTAAGCTTTTAAATTAATTCAAGTACACACTACGAATGGTTGCAAAGAAATTGAGGTTGGAGGATCACTCTTGACACCTTCTAGTTGGTCTAATGTGGAAGCATCATGATGTTGAAAACAAGGCAGATACCTAAGAGGGGGGGCTGAATCAGTTATCTAAAAATTTCCTTAATTTTGTTATCTCAATATTTAGTATTACATCAAAACATGAAACCATATGTAATCATAAGAATAGAAATAGAATCAACACACATAACACAAGGATTTTTACATGGAAACCTTGTTAAGGGAAAAACCATGGGGTGACTAACCCAAGATTGTATTCTCTGTTAAAAGAATAAAGGAGTACAAAATGGTACTTGCCAATTTAGGGCTCATTGCCCAAGCACACTACTCAAAAGAGGCACACTGCCTACAAGAGACTCACTATCTATAGAACTTACAGAAGATAACCAAGTGTTTGAATTGATGAGAAGCACCTACAAATGCAAGAGTTCAGTTCTAGTTAAGCACAATATACTGATCTGATGCACTTCATTCTTCCTTTGTTCAATGTTGTTATTCAGTCACATACCAGACTTGAATTACTATTCTCCCACTTATCCCTTCTTTTCTCTAAACCTTATTTCTTCACATCTTCAACACACACACATGTTGGAATCCATCTGGTATATATATCTGCATCAAGGATTTTCATGAACTTTCTAGTCAGCAACAAGAACACTCAAGATATTTGTAAGTTATTGATCTGTCGGATGAATCCATGCTTGATTTGTGATGCGTATCAAAAACATATGCATAGAAGTCATAAATCATGTTGGCTAACAATGTATAATATCACAGATTGCTTGATCGGGGACTTTTACACATCTAGATTGAAGTCTGATACTCTGTCGATCAGTTCTTCCTCTGTCTACTGTGCCTGATTGGAACCCAACACTCAGATGCTCATATCTTTTTCTTGCTTTATCACCGGAGGCTAAATCTTTGGAATACAGTAGTCATAATACCCCTCTTGACTTTTCCAAGTACGCAACTTACTGAGTTACACCATCTAAGAGATCTAGACCTGATTGTCAGACCTTGTTACATACTCTATTTTTGTTCACAGGACCAAGATAATCTTCAATCTAACTTCCGGTATAGGCATATTATGTACTACGGATGTATGTGATAGACTTTTTTGCCATCAATGACAATACTTATGAAGCCACATATGTCTCTTGCCAACAATCTCCCCCTTCGGCATTGAAGGCAACACTTAGTGAAAAATGGCTAAGTGTCACAGTAACTCCCCCTTGGTTGATGCTCTATCTTTTGCCCTATTTTACTAAAGCTCCCCCTTAGCTAGATTCCACATTTTTCACTTCTCTTCACTCCCCCTTTGACATCAATGGAAAAGGGCAGAATCTGCATACCAAAATTTTGCAAAACTTATTCTATACATGGCCGCATATGTACATACAACTCATAAGATAAACTTAACATATACTTGAGTATGTCTGTAAAAGTAGTCTTCAACTGTACAAACTCTATGGCCCAACTCCTCTTCATCCTATCCAAAATGGAGATGTGACCACTCAACAAAAATGCATAAGCTTCTGCCCTTCTTAAGTCTACTGGATCACTAGTCTGGGCTATGGTCTAAGCTTCTGTTAAGGCCTCATGCATTGCCTCTAACTTAGGGATAATTATCCCTCTAAGTTCACCCATTCTATTCATTATGTTCTTCTTTTCTTTTCCCAGTCTCTTTATTTCATTTATTATAACAATAGCCTAGCATTCTTGATTCATTAAAGAGGAGGAAAGAGGGTCAAAATTCTGAACTAGGCTTGACATTTTTTCTTCTTGTTCTTTTACTTTCTCCTAAATGTCTTTTGTCACTTTAGGCCAAGTCAGACAAAATTTGAATAGGTCCCCACCATCTTTAAGAGCATTTTCAAGGCTCTTTATTCCAATATCTAGAGTCCTATCATTTGCAATAAGTCCTTGCACCTCTATGAATCTTTTTCTTAAAAACTCCTTCCGGACCTTTGCTTCTGCTGATTTCTCTAGAGATTCAAAATGAGTGTTAACAAAATTTACTAAGTTTTTCAAGTTATCGGATGGTGAAGCCAAAGGATCCTTCTGATATGATGGCACGACCTTCTCCAGCATCTTGGATGCAATATGCAATAGTTCACAATCCTCCATGTGAGATTTCAAGAGTTTTTCTTTTGCTTTGGCCTGAGCAAAAGATGCTATTTTCATTATCTAAATAGGGGAGAGAGAGTCAAAATTTAGTGGTCCTTGAAATATCTCAAGTTCATCGAGCTCCATCATTTCTTTGTCTAAGAAGTTCTTCACTGTCTCTGCAGTGTCTCTTGTTGGTGATTGAGTCTTCTTTTCTTTAAGGATATCAGAACAGTCATCATTAGTCTTTTCTGCTTGTTCTTCTTCTTTTCCCTTAACCTCTTCTTCTTGAATCTTCTTCTCTCTCTTCTGCCTTCTCCTTCAGCTTCAGAGTCTAGAATGTTTGTCATAGTTGTAGTGGGATCCAGAGAAGAGATGTCACTTGTGTTTGCTTCTTCATGAACTTCCTCTTCTAGAACTAAGGAGTCTAAGTTCTCAGAGATTTCTTCATTTATTTTCTTTAATCCTTCGACATCCTTGTCAGAAAATTCTTCATTGATTACATTTAATCCTTCAACATCCATGGTAGAAGGTTCTTCATCTATTTCCTCTACAATAGGAAGATTAAATCTCTTCAAGGCATTCCAAAGGATATCTTTTGTTTCACTTGCTACTTGGTCTGTTTCTCCAAGCATGAGTTTATTCATTCTCGCCTTACTCTGGAACTCATCCTTACAATCCTTGAAAAACATGTCCATTTGTTTTGGATTGATAGAAGGGTAAAGCTGTATCATTATTTGCTCCCAAATTTCTAAGTCTTTAACCTTTGCATTCTCTTTTCTCAGCTCAAGTACCTTTTCTAGGCTCTTAGGAATCAACGATATAATTTCAATGAAAGCTTTATTGTAAATGTTCAAGTACCTGACATTAGCCTCTTCCAGAATTCTCTTGTCAGCATCATTGTATGCATCATAGAACTCAGTCATCGGCTGCAGGTTTCCATCCATAGTAACTGCCTTGATGATGTCATCAATGGAAAGAGTGGGCTTTTCAACAAATTCCTTTGCTTCTCTTCCTCATTTCTACTAGCAGAGAACTTCCTGGATGTTTTCTTTTTCTTCATTTTCTTGATTTCCTCATCAAATTTTGTTTCTTCATTGTCTTGAAGGCTTGTATATGACCTTGTGGCTTTGGTTTTCATCCTCTTTTCTCCTTTTCTAGATGTCTTGACTTCCAGTTTGGTAGACGTTGAGCTTTTGGAAGGGATAGGAGTAGAGCTCTTGGAGGATATAGTCCTAGAGGAGGTTTGTGCAGGGGCAGTTTCTTTCTTTGCTTCTTGTCTTTCTTTCTCTACCTTCTCCATTTTCTCTCTGTTAGCATCTAGAGCCTCCTTTGATATGCCAAATCTTTTGACAAATTCTTCAACTTCCTTTCTTACTTTTCTCTTTATCTCCAGCTATCTTAACTCAACATGTATTTTTATACTTAGCTCTTCAAAGGTGCCAAACCTTTCTACTTCACTATCCTTAAGCTGGCTCAACAGGTGTTGAACATGTAGCTCCAAGATTTTTTCATCGACCTCATATGCCATAGGCATTATCCATACAATTATTAGCTCAACTACCTCCATTAGGCATTGGTCAATGTCAACCATGAAGCAGACTGTATCCTTGTATTTGTCAACTATCGATTGTGGTATTCTTTCTTTGGCTTGCATCATACTTTGGAAATTCTTAAAGTAACCCCAGAGAGCTGTGTTTTGGGCTTGAGCATCACCAAGTCCATATATGTAATCTCTAATCTAAATTGCAACAGGTTTATCATTTTTCCAGACCCAACCATTTGATCCGGGTAACTCATTCATATAATATAAAAATAGACACAGTATTAGAGTACCATATTTTAAAGAATTTTTCTTATCCTTTTTAATCTTCTGTAAGTTCTCCAACAGCTGATTTAGAAGAAGCTCACATAGATCATAATCTGCATCTTCCTGTTGTGATGTTCACAACACGCCCCATTATTGCTCCTTAGCAAAATGGGGACCCCTGCTGTCGCTTTGCTTTTTGCTTCTGCTTGTGTTTGTCTGCTTTCTGGCGGTTTGGTAAAAATGAGTCAGGTGCATCATCATCATGAAGGTCAGGATGAGGTAGGTCATCATCATGAGGTCAGTTTGTCAAAGTTCATATTTTGCTTCTGTGACCTCATATTTAGAAAGAGCTTGAAATTCCATGCAGGTTTCCCTTTTACATCACTTGAAAATTCGTCCATATGTGGAAGTTATGCACAGTCAAAGTTTTGGTCAAACCTGATAATCGCAAGTGATCATCATATTTTTATATCCTCAGTCATGTTGTCAAGGTCATCATGATCTTGATCTATCACCTGATAAAATCATGCAGTCGAAATATCCGGACGTCAATCTTAGGTGATAGTGCCCTTCACCCGTCAAATGACCTTATGCGCATCGTGAGCATCATGTTTTGAGTGTAACCCGATATTTCATAACAACGAGCATCATTTTTTCAAAATATCATGCAGACGAAAGTTTTAAGTCTTGCTATCGGTAGTATGTGAAATTGTCACCCCGAGGGGGGTATCTCTCACCGATGAGGAAGAATACAAGCCACTAGGGCTATATCAGCATAACTCTCGCCGATGGAGGATGAGCGAAATAAAAGGCCATCGGCCAAATAACGAATATCGGCCATACATTTTTTGGACACGCCGATGGCGGTTCTCACGCCAATGGCAGAAAACAAAGGAAAAGGGCATCGGCCCAACGGAGAACATCGGCGAAGGAATTTTGGGGCCCGCCGATGGTGATAGTCACGCCGATGGGCGGGAATGTACGTAGCGGTGGAATTTTAAAACGTTTTTTGGCGCCCGTGGCATTTTCCCGGTCAGCGATAGTTGACCCGATGTGTTTTGAGCAGTCTATATGCGTTTTGAACGCGTTTTAAGAGTATTTTGGACCCGATTTCCACAATTTTGCATAGTCACCTGGATTTAAACGATTATTTTAATTTCCTGCTGTTTATGTGATAAATGTAATACTTATTGTTTGTCTTGTCTTGTAGGCTTGCAGTTGAGGAAGCAGCTGGAAATTCAACACAGTGACCTCATGGAGGAAGGAAATCCAATCTCAGGAGCAGGAAGATAAAGATGAAGTGCGAAGAAGTCAAGGCCATTCAAATAAAGGACAAAGTTGCAGCTGAGGGTATTACTACAACAGACAAACAAAAGTTATTGCCAAGCTGCCGGAACTTCTTAGAAGGGGCAATATTTTGCCTAGATTTGACACTGCTCAGAGATATTTTGAAGAGCTGGTTCACCTGTATTTATTGCTGTAACCAGGGGTTTGAACCAGGGGTTCAGTTAGGTTTCTGCTGTAGTGAGGACAATCAGAATGTCTTTATATTGTGCCTCTCTACATTGTAATACTTTACAACAGGGGCTACAACAGGGATTTTTCTTTTAGAAACACACAGTGAGTTAGCTTAGCATAGTTTAGAGGTAGAAGAAGGAGGTCACCTATTTGTCTGCAGTAAGGTGCGCGTGGAATGTCTGGCTGCCTTACTGTATCTGTAAAGCTTGTAAGTTCTATGTAGTATGATCAATGAAACTAAGAGTCATTCCTACATTGTAAATCATGTATGACTATTCGTTTCTAATACAATAGAATCTGGAGTTCTACATCTATCTTCTGAGTGTTCTCCTGCTCTTCTTTGTGTTTTGAAATATTTTCTTTGAGAGCTTGCAATTTTAAATGTATGTTTGTGAAAATGCTCAGAACTTGCATTTAAGGTTTTTACTGTGGATTTGATCAAATTACTGTGGTATTTACATAGTGCATAACAGAAACAATTAGATCCTTCGGTAGATTAAATGAGGTATAGATTAGATCTTTCTAACTTTTCCCAACCCATCTGAATATTTAGCTGAAAACGTAGAAATCTAAAGGAAATTGTCTCAAATTTGAAGAAGCATGCATAACAGAGTTAAAAGTAGACAGTTTTCATAAATAGATAAAGAAGAAAGCTGCAAAAATTCAAGAAAACCATCTAAAGCTTGCAGCACAGTAACACTTTTATGCAAAGGAATGAAAAATATTGACATATCTCATGATCTTTTTTGCATATTCTTAGTCCAGTAAACCACCAAACAAACCTAAACTACACAAGGCCCCTTGAACATTACAGCTTCACATTGACCAACTGAACTTGACCAACCGAACCATTGTAGACTTGGGATTAGTTGAATCTCAAATGATTCCTTCTTATCTTTCAAGTATAGTTTCAGTTCATTATATGTGAATTTTAACTTATTGTTATGATTGCATCAAAACAATCATCAACAGTTTTCTGACGTTAGGAGGAAGGCTGTATATTGCAATCATCAATAGTTTTCTGGCGCTAGAAGGAGGGCCTGCCTGAATTAGGTTTCATTTCAAACTAGCTAACGACAGTAATAGAGTGACTAGGTCTAGATCCAGTTCAGGAGATATATTTGTGCAACTACCTGATACAAGGCGAAGCAGAAACCCTTTAATTTGGAATCCAAAGATATCGCAAACAGGAAGTTCATCTGGAACACCTCCTGGGTCACCTTTTAACATCCATAGTATTGTGAGTCCTGACAGATCACTGTTTAGATCTTTAAATCTTGGTTCAGGCACTCCTAGAGGTCTCAATCCTCCTGTAAATCCTAATCCACCAATCAATCTAGGTATTCCTGCAAGTTCAAATCAAGTTCAAACACCTGCAATGGCTTATTTCGATGTCAATTCTCCCATACTCTTCAATGATTATCATGAGATGCCCAAAAATCCAGAAAAGATATGTCCCAAATACCAGTTGCATCAGGACCCAGAAGATCATATTAGAATATTTAAGGAAGCATGTTTTAGGGCTATGTTAGAGCACGAGGATGTTGTGTGTAGATTGTTTCCTTACACCTTTAATGAGCAGGCCTCTAGCTGGTACGTAAACTTACCCAATGGTTACATTTCTTCCTGGGCACTTATGGAAGAAGCATTTCTGTCAAGATTTAGAGGACCCATTGACCCTTGCGCTTTGTATCATAAATTGGCTGCTATAAAACGAGGTGAGGGAGAGCTAATTGATAATTTCAATGACAGATTTCAAAAGGCCTATTCTAGGTTGGTAGCCCCTTATACCATAGATGATGCTCCCTTGTTGGCTATGTACTATGCTGCCTTGGATCCTTTAACCGCCATGTTTGTCAAAAGAAAACCTGACATAGATTCAATATCCAAAGCCTATAAAGAGGCAGCCTCAGTGAACCAAGAAATGAGGCATACAACTTATAGTCCATTTGTCAATGGAGGAAATTTTGGGGTGCAGAATCAGGCACACCCATGGAATGGAGTCCCTGTGCAGCACGCTCCACTAGTAAATCTGGTTCCTTCTTACACACCTGTGTATAATCCTACTCCAATCCAAGCTATAACTCCTTACACGGCTAGTACTTCCAATAATAGTCAAAATAATGGTCAGCCTTTCTTCCAACTTCCTAGGGATGTAACTGTGGCAAAAGCACAAGAGGATAGGGAAGAAATCAAAGAAATTACTGCACATTTGAAAAGATTAACAACCGAAGTGACACAGCTAAGAAATGAGAACCTCTATGGAAGAAGCAACCAAAACTACAATCCACATCAAAATCACAACCAAGGCCAAAATCAGAATTATAGTCTCAATCAAAATCAGCAGTACAATCAGAACCAAAACTACAATCAGCATCAAGGCCCCAGTCAGGGGCAACCAATACAAAATAGGGGGCCAGTGATAGATAATAGGACCTGGGGCAATAATAACAGAAATCAGAATCAACCTAGGCCACCCAAGACATGGAACACTGGGCCCAACAACAGTACTCTGGCTTCTCCTTTTGAGAATACAGATAATCATGGTACAAAACAAACGACTAGCATACAAATGGCCAGTACAGCACCCAAAAATTGGTGCAGATTTCACAATACCAATGCCCATGCTGAGCACGACTGTCCACAGTTCCACTTGGCAGCTAGTATTTTCAACATAGATGTACAGCCTCCTACCTCTGAATTTCTCATTCCTAAGGGTAATGAGGTAGTACCCTCAGAATATGACACAGCATTAGTCTTAGAAACGTTTACCTTTGCAACTGCAGAAGAGAAAGAGGATGAATTGCTAGAGGATGAACCATACTGTTGTGAAAGTCTTTATCCTGAATCAGCCTTTGTGTTAAATGCTTTTCAGTTTCCTTTTGAATCTGAAAATGAGATATTAAATGAAACAGAAGAGGTGCAGGCCTTTCAACAAACAAATAAAAGCCACACCTACAATTTGAGGAACAACCCTAGGCCGGGAGGACCTTTCACCACTTCCACTCCTCCGAATAACATCAATACACCCCCAGATCAGAATGCTAGCAACAATCCTGCCATACTTAAAGCTAGTCAGCACACAAATAATGGAACAACAGTGCAAAAGGATCAAACAAGTAAGACAGAAGCAATAGAGACAACAAGATTAATGAATTACTTATCAGAGGAAATAAAGAAAATTAAGGTCAGTATACCTCTAAATGAATTATTGAAGACCCCAGGGATCAGAAATGCTTTTTTAAAATCCCTGGATACATCCATAATAAACAAGGTGTCCGCTGATATAACTGTTCCTAATAGTGATTCACCACCTAAGGAGAAGGGTAAGAAAGTTGAGCAGCCTTCCAATACAAATGTGGTAATACATGCGGATAAGAGGGATACTCACCCTTTCTTGTTAACTGTTAGGTTGTGTGGGAAGAATATACACAATTGCATGGTAGATTCTGGTGCTTCAGCCAACGTAATGCCCTTAGGAATATGTAAAACTCTCAGGCTGACTCCCACCAAATATGCCAAGGTTGTCATGCAATTAGATAAGACCGAGGTTAGCGTGATAGGAGAACTCATGAACATTCAAGTGCAATTAGCTTCAGACCCTAGGGTAAGCCAAATCATTGACATTCAAGTAGTGGATATACCCGTAAATTATGGAATGTTGCTAAGTAGGGATTGGTCCAAGACATTAAACGGATATATGGCTACTGACTTTTCACACATGTGGTTACCGTGGAGAGGCATCCCAAACCAGATCAGAATAGAGGCAGAGCCCAGAATGAAACATATGATAACAGAGTATAATCGAACTAATGAAATATTATATGCTGCTGTTGAACCAGGCATCTATAGAATTACCAACAATGGGATGCAGATTGAAGAGATTATGATGTTAAACATTAGAAAGAAGTGTGTCAACAATAGAATGGCACTATTCATTGAGTCTGACGGAAATTCTTCAGATGAAGAAAACAATGCAATAGACAAATTTGGTCGTGCCATTAGACAAGAGGTGGAAGAGTGCGTTACACACAATCTCCCAGTCCAATGTAAGTTATATAAAAATAGGTGTAGAGTCCATGATAGGTAACATTCTGAGGAGAATTGTGAAATATGCAAAGACATCATTGAATATGAATACAAAAAGTGCATAGGGAGGGTAGAGTCGCAAGAGGAAAATGAGAATCCTGATCCAACACAGAGATATGTTCAGGATAATATAGATGCCTTGATTCCAGATTCGGGAAAAGAAATAGAGGACAAGGGTAGTTATCTTTCTGAGTTGCAAACTAAAAACCCACATATGCAAGATAACCAAATGGAAAAACCCATGAATAAACAAGACAACACCCCACAGGCAATAAAAGGGACAAAGTATGCCAAGGTAAAAGATCAGAAAAGTAAAGATGGCATGTGGACGTTAAAATGTGATGGGTCCAAATCAAAACAGGGCGCAGGTGTGGGTATTGAACTCATAGATCTTCAAGGTAAATCACATTTGGCAGCATATAGATTACAATTTTCCTGCACTTACAATATTGCCGAATATGAGGCCCTAATTTTAGGACTTGTCATGGCCATCAAGAAAGGGGTAAAAACCATCAGAGTATTTTCAGACTCTGAATTAGTAGTCAGACAAGTGAGGAAACTATATGCCTGCAATTATAAGAAGATGATTAGTTACAGACATAGAGTATGGAGTTTAATGGATTCGTTTGATGCTTTTAACATAGAACACATTCCTAGAGAGCTGAACCACATGCCAGATGCGTTAGCAGTTGCTGCTAGTACATTAGAACCATTGACACTGTCAGGATTAAGACGATTTGCTGTTGAACTAGTTGACGTGCCCAGTATACCAGACAACGTTACACACTTTCAGGTATTTGGAGGGGATCAGCAAATTATTAATTTTCTGACTTGTAATGAGGCATTTGAGGCCCAAATCATTGATGAACAAGAAAGGCCTGAAGTAACATGGGACGAAGAAGATATGATCAACTTAAAGAGCAACTTCTTACCAAAAGGAGTAATTGAATTAGAACACATCTTTGACTTCGACGGGGTAATAAGACAGAAAGACTTACCCAAAACAGAAGGGGGTAGGTGTGATTTACATAACTTAAGGACTGAGCTAAATCCACAAAGTGTACTAATTGGGAAGGCTTGCTCTGAGAAAATTAGAAAAGAGGTTCTGGATGTTCTGAAAGAATATAAACATGTCATAGCATGGACTTATGAAGACTTGAAAACATTTGATGAGTCCATCATAACTCAAGTAATACCTTTAAGAAAAGAAGTCAAACCATTTAGGTACAAACGGAGGCCTGTAAATGCCATTCTAGAGCCTTTAATCTTTGAGGAAGTTAAAAAATTACTGTCTGCTGGAATAATTTTCCTAGTCAGACATTCTGTCTGGGTAGCTAACTTGGTACCAGTGAGGAAGAAAAACGGAGACATCAGGTTGTGCGTAGACTTTAGAAATTTAAACAAGGCATCTGAAAAGGATAATTATCCTTTGCCCCCAATAGACGAAGTACTGCAAGCAGTAAATGGCACAAAGATGATGTCTTTTTTAGATGGTTTTTCGGGTTATAATCAGGTCTTAATTGATAGAGAAGATAGACTAAAAACCACCTTCACTTGCAAATGGGGAAATTATGCGTATAGAAGAATGCCTTTTGGTCTGATCACTGCAGGTGCCACTTTTCAGAGGGCCATGGACGTTGCATTCCGTGGATTATCAGGTAAATGCATTGTTGTGTATATGGATGATTTAACTGTGTATTCCAAGGATGCATCCACCCACGCTGAAGACCTCAGAAAAGTACTCAGGCGATGTGAAAGGTATGGGATTTCCCTTAATCCTAAGAAATGTATATTTGGTGTAACTGAAGGAAAATTATTAGGCCATGTCATTTCTGAAAATGGAATTTCAATTGATCCGGATAGAATAGAATCCATAAAAAAATTGCAAATACCAAACAGTAGGAAAGAATTGAAATCATTTTTTGGTAAAATTAACTTTGTTCGGAAGTTTATAACAGGTTTTGTAGAGATCGTGCAGCCGTTGAACGCCATGTTGAAGAAAGATGCACAGATGGAATGGACACCAGTGGCCAAAGCCGCATTTGAAGATATCAAGGAGGCAATTTCTGATGCTCCTGTATTGGCAAGTCCAGACTACACAAGCCCGTTTTACATCTACTCCTTTGCATCTTCTCATTCTGTCGCGGCTGCCTTGACACAGAAGGGTGAAAATAATGGAGAGAGGCCCATAGCATTTATGAGTGCGCCTCTGAAGGATGCACAGCTGAGATATCTAGATATCGAAAGGCAGGCATTCGCATTAGTAAAGGCTGTGAAAAAATTTAGACACTACATTCTGCGCAGCCAGATTAAAGCCATAGTACCAGACGCAGCAGTAAAAATGTTGCTGATGCAAAACGAGCCTGGAGAAAAAAGAGCCAAATGGATCACCACACTGCAAGAATTTGACATGGAGATCATTCCCGCAAAGTTGGTCAGAGGGCAGGCGCTGGTGCAGACAATAGCAAACATGGATCCAAATCTGATAAAACAACAATATGTATTGAATTCCCAGGACGCATCAGGCTAGTACGATGATTTAAGCACCTTCCTGATAGCCAGAAAGTACCCAAGCAAGATGAAGGCTTCTCAGAGGAGAGCCTTGAAGATTAAGGCACAAAATTATATGGTGCAAGGAGGTCTTCTATTCAGGAAGAACCATGATGGAATTTACCTGAGATGCATAAACAGAACTGAAGCTGATAGAGTGTTGACAGAACTACATGACAAGTACGGAACCGGCCATGGCTCCCATTTAGCTACAACACACAAAATACTGAGGGCGGGCTATTACTGGCCCACTATGTTCAAAGATACTAAGAGTCACATCAGAAGTTGCCACACCTGTCAGACTACAGCAGACAAAGGGAGAAATCCGGCCAATCCACTGCAACCTGTGATCGAATCCAGACCGTTTGCATAGTGGGGCTTGGATTTTATCAGAGTCATCAATCCCCCATCTTCTGCAGGACACAAATTCATATTGACGGTAACAGACTATTGTACAAGGTGGACTGAGGCCACCTGCTGCAAATTTTCTACAACTGAGGTAGTTATCAAGTTCCTTGAAGAAAACATTATCACCAGGTTTGGAACGCCCTATTCATTGGTATGTGATAATGGCCCTGCTTTCTCTTCTTTAAAATTTTCTAAATGGGCATTTGAATATGGAATTATTCTAAGGTTTTCTTCAAATTATTACCCTCAAGGTAATGGACTGGCTGAATCAACAAACAAAATTTTATTAGACATAGTCAAGAGGTTAATTGCCAAAAGTCCTAGAGAGTGGAATACTCTGTTAAGATATGCATTATGGGTAGATAGGACCAAGTTTAAAATAGCTTCAGGTAGCACACCTTATCACTTAATTTATGGGACTGATCCCATACTTCCGGTTAATCTGAGAATACCAACCTGGAAGTTTGCTAATGAATATTTAGGCTTTGATAACCATGGGGAAGCCAGAATGGTGCAAATGTTACAACTAGAAGAGAAAAGAGGTCAAGCCCTCAAGAAGTTTGTCAAACACCAAGTGGTTGTTAAGAGGTGGTTTGACAAAAGGGCAAGAGTCAAAACATTTAGAATATCAGACTTAGTGTTGTGCTAGGACAAAGCACATGAAAAGAAAGGAAGCCATGGAAAATTCGATAAATTATGGCTGGGTCCATTACAAGTCTCAGAAATAATAGGAGATAACACCTTTAGACTTAAGACCTTGACTGGAGAAGATATGCCATTACCAGTTAATGGCCAGCATTTGAAACACTACTTCCAGGCTTGAGGTAAAAGGGGGGCAGTCCTTTTTTTTTTTTTCTTAATGTAAAATGCTGTGGGTAATGTACAGTTCTTCTTTTGTGTTTTCTTTTGGGTTGGCTGTTTGTATAGTTTGTCTTCTGTTTGTTTTTTGCTTTTGTTTCTTTCTGTTTGTACAATTTTTTCTTTTGTTGTGTTGTTTGTACAGCTTGTTTGTTTGGTTTGTTTGTTGTCTCCTCAGCAGGGATCTTTATTTTACTTTAGAGTATTAAGGAGCAAAACTAGCAACCATTCAAAACAGTATAAAATTTAGGATATTCAAGTTAACCATTTGCAATTTACACATAACTTGTTACCGTCATGAATGTAGAGAGTTGTTCATCTTCTGAAGTTTTGTATTCAATAAATGTGATTGAGAATTCGAAGCAAGTTTCTCACGATGACACACCTAAAATCCTTGGGTTTGTTGAACTTACCAGTGTAGATATTAGGTGAAAAATCAGAGGTTACCCTTGCTACCATTACAATTCTCAGCTTAATTTCAGCAAGTGTCCACTCCTTGCATCATGAAGTTACAAATTGTTATATCTTATGAAATCTTTCAAAATTAGAAAACAAAAAATAAATAAATAAATAAATAAAATGGATTATACTGAAAATCCAGATTAAGCCATCTAAGTAACTCTACCGGGGCTATAGACGCTCGCTGGCAGTGGGGCTCTACTTAGGAGAATTGTAACGATAACCTTGCCGGGGCTATGGACGCTCACTGGCAGCAAGGCTCTATCCGGTCGGCTATGAGGGAATATCCTCACCTACGTAGGCTAATGTCAGTCACTGGTTTGTTCAACCGATCTTCAAGATGAGGATAATTAATCACGTGCACACAACTAAACTGAAAATGGAAATTCATGCATCTTTATTGAATACCTTAAGTCTCAAGCTGAATAGTAATTTGCAGGAAAGATAGTCGGAAGTTATGGATTCATTTCATCTAGTTTCCTTGAACACTCTGAATTTAGTTGTTTTGTTTTGGTTGCTAGTTGTTGTGATGTTCACAACACGCCCCATTATTGCTCCTTAGCAAAATGGGGACCCCTGCTGTCGCTTTGCTTTTTGCTTCTGCTTGTGTTTGTCTGCTTTCTGGCGGTTTGGTAAAAATGAGTTAGGTGCATCATCATCATGAAGGTCAGGATGAGGTAGGTCATCATCATGAGGTCAGTTTGTCAAAGTTCATATTTTGCTTCTGTGACCTCATATTTAGAAAGAGCTTGAAATTCCATGCAGGTTTCCCTTTTACATCACTTGAAAATTCATCCATATGTGGAAGTTATGCACAGTCAAAGTTTTGGTCAAACCTGATAATCGCAAGTGATCATCATATTTTTATATCCTCAGTCATGTTGTCAAGGTCATCATGATCTTGATCTATCACCTGATAAAATCATGCAGTCGAAATATCCGGATGTCAATCTTAGGTGATAGTGCCCTTCACCCGTCAAATGACCTTATGCGCATCGTGAGCATCATGTTTTGAGTGTAACCCGATATTTCATAACAACGAGCATCATTTTTTCAAAATATCATGCAGACAAAAGTTTTAAGTCTTGCTATCGGCAGTATGTGAAATTGTCACCCCGAGGGGGGTATCTCTCACCGATGAGGAAGAATACAAGCCACTAGGGCTATATCAGCATAACTCTCGCCGATGGAGGATAAGCGAAATAAAAGGCCATCGGCCAAATAACGAATATCGGCCATACATTTTTTGGACACGCCGATGGCGGTTCTCACGCCAATGGCAGAAAACAAAGGAAAAGGGCATCGGCCCAACGGAGAACATCGGCGAAGGAATTTTGGGGCCTGCCGATGGTGATAGTCATGCCGATGGGCGGGAATGTACGTAGCGGTGGAATTTTAAAATGTTTTTTGGCGCCCGTGGCATTTTCCCGGTCAGCGATAGTTGACCCGATGGGTTTTGAGTAGTCTATATGCGTTTTGAACTCGTTTTAAGAGTATTTTGGACCCAATTTCCACAATTTTGCACAGTCACCTGGATTTAAACGATTATTTTAATTTCCTGCTGTTTATGTGATAAATGTAATACTTATTGCTTGTCTTGTCTTGCAGGCTTGCAGTTGAGGAAGCAGCTGGAAATTCAACACAGTGACCTCATGGAGGAAGGAAATCCAATCTCAGGAGCAGGAAGATAAAGATGAAGTGCGAAGAAGTCAAGGCCATTCAAATAAAGGACAAAGTTGCAGCTGAGGGTATTACTACAACAGACAAACAAAAGTTATTGCCAAGCTGCCAGAACTTCTTAGAAGGGGCAATATTTCGCCCAGATTTGACACTGCTCAGAGATATTTTGAAGAGCTGGTTCACCTGTATTTATTGCTGTAACCAGGGGTTTAGTTAGGTTTCTGCTGTAGTGAGGACAATCAGAATGTCTTTATATTGTGCCTCTCTACACTGTAATACTTTACAACAGGGGCTACAACAGGGATTTTTCTTTTAGAAACACACAGTGAGTTAGCTTAGCATAGTTTAGAGGTAGAAGAAGGAGGTCACCTGTTTGTCTGCAGTAAGGTGTGCGTGGAATGTCTGGCTGCCTTACTATATCTGTAAAGCTTGTAAGTTCTCTGTAGTATGATCAATGAAACTAAGAGTCATTCCTACATTGTAAATCATGTATGACTATTCGTTTCTAATACAATAGAATCTAGAGTTCTGCATCTATCTTCTGAGTGTTCTCCTGCTCTTCTTTGTGTTTTGAAATATTTTCTTTGAGAGCTTGCAATTTTAAATGTATGTTTGTGAAAATGCTCAGAACTTGCATTTAAGGTTTTTACTGTGGATTTGATCAAATTACTGTGGTATTTACATAGTGCATAACAGAAACAATTAGATCCTTCGGTAGATTAAATGAGGTATAGATTAGATCTTTCTAACTTTTCCCAACCCATCTGAATATTTAGCTGAAAACGTAGAAATCTAAAGGAAATTGTCTCAAATTTGAAGAAGCATGCATAACAGAGTTAAAAGTAGACAGTTTTCATAAATAGATAAAGAAGAAAGCTGCAAAAATTCAAGAAAACCATCTAAAGCTTGCAGCACAGTAACACTTTTATGCAAAGGAATGAAAAATATTGACATATCTCATGATCTTTTTTGCATATTCTTAGTCTAGTAAACCACCAAACAAACCTAAACTACGTAAGGCCCCTTGAACATTACAGCTTCACATTGACCAACTGAACTTGACCAACCGAACCATTGTAGACTTGGGATTAGTTGAATCTCAAATGATTCCTTCTTATCTTTCAAGTATAGTTTCAGTTCATTATATGTGAATTTTAACTTATTGTTATGATTGCATCAAAACAATCATCAACAGTTTTCTGACGTTAGGAGGAAGGCTGTATATTACAATCATCAACAGTTCCCTCAACATCTGATATGCAACATAGATTGTTGTTCCAGACACAAAATTTTCCCTGCTTGAATGATAGATTTTGTAGTTGATTATCATTGAGGCAAACTTGACATCCGGATATGTGATGTCATCTATGGTCATTGCTCTTTTATCAAATTTTGATCTAGTGGCTTTAGTTACCATTTGGTTCTTCACAGATTTGAGTGTGGGTAACCCATTGGCTGAATGCAGTCCAATCACTTCTCTGATGGCATCTTTAGTTATCTTGAATGGGGTCATTAGCCACATAAAATTTTCATGCATCCTACTTAGAACATACTAGACCCAATCATCTTCTGCAAAACATGGAAAATGTATGCAATGTCCGAAGTGTTTGTCCTGGAAGGCTTTGAATTCAGGTTTGAGTTCAAAATTATCATCTATTAGCTATTTGTGATAAATGTCCATCAATTTTGGATCTCCAAATTATTCAATGTTTGCATGGATATAAAACGTAACATATTCTACATGCAACACTTCATGCAGAATGTTAGAAAACGCACCCAAGGGAACAACTTCTAGAGATTTGTAAGGGTGTTTCTTGAATTTGGGTCTCGGCCTATCAGAAATATTGACAACCATTAGAGTAGCCATTTTACAAGAGATTCAAAGAAGATTTTTAGAATGGAAGTACATTTTCATGCTTTAGGGTTTGAAGTAGGAGCTGGAATGAATCGTTGGTTGAATTTGATTTTCAGTTGAACTTGAGTGAATTGTAGAATATTCTTCGCAAAACTCTTCTTTTCTTCTTCGTGAGTGCAAGTGTGTAAATAATGAGTGAAAGAACCCTTTTATCTTTGCTCAAACCCTAATTTCCTTTTGTGATAAATGCACAACTTAAGTTATCCGGTTGCCCTGTTTTGAGAGAGATTTTCTTGAATCACTGCATGGAACTTAAAATCATTATCTATGAGGAGTGACAACTTATCTTCTTTTCTTCAATCATGCCATGGGTCTACAGATCAAAGCATTTCAATTTTGAGTCATACCGGATCTGTCTGTGAAATTCTACTTTACTAGATAGCTGTCGAAACTAGATTAACTTGAGAAGTTATAAATCTTACAAAACTTCATGCGAACCTTTCATATTTTGACTGAAGGTTATTTGGAGGTTTTTCTGAGAACCCTTTAATCCATAGCATTAGATGTTTACTCAATGTGCCGATTTTAGGCACTAGCTGACTGGCTGGGGGAAATTATTTTTCTCTGTGACGTCCCCTAAGCCAAAGCTCACCTTTTTAGTTTCCAGAAGGAATATCAACATTGGATTCCGATGTGGATCCATCCCTAATATTCATTGAACTCCTTTTTACCCAAATCTTACTCATCTCCTTTTGAACTTCATCCGTATTCACTTTACCTTTGCCCTTATCTTGTTTTTGATTATGTTCCACTAGACCTTTTCTATCCTGATTTCTGCTTCTGTAGATTTTGGCAATATGACCGGATCTATTGGAATTGTAACATACAACATTTCTTTGCTTATTTTATTGATATCCTCTTGATCTGCATTTATTAGCCATATGTCCCATTCTATTGCATGCAAAGCATCTACCATTGAATGAATTGTTTATTTGCATATTTCTGCATTCATGAGATTTGTGACCATACCTTTTGCAATTAAAACATTGTCCAGAGAAGGATGGATTATTCTGATTTATTCTCCTCCTACACTGAGTTGCTTTATGACTAAAATTGCTGCAATTGAAGTAGTATCCATTGAAGGATGGATATCTTTGAGCATTTGGTTGCCTTACTAAAGGTCTTCTAGGCCTGTTTCTTTGATTTCTTGATCTAAATTTCTTCTAACCAGATCCAGAGCTTTGACTTTTCTCATATCCCAAGTCACGCTTATCATCTACCCTCTTTTGGATTTCAAGAAGAACTTCAAGTTGGGCTGAGCTTATCTTGAATTTTTCTTTGTATTCATTTGCAGTTTGAAGATCTTGTTTAAGAGTGTCTATCTGATTCTCAAGTTGTTCTTCATTGTCTCTAGCTTCTTCAAGATGCCTAATTATTCTATCCATTTTGTGGCAGCCCTCTATTTTTTCCTTGAGGGATTGTTTTAGATTATATTCAATCTTTCTTTTTTCTTCAATTTCTTGGGTGAATCTCATAACCCCTGATTCCATTTCATGCCTTACCATAATGACTTCTTTTGATAGCTTCTTACATAGCTTATTTTTCTCATTCAGATCTTCATTAGTGTCATTGACTTCACTTTGATTGGCTAATTTTTGAAGTAGTTCCTTTCTCTTTTTCACAGAGATACTAAGTTTCTCTTTTAGCTCATTTATGAAATCATCATCTTGTTTGAGTCTTTCTCTCAAATTATTAACTTTAGAGTGGGATTGTTCAAGATCATCTAGGGTAGACTGAAGTTGTTCCTTCATACCATATGCATCCATTGAGATTCCCAGATCTTCCTCAAGCTATTAGGATTTTCTCAGAGGAACCTTGCTCTGATACCAATTGTTGAAAATAAGGCAGATAATTGAGAGGGGGGGTGAATTAGTTATCTAAAAATTTCCCTGATTTTCTTATCTCAATATTCAGTGTTACATCAAAACATGAAACCATATGTAATCATAAGAATATAAATAGAATCAACACACATAACACAAGGATTTTTACGTGGAAACCCTGTTAAGGGAAAAACCATGGGGTGACTAACCCAAGATTGTATTCTCTGTTAAAAGAATAAAGGAGTACAAAATGGCACTTGCCAATTAGGGCTCACTGCCTGAGCACACTACTCACAAGAGGGACACTGCCTACAAGAGACTCACTATCTATAGAA
Source organism: Cunninghamia lanceolata (assembly GCA_027924645.1). Lineage (NCBI taxonomy): Eukaryota > Viridiplantae > Streptophyta > Pinopsida > Cupressales > Cupressaceae > Cunninghamia > Cunninghamia lanceolata. Next base: position 4,920,789 of record BSBN01000760.1, read on the forward strand.
CTTACAGAAGATAATCAAGTATTTGAACTAATGATAAGCATCTACAAATGCAAGAGTTCAGTTCCAGTTAGGTACAATATACTAATCTGACGCACTTCATTCTTCCTCTATTTAATATTGTTATTTAGTCATGTACCAGACTTGAATTGTTGTTCTCCCACTTATCCTTGCTTTTCTTCGAGCCTTCTTTCTTCACATCTTCAACACACACACTTACATGCTGGAATCCATTTGGTATATATATTTGTATCAAGGATTTTCATCAACTCTCTAGTCGACAATAAGAACACTCAAGATATTTGCGAGTTATTGATCTGTCGACTGAATCCATGCTTGATTTGTGATGCGTATCAAAAACATAGGTATAGAAGTTATAAATAATGTTGGCTAACAATGTATGATATCACATATTGCTTGATCAAGACCTTTTACACATCCGGATTGAAGTCTGATACTTTGTCAGTCAATTCTTCCTCTGTTTGCTCTGCCTGATTGGAACCCAACACTCAGATGCTCATATCTTTTTCTTGATTTATCACCGGAGGCTAAATCTTTGGAATACAGTAGTCATGATACCCCTCTTGACTTTTCCAAGTCTACAACTTACTGAGTTACACCATCTGAGAGATCCGGACCTGATTGTCAAACCTTGTTACATACTCTATTCTTGTTCACCAGACCAAGATAATCTTCAATCTAACTTCTGGTATAGGCATATTATGTACAACGAATGTGTGGGATATACTTTGTTGCCATCAATGACAACACTTATGAAGCCACACAGTGTCTCTTGCCAACACATGACCTCCCAACTATTGTAAAAATGATGTCTAGTCCAATTATTATACATGTCCTAATACTTGGTTCTTCTAGGAGTTTAAAAATTTTACCTTTTATGTATTATTAAAATGTGTTTAATTTTAAAAAACTAATTGAATATATTTAATGAACTCTAGATGGTTAAGGGTAATTTATTGCTCTACTATGTCAGGTGTGTCAATTCATATAGTTTCTAACACCAAGTGATCCAATCTAGATGTTGTGGCACTAGTCATCTACACCAAACAAAAAAATATATAATTCATTAAATAAATTGATAATTGTGATTTTAAAGTAGATATATTTATTAATTTAAATATACATTTGTTTGGACAAAATTTGGCATACCTATTGTTAGCCCATGGATCAAACTTGTGTTAAACCCTTTAGATGTTATATGTTTTCTCTCTCTTGAATGTTTTTCATCCTTGAAGTGTTTAATTTATGTTCCTAGGTCCATCTCGTCTATCCTAAATTGCAACATGCCTTTGAAAATCTTGAAAATTTTCTAAAAATGGCTAAGTGTTTTCCTTTGTCAAATTTTTGAGCCCTTATTGAACCTTTTCAATGAGTTCAACAATGCTTGAACTCAACAATAATGTGAAGAAGAGGGCTAATGGATGTCGACAAGTTTAAAATTTTTTGAACTCAATTAAAGGTTCAATTGTTCTCCAAATTTCTAATATGCCAATGAGGAAGAAGGAAAGAAAGGATTTCGGTGAGTTCCATGGTTCATGAACTCATTGAAAGTGTGAAGGTGACAAAAGAGAAGAAAAATAAAAAGGATTTTAGTGAGTTCATAAGTTCATGAACTCATCAAAATTGTGATAGTGAAGAAGGAAGATGAAAAATGAAGAAGAAGAAACCAGAAGGCATCAGTCAGTCAATATGATCAAGAACCTTTGAACCTACCGACAAAATTCAAATGTTCCCCAAATCATTGAAATTATGATGGCTAAGTTGAAAGATAAGGAAATGTAAAAAGAGCTTTGGAGTTTTGATAAGTTCAGGAACCTTTGAACCTACTAAAAGGTTCAAAAGTTCAATAAAGTTCTAAAAATGCAATGGAGGAGTTCATAAGTTCATGAACTCATTGATTCACTGACAGACATATAAAAAACAAAGGAAAAAGGAGGAGACAAAGGGTGTAGACTAGTTCAATGGTTAAGGAACTTACCAAAACATCAACAGAAAAGTTCAATGGGACCCCAAACCTTTGACAAACCATAACTAGATTCATATAACATGTTTTTCATAGGCTTTTCTATTTAAATCCTTTCCTACTTCTTGGGTACCCCATTAATTCCCAATGTGAAAGATTTATAGATAGCTAAGTATTGAATGGAGTTGGTTGATGATGGTACAAAGGTAGGTGGGGTAGATGATTCTTGCCCAAATAGAAATAGAGTAAAAATGAATGCTATATATTCATGAAGAGAGGATTTATTGTTGTTGGTTGTTGAGCTAGTTTACGTCTACAAGTGCCTCAATGTGATTTTAGGGCATCAAGAAAATATAGTCTATTCCGCAAATGAGGGAATGCATCTAGTATAGTGTAGGAAGAAATTGTAATGCACATCTATGTAGTGCTATGTCTCCATGGCCATTTTTAATGACTCAGGGAAATGTATAGCCACAACTATAATTTTTTTCACCATACTTTCTTGTGTGAATGTAATTGAGATTAGATAAATGTATAACAATATTTTAATGCAATGCAAATATTTTGTGTTGATCTTTCCTTTTTTGCATATGGGTTGTTATAATTCAATTCTAGATTATTAAGTATGTCCACTATGTAAGATGTAATCTTTGTTATGTATGTAAATGCACATCTAGTTTAGTTGATGTTTTATTGGATGAATCTCCTTCCTCTTTACTATTCATGTCTTTGTTTCCCAATGGAGTAGGCATCAATCTAGATTGGTGAAGGCCCAAAACTCTCTTTTAATCATCCTTAGTCCTAGGTAGTTTTAGGATTAGGGTTAGGATTAGGTTAGGTTTCTCATGCTATTCATGAATTAGTGTTACAACCAAGGATTAACCTTATGCAATCTAAAAATGTTTAAATCACATGTGAATCATGTTCTTTCATGCATGCACCTAATAAATTATGTATGAGAAGTTAAGTGGATTCATCTTGTGGGATATTATGCTTCTATCATATTTGGGTGTATCTGCAAGGTGTAGTGATTAGCTTTATTAGAGGTTTTATGTAGCCAATTTGTCTTGGCCTAGTAACAAATATGCGGGTCAAGTGTACATTGGGTATGGCTATGGTTGTTTATTTGTGCCTCATTTGATACCTCTAGGAATACCCTTCCAGGCTTAGTTGAGCCCAAAGTGTAGGAGATCATACCCACTCTCATCAATTGGCCTTTCATTATCCTCAATCTATCGATGAGCCCCTATTTCCCCTTCTTGATGACACTCCCTAGCCTTGAAGGAGTTAGCACACTCTAGGATTTTGAACCTATGGTTTTGGGAACTTATACTTATGTAGGAGGAGCATGTGTCTAAAACAAAGTAGACAAGAATGCATTATGTTTTGCTATAGCCCCTAAAGTGGATGTGCGGTCAAGGCCATAACATGGCTAATTAAAATTCTAAGAAAAATTGGTACACACTATAATGGTTTCAATGTGCCTAGGGTGCTAGAAGGATCAACACAATCTCCTCCATGCTCTCTTCTACTAACTTTAGATACAATGTGGGTAGTGTTGTGTGGTCTCACACCATGCCCTATTTTGCCTTAGGAAAGTAGGGACCCAATTTTTTTCTTGGCTTTGCTTGCATGTTTTCCCTTTGGGCGGTATGGTAAAATGTCATATCATGATTCATGGTCAAAATTCAAGACAAGAATATTCCCCTATAAAGGCTATGAATAGATAGAGAATCAAATTTTAAGCAACTTTAACTTTTACATCATGTCCAAATTCATTAGAATGAGTGAGTTATGCCTAGTCAAAGTTCTGGTCAACTGGATATCCTGGTCAAAGGGATATGGATGTCTATCATCATGTCCAGTCTTTATAATAACCCTCAAGTGTGTGAACTTTAGATCCATACCTGAAATGATCCTTAAATCATGTTAAATTAATAATTGCTCTGGTGAGTGGATATAGCTTCTATCGAAATATCTGTATCCTCATCCTAATGAAACCATCAAAATTCACCATGATGAATCACAAAAATGTCAACCAGACAGGATATTTGTACATGGATATTACTGATTGTTGAATATCTATATCCATACAAATATCCATATCCCTATGTTGCCTATCAAATTTATTCTCGTCAGCAAACTCAAATGCATGGATATTTCTTATCAAATATTTTCAATTTGATACTAAGCTTCAAATATCCATGTCTAAATATCCACATCCATAGCTAGATTAAAGACATTTCTCCATGTGTCCCGCCATTGAATTTTCAATGGTACGTTCTGCATAAAGACATTTTGTAAGGGATATTTCATATATCTCAACTTTTGAAAGGTGGATTAGATCTCGTTGCTCACTCCTTCGGTCAATGATGTTTGACCAAGACCTTTTGCTAATGTCACATGGACATTTTGGTATGGACATTCCTCACCAAACATTTAAATTTCAAATGTCCATATCTATATCCTTTCTCACATTTAATGCCCTACATAAAATCATTGGCCTTTTAAATTTAAAAGCATGCCTTTTGACAATTGTTGATTTTCTCACGCGTCTAAATAGTGGAGACTTACCTAACCATAGAAAAGCAATTAATATGTCTTAATGGATGAATTTTAAAGGATAAAGGGTAAATTCATTCAGTCTTATTGATTATTAGATTATTTGAGCTAAAGTTGCAGAGGTTTAGAAGTGATTAAAGGTGAATTATAGGCGATTAAGGCAATTCTACATCAGCTAAGGAATGAAGTTACAAAGAATAGAATGGTGAGCACAATCAAGATAGTATTCACATCCACATTTGCATGTTAAAGGTTGAGGTTGCAATCACCAGGCATGAATACGACAAACCTTCTTAGTCATTTTCACAGATATAGTAATTTTACATGGGCAAAAGGTAAATTTCTTGTAAAAGGTAAATCATTAGGTGAACTCCTATTTGTATATGGTTTAAAATGGGTTTCAGTTTACATAAAGAGATTAAAGGTAACTAACATGCTTAAACACATAAACCCTAGAAGCTTACTATGGATACTTATATACTACAAGATGAAATGGCTCAAAAGTGAATAGACCTCTGAGACTCAGAGTTCAATCGAGATTTGTTCCCCATTCCAATGACATATGCACCAAATCCAGTCATGCCTACGATACACATTATGGAAATATGGATTTGGATGCCTTCAAGGCACAAATCCTATTAGGGGATGGTAATCCCATATTACAAAACATAGTATCAACAAGAATGTTCAGTACCGTTGGATTCCCATACGCGGTGGATGCCCTAGAGCTGGTCATAGAGTGTGCTAACAAGTATAACATAGAAAAAAGGTGAGTAGAGAGTTAAGGATGGGTATACACTGACCTCTCTGTGAGGGGAATTAGAGAGGCATTCAAGTTGCCCATGGTCCAGAACATTTATGAGATTAATTTAACTGCATTGAAGGCAAAATACATTGGAGGAATTGGTGACTGTAGAAATATAATCTTTGCATCCTGGAAGGACCCTACCAATAAGGGTAAGGCTATGGCCAAGATGCCGCAACACCTCTACAAATATGACTTTTGTCCAGAGGTACAATATAAGATGGTCATGTTAAGCAAGATGGTAGGTAACGCAAATGTTGGAACCTTTGAGCCTTGGATGTTTGAGTTGATCTAGCTAGTCAAGGATAAAAATGTGATAGCAAACTAGGCCAAACTTATTAGTGACTCTTTGCATGAGACCATGGTGTCATGGTAGAATAAGAAAAGAATGTTTTATATGACATCTTATGTAGTGTATGCATGTTCTTTCAAAGAATGACCTACTAGACTCAACACCTTTGGAAGGTTGGGGCCACAACCTACAGATCAAACGGTGTGGGAGCATTACCCACAATTGGAAAGAAAACAATTGGTTCAACACTACAAGGTTGTGAGTGACTATTTTATCATACATCTAGTTAGACTAATGGAGGGTGATAGGGAAAAAAGGCTTTCCAAGGAAGCCCAAGAGTTAATACAACACAATGGGGCATGGATCATCTAGTTCCCCACTTATGCATATATCAGGATGGAGGATTTTAAGGGAAATTTGTTCATGCTACCATGGTATCTCACCGACAGGATAATGCTACTAGAGGTGACAAGGTAGATTATCCCATCTTATGAAGCCTATCTGAGGAAGAATAAGAAGGGGAATGTTATATTTCCCATGGAAATCAATTGGTATGTCTGCAGAACAATTGACAATGCCAAGAAGTGGGAATCTGAGCTACATATGTTGCATTTACAATTGTTTCCTTTAACTAGATATTATGACCCATACCATAGAATGTGAAGGTGGGTAAACAAAAATCTACAATATGTGACAAACCTAGAGGACTTTTGGGTTGACTATATTGATGATGAAAAGGTGAAGAAAAGAGGATACCAATGGTTAACTCTTAATCAAGTCAGGCCATTAGGCTACCTACAAGTTCCCCCTCAATTGAAATTAGATGATGGAACATATATCATTGATCCTAAGTATGAAGAGAAGTAGGTATATAAAGAAGCATTATCTCTTCTAAACTAGAGCTTACCTAAAGAAGCATCCATTGATATCATAACAATGAAGGCCATGACTATCACTAAGAGATGGATTGATAAGAAGCTAGCTGAATCAAAGGCTAGGGGAGTAGTGATCACTTGGGATAAGAAAGGGAAAAGAAAAGAAAGAGAAGATTTGGAGTATGATTACTTTCTCATTCATAAGAGAAGAGTCAAGGAGGCAAGGCTCACTAAACCATGGTCCTTTTCTCTAGGAGAAGAGTTCACATCACAAGGAATTACTATGGCTACTATGCCATCACCTTTGCGAGAGAAACCTATACCAACTATTCCCATTAGTAATACAGACATAGAGGAAAGAAGGGGAGTGGATGTACTAGGAGGGGTAAATATCCCCAAACAAAATAGGGACCCATGCTCCTCAGAGGATCTACATCTAGATGGGAAGATGTGTAGACAAAAGTTTAAGATGGACCCACAAGAATGGAATAGATGTTTTCTTGAGATCAGTCCCAAGTGAGAGCATCATTGGTACATGCACCACCCACCATGTTGCAAACACATTTGGTGGGGTAGATCAAAATCTTTCCTAATCCTATAGTTATGGTAATGAAGGAGTTGTAGCATAATGTCCCTATCCCTTAGATTATATATGTGAAGAAAGAAATGGTTGAGCAAGCTAAAGTAGTAGAATAAGTAAGTTCTCAAGAACATCCATTGTCCTTAAGTCAAGTCATTGAATTGATAGATTATGAGGTTACAAGGGATGTAACCAAAAGTCCAGTAGCCTCACCCTCCACACTTCCTATACATGCACATCAAGAAATACTTCAAGAGGATGAGGTGGGAGTCCAATAGGAAGTGGATGTGGAGGAAATGGAGAATATAGAGCTAATGAAGGACCTTGAGATCCAAGACATTTTGGATGCAGAAGAGGTAGGGTCACCCCAAGAGCTCATCCAACATGAACAGTTGGACACCCTAGTGGATAAAATAACCAACCCAGTGGCCACAAACTTTTCATATCTAGTAGAGCCTGATACAACTATAGTTGCTAGAGACACAAAAATACAAGATAGATAAGGGGAAGAGACACATGATATCCTCATGGAGGAAGGTGCTTAGGTGTTTATGTGAATGAGGATAATAAACAAGCTAAATTACTAGAGAAAAAGGCTCAAGGAGATGGACGAAATGAGGAGATGGTAGATACTAGTGGGAATTCTAAAGATCCTCAGTAAGGACATCAAGAAGAGGTCATTCATGAAGAAGAACAACAAACAAAAGCTCCTGAGAGGGAACTTCCATAGGATGTACATGAGATGTATGTGCATTAGGAGGTAGGGAATCCTAAGGATTAACAACTACAATACTATCAAGGAGAAAAATGCCTCATTAGAAGGAGATGCACCAACGAGAGTCCTTGGAGATTCCTCACCAAGAGGAATATCACCAGGACGTACCATAGGAAAAGGATGTCCTTGAATGATAGGAAGGGGTTTAGGACAAGGCTGATGACACAATAGCTAATGATGCTTGCATTGAGCACTCAGGTCAAGAAGGACCTAAGGAGGATGTGCCACATTGGATTTCATCTAAAGTAATACAACCTTCTGATGAGGTTGCTCCTTTTGATTTTAAATCATTGTTTTCTATTGAAGATGTAAAGCCAAGATGAAAGGCTAAGGTTGTATCCACAATAAGGTGTGACACTACAACTGGGTGGAGAACAACACAATTGGTTGTGCCCACCATTGATAAGGCCAAGGTAGAGATAGTGGCCAATGAATATAAGGTAATGACCATTCATTCAGGGCATGATAGTGTAGAACAAGAGATAGAAGAGATTAAGGGTAGTACTGAGGCAATAGCTACTCATATTCATAAGATTAAGATGAAAAATAAGGAGTTGAAGGGGCAATGCCCAACTCCAATCATTCATTAGGGGATTATTCACCCTAGGTACTCAAACAATGGAGGCACCAGCTACACTAACTTTGATAAGTTAGGATGAGATAATCGGGTTGTATGCTACAAAGCATCAAGTACATGCTATGCAGAAATGGTTTGCCACATTCAAGAGCGATGGTGAGGAAATGATCAGGATAGCATTGTCCAATTGGGAGACCTTGGTCCACATCCAGACCAAAATGGATCAACTAAAAAGGGAATGTGTGGCGAGGCTTGATCAGAATGATCAAGACCTCAACAAGTTGATCAATGCCAGAAAGTTGAAGGATAGGGTGTTGCTGAAACACCACATTTTAACTCGCAAACATTGAATAAAATATCCACATGGATAAAGGATTTAGAGTTTAAAGTGGATATTCTTAAGGGTTGTAGGCTCAAGGCAACATACATAAGTATGAAGGCTCGTGATCTACTAACAGATGAGGTAGAGATTCTAGAGGAGCTATTAGGAAACCAAGTGAGTGAGAAGGAAAATTATGATGAGAAAGTCTCTATGGAGATGTTCAAGGTTTGATTTGATCCGATGTTGAAGGAGCATGTTCAACATTTCTTAGAGGTAGAAATAAATGAGCTAATGGAAGTATCCGTGAAGATGAAGGTGTATAAGCACAAATTGGAGAATGGGACAAATAAGTGGATGTCGATAAGTAACCAATTGCAAGTGCACCTGAATATGCCAAACTTATAGCACAACAATTTGATAAAATAGAAATGGATGTAGCCATCAAGGCCTATCATATTTTTGCTAAATTAGACTCTAGAGGTATAATGGTTGGAGAAGATTCATCAAAGGTAGAGGAATAGAATATTCTTGTAGATGCTAAAATGAAGATACTAGGGAATATTTCATTTTTAGCAATTGTCCACCAATGATTTCCAACTAGCAATCACATACCATGTTTCCTAACTGTTGATTGTTTTGAGTGATATCCTAACCATTGGATCTTTGTAATTGATCTAAGGTCCTTATTCTATAAAAGGGCCTAGATCATCTTATATTAGGAGAGACTAAATTGTTGAAACTTTGAGCACTGAGTTTGAAATTGTGCAACTCTTTGATCTCTTCTCGAGGTTCTTTCTCAGATCAATGTATATGTGTATATTCTTTGCATACATAATGAAAATGAAGTGTAGGTTACTATCTAATCATTTATCTAAAGTAATCTTATATTGATTTCTAGCTTGTAATGGTGAAATGTTGCATTCGTGTTGAAGTGCATTTCATTTATTGCATGTTGTCATCAACCTACCTTGGAAGATTTGTACTGATCATATGTAATTGTGGGTTTCCTGGTGAAGTATGGTTTGGTTTAGCTTCATTACATGACTATGTCAGAGTAATACATGTGGATCATTCGTAAAACTTAGTTAGTTTAGGATCTTAATTCTTTAACTTGAGATTTTAACTTTTTCATTTCATAAATATAGTGGATAAGTGCAAATATTGACACATCCTAAGCAATACATACTGAATTGATGCAAGCAATGACATCTATAGCACACATAATAAACATTGCAAATAATAGTAAATATTATGAAGATAATCATAAATATTAATGAATTACAGGTTTTAAAGAACATCTTAGGGCAAATTTAAGGTATATTCACAAAGGTCAGTTCAAACGAAGATAGTTTCAGAAGAACTACTCAATGTTCATATAGTTGCAGAAGAACTGATCAAAGTTGAGATAGTTTTAGAAGAATTGATCAAAAGTCATGTTTGATTTATCCTTATATACTTAAATCTCAACTAGATATTGTAGGATTTGATATAACTGTAAAAGGTATATGCAGATCTAATATAATATGCAAGACATTTGTAGAATCTGGCAGAATCTAAGAAGGAACATAATCAAATAAGTGTAAGTCCCTAAATTAGAACAACATATCACAATGAACCCTAAGGTCAAGACTTGACCAACAAAGAATTGGGATCATAAAGCCACTATGAATTTATCATATCTTTCAAGATGAGTAAAGGTTTGTTGTGATAACTTTTATTTCTTATGCATGTGACTAACAAACACATCAATAGATTTTGTCACTAGAAGGAGGGCATCGTGACTAGAGTTTATGTTATTTCAAAGATCCTATCTGTATTTCATATTTTGAGCTAAGTGACTAAAAATATTACAACCATGAGAGAATTTGATTGTATCTTCACAAAGATCCGGTCTAAAGGCTCAAGCATCATTCTAAATTCTTGAGCTAGCTCATCAGCCTACTACTAGATCAAGATCTAGTGGTCCTTTACATGAATTACCTGTTGTGAGGCCAAGATCACACTCAACTAGTGCACAACATAGATCTGTTGTCCTTGTGACACTAGCACTCCTTGTACAAGCTCCCATAGCATTTTTAATGTCGAGTCACCTCTTCACTTTGTGGCATACAATGATTTTCCAAAGAATCCTAATAAGCTATGTCCAAAGTATCATCCATATCGAGATGTTGAGGATCACTTAAGAACATTCAAGGAAGCTTGCTTTAGAACAAGGATTCAACAAGAAGATGTAGTTTGTAGACTCTTTCCATACACACTAGAAGAAGAGGTGTACAACTGGTACATAATTTTACCCTAACATTCCATCAACTCTTGGTTACTAATGGAAAATGCATTCAAAGCTTAGTTCTAAATTCCAGTTGACGTAACAATGATGTATCATGACTTTGCTGAAATTAAGAGAGGAGAGGATGAGTTCATTGCAAATTTCAATGATCATTTCCAAAAGGCATACTCAAAGCTAATTTCTCCCTACAACATTGCAGAAGATGCATCTATGCTAGTCTATTATTCTTCTTTGGATCGTCTAACTGTAATGTTTGTGAGGAGAGAAAATCCTACAATTGCAACACTACTTGGTGCCTATGTAGAGGTAGGACCAAAGTAAATACTAATATGAAACAAGTAAGACATGGTCCCTTGCCAAGCATAGGGATTCCTGCTGCATTCAACTAGATGCAACAGATCAATGGAGCACTGATGAATTTGTTGCAAGTTCCACTGATCAATGCAATTTCTCCACAAGGGAATGGACAAATGATCATGTATCCTAGACACGCTCTTGCCGAGGCCATACCTAATGGGAATGATAACTCTTTCTTGCTTCTTGATTAGGATAATATCATAGCTAAAATCTAGGAGGAGAAGGAAGATATTAAGGAGATTATGACTCAACTAAAGAAGTTGACCGCAGAAGTCACTCACTTGATAAATTAGAACCTTTATTCATAGAGTAATACTCAGAATGTTCAGAATAGAGGATATCTAGATAGAGGATATAATAATGAAAGAGGTTACAATAACAATGCTCCGTGACCTCCAATGGAAGTCTACCTTTACCACTAGATAATTAGGTTCATGTTGAACCTAAGCAAACCACCAGAGTCAAGCTAGCAGAGGTTGTGTTGAACAACTAGTGCATAATCCATAACACAAGTGCTCATGTTGAGCTAGATTATCCATAGTTCTAAATAGCTAGCAACATTTTCCAAGCTAAAGTACAAAATACAGAGGGAGAGAGAAGCATGTCTGAGGATAATGAACTCATTCCTTTGGGATATGAATTTTCTATGGTCTTAGAAAGTTCCATGTTCATGAGAGAAGTGAATATGGTATATAAGATTTATACTCTCATATGTGAAGAATCAGCTCTAGCTTTTCAGGATTACACCTTCCCTTTTGAGAAGGACAATGAACTAGAGCACGAAGTAGATGAAGTCCATGCATTCCAGTAATTCCAGAGAGGACATAATTACAACCTCCAAAATAATAACAATTGGCTACCTAGACCTTTAACAAGCTCCATTCCTCCAAATAATTTTAACACCCCTCTAGATATAATTGCCAACAACAATTTGACACCTCCAAGGGTAAATCAACAACATTTTACATCGTCATCCACTATAGCTTAAGTTATGAACAAGTTTTTTGAATCTGATAAGTTAGTCACTTACCTAGATGAAGAAATTAAGAAGATCAAGATCAATTTATCCTTATCTGAGTTGCTTAAGACTCCAATGATAAATAAATCTTTCCTTAAGTCCTTAGATAAACCAACGTTGAAAGAGAATATCCATAGTAATATCTAGACTAGAGATCCTCCACTTAATATTCTATTCAAGCCTAAGGATAAAAGCACAAGTCTCAATTTATAAAGGAAAGACTAAGTCTCCCCCTTTCCTCCTAACCTTGAGGATATTTGGGAAGAACCTACACAATTGTTTATTAGACTCAAGAGTATCTACCAATGTCATGCCTCTGTTAGTATACCAAATCTTAGGTATTTCACCTACCAAATCATTAAAGAAAGTTACTCAATTAGATAATTTTGAGGTCAACATCTTAGGTGAGTTAACTCATATCCATATGTAGTTAGCCTCTAACCCTAGGGTCCAACATTTTATTGACATCCAAGTGGTAGATATCCCTAATACATATAACATGTTGTGCTGAGTAGGGATTGGTCCAAAACTCTAAATGGATACATGGCTATAGATTTTTCACATATGTGGATACCATGGAGAGGTATACCTAACTAGATCTAGATTGAGGCTGAACCAAGGATGAAACATATGATCACAGAATACCATCAAAATAATGAAGTGTTGTATGCCAATGTAGAGAAGGGATTATACCAATTTGAGCTTCCATATGTCACAGTGGAGGAAGTATTGATGTGTATTTGCACACAAGAAGGTAATGAAGTAAACCAAATCACACCAAGGACTAATGTCTTGGTAGAGTCTAATTATGAAACATCAGATGAAGATGGAGGAAGTGGTTTAACTAAATTTGAGAGGCATCTATATAAAGAGATTTAAAAGTATAATTTGCAAGGAATCCCACTTAGATAGACTTTGCTGGAAGGATGGTGCATGCTACATAGGGCTGCACATTCCAAAATCACATGTGCACTATGCCTAGAATTGCATGGTAGAAAGGAATGCATATATTCAAGAAGTAAGATTGATTTACCAAGCAAAGTCCTGAGAAGATAGAAGATGAGAGAAATAAAACAAGTCATCAGTTACTAGACCGAGTACAAGATATATCAAAAGATGAGTCACAAATGGCTAAATCAGATCCAAATAATGTCCTGATGCTACAAACCAAAGCTCTAGACATCAAAATTATTGAGGAAACAATAGACATAGATATCAAGTCACATGATATCTAGATGCTCGAATGTCAAGATGCTCCAATTCCTATCAAATAGAAGATGTCCATACAACGTGAACCACTTAAATTAAAGTGGATTGATGAAGGAAGCATCTCTAGAGCCAAAAGGAAGAAGGGTCCTGATAAGAATCCTCCTAATGATAAACCATGGATATTAAGATTTGATGGATTTAAATCCAAGAAAGGTGTTGGAGTAGGAATCAACCTCATCAACCTACAAGAAAAGTCATTCCTAGCAGCATACCAACTGTAGTTCCATTGCACCAATAACATGGTAGAGTATGAGGCCTTGATTCATGACCTACCTTTTTCATTGAAGAAAAGGGTTAAAATCCTTCATGTCTTTGGAGATTCAAAACTTGTAGTCAAGAAAGTAAGGAAGATATATTCCTATAATTACAAGTGTTTATTCAGTTATAGACATAGAGTCTGGGACTTGATAGAGAGCTTTTATTCTTTCAATATCACTCATGTCCTAAGGAAATTTATTCACCAAGAGGATGTGCTGGCCACAACATCTAGCACATTGGAGCCATTAACTATATCTGTGATGAAGATATTTTTAGTAGAGATGGTAGCAGTTCCGTCAGTTTTAGATAATGTCACCAACCTCCAAGTCTTTTTGGATGATCAACACATCTTGGATTTTATTGCCAAAAGGGATGTCTTTGAAGCCTAGATAATAGATGAACAGGACAGAGATGATCTAGATTGGGATGAAGAATCCATTATTAAATTATTGGATAACAAGTTCCCTAAGGGGATGATCGATCTTGAATGACTATTTGATGTAGATAGCATAATCAAACAAAGAGATCTCCCCAAGGTAGATGGAGGGGATTATGAGCTCATAGACATAAGTAAAAATTTAGAAGTTAGGAAGGTCCTGATCAACAAAGTGTGTACACCTAATGAAAGAGAAGGGATAGCCCAGGCCTTATAGGATTACATCCATGTGATCACATGGACATATGATGAGCTCAAGATGTATGATACATCCATCATAACACACACTATCCTGTTGAAACTTGATACAAAGCCATTTAGGCAAAAGAAAAGGTCGGTGAATGCATTTCTTGAGCCTTTGATATTTGAAGAAGTCAAGAAGTTATTAGTTACAAGGATTATCTTCCCGGTTAGACATTAAACTTGGGTTGCCAACCTAGTTCGAGTACAAAAGAAAAATGGAGATATCCAGTTGTGTGTGGACTTCTGAAACCTCAACAATGCATCCAAAAAGGATAATTATCCTCTACCTTCCTAAGATGAAGTGTTATAGATGGTGAATAGAGCTCAAATGATGTCCTTTTTGTACAGGTTCTCTAGATATAACCAGGTCATGGTTGACAAGATTGACAGGTTGAAGACTGTGTTCACTATCAAATGGAGAATCTTCACCTATAGAAGGATGCCATTTGGCTTGATAAATGCTGGTGCAACATTCCAGCATGCCATGGATATATCGTTTCAAGGTTTAGTAGGCCAATGCATCATCATATACATGGATGACCTTACTGTATTTTCTAAAACTAGAGGTGATCATATCAGTGATTTGTGAAGTGTATTACATAGATGTGAACAATATGACATCTCACTTAATCCTATGAAATGCATCTTTGGCATTACTACTAGAAATTATTAGGACATTTGGTGTCTGAGAATGGAATAACCATTGACCCTGATCGGGTGAATTCCATCATGAAGCTCCAGTTGCCTACACACAAGAAGGAATTAAAATCATACTTCGGCAAGATTAACTTTGTCTGTAAATTCATAATAGGTTTTGCTGAAATGGTAAGACCACTAAATGCCATTTTGAAGAAGGACACCAAGATAGATTGGATGCTTGAGACCAAGGAAGCATTTGAAGACATTAAAAAGTTCATTGCTGATGCTCTAGTGTTGAATAGTCCTGACTATACTTAGCCATTCTATATATACTCATTCGCTTCAAATCATACATGTGCTGTTGTTTTGACACAAAGGAACGATGTAAAGTATGAGAAACCCATTTCATTCATGAGAAGTTCATTCAAGGATGATGAATTGAGGTATCTAGATGTAGAATGACATGTTTTAGCTTTAGTCAGGGCAGTTAAGAAGTTCTGACATTATATCTTGAGAAGAAGAGTAATTGTTTTTGTGCCAAATTCATTGGTCAAGATGCTGCTAATGCAAAATGAACCAGGAGGAAAGGGATCCAAATGGATAATTGTCCTACAAGAATATGACATGGACATTACTCCAATGAAGCTATTTTGAGGACAAGCTCTAATGCAAATGATTGCCAAAATAGACCCCAATCTAATGAGTCAGCATTATGCAGTTGATTTAGATATACAAGAAGATTGGTATTCAAATATCAGACATATCCTGATTATAGGAATATGTCCATCCAACTTGAAAGCATCCTAGAGAAGATCTTTGAGGATCAAAGATCAAGGTTATATGATTAAAGGAGGAATCCTTTTCAAGAGAAACCATGAAGGCATATACCTCAGATGCCTTAATAGACAAGAAGCAGCT
The DNA here is from genome assembly GCA_027924645.1 of Cunninghamia lanceolata. NCBI lineage: Eukaryota > Viridiplantae > Streptophyta > Pinopsida > Cupressales > Cupressaceae > Cunninghamia > Cunninghamia lanceolata. Next base: position 4,936,983 of record BSBN01000760.1, read on the forward strand.
AAAGTTCTGTAGAAACTACATGATAAGTTCAGGATGACACATGGATCCCATCTAGCCACAACACATAAGATCCTTAGAGCTAGATATTATTGGCCTAAATTTTTTAAAGATATAGCTAACCATATCAAGTATTGTCATATATGTCAAGTAGCTAAAAATAGAGAGAGATATGCAACTCAACCACTACAACCAGTGATGGAGATACAACCATTCACATAATGGGGCATGGATTTCATAGGAGCCATCAATCCTCCATCATCCATTGGACACATGTATGTCTTGATTGTTATTGATTATTACACCAGGTGGACGGAAGTAGTGACCAACAAGACATGTACATCAGAGGATGTAATCAAGTTCCTTGAAGACAACATCGTCACTAGGTTTGGTGTTCCTTATGCCCTGGTATGTGACAATGGACCTGCATTTTCTTCATTAAAGTTGCCCAATTGGGCATTCAAATATGGTATAACATTGAAGTTTTCATCTAACTATTATCCCCAAGGGAATGGGTTAGTAGAGCTTACCAATAAGAACTTATTGAACATCATCAAGAAACTTGTGGAGAAAAATCCCAGGGAGTGGAACACTCTACTGAAGTACACCTTATGGGTCGATAGGACTAGAGTTAAGTCAGACCTAGGTAATTCCCCACATCAATTGGTCTATGGAGTGGATCCTATCCTTCCTATCAACTTGAAAATCCCCACTCTACAATTTACTGAAGAATATCTAGGTTTGGACAATAAATTAGAAGTCTAGTTACTACAACTTTTACACTTAGAGGAGAAGAGGGATCAAGCAATTGATCACTTCTCAAACATCAGACCATTGTCAAGCGTTGGTTTGACAAAAGAGCCAAAGTTAACGCATTCAAGATATCTGATCTTGTGTTGTCCTAGGACAAAGCCCATGAAAAGAAAGGAGACCATAGAAAGTTTGACAAATTCTGGACAAGTCCCTTTCAAATAGCTAAAATATTAGGAGATAGTACTTACAAGTTAAAAACCTTAACCGGAGAGGATGTTCCATTACATGTTAATGGATAATTCTTGAAACATTATTTTCAAGCTTGAATGAAAAGAGAAAATCTAAAACTTGTATATATGTATAGTTTCTTGTATAGTTGTTTTCTTGTTTTGTGTGTTTTCTTGTTTGTTAAGTCCCTATTTTGGTTGGGTATGATAAGGAGCATCTTTCGACTATAGAAAATGGCATAATTTCTAGAATTTAGGAAAGAATCCCAAATCCTTACATAGGTTGTAACTTCTATAGGTCTAGTTCACCAATCGAAATGAAGGTTATCCAAGAGATCATCATATGAACACATCTAAAGTTCTTAAGACTGGCTGAAAGTGTTAGTGTCTTCATTAAGTGAAAAATCTAAAGATTTTCCTTTGCTACCATATAATTCCCAGCCTAGCAATAGGTTCCATTATTGTGCAAACAATGAGCTGAAATGATATCTCTTACATGAGAAAAATATTGAAAATCAAAAGAAAAGAGAATTTATTCTCTCAAGGTCATCTAAATAACCTTATTGGGGCTATAGGTGCCTGACTAGCAGTGGGGCTCTATTTAGGGGAATTATAGGCGATAACCTTGTTGGGGCTATGGATGCTTGGCTAGAAGCAAGGCTCTATCTAGGATTGGCTTAAAAAGTTAAATCAAACTATGTAGCTTAATGCTAATGACTATCACTTTCAAGCTCTCTAGTACGAAGGAAATGAGTCAATGCACACACTTGCATTCCTTCTCACAATCTAGTTTAATTGGTGAATAAGATCTCATTTGATCTAATCCTAATGTCCATAGGTAGTAGAGGTTGGAAATTCTATGTTTAGATTTTCTCTTCTTTCTTAAATTGATTTGAAACTTAGTTGTTTTCTTTGGTGGCAAGTTGTTGTGTGGTCTCACAACACACCCCATTTTTCCTTAGCAAAACAGGGACCCAACTTTTTGCTTGGCTTTGCTTGCATGTTTTGCCTTTGGGAAGTATGGTAAAATGTCATGTCTTGATCCATGGTCAAAATTTAGGTCAAGCATATTCCCCTGTAAAGGCTATGAACAGATAGAGAATCAAATTTTACACAACTTTTCCTTTTACATCATGTCAAAATTCCTCTGAATGACTGAGTTATGCCTGGTCAAAGTTCTGGTCAACTGGATATCTTGGTCAAAGGGATATGGATGCCTATCATCATGTCCAGTCTTTATAAAAACCTTCAAGTGTGTGGACTTTAGATCTAGACCTGAAATGATCCTTAAATCATGTTAAATCAATAATTGCTTTGGCGGATGGATATAGCTTCTATCGAAATATCTGTTTCCTCATCCTAATAAAACCATCAAAATTCACCATGAAAAATCACAAAAATGTCAACTGGACATGATATTTGTACATGGATATTACCAATTACCAATATCCATTTCCATACAAATATCCATATCCCTATGATGCCCATCAAATTTATTCTCGTTAGCAAACTCCAATGCATGGATATTTTGTACTGGATATTTTCAACTGGATCCTAAGTTTCAAATATCCATGTCTAAATATCCACATCCATAGTCAGAGTAAAGATGTTGATCCACGTGTCCCACCATTGAATTTTCAATGGGACATTCTACATAAAGACATTTTGTAAGGGATATTTCATATATCTTGACTTTTGAAAGGTGGATTAGATCTCATTACTCACTCCTTCAGTCAAGGATGTTTGACCAAGACCTTTTGCTAATGTCACATGGACATTTTGGTATGGACATTCTAAACCAGAAATTTCAATTTCAAATGTCCATATCCAGATCCCTTCCCGCATTTAATGCCCTACATAAATTTGTTGGCCTTTTAAATTTAAAAGCATGCCTTTTAACAACTGTTGATTTTTGCTTGCATCTAAATAGTGGAGACGTACCTAACCACATAAAAGCAATTAATATGCCGTAATGGATGAATTTTGAAGGATAAAGGGTAAATTCATTCAGTCTTATCAATTATCAAATTATTTGAGCTAAAATTGTAGAGGTTTAGAAGCAATTAAAGGTGAATTACAGGCAATTAAGGAAATTCTACAATGGCTAAGGAATGAAGTTAGAAAGAACAGAATAGTGAGCATAGTCAAAATGGTATTCGCATTTGCATTTAAACATTAAAGGTTGAGGTTGCAATCACTAGGAATGAATATGGCAAACCTTCTTAGTCATTTTCGTAGTTACAATAATTTTACATGGGCAGAAGGTAAATTTCCCATAAAAGTAAAATTGTTAGGTGAACTCCTATTTGTATATGGTTTAAAATAGGTTTCAGTTTATATAAAGGGATTTAAGGTAATTAACGCACTTAAACGCACAAACCCTAGAAGCTTACTATGGATACTTGTATGCTACAGGATGAAATAGATCAAAAGCGAATAGACCTCTGAGACATATGGTTCAAGTGGGATGTGTTGCCCATCCCCAGTGACATATGCACCAAACTCAGTCATTCCTATGATACACATTATGGAAATACATATTTGGAAGCCTTCATGGAACAAATCTTGTCAAGGGATGGTAATACCATATTACAGAACATAGTATCAATAGGAATGTTTGATGCCACTGGATTCCCATATGCAACAAATGCCCTAGAGTTGGTCATAGATTGTGCTAACAAGTATAATGCAGAAAACTTCCAAGTAGAGAGCTAGGGGTGGGTATAAGTTGGCCTCTCTATGAGGGGAATTATAGAGGCATTCAAGATGCCCATGGTCCAGAATAGGTATGATATTGATCTAGTTGCATTGAAGGAAGAATATGTCAGAGGCATTGGTGACTGTAGAAAGATAATCCTTGCATCCTAGAGGGACCCCACCAATAAGGCTAAGGTTGTGGCCAAGATTCTACAACACCTCTACAAATATGATTTTTATCTAGAGGTGCAGTAAATGATGGTCCTGTTAAGCAAGATGATAAGTAAGGCAGATGCTAGAACATTTGAACCTTGGATGTTTGGGTTGATCCAACTGGTCAAGGATAAAAATGTGATAGCAATCTGGGCCAAACTTATTAGGGACTCTCTACATGAGGCCATGGTGTCATGGAAGAATAAGAAAAGCACGTTCCCTCAAAGCATGACCTACTAGACTCAACACCTTTGGAAGGTTGGGGCCACAACCTACACATCAAATGGTGTGTGAGCATTACCCACAATTGGAAAAAAACAATCGGTTCAACACTACAAGGTTGTGAATGACTATTTTATCATTGATTTGGTTAGAATGATGGAGGGTGATAGGGTAAAAAGTCTTTCCAAGGAAGCCTAGGAGTTAATACAATGCAATGGGGTATGGTTCATCTAGTTCCCCACTTATACATATATCAAGATGGAGGGTTTTGAGGGAAATCCATTCATGCTACCACGGTATCCCACCAACAAGATAGTGCTACTAGAGGTGACAAGGTAGATTATCCCATCTTATGAAGCCTATTTGAGGAAGAATAAGAAGGGGAATGTCAAATTTTCCATGGAAATCAACTGGTATGTCTGTGGAACAATTGACAATGCCAAGAAGTTGGAAGATGAGCCACATATACTGCATTTACAATTGTTTCCTTTAACTAGATATTATGACCCATACCATGGAATAGAAATGTGGATAAAGAAAAAGATATAACATGTGACACACCTGGAGGACTTCTGGGTTGACTATATTGATGATTAAGAGGTGAAGAAAAGAGGATACCAATGGTTAACTCTTAATCAATTCAAGACATTGGGCTACCTACAGGTTCCCCCTCAATTGAAATCAAATGATGGAACAAATATCATTGATCTTGAGTATGAAGAGAAAAAGGTATATAAAGAAGCATTATCTTTTCCAAATTGGAGCTTACTTGAAGAAACATCCATTGATATCATCACAGTGAAGGTGATGACTATCACCAAGAGATGGATTGATAAGAAGCTAGATGAATTAAAGGCTAGGGGAGTAGTCATCACTTGGGATAAGAAAGGGAAAAGAAAAGAAAGAGAAGATTTGGAGTATGATGAATTTCTCGTTCATAAGAGAAGAGTCATGGAGGAAAATCTCGCTAAATCAGGGTCCTCTGCTCTAGGAGAAGAGTTCACATCACAAGGATTTACTGTGGCTACTATGCCATCACCATCGTGAGAGAAACCTATACCAGCTATTCCCATTAGTACTATAGACACATAGGAAAGAAGGGGAGTGGATGTATTGGGAGGGGTAAATATCCCCAAACAAAAGAGGGCCTGACCCGTGCTCCTTAGAGGATCTACATCCAGACGGGAAGATGCCCAGACAAAAGTTCAAGAGGGATCCACAAGAATGGAGCAAATATTTGCTCGAGATCAGTCCCAAGTAGAAGCATCATCAGTACATGCATCACCTACCATGTTGCAGACATATTTGGTGGTGAAGATCAAAAGCTTTCCTGATCCTAAAATTATAGTGATGGAGTTACAACATAATGTCCCCGTCCCTCAGATTATATAGGTGAAGAAAGAAATGGCTGAGCAAGCTAAAGAAGTAGAACAAGTAAGTTCTTAAGAAGAGCCATTGTCCTTAAGTCAAGTCATTGACTTGATAGATGGTGAGGTTACAAGGGATGTAACTAAAAGTCTAGTTGCCTCACCCTCTACACTTCCTGTACATGCACATCAAGAAATACTTCAAGAGGTCAAGGTGGGAGTTCAATATGAATAAGACGTGGAGGAAATAGAGAATCTAGAGCCAATGAAGGACCTTGAGATCCAATAAATTTCAGATGTAGAAGAGGTAGGGTCACTCTAGGAGCCCATTCAACATGAACAGTTGGACACCCTAGTGGACAAAATAACTAGCCCAGAGGCCATACACTTGTCATATCTGGTAGGGCCTAATACAACTATAGTTGTTGGAGACATAAACATACAAGCTAGACAAGGGGAAGAGACATAGGATACCCTCATGGAGGAAGGTGCTCATGATGTTTATGTGAATGAGAGTGATGAACAAACTAAATTATTGGAGCAATAGGCTCTAGGAGATGGAGGAAATGAGGAGATGGTAGATACCAGTGGGAATTTTGAAGATACTTAGCATGGACATCAACAAGAGGTCATTCACGAAGAAGAACAAACAAGAGCTCCTGAGAAGGAACATCCACAAGATGTACATGACATGAATGTGCATCAGGAGGTAGGGATCCTAAGGATCGACAACCACAAGAGCATCAAGGAGAAGAAATGCCCCATTAGGAGGAGATGCGCCAACATGAGTCCTTGGAGATTCCTCACCAAGAGGAATATCACCAAGAGGTACCATAAGAAAAGGATGTGCTTGGATGATAGGAAGTGAGTGAGGACAAAGGTGATGATATGGTAGCTAAGGATGCTCACATTGAGTAGTCAAGTTAAGAAGGACCAAAGCAAGATGTACCACATTGGATTTCATCTGGAGTAATACAACCTTCCATTAAGGCTACTCCTTTTGATTTTAAATCATTAGTTTCTATTGAAGATGCAAAGCTGAGGGGAAAGGCTAGGGCTGTATTCGTAATAAGGTGTGACTAGAGAACAATGCAATTGGTTGTGCCCACCATTGATAAGGCCAAGGGAGAGAGAGCGGCCAATGAATATCAGGTAATGACCATCGATTTAGGGCATGCTACTATAGAGCATGATATAGAAGAGCTTAAGGGTAGTACTAAGGCAGTAGCTGCTCATATTCATAAGATTAAGATGAAAAATAAGGAGTTGAAGGGTCACAATGCCCAACTCCAATCATACATTAGGGGATTAGTCACCCCAAGTACTCAAATAATGGACACACTAGCTGCACTAAATTTGATAATTTAGGATGAGATAAGCAGGTTGTATGCTACAAAGTATCAATCACAGGTTACGTAGAAATGGTTTGCCATGTTCATGAACGAAGGTGAGGAAATGATTAGGATAGTGTTGTCTAATTGGGACACCTTGGCCCACATCTAGGCTAGAATAGATCAACTGAAAAGGGAATGTGTGGTGAGGCTGGATCAAAATGATCAAGACCTCAACAAGTTGATCAATGCTAGAAAGTTGTAGGATAGGGTGTTGTTGAGACACCACATTTTAACCCCACAAACATTGAATAAATATCCATGTGGATAAAGGATTTAAAGTTTGAAGTGGATATTCTTAAGGGCTGTAGGCTCAAGGCAATAGACATAAGTATGAAGGTCCATGATCTATTAATGAATGAGGTAGAGATTTTGGAGGAGCTTCTAGGAAACCAAGTGAGTGAGAAGGAAAATTATGATGAGCAAGTCTCTGTGGAGATGTTCAAGGATCGATTTGATACCATGTTGAAGGACCCTGTTCAACATTTCTTAGAGGTGGCAATAGATGAGGTAATGGAAGTATCTATGAAGATGAAGGCGTATAAGCACAAATTATAGAATAAGACAAATAAGTGGATGTCGATAAGTGACCAATTGCAAGTACAGGAATATGCCAAACTCAAAGCACAACAATTTGATCATATAGAAATGGAGGCATCCATCAAGGCCTATGATATTTTTTCTAAGTTAGACTTTGGAGGTATAATGGTTGGAGAAGATTTTTCAGAGGTAGAGGAATAGATTATTCTTGTAGATGCTAAAGTGAAGATACTAGGGAATATTCCATTTTTGCTAGTTGTCCTCCACCAATGATTGTCAACTAGCAATCACATGCCACGTTTCCTAACCATTGATTATTTTGAGTGATATCCTAACCATTAGATCTTTGTAACTGATCTCAAGTCCTTATTCTATAAAAGGGCCTAGATCATCTTGTATTAAAAGAGACTGTGTTAGAATTGGTAAAATTCACTTGATTATACCCAGTTTTGTAAACCCTAATTCCAAAAATCCTTTAAAAAGAGTCTTAATCCTTTTGTCATTTATACCCCAAAATCCAAAAAACCTTAAATAGTTCCTTAATTTAATCATTTTCCATCATATATGTGCTATATCCTTGTATTTTTATCTTAGCATGTATTTGGCCTAGTACCGAATCCCCACGGAGCCATATAGCTTACTCTATGGGTCTCTTGCGGGAGTGTAGGAATTTGTGATGTGATATAATTAGTCACCACACTACCGCAACAAATGGTAAAAGCAAGTGAGGGCTGGAGATAAACAATAAGCTTAACATTTAAAACTACTGCAGCCCCACAACATGGATATTGTGGCATTGAAGACAACTTGCAGGTTGGCAGTAAAGAATCAATCAAGTAATAAAAGTACCTACCCTCCCACGACAGGAATGCCATATCATTTGATGTATGTCACGGGACAGAGGTAAGTGGTTAACGTAGCAATAAAGGTTACCATAAGCCCGTGATAGGATTGATAAAAGCTAAATATAGTTTGCGGTATTGCGGGATGAGTTAAAAATTGAAGTATATGTCTTGCTGCCTTGCGGAGGTCTTCATATACTATGGCAAGACTGCGATACAGTTGTCATTCACATTCACTGCGAATATAAGGAAAATCATATCAAACATTTTTAGCCATCCGATCTTCTTAGATCATTGGTGTATATTTGAAATAATATGAGGTCATTGATCATTGCATCTCTCAGCACAAAGTTGATATTAATGGTGAAATGACTGGGTGTGGGAGCTAATAAATGTGAATTTCATATCATTCTGATCATTCAAGGAAGCTTAAAGTGCTTAGAGATGAAGAATTCAAAGTCTGGTGTATGCTCTACAACTACTATTTAAACGACACTATCAAGGGGTTACAAGGACTATGAGACTACCTGATGGGTCACCTTTGGTAACACTGACCCGATGTACTATTATTGAATGTTTTATGTTGAGTAAACAAGCTCTCACTAAGATTGACATTTAGAAAAGTGAGGAGGATTATACTAGACTGAGGAAGACTTATTGAAGTGATGAGCTTCCAATGTACATGAGAAGGGAGAAAATAACAAAATAATACGTATTCCCACATCTTCTGTTGAACCATTTTTAGTTGATGATTTTACAATGTATTTCAAAGACATATTTTGCCCTATGTCAAGTATTGGGAATAGATGCACAAGACAAAATGTCAGTTGGCCTAATGATGATGGCCATGAGGATTCAAAATCCTAAAGTTAATACTGAATTTGATTTTGCTTCTATCATTGAGAAAAAACTACATGAGGGATTCCTCCAAGTGAGAGAAAACAAGGCTCCTATCACTTTCAAGTATTATTTATTGTTTCACATGATTTTGTATCAGAACAGGAATAGGTGGACCATGAAAATTGACATTAGTATGCTTGATCAACAAGGTAGGAGGTTTCTAGTGCAATGTTGGTGCTATACTTGGGACAATAATTACAAGAATAGCAATTATAGAATTTTTCATGATGATTTTGCAGTCAGAGTTATGGCTAACCTTGGGAATGCTTCAGCAAGGTTATCTATTGAGATAAGAGAGTTGTTGAGACCTTTTGCATTAAGGCTTGAGAAAGGGCATATGCATAACTTTGGGGATTGGTTCTTCTTAATTGAATGTACAATAATGAGGATCTATGGATGCACCCAACCTCCATATATTCTACCTAAATTTGTTCCTTCCCATTTAGCATTTTTGGAATTTGTGTGGCAATTGCTATAGATGGAGAGAGATGTGATGAAGAAACAAAAGAAAGGAACATGTTTGCCTAATTTGACTATGTTTGAAGGACTATCTATTGGTTCTGATACTCTAGAAGAATTGCAATATTATTTGAAGACAAGGTATTCATTGAAATCCAAAACGAAAAAGGTCTTTGACCCTGAGGGCCACATGAACTCTATAAGACAGGTAATTCTCACCATGATTGGGATCACTCATGAGGTGGACTATGAAGAAGATGTGATAAGAAATTGTCTCACTCCTCAAGAGGTATATGATAGAAAGAGAAAATGGGAAATTGTGATGAAAATAGAAGAAGAGAAGAAGAAAAAGGATCCTAGTTTTTTGAGAGCTTTTGTGGAAGAAATAAATCCTTTAAAGATAATTGATCTAATAATTTATAATTTTGAGAGGTTGTATGGTAAAGTAGATAGCTAGCCTACAAAGGCTACCAAACTTCCTGTGAAGAAATCAAAGGAGATTGTGATTGATGAGCCGTCTCTTGATGCAATGTCAATACAAAAATATTCATCTCCAGAGCAACCAAGGTCTAAAAGATAGAAGACTAATGATATGCCTCCTCTAGTGCCTTATGAGATGACCGAAGGGGTAGGGGATACAAATGGGGTTGCCAGTATATTGAGGCATGTGAGTGAAGATGTTGAAGTTGATCAACCCCTTGTTGGAAAATAAACTGAAGCTCACAAGCCTAAGGCTAGGATGGACATGTAGGTAGAAGGAGAACCAAAATTGCAAGAGGATGAAAGGATAATATCTTCTCTCAGGTTCATGGATGATGATGAATTCATAAAAACTCCTGAATTCAAAGATTTTTAGGTAAAGATAAAGATGAAGGAGTTTGAGAAAAAGGTTTAGATAAATAAGATGGGGACTGATGAATCCCAGTATGACCAAGTTATCACTTAGACATTCAAAGAAATCAAAATTGATGAAATAAATGTTAGCTCACAAGAGGCTAGACAAATGGTTTTGAAGAACAACACAATGATTATTCTTGGAATGGAATTGAAGAAGATGTTTCTACTTGATCAAGTGAGGAATCAAGATGATTCTATGTTAGTTGTTGAGTTTGATTTTGAAGAAGGTGTGAGTGGCACAAGATATAATCCTAAGATTGAAACTTTGGCATTTTGGGAAAAGTAGAAAAACACACAAAAGCCAAAGTTTTTGGATGTAGTGTAGGAGATGAGGGGAGCTTCCATGGTGAGGACACTCAAGGATACATCTACATTGGAGACTACTACCATGACCATGCACTCATCTATGTTTAGATAGGCTATAGTCAAGAATATGGAACTCAAGCTAATTAAGTATGAAAAAGTCAGATAGAAATGAATGAAGAAGTGAATAAATTGTATTTGGAAAATGTCAAATTGAAACAAGTGAAAGGAATTGATTCTTCTCAGAGTAATGAAATTGTGCCTTATCAACCTCCCATATCTCAAGAAGTTGGTGCTGATACAGTTCCTATGGATCAGATGAATGATTTGAAGTAAAACTTGGAAAAGGAGATTGACCAATTAAAGAAAATAAATGAAGCCACAAAAAGGGAGTTGAGATTTCAAATTTTTTGTGTATTTGAAAAGTTTCTAGAACATAGAGTCAAATTGGTGTTGGATAAGATAGAAGATGTACATAATTGTTATGATGCTTTGTCCCGAGCATTGGAGCAGATGAAGACTCATGTTCTTGTTTTAGATCCTTTATTTAAAAAGAGGCAACCTATTCATCATACTATGATAATCTTGTGTAAAGTTTTACAAAGGAATCCAGATGCCCCGGCTACTTTTAAACCCACTGAAAAATTGATAACAATGTTCATTGATGAATTTCATTATGTGTCTGGAGAAAGCTAAAAAAAATCAAAGATAGAATCTTTTGGTACCTTCAAGCATCAATTTATACCAGAGATTCTTGGTGAAAATAATCAACTAAATAGTTTTAAGGACTAAAAAAAAGAATTTGATCAAATGGTTTCCCATATGATTAGTCATTTGCAAAAGGATGAGGAGATAAATGTTCATAATTTCAATTTGATCCTAGATAGTATAATTGCACTAGATTTAGGGTATTCAAAATTCATTACAGAAGTCAGAGGACTATTGAACAAGAGATGGAAAGATCATTTGGCAAATGTACCGTAGATTCAGGGATACAAGTGGCCAAATGATTACACAATGTATCAGTGGGAAAATGAATATTTGACTCCTCTAGAGGATTAGTCATGTCAAAAGTGTGGTGAAGTAATTGGACTTTGTGAATAGGAACTTTGTTGGATTCGTCAACTATCAAGTGACTTTAAACAAGCTTTAGATGTACCCTTGTTCTTCTTCAAGCTTTCTTTTATGTTTCTCTTTCACAAGATGTATTTGCATTTTTGATCGATCTTATTAAGACAAGCGAAAAGAAATTAATGTAAATTAAAGTTATTATGTGAGCAGGTGGGTAGTTGAAAATTCATTTTGAAATGTAAATGGTTTGAAGCTTGTCGCTTCCTTCAAATGACTGTAAGAAGAAAACCAAGACTGGTTAGAAAGAGGGGGAATTAGATTTTGGAAAAGCAATACATTGTAAAGGCCCATTTTCTGAAGCAAAGTAATGGAGAGACTACATTAATCTAGTGCCTAAATTCTAGTTTCAATTGTTTGTTGAAGTTATTGGTAAAATTTTATCAAGTTGTCTCCAATTTGGTTTTTCCTTGTTATTTGAATCAGTGTATCAAGTATATGTCTGATTTATCAAAACACATTCAAGTTTTGTGTGGTTTATTTGATGGGTTTCTTCATGTAAGAATTGAATTCCTTTGAATAAGTCACAGTAACCTAGAGAATGCATTTGGATTAATAAGAACCTGATAATTGATATCTTTGCATGTTTATGCAAGTCATAAACATTGTAGTGCCAAATAATTTGAACTATAGCTAGAAGGAAGCCACATATTCATTTGTATTTTGACTCTGATACCCAGTGGAAGAAAGGCACTAATCATTTCATTACCAAAACAATTCCTTGTATATTATTTCCAATACATTTTTTTTTGTGTGTTGTAGGGGTAGGAGTAGTGGTTATTGTAGTTGAAGTAATCTATTTCAAACCCTCATGCTAGTGTGGAATAGATTGTTAAAAGGAATTGTATGAGGTTTTAATCTGCACTCAACTATCACTATTTAATTCTAAACAATAATAAGCATTGGTGATTGAGGTACACCCACCTAGGCATAGCAGAGCCTAAAGAGGATGAAATTCTAACCATTCTTGGTTAATTCTATTCATTGGCCAAATCAGTTGTTGAACCTGATCATAAAGCCTAGCATACTTTTAGGTTTTTGCAATCTATAGATTTGGGAACCAACAGATTGACGACTCTACTGAGGTGTTGCTTGGGTTTGAGTCATTGAAGTTATTGTAATTTTCCTCTTTTCAGAAAAGGAGGTGGCATCTCTTGTCAAAAATCTTTGAGAATTATAGTTTTTTAACATGGATGGTAGAAGATCCTTAGGAAACTTGAATAATCAAAATAAAAAACTGCCAGAAAGTAATAAGGATGGTTTGAAGCCCCCTCACACTTCAAATGTATTCACTAATGATGAAGAAGCCTTTGCAAATGCACATGTAATTATTGAATCACATGAGAATTTTCAAAATGAGCACGAGAATGCTTCTGGACAGTCTTATAACATAAAAAATCCTTTGACTGGGAATGGATTACACAACAATGAAAAGTTTTGACCGAGAAACTCTCACAATCTTCTTGAACACAATAACCTATATAGATCTATAGTCCAATTTCAACCTGATCTCAAAAGATGAAAGAGTTTGAGGACCGCTTAGTTAAGGAAGTGAGAGAGACTAAAGCAAGAAGAGATCATGAGGAGACAATGGCCTAGCAATATGCTAAGAATTCACAACATAGGCCTAGGGAGAAAACACCTCAAATGGTAAGATTTATTGATGCCCATGCTGTCTCTACCTCAATAAAAGAACTAGCTAATTAGGAGTTAAAACAACAGATAGAACACACACGAGCACAAGTTGAAAGGCTTAAATTGATAAGACAAAAACAAGAATTGGAGTAGGAGTTGCTTTAGTTGAGTGCCCAACCTATCTCAAATATGCCACTATATAGACCTAATTGTAGTTAGGTTGGATATGTGAATGCAAGTGGCTCTTTGATTCCACAAATGCCCCACAATATGGTTGGAAATCCTAGAAATACAAGTAATTTTAATCATATACAGCAAAATGTTTTTGCACCACAAGTGTCAAATCCAATGAGTATGCCAATAATTTCTCAACCTATTGGAGGTGCTTATCATTTTCCTCCTGGTCAAGGAGGAGTGAAAATTCAAAATCAGGGATATAAAAAACATGTGGCGAAGTATTAGTATCGATACCAATATCCACATCAAAATGTGCAAGGTAGTATGAATCTTCATGGAGGGGTTAACCAAAAAAGGCATCAAGGTGTGTATCATCATATCAGCAACGTGGACCTCAATATCAGCAATATTAGTGTCATCAAAGGCAAAATCCATTTGCAAGAGGACCTATGAATGTAGATAGATTTAGCCAACTTGATTTCTTTGGCATCTAGGGATATCTAAATGAAATTGACAATAAGGTAAGGAAAACAATCCCAAAGTTTTCTAGTAACAATGCTATTTTAGGAGAAGATCACATAAGAGCATTTGAAATAGTCATGGATAATTTTGATGTGTAACATGAAGATGTTTATATGAAGTTGTTCATGTAATCATTAATTGAGGATGCAAGAGACTGGTATAGAAATTTGCCTGATGCTTCAATTAAATCCTGGGTTGAATTCAAAAGAATATTCAAGGAGCAATATGGTGAACATTCCAACCCAAAGTTTACTTTACATGAATTAACAAATATTCAAAAAAATTACAATGAATCAGTGGTAGATTTTAACACTAGATTTATGAAGTTGTTCAATAAAATTCTACATCATTTGCTCCTATGTGCTTGGTATTTTACTTGAATGCATTTGATCCAAAAATAGGTTATGAACTCAGAACAAGGAATCCTCATATCCTTACCAAGGCATTCAAAGCTACTCTAAATATAGAAAATAATAGAAAAGCCTTAGGAAAGATTGGTAGAAGAGATGAAGTTAAAATATTGCAAAACCCCAAGGCCCAGCAAAACAAGCAACCAAAAGAAGAAGATAAGTTGGATAAGGTTTGGAACACTATAAAAGATTTATCATATAAAGTAGCAAGAAATGAAAAAGGAATATCTTATGACAAATCTAACTATCATAGGAATGAAAGGCCAAGATTGCATGACATGCCCTACAAAAAAATTGGAAAGAAGGGAGGCCCTTGGTTGATGATCAGAAGTAGAATTTCAATAGAGACACCCCTAATCCATTGAAAAGACATAGAGCTAATATGGTGGAAGACACTCCATGGTGTGTACCTTGTAATTTGCCTCATTCTCCTGAGTATTGTGTGGTTGCACAGTTAATTCAAGAAGGTGAAGTATCATATGATTAGGAAAGGGATGAACACACTATTAAGATGTTGGCAATCAGACCTGATGGGGTAGATAAAGAATATTCTTCCTTAGAGGAGGATGGATTTGAATATGATGTAAATCACTAGAGGTATAATATTCATGTTGGTCAGCAAGAAGTATTCTTTGATCAAGAGAATAACAATATGGGAAATCCTCTAGTTGGCTTTGCAAAATCACAATCAAATCAAATTCAATTGAGAAGACCAACTGAGGAAAAAACAAGCACTCACAGTCACTACTATAGTGCAATCTAGAAGCAACTATAATCTCAAAAATAGGACTATGAATGCAGATTAAGGGACACCTGGGGGTCTGTTTGAGAAGAACCAGCAAGGTGTTAAAAAATTTACATTAGAATTTCAAAAGAATGATGAAAATGGAAATCCTCATAAGGTAATTCAAAAATATATGCCCAAAGAGACATCAAAGGGTGATCAAAGCAAAATAAGGAATGATCCTAAGCAGCAGGTGATGGAAGAGAAAAAAATTGTAAAAGTGGAAGTGAGCAAAATAGAACCAGTGACAGGTATGCCTTCCTTTGATATAACTTACACTTTATCTCAAATTAAGTTCGTAGTTCCTTTGATGAAAAATGATGAAAATTGATGAGTATAGAAATAATGCTATGAAATTGATTTCAAATAAGCCAAATAAGCTTGAAACTCAAAATAAGAATAAAATGAATTAGAGAAGAATGAGAAGTAGGTAAATAATGTCAAAGGAGAGACTATAAAGACTCTTGAGATCTACTTGGGGACTACTCTAAAAAAGATTCCATATCAAGTTGATCCTTTCTATACCTCATTATTGATTAATCATAAGTTGCTAAGAAATTGTATGATAGATTCAAGAGTAGCAATAAATATTACGCCTATGGAAATCATGAAAGAATTGGGTTTGTGGGTTGATTCCACATATGGAAAGTGTTATGTTATGGATAATAGATCTATTCCTGTCTTTGGTGTCATATGGGATGTGGAGATAAAGTTGGCTGCTTATCCTAAGGCTACATATAAAACTAACATTACGATGGTTGATATTCCTCCATATTATGGCATGTTACTATCAAGACAATGGACTATTGCAGTTGGAGGGAATGTTCAATTGGATTTGTCATATGCAACTATTCTTGGTAATGGAAAAGAGGTCAAGTTATACAAAGAACCATGATTTGAATAAGTAGTCGAATGTATTAATCCCAATCAGATGAATTACTTTTGTGATGTAGATTTGGGAAGTTTTAGGATTGAGCATTCATAGCCCCAGTTGTAGAACAATGATCCAATTGGCAATGTAGTTCAATTGGATAAATCTGGTATTTAGCAAATATATTTTGATGGTTCTTGTAGCAAAAAGGTAATGGAGCTGGTGTGGTTATCATTCCACCCAGTGGTAAAACATTCAAGTATTCAGTTTTGTTATCATTTGAATGTAAAAACAACATAGCAGAATATGAGGCACTACTATCGGGCCTTAATATTGTTGTTAAACATGGAATCAAATTGTTGACTATATATGGAGATTCTAAACTAGTTGTATCATAAGTTAGATCTAGCTATGCCATGAAGAATAAAAGACTCAAGCAGTGTAAACATGTTGTATAGGACACAGTGGAACTCTTTGATGCATTTTCAATAGAATGGGTAGATAGGTCAAAGAACTTGATGGTAGGTTTTCTTGCAAATATTTCTTTAAGGAAGGAAGACCTTATATTGGCAGGCATCTCAGAAATAGAATTCAAAACTAGACCTTATATTCCTAACAATGTGTATAATTGGCAAGTGTTCAATGATGATGAGGATTTGAAATAATTTCTTCATTGTGTAGATCAATATGAACCTCAAGAGATAGATTTTAATGCTTTTGTTGAAAACGTGGATGGTAAAGACAATGTCTTTGGTCACGAGTTAGTACAACTAAAAACAAATAAAATTCCAAAAGGTCTGGTGGCTCTAGAATGTGTCTTTGATGGAAATGATAGGTCAGCCTTAAAACAGACACCAGTCCATTGAGATGATCTTGAGGAAGTGAATCTTGGAACTAATATTGCTCCAAAGAAAGTGTACATAGGCAAGAAAATTAGCCCAAAGGTCAGGGATATGCTTATAAAGTTGCTAAGGAAATATAAACATGTATTTGCATGGTCATATGAGGATTTGAAAGCATATAGAGAAGACCTATTTCAACATGAGATTCCACTAAAACCAAATGATAAACCTTTCAGGCAAAGGCAAAGACCTATAAAGCTTATTTTAGCACCAAAAATGCAAGAAGAATTAATGAAGCTCAGGGAGAGAGACATAATCAAATCTATTAGACATTTCTCTTAGGTTTCAAATTTGGTACCAGTAAGAAAGAAGAATGGTGACAAGGTTGTGTGTAGATTTCTGTAATCTAAATGTTTCTTCATTGAAGGACAATTATCTACTTCCTAATATGGAGGCAATGTTGTAGAGGGTAATAGAATGTGAATTGATTTCCATGATGGATGAATTCTCTGGCTATAATCAAGTCAAAGTCATAGAATCAGAGCAGTACAAAACTACTTTTATCACACCTTGGGGTACCTATATATATGTAAGGATGCCTTTCAGCCTTACAAATGCTGGTGCTACTTTCCAAAGAGCTATGGATGTAGCTTTTGCAGATTTGATCAACATCATAGTGGTTGTCTACCAAGATGATTTAACCACATACTCAAAGAAACTAGAAGATCACTACATGCACCTGGAAAAGATATTTGTAAAGGCACTTGAATATGGCATATCATTGAATCCTAAAAAGTGTCATTTTGCTGTAACTGAAGGTAAGTTACTGGGGCATATAATTTCCAAAGAAGGGGTAAGAATTGATCTGGATAGAGTTGCAACCATTGATAAGATCCCTATCCCTAAAACAGTGAAAGCCATTCAATCATTTTTTGGCAAATACATTTTGTTAGAAGGTTTTGTTGGAGACAAGACAGATAACTAAGAGGTGGGGTGAATCGGTTATCTCTATTATCTTAACTTTTTCTTCTTTTATAATTTGTGCAGCATCAAAACATATAAGCATACATAATCATGAGAATAGAAATAAAGTCAACACACATAACACAATGATTTTTACGTGGAAAACCCTGTTAAGGGAAAAACCACAAGGTGACTAACCCAAGATTGTATTCTCTATTAAAAGAATAATAAATACAAAATGGCACTTGCCAATTAGGGCTCACTGCCCGAGCACACTGCTCACAAGAGGCACACTGCCTACAAGAGACTCACTGTCTACAGAACTTATAGAAGGTAACCAGGTGTTTGAACTAATGAGAGACATCTACAAATACTGAAGTTCAGTTCTGGTTAGGTACAATATACTGATCTAATGCACTTCATTCTTCCTCTGCTCTATCACATACCAGACTTGTATTGCTGCTTCCACACTTATTTCTATCTTTCTTCGCACCTTATATTATCACATATGTACACACACACACCTACATACTTGAATTCATTTGGTATTTATATCCACACCAAGGATTTCAACAACTTTCTAGTCGGTAACCAGAATACTCAAGAAATTTACAAGTTACTACTTTGTCGGCTAAATTCATACATGATTTGTGATGTGCATCAAAACATAGACATGGAAGTCATCAATCATGTCAGCCAACATTGTATGATCCATCAAATAGCTTGATCAACATGAATTACTCATCTGGATTAAAGTCTGATACTCTGTCGGTCAGTTCTTCCTCAGTCTGCTCTGCCTGTCTGGAACCCAACACTTAGATGCTCATATCTTTTCCATGTTTTATCACCAAAGGCTCAATCTCTAGAATATAGTAGTTATGATACTCCTCTTGACTTGTCTAATTCTATAAATTTTTAAGTTACACCATCTAAGAGATCCAGACCTAATTGTCAAACCTTGCTGCATGCTCTATTCTTGTGCATCAGACCAAAATAATCTTCAATCTGACTTCTGGTGTAGGCATACTATGTGTTGCGGATGTGTGGGATAGACTTTGTTGCCATCAATGACAACACTAATTAAGCCACACAATGTCTCTTGCCAACAATCTCCCCCTTTGACATTGATGGCAACACTTAGGGAAAAATGATTGTCACAGCAAACTCCCCCTTGGCTGATGCTCTGTCTTATGCACTATTTTACCGGAGATCCCCCTTAGTTGGATTCCCCATTTTTCACTACTCCTCACTCCCCCTTTGACATCAATGGCAAAGGGCAGAATCTGCACACCAAAATTTGCAAAAATTAACCTATACATAGCCGCATAAGTATATATACATGTTATACTTACATATACTTAAGTATATCCGCAAAAGTGGCCTTCAGCTGTACAAACTCTATGGCCCAACTCTGCTTCATCCTATCCAAAATGGAGATGTGACCACTCAACAAAAATGCATATGCTCTTATCCTTCTTAAGTCTGCCAGATCACTAGTCTAGGCTATGGTCTGAGCATCTGTTAAGGCCTCATGCATTGCCTCTAACTTAGGGGTAATTATCCCTCTGAGTTCACTCATCTTGCTTATTATATTCTTCTTTTCTTTGTCCATCCACTTTATTCCATTTATAATGGCAATATCTTGGCATTCTTGATTCATTATGGATGTAGTAAGGGGATCAAAATTCTGAGATAAACTTGATAGTTTACCTTCTTGTTCTTTCACCTTCTTTTCAATATCCTCTGTCACTTTAGACCAAGATAGACAAAATTTGTACATGTCCCCACCATCTTTAAGAGAATTTTCAAGGATCTTTATCCCAATATCTAGGGTCCTCCTATCATTAGCAATGAGTCCCTGTACTTCAGTGAATCTTTTTCCCAAAAACTCTTTATGAAACTTTTCTTTTGCCTATTTCTCTAAAAATCAAAATGAGTGTTAACAGAGTTTACCAGAGATTTCAAGTTACCAGATGGAGAGGCTGAAGGATCCTTTTGAAAGGATGACATGATCTTCTTCAACATCCTGGATGCAATCTCTAACAACTCACAGTCTTCCATGTGAGATTTTAAAAGTTTTTCTTTTGCTTCATCTTGGGCAAAAGATGTTATTTTCATTGTCAGACCAGAGAGAGGGAATCAAAATTTAGTGGTCCTTGGAATAGTTCCGGTTCATCTATCTCCATCATTTCTTTGTTCAAGAAGTTCTTTACTACCTCTACAATGTCTCTTGTCAGTGACTGAGTCTTCTTTTCTTTTGGGATCTCAAAATTGTCATTAGAGATCTTCTCTATTTGTTCTTCTTCTCTTCCCTTTACCTCCTCTTCTTGACTCACTTTCTCCTCTTTTCTTCCTTCTCCTTCAGTTCTTGGGTCTGGAATGTTTGCAGTGGGATCCAAAGGAGAGATGTTAACTTCTTCCTAAACTTCCTCTTCCAGAACAGAGGAATCCAAGTCCTTAGACTTCTCTTCATCTATCTCTTTTGACCCTTCTACTTTTTTGTCAGTAGATTCTTCTTTTGATGCATTTAATCCTTCAACATCCATGGTAGAAAAGTTCCTCATCTATTTCCTCTATAATAGGAAGATTGAATCTTTTGAAGGCATTCCAGAGGATGTCTCGTGTTTCTCTAGCTACTTGATTAGTTTCTCCAAGCATAAGTTTGTTCATTCTTGCTTTGCTCCAGAATTCATCCTTACAGTCCTTAAAGATCATGTCCATTTGCTTTAGAGTAATAGAAGGATAGAGCTGAATTGCAATCTATTCTCACATCTCAAAGTCTTTTGCCTTTGCATTCTCTTTTCTAAGTTCAAGTACCTTCTCTAAACTTTTGGGAATTAATGAAATAATTTCAATGAATGCTTTATTATAAATTTTTAGATACCTGACTGTAGCTTCTTCTAAGATCCTCTTGATTTATGATAGATGTCCATCAACTTAGATTCTCCAAATTCCTCAATGTTGGTGTGGATGTAGATCCTAACATCCTCTATGTGCAATACCCCATGCAAAATACTGGAAAAGGTACCTAAAGGATCAACTTCTAGGGATTTGTAGGGGTGTTTCTTGAATTTTGGGTGTGGCCTATCAGTCATCTTAACAACCATTGGAGTAGCCATTTTTGCAAAAGATTCAGAGAGAGATATTCAGAATGGAAGTACCTTTTTACGCTTTAGGGTTTGAAATAAGAGCTAGAACAGATCACTGATTGAATTAGATTTTGTAGTTGATCTTTGAGAGAGTTATAGAAAATTGATGTAGAGTTCTTTTCTTCTTCTCGAATGCAAATGTGCAAATGATGAGTGAAAGAACCCTTTTATTCTTTTGCAAACCCTAATTTCCTTTTGCAATAAATGCACAACTTAAGTTATTCGGTTGCCTTGTTCTGAGAGAGATCTTTTTGAATCACTATGTTGCACTTAGAATAATTTTCAGTGATAATTGACAATGTATCTTTTTTCCTCCAATCATACCATGGATCCGTAGATCAAGATATTTCAAATTTAAATCATACTGGATCTGTCTACGAAAATCTTGCTTTACCGGATGGCTGTCAAACCAGATCAATCTTGGATGATTAAACTCTTACAAAACTCCATGCGGATCTTTCATATTTTTACCGAGGGTTATTTGGACATTTTTCTGATAACCCTTTAATCCGCAACATTCCATGTGCCAAATTTAGGCACCAATTGACTGGCTAGGGGAATTTATTTTTCTTTGTGACTCCTCCTGAGCCAAAGCTAATCTGTTTAGTTTCCAGAAGAAATATCAGCACTAGATTCTAGTGCAAATCCATCCCCAGCATTTTTTGTACTCTTCTTCACCCAAATCTTGCTCATCTCCCTTTGAACTTCATCTGCATTCACTTTGCCTTTTCCCTTATCTTGTTTTTGATCATGATGCATCGGACCCTTTTTATCCTGATTTTTACTTCTGCAGTATTTGACAATATGACCGGATCTATTGCAATTGTAACAAACAACATTTCTTTGCATATTTGACTAATATCCTCTTGATTTGCATTGATTAGCTATATGGCCCATTCTATTGCATGCAAAGCATCTACCATTGAATGAATTGTTTATTTGCATATTTCTGCATTCATGAGATTTGTGACCATACCTTTTGTAATTGAAACATTGTCTGGAGAAGGATGGATTAGCCTGACTCATTCTCCTTCTATACTGAGTTGCTTTATGACCAAAGTTGTTGCAATTGAAGCAGTATCCATTGAAGGATGGATATCTTTGATCATTTGGTTGCCTTACCTGAGGTCTTCTAGGCCTGTTTCTTTGATTTTGTGATCCAAAGTTCTTCTGATCGGATCTGGAGCTTTCACCTTTCTCATATCCTAGGCCATGCTTGTCATCTACCCTCTTTTGGATTTCAAGAAGAATTTCAAGTTGAGTTGATCTTATCTTGAATTTCTCTTTGTATTCATTTTCTAATTGTAGATCTTGTTTAAGAGTGTCTATCTAATTCTCAAGTTATTTTTCATTATCTCTAGCTTCTTCAAGATCAGATTCAAGATGCCTGATTATTCTATCCATTTTGTGGTAGTCCTCTATCTTCTCCTTGAGGGATTGTTTTAGATTATCTTCAATTTTCCTTTTCTCTTCAATTTCTTGGGTGAATCTCATAACCCCTGATTCCATCTCATGCCTTACCATAATGACCTCTTTTGATAGCTTCTCACATAGCTTGTTTTTCTCATCTAGATATTTATTAGTATCATTGGCTTCACTCTGACTTGCTAATTTTTGAAGTAGTTCCTTTCTCTTTTTCACAGAGATACTCAGTTTTTCTTTTTGCTCATTTATGAAATCATCAGCTTGTTTGAGTCTTTCTCTCAAGTTATTGATTTCAGAGTGGGACTGTTCAAGATCATCTAGGGTAGACTGAAGTTGTTCCTTCATACCATACATATCCATTGAGATTCCTAGATCTTCCTCAAGCTGTTAGTCTCTGTTTATAGGAACTTAGCTCTAATACCAATTGTTGGAAACAAGATAGATAATTGAGAGTGGGGGGGTGAATCAATTATCTCTATTATCTTAACTTTTTCTTCTTTTATAATTTGTACAGCATCAAAACATATAAGCATACATAATCATGAGAACAAAAATAAAGTCAACACACATAACACAAGGATTTTTAGGTGGAAAACCCTATTAAGGGAAAAACCACGGGGTGACTAACCCAAGATTGTATTCTCTATTAAAAGAATAAGAAATACAAAATGGCACTTGCCAATTAGGGCTCACTGCCTCAGCACACTGCTCACAAGAGGCACATTGCCTACAAGAGACTCATTGTCTATAGAACTTATAGAAGGTAACCAAGTGTTTGAACTGATGAGAGGCATCTACAAATGTTGAAGTTCAGTTCCAGTTAGGCACAATACACTGATCTAATGCACTTCATTCTTCCTTTGCTCTAATGCTGCTATTCTGTCACATACCAGACTTGTATTGCTGCTTCCACACTTATCTCTACCTTTCTTCACACCTTATATTATCACATCTATACACACACACACCTACATACTTGAATTCATCTAGTATTTATATCCACACCAAGGATTTTAACAACTTTCTAGTCGGCAACCAGAATACTCAAGAAATTTACAAGTTACTACTCTGTCAGTTGAATTCATGCGTGATTTGTGATGCATATCAAAACATAGACATAGAAGTCATTAATCATGTTGGTCAACATTATATAATCCCTCAAATAGCTTGATCAACATCAATTACTCATTCGGATTAAAGTTTGATACTTTGTCAGTCAGTTCTTCCTTAGTCTGCTCTACCTATTTGGAACCCAACACTCAGATGCTCATACTTTTCCATGTTTTATCACCGGAGGCTCAATCTTTGGAATATAGTAGTCATGACACTCCTCTTTACTTGTCCAAGTTTGCAACTTTCTGAGTTACACCATTTGAGAGATCCAGACCTGATTGTTGGACCTTGCTGCATACTCTGTTCTTGTTCACCAGACCAAAACAATCTTCAATCTGACTTTTGATATAGGCATACTATGTGATGCGGATGTGTGGGATAGACTTTGTTGCCATCAATGACAACACTCATGAAGCCACACAATGTCTCTTGCCAATAGGTTTATCTCTAACTTTGCCAAAATTGTGAAACCTATTGCAAAAATGTCAAAAAAGGGATCAAAGATTGATTGGATATTAGAAGCCATTGAAGCATTTGCATCAATTAAAAGGGCAATCAAGGAAGCTCCTAATCTAAAATCTCTAGATTTTAGTAAACCATTTCAAATTTTCTCTTTTGCTTCTCTCCATATTGTTGCTACTATTATGTTACAAAAGAATGAAGAAGGGTATGAACAACCAATCTCATTTTTTAGCAAGTCACTTCAAGGAGTTGAATTAAAATATGATGCTACTAAAAAAAAATCTTATGCACTTGTGAATGCAGTAAAGGCATTCAGACCTTACTTAGTAGGAGCATAAGTGATTACTTATGTACCAAATGCAGTAGTTAAGGATGTCTTTATACAAATAGAGGTTACAGGAAGAAGATGCAGGTGGATAAATAGAATCCAAGAGTTCAATATTAGTATCCAAATAACTAATCTTGTAAGAGGACAAGGATTGGAAAAATTAATGGCCAAATCTAATTTTGAAGTTGCACAAGTGTAGAATATTAAGGAAGAAGAAGGTATGGTATCTAGCATTGAACACACACCTTGGTATACTAATATAGTTCATTATCTCAGACACATGAAATTCCCTGATGGTATGAATGACAATCAAAAAAGGACATTGAAGCTACAAGCATCAAGGTATGTATTTATGAATGGTGATTTGTTCTGGAAAGATAAGAATGGTGTTCTATTGTTGTGTTTAGATGAAGGACAGGTAGAAGAACTTTAAAGGAGATGCATGCAGGTGTATGTGGAGGGGATTTTTTAGCTAAAACCACTACACATAAAATACTAAGAGCAGGTTACTACTAGCCAATTATCTTTGTTGATGCTCATAAGTATGTAAGAAAATGTGAACCATGCCAAAAGTTTTCTGGTAAATTGAAATATCAAGAAGCCCTACCTTTGAGGCCTATGTAGATTGAAGCACCCTTTTATCAATGGGGTATTGATTTCATAGGAGAGATAACAGATAAATTAAGTGGAGGACATAAATGGATTCTTGTTACCACTAACTACTTTACTAAATGGATTGAAGTAGTCCCAACTAAACATGCTACTAGTAAAGTAGTAATTAATTTCTTATTGGAAAATATCATTACCAGATTTGGGGTTCCTGTGAGGATAGTCACAACTAATGGGATGTGTTTCGGATATGATGAATTCAAGAAATTATGAGTATGGAATAGTAATCTCATATGCTTCTCCATACCATCCTCGAGCTAATGGTCAAGTTGAATCTAGTAATAAGAGTATCATGAAAATAATCAAAAGAATGCTTGACAACAACAAAAGGCCTTGGTATTCAAAATTAAAATTGGCATCATGGGTAGATAGAATTACAGTGAAAAAGGCTACTAGGAAGTCGCCTTTTGAACTAGTCTATGGAGCTTAGGCTAGAATTCCAATTCAAAATCTTATGCCTATTTATAAATCCATTCAGTAGGAAGATATAGACATACCTGAGCCTATGGAAGAAAGGATAGGACAATTGGTAGAGTTGGATGAGATCAAAAATCAAGCACAAAAGAAAAATGAGAGAATGCAACTACTAATGAAATATATGTTTGATAAGAAGGCCAAGGACAAAAAATTTTAGGTTGATGATATGTTTCTTATGTGGAATGCTTGAAGTCAAGACAAAGGAAAACATGGCAAATTTGAAGCTCTATGGCTGGGTCCATTTTTTATCATGGGCAAATGTGGAGAAGATTCATTCTATTTGCAAAATATGGTGGGTGAAGATCAAGAATTGCCAATGCATGGACAATTTCTGAAACACTTCTTTTATTAAAGATCATTTCCATGCATGTGCAATAGTTTAGATCCTTCCCAATTTTGGTTTTCTTTGTGTTTGTGTAATTTCTATGTCTTCGATCTATGTCTTGGATTTTGGTTCTAGATTCTTGCAATGTCTGATAGCCATTCATCCCCAACTAGAGCCACTATTAAAACTGGTAAAATTCACTTGATTATACCCAGTTTTGTAAACCCTAATTCCAAAAATCCTTTAAAAAGAGTCTTAATCCTTTTGTCATTCATATCCCAAAATCTAAAGAACCTTTAATAGTTCCTTCATTTAATCATTTTCCATCATATATGTGCTATATCCTTGTATTTTTTATCTTAGCATGTGTTTTGGCCTAGTATCGCATCCTCTTGGAGCTGTATAGCTCATTCTATGGGTCCCTTGTGGGAGTACAGGAACTTGTGATGTGATATAATTAGTCACTGCACTACTGCAATAAATGGTAAGAGCAAGTGCAGGCTGGTGGTAAACAATAAGCTTAACATTTAAAACTACCACAACCCCACAACATGGATATTGTGGCATTGAAGACAGCTTGCGGTTTGGTGGTACAGAATCAATCAAGTAATAAAAGTTCTTGTCATTCTATGACAAGAGTCATATCATTTGATGTATGGTGTAGGATAGTAGTAAGCGGTTAACCTAGAAATAAAGGTTACCGTGAGCCCACGACAGGATTGATAAAAGCTAAACATAGTTTGTGGTATTGTGTGATGAGTTAAAAATTGAAGTATATGTCTCGCTGCCCAGCAGAGGTCTTCAGGCAGGACAGTGATACAATTGTCATTCGCATTCACTGCGAATATAAGGCAAATCATATCAAATATTTTCAACCATTTGATCTTGTTAGATCAATGGTGTATATTTGAAATCATATGAGTTTATTGATCATTGAATCTCTTAGCATGAAGTTGATATTAATGGTGAAATGACTGGGTGTAGGAGCTAATAAATTTGAAATTTCATATCATTATGATCATTCAAAGAAGCTCAAAGTGCTTGAAGATGAAGAATTCAAAGTCTAGTGTATGCTCTGCAACTGCTATTTGAATGACACTATCATGGGGTTACAAGGACTATGAGACTACTTGATGGGTCACCTTTGGTAACACTAACCAGAGTTGCTATTATTGAATGTTTTATGTTGAATAAAATAGCTCTCACTAAGATTGACATTCAGAAAAGTGAGGAGGTTAGAGTGATTAGCTTCCAATGTAGATGAGAAAGGGAACAAATAACAAAAGAATACCTATTACCACATCTTATGTTGAACCATTTTCAATCGATAATTTTATAGTGTATTTCAAAAAGACATATTTTGCCCTATGTCAAGTATTGGGAATAGATGCACAAGACAAAATACCAGTTGGTCTAATGATGATGGTCATGAGGATTTAGAATCCTGAAGTTAATACTGAATTTGATTTTGCTTTTGTCATTGAGAAAAAAACTACATGAGGGATTCTTCCAAGTGAGAGAAAACAAGGCTCCTATCACTTTTAGGCATTATTCTTTATTGTGTCACATAATTTTGTATCAGAACAAGAATAGGTGGACCAAGAGAATGGACATTAGTATGCTTGATCAAAAAGGCAGGAGGTTTCCAGTGCAATGTTGGTTCTATACTTGGGACAATAATTGCAAGAACAACAATTATAGAATTTTTCATGATGATTTTGTAGTCAAAGTTATGGCTACCCTTGGGAATGTTTCACCAAGGTTATCTATTGAGACAAGAGAGTTGTTGAGGCCTTTTGGATTAAGGCCTAAGAAATGGCATATGCATAACTTTGGGGATTGGTTCTTCTTATCTGAATGTACAATAATGAGGATCTATGGATGCACCCAACCTCCACATATTTTGCTTAAATTTGTTCTTTCCATTTAGCATTTTTGGAATCCATGTGGTAAATTCTATGGATGGAGAGAGATGTGATGAAGAAACAAAAGAAAGGAATTTTTTTGCCTGATTTGACTATGTTTGAAGGATTGTCTGTTGGTTTTGATACTCTGGAAGAATTGCAAGATTATTTGAAGATAAGGTATTCATTGAAATCCAAAACAGAAAGGGTCTTTGACCCTAAGGGCCACATGAACTATGTAAGATAGGTATTTATCACCAATACTTGGATCACCCATGAGGTGGTCTATGAAGAAGATGTGATAATAAATTGCCTCACTCCTCAGGAGGTATATGATAGAAAGAGAAAATGGGAAATTGTGATGAAAATAGAAAAAGAGAAGAAAAAGGATCTTAGTTTTTTGGGATTTTTTGTGGAAGAAATAAATCCTTCGAAGAGAATTGATTCAATAATTGATAATTTTGAGAGGTTGTATGGTAAAACAGAAAGCCAACCTACAAAGGCTACCAAGCTTCCTATGAAGAAATCAAAGGAGATTGTGATTGATGAGCCTTTTCTTGATGCAATGTCAATACAAAAATCTTCATCTCCAGAGTAGCCAAGGTCCAAAAGATAGAAGATTGATGATATGCCTCCCCTAGTGCCTTATGAGATGATAGAAGGGGTAGGGGATATAGATGAGGCTGCTAGTATATTGAGGCATATGAGTGAAGATATTGAAGTTGATCAATCCCTTGCTAGAAAGTAAACTAAAGCTCACAAGCTTGAGGCTAGGATGGACATGCAGGTAGAAGGAGAACCAGAATTGCATGAGGATGAGAGGATAATAGCTTCTCTCAGGTTCATGGATGATGATGAACTCACAAAAATTCCTGAATTCAAAGATTTTCGGTTAAAGATAAAGATGGAGTTTGACGAAAAGGTTTAGATAAATAAGATGGGGATTGATGAATCCTAGCACGACCAAGTTGTCACTCAAACATTCAAAGAATTTAAAATTAATGAAATAAATTTTAGCCCACAAGAGGCTAGACAAATGGTTTTGAAGAGCAACATGATTATTCTTGGAATGGAATTGAAGAAGATGTTTCTACTTGATCAAGTGAGGAATCAAGATTATTCTATGTTAGTTGCTAAGTTTGATTTTGAAGAAGGTGTGAGTGGCACAAGATATAATCCTAAGATTAAAAGTTTTGTATTTTGGGCAAAGTAGAAAAACACACAAAAGCCAAAGTTATTGGATGTAGTGCAGGAGATGAGGGGAGCTGCCATGGTGTGGACACTCAAGGATACATCTACATTAGAGACTACTACCTTGACCATGCACTCAGCTATGTTTAGCATGCTACAATGAAGAATATAGAATGAAAAAAGTCAGATAGAAATGAATGAAGAAGTGAATAAATCATATTTAGAAAATGTCAAATTGAAAGAACAAGTGAAATGAATTGGTTCTTCTCAAAGTAAGGAAATTGTGCCTTATCAAACTCCCATATCTCAATAAGTTGGTGCTGATACAGTTCCTATGGATTAGATGAATGATTTGAAGTAAAACTTGGAAAAGGAGATTGAGGAATTAAAGAAAACAAATGAAGCCACAAAAAGGGAGTTGAGATTTCTAATTTCTAGTGTATTTGAAAAGGTTCTAGAATATAGAGTCAAATTGGTGTTTGATAAGATGGAAGATGTACATAATTGTTATGATGCTTTGTCCCAAGCTCTAGAGCAAATGAAGGCTCATGTTCCTATTTTAGATCCTTTGTTTAAAAAGTGGTAACCTATTCATCATACTCTAATAACATTGCATAAAGTTTTACAAAGGATTCCAGATGCCCTTGCTGCTTTGAAACCCACTGAAAAAATGATAAAAATGGTCATTGATGAATTTCAATATGTGTTTAAATAAAGCCAAAAAATAAAAGCAAAGATGGAATCTTTTGGTACCTTCAAGCATCAATTTATACTAGAGATTCTTGGTGAAAATAATCAACTCAAAAGTTGGTGTAGTCATGGTTAGGAGGGTCCACAAAGTGAATAGTCTAGATCATGCAACAAGAGTAAATACAATGGAAGCAACTCAATTGATAGGATACAAATGTAGATTTAGTCATTCATTATATCATAGATTCAAAATACAGACATGCCAGCAACATACGAGATTACAAATTAGGGCTCACAGGCCTAGTTCTCTAGTTACAACACATGCACAAGATATGGCTTTGAAGTGCTTGATACAAAAGAATTCAAACTATCAAACTATCTCCAATATGATCAACTACTTTGCTATGCATCTATTACATGAATATATATCATCTCTAGATCACAAGATTCCTCTCAGCCAAACAAATTACAAACTCCAATGAAAGAGTTGTAACGTGTGTACATGGATAGGTCAGACCTAAATAGATGGGAATCCTCCACAAGTGAATGGAATAACGTGTGGATCTTAGGGAAGGTCGGCCATGATCCAAAGTTCCTTGAATGATGTATAATTTGGCTCCACAAGTCATGAAAGTGCTTCACAAGTCTTCTCCTTTAACTGATTGTTTGAGATTGTCAGGATGCTCTACTCTAAGAAAAGAGTCAATCTTCTAATAACAATATCTTTCCAAAAAATGATCCAAATGATCTAAAATTTGGATATGATGTGTATGAAGATGTCTAGATGCTAAGTCCAGCTCTACAAGGTTTGAAATGAAACTGTGACAGAATACAGACCAAAATATAGAAACTGCTACTGATTGAACTGACTAAACTGAACTGGGAAACTGAAAGAAAAAAAATGAAATGCAAATATTTTTGGTTGATGCAAGATTTCTCTTGAACCAAGGATGCTCCTGCATTAGACACTTTGGGTTGTTAAAAAAGTGAGTCCCTCACTTT
Source organism: Cunninghamia lanceolata (assembly GCA_027924645.1). Taxonomy (NCBI): domain Eukaryota; kingdom Viridiplantae; phylum Streptophyta; class Pinopsida; order Cupressales; family Cupressaceae; genus Cunninghamia; species Cunninghamia lanceolata. The sequence goes on from BSBN01000760.1 coordinate 4,967,858, forward strand.
GCTGGGGCTAGAGGAAAACCAAGATGGTCCACCTCAGCCTGAGAAATCCAAGGTTAATCTTCTTTCGGTCTGCATTTCCACTTTACCAAATATTCCTTGTATTTCTTTCTTCTAGTGCTACATCCAATTATACTATCCAAGATGTCTTCAATTTTCTCTCATACTTGTGGTAATTGCTTCTTCAAATGATCTTCAATGCTGTCACTAAACTCTGCTTCATGATACTAATATAGATCTGTAATGTTGAAAATAAGTGATTATTTAGGGTGAAAATGTGGAAATAGGATAGAAGGTTTCAAGTCCCACACTTTCACGAGCACTAAAACATTAGAGAAGCAAAGGATAGGTTTAGGGATAAACTAATAATTTCCAATGTTCTCTTTTCTTGTATATTGTGTCTATGTGACTGTTTGAATCAGGTTTTTACAAGATAGTACCTCTTCCTAACCTTAAAACCCTAATTTGCAAATCAAACTATAATAACTCAATTTCTATTGCAGATAGAAATGAAATGATTATAGAAACATAGAGTAAATAGTTTAGAGACAGTGTACCTAGAAAATGAGGAGCAGTTGGACTAGAGTGCTAGTGCCAGTGTCTTGCAAGTTTCTGAATGTAGGGATTTTTTGCATCGGCTATTTGTCAATCTCCAGAGGCTCCCAAATCCCAGAAAAATCACCCAGTTGGACTAGGGTACTAGTTTCAGTGTCCCAAAAGTCTCAAAATCTCAAAATTTGAATTCCCTGATGACTGTGTCTGTAATATCTGTCTTCCTGTCGCTCCTTTCCACCTGATCTTGACAAATGCAACCTGCACATACAAAAGGAGGAGAAAGATGGTTGCGGCTATATAGGAGCTTTCCTCAGTCAAGCCCTATTTTTAGTATTCCTACCTCAACAATAGCCAGAGAAAGATTTGCAAAATTGTATGCAAACCTAGCAAAGTGTATGCAGAAATATCAAACCTTAGATGTCACAATCAAGGGAAGATCAATGACTTGCATTAAATCAATGAACAAACACAACTTCACCTCAAGGAGATGAAAGAAATGAAGACTTGCATGAACAAGAAGGTGAATCAACAATGTCTATGGAGGATCTCCAAACTTGATGTTGGAGGCTTCAACCCTTCTCCTGATCATGCAAAAGGTGTACAAACCCTAGGAAGAGCAAGATAGTCTCAAGATCTTGATCCCTAATCTCCATCCATTGTCTCCATGAAATAAAATTCAAATAACTTCAAGAGATTCAACAAATTATTGATCTTTAATGGCAATTTTGATAGAGTTTTGGCATAGAGCTTGCATAAAGATTGTGTGTCACAAAATGATTTTCAAAATGTCTTTAAATATCTAACCTTAGGAATTTTAAATTTTGAAATAAGATGTTGACATCACGTGAAAACTAAAATTTGAAAATGAAATCCTAGAATGTACGGCAATAGCCGACATCCCTCCAAAATTCAGGACCTTGGGAAATAAGGCAGGATAAGGGCACTAGCACCCAAGTCCAAGCCCTGATTTCCCACTTAGGACTACCTCAAGGAGGTTATGGGACCACAAATTCAAGTTTACTTTTCACCCTTAGTCTTCAGTTACTCCAAAATATGACATTCTTCTAGTTAGACCTAAGTTAGTCAGGGTTTGGGAAGGTCTGTAATAAACTAGGCTAAAAGGTCACCAAAGGAGAGGAGCTAAACCATGGGAAATTGTACCATTGCATATAGGAGGACAATTTTTGACATAACAATGATATCCCCAATGTCTCTGGTAGCTCCACTTCATATGCATTTCCTAAATCAAAGTTTCTAAGTGTCTTAAATGGTCCAAACTTCTTCATCTTCAACTTTTTATATGTCCCAACTGGAAATCTTTCTTTTCTCAAATATACCATCACCTTATCTCCCACTAAAAATTCTGTATCTTCTCTTCTCATCTACTTGTTCTTTATACTTACTGTTCATTTCCTCTAAATGCTTCTTAACCTGATTATGTACGATCTCCATGTGTTCTACAAATTCTTCTACTTCTGCACTCCTCTTATTCTCCATACTGATATTTCTCAACTTTGCTACTCCTCTAGGGTTGGTTCCTATTACAATCTCAAATGGTGTGTTTTTGGTGCTCCTATTCACTAAATTATTATATGCAAACTCGGCTTGTGATAGAATCAAATCCCAATTCCTTGCCTTCTCTCCAACCAAGCATCTCAACAAGTTACCCAAACTCCTATTTACTACCTCTATCTATCCATTAGTCTGTGGATGAAATGCTGAATTGAATTCAAATCTATCTTCACCTTCTTCCTAAGTGTCTTCCAAAAGTATCCAAGAAATCTTGTATCTTTGTTTGAAATTATGCTCTTAGGTAATCCATGCAATCTCACAATCTCCTTGAAAAATAGGTCAACCACATGAACTGCATCAGTTATCTTCCTACAAGGTATAAAATGTGCCATCCTTGAAAATTTTTCCACTACTAGAAATATAGAATCATGTCCTGTCTGTGTCTTCGGCAATTCCATTATGAAATCCATGCTTATATCTTCCCAAGGTCTCTTCAGTACTGTCAAAGATTTGTACAATCCAGTATTTTGACTACTTCCTTTTTTAACTTGACATATTCTGTAACTCTACACAAACTTCCTAACATACTTATATATCTGAGGCCAAAAGTAATTTTCACTTACCAAAGCCACTATCTTGTGAATTCCAAAATGTCCTGCCAATCCACCAATGTGTTTCTCTTTGATCAAATTATCTCTCATTGAACTCCTAGGTATACACAACTAATTTCCTTTGAATAACATATCCTCCTAAATGAAATAGTCCAACCACTTACTCCTATCTATCACAATAGGTTCCCTACATGCTTTCCAAGGTTGTGCAAAATTAAGGTCTTCCTCATACATGTTCTTCAATTCCTCAAATCCTAGCATTGCAACTCTCATCTCTATCAACAAATTCCTTCTTCTACTCAGTGCATCTGTAACTTTGTTTAATTTTCCACTCCTATGCTTCAGTACAAAAGTGTAACTTTGCATGAACTCTACCCATCTCATATGTCTCTGATTCAACTTTCCTTGACTGTTCAGGTACTGTAAAGCTTGATGATCTGTATACAACACAAACTTCTTAGGCAACAAATAATGTCTCCACTTCTTCAAGGCTTGAATTATGGCACAGAACTCCTAATCATAAATTGAATATCTTCTCCTTGCATCATTCAACTTCTCACTAAAATATGGTACAGGTCTACCTCCTTGACTTAACACTGCTCTAATTGCATTTCCACTTGCATCACAATCTACTTGAAATACCTTGTTGAAATCTAGTAATGCCAATACAAGTTGCTCTGTCACTTTCTACTTCAACAATTCAAAACTTTTATCTGCCCCTGATGTCCACTTAAAGTCTTTTCTATCACCTCTCATTGTCTCTATCATAGGGCTCCATACTGAGCTAAAATTTCTAATGAATTTCTGGTAGAAACTAGCTAATCCATGAAACAATCTAACTTCTCCAATGCTCTTAGGTTTTATCCACTCAACAATTTCTCAAACTTTCTCAGGGTCCATCTTCAATCCTTCCATAGAAATCACAAATCCCAAGTATACCAGTTCTTCCTTCATGAAACTACACTTCTTAATGTTTATCAACAATTTCTCTTTTCTCAACTTCTAGAATACTTGTCTCAGGTGCCACATGTCATGCCCAGGCTGTTCACTTGAGCATGAATCACAAAATATAGATTATTATCATATTTCATTATTAAATAGTTTAAATTAGATTTAAAAAAGTTAAATCCATAAGATCAAAAATTTAAAGTGATATGCATTAACATACATGCAATGAACATATTGGTGCATCTTACAAAACTTTTTCTAACAATCATCAATAGGAATCCAACTTTAATCATTTCTTGCACAACTAAATAAAACTTCAATAAGTATTATACGATACTAAAATAACAAGGTAGAAAAAATAATATTACATTCGATCCTTCTCGAAAAGATAGAGAGTGCAAAACACTCATATCTGATGACATGTATACAACATCACCCATAGATAAGATTACAACATAAATATAATACAACTATGTGATACATCTCTGGGTCAGAAATATAAGTATTTAATATAAAATTCATTACATATGAAAAGAATGGCTATTTATCACCTTAAGCTTTAAAATTACCTTGTAATCGGAAGGGCAATTCCATAGGATTAGATAAAATAAAATACAAATCAAACATTAACTAAATGTAATAACATAAATGAAATGATTCATTTATACCTTCTCTTTACCTTGTATCAATTTAAGATAGCAAAAGTTGATGTGATGTCCATACTCCTGTAAAATTCTACTTTCTTGTGATGTTCATAAAATATTCTATTAGCACTAACACCTTGTACATGTAACTAAAAAAATTTTTCACAACTAAATAAAAGCATTAGTTTCACAAGATCAATAATAAACATGATAGGTATCAATGCACAAGGTGAAAAGACTACAGGCCCTAAGGGCCAGACCTATTGCCTTAGGCACTCATCTGTGATGGCCTTGCCTACGTACGGGAAATGTAGAGGCTTTGCAGTTCAGGGTAACTTGACTTGCAATCATAAGGTTAAATTAGATACAATAACTCATAAGAGAACTAGTTATATTAATTCATATTTCATTATGTAAAAGTGGAAAACAATAACTAGTCACAAGAAGGAAAATATAACTTGACTCACGATATTCACATGACAAGAATAACATATGTGGATGAAGCCACTAAAGAATTAACCAATGTTCTCAAGCACTCATGTCTCATCTCACACATAAGATTGCTATCCCTACTTAAGAATAGAAGGGTTACATAACTCATTTGATTGAGATTTTAGAAGGAACATACATTATGATAACATCCTAGAACAAAAGTCTCTTTACCAATATTTAGGAACTCACTTAAACAAATCACATTTATTTCTATATTCATAACTTAAGGTCTATGGTAGATTTCTTACAAATACATTTTCCCATAAAATAATAATAAACACAAAGTTATTATCTAAAACCAAGATGAAATCATCACTAATAAGCTAATACTATATTATCATAATAAAATAAGCAAGATAAGGATACAATAAATAATTCATTTAACTTCGACTACAAAAGATCCTAAGCAATTTATTCTTTGATCTCACCATATAATGGATAAAATAAAATTTATGGGAATACAAATTAAATAAAACTTGCTACCATTCAAAGCTTGTAAGAACCTAACCTTTTATTTATGACTAAAATCAATATTTTAAAAGAAATGAAATTCATAATCATTTATGAATAAGCAAATCTCATATTCCTTATATCTATACTAGATACTTTCTTTTATAAATATATAATTAAATATATACAATTTCCAATCATAATTTATTTTTGGTTAAAGCAAACCATCCAAAAAAATTTATACTTTAAGAAAGACAACAAAAATAATTTCTAGTAAAAAAAGAATGAAACGTCAGTTTTTAAAAAATCATATCTTTTTCATTTATAAACTAAAATTCAAAATTCAAAATTATTTAGAAAGATGAAACATAGGGGACTAAAACCCAGAAAGTAATTAAAGAGATTTCTAGTCATACAAAAGTTGTTCACATCATAATGTAGACAATTAAAATAGTTTTCTGAGTAAAATAAAACTAACCATTAGTCTTAAATAGGCATATCTTTTTCATTTCTAAACTAAATTTAAAACTTTAAAATGTTTTGGAAAGATAAACATTAGAGTAATAAAACCCAAAAGGGAATTGAAGAGATTTTTACACATGCAAAATCTATTCATGCCAAAAAATGGACAAATAAAACAATTTATTTAAAATTTTCTAAATCAAATTGTATGAAGTTGAGGCTTTCAATCATTCTCTAGAATAGATTATACCACTTCATAAAGAATACCAATAAATCAAATTACCCAAATTAGTTTTCTCAAATTCCAAACATACATCATTCGTACAGAGAAGTTATATTATTTTTGCATAACTCAAATAGAATGACCAAAATCCCCAAACTATATATCATATAATTAGTGCATAAAACATTCTATACAAATGATCAATAAATATTCTTAAGATCCCAATTGATTAGCATATAAATCCATGTATTTAAATACTCTCTCTCTCTCTCTTTATATATATATATATAATGAACAATCATATCATTCAATGTGTTCAAGTCAAATATCAAAGAAAACAAAACATTCTACTTGAAGTATTTAGAGATACATTCTTAGAAAACATACCTAGTAAATTTGCATAGAAGGAATTATATGACTTCCACCTCCCCAAAGAAAGAATCTCATCTTCAAAATCATAAAATCATAACTCATTTCTCCATTTTAAAAATTTAATCTCCCCCATACATTTAAAATCCAAGATTCCTGTTAATGACAATTATTTGTCATTATGGCATATAACTATACCTTCCAACTTTCTCAACCATTTTATAATAATAACACAAGTTGCTAAAGTAATAACTCTTTCTCATGACTTGTATATAATTAATATCTAATACCATTCTAAAAAAATAGAAAATGAAATTCATTCTATTCTTTTTTAAATAATTTATTCTAAAAAAACAATTAAAATAAATCCATTAATAATATACATAAACAAACTAATTTTTAACTTAAAATACCTCTATCATATCATTATAGAAAACATTATTTATTTATTCTAAAATATCTAATTAGTTTATCTTTCTAATTAATATTATATTTTAAAAATAAATGTAAATATTTTTTCACTCGCAAAAAGGCAAGTTCCTTAATCACCACATAAATTCACTAAAATTAAACCTAAACTAAATTGGATAAGCTTTAATAACTAAAATACAATTTAAAATTAATAATTAAAGTCACGTTTTCAAGAACAAATTATAAACTTACTAATAATTATGAGTTTCATGCACACAATTTAGAAACCTCTAACAATAAAGAATTAGCTTTTCTATTTTTTAATATAAAATAATCATCTTTCTAATAAGAAATTAGAATATTTCTCTAATTGATGGACAATTCAACAACTACTTTTATCCATAAAATAAATAAATCAATTAATTAACTAAAGTGTACACATGTAATTTATGAAACTAACTATATATAAACTATTTATTTTCCTATCTAATAAAGATATCAAATTCTTCAAAGACTCTTTCCCATTCCTTAATCTCCACATTCAAATCATAAAATAGAAAGAAATAAAACTATTATAGCTCCTTTCCCACTCACTCCTAAATTTCTAATTTTAGTCCCACTATCCAAATAGATAACTCAAAGAATAGAGAAATTAAAATATTTCCTAAATTGATTGACAACTTAACCACTATTTTAATTAATAGAAATATTTTTTTTTATCTATTAAATAAATAAAACCAATTAATTATTAATTTTTTTAATCTAATATATCAATTTGTAAATACTACAATATCTAGTTCATCAATTAGAAATATTGCATATATATAAATTTATAAATTTCTCTATGACTAAATATTTAATTTAGTTAAGCTCTCATAAATTCATCATTCTATTTACAATAAATTATCTTTCAAAAAAATTCAAATGAAAATTAGGATGACATTACCTTAGAAATACATAAATCCACACCATACCATTAATGCATGGTTATAACTTAGCATTATTACCTATTCACCAGTCTAGGATGACGATCACCTCCGTTTGTTCATAGAAAAATACTAAATATGTCCATACTTAAGAGCTTGTATAAGAAGAGTAGGTGAGTATTGATAAAAATGGTTACCAATTAGATAAAATAATCTTGACTCATAATGTAAATACATCAAGGTGTAAGATCTAAAAATATTTCAGCAGTTACATGCTATGTTAATTGATAGCAAAATATAACTAATAACATTTATTACTAAATAATTATTCAATCCAACTCAAAATATTTATAAGACTTTCTTATCATAAGAATACCATTAAATCTATCATTATGGATATTAGATGGGGTTTAGGCGACCTTACACCACAAATGTTCTTTTGTCTTACTAAAAATTAGAATATCATCCAAATATACAATAACAAACTTACCCAAGAATTTCTTCAAAACTTCATTCATCAACCTCATGAAAGTACTCAGTGCATTTGTCAATCCAAAAGACATCACTAACCACTCATACAATCCTTCATTTGTTTTAAAAGCAGTCTTCCATTCATCTCCTTCTTTGATTTTGATTTGATGGTATCCACTCTTCAAGTCTATCTTTGTAAAATACTTTGCTCCACTCAAACAATCCATAATGTCATCCATCCTAGGCAAAGGAAACCTATACTTAATTGTGATCTTGTTAATTTCTCTAGAGTCTGTACACATTCTCCATTCTCCATCCTTCTTCAGTGCTAGCATTGCATGTACTACACAAGGAATCCAGCTTTCTCTGATCAAACCCTTCTCAACAACTCTTGTATTTGTCTATTCAATTCTTCATTCTCTGCTGGTGTTATTTTGTGTGCTGCTTTATTAGGCAAACTAGCTCTAGGTATAAGATCCATGTGATGACTGATACTCCTGATTGGTGGTAATCCTTCAAGTACATTATTTGATATGATGTCTTCATACTCTATCAACAACTTAGTTATCTCCTCCGATTGTGATTCTTTAGTGTTTGTCTTTAGGTTTTTAGGCTTCTTAGGAATCAAAGCATAACACATATTCTCATGTCTCAAACTATCTAGAAATTTCCTTCCATCTATCAAACAACATTCCCACATACTTCACTCATAGGATCATCTTCCAAAGGAATAAAAGTAATACTCTTTCCATTTGATGTTATGGTGTATGTGTTCTTTCTCCCATCATGTATAGCTTTTCTATCATACTTCCATGGTCTACCCAACAATATATGACATACATCCATAGGCATAATATCACACAATACTTCATCATGAGAAGATCCAATATGAAATTTCACCAAATATTGTTCACTCACCAATACCTTATAATCATCTTGAATCCATGCTATCTGATATGGCTTAGGGTGTTTCAATATTTCCAACTTTATCTTAGTCACCATCTCTTCTAAAACCAAATTATCTAAACTACCACTATCAATAACAACTTTACAACATTCACCTCCTGATTTGCATCTGGTTCAGAACAAAATTTTCCTCTATGGTGGTTCCTCATTAGTCTCTTCTTGAAATAGTGCTTTCCTCATGACAAGTGAATCTCCTTTCTTAGGTTTTCCAATAGAACTAGGTGATCCAACAGGTTCTTCTTCTACATAGACTACTCTTCCACTGTTCTCTCTCATCTTGCTTGTACTTCCTTGATTACATTCAAATGCTCTATGTCCTTCACCTCCACACTTGAAACAGGTTCCTCTGAATGTTCTCCTATCAAATCCTCTTCCATCTCTTCTGTATCCTTCACTCTGGTAAGAATTAGTGTTTCCTCTGTGGTAAAAATTTTTATCATCTCTTTGATATATACTACTATCTTTGTCTTCCTTCTTGAATGTATCTTGTTTGTTCTGCTCCACAAATGATCTTTCTCCTATAGAAAATGTTCTACCTCTCTTAAATTTACCCCCTCTACCTCTCTATTTTTGTTCATGCTTCTTGTTCAACTTTTCTTCAACTTTTAGGGAAAACTGATATGCTTCTTCCAATGTTGTCATTACCACCAAACTTAGTTCTCCTTGAATGTTCAATCTCAGTCCATTGATGTATCTTGCCACTTTCTCCTTGCTTGCTTCACTATGTCACGTCCTTATGATCCTATTATGAAATTCTTCAGTGTACTCCTTCACAAATCTCTCCTTTTGTCTCAAGTTCTGCAATCTTTTTAATAGTTCCAACTCATAGTCAACAGGTATAAACTGATTCTTCAATTTTGACCTTTCTATCCCACTTTGTAATCTTCTCTTTTCCTCTTCTATTTCTATCCAACTGAACTTCTTTCCATCAAATAGTAGCATGTCCTTTCAACTTAGTCTTTGCAAATGTCACCTTCTCCAAATCTTCAATTTCTTCATATTCAAAGTATTCTTCTAGGTCATTTATCCAATCAATTAGCTCTTTAGGATTCAAGTTGCTAGTATAGTTCAGTACATCAACTCTAAGTCTTTTCCCAATCTTTGAAATAGCTTGCAACATCTTCACTTGATCTAATTCTTCTTCATCTCCTAGGGTTTCTTCATTTTGATTGGCCAATTGAAATTCTTCATCTTCATCGCTTTCAACATTAGGTTGAGGTGTATGTCCTCTTCTTCAATCTTCTTCAACAACATCCAAGTGAACTCACATTGTCTTCATCATTTCCATCATCTCATCCATTCTTCCAGCCATAGTACCAATAACAAGTACTCTCCTTGGTGGCATCTCTTGCTAAGATCAAGTGTGACTACCTCAGATTCGGTGATTGGGCTACAAGGTGACAATTGTCTTACATTCGGTGATCGATTAACAACACAAGTAGTCTACTTCAAATTCAATAATCTGTTCACAATAAGATCTCATGGAATGCCTTCACAAACTTTGTTCAATTTGCTCACTTCACTCCCAAAGGATTCAAACTTCACTCTGATACCTCTTAGTGTTGTCATGGTTAGGAGGGTTCACAAAGTGAATAGTCCAGGTTGTGCAGTAACAGTAAACACAATGGAAGCAACTCAATTGATAGGATGCAAATGTAGATTTAGTCATCCAGTATATCATAGATTTAAAATATAGACATACCGGCAACATGTGGGCTTATAGATTAGGGCTCACAGGCCTGATTCTCTAGTTACAACACATGTGTAAGATATGGCTTTGAAGTGCTTGATACAAAAGGATTCAAACTATCAAACTATCTCCAATATGATCAACTACTTTCCTATGCATCTATTACATGAATATATATCATCTCTGGATCACAAGATTCCTTCGTGTCAGTCAAACAAATTACAAACTCCAATGAAAGAGATGTAATGTGTGTACACGGATAGGTCAAACCTAAATAGATGGGAATCCTCTACAAGTGAATGGAATAACACCCAGATTTTAGGGAAGGTCGACCACAATCCAAAGTTCCTTGAATGATTTGTAATTAAGCTCTACAAGTCATGAAAGTGCTCCACAAGTCTTCTCCTTTAACTGATTATCTAAGACTGTCAGGATGATCTGCTCTAAGAAAATAGTCAATCTTCTAATAGCGATATCTTTCTAGAAACTGATCCAAATGATCTGAAATTTGGATATGATGTGCATGAAGATGTCTAGATGCTAAGTCCATCTTCGCAAGGTTTGAAATGAAACTGTGACAGAATGCAGACCAAAATATAGAAACTTCTACTGACTAAATTGACTAAACTGAATTGGGAAAATGAAAGAAACAAAATGAAATGAAAATATTTTTGGTTGATGCAAGATTATTCTTGAACAAGGGATGCTCCTACATCAAAAGTTTTGAGGACTGGAAAAAGGAATTTGACCAAATGGTTTCCCACATGATTAGTCATTTGCAAAATCATAAGGAGATAAATGTTCATAATTTCAATTTGATCCTACACAAGATAATTGCACTAGATTCAGGTATTCAAAATTCATTACAGAAGTCAGAGGACTGTTGAACAAGAGATGGAAAGATCATTTGGCAAATGTGTCGTAGATTTAGGGATACAAGTGGCCAAATGATTACACAATGTATCAGTGGAAAAAGGAATATTTGACTCCTCTAGAGGATTAGCCATGTCAAAAGTGTGGTGAAGTAATTGGACTTCATGAAAGTGAACTTTGTTGGATTCGTCAACTATCAAGTGACTTTCAACAAGATTTAGATGTACCCCAGTTCTTCTTCAAGGTTTATTTTATTTTTTTCTTTCATCAGTTGTATTTGTATTTCTTATTGGTCTTATTAAGACAAGCGATAAGCAATTAATGTAAATTAAAGTTGTTATGTGAACGGGTGGGTAGTTGAAAAGTCATTTTGAAATGTAAATAGTCTAAAGCTTGCTAGTTCCTTCAAATGGCTATAATAAGGAAACCAAGACCAGTTAGAAAGAGGGGGAATTGGATTTTAGAAAAGCAAGACATTGTAAAGGCCCATTTTCTAAAGCAAAGTAATGGAGAGACTACATTAATCTGGTGCCTAAATTCTGGTTTCAATTGTTTGTTGAAGTTATTGGTAAAATTTTATTAGGTTGTCTCCAATTTGGTTTTTCCTTATTATTTAAATTAGTGTATCAAGTATATGTCTAATTTATCAAAATACATTCATGTGTGGTTTATTTGATGGGTTTCTTCAAGTAAGAATTAAATTCCTCTGAATAAGTTATAGTAACTTGGAGAATTCATTTGGATTAATAAGAAGAACCTAATAATTGATATCTTTGCATGTTTATGCAAGTCATAAACATTGTAGTGCCAAATAATTTGAATTGTAGCCAGAAGGAAGACACATATCCATTTGTAATTTGACTTTGTTACCCAGTGGAAGAAAGGCACCAATCATTTCATTTCTAAAATAATTCCTTGTATATTATTTCCAATACATTTTTTATTTTCTATTGTAGGAGTAGGAGTAGTGGTTAGTGTAGTTGAAGTAATCTATTTCAAAGCCTCATGCTAGTGTGGAATAGATTATTAAAAGGAATTGTATGAGGTTTTAGTCTGCTCAAATATCACCATTTAATTCTAAAAAATAATAAGCATTGGTGATTGAGGTACACCCACCTAGGCATAGCAGAGCCTAAAGAGTAGAGAATTCTAACCATTCTTGGTTAATTCTATTCATTGGCTAAATTAGTTGTTGAACTTGATCATAAAGCCTGGCATACTTTTAGGGTTTTACAATCTACAGATTTGGGAACCAACAAACTAAATTGTTGAAACTTTGAGCACTAAGTTTGTAATTGTGTAACTCTTTGATCCCTTCTCAAGGTTCTTTCTTAGATCAATGTATATGTGTATAGTCTTTGCATACATAATGAAAATGAAGTGTAGATTATCATCTAATCATATATCTCAAGTAGTCTTCTATTGATTTCTGTCTTGTAATGGTGAATTGTTGTGTTTGTATTGAAAGGCATTTCATTTATTGCATGTTGTCATCAACCTACCTTTGAAGATTTGTACCAATCATATGTAATTGTGGGTTTCTTGGTGAAGTATGGTTTGGTTTAGCTTCATTCCATGACTATGTCAGAGTATACATGTGGATCATTGGTAAAACTTAGTTAGTTCAGGATCTTAATTATTTAACTCAAGCTTTGTTGGGTGAATATTTTGTTATCAACTAACTGATAACAAAATGGTTATATCAACCATAGTGTGATGAGATAAATCTCTCCTCTCATAAAGGGGAGGCTCCCTTCTTATTGTTCACTAAGCTCAACCAACAATTAACTAGATTTATTTACACTAAAAACTATCCATGGGGTGTTTCCATATCATCATATTCTCTTATTTCAAAATAGATGTTTACAACTCAAAACAATAATCATGTGAAGCTTATAACATATAATAAATTACAAATTACTAACTGGAACAATAATGGCCAATATCTAATTAAGTTACACAAAAGAATAATTGAAATAATACTAGCAATTGTTAACACCAAGAAACCCACAAAAGCACAAAGTCTTTTGTTGTTTCTTACACCAATTGGAAATGAAAGAGTTTGGAATATGGTGTAGCCCAAAGTATTCACTACATGCCAAGATAAGATCACACAATAATAGACAATAACTCACAACCCAAAGTCTTTAAGTTATTTTTCAATCACGAACATAAATACAATTCCAAAAATGATATTGCAGCCCAAAGTCTATAAAATCAGATTTGGAGCACATTCTAAACACTTGATTCCATGCTACAATTCAACCACGTACACAAGATAATGTAATATAATAGACGTAAGAATAATTCTAAAATAACACAAACTTGATCCAAGACAAATATTGGATGCCAACTTGTTTTTCTTTCTATTGATTGAAAAATGATTTACAATATGAACTCAAAGTTTCAATTTGCTCTTCAAAATGGCAGTGCTTAGCTTCAAGATAAAAAGATACTAATTACAAAAGAGCCCCTCTTTATTTATAGGGAGAGGCTATAAGAAAAAATAGGGAATTTACAACTCTCTAGATATTCAAAATCATAGTTCTAATTGACTTGGGACTCTGTCTCACAAATTCATGTATTTTGATTTTACAAAAAGACATGGAGTTTGTCATCTATAAATTACAAAATACATATCTAAAGCATAGGAAAATAAACTAAGTGTCCAAAGACATGTCTTCTTCTTCTTATTTCTCTTTCTCTAGAAAGTCTTCATATCTTTTCATAGCCACCTAAACTTCAATTTCATTTGGCCCTAGTGTGTAACTGGAGATGGCTAGAACTCGTGTGATAGAGTCCTCTATGTTCACATGCACTTTTCTGTGTTTGTCCCAAATTGTCAGCAATTTGTCCAGGATCACTTGAAATTCCACTAATTTGTTAATGGAAGCCAATGAGAAAGATTTTGATTCTACCTCAGCATGAATTAGTGTGGTGAAATCCTAAACAACTGTATCCATGATAAGATTTTTCTGATTGTCATCAAGTATCTAGCACAGGAGTTCCATTATCTTACCAATGATATCTAATCCTTTGTTAATGCTTTCATCTTGGGTCTCATACAGATCTTTAATTAGTTCCTTGATGACATCTCCTTTGTGCTTCATTTCTTCCTGATATTTAATGTATATCTTCCTTGTTGGGATCACCCCATTGTGAACTAACACTTATAACTTGAAATCTTTCAACTTTGTCCAAGTTTTGAGATCCTTTTCAATTAGCTATAGATTTTGTGTTAGAAAATCAAGTGTATGACTCAACTCTATCTTGACATCATTCATGTTATTAAACAATTCAATAGAAGACTCTAAGAGCTAAGATCCTTGTGTGATGAGTCTTTCTATCCAAGCACTCCCAAATTAGCCTTGTTCTCCAATCCTTTTGGCTTTCTAAATTGCTTCATCATCAACACATGTTGTTACAGGTTGTACTTGTTCTAAGTATTGAGTTATTCTCAGCAATATAGAAGTAAGTTGTTCCAGCTTGAGCTTAAGTTGATCCTTGATCACCTTATCCTTTTCATACCTCTCAATCAATGCAACACATGCTACTTGCATATCTTCCTTGGCACATTAATGAGTTTTTTTGCCAAGGTCTATCCTTGAGACAATATAGTCTATAGCCTAAACTTTTGTGATACTTTTATCTGGTGGAGGCACAACTATTTCAGCATATTTGTGTCCTAATGAGTCAAAAAGCACTATGGACTAGGTTTTAGCCTTCTTAGCTGCTTTGGGCTTGGATGGGACAAGTTGACTAAAATCAAACTCATTAGGAGAAATTGCTTCCTTCTTTCTCTTCGGATTTTGTGACAATAGCCAAGGGGGAAGAACAAAAGAATCACCTCCTATTTCTATTACCAGAGCTTCTGATGATGGGTAGAATCTATGGGTCCTTATGAAATAGGAGGGGTGGAAATGTCTTTTTCAGATGTAGACACAAGTGGAGTAAAAGTGATAATGGGTGGAGTCTAAGTTTACACAACAGTGGGATTAACCTCAATCGACACCTTTGATGAGGTAGAGGACAAAAAACTTATCAAAATCTAATTGTGCAATTGAGTCGATCATAGATGTGGGTACATCTGATAAACTTGGAAAGGAGGAAAGGGTACCAAACATGTCTTCAATGTTACCTTGAGGAATATCAAACAATGGTTCATTGACAGGTGTAGAGGGGGATGAATTAACAGAATGTATGGACACAGTGGGTGTAGCAAGAGTAGTAGAAATAGTTGGGAATTGTTGAACACTTGAAGACATAGGAGGAGCTGGAGTTTGAATCATTGAAACTATAGGAGGGTAAGGGGGAGGTGTTACCTATGTTGATTTAGGTTGAGAAGTAATAGGATGTTCCTGCGACTCCTCAACAATAACTTCTTGTTTAACATCTAGATGAGAAAATGTTCCCTCTTTTTCTTTCCTCTTCCCTTTATCTCCCTTTGTCTTGAAGATAATCCTTGGCTTCCTACTTGTGTTGGGATCATCCTCTTTGTTCTTTGTCCTTAATTCTTCCTTCTTACCAAAAGGTCCCTCTGTATGTTCCTCCTCTAAGCCTATTTTGAAAATTTTCAATTTTATTCCCTTCTTCTCCAATTATACATTGGTATTTGTGAGAATAGGTTAAAACCTTTCTCTTATTGAGGTCATCTCCTTTTAGGACCATTGAATTGTAGGAAGAGGAGTATCAGTAATCTTGTTACCTACATATACTGCTTCAACTATGTCACCTTCTTCTTGCATATCCTCTGGGATATCAGCCAATTGAAAGTTCCTGATTTGATCTAAAGAAAGTCAACTATAGTCCAGTCTCCTCACATATTCCTCATTTATGCATTTGGCCCATATTTCTTTGACCTTATGAACATGAGTGTAATGCCATTTCATCTTATCCTTCATTCCCTGGTAATCAAAATCAAGTCTTTTCTTGTACCTCTTCATTGTGACCCATTGCATTTCTATTTCCATTGGTTTTTCCATGGAAGTTGTGGAGATGGAATATCTACCAAATTAAAATTGAAACTTGAATCCACCTCGGTGTGACCCTACCTACTTGTTATGTACTATTATGTAGGAAAAGAGGGATGATGATAATGTTTGGTAGTATTATTAAATCCTCCTTTCACATATAGCATTCAAGGACATTAAACCAAGTCAAGTGACAACTTTTGCAAGAGGACTCAGATACAGGTTTGGTGTCACTTGGAATGATAAGGAAATTTGGAATTCATTGATTAATTTGTTAAACCCTAATTTGATTAGGCCTTAAACCCTAATTATATGAAATCGTAAACAAATGGACGAAACATGACAAATGCTTGCACAAGAAGGCACTAAATGCAAATTAGTGACATACCAAGATTCAAATTCTGGGAAGTAGAAACTTTAGGGACACTGGGCCAGGTGCCTGTGTCCAATAGGCAACTTTTTCTATGGATCTAGAGCTATCTGATGATGAAGACTGCAACCTACTTAGGAGTTTCCAGAAAATCCAAATTGGAGGACACTGGGGCGGGCACCTATGTCTAATTAGGGTTATTTTCTACTCTTTTCTTCAGATCCTGAATCTTTATCCTCTTCACTAATCTCCTACTGTAGACACCTAAAAGTGTCCTTAAATTACAAAACACCAATCTCTTCCACATTCTACTAATTTTTCCTAATTTTCCTCTATGGTTGAATAATTAATTTTAATTGATTAATTATTTAATTATTCACTATTCCCTTTCCCCCTTTAATTTAAATAAATGAACATTTATTTAAATTATAAGCCTTGTTCTAATTAAATAGGTCTCACCTATTTAATTTAATCCCATTACATTACCCTCTTTCTCAAATAAATTAAATAAATGAACACAATTTATTTAATTTAAAAATCACATTACACCTTACCATTTCTCCCAATTTTAAATTATTCCTTTTCTTTTAGTGGAAGGGAACCCTAATCAATCACAACCTTTCATTTCATCCAAAAGTCAACATTGAATCAGAGCCCTCCATTCAAACAGGCTCTTCTATAAAACACCTTCTCTAGTTCATTTTCAGCTCTCTTAGTTTTTGATCTCTTAATCTCTTAGTTCATTTTCATATCTTGGCTCCTGGAATCTCTTTCTTAGCTTATAACTCTCCAATATCTTTCCATTTTAACCCATTTGAGCTTCTCAAGATTATTGCAAAAACCTACAAATTTGAGAACACTATAGAAGATGGAGGCGAACAATGGAGATTAGTCAAGTTGTAGCTTAGAAATATAGTTTATTTTATATTTGTTTGCTTGATTTCTAGGCTTTCTTGCACTTCATTGTAGTTAGGGTTTTGTTGTAGCTTAGTTATGCATGTTTGAAAGTTTAAATCCTAGTGACAAATGGTGAACCTGACATGAATAGATTAGTTTTAGTCAACTTCTGAAAGACAAATTTCACAGGTGGCTTCCTAGTCTCAAACGGACCTCACTGTTGAGTCCAAGAGGCCCTTTCGATGAAAAATGATATAAAATTTGCTATGTTTTGGTTACTGCAAAATTTTTGAAAATTTTTGAAGTTGCAGGTTCGTACCATACGGAGCCACCGTACGGTCTGCATTCTTTTGTGTTTCTATCACTATTCATTGTGTCTATGGGTTTGCATTTGAAGGAGGGGTTATTTGATTTATGTTTGCAAGTATTCATATACGAGCAGTCATTTGTAGGCAGGGTCTTTGTACTGGTCAATTGTTAAAATAGAACTGACTGTCAAACCCTAATGACAGTGACACCACCGCCATTACAAACCCTAAGCCCTAGCCACTCCTAAAACCCTAAGGAATCTCCAACCACCACCTCCAACTAGGTCAAAAACCCCATGCCAAGCATTCTCTACCGCCTCCACCTCATAACTCGTCACCACCACTAGTTAAACCAGTCAACACCACTATTGAACCCACAACCTTTGCATTTAAATCCTCTCGTCACCATCCCTTTTACTACCCTCTACCACCATTCATCCTCTACTCTGCCACTAAAAACCCTAAAATTGTCACTTCCTTTTAGGCTGTTCCTTCGCCCTTTTCAACCAACACCACTCTTAATCTCCACTTTACCACCGACTAGAATATTCTCTGATCTGCCTGTGGCTTTGACCTATGCCACCACTAGCATCCTTAAGTTTCTGACCACCCACCAATCTTCCCGTCACCTCCATCCTCACACTCCTCCACCATGTCACCACCCCTTGGCCATCATCCTTTGCCCCTGTCGCTACCCCCGAGTCCCATCGCAGCCTTTTATTTGTTAGTCAACAACCTCCTGTCATTCTGCTACCCTAAACTTAAACCCTAACACAGGCAGTAAAACCCTGAAACACTACCCAATAAAACAAGAGCATGGGAGGCATTCAAAATTATTTTTGTTATGTTTTATTTATAATATTTGCTGCACCATAAGGGTGGTCATTTCGGTGACCAGGGGGAAAGGGGCTAGTGAATCTCTTTCCCCTTTTATTTTTTGGACTGCCTAGGCCCTTGATCATATGGGGGACCAAGGGCCTCTGCTAAACTAGACTATAGGAGCTAACCACTAGTCCCCTAACTACTGGCATGTGACCATGAAACTTTAACAGTTAGTGGTTAAGTTTTAACAGCTAGGTTACCTCTTGCCTCCTGCATGCCCTAATAGGGCCTTTTTTTTTCTTTTCGCCATAACTTGGTCAAAATGGGTTGAATTTTTGCAAACTTTGTGGCATTGGAAAGAGGATTCAGCCAGCTTCATAGTGGCAAGGTCATTTTTAGGTAACAACATTATTTTATCAAGTAAATTTTTGGTCAAAGTCAACATTACATTTGAACTTCAAACACAAATATCTTGAGCATTTTTTATCAGATTTTGACAAAGTTTTTTTGAAATTGCTTAAAATTTCTTGAATTTTATGAAGACACCGTTAGTTTTGTTGTGACTGATCTTCATTTTTAGATATTTTCTAGATTGCATATTATGACCTTTTTATCTTGGTGGCTTTCAAAAGGGGTGTCTACTTGACGTTTCATGTTTTTCACACTTTGATGAGGGATTATATGCTACTAATGTCTATTTTACAGCCTTGTGGCATTCACTAGGAAAAAATTACAAGATGAAACTACTAACAAATTTGTTGCAGGGTTTCCTCCTTTCATGTGAATGTGATTTACTATCATAGGAACATTTCAAGTTGGTGCACTTAAAACGAACAATAGCTTGTTGTTTTCACAGACTTTCTTGGAGCTTAAAAAGAATCAATGTCTTCTTTGCTTGGTGATTTTGTTGGTGTTTTGAGATGTTGTAATGTCAGAAAATTTCCCCTTGGGGGCTTTTCCCTCATAAGGTTTAGCTCCTAGGTCTTTTACATTCATTTAGGACATCTTACTATATAATTTGGAGTCCTGGAGGTAACATGACAAATGGGACCTAGGAGGACCCCTTGAACTATACCTTGCCCAAAATAGGGGAGGAGGACTTGGGTGTCTGCACCCTAGTCCTACCCTATTTTTGGGCAGCCCCAATTTCTAGGTGTCATTTTATGACCATTATTTGGGTCCTTTGCTGACACGGTAAGTTTTGTTAGAAATGAAAGCAACACTACTTCAATGGAAATCTGATTCAATATAAATTTTTGCAATCTATAACTGTGTGTTATTAATAGAGATTGTAACACAGAAACAAAACTATGATTCACAAAAATGCAAAATTAGAAATATGAACAGATAACACAATGTTTAACATGGAGAAAACCCTTGTAGGTAAAAAAAATCCAAGAAAGAGGCACAAGTTTGTATTAATCTCAACAAGATTGTACAATACATCAACTACACAACTCTCTCCACAAGTCTTCAATCTGACAGCATTCTGATAGAACCTAAGTACCTAAAATCTATATTTTAGCAACTAATACATGGAAAATACTTATAGAAACATTTTCTAACTCATCTTAGGCATTCACCTTCTCTCTCATGAGATTCCCCAACATACAAATATTAAATGCCATCTTACAAGCACCTTCCACTTGTCCAAAAATAGCCATGCAAAGGTTGGGTGCCCAAGACTAAATCTGGCCTCTTATAGCATCTTATGACGCATCATAATCATCATAGATTCTAGAAAAAGAGTATCTTTCCAAGATAGGAACCTTGGGCTAAATATAGCAAATATACAACTAACATATCTGTCACATGCGTTATAGAATCACAAAATCTTATGACAACTTGAAGCTGTCATAGATTCACTCACCAAACATTATGATAGTTGTCATACATGCCAAAAATAGTATATTCCTCAAGGGAGCATGCCTATCCTCATTTACCATTAGTTTTTACATTTACCAATGTAAAAGTCACTCTGTAATAACTTTCGGTGACTCCAAAATTACCCCTGCCAACGAAACTAGTACATCTCCTCATGAATAATTACAAATTAAATATAATAAATGGAATAAATACAATATTGGGATTTACAAGGTTAATGGCACCTTATCCCAAAATTCTTCCACTTGACATTATACATTGTAAATCAACCCATAGGAAATCAAATGAAAATAATCAAGCACTAGAAACAAGGCCCATGGCCTCTTTGCACCACACGAACTTCTTTATGCTCACAAGCTTAGTCAATGAATCTGTAACATTCTCCTGATTGTCTATCTTCTTTAGCTCAATCTCTCCATTTGTAACCAACTCTTGAACAAAGTGATACTGAACATCAACATGCTTAGTCTGAGAATGATACATGGGATTCTTGGCCAAACAAATAGCACTCTGGCTATCACAACCAATCTAAATGATCCTACAATCAAAACCAATATCTGTACACTCTCCTCAACCAAACCACCTCCTTAGAGACATGAGTAGCAGCCATAACTCTACTTCTGTGGTGGACAAAGCAACTGTGGGCTGCCTCTTACTCATCCAACTCACTGCACCTCTAAACAGAGTAAACACATAGCCACTAGTGGACCTTTGACTATCCAAGTCACCTGCCCAATCTGCATCAACAAAACCCTATATGTCTAAATATGTATTAGCACTATCAGTACCAGAATAAACCAAACAATGATCAGGAGTACCTACAAGATATTTAAACACCATCTTTGCATAGTTTCAATGCTGTCTACAGTGTTAGACATAAATCTGCTCAAAACTCCCACTGCTTGGGCAATATCTGGTCTAGTACAAACCATTGCATACATCAAACTCCCTATAGCACTAGCATATGGAACATTAGACATATCCTCAAAATCATCCTCAGTCTTTGGACACATATCTAATGAAAGTTTAGTACCAATGGGTAAAGGAACTCTAACTGGGTTACAATCTTGCAAACTAAACCTCTGCAAAATAGTATTCACATACTTACTTTGTGACAACTAAAGCTTTTTGTTAACTCTATCCCTCCTGATCTCCATTCCCAAAATATACCTTGTAGCACCAAGATCCTTCATCTCAAATGCACCTAAAAGTTGGGCTTTAAGCTCACTAACCATACCCTTAGTATTGCTAAAAAACATGTCATCAACATACAAAGCAATAACCAGTATAGAATCATCAACACAATGAATGTAAACACAGTGATCCTCCTCGCTTCTAACAAAACCCAATTTCAAAACAAATGATTCAAACTTTTGATACCACATTCTGGGGGACTATTTCAGACCATAAAGAGACCTCTTTAACCTACAAACCCAATGTTCTTTTCCTTTTACCTCAAAACCTGTAGGCTGTTGCATATAAATTTCTTCTTCAAGATTTCCATGCAAGAACGCAGTCTTAACATCCATTTTCTCAATCTCCCAATCATAAGCTGCAACAATGGATAAGAGAAATCTAATAGAAGTCAATTTCGCAACATGAGAGAATATCTCACCAAAATCAACTCCCTCTCTATGGGAGTAGCCCTTGGCTACCAATCTAGCCTTGTACTTCTCCAATGATCTGTCTGCTTCAAACTTCTTCTTGAAGACCCACTTACAACCTATGGCCTTTCTTCCTTTGGGAAAATGAACAAGATCCTAGGTATTACAAGAGTCTAAAGCCATCATCTTCTCCTGCATGGCTAGCTGGCAAGACTCGCTATCATCAATAGGAATAGCTTCCCTGTAGGATCTCGGTTCATCGTTAGTACTCAATAAAGCATATACACAACAAAAATCTGGTGGGCTATACCTATCAACTAGATTCCATTGTCTTGTGGATCTCCTCAAGGGTAGAGTAAGAGACTCTACTCATTCTTCTGCATGATCATCTGCAACAACTTCTTCTATAACTACAAACTCATCTTCATCAAAACTACTCAAATCTTCTTCTTCTTCACCCCCCAATCCATCATTTTGTTCTTCTTGAGGTGCATCTTGCTGCTCTAACTCAAAGTGTACTCTCTTTACCTTTTCATCTTTTTCTTTTGGCTGCTTAGGTTCAGAAATAGCTCTAAGTTCCCTAAAAATTACATCTCTAGAAAAGATAATCTTGCGGGTTAGTGGATTCCAAAGCTTATAACCTTTTACATTATCACCATATCTAATGGATGTACATTTGTTAGCCTTTGGGTCTAACTTAGACTGCTTTTCCTTAGGCACATGAACAAAAGCCTCACAACCAAAAACCCTTAAATGTGAAACAGAAGGTTTCTTACCTGTCCACACTTCATAAGGTGTCGAATCAAGAGCCTTACAAGGAGATCTATTTATCAAGTAACAAGGAGTACACACAGCCTCTACCTAAAAGTATTTATCCAACTATGCATCACTAAGTATACTTCTGGCCCTTTCCATAATTGTTTGGTTCATCCTTTCTATAACACCATTCTGTTGAGGTGTATACGGAGTTGTCTTTTGTCTGATTATACCTGCATGCTTGCAAAACTCATCAAATTCTTTAGAGCAATTTTCCCCTCCATTGTTAGATCTTAATATTTTTATCTTTAAACCTAATTAGTTCTCTACTAAGACTTTAAATTCCTTAAACTTAGTGAAAACTTGAGATTTATGTTTCATAAAATAAATCCATGTAAATCTGGATACATCATCAATGAAGGTGACAAAATAATGAGATTTTCCAATAGATTCATTATCCATAGGTCCAAACACATCCGTATGAATAATTTCTAATTTCTCTTTTGTTCTATTGCTTCCTAAAGGAAATAATTTTCTATTTTGTTTACCAAACACACAATGCTCACAGAAATCAAAGTGCTCATTAGAATAGGAGAAACCATCCAACAAATTTTTATTCTTAATAGTTTTGAGTACATTATTGCTTGTGTGGCCCAATCTGTAGTGCCATAACATACATGTATTTTTAGTAGTAGCCTCAGATACATAGGAGGTATTACAAACTATAGTGGCTTTAAGGTTGAATAGGTTTCCCAATCTCTTACCCTTCGCTACCACCAAGTACCCTCTCACCAATCTACAACTATGCTTGTCAAATGTCACATGCATTCCCAAATCATTCAACTTTGAAACTAAAATTAGATTTCTAGCTAATCCAGGAACATGCAAAACATTAGGGAGGGTTTTAATCCTCCCATCACTGAAACACAACAATACCTTTCCTTTCCCGACAATCAAATATGTAGAGTTGTCACCATGGTAGATATTACCTCCATCATATTCTTCATATGTGGAGAACCATTCTTTATGCAGGGTCATATGAAATGAGTACCCTAAGTCAACCAACCAGTGATCATTAGAAACAAGATTACATGCAGAAAGTAAAACTTCTTCACCTACATTCGAGGACTTATCCAAAGCACTCTCTGTTAGATCTAGGGCACACAACTGAGAGGGGGGGTGAATCAGTTGTACAAAAACCTTACTTCTATTTCAAACACTTGATTCTTCTTGGTTAGTTAGCAGCATATCAATTAATCATTCATCAAAGCATAAAGCATAAACACCGGAGTAGACAAACATCAAGACATTAGACACCAAGATTTTTGATGTGGAAAACCCGGTTAAGGGAAAAACCATGGGGTGATTAACCCAAGGATTATTCTCTATTAGATGAATAAGAAAAAATGCATGGCACATGCCAGTCAGGGCTCACTGCCCGAGCACACTGCTCACAAAGAGGTACACTGCCTACAAAGAGACACACTGTCTACAAGATAATAAGATCACAACCTTGAACTGGAGAATGACATCTTCACCATGTCTGGATCAGTTCCATTTAAGCCCGAAACACTTCTGCTCTACCTTTCGCTCTTTCGCTATGCCACACTCATCCATTTCACATCCACACACCGAAACAAACTCACAATCCTTTATTTATACAAGACATCAACTTACAAACAATCATCTAAGTCAGCAATCAACCATAAGAACATCCGCAAGATGAATAACACATCCGGTCGGCCACCACAAGAACATTCGCAGGATGAACAACTCATCTGGTCGGCTAGTCAGAACAAGAACTTCATCCGGAAGAACATCTTCAATTTCTGGCTCTACCATCAATGCAGACCAACAACACAACCTAAATATGATCCAAGAAGCTTCACAAGCCTGCCTGAATGACTAGGTACATCCGCACTTCCTCTATTCACTAGAATCTCTTCTCTTCCTCATCTGGAACTTCAAGAACATAGTCTATCACCACTGTCATACTACAAGAGGTGCTTCTAGACCTCCAAACCACATACCAATCAAGATGACACATCACCAGGACATCCCAAACACTTTGTCCAATCCGCAGAATAGGAAAATGTACTTCTGGATCTCATCAGACCTTTTTGTAACACTCTGTCACTCCAGAGCATCTCTCGAAACTGGTTCTACTTGATTGATCACAACTCCTTCACATCTTCATGTGGACCTCTAAAATCTTAACTAGATCATCTCAAAACTCATATCTACAAACCCTTTAATCTGCATCCTCTGAATCTCAACCTATTGAGTACTATTGCCTTCTTCTCAACACTATTCTTCACTGTTCCTGATTGAGACTAATTTTATTAATATCCTCAGCACACAGCTCATCCAATTCTTCTTGCCAATGCAATATGAGTATGTTGACATCAATGACAACACTGGCTAACCTCATACTTGCAACAATCTCCCCCTTTGTCATTGATGGCAACATATGATGTGAAAAACCATCAAGATAAGAACTTCTCCTTTCTGTCACAACTCCCCCTATCAACAACAACTCTTCACATGTCTTCTCTTCCTTTACTGCTCCCCCTTTGATCATCAATCACTTTTTTTTCACATGTCTTCTCTCCCCCTTTGACATCAATGGAAAAGGGCTCATACTTGCAATACTAACACATCAGCATCATATTAGCTACTCCCCCTTAGTAGCAGCTCCCCATCATCAATCTGGATCACAAGATATGACTGTGATATCCACCGAACTGATGATCAGTGCATCCTAGTTCATCTCCGTAGGGGCCATGATCCCTAACTTCTCCCTGAGATACTCAAAAGAGTCCTTGGAAAGAGGTTTAGTAAAGATATCTGCAATCTGATCCTTGGAGGATACATACTCCAATCTAACTTCATCCTTGTTCACTTGTTCTCTTAGAAAGTGAAACTTGATAGATATGTGCTTGGTCTTAGAATGCAACACTAGATTCTTAGAAATATTTATTGCACTTGAATTATCACAGAAAATTGTGATAGGCTCCTCATATTCTACTTTAATGTCTTTTAGCATCTGCTTCATCCATAAGATTTGAGTGCAACTACCTGCTACTATAATGTATTCTGCTTCAGTTGTAGAGAGAGATATTGCATCTTGTTTCTTGCTTAACCAAGAAACCAATCTCTTTCTCAAAAAGAATGCTCCACCACTGGTACTCTTCCGGTCATCCACATCTCCTACCCAATCTGCATCTATATATGCATGAAGAGAGAAATCATGATCTCTAGGATACCACAAACCATACTCAACTGTCCCCTTTAGATATCTAAAGATTCTCTTGATTGCCATGACAAGAGATTCTCTAGGATCAGCTTGAAATCTTGCCACAAGACCAATAGCCTGCATTATATCTGGTCTAGTCTGAGTGAGATACAACAATCCA
Source organism: Cunninghamia lanceolata (assembly GCA_027924645.1). Lineage (NCBI taxonomy): Eukaryota > Viridiplantae > Streptophyta > Pinopsida > Cupressales > Cupressaceae > Cunninghamia > Cunninghamia lanceolata. Next base: position 4,994,485 of record BSBN01000760.1, read on the forward strand.
CCAATCATTGATCTATACTTTGTCTAATTTGCCTTAGGAGAGTCATCATCTTTTCTCAACTTACATCCGGTTGCCATAGGAGTGTTCATTGGCTTTGAATCTTCCATACCAAATTTCCTCAACAATTCTTTCACATATTTGGTCTGAGAAATGAAGATCCCTTTTTTTGTTTGAGTAATTTGTAGACCTAAGAAGAAATTCATTTCACCAAGCATAGACATTTCAAACTCACTTTTCATTTGATTTGCAAAAGTTTTACACATACTATCTCTTCCTCCAAAAATGATATCATCCACAAACACTTCAACAATCAAGATGTTTTCATGATCAATTTTAAAATATAAGTTACTGTCAGCAGTACCTTTGTTGAATCTAATCTGCACAAGATGCTTATCCAACCTTTCATACCATGCTCTTGGGGCTTGCTTCAATCCATACAATGCTTTCTTCAACTTGCAGACCATATCATCATTATTAGACAATTGAAATCCATCCGGTTGTTCAATGTAAACTTCTTCTTCCAGATCACCATTTAGGAAGGCAGACTTGACATCCATCTGATATACTTTGAAATCTTTGAAGGTAGCAAATGCATGAAATAATCTGACTGCTTCAATTCTTGCCACCGGAGCAAAGGTTTCCTCAAAATCAATTCCTTCTATTTGAGAGTAGCCTTTGCAGACCAATCTAGCTTTGTTTCTGATCACTTCACCCACTTCATTTAGTTTGTTTCAGAAGACCCATTTGGTTCCAATCATATTCTTGTTTCTAGGTCTGGGAACAAGATCCCAAGTATGATTTTTCTCAATTTGTATCAACTCTTCCTCCATTGCTTTGGTCCAGTTTTCATCATTGCAAGCTTCATTAATTGTCTTAGGTTCAATCTTTGAAATCAGACAACATTCATTTGACTCTTGAGCAATTCTTCTCCTTGTTTGTACCCCTTTGTTTTTGTCACCTATGATCTGATCTTCAGAATGATTTAGAGTTACATACCTTGGAATTTTGGGAGTTTCTTGCACCATTGTTTCTTGATCAGGCTCATTTAGACACACCTCTTCTTCCTAATTTACCGAATTAGTCTGAATCTGAATTTCAGAGGAGGATTGAGCTCTTTCCATCAGAGAATCATTCTGATCATCTTCATCACACTCATAGAATCTTGAGGGCTTCTCAATTCCTTCATCAACCTTCACATTTGTACTTTCTATCATCTTTCTCAATCTCTTATTGTAACACCGGTATGCTTTGCTTTGAGTGGAGTAACCCAAGAAAATTCCTTCACTTCTAGCATCAAACTTTCCTAGATCTTCATCTCTTTTGATATAACACTTGCTACCAAATACTCTAAAATATCTCACAGTAGGAGTTACACCAAACCAAAGTTCATAAGGAGTCTTACCGGTATTGCTTCTGATTTGAACTCAATTAAGAGTGTAGACTGCAGTGCTGACAGCTTCTCTCCAAAACATTTGGGGAACATTTGCTTCCATCATCATTGTCTTGGAAGCTTCCTGGATGGTCCAATTCTTTCTCTCAACAACTCCATTCTGCTGTGGAGTTCTAGGTGTAGACAACTGTCTCCTTATCCCATGCTTCTCACAAAAGTCTATGAATTCACCAGATGTGAATTCACCACCTCTATCAGAAATCAGACATTTCAGTTTCAATCCAGTTTGATTCTCTACCATAGCTTTGAAGATTTTGAACTTCTCAAGGGCTTTTGATTTCTCTTTTAGGAAGGTAACCCACATCATCTAGGAATAATCATCAATTAATAACATGAAATATCTATCACCTTGCATACTCTTGATTCTTGTTGGACCACATAGATCAGTATGGACTAATTCTAGTAATCCGGTAGTGGACTGATCCTTGCTTTTGAAGGAGACTCTGCTCTATTTACCTAGCTGACATTCTTTGCACAAACTATTTGTAGGTTTCACCAATTTAGGAAGATCTCTTATAGCCTGAGTATTGCTTATCTTGATGATGTTATCAAAATTCACATGACACATCCTTCTATGCCATAACCAACTCTGATCAACTTGAACAAACAGACAACTTTTATTAGAACCAACTAGATGGAAGATATTACCTTTTGTTTGAGTACCGGATGCAATCTTAGTTCTAGAGCTTTCAAAGATCCTACATCTTCCATTCTTGAACCGGAGGTCATAACCTTTGTCCACCAACTGACCAACACTGAGAAGATTGTGCTTCAACCCTTCAACATATAGTACATTACCGGTTTTGCTCTTTCCATCAAAGGAAATAGTTCCTCTACCTCTGATTCTGCTAGCAGAATTGTCTCCAAACCTTACCATTCCTCCTTCATACCTTTCCAACTCTAAGAACTTGTTCTTGTCACCTGTCATATGGTGAGAACAACCACTGTCAATAACCCAATCATCCTTTTCTTCAACTTGGGCAGCCAAAGCTCTTTCTACAACCTTATGACTGACAGATTCAGAGGATATTGAATCTTCTTCCTTGATGGCAATAAACACCCATTCATTTCTAGATTTGCTTCCCATTTCTGATTCATCATCTGTTACTCCTTCATTATCATCTTCTTCATGAACATAATAGTAGTTCTTTTGAAACCTTTGTCTGTTAGCATTTGACCTTGCAGATCTTTCCGGACATCTTGAAGCAAAATGACCAATCTTATTACAATTGAAGCACTTAAAGGGTAGTTTTCCTTCATACTTATCGGATCCTCTTGGCAGTCTCTTTGCAATGAGGGCTTCAAGATGAGCTGTTTCTGCTTCTTCATCTTCCATGTCTTTCCTTTCTTGATCATACCATGACAGCTTCCTTGAAGAATTCTCTCCCGGATCAAATCTTTGTTTGCCTTTCACATAGGCACTGGCCTTAAATGTAGATTCAGTCTTGGGGTGATCATCTCCAAATTTAGTCATTTCAAATACAGCCAGTTTGCCAACCAATTGCTCTCTTGTGATAGTTGTATGGGCTCTGAATTCATCAATGGCAGCAACCTTGATCTTGTAGGCAGCAGGAAGGGATCTGAGAATTTTGCAAACAATTTCATTTTCATCTAGAACTCCACCAACATTCCTGATTCCACACACCAGTTCATTTACCCTTGGCATAAAGGTAGTGATGTTTTCATCATCTTTCATCTTCAATCTTTCAAATTTCCCTTTCAGACTTTGCAACCTTGCACTCTTGACAAACTCATCTCCTTCATACAGAAGTTCCAGTTTAGTCCAGATCTCATATGTAGTTGGTAGGTCAATAACATTTAAGAGATCTGAGTCATTCAATGCGCTTAGAAGAGCTTCTTTGGTCTGCAAATTATTTTCAACATCTGTGATTTCATTCAGAGTTGATGGACCACCCTATGGAGGTACATATGGTTATGAAACCATGGCCAAAATGCTTTTCCCATACACTCCAAGTGACATTTCATGCGACCTTTCTAGAGAGTGAAATTGGAACCATTGAACTTCGGACTATCCTTCTTATATGACGACATCCTGGATCTCCTCAAGCGGTTAAGCTCCTTTTATAGAAACTTGGCTCTGATACCAATTGCTAGATCTAGGGCACACAACTGAGAGAGGGGGTGAATCAATTGTACAAAAACCTTACTTCTATTTCAAACACTTGATTCTTCTTGGTTAGTTAGCAGCATATCAATTAATCATTCATCAAAGCAGAAAGCATAAACACCGGAGCAGATAAACATCAACACATTAGACACCAAGATTTTTGACATGGAAAACTTGGTTAAGGGAAAAACCACGGGATGATTAACCCAAGGATTATTCTCTGTTAGAAGAATAAGAAAAAATGCATGGCACATGCCAGTCAGGGCTCACTGCCCGAGCACACTGCTCACAAAGAGGCACACTGCCTACAAAGAGACACACTGTCTACAAGATAATAAGAATCACAACCTTGAACTAGAGAATGACATCTTCACCATGTCTAGATCAGTTCCATTTAAGCCCGAAACACTTCTACTCTGCCTTTCACTCTTTCGCTATGCCACACTCATTCGTTTCACATCCACACACCGAAACGAACTCACAATCCTTTATTTATACAAGACATCGACTTAGGAACAATCATCTAAGTCAGAAATCAACCATAAGAACATCCGTAAGATGAATAACACATCCAGTTGGCCACCACAAGAACATTTGCAGGATGAACAACTCATTCGGTCGGCTAGTTAGAACAAGAACTTCATCCGGAAGAACATCTTCAATTCCAAGCTCTACCATCAATGCGGACCAACAACACAACCTAAATATGATCCAAGAACCTTCACAAGCCTGCCTAAATGACCAGGTACATCCGCACTTCCTCTATTCACTGGAATCTCTTCTCTTCCTCATCTAGAACTTCAAGAACATAGTCTATCGCCACTGTCATACTACAAGAGGTACTTATGGACCTCCAAACCACATACCAATCAAGATGACACATCACCAGGACATCCCAAACACTTTGTCCAATCCGCAGAATAGGAAAATGTACTTTCGGATCTCACCAGTCCTTTTTGTAACACTCTGTCACTCCGAAGCATCTCTCAGAACCGGTTCTACTTGATTGATCACAACTCCTTCACATCTTCATGTGGACCTCTAAAATCTTAACTGGATCATCTCAAAAGTCATATCTACAAACCCTTTAATCTGTATCCTCTGAATCTCAACCTATTGAGTACTTTTTCCTTCTTCTCAACACTGTTCTTCACTATTCCTGATTGAGACTAATTTTCTCAATATCCTCAGCACACAGCTCATCCAATCCTTCTTGCCAATGCAATATGAGTATGTTGACATCAATGACAACACTAGCTAACCTCATACTTGCAACACTCTCCCACTATTTCTTTGGGTTTCTACACTCCTTCTTCACATGTCCCCTTTTACCGCAGTTCCAACACTTAACTCTATTCTTTTTACCAAGAGTCTTAGACCGGCCCTTGGACTTGTCCTTAGCCCCCTTCTGATCTCCTTTTGGTCCCCTTTCCTTAGACCTTCCCCTGACACTGAGAGCATCCCCTGAACTATCTGAACTCTTCTTCCTCAATTCTTGTGACAGTAGCACTGAAACAAGAGAATCCAACTTTGGATCTGCAAGGTTAGCATTGATAGCAAGGATAACATTCTCCCAAGACTCAGGTAAAGAACAAAGAAGTAAGATACATTTATCTTCCTCACTAACTTCAACATCTACTGAATCAAGCTGACTCACCAACAAATTAAAAGAATTTAAATGCTCTGCAACTGACTCACCCTCTTTCATTTTCAAAGAAAACAACTTCCTTTTTAAATAAAGTTTATTTACCATACTCTTGACTTGGTAGATCTTGCCCAACTGATTCCACAATTTGTATGCAGTCTCCTCTTTTGTGACATTTAACAGGACAGAGTCTAAAAGACACAACCGGATGGTTCCCCATGCCTTCGTATCTAGTCTATCCCACTCATCTTGAGAGACATCATCAAGTTTCTTCTCTTTTTGAATAGCCAACCATTGGTTTCTTTCTTCCAACAAATCTTCCCTTTTCAGCTACCACAACTCATACCATGTTCCATTAAACTTCTCAATTTCCAAACGAGAGGTTGATGCAACAGTGGATGCAGCCATAATATCAACACAAGATCTGCAAAACAAATGCAACCAAATCTCCCACTGCAACTATAGCTTCCACACTACCACCCAAGAGTCAAAGTTGGCTAGGCTTTGATACCAAATATTAGAAATGAAAGTAGAACTACTTCAATAAAAATCTGATTCAATATTAATTTCTGCAATCTATAACTATGTGTTATTAAGGGAGATTGTAACACAGAAACAAAACTATGCTTTACAAAAATGCAAAATCAGAAATATGAACACATAACACAATGTTTAACATGGAGAAAACCCTTGCGGGTAAAAAACTTCACCAGGAAAGAGGCACAAGTTTGTATTAATCTCAACAAGATTGTACAATACATCAACTACACAACTCTCTCCACAAGTCTTTAATCTGACAGCATTCTGATAGAACCTGATTACCTAAAATCTATATTTCAGAAATTAATACATGGAAAATACTTATAGAAACATTTTCTAACTCATCTTAGGTGTTCACCTTCTCTCTCATGAGATTCCCCAACATAAAAATATTAAATGCCATCTTACAAGCACTTTCCACTTGTCCAAAAATAGCCATGCAAAGGTTGGGTGCCCAAGACTAAATCTGGCCTCTTACAACATCTTATGACATGTCATAACCATCATAGATTCTAACAAAAGGGTATCTTTCCAAGATAGGAACCTTGGGCTAAATATCACAAATGTACAACTAACATATCTGTCATATGCGTCATAGAATCACATAAACTTATGACAACTTGCAGTTGTCATAGATTCAGTCACTAAACATTATGACAGTTGTCATACATGCCAAAAATAGTATATTACTCAAGGGAGCATGCCTATCCTCATTTACCATGAGTTTTTACATTTGCCAATAGTAAAAGTCACTCCATAATAACTTCCGGTGACTCTGAAATTACCCCTGCCAGTGAAACTAGTACATCTCCTCATGGATAATTACAAATTAAATATAATAAATGGAATAAATACAATATTGGGATTTACAAGGTTAATGGCACCTTATCCCAACAAGTTTGAATTACGTAAATCTTGGCAGGAGTGTTTGTAGTTGCATATAAAAGCATGTTTAGGCATTCATTTGTAAACTAGATTTTAACTAGAGGATTACTAGCAAGCTATTGTGTTCTCAAGGTGATTCAAGGCTTTCATTGTGTTGCAAGAGAAGACTTGTGTGGTTTATGTGTTTGTGTTTGCATATTTGAGCATCCATTTCATCATGGAATGAAGAGCAGCTTCCTCCCATGATATCTTCACTACAAGGTGACATTATATTGTGTTTTCATCATCAATTCCTTTGGTTTTTGCCTCTGCCTCACAAGGGCACACACTCTCTATCTGACAATGGTGTTCGGAGACTTAAGTGTCCTTCGGGGCTTGACTGAGGTAAGCCTCTAAACACCACAACCCCCTCCCAAAGTCTTGTGATTATAGCTTACAAGTGTCGCATTTGAGAAAAGTGAAGTTGTGAGGATTAGCAGACATCAAGGATTCATGAGCCAAAGAGAAGCAAGACACCAGAGAATTTTCAGGACTTGGGCGCTCGCTCTAGTGTCCTCCGCAGCTGAATCTCTAGAAACAGGAGTTACAGTACCGATTAGTGTTGGAAGGAGGTTTGGATCCCACAAAGAAATTGGTACCTTGGACTTGGGCACCCACTCTAGTGTCCCTAACTTTTCTGCCTCAGAACCCTAAAAATAGGTACTCTGTGATTCGATATTTTACTTTTGTTTGCAAGAGCTTTTTCTGCTATTCATCAGTTTATTATCGTATTTGCATAATTAGGGTTTTAATGGTCAATTGAGAATAAGAGAAAAGAATTTGATAATTAAATTCCCTAATCCAAGCTTCCCTACATCTCACAGTGATCTAGGGTATGATAGTGAATTGCCACTCAACCCTAGATCATTGAATGTAAAGTGGAAAGGCAGATTCAAACATCAAAACACTAAATAATTAACAAATCCAATTTTCTACTAAACATTTTGGTGAACCCATGTTTTTGGACTTAAATTACAACTTGTTGAGTGTGTGTCTTCAGATTTGGATTGATTTCATTCATGCATATAGTCTTTCATCTTATTACATTGAGAAAAAATCAAAAAAATTGAAAATTTTGAAAAATTCAAAAAAATCGCATTGTTAGGCTTACAAAATTGCACCAATTCTTTCTAAATTTTCCTAATTCATGATTTTTGCATCATATCTGATATAACCTATATAAAAACACAAAAATTAGAAATTTGCATTATATTTTCATTATTAATTTGCTAGGCTTTTGTAGAAATTTTGATAATTTTCATTAAACCTAGTAATTCCAAAATCTAGGGTTAGTAGGAAAAATATTCTTTCATATTTTTATATTGATTTTAGAGGCTCATTCAAATTATAATTTGACTGTAGTCTTTCATTTTGGTGTAAATTTGCATTTAGATTTAAAATATTTGCATTTTTACATAGAAAATTTCAATAAAAAACTAAAAAAATTCATGCATTTTCATTAGATTTGCATTGGTATTTTGCATATTAAAGCTTGGAAATAATTTTTAGATCTGAGAATATTTAATTTTCATCATAAATCATACATCAAAGAATTCACATAGCACTTTGTCCCAAGATCTCAAACCTAGGGCTTCAAAAACACTGATTTTCACTAAATTTGGCCTTATCGACTCTATAAACTTGCACCATAGGCGTGTTGTAAAAAGTATTTTTGCATCAATTATCTTTTATCAGGGTAATAATTTTCTTCCCCTCCTAAAAATCTTCACAACACCCTTTTTAACGGGCTCTTGTATTGAAAATTTGGTGAAAAACTACATATTTTGACTATTTTTGCCCTAGGGTTTGACCTAGTTTACACTCCAAGCATGTTGTGATTAATTTTATTGATTGAGGAGACTTATATAATTGATATTTTTTTTTACCTCCTAAAATTCATTACAACACCTTTTTTTCTAGGTCTTGGAAGTGACAAACTGTGAAAAATAGCCTATTTTTGCTATACTTTCACTAGGGTTTTGCCTTAAGTGGCACTAAAAGTGTGTAGTGTTGGGTATTTTTGCACCAATTATCTGTTATTACTGATATTATTTTCTTTCCACCATAATTTTCCTCACAACACCCTTTGTTATGCTCTCTTGCATTGAGTTTTGGTGAAAAAAGTGCCTATTTTGACATATTTTCACTATATTTTGACTTGGCATTATCTTGGATTTGCATCAAGAGTGTGTTGAGAAGGGTATTATTGCTTTTTTGGACTAATATCAGATAGATAACTTGCTTCCCCTGATAAAAATTCTTACAACATTCTTTGTTTCATTCATTTGCATTGAAAAGAGTACAAAAATCAAGCATTTGAGGCTATTTTGGGGTATATTGCTTTGCACTTATCTTTGACATACTTTTGGAAAAACTTCTAAATCTTATTTGAGTATAACATTATGGCCTCTAATCACAAAAACAATAATAGGTTCCCTCCTAGACCTTACATGAAAAGAAAAGCATCTGAACCTGAAATTGTCTTTACACCTCATGGTAGAACAATTGGGGACTCCGATGGACCTCTTTACATCACTGTGAAAATAATGGGAAACCCTATGGATGGAACTTTTATTGATCCTAATTGCATGAGTAATGTTTCCATTGAGGAGTTCCTCTTTTCACATCAACTAATGCAATGTTATTATGACCCCTCGAACTTGATGATTAAGACACATAAGGGAACCTTTGTCAAGCCTTTGGGTAAGATATCATTGTTGGTAACTATATTTGAGAAATATGTTGAGCAATGGTTTGATGTTACCCCCACTTTTGATACCTTTGAAATCAAACTTCGAATCCCTTGGTTAAAGGCTATGAAAGTTGTCCCTTCAACTATCTATAAATGTGTGAAATTTCCTTTGAACAGACAAGTGCATGTCATTCCCTGAAATACATACAAGCCTTCAAATACACAACATTTTACATTGGATTACTTTTGCAACAAAACTAATAACAAACTAGAACTACAAATAGACTTTACATTTTTGAGCTATAGAAACTACAAAGCAAAACTATTACTTCCAGCACCTAGTCCTTCTATACAAGAAATGACAAAAGATAAACAACCCGCATGTGAAGAGAACTTTAGACCAAAAGGACAAGGTCCCTATGCTAAGGCTTCTCCCCCAAAATACTTACAAGTATTGGGAGGTCATTGTCAACAACAAAATACTTCACCGTGACAAATGAGCTTTGATCTCGGTGCTTCATCTTCTAAATTGCACAAGCCTATGAAAGAGGATAGCCCTATTTTACAAGAGATAAGTGGTAAAAGAAAATGAAATAGAAAAGCAAGGGAAAGAAGAAAAAGAAGACAAGCTTATGCTATAAACCTTGCCTCTCAACAAGAAAACATTGATCCTAACATTCAACCAAACAATAATGATCCTAACGATGATCAACATGATGAACAAGACATGAATTTAGATATGACACCTTATGTCCCACTTTCCTCCAACATTAGTGAGTGAGAAGATGATGACGATGATTTGCTTTTAGACAACCTCTAGCCTAGAAAGGACCCTATAGGTAAGTATCTCTAACCCTTTATATCTCTCGTGATGTGCTTCCCCCGTGATGTGTTATGTGTTTTTTAGGCCTCCTAGGATGACCCTTGACTCTCTTGTAAGGTCCAGGATACCAGGAGACTGCCTCTGTCATGACCTTCTTCTATTTGTATCATCATTCTTCTATATTGCCTCTCTGATTTCATTGTTGTGTGTTGTGTCTTATGGACATAGCATTGTGGTTGGTGACTTGGGGGCACCCTCCTACATGACTATCCCTAAGACACTTATTTCTCATCTCTAATTTATTATTTCCCTTCCTCTAGTGTTTCCATCTAGCGAGCAGATGACGACAAAAATTTATACTGATGTGGACCTAGTGTCCCTTTCGAGAGCAATCAAAAAATGAACTTAGTTCCTAATATGATGATGGGGTTGTATATCTTATCTAATGCTTGGCTAGTGAAAGCACTTGTGCTTTCCACGTAGTGAATTTAATGGTGTTTCTATCGCATTTACAAACCTTAACAATACTACTGCTCTATGCACCTTTGTTTGTATTTGAATTTGGTCTTGGTGGTACTCAATTTAGAGAGCTTCGTGATATAGCCCTATAGTTATCTTTGAACTCTGGATTCATTGTATAACCTTGGCTCTTTGTGTGGCTAATCATATGCATTAATGTTGTTGTTTATCATGATTTTGTAGACACTAACATGTTTCTTGTAGGGATGTGTTTGTGGGAACATTTGGTGATTGTAAAGTACATGTCACCTTCAAGGGGCATGGGCTTTGCAAAATTTGGTGTTCCCTTGTGTGTTTTCTTCCTACCTTAATATGCTTGATATCAATAAATGATATCAACCACCTTAAGGTGAGGGCATATATAAGGTAAGTTGTCTGTTATAGATGTTAGCAATGTGTTTGTTCTTAGGTGCAAAGACCTATGCGATGAGTGCATCATGCATCCTAAGTTTGTTTGTAATCAATCAATCAATCATGTAAGCCCTCTGTGGAGGTGGGATATTGCATATATCCTTTTTATCTTAAGCCCTCTATGGAGGTAGGGATGGTGTACTTCTCAGAATAGATTGCATCATCCTATCATTTTCAAAAGTCCTCTGTGGAGGCGGGGAGTGGTTCTGTGACTAACTCAACCCTTAAGTGTGTTTTTGATGATTGTTGTGGTGAAGCCCAATAATCATTGTGTGCCTGTAATGTGCCTGAGATGGTGTTGGACCTAGACATAGGTACACTCCATCACTTGTCTGCCATGTTTTCTCTATGTCTTCAAGTGTGTGTGTTTTGGCGTGCTTGCTTTGTTTCGCGTGTTTGTTGCCCCATATGCAGTATAAAAACCAACACCTTAGGGTTGTGCTTCCTACATTTTGGGAGGTTTTGCGTGTCTTACGTGTGTGTTGCCCCATATATACAAAACCTGTGCAATGAGTGCACCATGTATTATGGGAGGTTTGTTTACTTTCTAGTACTTGCATCTGCATTTTATATATATGAGAAAAAAGAAAAAAAATCATGCCTGTGTTCTATGCATTAATGTTTCTTCTATGCATTGACTATCTTCTCCATGTTTTGTGTGACTGTAACTGTCTTCTCCATGTTTTGCATGCATGTTACTATTTTCTATGTGATTGGCATGTCTTCTCCATGCTTGATGTGATTGCTGTGTTTGTGACCTTACTTTAATGCATGTATTGGCCTCATGTTTATACATACATTAAAGTGGGGGCTAAATGTAACATCAAAAAATGTCCCCTTGGGGGGTTTTCCCTCATAAGGTTTAGCTCCTGAGTCTTTTGCATGCATTTAGGACATCTTACTTCATAATTTGGCATCCTGATGGAATGAGCCCTAGGTAACATGACAAATGGGATGTAGGAGGACCCCTTGAGCTGTACCCTGCCCAAAATAGGGGGGAGGACTTGAGCTCCCATGCCCTAGTCCTACCCTATTTTGGGGCAGCCCCAATTTCTAAGTGTTGGTTTATGACCATTATTTGGGTCCTTTGTCAACACGGTAAGTTTGAATTACAAAAATCTTGGCGAGAGTGTTTGTAGTTGCATATAAAAGCATGTTTAGGCATTCATTTGTAAACTAGATTTTAACTAGAGGATTACTAGCAAGCTATTGTGTTCTCAAGGTGATTCAAGGATTTCATTATGTTGTAAGAGCAGACTTGTGTGGTTTATGTATTTTTGTTTGTAGATTTGAGCATCCATTTCATCATGGAATGAAGAGCATCTTCCTCCCATGATATCTTCACTACAAGGTGACATTATATTATGTTTTCATCATCAATTCCTTTGGTTTTTTCCTCTGCCTCACAAGGGTGTGCGCTCTCTATCTGACAACAGTGTTCAGAGACTTAAGTGTCCTCTGGGGCTTGAATGAGGCAAGCCTCTAAACACCACAACCCCCTCCCAAAGTCTTGTGATTACAGGTTACAAGTGTCACATTTGAGAAAAGTGAAGTTGCAGGAAGGATTAGTAGACATCAAAGATTAAGGATCCAAAGAGAAGCAGGACACTAGAGTATTTCTAGGACTTGAGCACTCACTCTAGTGTCCTATGTAGCTGAATCTCCAGAAATAGGAGTTACAGTGTTGATCAGTGTCTGAAGGAGGTCTGGATCCCATAAAGAAACTAGTACCTTGCACTTGGGTGCCCTCTCTAGTGTCCCTGACTATTCTACCTCAGAACCTCGAAAATAGGTACTCTGTGATTCGATATTTTACTTTCGTCTGCAAGAGCTTTTTCTGTTATTCATCAATTTATTGCTATATTTGCATAATTAGGGTTTTAATGGTCAATTGAGCATAAGAGAAAATAAATTGATAATTAAATTCCCTAATCCAAGCTTCCCTACATCTCATAGTGATCTAGGGTATGATAGTGAATTGCCACTCAACTCTAGATCCCTGAATGTAAAGTGGAAAGGTGGATTCAAACATCAAAACACTAAAACATTAACAATCCAATTTTCCACTAAATAGGTGTGTATGCTCTTCCCTCGCATGTTATGTGATCTTGGGAATCAAAAAGACTTCTCAACACTTTCATTATCACATCACACATTTAAATTTCTAAGGGTAAATGAACATTGTCTAGTATGGTCAAACAAATGTGTATGCTCTCTCCTCGCATAGTTGTATGACCTTGGAGATCAAAAACATGTGCTTGTATCACTTTTGTCTAAACCCTTAGAGGGCCTACCTCCTAATTTGTGAGAGGGAATGACCCAAGTGGTACTTTCATTTCAGTCCACTATACAAATAATCATGGTTGTGACGAAAGTCATCAATCACCTGGTGCCATTGTTCTATACCGACGGAAGTCTCCCTTAGTATCCAAGTGATGTGTAAAAACCCTTTCTAAGGGCTGGGAGGCCTCTTAAATGAGCAACCCACCACATGTACAGACACCAGTATATCTCAAAACATTAATTAAGAACCATTTGTGCTAGTGGCCAAAAACCATTTTTACTTGCCCATGCAGGAGGTCAGACCTCCCAATCTACCCCACGTGTACTATTCATTGTAGAGACATGAATTCCCTCAGTCCCTAGGATCGAAGGGTAAGAGGTTTGGTGTGACCATGCGATGTAAAGGGGAGCTAGTGTCACCAAATTCTTAGTTGTCCACCTTGTCTTAGTATTTGTAGAAATCTGAGTGGGGACTCAGCAAGTAATATCCTCTTTCCAGCCTAAGATTGTACATGCTTACAAGTGTTTTCAAACTTGTTAAGAGTCACCAAATATAGCCAATCTGATTGCCAAGTGTCTTCTATGATTGATGTGTTTTCTTCAAGTACTTGCTTAGTCATCACCCTAAACATTCAAATCCATCCAGTCATTCCAAGTCATCATATCATCATCACATTCTTATCATATCCTCATCATTCAATCTTCGTATCCTAACCACCCTCCCAAGCCAATCAATTTCATCCTAAACATTTTGATCATATCCTAATCATATCCTAATCACCTTTCCTAATCACATCATCCAACCATCCACATCTTGACCATCCTACTTGTCCTATCCTAATCACATTCTTATCATATCTTCCTCATTCCACCTCATCCTAATCATATCCTAATCATTACACATCGTCTTTCTCATCCAATCAACATCATCCTAATCATTTCCTAATCAATCAAAGTCATCTAATCTCATAACTACACATCATCATCTTCATTCTAATCCAATCAATCAAATCCTAATCATATCCTAACCATTCATTCCAATCCAATCAATTTCATCCTAATCATTCCCAATCACAATATACCACAACCGAAGGGAAACCTTTGAGCATCTACCCTCCCTATCAAATCTGATTGCAACTATGTCAAAACCTTATAGACCTACTGGTTCTATTTACCCACTACATATTCAATTTCATTCCTTTGGAGTAGGTTGTATTGAACATTAGAATTCAGCCCTTGACATCTATAGAGGTTCCCAAAAATAGTCTTCCTAAGGTTGAAACATAAGGAGAAACTGTTGAAGCTTGACTGTATCACAAGTACAAATATGGACCAAGAGGCCTTGATATATTTTTCAAATCAATCACAACTTGGGCTTAATACCACAAGGCTAGCTTAAGTCCATCTTTCCAAGTGAATTCTGAAACTCATGGGTTCACTTTAATCAATCATTTCTTCCACACCTCAAGGTCTTAATAAATCAAATTTATACTTTGACAAGGTCATTAGTAGACAAGAGTACCCTCTTGGAGCTAGAATTTTCTAAGACTGATATCCATTAGCATCTATCATAGTCTGGGCCTCATCACCTTGCATTGACATCCACATAGCATCCCATAATTCACAAGTCTCATTTGGTAGAGACACGATAGCATAAAGAAGAGAAAGGGGATAAATCCTCCTAGTCATCCCTATAGTGAACACATAAACACATCATTCACAAAACTCTCACCAACACATTCATTCTTGTCACCGTCATCCTAATCACAACCCTAACCATAACCTAATCATCTCTAATCACCCATCTAATCATCCAATCAATCTCATACATATCACATTCCTAGTCATTCCACCTTATTATTACCTTAATCCTAGTCAAGCACTTGTCAACATGGTCCTAATCCTTAACAATCCTATGTCCAAACCAAGACCAAAGCTTATACTCCAAGGAGCCCCTCCTCCTAAGCCCAAGTTCATACTTTGAGGAGGCTATCTCTTTAATTATGAGGATGAGACAAGTCCAAAACCTAGTCCATCCACATGTCAATTCAATGCCACATCAACATATCCATTCACACCCCAACAAGAACATGTGATCCCAAGCCCACCTTGGCAACATAATCAAATGCCTTTAATTCCTAATTCCACCTTTGAAAAGGGAGACACCAACCTAGCTCACACAAGCCCTTCATTATCTTTTCCACCATCTAATTCTCCATTAACTCCATGCCCTAAGTTCAAACATTACAAAATTAAACATGTGGAGTCATCCAAATCCACCACTTCATTCAATCCCCTTGACCTTCCTCCTAATCAAAGTCAAAATCCTAAGCCAACACCTTCTACCCCTCTTGTCCTTCCACCATGGGACCTATCCACTAATAGACCTAATCCACCTAACCCTAAGCCTTCAACTTCCATCACCCATCTACATGCAAAGGATGTGATCTAAGGGTTACTAGAAAGGAACAACCTATCTCCATGTCATCCAACACATATGCTTGAGCCTACTAAAGAGTCCTCAAACACCATGCCTAGTCTTTCAACCCAATCATGTGGTCAACAACTCATCAAGCCTCTCCTAGAGTTATCCAATTCCACTTCTATTCCAAATCAAGAGATATGTAAAGGGTATAATCCTAAGCATGAGAAAACATCTAACCCTTATTCCAATCAAGATCAAAGCCCTTCCATTGAACCCATGCCTAACACACTTAATTCTTTCAATGATCAAGCTCCCATATATGATCAAGATCCTACTTATGATCAAGAAGGCCACGATGATCCTCTTAGCCACCTCTATGCATTGCATGGTCAAGAGCTTACCACTCCACCCACCCATGATCTAACCACTTCCACTTGACATGATGAGATACATGCCTCCCAAGAAAACATAGAAGATCAAACAAATAACTTGGATCCTAATGAGCATGATCAAGATCCTAATGATCCTTCCTCATCCACCATCAACCCCATTTCAAATCCAACATATCCTATTGGCCTATCTACCTTCATTCATGAATGTTCCTCCTTAGGACAACAACCACCATTATCCTCCACTTCACCTTCTCCATCAAATAATGAGCTCAAGTCTAGTGTCCAAAACACACCTAGTCCCATTGTCAACTGCATACTCCAAAAAATGAATTATCATGGCAAAGGCTTAGGCCTTCATGAACAAGGAATTTTGTAGTCAATCCATGTCAAAGTCCCCCCACACTCATATGGCCTTGGATATACACCCCAAGGACAACAATATAAAGATGTTGGTACTTCCTCCACACCTCCTAAGTCCATCACTTTCCATCACCAATCCTATCATGCACCTAAAACATATGTTTCCATTCCACCTTCATCATCCTAAAAATGTCAAAAGCATGTGACCATACACCTTCCACCATTAAATTTATCTCCATTACTTCCAACTCCTAATTTCCCTCCATCCACTTTACCACCATTACTTCCAACGCCTAATATCTCCATCCATAAGTCCTCTAACATTCCTAATCATGACCAACAAATGCATGCATTGTCTAAACATGAATCTTCCACTAATTCCACCATGTCCATAAGATTCAAAAATAAACATTTGGATGCCTCCTTCCATAAAGTGAAAAATCCTAAGGGTCCTAATGCCTTAGGGTACATATCCACAAAATAAAAGTCAAGTACATCCAAAAAGCTACCAAAGTCCATACCCTCAAAACAAAAGTCAAAAATTAAAATGGTATGGGTTCCTAAGAAAAAAAAATCAAGTCAAATGAGGCATCCACCTCTCAAACATCCCAACCATCATCTTCCATTCAAAAGTATTAAATTCCTTCATCCCACAAGTAAAATAAAAATCATAAAAATGCTAAGTCTATGTGGGTTCCTAAGTGCCTACATCATCCATTCCCTAAGAAAACATCACCATTGCTTCCTACACCACCATCCAATCAAAAGCTTCAATGTTTAACACAGTGTGTGCAACCGTTGGTCATGATTCCTTTCCATACCTCCATCACCTCATCATTCAACTATTTTCCTACATATTTCACCCATCCTATTCCTATGGTCCATGCTTTTGGATAAGACTTTCATCCATCCTTGTGCATAATTCCTACATAATCCACATCATAATCCACTATCGTTCCCTCCATAATCCGCTATCTACCTACTCTATCTCACTTTCATGAAATCTTCCTTACCAATGTATTTATGAGCATATTGACTTGACATGGTCCATGCAATGAAATCTTTCTCCAATGGGACTATCACCTTTCATGGCACTAGATGCTTGAGTCCCTCCTATCCATATCCTCTCTTGCATCCAAAAAGTTCAAAAAAAAAAGAAAGAAAAAAATAAAAAATGTAAAGAGAAATCCATTCGTCCAATTATGAAAACCACCCTTGGTGGCACCTTGGATAAGTATCATGATGAAAACTTGGCAAATAGGCATCATGTGTAGGCTGATCTTGTATGTCACTTACACTTGGGGGCACATTGTCTCATCCATACCACACTATCACTTTCATCTTATCATTTCCCATCCTATTTTACCATCCTTGTCCATCATACACATACCTATCCTATTGAGTCCATTCATCTTCGCTTCCTCCTTTTTGATCTTGATAAAGACATGGGGGCAAATTGTTGATACATGTTTTGGATGTCTCTTAACATACCTCATCCTTTTCCAAACAAACCATCCTACTATCCTAGTACCATAAGCTTTGTCATGTCAAATCCTAAGTATTACACCTAGAATGGGGCATGTTATTCCTATGCGACATAGTCCATGGAGATCACATCCTTGCTCTCTTACGTGTACATCCATTCCATAAACTACTGCCCATCCTTTTATTCATCCCAACCTACCTCCTTGCACCTAGACTTGGTTTTCCCTTGTCATTGGTACCTAGCACAAAGGCTATCAAAACTGTCATCTAAGGCCATCTCAAAACATAGAAAAAATACAAAAAATCAAAACATTTCAAAATACAAAAAAAAAACATTTCAAAAATACAAAAAAAACCAAAACATTTCAAAAATTCAAAAAAATCACAACATTTCAAAATCCAAAAAATCACAACATTTCAAAATCCAAAAAAATCACAGCATTTCAAAAAAATCCCCAAAAATCAAAACACTTCAAAAATTTAAAAAAAAAATCAAATACCCAACAAAAATTGATGCAGGAGCATCCATTGGTGTAAGGGAAATCTTGCATCACCCAAAAAGAAGATAATTCAAAATCATTGTAGTTGTTTTCATTTCTTTCCATAATTAGTGTTTTGAGTTCCATAATATCTACAATAATGATGTAGGACTTTCAGTTTTTTCAAAACTGCTAAAAATAGCAACCTGCCTATTTTGGAAAGTATACCTGCTATTTTTAAAAAGTTTGCATTTGGGCACGGATTGAAGCAAAAACTTACAGAAAGTTACATAACGGAAATATAAGACCTTTGGTGAAGGAATCAAGCAAAGATCATTTGTGAGCTGAAAGATATTAAAGTTTTTGTTTTCCAAAAAGCCCTTGAAAATTTTTGAAATGAAATATGAGGCACCAAAACATCCCATAACATCTCAAAAAGTTGACATAAATCTATTTATGGATTTCTAGCATGATCGTTCACATTGCGAGATTTCTGGCGCTTAAAACGGTTCGTCAATCAGACAACCGGATCAAAAGTTATGCTTCCTGAAAGTTGACCTACTTTTGGAGGGAGTTGCAAATTTCAAAATTTAGCTGGAGGTCACCAAAAAGTGCTATTTATGACTATTTTGGGAACCCTGGGTGGTAGTAGAGTTAAGGGGGCCAGTGTAGAGTCAAGAATAGGTGGGAAAATAGAAACCCTAGCTGATTTGGGGTTATAGAAGGCTGAAGATTCTAGAGTCTTGAGGTTGGGAAAGCTGTAATGTGTTGCAGCCAGTAGAGGATTCATCTTCTGATTGTAATTAAGCTTCTTTAATGTAATGAGTTGCCCAGATCAATAAAGAAATAGTCTATTTTCTATGTTCCACTTATATTGTTGTGTGTTTTACGATTTACCCCTTCATCAAGTGGTATCAGAGCAATGGTTCCTGAGTGTGTAGACAGATCGTCGACTGTGAAGCAGTTTGTACCAGGACCTGAGGTTGTGGGTTTGCTGCGGAGATCAAGATGCCTCCATGAAGAAATCATGTTGGGAGAAATGCTTGGACGGAAGAGGGTTTTAGAGCCCTACAAAGGCAAATCGATGCATTACAAGAGGAGCTGCGAAGAGGGTTTGATCCAAGAACAAGAGAAGAAAGTAGATGAAGCTGAAGAGGAGCTATCTAAGGAAGACTAAGAAGCTGCAGGAGATCCTGCATAAGTTAGGTTGTTGAGGGCCATTTCTAAGATCAGAAAGAGGCCCAAGATTGAAGTTTCTACATATTCTAGAGATTTGAATCTGAAACAGCTTATTGATTGGATCAATGACATGGAGGAGTATTTCGAGTATGAAGATGTGGAGGACCCAGATCAGGTCAAGTTTGCAAAAATAAAGTTGAAGGACCACACCAATATTTGGTGGAAGGAGGTCTAGTTAGACAGGAACAAAAGAGGAAAAGGAAAGATCACTAGATGGGATCAGATGGTGGAGAAACTGAAGAAGTAGTCCATTCATGTGGACTATGAGATGGAGTTGCTAAAGAAGCTGCAAGGACTGAAGCAAGGTAATAAGTCTGTTAAGGAGTATATAAAAGAGTTTTATAAGATTACTATTAGAACTAGTCATGCAGAGGCCAATAAGGAGAAGGTAGCCCATTACATTAATGGGTTGAGGCCAAGTATCCAAGAAGAACTGAGCCTGGTCAGAATGACCACCGTAGAAGATGCATATCCGTTTTCCCTGAAGGTGGAAGAGAAGTTGAATAAAAGATTTGACAGCAAGCAAAGGGGAAGAGATCAAGGCGGAAGGACTGGTGGAAGACCCTATGGAGGCCAAAATGAAGATGCAAAGAAAAGTGAAGAAGCTAGCACCAGTCGAAATCAGAGAGGAGATAATACCTACCGCCCTCGTGACCAGAACAACGGTGAGAAAAGAGGAAGAGGAAGAGCCAGACTTGGGCAAGGACCTGGAAGAGGAGGTTTCAGAGGAACATGTTTCCAATGTGGAGAAAAAGGGCATCGAGCATACGAGTGTCCACAACATCAAGGAAGGACAAATAGAAGACCTAAAGGTAATTCACGAGTTGCACATGTAGATGAAGATACACATTCTGAGCATTCTAAATATGCTGAAAGGGGAGAAACCCTAGTTGTCAGAAGAACCTTATTGAATGAGGAGAAAGAACCAAATCAGAGGAAGAGTTTATCCCGCACAAGGTGCAAATGTGAAGGTAAGTGTTGTGATATTATTATTGATAGTGGAAGCACTGACAATCTTGTTTCAGAGGAGATGGTTGACAAGTTGAAGTTGACAAGAAGAAAGCATCCACATCCATATCGGATTGCATGGTTGCAAAAGGACCACAAAGCTTTGTTCAATGAGTAGTATTTAGTGAAGTTCAAGATTGGGAACTACCATGATGAGGTGTTGTGTGATATCATACCGATGGATGCATGTCATATGTTGTTGGGGAGGCCATGGCAGTATTATAGGAGTGCTGTCCATGATGGTTGTACAAACACATATTCCCTAACAAAAGATGGAGTTCGCCATAAGTTGAAGCCCTTGAAGGAGGTGGAAGAAAATGTATGTAGTACTGCCAGGATTTGCTTGGTAGACGGTAGAAAATTTTTGGAGGGTATGAAGCATGAGCGTCATTGCTATGCATTGATTCCAAAGATTAGTCAAGAGAAATGTGAAGCTATACTAGTAGAAGTTTTAGATATGTTGGAAGAATTTCAGGACATTATCTCTGATAATGTACCAGAGGGTTTACCACTAGTAAGGAACATAAGTCATCAAATGGATTTGATACCAGGAGCCAGTTTGCTGAATAAGGCATCGCATAGAATGACCCTTGCAGAGAATGAAGAGATGAACAGACAAGTTTAGGAGTTGTTGAGGAAGGGACTGATAAGGGAGAGCCCAAGTCCATGTGCGGTACCTACAGTACTAGCACCAAATAAAGATGGAGAGTGTAGAATGTGTACAGAATCTCAAGCCATCAATAAGATCACAATCAAGTACAGATTTCCATCACCTAGAATGGATGACATAATGGATTGTTTGAGTGGAGCCAAGTACTTCACGAAGATTGACCTGAAGAGTGGGTATCACCAGATCCATATCAGAGAAGGAGATGAGTGGAAGACAGCCTTCAAGACAAAGGAAGGTTTGTATGAGTGGTCAGTCATGCCATTTGGGATAACCAATGCATCGAGCACATTCATAAGGCTCATGAATGAGGTACTGAAAGAATTTTTGGGAAGTTTTGTTATTGTTTATTTGGATGATATTTTGATTTTCAATAAGACTTGGGATGAACATCTGATGCATATCATAAGAGTTCTAGTGAAGCTAAGGGAGGAGAAGTTGCTGATTAATCTGAAGAAATGTAGTTTTGCAAAGGAGTTGGTGTACCTGGGATTTGTTCTCTCAAAGGAAGGTCTTAAGATGGACCCAGAAAAAGTAAGGGCTATCATTGAATGGCCTACACCAAGGAGTGCAATGGAGGTAAGATCTTTTCATGGTTTGACAAGTTTTTACAGAAAGTTTATCAAGAATTTTAGTAGTATTTGTGCACCCCTAACTAAGACAATGAGAGAGGATAGAAACTAGTTTAGATGGACTAAAGGAGTAGACATGAGCTTTGATACATTAAAGCAGAAAGTCGTAGAACAACCTATTTTGGCACTTCCAGATTTCAATAAGGTATTTCAAGTAGATTGTGATGCTAGTGGTAGTGGTATAGGAGTTGTTTTGAGCCAAGAAGGTAAACCAATTGCCTATTTTAGTGAGAAGATTAATGATGCAAAGAAAAAGTATTTTGTTTATGATCAGGAGTTTTATGCAATAGTTCAGGCTTTGAAGAAATGGAGACATTATTTGTTGCCAAAGGAGTTTGTTTTATATACTGATCATCAGGCTTTACAATATCTTAATAGTCAAAGAAAGTTAAATCAAAGGCACTTAAAATGGGTAGAGTTTTTTCAGAGCTATACTTTTGTTTTGAAGCACCGGAGTGGGAAGTCCAACAGAGTTGCAGATGCTTTGAGCAAAAGGCAAAATTTGCTAACATAAATGAAGATAGGGGTTGTTGGGTTCGATGAGCTCAAAAGTTTGTATCCAGAAGATCTAGATTTTGCAGAGGCCTAGAAGGCTTGTTTGGAACCTGTTACTTTGGATAGGACAAAATGGTTGGATTTCATAATCCAAGATGGCATGTTGTTTAGAGGAAGTTAGTTGTGCATTCTGTTAGTGCCTGAATTGACTGACAATTTTTTAGCAATTTTCATGCAGGCACTTTCCCTAAGTATCCAAAAAATGTTCTAAGTGTTGGACCTCCTCAGCATTTTTCAGCTGCAGCATCATATTTTCCTGAGGAGGAGGTCATCATCATCATATTTTCTTCGATGATGGTCAGCATCATCATGTTCTCTGTCGACCGGTTTCTCATCAGGATCATCATATTTCAATATCGGGTGATGTTTGGAAATATCATCCTGATCCTACTGATGAGCTACAGTGTGCCCTGATTTGCTTGCGGGGGTGATTTTTCAAGTATCCGGTGATCTTCCAATTATCACCTTGCCCAAACATGATGATGATGTTGCCCTGATCTTCTGAAGGGATTATTCTCTGGGTTGTTCGACCTGACTTGTTTTTTCTCAAGGGTCGTCATCATCATCATCATATTTCCAGTTATCACCGTGTTGCTTGCGGGGGTCATCATATTTTCTGCCTGCATGATATTTCGCCGGGGTGATATTTTTATCATCGGGTGATCTTGGTTATGATCATCCTGATGATGTTGTTGAAGAGTTCTAAGTGTGACCCGATATTCACTGGGGTCATCATATTTTGAACGTCAGGATGATCTTAGTCAATATCATCCTGATGATGTTGTATCACTTCATGTTCGTTGTTTTATCATCCTGATGATGCTGACGTCATTCTTATGTTAGGGTGATATCTATTTCTCTGCCTATCTGCATCATGATATTTCCAAAGGAGGGGGTGATATTTTCATTTTTTTTTAACATCACCCGGATGTATGTTTGTTCCAGCGTCATGATGATGCTGATATCAAGGAGATATCCGCCTGCCGGCTTCGCACATTATCTAGTGGGGGGTGATCTTTTCAAGCATCATCATATTCATCTATCGCCCCGATCTTATAGTGGAGCTACAGTGCAACATGATATTTATGCATCAGGATGATATTTCCAAATATCCGGTTATCTTCCGAATATCATCCTGATGTCGATATGATGATGATGTCATCAAGGTCCGGGGGGGTCATATTTCTAACACTGATCATCTTGTGGAGATCCCCCGATATTTGCAAACATGATGATGACGTCATCCGGATATGAGGAGGTGCGCAGTAAGCAGATATGCAGATGACGTCAGCAGGATATGATGATGACGTCATCAGGATGTTCATCGGCCAGACTTTTGGTATAGGCTCAGTAGGAGGATGTTCCTCCGATGGATCAGGTTGTGCCGATGAAGGCGATTATCATGCAGGTTATATTGCGGTGATGATGCTGACGTCAGGGTGATATTTCAAGCAACAGGATATCATGCTGCTAGAGGATGACGATGATGAAGTCTTATACTAGTGTCGTCAGGAGCAAAAGCACCGACATCATATATGCTCATGACCTAGTATATAAAGTGTTAAAGAGGTTGCTGCGGGGTGCATGTGGGATAATTGATATCCTGCATATTCGAAATATCATGATGATGAATCTCGGCGGGAAATGGTTGCGATGCAGAATTGACGTTTTCCTGAGGCCGCGGGTTGGTGCGCCATTAATGGCGAAGGTTGCAGAGGTATGGGCGGATCTGGTACCCGATTGAAGGTGTACATCAGCGGACAGTGGCACAGGGCTCGAGATTTCTTCCTGTCTCCTCCCCTACCTGCTGCATTCATGTTTGGGTGCCAATCTGGTAATGCGTTGAGCGCCATTTTGCTGATACTGTGTATCTGGCGGGATTTTTGGTCAACCATGTAATTAATTGTTGTGGTACACTACCTGGCTGTTATAAGCAAGAAGTGTTACTCATTTGTGGTTGTTGAAAGTTGAAGATTTTTGGCTCTATAATTCAAAACAAGCTGATCTGGTTGCTCTGTACAGCTTAACTTGTGAGTTTATGTATCTCCTGTTGTACGATTTGGCATGAATCCACTGATTTCATGGTTAATCTTATATGAGTAATGCTACCTTAGCATGTGTTGTGTTAATTCTATCTCCAGTATTGCATGTATTCTTCTTCTGAATCTGGATATTTGGGTAATGTTTAGATTCTAGAGCATAGAATTCCTATGTTGAATGTCTGATCTTTTAACTTCTGCTCAAGGGGTAGATTAAACTGTTTTCAGGTTGAACATTGGGAAGGGTATACTGCAGTAGGGATGCCATAAGTAGAGATAACTTAACACTCTTCATTAGGAGATATCTGTAAGGTAGATATCATGTGTATCCCCCTGAAATCCAGTTTTATCTATTCATGCTGATCATTCACAGGTGTATGTCTACCGACTCCAAGCACTGGATAGGCACCAATCTAGCTCTGTGTTGAGGTTATACACCATGTCCAACTTTGCATCCAAAATTCAAACTAAACCATTTCATACTTCCACCTGTTAGTTGTAGGAGTAGGATTAGGAACCCCCTACATGCTCTCATACCCAACCAGACATCATGTCCAAGAATGTTGCCAGCCTTGTGATCTATCATACAGATCTTGGTCCATAAATGAGAGTATTCTGCCTATTGTTGTCAAGTTAGATCTTTCTATCTTTGAGCTAGTCAAGGTTACATCTTGAGTTATAGGGATACCCCCCTTGGTGCGGCAGAACCAGAAGTTAAGGGGAGGCAGCTCACGCAACCTCCTGTATTTAGTTGGCTGAATCTGCCTGTGCATTAGAAGTGGCAAACCCTAATGCTGATTCAGAAGAAAAACCAACAAATTGGCGACTCTGCTGGGGAGAAAATTGATGAAAAAAGTGTTGTATCTTGTGGCCTATCTAAGTCAGCAACAAAATGATGCTCTGCTGGTGGAATGAACCTGGAAAAGTAGCTTTTAGCTATTGAAAATTTTGTCCTCTCTGGAGAATTGGCGACTCTGCGAAAAAGATCCAAATGCACATGAAAGATAGATGTATGTTATTGGTTGAAAGATGTACATATTTCTGCATCTGTATGAGAAAAGGTACCTTGTTCCTTCCCCTTTATTTGCTATTTTACTGCATAGGTTAGATGCCAGGGGAAGCCTTTGGTCTTAGACAGACAAAGGATGTCTAAGAGTAAGATTTTTATGAATCCAAGTATGAATTATCCCATACTCAGTGGTGAAATGTTGGATAAAGGAATAGAAGAGATAAGAAATAGGTTGATATTCTTAGAGGCTGAGCAGGCCCAGTTAAAAAGCAGTAACCCTGTTGTGCCTGCCAGTCAGAAGGCTAAACCTCTTCTCAGCCCTTTTGATCCTCTGTATGACCAACTGGATTTGTCATGGGTGGATTATAAAGTAGAAGCTATGCCTGCTAGGATATACTGTCAGATGCCTAGATTTAGTGGTCACAATGTATGTGATGGGAATGCACATATCCAAAATTTTCACAGTTTTATGGGAAAATATTCATTCAGAGATGAGGATATGTGGATGAGGTTTTTTGTTAGGTCCTTTGATGCAAAAGCAAAAGACTGGTATTTGAGCTTTCCAAAGAAATCCTTTGCCTGTTGGGATGAGCTTGCTGACTGTTTCAAGCAAGAATTTGCAAAAGAACTGGCTGACCTTGTTGCAGAATTGATGAGAATCAAAAAACAAGATGAAGAGCCATGTGTTGTTTTCAGTCATAGGTTTGAAATAGCCCTTTCACAGATCCCAGAAGTCTTCAGACTTGATATTTCAGCCTGTGTTGGCATATTCTTTGAAGCTTTTGAGGAGGGCTTTAGTGCAATACTGAGGGATTTCAAGGTGACAAGTATGCAGATGGCATACAGGTTCATAGAAAAGATAGAAAAAATTAGAAATGTGTACCTGCTGAAACCCCTGTCCCCAGGCCTTGGTGTGAGAAATGGTTATGAAGCTGCAAATGACCAAATGATTATGGCGTCATGTGCAGATAAAAATGAAAATAAAAGCATAGAGGTTGAGACTGTTGTGTTTGAACATAATGCTAACAATACTGCTCAACTGGATTGTTCACCAGTTGAGGATGCCAGTGAAAGGACTAATGAGGATTCCCATTGCAATGATGAGGCAGCTGACCATGAAAACAATAACGAGGTTGTGGACAACAATGAGCAATTTTTGGAATGGACCTATGGAGACAATTGTGAGTATTGTACTCAAGACAGAGAAGATATAAGCAAACAGAGAAGCAGTCCTATGTGTGACCCATTGCCTACCTTTCAAACACAGGGAGATCATGAAGAGCAGTCAGAAATTGAAATAAGTGCTAGTTCAGAGCATGATTGTTTTTCATTTGATGGCTGTTTTGCTTATGACACACAAGCTGATACTCCTCCACAAAGTGAATCCATTGGTGATGAAGATGCATGCTCTGCTGCCCATGAACAAATGGCATACTATGATGAAACTGATGCACCTGGGTCACCCATTTATGACACATATGGTGATGAGGATCTCTCTGAGTATGGTGAGGATCTAGACATTATTTTTGGCTTGGATTATGTTTCTCATCCTGATGAAAGAGGAAACAACATACATCAGGTAAGTGACTGTGAAAATGTGCCTGATTTGAAAGAGATGCCAGAGCCTGATCTTTTCCGGCTTGGTGTACCAGATGGTTGTGTACATGATGTACACAATTGTGATTTTGAAAGCTTTTCTTTTGATGTGCCAGCATATAATACAATGAGCCCTGATCTTCCTAGTTGTGTGGTGGACTCTGAGTGTTTCCTATTTGCAGTCCAGCTAGGAGATCATGTTGCAATGCATGATGATGATACAGATGATAACCTGTGCTATATGCCATATGAGTATGCATTGCTTGATACATTCTACACCCACATGTCACATGATGCTGAAGGTTATCTGCACAGGTTTGACAATGACAAGCTAAATCAGAGGGTTGAGTGTGCAGATGACAAGGTTTATTTGTGGGTGGATCCTGACAGTATCTCCAGGCTTGACCCAGTGCATGCAAATGAAAACAAGATATTTGACAAAGGGAGATACATGTTTTTCTTTTCTTGGTGGCCTTAGGCCATCAAGTGTGTTTGGTGATGCAGGTCAGTGCAGTATTTGACTCTGTGCCCAATGGATAAGGACTGGTCTACATCCCAGAGATCTGGGGTTCTCGCTGCAGTATTGCACCTGCACGTCCCCAGACAGAGCCAGTGTTAGTGCCTGAATTGACTGACAATTTTTGAGCAATTTTCATGCAGGCACTTTCCCTAAGTATCCAAAAAATGTTCTAAGTGTTGGACCTCCTCAGCATTTTTCAGCTGCAGCATCATATTTTCCTGAGGAGGAGGTCATCATCATCATATTTTCTTCGATGATGGTTAGCATCATCATGTTCTCTGTCGACCGGTTTCTCATCAGGATCATCATATTTCAATATCGGGTGATGTTTGGAAATATCATCCTGATCCTGCTGATGAGCTACAGTGTGCCCTGATTTGCTTGCGGGGGTGATTTTTCAAGTATCCGGTGATCTTCCAATTATCACCTTGCCCAAACATGATGATGATGTTGCCCCGATCTTCTGAAGGGATTATTCTCTGGGTTGTTCGACCTGACTTGTTTTTTCTCAAGGGTCGTCATCATCATCATCATATTTCCAGTTATCACCGTGTTGCTTGCAGGGGTCATCATATTTTCTGCCTGCATGATATTTCGCCGGGGTGATATTTTTATCATCGGGTGATCTTGGTTATGATCATCCTGATGATGTTGTTGAAGAGTTCTAAGTGTGACCCGATATTCACTGGGGTCATCATATTTTGAACGTCAGGATGATCTTAGTCAATATCATCCTGATGATGTTGTATCACTTCATGTTCGTTGTTTTATCATCCTGATGATGCTGACGTCATTCTTATGTCAGGGTGATATCTATTTCTTTGCCTATCTGCATCATGATATTTCCGAAGGAGGGGGTGATATTTTCATTTTTTTTAACATCACCCGGATGTATGTTTGTTCCAGCGTCATGATGATGCTGATATCAAGGAGATATCCGCCTGTCGGCTTCACGCATTATCTAGTGGGGGGTGATCTTTTCAAGCATCATCATATTCATCTATCGCCCCGATCTTATAGTGGAGCTACAGTGCAACATGATATTTGTGCATCAGGATGATATTTCCAAATATCCAGTTATCTTTCGAATATCATCCTGATGTCGATATGATGATGATGTCATCAAGGTCCGGGGGGGTCATATTTCTAACACTGATCATCTTGTGGAGATCCCCCGATATTTGCAAACATGATGATGACGTCATCCGGATATGAGGAGGTGCGCAGTAGGCAGATATGCAGATGACGTCAGCAGGATATGATGATGACGTCATCAGGATGTTCATCGGCCAGACTTTTGGTATAGGCTTAGCAGGAGGATGTTCCTCTGATGGATCAGGTTGTGCCGATGAAGGCGATTATCATGCAGGTTATATTGCGGTGATGATGCTGACGTCAGGGTGATATTTCAAGCGACAGGATATCATGCTGCTGGAGGATGATGATGATGAAGTCTTATACTAGTGTCGTCAGGAGCAAAAGCACCGACATCATATATGCTCATGACCTAGTATATAAAGTGTTAAAGAGGTTGCTGCGGGGTGCATGTGGGATAATTGATATCCTACATATTCAAAATATCATGATGATGAATCTCGGCGGGAAATGGTTGCGATGCAGAATTGACGTTTTCCCGAGGCCACGGGTTGGTGCGCCATTAATGGCGAAGGTTGCAGAGGTATGGGCGGATCTGGTACCCAATTGAAGGTGTACATCAGCGGACAGTGGCGCAGGGCTCGAGATTTCTTCCTGTCTCCTCCCCTACCTACTGCATTCATGTTTGGGCGCCAATCTGGTAATGCGTTGAGCGCCATTTTGCTGATACTGTGTATCTGGCAAGATTTTTGGTCAGCCATGTAATTAATTGTTGTGGTACACAACCTGGCTGTTATAAGCAGGAAGTGTTACTCATTTGTGGTTGTTGAAAGTTGAAGATTTTTGGCTCTATAATTCAAAACAAGCTGATCTGGTTGCTCTGTACAGCTTAACTTGTGAGTTTATGTATCTCCTGTTGTACGATTTGGCATGAATCCACTGATTTCATGGTTAATCTTATATGAGTAATGCTACCTTAGCATGTGTTGTGTTAATTCTGTCTCCAGTATTGCATGTATTCTTCTTCTGAATCTAGATATTTGGGTAATGTTTAGATTCTAGAGCATAGAATTCCTATGTTGAATGTCTGATCTTTTAACTTCTGCTCAAGGGGTAGATTAAATTGTTTTCAGGTTGAACATTGGGAAGGGTATACTGCAGTAGGGATGCCATAAGTAGAGATAACTTAACACTCTTCATTGGGAGATATCTGTAAGGTAGATATCATGTGTATCCCCCTGAAATCCAGTTTTAGCTATTCATGCTAATCATTCACAGGTGTATGTCTACTGACTCCAAGCACTGGATAGGCACCAATCTAGCTCTGTGTTGAGGTTATACACCATGTCCTGCTTTGCATCCAAAATTCAAACTAAACCATTTCATACTTCCACCTGTTAGTTGTAGGAGTAGGATTAGGAACCCCCTGCATGCTCTCATACCCAACCAGACATCATGTCCAAGAATGTTGCCAGCCTTGTGATCTATCATACAGATCTTGGTCCATATATGAGAGTATTCTGCCTGTTGTTGTCAAGTTAGATCTTTCTATCTTTGAGCTAGTCAAGGTTACATCTTGAGTTATAGGGATACCCCCTTGGTGCGGCAGAACCAGAAGTGAAGGGGAGGCAGCTCACGCAACCTCCTGTATTTAGTTGGCTGAATCTGCCTGTGCATTAGAAGTGGCAAACCCTAATGCTGATTCAGAAGAAAAACCAACACATTCCAAGGAGTTCCATGAGAGAGAGCCTGATTAAGGAGAAGCATAGTGGAGGATTGGCTAGACACTTTGGTCGAGATAAGACCATTGCTATTGTTGGTGAAAATTATTATTGGCCACAGTTGCAGCAGGATGTGAGGAAATTTGTGCAGAGTTGTAGAGTATGTCAGATGGCAAAAGGAGCAAGTCATAACACAGGTCTATACCAGCCATTACCTGTACCAGAGAAGCCATGTGATGATATTAGTATGGATTTTGTTCTTGGTTTACCAAGGACACAGAGAGGACATGATTCTATTTTTGTGGTAGTGGACAGATTCTCAAATATGGCACATTTTATTCCTTGCAAGAAGACTAATGATGCTGTTCATATTGCAGAGTTATTTTTCAGGGAGGTGGTGAGATTACACGGTCTACCAAAGAGAATAGTTTCAAATCAAGATACCAAGTTTGTTGGTTATTTTTGGAGGACATTATGGAAGAAGTTGAAGACAGATTTGAAGTTTAGTTCTACACACCATCCATAGACTGATGGATAGACGGAAGTGGTGAATAGGAGTTTGGGTAACCTGCTATGATGCTTAGTAGGAGATAAGCCCAAAGGATGGGATTTGATTTTACCACAGGCAGAATTTGCTTACAACAATTTTGTCAATAGGAGTACTGGTAAATTACCATGCTAGATTGTATATGGCAATAGTCTGAGAAATGCTTTTGAGTTAAGGAAGCTAGACAAAGGAGAAAAGACAAGTGTTGAAGCTGAAGACTTCGCAGAACATCTGAAGAATTTGCATGAAAAGGTGAGAAATCACATTAATAAGATGAATATTTAGTACAAGGCTAAGGTAGATCAGAAGAGGAGGTATAAGGAGTTCAAGGTAGGAGATGAAGTCATGGTTCACTTGAGAAAAGAAAGGTTCCCAATTGGAACATACAATAAGTTGAAAATGAAGAAATTTGGACCATGCAAAATCCTGAAAAAGCATGATTCAAGAAATGCATATGAGGTAAAGTTGCTGAGTGGGATCAATATTTCCCCTATTTTCAACATTGCTAATTTATCAGAATATCATGAAGGTGGAACAGAGGATGGACAAATAGAAGTACAATGGAGTATTCTGGCATCTACTTCAATGGAGGAGATAGAAGAGATCTTAGATAGCTATGTGGGAAGAAGTACTCAGAACAAGCAATATGAAGAATATCTAATAAAATGGAAAGGAAGGCCTGTTAAAGATTCTTCTTGGTTGTCTAAGGCAGAGGTTGACCATTTGGGTTTTCCTCACACAAACATCTGAGACGTGATAGGGTCACTTCTCAAATTACCCTGGGTGTCTGATGCAGGAGCATCCAGTGGTGTAAGGGCAATCTTACATCACCCAAAAAGAAGATAATTCAAAATCATTGTAGTTGTTTTCATTTCTTTCCATAATTAGTGTTTTTGGTTCCATAATATCCATAATAATGATGTAGGACTTTCAGTTTTTCCAAAACTACTAAAAATAGCAACATGCCTGTTTTGGAAAGTGTACCTGCTATTTTTGGAAAGTTTACATTTGGGCACGGATTGAAGCAAAAACTTACAGAAAGTTACATAACGAAAATATAAGACCTTTGGCAAAGGAATCAGGCAAAGATCATTTGTGAGCTGAAATATATTAAAGTTTTTGTTTTCTGAAAAGCCCTTGAAAATTTTTGAAATGAGATATGAGGCACTAAAACATCCCATAATGTCCCAAAAAGTTGATAGAAATTTGTTTACAGATTTCCAGTGTGATATTTCGCATTGTGATCTTTTTGATGCTTAAAACAGTTTGTCAATTGAACACCTGGATCAAAAGTTATGCTTCTCGAAAGTTGACCTACTTTTGGAGGGAGTTGCAAATTTCAAAATTTAGTTGGAGGCTGCCAAAAAGTGTTATTTATGACTATTTTGGGAACCCTGGGTGGTAGTAGAGTTAAGGGGGCCAATGTAGAGTCAAGAATAGGTGGGAAAACAAAAACCCTAGCCGATTTGGGGTTACAGAAGGCTGAAGATTCTAGAGTCTTGAGGTTGGGAAAGTTGTAATGTGTTGCAACTAGTAAAGGATTCATCCTCTGATTGTAATTAAGCTTCTATAATGTAATGAGTTGCCTAGATCAATAAAGAAATTTTTTATTTTTTGTGTTCCATTTCTGTTGTTGTGTGTTTTATGATTTACCCCCTTCATAAAAAATCCAAGTAATAAAATCATTTTCCAAATCAAATCACTTCTTCAAATCCAATCAATTCTATCAAATTCATCAAATCAATTCATTAATCAATTCAATCAACCAATTCTCTAAGTCATTCAATTCTTCCAATCATCCAATCAATCATCAAATCAAAATTCCAAGCAATAAACTCAAATGCAAGTCATATCAATCCAAACCAATCAAGTCAATTAATCATGTCAAATCATGCAATCACATCAATGGTCTTGATCCTAATCTTTCCATAAACCAAACCAATCAATCAATCAACCAAATCCTGGTATTGCTTGCATTGCCAACAACACTAGTGTCACTCAATCAATCAATTGTCTTAGATAGGATGTTGCACTATCAAAACCAAACTAGGCATCTTAGACGACATGTTTCATTTCCTAAAACTAGACATCCTTATCATCAAATCAATCAATCAATCACTTAATCATTGGTTTACAGCTTGATAGGGGCAATACCTTGCTTGTTTGTTTGCGTGTGTTATCATTTATCTTGCATTTGAATCAAACTCATCAAAACTTTCTCAAAATTAAAAAAAAACCAAAAACATTCAAATATTCCAAAAAACAAAAAACATCCAAATATTTCAAAAATCCAAAAACATTCAAATATCTTAAAAAATCTAAAAACATCAAATGTTTCCCAAAAATACAAAAAAATCAAATAGTCAACCAAAAAAACCTAAGCAATAAACTGTGTCAAAACCTTATCAAACTACGATGCCTTTGAGCTTTCACGTAGGCAATGCCATCTTCGATGAGCTCCTGAGGCATTAGGTTAGTCTCTTAGGGACCGTAGATTTAACCATCATCATAAGTCATCCCTTCAATAGATGGGTACTTTGATTAGGCTAAAGCAATCAGTCTTTCACAATGAAAACAACCTCATGCGTCAACAAGACAGCTCATCGCAAAACAACCAAGTGATCATTCTATTTGCAAGAGACACTATGTGGATTTATGATTATTGTCGTTGATGGAAACAAAGTCTATCTCACACCCACAGAGCATAGTATGCCTTTACTGGAAGTCAGATTGAAGAGTGTTCTAGTCTGGTGAACAAGAACATAGCATGCAGCAAGGTCTAACAATCAGGTTTGGATCTCTCAGATGGTGTAACTCAGCAAGTTGTGGACTTGGGCAAGTTAAGAGGAGTATCATGACTACTATATTCTAGAGATTGAGCCTCCGGTGATGAATCATGGAAAAGTTATGAGCATCTGAGTGTTGGGTTCCAGACAAGTAGAGCAGACAGAGGAAGAACTGACCATCAGAGTATCAGACTTCAATCTGGATGAGTAATTGATGTTGATCAAGCTATTTGAGGGATCATACACGGTTGGATGACATGATTGATGACTTCTATGTCTATTTTTGATACGCATCACATATTAAGCATGGAATCAACTGATAGATTAGTGTTTTGTAAATATCTTGAATATTCTAGTTGCCGACTAGAAAGATGTTAAAATCCTTGGTGTAGATATATATACCAGATGGATTTCAGTATGAAGGTGTGTGTGAGTAGATACAGTGTATGAGGAAAGGTAGAGATAAGAGTAGAAGCAGCAATACAAGTCTGGTATGTGACAGAACAACAACACTTAAGTAGAGGAAGAATGAAGTGCATTAGATCAGTATATTGAGCCTAACCAGAACAGAACCTTAGCATATATGGATGTCTCTCTTTAGTTCAAACACCTAGTTACCTTCTATAAACATTGTAGACAGTGAGTCTCTTTTAGGCAGTGTGTCTCTTGTGAGCAGTGTGCTCGGGTAGTGACCCCTAATTGGCAAGTGTCATTTTTGTACTTCTTATTCTTTTAATAGAGAATACAATCTTGGGTTAGTCACCTCGTGGTTTTTCCCTTAACAAGGTTTTCCATGTTAAAATCCTTGTGTTATGTGTGTTGATTTATTTTCTGCTCTCATGATTATATATGCTTATGTGTTTTGATGCTGCTCAAATTATAAAAGGAAAAATAAAGTAAAGTTATTAGAGATAACTGATTCACCCCCCCTCTCAGTTATCTTCCTTGTTTCCAACAATTGGTATCAGAGCCAAGTTCCTCTAAACAGAGCCTAACAACTTGAGGAAGATCTAGGAATCTCAATGGATATGTATGGTATGAAGGAACAACTTCAGTCTACCTTAGATGATCTTGAGCAATCTCACTCTGAAGTCAATAACTTGAGAGAAAGACTCAAACAAGCTAATGATTTCATAAATGAGCTAAAAGAAAAACTGAGTATCTTTGTGAAAAAGAGAAAGAAACTACTTCAACAATTAGCAAGTCAAAGTGAAGCCAATGATACTAATGACGATCTGAATGAGAAAAACAATCTATGTGAGAAGCTATCAAAAGATGTCATTATGGTAAGACATGAAATGGAATTAGGGGTTATGAGATTCACCCAAGAAATTGAAGAGAAAAGAAAAATTGAAGACAATCTAAAACAATCTCTCAAGGATAAGTCAGAGGACTGCCACAAAATGGATAGAATAATCAGGCATCTGGAATCTAATCTTGAAGAAGCTAGAGATAATGAAGAACAACATGAGAATCAGATAGACACTCTCAAACAAGATCTTCAAATAGCAAATGAATACAAAGAGAAATTCAAGATAAGCTTTGCTCAACTTGAAGTTCTTCTTGAAAGCCAAAAGAGGGTAGATGACAAGCGTGGCTTGGGATATGAGAAAGGTGAAAGCTCTGGATCCAATTAGAAGAACTCTAGATTAGGAAATCCAAGGAACAGGCCTAGAAGACCTCTGGTAAGGCAACAAAATGCTCAAAGATATCCATCCTTCAATAGATTTTGCTATAGTTGCAACAACTTCAATCATAAAGCAACTTAGTGCAAAAGAAGAATGAATCAGACTAATTCATCCTTCTCCGGACGGTGTTTCAATTGTAAAAGGTATGGTCACAAATCTCATGAATACAAAAATATGCAAATAAATAATTCATTCAATGGTAGATGCTTTGCATGCAATAGAATGGGACATATGGCTAATCAATGCAGATCAAAAGGATATCAGTCAAATATGCAAAGAAATGTTGTTTGCTACAATTGCAATAGATCTGGTCATATTACTAAATTCTGCAAAAGTAAGAATTAGGATAAAAAGGGTTCGGTGCATCATAATCAAAATCAAGATAAAGGAAAAGGAAAAGTGAATGTAGATGAAGTTCAAAGGGAGATGAACAAGATTTGGGTGAAGAAGAGTATAGAAAATGTTGGGGATGGATCCACACCAGAATCTGGTGTTGATATTCCTTCTAGAAACTAAATAGATGAGCTCTGGCTCAGGGGGAGTCACAAAGGAAAATAAATTCCCCCATCTAGTCAATTGGTGCCTAAATTTGGCACATGGAATGTTGTAGATTAAAGGGTTGTTAGAGAAGTATCCAAATAACCCTCAATAAAAATATGAAAGATCTACAAGGAGTTTTGAAGAGTTTAATCAGCCAAGATTGATCTAGTTTGACAACCATCCGGTAAAGCAGGATCTTCATAGACAAATCTGGTATGATTCAAACTTGATTTGCAGACTCATCACATGATTGGAGGAAAGAAGATACATTGTCAATTATCATTGAAAATGATTCTAAGTGCATCTCAGTGATACAGAAAGATCTCTCAGAATAAGGAAACTAGATGACTTAAAGTTGTGCATTTATTGCAAAAGGAAATTAGGGTTTGTGCAGAGATAAAAGGGTTCTTTTACTCATCATTTGCACATTTGCACTTGAGAAGAAGAAAGGAAGAGCTCTGCACCAAGTTTTTACAACTTTGTCAAAGATCAACCGTAGAATTCGATTCAACAAGCAACCTGTTCTGGCTCTTATTGTGAACCCTAAAAGCGTAAAAAGGTATTTCCATTTCTGAATATCTCTCTCTGAATCTTTTGCAAAGATGGCTACTCCAATGGTTGTTAAGATCATTGATAGGCCGTTCCCAAAGTTGAAGAAACACCCCTACAAGTCCCTAGAAGTTGACCCCTTAGGCACTTTTTCTAGCATTCAGCATGGGGTTCTACACGTAGAAGATGTTAGGGTGTACATCCATGCCAATATTGAGGAATTTGGAGAATCTAAGCTGATCGATATCTACAATAAACAATTAATAGATGAAACTTTTGAACTCAAACCTCAATACAAGGCTATCCGGGATAAGCATTTTGGACATTGCATCCACTTTCCCTATTTTGCAGAAGATGAATGGGTCCGATATGTTCTTAGCAGAATACATGACAATTTCATGTGGTTGATGAAGCCCTTCAAGATAACAAAAGATGCAATTAGGGAAGTAACTGGATTGCACTCATCCGGTGGGTTGCCTGCACTCAAATCTGTCAAGAACTAGACATTAAGTGAGGCTACCAGATCTAAGTTTGATAAAAGAGCTATGACAATAGAAGATATCATAGATTTGGATATCAAATTTGCCTCTATGATAATTGGTTATAAAATCTATCATTCTAGCAGGGAGAATTCTATGTCCAGAACTACAATTTATACAGCATATCAGATGCTAAGGGAAAATGCTAATTATGACCTATGTGATCTTCTTCTGAACCAACTATTAGAAAACTTGCAAAAGGTCAAGAAGGATAAGAAGAACTCATTCAATTATGGTTGCTTAATACTATGTCTATTCTTTTACTATATGAATGAGCTACCCGGATCAAGTGGTTGGGTATGGCAAAATGATAGACTGGTTGCCATACAAATCAGAGACTATATGTATGGGCTTGGTGATGCCAAGGCTCAAAGTACTACACTCTGGGGATACTTTAAAAACTTCCAAAGTTTGATGCAGGCCAGAGAAAGAATTCCTCAAACAATAGCTAAAAAATATAAGGATACAGTGTACTTCATGGTAGACATTGATCAATGCCTAATGGAGGCAGTTGAGCCTAGAATAGTTTGGATTATGCCAATGGGATATGAGGTTGATGAGAAAATCCTAGAGCTGCATGTCCAACACTTATTGAGTCAGCCTAAGGACCCTGAGGAAGAAAGGTTTGGAACCTTTCAAGAATTAAGAAGATACATGTTGAACTGAGACAACTAAAGATGAAAAGAAAAGTGAGAAGGGAAGTAGAGGAAATTGCCAAAAGATATGGCATATCAAAGGAGACAGTTGATGTAAATAGAGAGAAAATAGAAAGAGCTAAGAAAGAGAAACAAGAAGCAGAAAAAGAAAGTGTTCCGGTACAAGCCTCCTCCCGGACTAGATCCTCCAAGAGCTCTGCAGTTGCCACCTCTAAGATCTCAAGAGCCTCAAAACCGGAAGCCAAGACATCCAGAAAGGGAGAAAAGAGAATGAAAATAAAGGCCACAAGGTCATACATAAGCCAAAAGGATGATGAAGAAACAGAGTCTGATGAGGAAGTTAAGAAAATGAAGAAGAAGAAAACATCCGGGGAATCCTCTACCGATAAAAACAAAGAAGAAGAGGCAGAAGAATTTTTTGGAAGGCCTACTCTCTCTATTGATGATATCATCAAGGTAGTCACAGTGGATGGGAATTTGCAACCAATCATTAAATTTTATGATGAATATAGTGATACTGACAAGAAGATCTTGGAAGATGCTATAGTCAGGTACCTAAACATTTATAATAAAGCATTCATTGAAATCATCTCTCTAATTCCTAAAAGTCCAGAGAAGGTACTTGAATTGAGAAAGGAAAATACTAAGGCAAAGGACCTAGAGATTCGAGCATAGATTGCCATTCAGCTCTATCCTTCCATTACTCCAAAACAAATGAACGTGATCTTTACGGACTGCAAGGATGAGTTCTAGAGCAAAGAAAGAATGAACAAACTTATTCTTGGAGAGACTGATCAAGTAGCAAGAGAAATAGAAGACATCCTTTGGAATGCCTTTAAAAGATTCAATCTTCCTATCATAGAGGAAATAGATGAAGAACCTTCTATCATGGATGTCGAAGGATTAAGTGCATCAAAAGAAGAATCCACTGAGAAAAATGTAGAAGAGTCAAAAGAGTTAGATGAGGAGAAGTCTAAGGACTTGGATTCCTCTATTCTGGAAGAGAAAGTCCATACTCAGGTACTGAAGGAAAAGGAAGAGAAGAGGAGAAATTGAGTCAAGAAGAGGAGGTAAAGGGAAGAAAAGAAGAACAAACAGAGAAGACCCCTGATGACAGTTCTGAGGTTGCCAAAGGAAAGAAGACTCAGTCTCCGGCAAGAGACACTGTAGAGGCAATAAAGAGCTTCTTAAACAAAGAAATGTTAGAAATAGATGAACTGGAATTATTTCAAGGACCACTCAATTTTGATTCCCTCTCTCCGATCGAGACAATGAAGATAGCATCCTTTGCCCAAGCTAAAGCAAAAGAAAAGATTCTAAAGTCTCACATTGAAGATTGTGAGCTGATAGATATTGCATTTGGAATGCTGGAGAAGATCATGCCATCCTTCCAGAAGGATCCTTTGACCTCTCCATCTGGTAACCTTAAATCTTTGATAAACTCTGTCAACACTCATTTTGATTCCTTAGAGAAATTGGCAGAAGAAAAGGTCTAAAAAGAATTTTTCGGAAAGAGATTCTCTGAAGTACAGGAACTTATAGCTAATGATAGGAGAACCATGGATATTGGGATAAAGAACATAGAAAATGCTCTTAAAGATGGTGGAGAAATGTACAAATTTTGTCTATCCTGGTCTAAAGTGACATAAGATATTGAAAAGAAAGTGAAAGAACAAGAAGGTAAATTGTCAAGTTTATCTCAGAATTTTGATCCTCTCACCACATCCATAATGAATCAAGACTGCCAGTCTATTTCCATTATTAATTAAATAAAGAGGCTTGAAAAGGAAAAGAGGAATATAATAAGCAAGATGAGTGAACTTAGAAGGATAATTATCCCTAAGTTAGAGGCAATGCATGAGGCCTTAACTGATGCTCAGACCACAACCTGGACCAGTGATCCAGCAGACTTAAGAAGGACAGAAGATTATACATTTTTTTTTAGTGGTCACATCTCAATTTTGGATAGGATGAAGTAGAGTTGGGTAACATAATTTGTACAGTTGAAGACCACTTTTGTGGATGTACTTAAGTATATCTAAGTATAACATGTATATATACGTATGCAGCTATGTATAGGTTGATTTTTTCAAATTTTGGTGTGTGGATTCCACCCTTTGCCATTGATGTCAAAGGGGGAGTGAGGAGTAGTGAAAAATGTGGAATCTAGCTAAGGGGGAGCTCCGGTAAAAGTGTACATAAGATAGAGCATCAACCAAGGGGGAGTTTGCTACGACACTTAGTCATTTTTCACTAAGTGTTGCCATCAATGCCAAAGGGGGAGATTGTTCGCAAGAGACACTATGTGGCTTCATGATTGTTGTCATTGATGGAAACAAAGTCTATCCCACACATCTGCAGAGCATAGTATGCCTATACTAGAAGTTAGATTGAAGATGTTCTGGTCCAGTGAACAAGAATAGAGCATGCAGTAAGGTCTGGCAATCAGGTTCGGATCTCTCAGAGGGTGTAACTCAGCAAGTTACGGACTTGGAAAAGTTAAGAGGAGTATCATGACTACTATATTCTAGAGATTGAGCCTCCAATGATGAATCATGGAAAAGATATGAGCATCTGAGTGTTGGGTTCCAAATAGGTAGAGCAAACTAAGGAAGAACTAACCATCAGAGTATCAGACTTCAATCCGGATGAGTAATTGATGTTGATCAAGCTATTTGAGGGATCATACATGGTTGGCCGACATGATTGATGACTTCTATGTCTATGTTTTTGATATGCATCACATATTAAGCATGGAATCAGCCAACAAATTAGTGTTTTGTAAATATCTTGAATATTCTAGTTTCTGACTAGAAAGATGTTGAAATCCTTGGTGCAAATATATATACTAGATGGATTTTGGTATGAAGGTGTGTGTGAGTAGATACAGTGTGTGAGGAAAGGCAGAGATAGGAGTGGAAGTAGCAATACAAGTCTGGTATGTGACAGAACAGTAGCACTTAAGTAGAGGAAGAATGAAGTGCATTAGATCAGTATATTGAGCCTAACCAAAACTGAACCTCAGCATATATGGATGTCTCTCTTCAGTTCAAACACCTAGTTACCTTCTATAAACATTGTAAACAGTGAGTCTCTTGTAGGCAGTGTGCCTCTTGTGAGCAGTGTGCTCGGGCAGTGAGCCCTAATTGGCAAGTGCCATTTTTGTACTTCTTATTCTTTTAACAGAGAATACAATCTTGGGTTAGTCAGCCCGTGGTTTTTCCCTTAATAGGGTTTTCCACATTAAAATCCTTGTGTTATGTGTGTTGATTTCTTTTCTTCTCTCATGATTATATATGCTTATGTGTTTTGATGCTACTCAAATTATAAAAGGAAAAATAAAGTAAAGTTATTAGAGATAACTGATTCAACCCCCCTCTCAGTTATCTACCTTATTTCCAACACATTCCTCATCACTTGCATAGTGATAATTGAACATTGCTATGAACAACCTTCATCAACAACTACATGGAGAATAGTCAAAACTAGGCTTTACGCCTTAGACGACATGTTTCATCCTTCAAATATTCACAATCATCACATAACAATAGTCTCACAGCTTGCGACATTCTTGAAACCAGACCACATGTCTTATATGGGATGTCCTAATCTTATCACTTACCTTATACATGATATTGCATTATTGAAACCAGACTAAGTGTCTTATACGACATGCTTCCTATCCTGAAACCAAGCCTCCTTCATCGAATCATCATAATCAATCAAACACATATCACTTGACAAAAGGTGGACAAATGGCTATTGGTCTAGTCTATTTTATTTTACTAGATTGTTTTGCAGTCGCGTTCTTATGCTTCTCAAGGTAGTCCCTAAGTGATGAAGAGAAGCGAGGATAAAGTGAGACCTTTTTCTTTGATTGTTGTTTGCGGTTTGTCTTAGCAAAATGATTGGGGCAACTTGGTGCATTGCGTGTGATTAGGATTCCAGTACGTGTGAATCAAAGACATCTTATGCATTGGAAAGAATAATTGCTTCCTTGCATAAGGACTTGCACACCTCATAGTTATCTCATCGCATGTTCTGACAAGGTACCATAGTTACTAGTCTAAGTCAAGCATTCCTTGTATATCATGTGCCTATTTTGCAAGGGATCACATTTCTACACTTTGGCCTCTGTCACGCCATTGTGATTGTTGTCCCTTGACATAATAAGATCTATGATGATAAAAAGAAAAAATTGCAAGGGAGAAGCTCAAAAATCTATCAAAGCAAGATCTCATTTCCATTCTTCTAGCCAAATCTTCATTCCTCCACCTTCATTACAGCTTAATGTAGCATCCATTTCTTCTATCCATTCCCTTATCTTTCTTCCTTGACCAATCCCTTTTCATTTTGAGAGCCTACCCATGTTTGTCCAACCCGCCTATCCTCTAGAGGGGGCATCATCATCCTATCTTTCCATCATCATCCTTTTCCTCTATCCATTTCCTTAGCTTCTATGAAATGATGTTACTTGGCACAAAACTCATCATCTTGAACATCATCTCAAAGAGGGGCAAAATGTAGACACTTGAAAGTG
Source organism: Cunninghamia lanceolata (assembly GCA_027924645.1). NCBI lineage: Eukaryota > Viridiplantae > Streptophyta > Pinopsida > Cupressales > Cupressaceae > Cunninghamia > Cunninghamia lanceolata. Next base: position 5,036,967 of record BSBN01000760.1, read on the forward strand.
TCCTCAGATTGCAAAACACCAATCTCTTCCACATTCTACTATTTTCCCCTAATTTTCCTCTATAGTTAAAAAATTAATTTTAATTGATTAATTATTTAATTATTCACTATCCCCTTTCTCCCTTTAATTTAAATAAATGAACATTTATTTAAATTATAAGCCTTGTTCTAATTAAATAGGTCTCACCTATTTAATTTAATCCCATTACATTACCCTCTTTCTCAAATAAATTAAATAAATGAACACAATTTATTTAATTTAAAAATCACATTACACCTCATCATTTCTCCCAATTTTAAATTATCCGTTGTCCTTTAGTGGAAGGGAACCCTAATCAATCACAACCCTTCATTTCATCCAAAAGTCAACATTGAATCTGAGCACTCCATTCAAATACTCTTCTATAAAACACCTTCTTCAACTCATTTTCATCTCTCTTAGTTCATGATGAAGGGGGTAAATCACAAAACACACAACAACAGAAATTGAACACAAAAATAGAACTTTCTTTTATTGATCTGGGCAACTCATTACATTACAGAAGCTCAATTACAATCAGATGAATCAATCCTCCACAAGTTGTAACACACTACAACTACACATCACCAGGCTCTGGAATCTTCTACCTTCTATAACCCCCAAATCAGCTAGGGTTTATGTTTTCCCACCTATTCTTGACTCTACACTTGCCCCCTTAACTCTACTACTGCCCAAGGTTCCTAAAATAGTCATAAATAGCACTTTTTGGTGGCCTCCAGCGAAATTTTGAAATTTGCAACTCCATCCAAAAGTAGATCAACTTTCGGGAAGCATAACTTTTGATCTGGGTGTCAGATTGACGAACCGTTTTAAGCACTGGAAAGCTTGTGATGTGAACTATCATGCTAGGAATTAGTAAATAGATTTTTGTCAACTTTTTGGGACATTATGGGATGTTTTAGTGCCTCATATCTCGTTTCAAAAATTTTCAAGGGCTTTTCAGAAAACAAAAACTTTAATATCTTTCAGCTCACAAATGATCTTTGTCTGATTCCTTCACCAAAGGTCTTATATTTCCATTATGTAACTTTCTGTAAGTTTTCACTTCAATCCATGCCCAAATGCAAACTTTCCTAAAATGGCAGGTACACTTTCTAAAATAGGCAACTTGCTATTTTTAGTAGTTTTGGAAAAACTGAAAGTCCTACATTATTCTGGATATTATGGAACTAGAAGCACTAATTATGGAAAGAAATGAAAAAAACTACAATGATTTTGAATTAACTTCTTTTTGGGAGATGCAAGATTACCCTTACACCACTGGATGCTCCTGCATCAGACACCTAGGGTAATTTGAGAAGTGACCCTATCACGTCTCAGATGTTTGTGTGAGGAGAACCCAAATGGTCAACCTCTACCTTAGACAACCAAGAAGAATCTTCAACATGCCTTCCTTTCCATTTTACCAGATATTCTTCATATTGCTTGTTCTAAGTACTTCTACCCACATGGCTATCCAAGATCTCTTCTATCTCCTCCATTGAAGTAGATGCTGGAATACTCCACTATGCTTCTGTTGGCCCATTCCTTGTTCTACCTTCATGATATTCTAATAAATCAGCAATGTTGAAAATAGGGGAAATATTGATGCCACTCGGCAGCTCTACCTCATATGTATTTCCTGAATCATGCTTCTTCAGGATTCTGCATGGTCTAAATTTCTTCATTTTCAACTTATTGTATGTTCCAATTGGGAACCTTTCTTTTCTCAAGTGAACCATGACTTCCTCTCCTACTTGGAACTCCTTATATCTCCTTTTCTAATCTGCCTTAGCCTTGTACTGAATATTCATCTTATTAATTTTCTTTCTCACCTCTTCATGCAAATTCTTCAGATGTTGTGCAAAGTCTTCAACTTCAGCACTTATCTTTTCTCCTTCCCTAACTCAGAAACATTTCTTGGGCTATTACCATATACAATCTGGAATGGTGATTTACTAGTACTCCTATTGATAGAATTGTTGTAAGCAAATTCTACCTGTGGTAAAATCAAATCCCATCCCTTGGGCTTATCTTGTACTAAGCATCATAGCAGGTTACCCAAACTCCTATTCACCACTTCCATCTATTCATCAGTCTATGGATGGTGTGCAGAATTGAACTTCAAATATGTCTTTGACTTCTTCCATAATGTCCTCCAAAAATAACGTACAAACTTGGTATCTTGATCTAAAACTATGCTCTTTGGTAGACCGTGTAATCTCACCACCTCCCTAAAAAATAACTCTGCAATATGAACATTATTAGTCTTCTTGCAAGGAATAAAATATGCCATCTTTGAGAATCTATCCACCACCACAAAAATAGAATCATGTCCTCTTTGCGTCCTTGGTAAATCAAGAACAAAATCCATACTAATATCATCCCATGGCTTCTCTGGTACAGGTAATGGCTAATATAGCCCTATATTCTGACTGGTTCCTTTGGCCATTTGACACACTTTGCAACTCTCTACAAATTTCCTCACATCCTGTTGCAATTGTGGCCAATAATAATTTTCACCAACAATAGCAATGGTCTTATCTTGACCAAAGTGTCTAGCTAATCCCCTACTATGCTTCCCCTTAATCAAGTTCTCTCTCATGGAAATCCTTGGAATGCACAACTGGCTTTCTCTAAACAACATGCCATCTTGGATAATGAAATCCAACCATTTTATCCTATCCAATGTAATAGGTTCTAAACAAGCTTTCCAAGCCTCTACAAAATTTGGATCTTCTGGATACAAACTCTTGAGCTCATTGAACCCAACAACCTCTATCTTCATTTCTGTCAACAAATTTTGCCTTCTGCTCAAGGCATCTGCAACTCTATTGGACTTCCCACTTCTGTGCTTCAATACAAAAGTACAGCTCTGCAAAAGCTCAACCCATTTTAAATGCCTTTGGTTCAACTTTCCTTGACTATTAAGATATTGTAAGGCCTAATGATCAGTATATAAAACAAAATCTTTTGGCAACAAATAATGTCTCCATTTCTTCAAAGCATGAACTATTACATAAAATTCGTGATCATAAACAAAATACTTTTTTTTGGCATCATTAAGCTTCTCACTAAAATAGGCAATGGGCTTACCTTCTTGGCTCAAAACAGCTCCTATAGCACTACCACTAGCATCACAATCTACCTGAAATACCTTATTGAAATCTAGAAGTGCCAAAACAAGTTGCTCTGTGACTTTCTACTTCAATGCATCAAAGCTTTTGTTTGCTCCTTTAGTCCATCTAAACTCTTTTCTATCCCCTCTCATTGTCTCCATTAGGGGTGCACAAATACTACTAAAATTTTTGATAAACTTTCTGTAAAAGCTTGCCAAACCATGAAAAGATCATACCTCTATGGCACTCTTTGGTGTAGGCCATTCAAGGATAGCTCTCACCTTCTCTAGGTCCATCTTAAGACCTTCCTCTAAGACAACAAATCCCAGGTATACCAACTCCTTTGCAAAACTACATTTCTTTAGATTAATCAGCAACTTCTTCTCCCTCAGCTTCTCTAAAACTCTTCTGATATGCATCAGACGCTCATCCCAAGTCTTACTAAAAATCAAACTATCATCTAAATAAATAATAACAAAAATTCCCAAAAATTCTTTCAGTACCTTGTCCATGAGCCACATGAATGTGCTCGGTGCATTGGCTAGCCCAAATGGCATGTCTAACCACTCATACAAACCCTCCTTTGTCTTGAAGGCTGTCTTCCATTCATCTCCTTCTTTGATTCAGATCTGCTGACACCCACTCTTCACATCAACCTTCGTAAAGTACTTGGCTCCACTCAAACAATCCATTATGTCATCCATTCTGGGTAATGGAAATCTGTACTTGATAGTGATCTTATTGATGGCTCAAGAGTCTGTACACATTCTCCACTCTCCATCTTTCTTTGGTGCTAGTACTGTAGGTACCATACAAGGACTTAGGCTCTCTCTTATCAATCCCTTCCTCAACAACTCCTGAACTTGTCTGTTCAACTCTTCACTCTCAGCTGGAGTCATTCTATGGGCTGCCTTATTTGGCAAGCTGGCTCCTGGTATCAAATCCATTTGATGACTTATCTTTCTTACTGGTGGTAAACCCTCTGGTACATTATCATAGATAATGTCTTAAAATTCCTCCAACATATCTCAAACTTCTGTTGGTACATCTTCACATTTCTGTTGACTAATCTTAGGAATCAATGCAAAGCAATGATGCTCATTCTTCATACCCTCCAAAAAATTTCTACCATCTACCAGGCAAATTCTGGCAGTACTACATACCTTTTCTTCCACCTCCTTCAAGTGCTTCAACTTGTGACGAACTCCATCCTTTGTTAGGGAATATGTGTTTGCATGACCATCATGGACAGTGCTCCTATCATACTACCACGGCCTCCCCAATAGCATATGACATGCATCAATTGGTATGATATCACATAGCACCTTGTCATGGTAGTCCTGTTGGTCATGATGTTAGTCACAAACAAACATAGAATAAAAGTACACATTAACCTTTATTCATCTTGAAAGATACAGTGAATTCAGAGAATTCATGATCCCAAGTCTCTGGTGATTAGGTTTTAATCGACTGACGTTACTCAGTAGTTAATGTGAATTGCTGTTTCCATTTTGGGGCCTTACGTGAAATTGCGCCATCATCATGACATTCTTGTAGAAAGTCTTTACAGAGAAGTCATATTATGCAGTTATTAGATGAAAAGATGTAGGAATAACCTGATCTTTGCATGATATTTTCAATTGTGCATGCTTTTTATTCAAATATGCTAAATATTTACGATTACCTACGAGATGTCTGCATATTTGCGTTATTTGCTTAAGATTATCAATTATTTACAATTGTGATGGTGAGATGTTCTGAAATTGAAAGAAATTAAAGGAAATACTTCTAATTAAGTTGAACCTTTAGCTTTTGATCCACATACATGCTTGATACTGTCATGAGGAGAAGAAATCAAACCATATGTTCACCAGGACATTCCACAGCTAGATACAGTTGATGCAAACTTCAGAGGATAATGAATGAAAACAATACATGCAACATGATGAGCACTCCAAGGGACGCAGCAAATCAAAGCACATATCCCGAATTTAGACACAGATTACTCAGGATTTACGAAGATTTTGTAATCAAAATACCCTTCTCTTTCATTAAGTATGCAAAAGACATGTACATATACAGCAGCTTTGAAATGAGCCCTGAATATTTCAGCAAACAGATTTCAATTAAGTTTCGAATGAATATAATAAGGCATTCCACCACCTTTTATAGAATAAGGTGAGGAATCCGTTACAAGAGATCTACGGATCTGATATGTCAATACAAATCAACGGTCATCATTTCATGACCTGTCAATTTTACAAAATAGCACAAGTTGCCAGCTGGCAACTATCTATATTACCTATGCAAACTATTCCCCTTCATGATGTATCTTCATCATGTTCTTCAGCTGATTCATGCGGATCATCATCATGTGCATCGCTTTCTAAACCTTCATATCCTGATGATGATGCTGCTGCATATGGGGTTGCATGCTGCTCTGGATCTGCTCATATGACTGCACAACCTGATCTATTCCTCCGCCATCTTGAGTCTTTGCCTTGATAATGGCATGCTTGTGTGCTTCATACTTATCCCTGCTGTTATCCAGCTTATTTTCTCTGTCCTGCAATGTCTCACTGTAGGTCTCCATCTTGACCTTGATCCTCATCACCTTATTTATAATCTCCTCTGTCAAGTGGATGAGTGGACCATCATCTTCCATCTAGAAGTTACTGCGCAGAGCCTTAAGGGCAGAATCTTCATCTTGATTCTCTATCTTCCCTTCCACTTTGCCCTCTAATGTTTCTAGCATGTCTGCCTCAATGCCCATTAAATCACGTAGCCTCATGCTGATCTCCCTCAGCTTACTATTACATCTCTTGAGGACTCCGCATTCAAACTGTACATCTTTGTACCAGATATCCACTAACAATGCAGTATTATTATTCAATACCTGCTTACTGATAAGCAGTTGTGGGTTTATCTTCCTTATTTCTACCAATAGGCTAAGGACTTTCTCCAGTTTATAAGACCTTTTCCCGGTCTGCATCTGCAATCTGTCCACCTTGGTTTTGGAGTCACTTAATATGCTCCATCTCTTCAAAGAACCCTTCATTATTTCAACAGCCTCATCCAATGTGGATGACATCCATTTCCTTATTACGGAAGCCTCATGTTTCATGACGTCCAATTTATTTACTTCTTCCTGAGAAATGGCAGTCAATGGGACTGCAGCTTGACTTGTAGTATCATCAGGGTTGGTTAAACCTTTAATGTATGCATGCAACTGAGCAATGTGCTCTTTATGTTGCTTATTTTTCTCCTTCTCTCTTTTCACTTTCTGAATTAGAGAGTCTATGATGTCTTTTCCCTCTTGACCTTCCTGCTCTTCGTTGGCAAAACCCAAATCAACTGTGCTTATCTGGAATTCATCCACAGTGATTTTGCCTTTTTCCTTCTCTACTGCAGGTACAGCAATTTGTGCGGTCCTTCTCCCTGTCGCCGGATCTCTTTTGATGGCCGAAGTCATTATGGCCTTTCTCCTGGGCTTCATTATATCCACGGAGAATAGGGTGGAGACGTCGAACTCTTGAATTTCAAGTTCCTCCTCAACATTTACCTCCTTTCTAACCATGGAGGCACCTGATCATGCTTTTCAGCATCATGATGCTGTTCACCCCTATCTCCCGTTTCCATCAACAAGCATTGTGGAGATGGTGATTTTTCCTTTTCTCCCTCTTGATGCTCGCCTTGCTACTGATCCTGTGGTGCCTCCTCCTGTTGAGGAACTTCCTTTTCTGGGGGAGCATCTTCTCTGTGTGGGGAACCATGCGGTGTACCTGTATGTAGATCATGATGACCATGACCTTTCTCCATCATTTCTTCACCTGTCCCCAGTTCTTCCCCTTGTGGAGGTTGATCATCCTCCTTTTGTTTCTCTATTTCTGGTGGTATGTCCACCGTATCTGATATCATAGGATCTGCCTGAGGTGATGGCATCTGTTCTGTAGCTGTTACTTGTTCTGTGCCTGCACTATCCACCTCTTGTGCCTTATTAGCTGGATCCTCTATTTCTTCCTTCTTCTCATCAGCCTTTATTTCTTGGACCTCCACTATAGCAGGTCCTGCTGATGTATCTTGTGGGCTTTGCTGGCCTAGTTCAAGAGCATGGCCTTCTGCTTTTGCCATCTCTATCTCCTCTGTTAGGTGGCCCTTATCAGGTGATCTTGCTGGCTTCTCAGGACTTGCATCCTGTTTCTCTGCCAAGTCTACCACTACAGGACTTGTCACCTCAGCGATCAGTGTGTCCAGCCCTATGTCCTGAGCTACCTGCTCTGGGCTCTTTTCTGTTCCAGGCTCTTTTCTCGCTCTGCTTCTGCTTGTTTCATCTCCTCAAGCACTGATTGGACAGATGGAGGCTTGTGAGGAGTCACATCGATGCCAGCAGCCAGTGTTTCCATTTCTTGTGCAGCCACATCCTGCACCACCTCATCATCAGACAAGTTTATTGTCTCGTCTAGCGAGACATGCCCTTCCGCTTGTGTCTGAGATGCTTCCTTTTGTTGCTCTTCAGCAAGTTCAGTTTTGAACTTGACAATGGTAGGAAGTGGAACGTTATGCTGAAGTTCCTTCTGCACTTCACTACTTGCCCCTTGCAATTGTGCTGGGGGGTGACTCATCTCACCTCTCATGGAGGTTCTTGGTTTCTTAGGTGTGGTGGGAACCAACACCTGCGGAGCTCTCCTTTTTCTTCTTATTATTAGTGGAGCTTCCTCCTCTTCTTCAGGCTCCTCTTCCATGAGGATAGCTTTGCCTAGTTGTTTGGATGACTGACCCACCTCTTGGGTCTCTGTGATTCTGATGCAGAGGTAAACGCAACGGGAGCTTACTAACAGGAAGGAGGAGCCAATAATATAAACAGCATGTTAAAAATCCCTATCGGCTCAGCATCATCATCATATTTCCTGCAAACACCAATAGCATCATCATATTTCAGACGAGCACAATTATCCTCCTGCCGACTACTGTTCACTGCCTCCGCCTGTCGCCTATCATCATCATCATGATATTCAACTAGCGCAAACATCCTCCTGTTGCACTGTTCATCGGGCGCCAAACTCCATCGGCATCATCATGATATGCGACACCACCTTTCTCAGTAGGATATCCAATGTCCGGTTGCTCCAAATATCCTGATGACGACAACTTTAGCACCTTCCCTTCGATGCCCCGATAGCCGACGATACAAGCAACAGCATCATGATATGATTTATCCGGTTCTCTCGAAACCTCCTGATGATGTTAACACAACTTTCTGCCGAGGACTTACGCTGATACCTAAGCACTTAGCGACAGCAGGATAAACTTGCATAGAGAGATATCTTAATATCCTGATGACGATGACGTCATATCCTGATGACGATGACGTCACACAATATCCTGATGACCTCTTCAACACTTAGTCAAAAAAACGAACTCTCTCCCGCATCCGATAACGATATGCGGATGATGGGCACCCCCGAGAGATGATCCTGACGGTGATATATACACTGAGTATATATCCGACTTAAAACATCCTGATGCACTTGCAACATGCAAACTTCAACAGTTTCATGACCCGATCCTGATGGCGATGCATTCGTAGATGACGATGCGACTTGTTCTGACTGGAAACACACATGCAGACTCCTGTATATCCGTCCGCTACATGTAAACACTCAGAACCGCTCAATTTCACAAAGACAATATGATGATCGGGCCAGATCACCTTCAAACCAAAATTTAACAGCTTATCTTTCTAGACCTAGCACATGAGGATGCTAGGCTGATTCACAGCATGCTCCTAACTGATCTCTTGAACAATGCAATGCATAAATAGAAAACACAAATGCAAACTAAGCTATAATACAGGACCATTCCACCGATTCACAGGATCAACCGGTGGAAGGTTTGAAAGTATCCATTAACTTGCAAACAGAATGGAAATCAAAACACCAGCAACTGATAAACCACAAAATGCAATTGATGAGATCTTATTCAAATGAACTTCAAATGTCCTGAATACTGTTTCACAATGTCTGAACTGTTCTCCTGAATCTCAACAACACCATAACATAACACGACTAACATATCATAACATATCTCAATATCAATATCCTAAACCCTAACAGATCGAAGGTATAAATAGCAAAATCCTTCGAGTACTACCAACTCACTTCCCAGCGGCTGGGAGCTTCCAAGCGGCTGGGAGAAGGACAGCTCAGACTACCTGATCACGATCTGTAACTGCCTACACACACTCCTAGGCTAATCTAATACATAGCATTGGTCTAATGGACCTTATTACATGATGAAGTCAAACATACTAAAAATAGACTAATGCCCTATCATCATGTGGACAATTAACCTTTATCCTGATCATGTACGGGTGCTCCTGCACCATACTCCCCAGAAGAAGAAATCTCAAGTCCACTTGAGATGAGAGTATCAAGGTCTGCACCATGTTTCTGTATCTGCTCTGCAGTCATCCATACGGCTTCATAGTTCGGCTGTCCCTTCCAAGAGACGAGGTACTCCAAGTACTGTTTGTTCCTGGTCTGTTTGACCACTCTTGTATCCAAAACCTTCTGCAACTGTGGAGGATCATGCTTTGGAATGTCATCAGCAACTGTATCCTGTAGGAGGTCCTGATCTGCATCTGTATAAGACTTGTATGGAGTTAAATCACATACATTGAATATAGGAGACAAACCAAGATCAGGTGGGAGTTGGATCTCATAAGCATTCTGTCCATGCTTGTGCAAAATCTGACATGGTCCAACTTTCCTTTGCATGAGCTTAGTATACTTTCCCTTAGGAAGTCTGTCTTTCTTCAAGTGAACCCAAACTAAATCTCCAACATCAAACTGGACATCCTTCTTCTTTTTATCAGCATATTCTTTATATTTCAAGGTAGTTTGCTGCAGTTGGGTCCTGACCTGATCATGAACCTCTTTTATGGCTTCAGCAAAAGCTTCTCCTTTTGCACTGACAGGGGCTACTGGAGGTAGATCTCTCAATTCTAAAATTCCTCTGGGATGCATTCCATAAACTATCTGAAAAGGTGATTTCCCTGTCTGGATGGCGATGTGTTCGCAGATGACGATGCGATTCACTCCGACTGGTAACGCACATGTAGACTCCTGTATATCCGTCCGCTGCATGTAAACACTCAGAACCGCTCAATTTCACAAAGACAATATGATGATCGGGCCGGATCACCTTCAAACCAAAATTTAACAGCTTATCTTTCTAGACCTAGCACATGAGGATGCTAGGCTGGTTCACAGCATGCTACCAATTGATCTCTTGAACAGTGCAATGCATAAACAGAAAACAACAATGCAAACTAAGCTATAATACAGGACCATTCCACCGATTCACAGGATCAACCGGTGGAAGGGTTGAAAGTATCCATTAACTTGCAAACAGAATGGAAACACAACAGATACAGCTGATAAACTAGATAATGCAAATGATGAGATCTTATTCAAATGAAATTCAAATGTACCGTTTCTGCAATACTGTCAAACAACAGTGCTTCTCAATGTCTGGACTGTTCTCCTAAATCTCAACAACACCAATACATAACACAACTAGCATAACATAACATATCTCAATATGCTAAACCCTAACAGATCGAAGGTATATATAGAAAAATCCTTCGAGTACTACCAACTCACTTCCCAGCGGCTGGGAGCTTCCAAGCGGCTGGGAGAAGGACAGCTCAGACTACCTGATCACGATCTCTAACTGATCTCTAACTGCCTACACATACTCCTAGGCTAATCTATTACATAGCATCGGTCCAATGGACCTTATTACATGATGAAGTCAAACATACTAAAAATAGACTAATGCCCTGTCATCATGTGGACAATTAACCTATATCCTGATCATGTACGGGTGCTCTTGCACCATACTCCCCAACAGAAAAGAACTCATGTCTCATGAGTTTGGGTTGTGGAAGTCCTCCACCTTTACACTGTGCCTTAGCAATATGCTGATCTGCTCCAGCTTTGTCCACTGCTGGCTCTTGGCTGCTCCAAGACTTCTGAACTGTAACTGGCTTTCTGGCAAGTAAATCCTCATGCCTGTCAATGTAGGCCTTTTTCTCACAAGCCCTTTGTTTGTCAGGTTGCCTGACCAGAACCTCTGTCTGAACTACCTCTTGAACTTCTGAAATGTTCAATTCTGTCTTCCTGTCAATCTTTATAGGACAAACAATAGTCCCAACTATGACAACATCCTTGTCATTCCTCTCAACTGGTTGCTGTGTACAAACCTGTTTCTGCACCTGCTGCTGACCTATGTCAGTCAAAACTAAAACTTTCTTCAACCTGTTGTCCTTAACAACTCCTTTCCCTGCAGTGTCCTCAACTGCCTTTATGCCTGCTCCTATAGGCATCTGCACAAATTCCTTCTTTCCCATCAAAATGATTTTGGCTGCCCCTTGTGCTGCAGCATCTGCCTGCAATGGCATTAACTTAATAGTCTTCCCATCTTTCTTGATGGTGTAGGTATTAGCATACCCATCATACAGTACCCTTCTATCAAATTGCCATGGTCTACCCAACAGTAGGTGACAACATTCCATGGGCAAAATATCACACAAAATTCTATCCTGATATGCTCCAATCTGAAAATCCACATATGCCTGTTCAGAGACAAAAAGTGATTGACTATCACTTACCCAAGATGCCTTGTAAGGGTGTTGATGTGGAATCCTTTCCAAATTCAGTTTATCCACCATCTCCTGAGATACCATGTTGTCTGTTGAACCAGTATCAATGACAACCTTACATACTTTACCTTTGCTCTTACATATGGTCTTGAAAAGAGACTTTCTTTGTGGGGATTCTTTGTCAGGTACCTTCATGGTAGTCACTGGTCTTCTCATCATCAGAGACTCTCCACTCTCTGGGTATGCATAATTATCAGGCTCCTTATCCTTTTGATAAGTGTTTGAACTCTGCACACTTTGATCTACTTTCTCTTCTTGTACAAGTTGTACCCTCTTGTCACTAGTTCTATCATTTCTGGATGATGAACCTTTGTTTTCTGGACATTTGAAAGATGGATGACCAAACTCACCACAGGTGTAACATTTTCCTAAAAATGGAGTAGAACCTCTACCACCTCCAAACCGACCTCTATTACCTTTCCATCCACCTTTGAAATCAGACTGTCCCTGTCCTTTACCAGTGTCTTCTTGACCCTCATTGGTTTGCTTTTGTGTAGGGGCTGCTCCTCTTCCCCTCATATTGTTTCGTTCCTGTTTTCTCTTTAACTTCTCTTCCACTTTCAATGCCAACTGAAAGCTTTTCTGAACTGTATCTGGATTATGCAGACTTAGATCTTCCTGAATGTTAAACCTCAGTCCATTGAGGTATCTGGCTACCTTTTCTTCTTCACTTTCCTTTACCTTTGTCTTCATACAGAGTTTCATGAATTCTTCTGTATATGAGCTGACATCTAGCTCCTTCTGCTTCAGGTTTTGCTTCCTTTTGTGTAATTGGATACTGTAATCCAATGGAACATAAGCTTCCTTTACTAATGCCATCATCTTCTTCCATGTGGCAACTCTACGCTTTCCTTCCTGTACTCTGTCATCTTGAACAAAATTCCACCATGTCAAGGCAGCTTCTTTCATCTTTGACTGGGCTAGCTTCACTCTCTGTTGTTCTGGTATCTCCTCTGTTACAAAGAAATTGTTCAAGGAGTCTATCCACTCCATCACTGAATCAGGGTCCATCTTGCCTGTAAACGCTGGGAAATCCAGTTTCACATCCATGGTTCTCCTCTCCATGGCCTTGAGGGCGTTCAACAGTGGTCTCTGGTCTGCAGGAACGACCTCCTCGCTCCAATTAGGGATCTCTTCTTCTTCCCTATCTTCTTCTTTACCAGAACCTACTCTGCTCCTCAACTTTGCTAACTCATCTTTCAATTCCTGATTCTGAGCCTTCACGGCCTTGCTTTCTGCAATCTGTTTCTTCACCAGAACTGCCAACTCAGTGTTGGTCATCCTTGCTGGAACCTCAGATGTTCCTTCTTCGTCTGACATCCTGCTTATCTTTTCCAGAAGATCCTAACCTTTGCTCTGATACCACTATGATGCAGAGGTAAACGCAACGGGAGCTTACTAACAGGAAGGAGGAGCCAATAATACAAACAGCATGTTAAAAATCCCTATCGGCTCAGCATCATCATCATATTTCCTGCAAACACCAATAGCATCATCATATTTCGGACGAGCACAATTATCCTCCTGCCGACTACTGTTCACTGCCTCCGCTTGTCACCTATCATCATCATCATGCTATTCAACTAGCGCAAACATCCTCCTGTTGCACTGTTCATCGGGCGCCAAACTCCATCGGCATCATCATGATATGCAACACCACCTTCGTCAGCAGGATATCCAATGTCCGGTTGCTCCAAATATCCTGATGACGACAACTTTAGCACCTTCCCTTCGATGCCCCGATAGCCGACGATACAAGCAACAGCATCATGATATGATTTATCCGGTTCTCTTGAAACCTCCTGATGATGTTAACACAACTTTCTGCCAAGGACTTACGCTGATACCTAAGCACTTAGCGACAGCAGGATAAACTTGCATAGAGAGATATCTTAATATCCTGATGACGATGACATCATATCCTGATGACGATGACGTCACACAATATCCTGATGACCTCTTCAACACTTAGTCAAAAAAAATGAACTCTCTCCCGCATCCGATAACGATATGCGGATGATGGGCACCCCCGAGAGATGATCCTGACGGTGATATATACACTGAGTATATATCTGACTTAAAACATCCTGATGCACTTGCAACATGCAAACTTCAACAGTTTCATGACCCGATCCTGATGGCGATGCATTCGCAGATGACGATGCGACTCGTTCCGACTGGAAACGCACATGCAGAATCCTGTATATCCGTCCGCTGCATGTAAACACTCAGAACCACTCAATTTCACAAAGACAATATGATGATCGGGCCGGATCACCTTCAAACCAAAATTTAACAGCTTATCTTTCTAGACCTAGCACATGAGGATGCTAGGCTGATTCACAGCATGCTCCTAACTGATCTCTTGAACAATGCAATGCATAAACAGAAAACACAAATGCAAACTAAGCTATAATACAGGACCATTCCACCGATTCACAGGATCAACCGGTGGAAGGTTTGAAAGTATCCATTAACTTGCAAACAGAATGGAAATCAAAACACCAGCAACTGATAAACCACAAAATGCAATTGATGAGATCTTATTCAAATGAACTTCAAATGTCCTGAATACTGTTTCACAATGTCTGAACTGTTCTCCTGAATCTCAAAAACACCATAACATAACACGACTAACATATCATAACATATCTCAATATCAATATCCTAAACCCTAACAGATCGAAGGTATAAATAGCAAAATCCTTCGAGTACTACCAACTCACTTCCCAGCGGCTGGGAGCTTCCAAGCGGCTGGGAGAAGGACAGCTCAGACTACCTGATCACGATCTGTAACTGCCTACACACACTCCTAGGCTGATCTAATACATAGCATTGGTCCAATGGACCTTATTACATGATGAAGTCAAACATACTAAAAATAGACTAATGCCCTGTCATCATGTGGACAATTAACCTTTATCCTGATCATGTACGGGTGCTCCTGCACCAGATTCCAGCCTCTGCTGTCTTGGTTTTCTTGGGCTTTGGAGGAGAATCCGATTCTGATCCTGATTTGGCTGCCTCCTCTGCTGTGAATACTGCCTTGTCAATTATGACCCCTTTGGGTCCTTTTTCCACCTTCTTGCCCTTTAGGGCCCTTTTGCTAGGCTGCTGTGGTGGGGGGATCCTCTCTCCCTTAGTCTTCCTCTTCTCCAGCAGGAAGTTATCATATGCATCTGCAGGGATGTCCTGCCCCTTCTTCTTGTTGTCCACCATGATGGCAACACCCTTCTTCTTCAATGCCTCCACCTGTGCATCTACCCAAGCTTGGGTCAAGTGTAGGGTTCTAGCAAAGAATGGGTCTAAGGACATATCCTCCTGCATGGTGAGGTCAGGTGCAGAGATGGTATCAGTGTAAATCTTCTTCTGCTCATATTCATCTGCCATTATCCTGCCGTCATCACTCTTCAGCTGCTGAGGGAGGGATATGCAGTCAAACGTTCTAATCTGGTTCAGAGTCAACCTCTGATACCTCCTCCTCCTGGCTTCTGCCTCATCTTTGCAGTCAGCCCAAAAATCCTCTAGGTGCCTCTGGTGAATAGGCTTTCCTAGGATCTTCTGCATTCGGCCGTAAGGATCATATGGTCTCGTTACTGGGAAGGGCAGTAAATTCATCTTATTCAGGGTGACCATCACCTTCTTTATATTGTCGGAGTCAGGGCACATGTAGTTGCCAATGCTGACTGGGAACAAAATTGGTGGCAGCTTCTTGGCATCCTTATACATCTGTATCATGGTGGAGCCCTGCCTGATAAATTCCATTAACACTACTGCATCAGTAGGATATCTTGGCAGCATCAGGGGATGTCCTTCAAAACCTTCTATCCTGATATAGGAAAAGGTGGCAAATTGTATGTACCATGCCCCATGCCTGTATACTGCCTCTTGAGCCTCCATGCTCAGTCTTTTCGTTCTGTCATCTTCCATGGTCCTTACCAGATGTATAGAAAATGCATCATTGACTAGTTTGTAGTCTTTGATATATTTGGTTCTTTGCAGCTGGGGATGATGATCCCAGATATATGCTGCATTTGTGCCCGTCAGTTTTCCATCTGTGACCAGGGCATCAAAAGTGTCTCTATAAGCACAGGAATAAACAATATAAGAGGTCATATAGAATGCACAATCTGAACCTCCCAGGTTCATCAGCTACTCATGCAGAGCATCGCTTATTATTTGGCCCCACAGTGGCTTGATGTCTGCATACAGGCACATCATTATTATGCCGTACATCCAATCTCTAAATTCACCAGTATCAGGCTGGCCAGTCACTCTGTTCAGTAGGGCAATCATGTACTGATACTCCTCATTGAAGTCAAACTTGAACATATGCACAGGGAGCTTGGCCGCTGCATTATATGTGCTGTTCTCGGCCCGCCAGGCATACATGTTCTTTTTGGCCGCCTTCTTGTTGGCCTCGTATTCTCTTTCAGACTTCTTCAAGTCTACACTCTTTACCTTACTGCCCATTGGCAGTCCAAATGTCCGGGAGAAACCTTTGATGGATAGGTCTGCATACACTCTCCCATGCTTCACCACCTGCCTTGTCTGAGGGTTATAATTCCGGGCGCATTCAATGACTAGCTCCGGAGACTCCATGGAGTATGGGAAGCCAGCAACGTTCCACATACCTGATACAAACACTGCGTCCAGCACAGGACTCTTGTCTTGTCCATCATTTAGCTTGGCTGACCAGGCCTCTAGGTTAGTAATCCCCTGATGGGTATCTGTAATCGCCCCATGTTTAAACAGGACCCCTCTCTGGGAAGAGAACATAGGCCTGCTGAATTCCTCCTAATTCTTGACTAAGCATTTTTCAGCCATGGGTACCTGCAATTAACAACATTTCTTCTCACAACAGGGATATGCATGCATACATATTGCAAATATCATGCTTATTGCATCAATTTCACATTACTTACTTACATGGATACATAACTAGAACTTACAATCATCATTTAGAAATAACATGATGAGGGTTTCAGTT
Source organism: Cunninghamia lanceolata (assembly GCA_027924645.1). Lineage (NCBI taxonomy): Eukaryota > Viridiplantae > Streptophyta > Pinopsida > Cupressales > Cupressaceae > Cunninghamia > Cunninghamia lanceolata. Next base: position 5,053,819 of record BSBN01000760.1, read on the forward strand.
CACTTACCTGGTTATGCAGATTTTTTCTTTATACCAGTATATCGTCAAGACGCTCTTAATTCAACTGCTGATCACTTCCTTCCTTCTATCTATGAGCTCGAATTGCGCAACGATAGCTGTTTATGCAGATATGGAGGCTGGTGCTCTGTAAAACAATTTTAACGCAGGTAAACGTAACAATGATGGTTGAATTACCTTTTAACCTCGCAGTTAGGGTAAATTTAGGGCAAATCTGACAAGTTAGATTGCAATCTTTGATCATTCGTGCGAAAACTCAGGATCTCGACAGGTATTTCATTGGGTTCCGAGATCAGCGGGAATCACCTACCATATCTGCACACATTTAATGATAATGGCGGCAAAGGGAGCGGGGGATATCCATATGACGGGATATCATGAGGGCAGGATGATATTTCACAAATATCGGGTTGAGTTTTGATATCATCCTCCCTAGCATTGAAATTATTATCGCTACAAGATTTGGGTGACAATGCACCCTTTGTTTACATTTTAGCACATCAGGAGGATATTTCAGTTTATCAGGTGATGTTTCAAAACAAAATGATGATGACGAACCAAGCTTGCTCATCCTCCTTTCTGAATATCAGGATGACGTGATCATGATATTCAGTCTTTGTATCGGAAATGCTTCATGACGTTATCGTCATATTGGGTGAACATGATCATGTTTACAAAATATCCTGTTGAAAAGTAAATATGATGATGATGTCGTCAGGATGTTTGTTTCTTCGTTTATCGTATTCAAATGATGTCATCAGGATGCTTGTTAAGGGTGATATTTCGCGTCAAGATGATATTAACGAATATCGGGTTACTTTTCAAAACATGATGTTCGCGGTATAAAAGACCGCATGATGGGAAAGACTTACTACCATTTAAAGTTGACGTCAGGATACTTGAGCCGCAGGATATATCAGGGGATGTTAGAAATATGATCATGATGTTCAAAACATGACTGGGATTATAAAATATGACCCCCTTGCGAATATCAGGTTTGACCAAGACTTTGACTGTTCATAACTCTCACATCCTGATGAATATCAGGGTGATGTAAAAGGCAAACCTGCATGAAATTTAATGTTCTTCCAGAATATGAGGTCATAGATATGAAATACAAATTTTGACAAACTAACCTCATAATGATGACTTACCTCATCCTGACTCAACGTGATGATGCATTTGACTGACTTTTACCAAACCGCCAGAAAGTAAGAAACACAAACCAAGCCAAAAGAAGTTGGGTCCCTATTTTGCCAAGTCAAAATGGGGCGTGTTGTGTAACCACACAACAACTTGCCACCAAAGAAAATGAACAAATTCCAATGATTCAAGTGATGTGATCACATTTATCTATAGTGCTCTAATTATGTCTAAGGGTAAGCGTCATGGTCCTTTGAATGATAAAATTTCATTATGGTGATAATGCTAACAAAGGATCAGGTGTGTGCATATGATTAATTATCCTCATCTTGAAAGTAAGTTGAAAACGTAAGTAACTGGTGTTAAACTACATAGTTGGAGATCATCCCTCATAGCCAACCTAGATAGAGCCTTGCTGCCAGCAGGCGTCTATAGCCCCGGCAAGGTTATCTATACAATCTCCCTAAGTAGAGCCCCACTGCCAGCAGGCGTCCATAGCCCCGGTAGAGTTACTTAGATGGCCTAATTTTATTTCTTTTCTAATTTTCTTTTAAAATTTGTATCTGATATCATCATGTCAGCTCATTTGTACAAGGTATAGTCACTTGTAGCTTTAGGTTGGAGATTGCACTGGTAGCAAGGGAGTCCCTTTAGATTTTTCACTTAACACCTATACTAGTGTGTTCAACAAACCCAAGGCTGTTAGGTGTTTCATTGTGATGGATTCACTTTGACCAAGAAAAAGCACCCTGATGAAAAGACATCACAAACCTGATCATGAACACTTCTTTGAATGAATCATAACCTATGTTTAAATGTGATCTCATCATCTGAATCCTAACAATTTAATTGTTTTCTAGGGTGATGAAGTGCATCATCCTGACTTACCAGAACAAAGGTCCTAACCAGCAAAACAAAACAAGCACAACAAACAAACTGTACAAACAACTATACAAATATACATTATGATACATATGATTATCACGAAGTCGTTCAGGTCTGGAAATAATGTTTGAGGAATTGTCCATTGACTGGCAATGGGATATCCTCACCTGTCAGGTTCTTAATCCTATAAGTGCTGTCTCCTAAGATCTCAGAAATTTGAAAGGGACCTATCCATAATCTATCAAACTTACCATGATCACCTTTCTTTTCATGGGCTTTATCCCACATTAGGACTAAATCAGATATCCTAAAAGCTTTAATTCTGGCTCTTTTGTCAAACCAGCGTTTGACAACAGCCTGATGTTTTGCAAATTGGTCAATCGCTTGACTCCGTTTTTCTTCCAGGTGCATCAACTGAAGCAACCTGACTTCCTGCTTATTATCTATGCCTAGATATTCTTGAGCAAACTGTAGAGTAGGAATTTTCAAATTTACAGGGAGGATGGGATCTACCCCATATACTAGTTGGAAGGGTGAGTTTCCTAATGCAGTTTTCATTCTAGTTCTGTCTACCCATAAGGCATATTTCAGAAATGAGTTCCATTCCCTGGGATTTTTCTCTATTAGTTTTCTTATGATACTCAGTAAATTCTTGTTGGTGGATTTTGCTAATCCATTTCCCTGGGGATAGTAGTTGGATGAAAACTTAAGTATGATCCCATGATCGAAAGCCCAACTTGACAATTTGGTGGAAATGAAGGCAGAACCATTATCACTTACCAATGCATAAGGAGTTCCATACCTGGTGACAATGTTGCTTTCCAGAAACTTGATGACATCATCTGCAGTGCAAGTTTTGCTGCTGATAGCCTCAGTCCATCTGGTACAATAGTCAGTAATCGTTAAGACATACCTATGGCCTGAGGAAGACGGAGGATTGATCGGTCCTATGAAATCCAAGCCCCACTGTGCAAATGGGCGCTCTTCCACCACTGGCTGCAACGGTTGTGCAGCATATTTCTCTCTGTTGGCAGCAACCTGACAGACATGACAACATTTAACATGATCAGCCGTGTCTTTAAAAATTGTAGGCCAATAATATCCTGCTCTGAGGATTGCATGTGTTGTGGCCAATGCTGATCCGTGTGCCGTTCCAAACTTGTCATGTAACTCTGTCAAAACTTTATTTGCTTCAAGCTTCTCTAAGCATCTCAGGTATATTCCTTCATAATTCTTCTTAAATAAGGTTCCTCCCTTCATCATATACTTCTGGGATCTTATCTTCAAGGCTCTTCTCTGTGAAGCTTGCATTCTTGAAGGACATCTTCCAGTGATCAGGATGTGCCTGATATCTAAATACCATTCTCTCTTATCTTTCTCATTGATCACATACTGCTGACTGATGATGTTTAGATCCGTTTCAGATATCATCTGGCTCAAACCTTGTCCTCTCACCAGCTTCATTGGTGTGATCTCCATGTCATATTCCTGTAATACAGTAATCCATTTGGCTCTTTTTTCACCAGGTTCACTTTGCATCAGCAACATCTTCACTGCTGCATCTGGTACCACAGCAATCACTTTGCTTCTTAGTATATAATGTCTGAATTTCTTTACTACTCTGACTAATGCAAGTGCCTGTCTCTCAACATCTACATATCTCAATTCAGCATCCCTGAAAGGACAGCTCATGAAAGCAATTGGTTTCTCTTCTTTCTCTTCATTTCTTTGAGTTAATACTGCTGCAGAAGTATGTTCTGAGGCAAATGAGTAGATGTAGAAATCTCTTGTATAATCTGGATTAATGAGGACAGGAGCATCTGAAATGGCCTTCTTTATATCTTCAAAAGTAGCCTTGGCTTCTAGTGTCCACTCAATTTGTGCATCCTTTTTCAACATGGCATTTAGTGGTCTGATAATCTCAGCAAAGCCGGTGATGAACTTCCTCACAAAATTTATCTTACCAAAGTAAGACTTAAGTTCCTTTTTGCTTCCTGGAAGTTGTAACTTCATAATAGACTCCACCCTGTCAGGATCAATGATAATTCCATCTTCTGTGATCAGGTGGCCTAGTAACTTTCTTGTTGTGACTCTGAATATGCACTTCTTAGGATTCAAAGATATTCCATATTCTTCACATTTCTTCAGTACACTTCTGAGATCAGCAACATGATTTCCCCTTTCCTTGGAGAAAACCGTCAGGTCATCCATGTAGATGACTATACACTTTCCTATTAAGCCTCTGAAGGCTATGTCCATTGCTCGCTGGAATGTAGCTCCAGCATTTATGAGTCCAAATGGCATACGTCTATATGCAAATATACCCCACTTTGTGGTGAAGGCAATTTTCAATCTGTCAATTTTATCAACCATCACTTGGTTGTATCCTGAAAAACCATCTAAGAAGGACATCATTTTGGCTCCATTTACAATCTGTAGAACTTCATCTAAGGAGGGCAAAGGATAATTATCCTTTTCTGATGCTCTGTTCAGGTTTCTGAAATCTACACATAGCCTGATGTCTCCATTCTTCTTTCTGACTGGCACAAGATTTGCCACCCAAGTGGAGTGCCTTACAGGAAATATTATCCAGGCATTTAACAATTTCTTAACTTCTTCAAGGATGATTGGTTCAAGCAGAGCATTGACTGGCCTCTGCTTCTGTCTGAAAGGTTTTGCACCTGGCTTGAGAGGTATAGTATGAGTTATGACAGAAGTGTCATATGTCTTTAGCTCATCATAAGTCCATGCAATTACATGTATGTAATCCTTAAGGGCATGAGTTATTCCTTCTAACTCTTCTGGTGTACAAACCTTACCCAATAAGACGTTTCTCTTGTCATCAGCTTGTCCAATATTCACTTGTGAATATTGACCTCCATCTGCTTTAGGCAGATCTTTATGTTTAAGCATATTATCTAGATCAAAAGCTCTTTCTAATTCAATCATACCTTTGGGAATTCTATTGCTAGGCAACTCTAATATCTCATCTTCTTCCCAGACATGATCTTCCATACCATTCTCATCTATGATCTGAGCTTCGAATATGTCTCTGTTTGATATGAAGTCCAGAATGTGCTGATCATCATCAAACACCTAGAGATTAGTCACATTGTCAGGTACTGAAGGCACTGACACCAATTCTACTAAAAATCTCTTTAGACCAGATATAGACAGCGGTTCCAACGTACTGGCGGCCTGGGCGAGTGCATCTGCCTTCTGGTTCTGTTCCCTTGGTACGTGAATGATATTAAAGGCATCAAAGTCTTCAATCAGGTCCCACACACGATGTCTGTAATTTGATAGTTTTCTGTAGTTACAGGAGTAAATTCCTCTTACTTGCCTCACAACTAGTTCTGAATCCCCAAAGACATGCAGGATCCTTACTTTTTTCTTATGAGCAAACAACATTCCATGAATCAGAGCTTCATACTCTACGACATTATTGGTACAGGGGAACTGTAGTCTGTAAGCTGCTAAATAGGATTTTCCTGATGGATCAATGAGATCTATTCCTACACCAGCACCTTGCTTAGATTTGGATCCATCAAACCTTAGGATCCAAGGTTTATCTTCAGCAGGACACTTATCCTCAGCAGGATATCTATTTGGTCCTCCTTTCTTCCTTGCAGCTCTGGCTGCTGCTCTGCCTGATATCCACTTTAACTTAGGGATGTCATCATCCTCAAGTTTCTTCTTTCCTTTATTTTGTGAGCCTGATGACTTTTCTGTTTTCTCTTCTATATCAGCAAGAGGATGATGTTCAAGATTTACAGCTGCATGCCTCTTCAAAATGTGTAAACATAGTGAGCAAGTTGTTTCTGAGTGAGGCACCTCATGCAGCCTACACCAACCTTTAATTAAAACCTCCTAGGGAGATTTACGCTGTCGCGTCATCTTTTCTATTTCTTTTACCAGAAATTCTTTGAATTTCGTCAGGTCACTACCTTTGTCTTCATCAGACAACTCATAATCTGGTTCCATGAAGCAATCGCTACCACGGGTGATCCTTTCTTTTTCTGCATCATTTATCTGGTTGGAAACCAGGATCTCTTCTTCTTTCGAGACACAATCTTCATCATGATCTGTTAACTCTCCTGTTCCTGTAGAAAACTGATAAGAATTAGTATCGTCATCATCATCAGATGTAGCACTCACCTCGGAATATGATGATGATGCTTCACTATATGTCTGCTCCAGTATCATCATGTCTAAGCATGTTTCACAAGTCTTTTCCAAGTGTGCTTCGCCGTGTAATCTGCACCATCCATCAATCAAACTGTCATTAGCAGGTATATTCAATAGTTGGCAACATTTTACCTGAGTAGATAAATGCATCTCAAAATCTCTAAAGCGATCTATTTCGTTCTCATTATCTGGATCCTTGTCAAATTCCATACTTGACATGTCCTCATGATAATCATCATCATGATGATGATGAACATCAAGCATCAGGATCTCCTCTATTTTAACAGTCTGCAGCCTGATGCAATAAACTCCAGGTTCTACGTTTACGTACATGATTTCATTCATTTTGTTGTATTCCGTGATCATATGTTTCATCCTAGGTTCAACATCAATCCTGATCTGATTAGGTATACCTTTCCATGGCAACCACATGTGACTGAAATCTGTGGACATATATCCATTAAGCGTTTTGGACCAGTCTCTGCTAAGCAACATCCCATAAGTATCAGGTATGTCAACTACCTGAATGTCAATATAATACTGGATCCTCGGATCAGATGCTAGCTGCATGTGGATGTGAGTTAGTTCTCCTACTACACTTACTTCTGTCTTGTCCAGTTGAGTGACCTTCTTTAAGGATTTAGCCGGATGCAGTCCTAATACGTTGCATATTGACAAAGGCATAACATTCGTTGAGGCTCCGGAATCCACCAGACAGTTGTGCAAGTTCTTGCTGAACATTCTTATGGTGAGGAGAAACAGAGGTGATTCAGTTTTATCTCTATACAAGGTCATGTGGGAGGTTTCAGCAGCTTGGACTGTAGCTGACACTTTAGGCTTGATAATATTATCCTTAGTAGCATGATCTTTGCCATTGGATTGACTTGAAAGATGACTATCCTCTTTAGGAGCAGGATCATCTAGTGACTTCATGAATGCCTTCTTGATGGCAGGAGTTTTCAGTAACTCCGATAAGGACAGGCTGATCTTGATTTTCTTTATTTCATCAGCCAAATAGCTGACTAACTTGTCAGACTCTTGAGGTGCATTTACGACCTTTGTTACTGTGTTTTGAGGTGACAAGTACTGAGCATTCACCTTAGGGAACCCAGGGTTATTGTTAGCCTTAGGATCAGGAGGTGTGTTGAAGTTGTTTGGAGGCAAAGATGATGTCAATGGACCAGTCGGTTTGTTGGCACTACTTCTCAGGTTATAATTGTGCTTACTAGGATATTGTTGTTGGTATGCATGTACTTCCTCATGCTCTCTTGCAGGTTCATTTTCATCCTCAAAAGAAAAAACATAATTTGTTTCGAAAGTCAAAGCAGATTCCTCACAGGTCTGATTATAACTTGGATGAGGCTGATTAGTGTACGTTTCTAGCACAAAAGCTGAGTCATATCCACAAGGAACTATCTCATTTCCTTCTGCCTGAGGTGGATTTCCAGAAGTGTTAGACACTTCAATCTGAAAGATGCTGGCAGCAATCCTAAATTGTGGACAATCTAATTCTGCATGTGCATTTGTGTTATGGATCCTACACCAATTGGTAAGGGCTGCCTCAGCAAGATTGACTCTAGTAGTCTGTTTAGCTTCACCTTGAGGCTGATTATCCAGGGGTGATGGTAATGAACCGTTATTTGGCCTGGAGTTCCATATTCTGGGCTGTCTAGGAGGATTATTGTTGGTTCCACCATTATTGTTGAAGTTATTGTTGTTATATCCTCTGTCAGGGTAGTTTGGTCTATCATTGGAATAATTTCTGTTCTGACCTGACTGTGAATAAAACCCTTGATTTCTCAAATGTTTTACTTCGGTGGTGAGTTTTCTCAACTGAGTAGAAATTTCTTTGATTTCTTCCTTTTCCTCTTGAGCTTTGGCAACTACATTTTCAGTCTGAGGCTTGAAAAAAGAAGATCCATGGTTATTGTTGGATAAATCGATACCTTGAGGTGTCTGAGCATGTGCAGGATATTGTGGTGGTTGGCTATTTCCATTAGGAGGAGGCATAATGCTCAATGGAGGTACTTGCAAAGGTGCATGCATGACTGCTGGAGGTATCACTGCTCCATTTGGATATTGTGCAGGATACTGAGGTGAATACGGTGCAGGATACTGTGCAGGATATTGTGACTACATGCCAGGCAAAGTAGGGAATACTATATTAGGAGTAGGAGCAGGTATCAATTATTGATTTACCTTGATAGCTTCTTGAAAAGCTCATGTCAATGTAGTGATCTCTGGATGTGTTCTCCTGATGAACATGGAAGTTAATGGATCCAGGGCTGAATAATAGAGACTCCTAGCAGCAGCATCAGTTACTACATATGGGGCAACTAGCTTGGACAACATTTTCTAGAACCTAGCATTGAAATTAGCAATAGGCTCATTCTCAAATCTTTTAATTGTAGCAAACATGTGATAATTCATAGATGGATCAATAGGGACCTTGAACCTGTCAAGAAAAGCTTTCTCTAAGGCAGCCCATGAACCAACAGAGGCTTGGCCCAGACTGATGAACCAATTATAAGCCTCTTCCCCTAAGGAAAAAGGAAACAATCTACACACCACGTCCTGATGCTCTATTCTGGCTCTGCAGCAAGCTTCCTTAAATGTCCTGATATGATCATCAGCATCTTGATAGGGATGGTATTTTGGGCAAAGTTTGTCCGGATTCTTTGGTAACTCATGATATGCATTAAAGGTCAAAGGTGACTCTGCTGCAAAGAACGACATTGCAGCCTAAGGGGGCTGAACTGGTGGTGCAGCTGGCTGAGTTTGAACTAAAGGCACACCCTGGGATTGAACAGGAGGTGTCACAGATATACCAGAAGGTATTTGCAAACCAACAGGAGTTACAGGAGGAGGTCCTGGTGAAGCTCTAGACGCACTAGACCCTGGAGTATGATGAATGTCTACAGTCCTAGGTCTGAAACCTCTAACAGGCAATTCTTCAAAAATTTCACTAGGTCTAGACCTGGTATTTATCCTGTGAGCCAGGATTTCTTGAATTGGAGGCAAATTGGCTGAAACTTTGCAAATATTGGCTGGATTCCACCGGATGAGGTGATATTTGCGGTCAGATCGCAAATCAGACTGGATATTTATGAAATATTTGCGAAGATATTGTAAATATGACAGGACATTGGGGTATCTTGGACCGTAGCACGAGATCTCAAGTGTCTAAGGCCTAAATTCTTCAAAATTTGAACAAATTTATGTATCTTTGGCCAATATTTAGTGAATTCAGGAAGATCTACTGTAAAGCTTGCAATATTTATGTGAGATCTAGAAATCTTTACATAGAATGAACATGTACAGACTTATCACAGTAAATATTTATGTAATTTACTGAAATTCACAGGCAATCTGAGGTTACCTTGCGCTATGCATCATCAAACCTGAAAATAATGATGATGAGCGTGGTTTTCTGGACTCACCCTCCTTCTAGCGCCAATTTATGTTGGTCATGATGTTAGTCACAAACAAACATAGAATAAAAGTACACATTAACCTTTATTCATCTTGAAAGATACAGTGAATTCAGAGAATTCATGATCCCAAGTCTCTGGTGATTAGGTCTTAATCGACTGACGTTACTCAGTAGTTAATGTGAATTGCTGTTTCCATTTTGGGGCCTTACGTGAAATTGCGCCATCATCATGACATTCCTGTAGAAATTCTTTACAGAGAAGTCATATTATGCAGTTATTAGATGAAAAGATGTAGGAATACCCCGATCTTTGCATGATATTTTCAATTGTGCATGCTTTTTATTCAAATATGCTAAATATTTGCGATTACCTACGAGATGTCTGCATATTTGCGTTATTTGCTTAAGATTATCAATTATTTACAATTGTGATTGTGAGATGTTCTGAAATTGAAAGAAATTAAAGGAAATACTTCTAATTAAGTTGAACCTTTAGCTTTTGATCCACATACATGCTTGATACTGTCATGAGGAGAAGAAATCAAACCATATGTTCACCAGGACATTCCACAGCTAGATACAGTTGATGCAAACTTCAGAGGATAATGAATGAAAACAATACATGCAACATGATGAGCACTCCAAGGGATGCAACAAATCAAAGCACATATCCCGAATTTAGACACAGATTACTCAGGATTTACGAAGATTTTGTAATCAAAATACCCTTCTCTTTCATTAAGTATGCAAAAGACATGTACATATACAGTAGCTTTGAAATGAGCCCTGAATATTTTAGCAAACAGATTTCAATTAAGTTTCGAATGAATATAATAAGGCATTCCACCACCTTTTATAGAATAAGGTGAGGAATCTGTTACAAGAGATCTACGAATCTGATATGTCAATACAAATCAACGGTCATCATTTCATGACCTATCAATTTTACAAAATAGCACAAGTTGCCAGCTGGCAACTATCTATATTACCTATGCAAACTATTCCCCTTCATGATGTATCTTCATCATGTTCTTCAGCTGATTCATGCGGATCATCATCATGTGCATCGCTTTCTGAACCTTCGCTATCCTGATGATGATGCTGCTGCATATGGGGTTGCATGCTGCTCTGGATCTGCTCATATGACTGCACAACCTGATCTATTCCTCTGCCATCTTGAGTCTTTGCCTTGATAATGGCGTGCTTGTGTGCTTCATACTTATCCCTGCTATTATCCAGCTTATTTTCTCTATCCTACAATGTCTCACTATAGGTCTCCATCTTGACCTTGATCCTCATCACCTTATTTATAATCTCCTATGTCAAGTGGATGAGTGGACCATCATCTTCCATCTGGAAGTTACTGCGCAGAGCCTTAAGGGCAGAATCTTCATCTTGATTCTCTATCTTCCCTTCCACTTTGCCCTCTAATGTTTCTAGCATGTCTGCCTCAATGCCCATTAAATCACATAGCCTCATGCTGATCTCCCTCAGCTTACTATTACATCTCTTGAGGACTCCGCATTCAAACTGTACATCTTTGTACCAGATATCCACTAACAATGCAGTATTATTATTCAATACCTGATTACTGATAAGCAAATGTGGGTTTATCTTCCTTATTTCTCCCAACAGGCTGAGGACTTTCTCCAGTTTATAAGACCTTTTCCCGGTCTGCATCTGCAATCTGTCCACCTTGGTTTTGGAGTCACTTAATATGCTCCATCTCTTCAAAGAACCCTTCATTATTTCAACAGCCTCATCCAATGTGGATGACATCCATTTCCTTATTACAGAAGCCTCATGTTTCATGACGTCCAATTTATTTACTTCTTCCTGAGAAATGGCAGTCAATGGGACTGCAGCTTCACTTGTAGTATCATCAGGGTTGGTTAAACCTTTAATGTATGCATGCAACTGAGCAATGTGCTCTTTATGTTGCTTATTTTTCTCCTTCTCTCTTTTCACTTTCTGAATTAGAGAGTCTATGATGTCTTTTCCCTCCTGACCTTCCTGCTCTTCGTTGGCAAAACCCAAATCAACTGTGCTTATCTGGAATTCATCCACAGTGATTTTGCCTTTTTCCTTCTCTACTGCAGGTACAACAATTTGTGCAGTCCTTCTCCCTGTCGCTGGATCTCTTTTGATGGCCGAAGTCATTCTGGCCTTTCTCCTGGGCTTCATTATATCTGCGGAGAACAGGGTGGAGACGTCGAACTCTTGGATTTCAAGTTCCTCCTCAACATTTACCTCCTTTCTAACCATGGAGGCACCTGATCATGCTTTTCAGCATCATGATGCTGTTCACCCCTATCTCCCGTTTCCATCAACAAGCGTTGTGGAGATGGTGATTTTTCCTTTTCTCCCTCTTGATGCTCGCCTTGCTGCTGATCCTGTGGTGCCTCCTCCTGTTGAGGAACTTCCTTTTCTGGGGGAGCATCTTCTCTGTGTGGGGAACCCTGCGGTGTACCTGTATGTAGATCATGATGATCATGACCTTTCTCCATCATTTCTTCACCTGTCCCCAGTTCTTCCCCTTGTGGAGGTTGATCATCCTCCTTTTGTTTCTCTATTTCTGGTGGTATGTCCACCGTATCTGATATCATAGGATCTGCCCGAGGTGATGGCATTTGTTCTGCAGCTGTTACTTGTTCTGTGCCTGCACTATCCAACTCTTGTGCCTTATCAGCTGGATCCTCTATTTCTTCCTTCTTCTCATCAGCCTTTATTTCTTGGACCTCCACTACAGTAGGTCCTGCTGATGTATCTTGTGGGCTTTGCTGGCCTAGTTCAAGAGCATGGCCTTCTGCTTCTGCCATCTCTATCTCCTCTGTTAGGTGGCCCTTATCAAGTGATCCTGCTGGCTTCTCAGGACTTGCATCCTATTTCTCTGCCAAGTCTACCACTATAGGACTTGTCACCTCAGCGATCAGTGTGTCCAGCCCTATGTCCTGAGCTACCTGCTCCGGGCTCTTTTCTGGTTCCAGGCTCTTTTCTCGCTCCGTTTCTGCTTGTTTCATCTCCTTAAGCACTGATTGGACAGATGGAGGCTTGTGAGGAGTCACACCGATGCCAGCAGCCAGTGTTTCCATTTCTTGTGCAGCCACATCCTGCACCACCTCATCATCAGACAAGTTTACTGTCTCATCTAGCGAGACATGCCCTTCCGCTTGTGTCTGAGATGCTTCCTTTTGTTGCTCTTTAGCAAGTTCAGTTTTGAACTTGACAATGGTAGGAAGTGGAACGTTATGCTGAAGTTCCTTCTGCACTTCACTACTTGCCCCTTGTAATTGTGCTGGGGGGTGACTCATCTCACCTCTCATGGAGGTTCTTGGTTTCTTAGGTGTGGTGGGAACCAACACTTGCGGAGCTCTCCTTTTTCTTCTTATTATTAGTGGAGCTTCCTCCTCTTCTTCAGGCTCCTCTTCCATGAGGATAGCTTTGCCTGGTTGTTTGGATGACTGACCCACCTCTTGGGTCTCTGTGATTCCAGCCTCTACTGTCTTGGTTTTCTTGGGCTTTGGAGGAGAATCCGATTCTGATCCTGATTTGGCTACCTCCTCCGCTGTGAATACTGCCCTGTCAATTATGACCCCTTTGGGTCCTTTTTCCACCTTCTTGCCCTTTAGGGCCCTTTTGCTAGGCTGCTGTGGTGGGGGGATCCTCTCTCCCTTAGTCTTCCTCTTCTCCAGCAGGAAGTCATCATATGCATCTGCAGGGATGTCCTGCCCCTTCTTCTTGTTGTCCACCGTGATGGCAACACCCTTCTTCTTCAATGCCTCCACCTGTGCATCTACCCAAGCTTGGGTCAAGTGTAGGGTTCTAGCAAAGAATGGGTCTAAGGACATATCCTCCTGCATGGTGAGGTCAGGTGCAGAGATGGTATCATTGTAAATCTTCTTCTGGTCATATTCATCTGCCATTATCCTGCCGTCATCACTCTTCAGCTGCTGAGGGAGGGATATGCAGTCAAACGTTCTAATCTGGTTCAGAGTCAACCTCTGATACCTCCTCCTCCTGGCTTCTGCCTCATCTTCGCAGTCAGCCCAAAAATCCTCTAGGTGCCTCTGGTGAATAGGCTTTCCTAGGATCTTCTGCATTCGGCCGTAAGGATCATATGGTCTCGTTACTGGGAAGGGCAGTAAATTCATCTTATTCAGGGTGACCATCACCTTCTTTATATTGTCGGAGTCAGGGCACATGTAGTTGCCAATGCTGACTGGGAACAAAATTGGTGGCAGCTTCTTGGCATCCTTATACATCTGTATCATGGTGGAGCCCTGCCTGATAAATTCCATTAACACTACTGCATCAGTAGGATATCTTGGCAGCATCAGGGGATGTCCTTCAAAACCTTCTATCCTGATATAGGAAAAGGTGGCAAATTGTATGTACCATGCCCCATGCCTGTATACTGCCTCTTGAGCCTCCATGCTCAGTCTTTTAGTTCTGTCATCTTCCATGGTCCTTACCAGATGCATAGAAAATGCATCATTGACCAGTTTGTAGTCTTTGATATATTTGGTTCTTTGCAGCTGGGGATGATGATCCCAGATATATGCTGCATTTGTGCCCGTCAGTTTTCCATCTGTGACCAGGGCATCAAAAGTGTCTCTATAAGCACAGGAATAAACAATATAAGAGGTCATATAGAATGCACAATCTGAACCTCCCAGGTTCATCAGCTGCTCATGCAGAGCATCGCTTATTATTTGGCCCCACAGTGGCTTGATGTCTGCATACAGGCACATCATTATTATGTCGTACATCCAATCTCTAAATTCACCAGTATCAGGCTGGCCAGTCACCCTGTTTAGTAGGGCAATCACGTACTGATACTCCTCATTGAAGTCAAACTTGAACATATGCACGGGGAGCTTGGCTGCTGCATTATATGTGCTGTTCTCGGCCCGCCAGGCATACATGTTCTTTCTGGCCGCCTTCTTGTTGGCCTCGTATTCTCTTTCAGACTTCTTCAAGTCTACACTCTTTACCTTACTGCCCATTGGCAGTCCAAATGTCTGGGAGAAACCTTTGATGGATAGGTCTGCATACACTCTCCCATGCTTCACCACCTGCCTCGCCTGAGGGTTATAATTCCAGGCGCATTCAATGACTAGCTCCGGAGACTCCATGGAGTATGGGAAGCCAGTAGCGTTCCACATACCTGATACAAACACTGCGTCCAGCACAGGACTCTTGTCTTGTCCATCATTTAGCTTGGCTGACCAGGCCTCTAGGTTAGTAATCCCCTGATGGGTATCTGTAATCGCCCCATGTTTAAACAGGACCCCTCTCTGGGAAGAGAACATAGGCCTGCTGAATTCCTCCTGATTCATGACTAAGCATTTTTCAGCCATGGGTACCTGCAATTAACAACATTTCTTCTCACAACAGGGATATGCATGCATACATATTGCAAATATCATGCTTATTGCATCAATTTCACATTACTTACTTACATGGATACATAACCAAAACTTACAATCATCATTTAGAAACAACATGATGAGGGTTTCAGTTCACTTACCTGGTTATGCAGATTTTTTCTTTATACCAGTATATCGTCAAGACGCTCTTAATTCAACTGCTGATCACTTCCTTCCTTCTATCTATGAGCTCGAATTGCGCAACGGTAGCTGTTTATGCGGATATGGAGGCTGGTGCTCTGTAAAACAATTTTAACGCAGGTAAACGTAACAATGATGGTTGAATTACCTTTTAACCTCGCAGTTAGGGTAAATTTAGGGCAAATCTGACAAGTTAGATTGCAATCTTTGATCATTTGTGTGAAAACTCAGGATCTTGACAGGTATTTCATTGGGTTCCGGGATCGGTGGGAATCACCTACCATATCTGCACGCATTTAATGATAATGGCGGCAAAGGGAGTGGGGGATATCCATATGATGGGATATCATGAGGGCAGGATGATATTTCACAAATATCGGGTTGAGTTTTGATATCATCCTCCCTAGCATTGAAATTATTATCGCTACAAGATTTGGGTGACAATGCACCCTTTGTTTACATTTTAGCACATCAGGACGATATTTCGGTTTATCGGGTGATATTTCAAAACAAAATGATGATGACGAACCAAGCTTGCTCATCCTCCTTTCTGAATATCAGGATGACGTCATCATGATATTTGGTCTTTGTATCGGAAATGCTTCATGACGTCATCGTCATATTGGGCGAACATGATCATGTTTACAAAATATCCTGTCGAAAAGTAAATATGATGATGATGTCATCAGGATGTTTGTTTCTTCGTTTATCATATTCAAATGATGTCATCAGGATGCTTGTTAAGGGTGATATTTCGCGTCAAGATGATATTAACGAATATCGGGTTACTTTTCAAAACATGATGTTCGCGGTATAAAAGACTGCTTGACGGGAAAGACTTACTACCATTTAAAGTTGACGTCAGGATACTTGAGCCACAGGATATATCAGGGGATGTTAGAAATATGATGATGATGTTCAAAACATGACTGGGATTATAAAATATGACCCCCCCCCTTGCGAATATCAGGTTTGACCAAGACTTTGACTGTTCATAACTCTCACATCCTGATGAATATCAGGGTGATGTAAAAGGCAAACCTGCATGAAATTTAATGTTCTTCCAGAATATGAGGTCACAGATATGAAATACAAATTTTGACAAACTAACCTCATAATGATGACTTACCTCATCCTGACTCAAGGTGATGATGCATTTGACTGACTTTTACCAAACCGCCAGAAAGCAAGAAACACAAACCAAGCCAAAAGAAGTTGGGTCCCTGTTTTGCCAAGTCAAAATGGGGCGTGTTGTGTAACCACACAACAAGTCCCCAATCTTGAAATTCACTAAACACTGCTCATTGACCAAAACTCAGTGGTCCTTCTGTAACCATGCAATCCGATATGGATGTGGATGCTTTCTTCTTGTCAACTTCAAGTTGTCAACCATCTCCTCTGAAACAAGATTGTCAGTACTTCCACTATCGATAATAATGTCACAACACTTACCTTCACATTTGCACCTTGTGTAGAATAAACTCTTCCTTTGATTGGGTTCTTTCTCCTCATTCAACAAAGTTCTTCTAACAACTAGGGTTTCTCCCCTTTCTGCATCTTCAAAACACTCAAATTGCACATCTTCATCTACATGTGCAACTTGTTCATTACCTTCAATTCTTTGATTTGTCCTTCCTTGATGTTGCAGACACTCATATGCTCGATGCCCTTCTTCTCCACATTGGAAATAGGTTCCTCTAAAACCTCCTCTTCCAGGTCCTTACCCAGGTCTGCCTCTTCCTCTTCCTCTTTTCTCACCATTGTTTTGGTCACGAGGGCAGTAGGTATTATCTCCTCTTTGATTTCAACTAGTGCCAGCTTCTTCACTTTTCTTTGCATCTTCATTTCGGCCCCCATAGGGTCTTCCACCAGTCCTTCAGCCTTGACCTCTTCCCCTTTTCTTTTTATCAAATCTTTTATTCAACTTCTCTTCCACCTTCAGGGAAAACTAGTATGCATCTTCTATGGTGGTCATTTTGACCAGGTTCAGCTCCTCTTGAATATTCAACCTCAACCTATTAATGTAATGGGCTATCTTCTCCTTATTGGGCTCTGCATGGCCTGACCTAATAGTAATCTTATAAAACTCTTCTATATACTCCTTAACAGACTTGTTACCTTACTTCAGTCCTTGCAACTTCTTTAGTAACTCCATCTCATAGTCCACAAGAATGAACTACTTCTTTAGTTTCTCCACTATCTGATCCCATCTGGTGATCTTTCCTTTTCCTCTTCTATTCCTCTCTAATTGGACCTCCTTCCACCAAATATTGGCATGGCCCTTCAACTTTGTTTTTGCAAACTTAACCCAATCTAGGTCCTCCACATCTTCATACTCGAAATACTCCTCCATGTCATTGATCCAATCAATAAGCTGTTCTGGATTCAAATTTCTAGAATATGTAGAAACTTCAATCTTGGGCCTCTTTCTGATATTTGAAATGGCCCTCAACAACCTAACTTCTACAGGATCTCTGGCAGCTTCTTCTTCTTCCTTAGATAGCTCTTCTTCAACTTCATCTTCGATTTCTTCTCTTGTCCTCGGCTTAAACTCTCTTTGTAGCTCCTCTTGCAATGCATCGATTTGCCTTTGTAGGTCTCTAAAATCCTCTTCCATCAAAGCATTCCTCCCAACATGATTTCTTCATGGAGGCATCTTGGTCTCCGCAGCAAACCCACAACCTCAAGTTCTGATGCAAACTACCTCATGGTCAGTGATCTGTCTACACACTCAGGAACCCTTGCTCTGATACCACTTGATGAAGGGGGTAAAGAAAAAAACACACAACAATAGAAATTGAACACAGAAAATATAACTTTCTTTTATTGATCTAGGCAACTCATTACATTATAGAAGCTCAATTACAATTAGAGGAATCAATCCTCCACAAGCTGCAACACACTACAGCTACACATCACTAGGCTCTGGAATCTTCTATGTTTTGTAACCCCCAAATCAGCTAGGGTTTCTATTTTCTCACCTATTCTTGACTCTACACTTGCCCCCTTAACTCTACTACTACTCAGGATTCCCAAAATAGTCATAAATAGCACTTTTTGGTGGCCTCCGGCTAAATTTCAAAATTTGCAACTCCCTCCAAAAGTAGATCAACTTCCAAGAAGCATAACTTTTGATCTGGGTGTTTGATTGATGAACCGTTTTAAGCGTCAGAAAGCTCACGATGTGAACTATCACACTTGAAATCTGTAAATGGATTTTTGTCAACTTTTTAGTATGTTATGGGATGTTTTAGTGCCTCATATCTCATTTTAGAAATTTTCAGGGGCTTTTCAAAAAACAAAAACTTTAATATCTTTCAGCTCACAAATGATCTTTACCTGATTCCTTCGCTAAAGGTCTTATATTTCCATTATGTAACTTTTTGTAATCTTTCACTTCAATATGTGCCCAAATGTAAACTTTCCTAAATATACAGGTACACTTTCCAAAACAGGCAGGTTGCTATTTTTAGTAGTTTTGGAAAAATTGAAAGTCCTACATCATTATTCTAGATATTATGGAACCAGAAGCACTAATTATGGAAAGAAATGAAAACAACTACAATGATTTTGAATTAACTTCTTTTTGGGTGATGTAAGATTGCCCTTACACCACTGGATACTCTTGCATCAATTCATTTTCATCTCTTGGATCTTGGAATCTATTTCTCAACTTATAATTCTCTAATATCTTGCCATTTTCACCCATTTGAGCTTCTCAAGATTGTTGCAAAACTTGTAAATTTGAGAACACTATGGAAGATGGAGGAGAAAAATGGAGATTAGTCAAGTTGTAGCTTACAAGTATAGTTTATTTTTTCTTTGTTTGCTTGATTTCTAGGCTTGCTTTCACTTCATTATAGTTCGAGTTTTTTTGTAGCTTAGTTATGCATGTTTCAAAGTTTAAATCCTAGTGACACCTACAACTCATCTCCACAAGATTCCACACCTGTAACTTGCAATCACAAGAGAGGGGTTGGGGGTTGTGGTGTTTAGGAGCTTGCCTTGATCAAGCCCTGGAGTGACATTCAAGCCTTCCAACACCATTGTTAGATAGTGTCGTGTCCTTGGTGGATAGAGGCAAAAGAAAATGATAAGATTGATTGATTGAAACACAAAGTAGATATCGCCTTAGCAGGTGTAAACCCTCATAGAGATTAAATGCCTTCACATCATGAGGAAATGAGTTGATGGAGCCAAATCTACAACAAATACATACAAACACAATACAATACTACTCTACAACATAATGAATGCCTTAAGTGCTCTTTACTTGATGATCATAAGTTTTCCTTAATCAACTAGGAGTAAAATGAAGTCCTAAACATGTTTTTATATGCATTCCTGCTAAACATTCATAATTCAAATTGAATAGGCCAACAAAGGGAAACCTTTTAATGGTCACTTTGCTGACATTTAAAATTTGGGCCCTGACAAAATAGGTTTGGACTAGGGCATGAGCGCACAAGTCAAAAGGCCTATTTTGGGACTTAATTAAGCTTAAGATGCACCCCTAGGCCCCATTTGACATGGGTTTGCTGATTTTTCTTTGGGATTCATTTTTAACATGCATGATTAAATCTAAGGGACCTAGGAGCTAAACTTAGGAGGTAAAAGTCCTAGGGGACATTTTACAACATAACATTTAGGCCCCACTTTAATGTATGTATGATCTTACTATTACAAGTATGTGCCTAATCGGTGTTGTCATTAATGTCAACATATCCTTGTTGTCATTAGTGTCAACTGTATCTTATTCTATTACTTGTTTAGAAGACTTGTATGTTGATGATATTAAGAAAATTAGCCTCTCCGGAAGAAACAAGTGAGTTACAGAGAAGGTGAGTTGTATGCTGAAGAACAGTCTAGGAAACTACTCTACATTTATTCCTGCTTGAATATCATGGTTTGCAGATTGGAAGTAAGTTAGAGGTATGTCTGAGGATGCTACATTTTGGGTTTGAGCCTTCTGCATGAAGATCTGAGTGAGTTGTGTTCACTAGAGTGAAACCTACTTTTTCTGTAAGTTCAGTTGAGACAAGAAGATAGTATTTGGCTCCGCATTCCTCTGCAATAAAGTATTTTGCTCTGTAGTTCTAGAGGGAAGTCTGGGATGATGATAAGTGCCTACAGTTGCAATGGTTCATGGTTTGGTGGTCTGTAAGCTATCTTTCTTTTATGATAGTTGAAGACAATGAAGTTCATGTGTTTCGGTGAGAAGATTCCTCTGGATAAAGTGGTTAAGGTTCGTGTGATTGATCTTGATGATTATAGCATGCTTGTGGATGTCTCCTAATCATATTCCTATCTAGACTTTGGTCCATGTTAAGAAATTTAGATGGTGTGTGAAGATTGTTCCCACATAACCTAGTGTGTAACTAATCTTGGCTGACCTAGTTGATCCCAGTGATTTCAGAGATCTCTGAAAGATTGAGGAAGCGTGTTGTGGGGTGGAAGATCATGTTTCAGTCCCAGCTAAGGCATGGCATGATCGACATTTCATTCCCTTTGCGTGATGTTGCAATAGGTTAGGACCTATTTTGTAAATGTTTGTAATACTGACCTTGGAGATTGTTCCAATGGTTGATGCCGACCTTGATGATCATTCCAAGGTTGATGTAGTGTATAAATACTTGTAGTTGAGTCATGGAAAATGTGTCCTTTAGTGAAAATGAGAATATATTAAGAAAGGTCCAAAGGCAAAGTAGAGAAGGGGGCAGAGGAAAGAAGAGGAAGAGCAGAGCAGAGGAAGAGCAAAGAAGAGGAAGAGCATAGTAGAGGAAGAGCAGATCTGAGGAATTGTTTATTCACAATCAAAAAGGTGTTGATCATGGCAGTGAGTCTAGTAGTAAGCCACTAGCAAGGTTTAACAACCCTTATTATAATTTTGCTAGGTTTAGGATTGAGGTAGTGAGCCTACTAGACCTAGTTGTTCTTCATGGCAGTAAGCCCGTATGTTTAGGCCCGTGGGCTGACCAAGCTTGAACATCACTATTTCAAGATTGCAATATATATTGAGAGTTAATCCTCTCCGTGGTTTTTCCCCACCTTGGGGTTTTCCACATAAATTTGGTGTCTCTTGTGTTTGATGTTGTATCTGTGGTTAAGTTTCTGATTTCATGCTCTCATTGTTAAATCATAATAATTGTGGATAAGTGATGATTGTTTAAATTGCAGAAAGTGTTTAAGTTTTTGTGACAACTGATTCACCCCCACCCTCTTAGTTGTTTGGTGCATATCAACACTTATGACCCATACATGCATTAAAGTATAGTCAAAAACACATCAAACATGCCAGACACTTGAAGCTAAGGCATACAAAAAGATTGAGGAACCATTTCTAGCCCCAATCTTAGGTAAGCACTAGAAGACACATTACAGACACACAAAACATGAAGAATACATGAGAGCAGTCATGTAAAACATGATGAAGACATTGATATAGCCTTTTCATAACATTTTCATATATAAAATGAAATTTAAAAAGCATGTAAAAAAACCCAAAATGTAGGAGGAGCTCATCGCTAGACCCTTGATACTACACCTAGGGGGAATGTTGAATATAGAATACTGAGAAGGGGTGTGAATTAGTATTCTCTTAAACTATTTACACATCAAACATTTTAGTTCTATTTATCATATTCAATTGTAGTAAAAGAAATTAACCATAAGACATGTAGCCACAATTCATAACACATGAACACAAGGATTTTTAGGTGGAAAACCCAAAATGGGAAAAACCATGGTGAGGATTAGTTCATAGTATATTATAATAAAGCAACTTGTTAAGGTTGATACAATTGGTGACTCATTATCTAAGAATGCTCACTACAGATGGCTCACTACCAAAGGACTCACTATGCCAAGAGAAATAGATAGAAGAGAATGGGTGGCTCATTGTCAGGATTTGAATTGTTTACAGTTGCATCTAACACATGCATGAAGTATAATTCCAATGAAGCTTAAAATACAAATATAGTAATTTGTCCACTATTTTGAAATACTGGACTTCTCTGCTCTGTATTCACTCAATTCGCATCTATAAACTCTTGCACATCTCATCCATACTACAAAACACCAAAAACAACCCTTCATATATATATCTGCTTCTTTCACAACATCAATAAAGTCAGCCTTATTGGATGTAATGTGCAAAATATGCCATATAGGACTTATCGGCCCCAAAACCTCACTCAAACGCTTTGCACAAAGATTCAAATTTTTAAACAAGTTGAAATAGGTCAACATGGACCTAAAATAGCTCCCACTTAACTCTGTAAAACATATCTACCCTCTGCACAACATTAATACCTTCAAGTCGGCTCCACTGGTAGGACAACGATAAAATATATTATCTGTCATTCAATAAAACTATATGCAGACCTCGAAATTGCTTGAAACTTGAAGTATACATGCTACAACCACTCATAAATGTATCCTCAAAGTTACATAGCAAACCATTCACTTGCATGAAATGTGGAGTAACTCAAATGGTCACTAGCACTGTCAGAGCACTGTCTGTACAAAGTGTGATACTTTGTCAACACTAACTCTCATTTTGGAGGACTTCAAAACCTAAAAGTTTGGATTTAAATTCTCTGAACATTTACAATCAACATCTTCAAACCACACAAAAATATATTTCATGTCGTAGAAATGCAAACCAAATTATCGAAACTCAGTAGATTAATTTTGCCAGACTAACACTAAGCCAAATTTCATAACATATCTTCTTACAGGATCAAGTCTTCTTGTACAGTAGTCTTTCATGAAGAGTAAAGTCATCGTGTGAGGAAGAGGATGGAACCCTCTTGCAAAATTGTCAATCAAACTAATCTGCACACCTGTCTCCATATCCTTATGTCTGGTTATCACTTTTCGAAGCACTGTATCTTTACTCTTTAAGGCCAACCTCTATCCTTATCTCTGTTCAACCAATTGACACTAATGATAACACTAGACTAACATGTTGACATCGATGACAAAACCATTTTGTAGCTATTGTTCATACTTGCAACAATCTACCCCTTTGTCATTGATGGCAATATATGAAGTAAAAAACCATCAAGATAGAGTTCTGCCACAAATTTGCTCTCCCTCTTTCTTTTACACATCTTTCTCTCTCCCAAAGAATCTTTTTCACCTTTCTTTCTCTCCCCCTTTGACATCAATAGAAAAGAGACTAGTCCCAAACCAAAAACTCCTTTAACTTTTCTTTACATGACACTCCCCCTTACTATCTTATTTCTATACCAAAATATTAAAATTGTTTCTTTCTAACCTTCTACATATGTGCAAGAGATCAGGAACTTATTGATTTGTAGGAAAGATATATTTGTAGATGTTCTTCAACTAGATCACAATTGAGTCTCAATGTGCCTTTGCAGAGTGTAGTATCTATATTTATCCATTTATCTACAAGAGTAGTTCTTCTACTTTATCCATTGTTGCAGGGGCACTAGTCAACTTTCCAACTTTATCAGCTTCTTTTAACATACAATCAAAGAGGCCATTTTAAAGCTTACTACCTCTCTCATCTAACCTATTTGATCTTGTATTGACTCCTTTTGACTCTGCAAGTTCTTTATTATGGCATGAGTCATCTCTACTTCTGCTCTTATATCTCCATTTGTATCTTTCAAGGGATCATAGGTTATGGAGATTTTTAGCAATTACATCTCAAGGTCTTCAATTTTGTCTTTCATTTCTTTACTAGTTATGGGCTAGGATAAATAAAACTAATATAAAGCATTGGCATCACTTAAAGCATTGTGAATACTCTTTATACTATTGTTTAGCACAATGTGTGCCTTGGAGCACTTATCTATCAATTTTGCTAACATCTTATTATCTATGTCTTCTCATACTTTCTTCTCAGTCGCTTCTTCAAAAGACTCAAATTGATTGTTGACAGCCTCCATTAGTTTCTTCATTTGTAATGTAGGGGCCAAAGATGTCTCTCTCTGTGTATCAGGCAATATCTTTTCAAAAATTTCCATTGCCTCTTCCATAAGCTCATTTCCTTCTAAGTGAGTTTGTAGGATTTCTTCTTGTGCATATGCCTGAAAAATTATTCCTAGCTGAAGCTTTTGTAAGGGTGATATGCTGGACAAGTTAATCTATCCATCTAGGGATTGTACCTATAGAGATTGTCTTTGTTTCACCAAAAATTCTTTGATAGTGTCTATTAGAGAGACTCCAGAGGTTTCACGAACATTATCCTTCTCTTCTTGAGATAACCATCTAGAATCAGAGGTCTTTGGGGGATGACCTTTATCATGTGCTTATTTTTATTCAACATTCTCTAAGATGGAGTTATTAAGTTCACAGTGTTAGTAACTTGATCTACAATAGCCTGACTTTGTTCTCCTTCATCACCATCTATCTTTTCTTCTGGAGACATCCTCTACTCATCAGCAATTTCTATGTTTTGCAGAGAGCCAACCACATTCAGATCTTCTGCACTCATTTCTGCTATTCATGATAGCAAGTTTTCCTCAGTTAATACATGCAATTTTGCACTAGTTTCACCTTCTTCTTTATTTTTCTCAGTCTAGTTTTCAACCTTTTCATCTTCTTCAAAGGACCATTCTTCAACTATAGCAATCTATAATTCCTTGAGAATATTTACAGTTATTTTCACTGTGTCCTTTTTCAATCTTTCTATTTCATCTTTATCATTTGACATTAAGATATTTAGTCTTCTTTTTGTCCAAAATACCTTGGCTAACCTCTATACAACTTTAATCGTGTCTTGTTTAGAAATCATAGGACAAACTTTCTCAAGTGCCTTATTCTTCATTTCAATATCCTTATTCATGGCATCATCTCTTCTTTTTGTCATTATATCAACAAAACTATCAGGTAGATTGTCAATTATTTCTATTAATGCAACATTAAATGCATCCATGTACTTGATGATAGTTGTCTCAATGATTGATTTATCTTCTGCTAATCTCTCATCATGCAACTCAGCTACTTGCTTCAAATTGCCATACCCAGTTATGGCACTAATTGTAGCTTCCAATTGTAGTGGGGGAAAACATGATTTTTCTGACTTCCCTTGCTTACGTTTTCCCCTATTTGCAACTTCACCTTCCTTTCTTTTCTTTCTTTTTCCCAAAGTTTGGCCTTCTTCATCAGGTATGACTTTTCTTTTCTTGAATATAAAGCCATTTTTTTCTTTCTTAGTATCTTCTTCTTCTTCTGAAACAATGTCAATCTTTGTCCTTTTAATTTGTGTCTCTTCTTTAGAAGCAAAGGACTCTCTTTTCTTCTGAATCAGTTTGGGCCCTTCTTCTTCTTCCTCTTCTTCCTTAATGACATCAAGTATCACATAACCCTTTCTCACTATTTTTTCATTTACTCTTTTCTTCTTTGCAAGTTCAACAACAATGATTGCTTCATTCTTCTCAAGACTGGTTGCAGGCATGGTTTGTTGATATGCACTGGACAACTAAGAGGGGGAATGGTGAATCAATTGTCCCAAAAACTTAAACACTTTCTGCAATTAAAAATCCATCACTTATCCACAATTATTATGATTTATCAATGAGTGCATGAAATCAGAAACTTAACCACAAATACAACATCAAACACAAGAGACACCAAATTTTACATGGAAAACCCCAAGGTTGGGAAAAACCATGAAGAGGATTAGCTCTCAATATATATTGCAATCTTGAAATAATGATGTTCAGGCTTGGTCACTCCACGAGCCTAAACATACTGGCTCATTGCCATGAAGAACAACTAGGTCTACCAGGCTCACTACCTCAACCCTAAACCTAGAAAGATTACAATAAGGGCTATTAAACCCTATTGGTGGCTCACTAACAAACTCACTTCCATGATCAACACCTTTCTATATTCATGACTGAAGTACAATAATTGCTCTGCTCTGCTCTTCCTCTACTCTGTTCTTCCTCTTCTTTCCTCTGCCTCTTCTTTGCTCTGCCTTTTGGACCTTTCTTAATATCTTTTTGTTTCCGCTCAAGGACAACTTTTCCATGACTCAACCTCAAGTATTTATACACTACAAAAACCATGGAATGATCATCAAGGTCGGCATCACAATCATCAACCTTTGGAACAATCTCCAAGGTTAGCATTACAAACATTTACAAAATAGGCCTTGCCTATTACAATATTATGCAAAGGAAATGAAATGTGGATCATGCCATGCCTTAACTAGGACTCAAACATGATCTTCCATGCCACAACATGCTTCCACAATCTTCCAAAGATCTCCACAATCACTGGGATTAACTAGGTCAGCCAAAACTAGTTACACGTTACACTATCTGGGAACAATCTTTGAACATGATCTAAAATCCTTAATGCAGACCAATATCAAGATAGGAACATGATTAGGAGACATCCATAAGCATGTTATAATCATCAGGAGAAACTGCATGAACCTTAACCACTTTATTCATAGGAATCTTCTCATTGGAACACATGAACTTCACTGTCTTCAACTTTCATAGAGGAAAGATAGCTTGTAGACTAGAAAACCATGAACCATTGTAACTGTAGGCACTTATCATCATCCTAGACTTCCTTCTAGAACTGCAAAGTAAAATACTTTATTACATAGGAGTGCGGAGCAGAATACTTTCTTCTTGTCCCAACTGAACTTACAGAAAAAGTAGGTTTCACTCTGGTGAACACAACTCACTCAAATCTTCATGTAGAGGGCTCAAACATAGAATGTAGCATCCTTAGTCATACCTCTAACTTAATTCCAATCCATAGACCATGATCATCAAGAAAAAATAAATGCAAAGCAGTTTACCAAACTATTCTTTAGCATGCAACTCACTATCTGTACTACACTTCTCTATAACTCACTTGTTTCTTCTGGAGAGGCTAATTTTCTCAATATCCTCAACATACAAGTCTTCTAAAAAAGTAATAGAATAAGATATAGTTGACACCAATGACAACAAGGATATGTTGACATCAATTACAACACCGATTAGGCACATACTTGCAACAATCTCCCCCTTTGTCATTGATGGCAACATATGATATGAAAAACTGTAACAACCATCAAGACAAGATTCTCCCCCTTTTTCTTTACACACCTGCACTCTTTCTTTCTCCAAAATTCTCCCCCTTTCTCTTACACATCTGCACTCTAAGTTTTTCACATGACTTCTTTCCCCCTTTGACATCAATAGCAAAGGGCACATACTTGCACTCATCTATTCTGATCTAATCTCTCTTATGAACTCTCTGACTACTCCCTCTAAGAAGTAGCCCTAAAAAGCATCAATCCGGACCTCTAAGCACCTCTGGACTGATGCACTATTGTGCATCTTAGTTTAGAGCAGGAGGGGTGATAACCCCTAACTTTTCTTTGAGATACTCAAAAGTATCCTTAGACAGAGGCTTGGTAAAAATGTCTACAATTTGATCCTTGTTAGAAACATACTCCAACTTGACTTCATTCTCTATCACCTTTTTTCTTAGAAAATGATACCTGATGGATATGTACTTTATCCTTGAATGCATCACTAGATTCTTTGATATGTTTATGGCACTTGTGTTGTCACAAAAGATTGCAATGGGATCTTCATATGCAATTTTGATGTCCTTCAAAGTCTGCTTCATCCATAACACTGGAGTGCAACTACATGCTGCTGCAATGTATTTTGCTTCTGTAGTAGACAAGGATATTGAATCTTGCTTCTTGCTCAACCAAGATACTAATCTTTTTCCCAAGAAGAATGCACCTCCACTTGTACTTTTTTTGTCATCCACATCTCTGGCCCAATCTGTCAGCCAGTCCTTTAATTGCATGAGTGACTAATTCATCTGTCCCATTATGTCTCCCAATGTAGAGCATATGACACTCTAGAGTTCAGTTCCAACATTCATCATTGACTTTAGAACCGTAGTATAGTATAGGCATCTATGGAGAGATGTGGACCCTAGTACTCTAATACTACATACTGTTCTTGGTTTGACTTTAGGATAATTTACAATGGGACTTCCTAGAAGATTCATTTACCAACATTCCTAAATCACATATGGCGATACTGAAGAGGCATACAAACTCAAACTCTTTTTTTTTACTTGCTTGCAGACTGCTCATACTTAGTCATTTTAGTCTTCTAAATTAGAACCCTTCCAAGTGGAATACCATAACATATATCTTTGTGCTGGATCTTAGCACTAATTATCTGGCTGGGGGATTTAGAATCTTTAATACGGCTCCCCCTGAGCCATGATTCACAATCTACTTCCCTGAATTGGAAGTAGTTGCTCTTGAGCCTAGAGCAAACTCATCTCTTCCTTCATTTGTTTCCTTCTTGACCCAAACCTTGTTCATCTCTTCCTTGATTTGTGCTGGATCAACTTTTTCAACTAGTTCCCTTGATTCTGATTGTTATCTTTCTTCTTGTTTCTATAGTATTTTGCAATGTGTCCAAGCTTGTTGCAATTGAAGCACACAGTATTTTTCTGATCATTGTTTCTTCCATTTATCCTTGACCTACCTAGGTTAGCCTTATGCCTGAAATTATTATATGTATAACAATAGCCACTAAAGGACTCCATTGTCCTATTTGTCCCATAGCCTTTTCTCACTTGACTTCTACACTCATTAGCTCTATGTCCCATTCTCTGGCAAGCATAACACCTAATGGAATTCTGACTAGAGAATGATGGGGTATTTTGATTCACCCTATTCCTACACCAATTACCCTTGTGACCAAATTTGTTACATAAATTGCAGTAGCCATTGAAAGAAGAATACCTTTGAGAGTTTGGCTGCCTAATTGATAGTCTTCTGCTTCTTTGATTATGAATCTATCTAGTTTTGTCCTCTTCCTAAATTGCTCTGAATCCTTTGTCTTTTCCAAATTTTATGCCTTCTCTGTCATCATCATTTTTTTATTGTGCCATTGGCCTATATCTAGCAGTACTCACACTGAATTGATCTTTTTGAGCCCGTACATGTTTCAAATCAACTTTCAAGTCTTCAACTTCTTCTTCAAGCTTCATGCAGACTTTAATTTTGTCTTTCAAATAGTTCTCAACTTTTGTCTTTTCTTCATTATTCTCTTTTAGAGTTTGTTGTAACTGCCTAATTTGCCTTCTTAAATCTTATTTCAAATTCATGTCTTCATCTGCAATTATTTAGTTATCTCTATCAATACTGGCAATTAGGCACACATTCATTTGATTCACAACAGTTTTGTGATCTTCCACATCACATTTGGTGGTTTGGGAACCTTCTTGTTCTTTAATTTGCAAATCCTTATTAGTTGAGACCGAGTTCTCTTGGATGTTCTCAATAACCTTAACATTTGTACTTTCAACAATCCTTCCCAATCTATTGTTGTAACACTGGTAGGCTTTGGTCCAAGATGAGTATCCAAGAAAAATGCCTTCCTCATACTTAGCATTCTCCCTTTCCATTCTAATGAGGCATTTTCTTCCAAAGATTTTAAAATATTTTATAGTGGGTATTGATCCATGCCATAACTTAGCAGGGGTCTTTCCTTCTTTGGTTGTTACCTGAACTCTGTTTAATGTATAGACAGTGGTTTGAATTGCCTCCTTCTAAAATATATCTGGTAAATTTTCTTCTTCCATCATTAATTTTGCATTCTCCTAAATAGTTCTACTTGCTTCTTCCATTATCTTCTTTTTTGCAGGGAGCTATTTTTCTATCCCATAGGTTTCACAAAATATATTGAAATCATTAGAGATAAGTTCTTCTTCTTTGCCAATTCTTAGGCCTTTAATGTTCATGCTTAGCTCATTTTCAAGGGTTTCTTTAAAATTTTTGAGTGCCTCTAGAATCTCTAATTTATCTTTTAAAAAACTGACCCAAGTCATTCTAGAAAACTCATCAATAAAAAAACATAAAGTACCTGTGATCATGGAGGCTTGGTATTCTTGTAGGACCACAAAAGTTTGTATGAATCAATTCCAATCGTTCAGTGGAGGATCTTTCTTTATCTTTTCATATTTTTCTTGACAATCTTTGACATTTCCTATAACTAATGTTTCTTGAGTAATCAATCTCTGGTAGGTCCTTCACAATCTAAACTGAGTTTGTTAAATCATCAAGGTTTGTATGACAAAGTCTTCTATGCCAAACCCAACTTTCATTGGTCTGAGATGTGTATCTAAGAAAGTCACTTTTTCTGAGATGATAGAGATTCTTTTCTATTCTTTTTACAATTGCTATTGTAGCTCCAAATTTTTCTTTGATTTCAAGAGAATCATTCTCAAACACAAACTTGAATCCCTTCCTGCATAACTATCTGATGCTTAAGAGATTTTGTTTCAAAATTTTTATATAAATAACATCTTTAGACATTTGTCTGTTGCCAAAATTTGTCAATCCTATTCTGTAAACTTCAGCAGTGCAGTCATCTCTGAACTTGACTAGCCCTTCATTGTATTCTTCCAGACTAACGAACTTACTCCTATCACCAGTCATGTGGTTTAAGAAGCTACTCTCAATAACCTAACAAACTTCATCACTGGTACACGCTTCAGAGCATCTTCTATGGTTGACATTCTATTCTTTGTGAATCAATTCCTTGAATAGTCTACTCTTGATATCTCTTGATGAGCATTTAGGTGCATCAGAGAGTATCTGTTTTCCTTTTGACTCCATTAGGATCTCCCTCGAGTTGTTAGACTCTTTCCAAAAAGGACGTGGCTCTGATACCAATTGTTGATATGCACTGAACAACTGAGAGGGGAGGTGAATCAATTGTCCCAAAAACTTAAACACTTTCTGCAATTAAATATTCATCACTTATCCACAATTATTATGATTTATCAATGAGTGCATGAAATCATAAACTTAACCACAGATACAACATAAAACAGAAGAGACACCAAATTTTACGTGGAAAACCCCAAGGTGGGGAAAAACCATGGAGAGGATTAGCTCTCAACATATATTGCAATCTTGAAATAATAATGTTTAGGCTTGGTCACTCCATGGGCCTAAACATATTGGCTCACTGTCATGAAGAACAACTAGGTCTAGCAGGCTCACTGCCTCAACCCTAATGTCTACAATTTGATCCTTGGTAGAAACATACTCCAACTTGACTTCATTCTCTATCACCTTTTTTCTCAGAAAATGATACATGACGGATATGTACTTTATCCTTGAATGCATCACTAGATTCTTTGATATGTTTATGGCACTTGTGTTGTCACAAAAGATTGCAATGGGATCTTCATACACAATTTTGATGTCCTTCAAAGTCTGCTTCATCCATAACACTTAAGTGCAACTACATGCTGCTGCAATGTATTCTTCTTCTGCAATAGACAAGGATATTGAATCTTGCTTCTTGCTCAACCAAGATACTAATCTTTTTCCCAAGAAGAATGCACCTCCACTTGTACTTTTTTTGTCATCCACATCTCTGGCCCAATCTATTAGCCAGTCCTTTAATTGCATGAGTGACTAATTCATCTGTCCCATTATGTCTCCCAATGTAGAGCATATGACACTCTAAAGTTTAGTTCCAACATTCATCATTGACTTTAGAACCGTAGTACAGTATAGGCATCTATGGAGAGATGTGGACCCTAGTACTCTAATACTACATACTGTTCTTGGTTTGACTTTAGGATAATTTACAATGGGACTTCCTAGAAGATTCATTTACCAACATTCCTAAATCACATATGGCGATACTGAAGAGGCATACAAAATCAAACTCTTTTTTTTTACTTGCTTGCATACTACTCATACTTAGTCATTTTAGTCTTCTAAATTAGAACCCTTCCAAGTGGAATACCATAACATATATCTTTGTGCCGGATCTTAGCACTAATTATCTGGCTGGGGGATTTAGAATCTTTAATATGGTTCCCCCTGAGCCATGATTCACAATCTACTTCCCTGAATTGGAAGTAGTTGCTCTTGAGCCTAGAGCAAACTCATCTCTTCCTTCATTTGTTTCCTTCTTGACCCAAACCTTGTTCATCTCTTCCTTGATTTGTGCTGGATCAACTTTTTCAACTAGTTCCCTTGATTCTGATTGGTTATCCTTCTTCTTGTTTCTATAGTATTTTGCAATGTGTCCAAGCTTGTTGCAATTGAAGCTCATAGTATTTTTCTGATCATTGTTTCTTCCATTTATCCTTGACCTACCTAGGTTAGCCTTATGCCTGAAATTATTGTATGTATAACAATAGCCACTGAAGGACTCCATTGTCCTATTTGTCCCATAGCCTTTTCTCACTTGACTTCTACACTCATTAGCTCTATGTCCCATTCTCTGGCAAGCATAACACCTAATGGAATTCTGACTAGAGAATGATGGGGTATTTTGATTCACCCTATTCCTACACCAATTACCCTTGCAACCAAATTTGTTACATAAATTGTAGTAACCATTGAAAGAAGAATACCTTTGAGAGTTTGGCTGCCTAATTGATAGTCTTTTGCTTCTTTGATTATGAATCTATCTAATTTTGTCCTCTTCCTAAATTGCTCTGAATCCTTTGTCTTTTCCAAATTTTATGCCTTCTCTGTCATCATCATTTTTTTATTGTGCCATTGGCCTATATCTAGCAGTACTCACACTGAATTGATCTTTTTGAGCCCGTACATGTTTCAAATCAACTTTGAATTCTTCAACTTCTTCTTCAAGCTTCATGCAGACTTTAATTTTGTCTTTCAAATAGTTCTCAACTTTTTTCTTTTCTTCATTGTTCTCTTTTAGAGTTTGTTGTAACTGCCTAATTTGCCTTCTTAAATCTTATTTCAAATTCATGTCTTCATCTACAGTTCTTTAGTTATCTCTATCAATATTGGCAATTAGGCACACATTCATTTGATTCACAACAGTTTTGTGATCTTCCACATCACATTTGGTGGTTTGGGAACCTTCTTGTTCTTTAATTTGCAAATCCTTATTGGTTGAGACCGAATTCTCTTGGATGTTCTCAATAACCTCAACATTTGTACTTTCAACAATCCTTCCCAATCTATTGTTGTAACACTAGTAGGCTTTGGTCCACAATGAGTGTCCAAGAAAAATGCCTTCCTCATACTTAGCATTCTCCCTTTCCATTCTAATGAGGCATTTGCTTCCAAAGATTTTAAAATATTTTACAGTGGGTATTGATCCATGCCATAACTCAGCAGGGGTCTTTCCTTCTTTGGTTGTTACCTGAACTCTGTTTAATGTATAGACAGTGGTTTGAATTGCCTCCTTCTAAAATATATCTGGTAAATTTTCTTCTTCCATCATTAATTTTGCATTCTCCTAAATAGTTCTACTTGCTTCTTCCATTATCTTCTTTTTTGCAGGGAGCTATTTTTCTATCCCATAGGTTTCACAAAATATATTGAAATCATTAGAGATAAGTTCTTCTTCTTTGCCAATTCTTAGGCCTTTGATGTTCATGCTTAGCTCATTTTCAAGGGTTTCTTTAAAAATTTTGAGTGCCTCTAGAATCTCTAATTTATCTTTTAAAAAACTGACCCAAGTCATTCTAGAAAACTCATCAATAAAAAAACATAAAGTACCTGTGATCATGGAGGCTTGGTAGTCTTGTAGGACCACAAAAGTTTGTATGAATCAATTCCAATCATTCAGTGGAGGATCTTTCTTTATCTTTCCATATTTTTCTTGACAATCTTTGACATTTCCTACAACTAATGTTTCTTGAGTAATCAATCTCTGGTAGGTCCTTCACAATCTGAACTGAGTTTGTTAAATCATCAAGGTTTGTATGACAAAGTCTTCTATGCCAAACCCAACTTTCATTGGTCTAAGATGTGTATCCAAGAAAGTCACTTTTTTCTGAGATGATAGAGATTCTTTTCTATTCTTTTTGCAATTGCTATTATAGCTCCAAATTTTTCTTTGATTTCAAGAGAATCATTCTCAAACACAAACTTGAATCCCTTCCTGCATAACTATCTGATGCTTAAGAGATTTTGTTTCAAAATTTTTATACAAAGAACATCTTCAGACATTTGTCTGTTACCGAAATTTGTCAATCCTATTCTGTAAACTTCAGCAGTGCAGTCATCTCTGAACTTGACTAGCCCTTCATTGTATTCTTCCAGACTAACGAACTTACTCCTGTCACCAGTCATGTGGTTTGAGAAGCTACTCTCAATAACCTAACAAACTTCATCACTGGTACACGCTTTAGAGCGTCTTTGATGGTTGACATTCTATTCTTTGTGAATCACTTCCTTGAATAGTCTACTCTTGATATCTCTTGATGAGCATTTGGGTGCATCGGAGAGTATCTGTTTTCCTTTTGACTCCATTAGGATCTCCCTCAAGTTGTTAGACTCTTTCCAAAAAGGACGTGGCTCTAATACCAATTGTTGATATGTACCAAACAACTGAGAGGGGGGGTGAATCAATTGTCCCAAAAAATTAAACACTTTCTGCAATTAAATATTCATCACTTATCCATAATTATTATGATTTATCAATGAGTGCATGAAATCATAAACTTAACCATAGATACAACATAAAACAGAAGAGACACCAAATTTTATGTGGAAAACCCCAAGGTGGGGAAAAACCATGGAGAGGATTAGCTCTCAACATATATTGCAATCTTGAAATAATAATGTTCAGGCTTGGTCACTCCATGGGCCTAAACATATTGGCTCACTGTCATGAAGAACAACTAGGTCTAGCAGGCTCACTGCCTCAACCCTAAACCTAGCAAGATTACAATTAGGGTTGTTAAACTCTGAGGGCTGTTAAACCCTACTAGTGGCTCACTACTAGACTCACTACCACAATCAACGTCTTTCTATATGTGTTACTAAAGTACAATAATTCCTCTACTTTGCTCTTCCTCTACTCTATTCTTCCTCTAATTTCCTCTGCCTCTTCTCTGCTTTGCCTTTTGGACCTTTCTTAATATCTTTTATTTCCACTCAAGGACAACTTTTTCCATGACTCAACTACAAGTATTTATACACTACAACAACCTTGGAATGATCATCAAGGTCGGCATCACAATCATCAACCTTTGGAACAATCTCCAAAGTCGGCATTACAGACATTTACAAAATAGGTCCTGAACTATTACAATATTATGCAAAGGAAATGAAATGCAGATCATACCATGCCTTAGCTGGGACTCAAAGATGATCTTTCATGCCACAACATGCTTCCACAATCTTCCAAAGATCTCCGCAATCACTGGGATTAACTAGGTAGGCCAAAACTAGTTACATGTTACACTATCTAGGAACAATCTTCGAACATGATCTCAAATCCTTAATACATACCAATATCAAGATAGGAACATGATTAGGAGACATCCACAAGCATGTTATAATCATCAAGAGAACTGCACGAACCTTAATCACTTTATTCATAGGAATCTTCTCACCGGAACACATGAACTTCACTGTCTTCAACTATCATAAAGGAAAGATAGCTTGCGGACCACCAAACCATGAACCATTGCAACTATAGGCACTTATCATCATCCCAAACATCATTCTAGAACCATAGAGTAAAATACTTTATTGCGAAGGAGTGCATAGTAGAATACTTTCTTCCTGTCCCAACTGAACTTACAAAAAAGAAGGTTTCACTCTGGTGAACACAACTCACTTAGATCTTCATGTGGAGGGCTCAAACTCAGAATGTGGCATCCTTAGTCATACCTCTAACTTACTTCCAATTTATAGACCATGATCTTCAAGCAGAAATAAATGCAGAGTAGTTTACTGGACTATTCTTTAGCATACAACTCACTATCTGTACTACACTTCTATGTAACTCACTTGTTTCTTCTGGAGAGGCTAATTTTCTCAATATCCTCAGCATACAAGTCTTCTAAACAAGTAATAGAATAAGATATAGTTGACACCAATGATAACAAGGATATGTTGACATCAATGATGACATTGATTAGGCACATACTTGCAACCTAGCCCTGGAGGTATTAAGAGCAGCAACAGAGGGGATAGAAGTCCTTGTTGACCTTCTAATACTTGGTGATTCAGATGAATTCTTGGATATCTCCATAGGGCCCCTTTGTACCAACATCTCCTCAACTCTGGACTTAATTTCTTCTAGATTCTTCTTAATCTCTTTCTCTTTGTGCTTAAGTTGCACCTGAGTGGATTTTTCTATATAAGTTCTAATTCTTTCTTTAGAGGTGTATTTTAGCTTGATCAGCATTAGTTCTGCAAGAGCTACAAGGATATATTTAGATACTTCATAGCCTATCTCTAGAATCTAGACTGTCCTAGTTTGTACTGCCTCCATATAGCATCCATCTTTGCTTACCATAAAGAGTATATCATCTTTGTATTTCTCCACTACTTTCTTAGGGATCCTTTCCCTAGCATTCATCTTCTCCTGAAATATTTATAAGTAACCCCAAAGTGTAGCATTTTGAGCTTGAATGTCCCTAATTCTTCTCAAATGGTCTCTAATCTAGGTGGCTACTGGAGTGTGTCCTAACCACACAATGCTTTGTGCATCTAGAACTTCCATGAAGAAATAAAACAATAAACAAATGACCAATGTACCAAACTTGAAAGGATATTTTGAATCCTTTGTCTTCTGCAAATTATCAAGTAACTATTGTCTTAGCAATTCACATAGGTCATAGTCCATACCCCTTTTGACCATCTCATATGTAGTGTATATTACAGTAGTTGAGATAGAATTTTCCCTATTTGTGAAGTAGATCTTGTAACCTATCATCATAGATGCATATTTTACTACCAAATCTTTAGTGTCATTCACATTCAAAGCTCTCTTGTCAAATTTGACTCCTGTGAATTTCATCACAACATCATTTTTAACATATTTGAGTGTTGAAACAGCTCCGGTGGAGCTCAACCCTATTACAACCCTAATGGATTCCTTGTTTATCATGTGTGAATGGTCCAGCCACATGAATCTATCATGAATGCGGATCGATACATACTTTACCCATGTATCTTTATAACATAAATTTGAAAAATCATTCCAAACATCCAACTTTTTCTTGGTTAGGGAACTGTATTCATGCTTCAGATAAAAATTGTCATCTATTAACTCATTAACCCAAATATATCCTAGTTTTGCATGGTTGCATTCTTCCATCTTTGTGTGTATATACATTCTTACATCCTCTATATGTAGGACACCATATGGTATATCTGAAAAAGTGCCATCTGGATCCCTTTCCATGGATTTGAAAGGGTGTTGTTTAAATTTAGGTCGTGGGTGCTCAGTAACCTCTACAACTTGTGGTGTATCCATTGCAAGTGAATTCAAAACTTTAATGCATAGTACACAGTGAAATAGGGAAAACTAGAAAATACCTTTTTCTTTAGTCTTGCTGGACTAGGGTTTGGATGCAATGAACTCTCAATCACCTTGATCTCTTCTTCTACTCAATTCAACTCTTAATCTGCTCTTTTAATGCTTTTGTGAATGATTTTGCTAAGTAATATCCCTTTTAATACCCTTTAGATCTAACTAATTCGCATTTAACTCTTCAAACAATAAAGAGGTCAAACCTTTCTTTGTAAGCACAGTCACCTTCAAATGCTCCACAAACTTCTGCATTTAAAGATTTTCTACCGCAATCTTCACCAAATGATTACTCATGTCAATATTCATCTCATATCTTCATGTTGAAGCATCAACACCATTCCTTTGGTAGGGGAAAGAAAATTTTCAATGAAGGTCCCCCTGAGCCAAAGCTCTCATCTTAGTTCCCAGAGGAGACATCTACACTGGATACTGGTACAGGCTCATCTTTAATCTCTGTTACATCCTTCTTTATCCAGATCTTATTCATTTCCTTCTTTTATAGAGTTACATCAACGAATTCCTTATACCATTGAGGGTATCTTTCTTTATTTCATTTAGAATAGTTACACCTATCTTGTTGAGTATTTCCACTTCTTACCTTTGATCTGCAATTAGTTGCTTTGTGGCCAAACTTATTACATGTGTGTCAGTATCCATAAAATGGTTGAGCATTATTCTTGTTATACCTTGGTATTTTTCTTCTGCACTCATTTTCTCTATGTCCATCTTATTGCATACAAACCACCTAATAGGCTTCTGACTTACTTTACTTCTGCATTTGACATCTCTATGACCAACTTTATTGCATGTAAAGCATTGACCAAACAAATATGGAATATTTTAATTTCTTCTACATCTACATTCTATTGCTTTGTGTCCATACTTATTGCAAAAATGACAAAAAACATTGAAAGATGGGTACCTTTAAGCATTTGATTGTTTGATCGGTGGTCTTCTAACTCTATTCCTTTGATTCTAGAACTACTTGTTATTGTTGTTCTTGTTTTTAGCATTTGATATCTATCATGATTTTGAGCTTTCACCTTTTTCAAATCCTAAACCCTCTTTATCATTTGGAAATTTCTGATTTGCAATCATTTCATCAAGCTTTGTAGAGCTCATCTTGATTTTTTCCTCATAAATACTTGCCTTCTCCAGATCTGATTTTAGATTGACAACCTCTTCTTCAAGCCTTGTACATTTTCAAATTTGCTTTCCACAACTGCATTAAGACATTCCTCAATTCTTTTCTTTTCTTCAACCTACACTTTTAGATCTATGATGGTTCCATTTGCTTTCTCCAATTGTTCACTGACTTCATTATGCTTGTCTCTAAGCTTCTTGACTTGCTTTTTCAATTTCCTGATGAATTCATTTGCTTCCTTGATATTTTCTTTCAGATCTATATTTTCTCCTTCAGTTCTTTCAAGATCTTCAAGAGTAGCATTGAGTTCTCCTATTTTGTCAAGCATACATTCTTCTTCAATGAGATTAATAGCAGGAATCTCTTCTAGAGGAATAGGTAACCTTCTGGCAGCCATGTGTTCAATCTCCAAGATCTTCCTTGAGCAGTTAGGCTTCTTCCAAAGGAATTGCCTCTGATACCAATTTTTGAACACACAAAATACTGAGAGGGGGGGATGAATCAATATTCTCTTAAACCATTTACACATCAAACATTTTAGTCTGTTTAGCATATTAAATTACAGTAAAAGAAATTAAACATAAGACATGTAGCCACAATTTATAACACATGCACATTGGGATTTTTACATGGAAAACCCAAAATGGGAAAAGCCACAGTGATGATTAGCTCACAGTAAATTATAATAAAGCAACCAATTAGGGTTGATACAATTGGTGGACTCATTGTCCAAGAATGCTCATTGTAGATGGCTCATTGCTAAAGGACTCACTATCCTGAGATAAAGAGATAGAAGAGAATGTGTGGTGCAATGCCAAGATTTGAACTATTTACAATTGCATCTAACACATGCATGAAGTATAGTTCCAATGAAGCTCAAAATACAAATACAATAATTTGTCCACTATTCTGAAATACGAGACTTCTCTACTCTATATTCACTCAATTTGCATCTATAGACTCTTGTTACATCAATCAGACCATGAACATCTCATCCATACTACAAAATACTAAAAACAACCCTTCATATATATCTGCTTCTTTCACAACATCAATTAAGTTAGATTTATTGGATGTAATTTTCAAAATATGCCATATAGGACTTATCAGCTCCAAAACCTCACTCACACACTTGGCACCAAGATTCAAACTTTGAAACAAGTTGAAATAGGTCGACATGGACCTAAAATAGCCCCCACTTAACTCTGTAAAGCATATTTACCCTATGCACAACATTAATACCATCGGATCAACTCCACTGGTAAGACAACAATAAAATATATTAGCTGTCATTCCACAAAACTGTATTGGAACCTCCAAATTGCTTGAAACTTGAAGTATACATGCTACAACCACTCATAAATGTATCCTCAAAGCTACACAGCAAACCATTCACTTGTGGTGAAATGCGAAGTAACTCAAATTGTCACTGGCACTATCAGAGCACTATCTATATAGAGTGTGATACTTTGTCAATGCTAACTCTTATTCTATAGGACTTCAAAACCTAAAAATTTGGATTTAAACTCTCTAAAAATGTACTATCAATACCTTGAAACTACATAGAAAGATATTTCATATTGGAGAAATGCAAACCAAATTACCAGAACTCAGTAGCTAATTTTGCCAGACTAACATTAAGCCAAATTTCATAACATATCCTCTTACAGGATGAAGTCTTCTTGCACAATAGTCTTTCATGAAGAGTAAAGTCATCTTGTGAGGAAGAGGATCAAACCCTCTTGCAAAATTGTCAATCAAATTGATCTGCACACCTATCTCCATATCCTTATGTCTGGTTATCACTTTTTGGAGCACTGTATCTTTACTCTTTGAGGCCAACCTCTATCCTTATCTCTGCTCAACCAATTGACACTAATGACAACACCAGACTAACATGTTGACATTAATGACAACACTATTTTGTAGCTACTATCCATACTTGCAACAAGGAAAACACGTCGTACAAAACCTAAGTGTGGGAGGAGCTCATCGCTACACCCTTGAAACCACACATGGGGGAAAACACGCCATACAAAACCTGAGTGTGGGAGAAGCTCATCACTACACCCTTGAAACCACACATGGGGGAAAACATGCCATACACAACTTGGGTGTGGGAGGAGCTCATTGCTACACCCTTGAAACCACACATGAGGGAAAACACATGGAAGACACACGGAATACACGAGTGCTGTATAGCATGCCATAGACATACTATAAATCTTAAACACAACAAACATGGGTGATGGAAGGAGCTTATTGCTAAGTCTTGTTGTGTGGTTAAACAACACACCCCATTTTGCCCTAGCAAAACAAGGACCCAACTTTTACTTTTTCTTGGCTTGCTTGTTTCCCTTTGCTTTCAAGTGGTATGGTAAAAATCAATAGTAATGTATGTCAAGATCCCATCTTATGCATGTTGGGACCTTGAGTTATAGGTCATATTTTCAAAGTTGGAATTTCCCATCATAAACCCTGCCAAGTGAAAGAGTACAAAATTCTAAGTAGGATTGCTTTTTGAAGCACCCCAATATCCCTTAGGACCAGGAAGTTATGCCTGGTCAAATTTTAGTCAATGATCATATGGATGTTCACATCATCCTAATATCTAGATATTACTTTAATATCCTGATCCCCAGAAATCACTAAGTAACACTCTAAATCCAGACATTCACATAATGTCTAGACATCTAATTTAAGTCATGTTGAAAGCAAACCATTGAACACATGGATATTAGTTAAGATTTGGATATTAACTTAATGTCTAGACCTTAATGTAATATCCATCCTCGAGCCAATATCCTGATCCTGATGACATCACCTCACCCTGACGTAACATTAAGTATATATCTCGCATTACATCATCTAGATATTAAGCCACAGGGATATTTCACACTCTTATTCCCATGACCTTATTCTAATATCCTCATCACGATGACATCACTTTATTATGTTATAATGAATGAGTCTTCTCCTTGTGACGTCATCTAGATATTTTGACCGGATGGATATTTTGCACTTGTAATGTCCAAACCTTAACTTAATATCCATGTCCTATGGTCCAACCAATGAAATTGTGCCACATGTCCATATGGATGTTCAGACTTGTTAAGAACAAATTTGAGGCCTGATAGTGAATCTTCGATCAATGATGGTTGACTGAACCTATATGCTAACGTCATACAGATATATATAGATGGATATATCCATATGAATATTCTAAAGGTAATATTCCTTCCATCATGGCATATCATTTTTACATTTAATACTCATAAAAGTCATTGTCTTTTCAAATTCAAGCTCATGCCAATAGACACTTGTCACTATTACTCACAATTTCTTTGCTAGAACTTGTTTGATTCTCCTGGGTGTAATTAATGTGCCCTAATATGGTGATTTTTCATGATTTAAACTATAAATTACTTGTATAATCTTATAATTACATTTAGAAAACTAATATTCTTGTACAGGGAACCTGAGAATGACTGAAGCTGCTACAATGAACCTGCGACCAAATTTTTAACATAGCAAAGGATCATCTGCACGTAAAGTCTCTAGTATTCATCTACATTATTTTAATTTAGGTTTTGAAAACTAGGTATGTACGGATGGAGCCCTAACTTATTATTTTACGATGAGACTCCATGATTTTGAGCTGAAAAGAGGCATAAAATGCTGAAATTGAATGAATATTAGGGTTACATATGGGTTAAATGTATGTTTGAATGTAATATTTATTGATTTCACAGATATAGCAATGCTAACCCTAGTATTATAGAATTCCCTAGTTAAGACATGTCCATGAAATTGTAGGATGAGATGTCCCAACCACATATGGATAAATGACATGCCGAGTTCAAACAGGGCATGTTCTCTAAAGCACACAACATATACAATATATAGGGATTTGTAGAGGATACCCATTTGGGTAACACATACATTGAGGCATTCAAAGCCAGAATGAATAATAGGGAAGATCATCATGTATTAAGTAACATAGTGATGTCAGGGATGTACTATGCAACCAGTTTCCCATATGCGACGGAAGCTCTAGAACTTGTGATTGAGTGT
The DNA here is from genome assembly GCA_027924645.1 of Cunninghamia lanceolata. Taxonomy (NCBI): domain Eukaryota; kingdom Viridiplantae; phylum Streptophyta; class Pinopsida; order Cupressales; family Cupressaceae; genus Cunninghamia; species Cunninghamia lanceolata. The sequence goes on from BSBN01000760.1 coordinate 5,096,578, forward strand.
ACACATAATTATAATGTCATCACAAGAAGGGTCAAGAAGCAGGGAAGATTTTACACTAACTTATCTATTGATGGTATAATAGAGGCATTTAATTTGCCAACATCTAGAGGAATCTATGAGCCAAACCTAGAGGCATTGGCCAAAGAATATGACCTTAGAAAGATTGTAGAAAGGTGATTTTTCAGGGTTGGAGAGACCTAGCTAGCAAAGCCAAAGCACTGGCTAAGATGCCACAACATCTTTACAAATACGATTTCAGTGCAAAGGTACAGTACATGATTTTCTTACTTAGTCAAATGAGTGGAAGGGCTAATTGTGGAAGCTTCAAATCATGGATGTTCAAGCTAATCCAAATGGTCATTAAGAACAAAGATGGAAAGGTCCAGTGGGCCAAAATCATTAGTGATGCCATGTACAATTAGATAGTAAAGTGGAGAAAAGTGAAAGATAGCAAGGGGCTCTTTTGATGGCTTATAAACAATAGGAAGGATGGGCAGATTACCCCATGAGAAGACTCTCTGGGAACATTATCCCTAGTTGGAGAGGACACAATCTATACAACATTACAAGATTGTGAATGATTGTTTTATAATGCACATTGTTAGGCTCTTGGAAGGAGATAGAGCTAAAATATTTTTAGTTGAGGCTACTCAATTGATTGATGGATATGGTTATTGGTTCATATGGCCAAGACCTACTCTTATATCCTAGGGATGGAGGGATTCAGTGGGAACCCATTTATGCTAACAAGGTATCCTTTTGACAAGGTAGTCCTGATGGAGATGGTAAGACAATGACTCCCTGTATTTGAAGTATCTAAGAGGAAAGAAGGAAGACCATATATAAAATTTCCAATAGAACTTAATTGGTTCATGGTAGGATCTTTGGATATGGCCAAAGAGGCTGAGGCTGATTTGAAGAAGTTGGACTTTTAATTGTTTCCATTGGCCAGAGACTATGATCCTTATCATAGGGTTGAGAAATGTTTTAACAAGAAATACAAACACAACATGCACCTAGAAGATTATTGGGTAGACTATGATGATGAGCATGAGGTAAGAAAAAGAGAATATTAGAGGCTAACATTGAATTAGATAAGAACCATTGGGTAGCCAGAGGTCCCTCCTCAGCTCAAGAAGGATGATGATGATGTTATATACCCAGACTATGAGAATAACAAGGTGTATAATGAGGCATTGGAACCTCTAGATTGGACCTAGGGAGATGAGACCTTAATTGATGTCCTAACTACCAAGGTCATGGCAAGGACCAAGAATTGGGTGGCCAAGAAGGTTAATGAACTAAAGGCAAAATATGTCATGGTCACCTGTGATAAGAAAAGGAAAATGAAAGAAAGAGAGGAGCTAGGATATGATGATTTCCTGGTACATAAGAGGCGGGTCCTTGAGACCAAACTAGCACAACCTAGTTCATCCTAAACTATAGGACAACCTACAACTAAGGGAATTTCACCAGTTTATCCACCACCCTCACCTCCTAAGGATACGCCAATGGTGGCTATCCCAATATCAGTGCCTTAGGTATCAACTACAATAGAGGAGATGCTAGAAGATCAAGAACAAGGTCCAATTGGGACTATTATAGAAAAGGTACTAGATGTATTGTAGGGAGTCAATATCCCTAGTGTTGAACACAAGGAATACTGAGAGGGGGGGTGAATCAGTATTCTACAAAACCACTTCTTTACATGTTCTTGATCTAATTACCAAATTTAATAATATGAAAGTAGAATAAACATATGAACAATAACCATATAGACATAACACATAGACACTAAGATTTTTATGTGGAAAACCCAAAAAGGGAAAAACAACAGTGAGTGTTAGCTAACAATATATTATGATATCAATACTGAATTACATGAAGGCTCACTGCCCAAGGAATCACTATCCAAAGAAATGCTCACTGCAATAGGATCACTACCAAATGATAGAGAAGAGAAGATATAACAGGAATGACTCACTGCCAAGAGAAAACTACCACAAGTGCATCTCCAGAATGCTGAGCCGTAGTTCCATTTAGCTCAATATACAGACTCAAATGTATTCATAATGTCTACTCTGCTTTTTCTACTTTGCTTCACATATACTCTCCTCTTCTGCCCTTACTACCCTTTTCTAGTCACAAGACTTCCTTAGGTCACACACACATTGAATTCACACTTTCTTCACACATTCATACATCCAAAGCTAAAATCTATCGAGTATATCTATTCACATCAAGAATTTTCTCAAACTAGGTTGGCATGAAAAAGATAAAGCTTGTATATTCAAGTTATACCTTGTTGGCCTGTTATTGTGCCCAAACAACAATGCAGACTCAATCAATCATGCAAGACTCTTCATATGAGTCTAGACCTATTATAGAACCACTTAAATTAATTATTCCAATCATATGTCTTCACCGCATATCGATCTAACATGATTGTCAGCTTAACCCTTAAGTGCACATCCAACTAGCTTGACTATCATACCATAAATTTCAATGCAAACCATATGAGACTTTGAAATTCATAGCCAACATTCATTATGTACCTCTTAGCATACCTTCAGAATTGCAGAGCATAATATTCTTTCATAGAGAAATGCAGATCTCAGAACTATTGTTCTGTCATAGAGAAATATCATCAACCTGAAAGCCAATACTGGAGAACTTGTAAAATGTGAACCAGTGAACTTCAAGGTCCACAAATCTAGATTTAGATTCTCATGACATATATCTTTATTACCTCAAAACCACAAATCAAAATATTCATCAGCGGAGGAATGCGGACCAAATTACTTAGGTACTCTGCATTGTTTCTGACTTAACTTTGTTCACCCAGACTTAGACAATTCACCATATGGCTTCTAGAGGAAATCAAGACTTGAACACTTGAACATGACATCATCAGATAGCTATTAATAACATACCTAAACTACATAACATGATCTTCAACTGCGGAGGCATACTGTTCCAATCTCTGTCACTCTGTATCTTGTCCATACTAAGCCATTCTAACTAATTTAGTCTTCCGAACTTTTACCTGGCCTTATTGCCATCCCTTTACCATGCCTTTTTATCATCAATGAGAACATTTAACATTCTTCTAGACCATCAAAGTAGCATCTCTTACTAACAATCTCCCCCTTTGGCATTGATGACAACACTTAGTGAAAAATGATTGTGCTACTCCCCCTTACTCTGTGCATTCTGATTTTCTTCTTCTCTTTAGAAGTTTGGTGGTCATTTTTCACTGGATATTCTTCTCCCCCTTTGACATCAATGGCACAGGTGTATGTACAAGGGTCAAAATTGTGTCAAAACTACAAAAACTACAAAAATTGTCATACTCTGCCACATATGTACAGGTACAATCTTCCATCTTAGTTAGTTGTAGGTGGCAGAATATCATTATAAATAGTCTTTATTAGAGCTGACTCTCCATCCCATCTATTCTTTGCACTCTACAAAATATAAATGTGACCATTTATCAGAAAGACTATTTTTTCTTCTTTCTGCACATCTGAGGTTGTATCAATTATTGCTTTTGCTTTCAAGGCTTCTTCTACAAGATTTGTCATTGAATCTATTTTAGGACTTAATAGCCCTCTTAACTGGCACAACCTAATTTTAATTTCTTCCCTCTTATTCATCAAACTGCTCAAGTTATTGTGGATATTTACAACTTTTGTCTCTTTACTATTTATTGATTCAATTACCGGATCACATGACTTAGAGATATTTAACAATTGGAGTTCTAGATCCTTGATTTTTTCTTCTAACTCCTTAGTAACTTCTGGCCATGATAAGAAAAAATTATATATATCATATGATTCCTTAATGGCCTTCTCTATACCTTTGATTCTATTATCTAGCAAAATTTTATCATTGTCCATCATGGTCTTTAATTCAGCTAACCTTTTCTCATCATATTCTTTTCTGACCTTTATTTTTACAGACTTCTCAAAAGACTCAAAATGAGTACTTACTAATTTTATCAAACCTTTGAGTTGATCAAATGATGGTAGTGGTGTGTCATTTTGGTGTGAAGGCATCAACTTCTCTAGGATACCGAATACTTCACCAATTTTTTCGTTGTCCTATATATGTGATTTCAACATTTCTTCCTATGCCTTTGCAAGAAAGATTATCCCAAGTTTCATCTTTTGTAGTGGGGACATAGAAGCTAGGCTTAAAGGACCTTGTATCAACTCATTTGATTCCAACAATTGACTTTCCTATTGTTTCTTGAGAAATTCCCCTACCAATTCAATAGGGTCATTGGTAATGGTGTCAGCAGTAGTGTCTCTTGTCCTTTCTTCAGACACTTCTTCTTCTTGGTTTTGCTCAGGTGGTTCTAGATCCATAGCCTCAATGTTTTGCACTGGTGAAGGGCTTCTCTCAACTTGTTCATGTACTTTATTTTTCTCATTAGTCTTCCCCTTGGTTGCTTGATCATCAACTTGATGCTCCAAAGGAGGACTTGTTTCAGTTTGATTCTTATTAGCTGTATCTAGACCATCAATAGCAAGGACTTGATCTTCATTCTCCTTTATCTCATCGTTCTTGTCTAACCCTTGGTTCATGCTGACATCTAGAGAAGATGTGTCATCTCCAACACTTATTTCTTTATTATCATATATGGTTGGGAGATGAAATTCCTTCAAAACTCTCAAGGTGATTTCCTCGGTTTCTTTGACTACCTTCTCAATGTCATCTGCCATTAGGGTATTCATCCTTTTCTTTGTTCTAAATTTTTTATGAAGCACTTTGGAGACTTTTGCCTTTTCTTCTAGGTGATTTTAGGACATAGCTTTATTAATGTGTGTTCTCTAAGCTCAATGTCCTTGGCCATAGTAACTTCTTTCCTTGTAGACATTATACTTCTGAAGTTGTTTGGGAGATCAACAATTATTTCAATAAGGGCTTTATTGTATATATCCAAGTATTTGATGACAACAGTCTCAATGATGTTCTTATCTGCATCATTATAGTCATCATACAGTTGGGCAATAGGTTTTAGATTGCCATCAACTATAATGGCTTTCAATACATCTTCTAGAGTTATTGTAGCCTATACTTTCATAGGCTCTACCTTCTTCTCCTTCCTTTTTCCTTTCCACTTTCTAGAGGACTTATCTTGCTTAGAACCAGAGGCTTAGATGATTTTTATTTCATCTTCTTGACTTCTTCATCTGATTCTATTTCTTCATCATCAACATTTATACTTACATGCATCCTCTTAGCTTTGGTTTTTATTCTTTTGTCTCCCTTTTTAGCAGGTTTCTTAGTAGGTGCTTCCTTAGAGGGTGTGGGATCAAAGGATTTTGAGCTTGTTCTAGTAGATGTGGAACCTCTTGTCCTTTTCTTTGGAGCTACAGGTCCCTCTATCTTTATATCTTTCACTTCTGAAGCCTTGCTAGGTTCACCTTCCTTCAATTTTTTAGCTACTCTAACTAATTTGGCCCTTGCCCTTGTTTTAGCAATTTCTTCTTTTGTGACCCCTATGCTTTGGGCATATTCCTCTACCAATTTCTTCATCTTTTTCTAAGTTTTGGGTTTTCTTAGTTCAACATGAACTTTTACAGATAACTCTTCATATGTGCCAAATCTTGGCTCATTGGGATCCCTAGGTTTCTTCAACATAAGATCAACATAACCATTGAATATGTTTCCCACCACTTCATATCCCATTGAGAGGACCTAGACTATCCTGGACTCAACAGCTTCCATCATACACCAATCCTTATTTACAATAAAGAATATGTCATTTTTATATTTTCAACAATGGACTTAGGTATTCTTTCCCTTGATTGCATGATCTTTTGGAAGTTCTTAAAGTATCCCCATAGGGTCGTGGTCTGAGCATCATTATTTCCTATGCTATTCAAATGATTTCTAACTTGTACTACAATAGGTTTATCACTGGTCCAAAACAAACTCTTTATCATTGGTAACTCTTGAATGAAATAGAAAAATAAGCAAAGAATTAGAGTACCAAACTTGAATGGATATTCCTTCTCCTTTGTCTTCTTTAGATTCTCCATCAACTATTGCCGGAGCAACTCACAAAGATCATAGTCTGCATTCTTCTTGATCATCTCATAAGTTATGTATATAGCAGTCCTGGAGATAGAATTATCTTGGTTTGTGAAGTAAATTTTGTAGCCTACCACCATGGATGCAAATCTCATTGCATGGTCTTTAATATCATTCACGGTTAAAGCCCTTTTGTCATATTTGGCTCTGGTGGCTTTCATCACTATATCATTCTTTATGAATTTTAACATAGGTACTGTTCTAGTGGAGCATAATCCAGTCATGACTCTTATCGCATCCTTTTTAATCATGAATGGTCTTTCCAGCCACATGAATTCTTCATGGATCCTGCTCAAAACATACCAGACCCATTCATCCTTAGCAAATGTAGGGAAGTCTATGTACTGAATGAATTTCTTTAGTTCCAAGGTCTTATATTCTTCCTTCAAATCATAATTTCTGTTGCTCAAGTGATTCACATAAAGATTGATAAACCTACTGTCACCAAATTCTTCTAGGGCAACATGAATGTATGCCCTAACATCTTCTGCATGCATTGCACCAAATGAAATTTCTAAAAATGCACCATTTGGGTCGACCTCTATTGATTTGAAGGGATGTTTCTTGAATTTTGGCCTCGGTATCTCAGTTATATCAACCACTTGTGATGTTTCCATTTTGTAATGATTTAGATGAATTTATAGTAGGGTTTCAAACTGAAAAATGCCTCTTTTGTTGACTTTAGGGTTTACTTGAACTTTCTTTGAATTGCTTTGGAAATTATTGTAGTCGCTTGGAATTTCACTTTAGTTCTCCTAGACGCTTGATAGTTTGAATGTAAAGTGATTAATATTTTGAATCCAAGCCTTTTAACCCTTTTTTTTCCTTAACCTACTTGCCATAAATGTTAGCTTTCAAAAAGTTGTCAAACACTTCTCTGTCAAGCACAGTCGATCAAGATTGCTCCACATTTGATCCTTTACTTTCAAAATTTCTTTCAAAAGATCTGTCATATAAAGCTTTTCATCGTATCTTCATGCCGGATCCTAGCACTAACTATCTGGCTAGGGGATTAGGATTTTCAATACTACTCCCCCTAAGCCAGAGCTCCCAATTTACTTCCCAGAGGAAGTATCTGCACTAGAAGCTGGTGCAGAGCCCTCCTTGACCTCAATCACATCTTTCTTGATCTAGATCTTACCCATCTCTTTCTTTGTTTCAATTGGATCAACTTTATTTTTTCCTTTATCTCCCCTCTACTCTATTTTCTTCTCTTCTACATAGTAGTTTCTTTTCACATTCTTGCTTTTGCAGAATTTTACCACATGTCCAAGTTTGTTGCAATTGTAACACACAATATTCATCTATCCTTGATTCCTTCTGTTGATTGGATTTATCATTGATCTACATTGGTTAGCCATATGCCCAAATCTATTACATGCAAAGCATCTTCCATTTAAGGATTCTGTGTTGTTAAAACCATTCCTCATTACACTTCTACATTTACTTGCCATGTGACCAATTCTTTTGCAATTGAAACATTGACCAGAGAAAGATGGGATATTCTAATTTATTCTACTCCTGCACTAAGTAGCCCTATCACCATACTTATTGCATTTAAGAGAATAGCCATTAAAAAATGGGTACCTTTGAGCATTTGGCTACCTTTGAAGGTCTTCTAGGTCTTCTTCTCTAATTCCTGAACTAGTTGCCTTTGTTTTTCCTCATCTCAATGTTTTCTTGACCTAATTTAGAACTTTCTCCTTTTTCAAATCCCAAACCTTTCTTGTCATTTGGATTTTTCTGACTATCAAGCAACTCATCAAGCTTTGCAGAGCTTATTTTGAACTTTTCTTTGTAATTGTTTGCCAGCTCCAAATCAAACTTCAGAAGTATAATGTCTTTTGCCAACTTTTCACATTCTTCAAATTTATCTTTTAACATTTGATTCAAATGTTCCTCAATTTTTTCTTTCTCTTCAACCAACCTTGATAAATTATTTAGGTTTTCATTTTCTTCAATGAATAGTTCACTTAGCTCTCTATTCATATCCTTTGATCTATTAACTTTCTCTCTTAGCTTCAGGATGCATTCATCTGCTTCTTTGACATTTTCCTTCAAATCCTAGATATTTGCTTCATACTTATCAAGATCTTCAAGGGCTATTTTTAATTCTTGATCAATTGTGACACTGCCTAGAGCAGGATACCTTCTGGCTACCATGAGTACTCTTTCCCAGATCTTCCTCAATTTGTTAGGCTTCGTCCAAGGAACATTTCTTTGATACCAATTGTTGAACACAAGGAATACTAAGAGGGAGGGTGAATCAGTATTCTACAAAACCACTTCTTTACATGTTCATTGATCCAATTACCAAATTTAATAATATGAAAGCAGAATAAACATATGAACAATAACCATACAGACACTAGGATTTTTATGTGGAAAACCCAAAAAGAGAAAAACCACAGTGAGTGCTATCTCACAATATATTATGATATTAATACCGAATTACATGAAGGCTCACTGCCTTAGGGCTCATTGTCCAAAGAAATGCTCATTGCAATAGGCTCACTACCAAATGATAGAGAAGAGAAGATAGAAAAGGAGTGGCTCACTTCCAAGAGAAAACTACCACAAGTGCATCTACAGAATGCTATAGTGTAGTTCCATTTAGCTCAGTATACAGACTCAAATGTCTTCATAATGTTTACTCTACTTTTTCTGCTCTGCTTCACAAATACTCTCCTCTTCTATCCTTACTACCCTTTTCTGGTCACAAGACTGCCTTAGATCACACACACATTGAATTCACACTTTCTTCACACACATTCATACATCCAAAGTTGAAATCTATCAAGTATATATATTCACATCAAGAATTTCCTCAAACTAGGTCGGCATGAAAAAGATAAAGCTTGTATATTCAAGTTATACCTTGTCGGCCTGTTATTGTGCCCAAACAACAATGTGAACTCAATAAATCATGAAAGACTCTTCATATGAGTCTAAAACTATTATAGAACCACTTAGATTAATGATTCCAATCATATTTCTTCACTGCATATCAATCTAACATGACTATCGGCTTAATACTTAAGTGGACATCCAACTAGCTTGACTGTCATACCTTAACTTTCAATCCAAACCATATGAGACTTTGAAATTCATAGACAACATTCATTATGGACCTCTTAGCATACCTTCAAAACCATAGAGCATAATATTCTTTCATAGAGAAATGTGGATCTCGAAACTTTTGTTCTGTCACAGAGAAATACTATCAACTTGAAAGCCAATATTGAAGAACTTGTAAAATGTGAACTAGTGAACTTCAAGCTCCACAAATCTGGATTTAGATGCTCATAACATAAATCTTCATTACCTCAAAATTGTAAATCAAAATATTCATCAGCGGAGGAATACGGACCAAATTACTTAGGTACTCTACATTGTTTCTGACTTAACTCTGTTCATCCGGACTTAGACAATTCACCATATGGCTTCCGGAGGAAATCAAGACTTGAACACTTGAACATGACATCATCAGATAGCATAACATACCTAAATGACATAACATGATCTTCAACTGTGGAGGCATACTGTTCCAATCTCTGTCACTCTGTATCTTGTCCATACTTAGCCAGTCTGACTAAGTTAGTCTTCCAGACTTTTACCTGGCCTTATTGCCATCCCTTTACCATGCCTTGTTGCCATCAATGACAACATTTAAATTCTTCCAGACCATCAGAGTAGTATCTCTTTCCAACACCTAGACATTCTATATATTAAGGCTTGAGCATGAGGGGGTAATTCCATCTCTTTTTCAAACACATGTATATCCAGGCCTAGTTGTAAATGTTGTAAAGGAGTTTCAACACAATGTCCCTACTGAGAATATTATCAAGGTAAAATCTGAAATGGCACAACAAGATATTAGTAAGACTTTAGAGAAAGAAGTGAATAAATCCTTTCCCTTAAGTGCAATAGTAGACTTGGCTAATGATGATGTAGTCCAATATGTGACTAATCATCCTATTGAAATCTTACTCCACCATACTGAAGCTAAGGTGGGAAGTAAGGATATAGAAATAAAGGATAAAGATACTAATAAAGTAGATTCTCAAGAGGTGGAAGTACAAATGGGACCTCTGGATGTCCTCATTGAGATAGTCACCAGCCCCGAGGTAATTGATTTGGCATTGTTGACCTATTTTTCCTCTAACCGGAGTCAAATAATTCAAATAGCATCAGTCAGTGTGCATATCCCCAATGTAAGCTATATTTGTGATCTTGAAGTCTGAACCCAAATCTCAAGGTCTAAATCTTTCCTGAAGAAGCTTACCATGTGAAAGAGCTTGAAAAAATAGGTAAGTTTGCTTTTTACATCACCCTAAAATTTGTTAAAATAAGAAAGTTATGTATGGTCAATGTTCTGGTCAAACTTGATATTCTAAACATTGGGTGATATTTCGAACATCGGGTGATATTTCGAACATCGAGTGATATTTGTAATATCACCTCAATCTTTGAAATATCACCTGATCTTTTCCATATCACCCTGATCTCTAAAATATCACCTTGATCTTCAAAATATCACTCGATCTTTTCCATATCACCTCGATCTCCAAAATATCACCTGATCTTTTCCATATCACCCTGATCTTTGAAATATCACCCGATCTTTTCCATATCATCCCGATCTTTGAAATATCACCTGATCTTTTCCATATCACCTCGATCTTCAAAATATCACCTAATATTTTCCATATCACTCTGATCTCCGAAATATTACCCGATCTTTTCCATATCACCCTGATCTCTGAAATATCACCCGACCTTTCATATATCACCCCAAATGCCGATATGATGATCAATGCCATCTTGTCACATTTCAATAAGGCCTATCCATGATGGTGACCTCACCATCATATCCCTCATAAGGAGTTTAAGTGCCAAAAGTAGTTTCAGAAGGCCAGATGCAAGGCGATATATTCAGGCAGTTGACTAAAGCTTTGACCACCTGTGTCTCCTTTGTCCTGGCAAATTTTGACATGATGTAAGAGGCAAAAATGCATGTTTTTGCCTCCTCTTTCATATGGTAGGCTTTTTAGAGGCATATTCTCACTTTTCAATTTTGAATCTAGATTTGCATATTTGGACGAAGGGACGTTTCATCGACCATTTTTGGGGCAGATGTAAATATTTCTTGCATTCATTATTGTACAGAGATGAAGCAGCTCACATTGATGATCAGAACTATCTTGCCACCATCCTGTTTTAGATATTTTTATTACTGTAGATCGATGAGTAAGCTGCTTGCATTTATGACTCCAAAATATCTTCTATCTGCCCTGTCCTAGATATTTGATGCCATAACTAATGCAGCTGGGACATCTTTTCAGAGGAGATATTTTCTGTTACAGCTCATAGAGCAAATTTTGTAGCTGACTTAGGGCATTATTTTTGGAATGCTATATATATGCATTCTGATGTTGTAAATAAGGTTGGAATTTTTTTGGCATTCTGGTCTTTTTGTTTCCAAATAGAGTTTTCATATACTGTAACCTTGCCTTTTCATTGGATATATGCAAGTTATTTTACCTCCTTTGTTGATTTTCCAGTTCTGTGTGAATCTGCATGAGCTTGTTTGTGAACATTCTGTTCCTCTCAATCCTATTGTGCCTTACCTCTACTAGAATCATCTAATCTGTGTATGTTTACTTGTTGTATCTGATTATATTGTGCATTTTCTCAGTGTTGTGGAAGTCTCTTTTAATCTGTCTAGTGTATCATCCTTTGTTTTCAAGTTTTTTGTTTCATCTTCATCTTAAAGCTTTCCTTCTCCCTTTTCCCCTCAAAGTTTAGTAGTTTTAGGTGATAATCAGGTAAGGAAGCTAGCCTTCTCCAGAGGTTTGATCTCTTTGAGCAAGGTTCCACACCTTGAGATCATTCCCATTGTGTCATTGGAATGCATGGAATCCTTCCAAGCGGGGTGCAATTTCATGTGACACCAATTTTTGGCATGCCCGGTGGGACTCTGCTGGGGACTGATTCTCAGTCTAATTTTTATACTTTTCACTACTGTTTGGTGTGTATAGTAGTTGATTTCAGCCTTTTGAGGTGTTTTTAAATACATACTTAGTGACTCCAAAGCTTTGGTTTAGTAAAAACTAGTGTAGAATAGTTTATACATTGTTGATATTGGTGTGTATGTCAGCAAAACCTGCCTTGGGAGGCAAGGAAAACACACACCTGGTGACTCTGGAAAGAAATATCTACTAGTTTCGAGAAGACAAGTGTTGGTATGCACTTATTTTACTAAAAATTAGACGTGATTTTTATTGTGAAAGTTTTTCAATGAGTTTTCAGCGTATATAAATGCTGTAGTATGTCTTCTTTTCAAAGAAATGTGTCTTACTTTCCACTATTTCATGAAAGTCCTATTCATACATCATTTTATGAGTCGTATCATAACGGTCATATAGCTAGTTTTAGTCCAAATAGCCCATTGATAGTTGATAACCAACCAGTCTGTCATTCTTACCACCCTCCCACCCATTCACAGACTCCATGGCAGCCACTATATGCCTATGACCAGCCTCAAGAATCTCATTTGATGCCAATCCAGCAATACTACTTTCCCAATCAGTTTCAAAATGATGAGAGAATAGATATTATAAATACCGAGAACATATGGTTTGACTGGAACAACCAGCTGGATGATTTAAAGAGGTAGCAAGGATATTCTTTACAATAAGAGCCCATAAATGAGCAAAATCAGTCAAACCAGTCCGTTAATCCTCAGTTTCAGTCATGTCAGGAATCTAAACCAAATCATCTTCCTGAACAGTCATGGCAGCCTTCTTGGACTAGGTATCCTGGTTATAAGATACCAAACCTCAGCAAAGTTATTCCTTCCATACCAGTCCAAGATTAGGAAGATGGGAAATCAAATCCTATACCAAGGGTAAAATATTGATGGTGATAGTTTGTCATTGATGTCAAAAGGTATTGAGAGAGTTGAGTTGTTGTGCATCTTCACAAGGTATCATCAGGACTACAGGATATTTGAGGATCACTTGTACTATTGACAAAGGTTGTTCATGGTCATGCATTTCACAGTTGTTCACATAGTGTTGAAGGATGTTGTCAGTTGGGATTGACTTGATAAATGGATGATAATTTTACAAGTGTTTGATAACATTCATGTACCAATCATGCTCACTATATTGGTGTTTCAAGTGCTTACAAGATCACAAGTACATTGATGTCACTTTATCACAGTTGGAAGGGAATGGGATTTGCAATGAGAGAATCAAGACACTCATATGTTGTTATGCTATGGTGATATCTACAGAGTTCATGTTGCTTGGTGTTGATATACTAAGGAGTTGAGTTCAATCCATTGTTGTTTTCCCCATCACTAAAACTGTTGATTGATTATTGAGTTGATGATAGTCTTGGAGATATGTCATGGTGTTCTCTATATCAGTTGGGTAATCATGATAAAGGTTACATGTTGAGTTTGGTGACAGTCTCATACATCTCTGCCAAAATTAAACTTTGTTAAGGTCCCAAGGTTTAACTTCTTTTAGAAATTCTTTTAACATTATAAGCTTTATAAACTCTTTTATAAATTCTTTTATAACCTTATAAGTGGATGGTCTTTTAGAAATTATTTTAACTTTATAAGCTTTCTATAAGCTTTCCTTATAAAGTGGAGTTTATAAGTTCTTTTTAAAAAGCCTTAAAATAAGGAGTTGATTTTTTTTAAAAAGGCTGATTTTTTTAAAAAAGACTTTCTAACGGATGGGAGACTTTAAAGGAGAGTTTCTTTTTATGAAGAAAATCTATTTTTTCATGTTGTGGCTGAAGTAAAAGATAAAGGGGAAAGTTTTTTTTTAAAGAATATGAAAGGAATTTCATGTGGTGGATTTAAGGGGTTTATATTAGAACGTTTTTTTTTAAGACATTCTATTATATTGGAATTATTTTTGGAAGACATTTTTGTGAGAAGATTATATTTTTGAGAAGATGATAAGATTGATTTTTTTATTGAAGATTTTTGGCAAATGGGATTTTGAAAAGTCGTTTGTTGCAGATTGAAGAATATTTTGAAGAAGACAAAGAATTTTTTTTTGCAGAGAAGATGAAGTGTTTGAAGAAGATGATTTTTTTTGAAATAAAAAATATGAAGAACAGTGAAGAGTGAAATTTTGCAAGTGCATTATGATTTTTTTGAAGATATTTTTGAGATGAATTTTGCAGAGAAAAGAATTTCAAAAAGAATGATCATAGATGATCTTGCAGAAGAAAATATATTTGCATATGTTTTTATTCTTACAGGTTGAAGAATATCTTATGATGGGAATGGAAATGTATTTTCTTCAAAGGAATATGAAGAGACATTTTGAAGATGATCAAAGAGATTTTATTTTTTTCTACAAGGGAAGATTGAAAATATTATTGTTGAAGACATTCAAAGAAAAAGATGAAGATTTGCAGAAGATGAAATTGAACAGGCAGAACATATTTTTGAAAAGAAGAAAATGAAAAGTAAAATTGAAAAAGCAGAGAAGAGTTAGATGTGAAAGGTTATTTATATTTAATGGCATTACAAGTGCATTGAAGTGTGAGTCATTGAGTGGATCAGGATACAGGGTTGATTATTTTGAATATCCTTTTGAAAGAAAAATTCAGATGAGTTTTGTATATGATTTGGGTTGATGAGAAGAATGGCCATTTGATAGACACATGTAAGAGAAGAAGTGTTTTGTATTGAAACAGAGAAACCCTTTGAGTTTTTAATTTGTTCTGTATTAGGGGTTGGTGCTCCTTGAAGTTGGTGCTTCTAAACATTGTAACCAGTGAGGTTTTCATTTAAGCCAGTGAGGCAGTTTTGAGTGTTTTTTCTACCCAAGAAGGGTTTTCCACTCGTGAAAAGCATGTGTCATGTTTAATATTGTTTTTATATGTATGTGTGTATATTAGTGCTTTGCTTATTAAGTTTTGTTCACATCCTTCATTATTAATCTTGTGCACAAATCATTAATATATTCCTCTCTATTTGTTTTGTAAGAGAAACCTTGCAAAAAATTGTAAAATATTTGAAAACTAATACAACACTGATTCACCCCCTGGACTCCTACAATTGGTATCAGAACTAGTTTCCCTTTTGCAGCTTAATCAGCTTGGGTAGGTCTTGTGTGTGGAGTTCAATGGGTAAGTGCAGAAGAAATAAGAACAGAAATGTCAAGCTTCATTCTGGTCAAAAGACACAAAAGACATCATCTATATCAAATCCAAATGTTGATATAAAGTCAATTGATAAAGATGTTCTCCAAGTTGAATTTGATGTTGTCTTAGAAGAAAAAGTTTCAGATGTTCCTCAGTTTGATGGTTCAAATTTTTCAGTTTGGTATGTTAGAATGCAAGTGTATTTATCCTCTTTAGGATATGATGTTTTAATGATAGTTGAGAATGGTTATTGTATTATTGATAACAAAGAAGCTATTGAATATAATCTTATTGCAAAGAAGGCTATATTGTCCGCTCTATCTAATGATGTTACTTGTAAAGTTATGGATTGTGTTACAGCTCAAGATATGTGGAGGAGATTGAAAAGAATTTATCAAGATAAAGATAAAGAAGGAGACACTCTAGTGTGTGAAGAAAGTGACAATGAAAGGAGACTTTCAAATGAAGGAGTTGAAGTTCAATCCCAATTAGATTCAGAAGAAGCTAGCATCACAAGTGATGATGATCACGAATATGATGAACAAGACTGTGAGATTGATCTGGAAGGAGAGCTCATATATGCTCTAACTGAACTCAAGAATTATAAGAAGGATAACAAGAAATTAATGTTGCAGTTGCAGCAAGAAAGAGATTTAAAAGACAAAGCACTATCTGACCTTGAAGATACTAGAAGTCTGATTATGGATTTGAGGAATCAAGTTAGTGAATCAGATAAATTAATTATTAGTCAGAAGATGGAGTTTCAGGAAGCTAAGAGGATTGTTGATATAACAAAGGTTGAATTGGAAGCTAAATCAGTTGAATGCCAAAAACTTGAAGGAGAATTAGTTTCTTTAAGAAAAGATCTTGAGAATGTTAGAAAGCAATTAGAAAAGAATTTGAAGTTTGAAGAAAGTTCAAACAAGTTGCATGAGATGTTGGGCAAATAGAAGCATCATAAGGACACTACTGGTTTAGGATTTGAAGAAGGGGAATGTTCCAAAGCTAGAGAGACTCCTAGAAGGAAGAGTGAAGCTGAACAGAAAACTAGAGATGAATTTGTGCACAATCAAAGAAGGAATTTCAGAAAACCTGCTGCTATAAGACAAGCATACATGTGCAGGTATAACTATTCATTTAATGGTTATTGTTATACTTGTAATCATTTTGGACACAAATCAGTTAATTGTAGAAGGAATGCTAATATTATTTGTTACAAGTGCAATAATGTTGGACACATACAAAGAAATTGTAAAGTGCATAGAAGATATGATTCTGCATGGAAGTTTAACATGAATGCTCAAAGGTACTATCAGTCATTTGATTATGATTGTAATACAGTTTGTTATAATTGCAACACTCTTGGACACAAAGCACAGAGTTGCAGAATGTATGCTTCACATAATTTCAAAAGGTTGAAAAGAAAAGAAGGAATAAAGGTTTGGAGAAAGAAAGAACCTGTGAAAGTGTGGAAGCAAAAACAAAGTCATGAGAAGGCAAATCCTAAACTTGTGCATCCTGCACAAGTTACATCATCAAGTTGAATAATAGATAGCATGATGTGAGGGGGAGTTGTTATTTTTCTATCATTTATCCCCAAGAAGTTACAGGAAGAGATCAATTGATGTTTATCAATGTGATGAACTTGTTTGTTTATCATGCTTGCTTGATAATGTTTGAAATGAAGTTTCTAATGTTTTTGAGTTTTAGTGTATGTCAATAGTATCAGGTGTCCATGATCAATGACATATTCAATGGATGCAAGGTGTTGGTAAGTTGTTAAAGGATTTAATGCTCAAAGAGATTGATGATGTTGAATGTCTTGTCCTATTGATATCATGTTGGTGCTCACAAAGGATCTTGGATATACTCAAGTAGTTCTCTTCAGATGATTTCTTATGTTGCCTGAGGAGGTTGAAAATGGAAGAAGTTAAATTCTTATCTCTACATTTGGTTTTGCAAAGTGTTGTTGCAGGAAGAATTTGATGATGCAGTTTGTTTGTTGTTGTGCTTATTTGATGAGCTAGTTTGAATGACAAAGTCAAGAGGCAATAGTTCTTGTATAGTACAGTATGTTTCAGATGTGGTTTTGTATCAGAATTGACATTATGTTGTGAATAGTGTCTTGTGCAGAAGAGGAGGATGATATTCATCAAATAGTCTTCATTTATTCAGATGGTCTTCATTCTTTTTCAGGTCAAAAAGGTTGCAATAATAGATTGGTTGCAGGATAATGGTTCTTATTGGAAGCCTTTGGCAAGGAAATCTCTTGTGTGATATTCATGTCATCATGGATTGTGATTCATACTGATTGGTGAAAAGTGTAGTCTTTGCTTGAAATTCAAGTTCATATCAAAGAAGTCAATTTGATGATCATATCTACTACCTTGTTGAGTTATGTTTTATGGCATATGTTTTGCATAAGTATTGAAGCTTTCAGATGATTTGGAGATAGTGTTTCACTTGTTTCATTGATGATCTTCCTCACTAATATGTTTCAGACAGAGTTCTTCAAGCTATGATATTGATGGTGATATCCTATATTTCATCAGAAGAAGTTAAAGGTATGTTTTGAATCAGCAATAGCAGATGGTAATATTCAGAAAGGTTTGTTCAAATTGTGTGGCTCCAGTTTTGAAGTGGTATTAGGTATGTGCTTCAAGCTATAACAATCTAGAGTTTCTTCTGACATTGTTGGTGAGTCTTGTATTTCATCAAATTAGAGGCAAGTAAAGGTCTTATAAAATGATCTTCATGACATCTTGTGTTGAGAGCTATGTAATGAGGAGTCTTCATGTTTTTTTGCCTACAAATTTGTTCATCAAAGAATACTGGTTGATATGTTGCTTTAGGACTAATTTAGGAAGTGGATCAGTGTTGAGTTGAGTTGAGTTATGTTGATTATTCTTGTCAGTGTTTACCAGTGGTATTTATGAGAAGTGATTTGTTTGTGTACTTCAACATAGGGGGAGTAAATAGATAATTGTCTTTCTCATCAGATGTCAAAAAGGGGGAGAAAGAGAAAATTTTTCATGAAGTTTTGCCATCAATGACAAAGGGGGAGATTGATGGTGATAGTTTGTCATTGATGTCAAAAGGTATTGAGAGAGTTGAGTTGTTGTGCATCTTCACAAGGAATCATCAGGACTACAGGATATTTGAGGATCACTTGTACTATTGACAAAGGTTGTTCATGGTCATGCATTTCACAATTGTTCACATAGTGTTGAAGGATGTTGTTAGTTGGGATTGACTTGATAAATGGATGATAATTTTACAAGTGTTTGATAACATTCATGTACCAATCATGCTCACTATATTGGTGTTTCAAGTGCTTACAAGATCACAAGTACATTGATGTCACTTTATCACAGTTGGAAGGGAATGGGATTTGCAATGAGAGAATTAGGACACTCATATGTTGTTATGCTATGGTGATATCTACAGAGTTCATGTTGCTTGGTGTTGATATACTAAGGAGTTGAGTTCAATCCATTGTTGTTTTCCCCATCACTAAAACTGTTGATTGATTATTGAGTTGATGATAGTCTTGGAGATATGTCATGGTGTTCTCTATATCAGTTGGGTAATCATGATAAAGGTTACATGTTGAGTTTGGTGACAGTCTCATACATCTCTACCAAAATTAAACTTTGTTTAAGGTCTCAAGGTTTAACTTCTTTTAGAAATTCTTTTAACATTATAAGCTTTATAAACTCTTTTATAAATTCTTTTATAAGCTTATAAGTGGACGGTCTTTTAGAAATTATTTTAACTTTATAAGCTTTCTATAAGCTTTCCTTATAGAGTGGAGTTTATAAGTTCTTTTTAAAAAGCCTTAAAATAAGGAGTTGATTTTTTTTAAAAAGGCTGATTTTTTAAAAAAAGACTTTCTAACGGATGGGAGACTTTAAAGGAGAGTTTCTTTTTATGAAGAAAATCTATTTTTTCATGTTGTGGCTGAAGTAAAAGATAAAGGGGAAAGTTTTTTTTAAAGAATATGAAAGGAATTTCATGTGGTGGATTTAAGGGGTTTATATTAGAATGTTTTTTTTTAAGACATTCTATTATATTGGAATTATTTTTGGAAGACATTTTTGTGAGAAGATTATATTTTTGAGAAGATGATAAGATTGATTTTTTTATTGAAGATTTTTGGCAAATGGGATTTTGAAAAGTTGTTTGTTGCAGATTGAAGAATATTTTGAAGAAGACAAAGAAATTTTTTTTGTAGAGAAGATGAAGGGTTTGAAGAAGATGATTTTTTTTGAAATAAAAAATATGAAGAACAGTGAAGAGTGAAATTTTGCAAGTGCATTATGATTTTTTTGAAGATATTTTTGAGATGAATTTTGCAGAGAAAAGAATTTCAAAAAGAATGATCATAGATGATCTTGCAGAAGAAAATATATTTGCATATGTTTTTATTCTTACAGGTTGAAGAATATCTTATGATGGGAATGGAAATGTATTTTCTTCAAAGGAATATGAAGAGACATTTTGAAGATGATCAAAGAGATTTTATTTTTTTCTACAAGGGAAGATTGAAAATATTATTGTTGAAGACATTCAAAGAAAAAGATGAAGATTTGAAGAAGATGAAATTGAATAGGCAGAACATATTTTTGAAAAGAAGAAAATGAAAAGTAAAATTGAAAAAGCAGAGAAGAGTTAAATGTGAAAGGTTATTTATATTTAATGGCATTATAGGTGCATTGAAGTGTGAGTCATTGAGTGGATCAGGATACAGGGTTGATTATTTTGAATATCCTTTTGAAAGAAAAATTTAGATGAGTTTTGTATATGATTTGGGTTGATGAGAAGAATAGCCATTTGACAGACACATGTGAGAGAAGAAATGTTTTGTATTGAAACAGAGAAACCCTCTGAGTTTTTAATTTGTTCTGTATTAGGGGTTGGTGCTCCTTGAAGTTGGTGCTTCTAAACATTGTAACCAGTGAGGTAGTTTTGAGTGGTTTTTCTACCCAAGAAGGGTTTTCCACTCGTGAAAAGCATGTGTCATGTTTAATATTGTTTTTATATGTATGTGTGTATATTAGTGCTTTGCTTATTAAGTTTTGTTCACATCCTTCATTATTAATCTTGTGCACAAATCATTAATATATTCCTCTCTATTTGTTCTGTAAGAGAAACCTTGCAAAAAATCGTAAAATATTTGAAAACTAATACAACACTGATTCACCCCCCCTCTTAGTGTTGTCCTGGACTCCTACAAATATGAACATGAAGATCAAAAACAAGAGGAGCAGTCAGTTGCTGCTGTTTGTACTATATCCCTAGTTAAATATGAGCATAATACATGTGGAGAGGATGTAGGATCAGGATTGTCTCTGAATCCCTTACATTTTCATTCATTTGATGAATTTTCTAGTGTTGTTTATAAAATGAATGAAGGTAGCATTTAGAGGTTGCGAGGTAGAGGTCTTCAGTTGAAAAGACAGGATGCTCAAGTGTCATTGGAAAAGGCACCACATGAAGAGTGTGAGGAAGATTTGGTTTTCTTGTTTGATCAATTACCTACTTTTATTGAACAAGATGAAGAAAGCTTTCAGGTACCCATCTTGCCAGCAATTTCAGACTAGCAAGAAGAGGTTCAACAATATAAGGAGATGATGATTAAAACTAAGCAATCTAACAATGGGGTCTTAGATCAAGTGAAAGAAAGTGAAAGTAAGCCTTTCTTGGAACCTGCATAGCTGGCTGAGAGTTGTTATGAAGCAGAAAATAGCTATCCTCCATCAAAATCTCATGAAGAGTGTGAGGAAGAGTCATTTTGGGATGACCTTGAAGTTTTTATCTCTAAGCTGGGTGACAAAGGATTAATTCTACTGGAAGACATTGCAAATCATGCTAAATCAAGACAGCAAGTTCACAGGTTTGAACAAGAGCAGGAACAGTTTGTCGAGGAGATAGATGAACAAGAGAAACTTGGTGGACATGAGGCTGATATGTTTTGGTATGATAGGATACCTTCAGTTGCTGAACAAAATGAAGAATATATGACTATGATTACCCAAGACTTGGGACAGTTACAAGTTGTTGAATAGTGTGAGGAGTTGCTGGTTCGTGGAAGTCAATATGGAAATGAAGATTTAGCTCATGAGGTAGTTTCATTTTGGGATGATCTAAAGTCTGTTTTGACTCAGGAAGAAGCATCTTTTTGTCCAATTTTGGATATTGAGCCAGCACTATTTGAAACAGTAGATAAAAAACAAGAAGAGAAATAGCTACATGATTTGGAACAACAAGGAACTAGCATGGAGAGTTTTGAAAGCACTCTTTCCAAAGGATGCCCAATTAGACATCTAGCCAGAATGGAGGCCAACAAGGATATTCATATCCTTCTTGCACCCAAGCATGGAGATACAGCTTGGAAAGAGCAGACTCAATTCACTTTTCTACCTCATGACAGGAATTTTTACATTCCATGTGAAAAGACTAGTGAACTTGTGTATGTTCTTCAAGAGGTATTGCAGCTCTTTGTCAAATTTCTGTTCATTTTTCCTCTCTTTATACCTATCCTCAAGCAAGGAAAAAATCTCATACTATGCAAAAAAGGCAGCTACTTCACCCAAACAGTAAATGGTTTTGTTTGACTTAGTGTCTTTCTTGGTTAGGATAGAGTAGCTGCAGTAGTTTTCAATTCCCTAAGTGTTGCCAGCACAGTTAGATAGGTTGCTTTCTACATTTTGTTTTTCTGTTAGGTCTTCCAATGTTCTTCACTGCTGTGCTGAGTTACATACGTCAGAAATGGTTTGTCAAAAGTGTTTTGAAAAGTATCAGAGTGACTCCATGCCCAATAGATGCTCAAGGCCACTGATCTAATTATTTAGTAGGAAAACATCCCATAGAAGTTGCCAAATTGTTGACCTATTTTTCCTCTAGCTGGAGTCAAATAATTCAAGCAGCATAAGTCAGTGTGCATATCCCCAATGTAAGCTATATTTGTGATCTTGAAGTCTGAACCCAAATCTCAAGGTCTGAAGCTTGCCTGAAGAAGCTTACCATGTGAAAGAGCTTGAAAAAATAGGCAAGTTTTCTTTTTACATCACCCTAAAATTTGCTAAAATAAGGAAGTTATCTATGGTCAATGTTCTGGTCAAACCTGATATTCTGAACATCGGGTGATATTCTGAACATCGGGTGATATCTGAACATCGGGTGATATTCCGAACATCGGGTGATATATTGAACATTGGGTGATATTTGTAATATCACCCTGATCTCCAAAATATCACCCGATCTTTTCCATATCACCCCGATCTTTGAAATATCACCTGATCTTTTCCATATCACCCTGATCTTTGAAATATCACCTAATCTTTTCCATATCACCCTGATCTCTGAAATATCACCTGATCTTTTCCATATCACCCTGATCTCTGAAATATCACCTGATCTTTTCCATATCACCCCAATCTTTTCCATCTCATCCTGATCTCTGAAATATCACCCGATCTTTTCCATATCACCCTGATCTCTGAAATATCACCCGACCTTTCATATATCACCCCAAATGCTGATATGATGATCGACACCATCCTGTCACATTTCAATAAGGCCCATTCATGATGGTGATGTCACCATCATATCCCTCATAAGGAGTTTAAGCGCCAAAAGCAGTTTCAGAAGGTCAGATGCAAGGTGATATATTTAGGCAGTTGACCGAAGCTTTGATCACCTATGTCTCCTCCATCCTGATGAATTTTGACATGATGTAAGAGACAAAAATGCATGTTTTTGCCTCCTCTTTCATATGGAGGGCTTTTCAGAGGAATATTCTCACTTTTCAATTTTGGATTTGGATTTGCATATTTGGACGAAGGGACATTTCAGCGACCATTTTTGGGGCAGATGTAGATATTTCTTGCATTCATTACTGCACAGAGAGGAAGCAACTCACATTGATGATCAGAAATATCTTGCCACCATCCTATTTCAGATATTTTCATTACTGCAAATCGATGAGTAAGCTTCTTGCATTAATGATTCCAAAATATCTTCTATATGCCCTGTCCCAGATATTTGACACCATAAATGATGCAGCTGGGATGTCTTTTCAGAGGAGATATTTTCTGTTATAGCTCATAGAGCGAATTTTGTAGCCGACTTAGGGCATTATTTTTTGGAATGCTATACATATGCATTTTGATGTTGTAAATAAGGTTGGAAATTTTTTGGCATTCTGGTCTTTCTATTTCCAAATAGAGTTTTCATATACTGTAACCTTTCCTTTTCATTGGATATATGCAAGTTATTTTACCTCCTTTGCTGATTTTCTAGTTCTGTGTGAATCTGCATGAGGTTGTCTGTGAACATTCTATTCCTCTCAACCCTATTGCACCTTACCTCTACTAGAATCATCTAATCTGTGTATGTTTACTTGTTGTATTTGATTATATTGTGCATTTTCTCAGTGTTGTGGAAGTCTCTTTTAATCTGTCTAGTGTATCATCCTTTGTTTTCAAGTTTTCTGTTTCATCTTCATCTTAAAGCTTTCCTTCTCCCTTTTCTGCTCAAAGTTCAGTAGTTTTAGGTGATAATCAGGTAAGGAAGTCGACCTTCTCTAGAGGTCTGATCTCTTTGAGCAAGGTCCCACACCTTGAGATCATTCCCATTGTGTCATTGGAATGCTTGGAATCCTTCCAAGTAGGGTGCAATTTCACGTGACAATAGGCATATCAGCCTAAGAGTGGGGAGCAAAAGAAAGAGATTATTAAGAATGATCATAAATTAGAAGAGAATATCCCCATGGATGTTGATGATATAAATAGGGATACCCAAACTGAAGGGGCATAATAGGATATCCTAATGGATAAGCCTAAACAAGAGCTAGTGTCAAGATTAATCATGGATATAGAACATAAAACTAATGAAGGTGATCAAAGACAACCAATATAGCAACTTCATCAAGATAACCAGACACCAGAGCCTAAAAACATCCAAAGAGAAGCAATGCAATAAGAACAAGCTCAGGATGTACCCAAAAATGATAAGGTTCAAGATGAACAAATAGATGCATCACATCTAGATCAGCCCCTACTAGATCAAGAAAAGGTCCATGATGATGGCAAGGTTGATCAAGGTAAGGACTAGCAAGTAGAAAATCTTAAGATTATATCATCACAACGGGATCAAGATGGACAACGACAATAAAATACACAGGTCCTTGTTGGTGAGGGTGAAGCAAATAAGAATAAAGAAATACAAGATGCTCAACTTGAGTAGCCAAACCAAGGAGGGTCGTGATCCACTGTATTCCCATGGATGTCATCAAAAGTGGAATATCCACAGAAAGAGACCAAGCATTTTGATTTCAAATCACTGTTCACATTGGACCCAACCAAATAGAAGAGGAGGGCAAGGACAGTCTCAACAATAAAAGGAGATGCAACAATAGGAAGAAGGACAACTCAAATAGATGTGTCAAAGGTAGATAAGGCCAAAGGAGAAATAAGGCCAGATGAATTTCAAATAAACACCATTGTTTTGGGTCATGTCACCAATGAATAAGAAATCCAAGGATTAAGGGATCACACTAATGTGGTGGAGGCCAGAATAAAGAAGGCAAAATCTAAGAAAAGAATTTATAAGGCACAAGTAGCCCAATTATAGGCTTTTGTGAAAGGGCTGGTAGCACCAACCAATAAACAGATCATAGAGGGTACTTCATTGACATTGGTATCACAAGAAGAGATAGCTTCTCTAGATGTGCAGAAACATTATGCATAGGTAATGGATAGTTGGTTCACCAATTTTTTGGCTGATGATGAACATGTAATAAAAACTTCATTGTCCAATTGGGACATGCTAAGTAACCTGAAGGGTAAGGCTAACAAAGTGAAGAAAGAGGTTAGCTAGAGATTAATAAAGAGTGATAGGAATCTGGCCATACTTAAAGAAATGAGGAAAATAGACACTGACACCCTCATAAGAAAAAATGTCCTGATACCCCAAACATTGTCATTACTGGGTAATTGGTCTGAAGATGTAAGGTTTGAGGTAGATATCCTAAAGAGGTGCAATGCCAAGGCTATGGATATTAGTGTCAAAATACACGAGCCTTTAGTAGAGGAGATAGAGATTTTGGAAGCACTTGAAGGTGAAGTTTAGGGAAAAGTAGAAAATTAAGATGAGGATTTTGCTACTAAGGCATTCAAGGATTATTTCAAACTTGTAGAAAAAGATCCTATTAAGCACTTTTCTGAAGTTACCATTGATATGGATATGAGGATGAAAGCTAAAATAGAGAAATATAAAGAAGAGCTAGATAGCTGGACAAAAAGGTGGATAACTTTGTAGGAGCCACTGAAGGTACAAGATTATGTAGCCAAGAAGGCCAAAGTATTGGATGGAGTAGAAATAGATAAAGCTATCTAGGCATATGAGATCATCCAGGGTATTAGATGTAGAATAACAGAAGAACCATCTACTCAAAAAGAGTCTGATGATAATACAGAGTAAGAGGGATCATGTTGACCAAGTCAACAATTTTAAAGAATATTTTGGAATGCCAATTGGATACCACCAAAATGATTGCCAACTAGCAATCATGTGCCATGTTTAATCTAAATTGTTAGATCCCGAGATATTTTGTAACCGCATCCTCTCTCTGTTCTATAAAAGGAGGTGGATTGTCATTTGTACAATTATTAGGAGCTTAATTGAGAGAGAATTGTTGAGCTATGTGGTTCTTTCTTGAGATTGATTGTATATATGCATAATTTTGAATGTTGAATGAAATAGAGATCTAGATTACCAATTGATTGTAAATTCTAAGTAATCTTGTGTGGATGTCATCTTGATATTTCACTGTGATTTGCTATGTCCCTTGGAGTGCATGTCAACTGGTGGATATTGTTGTCATCCTGTACCTTAGAAGATTAGCATCAACTATGTGAAGTTGTGGAATGACTTAGTAGCACATGGTTTGATTTTTATCTCTTTTCATGAAATGTTAAATTTTTCATATGGACCAACTGTCGAAACTCATTCACTTTAAATAATTCTAGAATTTTATTTCAATTTTTTAAAATTTCATTGAATCATCATCATCGAACTGTAAATATTGACACATGATAAGTAGAGCACCATAAATATGCAGACATTTATATATACATGAATATCCTATGCATATTTGAACAAACCACATGTAGAATTAAAAATATCATGCAAATACTTAAGAATAATGACAAAGATCATGGAAATATCAGCTTGTAGGCACATTATTTAGAAGAATTTAAGGTGCTAAAGTAGAATGGAGCAAGGATTAGTTCAAATTTCACAAAGTTTAGAAGAACTAATCAAAGTTAAACACATCATCATGACTAATCTTATTCAAAGTGAAGATGAGAAGAATTGATCAAACTTAGAATAAATACATACGTGTTCTGTTAGAGATTGTAGGATTTAACATCATTTGTTGAGATTTGCACAGAACAAGTGGAACATTGCAAATATCTATATATCTAGATACAAATTACTTTGAAATTCATGCATAAGGCCCCTAAAGGATTAAACAACAAATTCACATCAAACCACTAAGAGATTATCAGATCATGTTATGATCCACAGAGAATTGGAATCATTAATTCATCCTAAATTAATCATATTCTTCAAGAAGATAAAGGTTTGCTTTGTGAATTTTTATCATTGTTAATATGACTAACAATCATATCAACAAGTCCCACCATCTCAAACACATTGCAGACACACCTGATGATTGGGATTATGCCACAACAACTGCCAAAGACACATTTAAGGGAGTATAGCTCAAGATCCAACCCCACCTCCCAATGAAGACTTTGTATAAAAGGATGTACACTAGCTCAAGAGATACACCATCCCGCCTTGTGATGAGGGATTTTGTATAAAATGATACACACTAGCTCAAGAGATACGTTATCCTACCTCATGGAGAGGGATTTTTTATTGCAATTGATATAAGGATGTGCACTCACACCAGAGATACAACATCTTGCCTCACAGAGAGAGCTTACAAACATGCTTCATTAGTATCAAAAAATCATTAGATGGATATCATTGTATATGCCCCCAAATTAAGGTGGTTGATGTTGCATATTGATATCAAGCACGTTAAGGTAGAGAGAAGACACACAAGGAAACAAGAGCTCTCACAAAGCCCATGCCCCCAAGGTGACATGTGCTCACGATCACTGAATGTTCCCACAAACATATTGATATAATTTGCTAAGATAAACAACAAGATGGTTAGAAAATATTACTCTAAGATAATAACTATATCACATCATGAAAGCTATGCATGAAAACAATCACATCAAGGGCCAAGGCTATACTCATGGGTTCAGAGCTGAGTATAGCCATTGGGCTATGCTGCAGGTACCTTGAAACCAAGTGTAGCAACAAAGTGAAATACCATTCAAAGTGTACAATAGAAGATTGATTGGATTATAAAATGTTAGTCACAAAAAATGCCATAAGATGATACATCACATGGAGTGATTCTACTAGTCAAGCATCAGATATATCAAACCCATCTTCAAATATGGACTAGGTCCATTTTTTCTTTCACGCTAAAGGGGTGTATGGCCCATATTAGTATTTGTTTGTTTTCGTCATCCACCAACTAGGTAGAATCACTGAAGAAGGTAAACAATAAAAATGAGAGAGGAGAACAAGTGCCTTAGGAACCCCACGTAGGATGATGCCCCCAAAACACCCTCTGTAATGCTATGCCCCTAAGGAATGACACAAAATGATAAAATAGAGTAGAGACAAGATAGAATAATGATGAAACAAATAGAAGAATGGTCAAAATAGAGGCGGTCTCTTGGTATCCTTGACCTTACAAGAGTGTCAAGGGTCATCCAAGGAGACCTAAACAACACATAACACATCACAGGGAACACAACACATAGGAGGAGGTCATGTTAGCGAGCACAAATATGATGTGACAAAGGTGACCAACAGGCTTAGAAATGTTGAAATTAGGGTAGACAACTGAGAGGGGGGGTGAATCAGTTGTCACAAAACTTTACCTGCTACATCTAATCTTCTTTCACACTTATTAACGGATTAATGATATAACCATGAAAGCATAAATCAACTACACATGAGCAGAACATAATCAACACACATAACACCAAGATTTTTACATGGAAATCGGGTTAAGGGAAAAACCATGGCGGAGGTTAAACCACAAGATTTATTCTCTGTTAAAAGAATAGAAAATGGGAAGGCACTTGCCTTCGGCCACACTGCATAGAGCTCACTACTCAAAAGAGGCTCACTGCCTACAAGAACATTTACAATGTTAACACATAAAGATTGAACTAAGAAACAACATCTCCTTCATGCAAAGTTTAGTTCTATTGAAGCGCACAATACTTCTATTTTGCCCCAAAACACTTCTTCACTATCTCCTCATCCTTTTACTGCTCTTCTTCTTCTTCTTCTCTTCTTCTTCTCTACTCTACCTTTCTTCCTTTCTTAGGATCTTTTCATTTTCAAACAAGGATGAGTTTCCACAACTCAACCACACATATTTATATGCTTCATCAACCTTGGAATAAACATCAAGGTTAGTACTACAAACATCTGACTCAATGTGAATCACTACCCTATTGGCCAAACATAGTTGGGACTCAAATCTTCCTCGAACGACATGTCATGCTCCATAGAACTTCTCTTAGATCATCCACAACACGCACTAAGCATCCAGTGGGCCAAGACTGGAAAGAACAACAACACACAAGGACAAATCTTCAACCACAAGCTCAATCCTTAATGTGGACCACCAACATAGTAGGCACATGATCCAAAGACCACCACAAGCACAATAAAATCAACAAGAACAACCACACCACCTCAATTCACCAGAACCATTTGCATCTTCATCCGGGAACTTAAGAACTCTCACTGTCATGACTCTCACACTAGAAAGATTGCTTGCGGACCTCTAAACCAAGAACCTCTTGAGTTGAGGACACACACTGACATCCCAAACACACCTCTAGATCTATAGATCATAATATTCTAATGTGGATCAATCCAAACCAATTTTTTGTCACTCTGTCACCTCTAAACAACTGCAAAATGCAGTTCTATTCAGATGGCCATAACTTCACAAATTCTTTAGGCATATCCTTCAAATCTTAGCTGTAGAAACTTCAAACAACTCTTAGCAACACCCTTTGGTCCGCAGACTCTAATCTTCATCTCACTAGGAATGCAGAGCAATCAACTTCACTAAATTGTACTGTCTTCACTATCTCTTACAGAGAGATATATAACTCACTTGTTTCTTCCAGAGAGGCTAATTTTCTCAATATCCTCAACATACAAGTCTTCTAGAATGGGATATAGTTGACACCAATGACAACAAGGATATGTTGACATCAATGACGACACCGATTAGGCACATATTTGCAACTATCTCCCCCTTTGTCATTGATGGCAACATATAATGTGAAAAACTATTTCAACCATCAAGACAAGAACTTCTCCCCCTTTCTCTTATCACACCTACAACCATTTTCTTTACTACTCCCCCTTTCACCATCAACTTCTTACTTCCAAGTTTTTCACATGACTTCTCTCCCCCTTTGACATCAATGGCAAAGGGCACATATTTGCAATCATCTCTTCCTCTTTTTATTTCTTAATCTAGAATCAACATACTAACTACTCCCCCTGAGTAGCAACTCCTTAACACCAATCCAGATCACAAGATATGACTATGAATTCCACCAGACTGATTTACATTAGTACACCTTAGTTTTGACCAAGAGGGGTAATAACCCCTATCATCACTCTGAGATACTCAAAAGTATCCTTAGGTAGATGCTTAGTGAAGATATCTGCAATTTGATCTTTTGATGAAACAAACTCCAATCTAACTTCATTCTCATTTACCTTCTCTCTCAAAAAGTGAAACTTGATGGATATAATGCAACACCGGATTCTTTGAAATGTTTATTGCACTTGAATTATCATAGAAGATTGTAATAGGTTCTTCAAACACAACTCTGATATCCTTCAACATTTGCTTCATCCACAAAACTTGAGTACAATTACTTGTTGTTGCTATGTACTCTACCTTTGCAGTAGACAGAGATATGCCTCTTTTTTTCTCAACCAAGAAACCAATCTCTTTCCCAAGAAAAATGCACCTCCACTAGTACTCTTCCTATTGTCCACATCTCCTGCCCAATCTGCATTTGCATATGCATGAAGGGTAAAATCATCACCCTTAGGATACCATAAGCCATAGTCAGATGTTCCCTTCAGATATCTAAAAATTCTTTTGACTGCTACGACATGAGATTCTCTAGGATCAACTTGAAATCTAGCAACAAGGTCAATTGCATTCATAATATCAAGTCTAGTCTAAGTCAGCTAAAGTAGTCCTCTGATCATTGATCTATACCTTTTTTCATCTACCTTAGGGGACTCATCATCTTTACTCAACTTGTATCCAGTTACCATAGGAGTACTCACTAGTTTTGAATCCTCCATTCCAAACTTTTTCAACAACTCTTTTACATACTTAGACTGACATATCAAGATGCCTTTATCTAACTGAATGATTTGTAGATCTAAGAAGAAATTCATTTCACCAAGCATGGACATCTCAAATTTACTTTGCATTTGATTAGCAAATTTTTTACACATACTCTCATTTCCACCAAAGATGATGTCATCAACAAATACCTTAACAATCAAGATGTGTTCATGATCAATTTTGAAATAAAGATTACTGTCAGTAGTGCCCTTGTTAAAGCCTAACTTTAGCAGATGCTTATCTAATCTTGCATACTAGGCTCTCAGGGCTTGTTTTAGTTCATAAAATGCTTTCTTCAATCTGCAGACCTTATCTTCTTGATCAAACAACTAGAATCCTTCTGGTTGCTCAATGTAGACTTCTTCTTCCAACTCTCCATTTAGGAATGCTGACTTGACATCCATCTAGTAGACTTTGAAATCTTTGTAAGTAGTAAAGGCAATAAATAATCTAAGCGCTTTAATTCTTACCACCGGAGCAAAATTTTCTTCAAAATCAATTCCCTCTACCTGAGAGTAACCTTTGCACACCAATCTTTCTTTGTTTCTCACAACTTCACCATCTTCATTCAATTTATTCTGGAAGATCCATTTACTTCCAATTACATTTTTGTTTTTAGGTCTAGGAACAAGATCCCAAGTATGATTCTTTTCAATTTGTATTAATTCTTCTTCCATTGCTTTTACCCAACTTTCATCATTACAAGCTTCATTCACTGATTTTGGTTCAATCTTTGAAATCAGACAATACTCCTCTTGTTCTTCAACAATTCTTCTTCTAGTTTGAACACCTTTATTTTTATCTCCTATGATCTAATTTTTAGAATGATTCAATCTTACATACCTGGGAGTTTTGGGATTTTATTCAACTTTTGATTCTTGAACTCGTTCCTCAACATTTGTATTAACTTCTTGAGTCACTGGATTCTCTAGAGTAAATTGAACTTTCTTTCCTTCATTTGGACTTTCATTTTGATCATCTGATTCATATCCACAAAACCTTGAAGGTCTCTCCTTGCTTTCATCAACCTTGACATTAGCACTTTCAACAATCTTTTCCAATCTCTTGTTAAACCATTGGTATGCCTTGCTTTGATTAGAATAATCTAGAAATATTCCTTCATCACATCTTGCATCAAACTTGCCTAGATCCTCACCTCTTTTGATATAGCATTTACTACCAAAAAATCTAAAATATTTCATAGAAGGAGCATTACCAAACCATATTTCATAAGGTGTTTTAACAGAATTACCTTTGATCTACACCCAGTTAAGAGTATAGACAACAATACTTACAACCTCTCTCCAATAGACATGTGGAACATTTTCTTCCATCATCATGGTTCTAGAATCCTCTTGACTAGTCTAGTTCTTCCTTTCCACAACTCCATTCTACTGAGGAGTCCTAGGAGTAGACAACTATTTTCTTATTCCATGTTTTTCACAAAATGCATTAAATTCACTGGAGGTAAACTCTCCACCTCTGTTAGATCTTAGACACTTTATCTTCACACCAATCTCACTCTCCACACTAGCCTTAAACACTTTGAATTTGTCAAGAGCCTCTGATTTCTCTCTCAAGAAAGTAACCCACATCATCTGGGAGTGATCATCAATCAACAACATAAAGTATATGTCTCCTTGCAAACTCCTAACCCTGGTAGGACCACACAAATCAATGTACACAAGTTCCAGCAATCCACTTGACCGTACATCTCCCTAAATCAACTCTTCCTCTACCCCTTCCAATGCCTAATATTCCTACCCTTAAAACTCCTCATACATTCATCCACAAGGCCTCCATCTATACATCCTGCTCCTTTACATCCCTTAAAATCCCTAATAATGATCAACGAATGCATACATCAACCAAACATGAAGCTATAACCAAACCCATGGCACTCAAAAGTAAAAATTTGCATGCCTCCACATATACAGATTTAAAGATCCACCAAAGCCTAAGAGTTCTCATGCCATAAGGCATCAATACATAAAATCAAAGCAAAAAGCATCTCAAAACCTACAAACACCCACACCCCCAAAAGGAAAAATGAAAATGGTGTGGGGCACTAAGAAAAATTAAGAATCCAAAAAGATACAAATTCCCACACCCCCAAAATTAAAAAAAATGGCGTGAGTTCCCAAGAAAAATAAATTAATCCAAATGGAGCATCCAACTCCCAACAATCCCAAAAATATTGATCCCCATCAAGAAATCCTAAAAATCATAAGTCCATCTGGGTCCCTCAATCCCCAAATCAGCAATCACAAAATTTCCCATCTCGATCCCATAATTAAAAATTCCCATTACTCCCAACACCCCATCAAAATCAAAAGCTTCAAAATTCAATATGGTGTGTGCAAATTTTGGTCTTGGTTCACCTGATTCCATTACATTTCCACATACCTCCACCCCCCATCTTCTATCTCTTATCCTACATATTTCCCTATCATACCCCTATGGTCCATGATTTTGCTCCATCATCCATTCATCCATCAATCTCCATCCATAATCCACATCATAGTCCACTATTCATTTCATTCCTATCCCATGCAATCATCTTCCAACATCCATGTGCATAATGCTACTCAACATGGTCCATGTGCGACACTTATCTAAAATGAGGCATTATCCCTTGATATGGAAACAAATGCTCAAGTCCCCATCTTGCTCCAAAATTATTTATCCCTTAATCCAAAATTTACCCTATTACCCAAAAAATACAAAAAACAATTAAAAAATAAAAATTAAAATAAAAAATAAAAAAAAGGAAAATAGTAAAAAGAAATCATTTGTCCAATGGTTAAAGTCATTTCATGGCACCTTGGATAAGTACAATGATTAAAACCTAGCAAATAGGCATCATTTATGGATCGATTGTCTATTCACCTTACACTTGGGGGCATGTTGCCTCATCTACCCATCCTATCATTCCCATCTTATCATGCATCTCCATCGTATCCACTATATCTCCCTACCTATCCTATTGCACCCACTTTTTCTCCCTTACTCCTTTTGATCTTGATAAGGATAGGGGCATAATGATGAAAAATACTTTGGACATCTATTTATATATCCAATCTTTTCCAAACAATTCCATCACCCTATCATTACAAGTATTGTCATGTAAAGTCCTAAATGTTATATCTAGAGTGGGGCATGCTATTCCTATGCAACATAGTCCTTGGAGATCACAACTTGAACCCCTCCATCCCTCCCGTCCCTTATTGCCAATGACATCATTAAAACACAACGATTAAACATGAACTCCGACACACTAATATCACCCCAATCTTTGCCCAAGGGGGTCATTTTATTTGCAAGGTCATATTTTGAACATCCCTTGATCTTAAATTCATGACCCGATATACATGTGGTAAACCATGACCACATCACCCGATTCTTTTGCATTAGTTTTGCTGATCAAAGGTGGGGGCTCATTTTATCCAGAGGTCATATTTTGAATATCACCTGATCTTTTAGAGATCACCCCCTATTTCCTGACATTAAATGCACTTAAATGTTGTAGATAGATTTTTGTCGATTACGAATACAAATCAAACACTTGGCATCATCCATGAATTCTCTGCAGAGGATCAGCGGATTTAATCGACCTAGCTTAGTTTTACCCTAATTTGCCCTGCGAATGGGTTCAAAGGTAATTTTTGAGGGTTATTATCATTTACCTTGTGAAAAAAGGAGAAATTACAGAGCAAAGAAATCAAACCCTCATACAGCTACCTGTTAATGAACTAGATCTTTCAGCGTAACAGAACGGGTGATTTCCAGCATTCACAGCCCTTTTTTGTAATCACCCATCTAATCCAAGAGGAAAGCACTGTCAGGTAAGTAACTAAAAACCCTCCTGTTGTCATTTTCTGCATGTTCAGGTAGGGTGTATGTTATTTCTTGTGGTTTGAATCTACGAATATGCATATCATGATGAAGTAAAGAATAATAGATAGATTATGCATGATGCTGTAGAAGTACATAATGTTGTATGAATGCATGTGGATATTGTAAGGTAAGACAAATCATGTTTGTTACAGGAGTCCATGGTGGATCTTAGAAGGAATATGTCTGATTCAGAGTTTCTTAAGCCTATGTTTGTTCAGCCTGAGGGGGTATAGTTTAAGTATGGCATCATTGGTGACACTCGCCAAGGAGATATGAACCTAGCAGCATGGTCATCAAGAGTAGATAATAATAAGGATAATCCTCTTCTGGATGGGTTATATGTTTTAGGAATGTGGCATGTAGCTAGTTTTTCGTATGCCATGGACACCCCAAAGCTGGTAGTGCAATGTGCCAGGAATTATAACGCTGAGACCAGGCGGGTGGAGAAGTATGGAAGAGTATATGCCGACTTTTCAATCAAGGGCATCACCTCTACCTTTAATCTACCAATTGGAAAGAAGGTGGTCAGTGTAGACCTATGTAAGTTGGAAACAGAGTTCAACAACAATAAGAAAAATGCAAGGAAGAGGATGTATCAGTGGAGGTCAAAGAGTAGTACCTACACTGCCTCAAATAAATTGCCCATACATTTATACAAATTTGATTTTGATGATGAATACCAGTATATGATTTCCCTGTTGAGCAGGATGACAGGTAAGCTTCATGCTAGGAATTTTGAGAATTGGATGTTTGGAATCATCCAGATGCTCCTATATACAGATAACAGGCCATTATGGGCTAAGATCATCAATGATGTACTAGATGAAGGGATGAGGAACTTGGGAGGCCAAGCATGCATGTTTCATATGACCTCATATGTGGTATATTCATGTGCTTATAAAGGAGCCTTTGATGCCTTGACCACAGTGGGTAAAGCTGGCGGTGATATAGATGATGCCCAAATATGGGATCACTATCCTTAGCTACAGAGAAAAAATTAGCTCCTGGACTACAAACTAGTAAATGATGCATTCTCTATGCATCTAGTCAGAACCATGGAGGAGGACAGGACCAAAAGACTGAGCATGGGAGCTCAGGAAGTTGTTTACGGACATGGGGCATGGTTTATCTAGTTTGTCACCTTTTCATACATAAGAATAGAGGGATTTGAAGGACACCCCCTTATGCTACCAAGATACCCTACTGATGGGGTTGTCCTGATGGAGTTTCTCAGACAAGTGTCTACCATAGTTGAAGCATACAAGGAACTAAAGATGATACCTCTAGTATTATTTATAGTCTTTATGGGCTGGTATATGTGCTCAGACTCATAGAGCATAAAACATGTCATGGGAGGTCTAAAATTGATGTATCTACAGCCATTTCCATTGGCTAGATCTTATGACCCCTATGGCAAGATGCAAAAAATAGTGGGAAAACCTACACATCAGAAGCATCTGGAAGATTTTTGGACTGACTGTGAGGATGAAGCAGAGGTGAGGAGAATAAAGTACCAAAGACTCACCTTGAGCCAGATAAAGACATTTGATTGCATCTCGGTGCCAGCACCGCTGAGGAAGGATGATGGAAAGATTATGTCCAATGAATATGAGGAC
Organism: Cunninghamia lanceolata; assembly: GCA_027924645.1. NCBI lineage: Eukaryota > Viridiplantae > Streptophyta > Pinopsida > Cupressales > Cupressaceae > Cunninghamia > Cunninghamia lanceolata. The sequence continues at coordinate 5,132,938 of BSBN01000760.1, forward strand.
AAGAAGGTGTACAATGACACCATATCAGCCCCTGATCTTACACAACTAGAATATATATCCCTGGATCAGTTGACAGGTGGGGTGATACAGTTAACCCAAGCTTGGGTGGATGAAGAAATAAATAGATTGAAGAAAAGGGTGTGGCCCTTATAGTTGATGCCAAAAAGAAAAGGCAAGAACTAGCTAATGAGGAATATGATGACTTCCTCAATTACAAGAGAAAATCCAATGGAGAGAGGTTTCCCACATAGAAATAGAGGAAAGATCCCCCTAGAGGTAAGAAAACTAAAGATGAACCTAAGGGGGTGATAATTGAAAGGATTGCCACACCAGCTACAGGTGCATCAACATCATCTGCACAGCCTCTGAATGATAAACCAAAGACTAAGAGGATCTTGAGGTCAGTTGTTGAAACTACTGAAGTCCAGGAGGAGGGCCAAGCCTCATAGCATGAAGTGGAAGAGGGCATCTTGTTTGAAGAAGAGAAAGTAAACAAGGAAGCTGTAGGTGATGACCTGATGATGGTTAGTAGGAAGAGGAGGGCGATGTCGCTGATGTCACCACCCAAGAAGCAAAGAACATCCATGCAAAGTGATATCAGGGCTGACCCTATTGTATTGAGAGGAGCCGGTGGTGAAGCATTCAGGAAGGAACTGCAGCATGATGTTCCACTTCCCACCATAATAAAGTTTAAAATTGAGAAGGCAGAGGAACAAACCAGAGAAGCTTTCAAACCAAGTCAGGGTGGTCCTTTCTCCTTGGAGGACACTGTAGACTTATCAGATGATGAGGTAGTGCAAAGTGTAGCCTCTCAATGGATGAAGACTCTCACCTCCAGTACTCGTATGACTCCACATGGGACCCCATTAGTGCAGATGGTGGTATTGGAGGAGGTGAAGCAAACAGAAGAAGTAAAAGAAACTAGCCCAAAGAGGGCAACCCAATAGACAAAGCTTGATAAGTTAGTTGATCAGGTGACTAGCCCCGCAGTTATAGATTTAACATATAGGGGTGATGTAAGCCCTAAGGACAAAGCAGGTGCACCTGATGAGACAAAAAAGATTGAAGTGGCCAAATGGGTAGAAAAGGAAAGCACTACTCTTGATATGAGTCTACAACAACATGAGATACCTGCAGAGCCAAAAATAGTAGAAGTTCAACAGAAAGGTAGGGGTGATAAAGATATATCAGGTGCTACTACTACTCAGACTCAGGGAGATCCAGGAGATGCCTTAGGAGATAAAGATAAATAAGCTCATGAGGAGCCTAAGCCACAGGAGGTCGGTGCATCAGGTACAGAACAAGAAGTGACCCAAAATTAGGGTGATGCACAAGGCCCAAACACACAGACATCCATAGATGTCAATATGCCTCAGGATGAGGAAAATAGTAAAGTGGATTAAAGTCGGAAGGAGGGAGTATAGGATTAGGCACAGGATCATAATGTGGACATTCCATAGGATCCTTCTTTACAGAAAGAAGCCCCTCAGCAAGAAGAAATGCAACAAGATTCCCCTCATGAGGAATTCCATGAGGAAGAAATTAAGAAAGTACCTTCTCCACCAAGAATAGAAGTAGATACTGGAGAATAGTGCAGACATGATGTTGACAAAGAACATCAAGGATCTAGAGATGATGTGCCTCAATGGCTAGAGAAAGAAATAGGTATGGAGCAAGGGTCTGAAGTTTAGGAATTTGATGTTTCCACCTTGTTTACAGAGATAATAATGAAGCCGAAGAGGAAGGCCAGATTGACATCGGCCATAAAGATAGATCCTAATATAGGCAAAAGGATTGCTTAGGTAGCACTTCCCATGGTAGAAAAAGAAAAGGGCAAGATCACCCTACAACAATTCCAAATCATAATTGTTGATTTGGGTTTTCCCAATGAGGACCAGGAGGCTCAGGAAGGGAAGGACATTATTGATTCCTTAACCCAAAGGGTAAAGAAGGAAAAAGAGAAAAATAAAAAACATAAGGAGCACATTGCTCAGCTACATTCTTATATAAAAGGGTTAATTAACCCTGATAATTCACTAGTTGATCCAGCAGTCCCATTGACTATCATATCCCAGGAGGAGGTCACCAAGTTGGACCTCATGAAACATGAAGCCATGATCATGGAGAAATGAATGTTGTTAGCCCTCACTAGAGCTGAGGATGTTTTGAGAACCTCACTATAGAGGTGGAATTCTTTAAGCAGTTTAAAGAGAAAGGTAGACAAAATGCAAAATGAAACAAGGAAATGGTTATTCCAATTGGAAAAGGACCTAACTACTTTAAGTGAAATGAAGAGGATTGATCCTCAAGTCTTGATAAATAATCAAGTGTTGAATAATATTACTACCCTGCTAATAGATATATGGTATGAAGATATCAGGTTTGAATGTGATATCCTGAAGAAATGTAGTGGCAAGCTTAGGGATATAAGTATAAAGTTGCACAACATGATGGCTTATGAAGCAGAGATCCTTGAAGCCCTAGAAGGAAAAGTAGAGGGAAAGATTAAAAATCAGGATGCAGACTTTGCTATCAAAGATCTGCATGATAATTTCTATCCGGTAGCAGATGACCCCCTCACCCACCTGACAGAAGAAGTGATGAATAAGATCATGAGGATAAAAGTCAGGGTAGAAACTTATAATGAGACTTTAAACAACAGAAAAGGTAAGCTGGAAGCACTCAAAGTTAAATTCCAATCTCATAAGCATGCCATAACAAAAGCCAGAATCCAAGATGGGGGAGAGGTGAATAAAATAGTGCAGACATATGAGCACATTAGGATAGCGATGAAGGTCCACATACATGAGGATGTACATTAGGGTGACAGTGATACCAAAAGTAATGAAGATAATGATCATGATGAAGAAGAGGAAAATGAAGAGGAAGAACCCAAAGAATGAATGAAGATACATCACCAAGGGAACATATACATAAAGCACTCATAGATAATGAGTCATCTAGATGGTTGCCAACTGGCAACCTATGCCACAATGAAGAGTTGACTGAGTCAAAGAGTGATTATCAACCGTTGATCTTAATTGACAAATCCTGACCATTGGTCAATTGTAAATGCATCCTCACCTTATTCTATAAAAGGTGCAGGGGTGGAATATTTTGAACATTCGAAACTTAATTGAAATTTGATTGTTGAAATATCAAGATTCATTTCAAAGTTGTTGTAAATGTACATGTTATGCATACTAAATGAAAGAGAAGCATATTTGATTACAAATTATCATAAATCTTGAGTAATCTGTGTTTGAAATCTGGATACATGCATTGATCAGCTACGTCCCTTGGAGTGATTGTCAGTCTACATGTGTTGTTTTCATTCCTAATCCTTTGAAGTTACTATCATCCATATCTAGCTGTGGAACATCCTGGTGACATATGGTTTGATTCCTTCTCCTCATGAATGTATCTTTTATGTATGTGATCCAATGACTAAAGATTCACTAAAATTAGAAGCATTCTTTTAAATTTATTTGAATTTCATAATAGATCATCACCATAATTGCAAATAATAGAGAATCAAAAGCAAATAACATGAAATATGTTGATATCCCTTAGATAATTGGAAATACAGAGCATATTTAGAGTAAAAGCATGTCAAATTAAAAAATATCATGCAAATTCATACAAATATCCATGGAATACATGCAAATATCCACTTATAGACACATCATTTGAATAAATATACAGTGTAGAAGAAAGAACAAGTTCATGATGATCAATGATCAGAAGAATTGATCAAACTTGCAAATATATCAGCTATCTTTGGAAATAGAGTAGAAATAACCTCTCTGTGGAGTAAATTTATAGGAAATAGAATAATACTAATTATCTAGACAAACGTAAGACCCCGTGAAATGGAAAATAGCATGTCACATCAACCTCTGAGTAACATCAAATGATCATGACCTGATCAATGGAGACTTGGAGCCATCAACTTATCCTAAGTTGATCATACTTTACAAGATAATAAAGGTTTGTTGTGCAAATTTTTATGCATGTTGTTATGACTAACAATCATCATCAACATAAATTGGCACTAGAAGGAGGGCCTTCATCAGTAGATTTGTTTGATTTGATGACACAGATAGAAAGGTAATTCTCATGCAGCTCTATATTTCAAGTCCTATGCAAAGATTTTTTATTTTAAGTCCATGCATGCTTGTTCTTTGCAAAGTTTTCAAAATTTAGCATAAATATTTCAAGCTTTGTGGTTGATCACCATGATTTTTCAAAGATAGGCTCTATTTCAAGTCTTTTTACTAAAAGCTTTGAGGTAATTTGCTTAAGGGACCTGATATACAGTTGCTTGTGTCCCAAAGCCTCAATATCACCTCATATTTGCATCATTTCTACAAATATTACGTAAATATCTAGTCAGTTTCAAATTTTTATCATAAATACAACCTTTGCTAGAGTGTTTTATCTGATCTTTACAGTAAACAAGACAAATTTTCCTTAAATTCAAGAAATCTTGGCTCTCAGGCCAAATACCAGGTCCAGATCTAGTGGACTCTTTGAAGAATTGCCTATCCGGGGATTTAGGCCTAGAATGATAGATATTCATCATTCTCCTAGTTCTAGTGCATCGGGAGCTTCACCAGAACATACTCCAATGACTCCTATCAGGTTACAAACACCTATAGGACCACCTATCACACCTCAAGTCCAACCTCCACCAGTCGCAATGTCATTCTTTATTGTAGAGTCACCTCTGACTTTTACTACATATCATCCTTTACCTAAAAATCTTGAGAAGATTTGTCCTAAATATCATCCATATTAGGATGCTGATGATCACATTAGAACATTCAAGGAAGCCTATTGTAGGGCTAGAATTGAGCATTAGGATGTAGTATGCAGGTTATTTCCATTTTCTTTAGGGGAAGAGGCATATAACTGGTATATCAGTCTTGGTCAAGGTTCAGTCGGTTCATGGGAGGCCTTGGAGAAAGCCTTTAAGGATAGATTCAAAATACCTATAGATCTTTTAATGAATTATCATTTGTTTGCCACAATCAAGAGATTTGAGGCAGAACCTATTGCCAATTTCAATGCAAGATTCAAAAAGATGCTCTCAAAGCTAGTTGCTCCCTATACTGTAATAAATGAAGTTGCTCAAAGCATATACTACTCAGCCTTAGATCCCTTGACTTCTATGTTTATCAGGATAACACATCCTAGTGTCACAACCTTGACAGGAGCTTTGAAGAAGTTGTCAAAGTCAGTCAGCAATTGATTCCAGGTCCAACACCTAATATTATATTTCCTACACTCCCTGCTTATCCTACATATCCTGCTCAATAGTAGACCAATGGAGCCATGATACCTCCAGCTGTAATGCCAAGTCCTTTGTAGATATCTCCACTCAGTATCATGCCACCTCCAAATGGAAATGGTTAGATGTTACAACATCCAAGACATACATAGGTACCTCAGGTTGTGGAACAATCCAATAACAATAACAATGGATCTTCCTTCTTTAAACCTCAAATAGAGAATGTAGTAGCCAAAGTTCAGGAAGAAAAGGAAGAAATTAAAGAGATATCAACATAGTTAAGGAAACTCACCACTGAGATCACTCATTTGAGGAGTCAGAATTTCTATTCTCAACCAAATCAGAATAGAGGATATGCCAATGATAGACCTAATTATCTTGATAGGGGATACAATAAAAATAATGGTAACAATAATCCCCCTAGACAGTTGAGAGTGTGGAACACTAGGCTAAACAATGGTTCTTTGCCATCACCCTTAGATAATCACCCTCCTAGTGAACCTAAGCAGACCACTAGGGTGAACCTGACAGAGGTAGCTCTTACAAACTGGTGTAGGATACATAATACCAATGCTCATGTAGAGATGGATTGTCCTCAATTTAGGATTGCTACCATTATATTCCAAACTAAAGTGTTTAATACTATAGGTAATCCACCTTGTGTTGAAGGAAATGAAATTGTCCCCTGTGGATATGATTCTGCTCTAGTGCTAGAAAGTTTCATCCACCATCCTCATCAGCAGACAATGTCACCTCATCAGAATTACACCTTAGCATGTGAAGAGTCAGTCATGGCTTTTGAAACCAATTATGTTTTTCCATTTGAAGATGAAAATGAGCCATCAGTTGAACATGAAGAATTGCATGCTTATCAATAGCAGTATCAAGGTAGGCATAATTACAACCTAAGGAATAACTCCAACTAACCTGCTGGTCCTTTGACCACGTCCTTGCCTCCAAATAATTTCAATACTCCTCCTGATCCCAAGGAAAGCAATAACCCTAGATTTCCTAAAGTTAATGCTTAGTACTTAGCACCACAAAATATAGTATCAAAAACTGGTAATCAGCCTCCTAAGTGTGATAAATTGGTCATATACTTAGTAGATGAAATGAAAAAGATCAAAATCAGTCTGTCATTGTCAGAACTACTCAAAACCCCAGCTATCAAAAAAGCCTTCATGAAATCCTTAGATGATCCTGCTCCAAAAGAAGATAATCATGCCTTGGGTCAGATTGGGAATAAAGATCATGTCAGTAGGGACATTAATGTTAAACACAAAGCTCCAGCCACTATCCAAGCTGTAGAGACTTCACACATGACTCTTTATAGAGATAAGACTAAGTCACCTCCTTTTCTCCTTACCATAAGGATGTTTAGTAAGAATTTGCACAATTGCTTAGTAGATTCAGGAGCATCTACCAATGTAATGCCCCTGTCCATATGTAATGCCTTAGGGTTTCATCCTACTAAGTCACTAAAGAAAGTAACATAGTTAGATAAAACAGAGGTGAGTGTAGTTGGAGAACTAACTCACATCCACATGTAGTTAGCATCAGATCCAAGAATGCAATACTACATTGATATTCAGGTAGTAGATATACACGATACCTATGGGATGCTACTCAGCAGGGATTAAACACTCAATGGATAAATGTCCACTGATTTTAGTCACATGTGGTTACCTTGGAAAGGGATACCTAATCAAATAAGGATAGATGTTGAGCCTCACATGAAACATATGATCACTGAATACAATAAAACCAATGAGATCATGTATGTAGATGTTGAACCTGGATTTTACTCCATCAGACCCCAGACCATTAAGATATAGGAGATCCTCATGTATGATGTTCATGTTCATAATGATAATCTTTAGGATGATATGATAATTTTAAAGTCTGATTGTAACTCTAAAAATGAGATAGAAGTAGATCACTTCAAGAACATTGAGATGCACTTGTCTGAAGAAGTACAGCATTACCAATTGTTAAAAGTACCTATTCGTGATGTTCTAATTGAAGGATGGTGCGGTTACATGATGAGGCACATTCTGAAAAGACCTGTGATGCTTTCTTAGACATGATGGAACTGGAACAAGAATGCAGTGAGGCATCATCATCATCATCATCCGGGGTAAATCCTATAGGTAGTGATAGTGATACTAATTTTTTTTATCATCTGTAAGAACAGAGGAAAGCACATATCATGATGAAAGTCCTATTCAGATGATGGAAGAGATACTAGTGTGTAGTGAAAGTAATTCTAAAAGTAACAAGAAAATCACCCTAGGAAGTGATTGCTTAGTTGAGTCAGATTATAAAATATTTGATGAAGATAGAGGCAGTAATTTGTCCAAGTTTGAAGAATTTTTATCAAAGAAGATTCAAAAGATGATACAATAGCAAAGATCTCTACAGGATGTCCTAATTGAGGGATGGTGCAGGTTATATGAGGCACCACATTCAGAAACTACTTGTTCATTATGTTTTCATATTCTGAAGAAGCAGATGTTACCTTGTTCAAAGGATTTTCCTTTTGATGGTAAAGAAGAAAAAAGAATATCATCCTCACATCAGCTAGGTAAGGTAAAGTTTGAGAAAATTGAAACACCAAAATTGAAATGGATATTAAATGGTGTAGCTACTAGAGCTAAAAAGAAAAGAGAAGTCCCAGACAAGCCTTTAACTGAAGATAAGCCATGGATCCTTAGGTTTGATGGATCTAAATCAAAACAAGGGGCTGGAGTAGGAATAGATCTTATTGATCTAGCTGGTAAATCCTACTTAGCAGCATATAGATTGCAATTCCCATGCACAAATAATGTGACAGAGTATGAAGCTCTAATTCATGGGATATTGTTTGCACTCAGAAAGAAAGTGAAGATTCTACATGTCTATGGGGACTCAGAATTGGTAGTAAGACAAGTAAGAGGTATATATTCTTGTAATTACAAGAAGTTGTCTAATTACAAACATAGGGTATGGGATCTAATAGAAGATTTTCATGCATTCAACATCACCCATGTTCCTAGAGAACAAAATCATTAGGGTAGATGCCCTAGCCCAAGCTGCAAGTACTCTAGAACCATTGTCCATATTTGGCTTGAAGAGATTTTCAGTTGAATTAGTGTCAGTGCCTTCTGTACTAGATAATGTAGTTAACCTTCAAGTGTTTGATGATGACCGACACATTTTAGACTTCATATCCAACAGAGATGTGTTTGATGCATAGATCATAGATGAAATAAATGTGAAAGATCATATCTGGGAAGAAGAAGAGATCTTAGAGTTGCCTAGTAACAAGATTCCTAAGGGAATGATAGAGTTGGAAAGAGCATTTGATTTAGATAACATGCTAAAATAGAAAGATCTCCCTAAAGAAGATGGAGGAGAGTATTCACAAGTTAACATTAGACATGATGATGAAAAAAGGAATGTCCTGATTGGAAAAGTGTGTATAGAAGAAGAACTAGAAGGAATAACCCAAGCACTTAAAGATTATATTCATGTTATTGCCTGGACATATGATGAGTTGAAAACTTATGATACATCAATCATCACTCATACTATACCTTTAAAGATGGATGTCAAGCCTTTTAGACAGAAATAGAGACCTGTTAATGCTTTACTGGAGCCCATCATTTTTTAAGAAGTTAAGAAATTGCTTAATGCCAGGATCATATTTCCTATGAGACATTCCACATGGGTGGCTAACTTGGTTCCAGTGAGGAAGAAGAATGGTGACATTAGGTTGTGTGTAGACTTTAGAAATTTAAATAGAGCTTCTAAAAAGGATAACTATCCTTTGCCTTGTCTGGATGAGGTCTTGTAGATTATAAATGGTGCAAAGATGATGTCATTTTTGGATGGTTTTTCAGGTTACAAGCAAGTGATGGTAGACAAGATAGATAGATTAAAGATTGCATTCACCACTAAGTGGGGAATATTCGCCTACAAGCACATTCCTTTTGGATTGATAAATGCTAGAGCAACATTTCAGCGAGCAATGGATATAGCCTTCAAAGGGCTAATTGGTAAATGTATCATCATATACATGGATGACTTGACAGTTTTCTTTAAAGAGAGAGGGAATCATGTGGAAGACCTCAAGAAGGTACTAAAGAAATGTGAACATTATGGAATCTTCCTAAACCCTAAGAAATGCATATTTGGGGTAACCATAGGGAAGTTATTAGGTCACCTAATAACAGAGAATGGGATCATCATTGACTGTGAGAGAGTAGAATCAATCATGAAGATACTTCCTGGAAGTAAGAAGGATCTCAAATCTTACTTTGGTAAGATTAATTTCATTAGAAAGTTCATTACTGGTTTCGTAGAGATTGTCAGACCATTGAATGCCATGCTCAAGAAGGATACCAAAATTGAGTGGACACCTGACGCTAGAGTAGCTTTTGAAGATATCAAGAAAGCCATATCTAATGCTCCTATTCTAATTAGTCTAGATTATACCAAAGATTTTTACATTTACTCATTTGCTTTAGAGCATACATCTGCAGCAGTATTAACACAAAGAAATGAGGCTAAAGAAGAAAAGCCTATAGCCTTCATGAGTTGTCCTTTCAGGGATGCAGAACTCAGATACATGGATGTTGAAAGACAAGCACTTGCTCTGGTTTGAGTAGTCAAGAAGTTTAGACATTACATCTTAAGAAGTAAAGTGATTGTTGTAGTACTAGATGCAACAATGAAGATACTTTTAATGCAAAGTGAACAGGTGAAAAGAGAGCCAAATGGATTATTGTCCTCCATGAAATTAGTGAGAGGACAGGCATTGAGTCAGATGATATCTGAAATTGATCCTAACATCATGAGCTAGCAGTATGTCATAAATATAAAGGAAACTAGAGAATGGTATTCAGACATCAGGCATATCTTGATTACTGGAAGATTCCCTTCAAAGTTACAGGCCTCATAGAGGAGAGCCTTAAAAATAAGGTCACAAAAATACATGATAAAAGGAGGAATCCTTTTCAAGAAGAACTATAAGGGAATATACCTTAGATGCCTAGAAAGGTAAGAGGTAGACAAAGTGCTGATAGAATTACATGACAAGTTTGGAACTGCACATGGATCGTACTTAGTTACCACTCATGCTATCCTCAAAGCAGGGTATTACTGGCCCACTATTTTTAAAGATACTATTGAACACATCAAATGTTGTCATATGTGTCAGGTTGCTACAAATAGAGAAAAATATGTTGCTTAACCCTTACAGCCAGTGATGAAGATACGCCCATTTGCTCAATGGGGGATGAACTTCATAGTACCTATCAACCCTCCATCATCTTCAGGCCACAGGTTGTTAGATCTAGGGCACACAACTGAGAGGGGGGGTGAATCAGTTGTACAAAAACTTGCTTCTACTTCCAACACAGTATATCAATTAACCAATCATGAAAGCACAAAGCATAAACACCAGAGTAGATAAACATCAACACATTAGACACCAAGATTTTTGACGTGGAAAACCCAGATAAGGGAAAAACTACGGGGTGATTAACCCAAGGATTATTCTCTATTAGAAGAATAAGAAAAATGAATGGCACATGCCAATTAGGGCTCACTGCCTGAGCACACTGCTCACAAGGAGGCACACTGCCTACAAAGAGACACACTATCTAAAAGATCATAAGTATCACAAACTTGAACTGGAGAATGACATCTTCACCATGTCTGGATCAGTTCCATTTAAGCCCGAGTCACACCTTCTCTACCTTTCGCTCTTTCGCTATACCACACTCATTCGCTCCACACACACACTTTGAAATGAACTCACAAACCTTTATTTATACAAGGCATCGACTTAAGAATGATCATCTAAGTCAGCAATCAACCATAAGAACATTCGCAAGATGAATAACACATCTAGTCGGCCACCACAAGAACGTTCGCAAGATGAACAACTCATCCAGTCGGCTAGTCTAAACAAGAACTTCATTCGGAAGAATATCTCCAATTCTAGGCTCTACCACCAATGCGGACCAACAAAACAACCTTAACATGATCCAAGAACCTTCACAGGCCTACCTGAATAACCAGGTACATCCGCACTTCTTCTATTCACTGGAATCTCTTCTCTTCCTCATCCAGAACTTCAAGAACACAGTCTATCGCCACTGTCATACTGTAAGAGGTACTTCCAGACCTCCAAACCATGAACAAATCAAGATGACACATCACAAGGACATCCCAAACACTCTATCCAATCCACAGAATAGGACAATGCACTTCCGGATCTCACCGGACCTTTTTGTAGCACTCTGTCACTTTGGAGCATCTCCCAGAACTGGTTCTACTTGATCGATCACAACTTCTTCACATCTTCATGCGGACCTCTAAAATCTTAACTGTATCATCTCAAGACTCATATCTACAAACCCTTTAATCCACATCCTCTGAATCTCAATGTATTGAGTACTTTCACCTTCTTCTCATCATTGTTCTTCACTGTTCCTGATTGAGACTAATTTTCTCAATATCCTCAGCACACAGCTCATTCAATCCTTCTTGTCAATGCAATATGAGTATGTTGACATCAATGACAACAATGGTTCACCTCATACTTGCAATAATCTCCCCCTTTGTCATTGATGACAACATATGATGTGAAAAACCATCAAGACAAGAACTTCTCCTTTCTGTCACAGCTCCCCCTATCAACAACAACTCTTCACATGTCTTCTCTTCCTTTACTGCTCCCCCTTTGATCATCAACCACTTGTTTTTCACATGTCTTCTCTCCCCCTTTGACATCAATGGCAAAGGGCTCATACTTGCAATTCTAACACATCAGAATCATACCAGCTGCTCCCCCTTAGTAGCAACTCCCCATCATCAATCTGAATCACAAGATATGACTATGATATCCACTGGACTGATGCACATTAGTGCATCCTAGTTCATCACCGGAGGGGCCATGACCCCTAACTTCTCCTGGAGATACTCAAAAGAGTCCTTGGGAAGAGGTTTAGTAAAAATATCTACAATCTGATCCTTGGAGGGTACATACTCCAATCTGACTTCATCCTTGTTCACTTGCTCTCTCAAAAAGTGAAACTTGATAGATATGTGTTTGGTCTTAGAATGCAACACCAGATTCTTAGAAATATTTATTGCACTTGAATTATCACAGAAAATAGTGATAGGCTCCTCATTTTCTACTTTAATGTCTCTTAACATCTACTTCATCCATAAGATTTGAGTGCAACTACCTGCTACTGCAATGTATTCTGCTTCAGTTGTAGACAGAGATATTGCCTCTTGTTTCTTGCTTAGCCAAGAAACCAACCTTTTTCCCAAAAAGAATGCTCCTCCACTTGTACTCTTCTGGTGATCCACATCTCCTACCCAATCTACACCTGTATATGCATGAAGAGAGAAATCATTATCTCTAAGATACCATAGACCATACTTAACTGTCCCCTTTAGATATCTAAAAATCCTCTTGATTGCCATAACATGAGATTCTCTAGGATCAGCCTGAAATCTCGCCACAAGACCGACAGCCTGCATTATATCTAGTCTAGTCTGAGTGAGATACAGTAGTTCTCCAATCATTGATCTATACTTGGTCTGATTTGTCTTAGGAGAGTCATCATCTTTGCTCAACTTACATCCAGTTGCCATAGGAGTGTTCATTGGATTTGAATCTTCCATACCGAATTTCCTCAACAATTCTTTCACATATTTGGTCTGAGAGATAAAGATGCCTTTCTCTGTCTGAGTAATTTGCAGACCCAAGAAGAAATTCATTTCAACAAGCATTGACATTTCAAACTCACTTTTCATTTGATTTGCAAAGGTTTTATACATACTGTCTTTTCCTCCAAAGATGATATCATCAACAAATACTTCAACAATCAAGATGTTTTCCTTATCTATTTGGAAATAGAGATTACTATCAGCAGTACCTTTGTTGAAACCAATCTGCACAAGATGATTATCCAACCTTTTATACCATGCTCTTGGGGCTTGCTTCAATCCATACAGTGCTTTCTTCAACTTGCAGACCATATCATCATGATCAAACAATTGAAATCCATCCAGTTGTTCAATGTATACTTCTTCTTCCAAATCACCATTTAGGAAGGTAGACTTGACATCCATCTGATATACCTTGAAGTCTTTAAAGGCAGCAAATGCAAGAAATAATCTGACTGCTTCAATTCTTGCTACCGAAGCAAAGGTTTCTTCAAAATCAATTCCTTCTATTTGAGAGTAGCCTTTGCAGACCAATCTAGCTTTGTTTCTGATTAATTCACCAACTTCATTTAGTTTGTTCCGGAAGACCCATTTGGTTCCAATCACATTTTTGCTTCTAGGTCTGGGAACAAGATCCCAAGTGTGATTTTTCTCAATTTGCATCAACTCTTGCTCCATTGCTTTGGTCCAATTTTCATCATTGCAGGCTTCATTTATTGTCTTAGGTTCAATCTTTGAAATCAGACAACATTCATTTGAATCTTGAGTAATTCTTCTCCTTGTTTGTACCCCTTTGCTTTTGTCACCTATGATCTGATCTTCAAAATGATTTAGAGTTACATACCTTGGAACTTTGGGAGTTTCTTGCACTGCTGTTTCTTGATCAGGCTCATTCAAACAAACCTCTTCTTCCTGATTTACCAGATCAGTTTGTATCTAAATTTCAAAGGAGGATTGAGCTCTTTGCACCGGAGAATCATTTTGATCATCTTCATCATATTCATAAAACCTTGAGGGCATCTCAATTCTTTCATCAACTTTCACATTTGTACTTTCTATCATCTTTCTCAATCTCTTATTGTAACACCGGTATGCTTTGCTTTGAGTGGAGTAACCCAAGAAAATTCCTTCATCACTTCTAGCATCAAACTTTCCTAGATCTTCATCTCTTTTGATATAACACTTGCTACCAAATACTCTGAAATATCTCACAGTAGGAGTTACACCAAACGAAAGTTCATAAGGAGTCTTACCGGTATTGCTTCTGATTTGAACTCGATTAAGAGTGTAGACTGCAGTGCTGACAGCTTCTCTCCAAAACATCTGGGGAACATTTGCTTCCATCATCATTGTCCTGGATGGTCTGGTTCTTTCTCTCAACAACTCCATTCTGCTGTGGAGTCCTAGGAGCAGACAACTGTCTCCTTATGCCATGCTTCTCAAAAAAGTCTATGAATTCACCGGATGTGAATTCACCACCTCTATCAGACCTCAGACATTTCAGTTTCAATCCAGTTTGATTCTCTACCATAGCTTTGAAGATTTTGAACTTCTCAAGGGCTTCTGATTTCTCTTTTAGGAAGGTAACCCACATCATCCGGGAATGATCATCAATCAGTAACATGAAATATCTATCACCTTGCATACTCTTGATTCTTGTTGGACCACATAGATCAGTATGGACTAATTCTAGTAATTCGGTAGAGGACTGATCCTTGCTTTTGAAAGAGACTCTGCTCTATTTACCTAGCTGACATTCTTTGCACAAACTATTTGTAGGTTTCACCAATTTAGGAAGATCTCTTACAGCCTAAGTATTGCTTATCTTTATGATGTTATCAAAATTCACATGACACATCCTTTTATGCCATAACCAACTCTGATCTACTTGAACAAACAGACAACTTTTGTCAGAACCAACTAGATGGAAGATATTACCTTTTGTTTGAGTACCGGATGCAATCTCAGTTCCAGAGCTTCCAAAGATCCTGTATCTTCCATTCTTGAAATGGAGATCATAGCCTTTGTCCACCAACTGACCAACACTGAGAAGATTGTGTTTCAATCCTTCAACATATAGTACATTATTGGTTTTGCTCTTTCCATCAAAAGAAATAGTTCCTCTACCTCTGATTCTACCAGTAGAATTATCACCAAACTTTACTATTCCTCCTTCATACCTTTCCAAATTTAAGAACTTGTTCTTGTCACCATTCATATGGTGAGAACATCCACTGTCAATAACCCAATCATCCTTTTCTTCAACTTGGGCAGCCAAAGCTCTTTCAACCTTATGATTGACAGATTCAGAGGCTATTGAATCTTCTTCCTTGATGGCAATAAACACTCATTCATTTATGGATTTGCTTCCTATTTCTGATTCATCATCTGCTACTCCTTCATTATCATCTTCTTCATGAACATAATAGCAGTTCTTTTGAAACCTTTGTCTGTTAGCATTTGACCTTGCAGATCTTTCTAGACATCTTGAAGAAAAATGACCAATCTTATTGTAGTTGAAGCACTTAAAGGGTAGTTTTCCTTCATACTTGCTGGATCCTCTTGGCAGTCTCTTTGCAATGAGGGCTTCAAGTTGAGTTGTTTCTGCTTCTTCCTCTTCCATGTCTTTCCTTGCTTGATCATACCATGACAGCTTCCTTGAAGAGTTCTCTCCCAGATCAAATCTTTGTTTGCCTTTCACATAAGCACTCGCTTTGAATGCAGATTCAATCTTGGGGTGATCATCTCCAAACTCAGTCATTTCAAATGCAGCCAGTTTGCCAGCCAATTGCTCTCTTGTGACATTCGTATGGGCTCTGAATTCATCAATGACAGCAACCTTGATTTTGTAGGCAGCAGGAAGGGATCTGAGAATTTTGCAAACAATTTCATTTTCATCCAAAACCCCACCAGCATTCCTGATTCCACACACCAGCTCATTCACTCTTGGCATAAAGGTAGTGATATTTTCATCATCTCTCGTCTTCAATCTTTCAAATTTCCCTTTCAGACTTTGCAACCTTGCACTCTTGACAAACTCATCTCCTTCATGCAGAAGTTCCAGTTTAACCCAGATCTCATATGCAGTTGGTAGGTCAATAACATTTGAGAGCTCTGAATCATTCAATGTGCTTAGAAGAGCTTCTTTGGTCCGCAAATTATTTTCAGCATATGTGATTTCATTTAGAGTTGTTAGACCACCTTGTGGAGGTACATATGGTTTTGTGACCATCGACAAGTATGCTTTTCCCATGCACTCCAAGTAACATTTCATGCGACCTTTCTAGAGCAAGAAATTAGTTCCATCAAACTTCGGACTATCCTTCTTGTATGACGACATCCTAGATCTCCTCAAGCGATTAAGCTCCTTTCAGAGGAACTTAGCTCTGATACCAATTGTTAGATCTAGGGCACACAACTGAGAGGGGGGGTGAATCAGTTGTACAAAAACTTGCTTCTACTTCGAACACAATTTATCAATTAACCATTCATGAAAGCACAAAGCATAAACATTGGAGCAAATAAACATCAACACATTAGACACCAAGATTTTTGACGTGGAAAACCCGATTAAGGGAAAAACCATGGGGTGATTAACCCAAGGATTATTCTCTATTAGAAGAATAAGAAAAATGAATGGCACATGCCAATTAGGGCTCACTACCTGAGCACACTGCTCACAAGGAGGCACACTGCCTACAAAGAGACACACTGTCTACAAGATCTTAAGTATCACAAACTTGAACTGGAGAATGACATCTTCACCATGTCTAGATCAGTTCCATTTAAGCCCAAGTCACACCTGCTCTGCCTTTCGCTCTTTCGCTATACCACACTCATCCACTCCACACACACACTTTGAAATGAACTCACAAACCTTTATTTATACAAGGCATCAACTTAGGAATGATCATCTAAGTCGGCAATCAACCATAAGAACATTCGCAAGATGAATAACACATCCGGTCGGCCACCACAAGAACATTCACAAGATGAACAACTCATCCGGTCGGCTAGTCTGAACAAGAACTTCATCCAGAAGAATATCTTCAATTCCAGGCTCTACCACCAATGTGGACCAACAACACAACCTTAACATGATCCAAGAACCTTCACAAGCCTGCCTGAATAACTAGGTACATCCGCACTTCTTCTATCCACTGTAATCTCTTCTCTTCCTCATCTGGAACTTCAAGAACACAGTCTATCACCACTGTCATATTGTAAGAGGTGCTTCTGGACCTCCAAACCATGAACAAATCGAGATGACACATCACAAGGACATCCCAAACACTCTGTCCAATCCGCAGAATAGGACAATGCACTTCAGGATCTCACCGGACCTTTTTGTAGCACTCTGTCACTCCGGAGCATCCCTCGAAACTGGTTCTACTTGATCGATCACAACTTCTTCACATCTTCATGCGGACCTCTGAAATCTTAACTAGATCATCTCAAGACTCATATCTACAAACCCTTTAATCCGCATCCTCTAAATCTCAACCTATTGAGTACTTTTGCCTTCTTCTCATCACTGTTCTTCATTGTTCCTGATTAAGACTAATTTTCTCAATATCCTCAGCACACAGCTCATTCAATCCTTCTTGTCAATGCAATATGAGTATGTTGACATCAATGACAACATTGGTTCACCTCATACTTGCAACATAGGTATGTGTTGACTATTACTAATTATTGTACCAAATGGACTAAAGCTGTCAGTAGTAAGACATGCAATGCTAAGGATGTAATCAAATTCTTGGAAAGCAACATACTAACCAGGTATGGAGTCCCTTATGCTTTAGTATGTGATAATGGGTCTGCCTTTGCTTCAATAAGGTTATCAAGTTGGGCTTTTGACCATGGAATCATCTTGAAGTTTTCCTCAAATTACTATCCTCAAGGAAATGGATTAGCAGAATCCACAAACAAGAATTTATTGAACATCATAAAGAAATTGATAGAAAAGAACCCAAGGGAGTGGAATACCCTATTAAAGTATGCCTTGTGGGTAGATAGAACCAGGATGAAGGCTGCATTAGGAATTTCTCCTTTTCACCTAGTGTATGGGGTGGATCCCATCGTCCCTGTTAACTTAAAGATCCCCACTTTGCAGTTTGCACAAGAATATCTAGGTATAGATAACAAACAAGAAGTTAGCTTCCTTTAGTTGATGCACCTAGAAGAAAAAAGGAATAAAGCAATTGATCAATTTGCTAAACACAAGGCTGTTGTCAAGCGTTGGTTTGACAAAAGAGCTAGAGTTAAGAATTTTAGAAATTCAGATTTAGTCCTTATGTGGGACAAAGCACATGAAAGGAAAGGAGATCATGGTAAATTTGATAAACTTTGAATAGGTCCCTTTCAAGTTTCAGAAATCTTAGGAGACAGCACCTACAGGCTTAAGACTTTAACCAGTGAGGATGTCCCATTACCAGTTAATGGATAGTTTCTCAAGCATTATTTTCAAGCCTGAAACAATGTCATGTAAGTCATGTGTATCATAGTGTGCATATTGTATAGTTGTTTGTACAGTTTTGTTTTGTTTGCTTGTTGAGTTATGTTTTGGTTAGGCCAGATGATGCAGCTCATCACCCTAAGAAAATAACCAAATTGTTAAGATTCAAGTGATGAGAACAAATTCATATATAGGTTATGACCCATTTTGAGAAGTATTGGTGATTAGGTCTGTGATATCCTTTACATCAGGGTGTTTTTTTCTTGACCAAAGTGATTTTTCACAATGACTCACCTAATAGCCTTGGGTTTGTGGAACACACAAGTATAGGTGTTAAGTGAAAAATCTAAAGGGACTCCCTTGCTACCAATGCAATCTCCAACCTAAATCAGCAAATGACCATGCCTTGCACATTAAGCTTACATGATGACATCATAGGAACAAAGAGAATAAATATTGAAAATCCAAAAGAAATAAAGATTAGGCCATCTAAGTAACTCTACATGGGCTATAGACACCTGCTGGCAGTGGGGCTCTACTTAGGGGGATTGTATAGATAACCTTGTCAGGGCTATAGACGCATGCTGGCAGCAAGGCTCTATCTAGGTTGGCTATGAGGGATGCTCCCAAACTATGTAGCTTAACATTAGTTATTCATGCTTTCAACTTACATTCAAGATGAGGATAATTAATCATTTGCACACACCTGATCCTTTGTTAGCATTGTTTCCATGATAAAAACCTTATCATTCAGAAAGATTATAATACTTATACTTAGAAGTAGTTAAAATACTATGTTAGAATGTGATCACATCACTTGAATCATTAGAATTTAGTTATATTCTTTGGTGGAAATTTGTTGTGTGGTTACACAACACGCCCCATTTTGCCTTGACAAAATAGGGACTCAACTTTTCTTGCTGCTTTGGCTTGTTGTTTTTCTGCTTTGGGCGGTTTGGTAAAATTAGTCATATATCTAACCCTGAAAGAGGGTGGATTTGTCCCCATGATGAGGTCATTTTCCAAAGTTAGTATTTCACATTATTAACCTCATGGTTGGAAAGTACATAGAATTTCAAGTAGGTTTGCCTTTTGGATCACCCTAAAATTCTCTAAGGGAAGAAAGTTATGTTGAGTCAAAGATTGGTCAAACCTAATATTCTGAGAGAGGAGGGTCATATTTCAAACATAAGTCATCTTAGATAAGATCACCCTAATATTGTATTATCACTTGATAATCACTTGATCCGTGAAGTGCAGATGTCAATTTTACATAGTAGCCGATATCTACCCATCAAACGACTTCAGTTATCTTGTGGGGGGTCATATTTCAAACATCAGTCATCTTATGAATATCACCCTCTTTGCAAAATATCACCCTATGCCAATATGATGGTGATGCCATCTAAATCTAACAAATGAAGGAAGTCAACCTGATGATGACGTCGTCATTTCATTCTACCTCATGGAGGTATGTATCCGATGCCCATTATATTCAATAGCATAACGGTGATGTCATTTAAAAAAAGATTAAACATGGTCAGCAACACGCTGATGTCACCCCTATCTTTGCCCAAGGAGGTCATTTTATTTGTGGGGTCATATTTTGAACATCTCCTAATCTTAAATTCATGCCCCAATAAACACGTGGTCAACATTGACCACATCACTGGATTCTTTTGCATTAGTTTTGTTGATCAAAGGTGGGGGGTCATTTTATCCAAAGGAGGTCATATTTTGAATATCACCTGATCTTTCGAAGAACACCCCCCCCTTGTTTCTTGACATTAAATGCACTTAAATGTGGTAGATAGATTTCTGCAGATTGTGAATACAAATCAAACACTTGGCATCATCCATGAATTCTCTGCAAAGGATCGATGGATTTAATCAACCTAACTTAGTTTTACCCTAATTTTCCCTACGGATGCGTTTAAAGGTAATTTTCAAAGGTTAGTATCATTTACCTTGCAAAAAAATGAGAAATTACAGAGCAGAGAAGTTAAACCCTCATATAGCTACCTATTAAAGGACTGGATCTTTTAGCAGAATGGAATGGGTGATTTCCAGCATTCATATCCCTTTTCCATAATCATCCATCTAACCCAGGAGGAAAGCACTATCAGGTAAGTAACTAAAAACCATCTTGTTGTCATTTTCTACATTTTCAGGTAGGGTGTATGTTCTTTCTTGTGGTTTGAATCTATGAATATGCATATCATGATGAAGTAAAGAATAATAGATAGATTATGCATGATGCTATAGAAGTAAATAATGTTGTATGAATTCATGTGGACATTGTAAGGTAAGACAAATCATGTTTGTTGTAGGAGTCCATGGCGGATCTTAGAAGGAATAGGTCTGATTCAGATTTTCTTAAGACTATGTTTGTTCAGCCTGAGGGGGTACAGTTTAAGTATGGCATCATTGGTGACACACACCAAGGAGATATGGACCTGGCAGCATGGTCATCAAGAGTAGATCATGATAAGGATAATTCTCTTCTGGATGGGTTATATGTTTCAAGAATATGGCATGCATCCAATTTTTCATATGCCATGGAAACCCTAGAGCTGGTAGTGGAATGTGCCAGGAATTATAACCCTAAGACCAGGCAGGTGGAGAAGCATGGAAGAGTATATGCTGACTTTTCAATCAAGGGCATCACCTCTACTTTTAATCTTCCAGTTGGAAAGAAGGTGGTCAGTGTAGACCTATGTAAGCTGGAAATAGAATACAACAACAATAAGAAGAATGCAAGGAAGAGGATGTATCGGTGGAGGTCAAAGAGCAGCACCTACACTACCTCAGCTAAATTGCCCGTACATTTATAAAAAATTGATTTTGATGATGAATACTAGTATATGATTGCCCTGCTGAGCAGGATGACAGGTAAGCTTCATGCTGGGAATTTTGAGAATTGGATGTTTGGAATCATCTAGACGGTCCTATATATAGATAACAAGCCATTATGGGCCAAGATCATCAGTGATGCACTAGATGAAGGGATGAGGAACCTGGGAGGCTAGGCATGCATGTTTCATATGACCTCATATGTGGTATATTCATGTGCTTATAAAGGAACCTTTGATGCCTTGACTACAGTGGGTAAAGTTGGTGGTGATGCCCACATATGGGATCACTATCCTCACCTATAGAGAAAATATTACCTCTTGGATTACAAACTAGTAAATGATGTATTCTCTATGCATCTAGTCAGAACCATGGAGGAGGACAAGACCAAAAGACTGAGCATGGAAGCTCAGGAAGTTGTTTACAGACATGGGGCCTAGTTTATCCAGTTTGCCAACTTTTCATACATAAGAATAGAGGGATTTGAAGGACACCCCCTTATGCTACCAAGATACCCTACTGATAGGGTTGTCCTGATGGAGTTTCTCAGACAGGTGTCTACCATAGTTGAAGCATACAAGGAACAACAAAAGATACCTCTGGTATTATTTCTAGTGTCTATGGGCAAGTATATGTGCTTAGACTCACAGAGCATAAAACATGTGATGGGAGGTCTAAAATTGATGTATCTGTAGCTATTTCCCTTGGCCAGATCTTATGACCCCTATGGCAGGATGCAAAAAATAGTGGGAAAACCTATACATCAGAAGCATCTAGAAGATTTCTTGACCGACTGTGGGCATGAAGCAAAGGTGAGGAGAAGAAAGTACCAAAGACTCACTCTTAGCCAAATAAAGACATTTGATTGCATCCTGGTGCTAGCACCGCTAAGGAAGGATGATGGAAAGATTATGTCGAATGAATATGAGGACAAGAAGGTGTACAATGACACCATATCAACCCCTAATCTTACACAGCTAGAGGATATAGCCTTGGATCAGTTGACAGGTGGGGCGATACAGTTAAACCAAGCTTGGGTGGATGAAGAAATAAACAGATTGAAGAAAAGGGGTGTGGCCCTTACAGTTGATGCCAAAAAGAAAAGGCAAGAACTAGCTGATGAGGAATATGATGAATTCCTCAATGAGAAGAGAAAATCCAATGGAGAGAGGTTTCCCACACAGAAACAGAGGAAAGGTCCCCCTAGAGGTATTAAAACTAAAGATGAACCTAAGGGGGTGATAATTGAAAGGATTTCCACACCAGCTGTAGGTGCATCAACATCAGCTTAGGCATCCACATCATCTGCATAGCCTCTAAATGATAAACCAAAGACTAAGAGGATCTTGAGGTCAGTTGTTGAAACTACTAAAGTGCAAGAGGAGGGCTAAGCCTCATAGTATGAAGTGGAAGAGGGCATCTCATTTGAAGAAGAGCAGGTAAACAAGGAATTTGTAGGTGATTACCTAATGATGGTCAGTAGGAAGAGGAGGGTGATGCCAATGACATCACCACCCAAGAAGCAAATAACATCCATGCGGGGTGATATCAGGGCTGACCCTATTGTATTGAGAGGAGCCAGTGGTAAAGCATTCAGGAAGGAACTATAGCATGATGTTCTACTTCCCACCATAATAAAGTTTAAAACTAAGAAGGCAGAGGAACAAACCAGAGAATCTTTCAAACCAAGTCAGGGTGGTCCTTTCTCCTTGGAGGACACCATATACTTATCAGATGATGAGGTAGTGCAGAATGTAGCCTCTCAATGGATGGAGACTCTCACCTCCAACACCCGTATGACTCCACATGGGACCCCATTAGCGTAGATGGTGGTATTGGAGGAGGTGAAGTAAACAGAAGAAGTAAAAGAAAGTAGCCCAGAGAGGGCATCCCAACAAATAGGGCTTGATAAGTTAGTTGATCAGGTGACTAGCCCTATTGGTGCAGGAGCACCTACCTGATAGCTGGCCTCCATGAGGCAGTTAGTTTGTTTTGAGTCTTGTTAATGTTTCCAAGAAGGTCTTATAAGACCAATGCATGTAATAAGGTCATGTTGACCATACTTTACTATTTTTAGCTAGTTTGTTATGACAGCTGTTATGCTGTATGTCCGGTTGGATCCTCCCAGCCGCTTGGAGTCAGGTCAGTAGTACTCACAAGAGATCCTATTTATGCATGAGGATCGGTTGGTTTTAGACATAGATGTTGAGAAGCTAGGTTGGAGAGAGTGAGACAGAGGGAGAGACTGAATATTGTATTTGCATCTTTTGAAATCAATAAAGAGATCCTGTTGTGTCAATTCTCTGTTTTGGATTCCATTATGTGATCGATTTGCTGTTCTGGTGGTTTCATGGATTTGCTGATCCATTCCACCGGTTGATTCGTCGAATCGGTGGAATGGCTATGTACAGTAGTTTAGGGTTTAGTCTGCATTTTGTGTTTGTTTGCATGCAGGTGTGCAGGATCGTCGTCAAAAGGTGTTGAGGACCCTAGCATGGGTATGTGCTAGGTCGTGTTGGTTGTTAGAGTCTGGAAGATCACCCTGAAAGCAGATCGGGTCATCCCAGGAGGTTCGGCGGATCAAAATTTGCTAAGGTTGGAAAATCCTTCGCAACGGCATCATCAGGATATTTCTGTGTATATCCTGCAGTTACTTCGGGCGTCATCCGAGTAGATGGAGATGAGCATGATGCAGTCCTTTGCATAAGGTGAATGTGTTTCGAGGTGATCATCATCAGGTGTTGCCGAGGAGGAGCGTATCGGCATAAGGTAGAAGATCGGGTTGATAAAACCATCGCGGGCCGATAATGTTAAGTTTGGCCGACAGCAGGATATTGAAAGAACTGCATGTGACATCATCGTCATCAGGATAATCGTCATCAGGATATCGGGCAGCAAGATATTGAAGGAGCTGCATGTGACGTCATCGTCATTAGGATAATCGTCATCAGGATATCGGGGTGACGTAAGCATCGAAGGAAGGGTGCATGAGGTTGTCGTCATCAGGATATATGAGAGGAACCGGATGTTCTATATCCTGCTGATGAACATGATGTTGAACATCATGATGATAAAGAAAGAGGTTGGCGGTAAGATGAACAGTGAACATCAGTAGGATGATCGCGCTTGCTGAATGTGATGATGCTGCCGATAGCCGAATATGATGATGCTGCTGACAGACGAAGGGTCGAAGGCTTGTCATCAGGAGGATATCGATCCGCAGAGAAAATATGATGATGATGATGAAGGGTTGTAGACATACATGCTGTATGTCAAGGTTTTAGTGTGGATGCCTCTGCATCACCTATAGTTATAGATTTAACATATAGGGGTGATGTAAGCCCTAAGGACAAAGTAAGTGCATCTGATGAGATAGAAAAGATTGAAGTGGCCAAGTGGGTAGAAAAGGAAAGCACTGCTCCTGATATGATTCTGCAACAACATGAGATACCTATAGAGTCAAAAATAGTAGAAGTTCAACAGAAAGGAAGGGGTGATAAAGATATATCAGGTGTTGCTGTTAATTAGACTTAGGGAGATCTGGGAGATGCCTCAGGAGATAAAGATAAATCAAGTCATGAGGATCCTAAGCCACAGGAGGTCGATGCATCAGGTACAAAACAAGAAGTGACCCAAGATCAGGGTGATGCACAAGGCCCAAACACACAGACATCCACAAATGTCAATATGCCTCAAGATGAGGAAAATAGTAATGTGGATGAAAGTCGAAAGGAGGGAGTATAGGATCAGGTGCAGGATCATAATGTGGACATTCCACAGGATCCTCCTTTACAGAAAGAAGCCCCTCAGCAAGAATAAATGCAACAAGATTCCACTCATGAGGAATTCCATGAGGAAGAAATTAAGAAAGTGCCTTCTCCACCAAGAATAGAAGTAGATACTGGAGAACAATGCAGACATGATGTTGACAAAGAACATCAAGGATCTAGAGATGATGTACCTTAATGGCTAGAGAAAGAAATAGGTATGGAACAAGGGCCTGAAATTTAGGAATTTGATGTTTTGACCTTGTTTACAAGGACAATATTGAAGCCAAAGAGGAAGGCCAGATTGACATTGGTCATAAAGAGAGATCTTGATACAAGTAGAAGGACTTCAAGTAGCACTTCCCATGGTAGAAAAAGAAAAGGGCAAGATCACCCTAGAGGAATTCCAAATCACAACTATTGATTTGGGTTTTACCAATGAGGACCAGGAGGGTCAAGAAGGGAAGGGCATTATTGATTCCTTAACCCAAAGGGTAAAGAAGGAGAAAGAGAAAAATAAAAAGCATAAGGATCACATTGCTCAGTTGCATTCTTATATAAAAGGGTTAATTAACCCTGATAATACACCAGTTGATTCGGCAGTCCCATTGGCTATCATATCTCAGGAGGAGGTCACCAAGTTGGACCTCATGAAACATGAATCCATGATCATGGAGAAATGGATGTTGTCATCCCTCACTAGAGCTGAGGATGTTTTGAGAACCTCACTACAGAGGTGGAATTCTTTAAGCAGTTTAAAGAGAAAGGTAGACAAAATGCAAAATGAAATAGGGAAATGATCATTCCAATTGGAAAAGGACCTAACTGCTTTAAGTGAAATGAAGAGGATTATCCTTAATTCTTGATAAATAATCAAGTGTTGAATAATAATGTTGCCTTGCTGATAGACATATGGTATGAAGATATCAGGTTTGAATGTGATATCCTGAATAAATGTAGTGGCAAGCTCAGGGATATAAGTATAAAGCTGCACAACATGATGGCTTATGAAGCAGAGATCCTTGAATCCCTAGAAGGAAAAGTAGAGGGAAAGATTAAAAATCAGGATGTAGACTTTGTTATCAAATCTTTGCATGATAATTTCCAGCCAGTAGCAGATGACCCCCTCACCCACCTGACAGAAGAAGTGATGAATAAGATCATGAGGATAAAAGTTAGGGTAGAAACTTATAATGAGACTTTAAACAATAGAAAAGGTAAGCTGGAAGCACTCAAAGCTAAATTCTAGTCTCATAAGCATGCCGTAACAAAAGCTAGAATCCAAGATGAGAGAGAGGTGAATAAAATAGTGTAGGCATATGAGCACATCAGGACAGTGATGAAGGTCCACATACATGAGGATGTACATCAGGGTGATAGTGATACCAAAAGTAATGAAGATAATGATCATGATGAAGAAGAAGAAAATGAAGATGAAGAACCTGAAGAATGAATGAAGATACATCACCAAGGGAACATATACATAAAGCACTCGTAGATAATGAGTCATCCAGATGGTTGCTAGCTGGCAACCTGTGTCATGAGGAAGAGTTTATTGAGTCAAAGATTTATTATCAACTGTTGATCTTAATTGACAAATCCTGACCATTGGTCAATTATAAATGCCTCCTCACCTTATTCTATAAAAGGTGCAAGGGTACAATATTTTGAACATTCGAAACTTAATTGAAATTTGATTGTTGAAATATCAGGATTCATTTCAAAGTTCTTGTAAATGTACATGTTATGCATACTGAATGAAAGAGAAGCATATTTGATTACAAACTATCATAAATCTTGAGTAATTTGTGTTTGAAATTTGGATACATGCATTGATTAGTTGCGTCCCTTGGAGTGCTTGTCAGTCTGCATGTGTTGTTTTCATTGCTAATCCTTTGAAGTTAGCATCATCCATATCTAGCTATGGAACATCCTAGTGACATATGGTTTGATTCCTTCTCCTCATGAATGTATCATGTATGTATGTGATCTAATGACTAAATATTCACTAAAATTAGAAGCATTCTTTTAAATTTCTTTGAATTTCATAATAGATCATCACCATAATTGCAAATAACAAAGAATCAAAACAAAATAACATGAAATATGTTGATATCCCGTAGATAATTGGAAATATAGAGCATATTTAGAGTAAAAGCATGTCAAATTGACAAATATCATGTAACTTCATACAAATATCCATGGAATACATGCAAATATCCACTTATAGACACATCATTTGAATAAATATATAGTGTAGAAGAAAGAACAAGTTCATGATGATGAATGATCAGAAGAATTGATCAAACTTGTAAATATATTAGCTATCTTTGGAAATAGAGTAGAAATAACCTCTCTGTGGAATAAATTTACAGGAAACAAAACAATACTGGTCATCTAGACAAACGTAAGACCCCTTGAAATGGAAAACAACATGTCACATCAACCTTTGAGTAATGTCAGACGATCATGACCTGATCAATGGAGACTTGGAGTCATCCACTTATCCTAAGTTGATCGTACTTTACAAGATAATAAAGGTATGTTGTGCAATTTTTTATGCGTATTGTTATGACTAACAATCATCATCAACAATAACAATTTATACAAATTTGACAAAGGGAAACCTTAACCTTACAATAAGAATTGAAAACTAATTTCATTTTTTTTTACTCCAAACATAATATTTAACAATGAGATTGCTTTATCTCATATGTACTCATATTACCAACTCATCTACAATGGAAAATTTTTCAATAATAAAATACTGACAACAACTTTTCCATGATGCATATTTTATAGAATCACTCTCAAATGTGAATACATAAGAGAAACATGAGACCTCACATAACCAATCTATCTCACCGTCCAACCATAGGACTTGTAACCAAGTCCACTATGGAGCTAATAGGCTCCCAAGAAAACCGATTGCACAACAAAATCACACACAACAATTCAAAAAAATAATCTACCTAAAAGTTCAACTCACACACAAATTAGTTTTCACAAAATCCATAATAGATGGGGAGTTAAGGGGACTCACCAACCTCTTGGGGGAAATATGAAACCAAGATTTCCATCTCCACCCATTTCATAACCCACAACTTCCAATGCAACCACTACATTGGTCACCCAAAATACATAAACATCACCATTCCATATGCCATAAAACACTTACTCTATTGCCACAACCCAATCACCAAAATAAAAAGCCACTCATGCCATCACATACCACAAAAAAATTCCCTAAGGGAGGGTCCACACCACTCTCAACCCCACACAAGGTTGGATCTTAACCCAAGAGGAACTATCAACAACCAAAACAACCTATACCCCAAAAGATGTATTAGACATAAAAATAACATTCAAGAAGGGTTTTAAAGTAAACTAACAAGAAAGTACTTAGAAAAATCAGCTAAATAAATTGAATCATTTTTAATCCAAAATGATAGTTCTACATTCTAAAAATGGTATGAAGATCTACCTCTTGCTTCCACCAAGATAGGGGAAGCCTTGATCCCAATTTCTTCTAACCTCCTCTTAGCCAAGCTTTCAAGCTTCTCAAAAACCCTTGTCTCCCACCAAATTAGAAATCTTCCAATGATAGTAAAAAACAACCTCAAACTAGTTTCATAATAGAAAAAATAGAAGGAAATAAAACTAGGGTTAGGTTTTTGTCTTGCAACCCAAAATTAGGTTTTCCTTCTCAAAAAACTTAGCACCTAATTTTTTTATATTTTCCCAACCTTTAACATTTAAAAAATACTTTTTAAACATTCCAAGAAGGGCCCCACTCATAGGTTATCACTATAGGGGTTTTATTTTATACAAAACATAAAAAAAGGACACTTTATGACCCCTAAAACACCTCCTTGAGTCCAAATCTAAGATATGTCACTTAGGGAATTTAATCACACCCAACATAAAATAATATAAATGTAAATATAAATAGAAATTTAAAATTTAACACATTCATACTCACAACACTTAACACATGAAGACATTAATCCTCTCTTAGGATAAGGTCTAGGTAGACTTGGGAACCACGACATTGGTTTTCTTAAGAACCTCCAAAATTTTCCATTTGCCATGGAATATAACTTGCCCACTTGCACACAACTGTTAAAACATTTGATATGATATTTGAAGCAATAATCATAATAAAATTAACATACACATCATATTTAATCCTTAATTCACAAAGTTATCATAATTGAGCTATAATTAAACAACACATATAATCCAACATTCAAGTCATTCTAATGCAAAATTGTATAACTGCATCTCATTTAATCATCTATGAAATATATATTAACATACAATTATGTTTATTAAAAAAATATTATAAACTTGTAATAGTAATATATAAACTCTAATTCCATAAAACATAATTAAACCCATAACTAATAATTAATCTATGTCAGATCATCAACATATCCAAAAATGATACTCTAATGAAATGTCTATAATAGAATAGTCTATTATCATAAGATAAAATGTTGAATCCAAGAGTGTCATAACAACTAAGTCTATCCAACTAAAATGTGATTATAAAATAAAATGTGGGCCTCACATCCTCCCATCTAAGATTAGGATTCCTCTTGGAATCCCTTAAAGAGGTGAAGATAAAGAGCCCTCAACTGGGTAGGATCCTCCCAAGTAGCTACAAACTCATCATATTGCTCCTATTGGACCCTGACTTGGTCCAACTCTCATCCTTGCAATACCAATGTCTAAAGAGCCAATATGCAAATAGGCTCCAATGTTAACGATTTATCCTACTCCAACTATAAATCATCCCAATTAAAAACATGAGCCATTCCAGGTATATATCTCCTCAAAACTCATACATGAAATACATTGTGGATATGTGATAGTTTGGGTGACATGGCTAGGAGATAGGAAATAGGACCAATCCACTCCAATATCTCAAATGGCTCCATAGATCAAGGTGTAATCTTAGAGCCTTTTCCATATCACATTGGACTCTTGTGTGGTTGCACATGCAAGAATACCTTGTCACCAACTAAAAAATTCCTACCCACTCTCTTAGCAATTGCATACTTATAATGATCCTATGCCTCTTAGAGGTGCTAACTATTAGAACATTTGTATTACATAATTGTTTATTTCCATAAGCATTTAAAAATGGAAAAAGGAGCAAATTAATTGATTTTTTGCATTAAATCAAATTTTTAGAGCAAGAATTATTGTTGAAAGTTAGAATTGAGTTTTGAAAAATCAAACACCAAACCAAACTTGCAACATTCCATATTTATGGTGCCTCTAATTCACATTTATGGGTAATGCCATCATGTTGAATTACAACATCTACTGTGTAATATAGCTACAACAATGACTTATGTGGTATTGACCCTATAAAATGTCAGGGAGAAATAAGGGTTATGTTGGAGATATAAGGACATTCAAAACTCTAGAAAATGGTTCCTAGTGCACCTAAGATAATGCTTTATTATTCTCAACTCTTGAGAGGTGACAATTATGCCACTAGAAAACTAAAGTACAAACTTAGTTAGAGTTTGAAGACCTTTGGGATGTAGTCACTGGAATAAAAATAAGACCTCAACAAGTAGGTGAGGATCAAAATAAATTTGATAAGGCCAATAAAAAGGCCAAACTGATCATTTTGTTTAGTTTTATTGATGAGTTTCAAGCTCACATTTATACCGCCACCTCTACAAAAGTTGCTTGCGATCACCTTAAAAAAGTCTATGAGGCTAAAAATCAAAACCAAATCCTCCATCTGCAACATCAGTTACATTATCTCCAAATGCAAAATGGTGAGAAGGTAGAGGCATTTTTTAGAAGAGTTGCTGAAATAAGAACAACACTTCAAGCATTAGGGGAAGAAGTCAAAGATGTTCTCTAGTACCCATTGTACTGAGAGGACTACCCCCTTCATTTCAAGTGTTTGTCACATGTTTGAATGTGGCTAATAAAACACCCTCATTTGAATAATTGGTCAACTTGCTTCAATAGGAAGAAGAAATATTTGGTGAGATAGACTCTTAAGACAATCAGACCCTAGCCGCAAAGCAAAAGGGAAAACAACTTGACCGTCGAAGTGGTCCATCAGGACAGTCTAAACATAATCAAAACAAATCTTCTCACAAGAAAAAGAAATTTCAAATTTGTGGTAAAAAGGGTCATGAATTCAAAGAGTTCTAATATAAATCATATGCCAATGGTGAGTCCAGTCACAAAAATTCATAGAAATCTTTTCAAAGGGACAAGGAGAGGCCACCCCATTGGCAAATAAAAGATAAATAAGAAACAAGGCAATGTTGCATCTACAAGTAATTTAGATGATAAAGAGTTCTTGTATGTTGTAAAAACTAAACCTCCACATGAAGCAATTCAGTCTGGTATGTTCATTTTGGTGCATCTAGACACATGATGGGGGAACAAGAATGGTTCAGTGATCTCACTCCATCTACCTCTTATGGGCATGTTTCATTGGGTGATGATACCTCATATGAAGTTTAGGGAATTGGTGATATTTCCCTTCCACTAAGAACTCACAAATGTGAGCTTACAAAGGTTTTGTATGTAGCTGGGCTCACTAAGAACCTACTTTCAGCAAGTCAGTTACTAGAGCACAATTTGCATGTTGAATTTGATCAATACAATGGTGATAAACTTTATCTTATCAAAGACAAAACTTCCAATGGAGCAGTTGTAGTTCATGCTTCAGGGGTAGGAAAGATGTTCCAATTAATTGATGTTTCACAAGAAGATCAAGTCCTTGCAGTGAAAACCAATGTATCTACAACTCTTTGGAATAGGAGATTTGGCCACTCAGTTTTGGTTATCTTCTTGCATTGAGTAAGAGAAATATGGTGAGAGGAATTCCCTCCATTCAAAAAATAGAATTTATTTACTCACATTATCTTGTCGAGAAACAACATAGGGATGCTTTTCCTGCTACAAAAAATAGAACCTCTAGTCCCTTATAATTGGTGCACACTAATCTATGCAGACCTATGCCATTAAGTCACTAGAATGCTCAATATTTCCTTCTCTTTGTGGATGATTATACAAGAAAAATGTGGGTCTATTGTTTGGCTCACAAAGGTGAAACATTTGAGAAATTCAAGGAGTTTAGAGCCCTTACAAAATGATCATTAGGTTAGACTCTCAAAGCCCTTTGCTCAGATCGAGGGGGGAATTCACAAGTAAGGAATTTGTAACCTACTTGAAAAAACATGGAATAAAACAACCATTGACCACTGCATATATGCCTCAACAAAATGGTGTTGTAGAGAAGTAAAATCATACTATAGTGGAAATGGTCTAATGCATGTTGAAGGATGTAAATCTTACTGCTGCATTATGGGATGAACCAGTTCATACAATGGTGTATTTGTTGAATAGAGAACCCACCAAAGTGATTGATAACATCACACCAGAAGAGGCTTGGATTGGGAGGAATCCCTCTATTTCTCATTTCAAAGTGTTTTGATGCACCACCTTCATGCATGTCCCCAAGGTTTAGAGAACAAAATTGGATGATAAGTCTGTGAAGTGTATTTTTCTTGGGTACAGTTTAGAGTCAAAGGGATATAGGCTTATAGATGCAGTCAAAATGAAGGTGTACATTAGCAGGGATGTTGTTTTTGATGAGGACCTTGGTTGCAACACCTCTTCCTATCCATCACATGCTTGTTCCCAAACACCTAGAATTCTTGATCTTGAAGATGAGGAAGTTGATGAAGAAACTCTCAATGAATTTTTGTTTCTATTGGATGAATTTCCCCCTCTATCATCGCCTCAATCTTCATCTCATGTACATAAAAAGCTTCCTAAGTGGTATCAAGCCATAATAAAGGATGTTAAAGATGATGCAATTGTTGACACATCTTTTAGAGGGCCTAAGACTTGTAGCAAGTCTTGTGAAGAAGTATACATGGCCCTTATGTGTATAGTTATGCAAAGTTTAGAACCTAAAATAGTGTAGCAAACTCTTGAGTCACCACCTTGGAAAGATTCTATGGATGCTAAATATTAGGCACTTCTAAGGAATAATACATGGGAACTTGTTGATCTTCCACCAGGGAAGAAGGCTATTAGTTGCAAATTGGTTTTATGGATCAAATATAAGGCATACGGTAGCATTGACATGTATAAGGCCTGACTTGTGGCTAAGGGAAATGCACAAAAGGAAGGCATTGCTTATGATGAGACTTTTGCCCCTACAATAAAGATCAAGACTAATCATATGGTATTGGTTATGGCAGCACAATTTTGGTGGAAAGTTCACCAGATGGATGTCAAGAGCGCCTTCCTTAATGGGGATCTCATAGAAGAAGTCTACACAACTCAACCAAAGGGATACACTACACTTGGGCAGAAACACAAAGTATGTAGACTCAACAAATCCCTCTATGGTCTTAAACAGGCCCCTCAAGCCTTGTACATAAAGACCGATGAGTATCTCCTTAATCATGGATTCACTAGGAATCCATATGATCCCAATCTCTACCTCAAAGAGCAAGGGGGAGATTGTAATTTTGATTGTTTCTATCAACTATCTAGTCATCATAGGGAGTTCTCCACAGATGATTGATACAATAAAGAATGATCTCAAATGATCATTTGACATGATAGATCTTGGGCTCTTGTATTATTGTCTTGGACTTGAAGTATGGAAACAAAAGAATTAGATCAATGTTACTAAGATGAAGTATGCCATGACACTGCTCGAGAAGTTCAAGATGGAATATTGCAAACTGATGTCGAATCCCATGGAGACAAGCTTACAAATTTACCACCGTGATCCATTTGATTAGGTGAATGCTACTATTTATCAACAATTGATTGGGAGTCTCATCTACCTAACATATTGTAATGTCAAAAAATGTCCCCTTGGGGGATTTTCCCTCATAAGGTTTAGCTCCCAAGTCTTTAGCATGCATTTAGGACATCTTAGTTCATATTTTGGCATCCCGATGGAATGAGACCTAGGTTCCATGACAAATTGGAACTAGGTGGACCCCTTGAGCTATACCCTGTCCAAAATAGGGGGGAGGACTTGGGCACCTGCGCCCTAGTCCTACCCTATTTTGGGGCAGCGCTAATTTCTAGTTGTTAGTTTGTGACCATTATTTGGTCCCTTTACCAACACAGTAAGTTTGAATTACAAAAATCTTGGTGGGAGTGTTTGTAGTTGCATATAAAAGCATTTTTAGGCATTCATTTGTAAATGAGATTTCAGTGAGATGATCATTGTGAACATTAAGCATTCTCAAAGTGATTCAAGGGTGTCATTGTGTTGCAAGAGTAGACTTGTGTGGTTTGTGTGTTTGAATTTGTAGATTTGAGCATCCATTCATCATGGAATGAAGAGCATCTTATTCCCATGATATCTTCACTACAAGGTGACATTATATTGCGTTTTCATCATTGTTTCCTTTAGTTTTTGCCTCTACCTCACAAGGGCACACACTCTCTATTTGACAACGGTGTTCAAAGACTTAAGTGTCCTCTAGGGCTTGACTGAGGCAACCCCCAAACCAAGTCTTGTGATTGCAAGTTACAAGTGTTGCATTTGGGAAAAGTGAAGTTGTAGGAAGGATTGGCAAGCATCAAGGATTCAAGATCTAAAGAAAAGCAGGACATAGGAGCACTTCCAGGACTTAGGCGCTTGCACTAGTGTCCTCCGCAGACAAATTTTTGGAAACAGAAATTATAGGGCTGATCAGTGTTAGAATGAGGTCCAAATCCCATGAAGAAACTAGTACCTTGGACTTGGGCATCCACACCTTAGTCCCCGACTATTCCACCTTGGAACCCTGAAAACAAGTATTCTGTGATTTGCTATTTTACTCCCATCTCTAAGAGCTTTTTTCATTATTCGTCAATTTGTTGTCGTATTTGCATAATTAGGGTTTTAATGGTTAATTGGGCATAAGAGAAGGAAAATTAATAATTAAATTCCCTAATCTAGGTTTCCCTACATCTGTGAGTGACCTAGGGTATGATAATGCTTGCCACTCAACCTTAGATCCTTCAATGTATAGTGGAGAGGCAGATTTAAACATCTAAACATTAAACATTGACAAATCCAATTTTTCCACTAAACATTTTGGTGAACCCATATTATTGGACTTAAATTGCAACTTGTTGAGTGTTTTTCTTTAGGTTTGGATTGATTTCATTCATTCATTTGGTCATTCATTTTATTACATTGAGAAAAAAATTTAAAAATTGAAAAATTTGGAAAATACAAAAAAATTGCATTGTTTGCCTTACTAAATTGCAACAATTCTTTCTAAATTTTCCTAATTCATGATTTTTGCATCAAATATGATATAAACTATAGAAAAATCTTTCTTTGCATTTTCATCATTTAATTGCTAGGGTTTTGTGGAAATTTTGACAATTTTATATAACCTAGCAATTCCAAATTCTAGGGTTAGTAGGAAAAATATTTTTCTCAGATTTTTCTACTGATTTTAGAGGCTCATTCAAATTAACATTTGTCTATAGTCTTTCATTTTAGTGTAAATTTGCATTTAGATTTAAAATATTTACAATTTTGCATAGAAAATTTCAACAAAAAATTAGCAATTTTGATGCATTTTCATTAAATTTGCATGGGCATTTTGCATGATCAAGATTGAAAATAATTGTCAGATCTGAGAGTAAGTCATTTTCATCATAAATCAGACTTTAAAACATTTGTATAGCATTTTTTCTCAAGATCTCAAACCTAGGGCTTCAAAAACAATGATTTTCACTAAGTTTGGCCTTATCGACTTTATAAAATTGCACCATAGGAGTGTTGTGAAAAGCATTTTTGCATTAATTTATTGTTATCAGGGTAATCATTTTATTCCCCTCATAAAAAGATTCACAACACCCTTTTAATGGGCTCTTGTAGTGAAAATTTGGTGAAAAACTACACATTTTAGCTACTTTTGCCCTAGGGTTTGACCTAGTTTGCACTCCAAGCATATTGTTATCAATTTTATGGATTGAGATGATTGATATTATTGATATTATTTTCTTTACCTCCTAAAATTCATTATAACACCCCTTTTTCTAGGTCTTGGAGTTGAAAAACTATAAAAATTACATATTTGGCTATATTTTCACTATGGTTTTACCTTAAGTGGCACTAAAAGCGTGTTGTGCTGGGTATTTTGAATTTAATTTTGGTGAAAAAAGTGTCTATTTTGACATATTTTCACTATAATTTGACTTGGCATTAACTTGGAATCGCATCAAGAGTGTGTTGAGAAGGATACTTTTGTTGTTTTGGACTAATATCAGACATATAACTTGCTACCCTTGATTGAAATCCTTACAACATCCTTTGTTTCATTCATTTGCATTGAAAAAAGTACAAAGAACCAAGAATTTTGGACTTTAATCATATCCTTCCCTTAGGATTTGTTCTCTTAGTTGGTGTGTCATGTATTGTATGCTTTTATAAGCTTTATGACATGTTGTCCTAAAAATAATATCCCTTTGAGAAGAAGTAAAAGGTTAATGGGATCTAGTGCTCCTGAAGAAGTTGATACTTTGGACACCTTCTTTACAAAGGGAGAAACTCAAATTGTGCAAGATATTATACATCCTCCAACTACAATGGAAGAACAAACTTTTCATGACATTAATGATACTATTGAGGCAACAGGATATGTATTTGATGAGCAAATAGAAAAGTTGGATAAAGACCTAGCTAAATTTCAAACATTTATAGAAAATGAGAGAATAGCTGAAGAAGTCATTCCTACAATTCATAATATAAGAGAATTGATAAAAGAAGGACAAGATGGTGTTAATGCACTTCATGGTCTAGCACATATTGTACAAACCAATATCATGCTAGTAACCGAATGTGCGCAAACGATAAATAACACTTTATCACCATCTCATACTCAAGTTTCCATACCTATACCAAATACAAGAATATCCACTTTTACATCAACGATCTTAACAACTAATGCGAACACTTGTAGTAATTCTACCACTGGTATTGGAGTATCTAATGGCACTAATTACAAAGCTGTGGGATTTAATTATTAGATTTTGATTCCTAAAGGGACATCTTCTATGAATAATTTCTCTCAACCTCCTATCTATTCCACTCATTTCTAGCTACCTAGTACATACTTGCAACCATCTTCCACCTATCATCATGGCCAACCATCGTTAACATATTCTTAGCCTCCACCTATTGTATCTCAATCTCACTCACCTCCTCACTTTGGTTCCAATTCCTCACAACAAAGGGCATCTCCAAATGATGCCATCCTAAACCAACTTTTACAGGGCATGACTGCTTTACAAGAAAAGGTAACAAATTTGACAAACTCTTCGCAACCTAGTCTACCAACATATCATGCCTATAATCTATTATTCTATGCAATCTTGAGAACCCCTATGTCTAAGAGGCTTGAGACTCCCCGCTTTGAAAAATATGGTGGAAAAGGAGATCCCAATATCCATGTGGCAACATTCACAGCTATGTGTAGCGATTCCTATTTTGAAGAGGATTTGTTGGTAAGACTTTTCCCGTGATCTCTCAAAGATTCTTCTTTAGAATGGTTTTGCTTTTTGCCTCTGAATTCAATACACTCCATTTTGCAATTGATTGATCAATTTTTACAACATTTTCAAGCAAATATCAGACCCCAAGTCACTCTTATTGACTTGGTTCAATGTAAACAAGGTCCAAAAGAAAAGTTGACTGATTTCATTAGTTGGTATCAAGGACTTTATGCATAGATTCAATATCAGATGAAAGATGAAGATGTTCAAAAGATATTTATTACAAATCTACAACCTAATATTCATGATAAGATTCTCTTGATCGAATATAACTCCTTTCAACATTTATGCACCGCTCTTTGCGATTATCAACTTTTGTCTAGTCAGTATGAAAATCAAAACTCATCGGCTCAAGTTGGTCAATCCATGGGTGGATCATCACAAAACAATTTTAAGAGAAACAATAATAGGAGTTTCATCAAGATCAATGGACTAAATATGAATGTGTCTGCTATAAATAATCCAAAGAAAACATCATATCAACCAAGAAACCAAGAAAGTTTACTCTGATATCTGAGTCCTATCATTCTATCATATATCAAGCTATGAGTAATAACATTCTGAAGCTTCCCCCGATCAAGCTTGTTGATCCTAGCAAACAAGGACCTTACTTTGATGCTAATGCATTTTGTCATTATCATCGGACGTAAGGACATGACACTAAAGGATGTATGCATCTTAAACATGAGATATAAGACCTTATTGATTCAAATGACATCGAGGTATTAGGTGTGAATGACAATGGAAACAAATTAGTTGCTTCGCTGAATCAAAACTTACAAATCTTCACTAATCCTTTCCCTAAGCATACTGAAAACAATATGGTGGAATAGGGTTTAGTGGAAGTAGACGAGGATGATTACTTGGACTATAATAGCATCGTGGGAATGATTGAAGTGGATAAGAAACAAGTGAATAACCCACCTTATCCATGAAGAAATGGAATTTATGCTGAGGTTCCTCCTCTGTTATCCCTATATGGATTGGTAGATAATCAAAATGCATCAGAAAAGAAAGAACAATGACTAATACATATGAGTAAGGTGGTACAGGATGAGTCCTGTTACTATTCTAGAAAGATTCAACAACAAAAACTCGCTAAAAATAAAAAAGAGCAAGGTGATAATCAATGATTGGAAATAATAGTGGTTCTCCCCCTCATAAGCAACAAAAAGTTTCATTTAAACAAGGATTTAAGGAACAAGCATCATATGATAACAAACAAGACTTTCATAAGAACCACTCAAATTGTGCATTAAACATGATCGAATACCTCTCCAAGAGGTTCGCGAGCTCTAAGATATAATATGAAGACCCTATAGGTAAGTATCTCTAACCCTTTATCTCTCTTGTGATGTTATTCCCCCGTGATGTGTTATGTGTTGTTTAGGCCTCCTGGGATGACATTGGATTCTCCCGTAAGGTTCAGGATACTAGGAGACTGCCTCTATTGTTACCTTCTTCTATTTGTATCATCATTCTTCTAAATTGCCTCTCTTTGATTTCATTGTTGTGTGTTGTGTCTTATGGACATAGCATTGTGGTTGGTGACTTGGGGGCACCCTCCTATGTGACTGTCCCTAAGACACTTGTTTCTCCTCTCTTATTTATTGTTTCCTTTCCTCTAGTGTTTCCATCTAGCAGGCGGATGACGACAAACATTTATACTGATGCAGACCTAGTGTCCCTTTTGAGAGTAATAAAAAAATGGACTTAGTTCCTAATATGATGATGGGGTTGTATATTTTATCAGACACTTGGCTAGTGGAAGCACTTGTGCTTTCCGCATAGTGAATTTTATGATGTTTTTATCACATTTACAAACCTTAACAATACTGCTACTCTATGCACCTTTGTTTGTCTTTGAATCTAGCCTTAGTGGTACTCAATTTAGAGAGCTTTGTGATATAGCCCTTCAGTTATCCTCGAACCCCAGATTTGTTGTATAACCTTGGCTCTTTGTGTGGCTAATCATATGCATTGATGTTGTTGTTTATCATAATGTTGTAGACACTAACATGTTTCTTGCAGGGATGTGTTTGTGGGAACATCTGACGATCATAAAGTACATGTCACCTCCAGGGGGCATGGGTTTTGTGAAAGTTGGTGTTCCCTTGTGTGTTTTCTTCCTAGCTTAACGTGCTTGATATCAACAACTGATATCAACCACCTTAAGGTGGGGGCATATATAAGGTAAGTTGTCTGTCATATATGTTAGCAATGTGCTTGACCTCAAATGCATAGACTTGCGCCCTAAGGTAGTGCATCATGCATCTTGAGTTTGTTTGCAATCAATCAATCAATCATGTAAGCCCTCTATAGAGGTGGGATATCGAGTATATCCTTTTTCTTAAGCCCTCTACAGAGGCGAGGATGGTGTATTTCCTAGAGCAAATTGCATCATCCTATCATTTTCAAAAGTCCTTTGCAGAGGTGGGGAGCGGTTCTATGGCTAACTCAACCCTTAAGCGTGTCTTCAGCTATTGTTGTGGCAAAGCCCAATTGTCAATGTGTGCTTGTAATGTGCTTGGTATGGTGTTGGACCTATAAATAGGTACACTCCATCACTTGTCTTCTGTGTTTTCTCTGTGTCTTCAAGTGTGTGTGTTTTGGCGTGCTTGTTTTGTGTGGCGTGTTTGTTGCCCCATATGCAGAGACCAACGCCCTCGGGTAGTGCTTCTTGCATTTTTTGGGAGGTTTTGTGTGTCATGTGTGTGTGTTGCCCCATATATACAAAGACCTGTGCCCTAGGGTAGTGCAACCTGTATTATGGGAGGTTTGTTTACTTTTCAGTACTTGCATCTGCATTTCATATATATGAGAAAAAGAAAAGAAAAGATATCATTTCTGTCTTCCATGCATTAATGTGTCTTCTATGCATTGACTACCTTCTTCGTGTTCTGTGTGACTATAACTATCTTCTCCGTGTTTTGCATGCCTGTTACTGTCTTCTATGTGATTGGTGTGTCTTCTCCATGCTTGGTGTGTTCGTTGTGTTTGTGACCTTACTTTAATGTATGTATTGGCCTTGCATTTATACATACATTAAAGTGGGGGCTAAATTTAACATTGGAAAATGTCCCCTTTGGGGATTTTCCCTCATAAGGTTTAGCTCCCAGGTCTTTAGCATACATTTAGGACATCTTAGTTCATATTTTGGCATCCTGATGGAATGAGACCTAGGTTCCATGACAAATTGGACCTAGGTGGACCCCTTGAGTTGTACCCTACCCAAAATAGGAGCGAGGACTTGGGCGCCTATGCCCTAGTCCTACCCTATTTTGGGGCAGCCCTAATTTCTGGGTGTCGGTTTGTGACTATTATTTGGTCCCTTTGCCAACACAATAAGTTTGAATTACGAAAATCTTGGCGGGAGTGTTTGTAGTTGCATATAAAAGCATCTTTAGGCATTCATTTGTGAACGATATTTCAATAAGATGATCATTGTGAACTTTGAGCATTCTTAGAGTGATTCAAGTCTATCATTCTGTTGCAAGAGGAGACTTGTGTGGTTTGTGTCTTTGAATTTGTAGATTTGAGCATCCATTCATCATGGAATGAAGAGCATCTTCCTCCCATGGTATCTTCACTACGAGGTGACATTATATTATTTTTTCATCATTGTTTCCTTTGGTTTTTGCCTTTGCCTCACAAGGGCATACACTCTCTATTTAACAATGGTGTTTGGAGACTTAACTATCCTCTGGGGCTTGATTGAGGCAAGCCTCTAAACACCACAACCCCCAAACCAAGTCTTGTGATTGCAGGTTATAGGTGTCACATTTGGGAAAAGTGGAGTTGCAGGAAGGATTGGCAGGCATCAAGGATTCAGGATCTGAAGAAAAGAAGGACATGGGAGTACTTCTAGGACTTGGGTGCTCGCACTAGTGTCCTCCGCAGATAAATTTCTAGAAACAAAAGTTACATGGCTGATCAGTGTTGGAAGGAGGTCCGGATCTCGCAAAGAAACTGGTACCTTAGACTTGGGCGCCTGCACCTTAGTCCCTGACTATTCCACCTCGGAACCCTAAAAATAGGTATTCTATGATTTGCTATTTTACTCCCGTCTGCAAGAGCTTTTTCCGTTATTCATCAATTTATTGCCGTATTTGCATAATTAGGGTTTTAATGGTTAATTGGGCATAAGAGAAGTAAAATTAATAATTAAATTCCCTAATCCAGGTTTCCCTAGGGTATGATAGTGCTCGCCACTTGACCTTGGATCCTTCAATGTATAGTGGAGAGGCAGATTTAAACATCTAAACATTAAAACATTGACAAATCTAATTTTTCTACAACACATATACCAAGCCAAATATCAGCTATGTTGTCAACTATCTTTCTAGGTTCATGTAGGAACCTAAGGTTGTTCATTGGAAGGTAGACAAGAGGGTTTTGAGATACATCCATGACA
Organism: Cunninghamia lanceolata; assembly: GCA_027924645.1. NCBI lineage: Eukaryota > Viridiplantae > Streptophyta > Pinopsida > Cupressales > Cupressaceae > Cunninghamia > Cunninghamia lanceolata. The sequence continues at coordinate 5,175,030 of BSBN01000760.1, forward strand.
CAGTGTCATATGGCCTAGAATACAAGCAAAATGCATATTTTTCATTGTGTGGATACACGGATTTGGACTATGTAGGTTCAATGGATGGCAGGAAGTCTACTTCAGGCTTCATTTTCTTTTTGAGATCTGGTCTGATTTCTTGGAGATGCAAAAAGAAAACCACTATTGTTTGCTCTTCCATAGAAGAAAAATATCATGCCGCAAGGGGTTTGTTTATGAGGTGATATGCTTAGATCACATTTTGACAAGTATAGGTGTTCCTGATACAGGTCTACCACTTTGTTCTGCAACAATCAAAGTGTGTTGAAGCTTGTTTACAATCTAGTTTTTCATGAGTATACCAAGCATATTAAGGTTCAGTTCCATTATATCCATGAGCATGCTGAACAATAAAATATTCAACTCTAATTTTGTTTGACTCAAGAGCAGTGTGCCGACATATTTACAAAATCACTTGTTGTAGTGAATTTTAAATCTTTCTAGACTTTCATGATTTCATCTCTTGGGCATATGATGTAATAAGGGTGGGTGTAAGTATATTTGTAATCATTGTTTATTTCCTCCAACTAATAAATATTTCATAGTTATAGTTGGTTGGCTGGTCAGGTATGCCTAACTAAGTGGTTATTCAAACCACTTTCTTATGTATATATTTGTTACACATCATAAATCAAACTACTCATTACCTTGCTCAATATAATACTAATGAATCAACACCACCTACCTCTTCATGTCTCAAACCAACTCAGATCCAATCATAACTCTATCCTATAGGAAATCCCAAGTCAAATGATTCCTGCAAGGCCTACCATACAATGCTTGGTAAGGTGCCATACCCAAAGAACTGTGATGACTATTATTGTAGGAAAATTCTAAGAAATATAGGTACTCCTCCCACTCACATTTATGGTCCATAACATACATCCTAACCATGTCCTCCAATATCTAATTCACCCTCTCTATCTACCTATCTATCTTAGGGTGATCAGTTGAACTAAAGTTGAGATGATTTCCCAAACCCTACTAAAGTGCGGTCCAAAAGGAAGAAGTAAATACTAGATCTCTATCAAATATGATCCTATGAGGTGACCCCATGTAGTTGAACAATATCATCTAGAAATACTCTCACCACTATTAGAGAAAATGTATAAGTGGTCTTCATAGGAGAAAATTGTGCTATCTTAGTCAACTTGTCAAGTGTCACCATGATGGTATCATGGCATCGAGATGACAAAGGAAGACTAACAATGACATCCATGGAATGGTATCTCATTTCCACTTAGGTGTGTCATGAGGGTAAAGTAATCCTATTGGATGTTGATGCTCAACCTTGACCCTCTAGTACTCAAGGAAATGAGCAACAAACTCTACTATATCACACCTCATACCTGCCCAATGATAAGGTTGTCTAAGATCATCATGCATCTTCTTCACTCTAGGATGAGATCCATAAGGTTCCCTATGAGCCTCTGCTAAAATCACTAATTGTAGATCACCTAAAGGTGGAACTTAAATCCATCCCCTATGCCTCAACAACCCATCAAAATCTAAGGAATACCCAACATATTTTCCTTTAAGGGCCCTCTAAGACTAAATATCATATTGTACCTCCCTAAACCACTCATCATCAAGTAATTGCTAAAGTATGATTCCTCTCAAATCTATGGTTATAGTCATGGCTGATATCTCGTGTTGTCTCCTGCTCAGTGTTAGTGTAGGTTTTTATTTCCTAGATGGGTTATTTATTTTTCCTATATTCCTAGGTTTTTCCTACACTTCTATTAATCTCGCTTAGGTTAATAAAGCATGTCTTATTAGGTGAGTGGTTGCGAGGTGTCACCTTCCTACATGTGAGCATCCATTAGCTATCTTGGGAAGATACTTTGCTATCTTTAGTCCGATAGATGGTTGCTCCTCATTGGTCGGTGTTGCCACCTCCTCTCTCTTCCTAGTCTATATAAGCATGCTACCTGGCTTGTATTTGGATATCTTTTGCTTTTGCATCCTCTTAATGCTATTTTGCTTCTAGCATTTGCATTACTCTCTTGGAGACTAACTCTGTGTTGCTATTTTGATTTCATATCATTTGCATTCATAGTTTAGATATCTATTCTTTGCACTAGTTTTCTGGGTTAATAATCTTTTCAGATTCTAACATGGTATCAGAGCTATTCTATGTGCAAGAGTAGATTTTAGTTTCCATATTTGAGAGATTTGGGGGGGGGGCTAATAAATCTTATTGTAGATTTTTAAAAAACCCAGTATGCTCTTCTCTTGCATCTTCGGATGATCTTGAGAATCAGAAAAGTTTGATGGAAACTTTTTTAATCTCTGGGGTTACACATGTGTTTTATGAAATCTGGGTGATTGCAGCATTTTTGGTTATACTGGCAACATTTCCAGCTGTTCCAACGCGTCCAGGAGGCTTGAGAAAGTCAGATTTGGCTTTCGTTTCACCGAAATCAGAGATCGTCATACACAGTTGCGGAACTAAGGTTCCGAGCTCAAATCTGACAACCAGCTTGCATATTTGGTCTTTTGAATCAATATTGCAGGTTCTAGCATCTGATTCAGCCTTTGCATGTCATTTTTTGGTTGTTGGGGTCATTTTTTGTAGCTAAAGGCATTCTATTTACATTGGAGCAATATCTGTGCATTTGCAAGAAAAATGCCTTCTGGGTTTTGTTCGCAGCACAGAAAAACCATTTGGGTATCTTTTCATTTTTGCATGCAGTCTGTATATTTTGCAGAAACACGCTCAGAAAGCTACAGTAGAACCCCTCTCCGTTAGCAGCTGCAGTTTTGAAGACAGTTTTCAAATGCTCTGTTCTTGCTCATACGGACTCCTTTTCCCACGAATTTTTTTTTGATTTTGGCTATTTTTTCATGCTCTATGTACTAGTGCAATTGTTTTTTGATTTTGATGCCAAGATTTTTTAGAAATTGCAGATTCTCAATCGTGACATTGCACGGTTCTCATTTTGGGAACTTCGGAGGATCATAACTTTCACATACGACCTCGTATCGAGGCGATTCTTTTTTTGAAAGTGCATGATTTTTCGAGTAGATTGCAGTGGTGCTGTTTATTTCTCTAGATATTATGCCAAAGTTGTATTTTCAGCATATACTCTTCATGAAGATTTTTTAAATGCATTGAAATCAAAACCACTTAGTATTTATTTCTAGTGGTAGTTGTAAACACACTAATATAAAGTGCCAAATCATATTTTCTTGGGGGGGTTCTTTGATTGAGTGAAAAGGGAGGGTTGTCTTGGTTGGGTTCTCTTCTTTTCGACACTTCTTCTCTGCATTTCTTCATCATGGATCAAACAAATCTGCCTATCCTAACTCCATACAATTACTTTGAGTGGAAATCACGCATGACAATTCACTTAAGGAAAGCTAGATTAAATAGGATAACTATGGGACTTGAAACTGAACCTGCTAAAGATGAAGATAAGCCTAAGTGGTTTAACAAATGTGATGAGGCATATGGAACATTGTGTTTGTTTGTTTCTCCTGATTTGCTCTTTCACATTAAGTCTTTAAATACACCAAATGAAATATGGACAAAGCTATAAACACTATTTGGCACACAAGATTCAATGAGGGGTCATATGTTGGAAAATGAACTAATTAGTTTAAGTCCAGGCAATTTCAACACAATCCAGGATTTCTTCACCAAATTGAAATCACTAAGGCTGCAATTAAAACAATGTGGAATTGAAAAGAAAGATGAACAACTGATTCTTAGTATTCTCTCTAAGCTAAGTTCAGAATATTTTGTGTTTGTTTCTACTTTCTATGCTACTAAGGGTGCACTTGGTACTCAATTCACCATGCCATCTTTAGATGATTTTGATGTCAATCTCACTCGGGAACAGGACAAGCTAATTCAGATGGGCACTCTTAAGTCCTCTAAGTCACATGCCTTGGCTGCCAACCAAGGCACAAAAGAACAGAAAGGACAAAGTAGTAACAACAATAGTAAGGATAAGAAACAAAAGAATAGCAAGGAGAAGAAGGATCAGATAACGGTTGCTTCAAAAGCAACTAATGAGACCCAATATTCCAAGGGTGACAAGCCTAAGAAAGAGAGGGTCCAATGTGCCTATTGTAAAAGACCTGGTCATGATGAACATAAATGTTTGAAGAAACAAAATGATCACTTGAAACACATTCTTGAGAAGAATAATATCAGTATTCCTGAGTCTATCAAACAGAGTTCTAATGAGGGGTCTAATAAGGCAAAAGAAAACAGCAAGGGGAAAGGAAAGGGCAAGGCCCTTGTTGCAGTTGCTTCTTCACCATCCACTTGGGTTCTTGATTCAGGTGCTTCGCACCACATGGCTTCATCTAAGGAAGAACTTGCATCCTTGGAGCCGTGTACTATGCCTTCTATTTTGATGGGTGATAACACTCCTATTGAGGTGTGTGGGAGAGGGTCTGTTGATGTGGGGGATGGCACATTCCATGATGTTCTTTGTGTGCCCTCATTATCAACTAATCTCCTATCGATATACCAGATCACTCACACAGGTTCAGGTAAGCGGGTTGAGTTCACTCTTGATTCAGTGGAGATTCGGGAGTTGCATAGTGGTTCTACAGTTGTAGTTGGGAGAGCAGATCATCAGTCATGGATCTATCTATTTTCTCACTTTGTTCGTGATCCTCCGACTATTTTGCTCACTCATTCTAATGATGTGAGTAGATTATGGCATGAGCGGTTTGGCCATCTTAACTTCCGCTACTTGCAGCAGCTCAACTAGCAGAGCATGGTCACAGGGTTGCCTTCAGTTCAGTTTTCAGGTGGTGTTTGCCAAGGTTGCATTCTTGGTAAGCATCCTAAGGAAAAGTTTGACAAAGGTAAGGCATGAAGAGCTTCACAGATACTAGAGTTAGTTCACAGTGATTTGGCTGGTCCATTTCAGCATCCTTCTTTCAGCAGGGCTAGATATGTCCTCACATTCATTGATGACTTTTCTCGAAATACTTGGGTGTACTTTCTCAAACAGAAGTCAGAGGTATTTGATCATTTTCAGGACTTCAAGACTTTTGTAGAGAAGTAATCCGGGAAATCCATCAAAGTTTTACGCACTGACAATGGTGGTGAGTATGTCAACCATCGGTTTGAGAGGTTTTGCACTTCAAAGGGGATTGATTTGCAGCATTTAGTTCCATACAATCCTCAGTAGAACGGTGTTGTAGAACGGAAGAATAGGTCCTTGAAGGAAATGGTGAACTGCATGATTCACTCCAGATCTCTTGCACCACAGTATTGGGTAGAGGCCATTAACTGTGCTTGTTATATCCAGAACCGTGTTCCTCATCGAGCCTTGAAGGGAGTCACTCCTTTTGAAGCTTGGAGCAGTCGAAAACCATCAGTTAAGCACTTTTGAGTTTTTGGTTCTCCTGCATGGACCCACATTCCTACAGAGAAACGCAAGGCCTTGGATCCATAGAGCAGACCTTGCATATTTGTAGGTTATCCTGATGGTGTGAAGGGTTATCAGTTGCTCCACCCTACTACACATGAGTTGTTCATTGAGAGGAGTGTTCAATTTGAGGAGGGCTCTTTGAGCTCACTTTCTATCACTTCTCCAACTCCTACTTTGACATTGGAGTCACTTGGGATACATGACAGATCTTTTGATGAGTCAGATTCACCTGAGCAATCTTCTACCTCCACTTCTGATGCAGAGAGTGATTCAGAGGACTCACCTCCTTCCTCTCCTAGTCATCATTCAGAGGTTGATGATTCTCCTCCAGATTCTCCATCTTCCGGTCCACTTTGGGCTAGACAGACCTTGCAGTCTGCAGGTGATTGGGTTGGGGATCCATCAGACACCAGGTGAACTCGTTCACAGTTCCAGGATGCTCCACATGTCTTCATTGCTACTGCCTCAGATCCACAGTCTTTTCATGAGGCTTCTGGTATTCCTGAGTGGGATACAGCTATGCAGGAGGAGTATAGTTCCTTAATGAGGAACCACACTTGGGATCTTGTCCCTCTTCCTAAGGGAAGAAAACTTGTTCTATGTAAGTGGATCTATCAGACAAAATTTGTAGTAGATGGGTCGGTTGACAAGCATAAGGCTCGCTTGGTCACCAAAGGATTCTCCCAGGTTCCTGGGATTGACTACTCTGAGACTTTTGCGCCAGTTGCCTGAATGAATTCCATCTGACTTGTTCTTGCCATTGCTGCAGCTAATCATTGGGAAGTACACCAGATGGATGTGAAGAGTGCTTTTCTTCACGGTGACCTTCAGGAGGAGATATACATGGAGCAGCCACCGGGGTTCCTTCAGGATTCTTCACTAGTGTGCCTTCTTTGGAAGTCTCTCTATGGCCTCAAACAGGCTCCTCGGGCCTAGTATGCCAAGATGGATTCCTTCCTTCTATCAGTTGGGTTCACTCGGTGCCATTCTGATCCCAATGTATACATTCTGCAACAGGATGATTCACTCCTATTTCTGGTTCTGTATGTTGATGACTTGCTGATCATAGGGAGTTCTTCATCCACCATTGGGGCTGTCAAAACTGCCCTTCATGATAGGTTTTTGATGACTGACTTGGGCTTGTTGCATTACTTTCTCAAGATTGAGATCTACTAGTCTTCTTCTAGGATCACCATCACACAGTCCAAGTATGCTCTCGATTTGCTCTCGAGGTTTCATATGGCTGACTGCAAGCCTGCTCCGACTCCCTTTCTTTCTGGAGTCAAAATTGAGGCTCAGTGTTCTTCTCCACTTGTTGATGGCACTTTGTACCGACAACTTGTTGGGAGTCTCATTTATCTGACTCATACGAGACCCGACATTTCATATACTGTAGGCATGGTTTCACGATTCATGCAGGAGCCTCATGAGCTACACTGGAAAACAGCCAAGTGGATCCTTCACTACATTCAGGGTACTCACAGTTTTGGGATTCACTATGCAGCGGGCATTGAGCTTGACTTGGTGGGCTACACAGATTCAGATTGGGCGAGCGATTCTCAGGATCGCAAGTCTACTTTAGGTTACAACTTCTCACTTGGTTCAGGTCCTGTTTGTTGGTCGAGCAAGAAGCAATCTGCTATTGCTCTATCTTCTATTGAGGCCGAGTATCGGGGGGCTGTGAATGCCTCTACTGAGGCCATTTGGCTTCAGAATCTTCTCACCGAGTTTGGCATCCAGATCAGATGGCCATCAGTCATATTTTGTGACAACCAGAGTGCTATTCAGATCTCACGGAATCCAGTCCATCATCAACGGACCAAACACATAGAGGTTCACATGCACTACATTCAGGAGCTCATCCATGGCCATGTCATCGACCTTCGCTACTGTCTGACTTCTGAGCAGGTTGCTGATATCTTCACCAAACCCTTCACTGAGAGCAAGTTCCTTCATTTGCGAGCTTTACTGGCGGTGCGGGATGCTTCATCTTTTGGGGGGGCTTCTTCCTCTCACTCGGAGTCCTGACTCTCTCTACTTTTGTGGGGGTCTCTTTTCTCTCTCTTTGGGGGGGAATTTTATGTACATGGGTACCTCATAAGGCTTGATTTGCCGGGACCCATTTCTACATCCACCTAAGCTTTGCTTATGGGGGGTGTTAGTGTAGGTTTTTATTTCCTAGATGGGTTATTTATTTTTCCTATATTCCTAGGTTTTTCCTACACTTCTATTAATCTCGCTTAGGTTAATAAAGCATGTCTTATTAGGTGAGTGGTTGCGAGGTGTCACCTTCCTACATGTGAGCATCCATTAGCTATCTTGGGAAGATACTTTGCTATCTTTAGTCCGATAGATGGTTGCTCCTCATTGGTCGGTGTTGCCACCTCCTCTCTCTTCCTAGTCTATATAAGCATGCTACTTGGCTTGTATTTGGATATCTTTTGCTTTTGCATCCTCTTAATGCTATTTTGCTTCTAGCATTTGCATTACTCTCTTGGAGACTAACTCTGTGTTGCTATTTTGATTTCGTATCATTTGCATTCATAGTTTAGATATCTATTCTTTGCACTAGTTTTCTGGGTTAATAATCTTTTCAGATTCTAACACCCAAGGCATCTACAACTATGTTTTCCTTTCCCTTGATATAATGCACATCAAAGTCATATTCACACAAGAACTCCATCCATCACCATTAGTGAGTGTTGAGATTTGGTTGAGTGAATATATACTACAAACTACAATGATCAGAGTGAAGATCAAATCGATGTCCGAAAAGGAAGTGTCTCCATCTAACCAAGGCATGAACTATTATTGTGAACTCCAAATCATTTGTCTTAATTTTTCATTATTCATACATGATCACTCAACCCTCTTTCATAAGTATTGCCCTAAGGCCCTCAATAGAATTATCTATACAAACCACAAAATCTACCAAAAGATTAGGAATAGCCAAAATAGGTGCACTATTAAGATGCTCCTTGAGAGTTTGAAAGGCCCTCTCACACTACTATGTCCATACAAATCTCTTCCCTTTATTTTGAAGGGAGGTAATAGGATGTGCAACCCTAGAGAATACCTCAACAAATCTACATTAATAGCCAGCCATCCCCATGGAAATCCTAACCTTTGTCATAGTAGCAGGTGCAAGAAAATCTACCATTGCTCTAATCTTCAATGGATCTACCAAGATACCATCATCAAAAATAATGTGCCCCAAATACTTAATCTATATCTAAAATAATGTACACTTCACCACATTGGTGTACAACAGATTCTCCCTTAAACATTGTAAAACTAGGCATAGGTGCTCTTCATGCTCCTCCACTATCTAAAAATATATCAAGATATCATAAAAAAAGATCAAAACAAATTGATCTAGGAAGGTGTGCAATACCCCATTCATTAGACCCATGAACACTATGGAGGCATTTGTTAAACCAAAAGGAACCAAAGTGAACTCATAATGTCCATATTAGGTATGGAATGTCATCTTATGTATATTGGCCTCTATTATCCTCAATTGATGGTACCCAGATTTCAAATCAATCTTAGAAAATACCTTGGCACCCTGAATTTGGTTGAACAAATCATCAATCTTAGGCAACAAATAATGGTTCTTCACCATCACCTTATTCAAATTTCTATAATCCATGCATAGATGAAGGGACCTTCCCTTCTTAATGAAGATGATAGGCATACCCCAAGGAGAGACACTAAGATGAATGTGTCCCTTCTCCAATAACTCCTCTAACTAAATCTTGAGCTCACTAAGCTCATAAGTAGTCATCCTGTAGGGAGCTTGAGACATAGGCTCAACTCTTAGAACTAGATCAATGTGAAAATCTATCTCTTGATATGGAGGAATCTCTAGAACCTCTAAAGGAAACACATCAAAAAGTATTGAAGAATAGGAATATCCTCAATAGAAGTTGCCGGTCCATCCTCTTATCTATCAGTAATAGATATGGAAAAAATATGACATACCTTACACATAGACTACTTAAGCTACATAGTAGAAATCATGTGAAGAGATCTAGGTCTCTAAGTACTTGTAGTCTCAACCTCTACACCAAAATCATCCACACACTCAATTTTATTACGATGTCAATCCAACTTTACCCCATGGGCATTAAGCCAATCCATGCCTAGCACTATATCATAAGAGCCTAATGGAATGACTCAAAGTTCCACAAATGTAGTGAAAACTCCAAGTCCTAACTCACAATCTCTCACAACTAAGTCCACTACCAACTTAGCTCTTGAGGCCAATTCAACCTCCCACCTATCATCTTTCTTAGATACCACCAACCTGTAATGCTCCAAGTTATAGAAGGGGAAATAAATGAATCAGAAGCCCCTGAATCAAATAAGATAGAAAGTAGAACACCACCAATAGTATCTAGAGACTCTATAACTATAGACAAGTACTCAGTGGTTTTCAATTGCTACAAATACTTATTGTGACCTCCCTACATCACCCACTATCTACTTAAAACCTCCTGCATGTTATCCCCTTATTGTAGAAAAACCTATGGGAACTCTCATAATAAATTTCTAGTAGCCCTACACAAAACATGGACCTCTCATTTGTTCCTGTATAGGTTGTTAAAAAACTATTCTACTAGAGCTCACCTGACTACCCCTATGTGAGTATTGCGGGTGGGATGGCCCTATACCCTATGCCTCAAGTCACTGATCTCTACATGGACCATGTGTCTACTATGCTCTAGGGGTCCTCCCTACTATGGTTGAGACCTCTAATCCTAATGTTGTTGTTGCTGAGATGGCCCAAGAGGTAAGGAATTAGACCTAAACCCTCCCTTCTAATGGAGTGGTGGCCTATGAAAACCTTGATTCTACTATGGCTAATCATGATTTATAAAGCAATCATGATTCTCATGTGACTTATGTTGAATATCTTCTACAATAAGAGCCTTCTCTATGATGACCCATAGAATCTTAGATTCATCCAAATGCACTAGATGTGTTATGCCATGATTGAGCCCTCAAATAAAGTGGTTGACAAGGAGCTTCTCATCTTGGATATAATCCACATAAGGTAATAACTCCAAGAACCTACTCTCATACTAGGCCACAATGAGTTCCCTCTATTATAAGGCATGGAATTCATCAACATGCCTCTATTGAAAATTATCTATTATGTATCTAGCTTTGAAATACTTTAGAAAAATATCCTAAGTCAAGGTATCCAACTCCAAGTGATTCTTCCTCTCCTTGTATTACCATCAATTGGGTGCAGACCCCCTAAGAAGATGAACAATGAAATGTGCCTTAAGGTTGTTCTCATAAGATGGAAACCCAAATCACCTCTCCAAACTAAGGAGCCATGACTAAGCCTCAACATCATCTCTCTAATATGATCCCGTGTATCTTGAGGAGCCCTCTATCACTGAACATTGGCTAGTTGTTGAATTCAAGGAGGTGATATGCAATGAACTAAATCTCCATCCACCTCATCCACTCGCTATGCCCTACCATGTGGAGGAACCCTACTATGCTCCCTTTGTATAGAAATACAGTCCTCTGAAGTATGTTGTGCTTGATCCACTACTAGAGGGGGTAACTGATTTTGCACCATATCTATCAAAATTTCAAAGCCTAAAGTATTTTTGGGACATGATCTATGGGTGCTTACTAATGTATCTTCTCAAAATGAGGATCCTGTGAATGTGCTCGCTCACCTACATGATCCTAAGATTCATAACGTCTATGTCTCAATGGCATACTTGATAGAATCTTTAAAAAGAATATAACCTAGAATCAAGTTGAATGAATTAGAATCAATGAACTGTAATGCAAAAAATAAATGAATAGCATAATAGTACTATGTGAGAATAATGTAAATGTTCAAATGGCATAATAGCATTAAGAGAGAACTATAGCTCCAACCTTACAAAATGAAGAGACATACCTTTCTTATAAAGACAAGGTTGAGAGATAAGAAGTTGTAGTCATGTGATAAGTGTCATATTCCTATTACGTGTGACAACTAGAGGTCAAGATGCCAACTAGTTGATGTGTAGGATATGACAACTATAAGACAACTATTAACAACTATCAACAACTAGAAAAATCTAGAAGGCTCACTAAGTCAACTTAACATGTGAATATGTGTGTGAATATTATTTAACTAATAAATAGCTAAATAATATAAATTATCCACACAACAAGGGAAAACACTAGCTAGGTAATATCCCTTTTTACACTAACACCCCCCCTTAAGTGCAACTTAGGGAGAAGTTGACTAAAAGCAAGTATGCAAAATGCAAGAATGGGTCCCAGAAAACAACACCATGTTACGTACCCATGTACAAAAAGTATCTCACAAATGGAGAAAAGGAGAAAACACAGTGGGAAAAAACTCCTCCCCAAAAGAGAGAAAAGACAACCCCCCAGAATAGAGAGAGTAAAGAGAAGGACTAAAAGACCCTCCCTAAAGTGGACACCTTTCATACCCCCAGCAAATCTCGTAGATGAAGGTACTTGCTCTCAGTAAAGGGTTTGGTGAAGATGTTAGCAATCTACTCTGATGTTGAACAATATTTGAGATTAATGATCTGGTCATGAATTAGCTCCCAATGAAATGCATATGAATCTCAATGTGTTTAATCTATTGATGATGGTCTGGATTGTGAGATATCTAAATCACACTCTAGTTATGACAAAATATGACTATAGGCTTCCAAAAGGGAATACCAAACTCAATGAGAATATTCAAAAGCCAAATAGCCTCAGTAGTAGCATTAACTACTCCTCAATACTCAGACTCTATAGATGAAAGAGCAATAGCAGACTGCTTCTTGCTCGACCAAAAAACTAGACTGGAACCAATAGAGAAGCAATACCCTGAAGTAGACTTGTGATCCTGAGAATTGCCTACCCAATTTGAATCTGTGTGTCCCACCAAGTCAATATCCATGCCCACTACATAATGAATCCCAAAACTGTGAGTGCCTTGTACATAGTGAAGAATCCACTTAGTTGCCTTCCAATTCAGCTCATGTGGTTCCTGCATGAACTGAGAGACCATGCCCATAGCATATGAAATGTTTGGCCTCATATGAGTCAAATAGATGAGACTCCCAATAAGCTGTCAATATAAAGTGTCATCCACCAAAGGTGAATAACACTTAGCCTCAAGTTTGACTCCTAATAGAAAGGGAGTCAGTGCAGGATTACAATCAGTCATGTAAAATCTAGAGAGCATGTCAAGTGCATACTTGGGATGTGAAAGGAAGACAACTGATGAAGACTAAGTGATCTCAATCCCCAAGAAATAATGTATAAGTCCCAAGTCTAACATCAGAAACTGATCATGAAAGGCAGTTTTCACTACCTTGATGTTGGATGTGGAACTCCCTGTGATCAACAAGTCATCAACATAGAGAACAAGGAGTGTGAGAGTATCATCCTGCTATAGAATATACACATTTGGATCAGAATGGCATCATTAAAAAACAATTTTTAGAAGGAAGGAGTTCATCTTGGCATACCAAGCTTGAGGGGCATGTTTGAGGCCATAGAGAGACTTTCAAAGACAACAAACAAGTGAAGGATCCTAAATGAACCCCTATGGTTGCTCCATGTATATATCCTCCTGAAGGTCTCTATGAAGAAAGGAACTATTCACATCCATCTAGTGAACTTCCTAATGATGGGATGCAACAATGGTAAGAACAAGTCAGATGGAAGTCATCTTTGCCACTAGCGTAAAAGTCTCAGAGTAGTCAATCCCAGGAACCTAGGAGAATCCTTTCGCGACCAAGCAAGCCTTATGCTTATTAACTGACCCATCTACAACAATTTTTTTTTGATAGATCCACTTGCATTGAACAAGTTTCCTTCCCTTAGGAAGGGAAAATAAATCCCAATTGTGGTTCCTCTCCAAGGAACTAAACTCTTCTTGCATAGCAACATCCCACTCGGGGACACCAAAAGCTTCCCAAAAGTATTGTGGATTAGAAGTTGTATCAATGAAGAGATGTGGAGCCTGCTCAAACTATGACCTTGTTCATCTATCATCTAAAGGATCACCAACATAGTCACCTTCCGACTCCAATGTTTGATGAGCCCAAAGAGGCCTAGTAGAAGAATCTGGAGAAGAATCATCAACCTCTAAATGATGACTAGATGAAAAGGATAAATCCTCATCATCCTTTTTGCCATCTAAAGAAGAGGCAGAAGACTCCAGATCAGGATTAGGATGGTTAGGAGCCTCCAAAGAACTATCATCATGGCACAATGGCTCTAAAGTGATAGTGGAGGGAGAAGTGATAGGAGGACAATTGGAAACATCCTCCTCAAAATTAACACTCCTCTCGATGAATAGCTCATGAGTAGTAGGATGAATAAGCTTGTAGACTTTGACACACTCTAAATACCCAACAAATATGCAAGGCCTTCTCTGTGGATCCATAGCCTTGCATTTCTCTACTAGAATTTAGGCCCATGCAAGAGAACCAAACACCTAAAAGTGCTCAATTGTGGGTTTTTGACCAGTCCAAGCTTGAAATGGAGTAACCCCCTTTACAGCTCAGTGAGGTACTCAGTTCTGGATATAACACACAATTGATGGCCTTTGACCAATACTGAGGTGCCAAGGACTTGGACTAAATCATACAATTGGACATCTCTTTCAAGGACCTATTCTTCCACTCTGTGACACCATTATGTTGTCAAGTATAGGGAACTGTGTGCTAAAGATCAATACCCTCTAAGGCACAAAACTACACAAACCTGTGGTTGACATATTCCCCCCATTATCTAATCACAAAATTTTGATGGCCTTCCCTAACTATTTCTCTATAAAAGTTTTGAAGTCCTAAAAAGAATCAAAGACCTTAGTATTTTGTTAAAATAAGCCCATGTGTATCTAGAAAGTTCATCAATGAAAGTCAAAACACATCTCACCCTGTTGAAAGAATGATGTGGAAATGGACCCGCCAAGTCATTATGTACTAACTCCAAAATCTGTGTGGCCCTCCATGCTTTGCCTTTATCAAAATTTTCTTTAGAATGCTTACCAAGAATGCAACCTTGGCAAACTCCATTAGAAAACAAAATAGAAGGCAACCTTATGATCATGTCCTGTTGACTGAGCTGCTTCAAGTAGTGGTAGTTCAAGTGGCCAAATTGCTGATGCCACAAACAAGTCACCTCATCTGAGTGAGTGAGAAGATTAAGTAAAGGAGAATCAAGAACAAAGTGAGAAAAGTGATATAGTCTAGACTTATGATTAGCCTTCCCCACGGAAACTAAAGACCCACTGTTCATCTCACTGATTACCACTGTGTCTGGAGTGAACTCAACCCACTTGCCAGAGCCAGTATGAGTGATTTGATAGACTGATAGGAGATTAGTTGATAATGATGGAACACAATAAATATACTTAAATGGTCCTTCATCCACATTAATAGACCCTCTCCCATGTACCTTAGCAGGTGATTCGACACCCAATAGAATAGATGGCATAGAACATGGCTCCAATGAGACAAAACTATCTTATGATGAGGCCATGTGATGTGAAACACCTGAGCCAATGATCCAAGAATCTGGTTGTGAAGAAATAGCAACAAGGGCCTTACCCTTTCCTTTTTGATGGGGAGGCCTATGGGTTTAGCAAACCTATCTTGACACAACACTTCAAGACCTATATCAATTCCAAGTCCCCCGACCAATTCAAGTGCTCATAGACATTTTCTACCCCCAAATGCCTATGTCAACCTAACCAATCTATTACAGAGGTGAAAGACTTATTTTCCTGTTATTTCCAATACAGACAATGCTTACTTGGTGTGAGGTATTCTTCTTTACCCTCACTGTTTCCAAGATTCCTAATCTCCAAGGCTTATAGCCTTCTTGAGCCCATTATTAGCCCTCCTCTCTGGGTCCAGGGTTTTGATTGCTTGGTACTCAATTCTTCCACTCTATTTCACCCCTGTCTCTTAGACTGCAACTTGCATACTAGGCGGGCTATGACACAGCTCGCCTATTACAAGTTCACATGGCCTTTCTCTAGCATTCCACTCACTACAATAGAAAGAAAAACAAAAACAAGAGACTCTATTTGATTTCCCCCCATGACTGTACAATGGATATGCAAGGACATCAAACCAGAGTCATTATGTACAATAGAAATAAACCTAACAGAAATTAAATTGTCTACTCTACTGCAAACCAGATTATGCAAGTACTCTACAAATAAAATTCAAATGGATGCAATCTGTCAATATTTTTATTATTAGAAGTTTCTCTATTACATTCATAGTACTTCAGGCTTTAAAAACATTCCCCCCTCTTATTTACAAAGAAAAGACTAACTTTTATATTGTTCAGCTTCCTTTCAGTTATCGAACAGTTAGGTTTTCTATCTATTCAGCGGCTCTCATCGGCAAAACAGATTCTTCGTCTCACTGATCATATTCTTCCCCTGTCGATATGCATTCTATCGATACATTATTATCGGCCAGACATCGTGACTTTTGCACCAAAATGCTCCTTCCCCTTTTCATCGGTCTGATCCACCTTATCGGCCACCACTTAACTTCTCCCGTCGATAGACCATTTCTCTCCGACGGCTAAAGTATTCATCGCTCAGACGTTACACTGTCGGCATAGCTTTTCCTTGGTTTGCCAATGTTTATTGTTACTCTGATGGACCTAACAACCCCCTCATCGGTCAGACCACATTCTATCGGCAAACTTCAGACTTGTCCCACCGATATCTTTGGTCATGCCAATGTTCCTTCTATTGGTGTCACTTCACTGTTCTCCTGCCGATGTTTTATCGGCGTAACTTCACCGTTCTCTTGTCGATGTGTCCCCATCACCGAGACTCCTCCCATCGGCAACTCTGTCCATTCTCCTACTGACAATAAATCTCATGCCGATATGCTTATGGCAACTCTCCGTTAGCCAAACATTTGGTCGTCGGTGAAACTATTCCATCAGTCTCCGATATCATTAGTCTTGCCGACCATTCTATCCCGTCGGTATAACTTCCTACATTTGTCAGACATTCTCGTTGTCTCCCGATATGTATTTCACGCCGATGTGCCTTTGTCGGTATGACTTTAACTATCGATAAAGCTTTAAAACATTGCGCTGATGAGCTTGCTCACTCCGATGGGTCTACTTTGCACATGTATAAACTTCTTCTCGCTCTGCCTTATTTTGAAAATTCAAAACATCACAACAAAATGCAAACATATATACACATGGGCTCCAAGCCCATGGTGCTCCTGCACCATACTCCCCCTATATGGAAGAAGTCAAGTCACCTTCGGTGACAACAAGGCAAAATCAATGCCCCACTTCTTGAACTCTGACTCTGCAACCTAGGTAGCCTCTACTTCAGGCAACTGTTTCCACTTGATCAGGTGCTCCATGTACACACCATGTCTGGTCTGCTTCTGTACGCGAGAATCCAAAATTTTCTCAGCCTGTGGTGTGATTTTTGGAGGCAAGGTGACATCATTCACTGTCTGTATAGCTTCTGCACTAGATTCCCCTACTACTGAATGAGGACCTTTATATGGCACCAGGTCCTGAACATTGAACACTGGTGAAATTGCCAAGTCTGCTGGCAAATCAATCCTATAAGCATTGTTGCCATACTTGTTTAGAATTCTGCAAGGACCAATCCATCTCATCTACAATTTGGTTGGCATCCCTTTCTATAATCTGGCTTTGTTCAAATGAACCATGACCAAATCACCAACTGCAAATTGAATATCCTTCTTGTGTGCATCTACCCTATCTTTGGCCTTCAAGGTGTTTTCCATCAATTGTTGCTTCACTTGGTCATGAATCTCCTTCATAGACTGTGCAAAATCCTCTGCATGACCACTTCTAAACTCCATGTCTCCAAGAATTCTGAGTTCACATACACCTCTAGGGTGCATTCCATAGACAATTTCAAAAGGACTCTTTCTAGTAGTCCTATTTACACTGTCATTATAGGCAAATTCTGCCTGATAAATGACTTGATCCCAACTCTGTCCATATTCTTTTGTCAAACACCTTAATAGGTTGCCTAATGTCCTGTTCACCACTTCTGTTTGGCCATCTATCTACGGATGATATGCTGATCCAAAAGACAGATTTGTTCCTAACCTCTGCCATAAAGTTTTCTAGAAATGTCCCATGAACTTAGCATCTCTATCAGACACGATGCTTGCTGGTAGTCCATGAATCCTTATGACCTCTTTGAAAAACAAATGAGCTATATGACTAGCATCATGAGTCACCTTACAAGGAATGAAATGACTCATCTTGCTGAATCTATCAACAACTACAAAAATACTATCAAAACCAGTCTTAGTCTTTGGTAGACCAACTACAAAATCCATACTTACACAATCCCATGGTCTAGAAGGAATGGGTAATGGTTGATACAGTCCAGCATTTGAAGAAGTTCCCTTGGCCTTCTGACAGATGATACACTGCTCCACATACTTTCTGACATCTTTGTGCATCTTCGGCCAATAGTAGAACCTCTAGACTAATCCCAATGTTTTGTTCAGACCAAAATGTCCACTCAAACTGCCATTATGCTTCTCCTGTATAAGATTTTCTCTCATGGATCCTTTTGGTACACACAACTGTCCACCTTTGAATAGCAAACCCCGTTGCAATGTGTACTCTGTAAATTCACTATGAAAGTGATTCTCAAAGTCTTGACAGACTTTGTATGCCTCAGCAAAATCTTCATCCTCCTTGTAGAGAGCTCTGAACTCTCCCATTCCTATGCTTCTTAATTGCACTTCTTGTACTATGAGCAGCCATCTGCTTAAAGCATCTGCTACTTTGTTGAGCTGTCCCTTCTTGTGCTTAATTGTAAATGTATAAGACTGCAAATACTCCATCCACTTGATATGCCTATGGCTCAACTTATCTTGTGAGTTCAAAAAACTCAAAGCTTGATTGTCTGTATACACAACAAACTCCTTAGGAAGGAGGTAATGTCTCCATTTTCTAAGTGCTTGGACTAGAGCATAGAGCTCCAAGTCATATGAAGAATATCTACTCTTTGCTTCATTTAGCCTCTCACTGAAAAAGGCTACTGGTCTATTCTCTTGGCTGAGTACTGCCCCTACTGCAATATTGCTAGCATCACATTCTAAAGTAAACAACTTGTCAAAACTAGGCAGCACTAACACTGGCTGTGTGGCTACTTCTTTCTTCAATAGTTCAAAACTGTTATTAGCTACTTGTGTCTAGTGAAATTTTGTTTTCATCCCACCTTTGATTGTATCAAGCATGGGTGCACAAATAGCACTAAAATTCTTAATGAATTTTCTATAAAACTGAGTTAAGCCATGGAAACTTCTCACCTCAGTTGCTGCTCTAGGAGTAGGCCAACTCAATATGGCTTCTACCTTTGACTCGTCCATTTTCAATTCTCCTTTGGACAACACAAAACCAAGGTATACCAATTCCTATTTCATGAATTCACACTTCTCCAAATTTATGGTTAGTTGTTCATCATGTAACTTTTTCAAAATAAAATTTACATGTTCAAGATGCTCTTCTTTAGTTTGACTAAAAATCAAGATGTCATCTAGATAAACAACTACAAATTTACCCGTATAGTCCTTAAGGACTTCATTCGTGAGTCTCATGAATGTGCTGGGAGCATTTGATAAACCAAATGGCATGACAAGCCATTCATATAGTCCTTCTGTAGTTTTGAAGGTTGTTTTCCATTCATCACCTTCCTTGATTCTAATCTGGTGATAACCACTGTTCAGGTCTATCTTAGTGAAATACTTAGCTCCTCCTAAACAGTCCATAAGATCTTCAATTCTAGGAATTGGAAATCTGTACCTTATGGTGATCTTATTGATAGCTCTGGAGTCTGTGCACAATCTCCATGTTCCTCCTTTCTTTGGTGCCAACTCTGTAGGCACTGCACAAGGACTTATGCTTTTTCTAACCAACCCCTAGTCAAGCAATTCTTGTACTTGTCTGGTTATTTCCTTATGTTGTTCTGGAGTCATCTTGTAAGGAGCCTTGTTAGGCAAAGATGCTCCTGGAATCAGATCTATCTGATGGCTTATAGTCCTCTGTGGAGGTAGTGTTGCTGGTGTTCCATCACTAATAATGTCCTTCTACTGTTCCAGTATAGTCTGCACCTCTTTTGGGATCACTACCTTTTTGTCTTTTTGCTCCTCCTTAGGTTTCACTATGATAGCATAACCAATACCATCCTCCTTAAGAGTGTTCAAAAATTCTTTGCCATTTACAACTAAGATACTAGGACTCTTAGTCTTATTTGCTTCTTCCTCTTCTAATGACTGAATTTTATAGGTGACACCATCTTTTTGAAAAGAATATGCATTCTTCTCACCATCATGTATGGCCTTCCGGTCAAACTGCCATGGTCTGCCCAATAGCAGATGACATGCATCCATAGGTAGGATATCACAAAGGACCTTGTCTTTGTATCCACCTATACCATACTCTACCCAAGTTTGCTCATTGACTATCACATGTTGACCTTTATTTAACCATGTGACTCTATATGGATTTGAATGAGATATTCTTTGTAAATTTAGTTTTCTAACTGCTTCATCAGACACTATGTTATCAGTAGACCCAGAGTCTATAATTACTTGACATACCTTATTCATAATCTTGCATCTGATTCTGAATAATGCTCTTCTTTGGCTTGGTTCAACTTTCACTGGTTCTTTGATCAAGGTTCTCCTAACCATGATGTTCTCTCCCACTTCTGAGGTTAGACTGACTTTAGGTGATTTACTGCTTGAAGCATCATCTTGTACATAATGATTTGTTTTATCAACTCCTTGAGAAGAAGATGTGCCCTTATCAGGACACCTATATGCTAGATGGCCCAATTGACCACAATTGTAGCATTTCATAGTGGCAAAGTAGGATCCTCTACCTAATCCTCCTGATCTTCCTCTGGTAGATCCCCTTCCTCTGTAGTTTCCTCTACTACTAGTCTCTCCACTCTGCTCTGTGAGTTTGGATTCTCCTTGGGGTCTTTGATCAGTATTTCTACCACCATAATTCCCTCTTCCTCTGCTGTCTCTGCCTCTTCCTCTTGACCTGCTGTTTGATTCTTGTTTCTTCTTTCTCTTCTCCTCTACCTTGAGTGCTAGCTGATAGCTTTGATGCACTGTTGTAGGGCTGAATAAGCTGATTTCCTCTTGAATACTCCATCTCAAACCATTGAGATATCTTGCTACTTTCACATTTTCATCTTCCATCACCTTAGACCTCAGGCATAGTTTTTGAAACTCCTCAGTGTATGTACTGACATCTAATTCTCTTTGTCTCAAATTTTGCTGTTTCTTGTACAACTAGACTTCATAATCTCCAGGCATGTATACTTCTTTGATTTTAGCCACCATACCCTTCCAAGTAGCTATAGGTTTCTTGTTTTCTTTCACTCTTTCAGTTTGAACAAATTTCCACCATGTCAAGGCAGCTCCTCTGAGTCTTGATTCAGCCACCTTCACCTTTTGAGCTTCACTCACTCCATCACATTCAAAGTGATTTTCTAAACCTTCTACCCATTCCATAACCAAATCAGGTTCCATCGTTCCACTAAAAAGAGGAACTCCTTCCAATGTCTTACCACTCATGGCTTTCAAGGCCTTCAAGAAAGGTTCTTCTTCCATCTTAGGATCAGGTATGGGCTCTTCATCTTCTACAGACACACCTTTTTCCTTGTTTACTTTCTGCCTAACTTCTTCAGTCTTTTCCATCATTACACCCAGTCTACTTTCCATTTCTGCCAATCTTTCC
This sequence comes from Cunninghamia lanceolata, assembly GCA_027924645.1. Taxonomy (NCBI): domain Eukaryota; kingdom Viridiplantae; phylum Streptophyta; class Pinopsida; order Cupressales; family Cupressaceae; genus Cunninghamia; species Cunninghamia lanceolata. Next base: position 5,196,266 of record BSBN01000760.1, read on the forward strand.
TGTAGGAGTCTATTCTCCTCTTCTTGATCATCAACCTTCTTTGCTAACTCTGCATTAGTCACCATCTCTCTGGCTGAACCTACAGACTCACTTGAACTTGGTGATGACATACAACTTCTTCTATTCCAACCTAGAAATAGCCCATATCTTTAACTTGGCTCTGATACCAATTTGATGGGGAGGCCTATGGGTTTAGCAAACCTATCTTGACACAACACTTCAAGACCTATATCAATTCCAAGTCCCCTGACCAATTCAAGTGCTCATAGACATTTTCTACCCCCAAATGCCTATGTCAACCTAACCAGTCTATTACAGAGGTGAAAGACTTATTTGCCTATTATTTCCAATACAGACAATGCTTACTTGGTGTGAGGTATTCTTCTTTACCCTCACTGTTTCCAAGATTCCTAATCTCCAAGGCTTATAGCCTTCTTGAGCCCATTATTAGCCCTCCTCTTTGGGTCCAGGGTTTTGATTGCTTGGTACTCAATTCTTCCACTCTGTTTCACCCCTGTCTCTTAGACTGCAACTTGCATACTAGGCAGGCTATGACACAGCTCGCCTAGTACAAGTTCACATGGCCTTTCTCTAGCATTCCACTCACTACAACAGAAAGAAAAACAAACACAAGAGACTCTATTTGATTTCCCCCCATGACTGTACAATGGATATGCGAGGACATCAAACCAGAGTCATTATGTACAACAGAAACAAACCTAATAGAAATTAAATTGTCACCAGATTATGCAAGTACTCTACAAACAAAATTCAAATGGATGCAATCTGTCAATATTTTTATTATCAAAAGTTTCTCTATTACATTCGCAATACTTTAGGCTTTAAAAACATTCCCCCCTCTTATTTACAAAGCAAAAACTAACTTTTATATTGTTCAGCTTCCTTTCAGTTATCGAACAGTTAGGTTTTCTATCTATTCGGCGGCTCTCATCGACAAAACAGATTCTTCGTCTCACTGATCATATTCTTCCCCTGTCGATATGCATTCTATCGATACATTATTATCGGCCAGACATCATGACTTTTGCACCGAAATGCTCCTTCCCCTTTTCATTGGCCTGATCCACCTTATCGGCCACCACTTAACTTCTCCCGCTGATAGACCATTTCTCTTCGATGGCTAAAGTATTCATCACTCAGATGTTACACTGTCGGCATAGCTTTTCCTTGGTTTGCCAATGTTTATTGTTACTCTGATGGACCTAACAACCCCCTCATCGGTCAGACCACATTCTATCGGCAAACTTCAAACTTGTCCCACCGATATCTTCGGTCATGCCGATGTTCCTTCTATTGGTGTCACTTCACCATTCTCCTGCCGATGTTCTATCGGCGTAACTACACCATTCTCTTGCCGATGTGTCCCCATCACTGAGACTCCTCCCATCGGCAACTCCGTCCATTCTCCTACCGACAATAAATCTCATGCCGATATGCTTATGGCAACTCTCTGTCAGCCAAACATTTGGTCGTCGGTGAAACTATTCCATCAATCTCTAATATCATTAGTCTTGCCGACCATTCTATCCCATCGGTATAACTTCCTACATCGGTCAGACATTCTTGACGTCTCCCAATATGTATTTCACACTGATGTGCCTTTGTCGGTATGACTTTAACTATCGATAAAGCTTTAAAACGTTGCGCCGATGAGCGTGCTCACTCCGATGGGTCTACTTTGAACATGTATAAACTTCTTCCCGCTCTGCCCTATTTTGAAAATTCAAAACATCACAACAAAATGCAAACATATATACACATGGGCTCCAAGCCCTTGGTGCTCCTGCACCACTTTCTCCTTACTTTTTCCTATGTCCTTTGAAGATTCATGTGATGAACTTTGTTTGACTGAATCAGGTACCTTAAGATTGTTCTTTTGAAGAATATTTGGTAGGTCAATCTATTTCTTCAAACATTTATGTTCATCATGTCATATTTTCTTACAATAGGAACACTTCACCTTCTCCTTCTTAGGCTTATCACCTTTTGAAGAAGAGGCCTCAGTAGTTGCTTTAGAAACAATTTTATTTTGATCTTGTTTCTTCTCTCTTTGATTTTGTTGTTTCTTATTTTGTTTGCCACTCCCCTTCTAATCTTTAGTGCCATGATTTGCAGCCAAGGCATGAGACTTAGAAGGCTTGATTGTACCCATTTGAATCAACTTATCTTGCTCCCTTGTGAGGTCATTTGTAAAATCATCAAGAGAAGGCATTTTATATTTGGTTCCTAAGGCACTTTTAGTGGCATGAAATGTAGAAACAAACACAAAATAGTTTGGACCTAGCTTGGAAATAATACTTAAGATCAATTGTAAGTCTTTCTTCTCAATCCCACAATATTTCAACTATAATCTTATGTCCTTAAGTTTTGTGAAGAAGTCCTGAATAGTGTCAAAACTAGTAGGACTTAACCTTGTGAGCTCATTCTCCAGTAGATGTCCCCTCATTTCATCCTGTTTACCAAAGAGTTGATCCAAAGTGGTCCATACTTCAATTGGTGTAGAAAGAGATTCAATATGAAAATGAAAATTTGGAGATACAGACATACACAATGTTCCAAAAGATTCATCCAACTTATTAAACCATTTAGCCTTTTCTACATCTATAGTAGGTTCAGGTTCAAGTCCCATTATTACTCTAAGCAACCCATTCTTCTTTAGATAGAGTATCATTTTAGAATTCCAATCAAAGTAGTTGTATGGAGTGAGTATTGGAACTATATTTAGATCCATCTTAGTGCAGAAAAGAGATTGAGAATGTAGGAACTCAAAGAAGGCACACACGAGACAACCCCCCCTTTTTACCCAATCAAGGAACCCCCCAAAGCAAATATGATTTGGCACTTTATATTTAGTGTGAGTACAATTGCCACTAGCAAAAAATGCTTAGTGGACTTGATCTCAATGCTTTACAAATTCTCAATCAAATGAGTGTATGTTCAAAGTACAATCTTGGAATCAAAACAAGTGTGGAAAACAACACTATTGCAAAGTACTCAAAAAATCACTCACTTTAAAAAAAAAATCACCTCAATCTGAGGTCATATGCAAAATTCAATACATAAATCATATCATAGTAATATAACATAATAAATTTTATCAAATACACATATCCAACTATGAATTGAAATTAGTTAACTAGATATAGTTCATAATGTAGCATATATCATCATCATAACATCATATAGTATATCCAATATCTATAGGATATGAAACATTGTGATAGATACAAAATTTGGGCTATGACAATATATACGAGTCATATTTTTAATTCATAAGTATAGCTATAGGTATCATCTTCTAACTAAGAGTCTCTATAGGAAATGTAGAACTTGTTCATTCAGGTTACTAGTTACATAACTACTAAATCTAAAGGAAAAGATGCATTATTAAAGAAAGTCATAAAGTGGCACTAGTTGTGCCATTTTAAACAAGGATTTATTTATGGTTTAGTGGTCATGAGAATTGGCCTTAGTGAGAAAAGGTAGCATGGAATGGAAGTTGGTGATATGGTCTATAGTCCCTACATGAAATAGCTTTGTGGTACCTTGTCCTATTATGACTAGATCCATTATTTCCAAAATGAGTATCATTTAATCTACCCCATAAAAATCCCAAAGCATGTGCTAGAAATTAGGAAAAATTCATTGTAGTTCTTCAAAAATATCTCCTGATCCTCTTAAATGACTCCAATGTTTTGTAAACATCTCTGGAGCTCTGTAAAAGTCCTATTGTTGACAACTCCAAAGTTTTGAAAACATCTTTAGAGCTCTGTGAAGTTTTTTTTGTCAACTCTAGAGTTTTACAACAAAAAGTATACTTTTGCCTGACAATTATTAGTTGAAACATACAACATAAAACTCTTGATTCTAGAAAATTTATTTAAGTATTAAACCTATAATTTAACATAATAAAACAAGGTTTTCAATAATTAATGCACAAATTAGTGGATGAAATGGGATTAAGGAAGAGGTAGAGAGGTACATTTGTAAAATTTGTTGAGCCCTCTTTGGAGCTCATCACTACTATTCTTTATTTGAAGTCCTATGTCTTTGCTATCTATAAGATTAGATTAGTGTTTTACATGCATTTATGATTTAGTGTTATAACTAAGGGAATATTCTAAGAGACCTCAAACATCTACACTATCATATGTGAATCATGTCTTGCACACCTACACCTTACACCTATCTATGAAGTTTTAAGTGGATTCATTTTATGGGGATATCATGTTGTTATCTATGGGTGCATATGCATGATTGTAGTTTGAGCTTTATAAGAGGTTGTACATGTAGTAGGTTAGTTTGTGACCTAGTGACAACTTTTGGGGTTCAACATGTTGCAAGTATGAGCAGTAAGTGTTGTCATTGATGTCAACACCTAAGAAAGTCATTTGAATAAGTTTGAACAAGTATTTGAGGAATTTGTACAAAGTGTAGAATTACTTTATCTACCATAGTAGTGCAATGTTTTGCTCCGCATATCCTATAGATTGAATATCTTTTCCTGCAGATTGGAAGTAATGTTAAGGGATGTTTGTAGAAACTTTTTTTAAGTTTGAGCCTCCGGTGTGAATATTTGAGCGAGTTCTATTCACCAGAGTAAAAATTATTTTTCAATGTATTTAATGCTGACAGGGAGAATCTATTATGCTCCGCATTTCTCCGCATTTAAGTTTCATAGTCTGCGGTTTTGAAATTAAGTTTGTGATGATGTTATGTGCCTTTTGTTCTAATGGTTTGTGATTTGGTGCTCTGCAAGTGATCTTTCCTTTATGACAGTGGTCGACAGTAATGTTCAAGTGCTCTGATTTGAAGAATCTTATGGATGAAGTGTTTAGAGTTTGTGTGGATGATCTTGGTGATTGTAACATGCTTGTGGGAATATCTAGATCATGTTCCTATCTTTTGATTGGTCCACAAAATATAATCCAGATTGTGCATGAAGCGTGTTCCTAAAAGTCTTGGTGTTAACTCCAGTCTTGGCCAACCTGGTTGTTCTCACTAATTGTGGTTGTGCTTTGAAGTTTGTAAAGCATGTAGTTGCATGGAAAATTGCATTTGAGTCCTAGCTAAGGCTTGGTATGGTCTGCACTCATTTCTCTTCCCCCTCAATCTGTTTAAGACCAAACCTAATTGGAATATTGGCTAAATATGTATGTATGCCAACCTTGGAGATTGTTCCAAAGGTTGATGATTGTAATGCCAACCTTGATGATCATTCCAAGGTTGATGAATTGTATAAATACTTGTAATGAAGTCTTGAAAAATGTATGGATGTGAAACAATGCAAAGATAAGTCTGAAGTGAAGAAGTAGAGTAGAGCAGAGGAATTTTACTATGCTTCAATGGAATTGAATCCTAGCATGGAATAGATGCTAATATCTCAGTTCACCAATTCTAGAAATGAGCCACCCATAGGTAGTGAGCCACCCCATTGGTAGTGAGCCACTTCTTTTGCAGTGAGCATTCTGGACAGTGAGCCCCATTGGTAGTGAGCCTCAAGTAGTGAGCCTTATTGTAAATTTTGATATATCTTTTATATTGTGAGCTAACACTCACCGTGGTTTTTCCCTTATAGAGTTTTCCACATAAAAATTTGGTGTCTCATGTGTGAATGTGTTTAAGTTTTGATTTCATACTTTTATAGTTAAATTACAATAATAGTGATTAAGAGGTTGATGTGTTGATGGTTTTAAAGTTTTGGTTACAACTGATTCACCCCCCCTCTCAGTTGTATTGCTCATTTCAACACAACGTACATTGGATACTACTGTAATGTTTCATCTTGTTCACCTTTAATTGTGATCAAACCCTATTAAGGAGTACCTCTAGGAATACCCTTCCAAGTCTACCTAAGGTCAAAGTGTAGGAGAGATTATCCACTCTTGTTAATTGGCCTTTAACCATCCTCAATCTATTGATGAGCCCCTATATCACTTTCCCAATGACAACATATGGCCTTGAAGGTATGAACATGTTCAAGATTATGGATCTATGGTTTCAGCACCTAGCACCATACCCTTGTATTCATACTTCCTTCTTTGTGGTGAATATATTCCTCGTTAGAGTTTCTACCATAACCAAATATGCCTTAGTATTGAAATAAATCATTATTTACCAAATGCAATTGATACCAAAATTACTTGACAACTACAAAATTGCATCCATAAATAGGTTAGAAAAATGAAAATTTTGAATAAAAATCTAATTTCTTCAAAATTTAATACATTAAGAAAAACTTGGGAAAGCTTTAGATTTTGCCAAAAAATACAAGTTGTAAACTGAAGTTCAAGTCTTGTTTGTAAGTTGCATCAATGAGTGCAACTGTGAAATACAAATGATTTGTGAACTATGACTAGAGTTTAGACTCTAGTTGCAATTTGTAAAAACCTACAAATTTCAAGTAAACTATGAAATGCAACTGGAAATCAAATTTGATTTGCAACAACTAGTAACTTGTAAACTTCAAAAACTTTTTGGTTTCTAGAATGCAACTAGACTTCAAAGTCTAGTTGTAATTTACAAGATGAAAACTACAAAATGTTTTAGAAATTTGAACTACAACTAGATTTCAAACTCTAATTGTAGTTTGTAGAAAATTACAAATTGCAAGAAAAGTGTGAAATGTGGTCTAAATTCAAAAATGACTTGTATTATGTAAAAACTTACAAAATATAAAATATTTTGGGAGACCAAAAATCAAATAAATTTTCAACAAATCACTCCAAACTCCTAAAAATGACTAAGGAAACCATCAAAATGATAAAATCAAAACCATCAATCTAGGACATGCCATCGGGATACACGTTCCTTAAAGATTTAATGAAATTTTTACAAACACATGAACTTGTAAGAAACTCTTACCCAAGGAGAAAAAAAGGATTTAAATACTAAAAACAAATCACACAATCCAATCAAAAGAATGATCATAATTCTACAAAGCAAAAATTTTAGGAAAACCCAACCTGCACATGCAAAAATGGCATGTGAATCGCCAAAATGAAGACCAAGGGGTAGGAAAAACAAATTCCAAGGCCAAAAATAGAAAATGCATGAAGAAGCATGCAATTAAGGTGGAGTTGCAAACTGTAGTTTGGGTCTAGTTTGCAACTTGCAAATTGAAGTTTGGGCCTAGTTTGTAACCTACAACAAAAAAACTCCCCTTGAATTTTTAAAGATTCTAGCAAGGACAAGAACCTAAAATACTTCACGAACCATTTATATTGATACTTTACCATTCCAAAGGATGAATAACTAGAAAAAATTCAACAAACTTCAAGAATCAAAATGTCATAAGAGGCAAAAGTGTTGGAATACTGAGGATCACTGAGAGGAGGGGGTGAATCAATGATATGATAAAACTAATTTTTCAAACTAGATCTTCTCACAATAATATCAAAACAATATAGCATGTTATAACCCATCATGAAACATATAACAAATGCATCAGGACATAAAACATTCACAAAGCACAAGAGATAGGATAAACAGATGACATAGGTGATTGAGTGGAAAACCCCAAAAGGGTAAAAACTACTATGAACTTTAATCTCCATTAAGCCTCACTTAAAAACCTCAATGGTTACAATGCCTCAATGACTACAATGCCTCACTGGTAAATGATCTCATTGATCACAACTAGGCCTCATTGGCCATAAACCTCACTGGTTACAAACATGCCTCACTAGCTAAGAACCTCACTGGTTACAATGTGCCTCATTGGCAAAACATACAATCTTAGAATAACATAAAGAGTACAAAGGATTTCTTTGTTTCAATACAAATCATTGAACTTGTATATCCCCTTGCAATCACACTCAACTCAATCTACATTTCCTTCTCAGTATCTCTACACAATCAGCTGCATATTGTCTTCATACTAGTCATGATTCACTTTGTAAATCTGTTTCATAATGTCTTCATCCTGTGCTTGATTCACCCCTCCAAAAACTATTTCTTACTCTACATATTTCATCTTCAAAAATCCACCCTCTCAAATCACCTTATTCACCTTATTCTTCACATACACCCTTTTTTTATTCACAAATATATTCTCTCCAATATATTTCAATCCTCATTACAAATTTTTAATGCACCTACAATAATAATAATAAAACCATCTTTCATTCAAAACCCCTACATGTTCATTCCCCCTTTCAAATCCATAATAATCTGCATGTTCCATTCACCTGCAATAAAAATCTTCAATAATTATTTTTAATAAAAAAAAAAACCTTTGAGAAAATAAAGACCAATATCCCATATTCTGATCCACTCACAAAAGTCCATCATCTGCATGTTGACATAAAAGGAATTCATAAAGTCTCCTATGCTTCCACAAACATAAGGCATTTAAAATACCATTAATCTTCTCCCCCTTTTAGAAAAAACAAACCACTCCTCATTTAATGCCTTCAACTCCACGAGAGGGCCTAAAATAAAGAAAACATCTTAGACTTTATGCATTTAAAGCTCCCAAACAAATCTGCCCTTTGGAATGGCTAAAAATAGCCTTAAAAAGTCCACATTCAAAGCAGTCACATTGATATGACATTCCTCTGCATGTCAAAGTGCAAGCTCGAGTGAGGGGGTTGAAGATTAAACATCAGCCTTTGATCGGCCTTTGTAACTTCTAAACACAACCACCAATTAGCTTTTGGCACCCAAGCACTCATATGGTGACTGCTGGTACCAGTGGCACTAGGTAGAGGGGGCCGGTCCCCCCAGACCCTGATACCCTTAAGTTGCCACTTAAGTAGCCTTTAACCTGCGACAGTGAGTCAATGCGAAAATATAACATAAAGTGCATGTATAGATGACGGTTGGGATATAGGTCATTGCAATAGGTTTAGGATGTATAATGAAAGCACATTAGGGTTTTAGGGAATTTAGAAAACAATGAACCCTAATTAGAAAATTGCCCTTTGACATGGTATAATATAGACCCTAGTTTAGACAGAGGACAAATCAAGCTTTAGGGCTCTCAGGAACATCATAAGGGTTTACAAAAACAACTCCTTTTCAAAAACCCTAATTACAACCTTTGACAAATGTAAACCCTAAAAATAATGACTTCTCATGAAATTCCAACACTAAACATGAAGCAACCCCCTGTGAAAGAAATCATGTTACACATCAATGCCGGAACAACTCTGCTTGTGAAGAATCAAGGCTATCTCTACAACAACCACCTTCAAAACTTGCCTTGGAACATTGTGTCAACACTTTGAGATGAAGATACCATTGCACAAACTATGAGCATGAACACCAAAGCATCCAATCATCAAGACTTTGCAAGTAGATTACCAGGCGGATCACTGAATAAGATCCTCAACAACATACCATGACAAATATGAGCACAAAAATGAACATGAATAACCTTGGAATTAATTAATCTTTACCATATGAATTCATCAACATCCATCTATCTGAGATGAAGCACTGCATTATATCATACCATGAAGCAGCTCTTGATGACAGAGATATACTACTATAACTTATACACTGATCTCTTGCCTTTGCAACAAACTTCCTATCTTTTTGACACCAACAAAAAACAATTACCTTTACATTAACTACAATCATGAACAACGACAACCCAATGATTTGTAAGGACAAATCAATCACCAACACAATGTGCCACTTTGCCATTTACCAACAATCTCAGAACAAAATGTCACATCACAAACTCATGATCCATAAACAAGTTGACATCAATGCCAACACACAAAATCCCAGTCAAGACAACAGAAAGATCAAAAGAAAAAACTTGGGTTCCCAATTTTGATGACAAAATAGGGCATGTTGTGATAAGACATAACAACTAGCACTAAAGAAAGGAGGAGATTTTTGAATGTGTATAGACTCTAGAGGAATAAATAAGATTTCAATTAAGTAGAGATTCCCATTGCCAAGGATCGATGATATAATGGACTATTTGAGTGGCACAAAGTATTTCATTAAGATTGATTTGAAGAGTGATTATCACTAGATTAGAATCAAAGAAGGGGATGAATGGAAGATGGATTCAAGATAAAATAAGGACTATATGAATGGTTTCTTACACCTAGTGGTTTGACTAACACAACCAGTACATTTATGAGGTTGATGAATGAAGTGCTAAAGAAATATTTGGGTAAGTTTATGATTGTTTACTTACATGATATCATGATTTTTAGTAAGACTAAGAAGAAACACCTAGATCATATTAGATAGGTATTATAGAGGTTGAAAGGAGAGAAATTACTGGTTAATGTGAAGAAATGTAGTTTCATGAAGTCTAAATTAGTATACGTGGGATTTTTTGTCTTAGATAAAGGTTTGAAGATGGACCCAAAGAAAGTAAGAGCAATTGTAGAGCGGTCTAGCCTAGTGAATATTGGAGAGATAAGATCTTACCATGGACTAGCTAGTTTCTACAAGAAGTTCATTTGGAATTTTAATGGCATTTGTGCACCAATAACTATGACAGTGAGAGGGGACAAGAATTAATTCAAAAGGACATTAGGAGAAAATAGAATCTATGAATTACAAAAGAAGGTAACTAAAAAACTAGTGCTAGAATTGCCAAATTTTGACAACGTATTTTGAGTTGATTGTGATGCAAGTGGAAATGTAGTAGGAATGGTATTGAGTCAAGAAGGTAAATTGGTAGCTTATTTTAATGAAAAGTTGAATGATGCAAGGAGAAAATATTTAGTTTATGATTAGGAATTATATGCTATAATCTAAGCATTGAACAAGTAGAGACATTACGTGTAACCCAAAGAATTTGTGCCATGCATAGATCATCAAGCATTGCAATATTTGAATATCCAAAGTAAGTTGAATTAGAGACATGTGAGATGAGTTTATTTTATGCAAGTTATTCTTTTGTATTACAACATAGGAGTGGAAAGCCAAATAAGATTATAGATGTGTTGAGTAGGAGATGTAATTTGTTGATAGAAATGAGAGTGGAAGTGGTAGGATTTGATGAATGGAAACATTTGTATGAAGCTTATCCTAATTTTGTGAAAGCATGGAAATAATGTAGAGAACCAATAAGCATGGATAGAAGTAAGTGGCTTGATTATCTAATTTAAAAAGATATGTTATTCAAAGGTAGTCAATTGTGTATTCGTAGAATCTCAGTGAGGGAAAATATGTTCAAAGAGAAGTATAGTAGTGTTATAGCTAGTTATTTTAAGTTTAATAAGATAGTGGCATTAGTAAGTGAAAATTATTTTTGGCCAAAATTGTATAAGGATGTCAATAAATATGTTTAAAGTTGTGGGATTTATTGAATTACAAAAGAGAGTAGTCGAAACATTGGATTGTCTAAGTTATTACTAGTTCCAAAGAAACCATGGGAATACATAAGTATGAATTTTGTGTTGGGATACTGCCTAGAACATAGAGAGGTCATGATTCTATATTTTTTTGTAGATTAATTTCCTACGATGATATATTTCATTCCATGTAACAAAAAAATGATGCAATACATTAGCTAATTTATTTTTCAAAGAAGTTGTGAGGTTGCATGGGTTTCCAAAAAACATAGTTTTAGACATTGCTACAAAAAAAATTGGATACTTTTGAAAGACCTTATGGAATAATATGAAGACATAAATAAAATTTAATTTTAGATATCACCCATAGATTAATGGGAAAATAGAAGTTGTGAATAGGAGTTTGGGAATTTTTTTGAAATGTTTAATGGGAGAGGAGATAGGAAATTGGGATATGATCTTGGTGCAAGTAGAGTTTGCATAAAATAATTTATTGAGTAGAATAATAGGGAAAACACCATTTGTAGTAGGATATGGTAGTAGTTTGAAGACTCTACCAAAGTTTAATGACATCAAAGGTGAGGAGAATAGAGCAGAAGATTTCATAGACCACATTAAAGAAGTATCTATAGAGCTTAGCAATTAGTCCAGGAGAAGATGAATGGTGCTGATCCCACAGAGATTCAAAAGAATTAGGGTGGCATTTATTCAGGCAACTATATTCTAGTTTTTCAGTATTTTTTTCTAGTTTTGTCTACATCCTAGTAATTGGCATTTTCGGAGGCCTCCAGAGTGGAATTTGGGGTCAAGACTTTTTTCAGTTGCTTTTAGCAGTAGCTGTAGACAAGGCTTGATGCAACTCAATCTATCTCTTCAGGAGATCTTTCCAATGAGTCTGAAATGTCTAGATTTCGACTAGCTGGCTAGAAGTTATGACCTTGCCTAGTGGGGTCCAAAATTTAGTAGTTTCTTTTTATTTTGAAAAATTTGAAAATTTGAATTTTAGTAGTTTTGTCACCTTCCAACTATCCATTTCAAATTCTATGGATAAGGTGACCTTTCACATTCTTACTCATTGTATATAACCAACTTTTGATGCAATAAGAAATCCTCTTTGGTTGCCTGCAACTTTTTACAAGTTCTGCACATTGATCATTTTGTTTATTTTCACAATACCATAGGCTCAGCACTAGGTATTGTTATCTGAATTCTCCATTAAAATTCATATTAGTAGTATCAGAGTGGTTCTCTCCTGTATGTCACATCGTACACAGTCTGGTTATGCAAGGTTGGGATTGTAGACAAAAGACCCTTCAGATTACCTACCCTTGAGACGCACACGACCGAAGATGGGAGAACCAGGAGATGGATCCAACCCTTTCAAGGAGTTGGTACAAGAAGCTTTGGCAAAGCAATGCAAGTATATGATGACTAAATTCTCTTGAATTCTCCAACGAAATCATCAACCAGAAGGTGCAGCTGGAGTGCCATTTCATGGTCACACCCCATTCAAGGTACAAGTAAATTTTGACATTCCAAATTTTGAAGGAAAAATTAATGCAGATGTTGTTGATGATTGGATATCAAAATTAGAGAAATATTTTTTTGTAAACCACTTCACAGATGTTGAAAACATAACCTTTGCACTCCTCAAAGATGAGGAACATGTGAAACAATATTGGGAGAATAGCCTACTAGCCAGGGATGATGGCCTTAACAGCCAAGGATTTGAAACGTTAGAGGATGAGAATCCCACATGGGGAGAATTTGTGGAATACATCAAGGAGGAATACTACCCTGAAAATTATATGAGGAGAAGTACATATAGTGGCAGTTACTTTGACAAAAGAAGGACCAATCTATTCAAGATTATACAAACACATTTCATGCACTTTCAGCAAAATTGGGAATCCGTGACACAGAAAAGCATCAGTATTGAAGTATCATAGTGGGCTTCATCAGTATATCTAGACAGAAATGGATTTCTTACATATTGAGACCTTGGGTACCGCCTTCAAATATGCAGTAAAGATAGAGGAGAAATTCAAACAAAAGGGGAAGAAGGATTATCCCTCAAACAACAAATTCAAGGGTGAAGGTGGTAACAAATTTGGTGGGAAACAAACAACCAAGGACTTTTCCTCACAAACCTCATCAATAACAAATAAGGGTAAGTAGAAGATGTGGTGTTAATTCCATAAGAGCCTTGGTCATAACACTAAAGACTATCATGCCATGAAGACTTTGTTGGTAGAAATCTGTCAAGGGGACATGGAACAGGAGTCGCTGCCTATAAATCCTTGTGAGCAAAATGATGGTGAACAAATCATTGAGGCTGACCCACATGCCATAGTTTCCACTGCCAAAGTCATGCCCCGTGAAGATGATGAACACTTGTTCCACTCACAAATGTGGGTAAACAGAAAGGCTCTTCATTTCATTGTTGATAGTGGAAGCCAAAAGAATTTGATCTCTGCTGAAAATGTGGAAAGATTGAATCTGTAGACAACATGACATCCATATCCATATCATATGGGATGGGTAAGTCAGGGACAAGACATTCTGGTGAATAAACAGTGCCACTTACCTTATTCTATCAAGCCAATCAAAGATGAAGTAATATGTGATGTGGCACCTTTGGATGTATGCGATGTATTGTTGGGGCACCCATACATGTACAAGCGCCATGGAGTCTATGAGTCAAGGCCATGCAACATTACCATCAAGCTAGGAGAAAAGAGGTATCAAATACCTGAGGTAAGTCCTACAGAACCGGTATCTTTGATTACTACAAAAAAATGTAAGTGTTTGATTGCTCACACTAGAAAATTTGTCCTACTAATGGTTCGACCAGAGGAGGCAAGGTTTGTTGTTGCTAGCAGTCATACCAAAGTGTCCACTACCATAGTTGAACAAAACTAGATGGAGAAAATATTGTCAACATATTAGGATGTATTCAATTCACCAACAGGGGTACCACTACACTGCCAAGTCAAGCATCAGATTGATCTAATTCCAGGGACACCATTACCAAATGGGCCACTGTACAGAAGGTCAATTTTGGAGAATGAAGAAATCAAGTGGCAGATTCAAGAGTTGATCAAGAAAGGACACATTCACCCAAGTACTTCACCATGTGGAAGTCCAATTGTTTTGGCCAAAAAGAAGGATGGAATGTGCATACTTTGTATTGATTATCGGGTTCTCAACAAGATCAGTGTGAAGAACCGATATCCACTCCCTCGCATTGATGATTTGTTGGACTAGCTCAGGGGGGCAAAATTTTTCACCAAAATTGACTTGAAATCTAGATATCACCAAGTCCCAGTTGAGCCATCAGATGTGTGGAAGACTGCTTTCAAATCCAAGGAAGGGTTGTTTGAGTGGCTAGTCATGCCTTTTGGCTTGACCAATGCCCCTACCATATTCATGAGATTGATGGATGATGTCCTTAGACCATTCATTGGTTCTTTCATTGTCATCTATTTAGATGACATACTCATCTTCAGCAAAACATGGGGTGACCATTTGCATAATGTTCAACAAGTGCTTTCAACCTTACAACAACACAAGCTATATGCTAATAGAGATAAGTGTTCTTTTGGCATGGAGAGTATTCAGTATTTGGGATACATTGTGGATAGAATGGGTGTTCATGTGGACCCTGAAAAGATACAGGTTCTCAAAGATTGGCCATCTCCCAAAAGTCTCATAGAACTTCATAGCTTCTTGGGTCTAGCCAATTTCTATCTGAGATTTGTACTTGGTTTTCACATTTGGCATGGCCTATGAATCAAGCACTGAGGGGAGGACCAAGGGCAAAATTTTGCTAGACAGAGGTACAATATAAAGCATTCATGGAGTTGAAGAGGAGGCTATGTTCTACACCAGTACTAACACTCCCAGATCTGCAACAATCTTTTCAAATTGAAACAGATGCTTTAGACTATGCACTAGGGGTAGTTCTCATGCAACATGGGCATCCAGTTGCCTACCACAATGAGACTTTCTCTGACACAGTGTGTAAGTACCCCACTTATGATAAGGAGTTGTATGCTATTGTCCAAGCCTGCAAATAATGGAAACACTACATTCTGGGGAAGGAGACTATCATTCACATGGATCATAAACCTCTGTAATTTCTACAAATACAAGGGAAGCTACAAAATGATAGGCATCAAAGATGGTCTACCTACTTGCAACAATTTCATCTCAATATCTACCACAAGAAGGGAGCTACTAACAAAGTTGCAGACTATTTGAGTAGACCTTCGATCATAGCCCTGACAGTGGTATTGGATTCTTGTGGCCACCACACAATAGATTGGCCTTAGTTGTATGGTACAAATCCTAATTTCGCTGAGATCTACAACAATCTAGCAGAGGGAAAACAAGCCACTAATTTCTACTTGAAGGATGGGATTCTTTGTCACATGGAACACATATGTGTTCCAACCAAGAAGTGGCAAAAGATGATATGGGAGGCACACTACAACCTTGTTGTAGGACACTTTGGAGTTGAGAAGACTATTGTTGTACTTCATAGGTATTTTTATTGGCCCAAATTGAGACATGATGTCATTTTATACATCCAAGCTTGTACTGCTTGTGCCATTGCAAAGCCTGCCAATGGTAAACAAGGATTGTATACACCTCTTCCAGTCCCTGACCAACCTTGGAATTCAGTTTCAATGGATTTCATGTCTGGACTACCTTCTAGCAGACATGGGCATGATTGTGTATATGTTGTGGTAGACAGGTTTTCAAAAATGGTTGTCATAATTGTTGATAACTGAGAGGGGGGTGAATCAGTTATCCTAATATTTCAACTTTCTAAACTTTCTTAATAGTTAATGCAACATCAAATCAAATAAGCAAGCATAATCATGAAATGGAAATAACACCAATACACATGACACAATGATTTTGATGTGGAAACCCTGTTAAGGGAAAAACCATGGGGTGATTAACCCAAGATATTATTCTCTATTAGAAGAATAGATAGAACAAAATGGCACTTGCCAATTAGGGCTCACTGCCCGAGCACACTGCTCACAAGAGGCTCACTGCCTAAAAGAGACTCACTGTCTACAAGAAAGGAAGGTAACTCAATGTTTGAACTGATGAGAAGCATCTACTCATGTTGAGGTTTAGTTCTGGTTGAGCTCAATAAACTGATCTGCTGCACTTCATTCTTACTCTCTTTTGATGCTGCTGAACTGTCACATTCTGGATCTATCTTACTGTTTTCACTCTGCTCTTCTACTTTTTCTTCACACAACACACTACACACACACACACCACATCTAAATCCATCTTGTATATATGTCCACACAAGTGATTTCAACATTTTTCTAGTTGTCATCTGGAATAGTCAATATTATCCCAAACTCTAGTCTATCGGTTGAATCCTTGCATACCAAGTAATGCGGATCAAGGATATGCTTGTAGTAGTCTTCAATCATGTTGGCCAATCATGAATGATGCCTCAAGAAACTTGGTCATTAGCAATATCTCTTCCAGATTTGGATCTGACACTCTGCCAGTACAGTTCTTCCTCTGTCTACTCTATCAAACAGAAACCCAACACTCAAGTGCTCATATCTCTTCACCCTTTCATTACCGGAGGCTAAATCCTTGTAATCTATTATTCAAGGTACTCCTCTTGACTTCCCTAAATCTAGATTTCACTAAAATACTTCCTCTGAGAGATCCAGACCTGACTGTCAGACCTTGCTGACTGCACTGTTCTTGCTTACCATATCATAACATTTCTTCAATCTGACTTTCGGTAGAGACTTATCTTGTCTTGTGGATGTGTGGGATAACCTTTGTTGCCATTAATGATAACATTCATGAATCCATATAGTGTCTCTTGCCAACAATCTCCCCCTTTGGCATTGATGGCAACACTTAGTGAAAAATGACTAAGTGTCATACTATACTTCCCCTTGGCTAATGCTCTATCTCTATGTACATTTTCCAGAGCTCCCCCTTAGTAGGATTCCTCATTTTTCACTGCTTCTCACTCCCCCTTTGACATCAATGGCAAAGGGTAGGGTTCACACACCAAAATTTAAAAAAAAACAACTATACTTAGCCACATAAGTATATACATATAGCATACTTACATATACTGAAGTATGTCTGCAAAAGTTGTCTTCAATTGGACAAGTTCTGTTGCCCAACTTTGCTTGATCCTGTCCAAAATGGAGATGTGACCACTTAACAAGAATGCAAATGCGTCTGCCCTTTTTAGGTCTGTCGGATCACTGGTCTGGGCTATGGTCTGAGCTTCTTTTATGGCCTCATGCATGGCCTCTAACTTGGGGATAATTATCCCTCTAAGTTCACCCAACCTGCTTATTCTATTTTTCTTTTCCTTCTCAAGCTTCTTGATTTCATTCAAGACTGCAATAGTCTGACATTCTTGATTTATTATGGAAGAGGAAAGAGGATCAAAATTCTTAGAGAGTGTAGTCAATTTGTCCTCCTATTCTTTCACTTTCTTCTCAATATCCAATGTTACTATGGACCATGATAAACAAAATTTGTACATTTCTCCGCCATCGTTAAGAGCATTTTCTAAGCTCTTTATCCCAATATTCATATTCCTCCTATCATTAGTTATTAACCCTTGTACCTCTGATAATCTTTTTGCCAAAAATTCCTTCCAGACCTTATCTTCTGCTGACTTCTCTAGGGAATCAAAATGTGTGCTAACACTATTGACTAGAGATTTGAGCTTACCAAATGAGGAGGTTGAGGGATCCTTCTGAAAAGATGGCATGATCTTTTCTAATACTCCAGATGCAACTTCTATTAGCTCATAGTCTTCCATGTGAGACTTCAGGATTTTTTCTTTAGCCTTTACATTAGCAAATGAAGCTATCTTCATTGTTTGTACTGGGGAAAGAGAATCAAAATCAAATGGTCCTTGTAGAAGTTTTGGTTCATCAATCTCCATTGTCTCTTTCTTTAGGAATTCTTTGACAATTTTTGCAGTGTCTCTTTTCGGAGACAGATTCTTCTTCTCTTCTGTAGTCTTAGAGCTATCTCTTGGAGCTTTCTCTTCTACACTCTTACCACTATCAGTTGTGGTCTTCTCTGTTGAAGTCTTCTTTCCTTCTGCAACCTTAGTACTGTCATCTTCTTTTTCCTTCACTTCTTTTTCTTTCTCCTCTGTTCTTTCTTCTCCTTTGGATCTGGAGTCAGCAGGGGAAACCGGAGGAGTGATGCTTGTTTGTTCATGGGCCACCTCTTCCAGAGCAGAGAATTCCAAGTCCTTATCTTTATCTTCCTTTGTCTCCTTAACTTCTTTTGCTACTGTCTCAGTAGATTCTTCTTCAATATCTGTAGCCAAGGGATCATCACCTAAGTCCTCTATAATAGGAATGTTGAATCTTTTGTATGCATTCCGGAGGATCTCTTCTGTCTCTTTTGCTACTTCATCAGTTTCTCCGAGCATAAGCTGATTCATTCTAGTTTTGCTCCGAAATTCATCCTTACAATCTTTGAAGATCATGCTCTTCTACTTAGGAGTGATGGAGGGATAAAGCTGAATAGCTATTTGTTCCCGGATCTCCATATCCTTCTATTTGGCATTATTCTTCCTCAATTCAAGTTCCTTCTCAAGGCTTTTAGGAATTAAAGATACAATCTCAATGAAAGCCTTGTTGTAAATGTTCAGATACTTAACTGTAGAATCCTGCAGAATCTTTTGATCAGCTTCACTGCATTCATCATAGAATTTTGTTAATGGCTTCAGGTTTCCATCCATAGTGATTGCCTTAACTACATCATCTAAGGATAGGGTGGTCCTTTCAACAAACTCTTCTGCTTCTGCCTCCTTGGTTTCACTAGATACTTTCTTCTTCTTCTTCATCTTCTTTACTTCCTCATCTGATTCTATCTCCTCTTCATCCTTTTGGCTTGTGTAAGACCTTGTTGCCTTTATCTTGGTTCTCTTTACTCCTTTACTAGATGATTTTGCTTCCTATTTTGATGCCTTTGAGGTTTTAGGAACAGAATTTTTCGAGGATCTAGTCTAGGAGGGGGCCTCTACCGGAGCACTTTCTTTCTCTGCTTTTTCTTTTTCTTTTTCTACTCTTTCCACCTTTTCTTTGTTGGTATCAAGTGCTTCTTTTGAGATGCCATAACTTTTGGCAATATTCTCAACTTCTTTTCTCACTTTTCTCTTCATTTCCAGTTGTCAAAGCTCCACATGGATTTTCACACTCAACTCTTCAAAGGTTCCAAACCTTTCTGCCTTAGGATCCTTTGGCTGACTTAGCATGTGTTGAACATGTAGCTCTACAATTTTCTCATCAACTTCATATCCCATAGGCATGATCCAGACTACTCTTGGCTCCACTGCCTCCATTAGGCATTGATCGGTTTCTACCATAAAGCAAACTGTATCTTTATACTTTTTAACTAAATATTGGGGAATTCTCTCTTGCTTGCATCATACTCTAAAAATTATTGAAATAGCCCCAGAGTACTGTACTCTATGCCTTGGCATCACCAAGCCCATGTATATAATCTCTTATTTGGATGGCCACTGGTCTATCATTCTGCCACACCCAACCACTGGATCCAAGAAGTTCATTCATGAAGTAGAAGAACAAACACAGTATCAGCCCACCATACTTGAAGGAGTTCTTTTTGTCCTTCTTGATCTTTTGAAGGTTTTCCATCAGTTGGCTTAGAAGAAGTTCACAAAGATCATAGTCAACATTCTTCCTTAACATTTCATAGGCAGTATATACAGTAGTTCCAGATACTGAATTCTCCCTGCTGGAGTGATATATCTTATAGCTAATTATCATTGATGAAAACTTGATATCTTGATCTGTTATGTCCTCAATTGTCATGGCTCTTTTATCAAATTTTGATCCAGTAGCCTCACTCACAATTTGGTTTTTGACAAATTTGAGAGTAGGCATTCCTCTGGTTGAGTGTAATCTAGTTACTACCCTAATGACATCCTTGGTGATCTTAAACGGCCTGTTCAACCATATGAAGTTGTCATGCATTCTGCTCAAGACATACCGAACCCATTCATCTTCAACAAAATAGGGGAAATGGATGCATTGTGCAAAGTGCTTGTCCCGGATGGCCTTGTACTGTGGTTTGAGTTCAAAGGAATCATCTAACAACTGTTTGTGGTAAATATCCATCAACTTTGATTCCCCAAATTCTTCAATGCTCACATGAATATATGCCCTAACATCTTCTACATGTAAAACCCCATGCAGAATACTGGAAAATGCTCCTAAGGGATCCACTTCTAAGGATTTGTAGGGATGCTTTTTAAATTTAGGACACGGTCTATCAAAAATCTTTACAACATTTGGAGTCCCCATTTTACAGAAGATTCAGAAATAGATTTCAGGGACATAAAATACCTCTAACGCCTTTAGGGTTTACGGAGTGAGCTAAAAAGATTGCCAATTGACTTGAATTCTGCGGATGATCCTTGAGAGAGATGAAGCAAACTTGTTTGCAGAGCTCTTTTCTTCTTCTTCTCGAGTTTAAATGTGCAAATGTCATGTGAACGAACCCTTTTATTTCTGAAAAAGAAACCTAATTCTTCATTGCAATAAATGCGCAACTTAAGTTATTCCGGTTGCCATGTTCTCCTTGTTCTGAGAAAAGTCTTTTCTAGATCACTGAGATGTACTTAGAGTTATTCTTGGTGGTTGATGACAATCTATCTTCCTTTCCTCACACATTTGATCTATCCATAGATCAAGGTATCTTAAATTTTGAATCGTACCGGATCTAACTGTGAAAATCTTGTTCATACCGAATAACTGTTAAACTGGATCAATCTTCATATATTAGACTCTTCAAATCTTGTTGCAGATTTGCCCAATCTTAACCAAGCCTTCTTTTGATGTTTCTCTGAAAATCCTTTTGATCCGCAACCTTTCAAGTGCCAATTTCAGGCACCAATTGACTGGCTGGGGGAAAATGTTTTTCCTTGTGTCTCCCCCTGAGCCAGAGCTCACTTTTTAATTTCTGGAAGGAATATCAGCACTAGATTCTAGTGCGGATCCATCCCCTACATTCTCTGTACTTCTCTTTACCCAAATCTTGTTCATCTCACCTTTAACTTCATCCGCATTCACTTTTCCTTTTCCTTTGTCTTGATTCTAATTATGGTGTACCAGACCCTTTTTGTCCTGATTCTTGCTTCTGTAGAATTTGGCAATATGACCGGATCTATTGCAATTGTAGCAGACAATATTTCTTTGCATATTTGACTGATATACTCTTGATCTACACTGATTAGCCATATGACCCACTCTATTGCATGCAAAGCATCTACCATTGAATGAATTGTTCATTTGCATATTTCTACATTCATGAGATTTGTGACCATACCTTTTGCAGTTGAAGCACTGTCCGGAGAAGGATGAATTAGTTTGATTCATTCTCTTTCTACATTGATTAGCTTTGTGACCAAAGTTATTGTAGTTGTGGCAGTATCCATTGAAGGATGGATATCTTTGAGCATTGGGTTGCCTTATCGGAGCTCTTCTAGGTTTGTCCCTTGGATTTCCTGATCCAAAATTCTTCTGACCGGATTCAGAGCTTTCACCTTTCTCATATCCTAAACCACACTTGTCATCTACCCTCTTTTGGCTTTCAAGAAGATCTTCAAGTTGAGCAGAACTTATTTTGAATTTCTCTTTGTATTCATTTGTTGTTTGAAGATCCCTTTTAAGAGTGTCAATTTGATCCTCAAGTTTCTCTTCATTATCTCTAGCATCTTCAAGATCAGATTCAAGATGTCTGATTATTCTATCCATATTGTGGCAGTCTTCTGATTTCTCCTTGAGAGATTGTCTTAGATCATCTTCAGTCTTTCTTTTTTTCAATTTCTTGGGTGAATTTCATAACTCCTGATTCCATTTCATGTCTTACCATAATGACCTCTTTTGACAATTTTTTACATAACTTAGTTTTCTCCTTCAGGTCTTCATTTGTATCATTTGCTTCACCTTGACTTGTTAATTGATGAAGTAGTTCTTTTCTCTTCTTCATAGAGATGCTTAGTTTCCCTTTTAATTCATTTATGAAATCATCAACCTATTTAAGTCTTTCCTTCAATTCATTAACTTTAGAGTTGGAATGTCCAAGATCGTCTAGGGCAGACTGAAGTTGTTCCCTCAAACCATACATATCCATTTGAATTTCTAGATCTTCCTCAAGCTGTTAGGCTTGGTTTAGAGGAACTTGGCTCTGATA
This sequence comes from Cunninghamia lanceolata, assembly GCA_027924645.1. Taxonomy (NCBI): domain Eukaryota; kingdom Viridiplantae; phylum Streptophyta; class Pinopsida; order Cupressales; family Cupressaceae; genus Cunninghamia; species Cunninghamia lanceolata. The sequence goes on from BSBN01000760.1 coordinate 5,218,816, forward strand.
CCAATTGTTGATAACTGAGAGGGGGGGTGAATCAGTTATCCTAATATTTCAACTTTCTAAACTTTCTTAATAGTTAGTGTAACATCAAATCAAATAAGCAAGCATAATCATGAAATGGAAATAACACCAATACACATGAAACAATGATTTTGATGTGGAAACCCTATTAAGGGAAGAACCACGGGGTGATTAACCCAAGATATTATTCTCTGTTAGAAGAATAGATAGAACAAAATGGCACTTGCCAATTAGGGCTCACTACCTGAGCACACTGCTCACAAGAGGCTCACTGTCTACAAGAGACTCACTATCTACAAGAAAGGAAGGTAGCTCAATGTTTGAACTGATGAGAAGCATCTACTCATGCTGAGGTTCAGTTTCAGTTGAGCTCAATAAACCGATCTGCTGCACTTCATTCTTACTCTCTTTTGATGCTGCTGAACTGTCACATTCTAGATCTGTCTTACTATTTTCACTCTGCTCTTCTACTTTTTCTTCGCACAACACACTACACACACACACCTTCACATCTAAATCCATCTTGTATATATATCCACACAAGTGATTTCAACACTTTTCTAGTTGGCATCTGGAATAGTCAATATTATCCCAAACTCTGGTCAGTCGGCTGAATCCTTGCATACCAAGTAATGTAGATCAAGGATATGCTTGTAGTAGTCTTCAATCATGTCGGCCAATCATGAATGATGCCTCAAGAAACTTGGTCATTAGCAATATCTCTTCTGGTTTGGATCTGACACTCTGCCAGTACAGTTCTTCCTCTGTCTACTCTGTCAAACAGAAACCCAACACTCAAGTGCTCATATCTCTTCACCCTTTCATTACCGGAGGCTAAATCCTTGTAATCTATTATTCAAGGTACTCCTCTTGACTTCCCCAAATCTGCACTTCATTGAAATACTTCCTCTGAGAGATCCGGACCTGACTATCAGACCTTGCTGACTGCACTGTTCTTGCTTACCGGATCATAACACTTCTTCAATTTGACTTCCGGTAGAGACTCATCATATCTTGTGGATGCATGGGATAACCTTTGTTGCCATCAATGACAACATTCATGAATCCATATAGTGTCTCTTGCCAACAATAATGGCTTGCAAGAAAGGAGTCTCTATGGAAGAAACTGCCAAGGTTTTCTTTGAGAATGCTTGGGTACACTTTGGATTGCCACAAACCATCCTATCTGACATGGATAGTAGATTTCATAGCAATTTTTGGTTAGCACTTTGGGCCTTGATGGACACAAAGTTGACAAAATCCACTGCCTTCCATCCCCAAACAGATGGGTAGACTGAGGCGGTGAATTAGATGATCATTCACATTTTGTGGATGTACCATTCCAAACATCCTTAGACTTGGGATGAAAGATTTCCATATGTACAACATAGTTACAATTGAGCACTACATGTTTCCACATGGCATAGTCCATTTGAGGTATGTCTTGTCTACCAACCATTGGCTCCAATTGATGTAGCATTGTTGACTATGATGAGTGACCCATCAACACATTCAGAAAAATAGGTAGACAGGGCAACTAAGTTTGTGGAGAAGATACGCTGTATTCAGCAACAAGTCCATGAGATACTACAATATAGTAATCAGAAATACAAGGACAGACATGATCAACATCGTACACCTCATCAGTTTAAGGTTGGGGACAAGGTTTGGCTTCATATTCATAAAGAAAGACTTCAAGGGCCTCATAAGAAATTCCGTCCTATTCGATATGGTCCATACACCATCATCAAACAAGTTGGTGAAAATGCTTTTGAACTCATTTGCCATCTTTTCTTGGACTATGTATCCTATTTTCAATGTTGAATTGTTGCGGCCATATTTTCCACCATTGTTGGACACTTCAAATGTTGCAGAACATAATTTGCTCAGATTTGAATCCAGACACTATTGCCCCTCTCACATGTGATCAGATTACTGATGTTGTGGTGAAAACATTGAAGAAACAACATATTCCTCTCTATCGGGTGGTATAGGCAGGACAACTTCCACATCAAGGAAAATGGTTCACTAAGGACCAGATTGAGAAGAAATTTCCTCATATGCTGCAATACACAGGTGCAATGGGGCCCATTGCCTCTCAAGGGGGGAGCAATGATCCCGCAGAGATTTAGAAGCATTAGGGTGGCATTTTTTTAGGCAACTATATTCTAGTTTTTCAGTATTTTTTTCCAGTTTTGTCTACATCCTAGTAATTGGCATTTTTGGAGGCCTCTGGAGTCGAATTTGGGGTCAAGACTTTTTTTGGTTGCTTTGAATGGTATCCATAGGAATGACTTGATGCAACTCAATCTAGCTCTTTAGGAGATCTTTCCAACGAGTCTGAAAAGTCTAGATTTCGACTAGCTGGCTAGAAGTTATGACCTTGCCTAGTGGGGTCCAAAATTTAGTAGTTTGTTTTTTTTATTTTGAAAATTTTGAAAATTTAAATTTTAGTAGTTTTGTTACCTTCCAACTATCCATTTCAAATTCTATTGATAAGGTGACCTTTCACATTCTCGCTCATTGTATATATCCAACTTTTGATGCAATAAGAAATCCTCTTTGGTTGCCAGTAACTTTTTACAAGTTCTGCACATTGAACATTTTGTTTATTTTCACAATACCACAGGCTCAGCGCTAGGTATTGTTATCTGAATTCTCCATTAAAATTCAGATTAGGTGCATACAAGAAGGAAAATATGAAGAGACATAAGGAGTATGAGGTAGGAGACGAAGTGATGGTATATATTAGAAAGGAGAGAATCTCAGTTGGCACATATAACAAGTTGAAGATGAAGAAGTTTGGTCCTTGTAGAGTGATCAAAAAGTTTGATTTAGGAAATACATATGAAATAAAGTTGTTGGAATATTTGGGCATAACATTAGTGTTTAACATTGTAGACCCATATGAATATAATAAACAGGTAGTAAAATTTAGAATAGATTTAGATTAGAAGAAACAAAAATTGTGACATTAGAAAGAGGAGATTGAAGAAGTTTTAGATAGTAGAATTGCAAGAAGCACCCTACTCATGCAATATGAAGAATATTTGGTAAAGTGGAGAGGAATGCTAATTGAAGACTCATCTTAGATTTCTAAGGTTGAGGTAGACCATTTTGGTTTCCCTATATCCCCTAGAAAGTGAGGGACTTACTCTTCAAATTACCATGGGTGTCTAATGCAGAAGCATATAGGGTGTGAGCATTTTTGTATCACCCAAAAATATTTGTCTTTTCAATGTTTGTTTGTATATTTATTTGCAAGTTTGTAATAATTTTATAATCATCCTTTGATCATTACAATTTGTGGTTCTAACCACAAAATGCTTATCTAGGTTCTAAACTCATTACTAGGAATATCAAAGTTCCAATGTAGAGCAACATTGTAGAGTGTCAAAATTCACTACAATCCATTTTTGGAGGTCCCAATTCACATCAGTGATTCAGGGTAGATCATTATACACTCACTTGAAGTGATTTCTCAAACATAGTCATTAGTAAAAAGCTATGACTTGTTCAAATCCTAAAGAAGACCTATTACATGTTTCAAGGCTACATGCTACATATTACCTCTAGCCTTGCACCAAATTGCAACCAATGTAGATCATTCCTCAAGCTAAAGGCTTCTTATAGAAGCATCACTCATGATTATTCAAAATAAATGAATTTAAAGATGGAAAATTAGAGGTGGAGTAGATTATTCAGTGGTAGAACAAACTTTTTATTGCAATATCAATATCTAGATAATTATGTAATTCACACATATTGTTGCACATATATCTTTAAAGTCTATGCCTCATGATGCAAACCATTGCAATAGATTGTAATATATTCTATGATAGTGAATCAATAAATATTATGTTGTTTATTTATGGTTTCATTGAGCTTCGCTATGTATTTGTTTATTTAGCCGCATTGTTAGATAATCCTTAATTAAACCAGGCTCTAGCCATGACTACATCATAGTACAAAATGAGCTATCAAACACCATGGTTAGAAATCATTGAATCTCAACATTGTTAGAAATGAAGGTGCAAACCACACAATAGAAATCTAATTCAAACGTTATAATTTATGTGCTTTAAACAATGTAGAATCAATAGAGATTGCAATAGAAATAAAATCCACTACACATAAATAACATGCATTAAGAACTGAACACATAACACAGTATGTAACATGGAGAAAACCCTTTTGGGTAAAATCTCCACCAAGAAAAGAGGCTCCAAGTTGTATTATCTTCAAATATGAGATTACAATACATGCACTTCCTCTCCTTATTTAGTCTTCAATCCAGCGGCAACTATTACCCTCAACTTTGATAAAAATGTAGTGCAAATATCCTTATAAAAGAGGGTTTCCTTCTAGGGCAATAAAACTGACATAATACTGACCATCAAATCTGTGACCTAATGACAAATGGTCTAGATTTACAATGATAAAATATAAATAAAATGTGGTTTTGGGGGCGTTGTCCTTGAACCCCCACCGAGGCATGCGGCCCCTGGACCCCTCACAGGGGGGAAACCCCCCTACAACCCCCCGTCAGGGATCAGATATAAACATGCAGCTAAAACAAGATCATTGCTGGTGAACGGGGAGGTACCCCGGGTGAGGCTATGGCGAACAATGTTGGACCCCAAAACTAGGGCATATCAAACACAAGGCAATGACCTACATCTACCCCTACCCAACTACCTATGGATAATCTACTGGATCGATTGGTCAAATAGTAGCTGGTTGCCCCCACCTCTGCCTCTTGATATCGATATGGATCAAGACTTGGAACCGAACGAAGCTATGGCACAGCCCCTTCTATAATTGTTGGTGTTGGCCCCTCGGTTTCTAGTATAGTTTTCTAAGAAACCTTTCATCCCTTATGGGTGATTTACAGACAATATTAGGAGTAATTAATTACATAGGATTTACAAGTTTGATGGCACCTTAATCCTAACAAACATGTCCATACAATAGAACTCAACCAACAATGTCTAATGAATACTCTTAGATTAGGCAAATAGAAAATTCCCACCATACAAGAATAAAGGAAATCACACACATTTTGGTAATTTTAGGTAGATGTGGAGAGTGATCTAAACACACATTTATGATATGAACCAAGATTTCATAGCCTAAAAAATATGCAAAATAATGCAAATTAGAACTCAATAAATTTCCCATGAACCCACAATGGACTATGTATTAACAGTTACACTTCAACCTAGTCAAATAAGAAAATCAAGTATTGTTAGAAATTACGATCTTAGGATACTAATCATTATGAACAATATATAAAATAAACAAAATGAGAATTAAACAAGCATAGATTTAACATATTACACAAAATAAATAAAATGAGAATTGTCATAAAGGGGTTCCATGATTTCTTTAGCAGGAAATTAGGATGTGTTGTGTAAGTAACAACAAAACTGGTGCAGAGGCACCTACCTGACAGCTGGTCTTGATAAGGCAGTTAGTAGTTTAGGTCTTGTTTGTGTTTCCAAGAAGGTCTGTTAAGACCAAATGCATGTAATAAGGTCATGCTGATCATGATAAGATCATGCTGACCAGGCTTTTGCTATTTTTAGGAAGTTTGTTAGAACAGCTGTCATGATGTATGATCGGTTGGATCTCCCAGCCGCTTGGAGAGTTCCCAGCCGCTTGGAGTCGGGTCAGTAGTACTCGTAGGATAATCTATTTAAGCATGAAATCGGTTGATATTGCATATACAGACAGATATCATCGATCAGACTTTGCGAGAGTGAGGCAGAGCGAGAGAAACTGAGCATTGTATTTGCATCTTTTGAAATCAAATAAAGTATTCCTGTTTGTGTACATCCTCTGTTGCATTCCATTGCTTGATCGATTTGCTGGTTTGAGAGGTTTCCATGGATTTACAGATCCATTCCACCAGTTGATCCGTCTGATCGGTGGAATGGTAATGTACAGTAGGTTAGATTGTAGTTTGTTGGTTTGCATGCAGGTGTGCAGGATCGCGGTCGACAGATGTTGAAGACCCTAGCATGGGCATGTGCTAGGTCGAGCTGATAAGGTAGAGTTGGAAGATCACCCTGAGAGTGGATCGGGTCATCCCAGGAGGATCGGCGAAGTGAAATTTCGCTAAGTGAAGAAGTTCGCCAAAACGGCATCATCAGGATATCTTGGTGAATATCCTGCAGTCAGTTTGGGTATCATCATCCGGATAAGTGGAGGAGAGCATGATGCTTTTGAGTGCATGAAGTGCAAGTGCGTCGGGGTGATCATCAGCAGGAGGAGCCGAGGAGGAGCGTATCGGCATCAGGATCATCTACCGGGAGTGCCCATCATCCGCGTATCGCTAACAGATGCGGGAGTGAAAGTTTGGTTTTTTTGGCTAAGTGTTGAAGAGGTCATCAGGATATTGGGTGACGTCATCGTCATCAGGATATGACGTCATCGTCATCAGGATATTGAGATATCCCTCTACGCGAGTTTATCCTGCCGTTGTTAAGTGCTTGGGTATCGGCAGAAGGTTGTATTAACATCATCAGGAGGTTTCGAGAGAACCAGATAAAACAGATCATGATGCTGTTGCTTGTGTCGTCGGCTAGTGGAGCATCGAAGGGAAGGTGCTGAAGGTGATCATCATCAGGATATTTGGAGCAACCGGATATTGGTTATCCTGCTGACGAAGGGAGTGTTGCATATCATGATGCCGATGGAGTTCGGAGCCCGATGAATAGTGCAACAGGAGGATGTTTTCGCCCGTTGAATATCATGATGATGATGATAGGCGATAGGCGGAGGAGGTGAACAGTAGTCGGCAGGAGGATAATTCTGCTCATCCGAAATATGATGCTGTTGGTGTTTTGAGGAAACATGATGATGATGCTGACAGTATAAAGCGAAATATGATGATGATGGCGAAGATGATGATGATGAGGTTGGGCTGCAGACATCCATGCTATATGCGAAGGTTATAGTGTGGATGCCTCTGCATCATAGTGGTATCAGAGCAAAGGTTAGGATCTTCTGGAAAAGATAAGCAGGATGTCAGACGAAGAAGGAACATCTGAGGTTCCAGCAAGGATGACCAACGCTGAGTTGGCAGTTCTGGTGAAGAAACAGATTGCAGAAAGCAAGGCTGTGAAGGCTCAGAATCAGGAGTTGAAAGATGAGTTAGCAAAGTTGAGGAGCAGAGTAGGTTCTGGTAAAGAAGATGATAGGGAAGAAGAAGAGATCCCTAATTGGAGCGAGGAGGTCGTTCCTGCAGACCAGAGACCACTGTTGAACGCCCTCAAGGCCATGGAGAGGAGAACCATGGATGTGAAACTGGATTTGCCAGTGTTTACAGGTAAGATGGACCCTGATTCAGTAATGGAGTGGATAGACTGTTTGAACAATTTCTTTGTAACAGAGGAGATACCAGAACAACAGAGAGTGAAGATAGCACAGTCAAAGATGAAAGAAGCTACCTTGACATGGTGGAATTTTGTTCAGGATGATAGAGTACAGGAAGGAAAACGGAGAGTTGCCACATGGAAGAAGATGATGGAATTGGTAAAGGAAGCTTATATTCCTTTGGATTACAGTATCCAGTTACACAAGAGGAAGCAAAACCTGAAGTAGAAGGAGCTAGATGTCAGCTCATATACAGAAGAATTCATGAAACTCTGTATGAAGACAAAGGTGAAAGAAAGTGAAGAAGAGAAGGTAGCCAGATACCTTAATGGATTGAGGTTTAATATTCAGGATGATCTAAGTCTGCATACTCCAGATACAGTGCAGAAATGTTTCCAGTTGGCATTGAAAGTGGAAGAAAAGTTGAAGAGAAAACAAGAACAAAACAATAGAGGAAGAGGATCAGCCCATAGAACAAGGCAAACCAATGAGAGTCAAGAAGACACTGGTAAAGGACAGGGACAGTCTGATTTCAGAGGTGGATGGAAAGGTAATAAAGGCAGATTTGGAGGTGGTAGAGGTTCTACTACATTTTCAGGAAAATGTTACACCTGTGGTGAGTTTGGTCATCCATCTTTCAAATGTCTAGAAAACAAAGGTTCATCATCCAGAAATGATAGAACTAATGACAAGAGAGTACAACTTGTGCAAGAAGAGAAAGAAGAGAAAAGTGTGCAGAGTCCAAACATTTATCAAGAGGATAAGGAGGCTGATAATTGTGGATACCCAGAGAGTGGAGAATCTCTGCTGATGAGAAAAACAGTGATTACCATGAAGGTACCTGACAAAGAATCCCCACACAGAAGAGCTCTTTTCAAGACCACATGCAAGAGTAAAGGTAAAGTATGTAAGGTTGTCATTGATACTGGTTCAACAGACAACATGGTATCTCAGGAGATGGTGGATAAACTGCATTTGGAAAGGATTCCACATCCACACCCTTACAAGGCATCTTGGGTGAGTGATAGTCATTCACTTTTTGTCTCTGAACAGGCATATGTGGATTTCCAGATTGGAGCCTATCAGGATAGAATTTTGTGTGATATTTTGCCCATGGAATGTTGTCACCTACTGTTGGGTAGACCATGGCAATTTGACAGAAGGGTACTGTATGATGGGTATGCTAATACCTACACCATCCAGAAAGATGGAAAGACTATTAAGTTGATGCCATTACAGGAAGCAGCTGCAGCACAGAAGGCAGCTAAAGTCATTTTAATGGGAAAGAAGGAATTTGTGCAGATGCCTAGAGGAGCAGGCATAAAGGCAGTTGAGAACACTGCAAGGAAAGAAGTTGTTCAAGACAACAAGCTGAGAAAAGTTTCAGTTGTGACTGACAGGGGTCAGCAGCAGGTTCAGAAACAGGTTTGCACACAGCAACCAGTTCAGAAGAATGACAAGGATGTTGTCATAGTTGGGACTATTGCTTGTCCTATAACGGTTGAAAGAAAGACAGAGTTGAACATTTCAGAAGTTCAAAAGGCAGTTCAGAAAGAGGTTCTGGTCAGGCAACCTGACAAACACAAGGTATGTGAGAGAAAAGCCTACATTGACAGGCATGAGGATTTACTTGCCAGAAAGCAAGTTACAGTTCAGAAGTCTTGGAGCAGCCAAGAGACAGCAGCAGACAAAGCTGGAACAGGGCAGACCATTGCACAGGCAAAGGGTAAAGGTGGAGGACTTCCATATCCTAACTCATGGGACATGAGTTCTTTTCTTTTGGGGAGTATGGTGCAGAGGCACCTACCTGACAGCTGGTCTTGATAAGGCAGTTAGTAGTTTAGGTCTTGTTTGTGTTTCCAAGAAGGTCTGTTAAGACCAAATGCATGTAATAAGGTCATGCTGATCATGATAAGATCATGCTGACCAGGCTTTTGCTATTTTTAGGAAGTTTGTTAGAACAGCTATCATGATGTATGATCGGTTGGATCTCCCAGCCGCTTGGAGAGTTCCTAGCCGCTTGGAGTCGGGTCAGTAGTACTCGTAGGATAATCTATTTAAGCATGAAATCGGTTGATATTGCATATACAGACAGATATCATCGATCAGACTTTGCGAGAGTGAGGCAGAGCGAGAGAAACTGAGCATTGTATTTGCATCTTTTGAAATCAAATAAAGTATTCCTGTTTGTGTACATCCTCTGTTGCATTCCATTGCTTGATCGATTTGCTGGTTTGAGAGGTTTCCATGGATTTACAGATCCATTCCACCGGTTGATCCGTCTGATCGGTGGAATGGTAATGTACAGTAGGTTAGATTGTAGTTTGTTGGTTTGCATGCAGGTGTGCAGGATCGCGGTCGACAGATGTTGAAGACCCTAGCATGGGCATGTGCTAGGTCGAGCTGATAAGGTAGAGTTGGAAGATCACCCTGAGAGTGGATCGGGTCATCCCAGGAGGATCGGCGAAGTGAAATTTCGCTAAGTGAAGAAGTTCGCCAAAACGGCATCATCAGGATATCTTGGTGAATATCCTGCAGTCAGTTTGGGTATCGTCATCCGGATAAGTGGAGGAGAGCATGATGCTTTCGAGTGCATGAAGTGCAAGTGCGTCGGGGTGATCATCAGCAGGAGGAGCCGAGGAGGAGCGTATCGGCATCAGGATCATCTACCGGGAGTGCCCATCATCCGCGTATCGCTAACAGATGCTGGAGTGAAAGTTTGGTTTTTTTGGCTAAGTGTTGAAGAGGTCATCAGGATATTGGGTGACGTCATCGTCATCAGGATATGACGTCATCGTCATCAGGATATTGAGATATCCCTCTACGCAAGTTTATCCTGCCGTTGTTAAGTGCTTGGGTATCGGCAGAAGGTTGTATTAACATCATCAGGAGGTTTCGAGAGAACCGGATAAAACAGATCATGATGCTGTTGCTTGTGTCGTCGGCTAGTGGAGCATCGAAGGGAAGGTGCTGAAGGTGATCGTCATCAGGATATTTGGAGCAACCGGATATTGGTTATCCTGCTGACGAAGGGAGTGTTGCATATCATGATGCCGATGGAGTTCGGAGCCCGATGAACAGTGCAACAGGAGGATGTTTTCGCCCGTTGAATATCATGATGATGATGATAGGCGACAGGCGGAGGAGGTGAACAGTAGTCGGCAGGAGGATAATTCTGCTCATCCGAAATATGATGCTGTTGGTGTTTTGAGGAAACATGATGATGATGCTGACAGTATAAAGCGAAATATGATGATGATGGCGAAGATGATGATGATGAGGTTGGGCTGCAGACATCCATGCTATATGCGAAGGTTATAGTGTGGATGCCTCTGCATCAAAAACTCTCTCACCATCAAAGTTCTCTTACTCAAATTACTCCATATGAGGTTTCATCTCTAGGGGTGATCCCACAATAGTGTGTTCCACTTTTTGGCCCAAGTGGGACACTCAAAATCAATGTTTTTCAACATTTTTCAATTTGTGTCAACTGTAGGGAACAAACACTTGAGAATTTCAGGATGATGTAAATAAATGAGTTATGGTATTTTCTATGTAGATTCAAGTTATAATTTTAAAAAAATAAAAAAAATATTTCTATCATTTTTTATTTTTATTTTTCGATCAATTTTTATGTTTTTCTATTATTTTTTATTAAATGACATTATTACATAATGCATAAATTTCATTACAAATGGAAATTTCCTTGACTTACTAGAATTAGATCATAAACTCCAATGTATGGATATTTTGGGGGATTTTTTATTAAATATTTTATTTATTATTAATTTTTTAATTAGTACTAACAAAATTTTCAGACCTATATAATTCTGTAACACAATTCTCTTACTATATTTATCAAAAATAAGTTTTTTTTAATTGAAACAAGGACATCTACATGGAGTGTAGTACATTTTAAAATATTTTTCTAATAGTGTTTGTTACTTTTCCTAGTGTCTTGAGTAGAGGTAATTGTTTTTTCGTAATGGACCTACATTCATTATAAAATTAAAAATATATAATATTAAAGAAAACATAATACATATTATAAATTTTGGAAAGATAATACTAAGGGTACATACCTACAAAATGACATTTCCAAATGACTTCATTTGATCCCCCAAAAGGTGAAGCAAAATTACTTTTTCATCAATTAAATCCTCTTAGATAGAACCCCTCTAGGCCTAAATCATTAACTTTTTTTAAAATATGTGATTTTAGGCAAAAATCAAGATGTCCCACAAGTGGGACACACTATTATGGGATTATTCATGTCACAGAAGGAAGCTTTAGAGTCAAATAACCATGTGTTTTGGCATGCATGTGTAGCAAGGGTTGCAACAAATACATCACTAATGCCTTCATTCTAGGATCTTGAGTTTGAATTATTATCATAATCCTTCTTGGACTTCTTGGACCCTTATAGTCCTTCCTAATGTTGCATGTTTTTTTGCAGTTTCAAAATTTGACCTTAGATCTACCAAGAGACTTAAATCTTCCCTAAGATTTAGACCTCTTGTCCTTTATCTTACCTATATCCATCAAGTAACTTCTAACAATAAAAGTATTTTTTATGGATTCTATTTTTTTGGCCCTGTCTCCTTTGAAAATAATGCACCCACCACATCATGAAGCTTTATCTTTGATACGATGCTACTTATCACTATAACTAGGTTTTCCCACAATTTAGTCAAAGAACATATGAGGATTATACACTGATCTTCCTCATCTATTTTTAGATCCACACACACTAACTTATTTACAACAATGCTAAATGTATGTTGGTGCTTTAACATGGAGTCTCCATCATTCATCCTCAAAAAGTACAACTTCTTCTATACAAAAAACTTTTTCACAAGGGAATTTGTCTTGTACAAGTTCCCTAACTTCTTCCAGAGGTTCTCAGTGATGGTTTCTCCCAAAAACATTTATGAAAACTAAATTTGTAAGGCAATGGTAAATCAAGATTCTTGCCTTTCTATCAACCACTACCTAGTCTTCATCTTTTATGCTAGGGTTTTTCTACTAAAAACTACAACCCACAAATCTTTGTCCCCTAGAAAATCTCCATCTTGAGATCCCAAAGTTCAAAGTTGGTTCCATTAAATTTCTTGACCTTTATTCTAGATTTGCCTACCATATTTATTCCCTAAAAATAAGATCACACTACAAAGCTCCCACTATAGCAAAGATTAATAGAAAATAACCTACTCCTTGGGCATAGAATTAACAAGTTGACCAAGATTTGATACCAAAATGAAAGGAAATATGATAAATTCCTAACTTAATTCAACAAGAAGATGATGCAAGTAAATTGATCTATAACAATTTCACTAGAGTAATGACACAAGAAAAGGAAAGAGAAGAGAAATAGAGATACAAAAATTAGAATATATGTCGAAAAAACCTTTATAAGGGATAAAACTAGCCTTCAAAGCACACCCAAAATTATTATCCAAGTGGGTTACAATATAATCACGAGTTCCAATGCTTCATAAGAGATCAATACTCTAAATCTGGAGGAATTTCAATAGCATAACCCTTTACAAAACTAACCAAACAATCTCCATCACAAGCCCTCAATATATAGGCCAAGGAGACTTAGAAAACTATGAATGGTCTACCAAAACCATGGGCCCAAAACAATGAGTCAATTTTATGTTCAACTAGCCCAAGTTCAACCCATGCACCCTCCTCTGAGTGCAACTCTTCCTAGAATAGTAAGTAACTCTATTGTTGACTATTTGACCTCCAAGACCAAGAAGGTCCTAAGTAACTCCCATGCACTCCAAGATGAGGCCATAACAACTCTTACATATAGCTCTTACATATAACTATATTTGGCCTATCAAAGATGCTACTCATATTCCACCTAATAATCCCCTATTTAGTGACTTCTTACAACCATCATAAGACCAATTACACATGGTAGAGAGTTCCAACTAATGAAACTCAAGATTCCTTTCAAGTGAGGTACCATTTTCCATTAATAGTAGGATTTACAAGGTGTATAATGCCTAATTTCTTGATAGGAACTATAGTCTATTTTTAGTCTTTCTACCAAAGGGGTGGTTAACCAATAATATCTGGTCAAGCAATTGAAGAAATCTAAGATGATTTTAATGCCCTTTTTTTGACAAACCAAATAATTTTAATCAAAAGAGCAACAACAAAGAGAATGCCATTAGAATATAACACTAGAGACAACCATAGGGAAAGACAATTTATAGATATACCACATTGAAAACAATCCCCATTCCAAATAATCCATGGTTTGACTAATTCCCACAATTTTTAAATGTTTTTTTTACCACAATACACCAATGATCTTGACACGAATGATAAAGAGGGTTTGAAGGCCTAAATGCTATTGGACAAATTTTCCCTATAGACTCCCTTGAAAAATGTAACTCTTGAGAAGAATTTTTTAAGTTCCCCATCTTTCAAGGGCATAGAAAATTGGTTTAACACAGAAGGATTAATCATTCAACCCCTTTATTTATGCAACCCTATATAATGCCTTAAGAATCAATCCAAAGAAAATCAGACATTAGAAAGTACCCAACAAGAATAATAGTAAACATGGATGACAATGACAGCATATTCATTCCACTAGTATTACAAGATCATACATTAATTTGTCGAAGCAATAACTTGTGTCACAGAGAGCATGGATTAACGTTCAATTTGAAAGTTTATAAATATGAATTTTGATAATGTCACGAACAGTTTTATTGATTTATGGGTTTCAAAATTAAGTTTATAATTATGTTAAAAAGAGTCGATATAAACAATCTATTTTTGAGACTGTAACAGACAAATGGAAGAAAGATCAGAAAATAGAGGCATGTCATCCTATTACTGAACTTATAATGAAAGGATCTTTTTATTTTTATTTTTGCTGGACCTCTCAATTCTCATATGAATAGCTACTCGTAAGCTTCGTGCTGTTCCCGAGGACGACTTTGTATTCATTACAAAAAAGTTTACAAATAAACAATTTGACCACAATTTATCTCTCTCAACACACAATCTCTCTCATCTGTTGAATGAAAAGACCCCAAATAAAAGACCCCAAATAAGGAGTAAGTACAGTTCAGAAGGGAAAGAGGAAGAAGACTGTCATAGTAAGTCTGTCAGCTTTCCGCCAGCACAACATAACTTCGCTGGCAAGACACTATCACTCCCTGGCCCAAGAGACATTATATCCATTGGAATGATAACTGTGAACCCCATTTTCAATGATGATATGTTAATAAAAATTAATGAAATCTCAATGACTTTTTCACAGGATTAATTAATGTAGGCTAATCTCCTTCCCCACCATTCATCCCTCCCTTCCATGATTAATACTAAATTTGAAACTGGGTCTTTTTATATTATTGTCTACAAATAACCGAACAGTGGACTGAACTCAAGAATTTAAAACAATAAAAAAGCTTAAACAGATGGCAGGGTCAACATGTCAGTTGGCAGGCCTAAATAGCCACCTTTGCTGTGCTAAATTAAGGATATTAAAGATTTGTTATCTGCAGCATTGGGATGACCATTTTTAAAATACTATGTGATATTTATTAGCATGGAAGTTTGTTATCACAATCAAAACATCGATGTATTCTTTATAGGGGCTGTATCCCTATAAATGTCATGATGATTTTTATTTTTTAAATTTTTTTTGAAGATTAAATAGTTAGGGGACTTTATAGGGCTTTTGTTTGAGAGAAAGAAAACATAAATTATAATACATAGTTAAGAAGTTGATATAAAAATATAAAAATTAGTGAAATGTCTCATTATCTTGGTAGTTGAGAGCAGAGACCAGCTACCTAGTAAATAGTAAGAACGGGTACTACGCAAAAGCAAGAAACTACTGGTGAACAAACAATAGCCATAGGCAAAAAACCATACCAAGGGGTAATATAGCGACGAACATATAGGACCCAAATAGACTTTAGCCCACCCCACCACATGGCATTACAAAAAACCTTAACATAACAAATGTTGAGTAGGAGCTCATCATACACCACCGCATCCTAGCCTTGATACAACACCATTCAAGTCCACCATCTCCTTCACTATATGGCCTCCTGGTTTGGTAGATGGGTCCAAAGTTGAAAAGCAAATGCCAAGAATGATTTTTACTCTTTTCTTGGCCTTGTGAGCCAATTTTTCATAGAAGACTAGAATATTGCGATCACTAGTTACTTCTAGACAACCCTTACTATGTGTGACCATCAATTTGAGCAAAATGTTACCCATGTCAACACCAATAAGCATGAAAGACATTGACTTCATGTTGTAGGGAACTTACTTTCTCTTCTTTAGCACTAGATGCACCTCCTTCTTGTGTCCCCAACAACCCTTTAGATTTGAAACCAAATACCTTTAGGAGAGGTAGCAAACATGCCCTCAAAATGATTTACCAACAACATTTGTTGGAGCTAAACCCTAAGTGTAGCATCTAAAACCCCAAACATCAATTTAGATATGAAATCTTGGCACACCATGTAACTTTAGACCACAAAGAGCCATGCATACCAAGACCAAACACAAACACTACTTTAACAAAACCTAATGTTGTAGAAGAATTGTAATAGAAAATAGAGACTAGATGATTGTCCATAAACACACCCTTGCTTCGTGGATCCCTCCCAAATACACCATTCTTTTCACGATCCATGGGAAGAGCACAAAGAACAAAAATAACCCACATGCAACAACTACCTTTTAGCCAACTTACTAGCAATAACCAACATAAAGACATCGACACTAAGAGTGGATTTCTAAACAAATAAGAATATCACATATGTAGCATTAATTGGATTCCTTCTCAAACACATGTACATGGCATACCAATGAATATACAAAAAAACCTTCACTATAAAAAATAATGAAACACAAAAAAAATTTCCTACCATAGATACACATTAGGACATTGTACTAAATGATGAAATTGAAGGAGGCTTATTTAACTCAAATGATGATCCAATCCCTCCCACAAATTATAAAGGTGGTTGAAGAGGGGGGTTAGAGGTTCTTGATCAATATGAAAATTAGTCAAAAAGTCTATATAACAAAATTTAAATTGCATCTACAATGTTGAAAGCTAACACAAGAAAACTTAAAGCCCAATATAAAAAATTCTTCTACATAATGCCTTAGCCTCCAATTAAGACAAGAACCTTTATGTATACCATTAGTCTCTAATAGGGAATCACCTTCCACTATAAAATTGTCTATCCTTCTTGAAGTCGTAGCCACCATAACTACCACTAATGCTTCACCTTTAGCCTCATTGTTAGTTTTTATTCCTACTTGAAGAGGATCCCCCATACATAAATTCACCATTCACATTTCTAAAAACAAGTCTTGGCTCAACATTTCTTGAGTTTCCCTGAGAAACACTATCAAAATTTAATTTCATATAATCCTTAAGAGAGCCAACACATTGAGTTTGAGCAGCATTTGCTACACTTTAACAAATTTGATTTCATCCAGCATTATTTTTTCTTACCCCATGAATAGAGAAAAATGCATTGATGATTGTGAAGGTGGGTATCTTAAACGAAATATAAATTTCCATTTCATGTTTTACCCCAAGCACTATAGAACTAAAAATAAAATAATTTTCATTAGTTTATTTTTAAAAGGAGTTATATAGTAGATGTGTTATGGTCGATATTGATTGTTTAATCATCCTTATCTAAATAACATATCCATTAACAACAACTCGCTAACTATTTATAGTAATGAAATTGAACATCTTGAAGTATAGATATCTTAAACAGATGAAGAGAGAGAAAACAAATTAAATAATAGACAAATCTTTACTATCTAAGAGTTCAAATCACAATCATTAACTATTTAAGTTCTTCTATTATCAAAGCAAGGGAAAAATGAACACTAACTCTTGAAATTATTTCCTCCATTATCTAAATGAGTAAATAATTATGCACTACATGGTTCTTTTTTTCTCTCTTTGAAAATTTGATTGTTGATTTGTGTGCTTTATTTTTGGGTGATTAATAGATCATTGTTATTATTGTTGAAATTTATGTTTCTTATTGTTTTGAAGAAAATAAATTTGATGATAAATTGTTGAATCCTTGGTTATTTATCAATTTGATTTTAATTTGATTGGTGAAGCCTTAAAAGAGTAGTTGAATTTTGGGTCTAGAACTTCATCTTGATCATTTATGTTTTAAATTTTTTTCAAGTCTTGATGGATTAAGAGTTTTAAGTGTTTCAGGTCATTTTTATAAAGAAAGGCATGGTCATTTTGTTGATGTTGTGAGTTTTGTGTTGGTTGTGATGTTTTGATGAAACATTATTGATTTCATGGACCTTTTTGGAAGCATTTATTGTTTTTTTCTTTGATGCAAATTCCTTGTATGGGAATGTTTCCAGAGAATTTATGTTTTAAATTCTTTTTGTTAGTGTAAATTTGATGATTTGTCACATTTTATTTTAGAATCCATGATGGTGTATTCATTGGATTAGTATAATTTGCTTAGTTGAGTGCTATGCATTAATCTATTGTATTTCTAAGTATAAATAATGTCGAGGCTCACATTAGTCTTAGGGGGCGGATGTAACATCCATCATTTTTGGTCTTTTTATGAGTTTATGATATTTTAATTCTATGGTAAAATTAGATAATCTCTATTGTTTATTTTGAGTGCAAAGTGTTGATTTAATGCATTGTGTGTATAATGTGTGATTTCATTACCATAGTTAATTATATAAAGGTGATTATATGATTATATTATTTCCTAATAATGCTACTAAGGTGTGTGTGGCAAGATTATGTTGTGTGATAGGTATAGGCATCAAGGAAGGCAAACTAGGTCATGGTGTTGATGTGTGCTGAAATGATCCAATGGTGTGGGCAATTAAATAATAAATTAAATTAAGAAAAATAACTAATTGGAAATAAATTAATTAGTATCTTAATTAATTTATTTGAGTGCATAGAATTAATTTTATTTATTTATTTGATAATTAATTCTTAAGGTTATAAGAAAATAAAATAAATAGATAAAGCTCTAATTACTTATTTGATGCTTAGATTTTTTATTTTAAATTAATTGTCTAGTTAGACAATTATAATTCCTAGTACTTTTAGAAATAAAAATTATCAATTAAATTTAGTTATTATAATTGAAATAGATTTTTATGTGCATGTTTTTATTTTAGAATTTAGAAATAAATAATAATATAATTTATTTCAATTTGGGAAAAAGATTAATTAATATAAGAAGGATTGATTTAATTTAAAATAAAAAAATAATTAATGTTGGTTAATTATGTGAACATTATATTATTTATTTTATTAATTTATTTTGGTAATTAATTTCTTTTGAGAAAAGAAATAAGTTTAATTATTTTAATTTGTTAATTTATTTAATTATTGAATGTGCATTTCTATTTTAAGGATTTAGAAAATTAATTATTATATTTATCATATTTGTGAATTAGAAAATCATATTTTCTAATATTAATTTTTAAGTGAATTCTTTTATTTAGATAGAATTAGAAAGAATAATATTTTAATACTATTTTTCTTTTATTCATAATATAATATTATAATTTACATTTTAGGTTTTAAGAAGGAAAATGAAGAGTTATTAAAAGAAGAAAATTAGTTTTATTTTTATTCTTTTTGTTATCAATATGCAATTTAGAAGAAAATGAAAATAGGTTATTGAAGGTTAAGAATTTTAAAAGTGTTTTTTGTGAAGAATTGATAAATTGCTATTGTTATTGAAAATTCCACACACAAAGAAGAGCCCAAGGCTCAACCACATCAACAATTAGTCATTCATCTTCAACACAACAAATGACTACATTTTATGGCTTTATAAAACCATTCAACTTATTAACTACCCAAACCACTAACTACCAACTAACTCATAACTACTAACTAACTAAAAACTAACATATAATAAATTAACATTAACATGTTAATTTATTATTTATTACATTATTCTATGTCATGCACTAATATTTTGTAACGTCCCCCTTTAGTGTTGACATACGGACTTTATTCTAGTGCCGCAATATCAACAATTGGCTTGTCTCATATTTGCCCCCTTCAATGAAAATTTTTCTTTAGATGTCAGTTTCCAACAATAATGCATCCAATTACAATGTGTAAATAACAAATCTATTACACCCTTATGACTCCAAAATCCTTATTTCTCCATTTACATAATGTTGAAAAAAATATGATTTCACCTTTGTCTTCTGCATCGAACTTCTCGTTAAATATCAATATCATTCTCAAACACTTTCTGGATTTTATTCTCCTCTTTAACATATTTCCAAAACACTTTAAATTTCTAAATTTAATTACAAAATGAGAAAGATGATGTTGTTTTAGTGAGACTGATATAAAACAAATTTTTGCAACACCAAAGATTTCTCCAACTTTGAATGAATAAATTTTTAAATTTTTCTCATTTTTTGATATGAAATGAACAAAATGCAGTGGAAACTATGAAAAGAATGAACAATATGGAGAGAGAGGAGAGAAACCAAATGAAGGAACAAGATGGAGAAAGAAGAGAAACCAAATGCAGATGGATGATGAATATCATAGATTTGCACATGGTCCATACTGCACCTCCATTGACAAGATGCAAGAATAAAATACACATGGATGATGAAGCCAATAGATTCACACATGGTCTACACTACTCCTCTATTGATAAAATGTAAGAATGGTGGGTAGATAATAATGAATTTTGCACATGGTCCTCACTACATCATCATTGTGCACCACTTTGGAGAAGGAAATATGAGCAAATGGAGGGCAACCAAAGAGATCCAAGACACCTGCTCTGTTACCATATTGAAAATGCAATACATAAAGAGCCAAAGGCTCCAACACAAGAACAATTAGTCATTCATCTTCAACACAACAAATGATTACATTATATGG
The DNA here is from genome assembly GCA_027924645.1 of Cunninghamia lanceolata. Classification (NCBI taxonomy): domain Eukaryota; kingdom Viridiplantae; phylum Streptophyta; class Pinopsida; order Cupressales; family Cupressaceae; genus Cunninghamia; species Cunninghamia lanceolata. The sequence goes on from BSBN01000760.1 coordinate 5,239,157, forward strand.
CTTTATAAATCCATTCAACTTATTAACTACCCAAACCACTAACTACCAATTAACTCATAACTAATAACTAACTAAAAACTAACATCTAATAAATTAACATTAACATGTTAATTTATTATTTATTACATTATTCTATGTCATGAACTAATATTTTCTAACAATTGTTTGTGAATTGCTTCTAAATTTATCTCAATTGATTACCAAATTGCTACAAGGAATGAGGTAGGATTATTATCATGTAAGGCTTTAAATAATATTTACTTTAGTTAATCAATGAATTTAAGTTTCTTTGATGAACATGAATTTATTTATTAACCATATTTTAATTTGTTTTTAAAATAATAGGTAAATCTAAATAAAAACAATTAAGTTTCACATTGTTCAAATTGGGAAGAAACTAGTTGTTGTAGGTTCAAAACTAGGGTTGCTTGGGGAAGAAGAAACTTAGTGAAATTTAGGAGAAACATCTGATTTATGAAATTCAAGCATAGACCTAATTTTGGTTTAAATCTATATGTTAAGAGGATTCAAATTATATTTTTCATGATATGCTCTCTTTTTCAAAATGAGTTTTAGGGAAAAGTCATAATGGTAGTAAAACTATCACGAGGAGAAAAAATAGTCTATTATGTATTGAATGCCTTTAGTTTTAGGAACTACGTTTATCTAAAAAAATTATGGAAGGTGTGCAACTAATTTTTTTAAATTATATAAACAAATCCACCTTACCTAGTTTGTCAATTCATAGATATGTATTAATTAGTGACTATCTATTTCTACTACTATTTTTAGAATGATGTTTTACTTATGATTATATTGTCATTATAAATGTATTTTATAGAAATTTATTATACTTAAATACTTTTTGGGTTTTGTAGATTGTTGTATTATCTTTCCAACGCATTTTAAAATTTAGAAAAAAAAATATGTTTGGAGAAATTGAAGGCATTTTTAATGAAAATTATTTTTATGCAATAGATAAAAATTGTTAGCATGAAAATCATGTTTGGTATAAGTGTGATCTCCCAACATGGTTTTGTGACTTTGTATTTCTTATTAAGCAGGTTGAAATTTTTATGTGGATACTATTTATTAGGGTGTGCATGAGTTGAAACTTATTCTCTATGCTACCCATACACCTAAGTATAGTGATATTATGTTTGAGAGTCCTTGGTGAATTTGTGTATGATAGTTTTGATGTCATGGTTGGAGTATAGTTGGAATGCTTGATTTCCATTGTTACCTTTAGGGTCATTCACAAAGATGAGGGACCAAAAAGTGGCCACAACCACTTTTTGGTCCCATCTAAGCTATAACATGCTAGCATTTTAGGTATGTTAAAAATCAAATTAAAAAGAGAAAAAAGTGAAACCCGCGACTCATTTGTAAAAATTAGCAGCAGGTTTCTCTTCTACTACCACGAGCGCATTACAGGAGAGATAGAAGCAACTATTTCAAAGAGAAAATAGTGATTTCACCATGCCACCTTGCTAATACCACTCCCAAGGATGTCTTTCATGAGGTGTAGAGGGTGTAGTAGCTAAACAAGGTAGGGTTTGATTGTTTTTGTGTGAATTTGAAAAGAATTTTTTAATTTTGCAATGTTTTTATTAGATTTTTATCTTGAATTTTCAGCCAATGAGCCACCACAAAACCCTAATCTAGTAGAGGAGACTCAAAAGAACCCCCAACCCCCTCAAACTGAGGAGAACCCTCAAAACCCCCCACCTTCACATCCTCACCATCAAAGAGACACACAAGAAAACTATTTAGGGCAAATTGAAGAAAATAAAAAACATCTTGAAACCCTAATTGAAACATTAAATACTCCAAATGCAAGCATCAATTGTAGGAGAGCCCTTGCCAAGTCATTAGAGGTCATTGTTTCTCATATTGAATTGGTGACAAACCAAATCACCGAATGGAATGACTATAGGGAGAGGAGTCAGAAATACTATGCTGAAAATTTGTCTTACAAACAAGTTAAGGACAAGAAAATTACAAAATCTCAATTATGTTCACATTTTATCAATCCTAAAACTGGCCAAACACTAGAAGAGAGTTGCAAATGATTCCTGATTCATTGGTGTACATCTATGATGGTATATCCCAAAATTTTGGGGATAGATGGTACATGGTCTTTGATGAGTGTCCTTGTAATAACAATGAGGTACCACAATATTTCTTGAGGAAACTCTATTGTGAGTTCATCCTCAACTAGATTCCTAATTACTTTGACATTCGAGAGTTCCAGGGTAGAGGTGGTGGCTTTGCCCAAGATAGACAGGGGGCACATTGAGACCAAAATAGCATACCTAGACCCCTCATGAGGTCAACACATATCTCACACCTTTCAGCTTTGAAGGAGATTGTTGAGGTGGAGACACTGCATTCATTGAGTTCTCTCACCTAGTCTCTAGCACAGCATGGCGATGATCTTACCCAGGACAATGAGGGTGAGAGCATTAGGTGTCATTGGTCCTCACATCATTGCAGTTCATGTGGGAACTTGTGCAATGATGGGACCTGAGACTCTCACCAAGATGTTACAGAGTACAAGACGTTGTGATGCAGGGGCAACAGATAGTGATGGACACATCCATATTGGATGATATTGCCCTCACAGATGTCATCTTGTAGCAAATGTTTGGTATTGACTCCTAGGTGATTTTTTATAAGGTTCAGCTTGATTTAACATATTTGTATTTGAAATTTCTAATTAATCATATGAGTATCTATATTATAAGTCAAAATTAATGTATATAATTATCTGCACTATGAAATTCCAAGGTCAAAGTATTCATCATGCATATGTTAGCTGTCCAATGTAGGGTTATGAGAGGAGGTCGAGTCAACAGGTATGTAATTTATCACAAGATCATAAATATAGTACATATATCAATGGTAATCTTATTTAGTGACAATTTGATGATGAACAAGGAGCTTCACCACCACCACCATGATTTCCTTGGTCGCCTACATGCAAAAGCACTTTCACTGAGGTAATTTTTATCATTTGTAATCATTATGCATTTAAATAATGTTATGTATCTATTTTCGTCAAATAACCTTGAACTCTATTTTTAGATGTTGAATATGGAGACTCCTCCTCATCTTAGTCAGTCAGGGAAGGTGGGCATTGTTGCAACTATTTTGTCTACAAATCCTTTGATTGAGGTATGAGCGAGTAACATGTAAATGTCATTTTGTATTTCTTGTTTTATCTCATGTCATTTAATGTACATAAATGATATTCATGTTTACTCAATTTTGCTTCTTCATGCTTCTCACAGGAGGTCACAACTCCAACCTATCCAGCTACGGATGAAGAGAGATAAAAAAATGATCGAGAGGGATCACCAACTAGCGGTAAGTGATTGATTACCTATGCCATGTTATATATTTCATGTTTTCTATATTAATGTGCATATTGTTTGATTGTATTAATAGGTGGAACTTCAAAAATCTCTGTCGAGGAGGTCTAGTCGACGGTAGAGAGAGGATGAGTCACTGATTGACTCTCCATCTTCATGGTGAAGCAAGGGCCATTGATTATTTGATGGCAATTTATAGGAAATTTTATTTTGGGACATATTTTTGTATGCTTAGATGGCTTTGTATACATACTTTTGTATTTTACCGATGTATATATTTGTATATGCATGTATGGCTTTGTTTGTACATGCCTATATGGCTTTATATATACACTATATGTTATTTTCATGACATTATGTATATGACATTTTACAAATTAAATATAATATGATGATCAATTATGGTTACATAATAGATATTGTATCATGCTTAAAAGTTTCAATATTGCATATGTGTTCTTCAATGTTTCCATGAAATGATATAATGTTCAATTATAGCTCAATATATGTGTCAAGTATGGTTTGATTAATTCAAATATTTTGACAGCATCCTTGCAAAATACATTTTGTGCATATCTTTCAATTATTGCATTCCATGATACTGTATTTCTTTAAGGCATCATGTCAAATAGTTCATGCACCTTGTATATGCTTCCACACTTTGCATAAATATCTACAAGGGCAGCTATAAATACAACATGTGACAAAATTCATATATCCTTTATGCTTTGATGGTTGTCCACACCCTATTCTGAAGATTCTATTTTAGCATAGCCAAGGAGAACATTGGATAAGGTTGTGGAATTTGGCTTGACACCCACCAATTACATTTTCTTGAAAGTTTCTTTAAAGCCCTATCAAAAATTCCACTTTGTGCATATCTTGCAATCATTTCATTCCATGAGACAACATTTATTTGAAGCTCATCATGTCAAACAATTCACATGCCTTATCTATGCTTCTAATGTCTGCATACATTTCTACAAGGGCAGTTGTAAAAACAACATTTCACAAAATTCCTATATCCTTATACTTTAGTGGTTGTCCATACCTTGTTCCAATGATCCTAATTTGGCATAGGTAGGGAGGATGCTTGCAAAGGTTATGGAATTTGGTTTTACATGTGCCAATTGCATTTGCTTGAAAGTTTATAAATCCTTTTTAAAAAAATGTTATAACGTTCAAGCATGTTTTGTCATGCATGGAAAGTTTTAAGTGTTGTCTAAATTAATAAATACCCTATAACCAATATCCTCAACCCTAAACCCTATCCCTCAACCCTATGCCTTAAAGCCTATATGGTAGACCCTCAACCCTATGCCTTAAATCATATATGCTAGACCCTCAACCCTATGCCTTAAAGTCTATACGTTAGACCCTCAATCCTATACACTCAACCAGAGAGAGAGAGAGGGTAGGAGGTAGAGAGGGGAGGGAGGTAGATAGGTGAGAGAGAGAGGAGGGGAGGGAGGTAGAGAGGTGAGAGAGAGAGAGGATTTTATTTCACAATAATGTGAGCGCATTATAATGTAAGGGTAGGAAGTTGATTGATCCTATTTTTATTAGATTGCGGAGCTTGAAGAGATTTATGTCCCTATAACCAAGGAACTAGTTACAACTTATTTTAATATTTTTAAAGGCCAAAAATGACCTTTATAGCTCAAAATTTGAGTTTTTCTATTCTATAGCCCCACTTGCATTTTTTTTTTTGTTCTTAACATTAGGATGCAAGGTTGAGACACCTTTCCTCACAAGTGGTTTTTTGTTTCATTTTCTCTAAATATTGAAGGTATAAGATGTTGCAAGGTGTACACCCTTGGTCTACTTGTGCTGTACAACACAACGCTTGGGTTCATGACAAGGCTTAACCGCCTTTCGTGGATTCATTAATTCTTGCGGTTGTATCAAACATTAATAGGTTCATCTTTTGGTGCAATGGCAACTGTCTTTCTAACAATTGGTATCAGAGCTTGGGTGGCAGGTTTGAACCCCTCTCTTGTGCTGGGGGGGTTGTTGCAAAGTGTGCACCCTTGGTCTCCTTGTGTTGTGTAGCACAGTGCTTGGGTTCATGACAAGGTTTAACCGCCTCCCGTGGATTCATTAACTCTAGCGGTTGTATTGGGCATTAATAGGTCAATCTTTTGGTGCAATGACAACTGCCTTTCCAACATAAGATAGATATTTCATAGTGTTATGCAGGTGAAGTATTGTTAAGTAGCCAAAATGTTGTTGGATTAAAGAATATTGAGCAAATCGTATTGGTGTAATTTTATTCTTAATATTAATATGGGCTTGGTATATCTTTGGTGGTGGAGTTTTTTCCTAAAAGGGTTTCTCCATGTAAATATGATGTTATATGTTATTGTTTTGATAAGGTAAAAGCATGGGAAGGGCCCAGACCCATTATATAATGAGGCCACAAGGGCAATATAGGCAACCATATACAACCATAAAAAACATTTCCACATAACCCCATGAGAGATAAAATGCAACAAATCATAGTCATGATAAACTAGAATCCACCATGCAAAAGAATAGGCAAAACATACCGTGCAAGTTGACACAAGATATATCCTAGGAAAACCCTTAAGAGGGAAAAATCCAGCCTCCAAAAGCATCCACACTCAATGTATTATTCAACAATGAAACATTACAATACACTTACAGAGTCACCATGAATACTCTCAAAACATAAAGCTCCTCCAATGCATCATCCATGTGTCCAAGCATGTAACCACACATCCCATGCCATGCTTCACATATGCACTTACAAGAGAAACCCAATACAATGAAAACCTATAGCCAAACAACCAACCAACCAACCCCAACTACTAACCATGTGCGTTCTTTTATAGAATCAAGCTCACACAAATATGTTAGGTGTAGTATAGGGAAAACCATGTGTTCCAAAAACCGTGGATACACAAAACCATTAACCCCTCATTTAATATTTGTAACTATGTTTTCACTTTATTCCCAACATTAAATAATTTCCCAAATAAATAATTAATTATTTTATGTGTCTCGCACACATAAAATAACTAACCCAATGTTACATACAACTCTTACAAGTGGCACCAAATAAATATCTAATGTGGCTAAACACATCAATTAAGATGCACCGCAAATAAATATTTATTTTACATAAATAAAATAAATCAATATTATGCAAGGTGTACAACACACCTTTTCCTAACAAAGAAATAGTATCATGAGAAATGAGACTAACAATTCAAGCACTAATAAAAAAGAAACATAACTAAAGCAAACTATTACAAACCCAAAAAACTGACAGTAGAACAACAAAATAACATAACTAGCAATTACATTTTAGACAATTTCCTCAAGCCTTTGACTGCATGTCATTCTCAATTTAGAAATTCCACTTTATCACTAAAGGTGACTTCATCCTGCTTAGCAAAGAATTCCATGATGTAGTCATCCTCTCATTCTTTCCTTTTGCCCTAATTTTTCTTTGATCTGGTCCTGTTTGCCAGTCTTTGTTGGCTCTCGATCTGTCTATGCACCTGAATCTCTTTCTCCTCCATCTTCTTCTTGCTCTTCTTCTTATCAGTACCCTTTTGAGACTCCTTATGAGACACCTTATCTTTGTTCTCTTGTTTCATAGCCTTCCTTTTTCCATCTCATCCTGGAAAACATACAGGGTGGTAACAGAGTTTTTGACTATGGCTCTGCTAAAATCAATTATCTCCTCCATATTCTTGAGGATTTTCTCCTGGTTCTTCTTGATAATCTCTTGGTTCTTATATGTTATTGTTGTTTCTATTCTCCATACTATATTTGATGGTTTGATCAAATATACTAATCATATTTGAACACTTATTGTTTATACTTTCATTATATCTATTTACCTTGTTCAACACAAATGCACACAATAAAGTCTTGCAAAAAGAGTGGATTAGAGACATTAGGATTGATAGCAACTTGGACCAAGACAAGACTAGTCAGACTTGTGCAACATACCAAAGGTTAACCCAATATGTTCTTAAGTGCACCAAGTGAAGGAAAATGAGAGGCCTTAACAATCAACTAACTAATATACAAATGAAGAGACTCTATGGCTGAATAATATCATAAAAATTTTCAAATACATTAAATAGAGACCAAGATCAAGTCAATTTGACAAAGTCAAAATTATCGCACAATCATGGTATCAAAAGGTCAAGAAGGTCAAAATCAACATTCTCAAAAAAGGTTCCTTAATTTCTTCAACAAGAAATTAGGATGTGTTGTGTAAGAAAAAGCAAGTTCTACACAAGTTCTTCCTTATTGTAGGTGCATTCTTTTTCTTCTCTAGTTTCATCAACACCCTACTCATCATGAATGCTTAGACCATGATTTGGATCCTCTACACACTCTCCTAATGCACTACACTTGAAGCTTCCTTGAGAAACATGGTTGCTTGCCTCTACCTTACTATGCACAGTGATGCTTGGTTGCATGCTTGGCCATTTGAAGGTGGCATGCCTTATTTCTCAACATCTATAGCATGTTCTAGAGAAAATTATTTCTCCTCATCATTTGCCTTAAAAGGAAGAATCTTTTCTCTTGGGCATGTCTCCACAAGCTTGTGATGTGCTAGCCTCTCCTCTTGCATTAGTTCTATCTTTTCATCATTCACCACACCTCCTCTATTTTGTACCAATCTACTCTTCCCTCACACTATTCTCTATTTCCTCTATGACAACTACCCTTCCACCTTTAATATACATGGGTAATATTCCTCTATAGGCTTGGGAATGCCAAACTCATCTTGAATGGATACATGCTATCCATTTACATACTATGTGACTTTCTCCACACCATCTTTGACATGTCCTACATGAATAGTCAATCAATAAAACTCCTCACTCTACTCTTCTATGTTCATCTCTCTATATTTAATTTTACAACTTCCTAAACAAACTCATCTTATAGTTTGTGGGTAGGAACTTTGCTCTCAACTTGGCAATCATCATTGAAGTGGTTAATAATTTCATGATCTTCCACCTTTGTTAGTTTATAAAATTAGTGAATAGAGATGTCTTTTTATGTATGGTGAAGTGGCCCACGAAAGGTTCAAGAACTTTTCTAGGATAAAGAAAGCTATAGTTCTTACATAGAACAAATTTGTTTACAAAATAAATAAGATAGTATATAGTTGACACATTTGTGTGGTTATAATATTCACAATTAACATAATCAAAACCTCTTATAGTTTTTTATTAATTGATTGTAAAATGTGAATTTTGTTTTAAATTTTTTTATCGATGAAATTATACGATTATGTTAAGTAGTTTTTGGTAGGTTGAATGGTCCACAAAGAGTCTATTAGGAATCAAGTCTTGTTAATTGTAAAGCCTTACATTCTAAGGAATATGACTTAAATCGTACACAAAGTGAATTTAGCAAAATGGATACCTTACATAAGAAGTTTACCCAATTTCAATAGACTTAAAAATTTATCTTTTTATTAGATTTAATGTTTACAACTCCTTTATTTGTTTAAAGATTAGGATCCCTTATCTTCTTTTAATATTGTTTTTGTTCATTATTAATTAATTTTACTATATTTATCTTTATCCTCTCCTTTTTCATATTGATTCTTCTCTTAACCTTTTCAAATTATACTTACTCTTTCTTCTTACTTTTTTCCTTGCCAAATATTTATTCAAAACTATTACAATCTATCCATTCATTTCATACTCATTTTCATAATGAATTACTAAATATAATCTCCAAACATTAATACAAACAAATTTACACAATTGATTTCAAAAACTGTTTTATTCAAATATTTATCCCCTCTCTCTATATATAACCAAAAAGGACTAGCAAAGAGTAAACTGCAAGGAAAGGATTCCCATCAATCATCCAAAGTAAAACTATGATCCCCAAAAAGAAATAAGAGACAAATACATAAGACCAAAAAGTTATGTCAATCCTTCCCTATTAGGGTACTGTCAATCAAGAATATTATGGAAGAAAGACAGACAGACATAAGAAAACAAAGAACTTGTCATTTCTCCACAAGAGTTAACCTACATCTTGGTACACATATCAAAGATAATACTATGCAGTTATGCTTGTAGAAGTTTGCATCCCTTAACTTAGACCAGAATCTTGAATAGAGACAAAATTTTAGCACTAGATTTCACTTGATATTAGCTGACACACATTGAATTTGTAATCAGCAGACGTCATGGAGAATATCTGAAAGATACGAGGAGAGAATAGCATCCAATATAGGATCCAAGACTGTACATAACTATTGGCCCATTCTGCTGACTGAATGGCAGCCTGCAGGAGAAGACTATAAGCACTCTTGGGAACAGATCGTATAAGCGTGACAAGGGGATAGCATGGAGTAAATTGTAACGCAGTAATGTCTGACGTAGCATGTAAGGAATTTGAATTCATCTGCGAATACCTGTATCTGAATATCTTATACCTATGTCTGTGTTATCAAAAGTCTTTCATGAAATGACGGCTTCTCTTTCTCATTCATATGTTTCTACTGGCATACAGACATTCCGAATTATGGCAGCATTGGAAATTTAGATCTTTTTATTGTTTGTGGAGAAGACAAGACAGCAAATCTATGGCGAATATGGATGCTAATCTCCGCAGGCTTTTCCTGGGATTCTGCAATTATTCTGTGGGGCCATTTTGCTGTCTTGAGATTCATTTTCTATACCTGGGTACTTGTCGAGGGATTCGAAAGCAAACAAGTTGAGTCCTCGCTTGTATCGAGGAAAAACTGAGACACTTAGAAACGATAAATTACACGAATGTTCTACTGTTAAGCCTTTCAAAGTAGACAGTGATCCATGGTTTTGCACAATGATCACAATGATCAAAATAATTATTAGGGTATTATAGTTTGTCAAATTTTGGCTAGGATCTTTGCTACATCATTACATATCTATGTCACTTCACATGGACTGAAACAAGAAGTCTAGGATCAAACAAGAAGTAGGCTTTAGTAGGAACTATCGTACTATTCCTAATATCTTTCACTTTGAGTTCAAGGCAAACAAGCGTGGAGTATATTGCTGTTTTGTGGAATATTGCAAGGTAATTGACACAATTCTTCTATACTTGTTAGTTGATCGATTTAAGGTTTTGGGTCTTTCATTCTTGGTGGTTTGACTAGAGCACTTTAGGAGATTATTGTTGGCAAGGTATGAACAAGAGTAGGTGAGAAGAAGGATGTTTAGAGTATTATAGGTGTCAAACATGGCTACTTTCTTTTACACTTTTTGGACTCTATATTGAGGATTTGGTAGAAGTCCTATGAAATATATTGGGTTCACAAATGGTTGTTTACTCTTCAAGTCTACTATTCTCTTTTTTTAGATGGCATTATTTTGATGTCTTGCTTGGTGAGAAATCTCTAGAGCCAATTTGATTTTGGCCTCCTTTTGTGGTACTCATAGGTTCCATGTTAATTTCGGTAAAATAAAAGTTATGGTTTTTAACATCTCCAAAAGAAAGTCAAGCTAAGTGATTCTTACTTTCTAAAGTGAGAGAGCCACACACACATGGGGTCTCTTCTCTAGGCCACTATTTAATAGCTTGATTCCTATTGTTGAGTCTAGAGACGTTGAATAAGGGTTATGTAGTTGTTACCACACTTGTCAAGTATTGCTTTCAATTTTAGTTATGATACATTAAAACAAAGATGCACCTCAAAGACATCATATTTCCATAATCCATTACAGTTAATTAAAAAGTTTTTAGTAGAAAACTCTGTGCAAATTTTGTATCAATGTTTCTGATCACACTCTATGATCTATCATCAAGATTTTTTCCTCCTCATTCTAATGATGGATCATGGAGTGTGATACACAAACTTGTACACATTTTTTTTCAAAAGATTTCTAATTAGAAGATCCACATCTTTCACTCACTAGTCAAAACCACCCTCCTATATGGATGTGAGGTTTGGGGACCATACCTTCAAGTATAGGGTAAAAAATAAATAGAGAAAGTGCTTGTTATGTTGTTATCTAAAAATATTCATGCTAAGAGACGGGTTACTCAAGCCATCATCCTTGTAAATTTGAACACAACCCCTCTCATTTATTTAATGATCTTTCATGTGATGACAATGATTCACAAAAATAGAGAGTTGGACACCTCCCAAAATGGTTGAAACTTAGGTATCCATACCTTTCTTTTGTGTCCTGTATGGAACAAACAAACCATGGGATATATTCTTATTGGTATATGAGAGCCTCATTGTTACTTTGTCATGTTGATATTGATATTGTCAGGCCACCCTAGTATTGCTTCTCTATGGATCTTCTTGATCTCTCCAAGAGATATAAACAAGGGCATTTATACTGGAGTAACCCACCTCTAGTCCACATGGTATGAGCCTAGAGAGAGAATATCTTTAAAACTTCAACATTATTTAGACTTATATCTTCACTTCAATAATGCATTCATCTAATCCCCAGGGTACGTGCAAACTATAGTGACCTTGTTGCATAAGGACCCCTCTTGCATAGTTCAAAGTTTTCTCCCATCAACTTTGCAATTAGTTAGATCACAATATCCATTGATAGCATCATTTTTATCAAATATGCTCTTTAGAACTTGAGACCAAGGAACACTTTATTTTCAAATGCTCTAGATTTATTATGAGATGAATGGATTGTTCTTTTAAATCTTCAAAGATTCACTTGACTTTCTCTTGACATTCATGGTTTATGAGATCAAAGATGCTTAACCCTCTTCCTCTAGGATATGTCTAAGCTTCATCATCCATAACCTTCTAGACACAAGCATCCTAGGGGAACCTACACTAAGATATTTACTTCCAACTCCTCTCCCTTTCACAAAAACAATAGGAAGAGGCATTAGGCCAAGTATTAAATTCATTTGGTATATTTGCAATGCATCCTAGACCCAATATTCATATAGGATCACACCCCTCACACACTTATTTATGATTTTCTCTAGTGATTCTCGATAGCATTAGATTTTATTCTCCTTTATAGCACCCTCCTCTCTTTGATCTTCTTCACTCTATTATTCATTTTTTAGATTAGTGCATTCCTATTACTCTTTCATTCTTTTAAGTTTAGTTTTATTTGTACATTTTTATCAGGTATCTCATTGCATGTGCAATTGACCTAGTCTAAACACTTTTAGTAACTCATGCATATTAATATCATGATCTCCAAGTTCTCACCTAAAGCACAATTGAGTCCACCCTCTAATGTGTTGTAAATATAAACATATGCAATAAACTCACAAGCAAACATACACAAGAAACATTTAGTGACCAAATAGGTAGAGCTTCACTATTTACACTCATTCATAAAATGATTTCATTGATGGAATTTATATTGGTGATTCTCCCCAAAAATGGCTTAATCTATAATAGGACTACTTTATATACATCAATGTTTAGTACATGCTTTACCCAAAAGATAACTATTAATCCTATCTTGTAGTCATAAAATACATCATGCACTTAATATATATTCTTCTAGAATATTTATTCCAGTTTGTGCATGCTTTTCTTCTTTAATTCCAATGCATGATTATCTTAACCTACTCTTGGTTCTACTCACAATATTAAATGTTAGGATTAGGTGAGCTATTCACCTTGCATATCCTAAGTGTCTATGTAATTTAATTATTCACTAGATGATACTTAAATAATATATGTGTCTCCAAAATCCATTCAATGGGAAAGACATGTGTAATCATTTTATTATTATTTGAGGACTTGGAAATATTATTTATAATGAGGCATTGAATAGGGGGTTACATAGTGGACTTGTAAGAGTATCTTCTATTATTAGTGGGCATGGGATGTAATTAATGCTTCATGCAAGGGTGCTTTAGAGTTACATATGTCAACTTGCATAATGGAAGTTAAAGACACTTGTATAACAAAATCTTTCTATTCTAGGATGGCTCCACACATGTGACATGGTCATGAGAATTCATACCATGGTATTTTGGGACCTTGTTTGGGCTCATGGTATTATTTTTTGGTGGTTTTCTGGGCCTCCTTATGTTTATAAATTGAATGTATAGAATAGAGGACGTATTGAAGGTATTTTCCAATGTTATGCTACCAATTTTCCACCCAAGGAGTAGAAGCATTGATCTCATTGAATCTCACATAGATATCATATGAATGTATTTAAACCATTGATGTTATTGAATAATACATTGGATGTGTGTGCTTTGGAGGTTAGGCTTTTTCTAAAAAGTGTTTTCCTAGGGCATATTTGTGTCACTTCTCTTTTTGTAGTTGTTTCCATTCTTGTTGCTCTCCCATTCTTATTGTTTTCTAAGTGTTGTTTACATGATGAAATGCTACTATTTTTTTGTAAATTTAAACACTATGATATTCTCCTTAAAGGGTTAATGAGGAAAATGATTGTGTCATGTTTCCACTTTATGGGCATTGTTTGTTTACACTTGTACCAAGTTAATGTTTAGATAATCTTATGGCACTAGAAGTGTTTGTATGGTATTTTCCTAACATTTAGTACCCAAGCAAAGGTGGCTTCATGATTTGCATGTGGTTTCATGTGAGTTTCATGTGGTTTGCATGTCATTACATGCAATGGATCTATGGTGATTTAGTTCTATAATTTCCTCCATTATTAATTTCTTATCCTTGGAAGCTTGTAGGAATCTATTGGAAGGAAGTGGTTAGTTGTTAATCCTTGTATAACATGTTTTATAGAAAATTTTGTTTTATTTTAGGAAATAAAATGGAAAGCACTGGTAGAATGGAAGAGAGATTTAATAGAAATAAAATTATGCATTGGAAGCTCAAGATTTATGATCTTGGAGTTGGTAATGTATTTTCATGTTGCATGGTGATGACTTAGACTCTTGTTTGGTAATATTTGATGACCCTATGACATGGTGGAACTGTGTTCCCTTATCTTATGGCCATGTGCAATAGAAGAGCATGCATGTTGCATGCCTACTATCGGATCCCTAGTCACATGGGAGATCACTAGTTGTATTGACTATAGAGTGGAGTTCTTGCATTCAGTCTATGGTTTTAGTCCCCCACTATGTGGAAGCATTCGATGATCAGCCTCTAGTTGCATGTAGGTTTTTGGATTTGGTCTTTTGCTGACATGGAATGTACTAGACAACTTGGTTCCTCTATTTGAATGTACTAAATGATGGTTGTGAAATTGATTTTCTAGTGGCCTAGATTTCTTGGACAACCCTTTGATCATTTTATATGCTTGTACTTGCATGTGTAGATTCATCTTATATTGGGATCTAATATGTGGTTTGTGTATTTCCTATTTAAAATTTGTGGTTATGCTTATCTATGGCATTCCATTTATCTTTAATTTATAGATTTCTAGATATTTGATTGGATTCAAATTTGTGTCTATAGTTTTATAGGTTTTATATGTTAATAAAAATATATTGTTTGGTAGATATGTGAAGAGACTCTTGTTCAAGATTTTTTAGTGGGAGACAATTGTAAATTTGCATGCATTCTTTGTTAATGGTTTGAAGAGATTGGTTATAACCTTCTCAATATGGAAGTGTTCGTATGTGTTTGATCACTTAACATTTTATTGTGTTTTCTTGTTGGGTTCTTGAATTATGGTTACTCTATTGAGCATTTGTGCAAGTTGGATCTAGATTTATTTGATGGTAGAGTTATAGAGAGCCTACATCTTATTTCTAGTTGTCTATATTTTTCATGTTACTAATGTGGTGTTGAATTTGTGTGTTGCATTGTTTGTGATCTATGAGTTTTGTGGCTTCCTTATTTTCATTTGGAGCACAAATCATTCATTTCCTATCACCTTTGGGTGTAATGTTTGTGCCTATTTGTTGGTTTTCTATACCCACATGTTGCATGGAGAACTTAGATGTGGCTTGTCTATACCCTAGATCTTCAATGTGCTATTGGTGTCTTCTTGTGTAGGGTTTTGTTAGTAGATGCCATGGGGATGTGGATTTTATTTGGTTGGCCTTTTTAGTAATCATGGTGAATTAGTATGTTCTTATATTGAGATAGAGAAATGGATGTTTGGAGTACATGTGATTCCTAATACAATACTTTGGGATGCTTGTGGCATTCCTATAATGGTTCTTTGAGTCACTTGCATTTATGTTTTAATAAACTCAAGTAGTAGTTGACTATGCTATCATGAGATATTCTCAATCATGGTTTAGTTGGAGCTTATGTGTTTGTACAGTTAATTGTATCTTCTAGGTTGGAGATCATGGTTCTACTTTTCCTTTTAGGAGCTACTAGTGTCATAGTTGAGTACCTTGATTGTTTGAGGACCATGGATGATATTCAATTAGGATATGTTTATCATGGTGTCATTTGTAGCTTAGGACCACTTTTAGTAGGAGCTTTGGTAATGATGTGGATATGTCACCTTGTGATGGATGATCTTCTACACTAGATGTTGGTTTCATGAGGAGCTCTTGGATTATACCTTATGCAAGTAGCGAGAATTCTTTGAAAATTCTTAGTTCTACTAGTAGACTATGGTTATATTCATTTTCTTTGAATATGTAGACAACCTGTTACCATGGAGGGCTTTTGGAGTATTGGTTGAGTTGTCAGTTTTGATTTTTTGGTTTGGATAGATGATCCTTGGTTTAGAGGATTGTATTATTGTTCCATGATGGATTCTTGATTAATTATTGGAGTTGTGGAATGATATGGATGCTTTTAAGCATATATTTTAGTTGGAGACATATGATCTTCTATTAAGGATATGTAAATCACAACATTATGATAATTTCCTAGATTTTGTATTGATCATATAGTGGGAGATTTAGTAGTGATTTAAGGAAAATTTGCTAGATGAGTGTTGTGATCATTTTTCCTTGTGAACTCCTAGTTATTGTGGTGTTATAGTTGAAGTTTGGTTAGCATGACATGATCAATTGTGTACCTATATCAAATTTGAGTGAGGCTAGAGATCTCTTAGATTTTAGAGATCAAGTGTTGGAATGGTGACTCACTTGATGAGGTTTCAATAGAAATATTGAGAAGCCTAAACCTAGAGTTAGACATGGGTTCATCATAGAACTTTTAAGGAGATTGTGCTTCAAATGTAGAGCAATATCATATCCTTAATATTGTTGATCTATTTGGAAGTAAATGGTGTAATAGGTAGTGCCCACTTACTTTTTAGATGCATTTTATTCTTTCATCTTGTCTTCTCATGTGTTTGAATCTTGAGTTGTAGATGTAAATTACGAGGGCTTGTTTGAGCAGTAGATGCATGGTTATGGTTGTTTGTTGTCTCATTATGTTTGGGACTTGATCTATGTTTATTAGTTTTGAGGACTAGTTTGAGAAGTACAAGAGATGGTTAGTGACCATAGGAATATTTCCTTATTGTGGGAATGATGGTTTGATCTTCCTTTAATTGAGAAGATTTACAACCTTTTAGTTTCTTCTTGTTGTTGTTGTGTTTGACCTTGGGATGTTGAGATGGTTTTTCTATATTGGAGTTTTGGAGGTAGATATCTTACTTGTCACAACTATAGCACTAGTTGGTGTTGGGGAAGGACATGGTTTGGTTTGTATGATATCTTTGTAGTGGTTGTGTTTCCAAGTTTGCAAATTAGTGGGTGTTCTTCAATACTTGGAAGAATAGAGGATATGAGCTATGTCTTTTATGCGAGTTTTATTGGTGGACTTTTGGGTCAGTTTTAAACTAGATACTGGGCCCATGTAGTGGGAGTCCCAGGGAGGTATATGTGTCATTTGACTATGGTACAAAGGTCTTCAAGTGTTCATTGTGGATGGAGATAGACTTTGTGTAGGATATTAATATATAGGGACTTGTGATTATAGATTGGGTTGGATATGTTGATAGAAAAAGGTCTACCTATGATGTGTTTACCCTATTTTTGAGGTATGGTTAGTTAGATGTTTTAGCAACTAGCTTTGATTTTCATTCCAACAATTTAGTTGAATATTTCGCATGTAGTGGGAGTACTAGGGAGGTATATGTGTCATTAGACTATGGTACAAAGGTCTTCAAGTGTTCATTGCAGATGGAGATAGATTTTGTGTAGGATATGAATATATAGGGACTTGTGATTATAGATTGGATTGGATATGTTGACAGAAAAAGGTCTAACTATGATGTGTTTAACCTATTTTTGAGGTATGGTTAGTTAGATGTTTTAGCAACTAGCTTTGATTGGCGTTCCAACAATTTAGTTGAGTATTTAGTAGATACTTAGTCCTATTTTGGAGGAGGGAAATTTACTGTATGTGTTTTGGTTGAGGCATGATGTAGTGGTTTCTATATGGCATTTAGAGTGTGTTTGGCTTCAAATTCTTACCTTTTATGCTTGGCCATGATAGAGGATGAGGATGTTGCAATTGAGATGGTGGTAACTTGGTCAATGTTGTAGGTTGTGTTGATGTGGTTTTTGACACACCAACTTGCCTATAAGTCATGAAACCTACAAGGTGGAATTGAAAGGTTTCCCTACTTGGAAGGTGGCTAGGCTTAAGAGTCCTTCATACATTAATTGAGGGGTTTACTATAATCTCCTAGTTGAAGAGCACTTTGGCTGATCCATTCAAGGGGCTATGACAAATATTAGAAGTCATTCATTATAAAAAGAGACTCAGTGAAATTAAACACTATTAGCTAGAACAAGCCTTAAATTTATTTCAAAACTATAAAGGAAGATGAATAGTCATAAACATACATACTTTTATTAAGCTTTCTTAGATTAATAAAGTGAGTTTAATTAGGTAAGTAGGTAGTTTGAGGTGTCAGGTCATCCTATAAGGGAGTTACATTTACTATGTTTAGACTATTTGGTGGTCTCTCTCTATTGGCTAGTGTTACTACCTTCACCCTCTTCTTGGTCTATATAAAATCACTACCTATCTTGTATTTGGTAATCTTCTTCTAGTAGCTTCTCTTTGTGAGCTTGTAATGCAATTCTATCATCTTGACATTTGCATATCTCTTAGAATTTTGGTTTGTACTTGTGTTATTCTTTTACAATTTTATATCTTAAATTCTCTCTTAAAAGTTCTTGGGATATGCATCTATTTCAGCTTTCTAACATGATAATTTTTTTTTTTTTGAGATTTTTGAGTTAGTGATTGAGACATTAGAGTTTACTTTTGTGAGATCTTGTAAATCTCATATGCTTTTCTCTTGCATTTCTCAATCATATGGAGAATCAGATAGGATTTATGAACATCTCATAACCTCTATATTTTTCATATGTGTTATGTGAGATCTAGGTGATTATAGATCTTTTAGTTATATTGGAAGGATTTTCAACTGTTCCAATGCATCTGGGAGGCTCAAGAAAATAAAAAAAATCTTTTGTTTCACTAGTTTTGGAGATCATATGACACTCTTGCAAATAGAGGTTTGAAGCTTAGATATGGAAAAACAACTTTCACTTGGGGAATTTTTAGGCCAAAAGGACCTCACCATTGAGTCCAAAAGGCCCAAAAACCCCTATTTTTATATAAAGTTTACGTAGTTTGCGTGTTGGGAGTTCTCAAGAAAAATTTTCTTGCTAGGAAGGCCTACAACCTCCCTAGCATGTATTTCAAGGCAAAATTTTCAAAAAAATTAAAAAGTAAAAGTGCATAACATTTGATAAGTGCTAGCACTCAAATCACTCTTAGTGCCCAATGCTTAAACTGTGTTGGTTTCCAAGTGCTTTGTGCCTCAGTACTTAGGGCTTAAATCTCTTAGCCCCTTGTGGTCTCCATACATGTTGCCAGTGATTGCTAGCCATCTTTATAAACTACCTACATGTTTCTTCATATCCACCCTTCAACCACCATCCCTCTACTCCACTAGAAGTACCACCCTATGGCCATTGGGGAACAATCCTTGCTAGTGGGAGGGAATTTTTTGCCTTTTGTAAAGCCTATAAGAGGATATTTTTTCATTTTGGCAATAACATTTTCCCCTGAAGTTAGATTTTTGCAAAAAAATAGGTGACAAAAAGCTAGTGAAATGTACTTTTCATCTATGGTGGTTTTGATCATAATTTTTACCATTTTTTTCCAATTATTGTAGGTTGAAGTTGGTTGTTGGTTTTTTATTTTACAGGCCATGTCTTGCACCCCAAATTTCCATTTTTTGCAAACAAATAGGTATTGGAAAGACATTGAAGAGCACTACATATCTATATATAGTTTTTTTTTCAGATTTTGTAACAAGTCCACTTTGGATCAAAAGTCAAATTTTGGCCATATTTGGGCCCTATGACTATTGTAATATGGAAAAAACATTGTAATCACACAAAATTATAAAGTGCCAAATGTGTAATCTCTAGGGCGTGATTTCTGAGACTAGTGAAAGGGGGTGTCTTGTGTTCCTTTTTTCTACATTTTCTTTTCTAAACTAAAATGGACCAATTAATAGTTCCAATATTCACACCCTAAAACTATTTTCATTGGAAGTCCAAAATGACTATCTATCTTAAGAAGCAAGGGTTGCATGGGTAGCAATGGGGCTTCAAATATCTAACCAACTTTACTTGTAGAAAATCCAAAATGGTTTAACAAATGTGATGAAGCATATGGTACTTTGTGCATTTCTATTTGGATAATATTGTGCATGAAGTTTTGACAGTATTGGAAGGTCTCTTTGGTAAATGGGATGAATTAATTGGTCATTAACTAGATATTGAACTCGTAGGATTAAATTCATGTAATTTTGATACAATTCAAGACTTCTTAACAAAGATAAAAGCCATTAGATTGCAATTAAAATAGTGTGGGATTGAAAAGAAAGACACACAATTGATCTTAAGTATTCTTTTAAAACTTGGTCCAAACTATTCAATTTTTGTTTCTACATTTCATGCTACTAAATGTGCCCTAGGTTCTACCTATAAAATGCCCTCTCTTGATGATTTTGCTATTGAACTCACTAAGGAGTAGGATAAATTGGTTCACATGGGTATAATTAAACCTTCTAAGTCTCATGCCTTGGATGCAAATCAAGCCACTAAAGATCAAAATGGTTTTGGTAGGTAAAATAAAAAACAAAAAAACCAAGGAGTTAATAAGCAAGATTAGAAACCAGTTGCCTCTAATGCAGCTAATGAGTCCTCTTCTTCCAAAGGCAATATTCCCAAGAAGGAAAAGAAAAAATGAGCCTATTGTTAGAAACCTGGTCATGATGAACACAAGTGTTTAAAGAAATTGATTGAACACTTTCCACATCTTCATAAAAAGAACAACATCAAGGTTCCTGACTCAGTCAAATAGGGTTCATCTTAGGGGCCTTCTAAGGACACAAATAATAGTAAGGGGAAAGAAAAGAGCAAGGCCCTAGTTTTTGTTTCTTCATAGATCAATACCTGAATCATTAGATTAGGTGCTTCACACTATAGAGGTTTTTCTCTACATTTATTTTTGGATCTAAGGTATCCCATGGAGGTACCCTTTGTTTCATTCGAGCAACTTCTCTCGATCTCATATCAGGCTTGATTAATCCATTAATGGGTCATCAAATTTGATACATTGTTTTCCATTTGTCACATTCTTGAATCCTCCTAGTGATGTCAGTACTGACACCTTTTTAGGTTGTGCCTTATTGCCATTTGGTGATAGTGAGTCATGATTCATCCCTTGGCAGGCATGAGTCTTCAAAGGATTTAGCGAAGGGGAGCCAACATAGCAATTACATGTGGGGTCAACATGCATGATATTGAGATTGTAGTTCTAATGCAAGTGATGCATTGCGCCTTTGTGAAAAGTATCACTAGGAAACACAGTGACATCAAGACCCTTCCTCCTTAAACAAATTTCAAATGTTTTGACACCTTTCGTGCCACATGGTGAGACCTCACTTTGGCAAGTGGAGGCGGGTCCAGTAGACCCTTCCAAGTGCACCATTGGCTAGTGGGTCTGTGTGTTAGCTATGGTGGGCCCCTGATAGATCTAAAGAAAAAGGCATCCCTAAGACTCTACCCAAGATAGGTGGTGCCTCCATGCTCATCCCCAAATCTCCAAGTGTTGACACATTTTGTAATGAAATAACTTGCACAAAAAGAAATATAATAGGATCTGCCCCCTTCTTAAGCATCTTTTACATTTGGTAAGAACTTTCAATTTGTGAAGACTTTTCACGCAACCCTCTTAGTTCTATTTTCCTTCCCTCTGATTGAAAGTGCAGGAATATTTCTTGGAAGTTCAACTCATTGTTCCCAAAGTAGTAACCACTGAACTCCCAAAACAATATCTACTACACCCATGGAGATACATACATTAGGCAATCAAGATGATAATCTCCCATGGATAATTTAATGTTGTGGCATTTTCCAGAACAACTAACAGTACCACCATCAGCAATCATAACCAAAAATTTATGAGATGGATATATATAAAACAATTTAGATGAGTAGCCAACATTTTGTTGAAGTCATGAGTGCTACCTGAATCTATCAACACTGTTACTCTTTCTTTCTTAAAGAAACCCACTACCTTGAGAGTTTGTGGGGTACTAAAACTTGAAAGGGCATGACAAGAAATGATTGGTTGAGGATCTCCTAATTCCTCAACTGGTGCATCACCCAAAAAATCAATTATTTCTTCTTCATCATCTTCTTCCTCACTTGGCCCTTCAATGTAGAACAATTTCTTTTCTGTACATTTATGTCCCTTACTGTATTTGTTATCACAATTAAAACATAACCTTTTTTCCTTCTTTTCTTCAATTTGTTGAATAGTTAGTCTAGTGGGTTGAGGGGATAGTTGTGCTGAAATACTCTTCTCTCTTAGTCCATTAAATCCATGCCTTCTAGAAATTAAAAAACTTTTCTTTTGCCTTCTGTGTTAAAACAAAAGACTCAGTTATGGTACTAGTGCTAAACATGTGTAGGCTCATGTTGGATGTGATCCTTGAGACCACCCAAAAATAAGTCATTCAAGTTCTCCTCTAAAATTGTATCTACTTTCAGGGATAGGTTCTAGAATTTTTGAATGTAATCCTTGACTGATCCTGTTTGTTGAAGTTTAGCTAGCTGGCTAAAGTAGTTATCTTCCACACTATCGCTATATTGTGAGTATAGCTCCTCCGTAAAGATAGCCCATGAGACTGGGAGACCTTTTTTTCTATCATTGAGAACAAAGCCATCTATACCAAATAAATTGCTCTAGTTCAAGATATAAAGAAGCCATTTTCACCTTTTGCCCCATAGGAATTTGATGCACATCAAAAAAAATCTCCATTTGATTTATCCAAGTTAGTGGATGCTTGCCATCAAACTTGTGCATATCCACCTTTGGTAGCAAGTTCCTAGATCCCATATGAGCATTAGCATTTAGATCTAGATTAGAGGAACTAGTTGATCCACCTTGATTGCTTACCACATCCACTTGTGAGCCTGATTGATTCTTGATATAAGTCGTGATATCAGCTAATGATCTATGGATGGTAGACATCTCACTTGCTAGGGCTTCAATATTTGATGTATATCATCCTTAATTCTATATGTTTCGTCCCTTATTTTCTCTATATATATCGTCCCTTATTTTCTCTATATATACTATCTCCTCACTTCCCATATCATCATTACCTGGAGATTTTCTAGGTATGGCAAAATTCCTTCTGTGCCTTGTTGAAGGTCCCATCATGATAGGAAATAATAGTTTTGGAATAAATCACACAAAACAAATCCAATCAATGTATAGTGTTTACTGTAACTTACCAAGGCCTAGATCTCACTTCCTTGAAAAATGTCTCCAAGAAATTCGTTAATTTACAGCCTTGATAGCGAAATTGGTGGAAACCCTAATTTCACAATAATTTCATCGACTATGATCCAAAATCACTCAAATATGGACTTAAGTAGATTCAATATGCCCTTGCAAAACCCACCAAAATCTTGAAAATATTCACCAAAATAAGAGAGATATGTGCTTCCCAAATTGACCTCCAAAATAAAAAAAATTGCCTTATTTTTGCCTTCACAGTGCCAAGATCATGCTTTGATACCACTTGTAATGAAATAACATGCACAAAAAGGAATATAATAGGAAATATGTTGTAAATACTTGATAATAACTAAAAATAAAAAGCCACTTCAAGGGGGCAAGCATGCAAATACCTCCAATGAGAACACAATTTGCAATATGATGATCACAACTTACCTATAGCTCCTATATACCTAATTAAGCCTTGGCTACCACCCAAGATAACTTACATACTTAAATATAACCCTTAGGTTGACATACTAACCTATAATTGACTATAATAATGATTATATATCATAATTAAGAGTTAATCTAGCCACAAGCTGACTACTCATAACCCTATACAAACTATAGGATTAAGGGTGTAGCACATTTTGTTGGTGTACCATTGGATAGTGACTGTGACTCAACATTTGATAGGCCCCATTTCATCAAATGCCAAGGCATCCAAAGGAATCTCCCAAGATTACCACATGGTAGCACTGCACACAAAGAAAAGAGCCTTAGCACTGACATAGGTCTTTGGTTCACCATTGGAGAATGCATCCACATTAGCCCAGCAGTGGGGCCCTTTTGTTTGAATCCTATTAGAGAGATAGAAGACTATGATGCCCATTATAAGAGGCTCCAGATGTCATGACCTTGCTACTCCTCAGCAAGGGAATCCTAATACTTAGGCATTGCATCTTGCTTCCACATGGTGATAGAGACTCTATGGTGCATCAAAGGGTGTGAAACCATTAGATCTCAGCCAGATGCATCCAGCAACTGGTGCATTTCAAGGAAGGAGGGCTGAAGGAAACATAGAAGGGATCCACATGGTACAATTATGTTGCTCCTCAATGGGGGCTGACCCAACACTCCTAAATAATGCACCATTTTCTTCACTATGCCACATCACATGTGGTGGGTCCCTTCCTCTCTATACGATATCAAAAGGATCATGGAGCTGTTGATCTTGAGTCTAAGGTGATCCAATGGTCCATGCATTATGAGGGACATTTCAAAGCCACAGAGGAGCCCAACACACTATTTCATGAGGCCAATGATTTAGCAATCCTCAAGGCCTTGTGAGGATGACTCAGATGTGTCCCCAGGGACACATGGCAGTTCAACATCCCTCTAAATATTTCAAATTAGGCACAGTCTTCTCTAGTGACCCACCCCATGCTGAGATCTGATTGTTGCAATCTTCAATACAACATGATTTGACATAGGTTGTTGAGCCTCATCATGACAATCTATGTGGATCTGATTTCCTTGGGCATCCTCGTGACGTGCATTGAATGTGAAGTGTTAGAAGAAGAAATGGAGAGTGGTGAGTTGGTGTGATTCAATGATGATTTGACCAAGGCAATTGCGGTAGGTGATTCCCACCTAGACACAACCTAGAAGGATTGCTATATATACATGCTCCGTTGATGTAGAAAGGGTTGGGCAATTTTTAATCGCTGAGCCAATTTTGGGATTTGGAGAAGAGTTGATAAACATTCTAAGATTTGTGGTACTCTTTACAGCCAATTTAATTATTTGTAACTATGCCCTTGTGCCTTTTGTAATTTGTTCTTAGTTCAATAATGAAGAAGAGTGACATCATGTACTTATTATGTTTTTATTGAGTCTTTTTCAAATTTCATGTATTGATGTTGTGCCTTTGTTTCACTTTAATGAATGACACTAGTAAATGGTCTAAAATCATGCCTTTGTGCTCTTTGAAGTCATGAGTTAATGTTGTAAGTTAAATAGGGAAATATTGCGCAATTGTTGTATTAATTTAAATACTATCTTTCAGTGTATCACCCTAGAGTAGTTTCTTTATTTAAAGTTTCTCTTCTCTTTTCTCCCCCCTTCTACAAAAAGAAATGACAAGATTCTTACAAAGAGCTGAATTCTAAAATCTCAGAGGTTATCCTGTGAGTTGCAAAGAGTCCCACATTCACAGGGTTTCCCATTATTAGTGTTAGGCTTGTGTCTATGGGTAATATTAGGTGCAAAATTAATTGCCAACAATTTTTGGCATGCCTGGTGGAACTCAAACCCACAATCAGCTGATTAGAAGTTAAAGAGACTCTAGTCCATGTTTCACTAATCATTGTTCAACATTTTGGGATTTTGGTAGAAAAACAAAAACATATCTACTCATAAGGAGCATAAATCTTCTACATGGTGACTTTTTTGGTATGTATTGGGTTCCCAAGAAGCAGATCTGATATGTCCAACTATCATGGAAGTTGTGTCTCCTCCCCTCTAACTTACAAAAATGCAGTTCCTATACCTCCCTATTAGCCATATCAGCTTGAGAATGCTCCCAATTTCATCCCATATAGCCCTGCTATAGTGAGACATCAACATTCTAAAAGTGTCTATCTCCCTCCCAACCATGCTCAGCCCTCATTGTAGCTTTCCTATGCTTATCATCAGCCTGAAGAGGCCCATTTCGGTCCAAATCAACATGGTTACCCCCTAATCAATCCCAAAATACTAACAACATGAGTGTTAGGGATATCCTATTGGACTTTCAAAGAAAGATGCAGGAGATTGAGCAAGACAAGGAGCATAAATTATAATAGGAGTATCTTGGGTATCAAGTGTATCCCCACCAATAGGAGTTTAAAATAGAGGAAGAGCTTGCTTATCAAGCTTATCAAGAGGGACTTGTTGTGCAACTTTTAGCTAAGAAGGAGTAGATGAAACAACTTCTTGCCCAAATGCAGAAGATGGAAGCCTAATTAGCCTCCTCCATTCTTAGTTTTAGATAGACTTCCCCTACAACTATGGATCAACCTCCCCAAGAGAAGGCTTCCACTTTGAAAATCCCAAGCTTCAAGTAGGAAAATCCTTCTTTGCACTTCAAAGTTTTGAGTTTTAGAGGGCCTCATCCTTTGCAAGAGCCTCTTCCTATGCAAATTCAGTCTATCATCCCTCAAGAGCATCCCTCTCAAAAGCCTATTCCCCTTTGCAAAGGTGAACCTATTGCTTGATAAGCTAATAGGTTGGATGAGCGGTAAAAGGAGACATTTGAGGTAGAAGAACACTTTATTGTTTATGATCCTTCATATGCTATGAAGAGTGAAGAATCAAACCTCTTGCAAGATGAAAATGGGTATAATCAACTCAAGCAATAGATCTTTGAACATCATGCATGCGTAGAGGATGATGATTCATGCTCAATATTGAGTCCTCTAGACTTTGGTTCATTTGAAGATTTCTCTCATACTTTTGATGAAATGAACAAGAATAGAATGCAAGGATTTCATGGTGAGAATCTTTGGGCATATAGGCAGTTTGTGCAATATTAAGAAAAGACACAGTCAAATGAAGAAGAGGATGAAGAGTATTCTAATTTAGCGAAGGGGAGCCCATGGAATAGTTGCATGTGGGGTCACCACGTATGATATTGAGATAGGAGTTCAGACGTAGGTGAGGCATTGTGCCTTTGTGACAAGAGTTCCTAGAAAACACAACAACATGCCCCTTCCTCCTTAAAAAAATTTCAAATGTTTTGGTACATTCCATGCCAAGTGGCAAGGCCTTGCTCTAGTAGGCAGAGATAGGTCTGGAAGACCCTTTTAGGTACGTCATTGGCTAGTGGACGCATGTGCCAGCTGTGGTGGGCCCCTAATAGATCTATAGAAGAGGTATCCCTAAGACTCTACCCAAGATAGGTGGTGGCTCCACACTCATCCCCAAAGCTACATGTGCTAACACATTTTGTTGGTGCACCATTAGATAGTGACTGTGACTCAACATTTAGTAGGCCCTATTTCATCAAATCCAAAGGACACTTCTAGGGTTACCCTATGGTAGCATTATGTATAAAGAAAATAACCTCAACACTAACACAGGTCTTTGGTGCATCATGGGTGGATGCATCCACATCAACCCAATAGTGGGGCCCATTTGTTTGAAGCCTAGTAGAGAGATAGAATATTTTGATGAATGTTCTAAGAGGTTCCACATGTCATGGCCTCATTGCTCCTCATTAAGGCAAGCTTGATACTCCTCAAGCATTATGCCTTGCTTCCATGTGGCACTAGGGACTCTACAGTGCTTCAAAGGGTCCAGAACTATTAGGTCCCAGCTAGATGCATCCAATGGTTGGTGCATTTCAAGGAAGGAGGACCAAAGAAAACACAGAAGGGCTCCATGTGGCTCGACTACACTACTCCTCAATGAGGGCTAACCTGACACTCTTGAATGATGTGCCATTGGCTCCACTATGCCACATCTCCTATGGTAGGTAACGTCCTCTCTATGTAGCATCAAAATGATAATAGAGCCATCGATCTTTAGCCTGAGGTGATCCAATGGTACATGCATTATGAGGGACCTTTCAAAGCCACACAAGAGCCTGATGCACCATTTCGTGAGGCTGGTGATTCAGTAAGCCTCAAGGCCTTACGAGGATAACTTAGATGTGTCCCCCAAGGGACACATGGTAGTTTGGTGTCCCTCCAAAGATTTCATATCAAGCACAGTCTTCTCTAGTGACCCACCTATTGATGGTGTTTTCAGCACACAACAATGCAGGTATGATTGCTGGGATCACACCTGTCTTGAAAAGTATCCTACCCTAGGTAAGACTACTCCAAGGATAATACAACTAGGTCTTAGCATGCTTGGAATCTCTCAGTTGGAATGTACTAACTGCTCCTACAAGGGGTCTTACATGCACTTTGACAAATTTGGACAGTTTGGATAGCAATTCATGCAAATCCTTTACAATTTCAACTAATAAGGTAGTGTAAAATGCTGCTGAAAACCTAATCTAACAATAGATTTTGAAAGAAAATATAAAGGAGTGGGGTTTAGAAGATTCCTAAGTGACGTTCACAATGCACAGTTTATTTATGGTAGACAAATATTCTAAAATTTAAACCAATTTCCTAAGTAACCAAGCTAGATGATTGCTACAGCATTGTAGAAAATGATGCTATCTTCTATGGATACTTAAGATTTTTAGATTGCATGCATTTGTTAAATACTCAATTTCTGGCGTGATCTAACTTATGTAATGCAATTGAACTCAGCACAAATGATTAGTCCATGCTAACTTTGCACAACTACTTATAGTCAACAAGCAACTAAAAGTATGGACTTAGAACATTCATCAAATACCTTTCAATAAACCATTAACATTGCAAAACCACATATAACTAATGCAGATCAAGAAGTGAACCATGCAACCAAATAGATAACACAAGTAGACAAATTCTCAGAATCACTACAGAAACTTGCTTTGTATTAATCTCAAATGGTAGAGCATCAACAATTCATCATCAAGAGTCTTACAAATGAGAGAAATGGCAGCCCTTTATATAGGAGAGGCGCCATACTAAGTTTTTGAATGAACAATGGAGATTAACTCAACACCGACAACCTAGATTTATCAACATTAAATGCATTTACAAAAACACTTTGCATTCTTGGACTACAATTTGTCTCTTGGGAAAAGGACGAAAAATGACCTTCAAATACATTGAACCTGGACAAATTGACTACCCATTTGAATATATATATATATATATATATATATATAGAAAAGACAATTTTCAAGGCATAATAAAGACAAAATAGCATCACACAACCCTCCAAATATAGCAATACATATTTGTGATAGGATTACATTTCAAGATATTCAAAAATATTCTATTATTCTTCCTCTAAGTCTATTTTGTCTTCTTCTGTCTTTCTATTGTTGTAGCTGACCCAAGCTGATAATGTTGGATTGATGTCAGCGGGGTCTAGGTTCTCGATATGACTCACTTTGTATCTGAACATCTCCAACTCTTCGCTGTACTAAATATGCATTTTTTCCAATACTCTCTTGCCCTTCTAAAATGTGATGAAGGCATTTTGAAGATCATTGACTTTTTCCAACCTGCTCACAACATCTGATGTAGTTTCACCATAGATTATTTGATGTAATTTATCCTGACAACCTTGTACATCATATGGAGTTAAATCATCAAATTTCATTACCAAGAAGTCTCTCAGAAAGTCATTTAAGTCATAGATAAAAGACAATATGTTTTTGTCAGCCACCTTATAAGCTTCTTTGACATTATCAAAGACTTCTTTTCTCAACTTCAACTGCTGATACCATTTCACCTTTTTATGCATTTTGTCAGCTATCAAGATGTTTTCTGATAACAATATTTCAGCAGGCAGATCTCTTATTGCTTGTACCCATGGAAATATGTGGGAATAATATTCATCATAAGTGTTAGATTCTTCATGCAATTCTTCCCACAAGTTTCCTAACTTACAAAAATCTTTGTGAAGCTCTACTGCAAAGATGAGGGCATCACATCCTTACTGATAAACCTTATCAAACCACCTCTAAGTATCAGCAGCCAGTGTCTTGACTTCATCAAATTTTGTCAATTCATCCTTTGATAGCAAAGTAGGGGCTGGTCTCGGTTCTCTTTCATACTCTATTGGCTTTATCAAAAACTACAAACAAGCTCTAAGTTCTTCATTTTGTTGCTTCAATTCTTTCTTGGTGAGTTCATCCTTATTCAACTATTCCAAAATGGAAGAGACTGAGCCTTTGAATTTATCAATTTTCTATCCTTGTGTAGCAAGTACCAAATCAACAGTTGTTATTATGTAGTCTTCAGCCCTAACTTGATCCTTATTCATATCAAATGGTGGGACAACTACTTCAGCTATGCGGGATCTTGTAGCATCTTTATATATTCTTGATTGCACCATAGCCTTTTTTTGTTTCTTTGGCTTCTCAGCTTTGGCTAGAATAGCATCTAGATCCAACTTCATGATTTCAACCTGGGGCTCTTGATAAGTCAATCTGCTTTGCAGCCAATCAGGTGTTGTGGAGGTAGAATCTTGAGGAACATTTGG
This sequence comes from Cunninghamia lanceolata, assembly GCA_027924645.1. Taxonomy (NCBI): domain Eukaryota; kingdom Viridiplantae; phylum Streptophyta; class Pinopsida; order Cupressales; family Cupressaceae; genus Cunninghamia; species Cunninghamia lanceolata. The sequence goes on from BSBN01000760.1 coordinate 5,269,361, forward strand.
ATTCTCATCATTTGCAATTGGCAGCCCCTCAAGCAACTTCTGCTCTTATTCAGATTCCTTATCTGTATTTTCTTCTTCATCTTCCTCATTTCCAATATTCTTCAAGTTTTCCAATATTTCTTCTTAAGCAACTCCCAAGACTATTTCTGTTGTATTCTTCTCTATAGGGCTGTCTGAAACTTCTATCACTTTAGCATTCGCTACTCTGGAAGGAGGCTCTTCAAATGTATCCTTCTCAGGTTGATGTTCTTGAAGGCCTAACTCTGTACATACCTTTTCTATCCCAGGCAGCAATGGTATAGATAGAGGAGTTGAATCTTATTGCAATTTGGGAACTAGGAGCAGCAAATAATGGTATTACAGCAAGTGAAGACAAGCTAACCTGTGCCAAATTTGCAAACAAAGAAAATCCCAAGGTAGGTGGTATGGAAGTGGTTGGTAGAATAGAGGAAATGACAATAGGTGAAGTAATGGAAGGAGAAGGCATGGATAAAGATGGTGAAAGGATGGAGGAAATAGGTGGCAAGGAAAAGGAAGTGCAGAGTGAAATAGAGGATATAGAAGGCATAGGCATGGTAGACATGGAAGAGAGTGAAGAAGCGGGAATGGAAGAAGTAGGGTTACTCGGGATGTTTAAATCTATGGTTAATGGACACGAGGTAGTTGAGATAGTAATCACTGGTGAGGAGGTAGCTGAAGTATCTTCTTGAATGATTGTTACTGGGGCAGCAAGAGCAGTGGTGGAGACAGCAAGAGAAGGTGTAGTAGTTGAATCAATAGAAGAAAGTGTGGCAACATTTATAGTTGGGGCAGCAGGGGGTGAAGAAGTTACTGGCAAGTTTGTGTTATCTAGTGTTGCAATAGTAGAGGCTTCTATAGTTATGCTAGTAGTCTTTACTTTAGTTTTCTTGGTTCTAGAACCCTCCCTCGGTCCACTAGGCATATATCTCTTCTTTGATGCCCTTGTTTTGGTTGCAAGAGGCATGTCTTTCTTTTGTGCCTTAGGAGCAGCCTCTTCCACTTTCTTTACTTTAGCTTTCTCTGCCAAGGGTACATGTTTGTCACTGTCTGATCTCATGGTAGGCTCTTGAGTTGGCTCTACTTCATCTGTTACCTCTATAGGTGTATCTTCTTCATCTTCAGACTCCTTCTCAGATTCAAGCTCTCTATAGGTGAGCTGCACTCCTTGTCTTTCCAATATAGCCACTTGGCTTCTAACCTATGACTTACTCAATCTTATTGGTTCTTTCATCACCTCATCCAAGGAGCTTTCTTTTGCATTAGCCCAATTTGGTAGAGGAATTAGTTCATGATACTGCTAGGCCTCCCAAGGTCCTATGTGCACTACATTCTCCTCATCTTCAAGATGATCTGGGACTGCTATGATGTGGAATTTCCTTATAAAGCCCAAGCACAGTATTGAGTGGGTCCTCCTAAACACTTCAGAGTCATCTACACAGTTGGCCCAAAAATCTTCTAGGTGTATTTTGTAGAACAACTTCTTGCTCACATATCTCTCCATTACTCTATTTGGATCAAAATGATTTCTCTTTGTGTGATAATGGAATTTAAGCAATTGGAGTTCAATATCTGAATGTTCAGCTCCCCCAAAGGAGGCACATCCATAATTACCCCTACCCAACAAGATAGGAAACTTGACATTTGTCCTATGAAGATGTTTCAACTTTTCTGCACAAGTAATCAATTATCTTGATAGCTCCAAGAGGACTACTTTGTCTGTGAGATAACGGGGTAGTCTATAAGCCATTCCTATGAAGCCTTGGATCCTTAGATAAGTGAATTTCTCAAATTGTATATACCACCTTCCATATTTCATAACTTGATTCATGGCTTTAGTGGATATCTGGAGGGCCGTAGTTCCTTGCAGCAGTCTAGTTATATGCATTATGAAGGCATCATTCACTCTTTTGTAGTGAATGAGAGATTGAGATAGTGTCAACTATGTATAACATTCATAAACTCTGATTTGACGATGTTCATCATTTCCAACTACTCTTACTTTTGATAGTCCAGCATATTCATTTCTCCTTGCCAATGCATATGCCACATAAGAGGTCCATCTGAACACTTTCTTATCTCTGAAGTTGTTGAATGCTTCATGCATATTGTCACTCAATATCTGAGCCCAGTGGAATTTGGTGTCTTTAGTAATTATCTCTTCTATCACCAGAAATATCCACCCTTCAAAAGTTGATGTTGTGGGTAGTCCATATATCCTACTAAGTAGGGTCACTAAATCTCCTATCTTGTCATGAAAATCACTTCTATATAAGACTCGAGAAAGTTTGATGATAGCAGACCTTTTTCTTTTCATCCATCAGTCATTGATGTGATTCTTACATGTATCCATATCTTTCTTATATGTGGCCTGTGCACCTATTTTGTCTGGCATAGTCATCACCAGATACCATGGGATCCCAAAGATCTCTGCTAAGGATGGTGGACTTAGGTCTACTAGTACATCTCCATTAAGATTTTGTATAGTTCTAGTCATTATGTCATATCTATCAACACAAGCAACTATTAGCTTTGTACATTGGGCTGAAGTAGGGAAGGCATCAGCCTCTTAAATCCCATTGTCTTTTACTTTCTTGTCCCTTGGGGTTGGATTAGGTCCAAATATTTGAAGTCTTAGGTCATCTAAGTCAACATGACCTAGATCAGTGTCTCATATGTTTCTCCATCCAGAGGAGATCTTGGTTTTGGGAGGAATGCCCTTGAATTCGTACTTCATGGCTTGGGCTCTTGCAATCATTTAACCTTCATGACTGGACCTCATAAGTCTTGATGCATTCGAAAGGTTTCCCTAATTCCTAAGTTTGAAATGCAAGATTACCATGCTAACTGCTATATCACTAAGTCATGTTATATTCTATGAGGTTAACATTCATCTAAGTCATAAATACATGCTCATGAAATGCACAAGTCTAAAAATTTAATGATTACTACATTCATTACATGATAAACTGATAAACAATATTGCATTCCATACTAACTCATGTAATAAATGCTTTAAATATTGCAAAAATCCAAATTGAAATATGCAATACATCATGATTCTACAAATGCAGCTTTTATTTCATCTAAGAAGATCCTTTATCCTTTGAAATTTTCATCAGAACAATCATTTTGCATATCTTGCACTAATTTAGAGGTTGTCTGACCTAGGAGGGACAAAGCGCTAGATCAGGAGTCAACCAACCTTGCACGGGATTCAAGGTCATCTGACCTAAGGACATACCGTCACTTGGTCATTTGGTCATTATAATGCTCAGTGTGACTTTTAGGGATGTCTAACTTTGCGTAGAATTAAAGTGTGACTGACTCAAATGAGTCTCGGAGGTCAATCAGTTGGGTTTGCAGTGCAAGTCAGACAAGGAAGATTTTAGCCCTAGATGGTTTCATTGTATCTTATGTGGATTAGAGGACTATTTGACCTTGCGTGATTTCAAGGGATGACCGACTTAGGCGGTGAGGAGGTATTCCAGCATATGTCAGGCAAAGTGATTTTTAGCACAAGTCATACAAAACATTTTTAGCATAGTTTTAGAGATTAACTGACTTAGCGGACCTTTTACATGCATCTGACCTAGTCGAAGAAGGTGAAGTTCAACGCCAAGTCAAACAATGGCGTTTTGAATGCAAGATGGACTTAAGATCTTTGCAGGGATTTTCAAAGTCACCGACTGACTTGAATTGGTTGTAAAAGTTTCAAGGTCGGTAGGACACATTTTCAATGCCATCCTAGAGGGTCAGTTTTTAACTGAGTAAATCGCTTGCATTTGCCCAAGGATCAACATCACAAATCTAAATAAGGTTTTATCTTGATTTCATAGGAAGTTTTTTGGTCTCAACACAAAATGGGAAATTTCAAATAAGGTTACATTTCGATAGTTGATTTCTCATCTCAATTTTTTAAACTAGGGTTTTCAAAAGACGCTAAAAATGATAGATAAACCCTATCTTTCCTTACAATGCTAATTCATTCAAAGGAATTTGAAATTTGATTTGGCACAACCCCTATTTTTGCAAACCCTAACTTATAAGTAAAACCCTAGGCCATTGAAAAGGGCACTCACCTAGTTTAGCAGAGTTGAAATGAGATGAAATGCACAAGTGGTAGTGCTTTGGCTTGAATCCGTGGGTTGCTTGCAGAAGACTAATTCCACACCATTTGTAGAGCTCTCTAGTCAATTTCAAAATGTAAAATGATCTCAAATAGGTCAAAAACATATTTATCTTCCCCCTATTCAATCACCATAAATGCAGGGGTACGGTACGTCAGTCGAGCATATTGCAGAGTTGTTTTGAAATTTGTGTGAGAAACTAGGATCACCGACCTTGCATGACTTTTGAAGGTCACTAACTTAGTCAGTTGTATTAAATTTTAGCACAAGGTTGGAGGGAATCTCTTTTAGCATTTTGTGGGGGTTTCGAGGTCGTCAGACTTGTGCGGTTTTGGTTTCCTTCTGACTTAAGTTAGTTGCGATGGAGTTTAGCACTCGGTTGAATGACTGAGGTTTTAGCGCTAAGTTAGATGGCTTGACATTCAATGCAAAATTCAGATGAAAGGGTTTTTAGCACAAATGACACTCAAACTTGATTTCAATGAAGGAAAACACTTGGGCATAGTTCATTTTGAGATGACTTAATGACACCAATCTTTCTAGCTTGACAAAAAAATGCAGTTGACCCTCTTTGACATCTTAGGAATCAGATAAGCTGGACTGATACTCTAGACCAAAATTTGAAAGAGGGGGTCCCCATTTCATGAAATGGGGCGTGTGTATGAGGCACAACAAATGGCGACTCTACTAGGAAATACTCCAAAGCATTTCAAAGATAAACTGTTAGTTTTGAACCTAGAACTTCTACGTTTCCCACATGCTAGACAAGAAAACATGATATCCTATCAAAGAAGCAAATCTTAATAACCAATGCAACCATCTATATCCTAAAAAACCTAAGTGTGTACAATTGCATTAACTCTCATCCCTTAGAGACTAAGCTCATCTTAGATCCTTTACATTAAGCTATGTGATTAATACACACCTTTTGAACTACCTAGAAATTGCCCTGCTACCAACGAGTGTCTATAGCCCCAATGGGTTTGTCTCGAAATTCCACTCAAGAAGAGCCCCACTGCCAGTCAGGAGTCCATAGCCCTAGTAGAGTTTACTTGATTGTCCACCTAACTGAGTTATGGTGTGTGTAAGTGTGATTTTCTTTGTATTTCTTTCTTTGATTGATTGATATTTAATTAAGCTTAAATTAGCATAGTACAATGCAATACTACTACATTTGTGATAACTTAGTTAGGTGGGTGTGGACTCTTGATGGCGGCAAAGGTGGACCTTAGATTTTTCACTTAATGCAAGATCATCAAGACTCACTTAGCTACTTCAGGATTATTTAAGAGTGTGAGAGATATATGGTTAGAAAATACTTCAGGCGCAATGACTAACGACTCTTTTCCAATGAACAAATATCATACTTCCAGGTGTAACAATGGAACCCACAGCAAGACCTAAGTGAGAAACTTCAGCTTCTCAAAGAAAAAACTTTAGATTATTTACCCAATGAAGAAGCACTTGTAGGTCTGTATATCTGCCACCAGATTCTGGAAATGGGGATACCTTAGAAAATCAAGTGCAACAAGTAAAGCAAAGCAGGAAAAGACAACTAAACTAAGCAAAAGCAAAACATCTAACAACTACAGAAAGCAAAAGAAGAAAGTAAAGAACAATCTAAATAGCAACCTAACCTAAACAAAGCAAACAAGCAACCTAACTATATACACTAACAGAAGGCAAAGCTGCCTCCTAAGTTAGAAAGTAGTGCTTCAGGAACTGTCCATTGATGGGCAACGGGAACTCCTCACCAATAAGGCTCTTCAGTTGATATGTGTTGTCACCAAGGATCTCATGAATCTGATATGGACCTAACCAAAGTTTGTCAAACTTACCATGTTCACCTTTCTTCTCATGGGGCTTATCCTAGTGCAGTACTAAGTCAAAAATGCAAAAGGCTTTGACCTTGGCTCTCTTGTCAAACCATTGTTTCACTACCCCTTGGTGTTTGGCAAAATTTTCTATAGCAACATCACGTTTCTCTTTGAGGTGCGGTAATTGGGCTAATCGAGAAGACAACTAATCATCTGGTTCAAGACTTGCATAAATTGTAGCATAGAGATTCTCAAGTAGATGGGGAAGATAGGCTCCATACCATAAACTAAGTGATAGGGTGATGTTCCCAATGTGGCCTTGTGTCTAATTTTGTTAGCCCATAAGGTGAATCTAAGTTGAGTGTGCTAGTCTCTAGGGTTCTTGTCCAACAGTTTCTTACCTCAAGCAAGTTTTTGTTTGTGGATTCAGTTACCCCGTTCCCTTGAGGATAGTAATTAGAGGAAAACTTAAGAATGATCCCATAATCAAATGCCCAGTTAGAAAAAATCAATGAAGAAAAGGCAGGGCCATTATCACAAACCAAGGAGAAAGGATAGCCAAACCTAGTGATGATATTCTTTTCAACAAATTCAATAACTACCTCTGTTGTACATTATTTGCATGCTATAGCTTCATACCATTGAGTACAATAATCAGTAGCAGTCAGAATATACCTGTGGCCTATAAAGGAAGGTGGGTTGATCATACCAATAAAGTCAAGTCCCCACTGTGCAAATGGTCATACCTCCAAGACTGGTTGCAGTGGCATAGCAACGTTTCATTCTCTTGTTGCGGCAATCTGACATGTGTGACAATTTCTCACATGTGAATGAGCATCTTTGAACAAAGTGGTCTAGTAATATCCTGCTCGGAGAATCTAATTGGCAGTCGAATGAGCTGATCCGTGACCCGTTCCAAACTTCTCGTGAAAACTTGTCAGAACTTGTACTACTTCTATTTTGTCCAAGCACCTTAGATAGATCCCCTCATGATTTTTCTTGTATAACACGGATCCCTTTATCATGTAGCTATTGCTTTTCAATCTAAATGCTCTTCTCTGAACTGAATTCAATTGAGGTGGACATCATTGATTAAGAAGATAAAATACGATGTCTCCATACCATTCATCTTTAGAGATGTCTTCTAACATATACTACTGGGAGACCAATCCTGGATGAACTTTTGCCATAGTTTTTGTCAATGCTTGTCCTCACACCAATATCATGGGTTGTATCTCTATGTTAAATTCTTACAGAATGGTGAACCATTTTCCTCTTCATTAACCCAGTTTTCTCTACATCAATAATGCTTTAACTCTTGCGTCTGGTACTATGGCAATCACTTGGCTTCTTAGAATGTAATGATGAAATTTATTAACTTCTTTAACCAAGGCGTATGCTTTCTTCTCCACATTTGGATATCTCAGCTCTGTGTCTTTCAATGGAGTGCTCATAAAAGTTATGGTCTTTCATCACCAACCGCTCTTTTCTATGTTAACATGGCAGCACAAGTATGCTCAGAAGTGAAAGAATAGATATAGAATGGTAGTATGTAGTCCGGACTCACTAGCACAGGAGCATTGTCTATTGCTTGTTTGATTTTTGTGAATGCAGGCTTAGCTTTCGGAGTCCAATCTATCTTGGCATCTTTCTTCAGTATGGCATTCAACGGATAAACGATTTTAGCAAACCCAATAATAAATTTGCAAACAAAGTTAATCTTACCAAAATATGACTTGAGCTCCTTCTTGTTGGCTAGGGGTGGTATCTTGAGGATAGCTTGGACTCAATAAGGATAAATAGATATGCCTTGTTTAGAGATCACATGTCCTAGCAATTTTCCTTCAATTACCCAAAGTTGCACTTTTTAGGATTGAGTGAGATCCCGTAATCTTTACATCACTACAACACTTTCCTCAGGTCTACCACATGATCCTCTCATTTCTTTGAAAATATAGTAAGGTCATCCATATAGATGATAATGCATTTCCTGACCAGCCCTTTGAAGGCTACATCCATTGCATGCTGGAATGTGGTGCCAGCATTTATCAACCCAAATGGCATCCTGCCATTTGCATGTAAAAGATGTCTTTAATATGTCCTCATAGTCGACCATCACTTGGTTGTAACTTGAATATCCATCTAGAAAAGATATCATCTGAGAGCCATTGACACTTTACAACACTTCGTCTAATGATGGTAGCAAATAGTTATCCTTCTCAGAAGCTCAGTTCAAATTCTAAAAGTTGACACAGAGTCTGATTTCTCCATTTTTCTTTTGGACTGGGACTAAATTTGCCACCCAGGGTGAATGTCTGATAGGGAATATAATCCTAGTAGATAGTAATTTCTGCACTTCTTTGAAAATTAATGGTTCTAACAAATCAGTCACCGGTTACTGCCTCTGTCTAAATGGCTTTACACCTAGTTTGAGTGGTATCATGCAAGTAATAATTGAAGTATCATATGTCTTGAGGTCTTCATAACTCCATGCTATAACTTCATGATAATCTCTTAGTGCATGGATAATACTTTCTTTCTCTTCTTTTGTGTTGGCTTTCCCAATGAACACATTTTTAACTTCTTTAGATGTTCCCAAATTAAAAGGATCGCATTGCCCACTAGGAGATTCCCCTTCTTTCCTCTGGGTTCCAAGCTTGTCTAAGTCAAAAAATCATTCCAATTCTACCATTCCTTGTGGAATTATATTTGTCTTCAAATCAAGAACTCCTTCCAAGTCCATTTCAGCAGGTTCCATCTCTTCTTCATCTATTATTTGTGCAGTAAAAACATCTGATGAAGTGAGAAAATCAATTATGTGCTTGTCATCCTCGAAAACCTAGAAATTGGTGACATTATCTAGTACTGATGGGGTGGAAACAAACTCGACAATGAACTTCTATAAACCTGACATAGACGTTGGTTCCAACGAGCTTGTTGTTTAAGCCAAGGCATCAATAACATGATTTTGCCTTCATGGGATTAGCTAAATATTAAAGCAATCAAAACACTCAATCAGATCCTATACTCAGTTCCTATATCGGTTCAACCTCTTGTCATCACAAAAGTATTGCTTTCTCACCTATTTGATAACCAGTTGTGAGTCAACAAATACTTGAATAACCCAGACCTTCTTCTGGAGGACCATCAGCAATCCTTGCACTAAAGGTTCATATTCTGTCACATTATTTGTGCAAGGGAACTACAACTTGTGTGATGCCAAATAAGAACTTCTTGTGGGGCTAGTTAGTTCAAAGCCTGCTCCAAATCCTTGTCTACACCTAGATCCATCAAATCTCAAAGTCCAGAGGTAGAAATCCTTATTGCTATCATCCTATTTTACCTGTTCTTTTCATTTGGAAGCAATTCAGAACTTACTTTCTTTGTAACAGTCAAATTCTTTTTTGGAGCTATGGGGATCTTCAAATGCCTTTGTACTTGCTCTACTTCTTCTTGGCAAAGCAAGCATGTAAACTCAGAATGAGAAGCATCATGAATACGACACCAGTTCGGCAGCAGCAATTCTTCCATTTGTATTTGCTTTCCTATAGCTACTTGATCACTTACGAATTTAGTTACAAAGTCCCAAAATCCTTCAAATATTCCTAGTTCTTCATCCTTAGAGGAGGTTCTTAAATCTAATTGTACATATGCTTCTATACTTTCTTGCCTTTCTACAAGCAGAGGGTCAGGAAATCCGTTGCAGCTTAGGATAAGAATCTTTTCCGCTTGATCAACATGAGGGAGGTAGACTCCCAAGTCTACTTCTAAAAATAGGATTTCATTGGTCTGATTATACTCTGTGATCATGTGTTTCATTTTGGGTTCTCTTTCAATACGGATCTGATTTGCCAATCCTTTCCATGGCAGCCACATGTGAGAAAACTCTATTGCCATGTAACCATTAAATGTCCTAGACCAGTCCCGACTTAAGAGCATGCCATATTGATCTGGACTATCCACTACCTGAATGTCTATGTATTGTTGTACTCTGGGGTCGGAGGCCAATTACATATGCATTATGTTTAGCTCGCCCATTACATTTACCTTAGTCTTGTCCAACTTCATGACCTTCCTAGAAGATTTTGTTGGGGTGAGACCTAGAGTTTTACAGACTGATAAATGCATCATGTTTGTAGAAGCTCCTAAATCTACTAGACAATTGTGAAGGTTCTTTCAAAATATTCTGAGTGTTAAGAGGAAAGGAGTACTTTCTCTTCTATCCTTATACAATGTAACCTTTTGTTTAGCATCTATCACATTGACTCTCTCTTTACCTTTATCTGAGCTATCTTTTGATGGAATCTCCTTTTGGGAAGAGTCTAGCTTAATATTTTCTCCCATATCTTGAAAGAAGGTTGTCCTAACTTTAGGTACTTTCAATAACTCATAGACAAACAAACTAACTTTCATTTTCTTGAGTTCCTCTGCAACATACTATCCCATTTTAGCATCTCAAACCTTTGGGAGCTTTCAATAGTAGCTTCTTGGTGTATTGACTAAGGTGTGGCCTTTGGAGGCTCAGGATTGTTGGAGGACTTTGGATCAGGTGGGATTTGATAGTTATTTGGAGGGATTGAGGTAGTGTAAGGGCCTTTGGGCTTATTACTTCTCAAGTTGTATGGGGTTTTTTTATATTGTTGATAAGCATTTACTTCATCAAGCTCTTCTTCCTCAGGCTGATTATCATCTTGAAATGGAAATGTATAACTATCAAGTACCAAGGTAGTGTCATACCTTTGAGAAGGAACTAGTTCATACCCCGTCGGTGGATTCTCGTGTTTCAACATTTTGGATCTCCATCTGGAAGATGCTAGATGCTATTTGAAATTTTGGACAGTCTAGCTCAGAATGAGCATTCATATTGTGCAATCTACATCATGTAGACAATGCTGCCTCAACCAACATCACATGACCAAGTGGACAAGTATTGTTATTTTGATTCTCCAATGGTGATGGTACTCCTTCGTTGTTGGGCCTTGTATTCCAAGACTAGTTTGATCACTAAAAATTTTGATTCTGATACTAATTTTGATTCTGGTACTGATTCTAATTTTGATTCTTCTACTGCAGATATGCATTTTGATTCCTCAGATGGGTAACTTCTGCAGTGATATTTTTCATTTGCTTAGCCAACTCTTTAATATCATCTCTATCATCTCTTGCCTTAGCTATTTTAGTAGATTGAAGGAAGGGCATTTGAGCTGGAGGTAATTCAGTTATAGGGTTTCCTGGGTGAACCACTAGGGCTTGTGTTGCAGAGGGAGTTGGAATTGGATTTATTACAGGAGTATGGTTAGCTAGAGCTTGGTTAATCATGGATATTTGATTTGGCATGGCTACAGGACCCATGTGGTTCAGTGGACCACTTGTTGTTTTGTCATGCCCACATTTCTCATGCGGTCATGACATGCAACACACGTGTCATGTCCACATTTGTCATGTGGTAATGACATGGAATATCAAAAATTTTCCATGCATCCCTAGAAACCCCCTTGTATGTGTCAGTGTGCTCAGTGGCAATACACCTAAGGTGTATACATGTCAATCAATTTGGGGTAATGCGATCACACGTATATTCCCCTACGTGATGAAAGATGACTAAGGGGTCAATGTGACACAAGAAGCGTCACCATTAGGGATAGGATCGATTGATCAAAACCCTAAGTTTTCCTAGGTGATTGATAAGATTTCGATACGATTTGAAATCAAAACCCTAATTCTAATTTCATTAAAAGAATTAAATTACCACTAAATAAATCAACTAGTTGTGGAAACATTAAAATTTTACTCTACACAAGGTTTAAGTTGCCAAAGAAATTTAACCCTAAATCCCAAAAAAATTCGGTAGCATAACGCCTCTCGGGCATGTATAGGAATTATTCTAATAATTAAAATTTGTAAAAAAGTTCCCTAAACGTACTAACGTTAGTTAAATAAACTAATTGCATAGGGGATTGAATAGACACACTAGGGTTAACAATTTAATCAACTAGATTAAATTAATTAAATAATAAACTGCTTCATTAAAATTCATTCATTCAATTATTTTAATTAAATTGACCCTAGTAAAATAAAGTTGCATTTAAAATTTACAAAGAATACATATAAGAAGATTGGAACCCCAAATATAATTAAATTAGTTCAATATTTTCCACTAGCTCCATTGATAAAAACTCCAAATAGTCCAACACAATTAATTCTAATAGATAAATCCTAACCTTTACACAAATGAAATCACATTAACTAAATAAAATTTTCTATGAAGAAAACCCACCCTTAAATAAACTTTCCCCTCTTTTTTTTCAAGTTAAATAAAATAATAAAAAGTGTCTAAGTCAAAAAGGAGAGGGAAGAGGAAATGAAATTTAATTTAAAATTCCCTCATGTCCTAAAAGACTCTCCCAATAAAATAATACTTTCCTTATGGAAAGAATAGTAAAAACCCTAACCCTATGTTTTTTTTTCCTCATATTTTCTTCTATTCTATTTTTCTTCTCTTCTCCTCTTCTTCTTCCTCACTTTCTCATTTGTTCTAATTTGTTATTTTGTTGCAGGTGCAAGGCTATGGCAGCCATGGAAATGGAGGTATACATAGAGGTATACCTCTTGGTTATTTTGTTAAGTAGTTCTTATATATATAGCAACTAGGTAGATCTGGGTATTTTCTTTTGAGAATGTGTATATCCATAAGATCTGGGTTATTTTTTTTAAATAATATATAGAGGATTTCAGTATGTATAAATATAAATATATATATATAATAAATATCATTAACAACGATGAGAATGACAAATTTGCAGGGCTGAAGAGGCCAAATTGTGATGGACCATCGAGATAAAGGAAGTGTTGAAGGAAACATGTTGTAGGTTTTATTATACAGAGAAGGGGGGATGGGGGGGCGGACACCCCCCCACCTTTCCACCGAATGGTGGGAAGGTGGGGGGTGTCCACCCCCCATTCTTCCCACAGTCAACAAAATGGCGGCGGTGGCCATGCTGATGTCCCCCCCAAAATTTCAATCTCTTTTTTTCATAAAACATAAACCCTAACTCGGAATAAAGGGTTCAGTCTACAATAACTTAAATTCATTCATCTCTACTAAATTTCAATAGTCTGCTATATATAAAATGAAATTCGATTACACTTAAATGATATTTTATTTGATTATATATATATATATATATATATAATGTGGTATATATGCAAAAAAAATAGAAAGGGATTAAATGCATTTAACAATATAATTAAAATATTAATATATTAAATGCATTTAACTATATATATATATAATGTAATAATGCATATACTCACATACAAAATACAACCAACACAAAATATATAAATATATGTATATATTTCTATATACCTAGTTTGTATATATATAATATATACATATGCATTTTTTTTCTTTGCATAAATACATGATTAAATGAACATTAGAGAACTAATTTTGACAGTAATAATAAAATAGGGCATCTATATATTTTTTTAACAAGTAATGAAAGGTATTTATTTCTTTCTGAATAGCAAGTAATATAAGCACATATCTATTTTTTTTTCTTTCTTTTTCAAATAAACAACACTATTACTTTTTCTTTTTTTAAAACTACAACATTCACTATAACTCATACATCATATTTTCAACAAAATAACTAGATGTGCTTTCATTTCTATTTCATAAAATATTACAATAGCAAGCTAAATAACTAACACTTATTTTTTTCTTTTTGAGCAAAATACTAACTAAAACAATAAGCTAACCTTTTTTATCATTAACAAGAACACAAAGGATAGTTATAACATCCAACAAAAGTGAGGAGAAAACCACCCTTATAACAACAAAAAGTTACAGTACAATGGCCTCATGGCCTTGGCTCTATGATAGCCAAAAATGACACAACATAACAAGAGAAAACTTTTTTCATTCAACCTCCACTATCTTCAAATAAACCTGCAAAAAAAAACAAGTATGGGAAGGGGGAAAAAAACACCAAATACCGCTCTCCTCCCTACCATAGACTCACTCATGAGTCACCCCCAAGCTTGGAGGTCATCCACACACAAGGATTACTTCACTCCACTTCACAACAGGACACTAAGGCAAAGAAACATGAAGGACACCCAGGGCTTACACAAAATAAAACTTATAGAATGAGTTTAGAGGGGTAGGGGAGTGGACATCACTCAAATCAAGAGTGCCACTTTAAATATTTCAAAACTCAACTCTAATAAAGCCTCAAGCCAACACATTTATACCAAATCTCACATATTTCTCCATGGCTCTCAAGCCATTCAAAAATGCTCATAATCACAACTTGCCCTCAAGGCCAAAATACCAAACTAGGAGGTGACCTCAAGGAGTTTCACTGCTCCCCCACCCCACACATGTTGAGCATTTTCTCCAAATGGAGAGGCTCTTACATACACCCATAAAATCCCTACAACAACAAAAAACAAAAACAAACAAACACAATGCAACACACAAGTAAAGTAAAATACATAAGAAAAAGCATCAAGCCTTGAATCCTACCTTAAATAGCCCAACAAAGAAGATAGTTGAAGAAGAGCCCTTCCAACTCCACCTCCAAGTCCTCCCTCCAAAGTGCCTCCAAAAATTCCTCTAACTCTCTCCCAAAATTCAAATAAAATTAAAAAAGTAATGAAATCAACAACCCTCTCCCTCTCTTCAAGAGGGATTAAAATAGGCTCTCTTCATGAGCCTTGAGGAATGAGAAAGTGACACATGTCACCTTCTCCTTCCTCCTCACATCCACTTGCAAGCTTAATGGAATGTGGTGGTGACACATGTCACCCTCCCATTCCACCAAGTCTTTCCCCCTCCACTTGTGCTCTCTCACACATTTGGGAGAGAAAGGTGGAGCCAAAGAAGAATATGGGTACACAAGTGCCCCAATCCTATCTTCCCATGAAAGCCCACAAAACCCCAAGGTACCCTCACCAATGTGAGAGAGCCTTAGAGTTGAGTCCTCCACTATTTAGGGGTCTTGAAGACTCTGCAAGCCTTGGAATGAGGTGTGGATAAGGTTGAGTGTTTGACCCAACCTTCCACTCCTTCCCAAACTTCTATTTTCGTCACTTTACTTCAGGGTGAAGTTTAAGTGACCAAATGGGAGTTTTCCTAAGGTTAGACAAGTTCAAATGGTCCCTAGACCCTAGGGGTACAACCTAGGGTCACTTTTAACCCATTTTGAGCACTATAGGGTGAGTAAAATCACATGAAAAGGGGTCACAAAATAAAAACTAAAAAATGAAATCAATTAAACATTACACTTTTACAACACAATATAAAATCATTGAAAAAGGGTAGACCTAGCCCAAAAGGCCACATAAGCTAACATTATGAAAATTCATTGTGTATTAACACAGATGATCTTGGTTCCTCTTGGAACTAAATCGGCTTTAACACAGGAATTCACAAAATGTGTGGGATAATCTCTAATTATCCGTGGCTTGGTTAGAACACCTACACACTTAAACAATAGATTAATCCAACATGTATATCATAGCTGAAGAAAGGGAAACATACACTCACACCATCGCATAATCATATAAAACATCATATAATCACATCATAATTAGATTCATAATTTGCATTTCTATAATCCATCTCAAGATAAAATTGCATAATAAATCCATAACATAATCTCACAACTAATATCACAAATAACATCATAATGTATATTGCATGTCAAATCATCATTAGTGAATCAAATCAAGACCTAGTCTCATCACAACATGCTAAACATAATTAATCAAAATAAAAGCATATAGTCTAATAATTCTACAATTCAGGATCAACAGTCCCTAAAAGTCTAAACTGTGTCTCCAATAGTAATATGAAACGATCAAAATAAGGGAGTGAAAAGGTAGGCCTCACATCCTCCCCCCTAAGACTAAAATTCCTCCTAGATGTCGTCAAAGAGGTGAGGATAAAGTGTCCTTAATCTAGCTGCATCCTCCCATGTTGTTGTGAACTCATCGTATCTGTCACACTGGACCCTAACGTGGTCCAGCTCTTGACCTTGAAGGCCTAGCATCCGATGAGCCAATATATGGATTAACTCCAAAGCCAACTATCTACCCACCTCTACCTGTAGAGCACTCCAATCCAATACATGAGATAAATCAGATATATAGCACCACAAAACAGATACATGAAAAACATTGTGGATGCGTGACAGGTAGGTGGCAAGGCTAGATGGTAGGCTACGGGCCCTATCCACTCCAAGATCTCAAAATGGCCAACAAATCATGGTGCGAGCTTAGAGCCCTTTCGATAATGGATTGGACTTTTGTGTGGCCACACACTCAAGAATACTTTGTCACCAACCGAGAAGCTTCGATCTAATCTCTTAGCATTGGCATACTTCTTCTGTTGATCCTGTGCCTCTTGAAGTCTCTATCTAATTAAGATCACCTGCTGCTCCATATCTTGCACCAACTCTGGCCCAATAGCAACCCTATCCTCTATATAATCCCAACTCAATAGTGTCCTGCAGGGTCTACCATACAAAGCTTGAAAAGGAGGCATACCTAATGAGCTGTGATGCCCATTGTTGTAGGCAAACTCAACTAGATACAGATACTCCTCCCATCTAGTATGGTGATCCATAACGTACATATGAAACATATCCTCTAGAACTTGATTCACTCTCTTTGTCTATCCATCTATCTTAGGGTGATACGCTGAACTGAAGTTGAGCTATGTGCCCAACGCCTGTTGTAATGCCCTCCAAAAGGCTAATGTGAGCATTGAGTCTCTATCATAAATGATATGGTGAGGTACTCCATGTAGTCTAACAATCTAATCCAAGAATACTCTCACCACTGATGGTACATTGTACGTCATGCGTACAGGTGAGAAATGCACCACCTTGGTCAACTTGTCAACCATCAGCATGATGGCATCATGGCAGCGAGATGACATAGGAAGACCAACAATGAAATCCATGGAAATGGTGTCCCATTTCCACTTAGGTATCTCATGAGGATATAAAAGACCTACTGGATGCTGATGCTCAACCTTGACCCTCAGGCACTCAAGGCAATGAGCAACATACTCTGCAATATCTCATCTCATACCCTCCCAATGGTACAACTGTCGTAAGTTAGTATGCATCTTCTTCACCCCTAGGTGTGCTGCATAAGGTGCTCTATGAGCCTCTGAAAGAACTACTACACACAAATCACTTGCATAGGGTACGTAGATGCACTATTGATGTCTAAGAAATCCATTTGCCTGAAGTGAATATCCTACAAACTTGCCCACAAGGGCCCTTTGTGACTAGATCTCCTACTGCACCTCAAGAAACCACTCATCCTTAGGTAGATGTTGTATGATGCGTCCTCTTAAGTCTACACTCAAGGTCAAAGTTAGGATCTCGTGGCATCTCTGACTCAATGTGTCAACAACCATGTTCTCCTTCCCTTTGATGTAGTGGACATCAAAGTCATATTTGCAAAGAAACTCCATCCAACACTGCTGGCAGGCATTCAAATTTGGCTGTATGAATATGTACTGTAAGCTATGGTGATCTGAATGAAGCTCAAAGCGATGACTCAAAAGAAAGTATCTCTAATGAACAAGAGCATGAACCACTACTGTGAGCTCTAAATCATGAGTAGGGTAGTTCAGCTCATGTGTCTTGAGCTTTCACGACTCATACACGATGGCCCTACCACCCTGCATAAGTACAACTCCCAAACTCTCAAGTGATGCATCAGTACAAACCACAAAATCCTCTACTGGATTAGGAACCACTAAAATGAGAGTGCTAGTAAGATGTTCCTTGAGGACCCCAAAGGCCCTCTCGCATTGGTCAGTCCAAGTGAAGCCCTTCCCTTTCTGTTAAAGGGAAGTGATGGGGTGAGCTATCCTAGAAATGCCCTCTATGAATCTGCAGTAGTACCTAGCTAAGCCCATGAAACTCCTGAGCTCTGTCACACTAGTGGGTGCTAGCCAATCTTTGATAGTCCTGATCTTTGATGGATCTACAGAGATACCATCGCCAGACAGGGTGTGCCCCAAATACTGCACCTCGGTCCTGAAAAAGGCACACTTCGCCAAGTTGCCATAAAGCTGCTGCTCTCTCAAGCACTACAAAACCTGACGTAAGTGCTCCTCATGCTCCTCCTCAGTCCATGAGTAGATCAAAAATATCATCAAGGAAAATGATCACAAACTAATCCAAGTAAGTGTGGAACACCCCATTCATGAGACTCATGAACACTGCAGGGGCATTCATCAAACCGAAGGGTACCACAGTGAACTCATAGTGGCCATATTGAGTCTAGAAGGCAGTCTTATGGATGTTCATCTCTTTGATGCACAACTAGTGATAACCAGACTTTAGGTCTATCTTAGAGAACACTCTGGCTCCCTGCATCTAGTTGAAGAGATCATCAATCCTAGGCAGAGGATAACGATTCTTCACCGTCACCTTATTAAGCTACTTATAATCCATGCATAGATGAAGAGACCCATCCTTCTTCTTCACAAAGATGACTAATGCGCCCCACAGTGAAATGCTAGGTTAGATGTGCCCCTTCTTGAGAAAGTCCTCTAATTGCAACTTGAGCTCCGTGAGCTCATGAGTGGTCATCCTATAGGGTGTACGAGACACTAGCTCAGCACCTAGCACTAGATCAATGTGGAAGTCTACCTCTTTGTGTGGAGGCATACCTAGTAGCTCTGGTGGAAAGACATCAACAAACTCTCTCAAGATAGGATGGTCATCTAATGATGCCTCTAGCTCATCCTCTGATCTATCGCTAACCATGATGGCAAATAACTAACATCGCTTCCGCATGAAGTGCTTAAGCTACTAAGAAGATATCATACGAACTATCATGGGCTTCTGAATGCCCACTACCTCGACTAACGTGCCATGATCATCTAAACAACTAATCACCTTTCAGCGATAATCTAGCTTGGCTCTATGAGCTGCAAGCTAATCCATGCCCAAAACTACACCATAGGATCCTAAAGTAATAACCCTAAGGTCGCATAATGTAGTGAAGGCCCCCAAAGATATCTCACAACCCTAAACCAAAGCATCTACTGACATCTTGGCCCCAGTGGCTAACTCAACCTCCCACCTATTGCCTTGCCTAGAGGCCACCAACCTGCAATGCTTCACTAACAATGGAGATATAAATGAATCAGTAGCGCCAAAGTCAAATAAAATAGCAATGGGGACATCCCCAATCATACCTACCATCTCAATCACTGAGGCCTAGAAGTTGGCCTGGCAGTTATCAACCGTTGAAAACATATGGTGGGATCTACCCACATCCCCAACTATCTGCTCTGAACCTCCTACACGAGGCTATCCCCCTACCATAAAGCCCTATGGACACTCTCTGGCTAAATGTCCTACCCCACCACAAACATAGCATGGGCACTGAGTCTGAACTTGTCCAGTCTATGTCCTACTACTCTGTTGTTGTCCAGTCTAACCCATGGACCCTTGAGAACCCTTGTAATACTGTTGTGACCTAGCGCGTCCTGCAGGTGGTCCCTATTGTCTCTGATCCCTATGCGGGCCCTATTGCTGCCAACCACGATTCTGTCCTCCCTGTGCCCTCTGCTGGGGCCTAGACCTCTACTGATACTGCTGCTCCTACTGCTGTGGAGGCCTAGGAGGTAAAGGTGTAGAACTAAACCCTCCTCTTTGAGGTGGTGGTGGTGGTCTACAGAAATTCTACTGCTGTTGCTAGCTACAATCCTGAAACTGAGGGTGTGAACTCTGACCTCGTCCATGTATCTTCTCTACAATGTATGCCTTCTCGGCAGCCTCACTCAAGGTCTGGGGGTCTACCATGCGCACTAGCCCTGATATCCCCTGATTCAAACCTTTGATAAACTTGTGAACCAGAATTTTTTCATCATAGAGACACTTTGCATAATGTGATAGCTCAATGAACCTGCTCTCATACTATGCTATAGTAGACCCTCGCTGCTGTAAATTGTAGAACTCATCAATATGACGCTGCCTGTAATGGTCTGATAGATAACGTGCATTAAAGCATTCAATGAAAGTGTCCCATGAAAATGTATCCAAAGATAAGTAGTGCTTGCACTCCTCAGTGCGCCACCAAGTTGCTGTTGCGTCTCTCAACAAGTGAACTGCCACATGTGCCTTTGTTTTGCCCTTATAAGGATGCAACACAAAGCACCTATCTAAACTAATAATCCAAGCCTCTACCTCAGTTCCCTCTGTGGCCCTTGTGAAGGTGGGTGGATTCATCCTTAGTAAATCTCTGATGGGGTCTCCTCGATCTTTGTGTCCTCTGATAGGCTCATCCACACCAAAACCATAGGGCCTATGATAAACCTATTCTACCCCCATAGCCTCTTCTCACCTCGTATGATGCAGAGGGCTCCTACTATGAGCTCTATAAGCTGAACCAACCTCCTCCACTGTGGTGTCAGGTATCTCAACATAAGGCTCTACCTGTGGCGCTACTCGCAACTCGACACGAGGCTCAACACGTGGCTCTGCATGTGACTCAGCACATGGCTCCTCATGTGACTCCTCTCGTGGATCAACGTAGGGCTTGACACGTGGCTTTGCTACAACCGGTGGTAACCTATCTAACACTGCATGTAATTCCCGTAAGATCTATGGTCTGAAATCAGGTGCGGGTGGTGCCTGTGGTGCCGGCAGTCCTTGACCCTTGGCTAAAGACTCATTCTGTATCTCTATGGATGCAGTGTAGTGTGAATGTGCTCACCTCATTCTAGGTGACATCCTACAAGAACAAGGTAATCATGAATTAGAAGAATTTGTGAAATAAGTAACGTGCCCAAACAAGCCCAGTGTTTAAACTAGGGCTTTGATACCAAATGTCATGCCCACATTTCCCATGTGGTCATGACAAGCAAAACACGTGTCATGTCCACATTTGTCATGTGGTCCTGACATGAAATATCAAAAAAATTCCACGCATCCCTAGAAACCCCCTCACACACGTCAGCATGCTTGATGGTAATACACCTAAGGTGTAAACATGTCAATCAATTCGGGGTAATGCGATCACAATGCATTCCCCTATGTGATGAAAGCTGACTAAGGGGGTCAATGCGATGTGATAAGTGTCACTAATAGGGTTAGGACAGATTAATCAAAACCCCAAGTTTTCCTAGGTGAGTGATGGGATTTTGATACGAGTCAAAATCAAAACCCTAATTCTAATTTCATTAAAAGAATTAAATAACCACTAAATAAATCAATAGTTGTGGAAACATTAAAATTTTACTCTACACAATGTTTAAGTTGCTAAGAAAATTTAACCCTAAATCCCAAAAAAATCCGGTAGCATATAACGCCTCTCGGGTGTGTATAGGAATTATTCTAATAATTAAAATTTGCACAAAAGTTCCCTAAACTTACTAACGTTAGATAAATAAACTAATTGCATAGGGGGATTAAATGGCCATGCTAGGGTTAACAATTTAACCAACTAGATTAAATTAATTAAATAATAAATTGCTTCATTAAAATTCATTCATTCAATTATTTTAATTAAATCGACCCTAGTAAAATAAAGTTGCATTTAAAAATTACAAAGAATACATATAAGAAGATTGGAACCCCAAATATAATTAAATTAGTTCAATATTTTCCACTATCTCCATTGATAAAAACTCTAAATAGTCCAACATAATTAATTCTAATAGATAAATCCTAACCTTTACACAAATGAAATCACATTAACTAAATAAAATTTGCTATGAAGAAAACCCACCCTTAAATAAATTTTCCCCTCTTTTTTTTCAAGTTAAATAAAATAATAAAAAGTGTCTAAGTCAAAAAGGAGAGAGAAGAGGAAATGAAATTTAATTTAAAATTCCCTCATGCCCTAAAAGACTCTCCCAATAAAATAATACTTTCCTTATGGAAAGAATAGTAAAAACCCTAACCCTATGTTTTTTTGTTCTCATATTTTCTTCTATTTTATTTTTCTTTTCTCCTCTTCTTCTTCCTCATTTTCTCATTTGGTCTAATTTGTTATTTGTTGTAGGTGCAAGGCTATGGCAACCATGGAAATGGAGGTATACACACAGGTATACCTCTTAGTTATTTTGTTAAGGAGTTCTTATATATATATATATATATATATATAGCAACTAGGCAGATCTAGGTATTTTCTTTTGAAAATGTGTATACCCATAAGATTTGGGTTTTTTTTTTTAAAATAATATACAGAGGATTTCAGTGTATATATATATGTGCATATAATAAATATCATTAATAGGGATGAGAACAAATCTCCAGGGCCGAAGAGGTTGAATAGCAACAGACTGTCGAGATAAAGGAAGCACTGAAGGAAACATGTTGTAGGTTTTATTATACAGAGAAGGGGGGATGGGGGGGTGTCTGCCCCCCCATTCTTCCCACAGTTAACAAAATAGGGGCGACGGCCATGCCTCTGTCCCCCCCAAAATTTCAATCTCTTTTTTTTATAAAACATAAACCCTAACTCTGAATAAAGGGTTCGGTCTACAATAACTTAAATTCGTTCATCTCTGCTAAATTTCAACAGTCTGCTATATAAAATGAAATTTGACTATGCTTAAATGATATATATATATATATATATATATATATATATATATATATATATATATATATATAATGTAATAATGCATATACTCACATACAAAATACAACCAACAAAAAATATATAAATATATGTATATATTTATATATATACCCAGCTTGTATATATCTAATATATGCATATGCATATTTTTTTTCTTTGCATAAATACATGATTAAATGAACATTAGAGAACTAATTTTGATAGTAATAATAAAATAGGGCATCTATATTTTTTTTTTGAATAGCAAGTAATGAAAGGTATATATTTTTTTTTTGAACAGCAAGTAATATAAGCACATATCTATTTTTTTTTCTTTCTTTTTCAAATAAACAAGACTATTACTTTTTTTTTAAATTACAACATTCACTATAACTCATACATCATATTTTCAACAAAATAACTAGATGTACTTTCATTTCTATTTCATAGAATATTACAACAGCAAGTTAAATAACTAACACTTATTTTTTTCTTTTTGAGCAAAATACTAACTGAAACAATACGCTAACCTTTTTATCATTAAAAAGAACACAAAGGGTAGTTATAACATACAACAAAGGTGAGGAGAAAACCACCCTTATAACAACAAAAAGTTACAATACAATGGCCTCATGCCCTTGGCTCTATGATAGCCAAGAATGACACAACATAACAAGAGAAAACTTTCTTCATTCAAGCTCCACTATCTTCAAATAAACCTACAAAAAAAAACAAGTATGGGAAGGGGAAAAAAGCCACCAAATACCACTCTCCTCCCTACCATAGACTCACTCATGAGTCACCCCTAAGATTGGAGGTCATCCACACACAAGGATTACTTCACTCCAGTTCACAACAAAACACTAAGGTAAAGAAACATGAAGAACGCCCATGGCTTACACAAAACCAAACTCATAGAAATGAGTTTAGAGGGGTAGGGGAGTGAACATCACTCAACTCAAGAGTGCCACTCCAAATATCTCAAAACTCAACTCTAACAAGGCCTCAAGACAATACATTTATACCAAATCTCACATATTTCTCCATGGTTCTCAAGCCATTAAAAAATGCTCATAATCACAACGTGCCCTCAAGGCCAAAATACCAAACTAGGAGGTGACCTTGAGGAGGTTCACTCCTCCCCCACCCCACACATGTTGAGTATTTTCTCCAAATGGAGAGGCTCTTACATACACCCATAAAATCCCCACAACAACAAAACACAAAAACAAACAAACACAATGCAACACACAAGTAAAGTAAAATACATAAGGAAAAGCATCAAGCCTTAAATCCTACCTTAAATATCCCAACAAGGAAGATAGTTGAAGAAGAGCCCTTCCAAGTCCACCTCCAAGTCCTCCCTCCAAAGTGCCTCCAAAAATTCCTCTAACTCTCTCCCAAAATTCAAATAAAATAGAAAAAGTAATGAAATCAACAACCCTCTCCCTCTCTTCAAGAGGGATTAAAATAGGCTCTCTTCATGAGCCTTGAGGAATGAGAAGGTGACACATGTCACCTTCTCCTTCATCGTCACATCTACTTGCAAGCTTCATGGAATGTGGTGGTGACACATGTCACCCTCCCATTCCACCATGTCTTGTCCCCTCCACTTGTGCTCTCTCACACATGTGGGAGAGAAAGGTGGAGCCAAAGAAGGATATGGGTACACAAGTGCCTGAATCCTATCCTCCTATAAAAGCCCACAAAACCCCAAGGTACCCTCACCAATGTGAGAGAGCCTTGGAGTTGAGTCCTCCACAATTTACGGGTCTTGAAGACTCCCCAAGCCTTGGAATGAGGTGTGGATAAGGTTGAGTGTTTGACCCAACCTTCCACTCTTTCCCAAACTTCCATTTTCGTCACTTTACTTTAGGGTGAAGTTTAAGTGACCAAATGGGAGTTTTCCTAAGGTTAGACAAACTCAAATGGTCCCTAGACCCTAGGGGTACAACCCAGGGTCACTTTTAACCTATTTTGAGCACTATAGGGTGAGTAAAATCACATGAAAAGGGGTCACAAAATAAAAACTCAAAAATGAAATCAATTATACATTACACTTTTGCAACACAATATAAAATCACTAAAAAAGAGTAGACCTAGCCCAAAAGACCACATAAGCTAACATTACAAAAATTTATTGTGCATTAACATAGATGATCTTGGTTTCTCTTGGAACTAGATTGGCTTAACATAGGAATTCACAAAATGTGTGGGATAATCTCCGATTATCCATGGCTTGGTTAGAATACCTACACACTTAAACAAAAGATTAATCCAACATGTATATCATAGCCAAAGCAAGGGAAACATACACTCACACCATCGCATAATCATATAAAACATCATATAATCACATCATAATTAGATTCATAATTTTGCATTTCTATAATCCATCTCAAAATAAAATTGCATAATAAATCCATAACATAATCTCACAACTAATATCACAAATAACATCATAATGTATATCACATGTCAAATCATCATCAGTGAATCAAATCAAGACCTAGTCTCATCACAACATGTTAAACATAATTAATCAAAATAAAAGCATATAGTCTAATAATTCTGCAATTTGGGATCAACAGTCCCCAAAAGTCTAAAATTTGTCTCCAACAGTAATATGAAACAATCAAAATAAGGGAGTGAAAAGGTAGGACTCACAAGTTTGTCCTAGCTAAGTGTTCACAGTAACAACTTCAGTGTATGCCTGAGCTAGGTTGTTGGGAGGCGGATTGGCTCTTCTTACAAACATAGATGTAAGTCTATCCATGGTTGTATAATAGATTGGCTGGGCTGCAGCTTGACCTATGGCATAAGGAGCTTGCAAATGACTAAAAGCCTTTTAGAATCTATTATTGAAGGAACTTATCAACTCACCTTCACTTCGACGAATCTTCACAAAGGACCGATAGAGGTCCACTAGAGTAGTAGGCATTCAGAATCAATCCAGAAATGCATTTTTTAGATTCGGCCACGAGTTTATGGATGCAATAGGAAGGTTAGAAAACCAATAATAGGCTTCATATTTTAGTGAATAAGGGAATAACCTACAGACCACATCTTCATGTTGAACCTGAAGCATAAATATGTTACCTTCGAAGATTTTGATGTGTTCATCTGTAGTCATGTCTAGATCATTTACATGAAACTTGGAGTAGAACTTGTCAGGGTTCTTGGGCATGTCATGGTAATCGTTGAACTGAAATGGGGACTGGTTGTTTCTAGTGAAAAAGGCCATGACTGGAGGATTGATTGGGGCTACTGCTAAGTTTCTTGGGACTAATTGAGCCCTTGGCACTCTCGATATCCCCCGATCCCTTCTCGTTCTTTTGAACTTTGTCAAGGACAACAGCTCTTCCCTAGCTGAGCTGGACCTGGTATGTCTTTGTCTAGTCCCTAGACTTGCTAATATTGTGGAGGGAGTTGGAATTTGGTGGTCCTCCTTCTAGCACCAATTCTGTTGATGGTGTTTTTAGCACACAACAATGCAGGATGATTGTTGGGATCGCACCTCTCTTGAAAAGTATCCTACCCTAGGTAAGACTACTCCAAGGATAATACAACTAGGTCTTAACATGCTTGGAATCTCTCAGTTGGGATATACTAGCTGCTCCTACAAGGGGTCTTACATGCAGTTTGATAGATTTGGACATTTTGGATAGCAATTCATTCAAACCCTTTACAATTTCAGCTAATAAGGTAGTGTAAAATGTTGTTGAAAACCTAATCTAATAGTGGATTTTGAAAGAAAATATAAAGGAGTATGGTTTAGAAGATTCCTAAGTGACATTCACAATATACAGTTTGTTTATGGTAGACAAATGTTCTAAAATTTAAACCAATTTCCTGAGTAACAAAGCTAGATGATTGCTACAGCACTGCAGAAAATGATGCAATTTCTATGGATACTTAAGATTTTTAGATTGCATGCAATCATTAAATACCTAATTTCTAGTGTGATCTAACTTATGTAACGCAATTGAACTTAGCACAAATGATTAGTCTAGGCTAACTTTGCATAGCTACTTACAGTCAACAAGCAACTAAAAGTATGGACTTGGAACATTCATCAAATACCTTTCAATAAACCATTAACATTACAAAAGCACAACTAACTAATGCAGATCAAGAAGCAAACCATGAAACCAAATAGATAACACAAGTAGGCAAATTCTCAGAATCACTACAGAAACTTGCTTTGTATTAATCTCAAATGGTAGAGCATTAATAATTCGGCATCAAGAGCCTTACAAATGAGAGAAAGGGCAGCCCTTTATATAAGAGAAGCACCATACTAAGTTTTTGAATGAACGGTGGAGATTAACTCAACACTGACGGCCCAGATTTATCAACATTAAATGCATTTACAACAACACTTTACATTCCTGGATTACAATTTGTCTCTTGGGAAAAGGACAAAAAATGACCTTCAAATACATTGAACCTGGACAAATTGACTACCCATTTGAATATATATATAGAAAAGACATTTTTTGAGGCATAATAAGGATAAAATAGCATCACATGACCCTCCAAATATAAAAATATATATTTGTGACGGGATTACATTTCAAGATATTCAAAAATATTCTATTATTCTTCCTCTAAGTCTATTTTGTCTTCTTATGCCTTTCTGTTTTTGTAGCTGAGCCAAGCTGATAATGTTGGATTAATGTTAATAGGGTCTAGGTTCTCGATATGACTCGCTCTATTTCTGAACATCTCCAACTCTTCACTGTACTGAATATGCATTTTCTCCAATACTCTCCTACCCTTCTGAAATGTGATGAAGGCATTCCGAAGATAGCTGACCTTTTCCAATCTGCTCACAACATCTGATGTAGTTTACCTATAGATTATTTGGTGTAATTTATCCTGACAACCTTGTACATCATATGGAGTTAAATCATCAAATTTCATTACCAGGTAGTCTCTCAGAGAGTCATTTATTTCATAGATAAAAGACAATATGTTTTTGTCAGCCACCTTATAAGCTTCTTTGACATTATCAAAGACTTCTTTTCTCAACTTTAGCTACTAATACCATTTCACTTTTTTATGCATTCTGTCAATTGTCAAGATGTTTTTTGATAATAATATTTCAACAGGTAGATCTCTTATTGCTTGTACCTGTGGAAATATGTGGGAATAATATTCATCATAAGTGTTAGATTCTTCATGCAATTCTTCCCACAAGTTCCATAACTTACAATAATATTTGTGAAGCTCTGCTGCAAAGATGAGAGCATCACATCCTTCTTGATAAACCTTGTCAAACCACCTCTGAGTACCAATAGCCAGTGTCTTGACTTCATCAAATTTTGTCAATTTATCCTTTGATAGCAAAGTAGGGGCTGGTCTCGATTCTCTTTAAGACTCTATTGGCTTTAAAAAAACTATAGACAAGCTCTAAGTTCTTCATTTTGTTGCTTCAATTCTTTCTTTGTGAGTTCATCCTTATTCAACTGTTCCAAAATGGAAGAAACTGAGCCTTTGAATTCATCAATTTTCTACCCTCGTGTAGCAGGTCCTAAGTTAACAGTTGTTATTGTGTAGTCTTTGGCCCTGACTTGATCCTTATTCATATTAGCTGGTGGAACAGCTACTTCAGTTATGTGGGATCCTGTAGCATCTTTATAGATTCTTGATACCCTAGCCTTTTTCTATTTCTTTAGCTTCTCATCTTTGGCTAGAATAGCATCTAGATCCAACTTCATGATTTCAACCTGGGGCTCTTGATAAGTCAATCTACTTTGCAGCCAATCAGGTGCTGTGGAGGTAGAATCTCGAGGAACATCTGAATTCTCATCATTTGCCCTTGGTGGCCCCTCAAGCAACTTCTGCTCTTGTTCAGATTCCTTATCTGTATTTTCTTCTTCATCTTCCTCATCTCTAATATTCTTCAAGTTTTCCAATATTTCTTCTTGAGTACCTCCCAAGACTATTTCTATTGTATTCTTCTCTATAGGGTTGTTTGAAACTTCTATCACTTCAGCATTCACTGCTCTGGAAGGAGGCTCTTCAAATGTATCCTTCTCAAGTTGATGTTCATGAAGGCCTAACTCTACACATACCATTTCTATCCCTAGCAGTAGTGGTACAGATAGAGGAGTTGAATCTTGTGTTATTGCAGCTTGGGAACTAGGAGCAACATATAATGGTATTGTAGCAAGTGAAGAAAAGATGACCTATGCCATATTTGTAAATGAAGAAAATCCCAAGGCAGGTGGAATGGAAGTGGTTGGTAGAATAGAGGAAATGACAATAGGTGAAGTAATGGAAGGAGAAGGCATAGATAAAGATGGTGAAAGGATGGAGGAAATAGATGGAAAGGACAAGAAAGTTGAGAGTGAAATAGAGGATATAGAAGGCATAGGGATGGTAGACATGGAAGAGAGTGAAGAAGCAGTAATGGAAGAAATAGGGTTACTCAATATGTTTGAATCTATGGTTAATAGACATGAGGCAATTGAGATAATAATCATTGGTGAGGAGGTAGTTGAAGTATCTTTTTGAATGATTGTTACTGGGGTAGTGGGAGCAGCAATGGAGATAGAAAGAGAAGGAGCAATAGTTGAATCAGTAGAAGAAAGTGTGGCAGCATTTATAGTTGGGGCAGCAAGGGGTGAAGTTACTGGCAAGTTTGTGTTATCTAGTGTTACAGTAGTAGAGGCTTCTATATTTATGCTAGTGGTCTTTACTTTAGTTTTCTTGGTTCTAGAACCCTCCCCTGGTCCACTAGGCATATCTCTCTTTTTTGATGCCCTTGTTCTGCTTGCAGGAGGCATGTCTTTCTTTTGTGCCTTAGGAGTAGCCTTTTTCACTTTCTTTACTTTAGCTTTCTCTACCAAGGGTACATATTTGTCACGGTCTGATCTCATGGCAAGCTCTTGAGTTGGCTTTGCTTCATCTGTTACCTCTATAGGTGTACCTTCTTCATCTTTAGACTCCTCAGATTCAAGCTTTGTATAGGTGAGTTGCACTCCTTGTCTCTCCAATATAGCCACTTGGCTTCTAACCCATGACTTACTTAATCTTATTGGTTCTTTCATCACCTCATCCATGGAGCTTTCTTCTACATTGGCCCAATTTGGTAGGGGAATAGGTTCATGATACTGGGCTTCCCAAGGTCCTCTGTGCACTACATTCTCATCATCTTCAAGCTAATCTAGGACTGCTATGATGTGGAATTTTGTTATAAAACCCAAGGACAGTCTTGAGTGGGTCCTCCTCAACACTTCATAGTCATCTACACAATTGGTCCAAAAATCTTCTAGGTGTATTTTGTTGAACAACTTCTTTCTCACATATCTCTCCATTACTCTATTTTGATCAAAATGATTTCTCTTCGTGTGATCATGGAAGTTAAGCAATTAGAGTTCAGTATCTAAATGTTCAGCTCCCCCTAAGGAGGGACATGCATAATTACCCTGCCCAACAAGATAAGAAACTTGACATTTGTCCTACATGAAGATGTTTCAACTTTTCTGCACAAATAATCAATTGTCTTGATAGCTCGAAGAGGACTACTTTGTTTGTGGGATAACGGGGTAGTCTGTAGGCCATTCCTATGAAGCCTTGGATCCTTCGATACATGAATTTCTTAAATTGTATTCACCACCTTCCATATTTCATAACTTCATTCATGGCTTCACTGGATATCCAGAGGGCCATAGTTCCTTGTAGCAGTCTAGTTATATGCATTGTGAAGGCATCATTCACTCTTTTGTAGTGAATGAGAGATTGAGACAGTGTCAACTGTGTATAACATTCATAAACTTTGATTTGATTTTGTTTATCATTTCCAGCTATCCCTACTTTTCATAGTCAATATTCATTTCTCCTTGCCAATGCATACACCACATAAGAGGTCCATCTAAACACTTGCTTATCTCTAAAGTTATTGCATTCTTCATGTATATTGTCACTCAATATCTGAGCCCAGTGGAATTTGGTGTCTTTAGTAATTATCTCTTCTATCACCAAAAACATCCACCCTTCAAAAGTTGATGTTGTGGGCAGTCCATATATCCTACTAAGTAGGGTCACCAAATCTCCTATCTCATCATGAAAATTACTTATGTATAAGACTTGAGGAAGTTTGATGATAGTAGAACTTTGCTTTTCATCTACCGGTCATTGATGTGCTTCTTACATGTATCCATATCGTTCTTATATGTGGCCTCTGCCCCTGTTTTGTCTAGCATAGTCATCACCGGATACCATGGGATCCCAAAGATCTCTGCTAAGGATGGTGGACTTAGGTCTGCTAGTACATCTCCATTAGGAGTTTGTGTAGTTCATCATTATGTCATATCTATCAACACAAGCAACTATTAGCTCTGCACATTGGGCTGAAGTAGGGAAGGTAGTAGCCTCTAAAATCCCACTGTCTTTTACTTTCTTGGCCCTTGGGTTTGGATTAGGTCCAAATATTCAAAGTCTGAAGTCATCTTAGTCAACGTGACCTAGATTAGTGTCTCCTATGTTTCTCCATCTAGAGGAGATCTTAGTTTCAGGAGGAATGCCCTTGAATTCGTACTTCATGGCTTGGGCTCTTGTAGTCATTTAACCTGCATGACTGGACCTCATAAGTCTTGATACATTTGAAAGGTTTCCCTAATTCCTAAGTTTGAAATGCAAGATTACCAAGCTAACTACTATACCACTAAGTCATGTTATATTCTATGAGGTTAACATTCATCTAACTATGTCATAAATGCATGCTCATGAAATGCACAAGCCTAAAAATTTACTGATTATTGTATTCATTACATGATAAACTAATAAACAACATTGCATTCCATACTAACTCATGCAATAAATGCTTTAAATACTACAAAAATCCAAATGATAATATGCAATACATCATGATTCTACAAATGTAGCTTTTATTTCATCCAAGCAGATCTTTTATCCTTTGAAATTTTCATCAGAACAATCATTTTACATATTTCGCGCTAATTTAGAGGTTGTCCGACCTGGGAGGGCCAAAGTGCTAGATCGGGGGTCAACTGACCTTGCGCGGGATTTGAGGTCATCTGACCTAAGGACATACTCCCACTTGGTCATTTGGTCATTATAATGCTTAGCATGACTTTTAGGGATGTCCAAATTTGCGAAGAATTAAAGTGTTACCAACTCAAATGAGTCTCGGATGTCGGTCGGTTGGGTTTACAATGCGAGTTGGACAAGGCAGATTTTAGTGCTGGATGGTTTCATTGTATCTTGTATGGATTAGAGGACTGTTGGACCTTGCATGATTTCAAGGGATGACCAACTTAGTCAGTGAAGAGGTATTTTAGCGCATGTCGAACAAAGTGATTTTTAGCGCAAGTCATACAAAACATTTTTGGCATGATTTTAGAGATTAACTGACTTAGCAGACCTTTTGGACGCATCTGACCTAGTTGGAGAAGGTGAAGGTTTGGCACCAAGTTGAACAATGGTGTTTTGAGTGCAAGATGGACTTAAGATCTTGGTGAGGATTTTTAAAGTCACCGACTGACTTGAATTGGTTGCAAAAGTTTAAAGGTCAGTCGGACACATTTTCAACGCCATCCTAGAGGGTCATTTTTTAACTGAGTAAATCATTTTCGTTTGCCCAAGGATCAACATCACAAATCTAAATAAGGTTTTATCTTGATTTCATGGGAAGTGTTTTGATCTCGACACAAAATGGGAAATTTTGAATAAGGTTGCAATTCGACAGTTGATTTCTCATCTCAATTTTTGAAACTAGAGTTTTCAAAAGACACTAAAAATGATAGATAAACCCTATCTTTCCTTACAATGCTAATTCATTCATCCGCAAATTCATTTCAAGGAATTTGAAATTTGATTTGGCACAACCCCCATTTTTACAAACCCTAACTTATAAGAAAAACCCTAGGTTGGTGAAAAGAACACTCACCTAGTTTAGCAAAGTTGAAAGAGATGAAATGTGCCGATGGTAATGCTTTGGCTTGAATTTGTGGGTTGCTTGTAGAAGATTGATTCCACACCATTCGCAGAGCTCTCTAGTCGATTTCAAAATGTAAAATGAGCTCAAATAGGTCAAAATCATATTTATCTTCCCCCTATTCGATTGCCATAAATGTAGGGGTACGGTTCATCAGTCAGGCATACTGCAGAGTTGTTTTGAAATTTGTGTGAGAAACTGGGATCATCAACCTTCCTTGACTTTTGAAGGTCACCGACTTAGTTGGTTGTATTAAATTATAGTGCAGGGTCAGAGGGAAGCTCTTTAGCACTTTGCAGGGGTTTCGAGGTCATCAGAATTGTGTGGTTTTGGTTTCCTTCTAACTTAAGTCAGTTGCGATGGAGTTTAGCACTTAGTCGGATGACCAAGGTTTTAGTGCTCGATCAGATGACCAAGGTTTTAGTGCTCGATCAGATGACCAAGGTTTTAGAGCTAAGTCAAATGACTTGAAATTCAGCGCAAAAGTTGGATGAAAGGGTTTTTAGTGCAAATGACACTCAGAATTGATTTCAATGAAGGCAAACACTTGGACTTAGTTGATTTTGAGATGACTTAATGACACCAATCTTTCTAGCTTGACAAAAAAATGTAGTTGACCCTCTTTGACATCTTAGGAATTAGATAAACCAAACTGATACTCTAGACCAAAATTTGAAAGAGGGGCTCCCCATTTCACAAAATTTGCTATGTGTGCAAGGCACAACACCACCCCCTGCTGAGGTCCAATTGTTGTAGTCTTTAGTGTGGCATGATTTGATAGAGGTTGTTGAGCCTCATTATGATAATCTAAGTGGATCTGATTTCCTTAGGTGTCCTCCTGATGTGCATTAAATTTGAAGTGTTAGAAGAAGCAACAGAGAGCAGTGAGTTGGTGTGAAGCAATGATGATTTAACTAAGGTAGTTGAAGTAGGTGATTCTCACCTACACGCAGCCCAAAAGGATTGCTATATATACATGCTCTGCTAATGTAAAAAGGGTTGGGTAGTGTTTAGTCACTGATCTAATTTTGGGACTTGGAGAAGATTTGATAGGCATTATAGCCTTTGTGGGTGTAATTTTAGTCCAATTGAATGCTTTATAATTGTGCCCTTGTGCCTTTTGTAATTCATTTTTAGTTCAATAATGAAGAAGAGTGACATCCTATGCTTATTCTATGTTTATTGAGTATTTTTCAAATTTCATGTATTGATGTTGTGTCTTTGTTTCACTTTAATGAATGATATTGGTAAATGGTCTAAAATCATGCCTTTGTGATCTTTGAAGTCATGAGTTAATGATGTAAGTTAAACGTGGAAATACTGTGCCATTGCTACATTAGTTTAAATACTATATTTTGACATATCGCCCTAGAGTAGTTTCTTTATTTAAAGTTTCTCTTCTCTTTTCTCCCCTCTTTTGTAGAAAGAAATTATGAGATTCTTAAGAAGAGTGAGCTTCTAAAAGCTTGAAGATTATCCTGTGAGTCACAAAAAGCCCCACATTCACAAGATTTCCCATTGTCAGTGTTAGACTTATGTCCAAGGGTAATAATAGGTGCAAAATTAATCACCAACACACACCACATGGCTTCATCATAGGATGGCTTTTCCTCCTCAGATCCATGTACTATTCCCTCTATACTAATGGGTGATGACATTTCTATTGAAGTACACAATAGAGGGTCTATTGACATGGGCAAACGAAAATTTCAAGATGTTCTTTACATTCAATCTTTGTCAACTAATCTCCTATTTATTTATTAGATCACTCACACTAGCTCTAGCAAATGGGTTGAGTTCACACCAGACACAATGGTAATCAGTGAGTTGCACAATGGGTCTATAGTTCCATTGTTCTCAAAATCAGCTATGCTTGTTTTTGTAGACAACCCCGACGAAACTTGTCTATTTTGTGATCTACACTCTAAGTTTGCAAATCGAGACAAGATTTTTTTGGTCTTGTGCAAAGTTGTATGGCATCCTAAACTAGTTTACAACATTCCCTCGAATCAATTCCTCAAATTTTGTGCAAATCGGTTAGGTTGTAAACTGACCAAAAATATCAATTTTGATCATTTTGGGGTGTTAGTCAGAAAAATTCACCGCCATTGCATATTCTGATTGTTTGCTTGTATTGAGTTAGCACTTTTTGCCATTTTTACATAGTTTTTCCTTTCCACATGTGCAAGGTCGGCATATTCTACTGCCGTTACATGTTCTTAGACATAAAGTGCATGCATAAAATCAAAGGTTTTTACCACTTTTACATTTTGGAAAGCACCATACGAGGACGGTGATTTTCACCACCCGAGCAAGGTTGATCTTCAAAATCACAAACTCTAGTGGCATTAATTGCCACTCATGTTGGCATTAAGATCATATCTTTTAAACCTTTTAAATGTGTAATCTCGTTGTTTTTTCATCATTTCTTTTCCTTCAAAGCTTCCTAGTTGATTCTTGAACCCTCCTCAAATCGCTCGAACATGGCGACCTTGGATTCAAAACATATTTCGAATCGCCGCCGTCAAGCTTAGGGTTTCAATCTCTCGATAGGTAAGTCATTAAACCACTTTCAATTTCTAAGGTTTCTTTAATATGATTGTCCAGTAGCTTTATTAGTTTGAATTTATCAAAAACCTTTGTAAAATGTTGCATTTCTATTTGTTATTGTCATTTTCTACTTGATCTTTTATTTTGAGTTTGCTCTTCAAATGTGCATTGTCTAGGTCCCCGAATAGGTTTCATTGCATACCAGTTTGTAAACTTGTGAGTGTCAGTTGTTCAAAATCTCAGACTAATACTTGTGCCCTAGGTTTTGAAATAATGTGCCTCATCAGTAGATTTTGCCGACTAAACACTAAACAATCATGATACATACGTAACAGCGGCAAAACTTACCGACCCTACCTAACATTTGTAATTCTCCAAACATGCAATATGATCAAATGATAAGTTAGTAAAAATCACCGCTTAAGCATTTGATGTGATATCACAAGTGTATGGCTGGCAAATTTTGCCGCCCTTACACGAAAAAAGAAATATCTAACTTGCAATGTTAGCATTTTTTGCCGCTCGAACCCTTGCGGTATTCTCCCATCACATGCATCATCGACATTTTTTGCCACCGATACAAAACACTTGCAATTCTTTGAAAAACATGCAATGTCGGCATAATTTACCACCAATACACTCGTAAAATATCCCTCATATGCAAGGGCGACAAATTTTGCTGCCCATGCAAACATTCTCTCAAATTTTTCCTAACTCTAGGATATTTTCAATTTTGCTTTTCTGAGCCCACTTTCCTCCATTCTTCTACCCGCTCACACTCTAGCCATTTCAAGCATGTCCCCATAGTCATGATCGTCAACATGCAATTTTTCCAAATTACTAGTATTTCCCTTAATTACATGATCATGGCTTTTTGTTGTAGTTTCTTCTGCAGATCTTTTCTCTTCATCGACATCCTTCTAGTGATAGCTTTTTTAGATAACTAAGTTGTCTCCAAAGAAGTCGAAGGCGATGAAGTACAAGTATCAAGGTGTTTTTCCAATCACCTCGATTACTTCAAATGTCAATGACATTAGGGATACAGAGATTGGCCATGTGGACATGGCTGAATTTGTGGAAAGAACTAAGTCCAATAATCCCAGTTCTGCAATGAAGAAGATTATTGACAGTAACATTCATCTGGTGTCGTCTTTCCCGGTGGCAACCCATAACATAGAGTTTGTTCTTTAGTGTGCTCAGTTTTATAACAGAGATACTAAGGATGTGATGGATGCAAGTGGCAATGTGATAATTAGACTAGATACTGAATTCATTGATAAAGTTTTCATGTGCCCTCCTACTACATAAGTGATAAAGCTAGATTTTGTTGAAGCACAAAAAGAGTATGACAAAAATCTTGAGAAGGCAAAGAAGGTAATCAATACTAAATGGCTCAAAACTTCAAGGTCAAGTTTGTCTAGGTAGCCCCAGAGTTTTCCTAGAAGTGACTTTATAGAAGAAGTTGGTGATCTTATAACCCTTCTCAGCAGGATAAGGGGATTGTCCTCTTCCTCACTGTTTCATGAGTGGATGTACCCTTTCATCAAGGTAATACTCCAAGGTAAACAAGCTATCTTCTGGGGAGAGCAAATCAACAATGCTCTGTAGGAACAATTGACAAAGGTATCCACTACCTTCAAGTTCTACATGACTTCTTATCTGGTGTATATAGCAGCCTCTATGAGGATCTTTCTAGGTCTAACATTAGAAGGAGATAGGAGAGTAATTCTTGTATATCAGTATTATTCTCAATTGGCATTGAAAGGTTCTATTCATCACTTCAGGAGGGTAAATGATGCTTTCTTCACAGTGTTCCTATGTCTTTTTGATCCTCAACTAGAACAAAGAAGAGTGTTAGATGAAGCTTGGTCAGTGGTGAATGATTTTGGATGCATGTTCTTACAGTTTCCTTCTTTCTCATATTTGAGGGTTGGCTTTTTCCAAGGTCATCCCTATATGTTGCCAAGGTTTCCCTCAGACAAACTTGTCTTAATGGAATTATGTAGATAAATGATCATCATGCATAATAAACAAATGGAGCTCAGAAGCCAAGTTTCAGGTTTCTGGTTGAAATTGGCAAGTTTTCAGTATTAACTACTACAAAGGCTAGAGCCATGGAAACTGAAATGCAGCTTGTAACCATGAAGCAATTCAAGTGAAGGCCAAAGTTTGATTACAGAGGCGTGAAGGATTAGATCGAGATGAAAACCCAATTCCATGAACCTATGGTCGAGGATGTCTAGGTAGATTTGAGAACAAAAGAAGATATCAGAAAGCTGGATTATAGTCAGTTATCTCTTGAGCAGATTGAATATCTGGGACTTGCTGACATTCCTGAAGATCTAGTGGATGATGGAGAACTAATCGATGACAGATATAACACTGAACAAGTTAATGGCTCTCCTCTTCATCCTATCCAATGGTCTCAAAAAGAATTGACCTCTCTGAGGAAAAGATTTGAGCCTATATTGGCAAACACCAATAACTGGCTAGAAGATAAGGGAATTACTTTGAAAGAATTCCTTATAGGATTAGAGACTGAGATCCAAGAGCAAACAGGTAAAAAGGTGGAGAATAGGACGAAGAATATGTTCCCTCTTCTTCCAAGCCATATAAGCCTAGGATCAAATTTGTGACAAAGAAGTCAAAAGCTGTGGAGAAAGAGTCTGAAATAGAAGATATGGAATTTGAGAAACAGAACATTGAGGAGCCAGCCATTGAGGAAATGGAGGTTGAAGACAGACCTATAGATCAACAAGAAGAGGAAATTTTGTCTCCACAGGAGAATATAGAACAAGAAATGGGAGTCTCTTCTCCCTTGCCTGACACACCTGTTGCAGTTCCTTTGTATGTTTCCCCTATTGATATTCCCTCTTCTAAATCTCCCTCCCCTTCCAAAACTATTTTTGATAATCCTCAAAATACTTTTGAAAATGTGCTCCGTTCCTCATGGTCTATTCCTAGTTTGTCCTCTTCATATTTTGATATTGGGGATGCTTCAATTTTTGATCACTTTGTAATGAATACTGAATAAATATCTAATGTAAATGTAACAGGTGCAGTTTTTTCTAACACTACACCTACTGTTTCCACTATCAATGCAAGTGCAGTTTCAGTGACACCAATAATGGGAACAAACCCTAATGTGAGTACTTCTGTGCTTCCACCATGGTTGTCAACTTATACACCAAAAAGGAAGAAACAAGCCATCTCCCCAGATGACTTTGATTTTAGTAAGCTGGTGCCTACGAAAGCCAAGACCCCAAAGAAGCCCAAGATTCTTTCAAGAATGCTTGGAGACAAGGGACACAAATTTTTGGAGATTGCAAGACCTCCACAGGATGCAACCATGGAAAATTTTGATATGAATGATTACCCTATCTCTAGAGTTGAGTTAGGCAAAATAACTCATGAAAGTGTGAAGAATGATATGTAGTCAGCAATGGACATCCTGATTCAGAAATTTGATAAAGAAAAAGAAATGAAAGATAATTACAAAGCAATGGTTGAAAAATTGACTGCAGTCATGACGAAAATCACTTTGAATTCAGAAGCAGTAACTCCCGAGGCCATTTCTGTAGAAGACCCCATCATCCAGAAAGAAGAAAAGACTCATCTCAAAGGAAAAGTACTTGAAGAGTACTTCGAAAGAATGCGCGCACAAGGAATCTCTCTGCTCATAGAGGTATCTAAGAAAATAGACAAAATGGAGAAAATAAGAGCAAAACTTGATGACTTGATTGATGTTATTTCTCAAGACATTGAGCACCTAGAACAAAATCATGACAAGTGGGTTGACATGAGAAAGCTAAAAATAAGCACTTTGATATCAATTGGTGTCATTTCTAATAGGGATTCTTATATAGAAACCAAAGAGGCATTGACATATAGGAGCCGTGTGCTGAAAGATTTGATCAATGACCTGGAAGCTGCAAGGAAACTAAGTGACAAAGCGATGTAGGTCTTTTGTATAAATTGGAGGAGCTACCTTGTAAGCTTGTGTCACAGGATAACCAATTTCTCTTTGTAGAAGAAATGGTTTGGGAATTTGAAGATATGTTCCAGAAAGAGTTTGAGGATAAAACATTTTCAATGGCCTCGGTGGACAATATTCTTGACAATCAGTTAACTTTGGATAATCTGAAAACCAAGTTAACTAGTCATGCAAAATTAGTCACCATAGTCAGAGATGCCATAGTTAGAGCCAAGATGATTTTCAGCAACATGGTTAATCCAGACAGTATTGGGATGCAAGCAGATTTCACTATGTAAGATGGTCATATGAAGAAAGATGACAATACAAGTTGAAGTAGTTTTTCCCTTAGTTTATTTTCTATTTTTTAGATGTACTTTTGAAACAATTTTAGACATATTTACATGTACTTTTCTCATATGTAATTACATGTAAAAACATAGGAAGTCCCAAATCAAAAAGGACTCCTTTGTTGAATAAGTCAAAGTAGTTGTAAATTTCTTATTTTTGCTCCAGGCTCCTCCCTATAAATAAAGAGGTCCCCTATTGTAAATATATCTTTTAGTTATTGAATCGAAACTCTGCCAAATTGAAGAGCATTTTGAGACTTTGTGTTCAAATTTTAAATCAAATTTTATCAAGTGAATAAGAAAGAAAGTGATCATTCAATCTTTGTGTAGAAATAATGTGTGGTGTATTG
This sequence comes from Cunninghamia lanceolata, assembly GCA_027924645.1. NCBI lineage: Eukaryota > Viridiplantae > Streptophyta > Pinopsida > Cupressales > Cupressaceae > Cunninghamia > Cunninghamia lanceolata. The sequence goes on from BSBN01000760.1 coordinate 5,309,127, forward strand.
GAAATTGTTCTTATGTCCTTTTCCTAATACTATCTTATTTGTTTGATCAAATAGTAGTGTGAGTGTGAATAATCTGGGAGATGTTCTAAAGTTGATTGTGGAGACTTTGTGCTACAACAATTATCTTTAGTTTGTGATTTTATGTTTTGAAGTGAAAGATATTGGAAAGGCTTTGAACTACTATTATCTTTTGTGATCATATATTTTGTCGTAATTTTGAGTGAAGACTTTGGGCTGCACCTCATTCTACTGGGTTCTAAGTTATAAATCAGCAAAAGAAGTAATGATAGACTTTGTGCTCTCGTGGGTTTCTTGGTTATTCAATTTGTATCAAGAAAGTGCTCTTTTATTTTGTAAACATCATTTATGAAAAAAGAAAAATGGATGATATGGTCTCAACCCTGAATTAGTATTTAGTTTAAATCAGTTTGTGATAGTTGATAGGGAACCTCCCCTTGATGAGAGGAGATATTTATCTCATTACACTATGGTCGATATAACCATTTTGCCTTCAGTTAGTTGAAGACAAAATATTCACCCAACATTTCTTGGTGACTCTACTAGGGAAGGAATGCGCAACTTGAAGCCTCACGCTCTGAGTTGACGCATTTCGGTTCTTTTCCATTTGTTTCAAAATTTTGTTGAGTACACTACATTCTGGTAGATTCATGGTATACAAGAAGTAAGAGGGCTAAAGGTATTATTGATCCTGTATTTGAGTTGATGCAGAAAAATAACTTTGGTCTTTTGCCTCCACGACCTCAACTTCAGTGAACTAGGAGTTTTCCTCCTACCAACGCCAGGTCTCCAATACTAGGTGAAGCTTCTAGTTCTGGTCCTAGCAGAGTTTTGTCTGTTCATACTCCATAATAGTTTGTTATCCCACCTTTTAATGAGCACACCATGGCAGCCCAAGGCCCTTGGTGTAACACTTTTGGTCCTCTAAATTTAACCCCACCATTGCATGAACTACCTCGTAGTTCAAGAAATAATTTTCCTAAGTTCTATGGTGATGGGAAAGTCCACCCTGATGAACACATTGCAACTTTCTGCATAGCTTGTGGTGTAATAGGTGTGGAACATGAAGATGTAGTAGTAAGACTTTTTATAGAAACATTGCAAGGTGCTGTTGTAGACTGGTTTTACCATCTTCAAGCTTAAACTATAACGAGTTGGAACACTCTCAAGACCAAGTTCGAAGCCAGGTTCAAACCTATGGAAGATGCTCACGCCTTGTTAGCATAGCTAACTTAGATGAAGAAAGAGCCGCATGAACCCATGCGAGATTTTATCGCCAAGTTCAATAAGCTGAGAAATAGGATTCCTACCACCGCTTAGCTAACAATGGAGAATCTTAAGTGTTTCTTTATCAATACTCAACTTCCTAAGGTGAGTTTTCTATTAAGATAGGATGGCCCCATAGATCTTCCTACAGCTTAGATTTTGGCTACCGAAGTTGAAGATGATCTTATCCTTGCGGGTAAGATAAGAAGAGATTCTAACAGAAATAAAGGTCCCTCTTCTACTGAGAATTCTTCCACAAGCACCACGGATCCTATGGTGCAAAAGTTAGCAAATGAATTGCTAGCTCTGGAAAGGAAAATGTCACAAGGTATGTCTGCCCCTTCTTCTTATCGAGATATGCCAAGGAAGACATTCCCCAACAATTCATATCAAGGCAACGCTACTAAAAATCAAGGGCAACACAATCATCTTCCACCCACATAGGGGAAGCTCGCCATTGAAGCAGCATCAGTCAACTCAGCAGTTGGCTATTATGAAGTAGAAAATGATCATTCTTTCCAACCTGAGTTGGACCAGGAGAATGATGCTAATCTTTTTACGGAAAGAGAAGAAGAATTAGCTGGCGACTCTACCATTTGCTTTCTAAATTACCAAGATGAAGCTAAAAAAGAAGGAGAAGTGTATGATGGACCATATACTATTTTTACTAGGTCCCAAAATCAGTCAACTCAACAAGCTGATAAAGGAAAGGCAAGAGAAGAATCTCAACCAATGATCTCAATTGCTAAATAGGGAACTCCGTTGCCTTTTCAGTCAAAGGACCTGGTGGGCAATAAGCAAGTAAGTACATCTAACAATCCTATATCTTCTACTTCTATCCCTCAGACCAGTACTACCCCTAATAAAACTTAGAATGATGCATTTCCTTCCTCTGTATCTAGTTCATTTCAATTATTTGATAAAATAGATCATGCTAGGAAGACCAAAATCCAAATGTCTGAAGTTGAGTATTTACAAGCTAATCCTAAATAGTTTGATAGGTTAGCTAAATACGTCGAAAACAAGACTGTCCCTTCAGGACAAGATTTTCCAAAAGTTGCCCATGATTCCTCAAAGAACAAATCTACCCAAAATAATATTGTCACCACTCCCCTTGTTGCCCCAGGAAAAATATAACCTTTCTATGTTTCTGTATTGGTAAATGGTCATAAGTTAAGCAATTGCATAATAGATTTTGGAGCCTCTGATAATGTTATGCCTGCCAAAGTAGCAAACGCCCTTGGCCTCACCTTAACTAAGACTTTTGGGAGATGTTTCTCCATGGAAAATAAGCAAGTACCACTTTTGGGTCAAATCAAAGATACCCAATTTGCATTTGAAGCCTTTCCAGACAAGAGGATTAAGATGACCATCCTAGTAATTGATGTTCCAACTTCTTATGGCATTCTGCTTAGGCATAATTTTTGTAAAGATGTGGGTGGGGAATTGAACATGGATTTATCTGAAGCAAGGATACCTGTTAAAGGCGTCAAGCAAAAGTTGCTTCCTGAGAAGGAGGCAAAATACATTGTTACCCAAACGGCAAATCCCAAAGCCTAAATTTTGTGTGAGTCCTCAGGAATGGGTAATTATTTTCTATCTATTGAAGATGTTCCTAGTTCATTAGATGAGAGCTCATTAGGTGATAGCTTAGACAATTCAGATGGAGAATCAGAAGAGTATTTAGATGTAAGTGTAGTTGAAGGTATAGTAATGCCAGATTCTTCCCTCACTGACGAAGAAGAATCTTCTGGTCAAAGAAATTCCAAAAAATCAAATTCTAATGAGGTTTGGGTTTTAGAATTTGATGGCAGTTGTTCCTCTACCAGTTCTAGAGCCAGAATTGTTTTGATATCTCCACAAGGTGATATCTTCCCTTTCTCATACAAGTTGTAATTCAATAATACCAACAACACCGCCGAATATGAGTCATTGTTGCTCGGATTGGAAGCTACTCATGTTAGTGGTGTTAAAAATCTTCATGCTCAAGGGGATGCTAAATTAGTGGTTTGTCAAGTGTGAAATTTGTATCAAACCAAAAATGAAAGATTGAGACATTATCGCAATCGTGTATGGGATTGTATTGAAGGTTTTGATGCTTTCAATATTTCTGTGGTGCCTAGAGAGTTTAATGATCATGCAGATTCATTAGTTGTCTTTGCCACTCTCATGGTTCCTCATAAAGATTTAAAAGGAAACAAGTACACAATTGAGTTGGTCTTCTGACCAAGTGTAACTGATAATGCTAACCATTGGCAGGTGTTGAATGGCGATAACCAAATCATAGCTTTCTTGGAAAAGATAGATAGCTTTGATGAGCTCTATTTTGAAGGTAGTGAATCTCCACCACGGGAATATGTTTTTGAAATAGATTCACAAACCGGTGAAGAGTTTCTTCAACTGAAAGGGAATAAGATTCCAAAAGCTTTGGTTTCCCTGGAAAAGCTATTTGATAAGCATGATAGATACATTAAGCAACAACAACAACTTGATTCAAGTTCTTCTATGCAATTTGAGCAAGTAAATTTGAGTTCTGAGGTAGAAGTGTTGCACTGCCGATGAGAAGTTCAAATTCATTACACTCCATCATTACATTGATGTTTTGGCATATTCTTATGATGATCTGAAGTCCTTCAGGCCTAAGGAGATTCAACATGAAACTCCTCTTAAAGTTGGGTCATTGCCTCACAAGCAGAAACAAAGGCAATACAATTCCAAAATATCAGGTACTATCCTTTCTAAGATTCAATAAATGTTGAATGCAAGGATAATATTTCCAATTCATCACTCCACCTGGATCGCGAATATAGTTCCTATAAGGAAGAAGAATAGAGAAATCTGTATCTACATTGATTTCAAGAATCTCAACTAGTCTTCTCTAAAGGACAACTACCCCCTACCCATCATGGACCAAGTGTTGCAAACAATAATTGGTTCAGAAATGCTGTCTATGTTAGACAATTTTTTGGGATATAATCAAGTAGAGGTCAGCAAAGCAGATCAGTAAAAGACTACTTTCACAACACCTTGGGGCATGTTTGCCTATCGTAGGATACCTTTTGGTCTAATCAATGCTGGAGCCACATTCTAGAGAGAGATGGACCTTGCACTCAGAGATGAGATGGGGAAGTTCATCATGGTGTATCTTGATGACTTGACTATTTTCTCCAAACACCGTCATGATCATGCATACCATTTACAACAAGTGCTGGAAAAATGTCAGCAAAATGTTATCTCTCTCAACCCTAAGAAGTCAATTTTTGGGATTACAGAAGGTAAACTTCTCAGTCACATTGTATCTTGAGAAGGCACTAAAATTGACTCAAAAAGAGTTAAATCTATTCAAAGTCTTACTCTGCCTACTAGCAAGACTATAGTTCATTCTTTCTTTGGAAAGGTGAATTTTCTGCGAAGGTTCATTCCTAGATTTGCAGAGAAAACCCATCACATGTCAACATGATGAAGGGTAAAGCCACTTTCCGTTGGAGTGCAGAAGGCAAAATGGCATTTGAGGATATCAAAAGGGCTATTGCTCATGCTCTAGTTCTTGTTTGTCTTGACTATACCAAAGATTTTGTAGTATACAGCTATGCTTCTGAACATACACTTTCAGCCATTCTGGTTCAGCAGAATGAAGAAGGTGTGGAATCCCCCATATCATTTATGAGTTGTCCTCTCAAAGTTCATGAATTGAAATATTCAAATATGGAGAAGTATGCCTATGTCGTAGTTAAGGTGGTAAAGCATTTCTGGTTCTATATTCTGAATTCACATACTGTTGTTTTGGTGCCTGATACAACAGTAAAGTCAATTCTAACTCAACAGGAGTTCGAAACCAAAACAGGCAATTGGATTGCTAAGATCCAAGAGTTTGATCTTGATATCAAACCTACCAAGCTTGTGCATGGTAGAGGTTTGTGTCAATTGATTACTGATAACATACCGAAAGAGATAGGGGATGAAGAAGAAGTTGAGGATATGCCAACAATTCTTTTTGTCACTACTACTAATGAGTGGTATTCAAATATCACTCATTTTCTTACCTATGGTGAGTGTCCTACCCATTTGTCTTATAAAGAGAAAAGAACTATTAAATTGAAGGTTGCTAGCTATTTCCTATGGGACAATGGCTTGTACAAAAGAAGCCTTGATGGAGTATTTCTCCGTTGTGTGGATAAAGCGCAACAAAGTAGACTTCTGGAGTCTTTCCACAATCTGGCCTGTGGATGACATTTTTTTACACTTGTGACGGCTCACAAGATTCTGCGGGCCAGATACTATTGGCCCACACTATTTCAAGATGCGTACAATTGGGTGTGTAGGTGTGATTTGTGTCAACAGTTTGTTGGGAAACCTAAGTTGGCCGCACTACCTCTTAAGCCAGTGGTGATTGAAGAACCTTTTCAGCAATGGGGCATCAACTTCATTGGCACTATGAACCCACCATCAAGTGCAGGACACAACTATGTTCTCACCGCCGTGACAGATTATTTTACCAAGTGGGTGGAAGCCATCCCAGTTAAGCATGCTACTTCTGAAGTGGTATGCAATTTCCTCAAGGAAAACATTATTTCCCGGTTTGGGGTCCCAAACAAGATTGTAGTAGACAATGCTACTTGTTTCTCTTCCCATGAGATTATTGGCTTTTTCTATGAACATGGGATCATTCTTTCCCATTCTTCAGACTATTATCCGCAAGGAAATGGTCAGGCAGAATCAAGTAATAAAAATCTGGTTACTATTATCAGGAAATTGGTGGAAGATAATAAGAGAACTTGGAATAAAGCATTGTTTAATGCTTCATGGGCAGATAGGATTACCCCTAAAAGGGAAATAGGTATGTCACATTTCAGCTTCTGTATGGTCTAAATGCAGAGATACCAATTACCTTAGAATTGCTGGCACTGAAGTTGGCAAAGGCAGTGGAAGATAGAACTTTTGATAGTTCTATTGATAAAAGGATCATGTACCTAATTGAACTTGAGGAGCAACGAGCGATGGTGGTAGATCATATTGCTGAGCATCAAAGTCAGGTAAAGAAACTCTTTGACAAGAAAGCAAGGATTCGTGAGTTTCAGATTGGAGATCAAGTCTTGTTGTGGGACAAGAGGAGAGAACCAAAGGGAATGCATGGAAAGTTTGATTCATTGTGGAGAGGTCTGTTCACCATTCATCAGTTCTATGGTGAGAATAGCTTCTTGCTGGAGTATTTGGATGGAACACCATTCTTGTTGCCTCATAGTGGGAAACATCTGAAACACTTCAATCCTTGAAGTATCAAATAAGTTCATTTGTACATTTGTATAGTTTTGTGTTTTTATTTTTGCATATTTTTTTAGTCCTTTGTGTCTTTTTCTTTTTGGTAGCTTGACTCTATAGCCCAATGACATGGATGAAGACACTTAGAGACTGGATTCTTCTCCCTTAAATCATTTCAAAGTTTGATCAATGGAAGTTCCCTAGTTAGAGCCAACTATTGTTCTCGAAATTAGCTATGCTCGTTTTTGTAGACAACCCCTACGAAACTTGTCTGTTTCATGATCTACACTCTAAGTTCACAAATCGTGACAAGATTTTTTTGGTCTTGTGTGAAGTTGTATGGCATCCTAAACTAGTTTACAACATTCCCTCGAATCGATTCCTCAAAGTTTGTGCAAATTGGTTAGGTCGTAAACTGACCAAAAATATCAATTTTGATCATTTTGGGATGTTAGTGAAATTTTGAATCTTTATATGCCAAGTCGGCAAAATTCACCGCTATTGCATATTCTGATTGTTTGCTTGTATTGAGTCGGCACTTCTTACCATTTTTACATAGTTTTTCCTTTCCACATGTGCAAGGTCGGCATATTCTACTGCCGTTACATGTTCTTAGACATAAAGCGCATGTGTAAAGTCGGTAGTTTTTACTGCTTTTGCATTTTCGAAAGTACCATGCGAGGTCAGTGATTTTCACTGCCCAAGAGAGGTTGATCTTCAAAATCACAAACTCCAGTGGCATTAATTGCCACTCATGTTGGAATTAAGATCATATCTTTTGAACCTTTTAAATGTGTAATCTCATTGTTTTTTCGTCTTTATTTTTTCTTCAAAGCTTCCTAGTCGATTCTTGAACCCTCCTCAAATTGCTCGACTGTGGTGACCTTGGATTCAAAACATATTCCAAATCACCGCTGTCAAGCTTAGGGTTTCAATCTCTCGACAGGTAAGTTGTTAAACCACTTTCAATTTCTAAGGTTTCCTTAATATGATTGTCCAGTAGCTTTATTAGTTTGAATTTATCAAAAACCTTTGTAAAATGTTGCATTTTTGTTTGTTATTGTCACTTTTGGCTTGATCTTTTATTTTGAGTTTGTTCTTCAAATGTGCGTTGTCTAGGTCCCTGAATAGGTTTTAATGCATACCAATTTGTAAACTTATGAGTGTCAATCATTCAAAATCTTAGACCAATACTTGTGCCCTAGGTTTTGAAATAATGTGCCTCATCGGTGGATTTTGCCAACTGAACACTAAACAATCATGATACATATGTAACAGCAGCAAAACTTACCGACCCTACCTAACATTTACAATCCTCCAAACATGCAATATGATCAAATGATAAGTCAGTAAAAATCACCGCTTAAGCATTTGATGTGATATCACAGGTGTATGGGCGGCAAATTTTGCCACCCTTACACGAAAAATGAAATATCCAACTTACAGTGTTGGCATTTTTTGCCGCTCGAACCCTTGCAATATTCTCCCATCACATGCATCATCGGCATTTTTCGCCGTTGATACAAAACACTTGCAATTCTTCAAAAAACATGCAATGTCGGCATAATTTACCACTGATACACTTGCAAAATATCCCTCATATGCAAGGGCAGAAAATTTTGCCACCCATGCAAACATTCTCTCAAATTTTTCCTAACTCTAGGATATTTTCAATTTTTCTTTTCCGAGCCCGCTTTCCTCCGTTCTTCTACTCGCTCGCACTCTAGCCATTTCAAGCGTGTCCCCATAGTCGTGATCGTCGACATGTAATTTTCCCAGAGTACCAGTATTTCCCCTAATTGCATGATCATGGATTTTTGTTGTAGTTTCTTCTACGGATCTTTTCTCTTCATCGACATCCTTCTAGTGATAGCTTTTTCAGATGACTGAGTTGTCTCCAAAGAAGTCGAAGGTGATGAAGTACAAGTATCAAGGTGTTTTTCCAATCACCTCGGTTACTTGTAATGTCAATGACATTAGGGATACAGAGATTGGTCATGTGGAGATGGCTAAATTTGTGGAAAGAACTAAGTCCAATAATCCCAGTTCTGCAATGAAGAATATTATTGACAGTAACATTCATCTGGTGTCGTCTTTCCCGGTGGCATCCCATAACATACATTTTGTGTGCTCAGTTTTATAAGAGAGATACTAGGGTTGTGATGGATGCAAGTGGCAATGTGATATTCAGACTAGATCCTAAATTCATTGATAACATTTTCATGTGCCCTCCTACTACAGAAGTGATAAAGCTAGCTTTTGTTGAAGCACAAAAAGAGTATGACAAAAATCCTGAGAAGGCAAAGAAGGTAATCAATACTAAATGGCTCAAAACTTCAAAGTCAAATTTGTCTAGGTGGCCTTGGAGTTTTCCTAGAAGTGAGTTTATAGAAGAAGTTGGTGATCTTATAACCCTTCTCAGTAGCATAAGGGGATTGTCCTCTTCCTCACTATTTCATGAGTGGATGTACCCTTTCATCAAGGTAATACTCCAAGGTAAACAAGCTATCTTCTGGGGAGAGCAAATCACCAATGCTCTGCAGGAACAATTGACAAAGGTATCCACTACCTTCAAGTTCTACATGACTTCTTATCTGGTGTATATAGCAGCCTCTATGAGGATCTTTCCAGGTCTGACATCAGAAGGAGATAGGAGAGTAATTCCTGTATATTAGTATTATTCTCAATTGACATTGAAAGGTTCTATTCATCACTTCAGGAGGGTAAATGATGCTTTCTTCACAGTGTTCCTATGTCTTTTTGATCCTCAACTAGAACAAAGAAGAGTGTTAGATGAAGCTTGGTCAATGGTGAATGATTTTGGATGCATGTTCTTACAGTTTCCTTCTTTCTCCTATTTCAGGGTTGGCTTTTTCCAAGGTCATCCCTATATGTTGCCAAGGTTTCCCTTAGACAAACTTGTCTTAATGGAATTATGTAGACAAATGATCATCATGCATAATAAACAAATGGAGCTCAAGAAGCCAAGTTTCAAGTTTCCGATTGAAATTGGTAGGTTTTCAGTATTAACTACTGCAAAGGCTAGAGCCATGGAAACTGAAATGCAGCTTGTAACTATGAAGTAGTTCAAGAGAAGGCCAAAGTTTGATTACAGAGGCGTGAAGGATAAGATGAAGAGGAAAACCCAATTCCATGAACCTATGGTTGAGGATGTCTAGGTAGATTTGAGAATAGAAGAAGATATCAGAAAGCTGGATTATAGTCGGTTATCTCTTGAGCAGATTGAATATCTGGGACTTGCTGACATTCCTGAAGATCTAGTGGATGATGGAGAATTGATCGATGAAAGATATAACATTGAACAAGTTGATGGCTCTCCTCTCCCTCCTATCCAGTGGTCTCAAAAAGAATTGACCTCACTGAGGAAAAGATTTGAGCCTATATTGGCAAACACCAATAACTGGCTAGTAGATAAGGGAATTACTTTGAAAGAATTCCTTACAGGATTAGAGACTAAGATCCAAGAGCAAATAGGTAAAAAGGTGGAGAACAGGACGAAGAACAAAAGTGATGTTCCCTCTTCTTCCAAGCCACATAAGCCTAGGATCAAATTTGTGACGAAGAAGTCAAAACCTATGGAGAAAGAGTCTGAAATAGAAGATATGGAATTTGAGAAATAGAACATTGAGGAGCCAGCCACTGAGAAAATGGAGGTTGAAGACAGACCTATAGATCAACAAGAAGAGGAATTTTTGTCTCCATAGGAGAATATACAACAAGAAACAGGAGTCTCTTCTCCCTTGCTTGACATACATGTTGCAGTTCCTTTGTCTATTTCCACTATTGATATTCCCTCTTCTAAATCTCCCTCCCCTTCAAAAACTATTTTTTATAATCCTCAAAATACTTTTGAAAATGTGCTCCATTCCTCATGGTCTATTCCTAGTTTGTCCTCTTCATCTTTTGATATTGGGGATGCTTCAATATTTGATCACTTAATGAATACTGAACAGATATCTAATATAAATGTAACAGGTACAATTTTTACTAACACTCCACATATTGTTTCCACTATTAGTGCAAGTGCAGTTCTAGTGACACGAACAATGGGAACAAACCCTAATGTGAGTACTTCTATGCTTCCACCATGGTTGTCAGCTTATACACCAAAAAGGAAGAAACAAGCCATCTCCCTAGATGACTTTAATTTTAGTAAGCTGGTGCCTGTGAAAGCGAAGACCCTGAAGAAGCAAAAGATTCTTTCAAGAATGCTTGGAGACAAGGGACACAAATTTTTGGAGTTTGTAAGACCTCCACAGGATGCAACCATGGAAAATTTTGATATGAATGATTACTCTATCTCTAGAGTTGAGTTAGGGAAAATAACTCATGAAAGTGCGAAGAATGATATGCAGTCAGCAATGGACATCCTGATTCAAAATTTTGATAAAGAAAAAAAAATGAAAGATCATTACAAAGCAATGGTTGAATAGTTGACTACAGTGGTGACGAAAATCACTTTGAATTTAGAAGCAATAACTCCTGAGGTCATTTCTATAGAAGACCCCATCATCCAGAAAGCAGAAAAGACTCATCTCAAAGGAAATGTACTTGAAGAGTACTTAGAAAGGATGCACGCACAAGGAATCTCTTTGCTCAAAGAGGTATCTAAGAAGATAGACAAAATAAAGAAAATAAGAGCAGAACTTGATGACCTGATTGATGTTATTTCTCAAGACATTGAGTGCCTAGAACAGAATCATGACAAGTGGGTTGAGATGAGAAAGCTAAAAATAAGCACTCTAATATCAATTGGTGTCATTTTTAATAGGGATTCTTATATAGAAACCAAAGAGGCATTGACATATAAGAGCCGTGTGCTGAAAGATTTGATCAATGACCTAGAAGCTACAAGGAAACTAAGTGAACAGAGTGATGTAGCTCTTTTAGAGCTGCCTTGCAAGCTTGTGTCACAGGATAACCAATTTCTCTCTGTAGAAGAAATGGTTTGGGAATTTGAAGATATGTTCCAGAAAGAGTTTGAGGATAAAACATTTTCAATGGCCTCGGTGGACAATATTCTTGACAATCAGTTAACTTTGGATAATCTGAGAACCAAGTTAACGAGTCATGCAAAATCAGTCACCACAGTCAGAGATGCCATAGTTAGAGCCAAGATGATTTTCAGGAACACGGTTAGTCCAGACAGTATTGGTATGTAAGTAGCTTTCACTATGTATGATGGTCATATGAAAAAAGATGGCAATACAAGTTGAAGCAGTTTTTCCCTTAGTTTATTTTCTATTTTTCAGATGTACTTTTAAAACAATTTTAGACATATTTACATATATTTTCTCATATGTAATTACATGTAAAAACATAGGAAGTCCCAAATCAAAAAGGACTCCTTTGTTGAATAAGTCAAAGTAGTTGTAAATTTCCTATTTTTGCTGCAGGATCCTCCCTATAAATAAAGAGGGCCCCTATTGTAAATATATATTTTAGTTATTAAAGTGAAACTCTGCCAAATTGAAGAGCATTTTGAGACTTTGTGTTCAAATTGTAAATCAAATTTTATCAAGTGAATAAGAAAGCAAGTGATCATTCAATCTTTGTGTTGAAATAACTTGTGGTGTATTGGAAATTGTTCTTATGTCCTTTTCCTAATACTATCTTATCTGTTTGATCAAATAGTAGTGTGAGTGTGAATAATCTGGGAGATGTTCTAAAGTTGATTGTGGAGACTTTGTGCTACAACAATTATCTTTAGTTTGTGATTTTATGTTTTGAAGTGAAAGATATTGGAAAGGCTTTGAACTACTATTATCTTTTGTGATCATATATTTTGTCGTAGTTTTCGGTGAAGACTTTGGGTTGCACCTCATTCTACTGGGTTCTAAGTTCTAAATCAGCAAAAGAAGTAATGATAGACTTTGTGCTCTCGTGGGTTTCTTGGTTATTCAATTTGTATCAAGAAAGTGCTCTTTCATTTTGTAAACATCATTTCTGAAAAAAGAGAAATGTATTATACGGTCTCACCCCTGAATTAGTATTTAGTTTAAATCAGTTTGTGATAGTTGATAGGGAACCTCCCCTTGATGAGAGGAGAGATTTATCTCATTACACTGTGGTCGATATAACCATTTTGCCTTCAGTTAGTTGAAGACAAAATATTCACCCAACAAGTTCCCATGGGGAAAGCTGATCATTAGACTAGACTGTATCACTTTTCTCATTTTGTTCCTAATTCTCCTTTGCTTGCATTGGTCACTCACTGAGATGAGGTGAGTCATTTGTGGCATCAATACTTTGGCCACTAGAACTACTGCTACTTGTAGCAACTTAGTCAGCATGACATGGTTTGAAGATTGTCTTCTATTTAATTTTCTAAAGGATTTTTCGATGGGTACATTCTTGGTAAGCATCCTAAGGAGGAATGTGGTAAAGGCAAAGCCTCGAGGGACACAACTTATAGAGTTAGTACATAGTGACTTGGAAAGGCCATTTCTACATCCATCTTTTAGGAAGGCTAGATATGTATTGACTTTCATTGATGATCTTTCTAGATATACTTGGGTATGTTGAAATGCACAAGACAACTGAGAGGGGGGGTGAATCAGTTGTTACCAAAACTTAACTTCTTATGAACATAAATATATCAATCACTTAATCACTATTATTATAATTTAACCATGAAAGAATGAAATCATAAACTTAAGCACAATCACATATTCAACACATGAAACTATTAAGGGAAAATTGGATTCAAATGAATAATCAATAATAATCAATATCAAGTTACCCAAAACTCAATGAAATGGTGAACTAAGAAGATTCAATAAAACAATGAACACACAACAAAGCAAACCTCCTTAATCTGTAGTTTCCATTGATTGCCTATCACAATTGTTCTTGCATGTATGAAATAAGGCCCTCAGAGAGTGCACTTCCTTGCTATGCTTCAAGAATTTCAATTGGTTATGGCTATGATAATATCTCAATGAAGAGGAGCTTCACAATGATGGTAGTAGAGCATAGTAATGAGTGTGATCACAAGCAATGAAGGAATTGGTGCCAAAGGCGTACTATAATTCCTGCAGAGTAACGATACTTCAAGCTTTGATGATGAAATAGAAGAATAGGGTTCAATTTATAGACTTGGGAAAGAAGAGATCAATGGTATAGAGAGAATGAGAAGATTAATGGTTGAGGATAGATGAGGAACGCGCAACGAATAGAAAGAGGACATGTGTCTTGCTTTCTTTTGCATGAGAGGATTTGCTAAGAATAGAAGAATGAGTTAAAGCATTTAAAACAAGAAGAAGGGATTTACATGAGAATAAGAAGATATTTTGCTTTATTAAATATTAGGAATATTTAATTGCATGTGCACAAAGATTGAATTATATTTAGAGATAACTCAATTTAGAAGAAAAAGTAACTTAAATAAATATTTGATTTATTTAAATTTAGAGAAGATATTATTGGAAGAAATAATTAAACAATTGGTATTATTTAATTTAGAAGATAAGAAAGCAAATTAAATAAATAAATTTATTTATTTGTTGTGCATGATTTGGAAGAATAAATAAAACATTTGATTGTATTTTATTTTTAAAGATTGAGAGGGTTTAAATAAATTTGATTTGATTTATTCAAATTTGGAAGAATGAATTTGATTTAATTAAATAATTGAGAATTATTTAATTGTTTGGAAGAATTTAATTAAATAAAGGATTTTATTTAATTTTGACTTTAGAAGAGATAATTAAATATTTCTATATTTAATTAACTTAGAAGAATGTGAATTGTGTCAATTTTAGGCGTATATAGTTTATCCCTCTTTGATGCAATGCAGTTTATGGCGTTGCTTCAAAGAATAGATAATCTGATAATGATACATGCCCTAGTTTGCCCTTAGTACAGATTATGATGCTAGAATGCCCCCTCGGGAGATTGGACGGGAAGAAGGCAGAAGGACGAGAGATGGACAATCTCACGAAGATGAAGGGAAAATTGGATTCAAATGAATAATCAATAATAATCAATATCAAGTTACCCAAAACTCAATGAAATGGTGAACTAAGAAGATTCAATAAAACAATGAACAAACAACAAAGCAAACCTTCTTAATCCATAGTTTCCATTGATCACCTATCACAATCATTCTTGCATGTATGAAATAAGGCCTTTAGAGAGTGCACTTCCGTGCTATGCTTCAAGAATGTCAATTGGGAATGGCTATGATAATATCACAATGAAGAGGATCTTCACAACAATGGTAGTAAAGCGTAGTAATGAGTGTGATCACAAGCAATAAAGGAATTAGTGCCAAAGGCACGCTATAATTTCTACAGAGTAACAATACTTAAATCTTGGATGATGAAATAGAAGACTAGGGTTCAATTTATAGACTTGGGAAAGAAGAGATCAATGGTATAGAGAGAATGAGAAGATCAACGGTTGAGGATAGATGAGGAACTTCACAATGATGGGGCTTAGCCCCAAATTTAACCTAAAAACTAAGTTTTGTGTTTTAGAAGGCCATACACAGGAGGAAACAAGGCATCTGATACATCTTAACACACATCTGTTACCTGTCACGGTGCATACATTTCTGCAGTGCATATAGTCTCTATTCTCACGCATCTATTACTTGTCACGGTGCATACGTTTCTGTAACGCATACAGACACTGTTCCAGCACATTTACTACCTATCACAGTGCATACATCAGATCATCACATATACTCTATTTTGCAGCACTTTTGACCTCTGTCTTAGTACATATGTACTGCAGCACTTCTGTTCACTGTTTTTGCACATTCAGTCTCTGAAGCGGTGCATCTGTTTTAGGCAGTAATTTTAGGGTTTTCTTGAAGGTTTTGCTAATGCTAACATCTTTGTAGGAACTCTCTTGATCTATTTTGTAGGCTAGGTACTGGTTTAGATTCATATAGTTGCACTTGTTAGCTCACACTTCAATTTCTAACGGGAAAGTAAAATAGATGCTCATGCGACTCTCACATAGTTTTAACTAGGAAAGTGGTAATTGAATCATTGCTATCTTGCATATCATTGGATCATTGCTATTGCTATCTTTTCAAAGTTAACAACTCATTGCTATCTGGATAAAATTGAACTCATCATTGCTATCTAGGTAAAATTGAACCATTGCTATCTCCTCGACCATCACTTCAAAGTTAACAACTCATGCTACGTGGATAAAATTGAACTCATCATTGCTATCTAGGTAAAACTAAACCATTGCTATCTCAATCTTCACTTCAAAGTTAACAATTCCTACTATCTGGGATAAAATTGAAATCATCATTGCTCTCTTGGTAAAAATGGACCATTGCTATCTTGTTATCACTTCAAAGTTAACAAAATTTTGTGCTTGCCCAAGTAGATAGCTAGCTCATCTAGTTTTTCTCATTTTTAACTAGGGGAAAAGAACCATTGTATTTTGTGTTTTGGGAATGATACCAGGCCTATGCTCTCCCCTATCTTGGGTGACCAAAATGCCAGACATATCATTTTTGCATGTGTTTTTCCTTTAGAGGGGCCTCCTCTTAGATACCGTTCATCCAAGTAGGAACGACCCTAAGTGGTAATAGGCTAGACGCCAAGCCCTTCCAAGCCACTATAAATAAATTATGTTTGGAGTGAAAGATTCAAACAACGAATGTAGTTGTGTTATACTGACAGCTAACCTCCACCAAAACCCTCCAAGGTGCAACCCTTGCAGGTTGGGAGACTCCATAACGGAGAGTAGTGTTGCCGCATGTATAACCACTCGAACAGTTACCTTTATTACTCATCCTTATTTTAGTAGACCAAAAACCCCTATAATCTAGTGTAGGGAAGGGTGATTATTACTTCCTGAAGATGCCTCACCTAGAGATAGGGAGAATTCAGTTTTATATTGTCCTTTGAAACCTAGGGTTGTACTTGCTTTCTTTTTTGTCCAAAAAGAGTCAAAAAATCACAAAAAATAAAAAACCATAAAAATATTCTTTATGTTTACTATGTCTTCTTGCCATAATTTTAGAAAATCAGATCAAAAAAACCTTCTTGCAACCAAAGTACTAAAAACATCAGAAAAATTCCAAAAAATTACAAAAATACTAAGAAAAGCCAGAGCGACACATCTGTCCTCTATTCCTACGCATCTGTGCCAACTTGTAGTGCATGTGTTTTGACTTTCAGTGCTTTCATTGTCTGTTACAGTGCATTTTACCTTTTACCAGTGCAGTGCATTTGTTGTGACTTACAACTCATATATTAGTTTCTACAGTGCATCTGTTTCGGCGCATGCGCGACAGTGAGCACTTGCACAATTTTCGAGGGAAAATTTTTACCAGTTATGAGTACCCATTTTAGTCAAGCTCCAAATTCTAAGATTAGGTCCTACCTTGCAATCAGTTTTCCATCTATTTCACATCAAAATCTCTCTTTCATTGATCATCCCATTCACCTTCTATCAGGTCTTTCTAGTCCAAAGTCAAAGTATCCCATATTAGGTCAGCATAGGCCCCTTTTTCGTATCACTTTGGATTCAAGTAACCCTAGTAGGTCACAAAACTTTGCTAGTGGTGTTGGTGCACAACTAGTCCCTACACAGTAAGACAGGTATCAAGTACCCTTACTAGTGGCTACCATCTTGTACCAGCCATCTTACTTGGAATCATTGATTGAGAAAGTCCTTTGTCAAAATCTTGTCATAAGTATCCTATTCTCAGCAGTCTCCATCGGCACCTTGCCAAAATCTCTAGTTTCATTCCACCTCATCCCTCGTCACCTTGCATGGTTCTTACTAGATCTCAATACAAAAAGCAACTTGAAATGGCCGGATCATCCAACCACATCATCACACCTCATGATAGTGATGAGGAAATCTCTAACGAAGACTATCAAGGATCCATCCAAGATCAGAAATTCCAACACTTGCTAGAGAAAGTACTCCATGAGGACCCTCAAAAATATTTTTATCATCTTTCTAGTCTTGGAATTAAACTCCTCGTGGATTTTGATATAAGTACAATCCAAGAAAACGTAGAGAATAATCATGAAGAGGGAAAGAAATCCATAGACCCAAACGCAGAGGATAAAGGAAAGAAAACCATAGACCAAAGCACTCCTATGGAAGAAATGAGGAAACAACTCAAGGGTCTAAAGCAACAAATGTTGAATCTCAAGATGGGTACAAACACTAAAACCTATTCCTTGGAAGATATTGCACCGTACCCCTTTGATAAAAGTTTTAACATGGCACCATTTCCCTTTCGATTCGAGGTTCCTAAATTTGACAAATATAAAGGGAAAGGGGACCCTAGAGATCACATTAGGGAATTCAATGTAGCATGCATGGAAGTAGCTCACAATGAGACCTACTTAATGAGACTATTCCCTAGATCTCTAGGTAGTCAAGCTATGGAGTGGTTCTCACGACTCCCACTAGGCATCAAATCTTTTGATGAGCTAGTCAACAAATTTATCATGCACTTCTCTTACAATATTGAACATGAAGTCTCTATACTTGATTTATGCAACACCAAGCAAAAGAGTGGAAAATCATTTGCCACCTTCCTATAAAGATGGAGACAACTAGCAAGCAAGTGCTCTTATGATGTACTTGAGAAGAAACTAATGGAGATGTTTGTCCATTACCTCAATACCAATCTTAGCTATCAAATACAAATACAATGCCCTACTGCATTTTCAAAAGTCATTGAAATGGGATTGTTCATCAAAAAAGCTATGATCGCCAAGGGGCAAATCAAGTTATACAAGGACACACCTACCTCCAACTACACAACTAACAAATCAAAGTTTTGGACCAAGAATAAGAATGTTGTCAATGATGGAGTAGTTGACGCTAAGGTGGTGGCTCCCAAGCAATAACCCATACTCACTCTCAAAGGAGAGGCAAACAATGTTACACCCACCAAAACATTCTCTCGGGAGCCAAGACCATGGTTCAGCACTAATCCAAGGCAAAAGTTCACACCACTGGGTGAGTCCCAAGAATCTGTATTAAGGAAGTTATTGGCCAACAATGAAATCTCTCTACTGCCAACAAGTGATTATGAGCCTACAGTCAAACCTCACTATTGGAAAGACACTGACTATTGTGAGTATCATAGAGGAAGGGGACATACAACCAACAATTGTATCCATCTAAAACATGTTATTCAGGATCTGCTTGACCAAAATCAAGGAGGAACCCAACAACATACCTCCAATGAGACACATGTGGCTTACAGGGATCCACATCTCAATCATGATAGGCTGTACAACAACAATAACAACAATAATAACAACAACTGCAACAACAACAACAATTGCAATAGGCAGAATCAAAATAGTGGGAATAGTAATGCCACCTATGCAAATGTGCCATTCAACTATACCATCAATTGCATATCAGAGCATGTCCCACAAATCAATGTGGTCACACCCAATCAACAATCAGAACACAACAAAACTGGTTGTAGTATCATTACCCACAGTGGTAAAGTCACGTTGAATATCGTCCCTCCAAGGTCGTTGCCTTCTCAGTCCAACTTCCATTAGTATAATGTCATAGACCAACTACAGAAAACTTTGGCCCACATTTGTATCTTGGAGTTGTTGCATGTATCTCCTTCCCATAAGGAGATTTTTAATAAAGCCTTAGTGGAAACCACTGTCCCCACTAACTTGGCCCAAGAGAAGTTTCAGGCCATGGTAGGTAATCTGACCTCCTCTAGTACCATATCATTTACTGAACAAGATGAGGGTTCTCATTGATGGGGGAGCCAATTTAAATATTTACAGGTTGAAGCTAGTCCTTACATTAGGGTTCTCTTAAAATGCTATTGATCCAAGGAAGAAGATTACTATCAAAGCCTATGATGAAGAGGAGAGAACCACAAAAGGAATAGTAGTCTTACCCATACAAGTGGGACCAATAATAAAAGATGTTGTGTGCCAAGTCCTAGATAGGGAGCTCACCTATAATATTATCCTAGGGAGACCATGGATTCATGCCATGAAAGTTGTCCCTTCGACCTACCACCAATGCATAAAATTCCCACATAATGGCAAGCAAGTCACCATCCAAGGCAACCCTAGCACCTTTCAACATTACAACTCTATCCTTTCAAAACCTGATTGCATCATACCAAACAATAGAGCATCTACATCCCCTACCCCACAGCATGATCATACCTCTGAAGCTTCTTCATCAAGGCCCAAAGAGCAAAAGATTACCATTAAAGAAAAAGGAGTAGGGGAATACTCCATAGAGCACAGCCTCAATCTAGCCAAGATGCCTTTATCTCCTAGATCTTTTGGTCGACCCAAGCATTTTCCAAAGCCATCTTCTCCTCCTATACCTCCCACAGCTCCCTTTGTAAAATGGGGGACCTTATCCGATAAAACAGAGGAAAGAGATATCCTACAATGGCTCTATACCGAAGAAGAAGGGAACATACAACAAGAACCTCCTAGGCTCCCCACAGAAATCTATGGGCGAGGTGAATCTATCCTACATAGAATGGATTACGAAGGATAGGGCCCCATTGGCCTAAGAAAATAAGGAATCATAGAACCCATTCAACCTTCTTCATCCTCATTGGCTAGAAATACAAAATGCCTAGGATATAAGGATAAGGGCAAAGCTAAAGAAAATGCTTGTCTAGTGGAAATGATTCATACACTTCAAGTGGACAGTGACACAGATTCCAATGAATATGAGTGGGATGAGCTGATAGAGCATTCCTATGATGACAAAGAGGTTGATACCATTCAAACTTATAGCCCTTACCGTGAGGGACAAACGCTACCGAACAGACCACTAGATTCGTATTTGTCTATCCCTGAGAATACAACTTTCGAGGAAGGTTCGAGTTCTATCGCAATAAATAACTTGGAGGAAAGTACCATCCCGAACACTTCCCCTACCAATACTCCTAGCCTATCCATTCAAACTATCAACGAATCAGATCTATCCTCTGACTCCCTCCCCCTTGTGCATCCTAAACTTATTGAATGGGATCTATGAGGAACCCCTCAACTAGATATGTTCCAAAATGATGATGCTTATATTGACTATATAGAACTTAGGGACCACCTACCCAAAGGGGATCATAAAGCTGGTTTTGCTATTGAACTTAGTATCATAGCTTATTTTGGAGAGGGTGCCAAGCCTTCCAGTTGCAAAAATATCAAAATAAAAATTAGATCTGAAGGTGAAAACTATTTGACGGCAGTGTCAAATCCCAAAATAGTAAAAAGAAAGGACACATCTGAAGGTGAAAACCCAACTGTGGCACCTGATGATGGAAGGCTTGACACTCTCCCCAATGACATGCACTAGGAGAAGTCTCAGATTATTGTGGAACTGACAGAACCTGTTAACATTGGAACAAAGAAACAACCTAAGATCATTCACTTTGCTAAGTCTCTAACCCCACTAGAGAAGGCTAAGTTTGTACCATTCTTCAAGAGAAAGCAAGTCAATTTTGCTTGGTCATAGGCAGCTATGCCGAGGTTAGATCCAGATTTGATTCTACATCATCTTCCATTAGATCCAGGAGTGAAACTAGTAAAATAGAAGCTTAGAAAGATGCATCCATACATAGCACTACTTGTAAAAGAACTCAAGAAACTACTAGATGTAGGATTCATCAGAGCTATAGACTATTCGGAATGGGTCTCCAACATAGTACCAGTGTCCAAACCTGATGGCCGAGTCAAACTATGCAATGACTTTAGAGATCTAAACAAAGATTGTCACAAGGATGATTTTCCATTGCCAAATATAGATATCATAGTCGACTTAACAATAGGGCATACCATGTTATCTCTCATGGATGGCTTCTCGAGATACAATCATATCAGGATAGCACCAGAAGACCAGCATAAGATAGCTTTTACTTGTCCTTGGGGCACTTTCTGTTGGAATGTCATGCCATTTGGTCTAAAGAACACATGAGCCACATATCAACGTGCTATGACCACCATATTCCATGATATGATGCATGTAACAATGGAAGATTATGTAGATGATATCCTACAAAATTCACTCACAAGAGAATCACACTTGGATGTGTTAGAGAAGGTCTTTCAGAGGCTTGAGCAATTCAAAGTCAGGTTGAACCCAAAGAAATGTGTGTTTGGAGTCACCTCAGGTAAGATCTTAGGCTTTATTGTATCAACAAATGGAATAGAGGTGGACCCTGCCAAAGTCAAAGCTATTATGGACATGCCACTACCCAAGACTCTCACTCAACTAAGATCTCTATAGGGTAAGCTACAAGCAATCCGTAGATTCATATAACAACTGGCAAACAAGTGTCAACCATTCAGTCATCTCCTGCATAAGAACATTCCATTTAGATGGGATGAGAGGTGTGAAGAGGCATTCAACAAAATGAAAGAATATCTTATGAATCCACCTATTCTCATGCCTCCTATCCAAGGGAAGCCATTGATACTTTACATATCTGCTACACCTACAACTCTTGGGGCTCTTCTAGCACAACAAGATTATGAGAACAAAGAAAGAGTCATCTACTACATCAGCTCAACATTGGTGGGCTATGAGTTGCAATACTCTCAAATAGAAAGATCATGTCTTGCGGTAGTTTTCGCTTCCCAAAAACTCTGACATTATATGCTTACACATCTAGTCAAACTTATTGCAAAAATACATCCATTGAAGTACCTACTATGCAAAGCAGCTCTCACAAGTCACCTAGCCAAATGGGTAATGCTCTTGAGTGAATACAACATTGAGTATGTAGACAGAAAGGCTATCAAAGGGCAAGTCATTGCTGATCAATTAGAAGATGCACCATTACAGGACACCACACCAATGCAATTTGAGTTTCCAGATGAATCTCTATTCAACATCTCAACACATTCCTGGAAGCTCTACTTTGATGGTTCCTACACAAACCATGGATTGGGGGTAGGAATCTTGTTTGTAACTCCTCATGGTGACACCATACTGAAGTCTTACCGCTTGTTATTCCCATGCACCAACAACATAGCAAAATATGAAGCCTTAGTCATTAGTCTCAAGATGGCAACAAAGTGGAAAATCAAAGAGCTACATGTCTATGGTGATTCTTAACTAGTGATAAATCAGGTCAATAATGATTACCAAACCAAAGATGAAAAGCTTGTCCCATACAAGCGCATGGTCGAGGACTTCAAAGAATACTTTGTGATCATCTCTTTTGAGCAGATACCTCAAATTGAGAACAAAGCAGTAGATGCCATGGCAACCATTGCCTCTCTTCTTGAGATACCAGAGAATGAGTCATGGTACAAGTTCTTAGTGGAAACAATTCGGCAACTAGCTTATGATCTTCCTAAAAACCATTCCATATACCTTTTAGTTGGATCTAATTCACCTTGGTATGGTAAGATTTACACTTACCTCAAGGACAACACCCTCCCACCTTGTTGTTATATGGAGCCTAATCAGACTTGGAGATTAAATTTACCCCACTTTTATCAGCACGGTTTCCCCCCAAATTCCTACGGGGTCAAGGGGTAGCACCCCTTGCGAGATCCAGGGGCAGCGCCCTTGGCCCGTTCCCTATTGCAATACAGGACAGGGTCGAGGGGCTCGGGGGCAGCGCCCCCGAAACCTCACACGGTTTTTAATTATTTTATAAAGGCACCGGGAGTTATTTTTCATTGACCGACATAAAAAAACCCCTATTTTGTAACTGACAAAAATCTTGATAAAAAGTGGCTAAGGGTTAGGGTTTTGATATACTGTATTGTAGCATTTGCAGCGGTATTGAGTTGCAGAGATTGCTGGTTGTAATCGGTTTGATTTACTGGATAATAATATTGGACTCTTTGTTTGGTGGATGTAGCCCGAGTTTGGGTGAACCACGTTAAAACTTGTCTCTCGCTGTTATTATTTCTGTGTATTTCCATTCCTCTGTTTAATCTTTATTTGCATGTAATTGATATCTTTTGCCGACTAACCCTAACAAGTGGTATTAGAGCGGGTTGTGTTCAATTATCATCTACAGGAAAGTCTCACGGTTGAGTGGGAGCAATGGCGGACGAGGGTAAATTGAAGGTCAAAAAATTCAATGAGAAAAACTATCAGTTATGGAAGATGTAGATGGAGGATTACCTCTATCAAAAGGATTTATGGATGCCATTGGAAGGAGTAGCCAAGAAACCGGCAACAATGTCTAATGAGGATTGGAATCTTCTTAACAGAAAGGCACTGGGAACCATTCGGTTGTGCCTGGCACCATCGGTGGCATTTAATATAATGGAAGCGAAGACAACAGATGGTTTGATGAAGGCTTTGGCTAAATTGTATGAAAAACCCTTAGCCTCAAATAAGGTATTTCTCATGAAGCATTTTTTTAATCTAAAAATGGTTGAAGGTGGATCTATGACAGGTCATTTAAATGAATTTAATATGATTGTCAGTCAATTGACTTCTGTAAATGTAAAATTTGATGAAGAAGTTAGAGCTCTCTTGATATTATGTTCATTGCCTAAAACCTGGGATAGTTTGGTAATGGCGGTTAGTAACTATGTTTCTAGTTCAAATACCCTGAAATTTGATGATGTTGTTGGTGTTATTCTAAGTGAGAAAATTCGTAGGAAAAGCTCAAGTGGATCCACATCAGGTAGTGTTTTGAATGTAGATAGCAGGGGTAGATCAAAGGAGAGAGGAAAAGGTTTTGGAGGTCATGGGAAGTCACCAAGAAAATCAAAGGACAAGAGATCCCAAACCAGAGGATAGAAGGATTGCTGGTACTGTGGGAAACCAGGTCATTTGAAGAAAGATTGTTGGTCTCAGAAAAATAAAGGAGACAAACAAGAAGGCAATAAGGAGGCAAATGTGGTAAGAAATAAGTCTGAAGATGATGCTTTGATTCTTTCCCTAGATAATGCTGATGATTCACGGGTTTTAGATTCAGGGGCCTCATTTCATGCTACACCCCATAGAAGTTATTTTCTTAATTATGTCCAAGAGGATTTTGGGCTGGTTTATTTGGGAGATAACGAACCCTATCAAATTGTTGGAAAGGGAAGAATCAAGATTAAATTGTAGAATGGGAATCATTGGCTACTACAAGAGGTAAGGCACGTTCTAAGGCTCAGTAGGAATTTAATTTCAACAAGGCATCTAGCTAAAGAAGGTTGCATCATTACATTTACTGATAAAAATTGGAAGGTTTCAAAAGGTGCCTTAATAGTAGAAAAAGGTGTGAAAGTAGGCACCTTATATCTTTGTATAGGTCATACTATTCCTTCTACTTTAGCTGTTACAGAGAAGAAACAAACAGGTTCAGGAACAGTTGCTGCAGGTTTATAGGAAGAGACTGAAACAGTTGTTGCAGGTTCTGAGACAACACTGTGGCATAACCGACTTGGGAATATGAGTGAAAAAGGTATGAAGGTACTTCATTCTAAGAAGGTCTGAAATGTATTAATATGGATTTCTATGAAAGTTGTGTGTATGGCAAACAAAAGAGAGTCAGTTTTCTCAAGGATGAGAAGCAAAAGAAAAATGAAAAGTTGGAGCTTGTGCATACAGATGTATGGGGACCAACTCAGGTATCTTCTCTCGGTGGCTCTTAGTATTATGTTACATTCATAGATGATGCAACTAGGAAGGTCTAGATTTATTTCCTTAGACAAAAATCTGTTGTATTTGAAACATTTAAGAAATGGAGAAGCTTGGTTGAGAATGAGACGGGTAAAAGATTAAAATGTCTCAGATCTGATAATGGTGGTGAGTATTGTAGCAAAGAATTTGAGGATTATTGTTCCTTTAATGGAATCCATAGGCAGAAAATGGTTCCAGGGACTCCACAAGAGAATGGGGTGGCTGAACGCATGAATAGGACAATAATGGAGCATGCAAGGACCATGAGATTGCATACTGGGCTGCCTTTAAACATGTGGGCAGAGGCTGTCAACACTACTGTATATTTAATTAACAAAGGTCCTTCAGTTCCTTTGGGCTGTGGTATTCTAGAGGAAGCATGGATAGGTAAGAAGGTGAGTTATTCTTCTCTCAAAAACTTCGGATGTGAAGCATTTGCACATGTAAATTCTGAAAATAGAACCAAGCTAGATGCAAAATCAAAAAAGTGTACCTTTGTTGGATATGGCATTGATGAATTTGGTTATAGGCTTTGGGATTTTGAAAATTAGAAAATTGTGAGAAGCAGGGATGTTATATTCAATGAGAAGGTATTGTACAAAGATCAGTTGCAGCAGCATGAGAAGAAAGAAAAAGATTATGTGGTGCTAGATGATACTCCAAATAGTGATATTCTAGTGGTTCCTCATGCTTTGCAACAACAACCAGAAATACCACAAACTCTAGTGAATGTTAGACGGTCAACAAGGATAAGTAGACCTCCTGAAAGGTTCTCTCCCTCTTTGTATTCTATTTTGTTAACAGATGCTGGTGAACTAGAAGGGTATGATGAAGCTATATAGGTGGATACACAAGTTCAGTGGGAGATTGTAATGAAAGAAGAAATGGACTCCTTGTTGAACAATCAGACTTGGGAATTATGTAAATTACCTGCAGGTAAAAAGGCTTTACCAAACAAATGGGTTTACAGGCTGAAAGAGCAAGATGGAGGTAAGAAAAGATTTAAGGCAAGGTTAGTTGTACAAGGATTTGCATAGAAAAAGGGCACTGATTTTGATGAGATATTTTCTCTGATTGTCAAGATGACTTCTATTCGTAATGTTTTAAGTATTGTGGCTGCTGAAGATTTGTATTTGGAACAGCTAGATGTGAAAACTACCTTTCTCCATGGTGATTTGGAGGAGGAGATATATATGGAATAGCCCCAAGGATTTGAGGTCAAAGGTAAGGAGAAACAGGTGTGCAGATTGAAGAAGAGTTTGTATGGCCTGAAACAAGCACCTTGGCAATGGTATTTGAAATTTGATAGTTTTATGGCTAAGCAAGGCTACAATAGGTGCAATTCTGACCATTGTGTTTATTTTAAGAGGTTAGATAATGATGGCTACATTATTTTATGTTTATATGTTGATGACATGCTTGTAGCTGGGTCTAACATGGATCACATAAGAGAGTTAAAACAGCAGTTAGCACAGTCATTTGATATGAAGGATTTGGGGGCAGCAAACCAAATCCTTGGTATGAAAATTTGCAAAGATAGGAAGAACAGAAAACTGACTCTATCTCAGGCTACTTATGTTGAAAAGGTGTTGCAAAGGTTCCATATGGAGAATGCAAAAGGTATCAGCACACCTTTGCCTAGTCATTTGAAATTGACCAAGGAGATGTGTCCTAAGACACAAGAGGAGGAAGAGAAAATGTCCAAGGTACCATATGCTTCAGCTTTAGGAAGTTTAATGTATGCCATGGTATGCACGAGACTAGATATTGCACATGCTATAGGAGTCATAAGCAGGTATATGAGTCATCCCGGCTTGGAACATTGGAATGCAGTGAAATGGATTCTCAAATATTTGGGAGGTACATCTAATAAACACTTATGTTTTGGGGGCTCTAATACTGATTTAGCAGGCTATGTAGACTTAGATTTGGCAGGGGATATTAATACCAGGTGAAGTACTGTAGGTTATGCCTTTACTGTACGTGGGACAGCAGTGAGTTGGATTTCTAGGTTGCAAAAGGTGGTTGCTTTATCCACCATAGATGCAGAATAAGTAGCTGCAATAGAGGCAAGAAAGGAGATAATATGGATGCAATCTTTCATGAAAGAATTGGGCAAACAACAGGCTAATAGTTCTTTGTATACAAATAGTCAGAGTGTCATACATCTTGTAAAGAATTCTACCTTGCATTCAAAGACCAAACACATATAGTTGAGGTATCACTTTATTTGGTCAGTGTTGGATGATGGATAGTTAAGGCTGGAAAAGATACATACAGATGACAATCCAGTGGATATGTTTACAAAGGTAGTGACAAGGGAGAAGCTGAGCTTCTCTTTAGCTTTGGTTGGTCTTCTAGATTGAAAATAACAAAAATAGAGCAACAGAGTCTAGTGTGCTTATTTCCAGTGGGAGCTACAGGGTCAGTGGTGTTATGATTAGTCTCCAAGTGGGAGATGATATGGTGTGGAGTTTGATCAGTCTCCAAGTGGGAGATTGTTGTTATATGGAGCTTAATCAGACTCAGAGGTTAAATCTACCCCACTTTTATCAGCATGGTTTCCCCCTAAATTCTTATAGGTTCAAGGGGTAGCACCCTTGGGGTTTGGGGGCAGCGCCCCTAAGATGGGGTCAAGGGGCAGTGCCCCTAGCGCGATACAGGGTGGGGTCGAGGGGCTCAGGGGCAATGCCCTGGAAACCTCACAAGGTTTTTAATTATTTTATAAAGGCACCAGGAGTTATTTTTCATTGGCTGACATAAAAAAAAAACCCTATTTTGTAAACAACAAAAAGCTTGATAAAAAGCAGCTAAGGGTTAGGGTTTTGATATATTGTATTGTAGCATTTGCAACGGTATTGACTTGCAGAGATTGCTGGTTGTAATCAGTTTGATTTACTAGATAATAATATTGGACTCTCTATTTGGTGGATGTAGCCCAAGTTTGGGTGAACCACATTAAAACTTGTCTCTCGCTGTTATTATTTCTGTGTATTTCCATTCCTCTATTTAATATTTATATGCATTTAATTGATATCTTCTGCCGGCTAACCCTAACACACCTGACCTATCTTCAAACCAATGATGAACCTTTATACGCCAAACCTCTTGCTATACTATTATTGCCGACACCCTATACTGACGTGGTCTAGATGGTACTTTACTCCGTTGTTTAGAACAAGAAGAATCCCTAACCACCTTATAAGACGCGCACAAAGGGATCTGTGGAACACACTCTAGCAATCCTTCCTTAGCTAAGAAACTCATGCGTTTGGGTTATTACTGGCCAAACATGGAAACAGATTCATATCAGTTTGTAAAGAAGTGCAAGCAGTGCCAAATACATGGGAACCTAATACACGTACCAGCTCAAGAGTTGAGACCTTTAACAACACCTTGGCCCTTTTGTCAATGGGGACTTGACCTTGTGGGAAAGATCCATCCACCCTCATCCAATGGCCACAAATTCATCATAACCGCCACTGAGTACTTTACCAAGTGGATGAAGTCGTTCCCCTCACCACCGTCATAGGTAAGCAAATCTCCTCATTAATCCTGAATTACCTCATCTACAGATATGGAATTCCTTCATCCATTATCACGGATAATGTAAGACCCTTCAAAAACCAGGATGTCCAAGAACTCTGTGACCGATTCAAAATCCAAGACTGTTTCTCCTCACTCTATTACCCCTAAGGAAATGGTCAAACTGAAGAATCCAACAAGACCATCTTGAAACTTCTCAAGAAGGCAGTCAACGATGCTGGTCATGATTGGCACATCCAACTCAATCCCGCTCTGTGGGCCTACAGAACTAGTATATGCACTCCCACAGGTGCTACACCTTATGTCCTTGTCTATAGCTTAGAAGCTATCCTCCCCATAGAGGTCAAATTACCATCTCTCAGGGCGTCATTAAAAGGTTTCATATCAGATGAAGAGTACAGAGTTTCCAGATTACAAGAACTAGAGTTGCTAGAGGAAAGGAGACAGAAAGCCTTTGACCACCTCAAAGCATATCAACAAATGATGTCATGAAGGTATAACCACAGAGTTCATCCAAGGGTCTTTAAAGTTGGAGATCTAGTACTTAAGGAGAACCCTTGCAATCAGTAGGATTGGGAAAAGAAGGGCAAGTTCGAACCCAACTGGCTTGGGCCTTATGTGATTGTAGCTGCTTATGGATCAAGGGCATATTAGTTAGCAACATTGGAGGGTGAGTTGTTCGATGACCCAATCAACAACATGCATCTTCACTGGTTCTATACCTAGGGGAACCCCAATGTAAGAAGGGCATAAAATACAAAAAAATTAGAAAAATACAAAAAAATTAAAAAATTAGAAAAATACAAAAAAACATCCTTTGGTGAAAACATGGCAAACAGGCACCTTACACAGGTATCATGGTGAAGACCTGGCAAACAGGCGTCATGTATACTTTCTAGCTTTTTGTGCAAATAAAAGCAAGTGGTGAAACCCTGGTAAACAGGCATTACTTGTGATGAACCACTTCCTCCATCTTTGGGAAATCAATCACCTTGCATCCATTCTTCCTCGTGTCCCATTTGACCCATATCTATTTCATAATAAAAATCCTGATAGTAACCTATTATGGCTTGATACTCTCTCTTTGTTGCCTTGTCAACCAAGGTTTTATCCCATATACTATCTGCAAAGTGAACCTAGCATAGTGTCTCTCGTCAATATCCATGGTCCAAGGTCCTGAACTACGTTGCCTCTGCGTCGTCACGTAGGCAAGGCTATTATTCAAATGCGCCCCCAAGGCTCCCATGGTCCCATCCATCCCATGTCTAGTCCTTCTATCTATCTGAGTTCACACCACTTTCTATTGCCTAGGTCTTAGGTCTGTTAGGGTTTACCCTGAACTACATTGCCTCTACGTCATCACGTAGGCAAGGCCATTCAGCAATGAGCCCCTGAGGCACTGGGTCAGTCCCTTAGGGTCTGTCTCTCCAATAAAGATTGTGGAATCTTCTCACCAAGCAAGCAAGCGCAAATAAAACCCGCTTTATTTTTCAAGTAGAAATCCTGACACAAGACATTAACCTATCCAAAGCAAAGCAGAAAAACACCTAAGGCCTTCTAAATGATTTTTCCCAAATTATGGCAAGAAACAAACACATCTAAATGCAAGAATGTTTTGTGTTGGTTAGGTTAACTTACAGAGTCTTGATTTTCTGCTATCATGCCTTTCTATGCTACTCAAGGATGCCAAAAGCTAGAGATGCTATGATGGGGGCATGATCATTTTCTTTGTTTGTTGTTTGTGGATTAAACTTTAGTAATGTGAAGCCTTGTCTAAAGACATGATCAACAAAAGATCATTGAGGACATCAAAGGTCTAACATGAGTGAGGGCAATCCTTGTTTGTTGATACGCAAGAAATACTCAGGTCATCTCGATTCAGTTATACCTCGATGCTTGTATTAACTTGCTAAATCAAAATCCATGTAAGCAATGCTCAGGTCATCTTAGTTCAATTATACATAGATGCTTGTATTAACTTACAACATTTCAGAAAAAGTACCAAAAAAATTGCCCAATGATGAAATAAGCACTTCAATATAATTACACCGTCAAGATGTCAAAAGCAAAGCATCCATCATACATCCATTTATACATCCATATCCCATGCAATAAAAGATCCAAACAATGTAGAGTAACAATACAAAGTGAAGCTTGTGAGTCTTTCTATCGAGTCATTCTCTCAAATCAATATTCTATCTACCATTCTGTCATTTCTGTGTCGATAGAGTACATTTGGACATCACAAAAACATAACATATAGTTGCATATCATATCACATGAAATAGTCATTTTACATTATTAAATCAGTTACATACATATTAAAGTGTATTAAGGTCATCCATATATAATCATCATATAGTGTCAAAATAGAAAAAAATCAAAAGCATAGATAAGTGCATCACATAAACTGCATCATCATATAGATACCATTTGTATACGCACGTTAGAAACATATCAGATAAAGCATTTAAGTCTGCACTAGGTCATATAACATCACATAGCATCATATCAAAAGCTGCATCTAGATAACATCTCATAGCATCAAGTAAAACATCTAAGTCTGCATTAGATAAACATGTGCATCACATCATACAATAAGAAATGCATCATAAACTCATACATATAGAGAGAATCAAATAGTAGCATCATCATATAAAATGTGTCCAAATGTACAATATCAAAATGGTCCATCTCTGAATCGAATGCCATATACAATAGGTACACCCCATGGATGGTGATACATGTCTCAAAATACAAAAATGGTACAAGTCTGTCCAGCTATCTGAGCCATCAAAAGGTACGTGGGATCAAAAATCTGCAAAGTCTCTTCTACCCCTACTGCTATGGACCGTTACTCCCAATAGTGTCTCCTCCTCCTCCTCCACTAGCCCCAGACTGCTCTTAGGCCATCATGAAGGCTCCTGACCTCAATGGACCTGCTCTCTAGGAGGCCATAGACTAGCTCCTATAACTCGAGGCCCTCTGACTCACTAGCACGGCACTATGATATAGACCTTGATAATACTATACATGAGCCTATGCTCTAGTAAGCTCACCTTGCACCTGCGCTAGCTATGTTTGTGCCTACGCTAATTGTGCCTGTGCCTGATGCACCTGCCCAACCAAAAAACTACTCGCCGTGTCTTTCCCTAGGGCTGCAACTGCGGTATCCCACTCTACTGGGATAACTCATATCCATGCATCTGTCATATCTCTCTCTCTAGTGAGCCCTGTAATGACCTCCGCATCTGCCTCTTGCCTAGCATTCGCCCTCCTAAGTTGTGCCTGTAACTACCTAACCTCTCCTCTCAAGGGAGCTATAGCCCTCTCCTGAACATCAGATTGTGTTGGACCTGGGGTTACCTATGTTTGTCCCTACACTTGTGGCTAGGGCCTCTGCTACTGTGCCACCTGTTGAGGCGGTGACATCTATAACTGCGGTGCCTACTATGGTACCTGTTGTGCAACCTATGGCTGCACTACCTGCTGGCCGTGGGATGGTCCCTCCCCAACTCTCCTCCTCTATCTCAGTCTAGCTCCATCACCACCACCTCCACCATCTCCCCCTCCTCCACCACCTCCTCCATCTCTCTATCCTCCTCCCCCCCTCCCCCTCCTCCTCCTCCGGCCAACCTGGCCCTTGTCATCTAAATCTGCCTCCTCTATGCAAGGCACCAGCACCCCAAGCCCTGAGTATCTCATAAACGGGTGTACAGTAAATCAATCCTCGTAATTCTGGGTCATCCCAGTGTCTGCTATCTCCCTCCTCATATCCTAGGTGACATACGGTGTCTGTCGAAACTCCACCAGTGCCTCCTCGTAAGATGCCATCGGTCCCCATCTAACCCTCTCAACGTGAGTCCTCGCAAACTAGGCCTACCCCTGTGGCATGCCATGCCTCCTCCCAAACTGTCTCTATACCTGGCTAATAATCTGTCTCTCTAGTATGAACCATGTCTGCCCTATCAGCCACCGCATCTGATAGTAGTAGGGTAGCTCATCTACCTCGTCCTCCCATGGCTCGCAATCTAGGTATGGACACTAGATGACAATGTCTACTCTATCCAAAGCATGCCGACAGTACTCTATCTTCCCCAACTTATGCTGGGAAATCACTCCTGCATAGACATAGCTCTATGGCTCTCTTCTCTGCCTGTCAAAAACACAGATCAGTCTCGTGATCGCTATGTGCTCGCATAGCCAAAACTGCAACAAAGATACACCTGCAGATAAGCTCGCACCTCTATGATATACCACTTGATGCATGTCATGGTATAAGTGAGCTAGTACACAAACACCCCAAGAATACTAGGTGCCCTCTGTAATCATACTCTCCATGATCCGACCCCATCCAATGGGGAACCCATGTGATCTTCTATCGGGACATACAACGGCTCTGATTAGTCCTACTACAATCCCTGGGAAGTAGTCATAACAGTCATAAATATCTTGCCAAGGGATGACTTGCCCAACCAGCTCGGGGTCATCAAACACTAGCCTACACTTAGCAAGTCCTGCGTCTCTCTATAGATCATACTCCACCAGCTCACCCTGAATAGGCAAATGTAGAATCTGGTATACGTCCTCCAATATCACAGTCAACTCACTAGTAGGGAAGTGGAAAGTCCCAGCCTCACTGTGGAACCTCTCCACTACAGCAGTCAGCAAACCACGGTTCGCCTGAACCTCAAGCATGAAGCAAATGTAATCAAGTCCCATAGCACCAAGAGCCTCCCTATCCATCTTAGTCAGCATGTATCTCTGCAATATACGCATAGGGAACTGCTCCCTAGACTGAAGCATCTCTCATATATCCTCCTGCAAGCACGCAAAGCAAGGCGTTAACCTAAAGCTGCAAATACCATACTCAACATATCTATAGAACCATATCAACTAACTTAGCATTCCAAATTGATCAAAACAACACACTACATCTCTTGACTAGATTCCTGCAATCTCAGACATAGCTTATCAATTGACACATCGAACAAGATGCCAATCGAATCAATTTTGCTAAGTAATCTACCTATCTATATCATATGCACCACAACAGGTGGTAAATGTGCCATTTCCTAGCAAATGCACCATTTCATGACACATGCACCACTTCTGGCAAAAGCACTGCAAGAATCCATGCATGCGCCGCCCTATGCTATAAATGCACTGCTCTGATGCATGTGTCGCTACATACCGTAAATGCGCTGCCTAATTATGCATGCGTTGGCAAAACCTATGCATGCGCGGCTTTCATATATGTGTTGTTTCTTATCATGCATGCGCTGCAGAACCATGCACACATAGTTTCGCGTGGCATATACGCCACTCTGCATTCCAGCACATCTATCTATCCTAGTTTTCTCCTAGCATTTACTGCTATCAAATTTGACCCTAGGGAAAAATTTTTGAGATACATACCGGGGGTCCTGCCTCTGCTTGCCGGTCGAATCAACAGATGCACTCGAATTGATGCTCCTCGTATGGAATGTCCATCCTTGTGCTGACTACTCTATGCTCTATGCTGCTCTAAGCTCTCTAAAGCAAATCAAACTAAGACAAGTGTGCAGATGAATTGTCTTGTGGATCCAGCTCCTATATATAGCCTAACCCTAATTTGGCTAGGTGGTGACTGCGACTACTTCTCGCACCCGTTTCTTTCAGTTTTCTTCTCGTTTCTCTGAAACCTATCTTATTTTCTTCAAACCTAACCAAGTTTTCCCTTCATCTTCATGAGATTGTCCATCTCTCATCCTTCTGTCTTCTTCCTGTCCAATCTCCCAAGGGGGCATCCTAGCGTCATAACCTGTACCAGGGACAAACTGGGGCATGTATCATTATCAGATTATCTATCCTTTGAAGCAACGCCATAAACTACATTGCATCAAAGAGGGCCAAATGTATACACCTAAAAATGACACGATTCACATTCTTCTAAGTTAATTAAATATTGAAATATTTAATTATCTCTTCTAAAGTCAAAATTAAATAAAATCTTTTATTTAATTAAATTCTTCCAAACAATTAAATAATTCTTAAATTATTTAATTAAGTCAAATCATTCTTCCAAATTTAAATAAATCAAATCAAATTTATTTAAATCCTCTCAATCTACAAAAATAAAATACAATCAAATATTTTATTTATTCTTCCAAATCATGCACAACAATTAAATAAATTTATTTATTTAAATTGCTTTCTTATCTTCTAAATTAAATAATTCCAATTATTTAATTGTTTCTTCCAATAATATTTTCTCTAAATTTAAATAAATCAAATATTTATTTAAATTGTTTTTTCTTCTGAATTGAGTTATCTCTAAAATATAATTCAATCTTTGTGCACATGCAATTAAATATTCCTAATATTTAATAAAGTAAAATATCTTCTTATTCTCATGCAAATCCCTTCTTCTTGTTTTAAATCACTTAACTGATTATTATATTCTTTTAAATGCTTTAACTCATTCTTCTATTCTTGTTAACTCCTCTCATGCAAAAGAAAGCAAGAGACATGTCCTCTTCTTATTCATTGCACTTTCCTCAACCATTCTATACCATTGATCTTCTCATTCTTTCTATACCATTGATCTTCCCTCTCTCAAGTCTAAAAATTAAACCCAATTCCTCCATTTCATTCATCCAAGCTTTAAGTATCGTTACTCTGTAGGAATTACAGTGCGCCTTTGGCACCAATTCCTTCATTGCTTGTGATCACACTCATTACTACGCTCTACTACCATCATTGTGAAGCTCCTCTTCATTACGATATTATCATAGCCATTCACAATTGACATTCTTGAAGCATAGCAAGGAAGTGCACTCTCTAAGGGCCTTATTTCATACATGCAAGAACAATTGTGATAGGAAATCAATGGAAGCTTAGAATTAAGGAGGTTTTCTTTGTTGTTCATTGCTTTATTTGATTAATCTTCTTAATTCACCATTTCATTGAGTTTTGGGTGACTTGATATTTAATTCCAATTATTTAATTGTTTCTTCCAATAATATCTTTTCTAAATTTAAATAAATCAAATATTTATTTAAGTTGTTCATTTCTTCTAAATTGAGTTGTCTCTAAATATAATTCAATCTTTGTGCACATGCAATTAAATATTCCTAATATTTAATAAAGCAAAATATCTTCTTATTCTCATGCAAATCCCTTCTTCTTGTTTTAAATCACTTAACTGATTATTATATTCTTTTAATTGCTTTAACGCATTCTTCTATTCTTGATGATTCCTCTCATACAAAAGAAAGCAAGACACATGTCCTCTTTCCATTTGTTGTGCGTTCCTCATCTATCCTCAACCATTGATCTTCTCATTCTTTCTATACTGTTGATCTCTTCTCTTCTGAGTCTATGAATTGAACCCTATTCTTCCATTTCATTCATCCAAGATTTAAGTATTGTTACTCTGAAGGAATTACAGCGCGCCTTTGGCACCAATTCCTTCATTGCTTGTGATCACATTCATTACTACGAACTACTACCATTGTTGTGAAGCTCCTCTTCATTGCGATACTATCACTGCCATTCTCAATTGACATTCTTGAAGCATTGCAAGGAAGTGCACTCTCTAAGGGCCTTATTTCATACATGCAAGATCTATTGTGATAGGCAATCAATGGAAGCTTTGAATTAAGGAGGTTTGCTTTGTTGTTCATTGCTTTATTTAATTAATCTTCTTTGTTCACTATTTCATTGAGTTTTGGGTGACTTGATATTGATTATTATTGTTTATTCATTTGATCCAAATGTTAAGGGAAAATTGGATTCAAATGAATAATCAATAATAATCAATATCAAGTTACCCAAAACTCAATGAAATGGTGAACTAAGAAGATTCAATAAAACAATGAACAATCAACAAAGCAAACCTCCTTAATCCATAGTTTCCATTGATTGCCTATCACAATTGTTCTTGCATGTATGAAATAAGGCCCTTAGAGAGTGCACTTCCTTGCTATGCTTCAAAAATGTCAATTGGGAATGGCTATGATAATATCACAATGAAGAGGAGCTTCACAACAATGGTAGTAGAGCATAGTAATGAGTGTGATCACAAGAAATGAAGAAATTGGTGCCAAAGGTGTGCTGTAATTCTTGCAGAGTAATGATACTTAAAGCTTAGATGATGAAATAGAAGAATAGGGTTTAATTTATAGACTTGTGAGAGAAAAGATCAATGGTATAGAAAGAATGAGAAGATCAAAGGTATAGAACGGTTGAGGAACGTGCAACAAATAAGAAGAGGACATGTGTCTTGCTTTCTTTTGCATGAGGAGTTAACAAGAATAGAAGAATGAGTTAAAGCATTTAAAAGAATATAATAATCAATTAAGTGATTTAAAACAAGAAGGGATTTACATGAGGATAAGAAGATATTTTGCTTTATTAAATATTAAGAATATTTAATTGCATGTGCACAAAGCTTGAATTATATTTTAGAGATAACTTAATTTAGAAGAAGAAGCAATTTAAATAAATATTTGATTTATTTAAATTTAGAGAAGATATTATTGGAAGAAACAATTAAATAATTATAATTATTTAATTTAGAAGATAAGAAAGCAATTTAAATAAAAAAATGTATTTAATTGTTTTGCATGATTTGGAAGAATAAATAGAATATTTGATTGTATTTTATTTTTGGAGATTGAGAGGATTTAAATAAATTTGATTTGATTTATTTAAATTTGGAAGAATGATTTGACTTAATTAAATAATTAAGAATTATTTAATTGTTTGGAAGAATTTAATTAAATAAAAGAATTTATTTAATTTTGACTTTAGAAGAGGTAATTAAACATTTTGATATTTAATTAATTTAGAGGAATGTGAATCAAATAAATAAATTTGTTTATTTATTTATTGATAGAAGAATTAGAAGGGAATAAATATTAAGAATATTTATTTAGACCGAGTTGTGTCATTTTTAGGCATATACATTTTGCCCCTCTTTGATGTAATGCAGTTTACGATGTTGCTTCAAAGAATAAATAGTATGATAATGATACATGCCCTAGTTTGCCCCTGGTATAGGTTATGACGATAGGATGCCCCCTTGGGAGATTGGACAAGAATAAGGCAGAAGGACGTAAGACAGACAATCTCATGAAGATGAAGGGAAAACTTGGTTAGGTTTGAAGAAAAATAGGACGCATTTCAAAGAAATGGGAAGAAAACTAGAAGAAACGAGTGCAGGAAGTAGCCGCAATCACCACCTAGCCAAATTAGGGTTTACATGCTATATATAGGAGCTGGGTCCACAAGACAATTCATTTGCATACTTGTCTTAGTTTGATTTGCTTTGGAGAGCTTAGAGCAACATAGAGCATAGACCAGTTAGCACAAGGATGGACATTCCACATGAGGAGCATTGATTCGAGTGCGTCTGTCGATTCGACCAGCTAGCAGAGGTAGGACCCCCGGTATGTATCTTGAAAAAATTTCCCTAGGGTTGAATTTGATATCAATAAATGCTAGGAGAAAACTAGGATAGATAGATGCGCTGAAACGCAGTGTGGCGCATATGCCATGTGAAACTGCGCATGCATGGTTCTGTAGTGCATGCATGATAAGAAACGACGCATATACGAAAGTTACGCATGCATAGGTTTTACCAGTGCATGCATAATTAGGCAGCGCATTTACTGTATGTAGCGGCGCATGCGTCAGAGTAGCGCATATATAGCATAGGACGACGCATGCATGGATTCTTGCAGTGCTTTTACCAGAAGTGGTGCATGTGTCATGAAATGGCGCATTTGCTAGGAAATGGGACATTTACCACCTATTGTGGTACATATGATATAGATAGGTAGATTACTTAGCAAAATTGATTTGATTGGCATCCTGTTTGATGCGTCAATCGATAAGCTATCTTTGAGATTGCATGAATCTAGTCAAGAGATGTAGTGTGCTATTTTGATCAATTTGAAATGCTAAGTTAGTTGATATGGTTCTATAGATATGTTGAGTATGGTATTTGCAGCTTTAGGTTGACACCTTGCTTTGCATGCTTGCAGGAGGATATATGAGAGATAGATAGGGAGGTGCTTAGCGCTATGGGACTTATTATGTTTGCTTCATTCCCAAGGTTCAGGAAAACTGTGGATTACTGACTGCTGCAATGGAGGGGTTCCACAGCGAGGACGGGACTTTCCACTTCCCTATTGGTGAGATGACTGTGACATTGGAGGACGTGTACATGATTCTTCTTTCGCCTATTCAGGGTGAGTTGGTGGAGTATGATCCACAGAGAGACATAGGATTTGTCGAGTGCAGGTGAGTATTCGATGACCCCGAGCTAGTTGGGCAGGTCATCCCTTGGTAAGATATTTATGACTGTTATGACTACTTCCCAGGGATTGTAGCAGGACTAATCAGAGGTGTTGTATGCCCCGATAGGAGATCACACGAGTTCTCCATTGGATGGGGTCAGATCATGGAGAGTATGATTATAGAGGGCACCCGGTATGCTTGGGGTGTCTATGTTCTTGCGCACCTATACTACGACATGCATTAGGTGGTATACCATAGAGGTGCAAGCTTATCCATAGGTGTATCTTTTCTACAATTTTGTCTATGGGAGCACATAGCGATCATGACACTGATCTATGTTTTTGACAGGCAGAGAGGAGAGCCATATAGCTAAGGCTATGCAAGAGTGATTTCCCAGCATAAGCTGGGGAAGCTAGAGTACTGGTGGCATGCTTTGGATGGAGTAGATATTGTCGTCGGGCGTCCATACCTAGATTGCGAGCCATGGAAGGATGAGGTAGATGAGCTACCCTACTATTATCAGATGCGGTGGTTGATAGGGTGGACATGATTCATACTAGATAGATAGATTATTAGATGGGTACAGAGACAATTTGGGAGGAGGCAGGGCATGTCACAGGGGTAGGCATGGTTTGCAAGGACTCACACTGAGAGGGTCAGATGGGGACCAATGGCATCCTACGAGGAGGCACTAGCTAAGTTTCGACAGACACCATATGTTGCCTTGGACATGAGGAGGGAGATAGTAGATGTTGGGATGACCCAGGATTACGAGGATTGGTTTACTGCACACCCGTTTCTGAGATACTCAGGGCCTGGGGTGCTAGTGCCTTGCATAGATGAGGCAGATTCAGATGACGAGGGCCAGGTTGGCTGGAGGAGGAGGGGGAGGGGGAGAGGAGGACAGAGAGATAGAGGAGGTGGTGGAGGAGGGGGAGACGGTGGAGGTGGTGAGGATGGAGCTAAACCAAGATAGAGGAGGAGAGTTGGGGAGGGACTGTCCCACGGCCAATAGGTAGTGCAGCCATAGGCCACACAACAGGCACCGCAGGTACAGATGTCGTCACCTCAGTAGGTGGCACAACAGCAGGGGCCCCAGCCACAGGGGCAAGGATAGGCATAGGTAGACTAGGGTCTAGCATAGTTTGATGTCCTAGAGAGGACTATAGCTACTTTGAGAGGATAGGTTAGGTAGCTGTGGGCCCAGCTCAGGAGGGTGGATGCCCAGTGAGAGACAGATGTGGAGGTCATTGCAGGGCTCACTAGAGAGAGAGCTATGGCATATGCACAGATACAAGTTATCCGAGTAGAGCAGGATACCACAGTGGCAGCCCTGGGGACAGATGTGGCGAGCAGTTTTTTGGTTGGGCAAGTGCATCAGGCACAAGCACAATTAGCGCAGGCACAGACACAGCTAGCGTAGGTGTAGGGTGAGCTTGCTAGAATGTAGGCTCAGGCACAATATTATCAGGGTCTATATCATGGTGTCATGCCAGCAAGTCAAAGGGCCTCAAGCTATAGGAGCCAGTCTGCGGCCTCCTAGAGAGTAGGTCCATCGAGGTTAGGAAGCTCCGTGATGGGCAGACAATAGTTTTGAATTGAGGTGGGTAATCCAGGTGGTGAATGCTCCTATTGAACAAATAGGTGGCATATGATGGGTATGTTAGCTCTAACAACATCTATCAAATGGTCCCTCCATTAGCATCATGGCTTGTTTTCCCCACCTAAATTGAGAGGACACGCAGTCTTATGGGTATCTCAACATATACCATGATAGCTAAACATACAATTGTGATAAGGTTACACCAGCCTCTTCTTCCAACAACATCTTTTGGTTACTGAGTAGTTGTAACTTCTTTTAACTTAAGCCTGAAGCTTGTCTGCTCCATTATCTTTATAAAAGGGAATTTAGGGCTTGTAAAAAACATTGGTTTGAGGTCATAGCTCCAGATTTAGTCTGAAGTATGGGATCAATCTGGTTAAGGAGGAATTGTAAACAATTTTTTTTCTACAATAAATCAATCATCCATTTCCAAGTTTTCATTTCTAAGTTTTAAGATGTCTTTATAGATCTGCAAAGACTATGTTATAATTTGCTAAATAGTTTACTTTACAAATTCTGTTGAGTCTTTGGAGTATACTGTCTCCTACTTCGTGTATATAGTTGTACATTTATGAATATATTTGATTAAGGATCAGGTTTATTCATTGCCACAGTCTTTCCTATGCTGTATATTTTTCTTGTAGCATTCGCTCAAGTAGTGAAATAATTGGCTGCCAGAGGATATAGGATGTATTTCGGGTTTACATGGATAATTAAGTATGGTAAACTTCAAGACTAGTAAAGTGTTTTAATGTAAGGCATTACTACATCTTTACAATAAACTAAGTTTTATTATATCACAGTTCTTTGGATGTTTCTGTAAGTTTCTTGACTCTATGGCCTTTGGATAGGCACTAATCTATTCACGAATACTACACTAAGTTTACATCCTTTTAATCACCCTCATTATTATTTCAAAAGAAATCAGCACATTTTCCCTTCCGACAATAGGTGTTAGAAGTTAAGATTATTTTGCATGTTCCTCTACAAAGAAACAAAATAAAAGCTTAAGGAATTAGCCCATCTCTTTACTTTATCAGACATTCTTCGAGCAATCTTAAAGGAACATATATGTCATTGGAGCAGTGTTATCAAGTAAATACTTCATGAACCCCCCATCCATTTGAATAAAACACTGTCTTCCCAGTAGGGAAGGATATCCAAAGAATAGGAGTGCCCTCCTTGGTTTAGCAGAGCCTAAAGTACAAAGAAATAAGGATTGAAAACCCTTGTTTCTTGTTCGTTGGCCAATCTCTCAAGGCAAGTTAGTTATTAGAGAATGGCTATCCTATAGATTTGTGTTTTTTTCCTTGAGATGTGGTTGGGAATTTAAAACAACCAACAAGAACATCTATACTAATATTAATCTGGGGCACCAGAGTTTTGTTTAATTCAAAAAGAGCCAAAGATGCATCTCCCAATACACAAGATTGAGTGAGATGAGAGAAAGGCAGAGATGAGATGGTTAAAGGGATAGAAGGGAAGGTGGATACAATAGGAATAATGGTAGGGATTGATATGTGTAACTATTGGAAAGAGGAAGATAGAAATGAAGTGGCAAGAGATGAAATGGGTGGAATGGAGATGGAGGGAAGTGCTAATGAAGTCATTGTAAGTATGGAAGAGATAATGAAAGCCAAAGGAATGGTAGAAGACATTGAAATGGAAGGAATGGTAGAGGTATCAATGGAAGTAAGGTTGGGTGAAGAAGTGAGTAATGAAGTGGTGGCCTCGAGAACTGAAGAGGAAACAATAGGTATGACAATGGAGGATGCGGTGAAGATGGGTGAAGAAAATGTGATGGATGTAGTGGAAATAGTGGCAGCAAAAGAAATAGAAGGGAGTGGAATAGATGAGGTCGTGGTTAATAGTGCTTTGTGTTTCTTCTTTCTAGGTCTCTTGGACTTTTGACCCTCAACTTCCTCATCTTGGCTTACTTTCCTTTGGTAAATTATAGTCCTATTAGTTAGAGGGGATAAGATACCTCTCACTATTTTTGTTTTCTCTTTAATTTTCTCTTTTCCTTTACCCTTGATAGGAGGTGTTGTCATTTCATCTTTTGTTTCCTCACTATCAACATTCACAACTTTCCCTTTTTGATCCAAAGGTTTCCCAACCTCTTGATATGGCCCCTTAGTAGATTCTTCAACTATTCCTCTTTTTGGGCTCCAAGGGTGTGTAAGTCAAAGGTACACCTTGAGCTACCAGTTGTGATACTTGTGCATTTACCTAATTTTTCTATACTTGATGTTATCCTTCATGATTTCATCTAATGATCCACCTTCTTCCTCAGCCCAATTTGGAAGAATAGGCTGATCAAAAATTGCTCTCCATTAAGCCTCTTGGGTTAATTATTCATCATCCACTACTTGATCTAACACTTCATAAATTTGAAACTTCTTAATAAAATCAAGTGGAAGCCTAGAGTATTTCTTCTTTCTTTACCTTGTGTTCATCATCACAATTGGCCCAAAAATCCTCTAGTTGTTCCTAATGGGAATATTTATTTCTCACATGCTTCTCTAAATTATGTAGAGGATCAAAATTTGAACTGGCCATATAGAAAAGAATATGATATTCCTACAACTCTACATCTGATCCTTCAGTAGCAATAGGAGTGGTACAAGTGAATAAACCCCTTCCAAAAATGAGATGAAATGGTATTGTAGCTTTGTGCAACCCTTTTAATAGTTTGTGTGTTGTGTAA
This sequence comes from Cunninghamia lanceolata, assembly GCA_027924645.1. Lineage (NCBI taxonomy): Eukaryota > Viridiplantae > Streptophyta > Pinopsida > Cupressales > Cupressaceae > Cunninghamia > Cunninghamia lanceolata. Next base: position 5,352,422 of record BSBN01000760.1, read on the forward strand.
ATTTGCCTTGTCAATTCCAATATCACCATCTTATCCGTAGGATATTTTGGCAATCTATAAAGCACACCTATGAAGCCTTCTATCTGTAAATATGTAAACTTGGGAAATTGGATAAACCAATACCCATACTTCTCAACCAAATTTATGGCTTGAATTGATAACCTTCTACTCAAATCTCCTTACAATATCCTCTTGATGTACATGGTGAAGGCATCATTTACTCTTTTGAAATTAGCTAGTGAGTTATCCTTTAGCAACTAGGGATAACAACCATAAACCTTATACTCATTAACTACATTCCCAACCTCTCCAAGCGTTGTTATCCCAAGATAAGAGAAGTTTTGTGCTAGCATGTAGACTATATAGGAAGACATATAAAAGATTCTTGTCTCTAGTAGAGCCATGAACTGGACATGAAGGTTATCACCAATCAGTTTTACCCAATAGATCTTGCATTTGCCATTTAGTACTTCTTCAATAAACAAGAACATCCATCCCTCAAAAGAAGAAGCAGTTGGAAGTCTCATTATCCTATTTAGCAAAGATACTATGTCATTCATTTATGTCTTAAAATCACATCTGAACAAGTTTATGGGCAGCTTAGCCACAATAGGCCTTGATTTTTTCATCCAAGTATCATTAATCACTTTTCTTCACTTCTCAAGGGATTGATTTTACAAAGCTTGTCCTTGATATTTTGTCAAGTCTAACACCTTTGGGTAGGCAGGAATGTCAAATGCCTCTACTATGGCTTCATGAGTCAAATCATCTATGACTCTGCCATCTGAATTATAATCTTCCTTGACTCCACATGATAAGGTTCCCTACATTCCATGATCAGCTCCACACATTACTCTGAAGTAGGAAATCCGAAAGCTTGTGTGATACCACTACTTACTATCCTTCATGCCCATTATGTGGGTTTGGGTCCATACATCCTCTGCTTGAAGTCTTCTAAATCTACATGACCCAAATTTGTGTTTGACACTTCATTCCAATTGAAGGTGATCTTTGAGATAGGAGTGACTCCTTTAAACTCATATTTCATGTCAGAAAGCCTAGTAGTCATTTATCATGCAAAGATAACTACAATAAATAACTCTTCATTTTGATCAATCTTACTACAAGGTTAGTATGTCAAGCTTATGCCACTAGTTCAAAGGAGATCCAATTAGGAATTATATTAAAAGTGAAAAATCCATTAAGTTCTAATTCCTAATTGGATAAAACAATTTTCAACTAAACTTAAGGCCTTCTGTGGGAATTTCTCATACACAGGGGTATCTACCGTTGAATTAATTTATTCATGAAATAATCCATTCAACATTATAATTGGTACAACAAATAAAATATCACCATTTAATACAGACCTATAAACCTTGCACATGTGCTAAAATACAATCATTGAATCATTGAGATGTATTATCTTATTTCATGGGACTTGATGATCCATAGGGATATTTGATGCATTAATGCATTGATAATCAAAATTCCACTTAGAATTATCAAAATCCAATATGACCCTCTAAAACATGCTTATGAATCCTCATAAATGTGAGAAGAATCAACACTGAACCACCTTAAACCTCTTTACTTAATTCACTCTCTTTCAAATTGCAAGACTAAGGGGGTCTAAAGAAGATTTTGGAGGATCGAGTGTCATCTGGATATGCAGGGTTTTAGATTTCCTTTAGATAAAGTGAGTTTTTCGGTGTCATCGGGATAGGTAGAAATTTAAGCCTTGTGGGACATTTAGGTCCTATTAGATATAGCCATATGTCTAATGAAATTCCACAAAGGTGTCTTATGTATAGGTTTGGCAGAGGTTTCTTAGTCTTTAGGATTAGATATTAAGGTGTCAACAAGATATGTAGAAATTTAGAGGTCATCAAGATGTATGTGCATCCTAATCAAATCCCCACTAAAGGATTTTAGCACATTGTTATGGCGGGGAAATCAACATCATCAAGATATATGGAGGTCAAAGGGTCATTTGGTTGTATCTTGATGCCTTTCAAATTTCTACAAAGAAAGATTAACTTGTTGGATCTATGGGGGTTAATAGTTTGCAAGCCTTTTTCTTTGGACGAGATATATCCCTATCCCTATCAAGGTTTTGCATGAAAGAAACTTGTAACTTGTAACTTCATTCAAAGAATCTACATTTCAAATAACAAGGTTTTGTGGATCTTTTAGACTTGCAGGGCTTTTAGTTGTATTTGGATTATATCCTTATGATTCTAATTTCCCCACAATGACTTTTAAATGAATCTGAAAAGTGAGCCTAGGTTTTCAACATGCCCTAAATACTTACGTTCCTAGTCATGTTTCAAAATTACAAGTTGAGCACTGAGGATTTAAACCTTGAATAACTCGTGAGGATCAGGAATTTAAACATAACATCGGCCCTAAAATCCAAAACCTAGGGCACAACTTCTACGATGCTAAGGTTTGCTCAAGAGAAAATACACTTATATTGAACCCTAGCTTTGATATGCAAACATTCACACCAGGCTATACCCTAGAAATCATAAGATTCTATTGTAACATGATTTCAACCTATACAAATTCAAATCAACAAGTTTAGTGCAAAATGAGGAAGAAATGCTTAGTTCACCTACCTGTTCACTAGAGTATACCTCAAGAAAAGACACTTACCAGTACGCAACAAGATCTACTTCTTCATGAACTCAATGAATACCTCCAATGTTTTGGTGCTAGGATCTCATGAAATTATCTCCTTCAATCGCAACATGATGCTTGCATAAAATGACTAAAAAAGTTCAAAACCAAGCCTAAAAATAATCCTCAAATCCACCATAAATGTAGACTCATATGATGACAGTGTGGAAGGCATTATGCTTGAATGTGAGTATATGGAGGTTGTGCTACATTTAGTTCTATCAGGATACATGCACATCCTGATCGAATTCCTACATTATTACCTTCTAAACTTTACCTTTGTGGGAAAATGACAGTCATTGGGATGTGTGGGAAAAGGGGTTGTAAGAGGATTTATCCCAATGGGTATGGTTTCTCTGCATTATCCCTTTATTCATGAAAACCATGTATTTGCATCCTTTAGACTTAAAAGCATATCTTTGCGGGAGAGTTAAGGGAGGAGGGACTTTTGGAGTGTAAGGGATATATCTCAATGCTTGTTGGATCCCCGCTATATCCCTAAGAACTAAAAACTTCCATAGTTTTAAACCAAGTGTGTTTTATCACTATATCATTGGAAGCTCCACATGCAAATCAAGTTGAAAGTTCTACAATTTTTCTAAAGAAGGTCACTATGGAATATGACTCAAAATCTAATGAAAATCATAGGTGCAACTAACTTCCCAAAACAAGAAGTAAGGCTTGAAATAAGAACTCCTCCCCTTAGACCTATTGACTTATCTTGGAATGAACATTAGGCCACTTAAATGATAACTCGCAATAGTACTCAAAACCTCACAAAATAGCTTTAATGAAACAAGAAATCACTCTCTAGTTCCCAAGATTGGAAAACTAGAAACTCTGACCAAATGACACAAGCAAAAGAGGGGGTCCACATTTAGAAAAATGGGGTGTGTGTGCAAGGCACAACAAAGAGATTATTAGATAATTTAGGAACAAAAAGGACATTAGTGAAACATCCTTCACCTAAGTCAATAGTTCCTTTCCCACAAACACTCATGTAATTGTTGTTAGCCATCAAGATTTAGATGTATATGTAGGTTGTAATGTAGAGAATAGAGTTGGTGAAAAAGTCATGTCATGGGAAGCTCCAGAATCAAGAATCCACATTCTAGAGTTAGAGTTTGCAGATGTAACAATAGCATTTCCCTTATATTTTTCTTTTTCCTTAGATATATCTGGTGTTGATGAGGACTATTGGATAGATTCAAGATACCTTATATTGTTCTTCTCAAGAAGATTTGTGAGGTCGTTAATCTTTTTCTTCAAACATTTGTTCTCATTGTGTCTAACTTTCTTGCAAAATGCACAATTAGCTTTATCTTTCATAGGTTTCCCTTGATCTGAAAAGCTTTCAGTGTTTGATCTTGAGGATTGAGATTTCTTATCTTCTTGATTTCCTTGTTCGTTTATTTCTCTCCTTTGTTGTTTGAAGCAATTGTTTCCCATTTCCAACAATAAGGGCATGAGGTTTAGAAGACTTTATGGTGCCCATTTGTATCAACTTATTCTACTCCCTTGTTAAGTTGGCAATGAAGTCATCTAAAGTAGGCATTTTCCACATGGCTCCAAAAGTCCTTTTGGTGGTATAAAAGGGAGATACAAACATAGAGTAGTTAGGACCTAGTTTGGAAAGTATAGAAAGGATAAGTTGATCCTCTTTTTTCTCTATCTCACATTCTTTCAACTATAATCTTAATGATTTGAATCTAGTGAAATAATCCTCTAAGGTGTCAAAGTATCTAGGACTCAAAATTATAAGCTCATTTTCTAACTCGTGACTTTTTAGTTCATCAACCTTCCCAAAAAGCTTTTCTAAGGCTTGCCAAAATTCATTGGGTGTTTTCAAGGCTTCTACATGTGAAATAATAGTTCAGAAGATAGGTTTAGACATAAAAACCCATAGGCTTGATCACATTTGTTAAACCATTTTTATTTATCTTTAGTAGCATTAGGTTTTTTTCAGTACCCATAGTTACTGTTAAGTATGAAAAAAGGGATGATGGAGACAAGTGCATAAACTAGATCAAACCATCTTCCACAATAACATTCAAGGACAAGATTGAGCTAAATAACAACCAAGGAGAAGGTTGACTCAGCTACAGATCTTGTGCTTAGGAGTGCTATGGAAACATATGATTTAATCAATCCTTTTTGTCAAACCCTAGGTTAAGTATGAGTAAAACCCTAATTATGAGATAATCAGCTTATAACAGACAAATGACAACAGAAACCTAGAATCTAGAAGTGCAGGGATGATTAGGAAGATATCAGAACCTGTGTCACAGAAGCTGGAAAGTCAAAGGACAAATTTGGTAACTGCCCAAGTCCAAAAGTGAGAATCTATCAGAGGTCAAAATTAAGAAGATGCTATAATTGATGCTCATAAGCCAGATCCATAACCTAAATGGCCAGAAGACTGGCACCAACTGCCAAAGTCTCTTCAGAGGACTATTTCAGAACTTCTATTAAATCTCGAAACCTTGATTCCTACACAACCTTCTTGCTACTTCACTTTCCGTGAAACCTATACCTGTAACCTACACACAAGATGACAAGAGAGGGGTTTGGGGGTTGTGGTGTTTAGGGATTTGCCTCAATCAAATCCTAGGTTAGAATTCAAGCTTCCCAACACTGTTGTTGGAGAAAGTGTTCCCTTGCAAGGCAAAGGCTAAAGATAATCCAAATGATGAAATGATTCAAATAATGATGATGTCGTGCCTCAGAGGTGAAGTCCTTAGGAGGATGAAGATTCTTCAACCCATAAGGATTGTTGAAATGTACAATACAACTGAGAGGAGGGGTGAATCAGTTGTAACCAAAACTTTAAAACCATCAACACATCAACCACTTAATCACTATTATTGTAATTTAACCATGAAAGCATGAAATCAGAACTTAAACACATTCACACATGAGACACTAGATTTTTACGTGGAAAACCCTATAAGGGAAAAACCACGATGAGTGTTAGCTCACAATATAAATAATATATCAAAAGTTACAATAAGGCTAACTACCAATGGGGTGGCTCACTGTTGTTGGGTGGCTCACTGCCAGAGTTGGTGAACTAAGATAGTAGCATCTACATTATGCCAAAGTTCAGTTCCTTTGAGCGTAATAACTTTCCTCTACTCTGCTCTACTTTTTCACTTCCCACCTATCTTCACATCTTCGCATCCTCTACAATCATTGATGACTTCATTACATGTATTTATACAATTCATCAACCTTGGAATAAACATCAAGGTCGGCATTACAATCATCAACCATTGGAACAATCTCCAAGGTCAGCACACATACATATTTAGCCAATATTCAAATTAGGTTTGGACCTAAATGGATTGGGGAAGAAGAGAAATGAATGTGGACCATGCCAATCCTTAGCTATGACTCAAATGCAATCTTCCATGCAACAACATGCTTTATAAACTTCGAAGCATAACCACAAGTAGTGAAAACAACTAAGTCGACTAAAACTAGTGTTAACACTAAGACCTTTTGGAACACGCTTCATGTACGATCCGGATTACACTTTGTGGACCAATCAAAAGGTAGGAACACAATCTAGGGACATCCACAAGCATGTTACAATCACCAAGAACATCCGCACAACCTCTAAACACTTTATCTTTAAGATTCTTCAAATCGAAGCAATTGAACATTACTGTCAACCACTATCATGAAGGAAAGATCGCTTGCGGAGCACCAAATCATGAACCATTTGAACTAAAGACACATAATATGATTACAAACATAATTCTAGAACTACAAACTATAAAACTTAAATGTAGAGAAATGTGGAGCAGAATACATTCTCCCTGTCACCATTAAATACACAGAAAACCAATTTTTACTCTGGTGAATAGAACTTTCTCAAATCTTCACACCAGAGGCTCAAACATGAAACATAGCAACTACAGACATCTCTTAACATAACTTCCAAACCACAAGCAAAGATATTGAATCTACAGGATATGCTGAGCAAAAAACTATATTGTTCTTCTTAGATACTTGCTCAAACTCATTCAAATAATTTCCTTAGATGCTGACATTAGGTGTTGACATCAATGATAACACTTACTGCTCATACGTACAACAATCTCCCCATTTGTCATTGATGGAAACACATGATGTGAAAAACCATCAAGACATACAATCCTTCTTTGCTTCTTTGCTCCCCCTTGATGCTTTCTCTGACTGCAACTTTCTTCTTAGTTTTTTCACATGAACTTCTCTCCCCCTTTTACATCAATGGCAAAGAGTGCTAGACCTTTTCTTTCTCTTTACTGCTCAACTCCCCATGTCATCAACACTACAACACTTACTGTTCTTAATTAGAAACATATACCAGTAACATCTACTAGCTCCCCCTAAGAGGTAGCCTTCAAAACATCAATCCAAATCAAAGGATGAAATGTTGGATACCATTGAATTGATGCATTCCTTATGCATCTTAGTTTAGAACAGGAGGGGTAATAACCCCTAACTTTTCCCAGAGATACTCAAAAGTATCCTTAGGTAGAGGCTTAGTGAAAATATCTACAATCTAATCCTTTGTAGACACATACTCCATCTTTACTTCATTCTCTATTACCTTTTCTCTCAAAAAGTGATATCTTATTGATGTATGCTTTGTCCTTGAGTGCATCACTGGATTCTTTCAAATGTTTATAGTACTTGTATTGTCACAAAAGATTGAGATTAGTTTTTCATACATAATTCTTATGTCCTTAAATGTTTGCTTCATCCAAAGCACTTGAGTGCAACATGTTGTAGCAATATATTATTCTTCTGCAGTAGACAAAGAAACTGATTATTGCCTCTTGCTCATCCATGACACCAATCTGTTACCCAAGAGGAAATAACCTCCACTTGTACTCTTTCTATCATTAGCATCTCTAGCCCAATCTGCATATGTATAAGCACTAAGAGTGAAATTAGTATCTTTGGGATACCATAATCCATAGTCTGAAGTGCCTTTTAAATACCTTATGATCCTTTTGACTACCATCACATGTGACTCTTTGGGATCTTCTTGAAATCTTGCCACAAGACAGACTGCATGCATTATGTCAAGTCTAGTATGGGTTAGATAAAGTAGTCCTCCAATCATAGACCTATACTTTTTCTGATCAATCTTAGGTGATTCATCATTCTTTCTTAGCTTGCAACTAGTTACCATAGAAGTACATACTAGCTTAGAATCCTCCATTCCAAACTTCTTCAACAACTCTTTCACATGCTTGGACTGAGAAATAAAAATTCTTTTTATTGATCGAGTAATTTGCAGTCCTAAAAAGAAATTCATTTCAACAAACATAGACATCTCAAACTCCTTTTTCATTTCCTTTACAAATTTCTTACACATACCTTCATTGCCTCCAAAGATAATATCATCAACAAAGACTACAATAATCAAAATTTGATCATTATTAATTTTGAAATAGAGATTATTGTCTACAGTACCTTTAGTGAACCCTAATTGCAGTAAATACTTGTCCAACCTTGCATACCAGGCTCTAAGAGCTTGTTTGAGTCCATACAGGGCTTGCTTCAATCTATACACCATGTCACCTTGATCTGATGACTAAAATCCTTCCAGATGTTCAATGTAAACCTCTTCTTCCAGCTCTCCATTTAAGAATGAAGACTTCACATCCATCTGATACACCTTAAAATCTTTGTGAGCTACAAATGCTAGAAACATTCTTATTGCTTCAATCCTTGCTACAACAGCATAATTCTCCTCAAAGTCTATACCTTCAACTTGAGAATATCCTTTGCATACTAGTCTTGCTTTATTTCTTACAACTTCTCCATTTTCATTCATCTTATATTTGAAAACCCATTTAGTTCCAATCACATTCTTATCAGTAGGTCTAGGAACCAATTCCCAGGTTTGATTCTTCTCTATTTGCATCAGCTCTTCTTCCATGGTTTTTACCCAACTTTCATCTTGGTAGGCTTCATTTACAATTTTAGGTTCAATTTGTGAAAGCAAACAATAGTTTACTTGTTCCTCTGCAGCTCTTTTCCTTGTCAATACCCCTTTACTTTTGTCACCAATTATCTAATCTTTAGAATGATTAATCCTTACATACCTGGGAGTCTTAATAGCACTTTTTGGACACTTTTCTTCTTCAACTTGATTATCCTTGTGTTCCACCCTTTCTTCATTGATTGTAACAGTAGGTTCATTTGATTCATAGCCACTCAAATCTGATGTTATTTCCCTGTCTTCATCAACCTTTACATTAGCACTCTTAATGACCTTTCTCAATCTCTTATTGTAGCACTGGTAGCCCTTACTCTTAGTAGAGTATCCAGGGAATATTCCTTCATCACACCTAGCATCAAACTTGCCTAACTCTTCATCTCTTTTGATATAACATTTTCTTCCAAAAACTTTGAAATATTTCACTATAGGAATTCTTCCATACCACAATTCATAAGGAGTTTTAGTACCATTACCTTTGACTTGAACTCTGTTTTGAATGTAGACAGCAATATGTATGGCTTCTTTCCAATACACTTCTGGTAGGTTAGCCCCCATCATCATTGACCTAGTAGCCTCTTGAACTATCATGTTCTTTCTTTCAACAACTCCATTTTGCTCAGGAGTCCTAGGAGTAGACAACTATCTCTTTATCTCATGCTCTTCACAAAAAATGTCAAATTCATTTGATGTAAACTCACCTCCTCTATCAGATCTTAAGCATTTGATTCTCATTTCTAACTCATTCTCAACCATTGCCTTGGAAGCTTTAAACTTGTCTAGGGCTTCAGAGTTCTCTTTCAGAAAAGTAGCCCATGTCATTCTAGAGTAATCATCAATAAGCAACATAAAGTACATGTCTCCTTGTAGACTTCTTGTTCTTGTAGGACCACACAAATCTATATGCACCAGCTCATGCAATCCAGTAGAGAATTGTTCTTTACTCTTGAAACTTGTCCTTGTTTGTTTCCCCAATTGACATTCCTTGCAAATAGTATTAGTAGGCTTCAAAAGCTTAGGCAGATCTCTTATAGCTTGTATTGAGCTTATCTTCACCAAGTTGTCAAAATTGATATGACACATCCTTCTATGCCACAACCAACTCTCATCTGTCTGAGCCAACAAACAACAATTATCAGTTCCTCTCAAGTGATAAACATTGCCTTTAGTTTTCTTACTAGTTGAAATCACTGTTCTGGAGCTTTCCATGATCTTGCATCCATTATCCTTGAAACTTAGATTAGGCCCTTTTTCACACATTTGGCCAACACTTAAAAGATTATTCTTTAAATCCTTCACATAGAAAACGTCATCTGTGTTATGCTTACCATCAAAAGAAATAGATCCTCTTCCACAAATCTTGCCAGCTGCATTATCACCAAACCTAACTAGTCCCCCATCATACTTTTCAAAGCTTACAAACTTACTTTTATCACTGGTCATGTGATGTGAGCATCGACTGTTAATGATCCATTCATCCTTATCTTTCTCAACTTGGATAGACAAAGCACTTTCTTCCACTAGTTTTTCTTCCTTCACACAGCTAGTAGGATTAGTAGACTCAAGTTCTTCTTTAATAGAAATAAACAAGCATTCATTTGCACTAGTACTATTATCATCACACTCATCATTTGTTACACCATCATCATCAAGATCTCTAACATAATAGCATTTCTTTAGAATCCTAGGTCTGTTTTCAAATTTCTTCTTACCTCTCTCAATTCTCTTCGGACACCTAGAGGCATAGTGACCAATCTTACCACAAGAAAATTATTTGAATGGTAATTTTCCTTTGAACTTACTAGTACCTCTTTGCATTCTATCCATAAAGTTGGCTTCAACCTCATCAAGGTCATCATTAGATTCCACAACATATTTCTGAGATCTTGAAGTTTTTTCTGAAGTGTTGGCTTTGAAAGTAGTCTCAGTTTTTGGCAAAGCATCGCTAAACTCTCTCATCTCAAAAGTTGTAAGCTTCCCAAGCAACTGATCTTTTGTAACTTTGTTCACACTAATAAATTCTTCAATTGCTAACACCTTGTGGCTATAGGATTTAGGCAATGACCTGAGAATCTTCAACACAACCTCATCTTTATTAATAGTTCCACCAAGACCTTTGATTCCATTAACAATTTCATCATCTTTTTGCATGTAGATTGTTATGTTCTCATCTTCACTCATCTTCAGGGCTTCATACCTCGCCTTAAGATTTTGTAATTTTTCACTCTATGGAATCATCTCCTTCATACAAATTTTTCAACTTATTCCAAATCTCATAAGCAGTTTCCAAATCCATAACTTTCACTAACTCAGTATTAGATAAGGCATTTAATAGAGCATCTCTAGCTTTTCCATTTACCTCATACTATTTGATTTCATCTTCAGTTGATGGACCATTTTTAGGAATAATATACTTTGTATCTACCATCTTCCAAACACTATAACCAAGAGAATTGAGATGACTTTTCATTCGTACCTTCCAGAGAGCATAATCTATTCCATCAAACTACAGAGACTCCTTTTTGTGCACCATACCAAATCTACCTCGCTCTGATACTAATTTTTGAAATGCACAATACAACTAAGAGGGGGGGTGAATCAGTTGTAACCAAAACTTTAAAACCATCAACACATCAACCACTTAATCACTGTTATTGTAATTTACCCATGAAAGCATGAAATTAGAACTTAAACACATTCACACATGAGACACTAGATTTTTATGTGGAAAACCCTATTAGGGAAAAACCACGGTGAGTGTTAGCTCACAGTATAAATGATATATCAAAATTTACAATACGGCTCACTGCCTGAGACTCACTACCCAGAATGCTCACTGCAAAAGAAGGGGCTCACTACCAATGGGGTGGCTCACTGCCATTGGTAGCTCACTACCAGAGTTGGTGAACTAAGATAGTAGCATCTACATTATGCCAAAGTTCAATTCCATTGAAGTGCAATAACTTTCCTCTGATCTCTTCTACTTTTTCACTTCCCACTTATCTTCGCATCCTCTACAATCAGTCACTACTTCATTACATGTATTTATACAATTCATTAACCTTGGAATGAACATCAAGGTCAACATTACAATGATCAACCATTGGAACAATCTCCAGGGTCGGCATACATACATATTTAGCCAATATTCAAATTAGGTCTGGACCTAAATATATTGAGGAAGAAGAGAAATGAATGCAAACCATGCCAATCCTTAGCTAGGACTCAAATGAAATCTTCCATGCAACAACACGCTTTGCAAACTTTGAAGCATAACCGCGAGTAGTGAAAACAACCAAGTCAGCTAAAACTGGTGTTAACACTAAGACCTTTAGGAACACACTTCATGCACGATCTGGATTACACTTTGCAGACCAATCAAAAGGTAAGAACATGATCTAGAGACATCCACAAGCACATTACAATCACCAAGAACATCCGCACAACCTCTACCACTTTATCTTTAAGATTCTTCAAACTGGAGCACTTGAACATTACTGTCAGCCACTGTCATGAAGGAAAGATCACTTGCGGAGCACCAAATCATGATCCATTTGAACTAAAGGTACATAATATGATTACAAACTTAATTCCATAACCACAGACTGTAAAACTTAAATGCGGAGAAATGTAGAGTAGAATACATTCTCCCTGTCACCATTAAATACATAGAAAACCAGTTTTTACTCTGGTAAACAGAACTTGCTCAAATCTTCACACGAGAGGCTCAAACTTGAAACATAACAACTACAAACATCTCTTAACATACTTCCAAACCGTGTGCAAAGATATTCAATCTACAAGATATGCGGAGCAAAACATTGTACTATTCTTCTTAGATACTTGCTCAAACTCATTCAACTGATTTCCTTAGATGTTGACCTTAGGTGTTGACACCAATGACAACACTTACTGCTCATACTTGCAACAAAGGATATTGATGATGATTCCAAATCTACAATAGACACACACAATACAAACACAAATTTGCAACAATAATACAATGAATGCCTTGAATGCTCTTTGCTCCAATAAGTTCGCAATATCCATCCCAAGGTTCCTAATGAATTTAAAACATGCTTATATATGCTTTTCTGCTAACATTCGTGGAATTAAATCACAAAAGCCAACAAAGAGGAACATTTTTAAAGGTCCTATGCTAACATGGCATTAATTGGCCCCAACCAATCAGGGGAGACTTGGGTAGTTGACTCCCAAGTCTAAGACCCTCTTTTTAGTCTAGGGAAGGGCCCAAGGTCCCAATTTTGCATTGGTTATGGGCAGTCTCTTTGGGATGATCAATTATAATGCATAATGTCATTACGGGGACCTTGGAGCTAAACTAGGAGGTAAAAAGGTATGTGTACACTTTTTACTCCATAACAATTACCCTATGCAACCTTTTATCCTTTAGTATAAGTTGTATATTAAGTTTCCACTCATGATAATTAAAGGGTGTGAGAGTCTTAATAGGTCGATTTGACTCCATGCTTAACCAGATTGTTGTACAAATTTAGAAATGCAGTGAAAATAAAATATTTGATGGAAATGAGAAAGTGCACACTAGACACAACACAAGACACCCCTTGTAACTCAATATTTTTATCCCCCATAGATTTTTGGCACTTTATAATTTCAGTGCATAGGCTAAATCAATTTAGAATGAAAAATAGCACTTTATAATAATAGTGCAAAATCATGTCCAATGGATTGTGCTTGGAAAAATAATCACTTAAAAAAATTGACACTCAATTTCAAGTTGCCAGTCAAAAGTTACATTGATTTTTCTATTTTGCCTTTTGCCAATTTTTGACACTAGAAAATTAAAAAATGTTTCCTTCAAAATATGAGAATATAAGAGAAAAAAGAAACCAAAAGTCTAGTGCCCTGTGGTTGGGTATGACCACACCATATGACCAGGGGGCTTAGCTTTTTAGTGGCTATCCCCCTCCTTTGATGATGTCACCCCCTTATTTTTGTTGACCTCAGCAAATCCACTTTTTAGAAGATGAATAGTGTCCCTCTTCTCCTACTAGAATTTGACACCTGTCACAAACTTTGGCTCAAGAGGCTCAAGCTATTATAGGGCCACCTTACTGTTGCACATTGAAGGTCATGGGCGTATTGAATAGGTCACGAGCCACTAGCATAGGTTGCGGGCCTTGTGAGGTGGGCATGGACCTTAGAACCCACACAAACAGATCATGTGCCTTGGGATATGCCACAACCATTCAATATCAGCTCCTTCCTAATGCACACAAATTCACCTCAAATTGGTTGTGACTAGAGATAGGTCATCCTTTCCTCTGCACAAACATCCTCACAAAAGATTTCTTTGCTTACTTTCTTATAATTCAAATCTCTTATTTATACTTCCCTTAAGCTACCCACAAAATTTGTATTAGCCTCAAGTTGGCGCAAATCTTGAAACCATATGAAACTTGTCTCCAACTAGATTATAATAAAATTACAAAATACAACAATCTAAAGGTAGAGACTCTCCATGCAGCACATCTCAAGTCTTTACAATGGTTACCAAAATATCTCTTAGATATTCTTCCTAGGCATAAACCCAAAATAACTTTCCACAAATAGAAATTGTTTCAACAAGTCATGTTATTAAACCACACACACCTTACAAACCAATTTACCAACATTAACTTATCCATTCAACCTCAAATTTCAACTAAAGATAGACAAACCACATACAAAACTACCATCACAACTATAGAAGATAATTTCTCAATGTAGTGAAATGCACTCACTATTACTACCACATACTGCTAACCACTATCTTGTAAATACATAAACTATCAAAGTAAACCACCAATTATGCTTCCTTTGATATTATACCATATTTTTAGGATACCTAGGGATGTACTTGCATCAGACTCCAAGGGTAAATAATAGGGTAGTCTACTACTCCTACCTAGAGATTCCATTTTGTTGCTTCTTTAACCTATTCTTTCCACCTCCTCGAGTATGCCTCAAGTGATCCACCTTGAGCACTACTTTCTCCCATGTTATTTGTCACTTAGTTCCACTAATCATCTTCCACACTATTTTTCCTTGTTCAATATTCAATCACAATCCACTTGCCCTTATCCTCAACCAATCCCTCACATCTCTTAGTCTCTTTCCTAGTTGTCACATAGCCTTTTGTTATTCTTTTCTCAACCACACTCTCATCCACATAGCTCCTCATCCTCATTTTCATCTATCCTATCCTTTGAACTACTTATTTTCATTTGTGGCATTGCCACCCTTTTCCAGCAATGCCACATATCTTTAGAATTAGTGCATATCATCCCACCCCAATGCACATACCAGTGTTGCTATAGAACTATCCTTCACTTACCCTCAGTGAATCAATTTGTGCTTCTACCCATCCTTCTAAATCAAGCATGTGTTAGATTTCTCATCATACACTACCTCTCTGTCAAATTGCTACGGTCTTACCAATAGAAGATGACACACATCCATTGACACAATGTCACATAACACATCATCATGGCATGCCCCTATGTTGAACCTCACCCAACATTATTCCTTGTTGGTGTGAAATTATATTCACACATTATCATAAGTTTATTAGGGAGTCTTTTAAGAGGTTTATGAGCTTTCTTTTATCCACTTTATCTAGTTTTGGAAAATGTGGTTGTATATCTCTTTTTATTATTCCTCTATGAATAATTAATGCACCAAAAATCATGTTGCATCTTTTCCTCTAGTTTTTAGTTGTTGTGTGTTTCTCTCTTTTGTAGAAGAATTATTGCAGGTGACCTTGGCTCCTGTGAGTCCTTGAGAAACTCAAACATGGTATCAGAGCTTGTGTCTCTACTCTAACATGGTATCATAGCACCAAATCTACAAGTTTGTTCTCTATTTTTTTATGGTTTTGGCCATGAGATTGTAATTAGTGAAATCTAGTGTGAATCAAACCTCTCCATTAGATCCAAAGTAGTCAAGAAAGTTAGGTTAGCATTTTGTTTAGCTCAATTTGAGCATCGGAGGCCAAATCTGTGAGGATTTGAAGTTGGGAGGTACATGCTAGATCTAGTGGATACCTAATATTTTAGAAAATTTTAGGTCAAATATAACCCTACCATTTTGCTTAGAAGGCCCAAAAACCCTAGTATCAATTGTCAAAACATCAAAATCTTTGGAAAATTTTAGCATGTTTTTTCTAGGTTTGCACAAAATTATGTATGTGGGGTTCCATACAGCCATACGATTGTCATATTGTACCTCTGTGTATGCATCCTTAGATTTGTCTATACTTTTATCTAGCTTCCTTTACACAACAATTTCACTATTCATCCAAAGGATAATATCTTTTTGTAGCAACCATTATCTTTCTAACAGACGATTTCAAGTTTTTGTACGATTCCTACATGGCTTTGGCTTTGTTATTGCCTTTATCCAAGGATCACTATTGTTATCAAGTGGTCTTCGATATATCATAGTGGGAAAAATATTTCTTTAATCATAAATTCCATGGTTTATCTAGTTGGACTTGGTGGTTGAAGATTTTCACTAGTAGGGGATGCCTAGCAGTCACAAAGTAGACCATGATTTCAAATCTTGTTCACCACAATCATATGGGGCTTAGCCCCTGGTCACTCTTAGACTAGGGTTCTTAGATGGCCTACTTCTTAGCCACACTTAGAGTGGTTCTTTTGTACTTTGGCTGCCTATTCATCACTCATCCACCACCTCAGCCTAGACAATCACTAGTCTACCACCTAGACTATTCCCAACAACCACTAATGGGCCCCCTCTACCCTAGTTTTAAGTCTTAAAGGGGGGATGTTTTTTGGAGGGTATAAATTGGGAATATGGAGTTTTTTTTTACAAAATTATAAGTGTTATAAAGTTGGTTCCAAGCAGTTTGTAGTGGTGTTGGTGATTTTGCAATTTCTTTGTTGTTTAATGTCCAATCATCCATTTTGCCTTTTGTACTCATACTTTTCTTTCTAGTATCTTTGATTTTTATGACTCTTGTAGTGTTGGAAAGGTATTGAGGATCTCTTCATAGCCATCCATGTATTTGTTTCAAAATTAGCCCCAAGTATCTTATATTCAGTTTGTTGATTTTATGCATTCTACTTAATAACTTGGACATACTAGCACCTTGAGAAGTTCTATCTTTTTGGGTGGGCTTCATTTTAGTTCATTTATTCTGTAATTATTTTTAATAGGTTGTAATCATGTCTCCAAGTCTATAGAAAATCAAATGTGATTATTGTGAGAAAAAAAGGCATCCAATAGATGAATGCATGCTGAAGGAACTTGATGATCTATAACTTATTTATGAACTTCATCAATTGAGACAGCTTTGCATTGCCAGTGGCATCAATTTGTCAAATTATTCTAATCTAACATATGCAGATATATTAGATGTTCATGACACCTCATTTAGGGATGAGAAATGTAGTCAAATGACATGAATTAAGATCTCTATTCCATCATCATATCTTGTTGTTACTTTTGAGTTTAGTGTTGCTTCTTTGAGATCTTCCAATGATCATTACAGTAGGATCATTTCAATCTTCTAGATCCACCTCATAACGATTCCTATTTATCAAACATTACATCCTTGTTTATGGAGTCTCACTTATCTAATTTAGAGGATAAAATTATGGATTTACAGTTCCTTCTTGATGACAATGATATCATCTTATCTTCATTTGTGTTTCCAGATATAATTCAAATTTTGCCCTCTCCCGGTTCTACTTCTTTGATTAGGCATTCAGTTCCTATTTGGAGAAGACATCTTTCTCTAGCATGAGGACACTAGAGTTTGACTTAAAGTTACACATGTTGATTTGGATTCCCCTTTCATCTAGATTATGGGAATGGCTTCTACAATCACTAGTGGATCTATTTCTTCCCAAGGGAAGAAATTTTGTTTGCAAGAAATAGATTATATTCTATCCTCGGGCACTCATCATTGGTACAAGAGCTACTTCTTAGAGGGGATTAAGCATATTTTTGATCCACTCTCTCTCTTATGGGAGGGTATTCTTTATGTATTTGTGATGGACATAGTTTTTCGAGTTCACATCACTTGTACATAATTGTTTGTTTTCTCTCTTTTGGAGAGGAGCTTTTTCCTACTGGGTTTTTCTCCTTATCTCCACTTATGAGAGTTCTTTGTTATAAATGGGTACTTGATCAATTCTTGTTTCTAGGACTCATCTTCCTTTCTGGCTTATGAGTGTAGCCTCCTTAAGTTGCACTTAAGGGGGGGGGGGTGATGGTGTGAAATTGTATTCACACATTATCATAAGTTTACTAGGGAGTCTTTTTAGGGATTTATTTTTCTTTATTATCTTGAGAGCATTATAACATGTGTTATGAGATTTATTTTATCCACTTTTTCTATTTTTTCCAAATGTGGTTGTATATCTCTTTGTATTATTCCTTTGTGAATAATTAATGCACCAATATCCATGTTGTATCTTTTCCTCTAGTTTTTAGCTATTGTGTGCTACTCTCTTCTATAGAAGAATTACTACAAGTGATCCTAGCTCCTATGAGTGCCATCCCCTGGACTACTTTTTTATTTGTGGTGCTACCATCCTTTCTAGCAATGATACACATCTTTAGAATTAGTGCATATCATCCCTTCCTAAAACACACAACAACATTGCTATAAAATTATCCCCTACTTATCCTTAGGGAATCCTTTGTGCTTCTATCCATCCTACTAAATAAAGTATGTGTTAGCTTTCTCATCATACACTACCTCTTCGTCAAATTAGCATGGTCTTCCCAATAGAATTTGGCACACATCCATTGGTACAATGTCACATAACACCTCATCATAGTATCCCCCTATGTTGAACCTCACCCAACATTGTTCCTCCAAAATCTAGTCTCCTTGTTACATCTAGCCTATCTAGTGTGGATGTAGACATCTCATCCTCCACAGCCCCAACTTGTCAACCATCTCCATAGACACAAAGTTATCTATGATGCCACTATCTACTACAACCTCATAGCATTTTACACTTGCCTTACATCTAATTCTAAATAGATTCTTCCTTTGTGCTAGCTCATCCCTCTTGTCACACCTCAAAGCCCTCCATGAGACCAATGAATCCCTACACTCAAGGTTCCTCTCAAAAGTGGGTGACCTCTCATCACCAAATGTAGCTCTTATGTTGTCCTCTAGACTTTTTCCTTGTACTTGAACACCCTATGTCCTTCACCACACCTAAAATAGGTTCCCCTAAAGGATTTATACCTTTTCCTCTCATATCCTTCTCCAGCTTGTTGAGTATATCTTCTACACTCCTTTCAAGCCTCTCTGCAATGAGTAATTTCTACTCTTCCATCTTTGTGGTAGCTCCCATCATCCTCTCTACCTTTGTACTAGCTACTACAATCATCATCTTCTTTCTCCCTATGGTGGGGTTCTCAACCTTATCTTCCATTGTGGTACTATTACCTCTCCCTTAACCTCTTTGGGTTGCCCCCTGTCGTTGCATCTCATCCAGCTATTCAAGTTCTTCTCTTCTCTTCCTCTCTGGTGTTTTTTCTTTTCCTTCTACTTCTAGTTTAGCTTCTTCTTTACAGTGAGAGCCAACTAGTAGGCCTCCTCAATTGTCAATATATTCCACATATCTAACTCCCTTTGGATGGATTCCCTCAATCGATTGGTATACTTGCCCCCTTCCTCATGATGTCCTTACTGAATTGTCAATTGATAGTATTCCTCAATGTATTCCTTTATAGTCATATTCCCCAACCACAAATTGTGTAGCTACTTCAACAACTCTAACTAGTATTCACCAAAATAAACTCGGACTTCAACTTTCCACCATCTGGTCCCACTTTGTAAAGAAAGGATTCTCCTTTCCATTATGCTCTATCTATACTTCATTCCACTAGATCATCGCATGACCCTTCAGCTTGGTATTGGAAATTTTTACCATGTTTGGGTTTGTAATGTCCCCATACTAAAAATGTTCCTCCAAATTAGTGATTCAATCGATTAGCTCCTCGATATCCAAGTTCCCAAAATAGCTAGGGATATCCACTCTAGTCCTCTTACTAATATTGGTTATGGCCTTCAACATCCTTTCTTCCTTTTCCTCTTTGCTTCCACTTGTTTCCATGGAATTTTCTTCCTATTCTTCATCACTTTCCTTGGCCCTAGGGTTAGGGTTCCTCTAGTGGTCCTACTCTAGTGCATCCATCTAGTTTTGCATGGCCTTCAACATCTCATACATCTCCATTATACTTGTAAAATTGAGCATACCTTGCATTCTCCTTGATGGCATCTTGGGTTGGAGATCTATCCAACCATATAAATTGCCTCATAGTCCGTGCTCTATCTACAAAACTGTGGAGTGCCATAATCTAATCAACACCATAGTTTAGACTTTTTTCAAACTCATTCTTAAGAAACTACATCAATCAGGTGCACTCACATCCACACCAACAATCTTCCTATGATCCAACCTTGGATCCGATACCAAATATTGCAATCATGATAGGAGGGTCCAAGGACTATCTAACTATGTAGCCTACAATATAAATTCAACCACAAGTTACCACAACACAATAGAATACTCACAAGAACATAAATATTGAATAGACAAGTTTCTCAGTTATCACTAATTCATTATTACAAGGTTTGTCACAATGGGCCTTCTTGCATGCCAGGATGTAGATGTTTCATTACATTAAGATTATCCAAGACTACACAGATGTCACTAGCTATGGAACACCACTTCTAGACTTATTACCAGTGAGAACCTAATGATTTCTAGAGTAACTACCTCTGAACTTACAATACAATTATCATAAGGATACAACATGACTTGTAAAAAAGTAATTAAAATTCACACCTCACAACAACATGCACTAATGGATACCTTCATATTATAGCATACTATCATTTACCACACTCTATCTCTTAGATCTCACTCCCTCACTACTAAGCTTACCTTCTACACCTCTTCTCCATCCTGATCTTCTTTACCTTCTCCTGATTGAGACCTCTTATTTATACTCCCTTAAGCCTCCCACATGATCTACATCAACCTCAAGTTGGTGCAAAGCCCAAAACCATGTGAAACATGTCTCTGACTAGATTATAACAAACTTATAAAATACAATGGTCTAATGGTGGAGACTCTCCACATAGCACATCGTAAGCCTTTACAATAGTCACCAAAATTCCTCTCAAATATTCTTCCTTGGTGTAAACTCGAAATAACCTTCCACAAACAAAAACTATTCCAACAACTCACACTATTAAACCATAGACACCTTACAAACCAATTTACCAACATTAACTTATCCAATTAATCTCAAATTTCAACTAAAGATAGACAAACCACATATAAAACTACCATCACAATCGCAGAAGACAATTCATCAATACAATGAAATGCATTCGCTTTTACTACCACAAACTACTAACCACTATATTGCAAATACACAAGCTATCAAAATAAACCACCAATTATGCTTCCTTAAATATGATACTGAATATACAGGATACCCAGGGATGCACTTGCATGTACAAGTCATTCTCAAGGTCACAAGTTAGGCATTCATATCACTAGCATGGTCAGGTTGACTCTAACTTCTTTCTTTACCTGGACCATATAAGGAATTACTTGTGATCTATAGTAAGAAATACCTAGGTCTAAGTGGTAGATTTTGTGGTGATCAAATAAGAATCCATATGTTTATAAGGAAAATGCTACATAAAATAACATTACAACCAAGTAATATAACTCCATAGCATAAATTAATGAGTTAACACTCATTACCAACATGCACAAGAGTGGAACCAATAGTTTAGTATTCAAGGCCAAATAAACAAGGTTCAAACCACATGATTAATATGACAAGGTTTGAGTCATAAACATAAAGGGTTAGATAGGTTTGGCTTATGGTCTAGGGGTTCCATGTTGACTTGGCACATTGGAATGCATCTCTATCACCTACTTGAAACACCTAAAATATGCACTCATTACACCCATCAATATGTTCAATACAATATAGTAGAGGAAACTAAATATAAAATTTATCTTAATATACATATTGAAATTAAACATTATCACATAGGTCAGTTCTCACTCCCATAGGTGCTTCAATGGTCAACATAAATATATCAAAACATAATTACTTTTTAATTCATTTCTAAATCTCTATAGATCAAGCATAAAATCTATATAATCAAACGTGAATGATCAAATCATAATCATCAATAGTCCATGACACATCAAGTATCTCAAATCATATGACACATGCTCCTACAAAAATCCAACACAATCGATATATATAAAAGAGTATGAATAGCATCTCAAGAGTAGAACACCATTGGGAGTTACATATCTAGAGTAGGTTATACTAACAAGTTACATAAGTAAATCAAAAATATAAATTTACATTTTTACATTCATTGTGGTATCTTTATATTCTCAAGCAAGGATACAAATACATTATTTCTCCATCTAGAAGAATTTTATATTGTGTTCTCTTGTGTAACACTCAACTAACTCCTCATTGGATTCATTAGTTAACCAATATTAAAATAGAAAATAATAAAAAATATAGCCATGTAAAACCATTAATGCCTACATTTTTCTTGTCAATAATCATACCTTATTATTATTTTGTGAAAATTGTACATGTTTTAAATTTTGAAAAACATATTTACAATGATACTGATGATTGTGTTAGAAGTCCTAAGCATGGGACTTTCAACTATTAACATTTAGAGTACACCTGTCTGATATTTTATTTGATAATGTTTCACATTGATAATTCTCTGCAATATAAACAAACATTCAATTTAATATGTGGTTAAAAATTTAAGATTAAATTCAAAATATTTGTGAAAAATATCTATGATTAAATTGTAAGATACCTAGTAGGGACATTTGAGAATCATCAACTGGTTTTATCAAACTTGATTCAGTAAGTGAACCTTCATGCTTTTCTTGACCTTCTTGATTCGAAATGACAAGATATAGTCCTAATGAAATTGAAATGGCCCCTAATATGCTGAAATTAAAACACATTTAGTGCATTAATTATACTTATAAAGAAATTTATCTTAAATAACATATTTTATATGCCTAAAATTTCCATCCTAACTTTGAATTACTCCTCTTATTAACAAAATCAAATAAAATGATTCATTGTAATACATAATTCTATGAACATAGCTAAGTTATCTATATGAATTTTTGGAATTTTTATTCCTTTGAGAAACTATATATTGGTTGGAAACTTATCATTCCACCTTATTCACTATTTGAACATTAAGTGTATTGATAACAATTTAGTTTTAATTGTACTTTATTAATAATTATAAATATTAGGAAAATAATATATCTTATAAAACATAATTAATACAAAAATATTCTCATAAGAAAATAATATAATAATTAAAGTTTAGTTTATATTAACTTTTAAATGTAGCTTTGGAAATTTAACTTTTGACTGTAGCTTTGGAAAGTTATGTTATGTTTCATCCATAGAAATTTAAACCACAATAACCAAAAATACAATTTTTAATATATTAAGGTAGAAAGTGGTAACTATTAGTATATGTTTCCATTTAAAATGTACTTGACACATCAATTTAATTTATGTGTATGATGCATATCTATTTAATTAAATATGCCTTTATAGGCAAGTGTAGTGAGATGGGATACAAAATAATAGAATTGATTTATTCAAGATTCATTCTTATTAAGAGGTATATATGTCTTTTTAATGTAATAAATAATTATTTTAAACAAAATTTAAAAAACCAATTGAAAAATACAAATATATTTCTCATTTAGATTAAAAATTCTCATTCAACATTACATGGCATCCATTTTGAGCTTTACTAGTACATCTCTATATTATATTTATAGTTTTTACTCATATATTTAATAAAATTTGCTTTTTTTTTACTAAGGCTTTATTATGTATTCTTATTTGCTACATTCTTACTACCTCTCTATTTAATGTAGTCTATTTTATAGAGTGAATTATCTTTGACATCTCTTCTATATAGTTTTTGAAGAGTTAATTACATCTTGGTGAAATTTAAAATTCTTCTAGATATAGTATTAGAACTAAGATGATAAGCCTATGAGGTTGATCCAATATCTCATAAGAATGTGGAATTTTGAAGGTATTTGAGTACTGACCTAATAAGAACTTATCAA
Source organism: Cunninghamia lanceolata (assembly GCA_027924645.1). Lineage (NCBI taxonomy): Eukaryota > Viridiplantae > Streptophyta > Pinopsida > Cupressales > Cupressaceae > Cunninghamia > Cunninghamia lanceolata. The sequence goes on from BSBN01000760.1 coordinate 5,376,296, forward strand.
GTGGTTTGTTGATATTTAATCTAGGTTGTAAGGAATTTTTGTTCTCTTCCAATTCATTCAGAATTTCTATAAAATCTTTATTTAGATTGTGAAAATAAATTTTTAAAGAGAGTCACTTTAATTTTTGCTCCTAACTTCTTATAGTGTGCAACTTAGAGAAATTATAGGCTTCTTGGATAAAATTTTGATAATAATTCTTAGTATTATTTTTCAAGGCCATATGCAGTTTTTCATTCTTTGTAATGCAATCACTAATGGTACAATATCACAACTTTTTAAAATATTTCATTCATCCCTTCAAAAAATAATATTGTTTTCCAATGTATTCTTAAAGTCTCACTAATTGAGAAGGTAATTGTAGGTTGAAAAAGAACAAATGGGTCTTTTTCAATGAGATAAGAGATAATTTATGAAAAATATTAGAACTTACACTAGGAACATAACTAGATCAAGTAGATTCTACCCTTTTAAATGGATCTAGATAGAAAACAAGGTGATTTGTCATGCCCCACCTCCTAAATTTTTAATAGTAGCACTATTAAGAAAGCATAGTTGTGAAAAATTTTGTCCTATAAATATTCAAAACTTTGAGACTTATAGAAAGGCACTTTTTTTAGCCCATTACATAAAGGATAATATAACTATAATCTTAGCCCTTTTAGCTATAACATAAGTTTGAATGTTCATTCCCACAATTATTGTCTCTTTTAAGTTAGAAAAAGTTGAAAGTGTGGCATATTTTAGTTATAAAAAATAATTAAGTGGAAATTATGAAATTTCAATAATTACAACATATGGATAATCCTTAAACTAAAATTTTTAAATATTTTCTCAAAAAATAGTATAGAATTGAATTTATAAACACTTAATCCATTTGTAATGGACTAGTGTCAATGCCAAAAATAATTTCCTATTGGAAGAAGAAAGAATAATATTGATAAGATTTTTTTTCTTATTAGCATGTTGTTGGAGAAGGGAATAAACTCAAACACTCAAAGTTCATTAAAGTGGTGTAGAAACTAGGGGCTAGTGCAAGAATAGAGAGGATTATTGGATAAAGTAAAAAATGGTAAGATTAAATTACGAGGATTTAGTGAAGCCAAAGAAAAAAGTAAGGATAGAAAGAGAAAATAGAAATTAGAAAAAGAGAATATATGGAGGACTATAATAAAAGAGTATGTATTCAGATAAAAACAGTCTAAAAAGAGAGAATATATAATTTTAAAATTTGAATTAAACAAGAGAGATAAAAAATGGAATGGAGTAAAATACATAAAAGAGAAAAAAGGAAATGATTTGTAAAAAAGAAAATTAAATGATAATTATATTTTGATAAGTAGTAAAAGAAGACAAGATAATATAAGGAATAGATAGGAAACATAATCATAAATATTTTTAGTAGTAAAATAAAAGGTATTCTGCTTTAAATATCATAAATTTTTAATTTATGATTTAGAAAATTATTCTTTTAAAGAATGTAGATGACATCCAAATGCTTTGAATACACCATATCTCCTGGTTGGAGGATGATTTGTGTGTACTAAATAAGGAGGATTATATGTTAAATTTAATTTATAAATAAATACATATAAATAGACTCTTTATTGGAAAACATGTGAAACTCTTAAGTAGATTATCAATATGATAAAATGATTTTCTTTTGTATTATTTCAATAAAATTAAATGGGTTTCCATGTTTTATCTAAGAGTTATGAGAAAATTAAGTTCCATAGCAAAAAAATCCATATAATAATGAAATAAAATTTAATTATAAATCTTTAAAACATAAGAATTAATAAATTATTTTAATTTATTTTTCTAAAATATATAAAGCATCTTTTAAATACTACACCATATTTTCAGTTTAACACAACCTTTTCTTATTCTCAAGACTACCTTTTAAATTTTTTCTATTATTTTTTAAGATATACTAATACAAAATCCCTATATATTCACATGGTACATTACCATGTCATAAAGGTGGGTTCACATATTATTCTTACATATAATATTTATGTCCTTGCTATGGCAATAACCCTATCCATGTAAAATAGTTTTTAAAATGAAATAGATTATTTTTTGCATACTCATTCTCACTAATAATCAAGGAAAACCTAGGACTTTTCTTATTCGATTTTGAGGTTTCTATATATCTATAAATTACAAATTTTAAATAATGCAGCTATCATTTATAATATCTTTTATCTTTGTTTAAATTTTTATGCCATAATATAATGGTGAAAATTGTAAACCTTCACTTTTCCCTTCATTTTGATATCACTTTCATCTAGTTATCCTTCAAGTGTTGATGTGTGTATATTTAAAATAATTTTCATTGAAATCTAGCACATAAATTAAGTCTAACCTAATCTAATTTACACTCATTCTTAGTGATTGGTCCTAATCCTTAGTTTATCCATCTCTCCCAAGTTTAGATCCATAATTTGTGGAATTGACCTAGGCCAATTGCGTAATTTATAAAAATGAACCTAGAACTTTAAAGATTCAAATTCAAATTTGTGGATAACTTAAACCTTCTAGCTAGTCATTATGTGCTAACTTGATGTAATAAATGTTTCACTTGCCAACTTTATAGTTGTATTGAAGGACTAACCCTAATTCATTTTGAAAATTTAAAATCTGGTGCCTAGCACTAGAAATCATCAAGCATTCAAGATACATTCAGTTGCATTATTAGAGAACTTATTACTATATTACACAATTGCATCAAGATCTATGGCATGCTCCACATGATTGTCTATTGTCTTTGATCTTTTCCATAAGTTGTTAAATCGGTATTATAGGGGTTTGGCTAAATGAGAATCAATACTTGCCTAGCAAATCCCTCAAAGGTGTGCCAAAACACCACTAGTTAGACAATAAAGATCACAAAATTCAAAGAGAATTAAAAAGAAACCATCAAAGTTTAGAAAAGATTGCATCCATTCACTAAATTTCAAATATGTAGGTCTATGTTAGATATAAAGCCCCACAAATAACTTCCACTCATAGAGGTAACCTTAGAATAGATAGGTAGTGAATTTATAGATTAGAAAGAAATCTTCTTATCAATCTTGATTTTCCTACATATTAGCAAATCACCTCTAGACATTTGTCACAACTCATCTACAATTCATAAGGAATAGAAAAGGGTAATTCATGGCTTCTTTTGTTGAAAATTTGGGGGTTCAAACAAATAATTATGTTGAATCTACTACAGCTTTACAAGGCCTAGTTATGGCTAGGGATCATGGCATCACCAACATTATGGTGGAAGGAGACTAAATATGTTATAGACATGCTCAATTCAAAGTTATCCCTCACTGGTCTTATAAGACCATTATTGAAAATACTGAGGAGTTATTAAAGACTTTCAAAAAATCCTACATAGCACATACCTATGGAGAGGGAAATAAATTTGTTGATCTTCTACCTAACTTGGGTGGCACCATAAGGGGTTACACCTATTAGCATGTGGAGGGGTCTTTACCTCATAACATAAAATAAAGCATAGATAATGAAGCCAAGAAAAATAACTAAAGTCCTACCACCATTTCCAAGGCTTGATTGGCTTATCATATGGATGATTAATGTGAAGTACCATAGGGATTATGATAGAGCACCTTGCTTTGAGGGAAAGACAAGTTGTAATCATGACAAGAATAAATCAAGTTGGAATCAAGCAACCCCACATTGGTATGATGCAACATTACAAGATAGTTGTGAAGAGCCAAACTTAGCACCCAAAATATGTAGGTTTGAGAACAAAAATCAAGCTATGGGTGGAGATATGTTGAGAATTGAGCTATCTTCCTATGAAAGGATCTGTAGTAATGCAATTGTTTCAATAATCTTAAGGAGAGGTGGCCTCACTCCCTTTCTCGAAGCTATAAACAAATATGATCTCATGGTGTCCTATTAGTTTGCCACATTGTGGAAGAGCAGCACAGTCTATGTGCGTGGGATTTATTTTAGGGTGTTGGAGGAGCTCATTACCATGGCAACTAATCTCAGAACGGAGGGCGTGAAATACCAAAAAACTATTAAGAATTGAGATCACCAATTTATGGACACCTTCCTTGAATGGGGCGAGAAAGTTTCAAGGTTCCAAAATGGGTTTAAGTGAGAGGACATGCCTAGGCATTGGAAGGATGTGGTAGAGTTCCTCATGTAGTACTTCACTTTTGAGGGTAATTATAAGTGTATTTACTCTTACAATTTCCCCATGTTAAACCATCTTTTCCACAATATAAAAATTATCTTTCCATCATTTTTGTTTAGTTCCCTTGAAAGCTTTGTGTTGAATGTTCTCCTTAGGAAGTTAGAATTGCCCCTTCGTTAGGGACTCATATATTGTATCTATAGGTTTGAACAAGTAAAAAACCCCAATCCCCTATTCCTCCCTAGAATCTACAACCCTTCCCAAGTCCCTCCCAAAGTGTCAAAGGATATTCACATCAGATAGTACACATCCCATGTTCCTAAGGATAGCCCCTTGGATAACCACCCTACCTTGTACCCCATGGCTATATTTTTTGAAACGCCTAAGCACACCCTAATTGTGCAAATCTCTCTACCTCCTTCCAATCACTAGATGGCATCCACCATGGTGTCAACCCACACTATTCCTACAGACCACAAATATTTTGTTAAAGGGAAAGATATTTAGGATGAGGGCCCCTCTACCCCTAACCCCACACCCATCCCAAAACCTCCTATAAAGATCCCAAGTCTAAACTCCCTAGGTACAAGATGAAAAAGGATTGGATAAATCCACTTTCCAAATCCTCATCTGATGAGAATAAACTATTGGAAGTTCCCAAGACCCCACTTGTTGTGTCTTGAACACATGCCCCATCATTTGCACAAGAAAAATGGGGACCCCCTCTTTTGACATGGGCTTTCAATGAGTTTTCTAGCTTTTCCAGTTTTTCAGCTTGTTGTGAGTACTCTAGGTCTTGGTTATCCAATTTGGATTGATTGAGGAGTTCATGATTCACTGCATAAGTTTGATACATTTTAATAATATTCTAAGTCCTGGTTGATCTATGTACCTTTATGAGCTTTGATATACCTTGATTGGATCAATCTGATGGTTGGTGTTTTTTGGGAAAATCATTGGAGGTTTATTGGAAACAATTTATACCTTGGATTTGAGAGAAAATACATAGTATTTTCTAAATTTTCATGACATTCTCATGGTTTTCTCCACACCAAGTTTAGAAATTGTTGATTATTGTCAATCTTTTAAGTTTAATACAAGTTTAATTCATGGTTTTTAGTCATCATACAAAGTTTGTTTCATGATTTCTAAATACCAAATTGAGTTTTCCTTTCACTTTCAACTACAAGTTTGATGGATATTTGATGAGTTTGAAAACTATTCATACCACTGGTGGTTTGCTGATTGTAAATTGCTTTGTGTGGTTAGCCTGAACACACATAAACTCACCTTTGAAGATTACACCTTCTTGAAGCTTGATTGTTGGTTTTCAATGATCAAATCAATATTGGTTGTTTGCAAACTTGTCTATCCATTATTGAGGCTGAAATATTTGAAAAGGTTTGAGTTTTAGTTAGTTTTCTTTCTAACCTTTCTCTATCTTTCCTTACTTGATGCAGGAGCATCCAGTGGTGTAAGGGCAATCTTGCATCACCCAAAAAAAATGTGTTTCAAAATCGTCGATGTCCTTTCCATTTCTTTTCAAAATTTGTGGTTCTACTTCCATAATCGCTTAAATAATGATGTAGAACTTTCAGTTTTTCCAAACTGTTAAAAACAACCTGCTATTTTAGGAAAGTTTGCATTTGGGCACGGATTGAAGTGAAAATTTACAGGAAGCTTCGTAACTGAAAAATAAGACCTTTGGCGAAGGAATCATACAAAGATCATTTATGAGCTTAAAGATATTAAAGTTTCTATTTCCTGAAAATGCCTAAAAATTATTCAAACTTAGGTTTGAGGCAATAAACAACCCCGTACGGGCTCGAAAATGGTCAAAACTGACAAAGCGGTTCTTAGCGCGTAGAGCACTCCGTAAGCTTTTCGACGCATAAAACAATTCGTCAATCGGACACCCAGATCAAAAGTTATGGTTCCCGAAAGTTGACCTATTTTTGGAGGGAGATGCAAATTTTGAAATTAGGTTGTTGGCCGCCAAAAAGGCTATTAATAACCATTTTTGAGAACCCTGGGCAGTAGGAGAGTTAAGGGGGAAAGTGTAGAGTCAAGAATAGGTGGGAAAATAGAAACCCTAGCAGATTTGGGGTTACAGATGGCAAATGATTCTAGAGTCTTGTGAGAGGAAGTTGTAATGTGTTGCAGCCTATGGAGGGTTGATTCCTCTAATTGTATTTGAGCTTCTGTAATGTATTAAGTTGTCCAAATCAATAAAGAAAGTTCTATTTTTCTTTGTGCAATTTCTGTTGTGTGTTTTATGATTTACCCCCTTTGTCAAGTGGTATCAAAGCAAGGGTTCTTGAGTGTATAGATAGATTGCCGATTGTGAGGCAGTTTGTACCAGGACCTGAGATTGTGGGTTTGCTGTGGAGATCAAGATGCCTCCACGAAGAAATCATATTGGGAGGAATGCTTTAATAGAAGAGGATTTTAGAGCCCTGCAAAGACAAATTGATGCATGGCAAGAGGAGTTAGGAAGAGCGTTTGAGCCAAGAACAAGAGAAGAAAGCGAGGATGAAGTGGAAGAGGAGCTATCTGAGGAAGAACAAGAAGCTGTAGGAGATCTTGCAGAAGTTAGGTTGTTAAGGGTCATTTCTAAAATTGGAAAGAGGCCCAAGATCAAAGTTTCTACATATTCAGGAGATTTGAATCCAGAACAACTTATTGATTGGATCAATGACATGGAGGAATATTTCAAGTATGAAGATGTGGAAGACCCAGATCAGGTCAAGTTTGTAAAACTAAAATTGAAGGGCCATGCCAGTATTTGGTGGAAGGAGGTCCAGTTAGAAAGGAATAGAAGAGGAAAATGAAAGTTCACCAGATGGGATTGGATGGTGGAGAAACTAAAGAAGAGTTCATTCCTGTGGACTATGAGATGGAGTTGTTGAAGAAGCTGCAAGGATTGAAGCAAGGTAACAAGTCTGTTAAGGAGTATACAGAAGAGTTTTATAAGATTACTATCAAAACGGGTCATGCAGAGGCCAACAAGGAGAAGGTAGCCCATTACATTAATGGGTTGAGACCAAGTATTCAAGAGGAGTTGAGCTTGGTCAGAATGACCACCATAGAAGATGTATACCAGTTTTCCCTAAAGGTGGAAGAGAAGCTAAATAAAAGATTTGACAGCAAGCAAAGGGGAAGAGGTCAAGGTGGAAGGATTGGTGGAAGACCCTATGGCGGCCATAATGAAGATCAAAAGAAAAGTGAAGAAGTTGGCACCAGTCAAAATTAGAGAGGGGATAATGCCTACTGTTCTTATGACCAGAACAATGGTGAGCAAAGAGGAAGAGGAAGAGGCCGACCTGTGCAAGGACTCAGAAGAGGAGGTTTCAGAGGAACCCATTTCCAATGTGGAGAAGAAGGGCATCGAGCATACGAGTGTCCGCAACATCAAGGAAGGACAAATAGAAGACTTGAAGGTAATGCACGAGTTGCACATGTAGATGAAGATGCTTAATCTGAGCATTCTGAAGATGCTGAAAGGGGAGAAACCCTAGTTGTCAGAAGAACTTTGTTGAATGAGGAGAAAGAACCCAATCAGAGGAAAATTTTATTCCACACAAGGTGCAAATGTGAAGGTAAGTGTTCTGATATTACTATTGACAGTGGAAGTACTGACAATCTTGTTTCAGAGGAGATGGTTGACAAGAAGAAAGCATCCACATCCATATCGGATTGCATGGTTGTAGAAGGACCACAGAGCTTTGGTCAATGAGTAGTGTTTAGTGAAGTTCAAGATTGGAGACTACCATGATGAGGTGTTGTGTGACATCATACTAATGGATGCATGTCATATGTTGTTGGGGAGGCCATGGCAGTATGATAGGAGTGTTGTCCATGATGGCCATGCAAACACATATTCCCTAACAAAGGATGGAGTTTGCCACAAGTTGAAGCCCTTGAAGGAGGTGGAAGAAAATGTATGTAGTGCTGCTAGAATTTGCTTGGTAGATGGTAGAAAATTTTTGGAGGGAATGAAGCATGAGCGTCATTGCTTTGCATTGATTCCTAAGATTAGTCAAGAGAAATGTGAAGATGTACCAACAGAAGTCTCAGAAATGTTGGAAGAATTTTAGGATATTGTCTCTGATAATGTACCAGAAGGTTTACCACTAGTAAGGAAGATAAGTCATCAAATGGATTTGATACCAGGAGCCAGCTTGCCAAATAAGGCAGCCCATAGAATGACTCTAGCCGAGAGTGAAGAGTTGAACAAACAAGTTTAGGAGTTGTTGAGGAAGGGATTGATAGGAGAGAGCCTAAGTCCATGTGCGGTACTTGCAGTACTAGCACCAAAGAAAGATGGAGAGTGGAGAATGTGTACAGACTCTCGAGCCATCAATAAGATCACGATCAAGTATAGATTTCCATTGCCTAGAATGGATGACATAATGGACTATTTGAGTGGAGCCAAGTACTTCACGAAGATTGATCTGAAGAGTGGGTATCACTAGATCCGTATTAGAGAAGGAGACGAGTGGAAGATAGCCTTCAAGACAAAGGAAGGTTTGTATGAGTGGTTAGTCATGCCATTTGGGCTAACCAATGCACTAAGCACATTCATGTGGCTCATGAATGAGGTACTTAAAGAATTTTTGGGAAGTTTTGTTATTGTTTATTTGGATGATATTTTGATTCAGTAAGACTTGGGATGAGAATCTAATGCATATTAGAAGAGTTCTAGAGAAGCTGAGGGAAGAGAAGTTATTGATTAATTTAAAGAAATGTAGTTTTGTAAAGGAGTTGGTATACCTAGGATATGTTGTCTCAGAGGAAGGTCTTAAGATGAACCCAAAAAAAGTAAGGGCTATCATTGAATGGCCTACACCAAGGAGTGCTATAGAGGTAAGATCTTTTCATGGCTTGGCAAGTTTTTATAGAAAGTTTATCAGAAATTTTAGTAGCATTTGTGCACCCCTGACTGAGACAATGAGAAGGGATAGAAAAGGGTTTAGATGGACTAAAGGAGCAGACAAAAGTTTTGACACATTGAAGCAAAAAGTTACAGAGCAACCTGTTTTGGCACTTCTAGATTTCAATAAGGTATTTCAGGTAGATTGTGATGCTAGTGGCAGTGCTATAGGAGCTATTTTGAGCCAAGAAGGTAGGCCCCTTGCCTATTTTAGTGAGAAGCTTAATGATGCCAAGAAAAAGTATTTTGTTTATGATTAGGAATTTTATGCAATAGTTCAAGCTTTGAGGAAATGGAGACATTATCTATTTCTAAAAGAGTTTGTTTTATATACTGATCATCAGGCTTTACAGTATCTTAATAGTCAAGGAAAGTTGAATCAAAGGCACTTAAAATGGGTTGAGTTTTTGCAGAGTTATACCTTTGTTTTGAAGCATAGGAGTGGGAAGTCCAACAGAGTCACAGATGTCTTGAGCAGAAGGAAAAATTTGTTGACAGAAATGAAGATAGAGGTTGTTGGGTTTGATAACCTCAAGAGTTTGTATCTAGAAGATCCAGATTTTGTAGAGGCTTAGAAAGCTTGTTTGGAACTTGTTACTTTGGACAGGACAAAATGGTTGGATTTCATAATCTAAGATGGCATGTTGTTTAAAGGAAGCCAATTGTGCATTCTGAGGAGTTCCATATGAGAGAACTTGATTAAGGATAAGCATAGTGGAGGATTGGCTAAACACTTTGGTCGAGATAAGACCATTACTATTGTGGGTGAAAATTATTATTAGCCACAATTGCAACAGGATGTGAGGAAATTTGTGCAGAGTTGCAGAGTATGTCAGATGGTGAAAAGACCAAGTCAAAATATAGGTCTATATCAGCCACTACCTATACCAGAGAAGCCATGGGATGATATTAGTATGGATTTTGTTCTTGGTTTACCAAGGACACAGAGAGGGCATGATTCCATTTTTTTGGTGGTGGACAGATTCTCGAAGATGGCACATTTTATTCCTTGAAAGAAGACTAATGATGCTATTCATATTGCAGAGTTATTTTTTAGGGAGGTGGTGAGATTACAAGGTCTACCAAAGAGCATAGTTTTAGATCGAGATACCATGTTTGTTGGTTATTTCTAGAGGACATTGTGGAAGAAGTTGAAGACAAATTTGAAGTTCAGTTTTGCACACCATTCATAGACTGATGGGCAGACGGAAGTGGTGAATAGGAGTTTGGGTGACCTACTATGATGCTTAGTAGGAGATAAGCCCAAGGGATGGGATTTGATTTTACCACAGGCAGAATTTGCTTACAACAATTCTATCAATAGGAGTACTAGTAAATCACCATTCCAGATTGTATATGGGAATAGTCCAAGAAATGCTTAAGAGTTAAGGAATTGAGACAAAGGAGAAAAGACAAGTTTCAAGGCTAAAGACTTTGCAGAACACATGAAAAATTTGCATGAAGAGGTGAGAAAGCACATTAATAAGATGAATATTCAGTACAAGGCTAAGGTAGATCAAAAGAGGAGATATAAGGAGTTCCAAGTAGGAGATGAAGTCATGGTTCACTTCAGAAAAGAAAGGTTCCCAATTGGAACACACAATAAGTTGAAAATGAAGAAATTTGGACCATGCAAAATTTTGAAGAAGCATGATTTAGGAAATGCATATGAAGTAGAACTGCCGAGTGGGATCAACATTTCCCCTATTTTCAACATTGCTGATTTATCAAAACATTATGAAGGTGGAACAGAGGATGGACCAACAAAAGAACAGTGTAGTATTCTGGCATTTACTTCAACAGAGGAGATAGAAGAGATCTTGGATAGCTATGTGGGAAGAAGTACTCGGAATAGGTAATATGAAGAATATCTGATGAAATGGAAAGGAAGGCATGTTGAAGATTCTTCTTGGTTGTCTAAGGCAGAGGTTGACCGTTTGGGTTTTCCTCACACAAACACCTGAGACGTGATAGGTTCACTTCTCAAATTACCCTGGGTGTCCGATGCAGGAGCATCCAGTGGTGTAAGGGCAATCTTGCATCACCTAAAAAAAGATGTGTTTCAAAATTGTCAATGTTCTTTCCATTTCTTTTCAAAATTTGTGGTTCTGGTTCCATAATCGCTTGAATAATGATGTACAACTTTCAGTTTTTCCAACCTGCTATTTTAGGAAAGTTTGCATTTGGGCACGGATTAAAGTGAAATTTTATAGGAAGCTTTGTAACTAAAAAATAAGACCTTTGGTGAAAGAATCACGCAAAGATCATTTGCGAGCTGAAAGATATTAAAGTTTTTGTTTCTCAAAAAATGCCTGAAAATTATTCAAACTCAAGTTTGAGGCACTAAATGGCCCTATACGGGCCCAAAAATGGCCAAAACCATAGAGAAGGTTCTTAGCACATAGAGCACTCCATGAGATTTCTAACGCATAAAACGGTTTGTCAATTGGACACCCGGATCAAAAGTTATCGCTCCCAGAAGTTGACCTATTTTTGGAGGGAGATGCAAATTTTGAAAGTAGGTTGTTGGCCGCCAAAAAGGCTATTAATAACCATTTTTGGGAATCCTAGGTAGTAGGAGAGTTAAGGGGAAAAGTGTAGAGTCAATAATAGGTAGGAAAATAGAAACCCTAGTAGATTTGGGGTTACAGATGGCAGATGATTCCATAATCTTTTGAGAGAAAGTTGTAATGTGTTGCAACCTGTGGAGGGTTGATTCCTCTAATTGTATTTGAGCTTCTGTAATGTATTAAGTTGTCCAAATCAATAAAGAAAGTTCTATTTTTCTGTGTGCAATTTATGTTGTTGTGTGTTTTATGATTTACTCCCTTCGTCATTACTTTTGCACTTTTTTATTAGATCTGGTTAGTTTAGAGTTAGAATAGGACTTTCAAACTTGCATATTGTTGTTGTAAGGTTGATATTTAATGAATGCGAGTTGATATATTGCTAGTTATAGGCTGGCATGATGCATTTTATGGAAATATATGTTTGGATCAGTTTGTTTATACATTATTAAATCTAAAAATTGATTGGTTTATGTGCATTTTAACCTTGTTTGTTAGAGTTTGTCTAGATTCATTTAAGGCCCCTTTGTTGGAACAGTAAAGACATCAATCAACTGAGTTATCTCACAAGGCCAAGACCTAGCTAGTATAGACCTTGGGGTAGTCATTTTCCATTCTTTGGGATTTGATTTCTTTTAGGAGAGATAAGATACTAGGTTTTTTATCTAAGTTGTGTGTAAAAACACCCATCAATACCACTTAGTCATCATGTTGATTTGCATGTGGAGTGCCACAACTACAACATTTTAAGGGACAAAGTGGAAAAAATCCAAGAAAGCCTCCACTTTCACAATAATGGAATGGAATGGTTCCTCTCCCAACACCATGCTACTAGGAAAAGGATGTAGGAAATTGAATTGAAGTTGTTTAATCAGGTCAAAGAATATCAAGATACCCAGGTGGATGAAAATATATGGCTGGAAGTTGAGAAGTTTTTAGCCACTTCTAATAAATGGGAGAATCTAGAGAATAATTTCACCATTATGCAAAAAATCAAGAGATAAAGGAGAAATTGACCTAGGTGGTTTCTTTTAGCAAGGAAATAATTAAAATTTTTACTACAAGCCTTTACGTCCTATAGAGTGGACTATAGAAAAGACAAATGGAAAAGGAAGAATGTCTAGCCAAAAGGACTAGTGTCAAAACCACAAGATATAAAGGTGAAACCATAGCCATCGATGAAGACACACTAGAGGTCACCTTCACAAATTAGGTCAATTTCCTCACCAAGGAGTGGCAGGCAACTAGCGACATCTAGAAGCTGGCAGACAACATAAGTTTTGTGTTTTCTTTTCCTATGCTACTATTATTTCTAAGATGGTCCTCTAGTTTTTTGTTGTCTCTATTTATTTATAGTTTTTTGTTGGTGTTATGTACTTAATGGGACTTTGATGGTTTCTATTTTATAAAAGAGTCTGGGCCCTTTCAAAGTCTTGTTTTTATCAATATCAAAAACATATCTACATTATATTTCTAACTTAAAACTATTTTTTTTGAATTTCTCATTCATTTTAGTGCATTACTCTAGGTATTTATTATCCTAGATGGATATCATAATGTAGTTATTTTCTTATGATTGTTTAATTATTTTACCCTAGGACCCACATGTAAAACGTATTTTATTCTCCCATTCATTTTGGTGAATGTATGCTCTTACAATCTATTAGGATTTGTATTTTAACTTTTATTACTAATTTTCTTGTCCATGGATGATTATACATAAGTTTCATAACCTTCTTTGCCTCTTGATTAATCATTTTCTATCTTTCTAAGGTTTGCTTTAAGGAAAGATATAACTAAAACCCTAATTTACCTTTGAGAATAAGTGATTGCCTAAACTCTCATATGGCCTCTCAATTTGTTGTTTAGGATATCCCATTTTCTCTATATGGGTCCGCTAATCATAATGAATAGTTTTATTTTACATGATATATATGTGAATAATCAAGAGATTTCAACTACTACACAATTTTTGTAAGAGCTTGCTAACATTAGTTCTCCTATACAGTATGCTAAAAATATCCATAATTTGTTGTTTGGTACACCATTTTGTATATATATTCTCGGTGGCCTTAGTACTATGATATACTCTTCAAAGTCTTTGCATTGTGCATCTTGATTCCTACCCACCCACCCTTCTATTTATCCTTCATCTTCTCATCTTGTGGTAGACCACTTAATGGTGTCTAACTCTCATGTTACAACTTGTAGTTTGGTTGTCATCCCCATGTTACTTCATCTTGTGTTAGCTCATACTCCTTTTCCACTCATTATCATCTCCTACCCACATTCCTAATGTCATTCCCTCCTTCTGTCATCCTAGTAATCCACTTTCCTCTATAACTTATTATGTTTCTTCCCTTCCTTCTAGTGTTCTTTCTTTACCTATCATCCCCCATCCTCTTTATACACCATCCATTGTCTTCCATGTTCCTACAACTATCATTCCTACTTATACCCCTATTACACTTTTTAAAAAGCTAGATAGAGTTGTGAAAAAGTTAATTATGTGCCTAGTGGGTAAGATGCTATTACTTATATTCTAACACATTGTACTCTCCTAACATTAGATATTGTTACATCTATTTCCATTTAAGTTTGTGGCAACTCACTATGACTTATATCATGGAAAAGGTGACCATAATACTCATTTGCAAGATTTAAATGTTGTATGTTTTAAATATATGATTACGTTGATAAAGTTTTAGCAAAGCTATTTCCTTGCACTCTTAGAGATTATGCTAGTTAGTGTTTCTAGTCATTGGCTTTTGCCTCCATCCATTCTTTTGATCAACTAGCTATAGCTTTCCTTAGCCATTCTTGAGTAAACATGGGTTTGAAAAACTATTTTGGAACTATTTGAGCATGCTCAAGTTTCCATTAAATGCATTAACTATAATGTGATATGGTTTCAATCTCTTTGTCCTAAAATAAAATATCACACTCCTAATGATGAATTGTAATTTTTTGTCAAGGATTTGTTACATCATATTCAAGATAGTGTCCAACTTCTACCCTTGCTACACTTTTACAAAAGTTAGATAGAGTGGAGATGAAAAGGATTACATGCTTAGTGAGTTAGATGTTATTACTTGTAGTCCAACACACTATACTCCCATCACATTAGATATTGTGACATATCCATGGCCATTTAGTTTTGTGGCACCTTACTTTGACTTATATCATAGAAAAGGTGACCCTAGAATACTCATTTGAAAATGTTGAATGTCACATGTTTGGAATATGATTATGATAATAAAGTTTTAGCTAAGCTATTTCATTAGAGATTATACTAGTTAGTGGTTCTATTCATTGGATTTTACCTCCATCCATTTTTTGATCAACTAGTGATATCTTTCCTTATCCATTCTTGAGTAAATATGGATTTAAAAAACTATTTTGGATCTATATGAGTGCTCTCAAGGTTCCATTAACTGTATTAACTATAATGTGATATGATTTTAGTCTCTTTGTGCTAAAATAAAATACAACATTCCTAATGATGAATAATAAAGTATTTTTGTCAAGGGTTTGTTATATCCATTAAAGATAGTGTTTATTTTAATAGTTATGCTTATTTCATAGACCTATATTGCAATATAAATAATTTAGAACTCAAATTATTTGCTTCTAATGGCTTGAAATATGGATGCTCCCATATATACCCCATGCCTTAACCCTTCATATTTTTTAAACCTAAATAATTTTCAAAAGGGTAATGACAAGAAAGAAAACATGTCTAATACTAATCCTTTGGCTACTACTTCTAATTTTATCTCTTTCAAGCCTCAAATGGCTAGAAAATTTACAAGATTGAGTGAACTTATAGATGATGTGTTTCAAAGTCTAGTTAATATTAATTTGATTAATCTTCCTCCTATCCATCCATTGAATCCATCTGAGAGGGTTACCCAAGGAGTATCATGAGCATGATTTTTGTTTCCATCATAGAGTTAATAGTCCTCACAAAAAAGATTTGTATGGATCTAAAGAATAAGGTACAATATTTGATAGAAATAATGTTATACATGTTGATGGCATTATGATGGGGGAAATCATTTTTCTGCCACCAAATTAGAATTTACATATTTATACAAATCATTTTTCTTCACATGTACTCAATATAACATTGTAGACTTTTGACAAGTACCTAAGCATCTATCTAGTAGCATGGCACACATGCACATGGATAGAGATTTTATTGGCCAACAACATGTTTCTTCTTCACCTTTACATATGGATACTTTTGTTGGAATGACTTGTCATAGTGAAACTTCTCCTACACCTCCAATTATTTAACTCTATGATGAGGAGATTACTCATAAAAATTACTCTAGACCACAATATGTTCAAGTTACCATATGTGGTCACCCATGCAATAACATTCTTATTGATCTAGCAAACCAATTTAATATAAATAGATAGAAGATTTTTTATATAAGCATCATTTGGGACAAGAAAAATATGATCATCCTATTATTTCCTTAAAGATTACCAATGGCATCTTCATTGATACTTTGGGATGCATAATCTTACCTCTACAAGTGAGGATTAAAGAAGTTGAGTTCTTCCATGTTAATCCATCCTATTAACATATTTTATATGTAACTTTGAAGACCTTGGCTTTAGAAGCTAAGGGTGGTTCTCACCATGGTTCATCAATGCTTAAAGTAAGTTCATGATGATAGAATTGTAAAAGTCAAAAGAGATCCATATGTTCATACTTTTAAGTTAAATCATGTTATATTGGACACATGTGGAAACACCTTTGGAAGCTCCCTATGAGTGTCAAGATATGGTTTATGAGTTATATCATATGTATTTAGATGAAAAAGAAGAATCAAAGAAAGAGTTGCAAGAAAACAAAATATGGTGCAAGTGCAGCCCTCTTCATTACCTCCATTACCTCCCAAGGTATCTCAAGAATAGAAATCACTGCACAATTTTTGTCCTCCACCACAAGAAATGTAAGAACAATTTATTTCTAATCCTTCATATGTACCAAAGAAAGGAAGGTTTCATCCTTATCAAAAAGAAAAAAAAGTTATATTTGGCAAGTTGATTGCTATATATAAAAGGCCCCCTACTACTAGGTACCAAAGAAACGTTCTAATGAAAAGCAAGATCTATCTCCAAAGTTAAAATAGAAATGGGTGCAAAAAGGTAAGGCATTTATTCCACATATTTTAAGCACTTTTACTAAAAGTACTACTTATCATGATGAAATCCACTTACTTTAGTGTGGTTACAAGGAACATAATTGGGATAAAGATGATTTGATGGATGATGACCATATCATTGTTGATATTTACAGATTCCATGCTTTGCATCTTTACATACATTATTTTATTCATATGGTTTTTCCCACTTGGGACATATCCTTCATGGCATTTGCTACATTTCTACCATACTTATGATATATTTTCTTGATTATTCATATGATTCTTATGATTATGATTCTTACATGTTTTTTATTAAAGGGTAAAACAAATTTTGAAGGGACCAAAAACCCTATTACAAATGCTGCCAAAAGATAAACCACAGCCAACCAGCCGCCTAACAACAACTAACAAAAAACACAACGACAACTAACTAAAGAAAAGTAGAAAAAAATAACTATTCCAACTTCTTCAAAGTATCTATTTCCTCCAACTTTTGTTTGTAGAATTCTTCATGCAGCTTCACAAAACCCAATAGTTCATTTTTCTCATCCTGGAATATCTTCTTCTTGCTACCACGAGTCTTGGTACTAGGGCCCTCGTGATCGGCATTATTCACCTATTTAGCCTTTCCTTTAATGCTCTGACCCTCAATAACAAATTTAGTTTAAATGGCAGTCCCTATGATCAACTGTTCTTCATGGAGCTCCCTCAACTTTTTAGTCAAAATCCTAATGCCCTCAACACTGTTATGGATGGTGCATTGGGTGATCTTGACTACTTTCTCCAAGTTTTGGTTAATTTCATGTAATTCCTTCTCTAGGGTTGCAATCCTCATATCGTAATCCTTTCTGATATTCATCAGATCTTTTTCCATCTTGTCCATCTTTGGGATTGCTTCCCATCCTTGAAATATTTCTTTGTCTAAATCATCACTTATCTCCTTGCTACTGCCCAATTTGTCCTACATAGCACTCAGCTTAACATTCAGTTTATTAATTTCAATAAAAAATCATTTAGTCATCCTATGTTGACTGGAGACCACCTCTCTAACCAAATCCAAGACATAAGATCTTCCTTGTTAACTGCATTAGACACCAGAAAGGAAAAGTCTTGAGGTAACTTAGGCGTTGCGTCAGGAATGATTCTTACATTAAATTAATAACTAGTTAATGGACATGTAGAGTACATAATTAAATTAAAAAAAAGATGTTTTAGAGAATTAATTCACTAATCATCACAAAATATATCAATACAAATATAGATATCCACTCGCAATGAGATTACAAACAAAATCTATAGGGATTATTTGCACTATGAATCCAAACCTATGATGACCATCAACTTCAATCTACTATTTCTTTGATGGAAATCTAAATATAACCAAGGTATGTATGAATCATTTTCTTTTACACAAATTACTTATGCCAACCTTTAGTGCTAGCATTATGTTATATTTCTTATTCCAACCTTTTGTCTTCCAATTGGGTACATATATAGATTTTGGAAAATGTAACCTCATTACCTAGTCCACTTTTTGAGGTGAAAACATATTATCATGCCAAAGTTGATTTGCATTCCTATATAACTGCTTAAACTTGTGCATGAACTTCTTTCATGTGTTGCACAAAGTCATCTACCTCTACACTAATGTGCTTATCACCTTTGATCTTCAACAAGTCTATGACACCCTTTGGAGATTTTTTGTACACCACTTGGAATAGTGTCCTCATAGTAGAATAATTTACTTAATTATTATCCCTATAAAAAGTGATACTCTATAAAAACCATGTAATCTAACTAAATCCTTGGAAAAATAATCAATTATTCTAGATGCATCATTCTTCTGACAAGGAGTGAAATGTACCATTTTTTAAACTTTGTCAAGAAGATAGAATCATTATCTCTTTGTGTGCATAGTAATCCAAGGATAAAATCCATAGACAAATATTCCCAAGGTTTATCTAGTGTGTAGAATGACTTATATAATCTTGTATTATGGTACACTCCTTTCTCTACTTGGCACATTCTCCACCTCTTAGTAAATATCTTCACATCTCTACACAAAATCTACCAATACTATCTTTCCTCTAGTATGATGTATGTCTTATTTGTACATATATGTCCTTTGAGTCCACCATTATGTAACTCTCGAATAAGATTCTCTCACTAAATTGCATGAAATGTAGAGTTGTTATCTACTAAATAGGTATCCCTCATGTGAAAATAAATGTTCATTGGGGCCTCTATCTCTAGCATAAGTATCTATACATGTGTGACATGTATCTACAAAATCTATAACTATGCCATACAAATCCTTCATTCGTTCCATGGCCACTAGTCCTACAATCATCATGGACAATAATGTCTAGCTCCTACTCAATATGTCTATACCTTTTTTGGTTGTGCTAGATGTATGTTTCACCAGAAAAGAGTAAGATGCAAATATTAAACCCATCTCATATGTCTATGAGTTAGCTTTGCTTGATTATTGATAAAAGTCACCACGTAGTGGTTAATGTACATCACAAAATCCTTCAACAACAAGTAATGCCTCCACTTGTGCAAGGATTGAATGATGGTGTACAACTCTTAGTCATAGACATAGTATTTATGCCTAGCCTCATTCAAGTATTCACTAAAATGTATGATTAGTCTACCCTCTTGGCTTTTGATTGTGCTAATTACTTTTCCAGTGGCATTGCAATCAACTTGCTAAACTTTAAAAAATCTAGGACTGCAAATAGTAACTCCTTTGTTACCTTCTTTTTCAAGAGTTCAAAAATATTGACCCAACAACAATTTTCAATTCAATTCCACCTTTCCACATGTAGCATGCAAAGGGTGAAAATAATACCACTAAAGTTCCTAATGAAATTTTCATAGAATCTCTAGAATACATGGACACTACAAAATTTCATTGCCCCTTTAGTTCTAAGCACTCAAAAATTTTGTGGACTTTCTTTGGGTTCATATGCAATACATATTGAGATTTAATGAATACCAAGTATGTCAAATCCTTCATGAAGTTACACCTCTTCAAGTTCACATGTATCTTTTCACTCCTCAAGCTCATGAAGACCTACTATAGGTGCACAAGATGTTTCTCTCTCATCTTGTTGAACACCAAGATATCATCCAAAAATATGACCATAAATCTACCTAGTTTTAGCTTCAAAACTTCATTCATTAACCTCATGAGTGTGCTTGATGCATTGGTGAACCCAATTAGCATCACCAACCATTCATAAAAGCATTCTTTTATTCTATATGCAATATTCCACTTATCTCCTTCTCATATTCTAATTTGATGGTACCCTCTTGAGATCAATCTTAAAAAAGTATAATGTACCACTTAGACAATACTTTTCATCCATCTATAGAAATGAAACATGTACTTGATGATGATGTTAATTTCATGGGATTCTATACATATTCTTCACTCCCAACTCTTCTTTGGTGCAAGTACTCTAGGCATTGCAAAGAGTTCATACTTTCCTGAATGAGACCGCATTCTATAAATTCTTCTGCTTGTCTATTCAATTGTGCACTCGTAGCATGCCTCATTCTATGTGATTCTTTATTTAGTAAAATGGAACCTAAGATTAGATCCATACAATACATGGTGATGACAACTCCCCAAGTATTCCATATTCCATTACATCAAAAAATTATTGGATTAACACTTCAAATTCTAGCTCCTTGGAGCTATGTAGCTTAGTTTTCTCTCCTTTTTGTACAAGTCCAACTAATGATACAAAGTAGCCATGCAAGTATCCCATCTCCTTTAGTAATTAATTCATTAAATTAGCATCATCTTTCCCTCAATCCATTTATCTTCAACCTTAACTAGCAACATTTCCAACTTCTTTACATCATTCATTGATCACACTTCAATGATATTGCTAAGGCTTGCCCAACAAACCATGGAAAGAATTCATCAAAATCACATCATGCAATACTTCATCCTAGTATCCTCCAATATATAATGCAATTATACACCATTCTTTCACTATGAATGTTGTCCCTTCTAAAACCAAGAGATTATGTATGGTGTAAGGTGTGCAATGGTCCATTTTCATGGACACTAAGTTTCCTATGCTACCACCATCAATAATCAACTTACAACACCTTCCTTCTAACTTGCACCTAGTGTAAAAGATACTCTATATCGACCATAGCTCCTTTTCATCACATGTGGACTTTAGTTAAACTTTGTACAACATCAAATTCTACCAAAACTTCAAGGTGGAACTTTATGCTTGACTTTCCCATGTGTCTTCTTCTCCTTGCTCAACATGTACGCATTTCCTTGTGTGATCTTACTTTCATACAACATCCAAATAATCAAACATCCTATGACCTACTTGCCCATGTCTTAAGAAACTCCTACTAAAGCCTTTGTCATGACCTTGACTTCCTCTTCTTCCACTTTATTGGAGGTCTTATCATCCTTTGATCTATGTGGTACTACTAGATTTGATAATCTGCTTCTACACATATGTATGTATGCATTCCACCACCTTGTTTTCCCTTTTGACCTTGACCTTTGTTGTGTGCTCTCTATTATCTATAAGACAAATTCTCCTATTCATAAGTATGAGCTAATAGGTCTCTTCTATGGAAGGAATCTACAACAGATAAATTTCATCTTATATGGAATCATGCAAACCATTTACATTCCTTGAGATTTTTTTCTTTCATCCTCCACATGATTTACTTGGATACTGAGTCAATAGAATTCCTTTATGCATTCTATTACTGATGTTTATTGTAGGTAAAAGTTCTGGAATTTTCTAAACATTACCAATTAATAGCTAGTAAGTATGAGCTTAACCTTGTGCTTCATAACCAGGGAATCCCACTTGGAGATCTTGGGTTTCTCCCTCTATACATAGTTTTTTTAAATAATTCCCATGCCTTAAGGAAACATGCATTTTCAACTTTGTGGTGACATACCTTATGTGATTTGAGTAATTGATATATTCAAACTCAAAATATTTCTCCATCTCAATGACCCAGTCCAACAATCTTCTTGATTAGTTTGGGAAATCAAAGCTTAGTTTATTCCTTGCCTTCGTTAATGCTAAGAAAAATTTCTCTTTTGGTAGAGAGATACTTCTTTAAACTTGAGTCCTCACCATCATGTGGTTCCTTATTTGTTCACTCATCATCACTAACATCTACTACCACAACCGCTCCTTTCCTTTGTGCAATCTCAATGGATTTGAGTCTCACTTGAATGGCTTTCAATGTGTTAGCCAAATCACTATCTTGTAGTGCTATTTAATTTTTTCATTTCTCCTACCACCTCTATCATCTATAATGCAATACACAAATTGTTGTCTAGATATGGATCATTACTCACCTCTTTTAGAACTAGAACATTTACTTTGATACAAATTGATGTAGTACCAATATAATTAGTCAAATGAACAACTATTTAATGGATGTGTAGAGTATACAATGAAAGACAAAACAAGATTTTTCAAGGAATTAGTCTCTTGGTTATCACAAAATATATAGAGATTATCCACATTATGATTATATCCCTATAATTACTATCAACTTCAACCTAGAATTTCTCTAATGGTGATCTCAACATAGCTAAGTTATTTACAAATTGTTTACTCACTGCATGAATTGTTGATGCCAAACTTAAGTTCTAGCTCCATTTCCCTTTCTCATGCCAACCAACACAATGCCAACTCTTTGTATTTTGATTAGATGCATATATATATTTCGAAATAGGTGACCTAAGCACCTAATACACTCTTTTAGGTGAAAAAGTGTTATTATTCCTAAGGTGGTTCATCTTCCCATACAAATATGTCAACTTCTACTGCACTATTTATTTTAAACAATCATTAGGTGTCAATTTCATGATACATTTTCTTTCTTTTTGTCTTACTATGTTTTAATGTGTCAACATATATGTGTAGAACATTTGATATGTAGAAGAAAACCATGTGTGTGGGTTCAAGATTAATTTATTCCCTCTTAAGAATGTGTACATGTATGACAAGATATTTGTCCAAATTGTAGGCCATGTGTATGCCTTTCAAAGTTAATGTGAGTGGACACAAATTACCCCAATTTTTTCTATAGACCAAAGCACGCATGTGTAGCCATAAAACCTACACATAAATCATAAACAAAACACATTTTTGGGTGATCAAGATGGTAAAACTCCTAAGATGATCTTGCATAAAAAATTTCATTAATATGATATTTTCTTCTGATGGTTACAAGATATTCCATGAGTACAACACTTATATCTTATGCTTTTATGCTAATTTCTACTTGCTCATGTTTATTCTAACAATGTGCACATATTATGCTAACATGTTTTATGATGCTTCTAATTTTTCTAATTATTTTCATGATGATATCTCACATTTGTTGGTGCTTACAAGATCCTTTATTTACCATTCATGGATACTTTCACTTATATCACTACTTGGGGGTAATATTGGGGGCACCTTGTTACCTACCATTATATGTGCTTTCATGAGCATGCAGTGATATCTTTTTATGGTGTCACATATATGATCCTTACATTCTATATGCTTATTGGACATTCCACTGTTTACATAATTGTACATATCTATTCTACGTCAATCCAAATTGATTGCATTCTTTCCATGCAACTAATTAGAGGGAGGACATTAAGGTCACTAAAGTTCCTTTGTTGAGTATAGTTATAGTGACTACCTCATGATACCATACTATTTTCATGCAGTACCACGTTACTTTTGTGGCTCCAAACTAGTACCTAATGATCTTTCTTACCCTTAGTAGTGTTCGTGTTCCACCACAAGTGGAATTTCTATCCTTTTTCCTTTTCTTTTGGTTGTAGAGAACATAATCTTGTTTAAAATTCCTATATTCAAGTGCTAGTCATTAGATTTTTAATTTTTTAGATTCCAATATGGAGTACTCATTATAAGGGAGCATGCACCAAAATGTGACATCCATATCCATATCTATATCTTTTTTATGAGTGTTTGAATAAATTTACTTTCATGTTGACTACTAGATTCTACGTTGGTATGCATCCTAATCATAGTTTGCATGAAAGTCAAAGTGGGGGAGAATGTAATGGTAAAAATTGCATATCTTGAACTTTTCCCTTTTGTTTTGGGATCACTTTGACTAAATTATCCTTAATGTAATAACAAGTATACAAGTGATGCTATTTCTATTAGAAGATGGAACTTTACTAGATCCTTATTTAGATTAGTTAGCACTCATTTTGAAGGGCCACTCCTAATTCTTAGTTTATCCATTTCTTTCTTAGGTTTAGATCTATAATTTATAGGATTGACCCAAGTTAATTGCCCAATTTATAGAAATGAACCTAGAACTCTAAAGATTCAAACTCAAATTTGGGTCAACCTAACCCTTTCAACTTGTCATTATGTGCAATTTGATGTATAGAATGTTACACTTTCCACCTTTGGATTTGTATTTGATGATTAACCCTAATTTATTTTGACCATCTAAAATCTGGCATGTAGCACATAAAATCATTAAAAAAATTCAAGATACATTCATTAACATTATTAGAGCATATATTACTTCATTAGCTTCTTGCTTCAACATCTAGCACATTGTTTGCATGCTTACCTATTGTTTTTCTCATATCCAAATGTTGTTGAATAGGTATCATATATGTTTGACCAAACTAGAATCAATTCTTTCCTAGCAAATTCGCAATGTTGTCCCTAAACACTACTAGTTAGATATTACTACTAACAAGCATTAAGGTGAGCTAAAAATAAAACATCAAAGTTAAGCAAAGACTAGATCCATGCACCAAAGTTCAAATCTACTTACAATCTTATTGTAGAAGGATTTACTACATTGGAATAAGGAGGTCACACACTCCTTTGAACAACTTAAGCAATCTCTATGCACTACTTCTATTTTAGCTACTTCTAATTTTACTGACATTCATTGTGGAATGTGATGCTTTGGGGCATGACATTAGGGTAGAGCTAATACAAGAAGCGATACATATAGAATTTGAAATTCAACAACTCAAAGGTAAGAATATCATCATTGCCCATTTATAAAAATGAATTGTTGGCAGTTCTCCATGCAGTTAAGGAATGGTGACATTATTTGGTGGGAAGACATTTTAATCTAAAAATTGATCATGATAGGCTCATGCCTTTTTAAGAAAATACTTTCTTTAGAGGAGCAATAGAAATGGGTTTTTAAATATTTGGTATGAATTTGAGATTATATCTAAGAAGAGGAAGATTGTGTGCTATGACCTAGTCTTAGACCATGTCACATAACATGAGGTGGTCTCTAGTAGCAAAAAATCCTACACAAAATCCTCTAAGTCTCTTTTAAAAATCTATTTTGAGATTCTAGTTTTAAATATTTTATAAGATCATTCCATTTAGTTAATAGTGATCCTTAAACTAGAGAAAATATTCCTCCAATAGCTCAGCAATAATGGATATGTTAGAGAACTATACAATTAACTAAAATTAACTTACAAGTATGAACAAGTATATTGTAGAAAAATAGAGAGAAAATGAACACCAAAAAAAAGTAACACTAATGTACCTTGGAGATACCTACTTCAAGTGAAAATTCCATAAAAATGTGAGTATTATCTCACTTAGAATCACTCCAATGGCACAACAATTTAGTCTAAGCCTCTTGGGCTTGAACAACAGGCATCAAACTAAACAATTATTTTTGAATCCTCCTATTTTTTAATAATAGAATGTAAAATTATTTTCTATGTGAATATATTTAAAAGAACTAGAAATCAACAATATTCAGAAATAGACCTAATCTAATCTGATTTAATATAGAAATATACTAAGCTAGAAAGAAACTATGCTACTAAAAAATAGAGAAAAAGGGTAGAAAACATGTTTAGAATAAGAATTTGAAGCTAGAAATGAGACCAAAATGGATGGAGGAACATCCCTATGAAATCTAAGAATCTAATAATTTTAAGCAATTCAATGCCCATGTCTGCACTCAGATGCTCATGTCCACACCTAGGTGCTAGTGTCCACACTTGGGCCCTAGTGTCCACCTAGGGTGCTCATGTGCATTGCTATGATAGATTAGAAATTTTATAAGAACACACCTTATTTTTCTAATCAAATCTATGCTTACAAAATCCTTGTGTCAACCACCAAATGAGAAATATTTGTAGCTGAGGTCTTGGGGAGAAATTTTACTTGTCCTATTTCAAAAACTACCTCAATTAGTCCCTTATTTTGGTATTTTCAACATTTATAGTAGAACTTAGAAAATTAGGAGTGTGACATCCCTAGTGAGGTGAAATAGTGGTGTGTGCAAAGGTTTGAACTAAAAAGCCTAGGAGGATCTCTACTCTAAGACAATTACAAGTGATGGGAGGAAAAAAGGAGATGGATATCAATGGATATACAATGGGGAAAGGTTCAATACTATGGAAATGATTTAGTCTTAAAATATGGAGAGGTAAGGAAGGGTTTTGAAACTATGGTATCCATGGGGAATCAATAATCAAGGAAAACTATGGAAAAATGACAAAGAGAAGGAAATCTATAGGGATGTGATGAAGAGGGGAGAAGGAATTCAATAGAGATGTTATTCCTTAGATATAATGACAACTTCAATCTTTAAAGATTCAATTAAATAGTTTATTACCTTGTATCAATGGATTCCCCTTTCAAAACATAGTATGTGTTAGAGGAAGTGCAAAAAGCGAGAGAGATAAGAATATCCAAGAGTAAAGAGGGAACAAATGATGTTCAAAATTAGGTTTGTAGGAAAATCCAAAGGACCATTATAAATGTAGAAATCATTATGATTATAGCATTTTTTAGGGCTTAAACTTAAAATTTAAAAAGCACTTGGGGGTGTTGGCATCCTAGCAGAGCTAGGTGTATAAATTTTAGGGATGGATAGGGGATGAGATCCTAAGGTTTTTTCTCCAAGTTTCACATATCTATCAAAAGTATTTAGGATGGAAACCAGGTTGAATGATGCTTAAAATATTTCTAAGGATTGGACACCAAAATGATTATAAAAATTTAAGGTGAAGATTGTGAAGTATGCAACTTTTAACCTTACATGAACAACTAGTTTTTTGCTTCTAAGACCCCTTACAATCTCTCAAAATCTCACAACCCTACTATGAAATTTGCATTTCACTAAGAACTTATAAACTTACATAATTTCTACTCTAAATTCCCCTTATTTCTCTGCTTGATTATCACTTTGAGCTTGTAATGCCTATATATAATGTGTTACAATGTTGAGGGAAGCTAAAAAGGCCGAAAAGAAGTGCCCAAAATTGAAGAGTCACCAAAACTATAACATCATGAGATGTATTTTCAATGCATAATGATCTCATCAATTTTTACATAAAGGAGAAAGTTTTTTCTCATGGTCATGACACATTTTTCGAGGAGAAAATGTTTGTGCCATTTTGTGCAAGGCGAATTTGCCACTTCTAAAAGTTTTTTATCCTTTCTCTTTTAAGTTCCATAATATTTACATACACTCAAAATAAGGTACCAATATTTTTGAAATTATATAATTCTTTAGATGAATCTAAATATAATATAATATTCAAAGTTTAATTCCATGAAAGACCTATTCTTAGACCTATAATATAAGTCCTCACTTTTCCATGTAGAGAAATTGGAACCTTTTGTAGATTATGCATCCTTAATATGGAGGCCTAGGAGAATCACTAGATAGGAAATATAATAGCATGTTTTTCATTAGATCAGCTATAAAAGAGGGTTTGAAACCCTTTACAAAGCAGCCCCCAGGGCAAAACAAGGCCTTAAACAAGCTAGAAACAAATATAATAGCATGTTAGTTCGTAATGCGGTATTTAATATTGGAAAAAATAGATAGATATCACTATGTGTTAGGGGTAGAGAGGATGATTATATTATTGTTATTCTTAGGTATTGTGGGTAAGAGAGTGGAAGGAGTTGGTGATTAGGTCTAGGGAATATGAAATTGGGTAAAAATTTATATATACTTTTGGTTTTCATGAGGCCATAAAGAGGAATTGGTTATGTTATTTATGTAGGGATTGCATGCATATTTGTTTAGTCCTAAGTGGGTGAAATGATGGTGTTGTACACCATAGATGAGGTACAAGTCTAATTTAAAAAGAGGAATTTTACCTACATAAATAGGTAATATTTAAGGTGCAAAAGGAAATGACTCTCCTTATGGGCATCCACCAAGAGGGTCTAATACATCAAATAATGTCTCACAATGATAAGAAAAAAACTTTACCTTTTTATTCATTTCTAAATTTTTATTTTTGTAGAGATTAATAGATAACTTATTTAAAGGATTAAAACATGATAACATTAAAGGGGAATGTTTTAGTTTTGATGGGTAGATATGAGATGGATGAAAATTTATATTGTTAGTTTCTTATAGTTTACCTATGTACAAGTATTAATTTATTTTATTGATTGAAATATGTAAAGGAAATCAAGAATGACCATGTATTCACATCAAATAGTTACCCCTAAATTTTTTCAATTCTATTTTCCTTTAGGGATCAATTTTATATTATTATAGTATACAAATATTTTTATGTATATTATTTCATAATCTCCTATCAAAATTAATTTAAGCCTTTTCATTTGGATATGGGTGTGATAGTGGCAGAAATCAAATGTTTAGTTGAATGTATGATGGGTATAAATAAATAGGGGTCTAAAAATGACATTAAAAAACTAGGTACCTAAGATAAATGATAAAAAAGGGGGATATTTTAAAAAGAATTGTGTAATATGATGGGTATTAAAATAGAAGATATAGGGGTAGAAATAAAACTTAGAGGTACTATTTAAGATTCCATCAATGAAGGAATATAAGTTAAGTTTACTATGTGAATCCCTTGGGTACAAAGGATCTACATCCAAAAAAGATATACAGACTCAATAAAGGAGGGGTGATGAACCCCTCAGCTACTACCTTGTCTTGAACCACAACAAACATGATTCATGAGAACTTGGAACACCTTTATCTTCAACTACCCATGTGAAGTGATAGTAAAGTGTTTAAACATAGAGGAACTTGATAACATTGGGTCTCTCCAAAGTAATGATCCTTGTGTTGCCACTCAACATCTTTCCATGAAGATTCAAGACTTCTTTAGGTTGATCTTTGCCTAAGTTGTAAGGATAAAACATAAAGTTTTTCTACCTTTGATGAGTTGGTACTTATTTTCTCTCTTATAAAACATTGCTTTTTGTCATACATGTTATGGTTGTAAATCATAGCAAAAATATAATCGAGCAACATCTACAACCATTTCATCAACAAACTTAGAACCAATAGAAAATTCTATTCTACATTTCTTACTAACTAGAAAATTAACACCTTTGATCCAACCCAACGAATATGGCTTAGGTTATTAATAAGTTTTAGTATAATTTTACCAACCATATATTGGAAAATCAAGTTAATTTGAGAACAAGAATCAAATTTTGAATTAACACTAACACCCTTAACATGAATTTTGATGTTAAAATAATGTCTCTTTATCCAAAAAACCAATATTTTGAGCAGTACAAGTAATCCTAGAATCCATTTCTGAAGTGCAATCAATCACTTTAACATATGCATCCTTTTCAAGAGAGAGAATAGAGTTTTTGTCACCCTTCTTATCTTTCTTATCAGGGTTCTGTTTCGGATGAAACATCTAATAAGAAAACTCTTAGTGACCATCCTTACCACAATGATCACAACACACATATTTCTTCTTGGTACTTGTGGAATTTATCTTATATTTTCCTTGTATTAAATGCTCAAATCATCCTTGGAGAGGATGGATGACTATCTAACTCAAGTTAATGATCATATGTGCATATCTCATCTATGTCTACTAGTTTCAAATCTAACATGGGCATACAGAGATGGATATGAAATCCTCCAATATATTTCATTAAGATCTTTGACCTCATCTTTCATATCTCCATTTGAATAATCCTTCTTCAAGACTCACTAGTGTATCTTGCACACTTTGTCCATCTTTTTATTTAAATTTTGTTATTCCATACATTTTTCCTATAACAAATATGATAAATTTATTCCCTAATCAATCTTTCAAATTTATGCCAAGAATTAATAAGAGTTTTCTTTATTAATGTGATATAATACAAGAGACTCTCAAACCAAGTTATAGCATGATTTGTTAATCTCAACCTTGCAAAGGAAATATTATATTCTAAAGTAAGAGAATGCATGTTAAAGTTTACCTCCAATTGTCTCAACCCATGGTCAAGCTTCTCTATATCCACTTCTCCTTCAAATTGAGGAATCTCAATCTTAGCCTTTGCTTTGAATAGAGGTTTTCTTGATAGAATCTAAGAGACATCAAGTTTCCATAGTCCATAATGATTGTAGTTAGATACTTTGGGATTTAACTATGTGCAAGTTTATACATCAACGTTTCGGATCACACTCCATTTTCTCTTCTCTTGTTATTTCTCCTGATGATGGATCATGGAGTGTGATTCGAAACATTGAGATATAAAGTTGCACATAGTTAAATCCTGAAGTATCTAGCTGCAATTGATAGACTATTTTCACTCTTTAAAGACCCCTCTTCTTCATTGGTGCTAACCTTGCCTTGGTCCAATATTTCGACAAGGATCTCCATTAGACATTTCATGGTCTCCATTGATTGAGAAAGTATTTCTATGACATTTTCCATCTTCAGGAACCCTTCTTTAGCATCTACAAACTCCTCTTCTCTTGCCATGCTTATTAACTCACATCTCCACTTACAAAATTGAATGTCTCTTTGCAAATCTAAAATATCTTTTCCACTCAATCTTATTGTGGACATTTACAAACACTCACAACATTTTCAAAAGAAAGAACTTACTCTAATACCATTGATCCATAAACTAGGGTAGATATAGAATAAATACATGTTATAGAAAAAAACTATTGTCTAAAATTAATTTACATTTATGAACAAGGATTTTGTTGGAGAAACAAAGAGAAAATGAACACCACAAAATACTAGCAGCAATGTACCCTAGAGAAATCCAATTTGGGAAAAATATTGAACTAAAATGTGAGTATTGTCTCACATAGAATGACTCCAATGGCACTACAATTTAGTTTAAGCCTCTTAGTATTGAAGAACACGCATAAAACACCTAGTTTCACCTTCTAAAAACCCTTACAATATCTAAATACCCCACAACCCTGCTATGAATCATTGGGAACTCAAAAACTTTCATAATTGAAACTCTAAATTCTCCTAATTATTGTCCTTCACGTTCACTTAGATCTTATAATGTATATACAAAGTGTTACACTACTAAAGGAAGCTAAAAACACTAAAACAAAGTGCCAAAAATTAAGGAGTCTCCAAAACTAGAATGTCATGAGACTTCTTTTCAATGCATAATGACTTTGTTCCTTTATGCATAAATTAGAAATATTTTAACAATGGTCTTGATGAATTTTCTAGGGAGAAAACATTTTTTCCACTTTGTATAGGACAAGTTCTTTGCTTCTAATAGTTTTTTATTATTATTCTTTCAAGAGCCATAAATTTCTTATATGGACTCGAAATGAGGTGTTATGTTTTTTAAAATTGCATAATTTTTCAAGAGGAATCAAATATGCAATACTATTCAAAGTTTGATGCCATTAGAAACCTATTTTTGGACTTACAACATAAGTCCTCACTTTGACATGGAGAGAAATGGGATCATTTTATGGATCAAATAACAAGGTCAAACCTCTACCAAGACAAGTCAAACATGTGCTTAATCTTTCTCCAGCTACTCTAGTTACAATAATCCTTTATTAAATAGATATTTTTAATTAATTATCCTTGATCATTGATGTAGATCTAGAAGTGGGAGTCTTTACTAGACATCCGATTCTAGTAGCCAACAATAACCATTTCACACAAAATTGAAATGCTATCTAACTTTTATTCACTTTTCTAGTTTACATTTATTACAGAGGCATTAGGAGTACACAGTCTACACATTCTCAATCAATCATTCCTTCTTCATAGGCAATGTCTTCTTCTCCTTTGACCCCAGGAACCCCCAAACAAAATACAACACCTTCCCTTTATACAACGAAATCCAAGAAGTTAAACCATTGACAATTATAACTGAAACGTCACCAGTTGAAATGCACTTATTATTAGATGAGGTTTTCAATTAGAAAGTTTTAAGGACTCCTTGTTAGAAGATCCCTTCTCGCCACATGGAGCAAAGGCATATCACCTTTGGGGTATCATATTTGATTCATTGAAGAGTTGTGTGCTCTTGACAAGTGTCATCCTGCCAAGTTTCTATTAGCTTTTCCTTTGTATCGTGCCAGCCGTTGGATCCTTCAATGATAATTAGATGGTTTGGAATGCTCCTACAATAAAGGTCTCCTTTGACGCATGTCTCCATGGCGATGCACCTAAAGTGTGTCAGTCGCATCGTTAATGGCTTTGTACGGTGGTGTTGCGTGTCTCTTGTTTCTTTCCATTGTCTTGAAGACTCTTTTATATGAAGCAGGACCCACTTTGATGACTCAACACTTCTAGCCAATGATGCATCTAGAATCATATGTCAATGTTGCTTTTCTACAGTGATGCATAGTTGTGACACATGTCGCCCTTGATATAAGACCCCACAATCTCTTCCTTCATTAGGATTCATTTAGGTGGATCTTGCCATCTATTGACTCACTATATTTAACGAATGGTGCATCTAAATTATATGTTAGAATTTGTAGACTTAGAATGTGCACAGAGGTGTCACATGTCATAGGAAAAGCACTTAGTATTTGTAAAAATGAAACATGGGAGGGACCACTAGAATGTGACTCAACACCACTTGTCTCTTAGATTCAACGCCCCACTTGTGTCAATCTGTAACCTTTTGGAGAGTGCGAGACTTAGCCATGTGGTAGCATCTATGAACTTTCAAATCAATGGCCCTGTCGCTTCCTTACAATGAATCTTGATTAACCTGGGCCAAAGTGGACTTGATGACTTAGATGAATCAACGAATGGCATAACAAAAGGCAATGTCAGAACTAACAAGGTTTTTATGTTGCAAGGTAGCATGACAAGTGGAAACCCTACACATAAAAGTGATGACCTATCACTAAAAAAAAAGAAGTTGAAATAGATTTAAAAATGATGCCACATTCCAGATTGAAATTGAAAGTACCAAATGGTTCTTTAATAGGATGATTCTTCTAACTGACTTGAATCATGAAAGTCTCCTGAAGAAACTATCAAATACCAACTGAAACACAACAAACTTAACTAAAACTAAAAATAAAACCTAAAATATTTTTTGGTTGATGTGAGATTGCTCTTGCATCAAACACACCAGGTAAGAGAAATGTTTAATGAGTTGGAGACTCATGAACATTTGAAGGTGCTTCAAATGGTGATCCCATGTTTGTTCTTTATCCAAACTTCTTCTTTATCCACTTGATCTCTTGTCTTCTCACCTCCCCTTCCTTTTCCTCTTTTCCTTGTTCTTTACTATTAACTAGTAGATTATCACTGCGTATCTATCTTTTACAATAAGGATGTAATTTTGTTCCATGTTCCTCATAAGAAAGATTCAAATTTCTAACCTATGGCTTTTTCTTTTTTCCCTCTAAATCCTCATTTCCTTGGTAATTACTTGTTTTCATGCCTTTCTTTAATTCTTTATGCAGTGGATTCACAAAATTAACAGCACCTTCTTTATCTTCAATTATAGTCCCATTCTAAGGAACTTCCTTTGAACTGTTGTTAGCCTCCTTTGTCACCCTTAGTACCTATTTTTCTGAACTAAAACAAACTATAGGACCGCTATCCTTTACTTTTCTTTTTCTTTTAATGAGCTTAAAGTATATTTCAGCCCATTCTTCACAATGGTATACAAATTCCTTCTATCGTCATACATAGCTTCTCTATCAAACTGCCAAGGTCTTCCCAACAAAACATGACATGCATTCATTGACATAACATCACATAAAAATTCATCTTTATATGTCCCAATCTGAAAAATCACCAAACACTCTTCTTTCATGACCAATTCATGTTCTTTTTTCAGCCAAGTAACTCTATACTAATTGGGATGTTTACTCTTTTTCAAACCTAGCTTTTCTACCATTTCATCAAAAACTAGGTTATCAGTGCTATCACTATCTACAATTACTTTATAACACTTACCTCTAGATTTGCATAAAGTTCAGAAAAGACTCCTTCTCTGAGATGGTCCATCCTCCTCCTTGCCTAGTTTCACTAATACTCTCTTGAACATAAGAGATTCTCCTTCCTTCGATTCTTCGACTTTTGGTGATGCTGCACTTTCTTCATCCTCTTATGCCATGTGATTTCTAGCTACACTCCTCTTCCTATCTTCTAATTATAATTGAGGGCATTCAAAAGCTCTATGACCAGTTTCTCCACACCTATAACATGTTCAAAAAATCTTTTGTTGTTGTTGTCACATCCTCTAGTTGAATATTCCTTTCCTCTTGCTCCTTGACTTAATTCATTATTCCATTTAGGGCTTGCTTCTTCTTCATAAGCCTTTTTCCCTTTACTGCTACTTGCTTGTCCTCTCTCAGCTAAAAATTTTCCTCTTCCTTTTGAACTATTTTGTTACTTTCTAACTATCTTTTCGTCTACCTTCAAATCATATTGGTAAGCCTCTTCAACTGTAGAAATTTTTAGCATACTCATCTCCTCCTGAATATTAGATCTTAACCCATTTATATGCATGGCCACATTCTCCCTATCCATTTGATGATGTCTACATCTTATTACCATCTTGTAGAATTCTTTTATGTAATCTTTTACACTCATGTCTTTTTGTTTCAGATTCTAAAGCTTTCTAAATAACTCCAATTCATAATATCCAAGAATAAATTTAGCCTTTAACCTGGTAACCATTTGATTCCACCAGGTTATCTTTAATTCATCATTGTCTACTCTTTCTCTCAGCAACTCTTTCCACCAAAGAGAAGCATGTCCCTTAAGTTTTGTTTGTACCATTCTTACTCGTTGTGGGTCACAAATATTTTCAAATTCAAAATACTCTGCTAATTCACCAATCTAATTTATTAACTCTTCAAGGTTTAACGTACCTAAAAATTTTGAAACCTCTGTTTTATTACCTCCACTAATCCTAGCAAGAGCTCTCAGAAAATGTTCTTCTCCACCATCTACTGGCTGTTCATTTTCTCCTCTTATTCTTCATCTATAATTTCTTCTCCATCTACATGCTCATATTCATATTCATGATTTCTTCTCAAGCCTACAACTAAAGTTGTTATCTCATTTGTAATATCAACAAGAAATTGTTCAAACATTTCCTCCATTCTAAGAATTCTCTTTCTCGAGGGCATTTTATCAATATTTTCACAACTCTAAATATTATCTCCACTGCTTTCTACCCACATACTATGGAAAACAAGAACTATTCTCTCATTAATGCAATGTCCCTCTTAGCCCTCTGCAATTGTAAGATTCCTCCTCACTCACCTACAACAATTCTCTAGAGCTTTTGAGACACTTTTACCACTTCAAACATTCTATAACCTCTTCAACACCTCCCAACAAGAAAACCTTGCTCTAATACCACTTGATGTAGATCTAGAAGTGGGGATCTTTAGCAAACAACCAATTCTAGCAGCCAACAACAACCATTTTACACAAAATCAAAATGCTATCTGAGTTTTATTCAATTTTTCAATTTACATTCATTACAAAGGTATTAGGAGTACACAGTCTACACATTCTCAATCAGTTGTTCCTTCTTCATAGGCAATGTCTTCTTCTTCTTTGACCAAGAACCCCAAGAACCCCCCAACAGAATACAACACCTTCCTTTTTATACATTGAAATCGAGGAAGTTAACTGTTGACAGTTATAACTAAAATGTTGCTAGTCAAAATATGCTTACCATTAGATGAGGTTCTCGATTAGATGGTTTTGAGGACTCCTTGTTAGAAGATCCCTTCTTGCCACCTACAGCAAAGGTGCATTGCCTTTGGGCTATCAGATTTGATTCATTGAAGACTTGTGCACTATTGACAAGTGTCATCCTGTCGTGTTTCTATTGGTTTTTCCTTTGTATTGTGTTGGCCGTTGGATCCTTCAATGATGATCAGATGGTTTAGAATGCTTCTGCCATAAAGGTCTCCTTTGAAATGTGTTGATCCATGGCGCTTCACCTAAAGTGTGTCAAAGTCACATTGTTGATGACTTTGCACAGTGGTGTCGTGTCTCATGTTTCCTTCCATCAGCTTTGAAGACTCTTTTATATGAAGCAAGGCCCACTTTAATGACTCAGCACTTTCGACCAATGATGCATTTGGAATCATATGGCAGTGTTGCATTTATTCAATGATGTATAGTTGTGGCATTTGTCACCGATGATACAAGACCCCACAATCTCTTCCTTCATTGGGCTTCAATTAAGTGGATCCTACCATCTGTTGACTCACTATATTTAACCAATGGCGCATCTAAATTATGTGTCAGAATTTGTAGACTTAGAATGTGCGTGGAGGTATTGCATGTCACAAGAAAACCACTTAGTATAAATGTAAAAATGAAACATGGTGTTGATGGTGGTTTTAGCACACAACAATGCATATGAAATACAGGGTATTTCACCTCTCTTGAAAAGTATCCTATCCTAGATAAGACTACTCCAAGGTTTATATAGCTAGGTCTTAGCTTGCAGGAATGACTTTAGTGGATATGTTTTAGCTATACCATCAAGGGGACTTACATGCAACTCAGTGTTTATAAACTATTGCAGCAAAGTGTGCAAGCTGCCCTATGATATCTTCGGCAGATTTGGAATATGAATGTTGCCCAGAAACCTAAATCTAGAAAATATTTTATAAAGAAAATGTAAAATGATTAGGGTTTAGATAGAAATGTTCAAATCCTAAGTGACAACCACAATGCAGAGAATGTTGTTGGTAGACAAACACTTTCATTAACCACTTCCTACTTTACCAGGTTATAGAAAAACCACAATGCTATAGAAAATGATGTAATCCTCAGTGGAGACTTATGATTTTCAAACTACATTCATTCATTAAATACCCAGATTATGGTGCAATTTAACTCATGAAATGCAATTGAACTAAGCTTAATGTAAAGGCCTAGGCTAATTATACATAGCAACTCACAATCAACAAGCACTAATAGTATGGACCAAAGTGTTCATCAAATACCTTCAATATTCATTCAACATGCAATAGCAGAACTAATTAATTGCATATCATAAAGTGAACCATGAAAACCAAATTAGATAACACAAGATACAAATTTCTAGAAAACCTGCAAAACTTTCTTTGTATTAATCAGAAATTTGGCATAGTCTCAGCAATTCAACATCAAGAGTCTATTACAATGAGAGAATGGATAGGCCCTTTTATAGAGGAAGGCACCATACTGAGCTTTTGATGGACGATGGAGATTAACTCAACACCAATGGCCTAGATTTACATTGCATTAAATGAAGCACATCAGTTAGTTTCATTTTTAGATTTGCATTTGTCCCTTAGGAAAAAGA
The DNA here is from genome assembly GCA_027924645.1 of Cunninghamia lanceolata. Classification (NCBI taxonomy): domain Eukaryota; kingdom Viridiplantae; phylum Streptophyta; class Pinopsida; order Cupressales; family Cupressaceae; genus Cunninghamia; species Cunninghamia lanceolata. The sequence continues at coordinate 5,413,693 of BSBN01000760.1, forward strand.
CAAAAAATGGCTTCTAAATACATTGAATGTAGACAAAATAGACACTCAATGAGCTGTATATAGTGAAAAGTCAATTTACAAAGCATAATAAAGCCAAAATAAGGTCACATGACCCCCAAAATCTGGAGCTAAAGCGGAGTGACGGGATTTTAAAATTCAACTAGAATATTCTATTGGTCCTTGTCATCATCCAAATTGACTATTTGTTTTTGTTTTTCTATTGTGATATGCTATAAGTGTTGACAATGCTGGATTAATATCTGCAAGATTAGGATCCTTGATATAGTATATTTTGAACCTCGGTTGATCAACCTGTCATGAAAATGTGATGTAAACTGCATCTCTTGATCTTCTATCTCTTTTGAATTCCAAAAAATATTGCCCGAAGATCACTAACTTTATTCAGTTTTCCAATCATATTCAATGGTGATTCTCCATGAATAACATGATGCAACTTATCCTTACACTCCTGCATATCAACTGGGGCCATATCATCAAGGTCAGAATTTGTGCAGGCTCTTAGCACAACATTTATTTTATAAATAACTTCCATGATTTGGGCTCTTGATGTCCCAAAAGAATCTCTAGCTCTATCAAAAATTTCCTTCCTTAGTGCAATCAATTCTAACCACTGCTCTGGCTTATCCAATCTATCTTGAGTTAAAATACCCTCTGCTAACAATACCTCATTAGGGAGATTTGTCATGGACTTTGTTGGTTGTTTTAAATTCCCAACCTGATTCTCACATCAAATCTATAAAATAGCCACTTATTAATTATTAATCTGCCTTGAGGGATTGGCCAATGAATAGGAGATTAGGGAGAGAAGGATTTCTCAATCCCCCTTTTCTTCCTCTGCACTTTAGGCTCTGTGAAACATAGGAGGGTGTTCCTTTGTAGATGGATTTATCTCTAATTCTCTGGCTATTTCTCCTTTTCTTGGGAAAATAGTGTTCTACTCAAATGGGTGGGGTTTTCTAGAGATATTAGCTTGTCAACACTATTCCTATCACATATATGTTCCTCATAAGCTTCTTGAAAGAAAGTATGATAAAGTAAAGGGATTGGCTAGATTCTTTAAGCTCTTATCCTTTTCTTTGTTGAGGAACATGCAAAACTTAACTTAATCAAAATAATATCGAAGTGAAAATTGTTCTTTGATTCATATGGAATGATTAGGGAGATTTTAGATTTTGAGAACAACAACCATCAAAAGATCAGTGCCTAAACCTGGGGTTACAAAGTCAAAAAATGAATATAAATGAACTTAGCATAAGGGCACACTTGCAAGTTTATTGAGAATACTGTAATGATGCATTACATCACCACACCTTGAAATCAAATCATAGCATTCATTCTTACTTATCCATGCATACATCTATTATATACGATATCCTCCTTGAAGCACTTAAATCTACTTCTTAAGTAGAAGCCTTTTCGATTGGATATCCTTACACAAGAAAAACTGTGAAGATGAATAATATTGATAATTTTATCAATTCATTCAAAAACATAGTATAAGACACAATTGTATGTTATGAACCTCAACAATATATTCAAAATACTAAGTTATTGTAACTTTATGCTAACATTGCAAATACAAATGATCTTATCTTCTTGAAAACACACCTAGAATTAAAAAACTAACTATTATGATATTGCGTTGTACTATAGAAAATTTCTCCAAGATCCTTGTAACTAGGTCCTAAATTCCCTTTTATAAGAACAAGGGAGCAAAAACAAGCTTCAAACCTAGAAACAGATGTCACCTTCTAACCTTGATAGATTTCTCAAAGATAACTGATTCCTCCCAGATATTTGTCATAGGAACAAAAGTTGTTACAAGTTTGTTCATAAGGCTCGTAGTCTTTGGGATTTGTGCTTTTGAGGAAAATGTAACAAACTTCGGCCAACTTTTACTTCCTACTTACATTTCACAACTACCTCATGAAACAAACGATAGTTACATAAGAGAACAAAAAGATTTTCTTATAGGGTAGATAGGTTTCCATATTATTCAAACAAAAAGATCTCAAAACCAATACCTCAAACATCAGGCAGCTCATTGTATCTTTTATCCCATGCTTGATACTAGTCTTCTGTGGGCCATTGGAAATTAATTAATTTATCCATAGAGGATAAATATCTATTGTTATATTTAGCCAGAATTGAATGTCCTCTTGTGAAATCAGCAGCTAGTTGACAAGAGTCCCATAGTTTGTTGATACTAGTTCTAAACATGGGAATATCTATCTTATTATTCTGGCAGAGGAATAAAGAGATAATAGGGACAATATTGGCGAACTGGAGGATCCATAGTTGGGCTGGGTGATATTAATTATCCCCACTATGTCATTATCAAACCCTTGAATCAAATTCAATGCCTTCTCTTCAAGGCGATTTATGAATGCCTGGAGATCTCCTACTTCCTTCGCTGCTACATAGACCTATTTAACCTCATTGGGAGCATTAGGATCATGGTTAGCTCCCTTAAAATACCTAATAAAGAAATGATCCTAGGGATCCATTTATCGAATAGAGGCATTGTTCTCTCCTTGTCATCTATAATTTTCTTGATGATTAAGGACAAATCATAGTAGCACTTGTGAATGCTGACAGCCTGGCTAGACGCTTTGTTCATTAATAATTTCAGAATTCCTGAGACAATAGACCAATTGTCTTCCTGTTGTCTATCAAAAGCATATGTAAAAATATCTTCAAATGACTCAACCTGTTGCTTTAAGTTTTCAATTTCCTTTTCAAGAGCAGACATTGAGGGAGAAGATGAACTAGGAAGGAGATTGGAATCCCTAACCACTAGTGTTGTTTGTGATGAGGCAGATGTTGAAGCCTGATGCTGCCATTCTATCCCCTTTTCTTTCAACCTATTATATTCTAGTAATATGGCCATATAGTCTTTTAACAAGGCATCATATTTTTCTTAAAGAACATTTGTGGTTGCCTTGCTAAATTTTGCAACCTCTACCACCAGTTCTGATGCTTCTGTAGCGGGAGTCTCTGAGGCCCTCTTTACTATTAAGCCACCTTTAAAATCTCTATCAAGTTCTGTAACTAGAGGTTTGTTAGTGTTGGGTTCTAAAGCCCATATGGATAAGGTATCCCACTTTGGGTGAAACTTAGCACCTATTAGTAAAACTTCAACTTCCTCTTCTATGGAAAAGACCTTCTTAGCTTGCCTTCTTGCAATGTCTAGAACAATAGCAGAGGCTATGTCCCACTCAAGGAGTAATAAGATCCCACTCTCTCTAACCATTTGTCTGCCCTAATCTAGAGAGATGTTTTTAACTTCATCCTTCATCTGTGTGAGTACCCTAATAGATACCTGATCACGGGTTTCCTGAGGAGACCGGGACACTTCTTCCTCTAGTCTCTTCTCATATTCACCTCTTTTGCTTTTCCATAAGAACTGAAATTCCTTAGTATTTACAAAATCATCATCGGTAATAAAATTTCTACATGCAACAATCCTGATGTCATCTGAGATGTCATTGCCTCTTATGGTAATATCAAAAATTCTATCCAAAGGCAATCCTTCTGGCACATCTTGGCTAGGGGATGGCATCTCAGTCTATATTTCCTCCTTTGTTATTTCCATAGCTCCTTCGTCATCAGGGTAGTCCACCAGAGGGCTTACTTCAATCTTTGCACTTTTTCAAGAGAGACTCATCTTTAGTTGTTGGTGAAGAAGGAGAAGAGGATTGAGGAGGTGGTGGTAGAGATAGTGTTAATTGAGTTGGTGGAGGGGCTTGAGGGGCTTGTTCTTTGACCTCTTCATTTTTGTTTCTCCTTTTGAAAGTGTACTTTATCAAATTTCTAGTAGGGGGCAGTATGATGGTCTTTCTTCCATAGGGACCTAAGCAAGTTCACGATCCTGTACGTCAACCAATTCATCAATTTGAGGCAAAATCCTTTTGATTCTATTGATGGGGTCATCAACCTCTGAGAAAAGTGCTTTGGAAGATGGATTCTTCTTCTTAATTCTTTCTTCATATCTTGTATACAATGTCCACTTTACTCTTTTTAATTTTACTTCATCATTAGAAAGAGAATTCCTAATAACATCTTCAGGAAAGAAAACCTGATGAGGAAGATAATACCTACTGATACTCTTTCTAATGTTATTGATAAATCCCTTAGGATCAGAGAACCTGGGTTTTTCCTGTGCCATTTTGAAAGGCAGCAATTTTATATTCAACTTAGGGAATCCTTCCTTATTTAGTTTGAAGTCAGAAAACACTGTTAAGAAGGGAAAAAAAGATCCTTTCTTTTTCCCTTTTAGGTGAGCATTCTCTATCTTACTCAATTGCCAAATGATTTCCAACAAACCTAGCCTCAATGGCACATGCTTGGGTAAATAGTGTGGACCAATAGGGGTGCCATAGATTCTAAAAATTGTACCCTCTTCATGGGGGATGAAATCACCCCAACTATGCTTGATATCCAAAGGGGGGACCCTTACTACAGATCTGAGGAAATTCATCAACGGTTCTGGAATCCTGGGTATGTCTGGCTGGAAGTCTTTTAATATTGTAACAATAAAGTAATCCCTAAAGAAGCTATAATTGGAATGGGCATAATGTCTATCCCAAATGTGAGTCCAACATTGGATAGGCAATTCATTCCCCCTGTTGTCAATAGGGTTGACCATTAGCTTAGTGTGCCATACACCTTGAGTTCTTCCATGATACAAGAACATATGGCAGAGCAATGAGAACCATCTAAATTTGATTGACTCCTTGTTGTTTCTAATGTCTACCAATCCTTGATGGATATGTTGCACTAAATAAGAAGCAAAATCAAATTGGGCATTGTGAGATGGGTGCTGGATGTCTATAGCCATATAAGTAAGATCAATAGGGATGCACTCCCTCTTATCTTCTCCCAATACTTGATAGAGAGCATAGTAAGTTTTAGCAAAATAATTTTCAAAAGTGATCAGCTTGAAGGGTTCCTGCTCACTATAGGGGATTTTTACTGATTTACCATTTAGCCCCCTTTCCCTAAACTTAGGCAAATACATGGTTCTGTAGCTACTCCTGTACTTTACATATAGGGCTTTAAATCTATCTCCATCAATCTTTGTTGAGGTAGCCAAGTTCAATCTGAAAACTTTGGCATTGGTTTCTCTATTAATTTCCACTAGAATTCCTCCCTTCATGCTTCTAATTGCTTTGAACATTTCATCATAGTTAGCCGCCATGGCCTGAAGCAACTCAATATCTTCAAATACATTGGTAAACACCAATTTTCCTAGGCCACTCTCCCACACATATGATAGTGGCGCTTGAGCATTCCTCTTGCCCCACCAATGACAGAAAAGGGACCAACCATGGATAGGGATTTCAGCAATCCTATAATCAGCATATTTATCAGCTAACCCCTCAATACCTTCTAGGCCAGTGACCCTTACCCTTTGTGAACTTGAGCGTGGGAGTTGCTTTACTAGGTCTTCATGTAAGGCTCATTTTTGGGTACCAGAGGGAACCTAGGGTTTAGGTAGGGCCATTATTAAGATGGAGGACTCGGGATAAGGATTACCTCTTTTGGTTTTCAGGGGTCAACTAAATTCTTATCACAGAATGTAATTCCTTTAATCAAAGGGAAATGGAAAACCCTAACAGAAAAGCAAAATGCAGATGAGAGGAACAAATGACTCACTGGGCTTGTTTTATGCAGCTTATTTCGAACCAGGTAATAAAGGTGTTGTAGCAACCTTTAGCTTTAATTCTTCAGCACTTTGATGCTTTCTGACATAGCAAGTATTTGAAGGAATTAAGATATGCCTTATATTAATAACACTCGTCCTAAACTAGAAGTAGTCACATCTATCTTCACTTCATTGCAGATGAACTAGATCATGCAAGATTATGCATTGCGGGATATTTGAATACCGACCATTAGATTTATGATTTTAACAGCTACCCAATGGCCACGATCAATCTCGAAGATTTGATGGTAAGGACACGTCTGGAGACATTTATTGAAACCTTTAATAGAACTACCCCCTTTCATATTTTTTATTATATTCTAGAACAGGTAATCCACCAATATTATGTCGTCTCCACCACATAGTGGCTTTCCGTGATTTTGTCATTCGGTGAGGCAAACTGATCAACAACCCAGCGGAATACCGGAGGACCAAAAATCCATGGTGTCAGAACATGCCCCCTCCAGTTGGATATCTTCTTTCATATGTGGCAAGTAAATGTCATACTTCCACCTTTTTGCGGATGTTGGCTGGGTCCTTGAGTGAGGTTTGCTGGAATAGCGGAAACACTTAGAAGTTACCTTTATTTGGGGGGAGGGGGCCACCATTCATAGCACGCAACACTTCTTAAGGAGTTAGCCGTTATTCTACAATTCTGTAATCATCTTGGTCAATCATTATTGAATGTTAGCAGATCGGCAGAAAAGCACACACCGATGTAACCTACCAAAAAAGGTTAGTGGTACCTAAGACCTGGCACGAAAATAGTTCTCAAAAATGGCTCATGTCTTACTAGGATTAGATATGGACACAGAATCACTTGGTTATCAAAATATAGTTTTTTCAGTTACGAGAAAAATGGTGATTGTACGATAGGAAGTGATATAAAAGGGTTCTAAGGTTTCCCTCAAGGATTTTAGCTTGGATTTACATTGTTTTGCAAAAATCCTAAATCACAGACCTAATACATAGTTGCAAATGACCAAAGCCATGGAAAATTTTAACATGGTACCATCATACTTGACTCTAGGATGCACATGGGAGTAATAATCTCCATATGCTATACAATCATTATTAATCTCCTGCCATTCAGACTTCAGAATGCAAAAATCCTTATGTAATTCCATAGCAAAAAGTATCACTTCATAGCCTTCATTGTACACCTTGTGGAACCATTCATCTGTAGCTGCTGCAATGGTCTTGATCTTATCAAAATTTGTTAACTCTTCCTTGGAAAGAAGAGTAAGTGCTACCTTAGGTTCTCCATCTGCATTCATTGGCTTCATCAAGAATTTGATACATGATTTAAGCTCTTTGTTCTGTTGTTTCAACTATTGTTTGGTCATTTCATCTTTATTCATCCGGTCTAGAATGGTGGACACAGATCCTCTAAATTCATCAATTTCTTGATCCCTTGATACATGCCCCAAATTTATTGTGGTGACTATATAATCTCCTGGTCAAACATCCTCCTTATTGACTTGTCCTGGAGGGACAGCCACTTTTGCAATGTGGGCCCTAGTTGTATCCTTATAGATCCTCGATTGTATTTTAGCCCTTTTCTTTTTCCTTAGCTTATCTACTCAGACCAGAAATGCATCTAAATCTAATGCCATCACTTCTACCTCTAGAGGTTTATTACCCAACCTCTATTGTAACCAATTTGGTGCCAGGGAAGTGCCCTTGGAAGAGTCAATGTGACTATCTCCTTTATTGAAAGAATCTTGATGAATATTTTATGTCACTAACTTCTCCTCTGTCCCTTTGTCCTCTTGATTATCATCTATGGTTTTATCTTGGGGAGACTCTGGCTACTCAATGTTTTGCAAATTCTCTGATACTGCCTTCTGAGCCATTTCCAAAATTGAATCTGTTACGACCCCTTCTGTTGGACTATCTGATATTTTAACTACCTCGACAGGGTTTGAGTCAGGGAGATGCTCATCGGTTACATCTTCAACTACTTCCTTTTCTTGTGACTCCAATTCTACACACACTTTTTCTATGCCAGGTAGTTCAGGGACAACTAGAGATGCAGGCATTGGTACTTTTGTGGGATTATTGAATGGCTTGGTTAAAGAATTATTGAAGGCCATCAAAGAATCAGCTATAGTAGGTGGTAAATACAACTTTGAAAGATTAACAAATGATGCAAATCCTATGAAAGGTGGGGAAGGAGGAGAGGACAACACAAAATAAATGGAAAGTGGAGTGGAAAGACTGAGGGCTGGCAAGGTGAAATGTGGTGATGATAGGATGGTAGAAATGGGTGGCAAAGATAATTGTGTGGAGAAAGAGGTGGAAGAGATGGAATGAGGGGTAGATGAAATGGAGAGAGGTACAAAGGTAGATATGGAAGAGATAGATGGTAAAGACATGGTAGAGATAGAAGGTAATGATGAAATAGAAGAAATGTCAGTGGAGGTGGCAGGTGAGGAGATGGAATTAGGCATGCTTGAATCTACTGCCAGGGGAGAGGATACAGTGGCACTGGTAGATGAAGGAACTTGTGATGTGGTGTCCAAAGTAGAAGAGGAAAAGGTTGTTGTGCTTGATGGGAGTGGGGAGACAATAGGTGCAGTTGTGTTAGCAGCAAAAGTAGTGGTAGTTGTGGCAATAGTTGTTACCTTTGGCTTCTTTGCCTTGGAGGTCTCTCCTTTTCCACTGGGCGTATCCTTCCTTTTTGTCGCTCTTGTTCTTATGGAAGAGGAGGGTCTTTCTTCTATGTTTTTGGGGCATCCTTTTTAACCTTTCCCTTTTCTACTAGGGGAATATGTTCTTCACTATCCACATCAACCTCCTTGGCTACCCCTTGTTTTGCTACCTCTTCTACCTCCAAAGGTTGGTCTTCTTCGTCACTGCTAACCTTTTATGGGGCATCCTTTGTATAGGTCAATGTTGTACCTGCCTACTCCAAGGCTGCAATTTGTCTCCTAACCTAGATTTTACTCAACCTTATTGGGTTCTCCATAGCCTCATCAAGTGATCTCTCTTCTGAGTCGGCCCAATTGGGAAAAGGAAGGGGCTAAATGAATAACACTTCCCATGCTCCTCTTTGTACCAAGTTACCATCTTCCATCATTTGATCTGGTACTTGTATTATGTAGAATCTCTTAATCAAATCAAGTGATAGTCGGGAGTAATTTCTTCTCAATACTTCATAATCATCTGCACAATTTGCCCAGAAATCCTCTAGATGTTCTTTATGAAATAATTTCTTGCTTACATGCTTTTCCATTACTCCATGGGGATCAAAATGTTTTCTCCTTACATACAGATGGAGGTTCAGTAACTATAGTTCTATGTTAGAGTATTCTACTGCTCCAAGGGTGGTACAAGAGTAATTGCCCTTTCCTAATAGGATTGGGAACTTGATGTTAGCTTTGTGCAAGTCTTTCAGTTTTTTCTACACATGGAAAGAGTTGTCTTGTCAACTCAAGGAGCACTATCTTATCGGTTAGGTATCGGGGCAGCCTATATGGTGCTCCTGTGAAACCTTGAACTCTCAAATAAGTAAATTTCTGAAATTGAACATACCATCTCCCATAAGTTTGCACCATAGCCATAGCCTCCGAAGTTAATCTCATTGCAATGTATTTTGGAGGATTCAAGTAATGTGCATGGTAAAGGCATCATTGACTTGTTTATAATGCACCAAAGATTGGGAGTTCTCAAGTTGTGTATAGCATTCATATACTTTAAACTGCTCATTAGCATTCCCTACAGTTCCTAGCCTAGAGAGTCCAGGATAGACCACTTGTCTTGCCAAGGCATATACTATGTAAGAAGTCCACCTAAAGGTTTCTTCTGTATTAAAAGAAACAAAGGCTTCATGAATATTATTGCTAAGAATTTGAGCCCAGTGTATCTTCTTTTCTCCATGTAGGATCTCCTCAATGTATGCAAACATCCACCCTTCAAATGTAGAAGCAATGGGTAGCCCCATAATTCTACTCAAAAGTGTTACTAAATCTCTAATTTCCTCCTTAAAATCACTCCTATACAAAGTGAGAGAGTTTTGTCAGAGATCCCCTTTTATGTTTCATCCAACCTTCATTTATTTGTTTTCAACAACCCTCTGGATCCTTCTTATACATCTTTTTTGCCTCTTCTTTGTCCAGTATGGAGCGTTTAGGAAACAAAGGTATATAAAAGATCTCTGCAATGGATTGTGCACTTAAGTTTGCCAAAATCTGCCCATCTTGAGTTTGAATGGTTCTTGATGCTTGGTCATATCTATTAGCACATGCCATAATCAATTCAGGGCACTGCACTTCAATGTAGGGAAGGCAACTACTTCACCTATCCCATTGTCTTTGATTTTCTTCACCAGTGGAGTAGGATTGGGTCCTAAGACTCTGATTTTGAATTCCTCTATATCTATATGCCCCAAGTTTGTATCTCTAATGTTTGTCCCTGCCGAGGTCATTTTGGTTGCTGAAGGGATCCCTTTAAACTCATACTTCATATTGGTGGCTTGAGCAGTCATTTATCCTGCAGAATTGGACCTAATAAGTTAACCTTGTAATTGAGTTGTCCTAATGGTTCTTGACTTAGGTTTTCAAACAATCAGTTGATTTTTACTTCCTAAGTCAAGAATTGTCATAAAACCTCTTCAAAAGCCTCTAAAGTCTACTTGCCAAGCTAAAGATATGCATGTTACCTTACTTCCTAACATTTATTGCACATATATATAAAAGAATCAGTGAAAACAAAGTCCAGCGGGCTTTTAAGGCCCTATTGAATCTCTACAATAAATGCTAGCTTTAAATGCAAAATTATTTAAATTTAACCAAAAACATTCAAAGTACTTTTATTTCATCTCTAAAATTGATTTACCAGACCAAATAAACCATCTTACCTTAGAAAAATTCATAAAAATGCACTACATAGAGATTTACCAGGGTTTTAGAGGTCTACTAAACATAGCGGGGAAATCAAGCACTATAGCAAAGGTGAATTTTAGTGCAAGGTAGCAGGTAAGCATATTAGCGCAAAGTGTATGATGTCAAGTCAGCGGCATTTTTACCTTATATTGAAAAGTGTGGATTTTGACGTCTAGTGGATTTGTGCAGTGGCATCAATTTTTAGCGTCGATCCAGTTGTCACCATTTTTAGTGCAAGGCTCATAAATGATGGTTGGCGGGGATTTTGAGTGGTAATGCATACGTGCAGTGGAAGCCCTTTTCAGCGCAAGCTCAGTAGATGTTGATTTTAGTGCTAAGTGTTTAAAATGCCTAGTGGAGGATTCCTAGTGCACTGGATATGTTTAGTAGTAGTCATTTTAAGCACAAAGGCGATAACGTCATGATTTAGCGCAAAGGTCATGGTCTTGGTTTGAAAAAAAATTGCAGGGATTTCAGTGGTTGCTGGATAAATGCAGTAAGGGTCTTTTTCCCTGCAACATTGGTGACAACAATGTTTAGCGCATATGCCCTTTCTATCTTTTGCAAAGGATTACGATTTTGAAAGGGTTTTGTTTAGCAAGTTTAAGTTCTAACATAGGTAAATATAGGGCAATGATTCATACAAGTTTTCAATAATTTTAATGATCTCCATTTACATCTTTGAAGAGTTCTAAACCTTTACATCAATACGCAATGGTTTGAATTAAGCCCTAGGTTGTCATAGATGAACTTCTTTGATAGAATATACACAGTAAAACCCAAGAAAAGACCCTAAATTTAAAATAGACAACATTTAAAAGACTTCACCGAGGAAACAGAGTAATTTACCCAAGAACCATGACTGTAAATTAGCACTCAACACAGTAAAACCCCAAGTCGTAGCATTTTAAAACACAAAATAAAGAAAATTTAGGGTACTGACCTGTGCTTTGCGGAACTATGAAAATGGAGGGGAGGGGATTTTTCCAAAACGAGCTCTCAATCAATCTTACCACGTCATTGAATTCTTTGAAACTATCTTGTCATTTTTACAGAGCTCTCTTGTAAATGTCTGAATGCAGAATGAGCTCAACAAATGAGTCTGAAACCTTTTATATTTCCCCAATTAATCTGCCATTAATGCGAAGAACCTAGACAACTTGGCATGCATTTAGCAGGTTCAAGGCTCAGTGGGGATTTGGGCTTCTTCTTGTTGTGCCTTCCACACACGCCCCATTTTGCCAAATGGAGACCCCCCTCTTTTGCTTTGGCTTGGAATCTCAACCTTTGTTACTTATGATGATGAGAAGGTGAATTTATGCTTAGAGTGCATAATTTGTTCCAAATTTGAGTATTTTGCATGTTTGGAGTGATTTGATGTCATTCGGAGGTGTCTTGAGTGGTCTTGTGCTTAAGAAATAGCCATTTGTTGCCTTTTGCACTAAAATTGGGTGTTACTGCATTCTACTCCAAATCCCATGTCACTAGATACTGCCCTTGAGATTGTTTTTATAGGATGTGTCATGTTGAAATTCCTAGTTTCCAAGTTTTAGAGTTGCAAAATCATGTCAAATTCCACAAGATTTCACTAAGGGGTTCATATACTTTCATCCTATTGCATGGTCCTGAAGCCCTGATTTGGCTAAGTCTGAAACCCTAAAAATCCTGAAAAATGGCTAAGTCTGAAATTTGGTGGAATCTCAAAATTCTAGAATCTGCATATGAAATCTTATAGATCTGGAACCTATCTCAAACATCCTAAAAGTATATTTAAAAATATTTAAAGTATGAAACTTTCTTATACATAAATATATTTTTATATATATTTTCACCCTAGCCAATTCAAAATCTAGCGCTAAAAATGGCCCCAACTACACTTTGCACCAAAAATAGCCCCTACCGACCTTAGCGCTAAAAATTTAACTCACTGACTTTGTGCTAAAAACAGTCTCTACTGACTTTTGGCACTAAAAATAGTCGCCACTGACTTTTGCGCGAAAATCATCGTCCGCCGACCTTAGCGCTAAATTGACCTCTGATTGACTTTCTTCCAAACTACTGCTAAGTTGGTCAGCACCAAAATCCCCACCATCAAACGTTGCGCTAAAAACAGACCCAACAGACCTGTGCTAAAAAGTGAACCAATTAACCTCATGAAGCATCATTTTAGTCGGTCAGACCCAAAATCCACGCTAAGGTCAGTTGGACCTAAAATCAGCATCGAACATATTTTGCGCTAAAAATGAACCTCTCTAACCTGCGCTAGAATTGCATTGCACTAACTTTTAGTCAATAGACCCCAAATTCAATGCTAGGTCTGTGACAGCCAAAATCCGCATTTTTTTACATTTTGGCTTAGAAATTGAGTTTTTCAAGATACAAATTAGATTTTCTTGATGGATTTGAATTGCTAAATCATTTGTCACATCTTGATGAACACTTTTACCAAGTTTGTATGGATTTTGGGCACGTTTAATGATAATTAATGCTACTGCACATGAAAAGTCCGTGACTCCCAAAAATCTCACTTTTTACAGAAAAGGCTAGAAAAACATGAAATAAAAGTCCCCAAATGGATTCAAATGACCACAAAAACTTTCTAAATCATCATATTGGCCAAATGGGTACTTGAAAATGGTAAAAAATGCAAAAAATCATGTGAAAATCACTGGATTTAAGAGGTTGTTCATGGAAAAGTGATATTAACAATGAGTTGTTTCTGACTAATCCATGGCTGCAAATGGACATATCTTGATTCAAAATGATGGGAAATGACTTTTTATGATGAATTTGATGCTTGGCCTTATTGATTGCAGGTCTAAGAGGACAAAGGAGCCAATTGGAGCCGCTTTGGAAAGATGAACACACAGAGGTACCTTGCTGACCCAAAAATGCAGAATTGACATTTTATCAACCAAATTGCTGATGCACATACAAAAGGAAGTCACTATGATGTCCAAGATGATGGAGATAGGCCTCAAGAGCTAAAGACATAAAAGATCAAGTCTACTTCATTGTTGTTGCTATAGATCCAATTAGATGTCCAAGACTTGTTCATAGCTGTCCTAGCAGTCCACTCATGCAATGATGATCCAGCAAGTACCAATTGGATATACCTTCACTAATATGTGCCACATACTTCTCTTGATCCAGTTAGCACTTGGAATCCCATGAATCCACATCAGCTCATATTTTCAAGTGTCATGTGACTCTATTTTGGCTTTAGTAGGCCTTGAAAATTGACTTTTCATCATGCACAACTAAATGGGTATCCATTTTGTCCATATTTAATGTATTTGCAAGCTAGTTTTTGTCTCTTTCCTAAAGGACAAATGCAAATCCAAAAATGCAACAAACTGATGTATCTCATTAAATGCCATGTAATCTAGACCGTTAATATTGAGTTAATCTCCATAGTCCATTGAAAAACTTGATATGGTGCCTTGTCTATAAAAGGGTCATCCTTTTCTCTCATTTGTAAGTAAGATTTGGTAATGAATTGCTAAGACTATACCAAATTTAGTCAATACAAAGCAAGTTTTATAGGTTGCTAGGAATTTGTGTTTCTATGTTGTCTCATTTTGGATTTCATGGTTCATGTCAATCTAAAATTAGTTGATATTTAGTTGCATTTGTGATTAGTGATTCATATATTTGATGGATTTCATGTCCATACCATTAATGGCTTGCTGATTGTATGTCATTGTGCATGGTTAGTCTGGGCATATTTTATCAGATAAGTTCGATTGTATGATTTCATTGAGCTGCACCAAAGAATTGGGTGTTTGATGAACCCTCTACAATTTGAAAATCATGACATTCCCTTAGAAGATTGCACAATCTTTGTGGCATTGTGGGCTACCTGGTTAAGTAGAGATTCGTTTATTCTTGCAAATATGTCTATCTGTTTGATTATCATTTCTGCAATTGTCTATAGAATTTCTCTTATCCCTTTCTCTCTCTCCCTCTCCTTTTGCATTTTCTTTACATGAAGTTTCATAGATTTAGGATTTGAGTAGCATTACATTGATCATTTGCTGAAATTTCAGACTTCACAGTCTGAACCATCTAGGGTTTCTGCATATACAATGATGTCATATCATACAAACCCTATCATTATATGTAAGACCCCTTGTTGGCACAGCTAGACATACCACTAAGTCATTCCAAGCAACCTAAGACCTAGTTGTATTATCATTGGGGCATTCATATCTTGGATAGTATACCTTTTTCAAAAGAGGTGTGATCCCAGCAATCATACCTACGTTGTTGTGTGCTAAAACCACCATCAACACTTCTGACTTGGCAGGGTTTTGTAGATCTACTGAATATGTGCAATGCACCTACTTTTCCCTACAAATCTGGTATAGGTCCATTTTGACGCAAAGGGAACTTAGTGCTAATGTTCAGTGCAAGTGGATTTTAACACAAAATGTCCTACCTTCATTTTCCAGTGCAAACTTGTTTAATAATGCTAGCGCTGATTTGTAGTGTCACTGAATTCTAGCACTAAGTGCAATAGCAATCAATTTCAGCGCAAAATGGCTTTAGGACCTTAGAACTTGATAGCGAAGGGACCTTTCCTGACTTAAATCAACTTCCTAAGGAATTTGAATAAGCTTTCACTTGATTCATGCAATTTTGATCCTCATGTGGACATATTTGACCTTGCAAATTCACCATTCCCTCAAAAGGAACTGACAAAGACTAAGCTAAACCCCAAGCAAAGTAGCAAAAAAGGGATCTCCATTTGATAACATGGGGTGTGTGTGCAAGGCACAACACATGGGAGGGCCCACCAAAATGTGACTTAACACCACGTGTCTCTTTGACGCAATGCCCCACTTGTGTCAGTTTGCAACCTTTTGGAGAGTGCGAGACTCTGTCATGTGGCAGCATCCATGAACTTTCAAATCAATGGCCCCATCGCTTCCTTATGATGAATCTTGATTAACCTGGGCCCAGCTCCTTGATGACTCAAATGAATCAATGAATGGCACAACAAAAGGCATTGTCAAAACTAACAAGGTTTTCATGTTGCAAGGTAGTGACAAGTGGCAACCCTGCACATAAAATTGATGCCCTATCACTGAACAAAAGGAATCTGAAACAAATTTGAAATAAAATTCCACCACGTGGATTGAAACTGAGAGTGCCAAATGGTTCTTCAACAGGATGATGCCTCTGACTAACTTGAATCATGAAAGTATCCTAAAGCAACTACCAAAAACCACCTGAAACACAACATTTACTGAACTAAAACTAAAAATAAAACATAAAATTGATTTCTCATGAACCCAGATGCTCCTACATCAATCATTTAATTGGATCTCGATTAATGTCTAGGAGAATAAGGAAAAACATCCTTATGTTTCCTTACAATAATATATGTGAAAACATTAAATATTGAAGGAAAATCTACTTGGCATTCTCTTTACCCTCCAAAATAATGCATATAAAAAATTAATGAGAAAAAGATGATAAATTATAATAATTTATGCTATAATTTACCTTAATTTCTACTTAATAGGTTAAATAAAAAAAGAAAGGTTTAGGAAATTATTCTAGTTCCATATTCATGATTTCTAAAGAGCTTGAGGTGTTATAATTATCTTTGTTCCCTCATTGTAAATATTCAAGTATTCGTGGAATTTGTATAGCCATGGCATTTCCCATTTAGTTTTGGGCCCACATTAATGCGAACATCTTGATGAAATAATATATCAACAGTGACACACTTTTTTTCTAGGTTTGGGTCATGGCCCAATCCTTATCCATCTCTATTTAATCTTGTTTACACTAATTTCCATACATTTACCATTTAATCCTCATTATTACACCCTCATTCACTGTTACTTCCATATATTTTACACTTCCCTCAAAATTATCATTTAGCCCCAACGGCCATTTTTGATTGGCTTGGAGTTAACCTAGTTCAATCCTAAGGTGCATAAGAATGAACCCTAGATTCAAAACCTTTAAATTCAAATTCCAAAATTCTCACCTCTTTCTACTAGCTATTATGAACTAACTTGATATTTGTTTGACATGTTTTTGTAATTAATTTCAATAAGGATCATATCAATTATCAAGGAGAATAAAAAGAATCATTGGAGCACACTTTGATTTTTGAAAGGGATAAAGAATCACATCTATATATAGGCCCTTTACATGTTGGAAAATATTATCTTTGATATCTCTCATCATTGTTAATTTGGCTTACCAAGAGGGTTGAGCTAGGAGAACATAATCAGCTATTGAGTTATAAATATCCTCAAAGGTGTTTGTAAATACTACCTTGACAAATTCAACTATTGAGAAGGTGAAGGCAAAAGTTATGCACACATTCTATCATATCATTCTTGTGAGACATAGTTCAAATATGTGTAGCAAATCAATTTTACAAATCTCACATTTTAATTGGAGGGACATGGGATTTGACCATAGAATTTGCTAAGATTGTAGAAACATCAAGAGATTCATTAGGCCAAGGTATGTAAATTTTTGAAGGTGGCAAATGGATTTAGTGTGACACCAACAATATTGCTCCATCATCAGTCCTAGAGCTAATCCCTATCAAGCTAGAACATGGACTATGAATGAATTTTAAAATGGAAGAGTGAAACCTAATTCTCATTAAGTTTGAATAACATTACAAAATACATATTTATCAATATGAAATGATTGTTCAGTTCGACTTCAAGATGACTATCCAACTTCTATTGTATCTAAGTAATACTAATAGAAAATATTATTATTACATTTGTTACTTACATCTAGAATTATATACAATAGTGTTACATCCCCCCTTAATGTGCATGGGTTATTTCAAGATCAAGCATGGCTCTAAATTCTTTAAATTTTTCCTCCCAAGTGCTTTGGTCAAGATGTTGGTTGGTTTCTCTATAGTTGCATAGTATTTTGAATCAATTGAAATTTTGTGTTGATGTGCTTGGTTTAGTCATGAAAGACTATATTTCTATCCATTTTAATTATAAAAGTGTTGTCAACCATGAGAAGTGTTGAAAAAAATTGTTTCTCCTACAAATATTCAAGAATCTTCTTTAAGCCATAAAATTTATGTTGTTGCCTCTAAAGCTACTACATATTCTACTTTTTCTAATGAGAGAGTTGGCACTGACTACTTCTTTGACTTCCACGAGATGACTTTCAATCTAAGATACATTAGAAAACCTAAAGTAGATTTCCCTTCTTCCAAGCCAACATCATAGTCTAAATGTGAATATCAAACTAATTTAAAATATTGTGCCTTTGAGTATTTTGGTCCATAGTTTGAGTTCCCTTGAGATGTTGAAGAAATTGCTATGCTACTACCTAATGATTTCCTCTAGGTTGTTGCATGAATCTAAAGAGAACTCCAATACTAAAGGAAATGTCTAGTCTTGTTGTTGTTGCATAGATCAAACTTCCAACAAGTTGTTTGTATTTAGTTGAATCTACAAAGTATAAAAAATGATCTAACCTTAGATTCAAATATTACACCATAAGAGTACTTATAGGTTTATAGTCTTTCATTCCAAATTTGTTGATAATTTCACTAATATATTTATGTTGAGTGATGAAAGACACTTGGGTTTTTGAACTACTTCAATACCCAAATAGTAATGAAGGTATTCCAAGTCAATCATTTAAAACCATTTCATTAAATCTACTTTTGTTTTTGTCATGTACATTTCATTGTTACTTGTTATGAACAATTCATCTACAAACATAACCAAGTATATAATCATCTTATCAACTTTCTTAACAAAAAGAGTTGTATCTTCAAAAACAAAGTGCTTGAATTTCATCTTGAGGAGATACTCAATGATATTTTCATACCAAGCTCTTGGGGCTTGTTTTAAACTATACAATGATTTTACCAATTTGTACACTTTTTGTTCTTGACCTTCAACTACAAAACCTTCTAGTTTGGACATGTATACTATTTATTTGAGATCACCATTCATAAAAGTTGTCTTCAAGTTCATTTGATGGATTTTCCACTTGTGTTGTGCTACCAAAGCAAACATAGTATGAATGGTGGTCCAATTCACCATAGTTGTAAAGGTCTCTTAATAGTTGATTCCTTCTATATGAGTATACCCCTTTGTAACAAGACTATATTTATGCTTTTCAAGTGAGCCATATACTTTGTACTTATTCCAAAAGACCTACTTGCAACCAATAGGTTTATTATGAAGTGGGGGATCCATCAACTCCCAAGTTTCATTCTTTAACAAATCATGATATTAATTTTTCATTACTTTCCTCCACCCATCAATCTTTTCAAATTCTTTGTAGGAAGTTGATTCTAAATCAATTGCATTGTTGATTTATTCTTCTAGATGTTAGCCTAAGGTGAGATTCTCAAACTTATTTTTAATTTGATCAAGAGAATCTTCTTATTTTTGGGCTTTATATTTACTTTTAGTACATGTTTTTCCACTTCATTAGGTCTAACATCTTTCAATATTTTTGTTGCCTATTTTGGCAACTTTTCCTATGTTTTATGAGATACACTTTGCACTTCATTTTATTGATTGGAAGCTTCTTTTTCTTCAAGACATATCACTTGAGTGATAACTTCATGATCATTTTCCAATTGTCATTGCTCAAACTATTGTTGTTCTAAAATACAATCCTCTACAAAATGTTTTGCCTAGGCAATAGCTTGTTTCCTTCTAGAATTTCCAAAATTATTGTTGCCATCCAAGGTATCACCTTGGTGATGGCTTGGGTTTCCATTGTCCAAGGTATCACTTTAGTGATGGGTTGATATATCTTTTATAAATTTCTCAAATTGACTCAATTGTTGATCAATGTTGGCTAAATGTTTTATGGTTTCATAGAATATCACATCCTTAGCTTTGAGAAATTCTTGTTTTTCTCATTATAAATATGTATGATTTTAAGTATTCTTACTACCTAAAAATAATTAATTTATCACTTTCATGATCTAACTTGTTCCTTTCCTCTTTTGGAATCAATACATAATATGTCCAAATATGAAAATTCAAAGATGTTGCACTATGGAAGATGATCATTCTAGATTTGATATGGAGTGTTCATTTGAAGAGTTGTTGAACCTATTGTGCCCAGATATATTGTTATTTGATCTTCTTCTAAAAAATGCAATGGTACTCCTTCAAAATATAACATTGTTTGTTCACCATATCCATTACAATTTTGTTCAACCTCTCAACTACTCCATTCTAATTAGGAGTGTGAGGGACTATGAGATGATATTATTCAAACACCTTTGACATGAATTCACCAGTATTATTAGTCTTTAGCATGCCAATATGAGATTGTGCATCTTTTTCAACTATTGTGTGAAACCCTCAAAAAAAATTTGAAAGATTTTGATTTTGTGCTTCAAAAAATAGATCAAAATCATTATGTTATAGTCATCAATGAACAACATGAAGTAATTATTTTCCCCATTAGAAGAGACTAGTAGTTGACCACACAAATTAGAATGGATCAACTACAATTTCTATTTAGCTCTCCAATTTGATTTTTGAAATGGTTCTCTTTATTTTTTGGCCAAAATGTAGGCTCCACATTTTCAATTATTTTGAGCAGAGTTGGCAGACCTACAACACCATTCTTTTGCATTATTTGAGTGTTGTCATAAGTTGCATTTCTAAATCAAGCATGCTAGATACAAGACTTACAAGCATGCTTTCTTTAAGAAGATGATATAAAAAATTTCTTGAAATTAAAGGCTCACCTTTGAGTCTTAGAAACTTTATTCCTCAAAAACAATCATGATGGCTAAATTATAACTTTCCCTTTTGATTATTATCTTTCATCATCCAACAAAATGGAGTAGCCTTGTTTTTGAATGAGCACCATGAACAACAAGTTTCATTTTAATTAAGGAAGGTATAAAACATTTTGAAGACTAAAATCTAAAAGATTTAGTAGATGATTTAGATTGTTCCTTTTCCTTCTAGTTGTAGAGTTCTTTTATCTACTAGAAATATTGGTCCACAAGTTTCTTTCATGAAACTCCTTGAAAATAAGTCTTTTCAAAAATTCATGTTGTGTGGCACTATTAGCTAGAGCCTAAGCATCATACTAGACTTGTTCCATTGAGGAACTATTAGCATCATTTGACATGGAAAGAACACAATGAGCTTGCAAGGTATTATAATGGCAATATCTAGTACACTAAGTTGAAACTAAATAATCTACAAGGTATCACCATTGTGATAACTAGAAAACCAAGTTGAATCTGAATCATGAAGTTCCTTTTCTCCTTTATTAGCCATCTTTTGTTTTCAATATGAATTTTTTCCCTAATGTTTTGCATATGTGAATCTAATGACTCCCTTTTCTACCACATCTTTTACTAAATATATATTTCTAGAATTTCTTCCTTGTGCTCTATTATTTCCTTGATCTTTACCTTTTTGTTGTTTGTACCCTTCAAAATCTATCACCTAGGCAATAGGTTGCTTTCTTTTTTCATGGGCATAGAAAATGTTTTCTCCCACATTATTAGTTTTTCTTCTAAATATTTTCTCTTTCATCCAACTTATAACCCAACTAATCAAATGTGAGTGACTTCATTTGACTAATTGCTTGCAATGACTTCTAATAGATTGAAAATGTGGAAAGAAGAGATTTCATAAATGTTCTCAAGTTTTCCACCAAAAACATCAATACTATGCTTGATTGTTTGAGTTTTAGATGCCACACTCAATACAACAACATTTTTCAACTCAAGATTAAATAACTTCAATTGAAACTATATGAGTTCTAGTTCTAAATGGGAATCATACAAATCCTTCAATCTCTTAAGTGTCTCCATGGTGAGTTACATCCTTGAATGTAATGAAAAATTCTCCACCAATAAAGGCTCCTTTCAAGGCAAAGGCTTTTGCATTTTCTATCTAGATTGGTATGAGTTTGATGTCTTGAGGTTCTACATGTTGTTGATTTCCATGACAAATATTATGTCATAAATTGTTATAAATAAGTTATTTTCAACTTCT
The DNA here is from genome assembly GCA_027924645.1 of Cunninghamia lanceolata. Taxonomy (NCBI): domain Eukaryota; kingdom Viridiplantae; phylum Streptophyta; class Pinopsida; order Cupressales; family Cupressaceae; genus Cunninghamia; species Cunninghamia lanceolata. Next base: position 5,435,313 of record BSBN01000760.1, read on the forward strand.
CTAGACCATTATAATAAGGTTTATTTCCTTGTTAGAATTATACCATCTATGGATATATTATTGTTCATGCATTTTAAATATTTTATGGGAGATGACTATTCAACTTCCATCTCTTTTAGAGGTGTCAATTCAACTTCTGTGATATTTGGAAAACAAAAATTTGAAATACCAAAAAATCAATAAAAATGAAGAAAATGCACCTTTAAGGAGTCAATTACTTAGCTAGACAAATATTGCTTCAAAAAACTTCACTAATTACTTTCTCATGGAATATATTAGTTGGCCCTCTTCTTGAACCTTTTACATAGCTTGAGTTTTTATTCAATCTTTTGACTCCTAAAAATGAAGTTTTTTGCTACTCATAATTATTCTTCTTCCAAATCAATGGAGAGAAGGAAAAAAAAAATAGGAAAAAAGGAGGAAAAAACAATTAAATGAATGAGGGAATGAGGGTTTCAAATAGCAAGAATTAGAGGATTGAAAAAGTGTAGCAAACAAATTTAACTAAGAATGAATTTGAAAATGGAAAAGTGAAACCCAATTCTCATTAGCTTCAAATGATGTTACAAAGTACATATTTATCAACATGAAATGAATGTTCAACTTTATTGTATTTAAATAACAATAATATAAAATATTATTATACTTATTATCTACACCTAGGATTACATATAGTAGTGTTACAAGCCTCTCTATCCTTCAAATTTAATGTTTGAATATTTATTTCAATTACCTATTTGAACTCTATTTATCTAGGTTAGTTTATGCTTACTGATTGCATTTATTTCATTAACCTATATTTATTTAGTGTGAGATATTTTTGGCTTATAATATTAATATAGTGGTTGGCATTGCCTAATTTAATTATGACATATTTTTATTTGTTCAAATGATTATTTTAAAAATATAACTAAATATCTATCCTATTAATTTTCCATATAATATTTTGTAATAATCATTTTAAACTTAACTTAATAAATTAAGGAAATTTAAAATGTTAAAAAATAAACTATTGAAAATTCTAAGCTTATCACATTCTACCATTTAATGTAATAGTAATGAGAAAAAAATTCTACCATTTAATCTTACCTTCCCAGGTGAATGGTTTCTTTGAGGAAAACTATTCCCAAAATGGTAGTCAATACTGATATTACTGGAACATATAACATAACTAAGACTGGCCCAACTTTCTGAACACACCATGCTTGTATTGATAAATTTAGTGCAGATGTTATAATCCCCTACACATTACAAGAACAAAATGTTACAACTTAGTAAATGAGTATGGAAGAACAATTGAAATGATTAAAAAGAATAATAACCTACAATTTGTATTAAAAAATTCAGGTAGCAACATAATCAATGAAGAGTGCATACAGCATATAGGATAGCAATGATCTCATTTGTATTCTTTAAAGTCCAAACAGATGAAATCCCTATCGCGAACCAGTTAAATATTAGAATCAAAATTGTTCCAACCATGTATGAAATTGTAGTTGTCAATATAGGTGCTGGATATTTAGCTAAAAGAGGCACCTGCAATCATGCCATGCACAGTTAATTTTTATACACAGTTCCACTATCAATAACCAAGAGCAAAAGTTAAGATGAGGGAAAAAAAAAATTATCTGTTTACCCATTTGAAGATATACATATCCAGACACACATCCAAATGTTATTAAAGTTAAAAAAATGTTACATTACAAAAAAATATATTTAATAAATAAGTCTCCTACTTCTATTCTTGTCGATAAGACCCTACAAAAAGTTTGAATAGGTAAAAAGTTCTATTTTATGTACATCTTAAAGTATTTGTTTATGAGTTTTTGTTCATGTGCCTAAAGGAAAATGATTTGTGTTATATCTAAGTTAATCTCAGAGAAGAAAAATATATTTTTATTGGTTATGGTGAACATGTTAAATGTTATAAGTTTTAGAATCCATTAACTTAGAAAATTGTGTATTCCTAAAAAGCTACTTTCAAGGAAGGAAGTGTTTTTTCTAATGTAGAATAGTTATAAAAACAAGAAAACACTAAAGTGCATTATGAGACTAAATAGGAAAAAAATGCATATAACCATGAACATGATAAATAATAAGAAGAAACTTTACATTTAAAGGAAAAAGAAGAAGAGTTTCAAACTGCAACCTTTAGAAGACCTACAAGAGAATGGAAGCTAGTTGAAAGATATAGCTCATTGGAATTTCATTGTATATTTACATTTTTTCTTTTACTAATGATGGACCTAGTTGTGTGAAGGAAGATCTTTCATCAAAAGAGCATAAGTCTTGGAAAAAGGAAATAGTAATCTTGCACAATTCTAAGACGAGATTTGGTTGATACACTAAAAGAAGAAATCCCATTGGTTTCAAGTGCATATTTAAGAAGAAATACAATGTGAATGGTAAGTTGGACAAATGCAAAGAAAACTTGTGGCAAAGTGGTATTTCCAAGCTTAGAGAATATATTTTGGTGAAATCTTTTCTCTTATTGCTCGATTTAATTCAATTAGATTCCTACTTTCTATTGTTGCTACTTTGGATTTAGAGGTAGAGAAAATGGATGTAAAAACAACTTTTCTACATGGGGATCTAGAGAAAAATATGTATATGTCTTGCCTTAAAATTTTATTGTAAATGAAATGAAAAATCTAGTTTGTACGTTAAAAAGGTCCCTAAATGGTTTAAAACAATCTCCTAGGATTTGGTACTCGAAATGTGACTCCTATATGTAGAAACTTGGGTTTGTTCATATAGCAAAGTTGATCATTGTGTTTACTATAAGCATGTTGATGACCAGTTTGTTATTATTTGTTTGTTTTGATATGTTAATCATTGGGAATATTAGGAAGATGATAAAAGAATGATAAGCCTAACTTTCTATGCAATTTAATATGAAAGATAGAAGCTATAAAAGTAATTCTATTTATAGAGATTAAAAGAGACCATGCTGATAGAAAACTTTGGTTGAACCAAATAAAATATGTTGAAACTATGTAATAAAGATTTTAGATGAATGATACTAAACTAGTTAATGCTCTTTTTCTGGTTAGGAAAAAATTATTCATGGAACAATGTCTTGAAATAGATGAAGAACTTGAGGATGTGTGTAAAGTTTCTTATTCTAGTGTTGTAGGGAGCCACAGGTGTGCAATTATCTACACAAGACCATACATTACCCAAGCAATGGAAGTATTGAGCAGATTATGTCTAATGTAGGCAAGGAACATTAGACTTGGGTTAAGAGAGTGTTTAGCTATTTGCAAGGAACCACATATTACTCTATTTTCTATCAAGGTACATGTAATAAATGCAAATAGGGTAGGTGAGTTAGATAACAAAAGGTCTATTAGTGGTTGTGTATTCTCTCTATTTGCTAGAGTTTGTTGGAAAGAGACACTGCTAGGCATGTCAGGTGTTGTCATTAATGGAAACTAAATCCATCTTACACATCTACATTGTATCAGTGGACCATACTGGAATTCAAACTACAGATTTGTCTAAGTCCAGATAGACAGGAACAGAGCATATGATAGCATTTAGCACTTTGGTTTGTATATCTCCACAAGTAATCACGTTGTGCTGCAAATCTGAGGGGATGTTAAGGGATATCAGGGATACCTAAATCCAAAGATTTAGCCTCCGGTGATGAAGGGATTGAAAGTTACAAGCATTTGAGTATCAGGTTTTGATCAGACAGTTCAGTCCAGTGAAGAACAAGCTGACTTGGTGTTTGATTCTTGTGCGGATGAAGAGAAGTGGTTGGTCAAGTAATTTATGAGATCCAGGGGTATTGGCCAACATGTGAGGTGACTTGGATAAACAAGTTTTGGTCCGCATTGATGTGTGTGCATGGATTCAGCTGACAGAATAGTGTTCTTAAAATAGTTTCCAAGTTTTCTTAAGGCCGACTGTAGTGGATGTAATTTCATATAGCGGATATATATGATCGATGGATTCGAGCATTTTGTAAGGGGTGTGTGTGAATATGAAGGGATAGGTGTGAAGTATAGCAGAATCAGGTGCGAAGTAAAGAGATCTAAGCTTCAGATCATGGCAGAATAGTGAAGCAGGGCAAAGAGAGATGAAGTGTACAAAGTCAGTGTATTGAACACAACCAGAACTATAATTTTGCATTGTTAGATGCTATTCTTCAATTCAGATTTCTTGTGAACTTTTGTAATCAATTCAGTAGGCAATGAGTCTCCTTTGAGCAGTTTGCTTTGGGTAGTGTGCCCGAAGGCATGTGCCTTCCCCATTTGTAATACTTTTAACAGAGTATAAATTTTGTGGGTTAACCCCCATCGTGGTTTTTCCCTTAACTGGGTTTCCATGTAAAAATCCTAGTGTTCATGTCTTATGATCTTGTTGTTTTTGTTCATGCTTCTTTCTTTCAAATGTATGTGGTAAATTGTTAAAGGAACATAAAGTTTTGCAGAACAATGATTCACCCCCCCTCTCAGTGTTCCTTAATTTCAACAATTGGTATCAGAGCAAGGTTCCTTAGAAGAAGTTTAACAGCTTGAGGAAGATCTGGGAAGGTGTTTTCAATGGGTTCATTCAAGCACTCTGATGGTATCAATCAATAGCTTCAAGTAGCCTTAGATGATCTTGACCTGGGCAGGTGCAAAAAGATGGGGGGCCAAAAAGTGGCCAAAATTCTTAAAACTTTTTTAAAAGACATAACGCAAGTGCGTTATAATGCGCTTGTGTTATAGCATGCTCATGTTATGGCTTGGTGTTGCTGAGCCTTTGGCTTGGCAACACAAAACCATAATGCGCTCACGCTATAACGTGAGCGCGTTATTGTTTTCTTTGCATTTTTTTATCTTTTGCAAAAGTTTGCCCAATGTTTGTCAAGTTTGAGGCTGTTTATTGAATGTTTTATGTTCAAGTTTGTTAAGTATGTTTGATGTCTGTATGTTTGTATATATATTTGTATTTATGTATGTATGTATGTATGCCAAATTGTATGTATGTATGTATGCCTATATGTATGAATGTATGTATGCATGCTTTTATGTATGTATGTGTGTATGTATGCCTATATGTATGTATGCTTGTATGTATGTATGTATGTATGTATGTATGTATGTATGTATGTATGCCTATATGTATGAATGTATGTATGCATGCTTATATGTATGTATGTGTGTATGTATGTATGTATGCTTATATGTATGTATGTATGTATGTATGTATGCTTGTATGTATGTATTAATGGTTGTATGTATGTATGTATGGTTGTATGTATGTATGTATGTATGTATGAATGCTTGTATGTATGTATATGTGTATGCATGTTTGTATGTATGGTTGTATGTATGTATGTATGCTTGTATGTATGTATGTATGTATGTATGAATGCTTGTATGTATGTATGTAAGGGTTTTGGGTTTAGGGTATATAAGGACCTGAGCCCGTATAGTTTTTAGGGTTGAGGGTTGAGGTTTCTAGGTTTAGGCTTTAAGGTATAGGGTTGAGGTTTGAGGGATTAGGGCTTAAGTAATAGTTAGAGGGTAGAGGGTTGAGGGTTGAGGGTTATAGTTGAGGGATAATATTCAGCTTGTTGCATGTATAAGATTAAGTGTGTAAGGTTTGGGGATTAGAGTTTAGGATATTAGGAACCTAGGGTTTATGATATGGATTGAGGGTATAAGGGTGAGGTTACAGGGTATAGGGATGAGGGTTTGTGGGTGTAGGTTTCAGGGTTTAAAGTATAGGGTTGAGGATTGATGGATTAGGGCTTAAGTATATGGTTGAGGGTATAGGGTAGAGGGTTGAGAGTTTATAGTTGATGGATAATGTTCAAGGTTGAGTGTCTAAGATATAGGGTATAGGGTTTAAGGTTGAGGGTATAAGGCATATGGATGAGGGTTGAAGGTTTAGGGCATAACTATAGGGTTGAGGGTATATGGTATAGGGTAGAGGTTTGAAGGTTGAGGGATAATTTTCAAGGTTAAGTGTATAGGATATAGGGTTTAAGGTTTGAGGGATTAAGGGTTTAAGGGTTGAGGGATTAGGGTTTAAGGCATAGTGTCGAGGGTAGAGGATTTAGGGATAAGGTTAAGGGTTAAAGGTTTAAGGGATGAGGGTTGAGGCTTTAGGGATGAGGGTTAAGGGATTAGGGTTTAAGTTATAGTATCGAGGGTAGAGGGTTTAGGGATAGGGTTTAGGGTTTAAGGTTTAAGGGTTGAGGGATTAGGGTTTAGGGTTGAGGGATTAGGGTTTAAGGTATAGTGTCGAGGGTTGAACCCTAATCCCTCAACCCTTGACACTATACCTTAAACCCTAAACCCTAACCCCTCAACCCTAAACCCTATCACTTAACCCTAAACCCTAAACCATAGCCCTAAAGCCTCAACCCTCAACCCTTAAACCTTAAATCCTAAACACTATCCCTAAACCCTCAACCCTTAAACCCTAAACCATATCCCTAAACCCTCTACCCTCAACACTATACCTTAAAACCTAATCCCTTAACCCTAAACCCTAAACGCTAAACCCTATCCCTCAACCCTCAACCCTCAACCCTTAAACCTTAAACCCTATACCCTCGACACTATGCCTTAAACCCTAATCCCTCAACCCTTAAACCCTTAATCCCTCAAACCTTAAACCCTTAAACCCTAAACTCTCAACCCCTAGATACACTTAAACCCTTAAACCTTAAACCCTAATCCCTCAACCCTTAAACCCTTAATCCTGTTGACGCCTGAATTGACTGGTAGTTTTTTGAAAAATTTTCATTCAGGCACTCTCCCTAAGTATCCAAAAAATGCTCTAAGTAACGGACCTCCTCAGTATTTTTCAGCTGCATCATCATATTTTCTTGAGGAGGAGGTCATCATCATCATGTTTGTTTCCATGAGGGTCAGCATCATCATGTTCTCCTTCGACCGGTTTCTCATCGTCATCATCATATTTCGCTGTCGGGTGATGTTTGGTTTTTATCATGATGATGCTGCCGAGCTACAGTGCACCCTCATCTGCTTGCGAGGGTGATGTTTCAAAATCTCCGGTGATCTTCCATTTATCACCTTGCGCGAGCATGATGATGATGTTGCTTATTCTTTGAATTGCTCGACCTAACTTGTTTTTTCCTAAGGGTCGTGTTCATCATCATCATATTTCCAGTTTTCATCCTGCTGCGTGCGGAGGTCATCATATTTTCTGCCTTCATGATATTTCGCCGAGGTGATGTTTTTATCATCGGGTGATCTTGGTTATGATCATCCTGATGATGATGTTGAAGAGTTTTAAGTGCGACCCGATATTCACTAGGGTCATCATATTTCGAACGTCAGGATGATCTTAGTCAATATCATCCTGATGATGTTGTATCACTTCTTGTTCTTTGTTTCTCATCCTGATGATGCTGACGTCATCCGTATATCAGGGTGATATTTTTCTTTCTGCCTATCTGCATCATGATATTCTGAAGGAAGGGGTGATATTTTCATATCACCCGGATATATGTTTGCTCGAGCATCATGATGATGCTGATATCAGGGAGATATCCGCCTGCTGGCTTCGCGCATTATCTACTAGGGGTGATCTTTTCAAGCAGCATCATCATATTCAGTTTTCGCCCCGATCTTACAGAGGAGCTACAGTGCAACCTGATATTTTCACATCAGGAGGATATTTCCAAATATCCGGTTGTCTTCCGAATATCATGATGATGTTAATATGATGATGACGTCATCAAGGTCCGGGGGGGGTCGTATTTCTAACATTGATCATCTTGAAGAGACCTCCTGATATTTGCAAACATGATGATGACGTCATCCGGATATGAGGAGGTGCGCAGTAGGCAGATATGATGATGACGTCAGCAGGATATGATGATGACGTCATCAGGATGTTCATCGGCCAGACTTTTGGTATAAGCTCAGCAGGAGGATGTTCCTCCGATGGATCCGGTTGTGCCGATGAAGGCGAATATCATGCAGTTTGTATTTCGAATATGATGATGACGTCAGGGTGATATTTCGGGCAACAGGATATCATGCTGCTGGAGGATGATGATGATGAAGTCTTATACTAGTGTCGTCAGGAGCAAAAGCGCCGACATGATATATGCTCGTGACCAAGTATATAAGGTGTTATTGAGGTCATCGCGGGGTGCATGTGGGATATTGTTATCCTGCATTTTCGAAATATCATGATGATGAATCTCGGCGGGAAGCGGTTGCGACTAGCTATTTGATGTTCTTCCCGAGGCCGCGGGTTGGTGCGCCATCAATGGCGATTGTTGCAGAGGTATGGGCGATGGCGTGGACGAATGTTGTACCTGATTGAAGATCTGAATCCCGAGGTGGCGGCGCAAGGCTCGAAAAATCTTCCTGTCTCCTCCCCTACCTGCTGCATTCAAGTTTGAGCGCCATTTCTATGGTACTGTATATCTGGCGGGAATTTTGGTCAACCTGGTAGTTGATGCTGAAGACACCCTCCTGCTATATAATGCAGATGGTGTTATTCTTTTGAGGTTGTTGAAAGTTGTAGATTTTTGGCTCTGTAATCCAAAACCAGCTGATCTGGTTGCTCTGTACAGTTTTTCTTGTAAGTTTATGTATCTCCTGTTGTAGGACTTGGCATGAATCCACTGGTTTCATGGTTGATCTTATATGAGTAATGCTATCTTAGCATGTGTTGTGTTAATTCTGTCTCCAGTATTGCATGTATCCTTCTTCTGGATCTGGATGTTTGCTTATGTTTAGATTCTAGAGCATAGAATTCCTATGTTGAATGTCTGATCTTTTAACCTCTGCTCAAGGGGCAGATTAAACTGTTTTCAGGTTGAACATTGGGAAGGGTATACTGCAGTAGGGATGCCATAAGTAGAGATAGCTCAACACTCTATATTGGGAGATATCTGTAGGGCAGATATCAGGTGTATCCCCCTGAAATCCAGTTTTAGCTATTTATGCTGATCATTCACAGGTGTATGTCTACCGACTCCAAGCCCTGGATAGGCACCAATCATGCTGTGTTCTTGTGTTATACACCATGTCCAGCTTTGCATCCAAATTCATATCAAACCATTTCATACCTCCACCTGTTAGTTGTAGGAGTAGGATTAGGAACCCCCTGCATACTCTCATACCCAACCAGACATCATGTCCAAGAATGTTGCCAGCCTTGTGATCTATCATGCAGATCTTGGTCCATACATGAGAGTATTCTGCCTGTTGTTGTCAAGTTAGACCTTTCTATCTTTGAGCTAGTCAAGGTTACATCTTAAGTTATAGGGATACCCCCCTTGGTGCGGCAGAACCAGAAGTGAAGGGGAGGAGCTCACGCAACCTCCTGTATTCAGTTGGCCTGAATCTGCCTGTGCATTAGAAGTGGCAAACCCTAATGTTGATTCAGAAGAAATGTCAACAAAATGGCGACTCTACTGGGGATTGAACAGTAAAAGTATTATCTAATCATCTCCAGTAGTATATCTTGTGACCCATCCGAGTCACTAACGAAGTTTTGCTCTGCTGGTGAAATGAACCTGGAAAAGTAGCTTTCAGCTATTGAAAATTTTGTCCTCTCTGGAGAGGTGGCGACTCTGCAAAAAAGATCCAAATGCACATGAAAGATGGATGTATGTGATGTGACAAAAACGTGTTGTTCATTTTTCAGCATCTGTATGAGAAAAGGTACCTTGTTCCTTCCCCTTTATTTGCTGTTTTACTGCATAGATTAGATGCCAGGGGAAGCCTTAGGTCTTAGACAGACAAAGGATGTCTAAGAGTAAGATTTTTATGAATCCAAGTATGAAGTATCCCACACTCAGTGGTGAAATGTTGGATAAAGGAATAGAGGAGATAAGAAATAGGTTGATATTCTTAGAGGCTGAGCAGGCCAAGTTAAAAAGCAGTAACCCTGTTGTGTCTGCCAGTCAGAAAGCTAAACCTCCTGTCAGCCCTTTTGATCCTTTGTATGACCAACTGGATTTGTCATGGGTGGATTATAAAGTAGAAACTATGCCTGCTAGGATATACTGTCAGATGCCTAGATTTAGTGGTCACAATGTATGTGATGGGAATGCACATATCCAAAATTTTCAAAGTTTTATGGGAAAATATTCATTCAGAGATGAGGATATGTGGATGAGGTTTCTTGTTAGGTCCTTTGATGCAAAAGCAAAAGATTGGTATTTGAGCTTTCCAAAGAAATTTTTTGCCTGTTGGGATGAGCTTGCTGACTGTTTCAAGGAAGAATTTGCAAAAGAACCGACTGATCTTGTTGCAGAATTGATGAGAATCAGAAAACAAGATGAAGAGCCATGTGTTGATTTCAGTCATAGGTTTGCAGTACCTCTTTCACATGTCCCTGAAAGTTTCAGACCTGATATTTCAGCCTGTGTTGGCATATTCTTTGAAGCTTTTGAGGAGGGCTCTAGTGCATTACTGAGGGATTTCAAGGTGACAAGTATGCAGATGGCATACAGGTTCATTGAGAATGTAGAAGAAATGAGAAATATGCACCTGCTGAAACCCCTCTCCCCAGGCCTTGGTGTGAAAAATGGTTATGAAGCTGCAAATGACCAAGTCATGAAGGCATCATGTGAAGATGAAAAGATGAATATTGAGGATGCCAGTGAAAGGACTAATGAGGATTCCCATTGCAATCATGAGGCATCTGACCATGAAGACAATAATGAGGTTGTGGACAGCAATGAGCAATTTTTAGAATGGACCTGTGGAGATAATTGTGAGTATTGTACTCAAGACAGAGAAGATATAAGCAAACAGAGAAGCAGTCCTATGTGTGACCCATTGCCTACCTTTCAAACACATGGAGATCATGAAGAGCAGTCAGAAATTGAAATAAGTGCTAGTTCAGAGCATGATTGTTTTTCATTTGATGGCTGTTTTGCTTATGACACACAGGCTGATACTCCTCCACAGAGTGAATCCATTGATGATGAAGAGATGTGCTCTGCTGCCTATGAACAAATGGCATACTCTGATGAAACTGATGCACCTGGGTCACCCATTTATGACACATATGGTGATGAGGATCTATCTGAGTATGGTGGGGATCTAGACACTATTTTTGGCTTGGATTCTGTTTCTCATCATGATGAAAGAGGAAACAACATACATCAGGTAAGTGACTGTGAAGATGTGCCTGATTTGAAAGAGATGCCAGAGCCTGATCTTTTCCAGCCTGGTGTACCAGATGGTTGTGTACATGATGTACACAATTGTGATTTTGAAAGCTTTTCTTTTGATGAGCCAGCATATAATACAATGAGCCTTGATCTTCCTAGTTGTGTGGTGGACTCTGAGTGTTTCCTATTTGCAGTCCAGCTAGGAGATCATGTTGCAATGCATGATGATGATATAGGTGATAAGTGTTATATGCCATATGAACATGCATTGTTTGATATATTCTGCACCCACATGTCACATGATGCTGAAGGTTATCTGCACAGGGGTGATAATGACAAGCCAAATCAGAAGGTTGAATATGCAGATGACAAGATTTGTTTGTGGGTGGATCCTGACAGTATCTCCAAGCTTGACCCAGTGCATGCAGATGAAAACAAGATATTTGACAAAGGGAGATACATGTTTTTCTTTTCTTGGTGGCCTTAGGCCATCAAGTGTGTTGGGTGATGCAGGTCAGTACAGTATTTGACTCTGTGCCCAATGGATAAGGGACTGGTCTGCATCCCAGAGATCTGGGGTTCTCGCTGCAGTCTTTCACCTGCACGTCCCCAGACAGAGCCACTGTTGACGCCTGAATTGACTGGTAGTTTTTTGAAAAATTTTCATTCAGGCACTCTCCCTAAGTATCCAAAAAATGCTCTAAGTAACGGACCTCCTCAGTATTTTTCAGCTGCATCATCATATTTTCTTGAGGAGGTCATCATCATCATGTTTGTTTCCATGAGGGTCAGCATCATCATGTTCTCCTTCGACCGGTTTCTCATCGTCATCATCATATTTCGCTGTCGGGTGATGTTTGGTTTTTATCATGATGATGCTGCCGAGCTACAGTGCACCCTCATCTGCTTGCGAGGGTGATGTTTCAAAATCTCCGGTGATCTTCCATTTATCACCTTGCGCGAGCATGATGATGATGTTGCTTATTCTTTGAATTGCTCGACCTAACTTGTTTTTTCCTAAGGGTCGTGTTCATCATCATCATATTTCCAGTTTTCATCCTGCTGCGTGCAGAGGTCATCATATTTTCTGCCTTCATGATATTTCGCCGAGGTGATGTTTTTATCATCGGGTGATCTTGGTTATGATCATCCTGATGATGATGTTGAAGAGTTTTAAGTGCGACCCGATATTCACTAGGGTCATCATATTTCAAACGTCAGGATGATCTTAGTCAATATCATCCTGATGATGTTGTATCACTTCTTGTTCTTTGTTTCTCATCCTGATGATGCTGACGTCATCCGTATATCAGGGTGATATTTTTCTTTCTGCCTATCTGCATCATGATATTCCGAAGGAAGGGGTGATATTTTCATATCACCCGGATATATGTTTGCTCGAGCATCATGATGATGCTGATATCAGGGAGATATCCGCCTGCTGGCTTCGCGCATTATCTACTGGGGGTGATCTTTTCAAGCAGCATCATCATATTCAGTTTTCGCCCCGATCTTATAGAGGAGCTACAGTGCAACCTGATATTTTCACATCAGGAGGATATTTCCAAATATCCGGTTGTCTTCCGAATATCATGATGATGTTAATATGATGATGACGTCATCAAGGTCCGGGGGGGGTCGTATTTCTAACATTGATCATCTTGAAGAGACCTCCTGATATTTGCAAAACATGATGATGACGTCATCCGGATATGAGGAGGTGCGCAGTAGGCAGATATGATGATGACGTCAGCAGGATATGATGATGACGTCATCAGGATGTTCATCGGCCAGACTTTTGGTATAAGCTCAGCAGGAGGATGTTCCTCCGATGGATCCAGTTGTGCCGATGAAGGCGAATATCATGCAGTTTGTATTTCGAATATGATGATGACGTCAGGGTGATATTTCGGGCAACAGGATATCATGCTGCTGGAGGATGATGATGATGAAGTCTTATACTAGTGTCGTCAGGAGCAAAAGCGCCGACATGATATATGCTCGTGACCAAGTATATAAGGTGTTATTGAGGTCATCGCGGGGTGCATGTGGGATATTGTTATCCTGCATTTTCGAAATATCATGATGATGAATCTCGGCGGGAAGCGGTTGCGACTAGCTGTTTGATGTTCTTCCCGAGGCCGCGGGTTGGTGCGCCATCAATGGCGATTGTTGCAGAGGTATGGGCGATGGCGTGGACGAATGTTGTACCTGATTGAAGATCTGAATCCCGAGGTGGCGGCGCAAGGCTCGAAAAATCTTCCTGTCTCCTCCCCTACCTGCTGCATTCAAGTTTGAGCGCCATTTCTATGGTACTGTATATCTGGCGGGAATTTTGGTCAACCTGGTAGTTGATGCTGAAGACACCCTCCTGCTATATAATGCAGATGGTGTTATTCTTTTGAGGTTGTTGAAAGTTGTAGATTTTTGGCTCTGTAATCCAAAACCAGCTGATCTGGTTGCTCTGTACAGTTTTTCTTGTAAGTTTATGTATCTCCTGTTGTAGGACTTGGCATGAATCCACTGGTTTCATGGTTGATCTTATATGAGTAATGCTATCTTAGCATGTGTTGTGTTAATTCTGTCTCCAGTATTGCATGTATCCTTCTTCTGGATCTGGATGTTTGCTTATGTTTAGATTCTAGAGCATAGAATTCCTATGTTGAATGTCTGATCTTTTAACCTCTGCTCAAGGGGCAGATTAAACTGTTTTCAGGTTGAACATTGGGAAGGGTATACTGCAGTAGGGATGCCATAAGTAGAGATAGCTCAACACTCTATATTGGGAGATATCTGTAGGGCAGATATCAGGTGTATCCCCCTGAAATCCAGTTTTAGCTATTTATGCTGATCATTCACAGGTGTATGTCTACCGACTCCAAGCCCTGGATAGGCACCAATCATGCTGTGTTCTTGTGTTATACACCATGTCCAGCTTTGCATCCAAATTCATATCAAACCATTTCATACCTCCACCTGTTAGTTGTAGGAGTAGGATTAGGAACCCCCTGCATACTCTCATACCCAACCAGACATCATGTCCAAGAATGTTGCCAGCCTTGTGATCTATCATGCAGATCTTGGTCCATACATGAGAGTATTCTGCCTATTGTTGTCAAGTTAGACCTTTCTATCTTTGAGCTAGTCAAGGTTACATCTTAAGTTATAGGGATACCCCCCTTGGTGCGGCAGAACCAGAAGTGAAGGGGAGGAGCTCACGCAACCTCCTGTATTCAGTTGGCCTGAATCTGCCTGTGCATTAGAAGTGGCAAACCCTAATGCTGATTCAGAAGAAATGTCAACAAATCCCTCAAACCTTAAACCCTTAAACCCTAAACTCTCAACCCCTAGATACACTTAAACCCTTAAACCTTAAACCCTAATCCCTCAACCCTAAACCCTAATCCCTCAACCCTCAAACCTCAACCCTAATACCTCAATCCTCAACCCTAATTTTGATTTTCTTCCATTGCTTCAACATCATTGTTGTTTTCCCCATCAGAAACCAATTCATTCAGCAACTTGTTGGCCATTGGTTAACTTGAACTGCATACTATGTTAGAAGAAGGGTATCTTTTATTTGTATCAATGTTGTATTTATAAGCTAGAGCTCACATTGATATTTTTCACACACCCTATTCTTTGAAATATCTTAACCTTAAAATATGACTTGGATATGTACTTGAACACAAAAAAATCTCCAATCTCCAACCCATGATGATTCACAAAATTTTCCCAACCCTGTCTAAATTCTAGTTTATTTATTGTATACCCTCAACCCTAATCCCTCATCCCTAAACCCTAAACGCTATCCCTATTCCTAAACCTTCAACTCTCAACATTAAACCCTAATCTGTCAACCCTAAACCCTAATCCCTCAACCCTAAACCCTATCCCTAAACCATCAACCCTCAACAATATACCTTAAACCATAATCCCTCAACCCTAATCCCTCAACCCTAAACCCTAAACCCAACAAAATTGCTTTGCCTTATGTTAGGTTGTTAAACCCATCATTTTTGACACTCTTCTCTTAAAGATATCTGAGTTGCAAGATTATGTCAGAAAAATGGCTATGAACTTTTTTGGTAATTTTAGAAACTAGTTTTAAAGTATTTTTCTTCATTCCCTTTTTAATTATGCATGGCTATAGTAAATCCTAATTTAAGTTTTCTGTAATGTCTTAGTAATGTTATATGGCATGTTTTTCTAGCCCATCTGGGGTTCATTATGCCAATAGGTGTACACACTATGAGAAAAGTTTTGCGTATGGTACATCCACAATGAGTAATTAATAGTTGAAATCAGAAGGATGATCATTATGAGAAAAGCTTTGCATTGGGGTACATCCACAGTGGGCAATGAATGGTTGAAATCATAACCCCTGGTCAACATTAAGTGAACATTTTTTTATTAAGATTTTTTTAAAAGATCAGCATACTCTCTCCACCTATTTTCTTGAATTTAAATTGGGGCCATAAAAATGTGCACACATTTGCTCCCAATGTATAACCTGGGTGTAATTAAAAACATCAACTAGATAAAATAAACAACTTTGGCCATAAAAATCAATCAATCTTTTAAAAATAGATATATTAGTAGCTATACATTTTAGATATAGTAACTATACATTTTAGTAATGTTTCTTTCTTGATTTTCTATTTTTAATTAACTAATTTTTGTTTGTTTTAGACAAAATATTACAATCCTCATGAAGATATTTTCTTGTATATAATTTTTTCCTTTTATCTTTGGCCTGTCTTTTCCCTCCTAGAAGTTCTTTCAAAAGGATCCTTATTTTATCTTTCGATCTATATGAACTCTAAACATAAATCTATGTTTCTTGTTGTCTGCCTGCTCAAAGATGCAAACATCTCCTTGATATTATTATGGCATACAAAATATGCCCACCCCACACTTAGGGCATGTATATTGTTATGAAACAGGCAAATAATCTCCCATTGTTTACTAGCTCTATCCACAAGAACTACTAAATTTTTTTCTCTTGGTAATTGTAGAGGACATTCACTTATTTTTGGCAACTCCTGCATTCTCAAACCATTACAAAAACTAAGTTATTTTAACCCAATAAATAGCTAATTGCATTGATTTAATACTCTACTATTAAAGCTTAGCATTCACACAAATGCAGATGTTCATATTATAGAAGACTGCATTATATTAGACTATTAGAGATCCCTAAGAAAAATGTAATAACAAAACTGCTTTGCCTTATGTTATCTTACAATTATTTACCCATTCTTTTTGACACTCTTCTCTTAATAAAGTAAGAGTAATAAGAATAGAAGGCAGAGAATTTGATCTTACTAGTATGCATGGTTGTTTACATTCTGTGACTTCATTTTCATTGACTAAAAAAGTAAATATCCGATTTGAAAGGTGGGGCAGAGTTCACTGTCATGTGCTTTTCTAGATGCTAGGGTCCATAATGTCTAAGGTTCTTCAAAGAAAGGCCTATAACATAATTAAGTTTTTTGTTATACCAATCCTCTAAGTAAAGCTACAATTCAAATGCCTACTTTGAAAGTTGAAATAAATTAAATTAGACTTACAATTTTGATTTTCTTCCATTACTTCAACAACATCATTGTTTTCTTCATCAGAAACCAATTCAATCAGTAACTTGTTGCCCATTGGTTGACTTGAACTGCATCCTCTATTAGCAGGGCATTTTTTATCTATATCAATGTTGGTATTCATAAGCTGAAGAGCATTGATATTTTTCACACACCCTGTTCTTTGAAATATCTTAACCTTAAAATATGACTTGGATATTTACTTGAACACAACAAAATCTCCAATCTCTAGCCCATGATGATTCACAAAATTTTCCCAACCCTACCTAAATTCTAGTTTATGTATGGTACCCCCTAATTGTACATCCCACTCTTGCCCACCTGTGCCTTGCAACACTGTATGTTCGTCTGTGTTGTCTATAAATTGTGAAACAAATGCAGGAGGAATGTGCTGCCATAGACACATTACACAATTAGATTTTACAAGTTCTTAACAATGTAAAGGAAATAAAAGAATGAAAAATAATGTATAGAGTTACCAGTTTTTGTGTAAAGTCTCCAAGAATAACTTTGAAGGAGGCACGCCCATTAAACCAATTCAATCAGCAACTTGCTACCCATTGGTTGACTTGAACTGCATCCTCTGTTAGAAGAAGGGCATCTTTTATCTATATTAATGTTGGTATTCATAAGCTGAAGAGCATTGATGTTTTTCACACACCCTATTATTTGAAATATCTTAACCTTAAAATATGACTTGGATATGTACTTGAACATGTAACAAAATCTCCAATCTCTAGCCCATGATGAGTTGACTTGAACTGCATCCTCTGTTAGAAGAAGGGCATCTTTTATCTATATCAATGTTGGTATTCATAAGCTGAAGAGCATTGATGTTTTTCACACACCATGTTCTTTGAAATATCTTAACCTTAAAATATGACTTGGATATGTACTTGAACATGTAACAAAATCTCCAATCTCCATCCCATGATGAGTTGACTTGAACTGCATCCTCTGTTAGAAGAAGGACATCTTTTATCTGTATCAATGTTGATATTAATAAGCTGAAGAGCGTTGATGTTTTTCACCCACCCTGTTCTTTGAAATATCTTAACCTTAAAATATGACTTGGATATGTACTTGAACATGTAAAAAAATCTCCAATCTCCAGCCCATGATGAGTTAACTTGAACTACATCCTCTGTTAGAAGAAGGGCATATTTTATCTGTACCAATGTTGGTATTCATAAAATGAAGAGCATTAATGTTTTTCACACACCATGTTCTTTGAAATATCTTAACCTTAAAATATGACTTGGATATGTACTTGAACATGTAATAAAATCTCCAATCTCCAGCCCATGATGAGTTGACTTGAACTGCATCGTCTATTAGAAGAAGGGCATCTTTTATCTGTATCAATGTTGGTCTTCATAAGCTGAAGAGCATTGATGTTTTTCACACACCCTATTCTTTGAAATATCTTAACCTTAAAATATGACTTGGATATGTAATCAAACACAAAAAAATCTCCAATCTCCGGCCCATGATGATTCACAAAATTTTCCCAACCCTGCCTAAATTCCAGTTTATTTATAGTACCCCCTAATTGAACATCCCACTCCTGCCCACCTGGGCCTTGCAACACCATATGTTTGTCTGTGTTGTCTATAAATTGTGAAACAAATGCAGGAGGAATGCACTGCCATAAACACATTACACAATTAGATTTTACAAATTCTTAACAGTGAACAAGAAATAAAAGAATGAAAAATAATGTATACAGTTACCAGTTTTTGTGTAAAGTCTCCAAGCATAACTTTGAAGAAAGAGGCACACCCATTAAACCAACTCATTCAACAACTTGATGCCCATCGGTTGACTTGAATTGCATCTTCTATTAGAAGAAGGGCATCTTTTATCTGTATCAATGTTGGTATTCATAAGCCGGAGAGCATTGATGTTTTTCACACACCTTGTTCTTTGAAATATCTTAACCTTAAATTATGACTTGGATATGTACTTGAATACAACAAAATCTCCAATCTCCAGCCCATGATGATTCACAAAATTTTCCCAACCCTACCTAAATTCTAGTTTATTTATGGTACCCCTTAATTGTACATCCCTAAACCCTAAACCCTAATCCCTTAACCCTAATCCCTAATCCCTAAACCATAAACCCTAATCCCTAATTATAATTTATGGTACCCTAATCCCTAAACCCTAAACCCTAATCCCTTATCCCTAAACCATAAACCCTATCCCTAAATCCTCAACCCTCAACACTTAAACCTTAAATCCTAAATGCTATCCCTAAACCCTCAACCCTCAACACTATACCTTAAACCCTAATCCCTCAACCCTAAAATTTCAACCCTAAACCCTATCCCTAATCCCTCTACCCTCAACACTCTACCTTAACTCTAATCCCTCGACCCTCAACCCTAAACGCTATCCCTAAAGCCTCAACCCTAAACCCTAATCCCTCAAGGTCCTAAACTCTAATCCCTTATTCCTAAACTCTAAATCATATCCCTAAACCCTCAACCCTCAACCTTAAACCTTAATCCCTCAACCCTAAACCCTAATCCCTCTTGACCTTAAACCCTCAACCCTTATCCACCCCTCTCCTCCCCTATCTGCCTCACCCCCATATCTACCCCCTCTACCCTTGACACTATACATACATACATATAAGTACACATACATACATATAGGCATACATACATACATACATGATTAATAACCTTGAACATAAAAAAATCCAAGGGGGTCATAACGCGCTCGCGTTATGTCAAACATGACAAACATTCAACAAACTTTTGCGAAAAAAGAAAAAATGCAAAACAGAACATAACACGAGCGCGTTATAACGCGCTCGCGTTATGTTTTGCTTTGGATTTCTACCCCAAAGGCTTGGAGTGCCTTCCCAATGTCCAGAGATGTGTTTTTACATATTCTAAAGGATTTCACATAATTTCGTTCGTGCTGACCCTCAGATTTGCATGTGTTTCAAGGTCGAACAAATCGAATAGCTAGGTAATGTTAGGCTTTCTCTTAGCTATTTAACAATGTAATTTTTTTTCACATTTTGACAATGTTAAGCCTTTCATCTTTAATTTCTTTTGTTTGTGTGTCCATTTTTGGGCAAAAACCACTGTTTGGTCTTTTTTTCATTGTAAATTAACCATTCATTGAAATTTCAAAAAAATTACATATTTAGAAACTAGACTCAATTCTACACATATTAAAAAAATGATTTTCAATTAGTTTTCAAAATTTATAGGGGTAGCACGGCCAAAATTCTATTTTTTAGGATGTGTCCACTTTGAAAATTAGTAAAAAATCAAATATTCATCAAAAAATTATCAAAAAAATCAGGCATAAACTACATGTTGTTAGCTAATTTCTCACCAAAGCGATTTTAAAAATACCAAAAAAAAGTTGACCTTTTGAGGGAGCCACAAAACATGCTATGTTATGTTTTTTTCAGAAACAACACCAATTTCTGTGGCTCCCTCTTTTGAACCCCTTAATCTATACCATTTTCAAAAAAAATAGTAGTTTAGAAAGTAGACTCGGAGCACTATGAACATTGTTTTGGTTGCATCTCCAAATTTTGAGTGCAACTATGCTTAATTTCTCATCCAAGGCCATCATTTCCTGATTTTAAAAAAAA
This sequence comes from Cunninghamia lanceolata, assembly GCA_027924645.1. Classification (NCBI taxonomy): domain Eukaryota; kingdom Viridiplantae; phylum Streptophyta; class Pinopsida; order Cupressales; family Cupressaceae; genus Cunninghamia; species Cunninghamia lanceolata. Next base: position 5,455,648 of record BSBN01000760.1, read on the forward strand.
ATGGCCACTTAAGACCCCTTTTTGGCCCCCCATCTTTTTGCACTTGCACACCTATCCAAAGCAAAAATTAGAGATCTGCAAGAGAACCTTAAAGATGCTAAAGATTTCATTGAAACCTTAAAAGGACAACTGAACAAATCCAATGAAAAGAGGAGGGAGCTATTTCAGCAGTTAGCAAATAAGAATGAAGACAATGATATGGATGAGGCTCTGAAGGAGAAAACAAAGGAATGTGAGAAGCTATCAAAAGAAGTTGTTGTCCTAAAACATGAGATGGAATCCAGAGTGATGAGACTAACCAAGGAAATCAAGGAAAGGAAGAAGATTGAGGAAAACATGAATCCGTCTCTGAAAGAAAGAACTAAAGAGTGCTGTAGATTGGACAAAATAATTGGCCATCTATAGTCTGATCTTCAAGAAACCAGGGATAATGAGGAACAACTTGAAAGGAAAATTGTTATTCTCAAACATGACCTAGAAGTTGAAAATGAATACAAAGAAAAGTTCAAGATAAGCTCAGCTAAACTTGAAGTGCTACTTGATAGTCAGAAGATGGCAGATAATAAGCATGGTCTAGGATATGAGAAAGGTGAAAGCTCTGGATCTGATCAAAGAAATCCTAAATCAAGGAATCAAAGAAATAGACCTAGAAGATCTCCGGTAAGACAACCTAATACCCAAAGGTATCCATCTTTCAATGGAAATTGTTTCAATTGCAATAAATTTGGCCATAGAGCTACTCAGTGTAGAAGTAGAGTGAATCAAAGTGGTCCATCCCTCTCTTGTCAATGCTTCAATTGTAAAAGGTATGGTCATAGATCCAATGAATGCAGAAGTATGATGATGAACTACTCTAACAACAGAAGAAATGTCAATTCTTTCAATGGCTACTGTTTTGCATGAAATAGATTTGGACACATGGCTAATCAATGCAGATCAAGAGGAAATCAAGTAAATGAGCAAAGAAATGTTGTGTGCTTCAATTGCAACAAATCCAATCATATTGCAAGATTCTACAGAATTAGGAATGATGACATAAAAGTTTCAGTAAACAGAACCCAAAAATTGCAGGATAAAGGCAAGGGTAAAGTAAATGTGAATGAGATCTAGAATGAAATGAATAAAACATGAGTAAAGAAAGGTGAAATGAATGATGGTGATGGGTCCACACTGGAATCTGGTGCTATTAATTCCTCCAGAAATTGAAATAGGAGCTCTGGCTCAGGGGGAGTTGCATTGAAAATATAATTCCCACTGCCAGTAAGTGGGTGCCTATATCTAGCATGATGAATGAAGATAAAGAAGCCTATTGCAGATCTGTTGAAGCAAATTCTGGAAGAAAAGAAGCTAATGCAATTGATTGCAGAGCAATTGAAGATTGAATGTATGAAGAAATAGGGTAACAAGATGTATTAGGGTAGAGCATTTATTACAATGAAGAATTAGGTTTTCCAGAGGATAAAAGTTCATTCATTCAAACATTTGAATCACTTTGCATTCGAAGAGAACAAGAAGAGCATTTGAGCTGAGACTTCAAGGATTTGGAGTGTGAAAAGTGAATTCAACAGCTAACCCTAACTGGTGAAACAAGGTATTCTCTGTGAAACACTCTGAATTTGCAATCTTTGATATGGCTACTCCATTGGTTGTTGACATCACCAAAAGGCCCCAACCTAAATTTAAAAAGCATCCACACAAATCAGTAGAGGTCGATCCGTTAGGTGCCATTTCAAACGTTCTGCATGGTGTGTTGCACGTTGAAGATATTAGGGCCTATATTCATGCTAGCATAGATGAGTTTAGCAATTCAAAGTTAGTAGATTTGTTCAAGAATCATCTGAGGGATGAATGGTCTTAAACCTAAGTATAAGGCACTACAAGATAAACACTTCATTCAGATTATAGGGTTTCTATCCTTCAATGAAGATGAGTGGGTCTGGTATGTGCTGAGTTAGATGCATGATGAGTTTATGTGGTTAATGAAACCCTTCAAGATCACCAAGGATGTCATTAAGGCCGTGACAGGGTTGAACTCATTCGGTGGACTGCCAATGTTGAAGTCAATAAAGAATCAAACTGTAACTGATGCTACCGACTCAAGGTTTGACAAAAGGGCAATGACAATAAATGACATCACTGATCCAGATGTCAAATTTGCATCAATGGTGATTAGATACAAGATATATCATTCTAGCAGGGAGAATTCTGTATCCAGTACAACTATCTATGTAGCTTATCAGATGTTGAGAGAGAATGTTGATTATGACTTATGTGAGTTGTTGCAGAACCAGCGGATGGAAAATTTGAATAAGGTTAAAAAGGATAAGAACACTTTCAAATATGGTACATTGATCTTGTGTTTGTTCTTCTATTTCATGAATGAGTTACCCGGCAAGAAAAGCATGTGTTGGACCAGTGATAAGTCTATTGCCATACAAATAAGAGAGCACTTGAACAATATTGGTGACTCCAATGCCCGAAGGATTGCTCTTTGGGGATATTTCAAGTCTTTACAGAACATGATGCAATCAAGGGAAAGAATCCCTACATCTGTGGTTGAAAAATACAAGGACACGGTCTGTTTTATGGTGGATACAAATCAGTGTTTAATGGAAGCAGTTGAACCAAGAACTGTGTGGATCATGCCCATGGGGTATGAAGTTGATGAGCAAGTATTGGATATGTATGCTCAACACCTTCTGACCAAACCAAAAGATACCTCTATTGAAAGGTTCGGCACATATAGAGAGATTAGTTTGAAACTTTATGTTCAGCTCCAAAAACTAGAAATCAAGAGAAACATCCAAAGGCAACTTGAAAGGTATGCTAAAAGTATTGGAATATCAAAGGAAGTTGTGAAACAGAACAGGGAAAGGATAGAGAAAACCGAGAAGGAGAGGCATGATAGAGAATAAGGAAGTGTTCCAGGGGAATCCACTTCTAAAGCAAGGACTACTAGGAGTTCTATTACAACCTCCGGTAAGGAAGGAAAAAGAACAAAAACAATGGCCAAAAAGTCAGTCAGTGTGGAGGAGGATGAAGAAAAGACTAATTCAAATTATGAGGTTAGAGAGTTGAAGGCCTCAGGCACCAAGGCTACTAAAGTATCTAAGGAGAAGCCCTCCGGAAACACAAAGTCAAAGAAAGCAGAAGCATCAAGGGTTGCCCAAGACAAACCCTCCGGAAGTGTAAGGGTAAGAAAAAGACTAAAAATTGAAAAACCCACCCTGTCAGTTGAAGACATTGTGAATGCAGTAAATGTTCATGGGAATTTGAAGCCCATAATAGAATATTATGACAGCTTTGACAAAGCCAACAAGAGAATTTTGGAGGATGCCACTATTAAATACTTAAATAAATTCAATAGAGCACTTGTAGAAATCTTGTCAGAACTTCCTAAGAGTCTAAGTGATATTTTGGAGATGAGAAAAGAGGCTACTAAAGTAAAAGATTTGGAGCTAAGAGAACATGTGTTGACCAATTTATGTCCTATAATTTCTGAGAAGGAAGCAGATAAAATTTTCAAAGAAGTCAAAGAGGAATTCGGAAGCAAAATCTGGATGAATAAGCTGATGATTGGAGAATTGGATGAGGTAGTCAAAGAAACAAAGCAAATTTTGAAGAAAGCTTTGGACAAAAATAAATTCAATATTATCACAGAAGAACTGATTGACACTGATGATGCATCCATTCCAAATGTTGAGGAGTTGAAAGAAAGTGAACAAGTTGACATCTTTGCTTCGAAAGATGAAATGCTAGATAAAGGAAATGAAGAGATGGTGGAGGAAGTTAATTTTTATGGTGCAGAGGACACTCAAATTCCTCTACACCAATCTATTAGAGAATATACATAGATGAATACAGAAGTAGATGCTCCTGGTGAAGATGACTCTGTGAAGAATAAAGAGTAAGAAGCAAAAGAGGTTAAGGACAAGGATGAACAAGAAGGAGAAACAACAGAGAATATTGAAGAGCAAAAGCAAGATGACAGTACCGGCAAGGATCTAAAAGATGGAGCTGCATTTTTGGCAAGAGACACTACAAATGCAGTGAAGAAATTACTTGAGAAAGACAAGCTTGAGTATGATGAACCGAAGCTGATTCAAGGACCTATCAATTTTGACACTCTTTCCCCTCTACAAAATATGAAGTTAGCATCTGTAGCACAAGCAAAAGCAAGAGAGGAGATTATGAAAACTCACATTGAGGATAGTGAGTTGTTTGGTCTTGCCTCCAGAATTCTGGAAAAGATTATGCCAACCTTTCAAAAGGATTCATCCGACTCTCCTTCTGGTCAATTGAAGAGTCTAATAAACTCTATAAGTACTCATTTTGAAACCTTAGAGAAGTAACAGAAGTTAAAGTCAAAAATGACTATAATGAGAAGAGATTTGTTGAAATAAGGAAAATAATTAGCTATGATAGATCAGTGCTTGATACTAGTGTAAAGAGTATTCAAAATGCTCTCTCTTAAGGTGTAGAGATTTATAAGTTGTGTCTAAATCGGTCTAAAGTTGTTGAAGATATTGAGAAAAAGATTAAGGATTTAGAGCTCAAACTGTCTAAAATTTCTCATTCATATAGTCCTTTGACTGAGTCTATAACTACCAAAGAATGCCAAGTAGTGAGTTTGCGGAATGAATTGAGTGATTTGGAGAAGGAAAAGGTTAAAGTTTTGGGCAAATTGGATGAGCTCTGAGGACTAATTTTCCCTAAGTTGGAGACTATGTATGATATATTGGCAGAATCCCAAGTTGCTACTGCTACTAGTGATCCTACTGACCTTCAAAAGGCAGAATCACAAGCATTTTTGTTTAGTGGCCATATATCTATTTTGGGCAGTATTAAGAAGAATTGGGATAGTGAATTATCACAGTTGAAAAACATTTTTGGTGATATCCTTTTGCTGATGAACAAGGCTTAAGGATTGTGTGTTCATATGCGGAAGTATACACTTAAAGTCTTGACCCATGTACATAACATTTTTGCATGAATTTTGGTATGCGGATCCCAGCCTTTGCCATTGATCTCAAAGGGGGAGAGGAAAAGTAGTGAAAAATGAGGAATTCATCAAAGGGGGAGCATTGGAAATCACAAGTGCACATAGTAAGGGGGAGTTGTTCTAACACTTAGTCATTTTTCACTAAGTGTTGCCATCAATGCCAAAGGGGGAGATTGTTGGTAAGAGACACTGCTAGGCATGTCAGGTATTGTCATTAATGGCAACTAAATCTATCTTACACATCTGCATTGTATCAGTGGACCATACTGGAAGTCAAACTACAGATTTGTCTAAGTCTGGATAGACAGGAACAGAGCATATGACAAGGTTCAGCACTTTGGTCCGCATATATCCACAAGTAGTCATGTTGTGTTGCAGATCTGAGGGGATGTTAAGAGATGTCAGGGCTACCTAAATCCAAAGATTTCACCTCCGGTGATGAAGGGATTGAAAGTTACAAGCATCTGAGTATCGGGTTTTGGTTAGACAGTTCAGTCTGGTGAAGAACAGGCTGACTTGGTGTTTGATTCTTGTGCGAATGAAGAGAAGTGATTGGTCAAGTAATTTATGAGATCCAGGGGTATTGACCGACATGTGAGGTGACTTGGATAAACAAGTTTTGGTCCGCATTAATGTGTGTGCATGGATTCTGCTGACAGAACAGTGTTCTTAAAATAGTTTCCAAGTTTTCTTAAGGCCTACTACAGTGGATGTAATTTCATATAGAGGATATATATGATCAATGGATTTGAGCATTTTGTAAGGGGTGTGTGTGAATATGAAGGGATAGGTGTGAAGTATAGCAGAATCAGGTGTGAACTAAAGAGATCTAAGCTCTGGATCATGGCAGAACAGTGAAGCAAGGCAAAGAGAGATGAAGTGTGCAAAGTCAGTGTATTGAGCACAACCGGAACTGTAATTTTGCATTGTTAGATGCTATTCTTCAGTTCAAATTTCCTGTGAACTTTTGGAATCAATTCAGTAGGCAGTGAGCTCTGGCCAGTGTGCCTTCCCCATATGTAATACTTTTAACAAAGTATAAATTCTTGTGGGTTAACTCGCACTGTGATTTTTCCCTTAACTAGGTTTCCACATAAAAATCCTGGTGTTCATATGTTATGATCTTGTTGTTTCTGTTCATGCTTCTTTCTTTTGAATTTATGTGGTAAATTGTTAAAGGAACATAAAGTTTTGCAGAACACTGATTCACCCCCCCTTCTCAGTGTTCCTTAATTTCAATAGAGTTGCTAGCTAGATGAGCAAGAGGCAACAAGTTGTTTCCCTTTCCACTATTGAAGAAAAATATATATGACTACTACACATGCTTATAAAGAAGAAACCTAATTACAAATGTTGTACTTAGATATTAGTTTTAAAAATAAGATGGGGATCAATTATGATAGTCAAAGTGTCATTAGTTTGGAAAAGAATCCTACTTTTCATGCTCACATGAAACATATCGATATATAGTTTCACTTTGTTTGGTATATGATGGAGGATGATCTATGACATTGATTTAGAAGGTTGACATCTTGGAAAATTTGTTGTTTCTCTTAGTAAGCTAAAGAGCACAAATATATTTTCTTGATGTAGATCAGCTATGGACATCTTACATCTTTGCCCTTAGTGATTAGTCTTCTTTGTTAGACCATTTATTTTATTTTGTAATATATACAACAAATTCCAAGAAATTATTAAAATTGGGTGTTGTAGCACCTTAGGGTATGTGCACAAAGATGGGGGCCAAAAAGTGGGCAAAATTTCATAATTCTCCAAAATGTGCTCACATTCTAGGAAATATAACATGTATGTGCATTATAACATGCTCACATTATGGCTCATACATGTGTTTTTCATAACAAGAGAAAGTTATAATGCATGCGTATTTTAGTTTACACTAATAAAATACCACCTTTAGGATTGGAACAAGTTTTAATTTACCAATCCTACAAACTAGATATGCAATTTGGGTACCAAAAGCATTTTTTACTAAAGGCATATAAAGAAAAAACAAATGGCAAGCATGCTCTCCATCAAGTGTGTATTTTGGGAGAGGATTCTGAAAAACATCCACTATGATCGTAAGCTCTAGTTTAGCTTCCTAACCATCTATTTTGTCTACAATGTGATTATATAAAGGTCTTGATCTTTAATTACTTTTAGTAGTGTCTTTATTCTTTGCAAAAACATTTCTATTATTTTTTCTATATAATTTTTAGTTGTTCATCCAAATTTTAAAAAACTATATTTTTATATTCTATGCTTTATTCTATACACATTAAAAAAAGACTATTTTCTCAATATTAGTGGAAAGCATGATCAATTTTCTATTTTTCAAGATGTGTCCACTTAAAAAATTAGTAAAAAATAATATATTCATTAAAAAATTAGAAAAAAATACCTAAACTACTTCATGATTTTAGCTACATTTCCAAAGGGATTTACATAATAGTCAATAGAACCCAAAAAGGGGATGCATGATCGATGCTATGTTATATTTTTGAGACAAAAACATGACTATTTTAGGTGCTCTCAGTGTTTGGCCCTCTTAATATCCACCATTTAAAAAGAAAGGTAGTTTAAAAACTAGATTTTGAGCATTAGTATATTTTTTCTTCTCACATTTTCAAATTTTAAGTGTAGGCATCTCGAATTACTCATCGAAGTTTAATTTTTTTAAAGGTGGCCACTTTTGACCCTCCATTTCCATGCACTTACCCTTTATGAAGTCCTAAGAACAATTGTAGACATTAATATTTCATATGTTATAATGCATTGACCCCTCTTGAAAAAGGGTGCCACACATTTAAGGAATCTCAAGATTCCATATAAGACATACTCCAACACTTGGCAAATATGTTATTATGGGTGTAGGAGAGCATTAGATATGGGGGTTACAAAGTGGACTTGAAAAGGCATATTGGACTATCTATTTTAGGTAGCACATAAGAGCACCTTGGAAGTGGAACTTTACATCTTCCAAGTGGAGCATCTAGTTTGACTAGTTGACTAGTCAAATAGTGGGAGTTACACTTGCATGCATGAAAGGTGACACATGGGTTTGAATGGTCCTCTTGAGCATGACTTGGATGCCCCCTTTGGAAGCCCTTGGTTTTGGTGAAACCACAAGTGGTTTCTTGGATGATAGAACTCTATAAATGAAGGCCTTAACATGGTGGTTTAGCATCAATTGGGATTGTGTTGCAAGGCTTTGCAGGTTTTGACTTTAGGGCTAGTTATTGGAATAATGTCAAAGTCTCGACAAAGAGGCTACATCATTTGTGGAGTCTTTTCAATCTATTACAACACTTGTTAGAATTTAATATATTGACATTTGTACTTGAGGCTAGATTTTTTACCCAAAAGTATTTTCCCATGATAATTTTTGTTTTCATCTCTCTTCTTATCTATCTCATTTCTTCTTCCATTTGTATTTAAGTTTACTTCAATATGATTTTTGATTTAGATCAAAAAGATACAATCTAATTTCGTGTTCCTAATTTAAGAATAAACACTATAAAATCAAGAAACCATTTAAAATTCTCTCATCTAGTTAAAAAAACTCAAAGCAACAAGGTCCATTACTTTTCAAGGAGGGATAAATGATTTGAAAATCATCCATGGTTTTTCAAGTGGCATTTTTTAAATAGAATTTTAAAATTTTCTAAAAATCTATTTCTTTTGGTATTCTTTACATTTTTTCTTTTTCTATTTTTAGGATTTCTATCTCTAAAGTAGAATTTGGTAGTACACCTATAAACATTCAATCTAGATTATTTTGTTCACATCCTAAGATTTCCAATTCATATAATAAATTGGAGTTTCAAGTAACAAACTGCAAGGTATGACATTGACAAATAAGGCTACTAAAATTAAATAACTCTAGAACAACATTTTAATTAAAACAAACATTTTAATTTTCTAACAAGTTTTCTTTATCTAACTATGCTTTTAAATTCCAAGAAAGACAATGTTTCAAAAAATAAAAAGTTGATCTTGTTTTCAATTTTAAAATATATATACTTTTCTATAGTTTGATATTTTAAATATTTAATATTTATTTTATTATAAACTTGTCTTTGTATACCTAATATATTATGTGTTGTTATGCCTTTTCTTTTAAGATGTTTTTTTATTTGTTTATTGATTTTGAAAAAAAAATATATTAGTACATTCTATATTTCATTCCATACACTTTCAAAACAACAAAGAAAATTGATAATTTTTTTAAAGTTCAAAGAGTACACTCAATCATCCTATTTTGAGTTCTATTAAATTGAAAAAATTATTAAAATTATTAATTTAGTTAAAAAAATAATTTGTAATAATCTATGTATTGCTTAACTTTCCATCAACTTATTTTAAGAAATAATTCAATTTACTCAAAACATGGTGGAAGCATGCTAGTGTATTCATTATGTTTCACTTTAAAAATAGATATAACTCTTTGAAACTAAAGTGTTCAATCCATCTATACTTCACTAATTTTAAAATTATTATTATTTTGTCAATGCAACCTTGGTCTATTGGTGAAGTTGAATGGTTCTAAATGAGCCCACCAAAGATCAAGTCTTGCTGAGTGTCCGACACCACAAGGGATGAGGTTAGGATCATGCCTTGAGCAACTTGGCAGGATGGATACCCCTTAGTCCTTGGCTCTAGAGGTTTTAACATAAGGCTTGTGCTCCCATAGGTTTTAACGTAGGTTTGATATAAAACCCTCCCAAAAAAATAAAAATTATTATTATTCTAGAAACCAAATTTATAACGCTACAATTCTTTTCTTTGTAAGAGTCTTCTTACAATTCTTTTCTTTTTCAGAGTCTTCTAATTTTGAGTGTGGGTGTTTAGAATTGTCGAACCACTTTGACTAACTTCTTTGCTTTCAAGAAAAATATGACCACTTAAGCCCCTTTTATTCTCCACTATTAGATTATACTTGCCCAAATTTTACATCAATATTTTAGATCACAATTGTTAACCCATCTCAAAATGAAAAAGAAGTGTGATGGTTGTAGATATTTCTCCATATACAATACCATAATTTTATGTATAAAAATTTCTCTATACACTTCAATAAAATTCATCCCTGCCTTGTATAAAAATTTCTCTATACACTTCAATAAAAATTCATCTCTGCCTTGTTTGCCTTGTTGGGGACCAGGGATGGACTTTGGTATTGGAAATAGGAACAGTTGATATTTACCACTTTTTATTGTAGATGAAGTGTAAAATTTCTATTGACTGTTTGACCATTAAAATGGATGATACTTAAGTAGAGTGGAGCAGCTTCCTAAGCCTAACATTCCTCCAATTAATTTTGTATTTTCTCACATTTTAAAGGGAGAATAAGATTGTAGGTACCTGAAAATTCACAGCAGCTGCCGCGCAAATTGAGGACACCAATACAAGAAATGATCCTATTTGCCAGTTTGCTAACTGGAGGCCATGGTAGCTGCCACTCCAATCCATAATGTTTTCCCCATTTGTTTCTGAAAATATGACAGGCCCTCTGTACAACGTCATTACCGCAGATCCCCCAACACAGACTCCAACTCCAACAGCTTTCCATAACCCAATTTTCTCTGTTCTGCACACGATTTAAATGTTATCAAATTTAATGAATGACATACATACAACCTTCTACTACTTTAGGGGTGCGGTTATAACCTGAAGATCGCAGCAATGGCGACTGTGAAAATAGGAATCGTCATTGAGAGAGCCGCTGCCGAATGGGAGGAAATGAAAGACAGCCCAATCATATATAAAAGCTGAAATGCGAAAACCCTTCATCAACACCGAAACCAAATTCATATCAGCTCCGGAATCCTACTAAATCAATTAGATTAACATCAGCGAAAGTTGAAATAAAATCAAACGATTTACCCCGTCAATCCATAGGCGACACAAAACTTTAAGAAAGCATAAGAAGTGGGTCGCTTGGCTCTGCACAATAAAAGACCGTAAGAGTAGGAAAAAAAAAAAGAAACAATCAAAAAATGGAAGAAAAACAAAACCTTTCGAAGAAAAGTGCGGAGAGAAACAGAACAATGACGCCAACTGAATCTCGATAGACTGCAAACACAAGAGGATTTAATCCAGTGTTGAGTGCGGCCTTGTTCAGGATGTTGCCCACGGCATTTCCCGCGCATGCCAACGCCACAAATACCCACTTTTTCCCATTACTGATTTCCATTTCTGCAGAGGGAATTCCCAAGTTTCAGCGACTGTGTTCCTGGAAAATACACAATTTTTCTGTCGCGTTTCCTTTTGTATAGACGTTGTCCAGATTCTTTCTGGAGTAAGTACAACAAGCCTCGTAGTGGTTGCCCTGCTCCATCGCTCCATTGTGTAGGTTTTTATTGACTTAAACAATTGTCTTCTAATAATGAATGTTTCTCTTTGTACGGAAGTCAATGGAGGAGTTCAGGAGGCATAGTGGTAACCAATGCAAGTATATGCACTCTATTACTTCAAAAAAAATGTCTTGCAATAATGAATGAATTTCCTTAATCATATGTTTTTGGGTCCACTTCAATTGGTGTTTTTAATCTAATAATGAGTTTATAAATGGTATATTCAGGGATAAATTTGGTTGGTGACTTGATTCTACCTAAAACTTATTATCATTTATTTTTAAAGATTGGTCATCATTTCTAGATTCTTTGTTTATCATCTTAAATTAGATTTATGGATGTAGGCCTATGCTCCCCAAGGATTCTCCCCAAGGATGCACCCCCTATCCAAAACGACTCCATCCACCATAAGGGACGTTTCAAACCTATTTTGCCAAAAAATAGGAAGCATCCCCAAGATGTTGAATTTTTTTAGGGGATGGCTAGGGGATGTCCCCGACCATCTCAAGGATGGCTAGCCATCTCCTAACATACCCAAGGATGTTTTTAGTCACTTTTTCAAAACGCACAAATTTGAAAAAAAAAAGGCAAGCAGCCAAGTAGGGTGAGGGGCAGGGAATGAGAGGGGAGGTTGGTGTGACAAGGTTTGTGTGGTTTCAAAGGTTTTAATTTAGGCTTGGTGACACTGCCCCTCAACCCCACTAGGGGTGCTGCCCCTAAACCCCCACAAGGGGCATTGCCTCTCGACCCCACTTTGGCCACTACCCCCAAACCCCCATGAGGGGCACTGCCCCTCAATCCCACTCGCAACTTCATATAATCAATGAAGAGGAATAGACATACCTCTTAAAATTGGAGAAGAAGGTGGTTGTGCATGGTGCTTTGCAACTTCAAGATTGATAGAGTCTTGAGTATCATTAAGCTCCAACCACATGTTGGGATGTTGATCCTGAAGATGCCACACACATTGAGAAGGAGAAGATAGAAGAGTGTTGAATGGCACAGGACACCTGAGAGGGGGGCATGAATCAATTGTATAAAAACTTTAACTTCTTTAAACCACAAACAATTTCACAACCACTTAATTTATTTCCTTATTATGTTATGAGAATTAAACATGAATAGCAGAATCAAAACATGAACACATCAACACCACATACACATGAACACCAAATTTTTTATGTGGAAAACCCTAAATAGGGAAAAACCACGGTGAGTGTTAGCTCACAATATAAATGTAGTAACAATACCGAATATCAAATGGTGGCTTACTACCCAAAAGGAGGGCTCACTGCCGAGGGTTGAACTGATTAAGTAGCATCTACACCATGCCTGAGTTTAGTTCCATTGAAGCGCAATAAAACTCCTCTGCTCTGCTCTGCTTTTACACTTCGCACTTATCTTCGCATCTTTTCTCACTCACCCCTCAAACACAAATTCATTACATGTATTTATACAATTCATCAACCTTGGAATGCACATCAAGCTCGACATTACACTCATCAACCATTGGAACAATCTCCAAGATTGGCATACATACATACATCAAATTAGGACTAGACCTTGCGGACTAAATGACTAAAGGAGGAACACTTCAAGCCTTAGCACGAACTCAATTATATCTTCACATGCTACCACACACTTCTATAATGCAGGAAATTCATCCGTAAAGAATGTTAATCATCCAGGTCGACTAGACAGGTGCAATCATCAAGAACACTTGAACACATGCTTCCAAGATCTTCATTACAACTTGTGGATCAAGCACACGCCTTCAATGCATTCAGGGGACATCTACGAACATCATAGAATCATTTGGCAACCAGCAAATCCAACCGCAACAGATCTCAACTTATTTCACTTGAAGATGGATCACGAACTATTCTCAATCAGACACTGTCAAACTTTGCTAGTCAGTAACTTAGTTTTTGGGTCTTTAAATCACATATCCTTTGGAATGAAGATGACTAAGGACCTTATAAGCTTAGGCCCAGAACCACAAGGCCAAAATCTAATCTACGGAGAAATGAGGAGCAAAACACTTTCTCCCTATCACTCTGCAAACCTTCCCAGACACAATCTTCATACTGGTAAATAAAACTTTTTCTACACAATGATCCGGACCACCAAATTCTGGATTTAACATCTTCAAACACTTCTCTAAATCATATCCAAATCTCATACTCTGGTCTTCAACACAAGAAATATGCAAAGCAAAATACTCAAACAGTGTTCTTCAAATAATCAACAAGCAGTAATGCCAGAAGATATAGTTGACACAAATGACAACACAGATATGTTGACATTAATGACAACACCAATTAGCACATACTTGCAACAAAGAGGGATTGACTGGGGTTCAATTGGATGAGGTAGTCCCTCATAGAGGCAATAACTTAGACTCAGACTCTGATTTTGATGCAATGTTAGCAGATGTTGATTAAGAGCAACGACATATTTTCTATGTCTTTCCCATTTTGTAGTTGAAACTTGTAGTCTTTAGCCATTTTGTTGTAATATATATATATATATATATATATATATATATATATATATATATATATATATATATATATATATATATATGAACATTGACAATGAAAGAAATTGAATTGTGTTGATTCATTTGTCAACTCTCATATGAAATTTCAATTCAACTTTAATGTTATATATTATATATATATATATATATATATATGAACATTGACAATGAAAGAAATTGAATTGTGTTGATTCATTTGTCAACTCTCATATGAAATTTCAATTCAACTTTAATGTTATATATTAAGGTTCTATAATGTATATGATGAATGTTGAATGCCTTGTCAATGTTATCTATGAATATTTGAAGTTTCCCTATTTTTTAATAGTCATCTCATGATGTCCCCTAAAAATGGCCTCCCAAAAAACTCATCCCAGAAATTCATCCCCCGTCCCCTACTATCCCCATCTCAGAAACATAAGGGAGCATAGATGTAGATAGGACTCAAGTGATTTTTGTAGTTGCAGATCTAAACTATAAATTTTGTTGATTTTTTCTTAGAATTGAAAGTTAATTACTTCAAAATTTCTACTTCATGTATTACACTTATTTTAGTGACCATACTCTTAACATCCTTTAAAATTCATTTTAACCCATTTCTTGTTCCAAGCAATAATTGTTAAACAAAATTTTATTTATGTTTCTATTGTGTTCTTATATTTGGTTGGACAAATCTCTACATTATCAAGAAAGTAGTATTTTCACAACAAATCAAATTAGGTGATCTAAACATCACCTAAATGTGCAATGAGTAAGAAGCAAACCATTCATTTTTTTTGTATTGAAATAATGCAAAGTTTAAGAGAGAAAACCATTCATATTTATGAGAGATAAATTCTTACAAACCATTACTCACAAAAATGTGAGTCAATAAATTTAATTAAAAAATTATACAATTAAATCAATTAGACTGCACAATATTGGCTAGAAAGATCATAATAGTTGGAATAAAATATAGAACAAACGCAAAAAAAAATTTTGAAAAAGTCAAGAGAGTTTAATCTAGCGTTGAGTGCAGCCTTGTCGGCTATGCTGCCCACAACATTTCCTGTACTCACCAACACTAGAAATAAATACACCAGATCACGTTTTTCTTTACTAATTTTCATGTCTGTGCAAGGAATTCCCAAGTCTAAGGGACTGCGTTTTGGGGATCACACACAATCACGACACTTTGATAAGAACAAAACACATTTTCAGCCATGTTTAACATACTTGTTGATTCTTTCTGAAATATGATAAGCCTCGTGGTGGTTGGCCCTCGTACAATGTGTAGTTTTTAATGAGTATGTGAAGCCCAATGGTCACACTGACCTATGTCTCTTCACATTCCTTTGTTTGCACCTATTGTTGTTCCTTATGTTTTTAATTGGAGACTTCATTTCACAAGTGAAGTGATTGATGAAGTGTATTGTACAAGCTACTATGAACATTAATAAAATAGAGTTTCCCCTATTTTTCCTATGGACGTAGCCATTAATGGTGAACCATGTAATTGTTGTTGTCTCCATTTGATTGTTTTGATATTTATCTTTTAATTTTTACTGTTCTGTTATTTGAACTCAATCTTCTTGCTGCACTTAATATTCAACAATTAGTATCAGAGCATAAGGTGAGATTGTGAACAAATGAAGGGTGGAGATGGGTTCAAATATGAGAAGTTCTCGGGCCAAAACTTTGGCATGTGGAAGCTACAGATGGAAGCCTTACTGATTCAAAAAGACCTCTCAATTACATTAGAGGGGAAGTCCAAGAAACCTGCTGATATGTCGAATGAGGATTGGGAAAGATTAGACAAGAAAGCGAAGGAAACAATCATCCTCTCTCTAAATGGCAATATTTTGTTCAGTGAACTGCAACGGAGAAGACCCCAAAGGGATTATGGGACCGTTTATCTGGTATGTATGAGAGAGCTTATGTTGCTAATAGAGTTTTCTTGATGAAGAAATTGTTTAATTTGAAGATGAAGGAAGACAGTTGTGTTTCCAGTCATCTAAATGAATTCAATACCATAATCAACCAAATGACTTATGTTGATATTGATTTTCAAGAAGAAATCAAAGCTATTATGTTGTTATGTTCTCTTCCCGATAGTTGGGAAGGTGTTGTAATGACAATCAGCGATTTGGTATCCATAAATAAAGGATCTGATAAGACGGGAAGTGGTTTGAAACTTGATGATGTGGCTACAATTCTTCTCAGCGATGACATGAGAAGAAAACATCATAATACTTCCTCCAGAGAGACTTTAATTTTTGGCAATAGAGGGAGATCCCAAGAACGAGGAAGAAACCACAATAGAAGGAGATTAAATCTTTCAAAAGATCTAAATCAAGGCACGGAAATTCAGAGTGTTGGTTTTGTGGCAAGGAAGGTCACATCAAAAAGAATTGTTGGTCATACAAGAAGGCAGAGAGTCATGGAAAAGAAAAATAAAATGGAGTTAATGCAATGTATGAAGATGATGCAGGTGCATTAGTTTTATCCATTAGAGAAGCTACAACTGATGCATGGGTGTTGGATTCCGGTGCTTCCTTTCATGACACTCCATGTCGGGAAAGTTTCAAAAATTATTAAGAAGGTAAACTTGGTAAGGTATACCTTGGTGACAATGAACCATGTGACAATGTGAGTAAAGGAGATGTGATGTTAAAGTTAAGAAATGGAAATAATTGGTTGTTGCATGATGTGAGACATGTTCCTCAACTTAAGAGGAATCTAATTTCTATGGGACAGCTAGGTGCTCAAGGATGTAGCATTGTCTTTGAGTCAAACACTTGGAAGGTGACCAAAGGCGCCTTGGTAATTGCAAGAGATAGCAAATTGGGCACTTTGTATGTGCTAGACAAACATGTTGAAGTGGGAGCTATGATGGTGGTTGTGGACAGCAAGATGGAGCTTTGGCACAAGAGGCTCGGGCATATGAGTAAGAAAGGACTTGAAATTTTTCTCAAGAGGGATCAACTTCCAGGTTTGAAATCTGTTGATTTAGACTTGTGTGAACATTGTATCTTTGTCAAACAAAGTAGGGCAAACTTCTCCACTATGGCACATGACAAGAAGTCCACACCGTTGGAGCTAGTGCATTCAAATGTCTTTGGTCCTACGGAGGTAACCTCTATTGGTGGCTCTAATTATTTTGTTATTTTTCTTAATGATTGCACTAGAAAAGTTTGGGTGTATATGCTGAAACGTAAATTAGAAGTATTTGGCATGTTCAAGAGTTTTAAAGCATTCGTTGAAAATCAGACTAGGCACAAAATTAAATTCTTTAAAATGGATAATGGTGGGGAATTTTGTTCCTTGGAGTTTGATAAATTTTGTGTAGATAATGGTATACAGGGGATAAATATTGTTCCTTTCACCCCTCAAGAGAATGGTGCAGCTGAGAGGTTGAATCAAATAATCTTGGAGAGAGCTCGCAGCATGCTCTCTAATGCAGGCTTGGATAAAGAATTTTGGGCAGAGGCAGTCAACACAATAGTGTATTTGATAAACTGTGGCCCATCATCTCAGTTGCACTTTGAGATTCTAAAAGAGAAGTGGTTGGGAAGAAGAATCGCTTACAATCACTTGCGAGTGTTTAGGTGTGAGGCATTTGTCCACACTCCACAAGAGAAAAAAACAAAGTTGGATGTGATCCAAATGGTGTATCTTTGTTGGATACAGTGATGAGAAGTATGGCTATCAGCTATGGCATTCCATCACCAAACAAGTAATTCACAGTAGGGATGTCATCTTTAATGAAAAATTTATGCCTAATCTGGTAGAACAAAGGACATCAACAAAGCAATTTGTGCCTATGGACGACATCTCTAATGGAAGTGATGTATTTTGTAAGTTTTTTTACATTTTTCACATCCAAATGTGGCACCAAATATATCCAGTGGGAGTGATTTTTTTTCTTTTCCTCAGAATGCCAAATGGTTTAAATTTGTCTTCAATCATGGGTATATAGAGAAATCAAATTTTAATGGAGTCACCTCTAAATGTTGAGAGTTTAGTTTTAATTCTAATTGTGCCTCATAATTCTATGCAGCCAAACTCTTCTATCTTGCCCCATACTCATGTATAGCCTCATAGCCTAGCCCAAGGAGCTGTAGGATTAAAAGCACCAAGTTTAGCACTGTAAAATCCTTTATCTTTGGCACCCCCTTCTTATCTTTTAACGTAACCTTTAAATTCAACACAGCCTCCTTTCAATATTCCTACACAGCCTTTCAACATTCATATGCAATCTTTGAATAGAGTTACCTCTCTTAATACTCTGACACATCATTTGAACTTTACCATGCACCCTTTGACTAATCCCACGTAGCTTGTTGAAGTATTAAACTCAGCCTACTGAGGTCTTTAGTCTGTGGCCTGCAAAATTATTATTGTTGCCTATCTGATGCAGGAGCATCCGTGGTTCAAGAGCAATCTTGCATCAACCAAAAACATTTGCATTTCAGTTTCTTTCATTTTCCAGTTCAGTTCAGGCAATTCAGTCAGAAGCAGTTTCAATTTTTGGTCCGATATTCTACCACAGTCGCATTTCAGACCTTGCAGATCTGGGCTTAGCATCTACATTCATTCATCTACATCATATCAATAATTCAGAGCATTTGGATCAGTTACCGAAAAGATATCGCTATCAAAAGATCAATTATTTTCTCAGAGCAGAGCATCCTAATAGTCTTAAACAAATCAGCTAAAGGAGAAGGCTTGTGGATCATTCCTTGACTTGTGGATCCTAATGACACATCATTTGATGATCCTTGGTTCGTGGCCGACCCTTCCCAAAGGTCTACACGTTATTCCACTCAATTGAGGAAGTGTTCTATGCATTTAGGTTTAACCTATCTGTGAACATGTTACAACTCTTCATTGGAGTTTGTGACCTTCCTTGGCCAACGCGGAGGAATCCTTTGGTCCAGAAATGATATATAATGATGTAATAGATGCTTAGGAAAGCAATGAATATAGTTCTCATGATTTAGAAATTCATAGTTTAGATTTGTGCAAAGGAGCTTCAAAGCTTTATCTTACGCATGTATGTAATCAGGCCTTTGATCCCAGTTGTAAGCTCGCATGTTGCCAGCCAGATTGTATTTGAATTCTATGATATACTGAATGATTGAATCTACATTTGCTTCATTCCTCGAGGTGTTTCTATTGTGTTTACTCTTGCTACATGATCCAGACAGTTCATTCTGTGAACCCTCCTATTGTGACTGCACCAAGTGGTATCAGAGTGAAAGTTTGAATCTTTGGGAGCAAATTGAGTGAAGTTGGCAAGGGAATTCCATAAGATCTTGCTGTGGACAGATGGCCAAATTGAGGTAGGTTACTTGTGTCGCAACCAATCACTGATTATGAGGCAGTTGTCACCTTGTAGCCCGATCGCCAAACTTGATGCAGTTTGCACTTGATCATAGGAAGAATGCCACTGAGGAGAGTTGTTTTTGTTGGAAGAATGGCTAGAAGGATGGATGAGATGATGGAGATGATGAGAACAATGTGAATTCGTTTGGATGCTGTCGAGGAAGATCGACAAAGAGGATTGGCATCGAGACCTAATGTTGAAAGTGATGATGAAGAATTTCAATCTGTTGAACAAACTGGTGAAACTACAGGAGGTGATGAGGAAGAAGAATCAAATCAAGTAAAGATGTTGCGAGCTATTTCAAGGATTGGAAAGAGACCTAGAGTTCATGTGCCAAACTATACTGGTAATTTGAACCCTAAAGAATTGATTGATTAGATAAATGACATGGAAGAATACTTTGAATATGAGGAAATTAAAGATCCGAAGAAGGTGAAATTTACAAAGACAAAGTTGAAAGGACATGCTGCTATATGGTGGAAAGAAGTTCAGTTGGAAAGAAATAGGAGAGGGAAAGAGAAGATTACAAAGTGGGACCGTATGGTGACAAAGATGAAGAATCAATTTATACCTGCTGACTATGAGTTGGAACTGTTGAAAAGATTGCAAAACCTGAGACAAAAGGAGAAATCTGTGAAGGAGTACACTAAAGAATTTCATAAAATGATCATAAGGATAGGACATAGTGAAGCAAACAAGGAGAAAGTGGCTAGATATATCAATAGATTGAGATTGAACATTCAAGAGGAACTAAGCTTGGTAAGGATGACATCTTTGGAGGAAGCATATCAGTTTGCCCTGAAAGTTGAAGAGAATCTGAATAAGAGGCATGATCAGAGATAGAGAGGCAGAGGAGGTAAGTTTCAAAGAGGTAGGACATTTTCTGGAGGAGACAGATCACATCCAGAGCAGAACAAGTTTGACATCCTAGTTAAAAAGGATGATAGAGATAACAATGCATACCGGAGTAATGACAGAAATTTTCATCACAGAGGTAATTACAATTCATACTGGAATGAAGGATACAAAAGAGAAGGAAGAGGATTTGATAAGAGAACATTCAAAGGTACTTGTTTCAAGTGTGGAGGTGAAGGACATAGAGCATTTGAATGTAATCAGGGTAGTACAAGTAAGAAGACAGAAAATAGTGGAAGAGCAGCCTATGTTGAAGAAGAACCTGTTGAATCACCCAGTTCAGTTGGCAAACTGGAGAAAGGAGAATCATTGGTGATGAGGAGAGCATTATTCCAAGCAGTGACAAATGAGGAACCACTGCAGAGGAAGAGTCTGTTCAAAACCAGATGCAAATCAAGAGGTAAGTGTTGTAAAGTCGTGATTGATAGTGGTAGTTTAGATAATCTAGTTTCAGAGGAGATGATGACTAAGCTAAAGTTGGAAAGATTGAAACACCCTAAGCCTTATTAGATAGTATGGATTCAGGATGATCATAAGGTACTAGTGAGTGAACAATTTTTGGTGAAATTTCATATTGGATCTTATCATGATGAAATCTTGTGTGATATTATGCCTATGGATGTTTGTCATATCTTGTTGGGTAGAACTTGGCAGTATGATAGAAAAGCTATTCATGATGGGAGAAAGAATACATATACTATAACAGCAAATGGAAAGAGAATTACCTTGATTCCTTT
Source organism: Cunninghamia lanceolata (assembly GCA_027924645.1). Classification (NCBI taxonomy): domain Eukaryota; kingdom Viridiplantae; phylum Streptophyta; class Pinopsida; order Cupressales; family Cupressaceae; genus Cunninghamia; species Cunninghamia lanceolata. Next base: position 5,476,568 of record BSBN01000760.1, read on the forward strand.
AGAGGATGATCCTAAGAGTGAAGTATGTGGGAATGCTAGAATCTATTTGGTAGATGGAAGGAAATTTTTGGATGGTTTGAGACATGAGAATATGTGTTATGCCTTGATTCCTAAGAAACATAAAACATTGAAAAAGGAGACTGAAGAACGACAATCGGAGGAGATGAGAGAGTTGCTGACAAAATATGAAGACATCATATCAAATAATGTACCTGAAGGATTGCCACTCATCAGGAGTATCAGTCATCACATGGATCTTATATCGAGAGCAAGTTTGCCTAACAAAGTAACACATAGAATGACACCAACAAAGAATGAAGAATTGAATAGATAGATACAAGAGTTGTTGAGGAAAGGTTTGATCAAAGAAAGTTTGAGCCCTTGTGTAGTACCTGTAGTGTTGGCACCTAAGAAAGATGAAGAATGGAGAATGTGTACTAACTCTAGAGCAATAAACAAGATCACAGTTAAGTATAAATTTCCTTTACCTAGGATGGATGATATCATGGATTGTTTGAGTGGAGCAAGATATTTCACAAAGATAGATTTGAAGAGTGGATACCATCATATCAGAATCAGAGAAGGAGATGAATGGAAGACTGCTTTTAAGACAAATGAAGGATTGTATGAATGGTTAGTGATGTCTTTTGGATTGACAAATGTACCGAGTACTTTCATGAGATTGATGAATGAAGTTCTGAAGAAATTCTTGGGTAAGTTTGTTATTGTGTACTTGGATGATATCCTGGTTTTCAATAAGACAAAAGAGGAACATTTGTGGCATATTAGACAAGTTTTGCAGAGGTTGAGAGAAGAGAAATTGTTGATAAACATCAAGAAGTGTAGTTTCATGAAGGAAGAATTGGTATATTTTAGATTTGTGATTTCTGTAGAAGGATTGAAGATGGACCCTAAGAAAGTAAAAGCAATTGTTGAATGGCCTACACCAGAGAGCATTGGAGAAGTTAGATCATTTCATGGATTGGCTAGTTTCAACCGGAAGTTCATTAGAAATTTTAGTTTAGTTTGTAACCCTATGATAGAGACAATGAGAGGTGACAAAAAAGATTTTAAGTGGACATCAGGGTAGATAAAAGTTTTGAGTTGTTGAAGCAGAAAGTGACAGAGCAACCTGTTTTGGCATTACCAGATTTCAATAAGGTATTTCAAGTTGATTGTGATGTTACTGGAAATACAATTGGAGCAATGTTAAGTCAAGAAGGTAGACTAGTAGCATATTTCAGTGAGAAGTTGAATGATGCAAGGAGAAGATATTTAGTTTATGATCAAGAGTTCTATGCCATAATTCAAGCCTTGAAGAAGTGGAGACACTATTTGTTACCTAAGGAGTTTATGTTGTATACATATCATCAAGCTTTGCAGTATTTGAATAGTCAAGGTAAGTTGAATCAGAGACATATGAGGTGGGTAGAGTTCATGCAGAGTTATACTTTTGTGTTGAAGCATAGGAGTGGATAATCAAACTTGAAGTTGTTGATGCATTGAGTAGAAGAAGGAACTTGTTGACAGAGATGAGAGTTGAAGTGTTGGGTTTTGATGAATTGAAGAACATGTATGAGGGAGACACTAATTTTGCAGAACCTTGGAAAGCATGTAAGGAACCTATTGTGACAAATAGGAGTAAGTGGTTGGATTATTTCACTAAGGAAGCTATGTTGTTTAAAGGAAGTTAGTTGTGCATACCTAGATGTTCAATAAAAAATAATTTGATCAAGGAGAACATAGTGGTGGATTGGCAAGACATTTTGGCATTGACAAGACAGTGGCTTTGGTGAGTGAAAATTACTTTTGGCCTCAGATACATAAGGATGTTCTGAGATTTGTGCAGAGTTGTAGAACTTGTCAAGTTACAAAAGGGAGTAGTCAGAACACCGAAATGTACACAACTTTGGCAATACCAAAGAGACCTTGGGAAGACATAAGTATGGATTTTGTAATGGGATTGCCGAAGACATAGAGAGGACATGATTCAATATTTGTAGTGGTTGACAGATGTTCAAAGATGGCTCATTTCATACCTTGTAAGAAGATAATTGATGCAATGCATGTAGTTGACCTATTTTTCAAGGAGATTGTGAGATTGCTTGGATTACCTAAGAGTATAGTTTCAGACAGAGACAAAATTTATTAGATATTTTTGGAAGACACTTTGGAAGAAGATGAAGTTTAGTTCAACTTTTCATCCACAGACTGATGGATAGACAGAGGTAGTAAATAGGAGTTTGGGAAACCTGTTGAGATCTTTGGTTGGAGACAAAACCGGAAGTTGGGACTTGATTCTTTCACAAATAGAGTTTGCATGCAACAATTCAGTAAATAGGAGTACCAAAAGAACACCTTTTGAGATTGTGACCAGAGTGAATCCTAGAGGAGTTACAGAATTGAGAGATATCATTACAGAGGAAAAGATAAGTGCAGAAGCAGAAGGATTTGCAGATCACATGAAGACAGTGCATAATCAGGTAAAGAAGCATTTGGAGGATATGAATAGTCAGTATAAGGAAAAGGATGATGAGAAGAGAAGACATAAGGAATTTGAAGTGGGAGATGAAGTAATGGTGTACTTGAGAAAAGAAAGATTTCCAATTGGGACATATAACAAGTTGAAAATGAAGAAGTTTGGACCTTGTAAGATACTCAGGAAATTTGATTTAGGAAATGTATATCAAGTGGAGTTACCGGAGACCTTGGGTATGTCACCTATTTTCAACATTGCAGACTTATATCAGTATCATGAAGCAGAGTTTAGTGACAACATGGAAGAAGACTTGAAGAGATAGTTACCACACAAAACACCAGAGTAGATAGAAGACATTTTGGATAGCAGAGTTGGACGTAGCACTAGAGGAAGACAATACAAAGAATATCTTGTGAAGTGGAAAGGCAGTCCGTAAGAAGATTTATCATGGATTTCTCAGGCTGAGTGGACTGTCTTGGTTCTCCCCTAGCCCCAGCAAAGTGAGGTACTCACTTTTTCAATAACCCCGGATGTCTGATGCAGGAGCATCCCTGGTTCAAGAGCAATCTTGCATCAACCAAAAACATTTGCATTTCAATTTGTTTGCATTTCAATTTCTTTCATTTTCCAGTTCAGTCAGAAGCAGTTTTAGCTTTTGGTCTAGTATTCTGCCACAGTCACATTTCAAACCTTGTGAATCTGGACTTAGCATCTACATTCATTCATCTACATCATATCAAGAATTCAAAGCATTTGGATCAGTTACTAGAAAGATGTCACTATCAAAAGATCAACTATTTTCTCAAAGAAAAGCATCCTGATAGTCTCAGACAAATCAACTAAAGGAGAAGGCTTGCAGATCATTCCTTGACTTGCAGATCCTAATGACACATCATTCGATGATCCTTGGTTCATGGCTGACCCTTCCTAGATGTCTGCACATTATTCCACTCAATTGAGGAAGTGTTCTATGCATTTAGGTCTGACCTATCTGTGAACATGTTATAGCTCTTGATTGGAGTTTGTGACCTTCCTTGGCCAACGCAAAGGAATCCTTTGGTTCAGAAATGATATATAATGATGTAATAGATCCTTAGGAAAGTAGTGAATATAGTTCTCATGATTTAGAAATTCATAGTTTAGATTTGTGCAAAGGAGCTTCAAAGCTTTATCTTACGCATCAATGTAATCAGGCCTTTGAGCCCAGTTGTAAGCTCGCATGTTGTCGACTAGATTGTATTTGAATTCTATGATATACTAAATGATTGAATCTACATTTGCTTCATTCCTTGAGTTGTTTCCATTGTGTTTACTCTTGTTGCATGGTCCGAATAGTTCATTCTATGAACCCTCCTACCGTGACTGCACCACTGTCTCCCAAACTTAGTCACATTATATTGCAAGTCAGCCACATAACATTAAAACTCTGCCATCTCATACATCTCTTCCACCTCTAGAAAGTTTTAATGAGTAGCCTCTTGGTGTGGAATAGGGTAATTTGCAGGGTCACAATACACCTGAGCCAATTTCTCACTTGAGGAGGTCTACCAAGGAGTGAAAGCCTTCGTCAAAATTTGATGATTTTGTGCATCATTTATTGATCTCTAATTAAGAAGAGTCAGTAACTTTCAGAGATGCCTGCAATGATATGAATAGTGAGAAATGGATGGAAGCTATGATGGAAGAAATGGATCCATTAATTGAAAACCACTCATGGGACTTGATACATCTTCCACCAAATTGAAGAGATTTAAAAAATAGGTGGGTTTATAAATTGAAGGAAGAATATGGTGGCAGGAAAAGATACAGGGAAAGATTAGTGGTCAAGGTTATGACCAAGAGAAGGGTGTGGATTTCAATTGAATTTTCTCACCCATTGTGAAGATGACAACCCATCTAGGTTGTTTTGGGTCTAGTTGTTGTCTATGACCTTGAGTTGGAGTAGCTTGATGTGAAGATGACATTTCTTCATGGTGACTTAGATGAAGAATTATATATGCAACAACTGGAAGGTTTTGAGAAAGAAGGACTTGAAAACTTAGTGTGCAGATTGAAGATAAGCCTCATGGTGATTGGCTCTGCTATAATGTGTAGTTTTTAATTGACCAAAAATTCTCCTACAATAATGACTATTTCTCTTTGTTACGAAAGTCATTTCGTCAAGGATTGGTATGCAAGTTTGAACTTTGCACTTCTTTTCAAAAATGTATTTGAGCTTTGAAGTTTACATTTGTACTAGTGAAAATTGCATGACTTAGAAGTTATGTTGATTTAGTTTTTTAATGGAATGACAAATGTATAAATAATATGATCTTTTCCCATATAGTTGATGTTTAGTTTATCTAAGGTTATATTTATGATTTATGCAAGTAATTTATGTTGGTTGCATGATTGGTGAAATGACCTATAGGTTTTTTAAGGTTAATTTAACTATTTCAACTAGTTGTTATGTATCAACTCAAAGGATGAAATATTTCACTTATGTCATTTGGAGTTATATTTAAGGACTAAATCTAGTTCATTTTTTTATCATCTAATACCTAGAATTCATAAAACAATCTCTCAGTTATAATCATTTGAGTATTAAATCAAAGTATTCATTACTACATTATTGGTTTGCATCAACTTCTAGTATATATATATCATGTTTGCCTATTTTTTGATCATTTTCAGAAGTTGTTGGATGCATGTGAAATCGGGGGAAATTGATTTTTTTTTAAATTTCAACATCCTACTTTCTAGCAGGCATGAGTTTTCCATAGTCCATTACGATAGAATGAGAGTGCTTCTAGATTCAACTGTGTATATTTTTGCATTAAAAATATACACAGTTGAATCCAAAAGCACTCTCATTCTATCCTACTTTATCTTAGATAGAATTTAAAAGATAATACTATAGTTTCTGATATACAATCAAACATAGTGTTTTAAACCTATCTAAATGTATTTCAGGTAATTTAAAACTACATTCATTCCAGATAAAATACTGTGGTTTTTGCTTTCAAGTTAAGAAAAATTAGGAAAAAATGAGAATACAATAACAAAATCTAGAAAGTAGTTATAGAAATAGAAACTTGGAGTGTGATTGAATCTGGAGAAAATATCTAAAAGCTCCTATAATACAAATGCCAACACAATTCATGAATGATAGTGCAACTATACTAATGTCTAGTCGCATTGTGGTCCTCCATACATAGACATAGTCCTACAGTAGATGGAGACCCAATAGAAATAGAAATGAAATATATAGAGACAATAATAGAAGCCAATAATATAAATATAAAAAGATGATAAACAACTTAAATTTTATAAAATAGAGAGAGTAATCTAAAGTAGATAACAAAAATGTAACAAAGGATGAAGAATACAAAACCTTTGTTTGAAAGAGCCAACAAGAGCATCTAAAGTTGGGATATAGGGGAAAGGGTTGATTGCTTGGGAGTTTGTCAAAATGGTCAAACCCCAAATATGGTCCTAACGGAGGGGAGTCCAATGGTCCATAGAAGGCTTCACAATAAAAATTCAAAGTATGCAAAGAACTGGAGAGTTGTTGTAGAGTACTAGAGTGCTATAGAAATCTAGGAGAAGGCTTGAGATTGTAGAAGATTGGAGAGTGTAGAATAGCTAGCAAGAAAACTAGTCTCATGCATGAAAAGGAGAATGAAATGCAATTTCAAAATCTTAATCATACAAGAGGGTATTTTGGGTCAAGGAATAAGGAAAAAGACTGTTACAATCTTGATAGACATGGGCGAGTGACGATTATAAATACAATGAAAGTTGAAATTATACTACTTTAACCATGAAATAAAGCTCAAATAGTCATATGGTTATGGGATGATAGCATGATTGCACAAACATCCATGCAACTAATATTTAGCCCAAGAACAAACAAAACTCAAAGTTATAAAAAATGATGTGAATTACAAAATGAACACAAAAACATTAGAAAACAACACATAAAATACAAGAAAAATAAACATAAAATTTTGGCATTTGGATTAGGAAAAGAGGCTATAAGATGGGCTAAAATGAATCCTAAAACATACTATAGGAATGGATACTAAAATGAGTATAATTTATAGTATCAAAATTGTAGGGTAAGTATTTTTTTACATTACATTTTGCCCCCACTTTAGCGGGCTTGTACCACTAGGTGATAAAGCTATGCTGAAGCATAGAAAGTAAATGCAAAAAATATTAAATACTTTGAGGGAACATAAAATGATATGCATCAATCTTCAAGTGAACAATATATGCCCCCAAGCTAGGATCTACAAAATAAACATGTCAAAAAAAATAAACAACCTGCAACACAAATATGTTAGAAAAATAAAACCTACATCACAAAAATGTTAGATAACATAAAAATTGCAACACAAATGTGTTAGTACATCACATATAATCCAACATTTATGCAATACATATAAAAAGAAAAAGTAGAAAACACATACTTATATCGACAAGAAGAATGTAACAAGTAGAATTTCTTATTCAAAGAGAATAAACTAATGTACACAAAGAAAATAAAATAGTGAATATAAAGAAAATGCACAATTCAAGATTTAGCTTGCTTTGTCACTAGGAATCATGAGAATTAGTTGACAAGACAAATCACATGTATTAGCATTCTCTATTGCTAGATGATTCAAGAAAAAGTGGTTATGTCCAATTATACTCTATACTTGGGATCTATCATGCCCACACTTACTCATGAGCATGAACACTGACACCAATTTATTTTCTTAAAATAACAACTCTACTATGACTTCATCATACTTCACATGGTAGCACAACATGCACTCTCAATGTCATAGCATGTACACACAATGATGCATATGCTACATCACATGAGAGAAGGACCCACAAAGTTTAAGGTGACAAGAAATCTACTTTGCTCACAAACTAATGAATTAATTTTCTTAATCTTATTAAACCACTATATAAATTTGTTTAAACATTCCTTAACCAACTTATAAAATAATTAACAACTACTTCATCTATTCAAATGATGATTAATAAAACAATGTTATCAAGTTCTCACAAGAGCATTTGTCACCTTACAAGTATCTATCTTTCACCCTAGCTAACATACAAGGAAGTCAATTAACTAAAAATAAATTTATGACTAAATAAATATAAGATGATATCATTCAATGATTTTACTAAATAAATCATAATAAATTTTGATATCTTCTTCACTTCTAACATTTTGATATAATTTAATTTAAAAAATGCTTTTCAATTCACTACAATAGAACAGGCAATTAGTGCCTAAAATAGCGCCGGCATTTAGTACAATTGAGCTCAATAATTGGACACTTTTTCCAGCCCAAAACTTGGCGCAAGTTTGCATGCTTACTTCGGCGCCGGATTTAGCACCGACTTTAGTGTCGGAAAGCAATAGCCGGATTTAGCACTGGATTTTCGCTTCCAGGTTTGCTTCTTGTTTTGCTTCCAATTTAGCGCCGGATTTGGCACCCAAATTGGCTTCCAATTTAGCGTCGGATTTGGCACCCAAATTGGCTTCCAATTTTGCTTCTAGTTTTGCTTCTTGTGTTGCTTCTAGGTTTTCTTCCAATTTTGCTTCTAGTTTTGCTTCCAGGTTTGCTTCTGGTTTTACTTCAACTTTTGCTTCCAATTTTGTTTCCCATTTTGCTTCTGATTTTGCTTCCAGATTTTCTTCTGATTTTGCTTCCAATTTTGCTTCCCATTTTGCTTCTGATTTTGCTTCCAGATTTGCTTCCAATTTAGCACCGGATTTGGCTTCCAATTTTGCTTTTGGTTTGGCTTCTTGTGTTGCTTCCAGGTTTGCTTCTAATTTTTCTTCTGGTTTTTCTTCCAAGTTTGCTTCCAGTTTTCCTTCCGATTTTGCTTCTAGGTTTGTTTCGAGTTTTGCTTCCAAATTTGCTTCCATTTTTGCATCTAGGTTTGCTTTCAATTTTGCTTCTAGTTTTGCTTCCAATTTAGTGCCAAATTTGGCACCCAATTTAGCTTCTAGTTTTTCTTCCATGTCTACTCCCATTTTTTCTTCTAGTTTTGCTCTCAGTCGTGCTTCATATTTTGCTTCTTGTATGGCGTCGAAAATAGCTTCTTTTTTGGCTTCCTAATTGATGCCAAGTTTTGCTTCCATTATGACCTCCTTTGTTGCTTTGGGTTTTGCTTCCAATTTAACAAGATAATTATATAAAAAAACAAGATAATTATTATAAAATAACAAGATAATTATTATAACATGATCATCATCTATAATTAAAACAAGTGAATCAACTATCTATAATTTAATTGAATTTTACAACATCCATCCTAAGCAGTAAATTAAAATCATCATACATAATAAATATCCATCTAAAAATCATCGAGCACTTTCAATATATATAAATTGACAAGTCAATACTGATAAGATCATCATCATATATAACTAAAACAAGTGAAAGTCAAATATGCCAGTAGATCAATAACATGTCAAAATGATACATGCTTGTTGCAAGTATGGGCCTATCCGGTGTTGTCATTGATGTCAACATACTCCTATTGCATTGATGTCAAGGATTGGATGAGTTGTATGCTGAGGATATTGAGAAAATTAGTCCTATCAGGAACAAAAAAGAACAGTGAAGACAGTAAGGTAAAGATCCCAGCTAATATGAAGATCAAAGGATGCACTTCAAAGGGTTTGTAGATATGTGTCTCAAGGTGATCCAGAAAAGATTTGAGAGGTCTGCATGAAGATTTGAAGAAGTTATGGCCATTTGAGTAAAACCAGTTCTGGCAGATGTTCAGAGGTGACAGATTGACATAGATAGGTCCAGTGAGATCCAGAAATGAAATATCTTGTTCTGTGGATTTGGTGGAGTTTTTAGGAAGTCAATGTGAATTGAAAACTCAATTGGTTCATGGTCTACAGGTCCGCAAGCATCTATTCCAATATGACAATGATGATAGACTGTACTCCTGAGGTTCTGGATGAAGGAGAGAAAGATTTCAGTAAGCAGAAGTAGTGTGGATGTTCTTGGTGATTCAGGCAAGCTTGTGGAAGTCTTTGGATTATGTCCAGTTCATGTTGGTGGTCCGCCTTGAAGATTGAGCTCATAATTGAAGAATTACTTTCAAATGATGATGTTCTTCCTAAGTTTAGCCGACCGAATGAGTTAAACATCCTGCGAATGATCTTGAAGATGTTATGTGAAGAATGGCGTATTCCTAAAGGAAGATTGAAGTCTTAGATTTGTGTGGTTGACAGTGTGGTCATCCGCATGAAGTGCTTTTGTAATTAATCATGTTGTATTTATATATTTACTCTGTAATGTATGCTGACTTGGATGATTATCCCAAAGTCCAATGTTTTGTATAAATAAGAAGCTGTGAAGTCATTTCAAAAGCATCTTGGCAGAGATGAGAGTGTGGTAGAGAGGAGCAGAGCGAAAGACAAAACATAAGTATTGGGCTTAAATGGAATTGACTCAAGCATGATGAAGATGCTATTCTTCAGTTCAAGTATGTAATATTTATCATTTTGTAGACAATGTCTCATGTAGGCAGTGGGCCTCTTGTGAGCAGTGTGCTCGGGCAGTGAGCCCTAATTGGCAATTGCCATTTTGTTCTTCTTATTCTTTTAACAAAGAATACAATCTTAGGTTAGTCACCCCGTGGTTTTTCCCTTAACCGGGTTTTCCACGTTAAAATCTTGGTGTCAAATGTGTTAATGTATTTCTGCTCTTGAATTGTTGCATTATATTTTCATGATTAATCTATTATTATGTTGCTGAATTACAAGAAGGATTTAAGTGATTAAAAGGAAGAAAGTTTTGGGACAACTAATTCACCCCCCTCTCCATTGTCTGTCTTGAATCTAACAATTTGTATCAGAGCTAGGTTCCTCTAAAAGAGCTTAACTGCTTGAGGAGATCCAAGATGTCATCCTACAAGAAGGATAGTCCGAGGTTTGATGGAACCAATTACACTCTTTGGAAAAGCCGCATGGAATGTCACTTACAATGTATGGGAATGCAATATTGGATCATGGCTTCAAAGAAGTATGTTCCTCCACAGAATGGTCCAAGAACTGTAGATGAAATCAGAGATGTTGAAAACAATCTTCAGGCTAAAGAACCTCTTCTAAGTGCCTTATCTGATTTAGAGCTAACAAATGTTATTGATCTAAAAACTACATATGATATTTGGGAAAAACTGGAACTTCTGCATGAAGGAGATAAGTATGTTAAATGTGCCAAGCTACAGAGTCTGAAAGGAAAATTTAAAAACCTAAAGATGAGAGAAGATGAAAATATCACTACATTTATGCCAAGAGTAAATGAGCTTGTTTGTGGCATTAGATGTGTTGGTGGAATCTTGGATGAAGATGAGATTGTTGCCAAAGTTCTCAGATCCCTTCCTAATTCTTACAAATACAAGGTTGCTGCTATTGAAGAATTCAAATCTTTCTCAAATATCACAAGAGATCAATTGGTTGGTTAATTAGCTGCATTTAAATTGGCCAAGTTTGGAGATGCACCCCCCAAGACTGAATCTACATTCAAAGCTAGTGCCTCTGTAAAAGGAAAACAAAAGTTTGATCCGAGAGAGAACTCTTCAAAGAAACTATCATGGTATGAAAAAATAAGAAAAGATCTGGAAGCAGATGAAGCAGAAGCTACTCAACTTGAAGCCCTTATTACAAAAAGACTGCCAAGAGGATCTGATAAGTATGAAGGAAAATTGCTTTTTAAATGTTTTAACTACAATAATATTGGTCATTTTGCCTCAAGGTGTCCAGAAAGATTTTCAAGGAAAAATCCTAACAGATCAAGATTCCAAAAGAAATGTTACTATGTTCATGAAGATGATGATGATGAAGGAGTAACAAATGATGAATCAGAGATAGGAAACAAATCCGGAAGTGACTGGGTGTTTATTTCCATCAAGGATTAAGATCCAATGCCCTATGAATCTGTCAATCATAAAATGGTAGAAAGAGCTCTGACTGGCCAAGTTAAAGAAAAGGATGATTGGGTCATTGACAGTAGATGCTCCCACCATATGACAGGTGACAAAAATAAGTTCATAGATTTGGAAAGATATGGAGGAGTGGTAAAATTTGGTGCTAATTTTGTTGGCAGAATCAGAGGTAGAGGAACCATTTCTTTTGATGGAAAGAACAAAACCAGTAATGTACTGTATGTTGAAGTTCTGAAGCACAATCTTCTCAGTGTTGGGCAGTTGGTGGACAAAGGCTATGATCTCTGATTCAAAAATGGAAAATGTAAGATCTTTGAAAGTTTTGAAACATAGATTGCATCCGGTACTCAAACAAAAGGTAATATCTTCCACTTGGTTGGTACTAGTAAAAGTTGTTTATTTGTTCAAATTGATCAGAGTTGGTTGTTGCATAGGAGAATGTGTCATATGAATTTTGATAATATCATCAAGATAAGAAACACTCAGGTTGTAAGAGATCTTCCAAGACTGTTGAAACCTACTAATAGTTTGTGCAAAGAATGTTAGTTGGGAAAGCAAAGCAGAGCCACATTCAAAAGTAAGGAATGGTCTTCTACCAGATTATTGGACTTAGTTCATACTGATCTATGTGGTCCGGCAAGAATAAGGAGTGTACAAGGTGATAGATACTTCATGTTATTAATTGATGACTACTCCTGGATGATGTGGGTGACTTTTCTGAAAGAGAAATCTAAGGCTCTTGAAAAATTCAAAATCTTCAAGGCTGTGGTAGAGAATGAAACTGGAATAAACATAAAATGTCTTAGGTCTAACAGAGGTGGATAATTCACATCCAAGGAATTCATAGAATTATGTGAGAAACATGGGATAAAAAGACAGTTGTCTACTCCAAGGACTCCATGGCAGAATGGAGTAGTGGAGAGAAAGAACTGGACCATCCAGGAAGCATCTAGAACCATGATGATGGAAGCAAATGTTCCTCAGATCTACTGGAGAGAAGTTGTAAGCACTACTATCTATACTCTTAATCGAGTACAAATCAAAAGCAATACTGGTAAGACCCCTTTATGAACTCTGGTTTGGCATCACTCCCACTGTGAAGTATTTTAGAGTCTTTGGTAGCAAATGTTACATTAAAAGAGATGAAGATCTAGGCAAATTTGATGCTAGAAGTGATGAAGGAATTTTCTTGGGTTATTCTACTCAAAGAAAAGCATACCGGTGTTATAACAAGAGATTGAGAAAGATTATAGAAAGTACAAATGTGAAAGTTGATGAAATTATTGAAAAACCCTCAAGGTTTTATGAATATGATGAAGATTATCAAAATGATGTTTTAGTCCAGTCCAAGCCCCTTCTGAAATTCAGAGCCAGACTGATCTGGTGAATCAGGAAGAAGAGACAAGTTTGAATGAACCTGTTCAAGAAATAGAAGTGCAATAAATTCCCAAAATTTCCAGGTATGTAAGACTGAATCACTCTGAAGATCAGATCATAGGTGATAAACACAAAGGTGTTCAAACAAGAAGAAAGATTGCTCAAGACTCAGAAGAGTATTTTCTGATTTCAAAGATTGAACCAAAGTCAGTGAATGAAGCATGCAATGATGAAAGTTGGACTAAAGCAATGGAGGAAGAGCTGATGCAAATTAAGAAAAATCACACTTGGGATCTTGTTCCTAGACCGAGAAACATGAATGTGATTAGAACCAAATGGGTCTTCCAAAATAAACTAAATGAAGATGGTGAGGTAGTCAGAAACAAAGGTAGATTAGTCTGCAAGGGTTACTCTCAAATAGAAGGAGTTGATTTTGAAGAAACTTTTGCTCCAGTGACAAGAATTGAAGCAGTCAGATTATTTCTTACATTTTTTGCCTTCAAGGACTTCAAAGTATATTAGATGGATGTCAAGTCTGCCTTCCTGAATGGTGACTTGGAAGAAGAAGTATACATTGAGCAACCAGATGGATTTCAATTGTCTGATCATGGTGATATGGTCTACAAGTTGAAGAAAGCACTGTATAGACTCAAACAAGCCCCAAGAGCCTGGTATGAAAGACTGGATAAGCATCTTTTGAAGATTGGTTTCAAAAAGGTACTGCTGACAGTAACTTGTACTTCAAAATTGATCATGAAAATATCTTAATTGTTGAAGTGTTTGTTGATGATATCATTTTTCGAGGAAGAGATAGTATGTGCAAAACTTTTGCAAATCAAATGAAAAGTGAATTTGAAATGTCCATCTTTGGGGAAATGAATTTCTTCTTGGATCTGTAAATCATTCAAACAAAGAAAGGAATCTTCATTTCACAGATCAAATATGTGAAAGAATTGTTGAAGAAATTTGGGATGGAAGACTCAAAACCAATGAGTACTCCCATGGCAACTGGATGTAAATTGAGCAAAGATGATGACTCTCCTAAGGCTGATCAGAAAAAGTATAGGTCAATGATTGGAGGACTACTATATCTTACTCAAAATAGACCCGACATTATGAATGTTGTTGGTCTTGTTGCTAGATTCCAAGTTGATCCTAGAGAATCTCATGTCATGGCAATCAAGAGGATTCTTAGATATCTAAAAGGGACAATTGAGTATGGTTTATGGTATCCTAGAGATCATGATTTCTCACTTCATGCATATACAGATGTAGATTGGGCAAGAGATGTGGATGATCGGAAGAGTACCAGTGGTGGAGTATTCTTTCTAGGGAAAAGATTGGTTTCTTGGCTGAGCAAGAAACAAGAGGTAATATCTTTGTCCACTATAGAAGCAGAATATATTGCAGCAGTAGGTAGTTGCACTCAAGTATTGTGGATGAAGCAAATGCTAAGAGACATTAGAGTGGAGTATGAGGAACCTATCACAATCTTCTGTGATAATTCAAGTGCAATAAACATATAAAAAAATCTGGTGTTGCATTCAAAGACAAAACATATATCCATCAAGTTTCACTCTTTGAGAGAGCAAGTGAACAAGAATGAAGTCAGATTGGAGTTTGTGCCTTCCAAGGATTAGATTGCAGATATCTTTACTAAACCTCTACCTAAGGACTCTTTTGAGTATCTTAGGGAGAAGCTAGGGGTTATTACCCCTCCGGTTCTGAATTAAGGTGCACTGATGTGCATCAATCCGGTAGATCTCACAGTCATATCTTGTAGTCTGTATTGATGATGGGAAGTTGCTACTCAGGGGGAGTAGTTGGTATGATTCTAAAGTGATGCAAGTATGTAACCTTTGCCATTGATGTCAAAGGGGGAGAGAAGACATGTGAAAAACAAAAGTGGTTGCTGATCAAAGGGGAAGCAATAAAGGAAGAGAAGACATGTGAATGTTTGTTGTTGATAGGGGGGTTATGTCAGTCAGTAAGGAGAAGTTTTTGTCTTGATGGTCAAAATAGTTTTTCACATCATATGTTGCCATCAATGACAAAGGAGGAGATTGTTGCAAGTATGGGCCTATCCGGTGTTGTCATTAATGTCAACATACTCCTATTGCATTGATGTCAAGGATTGGATGAGTTGTATGCTGAGGATATTGAGAAAATTAGTCCTATCAGAAACAGAAAAGAATAGTGAAGATAGTAAGGTAAAGATCCTAGCTAAGATGAAGATCAAAAAATGTGGTTCAAAGGGTTTGTAGATATGTCTCAAGGTGATCCAGTAAATATTTGAGAGGTCCGCATGAGGATTTGAAGAAGTTATGGCCATTTGAGTAAAACTAGTTCTGGTAGATGTTTAGAGATGACAGAGTGACACAGATAGGTCCAGTGAGATCCGAAAATGAAATATCTTATTCTACGGATTTGGTGGAGTGTTTAGGAAGTCAATGTGAATTGACAACTCAATTGGTTCATGGTCTGGAGGTCCACAAGCATCTATTCCAATATGACAGTGATGACAGACTGTGCTCCTGAGGTTCTGGATGAAGGAGAGAAAGATTTTAGTAAGCAAAAGTAGTGTGGATGTTCTTGGTGATTCAGGCAAGCTTGTGGAGGTCTTTGGATTATGTCCAGTTCATGTTGGTGGTTTGCATTAAATATTGATCTTGTAATTGAAGAATTACTTCCGGATGATGATGTTCTTCCTAAGTTTGGCCGACCAAATGAGTTACACATCATGTGGATGATCTTGAAGATGTCATGTGAAGAATGGCGTATTCCTAAAGGAAGATTGAAGTCTCGGATCTATGTGGCAATAGTGTGGTGATCTGCGTGAAGTCCTTTTGTAATTAGTCATGTATTTATATATTTACTCTATAATGTATGTCAACTTGGATGATTATCCCAAAGTCAAATGTCTTGTATAAATAAGAAGTTGTGAGTTCATTTCAAAAGCGTCTTGGCAGAGATAAGAGTGTGGTAAAGAGGAGCAAAGTGAAAGGTATAATAGAAGTATTGGGCTTAAATGGAACTGACTCAAGTATGATGAAGATGCTATTCTTCAGTTCAAGTATGTAATATTTATCATTCTGTAGACAGTGTGTCTCCTGTAGGCAGTGGGTCTCTTGTGAGCAGTGTGCTCGGGCAGTGAGCCCTAATTGGCATGTGCCATTTTGTTCTTCTTATTCTTTTAACAGAGAATACAATCTTGGGTTAGTCACCCCGTGGTTTTTCCCTTAACCAGGTTTTCCACTTTAAAATCTTGGTGTCATATGTGTTAATGTGTTTCTACTCTTGAATTGTTGCATTATGTTTTCATGATTAATCTATTATTATGCTACTGAATTACAAGAAGGATTTAAGTGATTAAAAGGAAGAAAGTTTTGGGACAATTGATTCACCCCCCCTCTCAGTTTTCTATCTTGAATCTAACATGTCCAACAGTCAACATAAGTCAAAATGATACATGTACAAATGATATAAGTAAAAATGATAAATTATGTAACTCAAAATGATACAAGTCAAGATGATACATGTCCAAATGATATAAGTCAAATTGATACATGTGAAAATGATACAACTCACTAATATGGTACTGCAAGCCATGAAAATGATATATATGATAGTAACAATGAAAAGAGGCATCATAACGATATATCAGGAATGATCCATGATGTAGTCTATATGATCATGAATTTCACTAGCTACTACCAGCAACTACCTCATCATCATCATCACCGTCGTGATCATCATCATCATGATCATCGTCGTCATCATCATCATCATCATTGGCCTCGTTATCTTCTGTATCTGCATCATCATCATCCTCTACCATGTGATCTGTACCAGAACCACTATAATTTGGATCTATATCATCATGATCATCTTCATCTTCTGGAAGACCCATGTTCTACAAAAAAAACATTTAAAATGAAAAGTTATTATTTATTTCATGTAATAATTTATTTTTTGTTATATATTTAATATTCCAACATATGAAACGAAACCATAATCATATTACATCATATCAAAGTGCATATACCATAATAAAATTTCAAAAAAGTTATAGCTAATATGTCATTCCAATGATGTAAAACATGCAACAATTCTAATAAACATTACTAAAGAACATAAAAAAATTGTTATACAATTTAACTATCAACTGTAAATTCTATTACATAACCTTAAGTGCCACAAATTGCATGGTCAATATATGTTCTTTTTCACTATTAATCTAATAACCTACATTAGATAGAAACATTAAAGAGTTTTTAAGTAGTAGTTGATTAAATTCTCTTACATGTCATTAATGAATGCACAATTTTTTTTGAATAATTATTTATCTTAAGGTTCATGAGTAACCTTAAGATAAAGGTCTAATAGTTGTTCCATGGGGCATGTTTAATAAACCAAATGCAATTGCCAACTTTTCACCATGGTGGTAGAGAAATAAATTTTTTTCCCATCCTTCCATAGTATTAAGTAAATTCTTGATTCTGGAAAATACCTTGCCTCCTTCATCTTCCAAGACAATTTCTCTAACTTTGCATAGGTCTTCTTTGTCTATGGATGTGATCTGTCTCCTACACAAAAAGGCATGTACCATTTTATGCCCTTCAATCCAACTACATCCAGGCATTTTTTTAATTCCTCTATCTTTCATCAATCTCCTTACCTCACCACACCTGCCCACTTATGGATAGATGTTTGAGAGAAGAACATAAGTTGTGCAACATTTTTAGGATCCAAATCAAAAGGCAGTGTTGCTGTAAATACTCCTAAGCCTATATTCATATGTGATCTACAAGCACAAAGAAAATACATGCATACAACTAGCACAGATTTAACAGGTATCTCAATGATAAAGTTTGGGGTGTCTTCAAGATAGCCAGCACGGGCAATGAGGTGAACCATGCACATATATAGAGAGGCCAACAGGGTGGTCGATCTCCTAGCGAATCGAGGGGTTGAGCAGGAAATGGGGGAGGAATGCTTTTTCGAAGCGCAGTGTTTCAAGGATTTGAGAAAGATACTAATCAAGGATGATGGGGATTTAGGAATTTCATAGGTACAACTCAAGGTAGGAGATCTCAGAAGAATCAACGGCGAGCATGGCTTTCTCCAAGAAAGGAAATCCCAGAGGAGATAGGAAGGACTATCCCCAGTCTAGTTTGATTAGGGAAGAGTCAATCAAGCATTCCTTTTCCAGAAGTGAGGATGGTTCGGATAGGCAAAAAGCATCATAAAACCTACAACTTTCAGATAATGTAAGTCACAAGGAAGGTAATCGAGAGAAACTTCCTATTTTAGGAGGATGGCTTGAAGTCTCCCATAACAATGGTAGGCAGAAAATACTTCGGAGTCTGCTGTGAGTGCTTGGAGGAGTCTATGGACCAGTAAGTCTGCTGCTTATTTAGTATAGCGGAGGAGGGGCTATGTAATGCCATCAAAGAGATTGCAGGGCAGCCATATCCATGACGGTGTCCTTTTAGAGCATTTCTACATGACTGTCGTCGAAGCCACAGGGTCTCTTGCTAGGTCGTCAAGATTTATGGGTTTTCTGGTCAATGAGGGGATCAAGGATGATGTTATTATTACAGGCCAGCACACCAACCCAAATCTAAAAAAAGGTTTCATCTGTGGAGTCTTCGACACAGAGGCAATCAAAAAGAAGAAAAATGAAGAAGCCCTCAAGATCTTCAAAGAGGGACTGGAAAACTGTGACATGACTGCTTTTGCAAACTTTGTAAGCATATATGGTGATCTGTTCTCAGTAGAATAGCTGGAACAAATTAACTTCCTCGCGGATGGGATAAACTCCATCTCAGAGGCTATGTAACTTTTGATATTTTGATGTAACTTATCATCCTCATGAATGCAAACATCATCACAAATGTTGGAAACACATCCTTGGTTCAAATTGACATCTAGATCATTAACAAAGAGATTAGAAACTTTAGGTATATGAAGAAGAAAGTCAAGATCATGTATCTCAAGTTTGACTCTTACATCCATGCTTTCCTTAGCAAGACTATCCTTAAGAGTACACTTGTGGTAGCTGAAAACTCACATTTACATGACCAACAATAAAAAAAATTGTGCCTATATCATGATTAACACTAAGATCTACAAGTTTTGTCCCCATGGAGTGTACATTTGCAACACTACACAAGCACAAAAGTCTTCAATTACATCTTCAAGATGGTCATCCCAATCATCTAGTTCATCATACAAGGAAATTGGCTCAAGAGAAGGAGTTAGACAATTAACTTCTAGGAACACTAAATGGTATCCTTCCATCAGCGTCAAGGGTTCAGTAAATAACATAGTGGCCCTAGTTAGCAAGTTGTATGGGGAGAAGGATGCTTCTCATTTTCAAGAATCCTAAGTCTCATTGCTACATATGTTGCTTAAAGAAGGGCCAATTTTAAACTATGTAGTTGTTTTGTCACTCACTTTGTGCAATGAAATGATGAGAGTTGAGTCTCCTTATATCACTGTAGATTTGCATACAGCAACCTCCAATACAATAACACCATATAATGCACACTTAATTTTATGGTACCTTAGCCCAGACATGATGCTACAAAAATCTAAAGGTACCTCCTACTAAAGATGTCATGCCATAGACCAGATACCACTGTACAGTATATATCACATCTACAGTAACAATTTCCTTCCAAATGTAGGGTTACAGTCTATGATTAACATGCAAAGACCTTTCTAGTGTTTACAAGATAATTCCTTAGTCAACACCATACTAGTGTCCACAAGATGTTTCCACAGTTAAAATAAGAAATTAATGCTACTTTGAAAATAATAAGCAAGCCTTCAGAGAGCTTAAAGTTTCCATTTACATCCATGCACAATAACTTAATCAACCCTTGGGATTTTATGGACAATGAAACAAAAGGTCCTATATTCCATTTATGAGTCCTCTATCCAAATGATGCAGTGATCACAAGTACATAATATCTACTATTCTGTGGGTAGTGCTCAATCATTCAAACATAGGGAAGTCCATACTAAGATAAATTTGTTCACAAACAGTCTCCAATTTAATAAATACTCGTTTGAAATCACATTTCTAAGTTAGTGCAAGTCATTACAATGAACTCAAAGGTCATTCTCATCAAACGAATGCCTTCACAATAGATTTTTCTAGTTACAAGTACAATACAACTATTGCAATGTTACACAACTGTATGCAATTGACAAAACCCATTCTTTCCAAGAGTCAACTGGTAATCAAATACAATCATGTAGTGTTGTTTCAACATTGTATTCCATTGTGGCTTCAGTAATGCAAACCTCGTAACCTTGGAGGGAGTATTGGGGGGCAAGTTGACCCGAACCAAGGATCCAAAACCATCCCAAAACCCCACCTAGGAGTGGCATTATTAATCCCAAGAAGACCTTGCATCCACAATTGAGAGAGTGGACATTTATAGGTGAAATACCAACACCATTAGGGTTTACAACCATGTCAAAAAAGATAACCATGAACTAGGCCAAGTTTCCTCAAGACTCATGGTATATTGCAATGATAGCATTATAGCAATTCTAGCCAGGGTTTAAAACTCCACCTCAAATTGTGACCAAATTAATGTAGCTTCCTTCATGATAGAAATCCAAAACACAATAACCAACAGTTTGCCACAGTTCGTAAGTCCCATGATCTTAAGTCTAAACTCTCACAGTTAACAATATTTTCCTCATTTAAACCCTTTAGCATAGGATTTCACAAGACCACATACAGTTACACAAGTTAAAGGAAATGTTTCACCAAAATGGTCAGTGTAATTTTACAAGAATGGATGACAAGGAGATTTACTTCAAAGAAAGGTTAGCTTAGTTGAAGAAGACCAGTTGGCGATTTGATTCTTAGTCTCCAACCCAAACAGCAAGACACTTAGCCAACATGATGAGCACACCCAAAGTCTTCCTTCCTCTAAATCACTTACAGTCCAACCATCAACCTTCCTTCCTCGACCCCAAGGCAAAAAGAAGAAGTCCCCCCCAAAATGGTTCCCCACTCCTTCCTTTTCCCCTTCACATACCCCAAGACCAAGCACATTAAAGACTAGTACTTCCCAAAGTTGTTATAGCAAAGGAAAGTTAATGCCTACAACCAATGATGGATCCTTCTCAACAAAAAAAATGTGCATATTAAAATTTAAATGTCCACTATTATATTTCAAAGGTTTGAAATATAACCAACAATGTAACTATAATGCATGCCCCTCTTTAAGTCTTAAATTAAAGGTTAGGAAACAAAGACTTGAGATAAACCCTTTGGTCTGTTCACTTAGGAGACCACCTAAAAACTCAATGATAACTACATCCACATGATCAACAAGAATGACAAGCAACCTATGAATGACAATCCACTTGAGTCAAAAAGATAAGAAGACCGATAGAAACCAAACACAACAAATAGAGTACAACTGTAACTGTTTGTCTCAAGTATCACTCTATAACCTCTTCAAAGATTATTGAAACTCAACATAAGAAATACAAATTGCCATATTAACACAACAATATCCAACTAAGTTATTGAAAGTCAACTATTGATACCCCGTTCTCCATCCAGATTACAAAATTGGTCCACTTTTTGCTTTGTAACATTTCCTTTTCAAATTGCGTTGGTTGCCGACCGTATTTCTCCTCCTATCAAAACATGGCACATGGACTAGTTAAACTAATTAATATGCAATCATTTACTTTTTCCTATGAAATAAAAAAAATATCATTTAACATATTAAATATACTTACAAATGTACAGATCAAGGTCTGTAAACCTTTTTGGCCACTGTGATGAGTGGCACGAAGTTTGTCAAGCCTAGCCTTGGAGGCCTTGTCCTGAAACATATACTAATTCAATTTAATTATGCACAAATAAAATTTAAAAATCATTTAATAAATTTGATAAAATCTTATGAGCAAATTCAAATACCTGCATACTCTCCTCACCGAACTTCCTCTATGCATCAGACTTCTCATATGCTTTTACAAGCTCTTTCCATACTTTCAGACTTACATCAATTGGCCTTTTTTTGAGCCTTAGCTTGGGGGGATTTTTTTTATTTTCTTTTTTTGGTTGCACCGAAATCTCTTGCAGTTTTGAGACATTCGTAGCTTTATTTTCTTTACAGACCAACCTATGCCAAATTTAGTCTCCATGTCATGGATAACTGTTTTTTGTAGGTGCATGGGTATCTTTGAGAATGACAAATGTAGATGGTCTTCGAACCATTGAAGGCATGATTCCTTCAACCTATTCACAAACATTTTTCTAGCATCTTTCATTCAGACTTCCCCTGAAACCACATCGGATTCTATCTTGGTATCATAGCTACCAATGCAAGATGCAAAACATGGTGTGGTGATTGAAGAAGTCTATGTCCCAGGAGTGGCTGGGACATTGGAAACCTCTACTCCCTGTTCCACATTCTTAGAGGTAACTGTTATTGATTTCCTCCTGGGTCTTTTGCCCAATCCAGGACTGGTTGGGGAATCAATTGATTCCCTTTGACACTGTTGATTTCATTGCAACGTTTCAGGGGCTTTACTAGATCATTTTTCTATGTATCTGGCAAGCATTGTCAAGTCAACACCATCCAATTTATTCACTGCCTCTACCCCATATATGGAAGCCAATGCCTCTTTATCTTTGTTAGACTCATGTCCCTATATATATATATATATATATATATAATAAATTCCTTCTTTTAAATTTAGAAATAGAAAACTAAATACTAAAAATCAAAGAAACAATAGAAACATTTACAAATCTATAAATTGACAATGAATTACCTGATTGTGGCCAGAGTTTGCTCCCTTCCCTCTATTTCTTGACATTTTGAGGCGACCTAGGGAAAATTATTTTCGTCCAGTCTGTGGAGGCAATCGTAGCTAGGTATGAATTAACAGTGTGCTTGACCAATCGTAGCCTAAAACAAATCATAACAACTTGTATTTTGGGTATGATGTATGTTACCTTTTGAGTCGCCCATTTTTATTTATTGGTAATATTTCCTGAACAAGAGCTGGTTTGCTGTATTGTATTTTGGGTCATACCTTTGTTTCTAAAATCGGCTCTTGAACCTTCAAATTTTACCAGTTTGTCGTCTTTGTAGACAAGTTACTTAAGGTTTGAACCTTTGAACCCGAACCATTCTCAAAGTTCAAAGTTCAAATGGTTCAATATGTCTAAAGTGTCTCATAAAGCAAGCTGTCATTTTGTATGTCTTAAACGTCTTTGAACTTTCGGGTTGAACTTGAACCTTTTTGTTCAAAGTTCAATGGTTCAACGGTCTAAAGTTCAATGCTCATTGCCTTCTTATAAGTCGGGTCACACAGTTACCTTGTGTAATTAATGTATCGTTGAACCTTCCGCTCGTACTCTATAGCAGGGTTCAATGGTTCAAGGTTCAACAGTTCACCATTTCATAGTTGGAAGCCTTTTACCAAAGCCGCGTAACTGTTTGTTGGTCTAAGTAATCCTTGTGTCTTTGAACCTTTGTATTGAACCATATCTCAACAAGTTCAATGGTTCATGAGTTTGAGTTCTATATTTCCGTAAGTGAACCCTTTGCTCATCTATATGATCCAATTGGTATGGTTGAACCACCACATTGAACCACCGCATTGAACCATGTCCTAAGGTTTGATGGTTCAATAGTTCAAAGATTTGGTGATTTTGGTCTCATTTATTCCTGCGGCTTTATAAGTCAAATTTAGCGGGAAAGTTAGAGGAAAAAATGTCAGAGACTCATTATGAAACCGAAAGTTCTAATTTGGCAGAGGCTACAGATAATCATTATACATCATGATGGCGCATGAATAATACTTGCTATTAATGAAGAGGTCAGAATTTATGTCTTTTCAAATATTTCCAGCACGTATTGCTCTGAGTGATAATTATTCAATCTGGTTAATGCCATTGTTAATTAAGAACAAGCCGGATTCAGCGAGTAAACAAGCTGTGCAACGCAGAGGAGAATAACGCAGGAAGTATAAGGTTGTTATTACTCAAACTTCATAGTGAATTCAGATATCTTGAAGGTGAGTTCTGTTCCTCCTATGTGCTATTCCTATTTCTTAGATGGAAAGAAGAATCTCTTGAATCTCTGTCATTATTTTCAAAATTTGAAGTGTTTTATTGTAATCCTCCAAGTATGTCTTTGAAATCTACGTGTTTGGGGAATGAACATGGTCCTGGTCTTACTTATTCTCACTCAGAATTTGGAGATACTGCACTGGTTCAATATGATTTAGAGGAATTTAAAGAAAGAACTAGAAACCCTGTTCAAACCCCTACGATGAAGAAAATTGTAGACAGCGGTTTAGTTGAAGCTGCGGCATTTCCTCAGGCTATACTGTGCCCAGAATTGGTTCAAGAGTGTATGAATAGGTACGACCCCCAGGACAGATGCATCAAAAATGCAAACGGTGATGTGTTATTCCATGTCAACAGACAAACCCTCATGTCTTTGATGAAGACTGAATACATTCATGAACTCAAGAGCATATATGATCTGACCGCTACCACCATTGAAGATCTTAAAGCACAGGTTGTTGTTTGGGTGAAAGATGAAGGTAAGTGGGCAAATGTAATGAGCCAGATAGATGAAGTTTAGAAATATGGGCTGGCAAAGTTTTTGACAGAAAAAAGCCTGATTGGTTTAGACGAAGATTTGCTATATGTGAACAAGAAAAATATAGAATGGAGGAATTCCATATCCTGGCAAGGACGCTTCGAACTCACAAAGCTAATTAAGGAAATAATGAAATTCACTCAATCGTTGCAACTTGATTTGCAATGTATTGATGTTAAATACATAAAAAATGATGGAAAGCCTGTGGAAGATGTCGATGCAGTGGTCCAATCTTTCAGAGATAAAATCAACTTCGTCAAAGGAAATGATATTATTTTAATTGAGGATTTCTCCAAGATTTCTAAAGTTGAGTCACTGCTTTATCTCTGCATCGACGCACTCCCAGAACACAAATAAAAATTTGGGAAAATGAGAAGGGAAAAGGAAGTTTGGAAATCGAGGATGAAGCATATAGGTATTCCCAACTTCCCAAAGATTCAGGAGTTCATTGCAGCCTTTCAGGAGTGGAAGACCCAACGTGCTTCCCAGGCTGCCGATGACAAATCTGGAGATGCAAATCCATTGTCCCAGTCATGATTTCATTGGCCCATTTTCTTTATTTCATTTCCTCTTTTATGTTGTTTTTAGCAATCTTGATCTTTAAAATCAGTTGTTATAAACTAAATCCCGTACGGGTCAGAGTTATGTTAACTCTGGGTTTGATTTACTCAAAGACATGATTAAGACATTCATATATATAGGTTTTTAAAAATCTTGGAAGGAGATAGAAGGTTAGAAAAAGGAAAGAAAACAAAAAATTTCAGCGAACTGTTTTATGATTTGACATTATGTGATGATTGTCTGAGAAACCTTTCATCTGTGAATGAGAAGAAGAAACAATTGCTGCTTACTTGGATATGTGCGTCTGAGTGTTTGGAATTAGATTTTCTGTGTGAAATCTCCTTTCATCTGGTAATTGCTATTTTATCAGACAACTCGTCATATCTGTTTCATTATTTATTGGTTCAGCAAGTTCATATGTATGTGTTCATGTATTCGAATGTATCAAAAGTAGAATCTGTGCATTCTATTGTTCACTGTTACTGTATAAATTTATCGCATTCATAACAGAGTTATGTATGAATGTCAGTCTGCCTTAAGCATTTTCTGGTTAAAAGTGCATTTGAATAATTGAATAGATTAAATTCGTTGAAAATCTTAAAGGGAGTTGTACCTAAATTCAGAGGGGAACTAATTTAAAAAAGTTCACCCATTTGTTGCTTAACACATTTGTTCTTCAAAAGAGGGGTATAGAGTCATAATAAAATATTTTCAGAATAAGGACAAATCTGTTAACCAACAGTTTTTGGTGACTCTACTGGGGAATGAATATAAAATCATTAATTAAAAGATTGGTCGCCTGAATATGAAGCAACAATGGTGCTTCCACATGAAAACATAATTCTTGTTCTGCAACCAAATCTTGGATTTCAGGATGAGCAGGAAGACATTATTGGCCAGTTGAATACCCTTGCTTGGCATACTCGTCGAAATAGTGAAGATTACAGAAGAGCAAGCAGAGTATTAGAACAAGAAGAGGAGTTGGCCGATAACCTGAGGTTGCTGTTACTCAGGTAGAGAAGAAGGTAGGCATGAAACGCAACAAGAAATCAAGTCCTTGAAGCACAAAGAAATCAAGAACAGCAAAGAAATCAATAACTGCCTATCCAGCCTCAATATTTTAAGCTGGATTCTAGACCGTATACTAGGTCTTTGAGAAGAGAGGAAGTTGAGGATCCTACCTTTCAAGCACTGCAAAGTCTTAATTTTCCTTATATCCCTACTTGTGCAAGAAGAACTAGAAGTAGACCCCCTAGCCCCCCTAAATCTTCTACTTCCCCTGTCTTTCAAGGTTTAACTCTTTTAGGCACCGTTATCCCCTTAGCTATAAATTTTCTACCCATGGCCCAACCTTGGGGAGCAGCCATAGGGCCTTTGAACTTAGGGGCTAATCTAAATCCTTTACCTAAAAATGCAAGAGAAAATTTGCCCAGGTTCAATGGACATGGCAAACAATCACCAGAAGAACATTTGTGTGCCTTTGCAGCAGCATGCAGTGTGTTAGGTGTACAACACCAAGATGTTGCCATAAGGCTCTTTGTGCAGACTTTAACTGACACTGCGGCACAATGGTTCTACCACCTAACTAATTCATCAATTTCAAATTGGAATGACATGAAGACTGCTTTTGAAAATAGGTTCAAAAGTACAGAGGACGAGCATTACCTCCTTGCACAGCCGACTCAGCTTAAGAAAGAGATTCATGAACCTATGAGGGAATTCGTGGCTAAATTTAACAGAATTGTGAACAAAATCCCTGCTACTAAAAGACCATCTAGCGAAAATCAAAAATATTTTTTTATTAATTCCATGCCTCCTGATATTAGCTTCCATCTCAGGAGAGGAGTGATTGCTGATTTACCGGCTGCACAAGCCTTAGCAGTCGGATTGGAGGATGATCTCATTATGGCTAGTAAATGGAAGAGAGAGGTCCAGGTGCCAAATGCCCAGCCCTCATCATCTACGGATCCTGTAGTGCAAAGGTTGGTTAATGATATGATTGCCTTAAAGAGGCAACTACCTAAAACTGGTGCCCCTTTCCAACAACTGTATCAAGATATAAGTAGAAGGAATTTGAATCAACAAGCAAATACTGGTAGAGCTTTACCCCTGACATCAGCACAGCCAAGACTGGCTATTGAAGCTCCTCCTGGGAGGGGAAACATGTGTATTTTTCACTTGACTACCGACCATGATGGAAATTCTTGCCCAGAAATGCTCAGGTACACTCAGATGGGGGCTACTCAAGATATGCTAGGGGAATCCACAGAAGAAGAAAGGAACCTCAAGGAACCTAGCGGCTCTGAAATACACTTCCTTGAATATGAATCTGATTCAGAAAGGGGGGGTGAAATATTGGTTACCCTTGAAGATCCTTCATGCGCCGTGCTCACCAGGAATCAGAGGAATGTGAGATCCTCTAATACTCAAGAAGTACCTAGCAAAGGTAAAGAACCTTTAACTAGAACCCATGATGCTAATTTGAAGGTTCAAGAAACTAAACTGTTGCATAGAAATGATTCAGATGCTTCTTTTGATATTGTAGATTTCTGTAAGTCTACAAAAATTCAAATCTCTCCTATTGAATATCTCAAGTTGAAACCTACTGAACTTGACAAGCTGGTTAAACATGTTAAAGGTAGTCCTACACAAACCAAATCTGAGAGTTAATTAGAGGCTGATGTTGAATCTCCCATTGCTCGACTATTTGCTTCCTCATCTGAGTCCGCCATGTCTGCCCCTAAAATGACTCCCAATTCATCAACCAATACTCCTTATACTGATTTGAAACCTAATCCTTTCTATGTGTCTTTGTTTATCAATGGTCATAAACTTAGTAACTGTATTATAGATTCAAGAGCCTCTGACAACATTATGCCTTCCTCTGTGGCTAAAGCTTTAGGGTTATCACTCACAAAAACATTTGGTAGATGTTATTCTATGGATGGAAAACAGGTTTCCTTGCTTGGGCAGATTAAAGATGCACGAGTTGCTCTTGCAGTTTACCCTGACAAAAAGGTGAAATTAACTATTTTGGTAGCAGATATTCCTGCTAGTTATGGAATGCTTTTGAGCAAGACATTTTGCAAGGATTTGGGTGGACAAATCAAACTAGATTGGTCAGAGGCCACAATCCTAGTAGGGAAGCAGAAAGTGAAGCTGGAACCTGAGCCCAAGTGTAAGTTCACTGTCTACCCCTCTGATGATCCCAAGGCCCAGATTTTATTTGAGAAATGTGAATTTCACAACTATTTTCTCTCCTCTGAACAGAGCTGTGAGGTAGACCCCAAAGAAGAATTAACGCAAAGATCTGTACATTCTGATGACCTATGGGTTATGGAATTTGACGGCAGTTGTGCTACTGTTGGTTCTGGGGCTGGGGTTGTGTTGATCTCACCTGAAGGTGAAATTTTTTCTTATTCTTTTAAGCTGGAGTTCAAAAACACCAACAATACTACAGAATATGAAGCTTTACTGCTTGGGCTATTTGAAGCCAAAGGAAGGGGTGTGAAGGTACTTAAGGTGAAGGGTGATGCTGAATTAATTGTGAAATAGGTAAGGGGGATCTTTTCTGTTAAGAATGAAAGACTAAAGCATTACAGAAATAGGGTATGGGATGAGATCAAATATTTTGATGCCTTCTCTATCGAAACAATTCCCAGAGATCAAAACTCCCGAGCAGATTCTTTAGTAGTATCAGCTTCTCTCATTTTGCCACATCTGGATTTCAAAAAAGATTCTTATAGAATAGAAATGGTATATCGTCCCAATGTCCCCGACAATGCTGAGAACTGGCAAGTTTTTGAGAGTGATAATCAGATCAGAAAGTTTTTAGAAAATACTGAAATGTTTCTGGGGACCTATTTTGAAGGTTCCGAAACGGAGTGTAAAGAATTCAATCCTAACCCTGGGATTAATCCAAAAGATGACATGATCCAGTTAAAGGGAAACAAAATCCCTAAAGGATTGGTTTCTTTAGAACATTTGTTTTCTTGAAGAGATGAATATATTAAAGGCAAACCTCCCTGTATTCCTGATAAAGCAGAGGCTTATGAGAAAATAAACATTGGGAACAAAGTTGATCCCAAATGGATATCCATTGGTAAATCCTATTCTTCAGAGGAGAAAAACAAACTGATCAAATTGTTAATCAAGTATAAAGATGTTTTCGCCTGGTGCTATGATGATCTTAAAAATTTTAGACATGGACAGTTTCAACACCATATCCCATTAAAAGCAAATGCAGCTCCATTCAGGCAGAAGCTGAGGAATTATAACCCAAAAGTTGTTGAAGCCATTTTTAAAGAGATTGATAAGATGTTGAAAGCTAGAATTATCTATCCAATCCATCACTCCACTTGGGTGGCAAATATTGTTCCAGTACGAAAGAAGAATGGAGAAATAAGAATTTGCGTTGACTTTAGGAAATTGAACCAGGCCAGCCTGAAAGATAACTATCCCTTGCCTGTGATGGACCACATCTTGCAGACAGTTGCCGGGTCTAAAATGATGTCTATGCTGGATGGTTTCTCAGGTTACAATCAGATAGGTGTGGCTGCAGAAGATCAACATAAGACTGCTTTCACCACACCTCGAGGAACCTTTGCCTATAATCGAATGCCCTTTGGCTTGATTAATGCAAGAGCAACTTTTCAGCGGGCAATGGATTCATCTTTTAGAGACCTGAAGAATAGAATTATTGTTATTTACCTTGATGATCTGATTGTTTTCTCCAAGAATAGAGAGGATCACTTGAGAGATCTAGAATCTATCTTACAAAGGTGTCAAAGCCATGGCATCTCACTCAATCCCAAGAAGTCAGTTTTCTGTGTTACTGAGGGGAAATTGTTGGGACACCTAGTCTCAAAAGACAGAATCAAAATTGATCCAGAGAGGGTCAGGGCAATTCAACAGCTTAGTCTCCCTTCAAATAGGACTGGAGTCAAGTCCTTCTTCAGTCAAATCAATTTTCTCAGGAGGTTCATTCCTGACTTTGCTGAGATTACAAAACACATTGTTGGAATGATGAGTGAGAAACAACCATTTAAGTGGAGTGAAGTTGCTAAGAAGGCATTTGAGGATATCAAGGAAGTGATTGCAAACACCCCCACTTTGGTAAATCCTAATTTTCAAAAGGATTTTATTATTTACTGTTATGCTTCGGAACACACCATGTCAGGTATTTTGTTACAAAAAAATGAATTGGATGAAGAGGTTCCCATAGCCTTCATGAGCGTTCCCCTTAAAAAGCATGAGCTGAAATATTCTTTGGTTGAAAAATAGGCTTTCACTGTGGTTAAAGCTGTTAAACAATTCAGATATTATATACTTCATTCTCATTCAGTTGTATTTGTTCCAAATTCAGCTCTGAAAAGTATTTTGACTCAGCAAGAAGTGGGATTAAACAATAGAGCAACGTGGATTGCTAAAATTCAGGAATATGATCTGGAAGTTAAACCTACTAAGCTAATCAGGGGTCAAGGCTTATGTAAGTTGATTGCTGAGAACAAAGAACAAGAAGGAGAAGGACTCCCCACAGTTTTATTGGTAAGCTTACAGGACCCTTGGTTTTTAGATATAGCACATTATCTTACATATGGGGATTGTCCTAATCACTTATCCCCTAAAGAGAAAAGAAATCTAAAGCTAAAGGCGGTGAAATATGTTATTTGGGGGGATGTCCTTTACAAGAAAGGATTAGATGGAACTTTCCTGAGGTGTGTAGATAAAGAGCAGCAGGATAAGCTCTTGGAAGTTTTCCATAATGAAGCTTGTGGTGGACATTTTTCTTCTTCAGTTACAGCTTTCAAAATCCTTAGAAATTGTTACTACTAGCCAGGGATGTTTAAGGATGCATATAGATGGGTGGCCAACTGTGAAAAATGTAAAATGTTTTTAGGAAGGCCACAACTTGCAGCTCTACCTTTGAGGCCTGTTGTCATTGAAGAACCCTTTAAACAATGGGGATTGGATTTTATTGGACCTATCTCACCCCCCTCAAGTGCAGGGCATACTCACATCTTAACGGCAACAGATTATTTCACAAAATGGGTTGAGGCAGCCCCTGTAAAAAGAACAACTTCGGAAGTGGTTTGCAATTTTCTCAAAGAAAATATTTTGGTACAATTTGGTGTCCCCCAGAAGATTGTAGCAGATAATGCTACCAGTTTCTCTTCAGTCTAAATGACTTCTTTTTGTTATGAACATAGCATATCTCTCTCCCATTCATCAAATTACTGCCCCCAAGGGAATGGACAAGCTGAGTCCAGTAACAAGAACCTGATTGCTATCATGAAGAAATTGGTGAATGACAACCCCAGAGATTGGCATAAGAGGTTGTATGAAACACTCTGGGCCGATAGAATAACTCCAAAAAGAGCAATTGGGATGGCTCCTTTTGAATTAGTTTATGGAATAGGTGCCCAATTATCTTTACCTCTGGAGCTATCTATAGCCAAGCTGCAAAGTGTAATTGAGGATCAATATTTCAAAAATTCCCTGGAGAAGAGGATTATGTATTTAACTAAGATTGAAGAAGAGAGAAATGAGTTGGTTGACCGAATTACTGTACATCAGGCCAGGGTGAAAGAAATTTTTGACAGAAAAACAAGGCCTAGGAAATTTATGGAGGGAGATGAAGTATTAATGTGGGATAGAAGAAGAGAACCAAAGGGTGCACATAGTAAATTTGACTCTCTTTGGAAGGGACCTTTCAGAATTCATCAGGTATTGGGTCCGAATTCTTTTAAATTGGAGTATCCTGATGGAGTTACTTTACCCCTGTCCTATAATGGATAGGATCTCAAGTTGTATCGTCTGTAAAACAGGGTCCCCCTGTTTTGTACATATTCTTCCCTTTTGTTTGGTTTTGTGTGTTTTTCTTTTCCCGTTTTTATTTTGTTCCGTTCCGTTCCCTTTCTTCTCTATTTTCCTTCTTTCTGCGAACTAGAGCTTCTAAGTTCTCTATATTTTACCATAAAATGTAGTCCCCAGTCAGAGCTAGTGTTACCTTTTGAGTCGCCCATTTTTATTTATTGGTAATATTTCCTAAACAAGAGCTAGTTTGCTGTATTGTATTTTGGGTCATACCTTTGTTTCTTAAATCGGCTCTTGATCCTTCAAATTTTACCCATTTGTCATCTTTGTAGACAAGTTACTTAAGGTTTGAACCTTTGAACCTGAACCATTCTCAAATTTCAAAGTTCAAATGGTTCAATATGTCTAAAGTGTCTCATAAAGCAAGCTGTCGTTTTGTATGTCTTAAACATCTTTGAACTTTCAGGTTGAACTTGAACCTTTTTGTTCAAAGTTCAATGGTTCAATGGTCTAAAGTTCAATACTCATTGCCTTCTTATAAGTCGGGTCACACAGTTACCTTGTGTAATTAATGTATCATTGAACCTTTCGCTCGTACTCTATAGCGGGGTTCAATGGTTCAAGGTTCAACAGTTCACCGTTTCATAGTTGGAAGCCTTTTACCAAAGCCGCATAACTATTTGTTGGTCTAAGTAATCCTTGTGTCTTTGAACCTTTGTATTGAACCATATCTCAACAAGTTCAATGGTTCATGAGTTTGAGTTCTATATTTTCGTAAGTGAACCCTTTGCTCATCTATATGATCCAATTGGTATGGTTGAACCACCACATTGAACCACCGCATTGAACCACGTCCTAAGGTTCAATGGTTTAATAGTTCAAAGATTTGGTGATTTTGGTCTCATTTATTCCCGCGGCTTTATAAGTCAAATTTAGCGGGAAAGTTGGAGGAAAAAATGTCAGAGACTCATTATGAAACTGAAAGTTCTAATTTGGCGGAGGCTACGGATAATCATTAGACATCATGATGGCACGTGAATAATACTTGCTATTAATGAAGAGGTCAGAATTTATGTCTTTTCAAATATTTCCAGCACGTATTGCTCCGAGTGATAATTATTCAATCTGGTTAATGCCATTGTTAATTAAGAACAAGCTGGATTTAGCGAGTAAACAAACTGTGCAACGTAGAGGAGAATAATGCAAGAAGTATAAGGTTCTTATTACTCAAACTTCACAGTGAATTCAGCTATCTTGAAGGTGAGTTATGTTCCTCCTATGTGCTATTCCTATTTCTTAGCTAGAAAGAAGAATCTCTTGAATCTCTGTCATTATTTTCAAAATTTGAAGTGTTTTATTGTAATGCTCCAAGTATGTCTTTGAAATCTACGTGTTTGGGGAATGAACATGGTCCTGGTCTTACTTATTCTCACTCAAAATTTTTAGATACTGCACTGGTTCAATATGATTTAGAGGAATTTAAAGAAAGAACTAGAAACCCTGTTCAAACCCCTACGATGAAGAAAATTGTAGACAACGGTTTAGTTGAAGCTGCGGCTTTTCCTCAGGCTATACTGTGCCCAGAATTGGTTCAGGAGTGTATGAATAGGTACGACCCCCAGGACAGATGTGTTATAAATGCAAACGGTGATGTGTTATTCGATGTCAACAGACAAACCCTCATGTCTGTGATGAAGATACCGCCTAAAGAGGCGTATTCCAGCCTTGATATTACTTCCTCCTATGGGCATTTCTTAGAGAAGAAACCAACTTACAAAAGTGTAATAGCGAGAAACTGGCTGCTGAAATTTTAGAAGGGTGGTTCAAGGTTGCCCAGGCCACTCACTAGAGATCATTTGATAAAAGAAGTAAGGGATATTGTGGTATTGTTACACAGACTGAAGGGCAGTCAGCATGCCTATTATTGGGAGGATTGGATGTACTTTTTCATACAAGTCATCCTTCAAGGGGAACAATATTTAGATTGGGCCGAAATAGTGGCTCACTGTTTACATCAGGGTTTAAGTAATTGTTTAGGTGACAGAGATTTCTATATGTCTTCGTACTTGTTCTATTGTTTAGCATCTACAAGAGAATGGTTTGACCTACCTCATGCACCCTCGGCTGAGAATACTAAAATTTATGAATATTATTCATAGTTGCAAAGAAGGAATTGCTATGAAAACTTTAAAAGGATTAATGATGTCTTCACTGGGAAAATGACTTATGAACTAGCAGGTAATCTGGGTAAAAGAATGTCTAGTGAAGCAATGCAACTGATTAGCATCTATGGTAGCTTCTTCATTCAATTTTCTAAGTTCACTTACATCAGAGTTGGAGGATTTGATGGTGAACCTATGAAGTTACCTAGATATGTGTTTGATCGTTTTGTGCTGATGGAGGTATGTAGACAATTAGCACATGTAGATAAAAAGTTCTCATCAAGAAAGGGTTTTGGTATTTCTTTTCCCATTGAACTTGGGCATTATTCATGCCAATCAAAATCTGATGCTTTGAATTTGGAAGTGAACCTTAAAAGGTTCAATTTTTAGTTTTTCACTACCAGGACTCAATTTGACAGTAAAGGATTTGTAGAGATAACCTAGACCCTGGAACAGGGCTTTCACATATTCCTAAACTAGAGGACTACTGGGAAGACTGTCCAGATGAATTTGAGGTCAGGAGAAGGCTGTGGTGTAGGTTTTCTTTGGGGCAGATAATTACCCTCAATTTAAACATGGATATTTCTAGAATTGATGATGATGAGGAACAAATGGTTGACCCACAGTTTGAGAGAATAGAACAATTACCTATTCCAGAAGTTGACTGGAGTAAAAAGGAGGAGGATAGAATTGAAGTTAAAACTCTTCCAGTGATAAGGAGAACTGAGAAATGGTTGAGGGAAAAGAGACAGGAAGGGCTTCAGGATAAAAATGCCCAACAAATCACTTCAATGATTAGATCATCACTTCCTATAGACTCTTCTAACCAACCTATTGCTATCTTTGGTGCAGGTGCTTCCAAGCCATCAACTGAAAGAAGCCCTACCACTAAGAGGTCCAGAAGAGTCCTCACAGATATCTTACCCTCTCGTGTTACCAGGTTGAGGACTAAAGCAAAAAGAAAGAAACAGGTTTCTGAAACAATAGTTGTTGATTTGAATTCAGAGGAAGATTCAGAAGAACCTATGGGTGACAAGGAGCTAAGTCCACACAGAACAAAGGAAGTTGACACCGGGTCACAGTCAGGGACCATTCTAGAGACCCCTGAAATATTGATGATTTCAAATGTATCCTCTGATGGATTAAATCCTGAGAAGACAACCTCAGCCCCTAAACCAAAGTTGCTAGAGAGTTCTATCTCCAACAAGAAAAAGGTAATTCCTTTTGTTGTCCCTTTAGAGGACATGGTAAGCAAATGTTTGAGGAAAACCCCCAAGTCTAAGAAACTCAAGACGACATCCAGAATAAACATTGATCCGAACACTGGTAACTAGAGTGCTGAAATAGCCAAGCCAGTGACTGAGGAAGAAATTCAAGATCCAACTGTGCACGATTTCACTATGGAGAAGGTGGATCTTGGTGCTGCTTCTAGAGCTACAAATGTCCACCACCTTGAATCATCTACTAAATGAATGGTTAGTCGAACATGGAAAGATGAAAAGGACAAGAGGGAGTTGAAGCAAACTCTGCGTTTAATGGCAAAGTACATTGATGCTATTCACAACCCTAACCCGCAACCAATCTCACAGCTCTCCCTGTCTTTTGACCTGAAATCACCTGTTAACCAGAAGCTATTGGATCAAGTTCATAGAAGCAAAATGGTGGCAAAAACATTTGACAGCTGGTTGGATAACATTGAACAAAAAGGAACTGAATACATTCATGAACTCAAGAGCATATATGATCTGACCGCTACCACCATTGAAGATCTTAAAGCATAGATTGTTGTTTGGGCGAAAGATGAAGGTAAGTGGGCAAATGTAATGAGCCAAATAGATGAAGTTCAGAAATATGGGCTGGCAAAGTTTTTGACAGAAGAAAGCCTGATTGGTTTAGACGAAGATTTGCTATATGTGAACAAGAAAAATATAGAATGGAGGAATTCCATATCCCAGCAAGGACGCTTCGAACTCACAAAGCTAATTAAGGAAATAACAAAATTCACTCAATCGCTGCAACTTGACTTGCAATGTATTGATGTTAAATACATAAAAGATGATGGAAAGCTTGTGGAAGATGTCGATGCAGTGGTCCAATCTTTCAGAGATAAAATCAACTTCGTCAAAGGAAATGATAATATTTTAATTAAGGATTTCTCCAGGATTTCTAAAGTTGAGTCACTACTTTATCTCTGCATCAATGCACTCCCAGAACACAAAGAAAAATTTGGGAAAATGCGAAGGGAAAAGGAAGTTTAGAAATCGAGGATGAAGCATATAGGTATTCCCAACTTCCTGAAGATTTAGGAGTTCGTTGCAGCCTTTCAGGAGTGGAAGACCCAACGTGCTTCCCAGGCTGCCGATGACAAATCTGGAGATGCAAATCCATTGTCCCAGTCATGATTTCATTGGCCCATTTTCTTTATTTCATTTCCTCTTTTATGTTGTTTTTAGCAATCTTGATCTTTAAAATCAGTTGTTATAAACTAAATCCCATACGGGTCAGAGTTATGTTAACTCTGGGTTTGATTTACTCAAAGACATGATTAAGACATTCATATATATAGGTTTTTAAAAATCTTGGAAGGAGATAGAAGGTTAGAAAAAGGAAAGAAAACAAAAAATTTCAGCGAACTATTTTATGATTTGACATTATGTGATGATTGTCTGAGAAACCTTTCATCTGTGAATGAGAAGAAGAAACAATTGCTGCTTACTTGGATCTGTAGGTCTGAGTGTTTGGAATTAGATTTTCTGTGTGAAATCTCCTTTCATCTGGTAATTGCTCTTTTATCAGACAACTTGTCATATGTGTTCCATTATTTATTGGTTCAACAAGTTCATATGTATGTGTTCATGTATTCAAATGTATCAAAAGTAGAATCTGTGCATTCTATTGTTCACTGTTACTGTATAAATTTATCGCATTCATAACATAGTTATGTATGAATGTCAATCTGCCTTAAACATTTTCTGGTTAAAAGTGCATTTGAATAATTGAATAGATTAAATTCGTTGAAAATCTTAAAGGAAGCTGTACCTAAATTCAGAGGGGAACTAATTTAAAAAAGTTCACCCATTTGTTGCTTAACACATTTGTTCTTCAAAAGAGGGGTATAGAGTCATAATAAAATATTTTTAGAATAAGGACAAATTTGTTAACCAACAATGGACAAATGCAAGTTATACTGCAAGAAAGGATAATTAATAACATTACTACTCAAATTTACCCTAAAGTGTGTGTACAACATCATAGAAAAACTTTCTTTGAGTTCAAAATTAGATCAAAATCGATAAAACCTAGGTCAAGAGTAAATTGCTCAACATTTGGAACTTACTTGCTAAAAGGTAGATGAACAAGCTTGATTGAATGGCTGAGGTAACTAGAAACCCCAAATTTAGCAGCATGCTAAAGCAATTTTTTATCTTCTAGATGTCTAGAACCAAAAATAAATAAAATACAAATTCACGGATCCGTTGTAGAAACTTTTCAATAACTTCCATTTTTGACCTAATAAAGTCATTGCTTCGCAGCCTATAATTCTTAGTAGGAAACCTAAAACAGAGGCAGAGTAAACAGTGTTGTGGTCTTAAATGTATTAACTTGAATTTGTGTTTTTTTTGTGTGGTATGTTTTAACGCAGGCAGGAATTTTAATTTTTTTTTGATTCATTAGTCAGCACTAAATCGACGTCTCTAATGCTGACTTTAATACCAACTTTCAGCCCTAAATGTAATCTCTTTGGGTTGCCAAAACTGGCGTGAAGTGCACTTAATTTAGTGCCTAGTTGTGCCAAACCAAAATGTTCCTCATACCAACATGCCAATTATAAATAGACTTCAATGAATGTTTCGTTGCAAGTCACTTGCACAATTGATGGATTGGCATACAAAGAACAAGAGTAAAGATTTAGGAGTAAAGATCCCTAAACTCTAATCCCTCAACCCTAAACTCTAATCTGTCAACCCTAAACCCTAATCCCTTATCACTAAACCTTAAACCCTATCCCTAAATCCTCAACCCTCAACACTTGAACCTTAAATCCTAAACCCTCAACCCTAAACACTATGCCTTAAACCCTAATCCCTCAACTCTAAACCCTAATCCCTAAACCCTCGACCCTCGACCCTCAACACTATACCTTAAACACTAATCTCTCGACCCTCAACCCTAATCTTAAAGCTAAAATTAAAGCTTCCAGTCATTCAACCATCCCCAAGGGATCCAGAAATGCATAATTAGATGCCTCTACTGATAAAGCCAAACATCCTAAGGGTCATCATGCCTTAGGACATAAAAACAAAGAGTCAAAGAAAAATCAATCCAAAAAGTTATCCAAGCCCATACCTCCACAAGCAAAGTCCAAAACCAAAATGGTATGGGTACCTAAGCAACAAGAAATCAAGTTAAATGAGGCATCTACCTCAAAAGATCCCAACCATCTACTCCCATCTCAAATTCCCATTCCGCTCAAAAGTGTCAAAACATTCCATCCCACAAGAAAAACAAAAGTAATAAAACGCCTAAGTCTATGTGGCTTCCTAAAGCCCTTCATCATCCATCTCCTAAGAAAACATCTTCATTGCACCCTACACCACCTCTGCATCACAAGCTTCAATGTTTATCGTGATGTGTGCAACCATTGGTCATGGTTCCCTTCCATTCCACAATAAATCTACCATCATTCATCCACTATCCTACATACCCTCCACATACCATCCCTATGGTCCATGCTTTGGCATAAGTCTGACATAATCCACATCATAATCCACTATTTTCCCTACATAATCCACATCATAATCCACTTTTCTCCCCTCTAGAATCCACGCCATAATCAACTATCTGCCTAATCCATTTGCCTTCCATGTATCCCTTACCAACATCGATGAGGGCACTCGGCATGGTCCATGCGAGGACATCATTCTCTAATGGGACTACAATCTTTCATTACAGCGCAATGCATCCTTCAACCCTCAACCCTAAACACTATACCTTAAACCCTAATCCCTCCACCCTAAACACTAATCCCTTAACCCTAAATGCTATCTAATGCCTGAAGCCTCAACCCTTAAACCTTAAACCCTAAACCCTATCCCTAAACCATCAAACCTAAACACTATACCTTAAACCCTAATCCCTCAACACTAAACCCTAATCCATCAACCCTAAACCCTAATCCCTTATCGCTAAACCTTAAATCCTATCCCTAAAGCCTCAACCCTCAACACTTGAACCTTAAATCCTAAACCCTATCCCTAAATCCTCAACCCTAAACACTATACCTTAAATTGTAATCCCTCAACTCTAAACCCTAATCCCTAAAACCTAAACCCTCCACCCTCAACACTATACTTTAAACCCTAATCCCTCAACCCTCAACCCTAATCTTAAAGCTAAACATAAAGCTTTCAGTCATTCCACTATCCCTAAGGGATCTAGAAATGTAAAATTAGATGCCTCTACTAATAAAGCCAATCATCCTAAGGGTCCTCATGCCTCAGGACATAAAAACAAAGAGTCAAAGAAAAATTAACCCAAAACATTATCCAAGCCCATACTTCCACAAGTAAAGTCCAAAACCAAAATGGTATGGGTACCTAAGCAACAAGAAATCAAGTTAAATCAGGCATCTACCTCTAAAAAATCCCAACCATCTACTCCCATCTCAAATTCCCATTCCACTCAAAAGTGTCAAAACATTTCATCCCACAAGAATAACAAAAGTAATAAAATGCCTAAGTCTATGTGGGTTCCTAAAGCCCTTCATCATCCATCTCCATTGCACCTTACACCACCACTGCATCACAAGCTTCAAAGTTTATCACGATGTGTGCAACCATTGGTCATGGTTCCCTTCCATTCCGCAATAAATCTACCATCATTCATCCACTATCCTACATACCCTACACATACCATCCCTATGGTCCATGCTTTGGCATAAGTCTGACATAATCCACATCATAATCCACTTTTCTCCGCTCTAGAATCCACGTCATAATCCACTATCTGCCTAATCCATTTGCTTTCCATGTATCCCTTACTAGCATTGATGAGGGCACTCGACATGGTCCATGCGAGGACATCATTCTCTAATGGGACTATAACCTTTCAGTGTAACTCAACGCATCCTTCAAACCTCATCTCTAAACACTATACCTTAAACCCTAATACCTCAACTCTAAATGCTATCCCTAAAGCCTGAAGCCTCAACCCTTAAACCTTAAACCCTAAACCCTATCCCTAAACCCTCAACCCTAAACACTATACCTTAAACCCTAATCCATCAACCCTAAACCCTAATCTATCAACCCTAAACCCTAATCCCCTATCACTAAACCTTAAACCCTATCCCTAAAGCCTCAACCTTCAACACTTGAACCTTAAATCCTAAACCTTGTCCCTAAACCCTCAACCCTAAACACTATGCCTTAAACCCTAACCCTCAACTCTAAACCCTAATCCCTAAACCCTAAACCCTCAACCCTCAACCCTAAACCCTCAACCCTTAACACTATACCTTAAACCCTAATCCCTCAACCCTCAACCCTACTCTTAAAGCTAAACTTAAAGATTCTAGTCATTCCACCATCCCCAAGGGATCCAAAAATGCAAAATTAGATGCCTCTACTAATAAATCCAAACATCCTAAGGGTCCTCATGCCTCAGGACATAAAAACAAAGAGTCAAAGAAAAATTAATCCAAAAAGTTATGCAAGCCCATACCTCCACAAGCAAAGTCCAAAACCAAAATGATATGGGTACCTAAGCAACAAGAAATCAAGTTAAATGAGGCATCTACCTCTAAAAAATCCCAACCATCTACTCCCATCTCAAATTCCCATTCCACTCAAAAGTGTCAAAACATTTCATCCCACAAGCAAAATAAAAGTAATAAAACTCCTAAGTCTATGTGGGTAACCAAAGCCCTTCATCATCCATCTCCTAAGTAAACATCTCCATTGCACCCTACACCACCTCTGCATCACAAGCTTTAATGTTTATCATGATGTGTACAACCATTGGTCATGGTTCCCTTTCATTCTGCAATAAATTTACCATCATTCATCTACTATCCTACATACTCTCCACATACCATCCCTATGGTCCATGCTTTGGCATAAGTTTGACATAATCCACATCATAATCCACTATTTTCCCTACATAATCCACATCATAATCCACTTTTCCCCCCTCTAGAATCTACATCATAATCTACTATCTACCTAATCTATTTACCTTCCATGTATCCCTTACCAACATTGATGAGGGCACTTGACATGGTCCATGAGAGGACATCATTCTCTAATGGGACTATAACCTATCAGTACAGCGCAACACATCCTTCAACACTCAACCCTAAATACTATACCTTAAACCCTAATCCCTCCACCCTAAAACCTAATCCCTCAACCCTAAATGCTATCCCTAAAGCCTGAAGCCTCAACCCTTAAACCTTAAACCCTAAACCCTATCCCTAAACCCTCAACCCTAAACACTCTACCTTAAACCCTAATCCCTCAACCCTAAACCCTAATCCCTTATCACTAAACCTTAAACCCTATCCCTAAAG
The DNA here is from genome assembly GCA_027924645.1 of Cunninghamia lanceolata. Classification (NCBI taxonomy): domain Eukaryota; kingdom Viridiplantae; phylum Streptophyta; class Pinopsida; order Cupressales; family Cupressaceae; genus Cunninghamia; species Cunninghamia lanceolata. Next base: position 5,518,154 of record BSBN01000760.1, read on the forward strand.
CCTCAACCCTAAACACTATGCCTTAAACCCTAATCCCTCAATTCTAAACCCTAATCCCTCAACCCTCAACCCTCAACCCTAATCTTAAACCTAAACTTAAAGCTTCCAGTCATTGCACCATCCCCAAGGGATCCAAAAATGTAAAATTAGATGCCTCTACTGATAAAGCCAAACATCCTAAGGGTCCTCATGCCTTAGGACATAAAAACAAAGAGTCGAAGAAAAATCAATCCAAAAAGTTATCCAAGCCCATACCTCCACAAGAAAAGTCCAAAACCAAAATGGTATGGGTACCTAAGCAACAAGAAATTAAGTTAAATGAGGCATCTACCTCTAAAAAATCCCAACCATCTACTCCCATCTCAAATTCCCATTCTGCTCAAAAGTGTCAAAACATTCCATCCCACAAGCAAAACAAAAGTAATAAAACACCTAAGTCTATGTGGGTTCCTAAATCCCTTCATCATCCATCTTCTAAGAAAACATCTCCATTGCACCCTACACCACCTTTGTATCACAAGCTTCAATGTTTATCATGTCATGGTTCCCTTCCATTCTGCAATAAATCTATCATCATTCATCCAGTATCCTACATACCCTCCACATACCATCCCTATGGTCCATGCTTTGGCATAAGTCTAACATAATCTTCTATTTTCCTTACATAATACACATCATAATCCACTTTTCTCCCCTCTAGAATCCATGTCATAATCCACTATCTGCCTAATCCATTTGCCTTCCTTTTATCCCTTAACAACATCGATGAGGGCACTCGATATGGTCCATGCGAGGACATCATTCTCTAATGGGACTATAACCTTTCAGTGTAGTGCAACGCATCCTTCAATCCTCAACCCTAAACACTATACCTTAAACCCAAATCCCTCCACCCTAAACCCTGATCCCTCAACCCTAAATGCTATCCCTAAAGCCTGAAGCCTCAACCCTTAAACCTTAAACCCTAAACCCTATCCCTAAACCCTCAACCCTAAACACTATACCTTAAACCCTAATCCCCCAACTCTAAAACCTAATCCCTTATTGCTAAACCTTAAACCCTATCCCTAAACCCTCAACCCTAAATGCAAAATTAGATGCCTCTACTGATAAATCCAAACATCTTAAGGGTCCTCATGCCTCGTGACATAAAAGTTATCCAAACCCATACCTCCACAAGTAAAGTCCAAAACCAAAATGGTATGGGTACGTAAGCAACAAGAAATCAAGTTAAATGAGGCATCTACCTCTAAAAAATCACAACCAACTACTCCCATCTCAAATTTCCATTCTACTCAAAAGACATTCAGTGAGTCTTGGTGATCAATTATGAATATATAAACAAATATGACACCAAATGAAGCACACAGATCGTCCTGAAACTAGGAGAGTCCCACCAATGCAATCTGACATTTCAAAATTCAAAAAATTTGTTGCATTTATTTCCAGTGATGGACATTAATGGCTGCACGAATGAACATTATATGAACATTTTTTAATGATAAGGGACTGAACTTGTTAGAACTAGAAATTTTTTTACATCTCTCACCAACCTCTTCACACTTATCCTCTATATTCCATGGAAATTGGGCACATTATAATTTTGTGATTAAAACAATTTATGAAAATTTGTGTGACAAGATCTATATTAACTCCTATTACTAAAACATGTGTGACAAAATCCTATCAGAACAATTACATTTATGAACAAATCCTCATAATATCTTTTCCTAAGTGTATCGGCCTAGCAACTCTTCATCATTGGAACCCTATTTATAGCTCCACCGACAACCCTATGAAAAATAATTTACAGCCTTATTTGTCTAAAAATGCCCTCTCGGGCTAACCTTTGAAGTCCTTCCCCGATAGATTGATATAGAGAACTACAGTGAGCACATCGTTGCAACACATAGTCATCAGTAGGATAGGTATTCATATTCCCCCGATGACTTGATATAACTGTGGGTTGTCCAAAATTAGACATAATCAGCCGAACATTCCCTCATTGTTGGAGTTCCCATCATACTCCCACCGATAGTCCTATAAACATAACTTGTAGCCATATTGGGCTAACAATATCCTATCGGCTTAACTCTTGAGAGTCCCTCACTGATAGACTGATAAAATCAACAAAAGCTAGCACATCGTTGTGACTTATAAACATCGGCAAAACAAATGTTTTTGTTCCCCTGATAACCTGATATGACCATAAGCTACCCAAAGATGCAATATCGCCCAAGCTAAGGTACATCAGGGTAATGTTACCTGGCATCCCACCAATACACCAACATAAAGAGTTCATCGATGAAGGAAGCTGACATCAGTGAAACATAAATAACAGTCTCAACGATGCAGCGATAATAATTATTGTGACATCCCAAGGCATCGTTCAAATATTCAAAAGAAATGACATGCATAAATGAAAGGTGCATTTATGAACCAAGAATAAAAGTGAGTTGTACCACAGTTTGATCACATAGATCCTGTAAAAGTTAAACAAATTGCAAAAGGGGCTGAAGGAGAAGGGGAGTAAAGCTCTCACACAGTAAAGCGAACATAAACCAGTGGGAAAGAGAAATTCAAGTAAGTACACCGATCCCAGCTGATAAATTCTGTCTCTTAGAGGTTTAAATTCTAGCAATGGGAGATAGTGTAGAAAAACCTAAAAATAAGAAACTAAAAACTAAAAAGAGACCATTAAACCAAGACTTGATAGATCAAGCAATGGGAGATAGTGCAGAAAAACCTAAAAATAAGAAACAAAAAACTGAAAAGAGACCATTAAACCAAGACTTGATAGATCAGTGTCCTGGGTCGGGACCAAGACCAAAAAGAAGTGTACAGATGAACCCCTCACATGATCAATTGTTGGACAATCACAAGGACTTGGGAGATGTATGGACTCCACTATGAGGGTACAAACTTTTCTTATACCACTACATAAAACAATATAGGTTTTTACTAGACTATAACCCGTGGACACTGAACCTAGGGAGATTAGTTGTGCCGAAGGTGTTTGTCAATGTGGAATTAATGAAAGCCCTTGCCAGTAAATATGATCTGAAAATGAGAAGTATTCAAACACACAGTGGTGATAATTTACTGGTTATTTCAAAAGATCTCATTTCCAATGTATTTCAATTAGAGTGTGGTTTTGATTTACCATTCACAATCAGAGATCTATTGCTAGAGTATCATCATATGGATACTAGCTATAAAAGGTAGAAGTTGGCCTTGCATAGGCCTAAGGATGAAGAAGGACAATTAAGGAAACTCTCTAGTAATGAGAATCCTCCATTTCATGAAGATATGTTTGAAGAGTATTTTTGATACACCTATTATGCAGCTGGTAAAGTCTTGGGAATAAAGGTCCAACCTCTAATGTCAATTGCACCAATGGTTTTAGCCGCAAATGTATAGACTAAGTGGGCTAGGCCTTTTGACTATGCTAGCTTTGTGGCTAATGCCCTAAATCAAGGGCTAGAAAAAATAAAAAATAACAATGATAGGATCAACTTCAAACACTATTCCTTATTAATGCATTTGCTTTTGTATGAGAGAGATGATAGAGGATTTTGGAGTAGTGAACTGAGGATAAGGGATTCTTTTGATAATGGGGATCCTAAACTTGTATAGATGTGGACTTCGTTATGGGATAGCCGATTTGGTAGATCTCACTACCTCTACTTTGAAGAGTTTTTTGTAAAACCTTTAATGGAGTTACTGGGATATCCCTAGGATTATAACCTACCCCCAAGGATGCAGGGATTTCTAAGACATAAAGAAAATGACCCTAAAAGTAAAGTGGACCATAACTGGGGAGATTGGTATGCTTTCCATGACTGCACAGTATTTGAGGGCACCCCACATTTGTTGCCACGAATAGTTCCTGATCAGATTGCCTATCTAGAGATTGTGAGGCAATTGGAAAAATTTGATGCCATACACCTCAACAAGCATAACAAATAGTCAATCATGCCCAGCACTCTATGTTTTGGAGATTTCACAGTGGTCACGAATGAAGGGTATGAAGAAATTAATACTAAATTGGCACAGTTCAATCTTCCTATAGGTAATGAAAGACAAAATTTTGATTCAGAGGGTTTTATTCATAAAGCAAAGAGTTCACAAGGGCTCTCAGGATATGAACATTTATTTTCAGAGAAAGATGTGATTAGAAACCGTGATGAGGCCTCTACTATCAACAAAGTGATACTTGTTGATGAATGGAAAAGAAAACATGTCCAATCTTATTCAAAAATGTTTTGTGAAATACAGGATCCACTGGCAAGGATTGAACAATTGATTGCTCATGCAGATGAAATCATAAAAGATGTGCCCCTGGTTATTTTTGATACAACTTATACAATCTATTTAGGAACACAAGTTGAAGACATAGAACCTTTGGGCTACGAAGCCTCACAGCGTACCCCTGAAGTATGTTTTTTCTATAGATACTGGCATAAGTGAAGAAGGGGAAAGTGATGAAGAAAGTGAACAATTGAAGCCAATAAATGCTCCTGAAATAGCACAATATGAGCATCCTCCTGAATTGAATGATGTAAAGTTTGAGACATAGATGAATTATCTAATGACATTAGAATCTTGGTTGCATAGAAATTTATTTCTGATGATGATTTTATTAAAACTCCCAAATTTAAGTCATTTGTCTATGAGTTCAAAGGAAAAAAGGTGAGAGAATAAATGCAAGATGTCACTTCTAAACAAGAGGTTACAACTTTGGATGAATTAAAAAGGGAAGTTGATAAATAGATGGAGTCCATCACTCCCAAAAGAGGAAGGGAGTTTCTCCAAGAAGCCAAAGTATTGCTCTTTTCAGGGTGGGATATGAGTTCAGCAATTGTGTTTGATAGCTTCAGGAAGAGAGAACACAAAACAATGAATTTGATTGAAGAAGCCAATGATAAGATATACTCAGGATTAGAATCAGGCTATAATGTAGATGAAGCCACTCTACTCATTTGGTCACTTTACCCACAGGATAAGAGACCAGCAATTGCTAATAATTCAAATCAAATGTTTGGTCATCTCTTAGTCAAAAGGGTAGCGGATACTAACCCCATGGAAACAGTAGAGCTCAACATTAATATGGCAAAGTTCAATAAGGCACAAGTTGAAAATTTGCTTAAAGAAAATGATAGACTAAAGAAGGAGTTGTTATATCAAAAGAAAAGATCCTCTTCCTCTTCTATATCACAATTCTATCCTCCAGACCTTAAGAAAGATAAGAAAGTATTGGATGCACTTATTGATGCACCTTATTGGACAAATTGCCATCTGAAATCCCAAGGGAAATGTAAAGAGCTGGAGAAGGAAGTAAAAACTATCAAATACGATATGGCATCTGAATTAATCAGGGAAAGATTCAATAAAATGATGAGTTGTACTAATACCTATTGGAAATTGTTTAAGCTAACACTCTCAACAATGGCAGAAAATAAAAGATTACAGGGGAGGATGACTGAAAACAAAGAAGACCTTTTGGGCAAAGGGATTTTGGTGGGACAAACATTACAGGTATATAATGATTTGATAGTCACATGATGAATATCGTGACAAGCTCAAAGAAGAGCTTGATTATTTTAATCTTGCTCCACCACTTAATGGTAATTCTGGGAATCTTTGAAAATGTGATGATTGGAAGGAAGAATTGGCCATGGTTTTGACTAATGCATTACATGAGATCAAATATGAAGAGATAGTCTTGAAAAATACTCATAAGTAGTTGGAAAAAATGATGTGAATGGAGTATGATATGAAGGAAGTGATTATCAATGTGAATACCTTGCAGAACAGGACTACATCCATCATCTCTCTACAATAAATTTGTTTATCAATCGAACCATGAATGTGCTAGATACGATAAGATAGTCATTGGATGGAGGAGATCATCCAACAGTATGATGGGCATCATATCAGAAATAGAAGCTTTGCACAGGCCTTAGATGGTCGCGGGCCTCTATTCAGAGATTAACGGATCGGTGCATCCATTTAATGCAATGTTTTTCTTTTCAGTTATAATTAGTTATCAAAAGTCATGTCTTTTTGTAATGGGTCTATAGCTTGTTGCCTCTAGCATATAAGAGAGACCAAGACTCGAGAGAAAAAAGGAGGGTAGTAGTTATGTTTGAAGCATTTTAGGGGACTTAGTAAGAAGATAGATTGCACCCATCCCACTCATCCACTTTCATGCTCCAAAAACTTTGCAATTAATATATATTATGAAGTAGTATTATGGAGAAGACTGTACTTAAATGGTAACCTTTTTTCAGTGTTCAACTATTGTGTTAATTTTCATGTTTATATGTTGTTGTACTGTCTCCAAAGTGATTGAAAAAAGATACAAATGATTTGATGATGATGATGATGCTTGTAATTTGGATGATGTGGATGCTTGTAATTTTCTCATACTATAATGCAAACCTTTTTCTTACAATTTTACAAATGAGAAGAAATCTATCAAATTTTGCCAATGCAAGAATAATGAGCTTACCACTGAAAGTGATCACCATTCTTTCACAAATTAGGTCACCGACTTCTTCCCTTTTCAAATGTTGTTAAAGGAAGAGATGTCTTCAAACATGCCATCGGGCATTGAAAACTGATGTAGTATTTTCCTCTTTTCAGTACATGGACTTCAAAGTCCTATGTCTAAATAGTCACCATGTATGGTGAATGGATCTTCAAATATTCATATACATTTCACTATAATAGCTAAGTGGGTATGCGAAAACCTGCATTATTTCACCATGTTTGGTAATTGAGTACTCAAGGATTCAAACCATCTCACTGTGATTTTTTAATTATGAATGCAAAAACTCAAATCAATTCACTGTACTTGTAAATTGGTTATACAAGGATTCAAATTAGTTCACTGTATTTGCCAATGGGAATGCAAGGATACAAATCATTTGCATATAACAACTATTGGAAAATTTTAGACCTAGGAGTGGATGATGTGGATGCTTGTAATTTGCTCATACTATAATGAAAACCTTTTTCTTACAATTTTACAAATGAGAAGAAATCTATCAAATTCTACCAATGCAAGAATAACGAGCTTACCAATGAAAGTGATCACCATTCTTTCATAAATTAGGTCACCTGCTTCTTCCCTTTTCAAATGTTGTTAAAGGAAGAGATGTCTTTAAACATGTCATCAAGCATTGAAAACTGATGTAGTATTTTCCTCTGTTCAGTGCATGGACTTCAAAGTCCTATGTCTAAACAGTCACCATGTATGGTGAATGGATCTTCAAATATTCATATACATTTCACTATAATAGCTATGTGGGTATGCAAAAACCTGCATCATTTCACCGTGTTTGGTAATTGAGTACTCAAGGATTCAAACCATCTCACTGTAATTTTTTAATTGTGAATGCCAAAACACAAATCAATTCACTGTACCTACAAATTGGTTATATAAGGATTCAAATCAGTTCACAGTATTTGCCAATGGGAATGCAAGGATACAAATCATTTGCATATAACAACTATTAGAAAATTTTTGACCTAGGAGTGGATGATGTGGATGCTTCTAATTTGCTCATACTATAATGAAAACCTTTTGCTTACAATTTTACAAATGAGAAGAAATCTATAAAACTCTGCCAATGCAAGAATAATGAGCTTACCAGTGAAAGTGATCACCATTCTTTCACAAATTAGGTCACCTGCTTCTTCCATTTTCAAATGTTGTTAAAGGAAGAGATGTCTTTAAACATGTCATCAGGCATTGAAAACTAATGTAGCATTTTCCTCTATTTAGTGCATGGACTTCAAAGTCCTGTGTCTAAACAGTCACCATGTATGGTGAATGGATCTTCAAATATTCATATACATTTCACTATAATAGCTAAGTGGGTATGCGAAAACCTACAACATTTCACTATGTTTGGTAATTGAGTACTCAAGGATTCAAACCATCTCACTGTGATTTTTTAATTGTGAATGCAAAAACTCAAATCATTTCACTGTACCTATAAATTGGTTATACAAGGATTCAAATTAGTTCACTATATTTGCCAATGGGAATGCAATGATACAAATTATTTGCATATAACAACTATTGGAAAATTTTAGACCGAGGAGTAGTTGTTGTGGATGCTTGTAATTTGCTCATACTATAATGAAAACCTTTTTGCTTACAATTTTACAAATGAGAAGAAATCTATCAAATTCTACTAGTGCAAGAATATTGAGCTTACCAGTGAAAGTGATCACCATTCTTTCACAAATTAGGTCACCTACTTCTTCCCTTTTCAAATGTTGTTAAAAGAAGAGATGTCTTTAAACATGTCATCAGCCATTGAAAACTGATGTAGTATTTTCCTCTGTTCAATGCATGGACTTCAAAGTCCTATGTCTAAATAGTCACCATGTATGGTGAATGGATATTCAAATATTCATATACATTTCACTATAATAGCTAAGTGGGTATGCGAAAACTTTCACTGTTTCACCATGTTTGGTAATTGAGTACTCAAGGATTCAAACCATCTCGCTGTGATTTTTTAATTGTGAATGCAAAAACTCAAATCAATTAACTATACCTGCAAATTGGTTATACAAGGATTCAAATTAGTTCACTGTATATATCAATGGGAATGCAAGGATTCAAATCATTTGTATATAACAATTAGGAGGTCTGCAAAATTGAGGGTTGATGTAGGAAGGTTAGAGGATAAATGCAAACATATAGGAAATTTATATAATCTTTTAGAACACATTTGCTATTCATGTGTGGTTATCTTGATTGGTTCCTTTTAACCTCTTGGTGCATAGTTGTTATGTGACTATTGTCATTGTTGTGTATTACAGGATCTAGAGGAGGCCATGGAGAGAGGACGTGGATGGCGTAGAACTACTAAATCGTAGAGAGGAAAGTGCGTGGAAATAGATATGACAACAGAATCTGCAGATAAAATAGAGGTAAGAAGAGAAAGCAACCTCAACCAAAGGAGGAAGGTGTTTATGAATTCACAAATGCAACAACATAGAGGAGATAAAGTCATTTTTTTGTCCATGAGGCCTCTAAGGTCAAACTTATTGGTTGAAAATGCATAGGAATGGTGATTAAATGTGATTCTATGATCAAGGGAAAAGTTTGAAAATTAGGATGGCCAAAACATGATATGAATATGTCACATATATGACTAAAGTGAGGTTTTGTGTTGTATAGCATATTCATTGAAATGATATAATTGGTGTACTAAACATTATTTACTATGTTGTGTATTATAGGGGCCAGATGAGGCCATGGCAACAAATCATGTCATATCAAATGAGGACACAATGGATGAAGCGGGCAATCAGGTACTCAAATTTTGATTTAACTTAGGAGAAAATGATCTGATGGCATTTTGTGATACATCCATCTTTTTTCACAGTATTATTGAAATTTATAATGTATTATCCAATCTTGACATAAATTAATGCATGTTGTTGATTATTTTAGATGGAGATTGGAGCAAATGCAGAGCCTGAGCATTCAAATAGCAAAAAAAAGATATGTACGTGGGCGTGGACCTAAAACTGTTAAATCACGTAGATGACAATGGGTGGAAGAGGATATGACAATGGATCCTGTAGACACAACAAATGATTGCACTGAACAAGAGGTTGGTCAGGACTATAGTACATGGGATGAATACTTTGAGAAAATTATTGTTTGTGGATGTTCTATATGTCGTGGAATAAAACAATTCAAACAAGTGAGTGTACAAAGACATTACATAAATGATGAGCTTCCAGTCGGTAGTATGCCTCCTACAATCGATTCAAATCCAATAGGAATCCTGGTAAGGAATTTTCCAATTTGATATAAATAACATGTATACTTTGTTTAAACATTGTTTTTATATTATTTAAATAACTAATTTTTTTCTTAATGAATACTTGCAGGATAAAGTTCTTGGTTTAAAGTTTCCTAGATCACCGACTTCTAGCCTAGAGGGAAATGATCATTCATCAAATGATACATCTAACAAAAATATGTGCTAATATACCAACTCTGAAGACAAGGAATTGATGAAAACAAGTAACAGAACAAGAACCGGTTTAAAGATGCATAATTTTCTTAAAAACAAGGGGAAGGTGGACTACATACCCTATGAGAATGAATGTGATGGAGATGATGACTTGCCCCTGAGTTTGAGATCAATTTACAAAGAGACATTTGATCGTTGACTATATTATGCTTGGCCTAGTGATCAACAACTACCTAGAGTGTATGAGGTGTTTCAATTTTGGGGATACAACTACATGATATGACACTCCAATATTCATGGAGCGAATCTAGGCCTCTTTATCATCCAAAATGTACATGTGGGATCTAAACATAGAAACAATTCATAACAAACCACTAGGAGATTAATGCCATATTATGGTCCATCATATTACAGTGCTGAATGGAGAAGGCTAGTAGAATATAAGCCTAGCATGTCAGCATATGGTCTAAATTTGAATATGTATACACATCATATCCAATTGGAAAGTGGAAAAGAAATGAATAGAGGTCATCTTATGTATATAGATGGACGTGCATACACACACAAAAATATTGCAGGAATTATAAATAGTAGTAAGTGAAGGTGTTGGTTTTTTCCCAGACTGGATGCTTACTCCTAGATTTCCCTACAAGGTAGCCATCAATGATCAACAGGATCTCTGGGCCAGGGGCCAACAGTGTAGGAGATAGACTCTATATTTTATCTCCTCTTCTTCTTCAGGCTCTGCAAAACCTAGGGGGTATTCCCTACTCAACATCCATGAGGATATGCATACAAAGGCTGGGATGCTGACAGAAAGCAAATAAGTCCTCATGTAAGTAGACCAAAACTGTAAGATAAGAGCAAAGGGGCTGGCTTTGGGCCTATTTATAGTTGTAGACAGAGGACTTGGATCCTAAAACTAATTCTACTGTCCTAATGGTTGTTTTGGAGTTTGATTTTGATTTTGAATTTGGATGCAAAGCTAGACATGGTATATAACACTAACACAAAGAAAGATTGGTGCCTATCCAGGGCTTGGAGTCAGTAGACATACACCTGTGAATGATATGCGTGAACAACTAAAACTGGATTTCAGGGGGATACATGTGATATCTGCCTTACAGATATCTCCCAATACAAAGTGTTAAGCTATCTATACTTATGGCATCCCTACTGCAGTATATCCTTCCCAATATTCAATCTAAGAACAATTTAATCTACCCCTTGAGTAGAAGTTAAGAGATTAAACATTCAACACAGGAATTCTATGTTCTAGAATCTTAGATATTCCTTGAATACCTAGACTCAGAAGAAAGATACATGCAACACTGGAGACAGAATTAGCACAACACATGCAAACATAGCATTATTCATATAAGATTAACCATGAAATTAGTGGATTCATGCAAAAACATACAACAGGAGATACATAAACTCACAAGTTTTGCTGCACAGAGCAACCAAATCAGCTGTATTGCATTACAGAGCCAAAAATGTTCAACTTTCAACAACAACAAAAATGGTAACACAGTCTGCCTATATTGGCCAGAAAGTGTACCTCTAGCAATTAATTACATGCTTTGACAAAAATCTGCCAGATACAGTCCTTAGAAGGAATGGCGCTCAAAAGTTATTGCTGCATCAGACAGAAAGTAGACAAGGGTGGCCTCGAGCCCTGTGCTGCCATCTGGAAGTCTTCATTCACAATCGGGCAGTTTAATCTCTTGTACCATCGCCCATACTCTTGCTACAGTCGCCATTGATGGCTCAACCACCCGCGGCCTACTTGGGAACCGTCATAGCATTCAAACAAGAATCTCCCACCAAAATGCATTTTATCGCAGTTTCAAAAATGCAGGGAAATTAATCCCACATGCTTGGTGCGAAGACCATCTTAGTAGTTTAAAAGCATAGTCACTTGCATAATAGGTGTCAAGCACTTTTGCCATGCTCGACACACGCTCCTTCTCTAAAGCCCATCGGCCAAACCCAAGCCATCGGCTCACCACACAAAACTCCTGCCGACCTCAACAGTCACACCGATGCCTATCGCAATCCCCTGTCGGCCAGACTACTACCATCGGCCAACCCAAAAACCTCCTCACTGATATAACAACTCTCACCGATGAACAAGCTAGGCCTTGCCCCTTCGTCAGCCAAACCCTCCATATCGGTGAACCCTCCAACAGTTAGCCCAATAGCCCATGTCACACCGAAACCAACCCTGCAAACCGCTAACCTTCCATCGGCCAGAGGCAAACCGTCGGACCAACACTTGTCCGCTCATCCGATAGCCAAAGTCTTGGTGATTGCACTCCAAAATACTCATCGGCGAGACCCAGATTGTCGGCAAGCCACAAAACACCTACGCCGACCACACAAGTCACCCCGATGGTCCCTCGACAACCTCACCTTCCTCGGCAAGACATAGACCATCGGCATAACAAAAATGACGCTCGCCGATAGCACCACTCACTCTGATAAGGCCCAAAATCATAAAGCATTGAACCATTGAACCAGTTCAACCCGACGGTTCAATGCAGTGGTTCAACACACAATCAGAGCACTTCAAAAAGAACTTTCACTGAAATGCCAAGTACTCCGATGAACAAAAAGACTTAGGGCTTAAAAGGAAAACCCTCCAACACCCTCGTTCAAAAACTTGACCAAAATTAGTGCCAACACTAGCTCCGAATGGGGACGTGCAAGTGAAAAACCTACAACGAGAACCAGATCTCCAGGCAGACCAAGCAAAAACCAAAAAAAAAGCACGAATTGTACAAGGCATTTACAATATATACATTTTTTTACACATGTGCACAGAGATGGGTCATCTATGCAAAATAGAACTTAAGGAATTGGCCATGCACAAGCAATTCCAGAACTTCACCATCTAGGGCCTGGAGGAAATAAGAATCCTCCCCATGAGTACTACAAATCTGATATGGGCCCATCCATAAGGGTTCAAACTTACCATGTTTACCCTTGTCCTAATTTTTTGCATTCCAGATGAGTACTAGATCATTGATTTGAAACATCCTTTTAGTAGCTCTCTTGTCAAACAAATGTTTCACATCTTGATGTCTCTTGAGGTTGATCTGGTGGGCTTTCCTTCTATTTTCATCTAGTGCAACCAGCTGGTTCACTCTTTTTGTCATGGAGTCTTCAATCTCCTCATCATTTTCCTGGATGAATTTCTAAACTAGTAGGAGATTGTTTATGAGCAATTTGGCTGATGCACCATATACTAGCTCAAAGGGTCACATCCCAATAGCCTTTTTTACTGTCACTCTGTCAGCCCATATTGCTAACTTTAATTTTGAGTCCCAAGCTCTCTTGTTCTTGTCCAGTATCCTCTTGATAATTTTCATGATACTTTTGTTGCTTGATTCTGCTTAACCATTTCCTTGTGGGTGGTATGGTGATGCATATCATAGATTTATCCCATACCTGTTGCAAAAATCAAAAAATTCACCTAATCTAAAGCACATAGCATTGTCAGTGACTATCTTGAGTGGTACTCCAAACCTGATGATAACATTTTCCAGTATGAAATCCGTCACCACCTTACTTGTAGCTCTCTTAGTTGGAATGGCCTCAATCCATTTGGTAAAGTAATCAGTTGCCACCAAAATCCAACAGTGTCCCCCACTCGACTTGTATGCAATTTCCCCTATGATGTCAATTCCCCATTGCTGAAATGGAGCATCCACAGTTACAGTTCTGAGGGATAAAGCACCATCATATCTCAACTTTCCTGAGAATCTTTGGCAAGGGTCACACTTCCTCACTAACCTTTGTGCATCTAAAAAGAGAGTGGGCCACCAATATCCTACTCTGAGAATCTTATGAGCTGTTGTTTGGGCAGTATAATGTTCACACAATCCTTTATGCATGTCAATCAGAATATCATTAGCCATATCTTCATCTACACACCTCAGTAGCACACCATCAAGGTTTCTCTAGTATAGCTCACCTTGAACAACAACATACCTGATTGCATGTAATTTTAAAGTCCTCTTTTGACTATCACTGAAATGGGAAGGACAATTCAGATTTTGCAAGTAGTATATAATATCCTTGTACCATTCAGATCTTGATACATCTACATTTTCATTTTGGACTGCATTGACTTGGCATGCTTCCAAGTTTGACTGTGCCATCATCTTGGCTAATCCTTGTCCTCTTACCAACTTGGTAACTTGTATGTCTATGTTGAACTCTTGCAGTTTGTTTATCCATCTGCACCTTCTTCCAGTCACCTCCTATTGAGTGAATATGTCTTTGATTGCTGCATGGGGTACATATGCAATTATATGTGATCCTAGCAGGTATGGTCTGAAACTTTTGATGGCTCTGACTAGTGCATATGCCTATTTTTCCATGATATCATATTTCAACTCAGAAGCCTGCAAGGACATACTAAAGAAAACTATGGGTTGCTCAAATCCATCCTCATTTTTCTATAGCAAACATGCAGCAACAGTGTGAAAGGAAGCAAATGAAAACACTTGGAATGGCCTAGAAAAATTAGGAGATTTAAGAACAGGGGCCATCTTGATTGCCTCTTTAATACTCTGAAATGATTCAATTGCTTCACTTTCCCAGTGGACAGTTGCATCCTTCTTCATCATCTTGGAAATGTTCCTTGTGGTTTCTGCAAAGTTGGGAACAAATCTCCTAACAAAATTTATCTGTCCAAAGAAGGACTAAACTCCTTTTACAGTTTTTGGCATTTGAATTCTGTCAATAGCAGCTACTCTCTCTGGATCTATCATAACTCCATCCTTGGAAAAAATGTGCCCTAGGAGTTTTCCTTCAACTACCCCAAAAGCACACTTCTTTGGATTTAAAGAAATACCATATTCTAGTGCTCTTATGAAAATCTGCTCTAGATGCAAACAATGATGCTCCTCCTTCTTTGAATAGGTAGTCAAGTCATCTTGATATACAGCTAGGATTGAATCAATCAACCCTGCAAAAGCAACATCCATTGCTCTTTGAAATGTAGCACTTGCATTTGTTAGTTTGAATGGCATTCTAACATATACATAAGTTCCCCATGGAGTGGTGAAGGCAGTCTTGTACTGTTCTGATTCCTTTACCTTCACCTGATTATAGCCTAAAAATCCATCCATCATGGATAAAAGTTCACAACCAGTCACTCTCTGCAACATAGCTTCCATATTAGGCAGTGGATAGTTATCCTTTAAAGAGGATACATTCAAGTTCCTGAAATCAACACAAAGCCTAATATCACCGTTCTTTTTTCTGACTGGGACAAGGTTAGACACCCAAGTTGAATCTCTGATTGGCACAATTATTCCAGCTTCCCTAAGCTTTTTCAGTTCTTCTTGCATCTTTGGAGCTAAGGTAGGATTAATAGGTCTTTGCCTTTGTCTAAATGGCTTAGCTCCAGGCTTCAATGGGATCTCATGCTGGAATAGATCTTCCCTATAGGCTTTTAGGTCCTCATATGACCAAGTAAAAACATGTTTATACCTTTTTAGTAATGCAATCAGCATACTCCTGATGCGTGGTTTGAGCTATTTACCAATGTATACCTTCTTAGGGGCCTGAGATGTCCCCAAATTTATCTCTTCTAAATCTTCTTTGTTTGTGGGAGATGTCTTTGTGACCAATTGATCTCTACTGTCAAAAGCTCTTTCCAAAGCTACTAACCCTCTAGGGATTTTATTAGTCTTCAATTGAATTATCTCTTTCCTCACAAGAGTTTCTTTTCCATCTATAGTTTCTACAAAAGCTTGGAAATCAATTTCTTGATTCTCATATTCATCTATGCAGTGCAAAATTTTAACAAGTCCCTATCATCATTAAACACTTGCCAACTACATATATTCTCTGGTACTGCAGGCCTGATTTTAACTTCTACATTTGTAATATCTGATAGAGTGATCTCATCTGGCCTTATTGCAACATTAGCTAAGAAATCAGCCATAACATTCTTTGATCTCTCTACCCAGCCTATTGAAAATGCATCAAATAGTTCAATGGTATCCCAAACAGCATGCTTGTATTGTTTCAATCTTTTGTTTTTTAAAGCATACCTATCTCTAATTTGGGATACAATCAACTCAGAATCCCCAAATACCCTTAGCATTTTGATTCCATGTTTGAGAGCTATATTTAGGCCTAAGAGTAAAGCCTCATATTCTGCAATATTGTTTGTGCAAACTGTTGACTTTTTTCCAGACTGGATGCTTATTCCCAGATTTCCCTACAAGGTAGCCATCAGTGATCAACAGGATCTCTGGGCCAGGGGCCAACAGTGTAGGAGATAGACTCTGTATTTTATCTCCTCTTCTTCTTCAGGCTCTGCAAAACCTAGGGGGGTATTCCCTACTCAACATCCATGAGGATATGCATACAAAGGCTGGGATGCTGACAGAAAGCAGATAAGTCCTCCTGTAAGTAGACCAAAACTAAAAGATAAGAGCAAAGGGGCTAGCTTTGGGCCTATTTGCAGTTGTAGACAGAGGACTGAGGATCCTAAAACTAATTCTAATGTCCTAATGGTTGTTTTAGATTTTGATTTGGATTTTAAGTTTGGATGCAAAGCTGGACATGGTTGTAACACAAACACAAAGCAAGATTGGTGCCTATCCAGGGCCTGGAGTCAGTAGACATACACCTGTGAATGATCAACATGAACAGCTAAAACTGGATTTCAGGGGGATATATGTGATACCTGCCTTACAGATATCTCCCAATACAGAGTGTTAAGTTATCTCTACTTATGGCATCCCTACTGCAGTATACCCTTCCCAATGTTCAACCTGAAAACAGTTTAATCTACCCCTTGAGCAGAAGTTAAAAGATCAGACATTCAACATAGGAATTCTATGCTCTAGAATCTAAACATTACCCAAATATCCAGATTCAGAAGAAGAATACATGCAATACTGGAGACAGAATTAACAAAACACATGCTAAGATAGCATTTCTCATATAAGATTAATCATGAAATCAGTGGGTTCGTGCCAAAACATACAACAAGAGATACATAGACTCACAGGTTTAGCTGTACAGAGCAGCCAGATCAGCTTGTTTTGAATTACAGAGCCAAAAATCTTCAACTTTCAACAACCAAAAATGAGTAACACTTCCTGCTTATAACAGCCAGGTAGTGTACCACAGCAATTAATTACATGGTTGACCAAAAATCCCGCCAGATACACAGTATCAGAAAAATGGCACTCAACGCATTACCAGATTGGCGCCCAAACATGAATGCAGTAGGTAGGGGAGAAGACAGGAAGAAACCTCGAGCCCTGCGCCACTGTCCGTTGATGTACACCTTCAATTGGGTACCAGATCCGTCCATACCTCTGCAACCTTCGCCATTAATGGTGCACCAACCCGCGGCCTCGGGAAAACGTCAAACTGTACATCGCAACCATTTCCCGCCAAGATACCTCATCGTCATGATATTTCAAATATGCAGGATATCAATTATCCCACATGCACCCCGCGGCGACCTTTTCAACACTTTATATACTAGGCCACGAGCATATATAATGTCGGTGCTTTTGCTCCTGACGACACTAGTATAAGACTTCATCATCATCCTCCAACAGCATGATATCCTGTCGCTTGAAATATCACCCTGACGTCAGCATTATATCGCAATATAACCTGCATGATAATCGCCTTCATCGGCACAACCTGATCCATCGGAGGAAGATCCTCCTGCTTAGCCGATACCAAAAGTCTGGCCGATGAACATCCTGATGACATCATCGTCATAACCTGCTGATGTCATCAGCATATCTGCCTACTGCGCACCTCCTCATATCCAGATGACGTCATCATCATATCGACATCAGGATGATAAAACAACGAACATGAAGTAATACAACAACATCAGGATGATATTGACTAAGATCATCCTGACGTCCAAAATATGATGACCACGATGAAAATCGGGTCACACTTAGAACTTTACAGCAACATCATCAGGATGATCTTAACAAAGATCACCCGATGTTAAAATATCACCCCAGTGAAAGATCATGCAGGTAGACAATATGATGACCCTCGCAAGCAACACGGCGATAACTGGAAATATGATCATGATGATGACGACCCTTAAGAAAAAAAAAGGCCGGGTTGAACAACTTAGAAAATGACCCCCTCGGAAGATCGGGGTGACATCATCATCATAAAAGGGCAGGGTGATAATTGGAAGATCACCGGATATTTGAAAAATCACCCTCCGCAAGAAAATTAAGGCACATTGTAGCTCATCAGCAGGATCAGGATGATATCCAAACATCACCCTATATTGAAATATGATGATCCTAATGAAAAACAAGTCGACAGAAAACATGATGATGCTGACCACCATCGAAGCAAACATGATGATGATGACTTCCTCCTCGAAGAAAATATGATGCTGCAGCTGAAAAAATGCCGAGGAGGTCCAACACTTAGGAAAATGGGCAAGAAGATATAGGGTTCAAATGAAGAAACCCCCTAAACATGAAAAATCAACCTCCAGGTCAAAATGAGTGCTAACACAAACAAACCTCAGCAAGAAAGAGAATTCGAGGAGCTTACAATTTGGAGATAGGAAAACAACTCCAGCTCTAGAGCCTTCTTTTGCACAAGCTCCATCAAAATACATGGTCCATAAACCTTGCTGGTCCAACTCTTTAATGAAGACATTTTTCTCTTTATCTTCTCTATCATCTGAGACAACCTTGAAGTTATCATAGTCAGTGTTTACAAAGCATATCTGTTCCTCTGCTTCTTGGTCTTCCACTGTCTCTAATGATCTTTGTTCTCTGATTAGATTAACATCCCTGCCATTCATTGGAATCATGGCATATGATAGGTCCAGCTGCATACTTCCACCAATTAGTGCTGCCCATCTTCTTGACAGCAACATACCATACTGTGGCTTGATGTCAACCACTGTTATATTCATTTTATATCTTTTTTCAGGAAATGCTACCAGTTTGAAATCTACATCCTTCATGATTCCAATAACTGGTACCTCTCTGGCATCCATAGCATAACATTTTCCACATGCCTTGTCAATTTTCAATCCAGCTTGTTGCATGATGGCCAAAGGCATGCTATTTGTAGATGCTCCAGAGTCAAGCATACAATTTCTGATTATTTTTTCATTTATAACCAGGGATACATAAAATGGTTCCACTTGTGAGGGGCACTTTGTCATAGTCATTCCTAAATAAACCTCAGGAGCCTCATCTTCTTCATTACACATGACATGCTTCTCACCCTGGATCTGAACATTTTGTTTAGCTTGAAAAGGTACCCCTAAAATTAGGGATACTATCCTATTCTTGATCTCTTCAACCTTCATCAATTCCATAAGTGGAACAGAGACTTTTACCTGGGATAGGACTTGAGCTATATCAAATGGAGCATAATTTTGTATAACAGTTGTAGCTTGCTCCACAATCTTTTTTTTATCCTGAACTGATTTAGCTTTTACTTTCATAGTTCCCTGATCATTCTTGTCTTGGGAATCTTTACTTTGATCTTCAACCTGGGGGATTCTATTTTCTGGTCCTTGAGATTCATGACTTGTTCTATGTCTAAAATTCTGTTTATTATTAACCCACTGCCTCTTTTGTAATTCCATCCCCTTATGACCATGCACTGGCTGACCTACAGAAATACCTTCCGGCTGATGTGGGCTACTTATCTGAGCTTTACCTCTGAGATTGTAGTTACTCTTGACTTGGGCCACTACTGCGGCTGTGAAGGCCCTAATTTCCTCATTAGAAGGTTGTTGTAAGTTACTCAGAAAATTGTGTGAGCTCTGAGCATACACATAATTCTCTTCATTACCTTCATCATAAGAATCCTATTGACAGGCCCGAATTTCATCATCTGTACTCTCATTAGCATCATAAAGAGGGTATCCACTACTTATGGACATCATATTAACATCATCATCTTGCGCATAATGTGGCTCATTGCATTCATTACAAGATGCAGCATTAGCATACAAGGACTGAGCAATCATACACTATGACTGTGAATGTGGCATCTGACAAATTATACACCATGGAGTATCATCAACAATATTTATAGCTTTCTTTAGAGGATCAGGAGTTTCTTTGAAATGTTGAGTTCTCTGATTTGTGTTGTTATGTGGGAATATAGGCTTACCATTATGCCAATTGGTATTATAAGGCATATCATGCAATGATGGTCTCTTTTCCTGCCTTTGGTAGACTTACCTATCAGGACCTATCCCTTTTTCACTTCTAGCTAGTATATAGCTTAGGTCCTTAACAACATTTGCCAATTTGTCTATCTTATCTTCAGGGGCAGATGTATTACCTTGAGTGTTATGAGGCTTGTTTGGATTCTACAGAATTTTCACATCATCCCTTCTGTTTGTCTTGCCTGATGCTTTCCTGTTGTTCTCAATATTCACTGCAATTCTGAAAGCATCCCTGATAGTAGCAGGACTTTTATCTCTTAATCCATATGCAGTTTTTGCATCAAAGGCATTGATATACAATATTATGCACATTGGTTCATTTGGCCTCATGTGATGTGGCAATTTGTTTAACACTTTAGTAAATCTTGCATTAAAATCTACAACCTGCTCATTTGACCCTTTAGTGATACTGGTAAACTCATTTACAAAAAAGTTAGGGTCAGTTTTGTCACCATACACCCTTTTAAAATCATCCCATGATGAAATACTCCGGTCAGGCAGATTCTTGTACCATTCTCTTGCCTCATCTACTAAAGATTGCATGAATGACTTCATGAAAACATCCTCATGTTCAACCTGAAAGTTATCCATGACATTTTGAAAAGCCTTTAGATGATCTTATCCTGACACAGTGTTGTTTCCTAAAAATTTAGGCACTTACAACCTTAGATGCTTGTCAATGGGGTTAGGATACCTAAGAATACCATCAAATACCAGCTGTCTGAATCTATCTAGCTGCATGGGCTGTCTATCAAACTGATTAGCATTAATGTTTCTGTTTTCATTCTGGTCTCTTACATTGTTCAGTGGTATCCTAGCATCATTCACATTTTGTCTTTGATCATTATGTTGATATTGCACTTCATTTCTTTGCTGATGTCTCTGCACATTTGCATTCTCAAGGGTAGGAATTGAATCATTTTGGGCAGTCCTTAAAGATTGCACTTTCTGCCTCATCTCATCTCTGATTTTTATTGCTTGCCGATATTCTAACTCAGCCCTTAAGCTCTTAATTTCATCAGCTAGTTATTCCTCTCTAGGCATAGAAGAGGATGGTTTTACCATATTCTGATCTTCATTATCATCATCCCTTAGGGATTCAGCTTCTTCAAATCTGTCAGGAGAATCATGAAAAGGATGCTCCTGAAACACCTCTGACCTTATTCTCAAACCATTACCCTGTTGTCTTTCATACACACTCTGGATTTTAGCCTCATTGTTTGAAAAATAAGGTACTGTCTTCCCTAAAGATCTTGGATTATCCTGAATAAAATCATTTTTCTTGGGGCTAGGAGAACCATCTTGACTAGCTCGAACAGTCCCCTTTTTTCTATACATCATTTTTATGGGTAACTCTTCAAACAGAGTATTACGCTGCGATCTTCTCCCTTGCATACAAATTTTTACTTTACTGGTTGGGAGATTGGTTTGGAGTCGCCACCTATTACTAGGAACTGTTTTCTTTTAAAAATAGGGTTCTTTCACAAATATCCCCAGCAGAGTCACCAATTTCTATTGGTTTTTTCCCAGACTGGATGCTTACTCCCAGATTTCCCTACAAGGTAGCCATCAATGATCAACAAGATCTCTGGGCCAGGGGCCAACAGTGTAGGAGATAGACTCTATATTTTATCTCCTCTTCTTCTTTAGGCTCTGCAAAACCTAGGGGGGTATTCCCTACTCAACATCCATGAGGATATGCATACAAAGGCTGGGATGCTGACAGAAAGCAGATAAGTCCTCCTGTAAGTAGACCAAAACTGTAAGATAAGAGCAAAGGGGCTGGCTTTGGGCCTATTTGCAGTTGTAGACAGAGGACTTGGATCCTAAAACTAATTCTACTGTCCTAATGGTTGTTTTGGAGTTTGATTTTGATTTTGAATTTGGATGCAAAGCTGGACATGGTATATAACACTAACACAAAGCAAGATTGGTGCCTATCCAGGGCTTGGAGTCAGTAGACATACACCTATGAATGATATGCGTGAACAACTAAAACTGGATTTCAGGGGGATACATGTGATATCTGCCTTACAGATATCTCCCAATACAGAGTGTTAAGCTATCTATACTTATGGCATCCCTACTGCAGTATATCCTTCCCAATATTCAATCTGAGAATAATTTAATCTACCCCTTGAGCAGAAGTTAAGAGATTAAACATTCAACACAGGAATTATATGTTCTAGAATCTTAGATATTCCTTGAATACCTAGACTCAGAAGAAAGATACATGCAACACTGGAGACAGAATTAGCACAACACATGCAAACATAGCATTATTCATATAAGATTAACCATGAAATTAGTGGATTCATGCAAAAACATACAACAGGAGATACATAAACTCACAAGTTTTGCTGCACAGAGCAACCAAATCAGCTGTATTGCATTACAGAGCCAAAAATGTTCAACTTTCAACAACAACAAAAATGGTAACACAGTCTGCCTATATTGGCCAGAAAGTGTACCTCTAGCAATTAATTACATGCTTTGACAAAAATCTGCCAGATACAGTCCTTAGAAGGAATGGTGCTCAAGGGTGGCCTCAAGCCCTGTGCTGCCATCTAGAAGTCTTCATTCACAATCAGGCAGTTTAATCGCTTGTACCATCGCCCATACTCTTGCTACAGTTGCCATTGATGGCTCAATCACCCGCGGCCTACTTGGGAACCATTGCAGCATTCAAACAAGAATCTCCCACCAAAACACATTTTATCGCAGTTTCAAAAATGCAGGGAAATTAATCCCACATGCTTGGTGTGAAGACCATCTTAGTAGTTTAAAAGCATAGTCACTTGCATAATAGGTGTCGAGCGCTTTTGCCATGCTCAACACACGCTCCTTCTCTAAAGCCCATCAGCCAAACCCAAGCCATCAGCTCACCACACAAAACTCCTGCCGACCTCAATAGTCACACTGATGCCTATCGCAATCCCCTGTCGGCCAAACTACTACCATCGGCCAACCCAAAAACCTCCTCGCCGATATAACAACTCTCACCGATGAACAAGCTAGGCCTTGCCCCTTCGTCGGCCAGACCCTCCATATCGGAGAACCCTCCAACGGTTAGCCCGATAGCCCATGTCACACCGAAACCAACCCTGCAAACCGCTAACCTTCCATCGGCCAAAGGCAAACCATCGGGCCAACACTTGTCCGCTCATCTGATAGCCAAAGTCTTGGCGATAGCACTCCAAAATCCTCATCGGCGAGACCCAGACTGTCAGCAAGCCACAAAACACCTACGCTGACCACACAAGTCACCCCGATGGTCCCTCGACAACCTCACCTTCCTCGACAAGACATAGACCATCGGCATAACAAAAATGACGCTCGCCGATAGCACCACTCACTCTGATAAGGCCCAAAATCATAAAGCATTGAACCATTGAACCAGTTCAACCCGACGGTTCAATGCGGTGGTTCAACACACAATCAGAGCACTTCAAAAAGAACTTTCACCGAAATGCCAAGTACTCCGATGAACAAAAAGACTTAGGGCTTAAAAGGAAAACCCTCCAACACCATCATTCAAAAACTTGACCAAAATTAGTGCCAACAGAAGGGACCCTACTATAAGACCGAATTGTCAATTTGTTGAGGTTATAAATGATAAAGATGGAGATATGGAAAGAGAGGTTGATACATTGATAATGGTTGAGGCTATTATGGACCTTACCATTGGGTATGATTTATTGATTGATTACCCCTTCTTAAAACACACTCCTGCATGAAAGAAAATGGAATAACAAGGTCTCCCTAAGGATGTTCTTAAGGGCAGAAAACCAAAGAATAATAAATGAGTGTGGATTGATGTTTTATAAACTATGTCGTCAAAATTATGTTTTCTTTAAATTATTGTATAAAAAAGGTAGTCTATAAAATAAAGTTCCATTATTCAATTGATGTATATATGTTCATACAATTTTTATTTTTATTTTTTAAGCCATATTTGATTATATTTCTTTGAAATTGATACATTTTGAATTTAGTGCAATTGTTGCCGAACATTAAATAATGCTTGCATTTGTTGATAGGTAAAAGATGTTGATGAAACACATAATAATACCCAAGATCCAACTGGGTTATTAAGGTTTGGACGGGATGATCCAAACCATCCTTTAAACCATACCAGGAAGAAAAGAGCAACATTGAAGAGAATACTAGCAGCTGAGAAATTTGAACTACTAAGATCCGCATACACTGATGACATGCCAGCTAGCCTTAATGATGATGATCATGATAGTGAAAATGTAGTGCATGAAGAAGAATTGAATGAAATGCCTACAGGTTTCTTTGGGGATGGAAACAATGATGACAATAATGATCATATGGTTGACAGTAATGATGATAGCAGGGGTAATTACCACCAACATAATGTTGATGATAACAACCTAAAAGACTCCATCAAGCAAGCAGCGAAGACACCCGTATTCAAATCGGGCGCAAGTAGAACTTCAAAACTAGCATGCACATTAATATTATTAGAAATCAAGTCACTATTTGGTTGGTCAGACAAAGGATTCACTACCCTACTAAAGTGAGTTGAAATCCATTTCTTACTTTGCATTGTCAATTGGTGTACATAATTCGTAAACATTCATCAACTTCATTTATATTTCTTTAAGGGGAATTTAAAACCATATATTGCATATAAACAGTTCTAGTATAGATTGACATATCAAACATGTTCATCATAAGTCAAACATTCAATTGATTTAATCTCTAGCAATCTTACAAGGCACTAAAAACTAAAATATTCCTTGAAGAGAATGTGTTGCCATCAACTTGTAGAGAGGCGCGTCTGTTGTTGGTTGAGTTGGGGATTGAATATAAGCAAATTCACTCATGTAAAAATGATTGCATTTTATACAGAGATGAATATGAAAACAAGGTAGAATGCCCTATATGCAAAGAGAAGAGATATTGTACATATGTACAAGGTCCTACAGTTCCAAAGAAGGTTTTACGTCACATGCCAATTATACCTAGACTTCAACGAATGTTTTGTTACAAGTCACTTGCACAATTGATGGACTAGCATGCAAAGAATAGGAGTAAAAATTGATTCATGTGAATTCTGGCTGACTCCAAAGAAATGAAACACATACAGGAAAAATGGCTAAGAAAATTTAAAGATGAACCCCGTAGTATCAGGTTTGGTCTTGCAATTGATGGAGTGTACCCATTCTCTTTCCTAAGCTCAAATTATAGTGTTTGGCTAGTCGGATTGATAGTATACAATATTCCCCCATGGATGAGTGTTAGAAAGAGCACCTTATGCTGACTCTCATTGTTCCAGGAAAACATCAAGTTAAAAACATGGATGTTTATCTTGCACCTTTTATTGATGAGATGCAACTGCTATGGAAAGGCATAAGAATGTATGACATATCACGTCCCCCATCAAATAGGTCCTTCATGTTGTATGGTGTGCTATGTTGGACTATTCATGATTTCCCAGCACTTGGTATTTGTTCTGGTAAGATAAAATATGTACGTATTTACACTCATAATTTATTTCCATCCCAACTTTCATACTTAGTTTTATACTTTTTTTTAATGTTATTAACATTACTTATTGAATTGTAGGGCTTCAAACAAAGGGGATATTTGCATGTCTAAGATGTGTAGAATAATTTCAAGGGTGGTATTCTAAAGATCTACATAAATTTATTTGCGCAAACAAGAGGGTTTTTCTACCACTAGATCATAACTTTAGAAATCGCCTGAAGAATCAACTTGATGGAAAAGTTAAAAATAGAGGCCCTCCCATGATTATGGGTCCAGGTGATTGGCTTAAGAAGTATGAAGATGCTAAATTGAAATCTTGGGAGGATTTTTTTGATCGAGGTGATTCAATTGAAGAACCAGAACAAGTTGTAGTTAATATTCCAGAAGGAATGAAAAGGAAATCCATATTTTATGAGCTCCCTTACTGGAAGGATCTATTAATATCTCACCTATTAGATTATATGTACATCTTCAAAAATGTCCCGGATTCTATATTTTGACATATATCAGGCAAAGAGAAGGACACCTTGTCTTTGAGGAGAGATATTGCTCTTTCGCATACCAAAATTGATAGAAAATATTTGTGGCCAAACAGGGAAAATGAAACATATGTAGAAGCTCCATGGATTTTGAAAAGAAAAGAGCTAGACCAACTAAAAAATGTCATCCATTCAATAAGGACATCTACTAGCTATGGGTCATCATTGGCTAAAGCTTTTACAATTGATGGACATATCACAGGATTTAAAACACATGATTTTCATAATTTTATGAAGGTATTATATATCATCATTTAACATTTTCTGGTAACATTAATTAATTACTAAATATATTTTGATATTTTGTTGCGTGAGAAAAAATTACTAATGACCTTTTCATAAATGTGTTTGATAGCATATCATGCCATTGACAATTAGGGGGGATTCGTGTCTTACAGTTGACTTAAGGAATGCCATAAGTCGATTGTCACCATTTACAAGGTATTTGGTTATATGAAATGTTCATGTATGAGAGACATAGAGATATTATATTGCATTTTAATTTTTGACTAAAGGTTCATACTAATTGACTATTCTTATATTAGGTGGGTGACCTCCAAGGAGATCCACGAATGTGAAGTGCCAAAATGGAATAAGGAAATTGTAGAAATTGTATGTGTATTTGAGAAGGAGCTCCCTACAAGTTTCATGGACCTACAAGTCCATTTACTTATACACCTAGTCGATGACATTAAATTAGTGGGTGTCGTATCAATGAGGTGGATGTTTTTCTTTGAGAGGTGTATGAACACTCTAAAAATATATGTCTGACAAAAGTCACATCCAGAGGGTTACATGGCTGAAGTGTATGTATTGAATGAAGCATTTTTCTTCCTGTGTGAATTCCTTGGTAAGGATTTTGAATATGGACCATGCTTCTGGGATGAAGAACGAGCATCAGATATTATTGATGGAGAAAAACCACAATCTAATGGTGTTCAAGTAGAAACTAGTAAGTAAATTCAAGATCAGTGTGGTTGTTTTTCTTGCAATCATTAATTTACTCTGTAATTTATTTCTCAAATTAACAGCATGACATTTGGAGTTTGAAATAATGTTGACATGTAATAGGTGTAGATGAAAGTACTATACTCGACAAGTTCATTCTGTACCACATGGACTTTATGAACAAATGGATTGATATGTATGATAAAAAGAGAGAAGTGTAAGAAGGAAGGAGACAGTTTAAGAGATCAAACCCAAGGAATACTCCACTTCCCACTAATTTGCTTGGGGAATGGGGCAAAGATTGTACACTAGAATGGGTTACTGAACAAATTCAAAATCAAATAGAAGATGCAGGTATAGATTCAAACATAACAGAAGACAAAATCAACATGTCTAGAGGATGTGAAAGAAAGGTACAGTTGAAATTTTACAAAATGTTGTTTCCTTACAGTTTTGACACTATTAACTATTTTAATACTCATCATTATATTTGTTTTCAATGAAATAAATGGTCTTTCACAGGTGAGGAAATATCCAGCAATGTGGTCATATGGTCGACATTATCGTGTAGAAAGTGTAGATGTAAAGAGATGATCCTTCGATTGTGGCATCATGGTTGACTTCAAGCAATCCATTCGATCAAGCTCAAAAGATAAGAATATAATTGAAGGGAATCTACAATATGTTGGGAAAATACAAGAAATTATTGAGTTGGATTACCGCTCTTTTAAATGTTGTGTTTTTAAGTGTAGATGGTATGAAGCATTTGAGAGGACACGAAGACATGATACCCATAGTGGATTGTTTTCTATTTATTCCTCATGTTTCCTAGTGGAGGATAAGGAGCCTTATGTTCTACCAATTCATTGTGATCAGGTATTTCTTTAACTCAAACAAGAAGTAGTAGTGATCATTAATCTATTAATTCATAGTTTATTGCGAATATATACATGTGTTTATTAATCAATAAAATTGTTATAACATACGTCTAATATATGTATGTCATTCATGTGCAGGTATTTTTCTATGAAGATATTTTGGACCCAAAATGGATATTTGTCATACATTATGATTCAAGATTAAGGCATGTATTTGACGATGCATTAGTGGATACTAAGCAAAACAATGATGGCCAACAAAATGAGAGAGAGGGATTAGAGAACATCAAATAAATTGACATCCATGATGATGTTGAAGCTGGTTATGTTTAGGCACAAGAAGACAACAATTGAAAGTTAGATCAGATGTTATGGAAGACAACAATATGGATGGTTTCCAATATGGATGGTATGGAAAATGGTGATCCAAATACATCTGGTAACAATATAGATGGTCTACAGTCAAATTTCAATGATGATGAAGATGATGCAGGTCAAGATGAGGATGGTGATAATATTAAATACTTGAAAGAACATATGAACATTGACAATGATACACTTGATGACATTGTAGCAGACAATAATGTTAATGACCAAGATTTCTAAATTTTTAGAATTATTTGCAATCCATGTTTAAAAAGGATGAGTCTTATGGCCTAAACTTTGTAATGCTTTAGTAATATTATTTGTGTCGATACCAATTACCTGTTGTGATATCCTTAAATTGTTCAATCTTTGGTATGAATTGTTGGCAGAAAAAATTAGGATTACCTGGATGCAATTTCCTTTTCATTGCTTTAATGTCAAGGTCTCAACCTAATCCTCATTTTGCACTAAGAAGAAACCTTAGGCTTAACTCTACAATGGCCTCGATTCATTGCGAGGAAGTTATGATTGAGGATTTGATGACTACAACATATTTTAATGGGGAAGATTTCATCATGATGCACATGTTGCACATATGGATAGGCAAGACATGAATCTTACTACACAAATACTTATATCAGACCTTTACGAATTTGAGCAATAATGTTAATTGTTCAAATTTGATTGATGTATATATGTGAATGATTTGCATAAGCTTAGCTGGCATTCAAGTTTCATGGGGATAAATTGGTATTTGCCTTACAAACACCACCCAAGATTTACTAAATATGAGAGATGATGGATGAAAAGTAATTTACTAAATATGCTTCTACTTCCTACTATTGCCTCCTTTCACTATCATAAAATGACTGATTTATATAAAAATATTTTGAAAAGGATGTGCCTCTTCATAAGTGTCTTTTGGAACTTAATAACAACTTAACAATAATAAACAACACTTTAAGCTCTAGTTAGCCACAAATGGATTTGGGATATGATCTAAGTACTTTTGGCTCAGGTGTGTATCAGCATACTCCACAACATTCCTTGCTACTATCTCCATTGATATCATCTTCTCCAGATGTCGACAGGCTTCTCCTAATGTTGAATCCTTATCTTTGGCTGCCTCCAAAGTTCCCTGTAATATCAATTGGCATTACTTTGTCCACTCTTCTTGATTTTTGAAATCTTTCTTGTCACTAAACAATGTAGGAACACCTTCTTTTGAAGCCTCTATGAATTCTTCACCCTCTACTTGAAGTTTTTCATGATACCTTTTATGTTTCTTAATTAAGTCTTCAGCAGTGGTGATTTCTTCAATATCAGGAGCTTCTTTGTTCTATATTTCACAAAGTTTCTCATGGAGCCTGTCATTTACCCTGTTATGCTCTTGAATGATATTGTGATTTTTGGCATGTGTATACGAAAACCTTTTCATCCAAACCATCATGTTTGTATACCTCTTTTGAAGTACCACAAAAATTGTGTCAATCCTGACTTGAGATACCTGATCATCCAATTGTAATTCTTTGCCTTTGTTTTTTGCTTGTGAACCCTCTCCTTGAGTCAATCTTTTGGTAGATCCTCCAAATGCATCCTTTAGAAAATCATTTTCCTTAGTCATTTTCTCACATCTCAACTTGTACATGTCTCTTTCCTTGATCAACATTTGAATTTGAGCTTTGTTTAATTTGGCAACATTTATGCCAATATCAGTTGTGACTATAGGATCAGTCTCACTTGCTTTCAATGTCATGACATGTCCAAATGCCTTTTCTGTATCGATGAATGCAAGCTTCTTGTGTGGAGGGTACAAAGCCCAAATCATAAGAGAATTTTCATCAACATTGTATTTTTGAAAGGAAGCTAGGTGTGTGAAAAACACTTCCTACACTAATCTAATGAGGAGAGGGCTATGCAAATTCAACTTTATCCTAACTATTATAGCAATGTTAAACCATTAACATGAGATATTGCAGCAATACACATACACACAGAAAGTAGACAGAAGAGAGAGATAAGATATACGTGGGGAAAACCCTTACGGATGAAAAACCCCACACTCCAAAACACAACTCAAATGTATTACAGTAAACAATAACATATTACAATACAGTTTTAGAGCCAATGCTCTTTCAGGAGTCTTCGAATGTCAAATCTGGAGATATTTCGGCAGCATAACAGTACTCGTACCAAAGTTATCTATCTCCCATCCAAGCACCTATTTATATAGAGTTTACAAGGCAAATATGGAACCTTCTAGAGATGGGTGTCCATCTTGGACTCATGCCCCAAAACCCATGCCTAAGGACACTTGTCCAACATCCCATCCTGAAGTGGGCGCCTGGTCCCAAGATAGGTTACGACAGATGCTCTTATGCACCTTACAGCTGCCATAGAATCCATCATACACTAACTAAAAATATCATATTCCTCTTACATGTCATAACCTCCCTTGACCGCCCAAAGATTCCTTTCTCTCGTGCAGAGATACTCATCGACACTTCTCATTAATTAAAAATTGTTTGAGATTATAGGGGCATTGCCCTCGAGCCCCCACAAGGGTGCTACCCCTCGACTCTGCCCTGTACTATGATAGGGAGCGCGCCAGGGGCGCTGCCCCTGGACCCCGCAAGGGGCTACGCCCCTTGACCCTATCTTGGGGGTGCTGCCCCCAAACCCCCATTAATTATTCAAGGGGGAAACCGTGGCTACCAAAGTCACCAAAATTTACCCTGCTGCATATACATAAGGTGCTAACTTTGCTAACTCAACATGGGATAAATAAATACAACATTAGGAATTTGCAAAGGTTGAGATACCTTAATTCCCAACAATTTTGTCCCAGTATAAACTTTTGTCACTCCCTCTAAACTGAGTCTATATTTGTCATTATCACTATGTACAAAAATGTCAAAGATTAAAGCAGAATTCATGTCTAAACCTAGAAAGATCAGCACACCAGACTCCACTAATAATTGTCTTCCCTTATCAAGAGTCATCTCTCTCATCTCATTTTCCACCTCTATTTTCAATGCATCCAACAAAAGATGTATCGTTTGGCAATTTTATTTTGTCAAGAGGACTTCTTAGTTTTTTGGTCGATGTGCTTGTCTTTTACCCTTAATTCTTACCTTTTTGGGGAGACATTGTAAAGCTTACCCAATGTACTAGTTGGAGGAATGATTCATACCGTCATTGGTGTAACTTAAACCATCGCTATGAGATTCACATGCCATTCTGATGCTTTGGGTCTTCCTGACATGTTTCTCCATTACTTTATTCATCAGTACGACTCTTCCTGAAATATCCCTACAATTTTCACTATCGGGATAACCCACATAGTCAGCGAGATCAAATGAATTCACTCTGATTGTATATGTCCCTTCGATGTGCATCCTTTGTTATTCAATGTGATGGGACAAGTCGGCAAGACTCTTATCGAAACTTTGTGGTCTTTATCTTCGGAGTGAGCCATGCAGTCAGAGAGACCTAGGGAGCTTGCTTAGATTATATATGTTTCCCCGATACACATCCATCGGTATGAGGCACAAGATCAGTATAACTTGGAGATCTTGTTTCGACTATCTTGTTTTTGCCGATGAATATTCATCGGTGAAACGTTAAGTGACATCTTGTCGATCATTTATTCTTGTTGTCTATGTACCTCTTATCGCTAAGAGTTTACTTGTCTCTCCCCGACCATGGATAAAATACTTTGTATAAGATTATGACTTTAGGATCTTGAAAGATATGCCCAAGGTCTTGCTGATGAGGATGAAATTAAGGTTTTCTTGACTATGATCATGAAAATGTTTATCAAGGTCAGATTGATGGGATTTAACAGAGGTTATAATATGGATCTTGTCACACAAATTTTAGGCTAAAATGGATCTTGTCACACAAATTTTTGCAATTTGTATTGATCATAAAATTACAGAGTGGCCAATTTATGTGTGGTATATATCAAGGATAACCAGATGGGGACTAAGAAAATTGTGAGATTTTTTCAGTCCTAACAACAATATAGGCCTTTGTGAACCTAATGATAAAATTTGGCGCTAAATTTGGCTCTAAATTCGGTGCTAAATTCAACACTAAATTTGGGCTAAATTCAGCGCTAAATTAGGTGCTAAATTCGATGCTAAATGGCACCTAATTTAGCACCTACTTGTTCTGATCGGCGCAAAAAATGCCAAAAATAGCGCCATCCTGATAAATAGCACCAACTTTTTCAAAAAATTGGAGAAAAATACATTAAAATAGTGGGTGGAAGCAAAAAATGGAGCAAAAAAAGGAGCTAATCACAGAGATTTGTTGTAGTGATTGATTGGAAAGTTTCACAAATAAAAATTAAATTTGCAAGAGCATAATTTGGGACTTATTCAAATTTGTGTTCATACCTAATCTCATTTAACTATTTATTTATCATCTCATCTATTAAAATATCTTACAATAAAGTCTAAAAAATATGAATTAATTTATTAGTTATTAAAAAATGTTGACTGAACTAATTATCTCATATCCAAACTATTTCTTTTAATAAGACACCTTGCATGGGTTAAATTGAATAAAAAACTCTAACTCATTTTAATTGTTAAATTTTGGTACAAAAATTTTAATAGCAAAGGCTTAGAAGAGATTAACTAGCATGTGTATTTATACAAAAAACTTTAACTATTGCTTATTATTTATTTATTTATTTCTATTTAACCATTTTTTAGCAAAGCCATATTATAAAGCCAATTTAATTTAATTTGATTAATTAAATTATTAATAATATTGATTAAATGTTAAAAATCTGAAATACAAATAAATAACCCAAAAATAAATGAATAAAAAATAAATAAATAGAAAATCTAAACGATTAGATTAAACTATATTGTATTCAAAGGAATGCAAAGAGAGTCATTGCTTAGATAGGCAAAGGAGAGACATAATATTAGGACAAGTATTATAATCTTATGATATGAGCTAAAAATAGAGGATGACTAAAATAGCCTTAAGTAAATCTAAGCAAGTGTGAAGAAGGCCTAAGTGAGAACTAACTAGGAACTAGACTAGTTAAGAAATGTACTCTATTCACACTAACATTAAATTATATCAATCCTATGTGCCACAATTTATGCATCCATCTTAAATGAATTTTTTTTTATGATTCAACACTCAACTAAATTTTCTGAAACATATTATTAAATTAAATTATATCAAAACCACCAAATATTAATTTAATTTAATCCCATAATTAGTATAACTAAAACTAAGTTATACGTAATATATACTAAATCACTCAGCTATCTTAATTAAATTCTAAATAATAATTAAATATTAGAAATTAGAGCATCACTAATAAATCTTAAATATGATATGATATAAAATAATTGTTGAACACCCAGAATACTGAGAGGGGGGATGAATTAGTATTCTCAAAAACCACTTAAGCATTTAAACATTCATTCCACATAACATATTTAATTTGTAGTAAGAAAAGAAAGCATGAAATCAACTATCACAATGCATAACACATGAACACCAATTTTTTACATGGAAAACCCAAAAAGGGAAAAACCATGGTGAGGATTAGCTCATATATATATATATGAATAACAATACTAATTACAATTAGGCTCACTCCCAAAAGGACTCACTGTCCATAATAGAGAATGCTCACTTCCAAAGGACTCACTATCCTAAATAGAAAGAGATAGAAGAAAGGGTGGCTCACTGCCATATATGAACTACTAGTAGTGCATCTAACTCATGCTGGAAATACAGTTCCGTTGAAGCTCAAAATAATGACTTGACACACTTCATCTTCACCACAAACTTATCTGATTCCTTTTCTCATTAGATTCTACTCAACCATACACACTTACTTCTTTCAACACCACACCACTAAAATCACACTTTAACATACAAAATTAATCTTGTATATATAATGCTTTCAAGTAAACCATCAATTAGGTCAGTAGGGAGATGTATCATATGACTCCTAGTAACTTGTCGGTCAAAAACACAAATCAATATGCTTTTCAAAGAGAATCAAGACATGTAACACATTGAGATAGGTCGACATGACCTATATTTTCTCCCATGACTCTATTCCAAACATGTCTTGACTCTGCACAATCTCAATACCTTTAGGTTGGCTTAACTGGTGAAGCAACAATTGCATGAACTAGCTGTTAGTTCATAATTCAACATGTGGACCACCAAAATGCTTACCATTTGAATCATACACACCTCTAGCATCCATAACCTCTTCCTCAAAACCGCATGGCAAGATATTCATCTACGGTGGAATGCAGAGCATTCCAATTTGTCATTGGCACTGTCATTACAGAGTCCAATACTCTGTCAACTCTATCTTTCACTCCAGAGGATTTCAAGACCTAAATCTTTGGATTTAGACTCCTTTGGTATGCACCATCATTACCTTGCAACTGCAGAGAAAAACCCTTTATAGCAGAGAAATGTGGACTGAAGAACTGTGGCCCTATCATAGTTTAGGTTCAATAAATGCCTTAGGAAAATCTTCATCAAGTTGTACCAAACTGTGGAGCACCAAAATGAAGGAATATCATGCTTAGGTGTATTCTCCATCATACTGCACTTAGTAGCTTCTCCAGATCAATACTTAGGATATCATACTTAACCAAACCAACACAACTGTACCTATATACCTTACTGAACCTCTCTGGACCAACACAACTATGTCTTTACCCTTTATTTCCATCAATGACAACACTACTCATTTCTATGCTCATCGATCTCTTCATCAACATTCTTATGTTGCCAAGAATCTCCCCCTTTGTCATTGATGGCAACATGCGCCAAAACTTCTCCCCTGTTGTCATCAATGACAAAGGAACTACTTGTAAATCTACAAGTCAAAATTTCTCCCCCTATCAAGTGTATTTGTATATACATGAGACTGACTCCCCCTTACTATTTTATTTCTATACTTCAATATGTACATCAAGATATCAAGACTTTCTTTCTTCTATACTTCTGCATATATACAAGAAATCAAAAAAAACTTTATTACTTGGAGGGAAGGATATCCTTATAAATATTCTTTAGTTGTAACACTACATAATCCCAATGCATCTTAGCATAGTTAAGTACATGTATCTGCCCATTGATTTGCAAAAGTAACTCTTCTACATCTTCAACCGATGCCGGTGCAGTGGTCATCTGAATAACCTTGTCAGCCTCCTTCATCATCCTTTTCAGAGTTGCAATCTTGAAACTGACTGTCTCCCTTAACTGACTTATCTGATCCTTGATCAGTTCTTTCTGATTTTGTAGTTTCTTAATGATTGTATGAGTCTTCTTAATTTCAGCCCTCAAATCTCTATTGTTATCCTTTAATGGCTCATAAGTCTAAGATTTTAGCAATTTGCAGTTCAAGATAATCAATCTTGTCCTTTATATCCTTTGTGGTAAGAGGTCATGATAGGTAGTATTGATACATTACTTTGGCTTCTTCCAGGGCATTTTGAATACTCTTTACACTGACTCCCAACAAGTTGTGTGCCTTGGAACATTTGTATGTTAGATCAGTTAGTTTTTTGTTGTTGATATGTTCCAAAACTCTCTTCTTAGGTGCCTTCTCCAAGGATGTAAAATGACTATTAAAAGATTCCAATAGATGTTTCATTTGTTGTGTAGGAGTCAAGGAAGTGTCTTTCTTTGCATTAGGCAATATTTCCTCAAGTGCCTTTATTGCTTCCTCTAGAAGCTCATTTCCTTCAACTTGTGATTGCAGTATCTCTTCTTGTGCAGTAGCTTGAAAAATAGTTCCTAACTATAATTTCTTCAATAGAGATATATTTGACAAATTAATTTTTCCATCCAAAGATGGCAATTGAAACAACTGGGGGAAGCCATTAACTGAATTTGTCTTTATTGGCCAAAAACTTCTCTGATGGAGTCTACTAGAGAGACTCTGGAACACTCACCTTCTGTATTCTTTTTCTCTTCTTCTGATATAGAGATCATGTGTGAGCTAGAGATTATTGGAGGATAATTTTGCTCATGTATTTCTTCATCTTCTTTATTCTCAATCTAATGTTCAGGTGTTTCTGGAGGAACAGAGGTATTATGCATAGTGATTTCTACTTGTTCCTTTCCTTCCAAGACAGTCTCACTTTGTTCCCCTTTTTACACGTCCTTCTTTTCTTCTAGAATCTCCTTCTCCTCTTCAACATTCTTTGCATTCTTCATAGGATAATTAACTTGTTCTAATAGATTTCCAACATCCAGACCCTTAGCATTGGTTGTATCAATGTTTACTAGAGGGGTTGACATATTTTTCTCAGTTTGAATTGCTTGATCTACTCCAGTTTCTTCATTTTTCTTAGGATGACCATCATCCTTTTCTCTTTCCTCAGAAGAGGGACATTCTTCAATTGTATTAATGTTCAATTCCTTGAAGGCATCTACAGTTATCTTCAAGGTGTCCTTTTCCAGCCTCTTTATTTCATCTTTGCCATTGGACATCAAGATATTTAGTCTCCTTTTTGTTTTGAACTCTTTGGCTATCCTCTGAATAGTCGTATTCTTCTCTTGAATATAAATTGAAGGGAAAACTTTCTTAATTGCCTTATTTCTCATCTCAAAATTGTTATTCATGGATTCATCTCTTTTCTTTTTCAAAATACTAGCAAGACTCTCAAGTAACTAATCAATTATTTCTATTAAAGCAACATTAAAAGCATCCATGTACCTGATAATTATAGTTTCAATGATTGATTTGTCATTTTTGGGTCTTTCATCATACATTCCTGCTACTTCCTTTAGATTTCCATACTCTGTAATGGCACTAACAGTAGCTTCAAGTTGCAGAGGAGGAGGACTTGGTTCTTTTGACTTTTTTTTCTTTCCTTTACCCTTAGAGGACTCAATTCCTATATCAAATTTCTCTTCTCTTCTTCTAACGATGCAACCATCCTTATCCTTCTCACTTTCTTCTTTACTCTAGGGTATATCAACATTATCAATTCTTACTTTCTTGGTAATTATTTCTTCTTCAAAGGTTTGAGGCCATATTTTCTTCTTCTAGACCAATTTAGGTCCTTCTTCTTCCTCTTCCTCATCATCATTATGACTGATGTATTTTTCCCCTATAGCCTTTTCTTTTACCCTTCTCTTCTTGGGAGGTTGCTGTTACACAAAGGCACTTGATGCAGTTTTCTTTGGAGGTGTAACTCTGGAGGCTTTTGGAACAAAAGGAACATAAACAGAAGTCCCGGTGGATCTTCTTATGCTAGGAGACTCTTCAGAAGGAGTAGGTATGTCATTTGATTTCTCCATAGAGCAATTTGGTGACACAAACTTTTCTAACTTGGTTCTCAATTCCTTGAAACTTTTCTTTATTTCTCTCTCATTGTGCTTCAAGTGCACTTCAGTGGATTTTTCTTCAAATGTTCCAAATCTTTCTGCAGATGTATCCTTTGGTTTCCTAAGCATTAGGTCTACAAGACCTATAACTATGTCTTCTACAGCCTCATAACCCATCTCCATAATCCAAATTATTCTGGGTTCCACTACTTCCATATAACATTCATCTTTGCTAACCATAAAGATGATACCATCCTTATACTTTTCTACAACTTTCTTAGGAATTCTTTCTCTAGCTTGCCTATTCTTCTGGAAGGTTTTGAAGAAACCCCATAATGCAGTTGTTTGGGTCTCTAAGTTACCCAATCTTCTCAAATGATCTCTAACTTGTACTGCTACATGAATATCTCTCAACCACACTATATTCTTAGTTCTGGGAATCTCTCTAAGAAATTAAAATAGTAGGCATATAATCAGGGAACCATACCGAAAAGGCTACAGGGAATCTTTTGTTTTCTGTAGATTCTCCAATAACTATTGTCTCATCAACTCACAGAGATCAAAGTCTTTATTCTCTTTCACCATTTGGTATGTAGTGTGTAAAGCAGTTGCAGACACAGAGTTTTCTCTATTTGTGAAGAATATCTTATACCCAATCACCATTGATGCATATCTTACTGTAGGGTCCTCAATGTCATTGACAGTAAGGGCACGTTGGTAAAACTTAGCTCCAGTGAGTTTAATTACCACATCATTTTTCATAGATTTTAATGCTGGCACTGTTCCGGAGAAACATAACCCTATTACACCCTTAATTTCCTCTTTGTTGATCATGCGCAGAAGATCCAACCACATGAATTTGGCATGGATACAACTCCACATATTTAACCCAAGCATCCTCATAGAACATGGGAAATTTGTTCCACACATCTAGCTTCTTCTCTGTCAGACCCTTTTATTCATGTTTTAGCTGAAAATAATCATCAGTTAGGTCATTTACCCATAGTTGTCCCAATTTCAGATTATTATATTCTTCTATCTTTGTGTGGATGTACATCCTTACATCTTCTGTATATAAAACATCATATGGAATGTCTGAAAAGACACCATCTGGATCTGTTTCCATAGATTTGAATGGATGTTTCTTGAATTTAGAGCAAGGATAGTTTACAACTTCTACGACTTGTGGAGTAAACATCTTCCAGATACTACTAAAAAACTTTAGGGTAGGATAGAAACTGTAAATACCTTTCAATCGCTTCCAATTAGGGTTTTGTGCTCAAGAAATCTGAATTATCTTCTTCTGCACTTTCACATCTTTTCTCTCTTGGATTGATTGTTTGCAAATAATCCTTTTGTCAAGTGAAAGTTGTTTATAACCTTTTTACACTTAACCTAATTTGCATTCAATGCTCAGCTTGATAAAGTTGTCAAACTCTAAACTGTGGTGCACAGTCACCTTCAATTGCTCTGCAAACTTCTGTAATATGACTTTTTCAGCCAATGTCTTCTTCAATAGGTCAAGAATATCAATATACATCTCATATCCTCGTGTTGAAGCATCAGAACCATTTCTCTAGTGGGGGATGAAATATTTCCATTAAAGATCCCCCTGAGCCAAAGCTCTCAACTTAGTTTCTAAAGGAAACATCTACACTAGATATTGGCATAGCCTCATCATTCACCTTATTTTCTTCTTTCTTTTTCCAGACCTTGTCCATTTCTTTCTTTATTTCTACCAAATCCACATTCTTCATTAGATCACCCTTATTTACTAGATCAACCTGCACTTTCTTACTTCTACAAAATTTAGCAATATGACCTAATTTTTTGCATTCATAACATTTGACATTTTGAACAAGCTTACTTCCATTCATTCTAGATCTGCATTGATTAGCCATATGCCCAAATCTATTGCATGTATAACAATAACCATTGAAAGATGAAACCATCATACCCTTATTGTAACCATTCATCAATTGATTTCTGCATTCATTAGCTCTATGACCAATTCTTTGACATGTAAAACATTGACCAAAGAATGATTGAACATTTTGATTCATCCTACTTCTACATTCCATAGACTTATGTCCAAATTTATTGCAAGAGTAATAATATCCAAAGTACCTTTGTGTAGTTGGTTGTCTGATAGGTGGCCTTTTGAATTTTTTCTTTTAGTTTTGGACCTATCTGTTATTATCTTTCTTGACTACAACCTTCTTTTGGTTATTGTTGTTCTTTCTAGCATTGTTTGAAGTCTAATTTGTCTTTGAACTTTCACCCTTTTCAAATCTTAATCCTTCTTTATCCTTAGGAGCCTTTTGATTTGCAATCATTTCATCAATACAGAGATCTTCTTGAATTTTTGTCTTTTCTAGCTTTGTCTTTAAGGCCACTATTTCAATTTCTCATTTAAGAATTCTTCAATTCTTTTTCCTTCCTCAATTTGTATTTTTAGACTGGTAATTGTATCATTTGATTGATTGATCTGTTCATTTACTTCCTTGTATCTTTCTTTGAATCTCTTGTTTTGCTCTCTCAACTTCTTGATGCATTCATCTGCCTCCTTAACATTTTCATCGAGATCTTTGTTCTTACATTTAACCTTTTCCAGATCTTCAAGGGATGATTCAAGTTCTCCATTCATGTCAACTATGCAGTCTTCTTCAGTAAATTCAATAGCAGGGATTTCTTTCGGGGAATAGATATTTCCTAGGTGCCATGTGTTCACACTTCAAGATCTTTCTCAAGAGGTTAAGCTTCTTCCAAGGAACCAGGCTCTGATACCAATTGTTGAACACCTGGAATACTGAGAGGGGGGCTGAATCAATATTCTCTGAAACCACTTAAGCATTTAAACATTCATTTCACATAACATATTTAATTTGCAGTAAGAAAGGAAAGCATGAAATCAACTATCACAACACATAACACATGAACACTAGATTTTTACATGGAAAACCCAAAAAGGGAAAAACCACGGTGAGGATTATCTCACATATATATATGAATAACAATATTGATTACAATTAGGCTCACTGCCAAAATGACTCATAGTCCATAATAGAGAATGCTCACTGAATGTGGCTCACTGCCAAAGGACTCACTGTCCTGAATAGAAAGAGATAGCAGAAAGGGTGGCTCACTGCTAAATATGAATTGCTAGTAGTGCATCTGACTCATGCTGGAAATACAGTTCCACTGAAGCTCAAAATGCTGCCTTGACACACTTCATCTTCACTACAAACTTATCTGATTCCTTTTCTCATAAAATTCTGCCCAACCATACACACTTACTTCTATTGCACACCACACCACTTTAAAATCACACTTTCACACAAGAAATCAATCTTGTATATTTACCTCTTTCAAGTAAACCATCAATTAGGTTTGCAGGGAGATGTATCATATGACTCCTTAACTTGTCAGGCATAAACACAACTCAATATGCTTTGT
The DNA here is from genome assembly GCA_027924645.1 of Cunninghamia lanceolata. NCBI lineage: Eukaryota > Viridiplantae > Streptophyta > Pinopsida > Cupressales > Cupressaceae > Cunninghamia > Cunninghamia lanceolata. Next base: position 5,559,444 of record BSBN01000760.1, read on the forward strand.
AGAGAGAATCAAGGCATGTAACACATTGAGATAGGTTGACATGACCTATATTTGCTCCCATCACTCTATTCCAAACATGTCTTGACTCCACACAATCTCAACACCTTTAGGTTGGCTTAAATGCTGAAGCAACAATAGCATGAACTAACTAGTAGTTCATAATTCAACATGCGGACCACCAACATGCTTACCATTTGAATCATACACACCTTTGACATCCATAACCTCTTCCTCAAAATCGCATGGCAAGATATTTATTTGCAATGGAATGCAGAGCATTACAATCTATCACTGGCACTAACATTATAGAGTCTGGTATTGTGTCAACTATATCTTTCACTCTGGAGGATTTCAAGACCTAAATCTTTGGATTTAGACTCCTTTGGTATGCACCATCATTACCTTGCAACTGTAGAGAAAAACTCTTCATAGCACAGAAATATGGACAAAAGAACTGTGGCCCTGTCATAGTTTCTGTTTAGTAAATGCCTTAGGAAATCTTCATCAAGTTGTACCAAACTGTGGAGCACCAAAATGAAGGAATATCATGCTTAGGTGTATTCTCCATCATACTGCACTTAGTAGCTTCTCTAGATCAATACTTAGGATATCATACTTAACCAAACCAACACAATTGTACCTATATACCTTACTAAACCTCTCCAGACCAACACAACTATGTCTTTAGCCATTGTTGCCATCAATGACAACACTGCTCACTGCCATGCTCATCAATCTCTTCATCATCATGCTTATGTTGCCAACAATAATAACTATAATAATTTATTACACAGTTACATTTTAAATCATGTTACATCCATAAATAAAGAAATAATTCAAAGATTCATATGACTAACTAAAATAAACTGTAAAGTCAAAGATCTAATTCAATCTCTAGGATCTATTTCCCTATCATATCTTTTAATCCTAGCCATACATATAATGATAGCCCTAAAAGTGTCATAACTCCCCTCATTCAATCATAACCATCCATTTTAATTAAATCTCAACCCTCTATCTTATCATCTACACATCTATAAATCAAACCCTATCTTCAACTATTTCAAAAGAGGAGAATTTACAAGTACATGTTGCTAGAATCTTGAATAACCCCATGAACAACCACATCAATTTCATTCCAAGTACATCTAGAACAATAAAGAATACATGAATTTCTTGTAGAGGTTCATGTGTCTCACATAGGTATTCAAATAAAGAGATTTTGGATTCATTAGAAATAGCACTTTGAGAGTTTTCCAGAAAGTGATCACATTAAATATTTGGATCAATATTGAGGGAGATATGATGATTCGAAGTTGACTTAGAAACGTTGTTTTTCAGAAAATTTTTGACATGTAATTTTTAATGAAAAATTCATCATACCTTGCAATCTAGGGGAGAAAATTGCATTCTATTTTTTGCAAATAGTTAAAAATACTTAAATCTATTTTTTCTCTATATTATTTTATTTTTAGATCTATAATAAAAATAATTGTGATTTTTTCTTACTTATACAAAGAAATCTATTTTCCATATAATAGTAGATCTCTCATTTCACAACTCGCACATACATACAGAAGAAATAAATCTCCTTTAGAAACTAGTTAGAGTGCCATATGCACAAATGTAAAAACAATCGAACATTTTCTCAAAAGAGGATTTTACAATAGTCTAATGATTTCAAGAGAGGGTTTCAAAACCCAAATAAGACTTTCATTAAACACAAGTTTATCTTCTTTTAATTCTTCACAAATCTACAAAAACAAAGCTTCACATATAAGCCAATGGAGGTTTTCTCACCTCCCAACCATAGAGTTTGCTCACAATCCCACCCATGAGCTAGGAGGTCCTCATAGAAACTAGGTTTCACAACATAACAAGGGAATACACACAAAATACAACACCCATAAGTTTAAACATCACATATGAATATTCACAAGATTCATAGAAAATGGGGAGTCAAGGCGACACTCTAACCCCTTGGGGAAAAATAAATATCAATATATAAACTCCATGAAATATCACCTATCAATTTCATCCAATATCAATAAATCAACTCCATCAAATATCAACTTCATAACAAAACTCCTCCACCCACATTCTTCCAACACCACCCAATATCCTCTCATATCTACAATCACAACAAAACCGCCACAAAACAACTCTAACATAATATTACATAGAAATACATAGGGCACTCAATGCCAAAATTCCTTCATAAGGAATGCATATTTTTCTATTTCATGAAAATATATAAGGCAAACAATGCCAAAAAAATCACAAGGAATGCATGTTTTCCCTAAGGGAGGGTCCACACCTTTCTCAACCCCACACATGAGAGGCTCTTAACCCCAAATATAGAATATTTGCTCCCAACCTAACAATCTCTTTTCAATCACAAATACAAATATGATGACCCAAAACTCAACAAAGGAGATCACAACCATGTTCAAGTTCATATATGAAACACACAATGACAATAACAACATATTCAACTTGTATATTTTATAAAGAAAGTTATGAAGCCTACCTCTAGTAGCTTTTGAAAATAGTAGAGATGCTCCTTTTTTAAGATCCTTCAAAAAGACTCATATCCAAGCCTTCTCTCTTCCAAGCTTCAAGCTCCCAAGACTCCACACTCTCTCTCAATAACAAAACAAAAATGCCAAAAGAACCCCCACAAACTTAACAAGAGGGATATAAGTAAGAAAACCACACTTAATACAACTCCCCATGTAAAAATTAGTATGGAAATATTAGATGACACCAAGTCAATCTTCCACCTTCATCAAGTCAAATCTTGTCATACTTTTCCCAAGGGACTTTAAGAGGATCAAATCTTTTCCAAATCTCAAAATTTATGTCCCAACAAATACCCATCCCATAGGTATTCACCCTAGTGACCTATTTTGACTTAAATAATTAAGAAAAGATTTTTAAAACCTTCTAAAGTCCTATCTAATATCAAATCCAAAATTTGTCATAAGGATGACTCATAACCCAATATTCTCACACATATAACTTTAAAATAAGATAAAAATAAAGACCTTAATCCCCTCATGGGTTAAGGTCAAGGTATCACTAGGGAATCACAACAAAGGTTTCTTGAGGACCTCCAAAGTTTATCCATTGGCCAATAAAATCACCTACACACTTACAACCAAGTATTACTATAAACCACAAAATAACCAAAGTAATAATAATAATATTTTAAAAACATCATATGTTATAGATAATTATCAATAATCCACAATAATCATAATTTAAATTCAACAAATACAATTATATACATAATTTATATTTACCACATGATAATATTTCATAATTTTCTTTGTAATTTTCACCATATCAAACATCTCCATTCAGGTTACCACTATTGAATAAAATTTAGATTAATATCAACGTTCATCATAATATAATTGAGATATAATCATGATATTAGAGAGGAAATACAATACTCTAGAAATATTTACATAAATAAAATAAATAGATTGGATTCATCATCATCACAATGATCTCATGAAAATTGAACTATGCTAAGCATATTGTCAATACTCATACAATCCATTGTCATAATAAAAACCCAAACATATATGTGTAACTCTATGAGTACCAATATCTAATCTAAGTTTATCAAGTGCGAATAAAATTACAAGACAAGGGTGGACCTCACATCCTCCTCCCTTAAGATTAGACTTCCTCCTAGGAGTCTTCTAAGAGATGAGGGTAAGGTATCTCACCATTGTGCCATCGCATCAAGGTGATGAGGCCAAAAATATTCTTTCACCCAAGTTGTATAAAAGAATAAATATGAACTCGATACTCGAATATAGATAATATAAATAAGTTCATAATCATTAGTTAACCAATTCATCATCCAAGCAAATAATCAACTACTACTCTAAACATAGTATGAGTGTCCACATAGTATATGATCATAACAAAGTATATTATCATATCTATGAGTGTCGTAAGTAAAATAAGTCTATCAAAATATGATGTGGTCAGGAGAAGAAGTGGGGCTCACATGATCACAAACTTGTAACAACCCTAAAAATGTGATTAGAAAATTTTTCTTCACATATACAAATATTACATCAAGATGAAAAACAATGCAAGTTTAATATAAGAACATCACAAAGAATAATATGTTATGAGCCACCCAATTTAGTAATAATAAATAATGGAAATTTTGGAAAATCAATGCACATAAATGCCACAAACTGAAAAATTTGTTTTCAAGCATAAATAAATTCTATTTTTGCAATTAAGGATGCCATCATTTTATCAACAAGATAAAAGACTAAAAAATTATTGACACAAACCTCTCCAACTTGCACAACCTCAAAAGACCCACACTTGATGAATGCTCATTCCATCAAGCTAAAAACTAACTACAAAGAAACCATACACAAGGATCAAATGAAAGGAGAGAAGTGGGTGAGCTAAACACTCCCAAAACCAACCAAAACAATAAGAACTCCTATCACTACAAGGGAAAAAAATGATGTGGCATAGCCATCCATGGAGCCCACTAAAGCAAGAATGAGATTGATTCATTTACCATAATTGAATGATACATAATTGACTAAGAAAGCATGATCATTTTAACCAAATGACAAAGTAAGTGCACTAATTAATTTTACCACCATACATACAAAATGATGAAATACATACAAAATTCCATGCACGTTTGACACCAATGTCAAAACGTGCTAAAACCAAAAATAGATTCATCACCACTTATGTGGGAAATTACATTTCCTCAATCAAGTATGATCAAATAATAATACATGATTGCAAAGGAGGACATAAAAATCCTTAATTATACATTTTCCTCAAATCAACATAATAATAAATTACATGAGGTATGATCCACACCTTGCATGTGAGTCCAAGATACTCCCAAGGAACTACAAGTCCCCAACAATGGTTCAATGCCACCCCACCATGTGGTACCCTTAGGTCTACCCCACTATCCTAGGAGATGGTTGCATGGGTACTGTTATCACCCAGATTTGTACCCTTGCTGTAGTTGTGAAACTTTAGCAATCTGGAGAAACATGGGAATGATCTCGAAGTGTGGGACCTTACGAATTGAGATCAGACCTCTGGAGAAGGCCGGCTTCCTCTTTCTAAGCCTAACTCTTAGAGAAATGCATCTAAACCTAGTGCTAATACTTGCTGGGAAAAGGGGTAGAAGGAATGCTGAAATGAAAAGGAGTGATACACCAGATTTAGTGAGCGATGGTGATCTTGGTGTAGACACAACAATGATCTCAATGATGAAGGGGATTCACATAGACTTATGACTGATTGAGGCTTTGGTATGAAGGTTAAACCTGCAGAGGAGCTATTTTACTCACAAAGCAGACTATAACTTCAACTAAAACATAGAAATCAAGACACAAGAGAGGCAAGAAGTCATGCATATATTAATCATGAAGGCCAGAAACCATTACAATGCAGAAATATTCAATAGCAGAGGTATACCAGCATAGCTAATCACATTCATTGGTGGATAAAAGGAAGACAGCAGAGGCCAGATTCAGGCACAGTGAGTCACATTCCCATACCCTTGTAATTACACTAAGAGGTCTGTCTACAGAAAAATCGGCAGCATAACAGCCCAAAATAAAACCATCACCCTTTAATACATCTTTTTTCCATGTATATATAGCATTTTACATTTTTAGTCGGTTACAATCAATTCTCACCCATGGGTGCTGTCAGAAAATACTGCGCTGAAGGGACATCCATCTGCCTAAAGCTATGGCGTAAAAGATCTAAAAATAGAGCAGATGAAAGATATTTTTCATCTTTAATGTGGTCTGTAGAGTCATCAATTTGTAGCAATGAATGCAACAAATATCTTCAGTTGAACATGCAACTGTCGCTGCTGAAACGTCACGTTGGCCAAGCATGCAACACCAGATCTAAAATTTGAAAGTGAGAAAAAACCCATGAAAATCCTGCCAAATGAAAGAGGAGGCAAAAATAAGAATTTTTGCCTTTTGCAACATGTAGAAATTCGCCAGGATGCGCAAGATATTCGTGGTCAAAGTTGCGGTCAACTACCTGTGTATATCGCTTTGCATATCTATGCTTGCATATCGTTATATTTTGCAATTACATATACAAGCACTCCTGCACTTGACTGCTGGGTTCAATTATGTATTTATGTGATTTCCCTCTTTTTACATTTTTAAATTGTCTTGCATATGCGATTGCATGTGCCCTTTGTATGTGCGTTGAATCTCCATTCGCATATGCATTTGCCTTTGTATATGCGTTTTGCATCTGTCGCCCTACCACGTGGCACCTCCTGATTCATCACCAAGCCGAACTGAGAAGCGTCGCTGATCAACTGCATCTTCCTCCTTGTATCTTTCTTTGCATATCGCATTGTATATACAAACATACAATCTCAAATATACAAACTATGGAATTAACGTTGAATGTGCCAAATTTGATTTCTGGGTCAGGTCCGGCTTGCATATTCCCTTTGTATATTTGCCTTGTATATCGCATATACAATCGCAATATACAAGCCAAACATACATACAAGGATGCATACAAGGTATTTGCCTTTATAGACCATATCGCATACTTTATCGGGTCCGGGCCTTGTATCTCTAGAATGCATATCGCATATACAAGGACTTCTACATACAACTCGCAGACCCCAAAATGACTTTCAGTTGTATTTGATTCCCAGTCGGGTCCGCCTTGTATGTTTTCTTTTTGTATATTTCTTTTTGTATATCACAATATATAATGCGACTCAATATACAAGCCGTGGACCTGAACCTTTGTATTTACCAAAATTGACTTCTGGATCGAGTCTGGCTTGTATGTTTTCTTTTTACCTTCGCCTTGTATATCGCTAACATACAATCATAAATATACAATTGGCGGACCCCACCCTTTGTATCTTTTCTTGCGACTTTTCCTTGTATGTGCCCGATATACAATTGCCTTTATATGTCGCCGATATGCAAAAGCCTTTGTATGTGCCTTGTATGTCGGCCTTGTATTTGTTCTTTGCATCTCGCATATACAATACGACTTGTATATAAGATACAATCGCATTGTGCATTAGCGGACCCCACCAATTGCATCTTACCTTTGTATATGCGACCTTGTATATTACGAATTGTATGTAAGATACAATTGCCCAATATACAATCACCCTTGTATCAAAGTGGACCCCACATTCCTTTGTATATTCAGCCTTGTATGTCGACCCTAAATGTGTGCCGATATACTTTTTTCCTTGTATATTCTCCTTGCATATTATCCTTTTGTATGTGCGATTGCATATCGCCTTTGTATATTTGAACATACAACAGCGAATGTATATCCCTTTGCACAGATCCTTTGCATGTTTCTTTTTTGCATGAGTGCGATGCATATTTCCTTTGTATATCACCTTTGTATGCTAGCTAGCATACAAGGGTGAATGTATATGCAAACATACATTCAAAAAAGCATACATAAAACTAAGCATGAAAATGAGAAATCCCTATGATAGAAAGCACTTGAAGATAAAAGATTTCTGGGTTTTTCTGGGTTTTTGGCAAAGATTCTCTAGGCAAGATTCTGGGATTTTTGACAAGTCATAGCATTAATATTTGAAGGATTTGAGCCTTGTAGGGTCATTTCTAAAGGATTTTCAAGGAAAATACAAGGTGAACTATTTAACTCTGCACAGAGAAAAATAGGTCAATAGGTACAATACACACTCATGCCATACAAGGGAGAGAAGGCTTCACACATGCCAATCAAACACATACATAGTACACCACATTTACAAGCATGTATCAAGAATCACAAATGCATAAATAATCACAAGAGATCACATCACATGTTGAATATAGTTTCCAAAAGTAGGAAAGGAAGAGAGTCATAGTAGTAAGACAAGGAGTGTCATTACGATGGCACAACGACCACATAGATTTGAGTAGGAGGCCTACCCTAAAACCAACTCCTAAAGTTGTGATATGTCCATTATGACCAAAACTGAACCTTTAATAGCATCCAAGTTATGGCATCGACATCTTGATTTACATGTTTTATTTAACCCAATGATTTTATGTTATCACTTGTTTTAATCTCTCCACACATTTAAAATCCTGTGATCCATTGGTATCATAGTAAATGGTTAAGGCCACTCCTTTCTTACCCTATACCTCATCCTATACATCCAACACCCCAAATTTACAATTTGGGTGTGCAATGGAAAACAATGCATAAATTTTGCAACACAATGCCAAAATATTCCACATTATAAATCATAAGGGAGGCTATTCATCATGTAATTTAAAACATTCAATTTGGGCCAAAAATGCAAATTATCCACTTCTTTGAAATGTGAAAATAACCATAATCCTCCAAATTGACCATTAATGGGTTGTTTGCAACCTTGGATTTTTTTAATTTTTAAAATAGGGAAAATTCCAAAAACCTAATTATACACTCTAATCACAAATATGCACAAAAACCATAATCTCTTCTCAAAATTGAAAAAGACTTTTTCAAGAAAATTTTGCCATAGTAATGGATCCTTTGGGCATATTTTCAAATATAAATGAGAACTTAAACATATGTATAAGATAGACAATCTACAACAAATCAATTCCTTCAACAAGGAAGCCACGATCAAACCACATATTGTGGCATGACAATAGAGAAATTTAAAATTTAAAACAATGGAAAAAGATGAAAAATACCTTCCAATCAATCTTTAAAAATGAAATTGGAGGAGTTCTTGAATGTGATTCTTTTGCTACACACACCCAAACCTCCACCAAGCATCCACCAATTCAATCTTCAACTCAAACAATGAACAATCACTCTTTTCAATCCTTTCCAATTTTGTTTTCAATGGAGCATAAAGAGGGTTTGAGAGAATATAACAAGTGAATTATGAAGAAAAGAACTCTAATTCACTTTTATCATCTCAAAATCCCTTTTTCTTTTATTTTAATTTAAAACACAAATAGCAATTCTTTTGAAAGAAAATGCAATAAAAAGTTTCCTTTTCATAACTTAAATAATAACATCCTTCCTATCCTTTTTTACTAATAATTTATTTTTAAATCACAGTTGGATTCAATATCTCCCTAATAATAAAATGCATGGTTTAAAAATAATAAGGATAAATATTTAACTCACACCACAATAATTTTCTTTTCAACAAACAATTAAAGATGCATGATTCTTTCCACATAGAGTAAAATAATGAAGTAACTATTTATCTAAAAAGCAATCATTTTCTCCATCATTATGGAATATTAAATGTTTTCAATATAATATAAACATGTTTCAACATAGTTAAAATGTAAAACATCAAGATATCACAAACACGCATAAATGAGCATTCAATTTGTGGGTTTGCCACAAGGCTACAACATGTTTTAATAGAAGCAATTAAAATTCACACCTCCTAGAAACATGCACTAATGGATACCTTTATATTATATCATACTATCATTTACCACACCCAGTCTCTCAGATCTTACTCCCTCACTATTGAAGTCACCTTCTATGCCTCTACTCCAGCTTAATATTATTTTCTTAGTTTCTTCTAATTCAAATATCTTATTTATACTCCCCTTAAGCTACCCATAGAATTTGTGTTAGCCTCAAGTTGGCACAAACCCTAAAACCATATGAAACGTATCTCCAACTAGATTATAACGCAATTACAAAATACAACATTCCAATGGTAGAGACTCTCCATGTAGCACATCTCAAGTATTTACAATGGTTACCAAAATGTCTCTCAGATATTGTTCCTTGGCATAAACCTATTTAATAACCTCCCATAAATACAAATGGTTTCAACAAGTCATATTATTAAACCATAAACACCTTACAAACCAATTTACCAACATTAACTTATCCAATTAACCTCAAATTTAAACTAAATATAGACAAACCACATACAAAACTACCATCACAACTGCACAAGCTAATTTCTCAATGCACTAAATGCACTCACTTTTACTACCACATACTACTAACCACTATCTTGTAAATACATAAACTATCAAAGTAAACCACCAATTCTACTTCCTCAGATATTATACCATATTTTTAGGATACCTAGGGATGCACTTGCATCAGACTCCCATGGTAAATAATAGGGCAGTCTTCCACTCCTACCTAGAGATTCTATTTTGCTACTTCTTCAACCCATTATTTCCACCTCCTCGAGTATGCCTCAAGTGATTTACCTTGAGCACTATTTTCTCTGATGTTATTTGTCACTCAGTTCCACTAATCATCTTCAACACTATTTTCCCTTGGTCAATATTCAATCACAATCCACTTTCCCTTGTTCTCAACCAATCCATCACATCTCTTAGTCTCTTTCCTAGTTGTCACATACCCTTGTGTTATTCTTTCCTCAGCCACACTCTCATCTACATAGCTCATCATCCGCATTTTCATCTATCATATCCTTTGAACTACTTATTTTTCATTTGTGGCATTGCCACCCTTTCTAGCAATGCCACATATCTTTAGAATTATTGCATATCATCCATCCCCACTACACACACCATTGTTGCTATAAAACTATCCTTCTCTTACCCTCAGCGCATCAATTTGTGCTTCTACCCATCCTTTTGAATCAAGCATGTGTCATATTTCTCATCATGCACAACCTCTCTATCAAATTGCTATGGTCTTCCCAATAGAATATGGCAAACATCCATTGACACATGTCACATAACACCTCATCATGGCATGCCCTTATGTTGAACCTCACCCAACATTATTCCTTATTGGTGTGAAATTATATTTACACATTATTTTGAGAGATTTGTGACATGAATCACGAGCTTTCTTTTATCCACTTTATCTATTTTTGTAAAATGTGGTTGCAACTCTTTGTATTTTTCCTTTGTAAATAATTAATGCACCATTATTCATGTTGCATCTTTTTCTCTAGTTTTTAGTTTTTGTGTGTTGCTCTCTTTTGTAGAAGAATTATTGTAGGTGATCTTGGCTCCTATGAGTCCTTGAGAAATTAAAACATGGTATTAGAGCTTGTGTCTAACATGGTATCATAGTACCAAATCTACAAGTTTCTTCTCTAATTTTTGAGGATTTTGGCCACGAAATTGTAATAAGTGAAATTTGGTGTGAATCAAACCTCTCCATTAGATCCAAAGTAGTCAAGAAAGTTAGGTTAGCCTTTTTTTAGCTTAATTTGAGCACCGAAGGCCAAATCTGTGAGGGTTTGAAGTTCGGAGGTACATGCTAGATCTAGTGGATACCTAATCTTTTAGATTATTCTAGGTCAAATCTAACCCTACCATTGTTCTTAGAAGGTCCAAAACCCTAGTATCAATTGTCAAAACATCAAAATCTAACTTTGGAAAATTTTGGCATGTTTTTTCTAGGTTTGCACAAAATTTTGTATGGGGTTCCATACATCCATACAATCGTCATATTATGCCTTTGTGCAAGCATCCTTACCTCTATCTATGCTTTATCCAACTTCCTTTACACAACAATTTCATATTTAATCCAAAGGATAATATCTTTTCATAGCAATCATTATCTTTTTGGTAGGCGGTTTCAAGTTTTTGTACGATTCATGCATGGCTTTGACTCTGTTATTGCCTTTATCCAAGGATCACTATTGTTATCAGGCGGTCTTCAATATATCATAGTGGGAAAAATATTTCTTTAATTATAAATTCCACGGTTTATCTAGTTGGACTTGGTGATTGAAGATTTTCACTGGCAGGTGATGCCCAGCAATCACAAAGCAAACCGTGATTTCAAATTTTGTTCACCATAGTCATATGGAGCTTAGCCCCTGGTCACTGTTAGACTAGGGTGCTTGGATGGCCTATTTCTTAGCCACAATTGGAGTGGTGCCTCTGTACTTTGGCCACCCAGTCACCACTCATGCACCACCTCAGCCTAGCCAATCACTAGTCTACCACCTAGACTCTGCTCAACAACCATTGATGGGCCCCCTCTACCCTAGTTTTGACTCTTAAAGGGGGAATATTTTTTTGAGGGTATAACTTTGGAATATTGAGTTTTTTATTCACAAAATTATAAGTGTTAGAAAGATGGTTCCAATCACTTTGTAGTGGTGTTGGTGATTTTTCCATATTTTGTCGCTAGTCCATTTTTGTTGTTTGATATCCAATCATCCATTTTGCCTTTTGAGCTCATAACTTTTTTTCTAAAATCTTTGATTTTTATGATTATTGTAGTGTTGGAAGGGTATTGAGGAGCTCTTCATAGCCATCCATGTAATTTTCTTAAAATCATCCCCAAGCATCTTTTATTCAATTTGTTGATTTTATGCATTCTAGTTAATAACTTGGACATACTAGCACCTGGAGAAGTTATCTTTTTGGGTGGGCTTCATTTCATTTCATTTATTATGTAATTATTTTTAACTTTTCTAATCATGTCTCCAAATCTATGGAAAATCAAATGTGATTATTGTGAGAAGAAAAGACATCCAATAGATGAATGCATGCTGAAGGAACTTGATGATCTAAAACTTATTTATGAACTTCATCAATTGAGACAACCTTGCATTGTCAGTGGCATCAATTTGTCAAATTCTTCTAATCTAACTTATGCAAATATATTAGATGTTCATGAATCTTGTGTGGACACCTCATTTAGGGATGAGCAATGTAGTCAAAAGACATGCATTGATATCTCTATTCTATCATCATCTTTTGTTGCTACTTTTGAGTTTAGTGTTGCTTCTTTGAGAGCTTCTAGTGATCTTTGCAATAGGATCATTTCAATCTTCTAGATCCACCTCATAAGGATTCCTATTTATCAAACATTGTATCCTTGTTTGTGGAGTCTCACTTATCCAATTTAGAAGATAAATTTAAGGATTTGAAGTTCCTCTTTAATGACAGTGATGTCATCTTCTCTTCATTTATGTTTCTAGATGTAATTCAAATTTTGCTTTCTCTCGGTTCTACTTCTTTGATTGGGTATTCAGCTCCTATTTTGGAGAGGACATATTTCTCTACCATGAGGACACTAGAGTTTCACTTATAGGTACACATGTTGATTTGGATTCCCCTTTCATCTAGACTATGAGAATGGCTTCTACAATCACCAATGGATCTATTTCTTCCCAAGGGAAGAAATTTTGTTTGCAGGCAATGGATTGTATTCTATCTTCAGGCACTCATCATTGGTACAAGAGCTACTTCTTAGAGGGGATTAAGAATATTTTTTATCCACTCTCTTATGGGAGGGTATTCATCATGTATTTGTGATGGACTTAGTTTTTCGAGTTCACATCACTTGTACATAATTGTTTGTTTTCTCTCTTTTGGAGAGAAGCTTTTTCCTACTAGTTTTTTCTCCTTATCTCCACTTATGAGAGTTCTTTGTTATAAATGGGTACTTGATCAAGCCTTGTTTCTAGAACCCATCTTCCTTTTTGGCTTGTGAGTGTAGCCTCCCTAAGTTGCACTTAAGGGGGGGTGTTGGTGTGAAATTGTATTCACACATTATCATAAGTTTATTAGAGAGTCTTTTTAGGGATTTATTTTTCTTTATTATCTTGAGAGCATTATAACATGTGTCATGAGATTTCTTTTATCCACTTTTTCTATTTTTGGCAAATGTGGTTGTATATCTCTTTTTATTATTCCTTTGTGAATAATTAATGCACCAATATCCATGTTGTATATTTTCCTCTAGTTTTTAGCTATTGTGTGCTACTCTCTTCTATAGAAGAATTACTACAAGTGATCCTAGCTCCTATGAGTCCTATCCTCTGGACTACTTTTGTATTTGTGATGCTACCATCCTTTCCAATAATGTTACACATCTTTAGAATTAGTGAATATCATCCCTCCCTAATACACACACCAACATTGCTATAAATTGTCCTTCGCTTACCCTTAGGGAATCAATTTGTGCTTCTATCCATCCTTCTAAATCAAGTATGTGTTAGCTTTCTCATTAGACACCACCTCTTTGTCAAATTAGTATGGTCTTCCCAATAGAATATAGCATGCATCCATTGGTGCAATGTCACATAACACCTCATCATAGTATACCCCTATGTTAAACCTCACCCAACATTGTTCCTCCAAAATTTGGTCTCCTTGTTACATCCAACCTATCCAGTGTGGATGCAGACATCTCATCATCCTCAGCCCCAACTTGTTAACCATCTCCATAGCAACCAAGTTGTTTATGTTGCCACTATCTACTACAACCTCATAGCATTTGACACTTGCCTTACATCTAATCCTAAATAGACTCTTCCTTTGTGCTAGCTCATCCCTCTTGTCACACCTCAAAGTCCTCCATGAAACCAATGAATCCCTACACTCAAGGTTTCTCTCAAAAGTGGGTGACCTCTCATCACTGAATGTAGCTATCATGTTGTTTGCTAGCCTCTTCCCTTGTACTTGAACACCCTATGTCCTTCTTCACCACACCTAAAATAGGTTACCCTAAAGGATTTCTCCATTTTCCTCTCATATCCTCCTCCACCTTGTTGAGTATATCTTCTACACTCCTCTCAAGCCTCTATGCAATGAGTATCTTCTACTCTTCCATCTTTATGGTAGCTTCCATCATCCTCTCTACCTTTGCAGTAGCTACTACAATCATCATCTTCTTTCTCTCTATGGTGGTGTCCTTAGCCTTATCTTCCATTGTGGTACTATTACCTCTCCCTTAACCTCTTTGGGTTACCCCCTGTTGTTGCATCTCATCCAGCTATTTAGGTTCTTCTCTTCTCTTCCTCTCTAGTGCTTTTTCTTTTCTTGCTACTCCTAGTTCAACTTCTTCTTTGCAGTGAGAGACAACTAGTAGGCCTCCTCAATTGTCTAGATATTCCACATATCCAACTCCCTTTGGATGGATTCCCTCAATCCATTAGTATACTTGGCCACTTTCTTGGCCCCTTCCTCATGATGTCCTAACCTAATTGTCAACCAATAGTATTCCTCAAAGTATTCCTTTATAGTCATATTCCCCTACCACAAATTGTGTAGCTACTTCAACAACTCTAACTAGTAGTTCACCAAAATAAACTTGGACTTCAACTTTCCACCATTTGTTCTCATTTTGTAAAGCAAGGATTTCCCTTTCCATTATGCTCTATCTAGACTTCCTTCCACTAGATCATTGCATAGTGATTCAATCGATTAGCTCCTCGATATCCAAGTTCCCAAAATAGCTAGGGATATCCACTTTGGTCCTCTTACTAATGTTGGTTATGGCCTTTAACATCCTTTCTTCCTTTTCCTCTTTTCTTCCACTTGTTTCCATGGGATTTGCTTCCTAATCTTCATCACTTTCCTCGACCCTAGGGGTAGGGTTCCTCTAGTGGTCCTACTCTAGTGCATCCATCTAGTTCTACATGGCCTTCAACATCTCCATTCTACTTGCAACATTGATCATAAATTGCCTTCTCCTTGGTGGTATCTTGGGTTGGCAATCTGTCCAACTCTATAAATTCCTCCACAGTCCATGCTCTATCTACAAAACTATGGAGTGCCATAATCTAATCATCACCATGTTTAGGATTTCTTCAAACTCATTCTTAAGAAACTACATCAATTAGGTGCACTCACATCCACACAAGCAATCTTCCTATGATCCAATCTTGGCTCTGATACCAAATGTTGCAATCATGATAAGAGGGCGCAAGAAGGACTATCTAACTATGCAACCTACAATATATAAATTCAACCACAAGTTACCACAACACAACAGAATACTCAGAAGAACACAAATATTGAATAGACAAATTTCTCAATTATCACTAATTCATCATTACAAGGTTTGTCACAATGGGCCTTCTTGCATTCTAGGATGTAGATGTTTCATTAAATTAAGATTATCCAAGATTACATAGACATTACTAGCTATGGAACACCACTTTTCTAGACTTATTACCAGTGACTACTAATGATTTCTAGCCTAACCACCTCTAAACTTACCACCAACTTGTCGTAAGGTTACAACATGACTTGACAAAAGTAATTAAAATTCACACCTCACAACAACATGCACTAATGGATACCTTCAAATTATAGCATACTATCATTTACCACACTCTATCTCTTAGATCTCACACCCTCACTACTAAACTCACCTTCTGCACATCTTCATCTTGATCTTCTTTACCTTGTTCTAATTGAGACTTGTTATTTATACTCCCTTAAGCCTCCCACATGTTCTACGTCAACCTCAAGTTGGTGCAAAGAACAAAACCATTTGAAACATGTCTAACTAGATTATAACAAACTTATAATATACAACAGTCTAATGGTGGAGACTCTCCACGTAGCACATCTTAAGCCTTTACAATAGTTACCAAAATACCTCTCAAATATTCTTCCTTGGCATAAACCCAAAATAACCTTCCACAAATAGAAACTATTTCAACAACTCACTATTAAACCATAGACACCTTAAAAACCAATTTACCAACATTAACTTATCCAATTAATCTCAAATTTCAACTAAAGACAGAAAAACCACATACAAAACTACCATCACAATCGTAAAATATAATTCCTCAATACAATAAAATACACTCACTTTTACTACCACAAACTACTAACCACTATATTACAAATACACAAACTATCAAAATAAACCACCAATTATGCTTCCTCAAATATGATACCAAATTTGTAGGATGCACTTGCATGTGCAAGTCATTCTGACGGTCATAAGCTAGGCATACATATCACTAGCATGATCATGTGGACTCCAACTTCTTTCTCTACATGGAGCATATAAGGAATTACTTTTGATCTATAGTAAGAAACCCCTAGGGCTAAGGTGGTATATTTTGTGGGGATCAAATAAGAATCCATATTTTTATAAGGAAAACACTTCATAACACAACATTACAACCAAGAAATATAAATTCATAGCATAAATTAATGAGTTAATACTCATGACCAACATGCACAAGAGTGGAACCAATAGCTTAATAATCAAGGCTTCCAACCACAAACTCAACCACCAATCAAACAAGGTTCGCACTACATGATTAATATGACAAGAGTTGAGTCATAAGCATAAAGGGTTAGATAGGTTTGGCTTAGGGTCTAGGGGTTCCATGTTGACTTGGCACATTGGAATGCATCTCTATCACCTAGTTGAAACACCTAAAATATGCACTTATTACACCCATCAATATGTTCAATGCAATATAGCAGAGGAAACTAAATATAAAATTTGTCTTAATATACATATTGAAATTAAACATTATCACATAGGTCAATTCTCACCCCCATAGGTGTCTCAATGGTCAACATAAATATATCAAAACATAATTACTTTTTAATTCATTTCTAAATGTTCATAGATCAAGCATAAAATCTATATAATCAAACGTGAATGATCAAGTCATAATCATCAATAGTCCATGGCATATCAAGTATCTTAAAATTATATGACACATGCTCCTATAAAAATCCAACACAATAGACATATATAAAAGAGTATGAATAGCATCTGAAGATTAGAACACGATTGGGAGTTACATACCTAGAGTAGGTTATACTAACAAGTTACATAAGTAAATCAAAAATATAAATTTACATTTTTACATTCATTGTGGTATCTTTAAATTCTCAAGAAAGGATACAAATACATTATTTCACCATATAGAAGCATTTTATATTGTGTTCTCTTGTGTAACACTCAACTAAATCCTCCTCATTGGATTCATTAGTTAACCAATATTAAAATAGAAAATAATAAAAAATATAGCCATGTGAAACCATTAATGCCTACATTTTTCTTGTCAATAATCATACCTTACTTATTCTTATTTTGTGAAAATTGTACATGCTCTAAATTTTGAAAAACATATTTATATGATACTATGATTGTGTTAGAAATCCTAAGCGTGAGACTTTCAACTATTAACATTTAGAGTACACCCGTATCATATTTCATTTGATAATGGTTCACATTGATAATTCTCTGCAATATAAACAAACATTCAATTTAATATATGGTTAAAAATCTAAGATTAAATTCAAAATATTTGTGAAAAATATATATGAATATATTGTAAGATACCTAGTAGGGACATTCGAGAATCATCAATTGATTTTATCAAATTTGATTGAGTAAGTGAACCTTCATGCTTTTCTTGACCTTCTTGATTCGAAATGACAAGATATAGTCCTATTGAAATTGAAATGGCCCCTAATATGCTGAAATTAAAACATTTAGTACATTAATTATTCTTACAAAGAAATTTATCTTAAATAACATTTTATATGCCGAAAATTTCCATCCTAACTTTGAAAATTACTCCTCTAATTAACAAAATCAAATAAAACCATTCATTGTAATACATAATTCTATGAACATAGCTACTATCTATATGCATTTTTAGAATTACTCAAATTAATTCATTCGTTTGAGAAACTATATATTGGTTGGAAACTTATCATTCCACCTTATTCACTATTTGAACAATACGTGTATTGATAACAATTTAGTTTTTATTGTACTTTATTAATAATTATAAATTTTAGGAAAATAATATACCTTATAAAAAATAATTAATACAAAAATATCCTCATAAGAAAATAATATAATAATTAAAGTCTAGTTTATATTGAAATTTGAATGTAACTTTGGAAAGTTTAAGTTATGTTTAATGCATAGAAATTTAAACTATGTAAATAACTAAAAATATAATTTCTAATATGTATATTAAGGTAGAGAGTGGTAACTATTAGTATATGTTTCCATTTAAAATGTACTTAACACATCAATTTTTAATTTATGTGTATGATGCATATCTATTTAATTATGTACGCCTTTATAGGCAAGTGTAATGAGATGGGATACAAAATAGTAGAACTGATTTATTCCAAACTCATTCTTATTAAGAGGTATACATGTCTTTTTAATGTAATAAATAATTGTTCTAAACAAAATTTAAAAACCAATTGAATAATATAAATATGTTTCTCATTTACATTAAAAATTCTCATTTAGCATTACATGGCACCCATATTTAACTTTACTAGTACATCTCTATATTATATTTATAGTTTTTTACTCATATTTAATAAAATTTGCTTATTTTTTACTAAGGCTTTATTATGTATTCTTATTTGCTACATTCTTACTACCTCTCTATTTAATGTAGTCTATTTTATAGAGTGAGTTATCTTTGAAAACTCTTCTACATGGTCTTTGAAGAGTTAATTACATCCTAGTGAATTGTAAAAATCCTTCTAGATATAGTATTAGAACTAAGAGGATAAGCCTATGAGGCTGATCCAATATCTCATAAGAAAGTGGAATTTTGAAGTTATTTAAGTAGTGACCTAATAAGAACCTGTCAAGTGGTTTATTGATATTTAATCTAGGTTGTAAGGAATTTTTGTTCTCTTCCAATTTGTTTGGGAATTCTATAAAATCTTTATTTAGAGGGTGAAAATAAATTTTTAAAGAGAGTCATTTTAATTTTAGCTCGTAACTTCTTATAGTGTGCAACTTGGATAAATTATAGGCTTCTTGGATAAAATTTTGATACTAATACTTTTTAGTATTATTTTTCAAGGCCATATGCAGTTTTTCATTCTTTGTAATGCAATCACTAATGGTATAATATCACAATTTTTTGAAACATTTCATTTATCCCTTCAAAAAAAGAATATTTTTTTCTAATGTATTCTTAAAGTCTCACTAATTAAGAAGGTAATTGTAGGTTGAAAAAGAACAAATGGATCTCTTTTCAATGAGATAAGAGATAATTTATGAAAAATAATTAGAAATTACACTAGGAACATAACTAGATCAAGTAGATTCTACCCTTTTAAATGGATCTAGATTAGAAACAAGGTGATTTGTCATGCCTCACCACCTATATTTTAATAGTGGTACTATTAAGAAAGCATAGTTGTGGAAAATTTTGGCCTATAAATCTTCAAAACTTTGAGACTTATAGAAAGAAAGGCACTTTTTTGAGCCCCTTACATAAAGGATAATATAACTATAATCTTGGCCCTTCTAGTTATAACATAAGTTCTAATATTCATTCCCACAATTATTGCCTCTTTTAAGAACTAGAAAAAACCAAAAGTGTTGCATATTTTAGTTATAAAAAATACTTGTGGAAATTATGAAATTTCAAGAATTACAACATAGATAATCAATATTGATAATTACACTGTGGGGAGAAGATCTTCCCGTTTGGCAAAAGTGGCATTTGGTAAAAAGAAAAAAGATAAAGGTGCTCAGAATACTAAAGCTAGGATTGAGGATATCTCTTTTGATTACTATACTGAGGCTAATGAAAAAATTAAGAAGGTTATGGATATGCTTGATGAGATGTTTGTTGATGAGGATTCTGTTGGGGATGGCATGGACAAACAACATTGTGATGAGATGGAAGATGTTGTGGAGGAGTAAATGGAAAGGGAGGAAGAGGACCCAATTGAGGAGGATCTGATTAAGGAGTTTGAGGATTTTGAGGATTTTGAAGAAGAAGCTTATCAGAAATATGTTGAAGAGGAGGATTTTGAGGATGTGGCTACTGATATTGGTAAGTTTGAGTGTGATATGTGTAAGTCTGAAGATAAAGGGATTGCTTTCCTTGAACTTGCTTACAAAGATCTTTCCAAGATGGAGTAGTTGGAGGATATGTATAATAAAAAAAATTAATTGTAATACCTATCAGGAGAGTTGGGAAAATAAGTTTGACACCATGAAGATGTATCAACACAAGTTGATTAAAGTTGAGCAAGGAATGAATGTTTTGGCTAATCTTACTAATGAGATGATGAAAAATTTGTTGCTAGGGTTGTTACACTTTAGAATGAGCTTCACAAACATAAGTATCAAGGAGGTAATGATTTTGATGGGACTAAGAAAAGATTGAAATAGAAGAAAGAGCAGATGGTGTTGGGTGATTCTAGTTGGGAGAATACTGTTAAGTCCATGACTATGGACTGGGACACTCTGATTAGTAAGAGTAGGAATTAGTTTGTCTTTCTCCTGTGCAAGAATTTTGTGCTTCTCTCCTATTATTTCTTTGTTGTTTCTATGTTGTTTTAGTTTTATTCTTAGTTTTTTGTTGTTCTTTAGGCCTAGAGCCTCTTGTTCTAGGGCCTCTTGCTACTTATGTTGGATGGTTAAACTATTTATTTTGATGGCTTTGTAAGGGACTGGCACCCTTTTCCCTGCTTAACTTAATCAAAAACATATTGATAATCCCTACACTAAAGTTTTTAAATATTTTCTCAAAACATAGTATAGAATTGAATTTATAAACACATAACCCATTTGGAATGGACTAGTGTCAATGCCAAGAATAATTTGCTAATAGAAGAAGAAAGAATGATATTAATAAGATTTTTTTTCTTATTAGCATGTTGTTGTTGGAGAAGGGAATAAGCCCAAGCACTAAAGGTTCATTTAAGTGGCGTAGAAACTAGGGGCAAGTGCAAGAATAGAGAGGATTATTAGATAAAGTAAAAAATGGTAAGATTAAATTATGAGGATTTGGTGAAACCAAAGTGAAAAGTAAGGATAGAAAGAGAAAATAGAAATTAGAGAAAGAGAAGATATGGAGGAGTGTAAATAAAGAGTATATACTAAGAGAAAAATAATCTAAAAAGAGAGAATATATAATTTTAAAATTTAAATTAAACAAGAGAAAAAAAATGGAATGGAGTAAAATACATAAAAGAGAAAAAAGGAAATAATTTGTAAAAAAGAAAAAACAAAAAAGACAAGATAGTATAAGGAATAGATGAGGAAACATAATCATAAATATTTTTAGTAGTAAAACAAAAGGTATTTTGCTTTAAATATCATAAATTTTTAGTTTATGATTTAGAAAATTATTCATTTAAAGAATGTAGATGACATCCAAATGCTCTGAATACACCATATCTCTTGGTTGGAGGATGGTTTGGGTGTACTAAATAAGGAGGACTATATGTTAAATTTAATTTATAAATAAATACATATAAATAGACTCTTTATTGTAAAACATGTGGAACTCTTAAGTAGATTATAAATATGATAAAATATAATTTTCTTTTATATTATTTTGATATAATTAAGTGGGTTGCCATGTTTTATCTAAGAGTTATGAGAAAATTAAGTTCCATAGCAAAAAAATCTATGTAATTATGAAATAAAATTTAATTATAAATCTTAAAAACATAAGAATTGATAAATTATTTTTATTTATTTTTCTAAAATATATAAAGCATCTTTTAAATACTATATATTTTTAATTTAACACAACCTTTTCTTATTCTCAAGACTACCTTTTAAATTTTTTCTATTATTTTTTAAGATATACTAATACAAAATCCTTATATATTCACATGGTACATTACCATGTCATAAAGGTGGGTTCACGTATTATTCTTACATATGATATTTATGCCCTTGCTATGGTAATAACCCCATCCATGTAAAATAGTTTTTAAAATTAAGTAGATTATTTTTACATACTCATTCTCACTAATAATCAAGGAAAACCTAGGACTTTTCTCATTAGATTTTGAGGTTTCTATACATCCATAAATCACAAAGTTTAAATAATGCAGCTATCATTATAATATATTTTATCTTTGTTTACATTTTATGTCATAATATAATGGTGAAAATTGTAAACCTTGCACTTTTCCCTCCATTTTGATATCACTTTCATTTAGTGTCCTTCAAGTGTTGATGTGTGTATAATTAACATAATTTTCATTGAAATCTAGCATATAAATTAAGCCTAACCTAATCCAATTTACACTCATTATTAGTGACTGGTCCTAATCCTTAGTTTATCCATTTCTCTCCCAAGTCTAGATCCATAATTTGTGGAATTGACCTAGGCCAATTACATAATTATGAAAATGAACCTAGAACTTTAAATATTCAAATTCAAATTTGTGGATAACCTAAACCTTCTAACTAGTCATTATGTGTTGACTTGATGTAAGAAATGTTTCACTTACCACCTTTATAGTTGTATTTAAGGACTAACCCTAATTCATTTTGAAAATTTAAAATCTAGTGCCTAGCACTAGAAATCATCAAGCATTCGAGATACATTCATTTGTGTTATTAGAGAACTTATTAGTATATTACACAATTGCATCAACATCTATGACACGTTCCACATGATTGTCTATTATCTTTGATCTTTTCTAGAAGTTGTTAAATCAGTATTGTAGGGGTTTGGCTAAATGAGAATCAATGCATGCCTAGAAAAGCCCTCAAATGTGTGCCAAAACACCACTAGTTAGACAATAAAGATCACAAAATTCAAAGATAATTGAAAAGAAACCATCAAAGTTTAGCAAAGATTGGATCCATACACTAAATTTCAAATATGTAGGTCTAGGTTAGATCTAAATCCACACAAATAACTTCCACTCATACAGGTAACCTTAGAATAGATAGGTAGTGGATTTCTAGATTAGAAAGCAATCTTCTTATCAATCTTGATTTTTCTACATATTAACAAATCACCTCTAGACATTTATCACAACATATCTACAATTCATAAGGAATAGAAAAACACAATTCATAGCTTCTTTTATTGAAAATTTGGGGGTTCAAACAAATAATTATTTTGAAGCTACTAAAGCTTTGCAAGGCCTAGTTGGCAGACCTACAACACCATTCTTTTGCATTATTTGAGTGTTGTTATAAGTTGCATGCCCAAATCAAGCATGCTAGGTACAAGAATTATAGGCATGCCTTCTTTAAGAAGATGAGAAAATTTTCTTGAAATTAAAGGCTCACCTTTGAGTCTTAGAAACTTTCTTCATCAAAAACAATCATGATGGCTAAATTATAATTTTCCCTTTTGATTATTACCTTTCATCATCCAACAAAATGGAGTGGCGGTGTTTTCGAATGAGCACCATGAACAAGTTTCATTTCAATTAAGGAAGGTATAATACATTTTGAAGAATAAAATCTAGAAGATTTAGTAGCATGATTTAGATTGTTCTTTTTCCTTCTAGTTGTAGAGTTCTTTTATCGACTAGAAATATTGGTCCGCAACTTTCTTTCATGAAACTTCTTGAAGAGAAGTCTTTTCAAAAAGTCATCTTGTGTGGCACTAGTATCTAGAACCTAAGCATCATACTAGACTTGTTCCTTTGAGGAACTATTAGCATCATTCGATGTGGAAAGAACACAATCAACTTGCAAGGTATCATCATGGCAATATCTAGTAAACTAAGTTGAAATTAAATCATCTACAACATATCACCATTGTGATAACTAGCAAACCAAGTTGAATCTGAATCATGAAGTTCTTTTTCTCCTCTATTAATCATCTTTTGTTTTTGATATGCCTCAATCTTTTCCCTAATTTTTTGCATATGTGAATCTCATGGCTCCCTTTTCTACCACATCTTTTACTAAACATATTTTTTCTATCATTTCTTCCTTGTGCTCTATTATTTCCTTGATCTTTACCTTTTTGTTGTTTGTACCCTTTAAAATCTATCACCTAGGCAATAGGTTGCTTGCTTTTTCATGGGCATAGAAAATGTTTTCTCCCACATTAATAGTTTTTCTTCCAGTGATTTTTTCTCTTTCATCCAACTTATAACCCAACTAATCAAATGTGAGTGACTTCAATTGATTAATTGCTTGCAATGACTTCCAATCGATTGAGAATGTGGAAAGAATAGATTTCATAAAGGTTGTCATATATACATTAATTTTTCCACCAACAACATCAATACTATGTTCTAAATGAGAATCATACAAATCCTTCAACCTCTTAAGTGCCTCCATGGTGAGTTGCATCCTTGAATGTAATGAAAAATTCTCCACCAACAAATGCTCTTTTTTTGGGGTAAAAAAAGAGCTTTATTCAAAGAAATCAATTACATATACACCAAGAGGATTTCCAAATGGTCACTACCATCACAACATACTCCACTAGGGACACCTAGTGGGGATACTTACAGTACTAGCCCCACTTGCTAAAATGCCAACCCTTACCAATCCTAGTGCATCCTAGCGCTCTGTCTAGCCACCAAGACCTAAGGCTCATGATCTTCATCCAATCTTTGAATAAGTTGACTCTCTTGAACCAGGGTTAACTTTCCCCAGTCCTCAACATGCCACCCATTCCTTTCTTCAGACACCCATTTGGCTAGATTATCAACCACTTTATTCCATTCTCTAGGTATATGAACAAATGAAATCACTTCAAAGTTAGTGGCTAACTGTAAAATCTACCTCACAATCACTACCAAACGCCAAGAAGAGTCTTGTTCGTTTATATTATTCAATATAGAAACTAGGATCATGGAGTCACTCTCACAAACCACCTTCTTCCATCCCATCTTACTTGCCTTCTCCAAAGCCTTCAAGATAGCTAACACCTCCATATAATTGCTCGAATGAACTCCCATGTAAGTGGAGAAAAAGAATAACAATGTGTTAGCAGGGTGCAAAGCATAAAGCAGATCCGACCGAAAGCTAGCGCATACACTATGTGGAGGCCGGAGCCGATAGGAGACACATCCCTATATGTAATAGATATAGTATATATAGATATAGGATAAGTGATATAGGAGAATAGGAGCATGATATGGGATAGATTCTGATGTAAAGAATGACATAGAAGTCATGGATGTAATTGATGAGGTAGAGACTAAAACCTACCAGATGATGGATAGATGGTGTATACATTTGATTAATGTTAATATATACATATGGAAATCTGTCGATACTAGGTAACTCGGTGTTGTCTTATTGTGATGTGTATGTGATGCTTTGTTTTGTTACTCTTTATGTTTTGTTGTCAATCTCTAGCTACTTTACCAGGGTATAAACTGACTACAAAGACTTGACTGAGGACTGGATCTCCAGACTTGTATCTCCTCCACATTTCTTGCTAAGTTTGGTTCCATTGCTGGGAACCTAGAAGAAGGTAGTTAAAGATTGAAAGGGCAAAACATCCAAAGGAGTAGCACAAAGTTCCAGAGGGAAAAGTAGGTGAGGTTGGCGGAGAAAATTTTCAAGTTGTGAAGGAATTCAGATATCCTAAAGTTTCTACCTCTGTGAGGGAGGGCAAGCACTTAAGGGGATGGCAAGTGGAAAGGGGGTAGGGTCTGTAAGGACCTTTCAAATGATGTGACTCTTCAAAAAAGGATTACATGGGATATAAGAGGACTAATGGAACACCGAATCAAGAAAACCCATGGCGAAAGGGGAGAAGCAGAGGAAAAGGGAGATTGGCAAAGAAATTAAAATTGGAATGGAGATAAGCATAGAAGAGAGATTGAAACAAACTCAAGAATGACAAGAACGTTACCATAGAAGGATGGAAAGGGCACAAGAGATGGAAAAGGGAGGATAACAGAAGTTGCGGAAGAAAAGGAGAAAGAATTCATGGAGTGTGCCATGGTGGGTGCTACCAGAAGGGAAGACGAAGACAAGCACGTCATGGAGGATGTTGTTAAGCACGCCAATGTGGGTGTTTCTAGAGAAAGGAGGTTAGAATGAGAAGAGATAGAGTGTACTATGAAGGAGGCTATTGAGCATGCGAAGGTGGGTGTTGCCAGAGAAGAATACGGAAGGGAAAGAGAAGAAACAGGCAAATTAGGGTTTATGTTGTAGGCTGCTGGAACATATGAATTAACACCATAGATTTTTAAGATGGATGGGGAATATATAGAGGAGCTAATTTTCCAAAGCATAAAGGAGATAAGAGGAGGGGAAGATGCGGTAAAAATTGGAAGGAGTTTTGAGGATTTTGGAAGGTTATTTCAATCATCATTGGATGCCAACATGATGTCGTTCACAAATAGAAGAGTATCCCCTAATTTAAAGAGACACTATGAAGAGAGACAACCCCTAGATCATGAGTCACCCCGAGTGCAATATAAAGTCAAGAGAATTTTAGTGGAGAAGAAAGATATTCAAGCAAACAAAGAAGCAAAGAGAATAGCAGAGTTCTGGAGCAATTTCGCAAAGGTTTTAGGAGAGTACTTTGATATCCAACTACTGAGAGACAAGGGAAGAGAAGGAAAGCAAGTTGGTAAGAGTGAGCCTAACTAGAGGAGAAGACCAGAAGAAACCCACCATAGAGTACCAGAGACTTTGAGAAAACCAATTATGGATATTCCTGTCAATTTACCAATATTTAAGGACACTACTAAAGCAACAGAGCACATTTTTATTTTGGAGTCTATTTGGAACCAAAAGGGAGTAACAAGAGATGAAATTAAGTTGTTTGACTTCATAGGTACCTTGCAAAATGAAGCATTGAAGTGGTATAGGAAGACATGTCCGAACAGTGACAAGGATTGGGATGAGATCAAGAAGTTATTTTTTTGAGAATTTTGGAGTTCCGGATGTTTCAATAGAAGGGGTAAGTAAGATGAGAGATTTGATGCAGTTGGATAAAGAATCAATTAAGGAGTTTGATGGAAGATTCAAGGAGACAACTAGGAAGTTGAAGGAACCACTCAATGAGAAGTAAAAAGATAGAATGGTTTATTTCCAAAATAAGCCCTGAAATATGGTCAACCTTAGATGGAAGGATATTTGAGACATATGTAGAAGCAGTGACACTAGCCTGCCAGATAGAGTCTTAATCTTGGCACAGATAGGATAAGATAAAAGAAAATCTAGAATTAGAGAAGCTAAAATTGGAATTGGAATAGTTGAAACTGAGGCAGGAGATTTTGGCTAAGTAGGAGGAGAATATACATAAGCAAAGACCTAATATTTGGTGCTCATATTGTACAATAGAAGGTCACTTGAGAAATGAATGCCCTAGGATGAAAGGTGAAGGACAAGTTGCCGCAATAAAAGCAAACATCAAAGCAACAACAAAAAGAATCAATTTAGTATATTGTGGATTATGCGGAGAGTGGGATGACCATGAAACACTAGATTGTCCTTCACAAAACTTCCAGAGAAAAAGAGAATTTGCTGATGAAGAAGAGGAAACATGGTACACAAACTCCGCAAAGAGTAATAACATGTCCTATGTAGAAAGAAACTCACATGATCATGGCTACAAACAACCAAATTGGAGAAATCAGAGGAATGCCAATGCAATACAAAATTCAAACTCTGGTGGCCCATCCTATGGAAACAACTATAATAATGATGACAGAGAGCAATTTAGAGGTCACAGAGGAGGCAGAGGTCATGGAAGAAATCAAAGGAGGGAGGATACAACATGTTTCAATTGTGGTAAGCTAGGACACTTTGCTAATGAATGTTGGGCTGAAAGAAAAAACACAGTGTTATTTTGTAGTAGTACAGAGCATGCTTTATTTTCTTGTGAGAGAGAACAACAGTACTTCCAGAATGCACAACCACAATCTAAGAGTGATGAGATACAAAACCTGAATAATAAAAAAGGAGCTAGGATCGTAAGAAGGGCACCAAAGGGTCAAGGAGCAAGGACTTGCCGAAAGAACAACAGGGAGGAAACAGACATACCTTCAATGGAATCTATAGAAGAAGAAGAGTACTACCAGAGAAGCAAACCAAAACATACCAGAAACGATAGAAGAAGGAAGGAGAAAGTTGCGATACTGACAAGACAAGGAAAAAATACTGGAAGGCACTATGTTACTGAGATAGAAGAGGAAGACAGTGAGGAGGAAGAAGAATTTGTTCCCTCTAGGAAACAACATGAGGAAGTTATGAAGGAAGCCAAACAAACCATAAGGAAGGAACAAGAAAAGGAGAAGCAGTACAGTCAATTTTTCATTGAAGGAGAAGTAGAATCTCTCAAGCAATTAGCCCAATTGACACAACACAGACTTATTGAGAAGCTAAAACAATTTTCTAAATACTGGAATAAGGAGCAAGGTCAGAAGAGTCAACTCCAGAGGATGGGAAGAACATATAGAGAATGGAAGACAAAACCACTTATGGTGGATGATCACATCAATCACAGAAAGGTCTGGAATGTCATGATAGACCTAGGAGTAGATGTCAACATGATCACAAAGAAGTTGTGGAAGCGGTTAGGATGACCTAACTTGACAGAGACAACTTGCAACATTATTTTGGCAGATGGATCTAACATGCAGACAATGGGAACATGGTACCAAGTGGAAGTTAACCTAATGGGGTCAAACAAGTCTTAGACTTCATTGTTGTAGCCATGAAGGATCAAGGAGAAGCTTTCAATGCATTGTTAGGATGGAGATGGTTTGTGGACGCAAATGGTATCATAGATTCCCAAAAAGAAGAGGTATCATTTGCTAATAATAAAAAGACTGTCAACATTCCTTTAGGATCATCAATGGAGGAAGCATACATAGAAGAAGTCAATCAGACTAAAGACATTGATAAGGATGCAAAGAATCCCTACATAATTTCAAGGTTGGATGCAAGGGAGACAACAGAAGAGCCTAATTCTGAGGGAGAAGTGGAGATAGACGAGGATTACTACAATACAGATAGCGAGGAGGTCCTAAAATCCTGGTTGAGAGAAGAATCGGAACTGAAAACAAAGAAAATGCTTGGTTATCAGAGCATATTCATGATCAGGACTAGAAAAGAAGACACACCGTAATCCTCTACACCTCATCAAAACTCATCAGAGATCATATGCGATACATATATGGAGGACACGAAAGACATAGCTCAAAGACCTTACCAGGTAAGTCACATTTGAAAGGCATTTCCCATATCAAGTTGCCTAGGTTTTCAGGAGTACATAACCTACATACATATCTAGGAGAAATGGAGATAGTTTTGTCAGAAGGAGACATAAGATTACAAGTTGTACAACACACATTGGTATGCAATGCCACAAATTGGTGGAGCACACACAAAGACACAATAGATCGATAGTTAGTATCCAAAATACTAATCAAGACAAGATATTTGCCGGAGGAAGGAGAATATGATATCATACCCAAATACTCAAGCCATATTTCACTGCAAGAACATTTATCCATGTGTACAAAGGTATGGAGAGAGAAATGAATATAATGAGATATTATACACCCATTTCTTTTATTGGACACTGTCGGCAATTGTACAGACATGATGTATAAATCAGGAATGAAGGAAAGAAACTAGATATTGGGAAGAACTGCAAAAGGATTTCATTCATACATTCTCATTCTATAGTCCGAACAAGAATATCTACACAGCACACTTAAAATCAAGGAGATCAACTTTCAACAGTATGCGGAAGAAGAAGTAAAGTTGAAGCAAACTTCACCACCGGAAAAAATAGAAGGCATTTGGAAAATCATAGAATGAATGAATAAGGAATCATATTCGAAGAAACACAAATGCTACAAAACAACACAACAAGAGGATGAGGAGAGTAAGGAACAAGAAATAAAGATTTAACAAGGAGAAAGAGAGCTAGCGGAATCAACGGATATCAAGGAAAAATACTACAACAAGCCTATCCAGTTAAGGGAGAACATTTCCAAAGAAGGAGATCCTAAGCTAGCCAAGCTAGGATACTATTGGGATGAGAAGGAAGTGGCACAAGTAGTAAAAATCTTGTATGTGTATGAGGACTTGTTTCCTAGGAAGTTCACAAAGATGAAGGGAATCAAAGAGGAAGCCGAAACAATGAAAATTCAACTAAAAGAAAGCAGTAAACCAATCAAGAAAAGGCCATACAAATTAAATCCAAACATGAAGAAGAAATTTAAGATAGAACTTGATAAGATGCTTAAAGCAAGGATCATCAAACCAGTGGAAGAAGCAGAGTGGATCAATCCAATAACAGTACAAAATAAGAAAATAGGAGAAATCAAGATTTGTGGAGACTATAGAGAATTGAATAAAGCCTACATTCATGATCCTTTCCCTACACCATTTACAGAGGAAATCTTGGAGTCAGTTACTAGCAGAGAGTTTTACTCCTTCACTAATGGATTCTTCGGATATCGCTAGGTAAAAATTAGAGAAGAAGATCAACCTAAAACAACATTTGCATATGAACTAGGATCTTTCATGTATATTGTTATGTTGTTTGGATTGAAAAATGCACCTGTAATATTCAGTAGAATTATGGTAAATGCATTCAAAGAGTTTATACATAATTTCCTAGAAGTCTATTTGGATGCTTGGACTGTCTTTGGGCTAGTAAAAGATCACACACAGACATTAAGATTGATGCTGAATAAATGTAGAAGCATGCAAATCTCCCTAAAATTGAAGAAATGTACTTTTGCGGTACCATTTGGAACACTACTAGGTCATATAATATGTAAAGAAGGCTTGATGGTTGATCCCCTAAAAGTTGCAATTATTCAAAACTTACCACCACCAAAAACTACATATGGTGTCAAAACATTGATAGGATATACCGGTTACCACCAAAAGTTCATCAAGAGTTATGCATCCATTTTAGCACCTATAGAAGAACTATTAAAGAAGAAACAAGGCAAAAGCATTACTTGGAATTAGCAGCACCAAAATTCATTTGACGCTTTGAAGTAGAAGATAGCAGAAGCACCAATACTCATATTTCTGGATTGGGAGAACACCTTCCATGTTCATGTGGATGCATCAGGGATTGCACTAGGAGCAGTATTGACTCAAGGGGTCCTAAGGATCATCCTATAGCATTTAAAAGCAGAAAGTTGTCAAAAGCCAAGAAGAATTATACCACAACTAAAAAAGAAGCCCTAGCAATGGTGTATGCATTACAAAAGTTTAGACATTACCTCTTATCAACACCTTTTATATTTTACACTGATCATGAACCATTGAAATACCTACTCAACAAACCAATCATCCAAGGAAGAATTTGTCGATGGTCACTCTAGTTTCAAGAGTTTGAATTCTCAATCATGGTGAAGCCGAGAAAGCACAATCAGGGACCATACTACTTGTCCAGAATTGAGACAGGGGAAGATTTAGAGGTACATGAAGAACTACCTGGCACAAATCTATTCAAAGTGAATATGGTACCAGAAGAGTTGAGAGATATAGCATACCTATTGGCTATAGGTAAACCTCTAGCAAATATGTCAACACAAGAAAGACAAAACCTAATGCGGAAATCTTTGCCATATACATTGATCGAAGGAGAGCTACATTTTCGAGGAAAGGATGATATCATCAAAAGGGTAGTCTATGAACATGAAAGAGAAGAAATTCTAAGAGAAGCACATGAAGGGATAGTAGGAGAACATAATGTCAGAGACACGACAAAAAGAAAAATCAAACTAGTCGGACTATGGTGGCCTACACTTTTCAAATATTCAAAGAGATATGTGAAGAATTGTGATATATGTCAAAGAACAGGGAGACCCACCGCAAGAGATGAAATGCCATTGAGACCAGTTCCAGCACAATTACCTTTTCAGAAATGGGCTATTGACTTCATTGGACCTATATACCCACCAGCAAAGCAATCAAAATCTAGATTCATCATTACCGGAATGGACTACCTGACTAAATGGGCTGAAGCACAACCAACTAAAAATTGCACTGCAAAAACTATCGCCAAATTCATCTATGAGAACATAATTACCAGGTTTGGTTGCCCATTGAGTATAACCAGTGATCAAGGTAAATATTTTGTAAACAAGATGATTTTAGAGCGACTCGACAACTTTATGATAACACACAATAGGAGTTCACCATATCATCCACAAGCAAATGGAGCAAGTGAATCCTTGAATAAGGTCATTGGGGCAACATTCACAAAGATATGCAATGGGAACAAGACAGACTGGGATCTAAAAGTACCTGCAGTACTATGGGCATATAGAACAACCTTCAAAAGAACCACTAAGTTCACTCCCTATGAACTGGTGTATGGAATAGATGCTACACTACCGATACACTTCATATTGCCAAATTTTTGAATAGGAAGGACCCTCAAGCTAGGTGAAGAAGAATCTCTCACACAAAGAATTGAAGAATTGGAGAAAATGGAAGAGGATAGATTGATGGTAGCATACAATATGAACTTGGAAAGGAAAAGACAGAAGGCCTGGCATGATAGAAACCCAAGGAATAAGACATTCAAGGAAGGTGACTTAGTACTCCTGTATGACAAGAAGTTTAAGAAACAAGAAAAACTGAAGACAATGTGCCTGGGACCATTCTACACTGAAGAAATTGCAGATTCCGGAGTAGTCAGACTGAAGGATATGGAAGGTCAGACATCAGCTAGCTATGTCAATGGGGCAAGACTCAAGAAATATTTTCAACCAAAGCAAAGCATGTCTTGAGGACAAGACATAATTTTGAGGGGGGATGATGTTAGTAGGGTGTAGAGCATAAAGCAGAGCCAACCAGAAGTTGGTGCATACACTATGTGAAGATTGAAGCTAACAGGAGACACATCCCTATATGTAATAGATATAGTATATATAGATATAGGATATCATGATATAGGATAAGAGATATAGGAGAATAGGAGTATGATATGGGATAGATTTTGATGTAAAGAATGACATTGAAGTCATGGATGTAACTGATGAGTGAGAGACTTAGACCTACTGGAGGATGGATAGATGATGTATACATTTGATTGTTGTTAATATATACATATGGAAATTTGTCGATATCAGGTAATTTGTTGTTGTCTTATTGTGATGTGTATGTGAGGTTCTATTTTGTTACTCTTTATATTTTGTCGTCAATCTCTAGCTACTTGACCAGGGTATAAACTGACTACAAAGACTTGACTAAGGACCAGTATCTCCACATTTCTTGCTAACACACTGCTCCACTACTGTCATGACCAACCCCTCCAATCCCTGATGCCCCTGGGTTTGCCCTAGTGGAGCCATTAATACTAATCTTATAGAAGCCACTAGGGGGAGGACTCCATTTGCCCATTTTACTTACCTTTCTAGTATATATCAACCTGTGACCTGGGTAGCCCTGCCGGTAAGAAGGATATGAAAGCTCTAAATCCTTAACCACCCACTCATCTAAGGAAACAAGAGGACCCACTATATCAATTTGGGCCTCCACGGTCTCTTTGAGCATCCTCCTAACCTTCTGCCAAACCTACATAACAACTTTTCAATGGTCTTGGAAGATGTGTCGATTACACTCCAACCAAATTTTCTAGACTACAAATAAAAGACCAAGATCCCAAGACGCCACCAAACACTCCATGGAAACGAGGGGTGCCCCATCTTCTCCCAAATCTCCACCATAGAGGTGGCAAGGACAAAAGGCCTCTTCCATAAACTCCACCAAAAACTCCACAAATCAACTGCAAATGAGCACTGAAAGAAGAGATGAGAGGTACCCTCTTCATTACAACCACATAAGAAGAATAAGGAGGGCCCCTAAAACCCTCTTTTCCTAAGATTTTCCCAAGTCAGACACTTATTCTGGGTCATTAACCACAAGAACAAATTGCACTTGGTTCACCCAAACTTATTCCAAATCCACCTCAACCAAGGAAATTCTCTGTGTCCACTTCCTTGGCTCTCCAAAAGGGAGTATCCAAGAGAAACTAAATAAACACCTTTATGATCATGGCCCCAATCCAAGATATCTCTACCCTCCGAGGAGCAGCATAAACAATCAGCAAGGATAGAAGCTAGAGTAGCCCTCTCCACTAGAGATTCACCACCGGGCCAACTATCCGACTCCCTCCACTGACAAGTCACAGATCTCCCTAACTGAGTAGAGACCTTAAAGTCAACCACCCTAGACCAATCGACTGCCACAAAGGTCTCACTCAAAGCCTGTAACTAAATAAAAGCCAAAAGAATGAGAGGGTGATTATCCCAAGAGTCGGTCCAGAAAAAAGCACTCTCCCCTTTTTGAATGACCTAGAAGAGCACATCCTTGATAAGGGAGGCTCCCCTTTTCATCATGTTCCATATACTCAAGCCCTTCCCATCCAAATCCAACCAAGATATCTCATCCTTTCCCACTCCTCCCAAGTATTTATAATTAAGAATTTGTGCCCAAGGGTGATCTAGGAGTTTTCACCATCTCCAATATAGCTTGGCTGCCAAGGCCTGACTAGTAAGCTTTGGTTTCCTAAGACCAAGACCCCCCATCTCTTTTGGTTGACACACCTGATCCCAACTCACCATGCTCCACTTCTGAACTTCTAATCTTTCAATCCAAAGAAACTTTCTTTCTAATCCGTCAAACTCATTAACGACACTCTTAGGAGCTGAGAGAGCCATAAACTTGTAAATAGGCAGGGCATGGAGAACAGATTTACAGAGAGTTACTCTACCAGTGAAGCAAATCCACCAGTGAGTCCAATGATTAACTCTTGTGCAGAACTTATCCAGAATCTTCCTCCAGTAATCTTTATTCATCAGGCTCAAAGACAAAGGGATGCTCAAATAACCCACAGACAACCTACCAATCCGAAAATGAAGGATATTGACAACTCTTTGTTGAATAGCTTTAATTGTATTAAAGAAGAAAATCTGAGACTTATCTTCATTAATCTATTGCCCAAAATCTCTTAAATAAGTATCCAAATCTCTTATGAAGTTGATAGCCCCCCCGTTTTAGCAAGACCCGATAGAGCAGTGTCATCAACAAACTGTAATGAGTCTGGGAATCCAACTATGGAGCTCAAGACCACCCTTAGATAGATCCCAAATCCTTCTACCTCTTTACCAACAGCCCAAGACCTTCTACCATCAAGATAAATAAATAATGAGATAAGGGATCTCCTTTCCTAAGACCCCGAGAGGCAAAAACAGGGAAGAGGAGATGCCATTAATGAGGACCGAGAATGAAATAGTCATTACACAACTCATAAACCACTGAACCCAGTTCGCACAAAAGCCAAAAGCAAACAAGATTTTCTACAAAAAGAACCACCTAACTCTGGCATATGCCTTGGACATATCCAACTTGATGAACATAGCCTTCTCCTTAGAGATGGACATGGAATGAATAGCTTCAACAACCACCACAATACGATCTAAAATTTGTCTCCCTTTCACAAAGCCCCCCTGCTCAAGAGAAATCAATGGCTCTAATATAGCTTGGCTGCCAAGGCCTGACTAGTAAGTTTTGATTTCCTGAGACCAAGACCCCCCATCTATTTTGGTTGACACACCTGATCCCAACTCACCAGGCTCCACTTCTGAACTTCTAATCTTTCAGTCCCAAGAAACTTTCTTTCTATGCCATCAAACTCCTTAAGGACACTCTTAGGAGCTAAGAGAGCCATAATCTTGTAAATAGGCAAGGCCTAGAGAACCAATTTACAGAGAGTTACTCTGCAGTGAAGCAAATCCACCTGTGAGTCCAATGATTAACTCTTGTGCAGAACTTATCCAGAATCTTCCTCCAGTAATCTTTATTCATCGAGCTCAAAGACAAAGGGATGCCCAAATAACCTACAGACAACCTACCAATCTGAAAATGAGATATTGGCCACTCTTCATTGAATAGCTTCAAGTGTGTTAAATAAGAAAATTTGAGACTTATCTTCATTAATCTATTGCCCAAAATCTCTTAAATAAGTATCCAAATCTCTTCTGAAGTTGATAGCCCCCCCGTTTTAGTAAGACCCAACAGAGCAGTGTCATCAACAAACTGTAATAAGTCTGGGAATCCAACTATGGAGCCCAAGACCACCCTTAGATAGATCCCAAATCCTTCTACCTCTTTACCAACAGCCCAAGACCTTCTACCATCAAGATAAATAAATAATGAGATAAGGGATCTCCTTTCCTGAGACCCCAAGAGGCAAAAATAGGGAAAAGGAGATGCCATTAATG
This sequence comes from Cunninghamia lanceolata, assembly GCA_027924645.1. NCBI lineage: Eukaryota > Viridiplantae > Streptophyta > Pinopsida > Cupressales > Cupressaceae > Cunninghamia > Cunninghamia lanceolata. The sequence goes on from BSBN01000760.1 coordinate 5,596,136, forward strand.
AGGACCGAGAATGAAATAGTTGTTACACAACTCATAATCCACTGAACCCAGTCCGCACAGAAGCCAAAAGCCAACAAGATTTGCTACAAAAAGAACCACCTAACTCTAGCATACGCCTTGGATATATCCAACCTGATGAACATAGCCTTCTCCTTAGAGAAGAACATGGAATGAATAGCTTCAACAACCACCACAATACCATCTAAAATTTGTCTCCCTTTCACAAAGCCCCCCTGCTCAAGAGAAATCAATGGCTCTAAGCAAGTTTTCAATCGTTCTACCATGAGTTTGTAAATAATCGTATAAAGCACATTACACAAAGCAATGAGCCTGAGGAAGTCCAAAGAGTTGGCACCTTCTTTTTGGGTATAATTGCTAGAAAAGTAACTTTAAGAAACCCCTCTTAAAAAAAGATATAAAATCTTGGCGAATCTTACATTTTTTTGGAAAAAAATATTAATTTCTATTAGCGAATCTTTCCTTTTTTTGAAAAAAATATTAATTTTATTGGTGATTTTTTTAAATCACTAGAAATTTGTAGAAAATCCTGGCGAATCCTAACAAAAAAATAGGAAAATGCATTAATTACCATGGCAAATCCTTCCTAATAAACAAATTAAATTCCTATGGAAAAGTAAAGGCTTGAAGGTGGCGATGATTGACTAGTTTAAGGTGTAGTGCTCGTGTCTATAATTCCTTAATATTTTAAATTGGCCCTAAATTCTTTTTCACCGCCATTGATTTTATTTATATTCTAATGGTTTGGGTTCTATTCCATGGACCAAAATGTACCCACAAAGCTCCAATGCCCATGGGGCCTGAAATTGCATTTGGGTCGTTGATCTCAATGGAGATAAACAACCCAAATGCAATTTCAAGCCCCATGGGCATTGGAGCTCTGTGGATACATTTTGGCCCATTGAATTTAACCCCAACTGTTAGATTATAAATTGAGAACAACGACCCAAATAGAATTTTAGACTCAATGGACATTGGAGCTTCGTGGGTACATTTTAACCCATGGAATACAACCACATATGTGAGATTATAAATAAAATTGACAATGGTGATTAAAAACTAGTGATATGACCCTAAAGTAACCAATAATTATATAATATTATTGGTGAATTAATTTCATTTTCTACTAAAACTTATAAAATTTAGGCGAATCCGATCTAATTAGGTATCAAATACTGTGGCAAATTTTTGATTTTAAATGTTTAATAAAATAAATGTTCTAGCGATTTAACTAGGACAAAAAAAAATTTGTAAAAATGTGGCAATTCGTGTCACCTTATAGCTTATATTATTAGCCAAATTTTGAATCCTTAATTTCAACTATTAGCCAAATGGCGAATATTAGCCAGTAAAAAAATCACTATAGAAAAGTAGAATTTATGGATTTTAGCATTTGCTTATTGGTCTATGACACTCTAACCACCTCAAGTAAATCTAAGCTCACGATATCCCAAAATTCTTGAAAAAACTAGATCAGAAAACCATTCAGGTTGGAAGCCTTACCTTTTTTCATCTGGAACACAAGACTCTCAAGCTCTTCAATCGTAATAAGTGCCATCAGAGCCTTGTTCATCTATTCTGAAACCAAAGAGGGAATGCAGTCAAGTACACTTTTCTCTTCGTTCAAAGTTTGAGAGCTATTTTCAGTGAGCTTGCAAAGAGGAGAATAATTGCATCACTTCCTCAAAAATATCCCGAAAAGAGGATAAAGATTCTCCTTGAGTAGAAATGAGGGAGGCAAGGACATTCCCACACCTGCGCTCCTTCACAAAATTATGAAAACAAGTTGTGTTTTTATCCCCCTCCTAGAGCCAATCAATCTGAGACTTTTTCTTCCAGAAAATCTCCTCACGCAATTCCCATTCAAAGAGTTCCTTGGACCACTTAGCCTCTTCCCTTAGCAGCTCCTCTGTCAATCCCTCCTCCTATATTCCAAACATAATACCATCCAACTTGTCCTAAACTTGTTTCTTCTTGTGAAAAAGGTTACCAAAAGAAGTAATATTCCACCTCTGAAGCTTGAACTTAACATATTAGAGGCACTTGAAAGAGGAAAACATGGTCGTTCCAAAAGCAAGTTTCCCTTCCATCCACCAAGACTCCATAAGTCCATGTAGATTATCCTCCCGAAGCCACATAAGATGAAACTTGAAAGGAGGTTTTTTGGGCATAGTAAACAAAGTGGAGGAAAACTAAATAGGCCAATGATTAGAGCCCTTCCACCCTAGGATCTCAGAAGAAGAGGTCCATTTGTTGCCAAACTAGAAATCTGACACCATGAACCTGTCCAGCCTTTCTGAAATAAAGTCACTACCACATCTTCTATTATGCCAAGTGAATGCGCCATTGCTGGGTTTAACATCCATCAACTGAAGAAAAGAAACATTATCTCTCATCAAACTAGAGGCTTGGCCTAGCTGACCAACACCCCCCAATTTTTCATCTAAGCTACAGATAGTGTTGAAGTCTCATACCAAAATCTAAGAACAAGCAAGGGCAAAAGACTGAACAAATCTGACATGAGACCAAAACCGAATCTTACCTAGAAAGTTAGTAGGTGCATATATACATTAGTGAGGAGCATAGTTTCCCCTTAATCAAAGCATGATGTTATAAGTGAGATTGAATTCTTGGAACTTAACCACCACTGAGGTGTGATCCTGCAAGGATCCCAAAGACAAGCCATACCTCCCAGATTACCATGGGAACTAATACACTGACACTGCTCCCTGTCCCACAACTTGGAAGAAGTGTTCATAATATCCTCAACTGATAACTTAGTCTCCTGAAGAAAAATAACATCCAAATTATGGTCCCAGATCAATTCACGAGTAGCCTTTTGTAGAGGGATGCTACTCAAACCCCTAACATTCCATGATAGTACAATCATTTTTGAGATGAGGCAAAGTGAGTATCCAGTGTCTTGATTACCCCTGATTCCACTAATGTCTCCCCCATTACCTTTATCTTTTCTTGATCTTTTTTCCTCCCCACCTTGATCATTTTATCAACAACCCCTTTCTTAAGGCTCTTCTATTGGATCCCTAGGAGAGGCTAAGCTTTCCTCTTACCATCATCCTTTGCTCTCGAATCGATCCCAGGACCTGTCATCACCTCGGCCTCTGATAGTTCCAATTGAAGCTCAAACAAAGGGTTAGAAGCCATAACTACCTCTGGTACCCCTACCACTTCTAAACATCAACCCTATCCTCTACTAGACTAGATGGAGAAGCCCATCCTTCCTTTGAAGACTCTTGTGTTTCCAGCAAAGAACTAGGAACCAGTGGAATATGACTATCTAAGTCTATGCCTTGCATATCCTGGCCCACAGAAATATGATCATGCTCCATTGGGCCCACATCCTCAAAGTTTTCAAGAACATCATATCTGTTCCCAAAATCCCCCTAGGAACGACCTTATTTTGATGGGTTGGCACCCTTGCCTTTGATCGAGCTTTAACTAGAATAAACCCATTTGAATTTGGCCCCTCACTATGTACCAAGGCTTTCCCTTTTGCCTTAGAATTACTTGCATGTGTTCCACGAGGAGGTTGTTGGAGATTAGCTCCTGACTTAGGACAATTTATTTGCAAGTGTCCATATTCATGGCAAGCCCGGTAGAGAAAAGGAAGGGTTTCGTAGTCAACCTACTAAATCTAGCTCATACTACCCAATCTAATTTCTAGAGATTTAGGCAAAGGATTATTTAAATTAATAAATCCACACAAAGACAAGAAAAAGTGGCTACCTTGTTGATAACTGAGAGGGGGGGTGAATCAGTTATCTTAATTTTTTGCCTTTTGAATTTCTTTAACAATTAATGCAATATCAAATCAAATGAGCAAAAATAACCATGAAAAGGAAATACTACTAACACACATGACACAGTGATTTTGAAGTGGAAAACCCGGTTAAGGGAAAAACCACGGGGTGATTAACCCAAGATATTATTCTCTATTAGAAGAATAGAAGGTACAAAAATGGCACATGCCAATTAGGGCTTACTACCCACAAGAGACTCACTGTCTACAGAAAAGGAAGGTAACACACTATTTGAACTGATGAGAAGCATCCACACATGCTGAGATTCAATTCCGGTTAAGCTCAATAAACTGATCTGTTGCACTTCATTCTTACTATCTTTTGATGCAACTGTATTGTCACATTCCGGACCTCTTTTGCTAACTTTATTCTGCTCTGCTACTTATCTTCGCACCAATCCAATATCCACACACCCTTCACATCTAAATCAATCATGTATATATATCCTTACAAGTGATTTCATCACCTTTCAAGTCGGCATCCGGAATAGTCAATATTTTCCTCAAACTCTGATCTGTTGGCTGAATCCTTGCATACCAAGGAATGCGGATCAAGGATATCCTTGTAGAAGTCATCAATCATGTCAGCTAATCATAACTTATACCTTAAGAACCTTTACCATCATTAGTAACACATCCGGAATAATGTCTTATGTCCTGCCAGTCAGTTCTTCCTCTGTTCGCACTGTCTATCAGGAACCTAACACTCTAGTATTCATATCTCTTCATCCTTTCAACACCGGAGGCTAAATCCTTGGATTCTAGTTGTCAAGGTACTCCTCTTGACTTCCCCAAATCCACACTTCACTGAAATACTTCTACTGAGAGATCCGGACCTGTCTGTCGGACCTTACTGACTGCTCTGTTCTTGCTTACCGGACCTCAACACTTCTTCAATCTGACTTCTGGTAAGGACTCATCATGTCTTGCGGATGTGTGGGATTACCTTTGTTGCCATCAATGACAACATTCATGAGTCTATATAGTGTCTCTTGCCAACAATCTCCCCCTTTGGCATTGATGGCAACACTTAGTGAAAAATGACTGTCACACTAAACTCCCCCTTGGCTGATGCTCTGTTTTTATATATATTTTCCGGAACTCCCCCTTAGTTGGATTCCTCATTTTTCACTACTCCTCACTCCCCCTTTGACATCAATGACAAAGGGTGGGGTCCACAAAAAAAATTTCTCAAAAATTTAACTTAGTCGCAGAAGTATATCATCCGGTTGCATTCTACATATACTTTAGTATGTCTGCAAAAGTGTTTTTCAATTGTACAACTTCGGTTGCCCAACTCAGCTTCATCCTATCCAAAATTGATATGTGACCACTCAATAGGAATGCAAAAACTTCAGCCTTCTTCAGATCTGTCAGATCATTTGTCTTGGCAGTGGTTTGAGCATCACTTAGGGCCTCATGTATGGTCTCCAACTTAGGAATGATTATTCTTCTAAGTTCATGTAACATGCCGATTCTATTTTTCTTTTCTTTCTCCAGCTTCTTAATTTCATCCAAGACTGCAATGGTCTGACATTCTTGATTTGCTATGGATGAGGTAAATGGATCAAAATTTTGAGAAAGTTTTGTTAGTTGGATCTCCTTTTCTTTCATTTTCTTCTCAATCTCCATTGTTGCTTTGGACCATGATAGACAAAATTTATATATTTCCCCGCCATCTTTAAGAGCATTTTCTAAGCTCTTTATCCCTATATCCATATTTCTTTGATCATTTGATATTAAACTTAGTACTTCAGAGAATCTTTTATCCAAGAACTCCTTCCGAACCTTTTCTTCAGCTGATTTCTCTAAGGACTCAAAATGAGTGCTGACTGAACTAATAAGAGATTTAAGGTTACCTGATGAGGAGGCTAAGGGATCCTTCTGAAAAGATGGCATGATCTTTTCTAAAGCGCCAGATGCAGCTTCTATTAACTCACAGTCTTCCATGTGAGACTTCAAAAGTTTTTCTTTTGCCTTTGCATTGGCAAATGAAGCTATCTTCATTGTTTGAACCGGAGAGAGGGAGTCAAAATTAACTAGACCTTGAAGTAACTCTGGTTCATCAATCTCCAACATTTCTTTTTTCAAGAAATCCTTGATAGTTTCTGCAGTGTCTCTTGCCGGAGACAGAGATTTCTTCTCTTCAACATGGTCACTTATGTTCTTCTCAGCTTGAATTTCTTCTCTTCTTTTCGCTTCTTCTTCTTTCTCCTCTAATCTTCCTTCTCCTTTAGATCTGGAGACTGTAGGGGAAACCGAAGGAGAGATATTTGTTTGTTCATGAGCCACCTCTTCCGGAGTAGAGGATTTTAAGCCCTTGTCTTTACCTTCACCGGAGTCCATTACTTCTTCTGTCATTGCCTCAGTAGATTCTTTTTCAACATTTGAAGCCGAGGGATCAGTATCCAAGTTCTCTATAATAGGAATGTTGAATCTTGAGTATGCCTTCCGCAGGATTTCTTCTGTTTCTTTTGCCACTTTATCAATCTCTCCAAGTATGAGCTAAATCATTCTAGTCTTACTCTGAAACTCATCCTTGCAATCTTTGAAGATCGTATCCATTTATTTTGGAGTAATTGAAGGGTAGAACTGAATAGCTATCTGTTCTCTGATCTCTAAGTCCTTTGCCCTAGCATTTTCTTTTCTCATTTCAAGTTCCTTTTCCAAGCTTTTAGGAATTAGAGAAATTATTTCAATCAAGGCTTTATTGTATATGTTCAAGTACTTAACTGTGGCTTCCTCCAAGATTTTTCTATATGCATCATAGAATTTTGTTATTGGTTGCAAGTTTCCATCCATAGTAACAACTTTGACTACATCATCTGGGGACAAAGTGGGCTTTTCAACAAATTCTTTTGCCTCTGCCACCTTATCTGTACCGGATACTTTCTTCTTCTTCTTCATCTTCTTGATTTCTTCATCGGATTCTATCTCTTCTTCATCTTTCTGATTGATATAAGACCTTGTGGCCTTTGTCTTAGTTCTTTTCTCTATTTTACCGAATGATTTTGCTTCCAGTTTTGATGTCTTTGAGCTTTTGTCAGTGGTAGGTGCAGACCTCTTAGAGGATCTTGTCCGGGTGGGGGCTTCTACCGGATCACTTTCCTTTTCAGCTTCTTCCTTCTCTTTCTCTGCTCTTTCCCTCTTCTCTCTGTTAGTATCAAGTGCTTCTTTTGATATGCCAAATCTTTTGGCAACATCTTCTACTTCTTTTCTCACTTTTCTCTTCATCTTCGGTTGTCTAAGTTCCACATGGATTTTTATACTTAGCTCTTCAAAGGTTCCAAACCTTTCTGCCTTTGGATCCTTTGGCTGACTTAGCATGTGTTGCACATGTAGCTCCACAATTTGTTTATCAACTTTATACCCCATAGGCATGATCCAGACTATCCTTGGTTCCGCTGCCTCCATTAGGCATTGATCAGTCTCTACCATAAAACATACAGTGTCTTTATACTTTTCAACTAGAGATTGAGGAATTCTCTCTCTAGCTTGCATCATGTTCTGGAAGTTTTTGAAGAAACCCTAGAGAGCTGTATTTTGTACTTTGTCATCACCAAGTCCATGCAAATAATCTCTGATTTGGATAGCTATTGGTCTATCATTCTCCCACACCCAGCCACTAGATCCAGGAAGCTCATTCATAAAGTAGAAGAATAAGCACAATATCAATCCACCATACTTGAATGAATTCTTTTTATCTTTCTTTATTTTCTGTAGATTCTCCAAGAGTTGGTTTAAAAGGAGCTAACAAAGATCGTAGCCTGCATCCTTTCTTAGCATTTCATAAGCAGTGTAGATGGTCGTTCCAGGTACTGAATTCTCCCTGCTAGAATGATATATTCTGTATCCAATGATCATGGAGGCAAACTTGACATCCAGATCAAAGATGTCATCCACTATCATTACTCTTTTGTCAAACTTTGATCCTGTAGCCTCACTCACAGTTTGATTCTTGACAGATTTAAGAATAGGAATCCCACCGGATGAGTGTAATCCGGTAACTGCCCTAATGGCATCTTTTGTGATTTTGAATGGTCCATTCAACCACATGAAGTTGTCATGTATTCTGCTCAAAATATACCTAACCCATTCATCCTTAGTAAAATAGGGGAAATGTATGCATTGTGCAAAGTGCTTGTTCTGGAGGCCCTTGTATTGGGGTTTGAGCTCAAATGAATCATCTATCAGTTGTTTGTGGTAGATATCCCTCAATTTGAATTCTCTAAAATCTTCAATGTTAGCGTGAATGTAAACCCTAATATCTGCTGTGTGCAGGACACCATGCGGTACACCTAAAAAAGCTCCTAGGGGATCTATTTCCAAAGATTTGTAGGGATGTTTCTTGAATTTGGGGCGAGGCCTATCAATGATCTTCACTATATTCAGAGTAGACATCTTTTAAAGAGATTTGCAGAGAGATATTAAAAATAGAAAATACCTTATGCGCCTTTAGGTTTTCACGAAGCGAGTCGGATCGATTTCTGGATGAATTGAGTTCTGCAATGATCTTTGATGTGCTTGAGGTAATTTGTTGTAGAGCACCTCTTTTCTTCTTCTTGAATGTAGAATGAGCAAATGTTTAATAAGAAGAACCCTTATATTGTTACGTAAACCCTAAAACCAAGTTGCAATAAATGCTCGACCTAAGTCATTTCAGTTTGCCTTATTCGGATGACTTGAAGAACCGGATCAATCTGGATCTGAATATCTTGCGGATCTTCCAAATCTTAACCATAGTTTATTTAGATGTTTCTCTTATGAACCCTTTAATCCGCATCTCTCCTTGTGCCAGTTCCGGCACCAATTGACTAGCTGGGGGAAAATGGTTTTCTTTGTGTCTTCCCCTGAGCCAGAGCTCACCTTTTAATTTTCGGAAGGAATATCAGCACCAGAGTTTGGTGCGGATCCATCCCTTACATTCTCTGTACTTTTCTTCACCCAAATCTTGTTCATCTCACTTTGAACTTCATCCGCATTCACTTTTTGTTTTCCCTTATCTTGATTCTGATTATGATGTACCAAACCTCTTTTATCCTGATTTTTGCTTCTACAGAATTTTGCAATATGACCGGATCTATTGCAAATTTGGCAAACACCATTTCTTTGCATATTTGATTGATATCCTCTTGATCTGCATTGATTCGCCATATGACCCATTCTATTGCATGCAAAGCATCTACCATTGAATGAATTATTCATTTGCATATTTCTGCATTCATGAGATTTGTGACCATACCTTTTGCAGTTGAAGCACTATCCGGAGAAGGATGTATTAGTCTGATTCATTCTCTTTCTGCACTGATTAGCTTTATGACCAAAGTTATTGCAGTTGTGGCAGTATCCATTGAAGGATGGATATCTTTGAGCATTAGGCTGCCTTATCGGAGGTCTTCTAGGCCTGTTCCTTGGATTTTTTGATCTAAAGTTCTTCTGACCGGATCCAGAGCTTTCACCTTTTTCATACCCCAGGCCACACTTGTCATCTACCCTCTTTTGGCTTTCAAGGAGAACTTCAAGTTGAGCAGAGCTTATCTTGAATTTCTCTTTGTATTCATTTGTTGTTTGAAGATCCCTTTTGAGAGAGACAATTTGATCCTCAAGTTTTTCTTCATTATCTTTAGCATCTTCAAGATCAGATTCAAGATGTCTGATTATTCTATCCATCTTGTGGTAGTCTTCTGATTTTTCTTTGAGAGATTGTATTAGGTCATCTTCAGATTTTCTCCTCTCTTCAATTTCTTGAGTAAACTTCATAACTCCTTATTCCATTTCATGTCTTATCATGATGATTTCTTTTGATAACTTTTCACATAACTTGGTTTTCTCTTTCAGATCTTCACTTGTATCATTTGTTTCATTTTGACTTGCCAATTGCTGGAGTAGCTCCTTTCTCTTTTTCATAGAGAGACTCAGTTTCTCTTTTATTTCTTTTATGAAATCATTAGCTTGTTTGAGTCTTTCCTTTAATTCATTGACTTCATAATTTGGCTCCTCAAGATCATCAAGGGCAGACTTAAGTTGCTCCCTCATACCATACACATCCATTTGAATTTCTAGATCTTCCTCAAGCTATTAGGCTTTGTTGGGAGGAACTTAGCTCTGATACCAATTGTTGATAACTGAGAGGGGGGTGAATCAGTTATCTTAATTTTTTGCCTTTTGAACTTCTTTAACAATTAATGCAATATCAAATCAAATGAGCAAACATAACCATGAAAAGGAAATACTACTAACACACATGACACAGTGATTTTGATGTGGAAAACCCAGTTAAGGGAAAAACCACGGGGTGATTAGCCCAAGATATTATTCTCTATTAGAAGAATAGAAGGTACAAAAATAGCACATGCCAATTAGGGCTTACTGCCCACAAGAGACTCACTGTCTACAGAAAAGGAAGGTAACACACTATTTGAACCGATGAGAAGCATCCACACATGCTGAGATTCAGTTCCGGTTAAGCTCAATAAACTGATCTGCTGCACTTCATTTTTACTATCTTTTGATGCAGCTGTACTGTCGCATTCCGGACCTCTTTTGCTAACTTTATTCTGCTCTGTTGCTTATCTTCGCACCAATCCAATATCCACACACCCTTCACATCTAAATCAATCATGTATATATATCCTTACAAGTGATTTCATCACCTTTCAAGTCGGCATCCGAAATAGTCAATATTTTCCTCAAACTCTGATCTGTCAGCTGAATCCTTGCATACCAAGGAATGCGGATCAAGGATATACTTGTAGAAGTCATCAATCATGTTGGCCAATCATAACTGATACCTTAAGAACCTTTACCATCATTAGTAACACATCTGGAATAATGTCTTATGTCCTGCCAGTCAGTTCTTCCTCTATTCGCACTATCTATTAGGAACCTGACACTCTAATATTCATATCTCTTCATCCTTTCAACACCGGAGGCTAAATCCTTGGATTCTAGTTGTCAAGGTACTCCTCTTGACTTCCCCAAATCTGCACTTCACTGAGATACTTCTACTGAGAGATCCGTACCTGTCTATCGGACCTTACTGACTGCTCTGTTCTTGCTTACCGGACCTCAACACTTCTTCAATCTGACTTCCGGTAAGGACTCATCATGTCTTGTGGATGTGTGGGATTACCTTTGTTGCCATCAATGACAACATTCATGAGTCCATATAGTGTCTCTTGCCAACATACCTTATGATCAAGGGTTTGGCAAGACGGGCCCAAGGGTTTCCGCAAAACCACAACAATGTAATGCAAAATGTCCTACCACCAGTACTCCATCAGAAGCTGAGGAAGACGGATATAAACAGGGATCTTAGATGATAGCTCTTCCATAGGATCAAACCCTACATGTCATGGCTTGATAAAATCCTCGCTTGATTATGAAAATAGGGGCCTCTCTCGAAGATTGAATTATGATCTGTTGATCGTGAGAACACCACAAAGAAGAAGTTGTTTGCCCCCAGAATAATTTTTCCACATCCCCTTCTGGAATCCAATTATTTCTGGCCCAAGCCTCTAAAAAAGGCAGAGAGATGTGAACAACTATGAATTTATAGATCAATGCATGCTCTGACAGATACAGAACATCATCAGAAATAGCATCATGATTGATCACCACCACCGGGTGATCTTCGCTTCTTTCTAGATAGCCATTGGGTTTTGAGTTAAAGCCCTGATTATGAGTATTCTTGGATTCCTTCGCAGCATGCAAGAGGAAACTAACCGCATCCACATGATCAGAAGATTAAGCTTCACCTCGATTCATCACATCCTTAAAAGAAAGAGGAGGGAGTCCCCTGGACCCCCAGATGCTGCCATGCAGCCCTCCGCTATTTCCAATCCCAAAAAAGCCAGCAAACTCAGAGAAAAAAGCAAAGAGAGGGGCGTAAACACACCCTCACCATGAGAAGATAGCAACAAAAGTTACAAGGGCCACAGTCCTAGTCGAAAGGCCAGGAGACCTACGTACAGGAATGATCCACGGCTCAGGCCGTCAAAAACCCATGCACGCCTCCCTTCCGTTGCTCACCTCTTAGACCTCATGATCCAAGTTAGGAGGATCTATTACTCTAAGTCTATCAAACTTGTTTGTTGTGTAGAGTTGAAATGAGTCTATCCTCCTTTGTTCCTCCACCAACAAACGCTCTTATCAAGGCAAAGGTTTTTACATTTTCTATCGAGATTGGTATGAGTTTGATGTCTTGAGGTTCTACATGTTGATTTCCATGACAAATATCATGTCATAAATAGTCATAAATAAGGGTATTTTCAACTTCTCTAGACCATTGTAACAAGGTTTCTTTCCTTGTTAGAATTATACCAACTATGGATATATTATTGTTCATGTATTTTAAATATTTTTCATGTGGCCTTAAAAATGTTAAAAATTAATGGGAGATGACTATTCGACTTCCATCTCTTTTAGAGGTGGCAATTCAACTTCTATGATATTTGGAAAACAAAAATTTGAAATAAAAAAAAAAATCAAGAAAAATGAAGAAAATGCACCTTTAAGGAGTCAATTACTTGGTTGGACAAAGATCACTTCAAACACAACTTCACTAATGACTTTCTCATGGGATATATTAGTTGGCCCTCTTCTTCAACCTTTTACACTGCTTGAGTTTTTATTCAATCTTTTGACTCCTAAAAATGAAGTTTTATGCTACTCATAATTATTCTTCTTCCAAATCAATGGAGGGAAGGAAAAAATTAGGAAAAAAGGGAGGAATAAACAATGAAATCAATGAGGGAATGAGGGTTTCAAATAGCAAGGATTAGAGGATTGAAAAAGTGCAACAAACAAATTTAAATACGAATGAATTTGAAAATGGAAAAGTGAAACATAATTCTCATTAGCTTCAAATGATGTTACAAAGTACATATTTATCAACATGAAATGACTATTCAACTTTATTATATTTAAGTAACAATAATATAAAATATTATTATACTTATTACCTACACCTAGGATTACATACAATAGTGTTACAAACCTATCTATCCTTCAAATTTAATTTTTGAATATTTATTTCAATTATCTATTTCAACTCTATTTATTAGGTTATTTTATGCTTAATAATTGCGTTTATTTCATTAACCTATATTTATTTAGTGTGAGGTAATTTTGGCTTATAATATTAATATAGAAGTTGACATTACCTAATTTAATTATGATATTTTTTACTTGTTCAAATGATTATTTCAAAAATATAACTAAATATCTATCCTATTAATTTTCTAAATAATATTTTTTAATAGTCATTTTAAACTTAACTTAATAAATTAAGGAAATTTAAAATCTCAAAAAAATAAAATATTGAAAATTCTAAGCTTATCCCATTCTACCATTTAATCTTACCTTCCCAAGTGAATGGTTTCTTTGAGGAAAACTATTCCCAAAATGGTAGTCAATACTGATATCACTGGAACATATAAGATAACTAAGACTGGCCCAACTTTCTGAACACACCATGCTTGTATTGATAAATTTAGTGCAGATGTTATAATTCCCTGCACATTACAAGAACAAAATGTTACGACTTAGTAAATGAGTATGGAAAAACAATTGAAATGATTAAAAAGAATAATAACCTATGGTTTGTATTAAAAAATTCATGCAACAACATAATCAGTGAAGAGTGCATACAGCATATAGGACAGCAATGATCTCGTTTGTATTCTTTAAAGTCCAAATAGATGAAATCCCTATGGTGAACCAGTTAAATATTAGAATTGAAATTATTCCAACCATGTACGAAATTGTAGTTGTCGATATAGGTGCTGGATATTTAGCTAAAAGAGGCACCTGCAATCATGCTATGCACAGTTAATTTTTATACACAGTTCCACTACCAATAACCAAGAGCAAAAGTTAAGATGAGGCAAAAATAATTATCTGTGTACCCATTTGAAGATATAAATATCCAAACACACATCCAAATGTTATTAAAGTTATAAAAATGTTACATTACAAAATTTTTGTGTTGAAGTTGTAGTATTGTTTGTTATTTAATAAATAAGTCTCATTTCTTGTCCATAAGACCCTACAAGAAGTTTGAATAGGTAAAAAGTTTTATTCTACACATTTTAGAGTTTTTGTTTTTGTTTATGAGACTTTTGTTCATGTGCCTAAAGAAAAATTATCTAAGTATATCTAAAGAAGAAAAATATATTCCCAAAAGGCTACTTTCAAGGAAGGAAGTGTTTTTTCCTAATGTAGAATAGTTAGAAAAACAAGAAAACACTAAAGTACATCACGAGACTAAATAGGAAAAAAATGCATATAACCATGATCATGATAAATAATAGGAAAGAACTTAAGATTTAGTGGAAAAAGAAGAAGGGGAGTTTCAAACTCCAACCTTAAGAAGATATACTAGTTGAAAGATATAGCTCATTTGAACTTCATTGTATATTTACATTTTTCTTTTACTAATGATGGACCTAGTTCTGTGAAGGAAGATCTTTCATCAAAAGAACATAAGTCTTGGAAAGAGTAAATAGTAAGCTTGCACAAGTGTAAGACTTGGGATTTGGTTGATCTGCTAAAGAAGAAAGCCTATTGGTTGCATGTGCATATTTAAGAAGAAATACAATGTGAATGGTAAGTTGGACAAATGCAAAGCAAGACTTGTGGCAAAGTGGTATTTCCAAGTTGAGGGAATATATTTTGGTGAAATCTTTTCTCTTGTTTCTCAATTTAATTCAATTAGATTCCTACTTTCTATTGTTGCTACTTTGGATTTAGAGGTAGATAAAATAGATGTAAAAACAACTTTTCTACATAGGGATCTAGAAAAAAAAACATCTATATGTCTCAGCCTCAGAGTTTTATTGTAAATAGAAGGAAAAATTTAGTTTGTAAATTAAAAAGGTCCCTAAATGGTTTAAAACAATCTCCTAGGATTTGGTACTCAAAATGTGACTCCTATATGTAGAAACTTGGGTTTTTTCATATAGCAAAGTTGATCATTGTGTTTATTATAAGCATGTTTTTGATAAAAGGGGTAAACCGGGTTTTGAAGTGGCCCTAAAACCCTACAACAAAATGCTACTCCAAAGATTAAACATTATTGGATAGCAGCAAGCAAACAAAAAACATGAAACAGAAAACAAACACAAGCCTAGAGATAAAACAGACTATAGAAATTGTGAACCAATAGTAAGCAACGAAACAAACAGCAAACCCATAGAGAACCAGCCAGCTTGGTCACATATTCTTGAGTGTCTCGGCCGCTGCTAACTCTTGCTTGTAGAATTCCTCATGAAGCTTAACAAATCCTAGCATGTTGATGACCACTTTGTTATTATTTGTTTGTGTTGATATGTTAATCATTGGGAATAGTAGGAATGTGATAAAAGAACTATAAGCCTAACTTTCTTGCAAATTAATATGAAAGATAGAAGCTATAAAAGTAATTCTATGTATAGAGATTAAACGAGACCATGTTGATAGAAAACTTTGGTTGAACCAAATAAAATATGTTGAAACTATTTAATAAAGATTTTAGATGAATGATAGTAAACTAGTTAATGCTCTTTTCTAGTTAGGACAAAATCATTCATAGAACAATGTCCTAAAATAGACGAAGACCTTAAGGATGTGTGTAAAGTTCTTTATGCTAGTGCTGTAGGGAGCCTTGTGTATGTAATTATCTACACAAGACCAGACATTGCCCATGCAATGGAAGTATTGAGTAGATTATGTCTAATGTAGGCAAGGAACATTGGACTTGGGTTAAGAGAGTGTTTAGCTATTTGCAAGGAACCACATATTACTTTATTCTCTATTAAGGTACATGTAATAAATGCAAATAGGGTAGGTGACTTGAATAACAGAAGGTTTAGTAGTGGCTATGTATTCTCTCTATTTGCTAGAGTTGCTAGCTAGATGAGCAAGAGGCAACAAGTTGTCACCCTTTCCACTATTGAAGCATAATATATAACTACTACACATGCTTATAAAGAAGCAACCTAATTACAAAGGTTGTACAAGTAGATATTAGTTTTAAAAATAAGATGGGGATCAATTATAATAGTCAAAGTGTCATTAGTTTGGCAAAGAATCCTACTTTTCATGCTCACATGAAACATATTGATATACAATTTCACTTTGTTTGGGATATGATGGAGAATGATCTACAACACTGATTTAGAAGGTTGACATCTTGGAAAATTTTGGTGTTTCTCTCAGTAAGCTAGTGAGCACAAATATGTTTTCTTGATGTAGATTAGTTATGGACATCTTTGCCCTTAGTTGTTAGTCTTCTTTGTTAGACCATTTATTTTGTTTTGTAATGTGTACAACAAATTCCAAGACATTATTAAGATTAGGTGTTGTACCACCTTGGGGTATGTGCACAAAGATGGGGGCCAAAAAGTGGGCAAACTTTCATAATTCTCCAAAATGTGCTCACATTCTAGGAAATATAACACATGCATTATAACATGCTCACATTATGGCTCATACATGTTTTTCATAACAAGAGCAAGTTATAATGCATATGCATTTTTGTTTACAATAATCAAATACCACCTTTAGGCTTGGAACAAGTTTTAATTTACCAATCCTATAGATTAGATATGCAATTTGGGTAACAAAAGCATTTTTTACTAAATGCATATAAAGAACAAACAAATGTCGAGCATGCTTTCCATCAAGTTTGTGTATTTTAGGAGAGGATTCTGAAAAACCACCACTATGATCTTAAGCTCTATTTTAGCTTTCTAACCATCTATTTTGTCTAACTTAACGTGGTTATATAAAGGTTTTGAACTTTAATTACTTTTAGTAGTGTCTTTATTCTTTGCAAAACCATCTGTATTATTTTTTTCTATATAATTTTTTATTTGTTCATCCAATTTTTTAAAGAATTATATTTTTACATTTTATGCTTTATTTTATACACATTAAAAAAAGACTATTTTCTCAATATTAGTGGGAAGCATGATCAATTTTCCATTTTTCAAGATGTGTCCACTTAAAAAATTAGTAAAAAATAATATATTCATTAAAAATTAGAAAAAAAAACCCAAACTACTACATGATTTTAGCTACCTTTCCATTGAAGGGATTTACATAATAGTTAATAGAACTCAAAAGGGGGGTGCATGCTCGATGCTATGTTATATTTTTGAGACAAAAACATGACTATTTTAGGTGTTCATAGTGTTTGGCCCTCTTAATATCCACCATTTTAAAAAAAGTAGTTTAGAAACTAGATTTTGAGCATTACTATATTTGTTCTTATCACATTTTCAAATTTTGAGTGTAGGCATCTCGAATTACTCATCGAACTTTAGATCTTTTTGTTGAAAAAAAGGTGGCCACTTTTGACCCTCCATTTCCATGCACTTACCCTTTACAAAGTCCTAAGAACAATTGTAAACATTAATATTTCATATGTTGTAACGCATTGGCCCCTCTTGAAATGGGGTGCCATGCATTTAGGGAATCCTAAGATTCCATATAAGACATACTCCAGCACTTGGCAAATGTGTTATGATGGATGTAGGAGAGCATTAGTTATGGGGGTTACAAAGTGGACAAGTGAAAAGACATATTGGACTATCTTAGGTAGCGCATAAGAGCATCTTGGAAGTGGAACTTTACATCTTCCAAGTGGAGCATCTAGTTTGACTAGTTGACTAGTCAAATGGTGGGAATTACACTTGCATGCATGAAAGGTGGCACTTGGTTTTGAATGGTCCTCTTGGGCATGACTTGGATGCCCCCTTTGGAAGCCCTTGGTTTTGGTGAAACCACAAGTGGTTTCTTGGATGATAGAACTCTATAAATGAGGGCCTTGTCATAGTGGTTTAGCATCAATTAGGATTGTGTTGCAAGGCTTTACAAGTTTTGAGTTTGGGGCTAGTTATTGGCATAATATCAAAGTCTTGACATAGAGGCTACATCATTTGTAGAGTCTTTTCAATCCATTACAAGACTTGTTAGAAGTTAATATATTGACATTTGTACTTGAGACTAAATTATTTTACTCAAAAGTGTTTTCCCATAATAATTTTTGTTGTCATCTCTCTTCTTATCTATCTCATTCCTTCTTCCATTTGTATTTAAGTTTACTTCAATATGATTTTAAGATACAATCTAATTCCATGTTCCTAACTGAAGAATAAACACTATAAAGTCAAGAAACCATTTAAAATTCTCTCATCTGGTTTAAAAACTCAAAGCAACAAGGTCCATTACTTTTCAAGAGGGGTAATGATATTTAACTGAAGTGGGAGCAGCTTCCTAGGCCTACCATTCCTCAAATTAATTTTGTATATTCTCACATCGAAAAGAGAGCATAAGATTGTAGGAATCATAACATTTGGTTTTACGTACCTGAAAATTCACAGCAGCTGCCGCGCAGACTGTGGACACCAATACAAGAAATGATCCCATTTGCCAGTTTGCTAACTGAAGGCCATGGTAGCTGCCGCTCCAATCCATAATGTTGGCCTCACTTGTTTCTGAAA
This sequence comes from Cunninghamia lanceolata, assembly GCA_027924645.1. Lineage (NCBI taxonomy): Eukaryota > Viridiplantae > Streptophyta > Pinopsida > Cupressales > Cupressaceae > Cunninghamia > Cunninghamia lanceolata. The sequence continues at coordinate 5,614,460 of BSBN01000760.1, forward strand.
ATATGACAGGCCCTCTGTACAACGTCATTACCGCAGATCCCCCAACACAGACTCCAACACCAACAGCCTTCCATAACCCAATTTTCTCTGTTCTGCGCACGATTTAAATGTTATCAAATTTAATGAATAACATACATACAGCCTTCTACTACTTTAGGGTTGCGGTTATAACCTGAAGATTGCAGCAATGGCGACTGTGAAAATAGGAATCGTCATTGAGAGAGCCGCTGCCGAATGAGCGGAAATGAAAGACAGCCCAATCATATAAAAAAGCTGAAATGCGAAAACCCTTCATCAAAACCGAAACCAAATTCATATCAGCTCCTGCATCCTACTAAATCAATTAGATTAACATCAGCGAAAGTTGAAATAAAATCAAACGATTTACCCCGTCAATCCATAGGCGACACAAAACTTTAAGAAAGCATAAGAAGTGGGTCGCTTGGATCTGCACAATAAAAGACTGTAAGAGTAGGAGTAAAATAAGAAACAGTCGAAAAATGGAAGAAAAACAAAACCTTTCGAAGAAAAGTGCGGAGAGAAGCAGAACAATGACGCCAATTGAATCTCGATAGAGTGCAAACACAAGAGGGTTTAATCCACTGTTGAGTGCGGCCTTGTTCAGGATGATGCCCACGGCATTTCCCGTGCACGCCAACGCCAGAAATAAGAGCACCCACTTTTTTTCATTACTGGTTTCCATTTCTGCAGAGGCAATTCCCAAGTTTCAGCGACTGTGTTCCTGGCAAATACACAATACCAACACTTTGATAAAATTAAAATACATTTTCTGTCGCGTTTCCTCTATGTACAAATGTTGGTGTAGATTCTTTCTGGAATAAGTACAAGCAGACTCGTAGTGGTTGCCCTGCTCCATTGCTCCATTGTGTAGTTTTTAATTGACTCAAAAAATTGTATTCCAATAAAGAATGTTTCTCTTTGTACAGAGGTCAATGAAGGGTTTGAGTGGGCATATTGGTCAATAATGGAAGTATATGCACTCTGCACACTATTACTTTAAAATATGTCTTGCAAGTTGCAATAATGAATGAATTTCCTTATTTAATTTTGAAAATTGATTAATCATATGTGGTTGGGTCCACTTCAATTAGTGTTTTTAATGTAATAATGAGTTTATAAATGGTATATTCTTGTTTGAATTTGGTTGGTGACACTTTTAAAGATTGGTCATGATTTCTAGATTCTTTATTTACCATCTTGAATTAGATTTATGAATGTAGACCTATGCTCCCTGAGGATGCATCCCCTGCCCAAAATGACTCCATCCCCCACAAGGGATGTTTCGGGTCTATTTTGCCAAAATATAGGAAGCATCCCCAAGATGTCGATTTTTTGGGGGGGGATGCCAAGGGATGGCTAGGGGATGCCCCCGCATCCCCGACCATCTCAAGGATGGCCAGCGATCTCCTAACATGCCCAAACATGTTTTTAGTCACTTTTTAAAAAACACAAATTTGAAAAAAAAGGGTAGGCAGGCGCGCAGGTGGGGCGAGGGATAAGAATGAGAGGGGGGTTGGTGTGACAAGGTTTGTGTGGTTTCAAAGGTTTTAATTTAGGCTTGGTGGCACTGCCCCTCAACCCCGCCAGAAGTGTTGCCCCTAAACCCCCACAAGGGGCATTGCCCCTCAACCCCACTTTGGCTACTACCCCCAAACCACCATGAGGGGCATTGCCCCTCAACCCTGCTTTCAAATTCATATAATCAATGAAGAGGAACAGACTTACCTCTTAAAATTGGAGAAGAAGGTGGTTGTGCATGGTGCCTTGCAACTTCAAGATCGATAGAGTCTTGAGTATCATCAAACTCCAACCACATGTTGAGATGTTGATCCGAAGATGCCATATAGGTTGAGGAGGAGACATAAGAGGGATTGGTTGTAGTTCCATTGGATGAGGTAGTCCCTCATAGTGGCAATAACTTAGACTCAAACTCTAATTGTGATGCAATGTTAGCAGATGTTGATTAGGGGCAATGACATATTTTCTATGTTTTTCCCATTTTGTAGTTGAAACTTGCAGTCTTCAACCATTTTGTTGTATATCTATATATATATATGGACATTAACAATGAAAGCAATTGAATTTTGTTAATTCGTTTGTCAACTCTCATGTGAAATCTCAAGTCAACTCTAATGTTATATAGTAAGGTTCTATAATGTAGACAAATGACTTGTCAATGTTATCATATGAATATTTGAAATTTCCTATGTTAAAAAATTTTCCCTATTTTTAATAATTCCATCTCCTAAAAATGGCCTCCGAAAAAACTCGTCCTAGAAACGCGTCCCCCCATCCCCTATTGTCCCCGTCTAGAAAACTTAGGGGAGCATAGATGTAGACAGGGCTCAAGTGATTTTTGTAGTTGCAAATCTAAACTATCAATTTAAATAATTTAAATTGAAAATAAATTTTGTTGATTTTTTCTTAGAATTGAAAATTTTTTACTTCAAAATTCCTACTTCATGTATTACACTCATTTTAGTGACCATACTCTTAAAACACTTTAAAATTCATTTTAACCCATTTCTTGTTCCAAGCAATAATTGTTAAACAAAATTTTATTTATGTTTCTATTTGTTTCTTATATTTGGTTGGACAAACCTATAGGTTATCAAGAAGTAGTATTTTCACAACAAATCAAATTAGTTGATCTAAACATCACCTAAATGCAATGAGTAAGAAGCAAACCATTCATATTTATGAGAGATAAAATCCTAAAAAACCATTACTCAGCAAAATATGAGTCAACAAATTTAATTAAAAATTATACAATTAAATCAATTAAACTGCACAATATTGGCTAGAAAGATCATAATAGTTGGAATGAAATACCAAGCAAATGCAAAACCCTTTTTTTATCACATTTTTCTTTACTAATTTTCATGTCTTCATAATGAATTCCCACCTACAATGTGTAGTTTTTAATTGACTGAAAATTCTCCTGCAATAATGATTGTTTCTCTTTGTTACGAAAGTCAATTCGTCGAGGATTGGTATGCGGGTTTGAACTTTGCACTGTGCATTTTAAGTGATCAATAATGGAAGTGGCTGCACTCCATTGACTTAAAGAAGATGCCCTGCAATAATGAATGTCTTTCTTTTTATGGAAGCTCGATTCTTCACATGGATCTGAACAACTGTAAGGTACTCAAATTCCACTTACTAAAAATACAAAAGTAAAACAATTCTCAACTTATAAATGGAAAGGTGAAACTTTCTATTAACAAAGATATTCAGAATGTTATGATATCTTAAAATCTTACAAGTGCAAATGCTAAAATAGCACCACAAGGAAAAATACAATTACATCTCTTGGCTAAGAAAGCCATACAATTATTCCATACAATGATTTATCAATTATTTGAATTACATAATGATGATCAATTATACAAATATCCATCTTTAGCTGCCATAACCCACTGGTCTTCTGCAAGCCGAAGGACAAGAGCATGGTTAAGGTGCTTTTTCCACCCAACCACGAAGCATTGTACACCTCCCCAGAATTCTTCCTACCTCGAAGAATACCTGACCCTGCACGAAGTGCCTAGAAACTTGGAACAATTGGCAAGAGGGAACACTCAATGCATGTATGATGCCTATATGCATTCTAATCTAGAATGATCATATTTCTTACAAACGTGATGTGGCAGAGAACAATATTAATCACTAGGCGTTAAATATCCATCTATTTCAATGGTACAAACATAGCTTTGGCCAAAGCATAAATACATAATTGATAGATCTTGAAAAAGAAGATCACCTTCTCTGTTAGCCCACATTCAACATCCTATCCCAGAAGGTAAGCTTAACATACACATAGAAAAACAAGCCAAATCTATTGCAAAATCAATTCATAATAGCACATGCATTTTACTAGTTACTTTCTTGCAAAATATAGTGCGAGTCTGCTTTTACTTAACAAGAACGAAAATTATGATGGTATAAGCATACTATACATCAATCAAGAGTTCCGCTATTTAAATAATGAACTAATGTCAGAATTGATCATGAAAGTCTTCATGTATAAACATATATATTGTATGTATAAATAGGTCGTTATATTGCAGTCACAATTATAATAGAAATAACTGGATCTACACATTTATATCAGCAAGGTTGGTTTATAATGCTATAATAATCAAATTTATGAATGAGAAGAATTAGGGATTCACATATTTACTTAATTTTAGGTTCATACTTTTTAATAGAAAACACTCCTTAATGTTATCACAAGTAGATAAGTCAATTACATTCAGCTTATAGGTGACTCATTACTTACTACGAAGCCCAACTATCTGCTATAGGAGATATAGTATGTGATGCCCCGTCATGCAACCCTAGAGAGTTAGGCTAACAAGCAAAAAACTTACGGTATTTTTTTTTAAAAGCAAGTAAATGCATTAATCACTAGATAAAAAATAACACTATTTACATTATTAACTAACATCTCTAGGGAACATAACAGCATCAAAAGAACATAGATCCTTAACAACATATTACACATGTTTATATACAATTTTGATACATCAATAAGAATACACCTTTCATTATCAACCTATGCACAAGTACAATGAGATCAAATGTAGCATTACATAATTACAGGGCTTCTTAACTGATTACATTATTTTACAATATACATCAAGGTTATACAACTCTGGAAGTGTAATACAAATCTAATGATGCAAGTACAGATCTGGAACTGGAAACACATCTTCCATGAACACGAACCAGGATGCCTAAGAAAACTAATGGATTAAGCTCTTCCACCCGACCATGTGGAACCCTGAGTTCCACCCCCTGAGCTAGGAGATAACAATGAGGTCCCCAGACACAAGAAAGACAGAAGGACTAATAGAAGACAGAAATACCTCAGGTTTCACATGCGGACATAACTGTACTCAACAAACAACAGCCAGAGGCAAGAGAATAGGGCAAGCTAAATTGTAGTAGGAAAGAGTGTCATCGCATGGTACTACATGGGTTACCCTAACTGTCTCTCTCTAGATGTCAGCCCCCATCTATGGTTACCCTAACAACCTCTCTCTAGGCGTCAGCCCCATAGGTCACACATGCAGAAATCAACCTCCCATCCCACCCTTAGCCTGAACTAGCACTACATGTGTGGGGAAGGAAAGAAATACTTATCTTGATTATGTGAAGTCTACCCTTTCCCCCCCTAAATCAATTATTATAAAGTTATCACTTATTACTTACCTTTGATGAGTTACCCTGACTGCCACTTTGGGCACCGGCCCCACACCGAAGGCCACTCCCCTTTTCTGCACTTAGGAAGCCCTACCAACAATAACAACATAAATAGTACACAAGGACAAAATGAGGTATTCCTCCTCTTATTAAGATATAGTCCATTGACTCAATATCAATTCTTTACATTTCCCATGATACCCAAACACAGGCTCCTTACATCACAAGAGGAAACAAAATCTCTTCTTTAACACCAACACAATGCATAAGATTATGAACATCCTAAGCCTCTGGAGCAATCATAACTCAATAAAAAAATAAAAAGATAAACCATGAACTCAACTAAACTATATTAAATTTGATAACTCAGAATCACCCAAAAAGATTAAAAATTAGGTTAAGCTATCAACGCACACATAATCCAGTGAACTAATTAACACAATACTAATAAATCGACCTATCAGATAATATGGCCTCTCACATAAAACTAATTTGACACAAGATTAAAGAGGTTCTATGGTCCTATTACCCACTTTTCCCCCTACCTATACATCTATGATTCTAACATTACATTAACTAAAGATAAACGAGGACAGATTATGAAGCTATGATTTGAAAGAGAACACAATATTTTCAAAATTTAGAACTTAAATCAATGAATTAATAAACATGTTCATTAAATTTTATGACAACACTTAGATCCAACATTAAATTTAAAGACTTTGATATTTTATTATTTCTTCTATCAACTAACAAAATTACTAATGTTATATATATATATTCTCAAGTAAACTTTCTCCAATGCTAATAACTACAAATTTTAACTGTAAAGCAAATAATATAGAAATTTCACATGTTATTTATTTTATTCTAGAAATATTTAACTAAGTTTAGGGGATTATAATATTCTTGTCCTTAATAAGAAATGGATCTACTATTGATTTGTTTCTATAGAGGCTTTACTCAACCTTCTATTATTGCTTATAGATATGCATAACAAATTATTGCTTATACGAGGCAATATAAATATAGATATATTTAATTATTTATTACTAAGTTCTACCTCTTATCAGATCTTTTTTTTAAGGCAATACATAATTTTTATAACACTAAACCCTATTTCACATGGCAGATAGTACAATAAATGGCATCTTACTAACTAAGAGGTATATTTAAAGAAATATCTAACTACTACTGGAGATTAAAACAAATCGAACTACCTGTTAGGATAAATATAAGGCTTCCAAAGAATTTTTAATAGATTTAATTTTGAAAAGTAAGTCATCCTCATTCAGGCAAGAAAGATTGATGATGGACAGAACCAAGGAAAGAACCATTCGTACGGAGGTCAAATCATGCAATTGTTAAAGATTAGATGAGAGGAAATTGATCAATCTGATTGACGCCTCTCAGGAGGTTCAGCACTTTAAATGATCAGAGCATGATTTTCATTTTATTATAATGGCACAAAGAGATTGAACCAGGTTGAAAGATGCCTCATGGCAAGAAGTTTCATGGTGTGGAGAATGCTAGCAAAAGAATTATTTATCAATGTATCAGATCAGGTTTGAATGGAGTCAAATGACGATGCCAAAGATCATTACAGACAAGAGAAGGGATTCTAATCTAGCTTAGTGACCGATCCAAATTTCTATGGTTTTACAGATGCATGGCCCTTGTATAAAACCTGATAATGGTTTGAATTAAGGTTATTTGCTGGTAAATACCCAGCCGCAGCCGTACAATGGCCCTTCAGAGGAGTAACAAATGATGGAACGCCAAGCATTCATGCTGGGTCAATCGAATGGTATAAGGTAAAGAAAAGAATCTTGAATAAAATAGATACCATACTCGACTTAGCATGCTTACATACATTATTGGATCTGGAGAAGGATGATACCAAGACCATCGAATAGCAGCTGTCATAAGGAAATATACGATTTGAACAGGGTTGAGTTTGTAAGGCTTTCAAAGGCAGTACACTACAATCCGCTCTCCTAGTTGGACGCCTTCAGGAAAAGGTATATTGCCGGTTCAAATATTATTATTAAGGAGGAATCTTTTGAGTGTAGAAAAACAATCATATCAAGGGCTGCAGTTAGTTATAGTATATGTTAGGTTTAATCAAATATAAATCTGTATTTACATACACTAACATGCTAAACCTGTTTGTCCTATTTCTAGAAGAAGATTTTGAGGACCGGTTCCAAGCAATGACTCGGGCGAACTACCAACCAGTATAATGAAGAAGCAAATCAAATTGCAAGATTTGAGAAAATCAAAAGAGATTGATTATGGTAATTGACTTCAGTGAGCCAAGCAAATCACCTAATTTGAGGAAGGCAGGAAAAGAGTACGAACTGAGAACCCAAAAGGATCGAAGGAATCAGGCTTCAACATAGGGAGATTTAATATATTAATCTTAGGATGAGATGGAAAGGTTGAGACCAAAATAGATTGCCTAAAAAAAAAGGTGTGCCTATAGGCTAAAATATACCAGTTTATTACTAATTACAAAGCAAAACAAGTAACTATTTGCTAAGAGATAATTGATTTACAAAAAATGAAATGTATTCGTTTAAGAGTAAGATGTAGGGGCAATTGCTAAACAGGCACAAAAATTTACACAATATCTTCTATTCAACTATACAAGATCATACCCGGTATTTTTTCTTCAAGACTTCGAATCTCCCTCTAGATTACTTTCTTCCTGCCAATCCCCTCTCCAATTTTTCCCCAAATTTTTGTCTATCCTTCTCCGAATGACTCTTCCCACAAAAAATAACTCCCCATAAACTAAGAATAGGCAAAAACCATTAATTCCCATTACTCCAAAATCCGTTACAGAATCCCACTAACCCCCTAGATAGAAAGCAATTAAGTTTACTTTCCAAAGAGATTCTCCAAGCCAGAATTCTCATACGACAACTCACTGAGTAATAAATTTATTATCTAATATTATTCTTTAACTTACCATATACTATTTTAATAAAATGATATTACATACTCATGACTCAAATCTTATTAAGATCATTAAATAATTGATTTGATCTTTATTACAAATTACTTAAATAATATTCCCAAATTTGCATTGCTAAATAACGACTAATAAAATACTTTTATATTTAACTTATTAATAACATTATTATTATAATAATTAATGCATTTCCAAAATACACATAGGCTAAAAAAGAAAAACTTGACAATAACTCTACATACCACATGACGACCAAATCTGAGGCAAGGACCCAAAGAATGACATCCCGACTCACGACCCCAAACTAAAGACAGAAACTGACCTAGGGAAACCCCATGTTATCTCCCATCAACATTATCCATTGGAGTAAGGGCATGCTCAGACCTACTAAGTCAAGTGGAGTCGATGCTCGGTACCTGCAACCTGCATCAAAACGATAGGTTGTATACGAACATATGCATATATATCAAACACACGAAGTCAGGGAGTCGCAGTGTAGTAGGGTGCTCAAAATGGGTAATACTACACCGTCCCTATTCTCAAGCATAACAATAAACACAAACATCTCTAACTAATAATCAGATAACATTCAACCACATAAAGCAAGGTAACATTATTCTGCATAATCAATTAACCATCACTAACCATGTCTAAGCACAACATAAATTGTAATCTCAATAATGTCATCATACTACTCATAACACATGTCAGTAATCACATTAGTCAACCATAGTCCATCATGAACATAATAAGCATAAACCATATGTCTAACAACCAAATGTCAAAAAACTATCTGAGTGCAGACATAACCAAATGTCACAAAATTGTCTGAGTGCAAAAGAAAAACTATCAACTATCACAAGCCAAAAAGAGGGCATTACACAGTAGGATACAGAAATCAGAAATAGAAGAAAGAATGCAACTACTGAAATAAAGAAAGCTGAGATAGGAATATAATCTGCTACAGAAAATAGCACAGCAAGCTACATAATAACCAAAAAGTTTACAAGGATTATCTTATGTCAAAAATGCAACATTGGAGGGGTAATTCGTGATATACTTATCAGCACTACAAACACATAATGCAACTACAGAAAGATAGATTAGAGTTGAACAGTACTAGTATGCTGCAAGAATAGAGAATGGGTATCTACATACCTTTTGACATCAAGAGACCGATTGAAATACATAGGTCGATGTAATACAAATCAGGTCATTAGGTATAAGTATTTATATCAATCAAATTATTTATTTACCAAAGTAGCACACAGGCTGATCAAAGAAGGTCAAAAGAATTATCCTAAGGTTGACATCAAAGCCAATGAAGTCATTAACAAGCACCAGCCAAAATAAGTAGTAATTAATGATAAAAGAAAAGCAAGCCGATAAGGGTTCATCATAAGCTGATAAAAGGAATGATCAAGCCATTTTAAATCAGGTTAACACAAAGCAGAGAGGTTGATGATCATTTATCAGGCAAAAATAAGAATACATAGGGTGATGAGATACAGGCGACAGGGATAACAGATAGAGCGACAGGAATAATAGTAAGGACAACAATATATCGCACAAGCTTTTAACATAAATCCATTGTGAAAGTAGTAAAAGATAATCAATCCAAGGAATGAAATAATAGCTATAGACTAGGGTTCATCCATCTAGTATATTCCAGAAATTAGTTTCATAGAGGCAAAATGGATAAGGGATAGACAGTCACTAATTAATACATATCTCTAAATTGACAAACTGGGTAAGGCTAGTTTTTGGATATGATTTAAATAACTAAATTTTACACCTAATAAAAAAGTTTCAGAGAAACCCAGTTCGTAAAAATGAAGTTATCGGTGACACAACAGATTGTTTTAACAGAGACGAAATGGGTAAGAGATAAACAGTCACTAATTATTACATATCTACAAAATGACAAATTGGGTATAGCTGATGTTTGTATATGGTTTAAATAACTAAGTGGTGCACCTTATATAAAAATTTCAAAAAAACTCTGTTCGTAAAAATGAAGTTATTGGTGACGCAATAGTTCTCATGATAGATTACATATCTAGACCTTTCTAACAAGAAGGAAAAAATAAACAAATTGTGCATAAGAGAATTCACAAAATAAAATAGTTCTTAAATATTAGAGAAATTGATTTCAACCAAATTTAACACAAACAGTAAATTATTTTCATAACTAGGTGCATACTCGGGAGTCATCGTAATCCTCAAGAGGTTGCTCTTTTGGCTTCATGTCGTTGCTAGTCTCCTCCTTGCTCCTACTCCTTCTCTATTCTCTTTTTTTTCTACCATCAATCGCTTCCTCTTCTTCCTTATATATTTTTCTTCAAAGGCGTCTCCTCTTTTAAAGACTTTTTCTCTGTTTTAATTTTTGGTATGTTTCTATTTTTTTTGTTTTTCTCTGATTTTTGCATGTAGTTCTTTTTGTTTTCTTCTTTCTTTTTGTTTTCTTTCCTTTTTTTTATTTAAATCTTCGATGTTATCTAAAGAAATTTTCAAAAAGGAAATGTATTTTCATATATACATATATTAACAATAAAATACATTTTTATTTTATACAATTTTAATTTAGCATATTTCATAAAAAGAAACTTTAATATTGAATATAATAATCAATTCATTTAATTATACGTCTTAAAGAAGCATAATATTTTTTATGGAGGGTACATTTCTAACATAAGTAATTAATTATTTTCATCAAACACACCACCACACAATAAAACTCAACGGGAATCATTCCATGAAAATGATCAAAATGCAAAATGCAGTATGAGCTACGTTCTTGTGTGTGTGTGCATCAAGGTTTTCTCCATCCAATTCTTTTCGGGCAGCTAGATCACCTCTACCTTAACCAAGCCCTTGTCTTTGACACATACCTACGCTCATTCAACTCAATTTCTGATTAATAGGCTAGTAACCAAAGATCCATAGCCAAAGCATCACACAAGCATCTGTATTCATCATTTAATAAGTTTCTAATTGTATACTTGAAAAAGGAATGATAACATTTCACTTTTTATTCATTAACAATTACCTATTTATAACATAATCACAAATAAAATATCTAATAATTCTAAATATAGCTGAGTTCAGAGGGTTTAGAAAGTTTGAGATGTGACATCCTTCCCCACTAGGAAAAGACATCGTCCTGATGTCTTATTACACAAATACTGAAATATTATTTTTCTCTCACAACTAATATCAATGTAACAACAAAATATCATAATTATGCAGATTAAAAGAGTTTCTGCTAAATTCTCAAATAAGGAAAAGATCTATCTCATTAGCACCCTCCCATGTGGCACTGTCCATAGAATATTGGTCCTACTTGGCCTTATACTGAGCAATATCTTTATTACACATTTACTACACAAGTACTGTGATAATAAAAGTATCTTACCAATGCCCTTTGCCTCTATCAAGAATTTGAGTGGGCTCCACCAGCACCACTTATGGGTCTGGTAAAGCATGTCAATCAATACAACCAATACACTTGGCCCAACTGCCAATACAAAGCATATAACCAACACATGGTACAACTACCATCCAATTATATACAAGTAACATATGGTACTCTTGTCAAAGCATAATCAAAATATCATCACAACAATGAAGTTATAAGGAAAAATAATCTCACCACCAAAGCACACCAAACGAGGCAAATATTAGTCCATCATAGACACATATAAGCATGAATTAATCATCATAAAGCACATGCAATCACATAGAAATCATAACATAATTTTGAGAGATCAGTTCTCCTAACCAACACTAGGTCAAGATCTACAATATCAAAACAAATCTCCAAAGGTACACCAACTAGATCAAAACCAGCCATCATGCATACAACTCCTCTGAGACTACACCACTCCTTCCTCCAACTGCCACTGCAATGAGAAGGGGCTCTAGCCCAAAAAGTGCAACAGATCACAAGAAAGTTTTAGTCTATAAAACTTAGGACCACAACTATGCTGGGATAATCTTTCAAACTCTCAACTAAGTCCAAGGAGGCTCACAAAGCTACCATATCCACTCAAGGAAAATTGCAACAAAAGATTATGCTTTCAACAGTCCTTCCTCAGGCACTACCCACAACAAAAGAATTCAAGGTTCAAGTAAGCTATCTCAAAAGGTTATAGACACTGCTACCACATGTCTCAACTCTAGACATGGTTTCCCTACATGAGATACTTCCTCATGCTCCACTCCTGAAAGAGAGGGTTTCTTTAACTCTCTAGCACTACACTACCAAAACTAGGATCAACCAAATAGATACTTAGAGGGAAGAATCTAACCACACACTTTAATAGTGTAAACACTTCTATAAAGAAAGGCTTAGCAACCTACTACTCACTAGGAGCACATATAGGATGGCAACAACATACTAGCAAGGAGCAAGACTACTCCACCATACCACCATTTTCTCTTAACTAAGCTTGACCAAAAGGTCAAACAACACAACTTGATCATGAATTCATGATCAACTAGGCAACACAAGGCTTCTTCATGACCTAGCACCAAGTATCCATAAAATGGAATACAAAGGACAACAACTTATCCCATCCAATATCAAGCTAGGAAACCTCCAACTACTAAGAAGAAACTCAATTTCCAATGTTGGCAACTCAACAAGAGCAAAAAGATAACTATAATACCATAAATATCTATATACATTACATGCTCATGCACTAACTAAGGCTCCATCATACCCTACGATATGTCAAAACATGAGGATAATTATGGAACTTACATACAACAGACACCACATCATAAATTCTACCAATGCCGAACACTAAGGGCATGACATCACGTTCAAGACCAATAGGAATGAGACAAACAAGAACAACCAAAGTTGGTGGACTAAGCCAGAATTCAACCAATTACACTTACTAAAAGCAAGATTCAATCCAAACAAGTTCTCTACACAATCATGAATCCACATTTAAGCTCATAGAAGAATACATTTCTCATCAAGTGATTGATAGAAACACAAAACCATTACTCAACATTTCACACAATATTCGCTTACATTTATCAACAACCAAGGAATTCAATATAGTTCTTAGTAACACAAACAACAAGAGCTAGTATATTCTCCACATTCTACTCCTTTATACAATCCATCAGAGGCCCAACATGGACATGATAAAGAGCATAAAATGATACACAACATAACATGATACATGACTAGCAATTAAATCATTCAAGCATAGCCATCTATAATAAAATATAAAAAAAATATCAAAGTTGAAGAAAAGTCAATTTTCAACAATAAGGCATAAAATGAACTTAGTTTCAACAGTAAATCAAACATGACCATAAAGGTCACAAGATAATAAATATCAAACTTCGATGGCTATACTTATTCATAAATAAAAAATAAAATTCAATGTTGGCCCATACAACGTTTAAAAAATTTACGAAAGTCAAATAAAATAAAGTATTAAAGTTCAAAAGTTCCACATTACATGAACTACGTGACTAATTCTAGCCACTAGAGAAGGACTACAATGCTACACTACGCCTTGATCAAAGGCGAGTAAGAGAATACACTCAATCACATCAAACAAATGAATCTTCTAAGACTCCAATCACATTTATTCCATAAGATTATTTCTATTAACCACATGAACAGATCACTCAATGATGACAAGCAACCAAAAGTTGCATACAATCGCTATGTAAAGACACACATAGTCATTCACTAGCAACCAACCAGCAATCAAGATTAAACTAGGACAAAATTAGGTTCACAACCAAGATATCTAGGCACATCAATCTCTCCAAATGGTAGCGATTAACACTTCTTACCAAACAAGGATTTACCAAGCATATGGATAAGATAACATAAATTACAACATGAGGGAGGATTAGGTTGGGGTCAAGCAATTACCCAACGTTCCTTTCACATGATGCTAAACTTATTCACAACATGATGACAAGCATACTAAATGCATACTAAGGGATAAGGAAATCACAACTCAGGTCACAAGATGTAGGGTTTGCTAATTCACTCAAGATTCTAACATCTCAAACATCACAAGGACTATGCAAATGACCCTTTTCATAACCCCTTTTTCTCTTTAACTCTTCAAGTAATGCGATGAAATAATTACACCCAAGTTCCCACATGAATCCTAGGGAAGAATGTAATCTAGGAATATAAGTCATTACCTAAATGATCTATTCTAGCAATACGATGCAACACTATCTATCTTACAACTGCATAATTAATCCATACCCAGGGACATGTTCTCAATAAGGCAATGTAATATGCATTTCAAGAAAACATTACTAGTCACTATACAGAGACAAGCATTATGAGGATATGCTACTCTTGCACACAACAAGGTTCAACAATATTCTTCACATATCAAGCATATGATCAAAACATCCTCTTGTTCACATATAATGCATAACTCCTAAAAGAGTAAACCAAGTTTGATCACACTTGGAACATGGTATTTAATTTCTCACAAGGTCCTCATAACTCCAATATCATAGGTGGTCACACAAGTGCAAACATGACCCTACAAAGTGTTGGAATTAGGTCAGACAACTAAGAAAGGGGGTGAATCAGTTGTCTCAAATCTTTAACACTTGCAACAGTTAATTCTTATTTACCACTTAAAATAGATTAATGATGTAAAAATTAAAGCATGAATCAACAACACATGAGCAGAAATAAGAACACACTTGACACCAAGATTTTTGACGTGGAAACCTGATTAAGGGAAAACCACGGTGGGGGTTAACCCACAAAAATTGTACCCTGTTCAAAGTACTTGAAAGAAATGAGAAGGCACTTGCCTTCGGGCACACTACCCAGAGCTCACTACTCAAAGAGGCTCACTACCTACAGGAATTTATGTTTACTACAGAAAGATTTAATTGAGAATTAGCATCTTCATCATGCCTGGTTTAGTCTCATTGAAAGCTCACAAAAACTTCTGTTCTACCCCCAAACACTTTTTCACTATCTCTTCATCCTTAATGCTCTAGTTCTTCTACTTCTCCTCTCTTCTGCTTTGCCTCTATACCTTTCTTATGATTTTATCATTTTCGCACAAGGACAACTTTCCACAACTCATCAACAATTATTTATACACTTCATCAACCTTGGAATGAACACCTTGATCTGTCGGCCAAACATAGCTAAGACTTGAATCTTCTTCCAACAACATGCCACGCTCCAGAGAATTGCTCTTAGATCATTTGCAACATGCTTGAATCATCCAGTCGGCCAAGACTGGGAAGAACAGCAACGCTAAGAAAGAAATCTTCACCAACGAGCTCAATCTTCAATGTGAACCTCCAACATAGCAGTCACACGATCCAAAGACCTCCACAAGCACATTAAATTCAACAAAAACATCCGCACTCCTCCAAATCATCAAAATCACTTGCATCTTCATCTGAAACCTCAAGAACACTGTCTGTCATGACTGTCACACTAGAAAGATTGCTTGTGGACCTCTAAACCATGAACCAATTGAGTTGATGATACACAATGACTTCCCAAACATGCCTCTAGATCCGTTGATCATAATATTTTGATGCGGAGCAATCTGGACCAATTTATTGTCACTTTGTCTCTTCTGAACACAACAAAACCCAGTTCTACTCAGAGGGCTATAGCTTCTTCAAATCTTCATGCGGACCTCTCAAATCTTAACTGGAGCTACTTCAGACAATCCTCTACATAGCCATATGGTCTACATACATTGATTTTCATTAATTTTCTCAATATCCTCAACATTTCAATCTTCTAAACAGGCAACAAAATAGGATACAGTTGACACCAATGGCAACAAGGATATGTTGACATCAATGACAACACCGATTATGCACATATTTGCAACAATCTCCCCCTTTGTCATTGATGACAACATATGATGTGAAAAACTAATTCAACCATCAAGACAAGAACTTCTCCCCCTTTGTCTTATCACTTCTGCAACTACTTTCTTCACTGCTCCCCCTTTCATCAGCAACTAGTTTTTCACGTGACTTCTCTCCCCCTTTGACATCAATGGAAAAGGGCACATATTTGCAATCTTTACTCCCTCTTTTTGTTTCAAACTAATCTCCAAAATTTGCATACTGACTACTCCCCCTGAGTAGTATCTCCTTAACATCAATCTGGATCACAAGATATGACTGTGATTTCCACTAGACTGATGCACACTAGTGCATCTTAGTTCTGAAAAAGAGGGGTAATAATCCCTAGCTTCCCTCTGAGATACTCAAAAGTATCCTTAGGCAGAGGCTTGGTGAATATATCTGCAACTGATCCTTTGAAGAAACAAACTCCATTTTGACTTCATTCTCACTTACTTTCTCTCTCAAGAAATGAAACTTGATGGATATGTTCTTAGTCTTTGAATGCAACACCGGATTCTTTGAGATGTTTATTGCACTTGAATTTTCACATAAAATTATAACATGTTCTTCAAACACAATTCTAATATCCTTCAACATTTGCTTCATCCACAAGACTTGAGTACAATTACTTGATGATGCTATATACTTTGCCTCTACAGTAGATAGAGATATTGCCTCTTACTTTTTGCTCATCCAAGAGACCAATCTCCTTCGCAAGAAGAATGCACCACCACTAGTACTTTTCTTGTCATCCACATCTCCTACCCAATCAGCATCTGTGTATGTATGAAGAGTGAATTTATTATCCTTTGTATACCATAAGCCATAATCAAGTGTCCCTTTGAGATATTTGAAAATTCTCTTGACTGTTACAACATGGGATTCTCTGGGATCAGCTTGAAATATAGCAAAAGGTCCAACTGCATTCATGATATCAAGTCTGGTATGAGTCAGATAGAGCAGTCCTCCAATCATTGATCTATACATTTTCTGATTTGCCTGAGGGGAGTCATCATCTTTACTCAACTTGCATTTGGTTACCATGGGTGTACCCACTGGCTTTGAATCTTCCATTCCAAATTTTTTCAACAATTATCTCACATACTTAGATTGAGATATGAAGATACCTTTATCTGACTGAGTGATTTGCAGACCTAAGAAGAAATTCATTTCTCCAAACATTGACATCTCAAATTCACTTTGCATCTGATTAGCAAATGTTTTGCACATACTCTCATTTCCACCAAAAATGATATCATCAACAAATACTTCAACAATCAAGATGTGTTCATGGTCAATTTTGATATAAAGATTACTATCTGTTGTACCTTTGCTAAAACCCAATTTTAGTAGATACTTATCTAGTCTTGCATACCAGGCTCTTGGGGCTTGTTTGAGTCCATACAATGCTTTTCTCAATTTGCAAACCATATCTCCTTGATCAGACAACTAAAATCCTTCCGGTTGCTCAATGTAGACTTCTTCATCCAATTCTCCATTTAGGAATGTTGACTTGACATCCATCTGATAAACCTTGAAATCTTTAAAAGAAGCAAATGCAAGAAATAATCTGACTACTTCTATTCTTACCACCGGAGCAAAAGTTTCTTCAAAATCAATTCCTTCCACTTGAGAATATCCTTTGCATACCAACCTTGCTTTGTTTCTTACAACTTCACTATCTTCATTTAGTTTATTCTAAAAGACCCATTTAGTTCCAATCACATTTTTATCCTCGGGTCTAGAAACAAGATCCCAAGTGTGATTTTTTTCAATTTGCATTAATTCTTCTTCCATTGATATTACCTAGTTTTCATCATTACAGGCTTCACTTACTAATTTTGGTTCAAGCTTTGAAATCAAACAAATCTCTTCTTGATCTTCAGCAATTCTTCTCCTAGTTTGAACACCTTTATTTCTATCTCCTATGATCTGATCTTCAGGATGATTCATCCTTACATACCTAGGAGTTTTGGGATTTGCTTGAACTTTTGTTTCTTGAGCTTGTTCCTCAACTTCTGCACTATCCTCTTGAGTCACTGGATTTTTTGAATCAATCTAGATCTGAGTCTGGGTTTGAACTTGCCTTCCTTGACTTTGAATTTCATCTTGATCATCTGAGTCATATCCGCAAGACTTGGAATGTCCTTTTCTCTCATCAACTCTGACATTAGCACTTTCAACAATCATTTTCAATCTCTTGTTAAAGCACCGATATGCCTTGCTTTGAGTAGAGTAACCCAAAAATATTCCTTTATCACTTCTTGCATCAAATTTGCCTAGATCATCTCTTTTGATATAGCATTTACTACCAAAAACTCTAAAACATCTCACAGTAGGAGGATGACCAAACCATAGTTCATAAGGTGTCTTACTAGAATTGCCTTTGATCTACACCCGGTTAAGAGTGTAGAGAGCAGTACTCACAGCTTCTCTCCAATAGACTTGTGGAACATTTGCTTCCATCATCATGGTCCTAGTAGCTTCTTGAATGGTCCGGTTGTTTCTTTCCACAACCCCATTCTGTTGAGGTGTCCTAGGAGTAGATAACTATCTTTTTATCCCATGCTTTTCACAAAATGTATCAAACTCACCAGAGGTAAACTCTCCACCTCTGTCGAATCTCAGACACTTTATCTTCACACCAATCTCATTTTCCACCATAACTTTGAACACCTTGAAATTGTCAAGAGCTTCTGATTTTTCTTTTAAGAAGGTTACCCACATCATCCGAGAGTAATCATCAATCAACAACATAAAATATCTGTCTCCTTTCACACTCTTAGTTCTGGCAGGGCCACATAGATTAGTATGCACAAGTTCCAATAGTCCACTTGAAAATTGTTCTTTACTCTTGAATGAAGTTTTGTTCTATTTACCCAATTGACATTCTCTACACATGCTATCAGGTTTCACAAGTTTTGGAAGATCTCTCATAGCCTAAGTAGAACTTATCTTCACAATGTTATCAAAATTCACATGACACATTCTTCTATGCCATAACCAACTCTTATCAACTTGAGCAATCAAGCAACTCTTACCAGAACTACTTAAATGAAAGATGTTACCTCTAGTCTGAGTACCAAATGCAATTTTAGTTCTAGAGCTTTCCAAGATTTTGTATTTTCCATCCTTGAATCAAAGATCATAACCCTTGTCAACCAACTATCCAACACTGAGAAGATTATGCTTTAGTCCTTCCAAATACAAAGCATCATTAGTGTTATTCTTACCATCAAAAGAGATGGATCCTCTGCCACAGATTCTACCTGCTGAGTTGTCTCCAAATTTCACAATTCCACCTTCATATTTTTCAAAGCTTACAAACTTACTTTTATCACCAGTCATATGATGAGAATATCCACTATCAATCACCCATTCATCCTTTTCAACAACCTAAGCAACCAAGGCACTTTCAACGTTTACACAGCTAGCAGATTCAGTAGGCACCGGATCTTCTTCTTTGATAGAAATGAACACCCAATCACTTTCTGTGGAACCTCCATGATCAGATTCATCGTCTGTGACTCCTTCTTCACCAGCTTCTTGGACATAGTAGCATTTCTTCTGAACTCTAGGTCTATTAGAGTTTGGCTTTGAACCTCTCTTCAGACACCTTGAGGCAAAATGACCAATCTTATTACAAGCAAAACATTTGAATGGCAACTTTCCTTCATACTTACCAGATCCTCTTGGGAATCTTTTGGCAAAAAGGGCTTCAATTTCATCGAACTCAGTTTCATCATCTTCAAGATCCTTCCTTGTCTTGTCAAATCTATTTGATCTTCTTGAAGAGCTTTCACTCGGATCATACTTTTTTTTCAATATACACTGGCCTTAAATGCAGATTTAGACTTAGGAAGAGAATCACCAAACTCACTCATTTCAAATGTTGAAAGCTTACCAACTAATTGATCCCTTGTAACAGTTGTCACAATCATGATCTCTTCAATGGCAGCAACTTTATGCTTGTATGTTGCAGGTAAGGATCTGGGCACTTTGGCAACAATCTCTGATTCTTCCAATACTCCACCAGCATTCCTAATACTGGTCATAAGTTCATTCACTTTCTGCATGTAGGAAGTAATGTTTTCATCTTCATTCATCATCAACCTTTCGTATTTACCCTTCAGGCTCTGTAACTTGGCACATTTGACATATATGTCACCTTCATACAGATTTTCCAACTTTTTATAGATTTCATGGGTAGTTTTCAATTCCAGGACATTTGCCAATTTTGTATCAGTCAAGGCACTCGATAATCCTTCTTTAGCTCGAATATTGCATTCAGCTTCCCTAAGTTCATCTAGAGTTGTAGTGCCATTCTTTGGAATCTTATACTCATTCTTAGTTATCAACCAAAAGGCATCACCTGTACATTCCAAATGACACTGCATTTGCACCTTCCAAAGGGAGTAATTTGTTCCATCAAATCTCAGACTTTCCTTCTTGTAAGTCGGTATCTCCTCAAGTGGTCAAGCTTCTTTTAGAGGAACTGGCTCTTATACCAATTGTTGGAATTAGGTCAGACAACTGAGAGGGGGGTGAATCAATTGTCTCAAATCTTTAACACTTGCAGCAGTTAATTCTTCTTTACCACTTAAAACATATTAATGATGTAAACATTAAAGCATGAATCAACAACACATGAAAGAAACAAATGAACACACTTGACACTAAGATTTTTGACGCGAAAACCCGGTTAAGGGAAAACCACGGTGGGGGTTAACCCACAATATTCGTACCCTATTAAAAGTACTTGAAAGAAATAAGAAGGCACTTGCCTTCAGGCGCACTGCCCAGAGCTCACTACTCAAAGAGGCTCACTGCCTACAGGAATTTATGTTTAATACAGAAAGATTTAAATGGGAATTAGCATCTTCATCATGCCTGGTTCAGTCTCATTGAAAGCTCACAAAAACTTCTATTCTGCCCCCAAACACTTTTTCACTATCTCTTCATCCTTACTGCTCTAGTTCTTCTGCTTCTCCTCTCTTCTGCTCTACCTCTATACCTTTCTTATGATTTTATCATTTTTGCATAGGGATAACTTTCCACAACTCATCAACAATTATTTATATGCTTCATCAACCTTGGAATGAACATCAAGGTCGGCTTGACTCAACGTGGATCACTATACTATCATCCAAACATAGCTAAGACTTGAATCTTCTTCCAACAACATGCCATGCTCCAGAGAATTGCTCTTAGATCATCTGCAACACGCTTGAATCATTCGGTTGACCAAGACTGGGAAGAACAACAATGCCAAGAAAGAAATCTTCACCAACGAGCTCAATCTTCAATGCGGACCTCCAACATAGTAGTCACACGATCCAAATATCTCTACAAGCACATTGAATTCAACAAAAACATCCGCACTCCTCCAAATCATTAGAATCACTTGCATCTTCATCTGGAACATCAAGAACACTGTCTACCATGACTGTCACACCAAAAAGATTACTTGCGGACCTCCAAACCATGAACCACTTAAGTTGATGATACACACTGACTTCCCAAACATGCCTCTAGATCTGCAAATCATAATATTTCAATGCGGAGCAATCTAGACCAATTTACTGTCACTCTGTCTCTTTTGAACACAGCAAAACCTGGTTCTACTCAAATGGCTATAGATTCTTCAAATCTTCATGTGGAACTCTCAAATCTTAACTGGACCTACTTTAGACAATCCTCTACACAGCCATATGGTCCGCATATATTGATTTTCATTAATTTTCTCAATATCCTCAACATTCCAATCTTCTAAACAGGCAACAAAATAGGATACAGTTCACACCAATGGCAACAAGGATATGTTGACATCAATGACAACACCAATTAGGCACATATTTGCAACACAAAGGTCACTCAAGAACTCTCACACACTGTAAAGGCTCATGCCGAGCACTCAGGGCATCAAGAAGGAAAATACACATAAGCAACTTCTTGAAAAACACCGGGGTTTATCTAACCCATAATAACATATTACTCGCCACACACATACGAGGAAGACATATCAATAGAGGGCACATGCTACTCACAACACAGAAAAACCCACAAGGACCCACACATGCTTGAACAAACCGAGCAACATAAACACCCCACAGCTCCCAATGCTGGAACCGTGCTCTGATACAAAATGTAAGATACTTAAATTCCACTTACTAAAAATACAAAAGTAAAACAATTCTCAACTTATAAATGGAAAGGTGAAACTTTCTATTAACAGAGATATTCAGAATGTTATGATATCTTACAAGTGCAAATGCTAAAATAGCACCACAATGAAAAATACAATTACATCTCTTGGCTAAGCAAGCCATACAATTATTCCATACAATGATATATCAATTATCTTAATTATATAATGATGATCAATTATACAAATATCCATCTTCAGCCGCCATAACCCACTAGTCTTCTGCAAGCTGAAGGACAAGAGCATGGTTAAGGTGCTTTTTCCACCCAACCACGAAGCACTATACACTTCCCCAGAATTCTTCCTACCTCAAAGAATACCCAACCCTGCACGAAGCACCTATCAACTCAGAACAATTGGTAGGAGGGAACACTCGATGCATGTTTGATGCCTATATGCATTCTAATCTAGAATGAACATATTTCTTGCAAACAGGATGTGGCAGAGAACAATATTAATCACTAGGTGTTAAATATCCATCTATTTCAATGGTACAAACATAGCTTTGACCAAAGCATAAATACATAATTGATAGATCTTGAAAAAGAAGATCACCTTCTCTGTTAGCCCACATTCGGCATCCTATCTAGGAAGGTAAGCTCAACATACACATAGAAAAACAAGACAAATCTATTGCAAAATCAATTCATAATAGCACATGTATTTTACTAGTTACTTTCTTGCAAAAGATAGTGTGAGTCTGCTTTTCACTTAACAGGAACAAAAATTATGATTGTATAAGCATACTATACATCAATCAAGAGTTCTGCTATTTAAATAATGAACTAATGTCAGAATTGATCATGAAAGTCTTCATGTATAAACATATATATTGTATTTATAAATAGGTCATTATATTGCCGTCACAATTATAACAGAAATAACTGGATCTACACATTTATATCAACAAGCAAGGTTGGTTTATAAGGCTACAATGATCAAATTTATGAATGAGAAGAATTAGGGATTCACATATTTAGTTAGTTTTAGGTTCTTACTTTTTAATAGAAAACACTCCTTAATGTTATCACAAGTAGATAAGTCAATTACATTCAGCTTATAGGTGATTCATTAGTTACTAGGAAGCCCAACTATCTGCTACAAGAGATACAGTAGGCTACAGAAATTAGAAATAGAAGAAAGAACGCAACTACCAAAATAAAGAAAGATGAGACAAGAATACAGTCTACTATAGAAAATAGCACAGCAAGCTACATGATAACCAAAGAGTTTACATGGATTATCTTATGTCAAAAATGCAACATTGGAGGGGTAATTCGTGATATACTTATCAGCGCTACAAACACACAGTGCAGCTACAGAAAGATAGATTAGAGTTGAAGAATACTGGTACGTTGCAAGAATAGAGAATGGGTATCTACATACCTTTTGACATCAAGAGACCAATTGAAATACATAAGTCGATGTAATACAAATCAGGTTGTTAGGTATAAGTATTTATATCAATCAGATCATTTATTTACCGAAGCAGCACACAGGCCAATCAAAGAAGGTCAAAAGAATTATCCTAAGGTTGACATCAAAGCCAATGAAGTCATTAACAAGCACCAGCCAAAATAAGTAGTAATCAATGATAAAAGAAAAGCAAGTCGATAAGGGTTCATCATAAGCTAATAAAAGGAATGATCGAGCCATTTTAAATCAAGCCGATACAAAGAAGAGAGGTTGATGGTCATTTATTAGGCAAAGATTAAGAATACATAGGGCGATGAGATACAGGCGACAGGGATAATAGATGCGGCGACAGGAATAACAGTAATGAGAACAATATATCGCACAAGCTTTTTACATAAATCCATTGTGAAAAGAGTAAAAGATAATCAATCCAGGGAATGAAATAATAGCTATAGACTAGGGTTCATCCATCTAGTATATTCCAGAAATTAATTTAACAGAGGCAAAATGGATAAGAGATAGACAGTCACTAATTAATACATATCTCCAAATTGACAAACTGGGTAAGGCTAATTCTTGGATATGATTTAAATAACTAAGTTTTACACCTCATATAAGAGTTTCAGAGAAACCCAATTTGTAAAAATGAAGTTATCAATGACGCAACAGACTATTTTAATAGAGACGAAATGGGTAAGAGATAAACAAACACTAATTATTACATATCTTCAAAATGACAAACTGGGTATGGCTGATTTTTGTATATGATTTAAACAACTGAGTGGCACACCTTATATAAAAATTTCAAGAAAACTCAGTTCGTAAAAATGAAGTTATTGGTGATGCAATAGTTCTCATGATAGATTACATATCCAGACCTTTCTAACATGGCAAAAATAAACAAATTGTGCAAAAGAGAATTCACAGAATAAAAAAAATCTTAAATATTAGAGAAATTGATTTCAATCAAATTTAACACAAACAATAAATTATTTTCATAACTAGGTGCATACCCAGGAATCATCGCAATCCTCAAGAGGCTGCTCTTTTGTCTTCTTGTTGTTGCTGGTCTCCTCCTTGCTGTTGCTCCTCTATTCTATTTTTTTTTTCTACCATCAATTGCTTCCTCTTCTTCCTTATATATTTTTCTTCAAAGGCATCTCCTCTTTTAAAGACTTTTTCTCTATTTTAATTTTTGGTCTGTTTCTATTTTTTTTGTTTTTCTCTAATTTTTGCATGTAGTTCTTTTTGTTTTCTTCTTTTTTTTTGTTTTCTTTCCTTTTTTTATTTAAAGCTTCAATGTTATCTAAAGAAATTTTCAAAAAGGAAATGTATTTTCATATATACATATATCAACAATAAAATACATTTTTATTTTATACAATTTTAATTTAGCATATTTCATAAAAAGACACTTTAATATTGAATATAATAATCAAATCATTTACCCCCGTTCATGGGGCTCCTAGGGTTAAACCTTCCAAAGATGTCAAACGAGAGATAAGTTGGACCCCTCCCAAGGAAGGATGGGCAAAGATCAATTTCGATGGGGCATCCAAGGGAAACCCGGGGGTCAGTGGTGCAGGTATTGCAATTAGAGACCATGAAGGTTGAATTATCTTGGAGAAATCCGTTCTATTAGGCGTCAGGGCGAATAACAATGTAGAATTCAAAGCGGCCCTTATTGGATTACAATACGCCAAAGCCCTGAACTTAGAGAAGGCCACCTAGAAGGAGACTTGTTGTTAGTGATTAATGCTATTCGAGGGGGATGAGCTAGAAGTTGGAAATTCAGAAGGTGGTTGGATGAGATTGCCAAATTATTGTCAGAGGTGGCAATGTACAAAGTCTTCCATACATATCGAGAGGGAAATGATAAAGCTAATGGCCTCGCCAAGTTAGCGACTAATAATTAAGCAAGATGATTTGGGCACCTTGCAATTTGATGATTGCAAGGTAACGAGGAGATGGTAGAGGAGTGTCATCCATTGATGGAAAGCATGTGAGATCAGGTGAAAGGATGCCAATTGCTTTTAAATGCCATGATAAGGCCGTCGATGCCTCATTCTCCTTGCTATCTCTTCCAAAGTGGAAGGCTGCAGCCATGGACACACCAATAACCCTTGAATGCCTTAGTAGGCAAATGGTGTTCTTGGGTGAAGTAACAAATAAGAGGTTGGGGTTGATTTTTAATTCCAACCATGTGCTCATACTACATACAGTCAAGTTGGTCTTGGGGGGATGAGTTCATACGAGCAGTGCACCAATACAAGGTGAATTCAGATGTGGCGGTAATGTTTCTGGCTGTAATTCTGGATATAGGGGAATCTAAAGACGTCGCTAGGGAGATGTGCAAACGGCTCGTCAAGAATTGCTTCTTGGGAGTTTTGGAGGATGTACTAAATAACTTTGAGGAGAGCAGAGGGATCCCTCTCCCTGGTGATTACTACGTTATTCGACGGTGTGGGGTCCCCCCAGAGCAGTATCCTTTGGTTTTCTCAACTTCCCCTAAGGCACTCCCAATATTTCGACTGGCTGTGAGGAGAGGAATTGCCTTCCTGAAGCAAATTCTAGATTTGGTCCCAGACAAGGGCTCGGCCTGGTTGTAGGAATTCATCATCGAAGAAGGGCTGGATGATCTGGCTGGAGTTGCCTGCTGGGCTCGACCTAGGGTGACAACCTTGCGAGGCTAATTTAGGTTTTTAGCCTGTCTTGTCTACGTACTCTTTCTTTGTAGATAGCTACAAATAGTCATGGGGTATAAGGGGTCTGGTAGCAGTTTGGGTAGAACTCTGTATTTGGGCATGGCTGTAATAGGAAGAATTTTGGATAGGAATGCCATACTGTAAAAGAAGGTTTTTTGATATCCAGGGTGACAATTAAATTCCCATATTTTTGTAATGTTCATATTTTACTATATTAATACAAAGGTGCAGCCCTAGTTGCTTTAAATCAAAAAAAAATCAAATCATTTAATTATACATCTTAAAGAAGCATAATATTTTTTATGGAGGGTACATTTCTAACATAAGTAATTAATTATTTTCATCAAACACACCACCACGCAATAAAACTCAACAGGAATCATTCCATAAAAATGATCAAAATGCAAAATACAGTATGAGCTACGTGCTTGTGTGTGCGTGCATCAAGGTTTTCTCCATCCAATTCTTGCCAGGTGGCTAGATCACCTCTCCCTTAACCAAGTCCTTGCCTTCGACACATACCTACGCTCATTCAACTCAATTTCTAAATAATAGGTTAGTAACCAAAAATCCATAGCTGAAGCATCACATATGCAGTTGTATTCATCATTTAATAACTTTCTAAATTTGTATACTTGAAAAAGGAATTATAACATTTCACTTTTTATTCATCGACAATTACCTATTTATAACATAATCACAAATAAAATATCTAATAATTCTAAATATAGCTGAGTTCAGAGGGTTTAGAAAGTTTGAGACGTGACAACTTTTTTATTCTTTTCAAAAATGTATTTGAGCTTTGAAGTTTACATTTGTAATGGTGAAAATTGCAAAACTTGGAGTTATGTCGATTTGGTGTTTTAATGGAATGACAAATGTATATTATTATTTTTGCCCATATACTTGATGTTTAGTTTATCTAAGGTTATATTTATGATTTACGTAAGTAAATTATGTTGGTTGCACGATTTGTGAAATGACCTCTTAATTTTTAGATTTTAATTTTTTTTAGGGTTAATTTAACTCTTTCAACTAGTTGTTATGTGTCAACTCAAAGCATGAAACATTTCACTTGTGTCATTTGGAGTTATATTTAAGGACTAACTCTAGTTCATTTTTTGATCATCTAATACCTAGAATTCATAAAGAATCTCACTTATAATTATTTGAGTATTAAATCAAAGTATCCATTACTACATTATCGGTTTACGTCAACTTCTAGGATATATGTAGCATGTTTGCCTATTTTTTTGATTATTATCAAAAGTTGTTGGATGCACATGAAATCCAGGGAAATTGATTTTTTTTAATTTCAACATCCTACTTTCTTTTAGATAGAATTTAAAAGATAAGACTATAGTTTTTTTATAAACAATCAAACATAGTGTTTTAAACCTGTCTAAATGTATTTCATGTAATTTAAAACTATGTTCATTCCCTAGATAAAATACTATGGTTTTTGCTTTCAAATTAAGAAAAATTAGGAAAAACTGATAATATAGTAACAAAATCTAGAAAATAGTTATAGAAACAAAAACTTGGAGTGGGATTGAATCTGGAGAAAATATCTAAAAGCACCTATAATACAAATGCCAATAGAACTCATGAACAATAGTGCAACTATGCTAATGTCCAATCGCATTGTGGTCCTCCATACATAGAAAGACATAGTCCTACAGTAGATGAAGACCCTATAGAAATAGAAATGAAATATATAGAGACAATAAAAGAAGCCAAGAATAGACATAAAAATATTATAAACAACTTAAATTCTATAAAACAAAGAGAGTAATCTAAAGTAGATAACAAAAATGTAACAAAGGATGAAGAATACAAAACCTTTGTTTGAAAGATCCAACACTAGCATCTAAAGTTGGGATAAAGGGAAAGGGGTTGATTGCTTGGGAGTTTGTCAAAATGGTCAAATGCCAAATATGGTCCTAATAGAGGGGAATCCAATGGCCCATAGAAGGCTTCACAATAAAAATGCAAAGTATGCAAATAATTGGAGAGTTATTGTAGAGTACTGGAGTGCTATAGAAATCTAGGAGAAGGCTTGAGATTCTAGAAGATTGGAGAGTGTAGAATAGCTAGCAAGAAAACTAGTCTCATGCATGAAAAGGAGAACAAAATCCAATTTCAAAATCGTAATCATACAAGAGGCTATTTTGGGTCAAAGAATAAGGAAAAAGATTGTTAAAAATCTTGATAGACTTGGGCGAGTGACGATTACAAATAGAATGGAAGTTGAAATTATACTACTTTAACCATGAAATGAAGCTCATACAGTCATATGGTTATGGGATGATAGCATGATTGCACAAACATCCATGCAACTAAGCTTTAGCCCAAGAACAAAAAAAACTCAAAGTTATAAAAAAAATGATGTGAATTACAAAATGAACACGATAACATTAGAAAACAACACATAAAATACAAGACAAATAAACATAAAATTTTGGCATTCAGATTAGGAAAAGAGGCTATAAGGTGGGCGAAAATGAATCCTAAAACATACTGTAGGAATGGATACTTTATAGTATCAAATTTGTAGGGTATGTAATTTTTTACATTACATTTTGCCCCCACTTTAGTAGGCTTATGCCACTAGGTGATAAAGCTATGCTAATGTTTAGGAAGTAAATGCAAAAAGTATTAAATACTTTGAGGAAACATAAAATGATATGCATCAATCTTCAAGTGAAGAATATATGCCCCCAAGATAGGATCTACAAAATAAACATGTCAAAAAACACAAACAACCTGCAACACAAATATGTTAGAAAAATATAACCTACATCACAAAAATGTTAGAAAACATAAAAATTGCAACACAAATGTGTTAGTACATCACCTATAATCCAACATATATGCAACACATATAAAAAGAAAAACTAGAAAACACATATTATGAAAATACAAGAGAGAAAAACTTATATCGACAAGAAGAATGTATTAGAAACAAGATCGAAGAGATGAATGCGGGTATCAAATCCAGAGTGAAAGCAATAAGAATTGCAATGCATAAACTATGCACAAGATGAGTACAAATAGTGAGAGAGGTTGAGTCGACTTAAAATTCGACTTCAACACTCAACTAGAGGTGGAAGAAGGTTTCCGCCAAGTGTCAAAAGTATGTCGACATGTGTCTTTGGAGAGTTGTGTCAAACTCTCCAAGTCAACAAACTACCCACTTAATTAGGCTTACAACACGTGTATTTTACCCATGTGAGGTAAAATATACACTAACACCCTCTTAATCATAGCTTAGGTGGGTACAAATAAGGATGGGTCCTAGAAACTAGGCCTGATCAGGTACCCATATATAATAAAAACTCTCATGAAGTGGAGATAAGGTAGAAAACCCTGTGGGAAAAACTACCCTCCAAAAAGAAAGAAAAGATGTATGAATCTAGAAGTTGCTTGTGTACCTCGATGTTGATGCTAAACTGTGACTAAAATGACTCCATAGAAGCTAGTATCATGAGGATTCAGGAACATTAACCAAATTTGAGATGTGATCTGATGCAAGATTCGGGTTCATTTACCATAGGCTTTAAATGTGAGATGTGAACCAATGTGAATCTATTGCAAGATTGTCGATCATTTATGATAGGCTCTCAAATTGAAAGAGTGTTTGAAGAATCAATTGATCCACCTATTTCTCAATCCCACCTTCTTTTAGTTGCCACCTCAATGAGTTTAAATTATGTGACATAAGATCCTCTATAGTATTAGAGTCTCTTGGAGACCTTCCCATCGGGTGTAGGTCCCAATATGAACAGAAGTACTTGGAGTTAGACTTGATCACACGTATTAAACCATCTAGATGATATGTATTTTGTAGACATAGAAGTACGGAAAGATTTAAGACTCAATGATACCCCCCCTAAATTTGTTCCCCCTTGCTTTGTGGCACTTTATAATTTAGTGCATATACATGGACTATCCAAATTTGGAACAAAAAAAATGAACTTTATAGTGAGAGTATTAAATTGTCCCTAATGGATTGGGCTTGAAAAGTTAAGTACTTTTTCCACAAAAATCACTCACTTACGAGCTACCATTTTAAATGTTATGGCACTTAGCAAATTTTCAACCTTGCCAATGAAATATGCAAAAAAAACTTAAAGTTTTGCCAAAATAATTTTGAAGCACAGCTTAGGAAAAACATATTAGTCCCTAAAATAGGGCAAAATATTCTAAGGGCGACCAAGATTAGGGCATTCTAGAGGAAAGAGGGAAAATTTGTTGGAATTAGTCTGGACAACTGAGAGGGGGGGTGAATCAGTTGTCACACAAATTTAATCTTTTCTTCCTTTAATCTTCTTTCACAACTTATAATCAGATTAATGATATAAACATTAAAGCATGAATCAACAATACATGAGCAGAAACAAATTGAACACACATAACACCAGAATTTTTACATGGAAACTTAGTTAAGGGAAAACCACGGTGGGGGTTAACCCACAAGATTCGTACTCTGTTAAAAATACTTAAAAGAAAATGGGAAGGCACTTGCCTTCGGGCGCACTACCTAGAGCTCACTGCTCAAAGAGGCTCACTACCTATAGAATTTATGTTTAACACAAAAGGAATTTAACTGATAAATAGCATCTTCTTCATGCCTGGTTCAATCTCATTGAATGCTCACAAATCTTCTACTCTGCCCCCAAACTCTTCTTTACTAACTCTTCATTCTATACTACTCTTGTTCTTCTGCTCCTCCTCTTCTCTGGTTTGCTTCTAATCCTTTCTTTTGATTTTATGATTTTTCGCACAAGGATGATTTTCCATGACTCAACTACACTCCTTTATATGCTTCATCAACCTTGGAATAAACATCAAGGTCAACACTCCAAACATCTGACTTAATGTGAATCATAAATTTGTCAGCCAAACATAACTAGGACTCAAATCTTCCTCGATCAACACGTCATGCTCCATAGAATTGTTCTTAGATCATCCACAACACGTTTGAATCATCTGGTCGGCTAGGACTAGGAAGAACAGCAATACCAAGGAAGAATTCTTCAACAACGAGCTCAATCTTCAATGTGGACCTCCAACACAGCATGCACACGGTGCAGAGACTTCCATAAGCACATTGAATTCAACAATAACATCCACACTACTCCAAATTATCATAATCACTTCCATCTTCATCTGAAACCTCAAGAACACTATCTGTCATGACTGTCACACTAGAAATATTTCTTGCAGACCTCCAAACCACAAACCACTTGATTTGAGGATACTCACTGACTTCCAAAACATGCCTCTAAATCTGCAGATCATCATTTTATATTTCTGAAATAATCTGGACCACTTTCGTGTCACTCTGTCTCTTCAGAATTCTGCAAAACTAGTTCTACTTAGATGGCCATACCTTTTTCAAATCTTCATGCGAACCTCTCAAATATTAATTGGATCTTCTTCAGACAATCCTCTATACAGCCATATGGTCTACATACATTGATCTTCATTAATTTTCTCAATATTCTCAACATTCCAATCTCCTCAATCAGGCAACAAAATAGGATACAGTTGACACCAATGACAATAAGGATATGTTGACATCAATGACAAAACATCAAAAGCACATATTTGCAACAATCTCCTCCTTTGTCATTGATGGCAACATGTGATGTGAAAAACTGATTCAACCATCAAGACAAGATCTTCTTCCCCTTTCTCTTTTCACTTCTGCAACAACTTTCTTCACTGCTCCCCATTTCATTAGCAACTGGTTTTCACATGACTTCTCTCCCTCTTTGACATCAATGGCAAAGGGCGCATATTTGCAATCTTTTCTCCCCCTTTGTTCCAGACTAATCTTTAATAATTTGAATATTGACTACTCCCCCTGATAGTATCTCCTTAACATCAATCTAGATCACAAGATGTGACTATGAATTCCATCAGACTGATGCACTCTAGTGCATCTTAATTCTAATCAGGAGGGGTAATAACCCCTATCTTCTCTCTGAGATACTCAAAAGTATCTTTAGGCAAAGGCTTGGTAAATATGTCTGCAATCTGATCCTTTGAAGAAACAAACTCCAATTTGACTTCATTCTCATTAACCTTTTCTCTCAACAAGTGAAACTTGATGGATATATGCTTTGTCTTTGAATGCAACACTAGATTCTTGGAGATGTTAATTGCACTTGAATTATCACAGAAGATTGTAACAAGCTCCTCAAACACAATTCTGATGTCCTTCAATATTTGCTTCATCCACAAGACTTGAGTGCAATTACCTGTTGTTGTTATTGTTGATGCTCAGAATTGCGTTGTTTCCAACACCAACATGGGAAACTCTAAAACGTAGGAATGCTCTTCAAAGTAACCTCCATATTTTTAAGAAGCTGGCTCTTCTTTATCTCAAAAGTGTTTTGGGGAAAGGGATAGATTTAAACAAAATCACAAATGCAACTAAAAAAGGAAACTAAACTATGGCGATGCGCCTGAATGTGATTTTGGTTTCTCAACACTTAAGCACAGTGAAACTACTTTAGGATTCAATCACATTAAAGAGCAAACAATGCATGATCAATGTAACAGATGAAAAACTAATAGGATCAAAGGCTCACAGATCAGAATATTTTGTAATAACACAGAACATATCAGCAAAGGCACAGACTCTGTCTTTATTAATTTTCCAGTCACATAAAAGGCACAGAATCATGCATAGTTATACAAACTCTCTAAATCAAGAAAACAGAACAAAGGCAAATGATATTACTGGCCACTACAAAAGATCCTCAAACTTCTCTAACAATCTATGATGCAGAAAATTCTCTATATCTCCAATCTTGTATATCCCAGGCACTGTGATCTGAACCCATATTTATAGCATAGAACTGGCTCAAAGATTGCCCGCATGATCAAATCTCAACGATCTAACCGAACTGGCAGTTAACTGAAAGTGTCTGTTAGAAGATCTCTTTCGAATCAGAAACGGTTAGCCACTCTGCAAATTCATTGGCTGCAACAGGTACATGTAACCCCACTTACTTGAATCAGGGAGGAACGCGTGGCAGCTTCTGATAGTCTTTGCGACTATAAACCCTTGAAACAGCTGGCATTCATACGCGCCTCTTTCTTGAAACTCCTTCATTTTTCCAGAACAATAAGAAACAAACACATGGCATCCTCCGCGTGACTTACTGAGGCACCAGAACTTGACACTTGGCAGCGTCCGCGGCCCCTACAAAAGATACGTGGTGACTTTTGCGGCCCCTGCAAAAGATACGTGGCTTATATTAAGAGCGCTCGGGCTTCGCCATCTGTCACGGTCCGCTAAACTTTGGAAATTAAGAAACATTAAAAATAGGACCCACCAATAGTCTGTGCCTGAGCAGCTTCAAAAAGAAAAAGGGACAAGTGGCACTTTCCGCTAACATGACAAACTATGTACGTGGCGGCTTCCGCTGCACTTAGAGAAACTGTAGATACCTTTACAGGATTCTGCGGAAGATGACACATGGCAGTCTCCGCTGCAACTTTAAGAAACTCTTGAAATATTATAGGGTCCTGCGGAAGATGACACCTGTCGATCTCCGCTGAGCTTCGGGAAACTTTAGCACTTAAACAAAAACTCCGCGGACGCTGCCACTTGGTGCTTTCTGCACAACTCTGAGAAACTTTATAGAAACATTAGGGACTCATAAGAATCATGTGAATGGTGACACTGTTGATAACTGAGAGGGGGGGGGTGAATCAGTTATCCTAATTATTTCCCTTATTGAACTTTCTTTTTAATTGATGCAGCATTGAATCAAACACAAAAACATTAATCATGAAATAAGAAACACATGACACAGTATTTTTGACGTGGAAACCCTATTAAGGGAGAAAACCACGGGGTGATTAACCCAAAATTATTCTCTGTTAGAAGAATAGGAAATTACAAAATGGCACTTGCCAATTAGGGCTCACTGCCCGAGCACACTGCTCACAAGAGGCCCACTGCCTACAAGAAGACACACTGTCTACAAAGTGATAAGAATCACAGTCTTGAACTGATTGGAAGCATCTGCATATGCTGGAGTTCAGTTCCGGTTAGGCTCAGTACACTGATCTGCTGCACTTCATCTTTCCTCTGTTCTTTATTCTGCTATCTTTCACATACCGGATCCTTTTTGCTACTTCTGCTCTGTTCTGGACTTATTCGCATATATCTTCACACCATCATATTCTTCACAACTAAATCCATCCTCTATATATATCCGCACAAGTAATTTCATCACCTTTCTAGTCGGCATCCGGAACAGTCTAGTTTCTTACAAACTCTTGTTCTGTCGGCTGAATCCTTCCTCACCAAGCAATGCGGATCAAGCATATACTTGTAGATATCATTAATCATGTCGGCCAAACATGATTCATGCCTTCACAACCTCTATCATCAACAGTAACACATCCGGAAAGTAGTCTGATACTCTGTCAGTCAGTTCTTCCTCTGTTTTCACTGTCTCTCAGGAATCCGGTACTCAACTATTCATATCTTTTTCCTTGTCCATCACCGGAGGCTAAATCCTTGGAATATACCACTCAAGGTAGTCCTCTTGACTTCCCCAAATCCGCACTGCACCAAGACACTTCCTCTGAGAGATCCGGACCAATCTGTCAGACCTTGCCACATGCTCTGTTCTTGTTCACCGGACCACAACATTCTTTATTCTGACTTCCGGTAGAGACACATCATGACTTGCAGATATGTGTGATGACCTTTGTTGCCATCAATGACAACAACCATGAATCCATATAGTGTCTCTTGCCAACAATCTCCCCCTTTGGCATTGATGGCAACACTTAGTGAAAAATGACTGAGTGTTTACACTATGCTCCCCCTTTGCTGATGCTCTGTCTTTATATACAATTTCTGGAACTCCCCCTTAATTGGATTCCTCATTTTTCACTGCTCCTCACTCCCCCTTTGACATCAATGGCAAAGGGTAGGGTCTGCACATCAAAATTTTCAAAAATTTTCTATACATAGCCGCATATTTACATACTCACATATACTGAAGAATGTCTGCAAAGGATGTCTGCAATTGGATCATTTCTATAGCCCAACTTTGCTTCATTCTATCCAAAATTGAAATGTGACCACTCAACAAAAATGTAAAAGCTTCTGCCCTCTTGAGATCTGTCGGATCATTTGTTTGGGCGGTGGTCTGAGCATCACTGATGGCCTCATGCATAGTTTCCAACTTAGGGATTATAATCCGTCTAAGTTCTCCCATCCGGTTAGTGATGTTCTTCCTTTCCTTCTCAAGATTCTTTATTTCATTCAAGACTGCAATAGTCTGACATTCTTGATTTATTATGGAGGAAGAGAGAGGATCAAAACTTTGAGATAAGCTTTGTAGCTTGTCCTGTTCCTCTTTCATTTTCTTATCAATTGCTGCTGTTGCCTTTGACCAGGATATACAAAATTTGTAGATGTCACCGCCATCCTTAAGAGCATTCTCTAAGCTCTTTATTCCAATGCTCACAATCTTTCTATCTTTAGAGATTAATTCTAATACTTCTGAAAATCTTTTATCCAAAAATTCCTTCCGGACCTTTTCTTCAGCTGATTTTTCTAGAGAATCAAAATGTGTATCAACACTGCTGACTAAGGTTTTTAGATTACCGGAAGAGGAGGCTGTCGGATCTATCTGGATTGATGGCATAATCTTTACAAGTACTCCGGAAGCAGCCTCTATCAACTCACAGTCTTCCATATGAGACTTCAGGAGTTTTTCATTTGCCTTGGCATTTGCAAATGAAGCTATCTTCATTGTTTGTACCGGAGAGAGAGAGTCAAAGTCGAATGGGCCTTTTAGAAGCTCCGGTTCATCAATCTCTAAAGTTTCTTTGCTCAAAAATTGTTGAACAGTTTGTGCAGTGTCTCTTGCCGGAGACAGATGTTTCTTTTCTTCTGCAGTCTTGGAACTGTCAACCTCTTTATCTTTTTGGCTTTCATAAGCCCTTGTGGCTTTTGTCTTGGATCTTTTACCGGATGCCTGGACTTCCGGTTTTGAACTTTTGGTTGTGGGAGGTGCAGATCTTTTTGATGATCTGGTCCGGGTGGGAGTTTCAACCGGAACACTTTCTTTACTTTTCTCTTCTTCCTCAGCCTTCCTTCTCTTTTCCCGGCTGGCATCAAGTGCCTCCTTTGAGATGCCTAGGCCTTGAGCAATATGCTCAACTTCTTTTCTTACCTTCCTCTTTATCTCCGGTTCCCTGAGTTCTATATGTAACTTTACACTCAATTCCTCAAAGGTTCCAAACCTTTCTGCCTTAGGATCTTTGGGCTGGCTTAGCATGTGTTGAACATGCAGCTCTACTATCTGTTCATCCACTTCATACCCCATAGGCATGATCCAGACAGTCCTTGGCTCCACTGCCTCCATCAGACACTGATCTGTTTTTACCATGAAGCATACTGTGTCTTTGTATTTTTCAACAAGGGATTGGGGTATTCTTTCTCTTGCATGCATCATGCTTTGGAAGTTCTTGAAGTAACCCCATAGAGCTGTATTTCTTGCTTTTGCATCCCCAAGTTCATGCAAATAGTCTCTGATTTGAATGGCAACCGGTCTGTCATTCTGCCATATCCATCCACTGGATCCGGGAAGCTCATTCATGTAGTAAAAGAAGAGACAAAGGATCAGATTGCCATATTTGAAGGAGTTTTTCTTGTCCTTCTTAACCTTCTGCAGATTTTCAAAGAGTTGGTTTACTAGAAGTTCGCACAAGTCATAGTCTGCATTCTCCTTTAACATCTGATAGGCTGTGTAGATTGCAGTTCCCGGTACTGAATTTTCCCTACTGGAGTGATAGATTTTGTAACCAATTATCATAGCTGCAAATTTGACATCCGGTTCAATGATGTCATCAACTGTCATAGCTCTCTTGTCAAACTTGGATCCGGTTGCATCACTGACTGTCTGATTTTTGACAGATTTGAGAACAGGTAATCCACCGGATGAGTGCAGACCGGTTACAGCCCTAATTGCATCCTTGGTGATCTTGAAGGGCTTGTTCAACCATAGGAAGTTGTCATGTACTCTACTTAGTACATACCGGACCCATTCATCTTCTTCAAAACAGGGGAAATGAATGCACTGTGCAAAGTGTTTGTCCTGGATGGCTTTATACTGAGGTTTGATCTCAAAGGAGTCATCTATCAATTGTTTGTGATAGATATCCATCAGTTGTGTTTCTCCAAAGTCTTCAAGATTCGCATGGATGTAAACCCTAATATCTTCCGTATGCAATACACCATGAGGAACACTAGAGAAGGCTCCTAGTGGATCTACCTCCAATGATTTGTAAGGATGCTTCTTGAATGAGGGGCGAGGTCTATCAGAGATCTTAACTATATTTGGAGTAGCCATTCTTCAAAGATTTGCAGTGAGGTAATGAAAAACGGAGAATACCTTATGCGCCTTCGATTTGCACGGAGTGATTGGATTGATTTCTTTACGCAATGACTTCGGCAGGAGATCCTTGGTGTGCTTGATGAATCTTGTTGCAGAGCTCCACTATTCGCTTCTTCTTGAGTGCAGAATGAGCAAATGACTTTTGAGAAATCCCTTATATTGCTCCGCGAACCCTAATATCTGTCTGCAATAAATGCTTCACCTACATTAATCCGGTTTGCCTTGTCTGGATAGCTTGGAGTATCCCGGATTAGTCCTGATCTGTGAATATCATCCGGATCTTTCAATCATGAATAAATCGAGGTAACATATTACAAGAACATCCCAAACACTCTGTCCAATCTGCAGAACAAGATAGTGCACTTTCGGATCTCTCCGGACCTTTTTGTAATCCTTTGTCATACCGGAGCATCTCCTTGAACAGGTCTTATTTGATCGATCACAGCTTCTTCATAACTCCATGCGGACCTCTGAAAACTTGACTGAAGCATCTCAAGACTCATATCTGCAAACCCTTTAATCCGCATCTTGTGCCACATCCGGCACCACTTGTTTGGCTGGGGGAACAGGATTTTCTTTGAGTCTCCCCCTGAGCCTGAGCTCACTTTTTAATTTCCGAAAGAAATATCAGCACCAGAGTCTGGTGCGGATCCAACCTCTACATTCTCTGAACTTTTCTTCACCCAAATCTTGCTCATCTGATTCCTAACTTCATCCGCATTCATCTTTTGTTTACCCTTGTCTTGATTCTGATTATACACCGGACCTCTTTTGTCCTGATTCTTGTTTCTGCAGATTTTAGCATTATGACCGGACCTATTGCAGATTTGGCAAATAACATTTCTTTGCATATTTGACTGATATCCTCTTGATCTGCATTGATTAGCCATATGACCTACTCTATTGCATGTAAAGCATCTACCTTTGAATGATTTGTTTACTTGCATAATTCTGCATTCATGGGATTTGTGTCCATACCTTTTGCAGTTGAAGCACTGTCCGGAGAAGGATGAATTAATCTGATTCATTCTCATTCTGCACTGATTAGCTTTGTGACCAAAGTGGTTGCAGCTGTGGCAGTATCCATTGAAGGATGGATATCTTTGAGCATTTGGCTGTCTTACCGGAGGTCTTCTAGGCCTGCTCCTTGGATTTTCTGATCCAAGATTCTTCTGACCGGATCCGGAGCTTTCTCCTTTCTCATATCCCAAACCATACTTGTCATCTGTCCTCTTTTGACTTCCAAGAAGAACTTCAAGTTGAGCAGAACTTATCTTGAATTTCTCTTTATATTCATTTGCTGTTTGAAGGTCTCTTTTGAGAGAGGCAGTTTGATCCTCAAGTTTTTCTTCATTATCTTTGGCATCTTCAAGATCAGATTCAAGATGTCTGATAATCCTGTCCATCTGGTGGCATTCTTCTGATTTTTCTTTAAGAGATTGTCTTAGATTGTCTTCAGCCTTTCTTTTTTCTTCAATCTCTTGAGTAAACTTTATAGTTCCTGATTCCATTTCATGTCTTAACATAATGACTTCTTTTGATAACTTTTCACATAACTTGGTTTGCTCAGTCAATTCTTCATTTGTATTGCTTTCTTCACTTTGTCTTGCCAACTGTTGGAGCAGCTCCTTTCTCTTTTTCATAGAGAGACTTAATTTGTCTTTTAATTCTCTCATGAATTCATCAGCCTGTTTGAGTCTTTCTTTTAATTCATTGACTTCAGAATTTGACTGTTCAAGATCCTCAAGGGCAGTCTTGAGTTGCTCCCTTAAACCATATGCATCCATTTGAGTTCCCAGATCTTCCTCAAGCTGTTAGGCTCTATTAGGAGGAACTTGGCTCTGATACCAATTGTTGATAACTGAGAGGGGGGGGGTGAATCAGTTATCCTAATTATTTCCCTTATTGAACTTTCTTTTTAATTGATGCAGCATTGAATCAAACACAAAAACATTAATCATGAAATAAGAAACACATGACACAGTATTTTTGACGTGGAAACCCTGTTAAGGGAGAAAACCACGGGGTGATTAACCCAAAATTATTCTCTGTTAGAAGAATAGGAAATTACAAAATGGCACTTGCCAATTAGGGCTCACTGCCCGAGCACACTGCTCACAAGAGGCCCACTGCCTACAAGAAGACACACTGTCTACAAAGTGATAAGAATCACAGTCTTGAACTGATTGGAAGCATCTGCATATGCTGGAGTTCAGTTCCGGTTAGGCTCAGTACACTGATCTGCTGCACTTCATCTTTCCTCTGTTCTTTATTCTGCTATCTTTCACATACCGGATCCTTTTTGCTACTTCTGCTCTGTTTTGGACTTATTCGCATATATCTTCACACCATCATATTCTTCACAACTAAATCCATCCTCTATATATATCCGCACAAGTAATTTCATCACCTTTCTAGTCGGCATCCGGAACAGTCTAGTTTCTTACAAACTCTTGTTCTGTCGGCTGAATCCTTCCTCACCAAGCAATGCGGATCAAGCATATACTTGTAGATATCATTAATCATGTCGGCCAAACATGATTCATGCCTTCACAACCTCTATCATCAACAGTAACACATTCGGAAAGTAGTCTGATACTCTGTCAGTCAGTTCTTCCTCTGTTTTCACTGTCTCTCAGGAATCTGGTACTCAACTATTCATATCTTTTTCCTTGTCCATCACCGGAGGCTAAATCCTTGGAATATACCACTCAAGGTAGTCCTCTTGACTTCCCCAAATCCGCACTGCACCAAGACACTTCCTCTGAGAGATCCGAACCAATCTGTCGAACCTTGCCACATGCTCTGTTCTTGTTCACCGGACCACAACATTCTTTATTCTGACTTCCGGTAGAGACACATCATGACTTGCGGATATGTGTGATGACCTTTGTTGCCATCAATGACAACAACCATGAATCCATATAGTGTCTCTTGCCAACAGACACATGGCGCACTCCGCTGAAACTATAGAAATATTAATCGGGGCCCACCAACCTCTTTACTTAGCGATGAAAACAAAAGGAAACCTGCAAAAGATAACACTTGGAGCTCTCCGCTGAAACTGAATGGGACACGCGGCACCTTCCGTGTAACTTAAAGAAACTTTAAAGACACTCTCCGCATCCACCACTTGGTGCCTTCCGCGCTCACCAAAGCTCTTAAAAGGGGCCCGCTACATTATGAGAAACATTCAAAAGGAACATTTGAAACTTAGAAGAAACTGGAACGGGTGCCGACACTTGGCAGCTTCCGCCTTAACACAAAAAGATATGTGGCACTCTTCGTGGCCACTCTGAGAACTCTGGAATGTGTCTCGGTTGCTGACACGTGGCGGTTTCCGCTGCTCTGAAAGAAACTTTAAAAATGGGGCCCGCCAGACTTACTTTGTAAAAAGGGGCTTTTGAAACTTATAGAAACTGAACCTCGGATGCCGACACATGGCATGCTTCGCAGGAATTAAAGAGGACGCGTGGCTCCATCTGCGTTACTCTAAGCAACTTTATAATGTGTCCTAGGAGTTGACACTTAGCGGCTCCCGCTACTTCTCTGGGACTTAGGCAAAATTTAGGCAAAAATGAAAACCCCGCGTGCCCGCGCTCTATGCCCGCACTGTGTGTCAAAAACCCTCGCTGCAAAACTGAAGTG
Organism: Cunninghamia lanceolata; assembly: GCA_027924645.1. Lineage (NCBI taxonomy): Eukaryota > Viridiplantae > Streptophyta > Pinopsida > Cupressales > Cupressaceae > Cunninghamia > Cunninghamia lanceolata. The sequence goes on from BSBN01000760.1 coordinate 5,655,980, forward strand.
TACAGGAACAAAACTAGAACTCGCACAACTGAAACTCAAAAATCAAAATGTAGAGTATTTCACTCTACAGTTCTTGGCGACCCCGAGGACTTTTGAGCCTGCTCAAAAAGAATCCAAAAATGTATCTATATAGCAAAATTTACAAATTTTGCAAGGCCGTCTGATATACAGACCACTCAGCATCAGATAACCCCTGCTTGTTCTGCAAATCCTGGAAGGCTAAATCCAGATTGATCATGTCCTTATGCGAAAAGCTTTGCAAAACGTGGACTGCTGCTTTCAACTGAAAATCAAGTTGGGCCATAGGAATCAAAATAGCTTCCACTTCTGACACTGATGAGGCATCTGTTAGACCCTGGAAAACTGATTGATCATTCTGTCTGGCTAGCAACAGAGGCTTGATTTCATCAACCATTAATATTGTGTTGCTATCAGGAAAAGGAGAATGAAGGCCCAATTGCTCCAGGTCTTCAATATGTTTCTTCATGTCCTTCACTCCCTCCTTGACCACATCCAGGAGCTCCTGGCAAGTTATTGCAGCAGAGTTGCAACTGAGAACCTCATTCACCCGTTTGGCAGCAATCATTCTATCATTGATCCCTGTTGATGATAATATTTCATCAGATGTGTCATAAAGTTTCCCTAGCAGCAGTTGAGAATCAGAAACTCTCATGGAAACAGTGGACAGAGTGGCCTGAACTGAGGTCTCCACCTTTTCACATAATTGCTGTGCATGTAGCAGGAAGGTTAAAGAGGGTCTGAGCTGGATAATCTCCTCAGAGATTCTTGCCCACACTGATGCATATAACTCCTTGACCAAATTCAACACTCCTGCATTTTGTGGCCTATTTGCCAACTCAAGCGTCAATTGTTTTGTTATTTGTTGCTCAGCCTGAAGTTGAGCCTGTATGGCAGCAATGTTATTCTGCTCTTTCAATAGCTGCTGTTGCAACTGTGCGGCCTGTTGAGAGGAATCCTGATGCCTCTTCTGCAATGTGGCCCTTTCCTGCTTCAGGGTAGTCACAATAGACTTCACCTGGGTCAACTCTTCCTTCAAGGAAGCATTTTGGCTCTGTGTAGCCTGATGGATCTGACATGAAACAGTATTTTGCAACTGTTTAGTGAGATCTTCTATCTCATCATTTTTTTTATTTGAGCTCAGCAGTCAGAGTCACACTATGTGTCTTTTCTTTAGTCAGATCAGCTTCCACCTTCTGCAGCTTCCTGGATAACTTCAAATAGTCAGTGGCTACGGCAGAAGTGGTTTCATTTAGCAACTTTACCCTGTCTTGTGGCCTGAAGAGTGACATGTCCATCGCCACTGCACTCATTGTATAATCTTGGGGCTGCATCTACTCATTGGGTCTAACTACATTTGGTGACAAATGGGTCACAGTTAGCTGCTGCTGAATTAGGTCAAATAGTGACCTCATATGTGGGACAGCCTAAGCTTTATTGTCCTTCTTTCTCTTTTTGTCCAGTCGGGCTTCCCTAGCCTTCTTGGCAGTGTCTGTTTGAGCTTGGAAAATAGGGGAAGAGGCAATGTACCCGCCCACAAAAGGATGACCTTGTGGCAGGCCATAAGGAATAGCCAAATGTTGGCTAGGAGGAATCTGAGAAGGTACTCTCCTTGGAAAAGAGGGAGAAAAGGGAGGTAATGAAGTGGTCTGTAATGACATGGGCTGTGTAGTGACAGGTGGGGAAAATTGAGAAATTGGCACAGCAAAGGTGGCAGGGGATAATATTTGGCCAGTTGGGATTGCCACCCCTATTGAAGAAGAAAAAGATTGAGAAGAAGAAGGAGAAGAAGCACGTACCTGAGGAGCAACTGAGACACTTGGTGGTGGTTGCAATAAAGGTTCTACCTCGTCATCTGAATCAGGTTGGAGCTTCAGCTTCTTATGTCTCCTTGGCCTCTCTTCTTCTTGTTGTGTTTCTTTCTCCTCAACATTTACCACTGTTAATAGTGGTGTTTGCTCAAAACTGGAAGCCCCACTCATTGAAACTGATGGGGTCCCTCTAGGAGGTGATGACATCACACTCTTTTACTTCTCTATAGCACTGAGAGATTGGGGCCAGGTGGTCACAATAGCTGCAGATGATGTTTGTCCTGGGGCTTGCACTGTGTGAGTGGATTCAGGTTCCTCTTTAGATTCCTCACCCCTTTTTCTGATCTTGCTTGTATCAGGGCTAGAGACTAGAGAAGGATGCCATTCGTCCCAAATGGACTCCCATTTCTCATCTATATCAACTTTGCCAAAGGAGTGAGTTATTTCAAATATCTCCTGCCTATATTTCCAATAGGCTTCTATCTTCTCAGCCTTCCACTCTCTATCTCTTAGTAAATTTTTCTTTAATTCGGCGCCCATTTTGAGCTTAGGGTCATAGGCCTTCTCCTTTTTATAAAATACCTCCCATGGCCTGGGTCCCTCAAATGGCAAATCTGTTAATTCTGCATATAAATCATGGGTGTCCTCCTTAGGGTTTCTTCGGTCTTCCCAAAAGGGACGACCCTCGTGCACAATTTTGGCACCAATCTTATTATTCTTGACCCATAAGGTTATGAAACTGACTGGATCATATCTCTATTTATCTTCAACCAAAAGAAAACCCAGGACAGCTAACTTTCTCAACAATAAGTGTTCAGCATCCCTGACCAATAGGGTCATGTTTTTCTTCATCCAGGGAAGGTCATACATTTTCTTTTTCTTCTTCCCAGTGCCATAATCATTATCAACCACAGACACTTGTTGGGTGACCTCTAAAAGGCTAACCTAGGAGTCAAAACCTTGGGTAGCAACATTGGCTCTCCATTAAAACCATGGACCCTGATAATAGTATGGTGAGACCCAAAGAAATAATCACAGGGAATGGGGGAATTTGCCATGAGGCCTCTGACACTTAATGTCAATCTATTCTCAACAAGCTCTGGGCTTAGGTGAGTAAAAATAGGGGCGACAAAAAGTTTCCAAAACTCGTAGGGGTCAAACGATTCAGACAAAACATGGGTCCATGCAGACACAGGGATAGTTCTATTGGGATCAAAACTTGGGTCATACATGTCCAGATGCATATACTGGGAAAAAATGGCATAGTTTTGGTATAACATAAGGTGAAACAGATAAGAGGAATACCTGAAAACCCCTGTTGATTTGAAATTGGTGAGTTGTTCGGCCATTGAGTAGGCAATCTACTCAGAGAAATCTAGCTGAAACTCCTGAGATCTATCCACAGTCTTCAATCTGAATAAAATGGCCAGCTGCCAATCATAGACAGTTATGTCTTCCTTCATCCCGAAGATAAATGCTATCATAGATAGCGCTTCCTGACTGGCTTGTGTAAATTGTGCCCTTCCCGTTGGCAGCGCTGGCATTTGGGTATTTTCATCTCCCAACTGCATCTCCGAATTAAGAAACCTCAGTTGAAACTTGACATTTGCCCATGTCTTCTGCATTTTGGCAACTGTGGGAAATGTGGTTGTGTTGTCATAGTGTAGGGCCAACATATCTCTAATGGCCTTTGGTGTAATTTGCACCATGAAGGGTCCCTTTTGAATGGTGCTTGAGGGTGCATGAAACAATTCCGCACATACCTCAATCAGGTCGGGGCATAAATGCACGCTCGGGACAATGAATTTCACCAACTGGGAGGTCCATATCCGCATGCCGAACGTTTCAAATTGTCTATCTTTGGCCTTCAAGAGGCATCTTTGGTGTGCTCCCTCTCGCAGAGCTTTACCGAACTTTTGTAGGACTGGTTCCGCAATACCATCTGCAAAATATTGCACCTTAGCTGGGTCAACTGCATAACCAACTTCTGGAACCCTAGTCCTTGGATAGGTCCTTAAAGGTTGCACAGGGGCCGAAGCGTATGATTTGCTGGCGAGAAGCCTGTCAATAGACTCATAAATCCCAAGCCCCTGTTGTGAAGACTGTGCTTCCGCCATCTCTGTGTTTGCTGAAAACTGTATAACTTTCTGTAAATGAGTAAGGAAGCTTTGCAACAGGGAAGACACAATTAGGAAGCAGGTTTTGTAATGAAAACGTAGCAACAAGGAAGACACTTAGCAGAAGTAGAAACAAATGAAACTCGGTTTAAGCTTTAACTCATGTTGTTGGGGTATTTTAATGACGCATCAAGTATCATAAATGGCATTAAAAACAGAAACCATTATAAAATCTTAAGCGATCTAAGTCGGACAGAGTGTCAGACACGTCATAAAAAGCGGCTGCGCTAGGTACCTCTTAGGAATTTTGGGGATTTGAGAGGTTTAATGAATGTGAAAGTTTCGAGACTTTTAAGAGACTTAAGTTGTGGCCACGTGTTTATAAAACACTTATTCAAAACAAAAGCTGGAAAAACAAAGCGGGAAAAATAAAGCAACAACAAAAAGAAACTATCTAACTATAATACAGAGGAAAGACACTGTCTAATTGAAATGCTTCAAGTAGATCCCATTGACAGGAATCTCTTCAGGCTCACCCTCCATCGTTTCAAGCTCAAAAGAATTCTGCTGTTTACAGGAACAGATTTTATAGGGGCCAGTCCATAATGACTCAAATTTACTATGTCGACCCAGTTTGGCAGCTCTCTCATCCCATTTCAAAACAACTGACCCTACTTCAAAATGAGGGTTTGAAGTTTTCTTATCAAAACAGTCTTTGATTATTTTTTGATGTTTCAATAATGATTCATGTGCTGAATCCGTCTTTTCTTGAACTTCCAGGAGCTCAACAAGTCTGACCTGCATGGGGCCATTTTCCTCAATCTCAATCTGTTTCAATAACTGGAGAGCAGGAATCTCCAAGCTCAGGGGCATTACAGCAGGTTTACCATAGACCAATTCATATGGGGACATTTTTGTCACTTGTTTCGGTGTAATTCTATCTGCCCACAGTGCTATATTAAGCACTTTATGCCACTCTTTGTGATGATCAACCCCTATTCTTTTGATGAGTCTAATCAGATTCTTGTTAGTTGATTCTGCTAAACCATTACCCTGAGGATAATAATTGGAGGAGGTCTTTAGGTAGATTCCATACTCTAGTGCAAAGTCAGATATCTTTGCCCCCAAAAATGCCTTAGCATTATCTGAAATTATAGTATGAGGAGGCCCAAAGCGAGTAGTGATACCTTCCAGAAATTCTAGAATCACTTTTTCTGTTGCTTCTTTTAGTGGGACTGCCTCACTCCATCTAGTAAAATAATCTGTGGCAGTTAGGATCCATTTGTGCCCCATACTTGACACTGGATTGATCATTCCAATGAAGTCTAGACCCCATTGAGCAAAAGGTTCATCCACAATTATAGGACTAAGGGGCATTGCTGCATTCCTTCTCTTCCCTACATAGTACTGACAAGATTGGCATTCTTTAACCAGTTGATAACAGTCTGTGAATAAAGTGGGCCAAAAGTAACCTGCCTGACTTATCTTTATAGCTATGGTTCTTGCAGAAAAATGTCCACCTGATACTCCATGGTGCATCTCATGCAGTATTCTTTGGGCTTCATCCTTTTCTATGCATCTTAAAGGTATGCCATCAGTGTTTCTTCTGAAAAGAACTTGGTCAATTAAAACAAAATGAACTCCCTGTTGCCTATAGTACCTCTTCTTATCCTGAGAGAGCTCTTTTGGGAAAATCCCATGTTTCATAAACTGGATCCTATTTGTGACCCAAGAATTCTAATCAACTTCTTGTATCCTCAATACATTTTCTTCCTCTGTTTCTTCAGTTATCATTTTTTCCATATCTTGAACCATATACTGGCACAAACCTTTGCCTCTGACAAGTTTAGTTGGTCTGACCTCCACATCATATTCAAGAATTTTTGTTATCCAGTTTGCTCTTTTCTCAGTGATTTCTCCTTCCATAATATATTCTCTAACACTTGGATGAGCCACTAGTATCAGAATCTTATTACCTGTGACCATGTGTCTGAATTTCTTGAGGGCTTTTACCATAGCATATGCCTGTTTCTCTACAAAGTTATACCTAGCTTCATACTCCCTAAGAGTCCTTGAGAAAAAGGCTATTGGATGACCTCCCTCTTGTTGATCACCTTTTTGTGTCAGGACAGCAGAAACACTAAATTCTCCTCCATAGACATACATTATAAAAGACGTAGAGAAGTCAGGGTTCCTCAATACTGGGGCTATTGAAATTGCTTTCTTGACCTCTTCAAAAGCCTGTCTCCCTTCTGCAGTCCATTTGAATACAAGGTCTTTCTTCAGTAGCAGTGTAATTGGTCTTATTAGGCCTGCAAAGTCTGATATAAATCTACTGACAAAATTAATCTTTCCCAAGAAGGACTGAACTGCTTTCTTATTGACAGGCAGAGACAGGTTCATTATGGCAGTGACTCTTTCTGGATCTATAGAGACTCCTTCTTTAGAAACTATATGCCCTAATAGTTTACCTTGAGGTACTACAAAAATACACTTCTTATGATTTAGAGATATTCCAAACTCTTGGCATTTCTTAAAAACTGCTTCTAAATGGTCAAAATGATCTGCAGCATTTTTAGAGAAAACAGTGAGGTCATATAGGTAAATTAGAATGATTTTGTTGATAATCTCTCCAAATGCTACATCCATTGCCCTCTGAAATGTGGCTCCAGCATTTGAAAGACCAAAAGGCATCTTTGCATAGGTGAATGTTCCCCATTTTGTGGTGAAAGCAGTCTTATGTTGGTCCTCATCAACCAACCAAATCTGATTGTATCCAGAGAAACCATCTAGCAAAGAAAATCTCTTTGATCCAGCCACAGTCTGTAAAATTTGTTCCATAGAGGGTAAGGGGTAGTGATCCTTCAAAGAAGCCCTATTTAGATCTCTGAAATCCACACAGAGCCTTATGTCCCCATTCTTTTTCCTGACTGGTACTAAGTTGGACACCCACGTTGAGTGTTTGATTGGGAAAATGATCTTTGACTCTAATAGTTTCTGCAACTCATCCACCATCAGAGGTTCAATCCTAGGGTTCACTGGCCTTTGTTTCTGTCTAACCGGTTTAGATCCTTCAGTCGGCTCTATAGTGTGTTGAATGATACTTCTATCATAACCATGGAGATCTTCATAGGTCCAGGCTATTACCCTATCATATTTCTCACATAAATCAATTAACCTTTTTCTTTCCTGTTGAGTGGCAGAATTTCCAACCTTCAATTTTCTTCCCTCACTAACCTAAATCTCAAAGTAGTCTTCTTTGTTTGCTTGGAATCTCTTCTTTTCTAAGCTAGCATCTTCAGGATCAAACAAGTTTTCCAGGGTAATCAGTCCTTTAGGGAGCTTGTTTGACTTCAGTTGAATGATCTGATCACCATATGCTTCTTCAATTTTTGGTTGCAACTGATCAGCAAATTCTCCTGACTGTTGCAAAAATGAGAGTACTTGAAAATCATTTTCAAAAACGTGCCAATTTTCATCATTGTCTGGGATGGTTAGCCTCACAATAACTTTGACTGACTCATTATTGACCATTAGATCAGTTATTGGATCAAACTGTGAACCAATTTGTGCCATCCTATCTGCCTCAGAATTTTGGGCTCTAGGGACTACTTCTATATTAAAGGCTTCAAAATCTTCTATTAAGTCCCAAATTCTGTGCCTATAGGATCTCATCCTTACATTTTTGGCTATTGCCTTCTCTCTTATTTGTTTCACCACTAGCTCTGAATCTCCTTTGACTATCAGATTCTTTACTCCTTTCTTTTTTGCCAATATAAGTCCATGCACTAAAGATTCATACTCAACATCATTATTGGTACAGGCAAAATGAAAGCGAATGGCTCTTAAAATCTTTTCACCATTAGGGGCAATAAGACAAATTCCTGCTCCAGCTCCATTTTTGCTTCTAGCCCCATCAAAATTTAGGGTCCAGATTCTTGAGTCATTTATAGATTCTTGGGTCTGAGAGGGCTCATTCCTTAAGATATTAGGGTTCTCCTGGTCTTCCTCAAATATAACATAAGTGCCCAACCCTGTTGAGTCATAGTTTCCAAAGGGATCACTCTGCATCATGGTTAACAACTGGTTATCCTCTACTTGCTGATCATATTCAGTCCAATCCCCTATTTCTTCAACAAAAACCCTTTCCTCTTTATTTAACATGGCATGGGCTGCTTCTAACTTTGGGGTTGGTTCATTAGTGATATGGTCCTTTGACAATGGTTCTGACAGTACCTTCATTTTAGTCCCATATTTGGTCCTTATGATGAGATGAGACCAATCAAGTGACATATAACCTCCTATCTTAGCTGTGAAATCTCTAGATAGGCATAAGCCAAAAACAAGAGGAATATCTATGACTACAACATCTTGATTAACAATTATATTGGGACAGGTATACAGCTATAGTGGAAGTTGTTTAATTTTCCCTATTGTTTGCATAGACTTCCCATCTAACTGCATAGCTCCTTTTGCAAGTGGCTCATATTTTATTTTCAAAGCATCTGCTATTTGCTTTGGCATCACTGCGGTGCTAGCCCTAGAGTCTATCATTACATTGTGCAATAGTTTCTTCCCAACTATCAAAGTTAAATAAAAGAGATCTAGCTTGGATTTACTTACCTCTGGTGCATTGTTCAAAAGAGCTGTTGTTTGCAGAGGACTAAGTGTCTTTGAGATTTTCTTTATCAGTAGGTCCTCCTTTGGCAACAGTCTGTTTAGGCACAACTTGCCTTTGTAAAGCTTCTTGCAACAGTGTCTTTTGCTCAGGAATGGCTAACATGTCCCATATTGACACATGTGTTGGAGTCCTCTTCAACTGATCCACCACATTCACAGGCCCTAGTGCTTGTGTTCTAGGATAATAAGGGTATCTTGTTTTCTCTTGAACTTGTCCAGAAACTACTTGATTCTGTACTGGCTGAGGTATTTCTTGTCTAGTAGCTGTATTTTGATGATCTTGAAATGGTGGAACTCCCATAATTTCATTAATTGTGACTCCAGGCTGTTCCATCATCCTTCTCTTGGCCCTAGTATAGTAATCTGATTGTACCACTGGCTTCTTGGAAGCTGAAGCTTCATTTAAGAATACTGACTCTTCATCTTCAATCCATGAAAATAGAGCATGCTCAGGGGCTATTTCTTCTTCTTGCTGTAAGGACATCCCTTGCATCTGAGCCACTAGAACTGAATTTTGCATACCAGGGGATTGGTAGGGTTGAGTATCAAAAGTATTTGCAAATTGTCCATCCACTCTTCTTTGCTCTGCTATCTTTTGCTGTAGATTACCCTTGGGACAATCTCTGGGCATATGTGCATTATTACAAGGGAAACACCAGGCATTGGTGCCATCTGCATAATTATTCTATCCTGGGACAATCTCTCTGTTTGGATTGGGAGGAACAGTCTGCAAGGGTGTAGGGACTGCAACCAATTGGTTTGATGGCTGAAGATTAGTTTGTCTTTGGGGGCCCTGATACTGGTTTGACTGTGAAGGAGGTCTATTCCCTTGATAGCCTTGATATTAGGGTTTGGGATAAGGATTCTGCTGTCTTTTAAGGTTAATTATTTCATTAGAAAATGTTCTCAGGATGTTCTTGACATCATCCATCTCTGAAGAGTGGGCAGGGACAGCAGCTTTAGCAGGTTGTTGGGGAAACGTATACATGGACACAGGTGGGGTTATGGGGTTAGGAGCCTCTTGAGGCAATGGTAGGGTAATCTCTAGAAACATAGGCATGGGAGGCCTTGGGGGCAATTTTCCAGCATCTATCAAATTATTTTCAGCTCTGACTGCATAGTCATAGGCTTCTGGCAGGGTCTGGGCTCCAAGTGATTGAATCATTACTGCTATATCTGAATTTAGGGCTTTAAGATAAAATACTATAGCCATACCTGGTAATGGTCTTGCTGTAGCAGGAATCCTTTCCCAAGTCTTCTGAAATCTGGAATTGAAATCAGTCATTGCTTCTTGTGGTGCCCTCTTGATGGTAATCAGTTGTTGTAACAGAGAAGATTTCACCCTTTTCTTTGAATCTTGCAAAGAAAGCGTCTCCAAGCTGATCCCATGTAGATATTGAATTTGGGGTCAAAGATCTGTACCAGTCCAGAGCCTTCCCCTTAAAAGAAGCTGCTAAGAGTCTTATAGCCACATTCTGCAGTGTGATCACATGTATTGCACAGACATCAAACACATCTTGTAGATGCTCTTCAGGTGTTTTGAAATCCTCCCCACTGAATTTGGGCAGAGCCTTCAGGACATTTGCTAGAATAGGATCCCAAGTGGCCGGTGGTACTGGAAGAATTAGAGCACTGCCAGTATTCCAATTTACATAATTCCTTGGGGCTATAGGTGCTCCCATGTTTGCACTTGGGGTTGTTGTAAACTGATTGACCCTTCTTCTTGAATTATTTATCAATAGTGATAAAAGAATACCTGGGTTCACAGCAGATTGAGCTCTTGTCATAGGTCCACAGCTCTGACTCCTCATGACTCTCTGGTTCATACAGTCTTGAAAGAAACTTCAAGAAATGGTCCCACCGGGTGTGCCAAAAACTGTTGATGCTCAGAATTGCGTTGTTTCCAACACCAACATGGGAAACTCTGAAACGTGGGAATGCTCTTCAGAGTAACCTCCAGATTTTTAAGAAGCTGGATCTTCTTTATCTCAAAAGTGTTTTGGGGAAAGGGATAGAATTAAACAGAATCACAAATGCAACTAAAAAAGGAAACTAAACTATGGCGATGCGCCTGAATGTGATTTTGGTTTCTCAACACTTAAGCACAGTGAAACTACTTTAGGATTCAGTCACATTAAAGAGCAAACAATGCATGATCAATGTAACAGATGAAAAACTAATAGGATCAAAGGCTCACAGATCAGAATATTTTGTAATAACATAGAACATATTAGCAAAGGCACAGAACTCTGTCTTTATTAATTTTCCAGTCACATAAAAGGCATAGAATCATGCATAGTTATACAAACTCTCTGAATCAAGAAAACAGAACAAAGGCAAATGATATTACTGGCCACTACAAAAGATCCTCAAACTTCTATAACAATCTATGATGCAGAAAATTCTCTATATCTCCAATCTTGTATATCCCAGGCACTGTGATCTGAACCCATATTTATAGCATAGAACTAGCTCAAAGATTACCCGCACGATCAAATCTCAACGATCTAACCGAACTGGCAGTTAACTGAAAGTGTCTGTTAGAAGATCTCTTTCGAATCAAAAATGGTTAGCCACTTTGCAAATTCATTGGCTGCAACAGGTACATGTAACCCCACTTACTTGAATTAGGGAGGAACGCGTGATAGCTTCTGATAGTCTTTGCGACTATAAACCCTTGAAACAGCTGGCATTCATATGCGCCTCTTTCTTGAAACTCCTTCATTTTTCCAGAACAATAAGAAACAAACACATGGCATCCTCCGCGTGACTTACTTAAGAAACTGCTTCTTTCTTAGGAGACACCAGAACTTGACACTTGGCAGCGTCCGCGGCCCCTGCAAAAGATACGTGGCTTATATTAAGAGCGCTCGGGCTTCGCCATCTGTCACGGTCCGCTGAACTTTAGAAATTAAGAAACATTAAAAATGGGACCCACCAACAGTCCGTGCCTGAGCAACTTCAAAAAGAAAAAGGGACAGGTGGCGCTTTCCGCTAACATGAGAAACTATGTACGTGGCAGCTTCCGCTGCACTTAGAGAAACTGTAGATACCTTTACAGGATTCTGCGGAAGATGACACATGGCAGTCTCCGCTGCAACTTTAAGAAACTCTTGAAATATTACAGGGTCCTGCGGAAGATGACACCTGTCGATCTCCGCTGAGCTTCGGGAAACTTTAGCACTTAAACAAAACCTTCGCGGACGCTGCCACTTGGCGCTTTCCGCACAACTCTGAGAAACTTTATAGAAACATTAGGGACTCATAAAAATCATGCGAATGGTGACACATGGCACACTCCGCTGAAACTATAGAAATATTAATCGGGGCCCACCAACCTCTTTACTTAGCGATGAAAACAAAAGGAAACCCACGGAAGATAACACTTGGAGCTCTCCGCTGAAACTGAATGGGACACGCAGCACCTTGTGTGTAACTTAAAGAAACTTTAAAGACACTCTCCGCATCCACCACTTGGCACCTTCCGCGCTCACCGAAGCTCTTAAAAGGGGCCCGCTACATTATGAGAAACATTCAAAAGGAACGTTTGAAACTTAGAAGAAATTGGAATGGGTGCCGACACTTGGCAGCTTCCGCCTTAACGCAAAAAGATACGTGGCACTCTCCGTGGCCACTCTGAGAAACTCTGGAATGTGTCTCAGCTGTTGACACGTGGCGGTTTCTGCTGCTCTGAAAGAAACTTTAAAAATGGGGCCCGCCAGACTTACTTTGTAAAAAGGGGCTTTTGAAACTTATAGAAACTAAACCTCGGATGCCGACACATGGCATGCTCCGTAGGAATTAAAGAGGACGCGTGGCTCCATCCGCGTTACTTTAAGCAAATTTATAATGTGTCCCAGGAGTTGACACTTGGCGGCTCCCGCTGCTTCTCTGAGACTTAGGCAAAAATGAAAACCCCGCGCACTCGCGCTCTGTGCCCACACTGTGTGTCAAAAACCCTCGTTGCAAAACTGAAGTGTACAAGAACAAAACTAGAACTCGCACAACTGAAACTCAAAAATCAAAATGTAGAGTATTTCACTCTATAGTTATATATTCTGTCTCTGCCCCAAACAGAGTTATTGCCTCTTTCTTTTTTCTCAACCAAGAAACTAATCTCCTTCCCAAGAAGAAAGCACCACCACTAGTACTTTTCCTGTCACCCACATCTCATGCCCAGTCAACATCTGTATATGCTTGAAGAGTGAAGTCATTATCCTTCGGATACCACAACACATAATCAAGTGTTCCATTGAGATATCTAAAAATTCTTTTGACTGCTACAACATGGGATTCTCTAGGATCAACTTGAAATCTAGAAAAAAGTCCAACTACATTCATGATGTCAGGTCTGGTCTGAGTCAGATAGAGAAGTTCTCCAATCATTGATCTATACCTTTTCTAATTTGCCTTAGGGGAGTCATCATCTTTACTCAACTTGCATCCGGTTACCATAGGAGTACTAACTGGTTTTGAATCCTCCATTCCAAACTTTTTCAACAATTCTCTCACATATTTAGAATGAGATATGAAGATACCTTTATCTGACTGAGTGATTTGCAGACCTAAGAAGAAATTCATCTCACCAAACATGGACATCTCAAATTCACTTTGCATCTGATCAGCAAATTTCTTACATGTTTCCATTTCCACCAAAAATGATATCATCAACAAATACTTCAATAATCAGGATGTTCTCATGATCAATCTTGAAGTAAAGATTGTTGTCAGCAATGCCTTTGCTAAATCCTAGTTTTAGCAGATACTTATCTAATCTTGCATACTAGGAATTTGGGGCTTGTTTGAGTCCATACAATACTTTTCTCAATCTGCAAACCATATCTCCTTGATTGGACAACTAAAATCCTTCTGGTTGCTCAATGTAGACTTCATCCTCTAACTCTCCATTCAAGAATGATGACTTGACATCCATCTGGTAAAATTTGAAATCTTTGAAAGCAACAAATGTAAGAAATAGTCTAACTACTTCTATTCTTGCCACCGGAGTAAAAGTTTCTTCAAAATCAATTCCTTCCACTTGAGAATATCCTTTGCATACCAACCTTGCTTTGTTTCTTACAACTTCACCATCTTCATTTAGCTTATTCCAGAAGACCCACTTAGTTCCAATCACATTTTTGTCCTCGGGTCTAGGAACAAGATCCCAAGTGTGATTCTTCTCAATTTGCATTAATTCTTCTTCCATTGCTTTTACCCAATTTTCATCATTGCAAGCTTCACTTACTAATTTTGGTTCAATCTTAGAAATCAGATAGATCTCCTCTTGTTCTTCAGCAATTCTTCTCCTAGTTCGAACACCTCTATTTCTATCTCCTATAATCTAATCTTCGGGATGCTTCAGCCTTACATACCTGGGAGTTTTGGGAATTGCTTGAACTTCTATTTCTTGAGCTTGTTCCTCTACATCTGCACTAACTTCTTGAGTTTCTAGATTTTTCAGATTAGTCTGGATTTGAGTCTAGGTTTGAACTTGCCTTCCTTGAATTTGAATTTCATCTTGATCATCTGAATCATATCCGCAAGACTTAGAATGTCCTTTGCTCTCATCAACTCTAACATTAGCACTTTCAACAATCTTTTTCAACCTCTTGTTAAAGCACCGGTATGCCTTGCTTTGAGTAGAGTAACCCAAAAATATTCCTTCATCACTTCTTGTATCAAACTTGCCTAGATCCTCATCTCTTTTGATATAGCATTTACTACCAAAAACTCTGAAATATCTCACGGTAGGAGGATGACCAAACCATAGTTCATAAGGTGTCTTACCAAAATTGCTTTTGATATGCACCCAGTTAAGAGTGTAGATAGCAGTACTTAGCTTCTCTCTAATAGTCTTGTGGAACATTTTCTTCCATCATCATGGTCCTAATAGCTTCTTGAATGGTCCAGTTCTTTCTTTCCACAACTCCATTCTGCTGAGGAGTCCTAGGAGCAGATAACTGTCTTTTTATTCCTTGCTTCTCACAAAATATATCAAACTCACTGAAGGTAAACTCTCTACCTTTGTCAGATCCCAGACACTTTATCTTCACACCAATCTCATTCTCCACCATGACCTTGAACACTTTTAATTTGTCGAGAGCTTCTAATTTTTCTTTCAAGAAGGTTACCCACATCATCCGAGAGTAATCATCAATTAGTAACATAAAATATATGTCTCCTTGTACACCCCTAATTCTGGCAGGACCACAAAGATTAGTGTGCACAAGTTCCAATCGTCCACTTGAAGATTGTTCTTTACTCTTGAATGAAGTTTTGTTATGTTTACCCAAGTGGCATTCTCTACACATGCTATTAGGTTTCACAATTTTTGGAAGATCTTTTACAGCCTGAGTAGAATTTATCTTGACAATGTTATCAAAATTTACATGACACATTCTCCTATGCCATAACCAACTCTAATCAATCTAAGCAATCAAGCAACTCTTACCAGAACTACTTAAATGAAAGATGTTACCTCTAGTCTGAGTACCAGATGCAACTTCAGTTCCAGAGCTTTCGAAGATTCTATATTTTCCATCCTTGAATCAGGAATCATAGCCCTTGTCAACCAACTATCCAACACTGAGAAGATTATGCTTCAGACCTTCCACATACAGAACATCATTTGTGTTATTATTACCATCAAATGAGATGGATCCTCTGCCACGGATTCTACCAGCTGAATTGTCTCCAAATTTCACAATTCCACCTTCATATTTTTTAAAGCTTACAAACTTACTTTTATTACCAGTCATATGATGAGAGCATCCACTATCAATCACCCATTCATCTTTTTCAACAACCTAAGCAGCCAAGGCACTTTCCACATTTGTACAGCTAGCAGATTCAGTAGACACCAGATCTTCTTCTTTAATAGCAATGAACACCCAATCATCTTCAGTGGAATCTCCATGATCAGATTCATCATCTATGACTCCTTCTCCAGCTTCTTGGACATAGTAACAATTCTTTTTACCTTTATATCTGTTAGGGTTTTGTTTTGAAAACCTCTCTGGACATCTTGAGGCAAAATGACCAATCTTATTACAAGCAAAACATTTGAA
Organism: Cunninghamia lanceolata; assembly: GCA_027924645.1. Classification (NCBI taxonomy): domain Eukaryota; kingdom Viridiplantae; phylum Streptophyta; class Pinopsida; order Cupressales; family Cupressaceae; genus Cunninghamia; species Cunninghamia lanceolata. Next base: position 5,671,673 of record BSBN01000760.1, read on the forward strand.
TGTCAACTTTCCTTCATACTTATCGGATCCTCTTGGCATCCTTTTGGCAATAAAAGCTTCAAGTTTTGGAGTTTCAATTTCATCATCTTCAAGATCCTTCCTTGCCTTTATAAATTTGTTTGATCTTCCTGAAGAACTTTCACCCAGATCATATCTTTGTTTTCCATATACACTAGCCTTAAATGTAGATTCAAACTTAGGAAGAGAATCACCAAACTCACTCATTTTGAATGCTGAAAGCTTACCAACTAATTGATCCCTTGTAACAGTTATCACAGTCTTTATTTCTTTAATGGCAGCAGCTTTATGCTTGTATGTTGTAGGTAAAGATCTGAGTACTCTGGCAACAATCTCTGATTCTTCCAATACTCCACCAACATTCCTGATACCGGTCACAAGTTCATTCACTTTCTGCATGTAGGAGGTAATGTTTTCATCTTCACTCATTACCAACCTTTCATATTTACCCTTCAGGCTTTATAGCTTGGCACATTTGACATATTTGTCACCTTCATACAGATTTTCTAACTTCTTCCAGATTTCATGGGTAGTTTTCAAATCCAGGACATTTGCCAATTCTGTATCAGTCAGGGCACTCAACAAAGCTTGTTTGGCTCAAATATTGTGTTCAGCATCTCTGATTTTGTCTAAAGTTGTAGGGCCATTGTTCATAATCTTATACACATTCTTAGTTATCAACCAAAAGACATCACCCATGCATTCCAAATGAAAATGCATGCGCACCTTCCAAAGGGAGTAATTTGTTCCATCAAACCTCAGACTTTCCTTCTTGTAAGTTGACATCTTAGATCTCCTCGAGTGGCCAAGTTTCTTTTAGAGGAGCCAGCTCTGATACCAATTGTTGGAATTAGTCTAGACAACTAAGAGGGGGGGTGAATCAGCTGTCACACAAATTTAATCTTTTCTTCCTTTAATCTTCTTTCACAACTTATAATCAAATTAATGATATAAACATTAAAGCATGAATCAACAATACATGAGCAGAAATGAATTGAACACACATAACACCAGAATTTTTACATGGAAACCCAGTTAAGGGAAAACCATGGTGGGGGTTAACCCACAAGATTCGTACCCTGTTAAAACTACTTAAAATAAAATGGGAAGGCACTTGCCTTCAGGCACACTACCTAGAGCTCACTGCTCAAAGAGGCTCACTACCTACAGAATTTATGTTTAACACAAAAGGAATTTAACTAATAAATAGAATCTTTTTCATGCCTGGTTCAGTCTCATTGAATGCTCACAAAACTTCTGCTTTGCCCCCAAACTCTTCTTTACTAATTCTTCATTCTATACTACTCTTGTTCTTCTGGTCCTCTTCTCTGCTTTGCTTCTGATCCTTTCTTTTGATTTTATGATTTTCGCACAAGGATGATTTTCCACGACTCAACTACACTCCTTTATATGCTTCATCAACCTTGGAATAAACATCAAGGTCGACACTCCAAACATCTGACTTAATGTGAATCACAAATCTGTCGGCCAAACATGACTAGGACTCAAATCTTTCTTAATCAACACGCCACGCTCCATAGAATTGTTCTTAGATCATCCGCAACACGCTTGAATCATCCGGTCGGCCAGGACTGGGAAGAATAGCAATATCAAGGAAGAATTCTTCAACAACGAGCTCAATCTTCAATGTGGACCTCCAACACAGCAGGCACATGATCCAGAGACTTCCACAAGCACATTAAATTCAACAATAACATCCACACTACTCCAAATTATCAAAATCACTTGCATCTTTATCTGGTACCTCAAGAACACTGTCTATCATGACTATCACACTAGAAAAATTGCTTGCGGACCTCCAAACCATGAACCACTTGAGTTGAGGATACTCACTGACTTCCAAAACATGCCTCTAAATCTGCAGATCATCATTTCACATTTCCAGAATAATCTGAACCACTTTGTTGTCACTCTATCTCTTCTAAATACTGTAAAACTGGTTCTACTCAGATGGCCATACCTTTTTCAAATCTTCATGCGGACCTCTCAAATATTAACTGGATCTTCTTTAGACAATCCTCTATATAGCAATATGGTCTGCATATATTGATCTTCATTAATTTTTTCAATATTCTCAACATTCCAGTCTCCTCAATCAGACAACAAAATAGGATACATTTGACATCAATGACAACAAGGATATGTTGACATCAATGACAACACATCATACGCACATATTTGCAACAAAAATATGCAGGGGCTTCTCCTCTGTGGGTTATCGGAACAAATGCAGAATTCTTCATGCCTGAATCTAGGCCAAATAGAGGTGTCTCCTTTCTGAAGGGGCAGGAGACCTAGTGCAAGCCAAAAAAAACCCTTGTGCAGGGCATCCCATGATGTAGGGAAGCCGACTTCCAAAGAAAACACAGGGGTTCTTCTAGATGCTACCACGGGCTGCAATGGATGCTCTTTCCCAGCGTGAGGTACCTCCCACGAAGGCTGAGCCTCACTCACAAGTGACGTCGAGGCTTGCACATTTTGGTGTGAACGGAGACCTTCTATGAGACGCAAGCTTAACACACCAAGCCAAAGTTCCTCATGGCAGGGATATTCCCGTAAAGGTAGACCACGCATTCAACCACAAGCATCAGGGAATCAACCCCAGGTATCACGATCAAACATCTTCAAGCCCCAAATGTGGCTCAAACATATTCTTCCAAGCCGAACAGAGGCATTTTCAAGTAGGGCCAAGCAAACAACACTTTGTTTCTTGTTTGGTCAAACATGACTCCCAATACTTAGGCTGCTAGTATACAAAAGAAGTCACGATAGGCAATACAAGGGGCTACGGGCCTTTATCAAGCTGCCAACCACTAAAAATGACCGCAAGACACCACAAATGGGCCACAGCCTTGCTTGAGGCAAGGCGCCCCATCTGAGACTGCAACCTCAAATGCAAAAAATAACATTCAGAATTGAGATGCCCAAGGTCTCGATGTGCAAGAAATAAAGCACTTCAACAAGTAGATCTCACACACATTGAGAAGCAAATCGACCTCCAAACACCTTTAATATTCCTTCAAACAGAGATCCATGTTGCTTCGAATGCCATTAGGGTTCTATCTGCCTTTAAATACTAGCACACAGAAGTCGGCTGTGTGAACAACAACCTCTAAGACATCTACGGTGAGCCTTGGATGTTCGGCCTTGGGCCAGAAACAAGTCCAAAACACAAACATATTTGAAACTAATCAATCTTTTGAAGAGAACAATGCCCCTCGCCAAACAGGTGTCGCCAAGAAGGGAATCTTCATGCCCAATGGAGGTTGCACTCAGATTAATGCATGGAGGAAACTCTAGAAAACTTCGAACCAGCAAACGATCTCAGTTTGCTATGGTACCATATTAGAAACAAGATCGAAGCTATGAATGCAAATATCACAATAAGAATTGCAAAGCATAAACTATGCACAAGATGAGTACAAATAGTGAGAGAAGTTGAGTCAACTTAGAAGTTGACCTCAACACTCAACTAGAGTTGGAAGAAGGTTTCGACCAAGTGGCAAAAGTATGTTGAGTTGTGTCAAACTCTCCAAGTCAACAAACTACCCACTTAAGTAGGCTTACGACACGTGTATTTTACCCATGTGAGATAAAATATACACTAACAGAATGTAACAAGTAGAATTCTTTATTCAAAGACAACAAACTAATGTACACAAAGAAAATAAAATAGTCAATATGAAGAAAATGCACAAATCAAGATTTAGCTTGATTTGTCACTAGGAATCATGAGAATTAGTTGACAAGACAAATCACATGTATTAGCATGCTTTGTTGCTAGGTGATTCAAATAAAAGTGGTTATGCCTAATTATACTCTATAATTGGGATCTGTCATGCCCACACTTACTCGTGAGCATGAACACTAACACCAATGTTTTTCTTAAAATAACAACTCTACTATGACTTCATCATACTTCACATGGTAGCACAACATGCACTCTCGATGTCATAGCATATGTACACACAACAATGTGTATGCTGCATCACATGAGGGAAGGACCCACAAAGTTTATGGTGACAAGAAATCTACTTTACTCACAAACTAATGAATTAATTTTCTTAATCTTATTAAACCACTATATAAATTTGTTTAAATATTCCTTAACCAACATAAAAAATAATTGACAAATATTTCATCTATGCAAATGATGATTAATAAATCAATGTTATCAAGTTCTCGCAAGAGCATTTTTCACCTTACAAATATCTATCTTTCACCCTAGATAACATACAAGGAAGTCAATTAACTAAAAATAAATTTATGACTAGATAAATATAAGATGACATCATTCAATGATTTTACTAAATAAATCGTAATAAATTTCGATCTCTTCTTCACTTCTAACATTTTGATCTAATTTAATTTTAAAAAAAATAATTTTCAATTGATTGGAAAGTTTCACAAAGGAAAATTAAATTTGCAAGAGCATAATTTGGGACTTATTCAAATTTTTGTTCATACTTAATCTCATTTAACTATTTATTTATCATCTCATCTATTAAAATATCTTACAATAAAGTCTTAAAAAATATGAATTAATTTATTAGTTATTAAAAAAAGGTTGACTGAACTAATTATTTTATATCCAAACTGTTTCTTTTAATAAGACAGGTCACACATGGGTTAAATTGAATTAAAAACTCTAACTTGAATTTTAATTGTTAAATTTTGCTACAAAAATTTAAATAGAAAAGGCTTAGAAGAGATTAACTAACATGTGTATTTATACAAAAATATTTATTTAACTATTGCTTATTATTTATTTTTTATTTCTATTTAGCTATTTTTCAACAAAGTCATATTATAAAGCCAATTTGATTTAATTTGATTAATTAAATTATTAACAATATTTGTTAAATGTTAAAAAACTGAAATACAGATAAATAACCCAAAAATAAATGAATAAAAAATAAATAAATAGAAAATCTAAATGATTAGATTAAACTGTGTTTTATTTAAAGGAATACAAAGAGGGCCATTGCTTATATAAGCAAAGGAGAGGCATAAGATTAGGACAAGTCTTATAATCTTATGATATGAGCTAAAAATAGAGGATGACAAATAGCCTTAAGTAAATTTAAGCAAGTGTGAAGCAGGCCTAAGTGACAACTAACTAGGAACTAGACTAGTTAAGAAATGTACTCTGTTCACACTAACATTAAATTATATCAACCCTATGTGACACAATTTATGCATCCTTCTTAAATAAATTATTTTTTATGATTCAACACTCAACTAAATTTTCTAAAACATATTAATTAAATTAAATTATATCAAAACCCCCAAATTTTAATTTAATTTAATCCCATAATTAGTATAACTAAAATCTAAGTTATACATAATATATACTAAATCACTCAGGTATCCTAATTAAATTCTAAATAATAATTAAATATTAGAAATTAGAGCATCACTAATAAATCTTAAATATAATATGATATAAAATAATAAATAATAACTCACTACACAACTACATTTTAAATCATGTTTCATTCGTAAATAAATAAATAATTTAAAGAGTCATATGACTAACTAAAATAAGTAAAAGTCAAAGATCTAATTCAATCTCCAACGTATATTTCCCTATCATATCTTTTAATCCTAACCATTCATATAATGATAGCTCTAAAAGTATCCTAATTCCCCTCATTCAATCATAACCATCCATTTTAATTAAATCTCAACCCTCTATCTTATCATCTACACATCTATAAATAAAACCCTATCGTCAACTATTTCAAAAGAGGATAATTTACAAGTACATGTTGCTAGAACTTTGACTAACTCCATGAACAACCACATCAATTTCATTCCAAGTACATCTAGAACAATAAATAATACATGAATTTCTTTTAGAGATTCATGTGTCTCATATAGGTATTCAAATAAAGAAATTTTGGATTCATTAGAAAGAGAACTTTGAGAGCTTTCCAGAAAATGGTCACATTAAATATTTGGGTCAGTATTGAGAGAGATATGATGATTTGAAGTTGAATCAGAAATGTTGTTTTTCAGAAAAATTTTGACATGCGATTTTTAATGAAAAATTCATCATATCTTGCAATCTAGGGGAGGAAATTGCATTCTATTTTTTGCAAATAGTTAAAATACTTAAATCTATTTTTTCTCTATATTATTTTATTTTTAGATCTATAATAAAAATAATTATCATTCTTTTTATTTCTTATACAAATAAATCTATTATCTATATAATAGACATATAAGTATATCTCTCATTTCACAACTCTCACATACATATAGAAGAAATAAATTTCCTTTCTAAATTAATTAGAGTGTCATATGCACAAATGTAAAAACAATCGAACATCCTCTCAAAAGAGGATTTTACAATAGTCTAATGGCTTCAAAAGGGGGTTTCAAAACCCAAATAAGACTTTCATCAAATAAGAAATTTGGTGTAGATGGTAGTGTTGAGAAATATAAGGCTAGATTGGTTGCGAAGGGGTATTCTCAGGTGGAGGGAATTGACTATGGTGAAATTTTCTCTCCCGTTGCAAAGCTGACATCTATTCAGTTCCTATTATCTCTTGCAACAGTGTATGATCTAGAAGTGGAATATATGGATATGAAGACAACATTCCTTCGTGGTGACTTGGAGGAGGAAATCTATGTCACAGCTAGAGCACTACGTGGTGAAAGGTAAAGAAAATCTGGTTTGCAAGCTGAAAAAGTCTTTGTATGGTTTGAAACAGTCTCCTAGGATGTGGTACTAGAAGTTTGATGCCTTTGTGTTGAGTATTGGATTTCTGATATCAAAATCAGATCATTGTGTTTATTACAAGTTTGACAATGATCGCATTCTCATTATTGCATTGTATGTCGATGATATGTTACTCATTGGAAATGCTAAAAGTTTGATTTATGATTTGAAGTCTCAGTTGTCAGTACAGTTTGAGATGAAAAATCTGGGGCAACTAGGTACATTCTGGGAATGGAAATTAGAAGAGACGGAGCTAACAAAAAACTTTGGTTAGGCTAGAGTAAGTATGTGAACACTATGTTGGAGAGATTCAGCATGGCAGATTGTAGACCATTGACTGTTTCTGTTATGATGGGGACAAAGTTATCTGTTGCAGATCGTCCAAAGTCTCCTTTAGAGATGGAGGATATGAGCAGAGTTTCTTATGCTAGTGCAGTTGGCAGTTTGATGTATGTTATGGTCTGTACAAGACCAAACATTGCCCAAGTAGTGGGATTCCTTAGTCAATTTATGGCTAATCCTGGATGGGTACATTGGGATGCAGTGAAGAGAGTGTTCAGATATTTGCGGGGTACTTCTGGGTATTCCTTATGTTATCATGGCTATCCTACAAGGGATTGGAATTCACTTTGTAGTCGAGGACTTGTGGATTCAGATTGGGCAGGTGACATTGACAGCAGGAGATCCACCAGTGCTTATGTGTTCACTATGTTTTGATGCAGAGGTAAAACGCAACGGGAGCTTACAAATGGGAAGGAGGAGTCACTAACACAATCAGCATATTAAAATACCTATCGTCTTATCATCATCATCATATTTCTTGCTAACACAGACAGCATCATCATATTTCGAAGAGGCATGAAATATCCTCCTGCTGACTACTGTTCACTTCCTTATCGCCTTTCGCCTTTCGCCTATCAGCAGCATCATGATATTCGGCTAGCACAAACATCCTCCTGATGTTCACTATTCACTTAGCGCCAAACTCTACCTTCATCATCATGATGTTCAGCATCACCTTCATCAGCAGGATATAAAATATCCGGTTCCTCCGATATATCCTGATGACGTCAACTTCAAGCACCTCTCCTTTGATGCTTACGTCACCCCGATATCCGACTACTCAAACAACAGCATCAGGATATGACTTATCCGGTCATATTGAAACATCCTGATGATGTTAACCAAACTTTATGCCGATGCCAAAACACTTAGCGATAGCAGGATAAACTTGCATAGGGTGATATTCACAATATCCTGATGACGATGACGTCACATGCACCTGATGATGATGTCACGCAATATCCTGATGATGACCCCTCCGGTCCTTAGCCAAAAAAATGAGCTTTCACTTCCGCATACGATAACGATATGCGGATGATGGGTATACACGAAAGATGATCCTGATGACGATATACACACTGAGTATATATCCAACCTATATCATCCTGATGCACTTGAAACATACAATCTTCGTCAGCTTCATAACCCGATCCGGATAGCGATATACTCACAGATGACGATGCGATTCACTCTGTCTGGAAAAGCACATGCAGATCCCTGTATATCCGTCAGCTGCATACAAACTCACAGAACCGCACAATTTTACAAAGAAAACATGATGATCGGACCGGATCACCTTCAAATCAAAACTTAACAATTTATCTTCCTAAATCCTAGCACATGAGGATGCTAGGCTGATTCATAGCATGCTACCAACTGATCTCTCAAACAATGAAATGCAGAAAACTAAAATGCAAACTAAACTATCATACATGACCATTCCACCGATTCACAGAATCAACCGGTGGAAGGGTTGAAAGAATCCATCAACTTGTAATCAGAACAGAAATCAAAACATAAACAGCTGATAACCAGATAATGCAATTGATGAGATCTTATTCAGATGAAACACAAATGTCCTGAACAATGTTTCACAATGTCTGGGCTGATCTCTGGATTTCACTCAATCACCAGTACAACATAACACAACTACTACACTCTCCTTCTACTCTCTATGATATCAAACCCTAACTGATCTGAGTTATTTATAACAATATCCTACGAGTACTACCAACTCGATTCCCAGCGGCTGGGAGCTTCCAAGCGGCTGGGAGAGGACAGCTCTTACTACCTGATCACGAACTCTAACTGCCTGCACACTCTCCTAGGCTGATCTAACACATATGCATTGGTCCAATGGACCTTATTACATCATGAAGTCAAACATACTAAAAATAAACTAATGTCCTGTCATGCGGACAATTAACCTATATCCTGTCTTGTAGGGGTGCTCCTGCACCATACTCCCCAGAAGAAGAAATCTCAAGTCCACTTGAGATGAGAGTATGAAGATCTGCACCATGTTTCTGGATCTGCTCTTCAGTCATCCAGACTGCTTCAGAATTAGGTTTTCCCTTCCAAGAGACTAGATACTCCAAGTACTATTTGTTCTGGGTCTGTTTGACCACTCTGTTGTCCAAAACCTTCTGCAACTATGGAGGATCATGCTTGGGAATGTTATCATAGACTGTATCCTGTAGGAGTTCCTGATCTGCATCTGGATAAGACTTGTATGGAGTTAAATCACATACATTGAATATAGGGGACAAACCAAGATCAGGTGGGAGTTGTATCTCATAAGCATTCTGTCCATGCTTGTGCAAGATCTGACATGGTCCAACTTTTCTCTGCATGAGTTTAGTATATTTGCCCTTAGGAAGTCTGTCCTTCTTCAAATGAACCCATACCAAATCTCCAACATCAAACTGAACATCCTTCTTCTTTTTATCAGCATATTCCTTATACTTCAAGGTGGTTTGCTGCAGTTGGGTCTTGACTTGATCATGAACCTCTTTTATGGCTTCTGCAAAAGCTTCTCCTTCTGCACTAATAGGGTCTACTGTAGGTAGATCTCTCAATTCCAAAATTCCTCTTGGATGCATACCATAAACTATCTGGAAAGGTGATTTCCCTGTGCTCCTATTGACAGTATCATTATAAGAAAATTCAGCTTGGGATAGAATATTATCCCACTTTTCTCCATGTTGTTTTGTCAAACACCTAAGCAAATTCCCTAAGGAACGGTTCACTACTTCAGTCTGTCCATCCGTTTGAGGATGATATGCAGAGGAAAAAGACAAATTTGTTCCAAGTTTCCTCCAAAGAGTTCTCTAGAAGTGACCAATAAACTTTGCATCCCTATCTGACACTATACTCAATGGCAATCCATGGATTCTAACAATCTCCCTGAAAAACAAATCTGCAATGTATGAAGCATCAGCAGTGGTTTTGCATGGCAAGAAATGTGCCATTTTGCTGAATCTGTCCACTACAACAAAAACACTGTCAAACTCTTTCCTTGTCCTTGGTAAACCCAAGACAAAATCCATACTTATGCTTTCCCATGGTCTGGAAGGAATGGGTAAGGGCTGATAGAAACCTGCATTGGTTGACCTGCCTTTAGCTTTCTGACATATCACACATGTCTCTACAAACTTTCTGACATCTGATTGTAACTTAGGCCAAAAGTAATGTCTTCGGACAAGATCAAGAGTCTTATCTAGACCAAAATGACCTGCCATAGCTCCACAATGTTTCTCCTTAATGATGTTTAACCTCATAAAACACCTTGGAATACATAACTGTCCACCTTTGAACAACAATCCGTCCTGAATCAAAAATTCAGAGAATTCAGCATGATATTTCTCTCCAAAAGAAGTACATACATGATATATCTCCCCAAAATCTTCATCAGTCTCATACATGGTCTTTAGTGAATCAATGCCAACACTTTCTAACTGAATCTGGTTGACTGTTAGAACTCTCCTGCTCAAAGCATCTGCAACTTTATTCTTGACTCCTTTCTTATGCTTCAATGTAAAAGTAAAAGCTTGTAAGGTTTCTACCCATTTCATGTGTCTGTGGTTCAGCTTTTCCTGGCTGTTTATGAAACTCAGAGCCTGGTTATCTGTGAATACTATGAATTCCTTTGGCATCAAGTAATGCCTCCATTTCTTGAGTGACTGGACTAAAGCATACATTTCCAAATCATATGAGGAATACCTCTTTTTAGCATCATTGAGCTTCTCACTGAAAAATGCAATAGGTCTACCTTCTTGGCTGAGTACTGCTCCAATGGCCATGTGACTGGCATCACATTCCACTTGAAAGATTTTGTTAAAGTCTGGAAGTGCAAGGACTGGCTGCTGTGCCACCTTCTTCTTCAATGTTTCAAAAGAATCATCTGCTCTTTGAGTCCAAACAAATCTGCACTTTTGTCCTCCTTTGATGGTATCAAGCATGGGTGCACAAATATGACTAAACCCTCTTATAAACTTCCTGTAGAAGGTTTCTAACCCATGGAAACTTCTGACATCATTCATAGTCTTTGGGGTTGGCCAAGACAATATGGCACTTACCTTCTTCTTATCCATTTGTAACTTTCCTTGTGAAATGACAAAACCCAAATATGTGATCTCCTCTTGCATGAACAAACACTTGTCTAAATTTATCATCAGCTGCTCTTCATGTAACCTCTTAAGAACCAAATCTATATGTCTGAGATGCTCTTCTTTTGTGTTGCTGAAAATCAGAATGTCATCTAGATATACTATGACAAACTTACCAATGAACTCTTTCAAAACCTCATTCATCAACCTCATAAAAGTACTAGGTGCATTAGATAAACCAAAAGGCATAACCTTCCACTCATATAACCCTTCATTAGTTTTGAATGCTATTTTCCATTCATCTCCTGGTCTAATCCTGATCTGATGATATCCACTCTTCAAATCTATTTTTGTAAAATACTTAGCACCTCCCAAACAGTCAAGTAAATCCTCTATCCTAGGGATTGGAAACCTATACCTGATTGTGATCTTGTTAATAGCTCTGGAGTCCGTGCAAAGCCTCCAAGTACCTTCCTTCTTTGGTGCTAGTACAGCTGGTACTGCACATGGACTTAAACTTTTCCCAATCAGACCTGAATCCAATAATTCTTCAATTTGTCTGGCTACTTCTGTATTCTGTTCTGGAGTTAGCTTATAGGCTGCTTTGTTTGGAAGTGTTGACCCTGGAATTAAGTCTATGCAATGACTGATATCCCTGACAGGTGGTAGGGATCTTGGCATTCCTTCTGAGATGATACCTTTGTACTTATCCAATAGCTCTTGGATAGCTGGGTCTATGAACCTTTGCTTTTTCTCTTCCTTGACTTCTTGCTGCTGTTCTTTATTCACTCTCATACATGGGATTAGGGCATATGCAACTGCACCTTCTGCTGCTACTTCTTTCATGAACTGTTTACCTTCCATCAGCATTACCTTCACCTCTTTTCCTTTAGATTTCTCCTCTTTCTCCTTCAATGGTAGTAACTCTATCACCTTACCATCTTTAGTGATTTTATAGGTGTTTCTAACACCATCATGTTGTGCCTTCAAATCATACTGCCATGGTCTACCAAATAAAAGATTGCAAGCATCCATCTTGGTAATGTCAAACAATAACTTATCCTTATATGCTCCAATCTGAAATTCTACCCAAGCCTGCTCTTCTACAGTTGTCTGCTGACCTTGGGTAAGCCATGAGACTTTATATGGGGATGGGTGAGGCAATCTCCTAAGCTTAAGCTTTGTCACCATTTCTTCAGACACAAAATTTTCAGTAGAACCAGAATCAATCAAAACTTTACATGCCTTACCTCCTGCTTTGCAAATGGTCCTGAAAAGAGACTTTCTTTGAGGGGATTCTTTGTCAGGTACCTTCATGGTAGTCACTGTTCTTCTCATCATTAGAGACTCTCCACTTTCTGGGTATCCATAATTATCAGGAGCATTCACACTGTGAAAATTATTCGAGCCTGTCATACTTTGATTATCAGGTTCTTGGATCAGATTTGTTCTCCTTTCTCCTGTTGAGCTTGTGGCCTTTTCTGGACATCTGCTGGCTATATGGCCTTCTTTGTTACAGTTATAACATCTGATGGATCCTCTGCCCTGGGATCTTCCTCTGAAAGGTCTTCTACCTCTGAAGTTTCCTTGCTGACTATAATTTTCCTCCTGGTTACTGTTTCTCTTACTATTGTCATGACTGGATTCTCCTTGATATCCCTGTCCATGTCCTCTACCTCTAAAAGGACCTCTTCCACCCCTTTGTTGTCTTCCTCTTCCTCTATTGTGTTGTTCTTGTTTTCTCTTTAACTTCTCTTCCACTTTCAATGCCAACTGAAAGCATTTCTAAACTGTATCTGGATTATGCAGACTTAAATCTTCCTGAATATTGAACCTCAATCCATTAAGGTATCTGGCTACCTTCTCTTCTTCACTTTCCTTTACCTTTGTTTTCATACAGAGTTTCATGAACTCTTCTGTATATGAGCTAACATCTAGCTCCTTCTGCTTCAAGTTTTGCTTCCTCTTGTGTAATTGGATACTGTAATCCAATGGGACATAAGCTTCCTTTACTAATGCCATCATTTTCTTCCATGTAGCGACTCTACGCTTTCCTTCCTGTACTCTATCATCTTGGACAAAATTCCACCATGTCAAGGCAGCTTCTTTCATTTTTGACTGGGCTATTTTCACCCTCTGTTGTTCTGGTATCTCCTCTGTTTCAAAGAAATTGTTCAAGGAGTCTATCCACTCCATCACTGAATCAGGTTCCATCTTTCCTGTAAACACTGGCAAATCCAGTTTCACATCCATGGTTCTCCTCTCCATGGCCTTGAGGGCGTTCAACAGTGGTCTCTGGTCTGCAGGAACGACCTCCTCGTTCCACCTAGGGATCTCTTCTTCTTCCCTATCTTCTTCTCTACCAGAACCTACTCTGCTCCTCAACTTCTCTAACTCATCCTTCAATTCCTGATTCTGAGCCTTCACGGCCTTGCTTTCTGCAATCTGTTTCTTTACCAGAACTGCCAACTCCACGTTGGTCATCCTTGCCGGAATCTCCGATGTTCCTTCGTCACCTGACATCCTGCTATATCCTTATCTTTTCCAGAAGATCCTTCCTTTGCTCTGATACCACTATGATGCAGAGGTAAAACGCAACGGGAGCTTACAAATGGGAAGGAGGAGTCACTAACACAATCAGCATATTAAAATACCTATCGGCTTATCATCATCATCATATTTCTTGCTAACACAGACAGCATCATCATATTTTGAAGAGGCATGAAATATCCTCCTGCTGACTACTGTTCACTTCCTTATCGCCTTTCGCCTTTCGCCTGTCAGCAGCATCATGATATTCGGCTAGCGCAAACATCCTCCTGATGTTCACTATTCACTTAGCGCCAAACTCTACCTTCATTATCATGATGTTCAGCATCACCTTCATCAGCAGGATATAAAATATCCGGTTCCTCCGATATATCCTGATGACGTCAACTTCAAGCACCTCTCCTTTGATGCTTACGTCACCCCGATATCTGACTACTCAAACAACAGCATCAGGATATGACTTATCCGGTCATATTGAAACATCCTGATGATGTTAACCAAACTTTATGCCAATGCCAAAACACTTAGCGACAGCAGGATAAACTTGCATAGGGTGATATTCGCAATATCCTGATGATGACCCCTCCGGTCCTTAGCCAAAAAAATGAGCTTTCACTTCCGCATACGATAACGATATGCGGATGATGGGTATACACGAAAGATGATCCTGATGACGATATACACACTGAGTATATATCCAACCTATATCATCCTGATGCACTTGAAACATACAATCTTCGTCAGCTTCATAACCCAATCCGGATAGCGATATACTCACAGATGACGATGCGATTCACTCCGTCTGGAAAAGCACATGCAGATCCCTGTATATCCGTCAGCTGCATACAAACTCACAGAACCGCACAATTTTACAAAGAAAACATGATGATCGGGCCGGATCACCTTCAAATCAAAACTTAACAATTTATCTTCCTAAATCCTAGCACATGAGGATGCTAGGCTGATTCATAGCATGCTACCAACTGATCTCTCAAACAATGAAATGCAGAAAACTAAAATGCAAACTAAACTATCATACATGACCATTCCACCGATTCACAGAATCAACCGGTGGAAGGGTTGAAAGAATCCATCAACTTGTAATCAGAACAGAAATCAAAACATAAACAGCTGATAACCAGATAATGTAATTGATGAGATCTTATTCAGATGAAACACAAATGTCCTGAACAATGTTTCACAATGTCTGGGCTGATCTCTGGATTTCACTCAATCACCAGTACAACATAACACAACTACTACACTCTCCTTCTACTCTCTATGATATCAAACCCTAACTGATCTGAGTTATTTATAACAATATCCTACGAGTACTACCAACTCGATTCCCAGCGGCTGGGAGCTTCCAAGCGGCTGGGAGAGGATAGCTCTTACTACCTGATCACGAACTCTAACTGCCTGCACACTCTCCTAGGCTGATCTAACACATATGCATTGGTCCAATGGACCTTATTACATCATGAAGTCAAACATACTAAAAATAAACTAATGTCCTGTCATGCGGACAATTAACCTATATCCTGTCTTGTAGGGGTGCTCCTGCACCATGTTTGGTGGTGCTATTAGTTGGATGAGTAAGTGGCAACTTGTGGTTGCTTTGTCCACTACTGAAGCAGAGTACATGGCAACAACTCATGCTTGTAAAGAAGCCATTTGTCTTAACATATTGTGTTCTAATGTTGGGTTTGATGTAGGGAAGATTACCATTTGTTCTGACAGTCAGAGTGCCATATGTTTAGCAAAGAATCCTACTTTCCATGCGAGGACTAAGCACATTGATGTCCAGTACCATTTTGTTCATGACATGGTAGAGGATGGGAAGGTGAATTTGGAGAAATTTGACACTTTGACAAATGTTACAGATGCCTTGACAAAACCTATGAGCACGGAGAAGTTCAGATGGTGTTCAAAGTCTCTCAGCTCGTAGTAGTTAAATCATGTCATTCTATTTGCTCTTGAAAGGTGTTCAATAAGTGGGAGAATGTTGGGAATTAAGGTGTCTCAACCTTTGCAAGTTCCTAATATTGTATTTATTTGTTCAATGCTATGTTGTAGGATCCCATAATCGGCACCTTGTAAATTTTGGTGACTTTGTCAGCCGCGGTTTCCCCCCAAAGTAATTAATTGGGAGTGCAGGGGGGCAAATCCCTTCTTGTGGGGCCTGGGGGGCTTATCCCCCTAGTGGGGGCCTGGGGGCAGAGCCCACGTTAGGGGTTTGGGGGCAACGCCCCCAATGGGTGTTGTTGGGGGCAATGCCCCCGAAGCAAAAAATGCCCTATATTTAATAAAGGTCTCAGCAGTTATTTTGTTATTGGCCAACATGGATAAACTGACATTGGATAACTAACAAAGAGGCTTGATAAATAAGTGGTTGGAGAATGTGAAAGGTCACGGGATGTAAATGAGAATCGACAGTGTGTACTCTTGAAAGAACTTGCATTGCAAGTGTGTTATAATCATCTTTTGATTTGATAATACATTGTGCAGGTTTTGGAGTGTGGGGTTTTTTACCTGAAAGGGTTTTCCCCATGTATATCTTGTGTTGTGAGTTTTATATTTGCATTTGATGTTGTTATTACCTTTCTATTAATGTGCATCTAATAACCTGTAACTGTAAAAGTTAAAATTTGTATAAATCTTTCCTCAGTAGATTAGTGTAGAAGCGTTTCTGCATACCTTGCTTCCTTTCAAAGAGCTGGCTCCTCCAAACCCCTATCAGAGACATGCCTCACCCTAGTCATCAGGACCAAAGCATCCAAGACGACGACTAAGGGAAGCAAAAATCCCCTGCGTAACCCCTAACAAAAATCACCCAAATATAGGCTCCCGCCAACAAAGCCACAGACCTCTGTTGAATCCTCCATGAGATCAGTCTAAGTCTTAACTCTTTGAGAGGATCCCACACTCTTGTAGGCATCTAGCCAAAGGTCAAGGAGTTGAACATCCTCGTCATCTTCATACAGGCCTCCCCATTCTTCCACGCCACCAGAGTTGGCCTCAGACTCTTCGTAGCCCTCTTCTCTATCCTCCTCTCCATCTCCATCATCCTCCTTTCTTTCTACCTGGTCCCAGTTCAAGAGCACCTTTAGCCTTGTTTTCCCGCTCTTTGTTCCTTTCCTGCTTGACTCCGTCACTCCTTAAGGTAGAAAGAAGTGTATTTTTACTGACATCAAACAAAGTAGAATCATCATTCTAAGCATTAAGCAAGGTGGTTTGTATGGAATAGTTGATCATGTCAAGTAATTTGCATGCATTAGTTGCGGTGTAACTATAGTAGCATCTTATGGCATGAGAGATATAAACATATCAACCTTCAGTACTTATTCATAGTAAGCAAAACCAATGCAGTTCATTGACTACCATATATCTAAGAGAAGAAGTATATCTCTACATGGAGTTTTGCTCATAATCAAAAATATAGGTCATTTTCTATTAAAGGGGCATTATGTGCACATGGAGGTTTAAATCTCATCCATGCAAATCTTTGTAAGCCATTGTGAAAATCATCAATCATTTGTGTGAGGTACTTTTTGTTGTTAGTTCATAATTTCTAAAGGAAAATGTGTGTACTTTATAAAGAAAAAGTTGAATTACTTTGGAACCTTTTTCAAGTTTAAAGCATTGGTCAAATATTAAAAAGGTTGGTTGATCAAGACCCTAAAGTCCAATAATAAGGGTGAAATTACTTCCAAGTAGTTTCAAGACTATTGTGAGAAGGAAGGCATTTAGAGACAATTGACAACCTCTTACATCCATCAACAAAATTGGTTGGTCAAAAAGGAGAAAAGGGACTATCATGGAGATGGCCTAATGCATAACACATAGTAGAGGTGTGTCATACAAATCTAAGGCGAAGTAGTGAACATGACTATGTATCTCTTGAACTGAAGTTCAAGTTATCTATGTAATCAACTTCACATTTGATCTTCTAGACCCATTCCAATTATCATTTTACCTTGAGGAAATTTAGGTAACTTCTAATTAAGGTTTTCCTTCAAAGTGGTATATTCAGCCTGCATGGAAGCCTCACATTGAGGTTTACCTTTTACTTCTACATACCATTGTGGTTCAAGGACCTTAAGCAAAGCAAAATGAACATACTCATTCAAAGCAACAATTTGTTTCCTTGCTAGTTGGGCTCAAGCAAGAAGGTTTGCTTCCCGCACATCTTGAATAATAAATTAATACCACTTTGGTCTGTTGTTGTGTGTCATGAATTAAAGCATACGCTCCCAAACCAAAAACACCAAAATGTGTTACCTTTGGTTTAAGCCTTGACTGGTATTCTTTGGGTACAAATTCCAAGACAAAATTGAAGTTATTGTCAATTTAGTTATTGAGGGGGATATTAGATATAATATAATGTCAAACTACACTTTTAGCATAATTTGTCTAAAAAGTTATTTACAATGTAAGTTACAACCAACAATCTAGAATCTCCATACAATAATTACTACATGCATGTACTCATTGAAGTGTGCCATACAATTCTCTCAAACTTCGTGCATCCATTCTTCTAATAATTGCAGAAATCTTGGAATTTTCCAAAGAACATGTGTCTCGAGTTGCAATTAGAGATTTTTCTCTCCACCCTTGAGATGAAATAAGACCATTAAGCAAAAGAAGTTAACTCCAAAGAAAAAGGAAAGCAAATTTGGAATTTTCCAACAAGGGATATGGGTTTAAGGCTTAGTTAGAGATTTTTTTCCTCCATCCTTTGAATGAAATAAAACCAAAGGCAACAAATGTTGCCTCCAAAGTAGAAGGGACACCCAAAAATTTAAACATAAATAGAAGGTCAATCCCTAACCACCTATACTATTGAAGCCACACAAGATTAGTAAAGTGATTGTCTAAGCAATGAATCTTCTACCATTGAATCATGGCCCTTAAAGCTAGACAAAAAGTATCCTAACACTGAATGGCTTCCCTCACAATATTATCTCTTCTTCTACAAGAGTGAGGAAGGCACCATCCGCAAAATGTCCATTGATAAATTGCTTGTCAATTCTAAGGGAGAGAGAGATACCTCTTAAAATCCCTCACGAAATTTTATGGGCCAAGAAATATCTACTAACTACTATGGCAAACACAAAGAAAGGGGCCAATGGGGCATCTTTTCCTGATAGATCTGAATAGACCAAAGCCCTTAGATCTCACACCAATAATGATGCGAAGCATCTTCCCTAAGTTTCATCCTTCATGTTCTGTGAGCGAAGTCCGCTGCAGTTCTTTTAGCAAGTTTGTTTTGTTTTTCATTCATTTGTGGAACTGTTGTTGTTGACTACTTCGAAGACAACCACAACTGTCAATTGAGGGCTTTTATTTTTAGTTTTGTGGAGTTGGATTAGGAAAAGGACTCTAGTCTGCAGTAGAAATAGAGGTTTGTAGTTTTTGAGAGGTAGTTAGAGTGGAGTATGTATGTAAATATTTACATTTTTTAATGTAACTGGATCTGAAATTCTTTATGTTTGAGTATGCTGAGCTCTTTCCTTAAGATGTATTTCTTTATCCATTCATTGTGTTGAGTTGATGATGATTGAATGTTTTCAGCTATATTATTCCTTTGTATATAGAGGGTGTGTGTTAACTACAGGAACAGAGGATTGTCTACATTAGTTTGGTATCAAAGCATCAAAAGATTATTGGTTGAGTAGGGGGTTTGGTTGAGCAAATAGTTCTACATCTGTGTTTTCCTGAAGAAAAGAGTGTTGTCTGTAGCTGTTGTGTGCATCTTCTTTAGTGCCCACCATTTACCATTTCCAACGTCCTTCTATTATGCGCCTTGAGTAGGACGAGAGGTTGAGAGAGGGAGTGTAGTTGATTGGCGAGGACTGGTATGAATTTGGGGACTATTATCTGCCAAAACAAATGAAGTCGTTCATAACTTGGGAGCAAAGTGGTTGATATGCATTCACACCCTCAAGTAGAGAGGAGGCAACCAAATAAGCAAATATCCACACAATCTTGGATCTCTTTCAGAGCTTTTTTTTGGCTTCAACCATTCCTCTGCATAGAGCCTCTCCATACATACTTTCTGGTGTGCCATATGCATTTTTGTGATATTGATTGCACTTTTGAAAGTGTTTATCTCGTGTTTCTTTTTTAAGGAGTGCATTATGTTTTGTTGGTTATATATATCCAAATTTGTAAGGTAAATATTCATTCCAGAGAGCTTGGAGTGCATTCCATAGAGTTTTAAGCTTCCAACTGGTTTGGCATGGGAAATGGGTGGATTGTGGGCTCCTTAAACCACCTCAGACCATTTGCTATGAGACGCTGCATCAACATCAAAGTGCAAAACCCTACGGTTATTGAGGTAGGAAGACAAGGGGTTCCGATCACTTAGTGCAGTCAATCTAGTGAATAGAAGACAAACAATAGGAGTTTTTCAAAGCCCATAGAAAAAAAAGGCGATATGGTTATGTAGGGGTTGGTAGAGAGAATGTGATATTGTGTTGGAGTCTTCAAATAACGTAAAGCATAGAGGGTCATTGAAACAATATGCACGCTTGCAAAACACCAATGGAGGAGTATGAGTGTATATCTGAAGTGTGAAATTTTGAACTAGTGGAAGCCTCATCAAAAAGTGATGACACTCAAATGCCATTATTCCTTATGCTTGGTTGGGGAAGGAGGAGCTCTTCATCATCATCAAGGGTATGTATACTGGCCTGTTTATTTACTGTGGTAGGAAGGCCTATTTGATTGTGGTTTGTATGCCTTATCTCTAAAGATGTATTTCCGAGGACATTATGGTTTGCTAAGCAAAATAGTCTGTCAAATATATGTCCTCAAGCAGTATTGGACTAATCAAGTGTTGTGTGTAAAAAGATAAATTGTGAAGAAACAAGTAGTAGTTGTAGTTGTGTAATTGGTTTTTTTGGTTGTACATCTAAATACATGGAGTTTTATCATGACGTGAAAAGGAGGATATATAAGTTGGAAGAAAGAATAAGGAAGAGGCAGAGACGAAAGCAAACAAAGGACCAACAAAAAGAGTTGCAAGAATTAGAGTATGAATTGGAGGAGTTAAAGTGGATGTTGGAGGAGAATGAAACATGTAGCAATAAGAAGACAAAGAAGAAGAAATCTACAACAAAGGCTTTGAAGAGCTGTGAGAAGGTAAAAAATAATAGTGAATATAAATACCCTACCTGTGAGCAAGAGTTCTATACAAAGAGGAAAGCCATAGAGGCAAGGATTAGCCAAGGGGTAGAACTCCTGGAACAGGGAAAGCTTAAATCTCTGGATGAGTTGGCAAGATTGTTATTGGATAAGAGGCCAATAAATGAGATTTGTGAAGAGTTGGGGGCAGAGAGTGAATGAGATGAAAGTGGAGGATGAGATGGATCAAGCTATTGAGTTGTGTTACCCCGAAGAAGGGGAAGGTATTGAAAATTACAATACAAGAGGAAAAGAGTTTGAAGACTGCAATGAAGAGGAATGTAGCCTATCACAAGAGGAGGCCCAAAATGTTGTAGTAGTGGACGCAGTCCACATTAGAGAGGAAGCTACAACAAAGATGGAGATTTGGAGAATCCCATGGTTGATGAAAAGAGAGAAGAAGGAGATCATCTCTTTCTTGGAGAAGAAATGAGAATGTTTCAGAGAGAGTAGGGACATATTCATTTGTGATGCAAAGGAAGATGACAATGCAAAAAATTGAGTTGTCTTATGAAGACCTCATAATAGAAGAATTGGAAAGCATGCCTAAATGGCATAATGCAAAGGAGGATGCACCTATGGGAAATTTTGATTCCCTTAACTTTATTTCTGTTTTTAACAGTTTTTGTGTAGGTGCAGCAGAAGGTGGTGTGAGTGATGCAAAGAGCCATGATGGTTTTCATTGGAGGACCACTAAGTCTTCAAAGAGCTGGGAAAAGAGAGAGTACCAATTGGCAAAGGAGGACGAACTCGAATCCAATAGGAGGTTGGAAGCGAAAGAAGAAAAAGTTTAATGATTTGCAGAGGTATCTAACCTAGTGGAAGGGAATGACGTGGCTTGGTTCTTCAAGTCAAAAGGATGGTTCTACCATCTACCCTGAACATTTACCTAGGGCACAAGCAAACCTGCATCACCAATGTAATAGTTGAGTCTTTAGGTTTCTTAGTGTGTGTTACTCGTTAAAATGTTCTCAAATAAGTTAGCTTTGAACTAGGAGGTTCAAGATTTCTAAAAGGGGAGAATGATGCGGAGCATCTTCTCTAAGTTTCCTCCTTCACGTTCTGTGAGTGAAGTCCACTACACTTCTTTTAGGAAGTTTGTTTTTTCAGTCATTTGTGGAATTGTTGTTGTTGACTGCTTTGAAGACAGCCACAACTATCAGTTAAGGGCTTTTATTTTTAGTTTTGTGGAGTTGGATTAGGAAAAGGACTCTAGTCTGCAGTAGAAATAGAGGTTCGTAGTTTTTGAGAGGCAGTTACAGTGGAGTATGCATGTAAATATTTACATTTCTGAATGTAATTGGATTTGCAGTTCTTTCTGTTTGAGTACGCTAAGCTCTTTCCTTAAGATGTATTTCTTTATCCATTCGCTGTGTTGAGTTGTTGATGATTGAATGTTTTCAGCTGTATTATTCCTCTGTATACAGAGGGTGTGTGTTAACTGCAGGAACAAAGGATTATCTGCATCAAATAATAAATAAATAGGAAGCAGCACCAATAATAGTTAAACAGGAAACAACATCACAAAAGGAAGTTCCCACAACCCTGATGAACCTGGGGACCAAAACCCAGGGTCACTCTATCTTGTCATAAGTTTTCTAAAGTTATTTTGATGAGCAGCACATGTTTGGAGAAGCCGCCCCACTCAATACCTTCTAAAACGTCAATGATTATCCAAAATGTATCTCCCTCAAATGAAACTTTTCTTGACATGGTTGAATAATGGAAAGGAGTATGTTTTTTATCCTCAAGGCAAGAGCCTTGGCAATAATTTAGTAGAATACATTAAGAAAAATGATAGGCCTCCGATTACTAATAATTACTGAGTCAAAAGCCTTGGGAAGGAATTTCATATTGCCCTTACTCATATATCCTTTAAGAGATTTTTGTTGAAGAGCTTCCAAACAAACCTTGTGTGGATCAGAGCCAACAGTAGGCCAAAGAGTCTTCTAGAATTCACAAGGATAACCATCCAAACCAGGGGCTTTGTTATTGCTTATCAACACAAGGGCTTGAGAAAGCTCATCCAAGGACGGAAGAATCACAAGCCCTCATTTGAGAATCAGAAAGTTTTTGAGGCACAACCTCAAGGCAAATGTAAAGAGGAGCTTTACACTCAGGAGTGATGACCTGAACAGTGAAAAATAGTCTATAATGCTCAACAAAGGCCTGAACGATTTGGAAACTGCCTATGACTTAAGATTTCCTGTCAACTATGAAGTTTGAAAAGTTTTTCCCACAATGTCACTAAGTAACTTTATGAGAGAAAATAGTCACACAGCACAATGCAAACTGACTGCTAGGTGATTTTTTCAACTAAAAAGCTTAAACTAGTAAACATAAGCATACACAACATAGATCAGTAAACTTGCCGTTATAATCTAACCATGCTAAGACAGATGTCTAATACAAACCAGTGATTCTAGGTCTAAATTACCAGGAGTTAAAAGTACTAAACTCCTTTCGAGCTTATTTAGTGCAAACCTTATATACAAAAGGCATAGTATAATAGACTTGTTCAGTTAACAAATACACCCTCCATAGAGTGATATGCAGTTGCATATATTTTTGCATGTCAGCTATTATCAGGAATCAAAATTATTGAACCACTCGTCTTCCTAGCCTCGAGATCGGCATGAGCCTTTGCAGCTTCTGACAGTGGGTATGTCTTAGTCACACGGACTTTTAGAACACCGGAGGCAACATTGGCAAATAATTCTCCTGCGGTTTCCAGAAGCTCTTCCCGAGTTGCAGTGTAATGCATCATGGAAGGCCGAGTCAAAAACAAAGATTTAGGGGCAAGGGCTGACAAAGGAACAGGATCGATGACACCTGATGACTGGCCAAAGCTCACCATGTAACCTCTGGAAGCCAAGCACTCTAAAGATCCCTGACATATAGACATAAACATTATAAATTTATAAAACATGGTATTTCTCAGAACAAAAACAAATTGCAGCATCTGTATACCTGGAACGTGTCCTTGCCCACCGAATCGTAAACAACCTGCACACCCTGTCCCTTCGTTATTTCTTTGACACGATCTACAACATTTTCCTGGGTGTAGATGATGGCATGATGACATCCATCTTCAATTGCCTGTGCAGCCTTCTCTTTGGTAGATACTGTGCCTATGACAGTTGCACCAAGGGCACTAGCCCATTGACATAACAAGGATCCTACCCCTCCAGCAGCAGCATGAACAAGAATTGTATGCCCAGGCTCCACCTACATTCATCATGTTCCATAATGGATATTTAATGAATGGGCATTACAAATGTACAAAAATAATGTAAAATTGAAGTACCCAGTTAACCTTTCCTTTTGATCTTATAAATGTCATGACAGTGGATTGAGAATAAAATTGCAGTTGGTGATTAGATTGTGTACCTTAAAGCAACGCCGAACAAGAAACTGAACAGTCATACCCTTCAGCAAAACTGCAGCACCCAAGATAGGATCAATGTTGGATGGCACTGGTACAACACCACTTGCAGAAAGAATCTGTTCTTCAGAGTATGAACCCATAGGATTCCCCGCATAGCCAACTAAATCGCCCACCTGTCTTCCTGTCAGTCCTGGTCCTACTGCAGTTACCACTCCCACTGCTTCCCTCCCTGTTAAGTAACAGAAAGCATAAGCTAATTAAAGAACTCATTACAAATGTACCCTGGACTGAAATACTAAACATGTCTACAAAAAAAAGCTCAAGATATTTTACACATTAACAGTGACAAATTTAATATATGTATTCACATGTTTATCAGGGAGATGATGGATTCGACATTTAGAAAACCTTGAAATAAAACACATGCACGGATAAGGGTTGTGTACAAATAACTTCAAAATGTTTAAATTCATCCTTATCTAAGCAATAGAGAACATTAGCTAGGATTATAGACAAAAATGACAAAAGCGAACTTGGAAATTATCAGTGACAAATTTAATATATGTATTCACATGTTTATTGGTGAGACGATGGATTCGACATTTAGAAAACCTTGAAATACAACACATGCACGGATAAGGGTTGTGTACAAATAACTTCAAAATGTTTAAGTTCATCCTTATGTAAGCAATAGAGAACATTAGCTAGGATTATAGACAAAAATGACAAAAGCAAACTTGGAAATGTTATAAAATTTTCTTACATAAAAAATTGATACTTCTTTGATAAAGTCAATATGTGTATTAAAGTAGAAAAGTGGGTTACGATATACAGATTCCTTACAGATCAGAAGACAGGAGATCTGTTATCATCTCAAGATGTAGTGTTCTTCACTTTTCTACAGTGAAAGAAGAGGACTCAGAAATTTTGAGCTTTGAGACAGTCCCCTGATCCCGCATACAAAAGATACATATTTACATCAAATACATTTTTTAAGACTACCAATCCTCCTACACAGTACTCTGGATTCTGAACAACTTGATCCATCCATTCTAGTTTGCAAGTAGGGGTATTTTCAGAAATCGACAAAACAATGCAAACCTCATGAGGAAGAGAATCACAAAAGATGATAGCAAATATTAAGAGTTTAATGTTTAACACAAATTGATTGATTATCCCAGATGAACTTCCACAAAAAGACATCCTCCTCTCTTCTCAAGAAGATACTTCACTTACACTGGAACCCAACAAAACCTACAAATTGCATATCCTGAGATAGGGCCCCTTATTATGGCTGCATGTACTACAGTGAGACGGCATATTCTACCATTCTTCAAAATAAGTAGTTTACTCACATTTTTCTGTGGCTATAAAATGGCATTGAATAGAATATGACTCACTTCACATTTCTTCTCTTAATGCATATCTAATAGTGTATTGCCTCCAGGCTAAAACTAGACATTCATTAAAGGGCACCTTATGTTTGTTTTGAAATACCCTCAAAACCAATAAATGATTGTGGATCATATCTATGTAATTCATCTACTCTTTCTACAACAAACAACTAAAGGATATGGTTAATCATCCAGTGAAGTTCTGATATAAATCTCCAAGAAAATGGCAAGCCACAAGATAGGCTGTGAAAGCCATATGCTCCCTTTTTTTCTTTTGATAAAGATAAAAAATATTTATATTCATCCATGTTATAGGTTACTAAATTCTGCAACCCACTTTTTTTGAGGATGATTACAAAGCACTATTACACAAGTGCCCATGAAACATTACCATAAAGAATGGTTAGAGTATTAGACATTGATTTAAGCAAGAAAAACTATTCACACTTGTTTTTTCACCTCAATGTAACAAAACATGCATGGAGCATTTAAAATAGTTAGCAACTATATATGACCAGGGGAAGAACCCTTTGCTTCACCCAATGTTTTGATTGTTATTGCAATGTCACTTCCCTTTGTGAGATTGAGCTGGAAGATTTCCATTGTTCCAATCCCATCACATGGCCCCCTCACACTGGCCTCCAGGCTGTGCATTCCATGGTTCTGCCAGGCCTGCAGCTTTACTGAAATTGAAGTTTTTAGAGACAAAAGTCCTTTTCAGTAATTGAAACTGCTGGAACTGCTGGTTATTTTCTGTGCTACCTCTTTGCAGCCTCTATGCACTGAGGATGTGTTCTATTGCCTCCATACGGTTAAGCACACTCTAATAGTAACATCGGAAAATGGCTAGGCCTTCCTACTGTTTATTGAGATGGTTAATAATAGCTCTCAAATTGTCTTTGTACAATTGTGTGCCAAAGCAGTCCAAAAGATGATGGCAAACTATGTCTACCTGGAAAATGAATAAGGAAAAGAGATATTATCATACTTGTAACATGTATAGTTGCATCCAAGATGGATAATGAATAGGATGCCTCAACACACATCTGCTGAATTGTGCTGGGAGAAACCTTGGGTGGCCAATATTTCAAAATTAATAATAAAATAAGATTTGGAATGTGTAAAAAAATAACTTCACTCAGACATCAAAAGGGTAAAGTTTAAATTCTATCTGCTTCAACATGAGTGGCACAAGTTCTTAGTTTCTAACAATGAATAATGTGTATGCCTTTTCAATGCATTTTCCAAATTAGCCCAAGGTATTCAAGGGACGGCCTTTTCACAAGACTGTCCACAGCCTTTTACTGTTTGTCAACTTATTGCAGTGTTCACATTGAAATAAACTTGGCATTCACTAAATGTTCACTAACATATACTTTCTGATAATTACAAAGAAACTTACTAGAGATCATAACTCAAAGGCTCACATGTCCAGTTCTGGACCCAATTGTGTGTATTCCATGTAAGCTACGCTGAGGTAAAACATCATTAAACATGTAATCTAAGACTAATCAGAATATTTCAGTAATGAGCAGAATCTTTGATACTTACCAGGTATGAAAGGTAGCTCAGTTTTGTACACGCCTTTGCGGTAGTACACATCAATAAAATTCACACCAATAGCTTTATGTTTAACACGTAGTTCACCCTCACCAGGTTCTCCTACTTCCACATCCTCCCACTTAAGAACCTGCAAATAAGTGATATTGCAATAGCTAAATACTTATACATGTGACATGGACAAAATCCCATGAATGCCAAGCATCTTTCTGTGAGATTGCATGTATAAATAAACTTATGCTTCTTAAACAAACACATCGTTTTCATTCAATGATGCAAGCATTTGCTTTTATTATCTTTTAAGCCTCAAATGTAAAAGCTAAAAAAGGGATTGTTGAACTTTTTTAAAATGTATAGACCAAAAAGCAACGTTTCCCTAACTTCGCAGGTTTTCTACAATATCCCTCTCAACTCAACCTGTATCTGGCAAAGGTACAATTGGAAACTCTTCCCTCTAGATCAAATCATACATCAAAACAATTAACTTTCTTCTCAATGAAAAAAACAATAGACTGGCCAATGGGAAAAATGCAATTACCAAACCATGAAAACAAACTTTGATAAAATTACAAACTAAAGTTGTCTCACCATTACAGTCAATGTTCAAAGTGTCATAGTTTCCAAGATAACGTCAACCATGGAGATCAAACAGTCCTTAGAGGACCAAGATCATTAATGATGGAAGGGATCAATTGAGAATGTCTCAAGAAAACTTTCCTAAATCAATGGCCAACAATCCACCACAAGTAGAGAGGAAGCTGGTAATAACAGTTTTTTCAGGTCTCTTGGAATGTGGTAGGGAGGGGGCTGACCCTCTGTATTGAAGAACAGTGAGCCCACCAAATCTAATTAGATAAGACAAGGATGGAGGCACCCAAAATTTTGTTGGAAAAGGTGTGTTGTACACCTTGCATAAAAACAGAATATTTAAATTATGTAAAGCACATATTTATTTGTGGTGCATCTAAGTGATGTGTTTAGCCACATTAAATATTTATTTGGGTCCACTTGTAAAGTTGTATGTAACATTGGATTAAATATTTAATGTGGGTTGCACATTGGGAAAATATTTAATATTGGAAAAACTTAGTACCAATAATTAAATGAGGGGGGAATGGTTTAGTGAGCTCATAGTTTTGAGGGACATGATAATGTAATACCACTTAGTGGTTTTGTGCAAGCTTATTTTCTATAAAAGCAAGCACATGAGTAGTTGGTGGGGTTGGTTGTTTGGCTTGTTGGCCAAGGTTGTCATTTGTATTGGCCTTCTCTTGTAGGTTGCATATGTGAGAAGAGGAAACGTGGATTGGGATGTGTGATTACATAATTCTCATTTTCTTGTTCACATGGAGTGCAATTAGGGAGTTTGATGATTCAAAGTGTTCATGGAAGTTATGTATTGTAATCTTTGTTCGTGAGATAATACAATGGGTGTGGATGCTTTTGGAGGCTAAGTTTTTCCCTCATGGAGGGTTTTCCTAAAGTACATCTTGTGTCATAAACCCGTCTCAAGATCGTCCAAGTATATACATCGATACTTATGTATCAATGACCTAATCAGCAATTATTTATAATATAATATTCAATGCTATAATTATTATCTTATAACATGTAAGACAAGTTGTCTCATTCATGATAAGCGGTGAATTGTTTAGAGGATAATCTGAATTAATAAGATAGTAAGAGATCAAAAGCACCGACCCTGTGAGACAACCAAACATAAGACAGCGATCCATAATGAATAAACAAATCATTAATAAAAGATGCAATCTTTTGGAAGGATGCCACTCTTAGAAGAAATGTAACCGTTCGCATATACATGAAGATATATGTATCACTGATGATGGGCATTCGAGAGAAGGCGTTGGAAATATTTGGAACATTCGACTTGGAAATAAAAAGCAAACTGTGACAATCATACATTATAGACTCAGATCTGCAAGTAAAAATACATTCAAGGCCATTATATTTGTTGTGCATCATATTTAATACTGTGAACAGGTCAGCTTTGAATCCATATAATATTTCTTGTTATCCTTAATATGATCACCCATCACAGGAGGGAAATGATAAACAAACCAGAGGCAAGCAGTCCTGCCATACCCCCCTAAGGCTTGTTTGGGGGCAAGTTTGATCTGCACCCTTGCCATACCTTGTAAGGGCCTATATGGAGGCTTTGTATGACAGTTTGATCCTGCCAAACCCCTGTAGGGCTTGTATGGAGAAACTGAATATGTGATCTGCCATGCCCCCCGTAAGGGCCTGCATGGAGGCATCATGTGCCAAGGAATGTCTTATCATCACCACTATGATGGGGTGGAGTGAATGAATATGATTACATGAAAATGAGTAGTTAATCAATCTATATAACTATTGTTTATATGCAGGGTAATCTTATCTAACACCTTCCAAGAGTTATATATATATATTGTATCTATGTTTTTTATGTTATGAGTGCAGATTTCGAGTACAAGACTGATGCAAATTTGAAGATAAGCTACAAGGTAATTCCGAAACCCTAACCCTAGTTTTGGTATTTGAACTTTTCTACGGCATATTAGGTAGGGGAAATTACATCTTGTGTAAGAACCCTGCTCAAATCTGCCCTGAATTTTCTGATTTCACTTGTTTGACATTTTGTCAAACATTTGGCATGCTTGCTGGTTATGACTGATTTTTTTGAGTTTTCTTTGCTGGGATGAGGGTTTGAATGTTTGTTTGTGATAGTTTTCAGCTTGTTTCATTCATTCATTGCAATGGACAATAGTATAAACAAGTTGCATACATTTGCCAACACATATACAAGAAACAATGACTGATATAAATATTGCAGAAGGTATAGATTGTAGTTTCTATTCAAATTTAAGATTTGAATGCACTTTCTCACTGTTTATACTCAGCTATCAAAATATTCATAAAGATTACAATGTTTGGCAGCTTACATACCATATTCCGTACTCAACAAAGGCGGCGGTTCCCACACAAACTCCAGCGCACCCTTTTTAGGAACAATAAGAAACTATATTAAACTCCAGCTAGGCGGCCAGCACTCCTCCCAATCACCAAGAGCCTTCTCTAAATGCTCATGACCAGCTTCAAGTCAAAGCGCATCCTTAGAAAACATATTGTATCACAAGAATCCGTGTATTCATTCAAATAGGGCTGCATCCATCTTGGGACCCACGGTTCATTGATAAAAAGGCGCCTCTTCACAATATAGATGTGTATCTCTCCAAAGTTCCACGTCCTCTTTCTAACTCAGCGCACCATTAGATATATGCAATGGATATTATAGGAGCTGCGTCTACCAGATGAGCTGTGTCTAGAATCTTTAGCAATGGCAAGGTTAAATGTAATACAATTCCAAGCGCCTTACTATAACCCCAAAAAACCTGTTGCTAGGGTTAGCATAAACCCTCCTCCATGATAAAGATGAAACACCATTAAATCTTTGAAAACTTCGTATAAATCACCAAGAAGACCACAAATTTATATTTCCTGCAAATCTCATAAATTTGTAAAAATAATTCGTTCAGCCCCAACTCGAAACTCCATCAATAATAACCAACATAAAACCTGTGTGATTCCACCAACAACCAGCTAGGGTAGATCTTGCACTTCCGAAACCAATTCCCCTTAAGGTTTTCGTCCTAGAGTTTGCTCAAACAAAAGCTCACAAACTCATCCAAGTAAAAATATTCAGCATAATACAAATGAGCTTTGAACTCCCTTTTTATATTTTCCATAGAACATTCCCGAAGGGTCAAATATTAATTCACCTTTTTAATATTTCACTTAAGCCCAAATAAAGTGACTTTATAATATAACATATTGAACCCCCTTCGAAGTCACTTTATCAAATAGATAATAAATAAATATAAGTTGCCCGAAAAATATGAGAATTGATACAACTTAATTTATTTAATTAAATATTATTCCCTTATTCAACTCCAAATTAGCCTACGTGAATAAAATAGGCTAAAGGGTCTCCGTTGTGGACTAGGCTGATGAAGGCGACATCACCCTTCCCGAAATTGCTTGCCCACAAGCAATTGCAAGTTTGGATGCTCAAGAATCTGCTCTCCCTCCCAAGTAGCATCCTCAAGAAGCAAGTCTCTCCATCTGATCAAATATTCTTTGATCACTCTACTTCTCAACTTAAGCTCCCTAACATCCAGAATAGCATCAGGAACCATAATCAATTTACCCTCTTCATCCAACGGTGGACATTCTGGAGACATCCCAATATTTTTCCTATGTTCCACGGTGTTTTGAGGACGGGGACAGAGGGACGGCAGGGGACACGTTTCGGGGACGGCAGTCCGAGGACCATTTTCTGGGGACGGCAATATATACGAATTTTTCAAAAAATATATATATATATAGAGAGAGAGAGAGAGAGACTCAAATTTCTACAAGTTAATGGACAGCAGTATAAGACTATAAGCTGAATAACAACAATAAATATTAACAACAGCATAACAGCAATAAAATTAGTCATGATAGCAAAATAAAGGCAATAACATTAATCATGACAGTAGTATAACAGCAATAAAATTTAATCATGACAGCAGTATAACAGCAATTTAATCATGACAGCAGTATAACAGCAATATTTCATTGCCAGTTGTGAGTTTTTTTCTCTAAACCATATATAAGTATGTCACCAATCATAAGAAACTCCCTCATCAAATATAAGTATGTCATCAAATATATAAGTATTTACTGGTATATTTGAGTACCTAGACCATGGTGCCACCAATCATAAGAAACTCCCTCCAAATGCATGGTTGCAAACTTAATTGCTTCATCTTCAGGCATGGGTTTAAGTGTCAAGAATGTGTCTAATTTATTTATCCAAGCATGTGTAGTGCTTCTACTACTACCATCAAAATTAGGAAGAGCTAGCTTACACAATGCATGTTGATACCCCTGTTGTTTCCGTGGTCTTTGTTCCTGTTTGGCTCTTTTCTTACCACTTTTAGATAATGCTCCCATTGCCACTTTTCCGTATGAACTCCAAAGCTTTTGGCATTTTCTTGTACTTTCTGTGCTCAACCTCCTAAGATTGATATCCTCATTGGCAGTATTTGCCCCCTAAGGATCCTGTAAACACCGTTGGTAAACAAAAAGGACTAACCTACAACAACCTCAAGGCCTGGACATGAAAGATAATCACAATTCTCGGTTAAAATATTGATTTGGGCAAAATTTTCATATGGGTACCAACAAACTCCTAGTTTTGGATACCACTTAGTGGTTCCTAATTTTCGATTCTCTATATATTGGAGGCATGAGATAGAAGTATGATGTCTTTTGCAGGTTTAAGGAAGGTTATGTTGGCACATTGTCACCAAACTGAAAAGATAGTCAATTATATTTGTTGTACTTCTTTTGTTGAGATTAATACATTACCAATGCTCTCTTTGGTGGATGAGTTTTATCCTGAAAGGGTTTCTCCACATAAATCTAGTGTTATTTTATGTGTTGCTGATTTTATATGTTTCTCTATGTTCCATTTCATGATTTATCACATGAAATTTAATCGGATTTGATCACTATTTGTTTATGTCCTCATTGTGTTGTTGACCTAATTATCAACATTTGGTATCAAAACTATGGCTTGATTAGAGAGAGGGATGCCTTTATGGAGAGTTGTGGGTTTTTTGTGGTTGCAATGGGACTATTTTGATTTAGTGGTTTTGCAAATCCATGTGTGGTTGAGATAATAGCAAACACAATCAGAGATTGAGAAATTCAATGGCTCTAGTTATGAATTGTGGAAGCTGAAAATAGAAGATTTCTTGGAGAAGAGGGATCAATGGAGAGCTATGACATAGAATGAGAAGCCTTCTAGTGTATCGGATGAAGTGTTGATGATTGTTTTTAGACAAGTCAACAATAGAGTAAAACACTAAGTCTCTCACTCTCTCTTGAATAAAGCTCTTCAAAGGGTAATCGATGTGATCCAATGAAGTAACTTCAAGGTTCCTTATTTATGATTGCAGTGGATAAACTCAGTGAATACATGTGATCTTGTTGGTAATCACAAAGGGACTTACGTAGATTTCTACTTACTTCGTTCAGCGTATTTCCCCGTTTAGTGTGGATGACGTATGTACAAGGTCTTAAAGATAAAGAAAAGGCAAAAGATAAAGGTTGAGAGAAACTAATCTAAGGTCAATCAAGCAATGATGATGCATGAATAGACAAACTCCTTAATTAACCTAACTCCACTTTGCCAAGGGTGCCTACAACTACATGGAGTTGGTGCAATCTCCTAAGGATAGCGAACGGTTTTCAAATCATAAAGACTCGTATAAGCACCCATTAACCGGTGCAGCTCAAACAAGCATCCACAATCGAACTTAAGCAAATGAAGCTCAGACTAGCTTTACACAACACTTCACCAATGATGAATGTCGAAAGCATGAGCTATACATCACATCAATGAGCTACTACTCTATTTTACTTCTAATCTACTTTGAAACATCTCTTCAATCCATCAAGATACAAGAAACCATGTTATTCCACAAGACAACACTTAACACCAAACAAACTCCAATGTCTTTGCATTAATCTTGAGAAATATTTACAACTTCAAATACTCTCAGAGAATTTCGAGAGTCTCTCCCTACTCTACTCTTCTAGTCTACTACCTACTAACTAATATCTTTACAAATGAGGCAACAAGGCCTTTATATAGAAGTCCAGAATTACAATGAATGGCCTGGATCAACTCAAGTAGCCAAGGGTCCAAATCATGCCATCTCAGCAGGTAGTTACAACAACTTGCTATTTTTAGTACATAAGAGAGGCAATGAAGGCACGTTTTCCAAGACGATAAGGATAAGATGGAATCTTCTAGAGCATCTTCCACATAGGCGGCCTCTTTGGCTTCTTACTTGTTGTAGATACATTGAATGCAGCTGAATGATGTGGCAAATTATGATTGGCTTGATGATGTGTATTTGCCACATAGGTGCCATCTCAGCAATTCTCATGGATTTCAACAGTTAATTCAATATGCTTTTGGGCATATTCCCAAATTGCAGCATCTTTGTGATGTCTTTGATATGATTGCTTGAATGAACTTGTATGTTTGGGATGTATCTTTATTGATCTTGCCTTGTTCATCTTCTTGTAAACTAGATGTATGATGTATGCTACATGTTGCTCATTTGACTAACTCTGTGTACTTCTTCTCCTACAAGATATATATTTGATCTTCTTTGTAGCTTCATCATGGAGAGAGTAGTGAGATGATGATGATGCTCCTTTCTCAACTTGTAGATAATGGTGCTTTATTGATAACAGGGAGTAGGAGACTCCTCGAAGACTTGAAGATTGAAGAGTCTTTAAGTTTGAAAGAACTTGAAGTATGATGAATGAATGTCTTTGAACATGATGCAACTAATGATGAAGTGTTCTAATAGAATGACTTGAAGTGATCTCCAAGAGTGGCAACATGATGTCTCTTCCGCCGTAGCAACTTCTTGACTGCCTTGAATGAAGGTGACTCAGGGTGCTTAGCTCCTTAGGTGACCTTTTAGCTTCATCGATGTTCCTGCAAAATAGAGAAAACAATCATATTAAACAATTGATAACATTGCATTTCATAGCATATAAGAAGCATGTTTAAGCATTCAACAACCCTTCTAGGTCTAGGCGCTCATCTCTATATAGGCCATTCACCTAGATTAAAGTGCTAGTCGGCTAGGCAGGTCGGCCAGATTAAGGCATTAAATGCAATTTTTTGAAATTTTTTTAAATTTAAAACCCTCCCATATTTAGGCACCAAAATTGATGAATTAATGCATGAAGGGCACCTTGTTTTAACAAAAACCTCTTATCAACGTTTTGAAACATGCATTTTTAAGTCTAAAACCCCAATAATCTTAAGACGCTGATTTGAGGTGGAATAAGCATGAATGAGCGCCTAGTATTGATGGGATATCCTTTTATCTTAGGCGCTGAAATTGGTGTAAATTGACTGAAGTGAGCGCCTATCCTTTTAGCTTATCATAACCTTCAATGACTTCAGTTTTACTCTCAAATACTAAGGAAAACTAAACCTCATGATTGAAGACCCCCCTCTTGCCTAGGCGCTGAAATTGGATGAATGTGACAAGGAAAGGCGCCTAGATTTGAAGGAGGATACTTACTCCATTTTCATGCACTCAAACCCCTTTATAGTTCAATGGAAGTGTTATGAGTTCTTAAACTTCTTCAAGTTGCATGGTGAAATGTCCTTTTATATTAGGCGCCTTCACTCACTTTCTCCTCCTAGGCGCTGAAAATGGCCAAAATCACAAAAGATGGCGCCTAGGATTGATAAGGTGTTGACAAGGCTCTAAGGCACCTAGACTTCCCACCTTAGCTTCTTTACTTTTAACTCTTTCAAAGGCCTATTCAAACTTGTAAGAGGCTCTTGCATCTTCCATTTGCTATACCTCAACATTTCATGCTCTTCATACTCAAGGCGCTCAAAATGACAAAAACGACAAGGAATGGCGCCTATACATAATGTGATGTTCACTTTCAATTTTCATGATCTTCAAGACTCATATATGCTTTTGTGAAGTTGTATTATTCCCATAACTTTAAGATTGATGATTTCAACATGATCTCCTCCTAGGCGCATATTGAGGTTGTTTTGAACATGAATTGGTGCCTAGACTCCTTTTGCCTTAGTTTGTTTTACCTTCCTTGTCATCAGATCATTGTAATTGCTCTCTGACACCTCTCCAAAGTCAGCCACCTTCAAGACTTACAGTTTCAAACTGACTTCTCCCTTAGGCGCCAAAATGAGGTGGTTTTGATGGAAAATAGTGCCTAACTTCATAACTTGATTCAACATGTTTGATCAATTCTGGGTCAAGATAGGTTGCTTCTTGGCAATCAAAATAGACTCAATCACTTGTCTTAACTTTGCAATAAATCACTCTTCAATTGGATGTTAGATCATCAACCTCACAACATTCAATCTCCAAGGCGCTCAAATTGACAAAAATAACAAGGAATGGCGCCCCAAGCTCTAAGAGATCTTCACTTCAACCTAAGGCGCACTTTGATGATCATTTGAACATGAAAAGGCGCCTAGACTCTAGGATCACTTCCTTGTCAAATTTTCGATGTTTAAGGCCTTCCAACTTCAATTCCAACCAAGGCGCCATAATTCGGAGTGGTTAAAGGCTTGTTTTCCTCTAGGCGCACATATAAGTCTCCACCTTAGGCGCACTTTTAGTCTCTGCAAGTGGGAAAATGCGACTAACTTCCTAGAGCAAATTCACACCTAAAACTAAAAGTCCCCAGGATTAGGTATATTGAAAAATATATTGGAGATTAAATTTCTTATACTTTAAATATTTTTCAATATACCTTTCAGGATGTTTGAGATAGGTCTCAGATCCACCAGTTTTAACATGCAGATTCTAGATTTTGAAGGATCCACCAGATTTCAGACTTAGCCAATTTTTAGGATATTAGACTTAGTCATTTTTCAAGATCTCAGAACATACATCAGGATATCAAGACATCAGGGGACTATGGTATCCACCACAAAACTATAGACGCAAACAATACTGACTTCATCATTAAAAGTGCTAAGACATCATCCAAGACTCAATGCAAAGCACACGAGCTCAAAAAAAAGGGGGTCCCCATTTGCAATGGGGCGATGTGTGATTAGGTCACAACATGAAGATTGGGTAAAACTCAACAAGAAAGCATGGAGAGCCATAAGGTTGTGTCTCTCTAACTTTGTTCTCTTGAATATTTTGAGGAAACTTCTGCATACAATTTGTGGAAGAGAATAGGTGAAATCTACCAAACTAAGAGTCTCGTTAATAAGTTGTATCTTACAAGAAAGTTTTATTCTTTGAAACTGAAAGGAGACTCAATTGCAAAGCATTTAAATGCCTTTAATTTAATTTTGAGTCAACTAGAATCTATTGATGTTCAGCTTGAAGAAGTGGATAAGTATATTTTGTTGCTATTCTCTTTTCCCAAATCCTAGAAAAATCTAATTGTTGCAATTAGTGGTGGTGGTGTAGATCCTAAGGTGGATTATCTTCTTGCTACTTTGCTCAGCAAAAAAATGAGAAGTAAATCCATGAACAAGAGTTCCAAGGATGCACTGCATGTTCATGTAGGCCCAAAGAAAAGCATGATAAGAAAATGGGGGATCAAGATAGATCTAAGTCTAAGGAAGGTCTAAACCCCCTAGTAAGGGCAAGGTCAAATGTTGGAACTATGGGAAACAGGGCCATTTGAAGAAGGAATGCAAAAATAAGAAAAAGAATGTTAATGATTCCTCTACTGAAAAATCATATGATGATGATACAGATAATTTATGTATTCTGCTAGCATTACTAGTGATGACTCATGGTTGATTGATTCAGGTGCCTCATATCACGACTCCTCACAAGGAGTAGCTTTCTCATTACAAAGCATATGACAGTGGTTGTAATGTCCCAACTATAATTTTAAGTTTTCTAACCTTCATTTTTTTCTAAAAGAAATATGATCAAGCAATTAAATTGAATAACAAATTATATAAATTATTGTTATGCGTGCTGCTGGTAAAGAAGCTGTGAATTTCAAATAAATGGATTGCAATATATCTTATTCAAACTCAGATCTGGTGACATACAACTTGCTGTGCACACAGTTGATAAAGATAACATTTAGTATAATGGCCCAGCACTTGGTGCCAAAAACATTCCAATTACAGCAGTAGTATAGCAACTGATCTACTATGAAATGATGCTCAAACCTGGCAGTTATTTGACTAGCAGAATTGTTGTGCACTTCACTGTTGAGTGATGATGTATCGCTCCTTAAAGATGGTAGATTCCACAACCAACAGTTAGATTGCACCTCTAGTAGCTCGCGCCCAGCTTTCCTCACAGAATGATATCGAATTTGATTTGCTATGCAAATAATAGATCAGTTGATAAAGATTATCTAGGCAGACTGAGGGCTGTCATAAATCGCTAGAATATTTGTATCGACCTCCAAAGATACGCCTTCAATGGCTGTGGTTGAGTGTCAAATGTTGAAATAATCAATGCGACTCACATATACACCAGCAACCCCTTGAATTCTTTAGCACCACTTCCAGATGTGTTGCAGCAGTATTAAACCAGCAGAGTGGTTGCACTCAAGTGATTTGTTCAGTAGCAATCTCCACTGTGAATATCTATAAATCAAACCTAACTCAGATTTGCCATTTATTGACTAGTCTGGCAGCGAAATTCCCTTCTTTCAATAGCAGGTCATGCCGAACCTTTGTCCACTAGTGAACCGCCAAGATGTAATTTTGCTCTGCAAATTGGTGTGTAATATCTTCCAGTCTAGTGTCTATGTATGAGACTCTTCCTTCAATGGTAGTGCATAAGGAGCTGATCAAGCGACCCTAAAATCTACAATATCTTTTGCAAGTGCTCCACACCAAGCCTGAAATTCGAACAAGATCTCCAACTAGTTTAACTTGCAATCCTTGAGTAGAATTGCCAAGCAAGAGGCAAGGAGTTTTGTCCTAAACTCTTGAATTAGGCGAGCCAAAAGGGTTTCCAACCTCCTAGTTCAAAAAATTGCAGCCAAGGGTTTTCATCCTTAAATGCAAGATTGAAACTTGAACTCACAATAAAAATGCCAAAATGAAAACCCAATGATCAAATGAAGATAGGTGCCTACTTGATATACCTTTTCAAATCGGGCCCTTGGGAACTAAATTTCCCTCAAGTATTTAAGAATACTTTTTAATTTTTATTTTATTTTATTTTATTTTTATTTTTATTTTTATTTTAATACTAGTGTTTAAAAACACCTTTTATTTTAATTATAATAATATTATTAAGTTGCCCCTAAAATTAGAAATTACCAGGCCCAACTTAAATAATATTATTAATTATTTTAATCCGAAAGAGGGGACATGACAATGGTGAGGTGTTCCTTGGTGACAACAATTCACACAAGATTGTTGGCAAAGGGAAGGTAAGTTTGGTTTTCAATAATAGAAGAGTAAAAAGTCTTATAGATGTGTTGCACAATCCAAGTCTTGTACGAAATTTTATTTCAATTTCTAAGATGAATGATGCCAATGTGCATAACACTTTTGACAAGAATAGTTGCAAGTTGGCTAGAAGAAATCTGGTGTTGGCTAAGGGCACTCAATGTGGTACCTTGTTTAAGCTGGAAGCATCTTTATATTGTCACTTTGTCAATGTAATAAAAATTCTGGTTCATGTATGTTGTGGCACCATAGGTTAGGCCACATTGGAGAAAAAATTCCTAAGACCTTGATTGATAAAATTATGGTGGATGGTTATCTTGTTATTCTACAGATTTGACTTCTGTAAGCATTGTGTGTTTGGGAAACAAAATAGAGTTAAGTTTAATTCTAGTAGCACTAGGGCAAAGAAGATGTTGGAAGTCATTCATAATGTTGTGTTTGGTCGTGTAGATGTACCTTCTATTCGTAAATCGTGTTATTATGTTTTATTTATGGATGACTACTTTCATTATACTTGGGTTTAGTTTCTAAAGTATAAGTCTAAGATCTTTTACAAGTACAATGATTTTAAGGTTCTTGTAGAAAATTAGATGGATCAGAAAATAAAAGTGTTAAGGTTGGATTATGGAGGTGAGTATTGCTCTAGTGAATTTGATGACTTTTGTAGACATAAAGGTACTGTGAGACATAAGACGAATCCTCATGTGCCACAACAAATGGCACCATAGAAAGAATGAACTAGACATTAATAGACAAAGCTAGAAGTATGTCGAATAGTGATCAGTT
The DNA here is from genome assembly GCA_027924645.1 of Cunninghamia lanceolata. NCBI lineage: Eukaryota > Viridiplantae > Streptophyta > Pinopsida > Cupressales > Cupressaceae > Cunninghamia > Cunninghamia lanceolata. The sequence continues at coordinate 5,711,775 of BSBN01000760.1, forward strand.
GACTCAATGTTTTTGGGTTGAGGCTATAAGTATTGCTTGTTATTTGGTTAACAGATCTCCTTGTTCTGCTCTAGTTGACAAAACACCATATGAAGTGTGTGAAAGTACAAAGCCATTTATTTCACACATTAGAGGTTTTGATTGTGAAGCTTCTGTTCATGTGCCTAAAGTAAAAGGGTTTAAGTTGGATTTGAAAATTAACAAATGTATTTTTGTTGGATATGGCAAGAATTTTAAGAGTTATAAACTTTGGAATCCTCTAACCTTAAAAATGGTCTATTCTAAAGATGTGGTTTTTAGAGAACTTAAAGTTATTTTTAATCTTGGACAACCAAAAGAAAAAAAGAAGACAATGCATTTTGGGACCAAAATAGAGAAGCATAAATATGCACATGTGGAAGAACAATAGATTAGACAAGAGGATGTAGAGGAAGAAGAAAGTTCAAAGGATAGTTCTAAAAAATAACAATAGAAGCCTCTTACCCTTGAGGAGGTTCACAAGGCAATGGAAACCAATCAACAGGTATAACCCACTAGATTTTTGTTGTGTATTTTTTTTATCTTGTACTGACGATGAACCTAAATCTATGAAGGAAACTTTTTCTTTGAAGGAACATGAGTCTTGAATGGAGGCCATGCAAAAGGAGATGATGGCCTTAGACAAATGTGAGACTTGGGATCTAGTCGAGCTACCCAAGGGAAAGATGAAATAGTACAAGACTAGACTAGTGGCAAAAGGTTACTCTTAGGTTGAGGTGGTGGATTTTGGTGAAATATTTTCTCCTATTACTAAACTCACTTCTATTAGATTCCTACTTTATATTGTTGATGCTTGTGATTTTGAAGTAGAGCAAATGAATGTCCAAACATTTTTTTTTGCATGGGGATCTTGAAGAAGAAATTTATATGAAACAACCTGACGATTTTGTGGTGAAAGAAAAAGAAAACTTGGTTTGCAAATTAATGTGGTCTTTGTATGGTCTAAAGCAATCGTCTCAATGTGGTATTAGAAATTTGATGCTTTTGCATTGGAACTCGAGTTTGTAAGGAGTGAGGCCGATCATTGTGTTTATTTCAAATTAATTGATGATCAATTGCTAATCACTGTCTTGTATGTTGATGACATGTTTATTGGGAACGGCAAAGGGATGATTAGGGAGCTCAAAACTCAGCTTTCTAGTGCCTTTGACATGAAGGATTTGAGGACTACAAAATATATCTTGGGTATGAAGATTAATAGAGATCGGGTTGACAAAAAGCTTTGGCTTAACCAAAAGAAGTATGTAGACACTATTTTGCAATGGTTTGCCATGCAAGAGTGTAAGCCAATGAGTATTCTTTTACCTGTCGGTACTCAATTATCTTTTGGAACAATGTCCTAAGTTGGATGATGATTTTGAAGATATGTATAATTTTCCTTATGCTAATGTTGTAGGTAGCCTGATGTATGCAATAGTTTGTACTAGACCAGATATTGCCCAATTAGTGGGAGGTCTTAGCTGGTTTTGTTGGAAAATATTGTCATTGATGTCAAAGGGAAGATCAACGTTACAATAATTAATGTTAAAGAAGAAAGCATATTGTTGCTGTCAAAGAAATTGTATGCCTTGATAAATGGGAAATTAAATGCAATCATTGTTATTTTAAATGTTGGCCAACCTGCAGATTTGTGGCACCTACATTGGGCATTTAAAAGCAAATTATTATAAATTTTATAGGGCCAGCCCTTATGGAGCAGCCGACCCTCTTTCGAAAGTATGAATTAGATAAATTAAATTTGTTTTTATATGTGGCCGACCCCCTTAGAGGAGGCCAACCTAGTTTGTGAAAAGGCACATGATTGCATATAAATAGAAGTGGTTTGGAGGTTTTCAAGTAAGTAATTCAATGTAAATCATTTCTGATTTAGAACAGACCTAAGGAGAAGAAGAAAAGCAGAAATATAATGATAAATCAGGCCATTTAGAGCAGTCTTAGAATAGGAAATATGAAGGGTGTTGAAGATTTATATTGAAGAAAGTTGGAGCAACTTTAGCAACGATATTCATGTGGATTTGGAGCAGACCTAAGCGCTGATTTGGAGCAAACCTAAGTGCAGATTTGTAACAGACCTAAGAGCTAATTTGGAGCAGACCTAAGAGCTGCTTTGGAGTAGATCTAAGAGCTGATTTGGAGCAGACCTGGGGAAATTGTGTGGAAATGTTACATCAAATACATGCAGATTTGTGAGGAAAGTATATGCAGAATTGTGAAGGAAATACACGCAGATTTGTGAAGGAAAGTGTATCAACAATCAGATCTTTGTGAAGACAATATCATCCATTGTAGAATTTGAACGTTGCTGCCTTACATCAAAGAAATTGGTGTCTCTTGCTGAGTTGGTGCTCAATGGTGGGGATTGGTGTCTCCAATGGGTTGGTGCCTACAAATTCTACAAGTGGGGATTGGTGTCTCCAGTGGGTTGGTGCCTACAAATTATATAAGAGGGGATTGGTGTCTCCTATAGATTGGTGCCTACAAAGATTGTAAGAGAGATTTATATATAAGCAATATCTTGCCGTGGTTTTCTCCCGAAAGGGTTTCCACGTAAATCTTGTGTTCTTCTTATGTTGCATAATTGTTAGATCTTGTGTGATTGATATTGTTATGGTCGTTAAGTGTTGAAAAAGTAAAAGATTGTATTATATAATTATACTAATTCACCCCCCCTCTCAATATAACCGTGTGCTCATCAAGTTTATGTCTAAACCTAGTAGAAAGCATTGGAATTATGTGAAAAGATTGTTCAAATATTTGCATGAGACTTCTAATTACTGTATTTGTTATCATTGGATTAATGATGTGGGTAAGATGTTGGACATACAGGGCTTTGTTGTTGCAAATTGGGTTGTAGATTTAGACAATAGGATGTCAACCAGTATCCATGTGTTCACTTTATTTGGAGGTGCAATTAGCTGGATGAGTAAGGGGCAATCCACAGTTGCATTGTCCACTACAAAAGTAGAGTACATGGTTGCTACACATACTTGTAAGGAGGCATTATGGTTTTAGAGATTGTGTTTAGGTATTGGTTTTGAGTGTAGAAAGGTGAAGATTGGATGTGACAATTAGAACGTTATCTATTTGGCAAAGAATCCAACATACCATGCTTGTATTAAGCATATAAATGTTCAATATCACTTTGTCTATGAGATGGTTGAGGATGGTAAAGTCATGATACAAGAGGTTGACACTTTGAATAATTTTGCAAATTCTCTCACTAGGTCAATGAGCATGGATAAGTTTTGTTGGTGCAAAGAGGCTATAGGCATTTCACTCTCTAGCAACTGATTCTTTATCTTATGTTCCCTATTATGTCTTTGCAATGTAAATATCAAGTGGGAGAATGTTAGGATTATGTGTGATATTTACCTTGCAAATCCTATATCTTGATTATTGTAATTATTCATGTAGACAATAAATAATATGTATTCTTCAAACTTCAAGGAATGGGTACTTGGACATCCATGCGAAGGTGGGAATATTATTTATTTATTATTATTCTCCTAGGAACTTGAAATATTGTTGCAAGTGCGCATTGAATGGGGAGTTACAGTTGAAAGGTCAACAGTGCAAGTTACAAAGCATCTTCCTTAATGACAGTCATGGATGTAATTGAACTTCTCTCTCATGGAGCACATGGGAGTTGCATTTGACCAAGTTGGAGCACTTTGCCACTATTGGTTTGCATGCATGTGTAAATAGTGCCTATGCGGAGTGCTAGCACGTTACTTTCTTGTCTACCAAAGTAATGAGGTCAAAGATGCTTATGGCAGTTACTTTCTATCTTGAGTGCTTGAATCAATGCATCATAGGGGCATTGAATATTTGCTAGTGGAGGATGGCACCTAGTTTTGGGCCCATGGTTTTGACTCTTAGTTTTAGATATCACTTGGTGGTTTCTAGTTTTCAATTCTGTAAATATTGGAGGCATGAGATAGAGGGAATTACTTACTTTCTTGTCTACTCGAGTAATAAGGTCAAAGATGCTTGTGGTAGTTACTTTCTATCTTGAGTGCTTGAATCAATGCATCACGGGGCATTGGATTTTTGCTAGTGGAGGATGGCACCTATTTTTGGGCCCATGGTTTTGAGTCTTTGGCTCTTGGGTTTGGACACCACTTGGTGGTTTCTAGTTTTCGATTCTCTATATACTGGAGGCATGAGATAGAGGTATGAGGTCTTTTGTAGGTTTGAGGAAGGTTATATTGTCAGATTGTTATCAAACTGAAGAGATAGTTGATTATATTGATGTACTCCTTTTGTTGAGAATACATTGTTGATGCTCTCTTTGGTGGTCGAGTTTTTACCCAAAAGGGTTTCTCTATGTAAATTTGGTGTCATTTTGCATGTTGCTGATTTTATATGTTTCTCTATGTTCCATTTCATGATTTATCATATGAAAGTTAATCGGATTTTATCACTATTTGTTTACGCTCTCATTGTGCTGGCTACCCAATTATCAACACAATGGCAATACAATCTCTTTGGGATTTTCATTTGTTATAGGTATATCCTCTATTGTCTAGACTAAGAACACATAAACAAAGTAGTCACTTAGGGAAAGGCCAGAACTTTTAACATTCAACATGCAATTTGTACGGTGTATGGTCATCATGAACCCTGGATAACTCCATATTTGCAAATGGTGATTGAAATATATGTGATTTCTCAATAGCTGCAAGAGGAATTGAATATACTCCTACTTTTAGTGTGACAAAATGTAAACTGGGAATTTGGGAGATAAACCGGCTAATTACTTTTCACTATATCAATATCCAAATATACAAGTCCATTAAGAATGCAGATTCATAATTCCAAAGACCATAAAGTGTTTACAGTTTCATAAAACAAAGGGAGGTTCACAAAGTTTGCAGGTCCTTATTGTCAATTGAGGATATGTTACTTAATTTCACCATGCACAAAATCGCATTCCTCTGTAGTTTAAGACCAGCATATCTCCACAATCAATTTCTAGCTCAGAATATTTCCATCCACAAGACACATAATTTTAGCATTAGATAGCCAGATTTCTTGTACAAAAACTCAGTTCCACTATGCAGAAAATTACCTTCAATTGTCTTGATGAGTATGCTATGTGCAAAACATCTTGCACAACTATTATTCACTACGCACGTCTTGGGACTTTTCAATAGTTATTTGTGTCGTGAGATGCACGGAGGCTCTTAGAACTATTTCATAAGCAATCTGTTGTTTTTGGAATATAGATTTATTGAATGTAATTATATTAGTTGTGTTATTTGCTTAGATGAATCAATATGCTTAGTTTGAATTGCTATAAACATGCCTGCAGAGTATTCTGTGAAATCCTGATATTGCCAGAACTAAGGTTCCCCATCCCCAAAGCACAATTGTGAATTTCAGAATATGTTCTCGATTTGCAGTTCCTGTTTCGGTAGCAAAGCCAAACAGTTGCAAAATGTTTCATGCAACTCATTAAAAGTGAAAGTGTTTAGTGTTAAGTAAAGGCGATGTCTAGGTCCCAGTCTAGCCAGCACAGCAACTCAGCATATGAAAACGATTTGTGGGGATGAGGATCTTTTCACTTCGTCTCATATATATTATACTAATTTTGCATTCCTTCGGTTTCAATTATTCTAATTTTGCAATGCTTGGGTTTCAACCTAGTGATCAAGCTCCGGAGTATACGAGACCGTTGCCAATCCACCCAAACCAGGAGTCCAGAATGTATGGGAGCAACTCCAAGGGTTATTACGGAGTAATTATTTCTCGCCATCCCCCTCAAATTTAAATTTAGTAATCAGCAAATTTCCTTTTAAAAAAACCTAAACAAGGTTGCATTATAAGTTCTTACTCTCAAAACTATCACCCAAACTTTATGGATTAATGTATACATTCAACTAAACAATTCTAGACACTCAAAAGATTTGTAAACTCTGAAAATTTGAACATTCCTTTGCATTTCCCCCGCACGAGAGAGGGTTTGATCTCGAAACCCTCGAATACTTAAAGTTGAAACGGGTCCATTAGACTCTCAAAACCCCAGCACAGAAAACCCATAGAAAACAAGGTTATTATAAAAAAGAAAAGAAATCGCAGTTATGAAACCATTAGAGCTCTGCAAGTTATTTATGGTCAAAATTGCAAAAAAAAAATGATCGGAAAAGTAGAAAAATACCTCAGGACCTCCTAGCTGGTGCACTCTAATGGCCTTAACCATGGTTGCAAATGCTCTACAAGGTAGGATGGGTTTCGGTGAACGATGGAAATTGGTAAAAGATGATTTGCGAGCAACTGATTGAGTTGATAAAACGAACGATCTGGGCAAACTCGACTTGTAAAAGTGAAAACGCAACGTCATTTTTGTTTCGATTAAGTAAATTTCAATAGGAATTCATAGAACCTTTCTTAATGGGAAAGTCGCTGCAGTCGAGGGGATTAATCGGTTGCTAAGGATGGGTTCCATGGACAACCTCAAGGGGTTTTATATATATATATATATATGAGATTATAATACTTTTTATAAACTTAAATTTAGAATAATACCTTATTCACAAAAAAGGGGTGGGTGGTAGAAGACACACCCTCAAAATTTAAGAAGGGCCAAGCCCAAACAAAAAGATGAAACAAAACAAAGTCTAGCAAAGCCAAGCCCAAACAATAAGAACTAAAAAGTCGTTAAGCAGTGAGAGCTACATCATCAGGGGGGGATCATAATCATCTAGTTTTCCCCATACATTAACAAAGATGGAACCATCAATAGTCTGTTCCCAAACAGTAAGAGCAACCTCCTCCTTGATCTTCATCTATAGGTTGTTGAACACGAACAAGAGAAATTGCCAAATCCAGGCAATGAAATTAGCCAGAATTTTACCAGCGAGAAGCACCATGTCCATGAGAAGAGGTTGAAAGCAAGTAAGAAGGCTGACACCACCCATGGGCAATATGATCACTGGCTCGTCTCGAAGGTGATTGAGAGCCATGTGACTGGGAGCCATGATCTCTTCTGGCATGTTGACTATGTCCATGTCTATGCCCACATGGAGGGAGTGACCTTGCTAGGAGGCAGAGGGAAACGACACTCTAGCAACCATATAAGGGGCATTACCCCAGTGATCTAAAAGCACTTGTAGATGAGCAACTTCAAGTGCAACTTTGTTTGCTTGCACTTGAATTTGCATAAGCACATTGGAACAAATTATAGTTTTAGCATAAAGTGAAAAATGAATATCAACTACACAACCAGTAAAAATAATAGAATTTATGTCTTTTTAAATGCTAAAAAGAATCCCCACCCTAAAAGCATACCAAATCTAGGTATATTTAAAAGGGAGGTGTTGTGTCTTACACACATGCCCCGTTTTGCCTTGGCAAAATATGGACCCCCTCTTTTGCTTTTATCTAGTGTTGGGTTTAGTTTGGTCTAAGTTTCCTTTAGTTTCTTCTTTTTTCCTCCATTTAGTCTTGAGTCCAAGATAACTTTGGGTTTTGGAATGGTTTATGGAAGCTTAGGTTAAGTGCTTGAGTCATTACTAAAAGGTTTGATGTACTTTCCTTAAGAAAATTTGAAGTTTTAAACCTTTTTGTGGGTTTGCAGGATTCTACAAGACTTAGGGACTTCTAACCCCCGGTATGGATGTCCCGATGTCTGATTGATCCCCCGCATTTCCCCTTTGCTAGGGTAAGTGTCTAATGTGTTGTAAGTGTGTTTTTGCAAGATTGTGGAGTTCTCCTAGACTCCTTCCACTTTATGTTTATGTCTTAAGTCTAGTTGTCCAAACCTTTCCTACAAAGGTGATTAGCAAGATTTTGAAACTTTGTGGATATTTTAATTTGGACTTCCAATTTAGGTTTTCTACACTGTTATATACCACCTACCTTCTACCTATAGTAATGGCTCTCACGTGCAAACCAGGCTGACTATATAATTCATGATTTCCATCATTTGAGCACTTTGCTTTCATATGTGATCGAGCTCTTGCAATCCTTGCAACCCAAATCTCACTCAACGCGATCAAGGAGAGACTAGAACTCAAATATTTCATACTCATTTTCTGCAATTCAAAGTAAAGACCTTTATCATGGTGTTCTTCATCCTCCAAACCTTCAAAATAAGTTAGGGCATGCTAGATTCCAATTTTGACCTCAACTTCAATGCACACAAACTAGTAGGTGTACACCCTTGGCTTCATCATTTAAATGTATTAAAATTTTAAAATTTTAATCATATTCCACCTATTGGTCCTTCCAGAATTCAAACCAGATCATTAACCCTAGGTAGCTAAATTGAATCTTGGTGTCTAAACCTAACACTAGTTCATTAAACTTATGTGCATGCAACAAAGAATTCAAATTTTCAAATATTAGGGCAAATAGTTAGGTCAAACCTGTAGAAAATTAGACTTTATAAAGTGATGTCCTGAATCAAAAATTGACTGCATTTTAAAATGTCCTACCTTTTGTCAGGAATGCATGAAAAAAATTTAAACAGTGGAAACACACATTTTGAATTTTGCGAAGATGTGGGGTTGTCACAGAGAACTGGATTTTAGGCCTTCTGGTTTGAAGTCTAGAAATCCTTGGAATCCATGCACCTAAGTGACCTAAGAATAAAACAAAGCCTTAAACAAACTTTGAGGAAATGCGAAGTTTACAAGATTAGTTTGGACCTCTAGGGACTTTCAACCTTCGGTCCAAATTTCCTAATGTTGTGTTGATCCTTCATCAACTTATGAAAGGTAATAAAACCTTTGGAAGAAATTTAGGCAAAATGCATAACTTGTAGAGATGGACTAGACTTAAGGACTTCTGACTTCAAGTCTAATTGTCCCAATGTCTGGTTGATCTCTATAAACTCTCCACCAAGCTCAAATAAGGATTTTTTTTGTAGAGTTAGTTAGGACTTCCAGACTTCTGACCTCCAATCTAGATGTCCAGTACTCTTGACAATCCTTGCATTTCTTTAAACAAAGTATGACATCCTAGAATAAAACTTTTTACATAATATAATCAAGCATAGGATTGTGGGATTATTCCTTCCTACTAGACTTCTGACTTTTGATCCATAAGTTCAGAAATTATGTACTCTTAGAAATCTCTGTGCACACATAGTAATGTTTTTCTTAAGGAAAACTAAATTTATGGAGTTTCCATAGACAAAAGGACTTCCGACTCTTGGTCTTGAAGTTTGAATGTCTTGAGAAACCCTGCAAATTTTTATAAAGGCATAAAATGCTTGAATTCTTTGAATTTTATGCATGTTTTAATTAAAGTATTGATACTTACACTCCTTTGCTCTTATAGGTTTCCATGTCAATGGCAAGAGCCATGTGAAGTACAAATTTCAAGGGGTGGTCCCACTATCTAAGATCAACTCATCTTGGGAGGCAATATCTAACACAGATCTATGTCATGTGAACCTAGAAGATTTCAAAAGGTGCATGTATGGAGATGTCACTACCAGCAAGGCTCAGTGAATGGTGCACAATGGGATAGCCCAAGCTACTATCTTCTCCACCTCCTACCAATCTCTAGAACTCATCATTGCATATGCCAAGGCATATGATGTGGGGAGCAGGAGAGTAATGAGTCCTAAGGGGAGGGAGTCGATGAACATTTCACCTACAACTATCAGAGACCTTCCACCTACCATGACACACAGAAGTTGTCCAACTAGACATGGCTCAAGCATTAGAGTATTACAACTAAGACCTTGACAATTTCCTTAGGGTGATTAATAAGAGTGGATGGCCAATCCCATTCAAACAATCTCCAAGATGCCCAAAACACCCATGATAAGTGATTTTCAAATATAAATAAGGGACATGGTTACCCTCCTCAATAGAATCATGGGGTTGTTAGCCGCCTCCACTTTCACCCCTTAGATGTTCTAGTTCATCACTATAGTCCTGGAAGACAAGGAGATAATAAATTGAGCATAATTAATAAGTGACAATCTTCATTAGCAACTAACCAAGATGCATGACAATAGAGACTTTTATATGACTTCATATTTAGTCTACTCCTTGGGTAGAAGAGTCGTTTATCTAGGATTGACAAGAAATGGAGTTATAGGAAGAGGTCAAGGGCTAGTAAAAGTATATGATTGCTACCCTTAGTTTACCTAGAATAATTCAATGATACACTTCAAGAAGGTAAATTATGCCTTAATTTTCTATATCACCGAGCCTTAGAAGTAGGATTTGACTAAGAGATTATCTTTGAATGCCTCCAAGATGGTTCAATAATATGGAAATTGGTTTATCCAAATCCACAAGTTTTCCTACATTAGAGTGGAGGGTTTCACTAGACCTCCCTATGGACTTCCAAAATATCCAAGTGACAAGCTAGTTCTCCTAGAGCTAACCAGGAAGTTATGTGCAACACATAAAGACTTGGGGGAGAAGCATAGGGCTAAGGTGCAGTTCCTCATAATGATTCAAGCCTATACTTGTGTTGCACACTAAAATTCCAAGGATTTAGATGCTAAGATACAGAGGTTCAACCTCCATTTCCATACAAACAAAACATCTTTTGATCCAAAGGGGCATATGGAGAAAAGTGTGGGTGCACACATGCAACATGCGCCTCACCTTGAAGATTTTTGGGCCGATTGTGTAGATGACCATGACGTTAGGAAGAGGGTACTATAGGCTAACAACCTATCAACTGAAGCCATATGGAATTTCTCAAATATCTGACCAACTCTTTGATGATGGCAAAGATTTTGCAAGATACATATGACAGAGATGATGTCTTCCAACAACCCATTCCTCCACTGAACTAGGTAGATGAAGTGACCACTTCCTTGGATGAGAACACAAAGGATGTCATGGAGTATAGAAAGACATGGTTTAAAAAGGAAGACTGATCAACTAGAAATTACAGGAGTGAAGTTGACCTATGGAGAGGAAGCTACCAAGAAAATGAAGAAGAAAAAGAATAAGAATGAATAAGTCCCTCCAAAGAAAAAAGAAGCAATAATGGATTCTCAAGATCCACTACAAGAGAAGGAGGTCTCCAAAAGCAAGAAGGTTGCCACTGGCCAAGGGACCAAAAAGGTTTATAAGAGAAAAAATGTAGAGGAAGAAGAAGAAGAAGATGTGGAGGAAGAAGTCCCTCTGAAGAAGAAGAAGAAGAAGGTGAAAAGAACTACTTAGCCATCTTCCTGGAACAAACTACCTCCCTAGACACAACTACTGAAACCATCTCTTCCATACCTTTACAACATGATCATGTAGTCCATCAAGTACTTCCCCAATTCATACCCATCTCTACTGAAGTCAGGATGCATGTGGAGCAAGCCACCATTCCCTCTACTACTACTGCCACTCTTCCCCTTCCTATTGCACATTCATTTGGAACAATTGTTCCTCCACCTACTGTTTTTTCCACCCGGATTCTTCCTATTCCTTCATTGTCATTTAAAAATAAAGATGTTGTTGTAGCCCTAGTTACTCCTTCTCTCACCAAGACTATCCATTCCTCTCCTCCCAAATCTCGTCCCTCATTGTCAAATATTGATAAAGTTGTCAAGGAACTTGAAGAACAACAAGCTAGAGATCAGGTTGTAGAAGGAGAAGTAACTAGCCATCCATAGGATCAAGGTCAACAACAAGCAATAATTGATAAGGAAGATGAACAAGCAAAAATTCAAAAGGAGAAGGAGCAACAAGAAAAAGCAACCAGTCCTAAGGACAACCCGTAAGAAGGGATGATTGATCCCAATGTTAACAAAGATAGAAACCCAAGCTAATGCATGTTAACAAGTAATAAAGGAGCTTGCTTAGCAAGACACCCAAGAGGCATAGATGGACAAGTCTCTCACTATAGAAGAGATGGTTGAAGGAGACAAGCTCTTGGACAAGATGGAAAAGTAATTGGAGCAACAAGGAATAACTATTACAGAAGAAGCACCATTGCAATCTCCTCCACAAAAAAAAAAAATAATAGATGCTTCCACTTCCCTTGTGCTAACATGGTTAGATGTTAACATTCAAAGGAGACAACTAGTGGTTAAGTCTGCATCAAATGATTTATCTAGCATCATGGCAATGATAGAGGCACCGAGGCCTAAGAAGAAACTAAGAACTCTTTCCTTAATTACTATTGAGTCCTCTAGAACTAGGATAGCAGAAATTACAACACCAATGGTTGATAAGGATGGCACGGACCTAGTACCTACTAATTATTAGGTCACTACCATCAACCTTGGTATGAAAACAAGAGACCAGGAAATACAAGGAATGCAGACTGCAGTGTCAACCATTATGTTCAGGATAGACAAAGACCAGAGGGCTAAGAGAGAGATAAAGGAGCAGGTAGCAGAGTTCACTGCCTATATCAAGCAATTGGTTGGTCCTCTTTGAGCAGTGGATGGCTCCATGACTCCTCCCATCATACTTTCTTAGAAGATCCATCCAACTTGGAGAAAATGAAGTGCATGGCTAAGGCTATTGAGAAGTGGATGGAGGATTTCTATGATTATAGTTATAAGGTACTAGGTGAGGCCTTGGATTCGAGGCTCAAATTTAAAGACCTAAGTGACAAGGTCAAGGGATTGATGGATGACTATCAAGAGGAATTGGGCACCAACTCCCAAAACTTGCCAAGGGTTGATATCTTATGCACAATGGATCCTTAACTCCTAATCAAGGAGAATATAATTGATAAGAAGCATATCAATCAACTTCCTCTTTGGGAAAAGATCATAAAATTCAAACATGATTTGGTTGATAAGAGTCTAACTGAGCTAAATGAAGCTAGGAAGGAAATTCTCGATGTTCAATGTGACATTCAAGCAATGCTGGAAAATTTAACCAGTCAATATATCAACCATGATGATGAGGTAAAGGACATTGATGCTTTGAAGAATCATCTAAAGCATATCTTTACCAATGGTTTGGGATAGTAGCCATATGCATTCAACCCACATTCTTTGGATAAAATGAAGAAATTGAAAGCAACCATCAGGGTTTATGAGAAGGATGCACCTAAGAGGAGAATCAAGTACAACTTATACCTTGCCACTTATGAAACTCATAATATTAGGTTTTCTTTTCTGGATGAGCCAAACATGGATTTCCTAAATCCTGCACGTCTAGCTTTCATGGGATATAGAAAGAAAGAAGTTGTCACATCAATCTAATCATCGTTGAAAATATTTTGGATGGAGAGGACTCCAAGTAAAGACATTTGTTTAAAATTTTATATTAATGTAATATTAATTTCTTTTGAATTTAAATGATGGTTTGCTTAGAAACTTGTGCAATCAATGTAATTACTTTTTTGTAAAAGTTGTCATGTAAGGATGAAGTGCCTAGGAAATTGTGTCATTCTTGTTGAGCATAGGATTTAGATGTTGTTGTAAAGGGAAAGAGGAGATCATATTGCCACCCTAGTGCCCCCAAAAATCAATTCCTCATGAATCGTAACCTTAGGATCTAGAATGATCTTGACTATTGAAATTTATACTAAGTGCGCTACCTTCATCTATAAAAGGCAACCTCTTTTCTTTGTAAAGGGTTGAAAATTGTTGAGATTGGAGGAACTTCTAAATATAGATATTATATGCGGTGTTTTCCCTACATGGTTCCAAACATTTGATGATTTTTTCACTACTTATGCATGTTATTGAATGAGAATTTGATGGATTTGATGTGTTTCATATCACTGGTGATTGGCTAGTGTTGAATTACTTTGTGTGGTCAACCTGAAAACTTTTCATTCATGTTATGAAGTATCTTGTTATTCTATGCTAACACTTAGATGTTTAATAAAGATTAACTTCATGATTACAAAATCATTCTATTGAAGATTGCACTATCCTCTGTGGAGCTGTGAATTTTTGGTTAAGCAAGGATTGGTATTTTTAGATCTGTTTATTCATCTGGAATTACATGGCGTTGGAGATTCAAAATTAGGTTTTATTGAAACCCTTCTCTTTCCTCCCTTATCTTTTTACTTTTATTTATAAAAAAGAGGTTAGTTTAGGAGGAGATTTTAGTGGAAAGTAGTTTATGAATTGAAGCATCAAAATAAAATTGAATATCTAATGATAGTAGGATTGTTTCCAACATAATATTTTTAGATTTAAAGTTAAGGAAGCAATTTCTTAGGGTTAGGGTTTATACAAAATTTCAAATATTTAAGATCTAATCCATTACACTAGATTCTAGCAAATCAACATTTTGTAGGCCCCTTGATTGGAACAACAATTTCACATCAAACATTGAGTTATCTTGCAAGGCCAGGACCTAGCTATAAAGATCTTAGGGTAGTCAATTTTCCTCCAGGAGATCAATTTCCTTTCAGGGAGGTGGGATACTTGATATTTCATCTATAGCTGAGAAGTATGTCAAAATGCCCATCAACAAGAGGCAGGCCCAATCTCTCAACAAAATTATATGCCATGAAAATGGGTCAAGTGTGAACAACTTGAAGAAGTTGTCAATCCAAGTCTAGGCTTCTTGGGATTTGGTGCAAAACCAAAAAAGGTGCTTGAGAGTTTTAGGTTGTCCACAAAATAGACAACAGGGGTTAAGAACTCCCAAATGAGACACTTTGGATCCAAGTAGAAGGCCTTGATAAACAATACACCAAGCAATATGAGCAAGCTTGGGTTCGAGAATAGCAAGCCATATAATCTAGAATTTGTGGTGCTAAGTGCCTAGAAAGGACCAGAGGTGACAACAAAGATTTAACTAGGCCACCATGGGGAGATAAGGTGTAAGCCACAATTAACCCTTGTAGGGTCTATAATTGTGAAATGGTGTATCAAGATACCATTTTCAATCCTTCCACCAAGGATTGAAAGTCTTAACCCCAATTTTTTGAGCCATGTGGGGAGGAGTGACATCAATAACTATTTGGTATGTATCGTGGTCCTAGTTGGATAATTGGAACTTCAACTTGGCCTTAGGCCAAGATAAAAAAAATCTTGGTGACTTTGTTGAAAAGATCTATCAATGTTTTAACTACTATATTATAAAACTTCAAAGCTCAAACCCAAGGGGCTTTAGCTAGAGGTCGATCTTGACAAGAGAGAACCGATGACCACCAGATAGACTATTGATTAATAGTAAGACCATTGTATAAATCATTGCTAGCACACAAAAGCCAAGGCATGATGGAGTCCCAAGCCTTCCAGATTCTTTTGACAATAAATGTGTCATGTATATGAATATGTTCCTTCATAGTAAGGAGAGTATGAAGCCTAAGGCCTTTCCAAGCTGAGCACCCAGATTGCACTCTAGAGGAAATATAATGTCAAATGAGGACTTTCCAGGCTTCCTTGCCTTCTAGGGCCTTGATAATCCATTTACCACAAAGTGCTAAGCATTAATGACAAATTGAGAGTAAGCCTAAACCCCTAGAATATGGGGGAGACAACAATATTCTCAAGCCACATAGTGAAATCCTTTGTTACCATTAGAAGAGGCCCAAAAAAATCCCTAAGAAGATTTTCAATTATCAAATAGGACTTGCCTTATAAGGAACCCAACAAGTCGAATAATAAACATGACTAGCAACCAAAATTTTAGAACACATAAAATTTACTAGCCAGAGAGAGAGGTTTAGTAATCCAATAAGACAATTTTTTCTCATTTTTGGATTTAAATTGCCATAAGATAGTAGGACATGCCTAAAAGGAAGAGGGGATGCCAAGAAATCTAAAGACCTCCTTGTTGCTGCTCAAAGTTGAGACTCCTCAAATCCCTAAAGCCAAGTAATTTCTGAGTGCCAGGGGTGTCAAACTTAGGGTAAAAGCTACAACTTATGTTGAGGATGAGGCAACTAAGGCCAACATGGATAAGGTAGATAAGACCTTCTTCTTATTTTGGATCTATTGGACCAAGGGGGCTATTCCCTAAGGTGTCATGGATTGGGCCTATAATATCATAAAATCATACCTTGTTACAAACCATACCCAATCCCCACGAGACTCCAAATTTTATCACTAAGTACCTAAAAGCTAGTTTGAAAGGAACACAAGGCTATAACACCTTCATTAAGCAGATGCATAACCAAACTGGGAGTTTAAAATGATGTTGTAATAGCCCCTAATTCTCATGCATTCATTTAGAGATGGTTGTGAGTAAAACCAAAACAACACAAAAGGATAAGAGATTGTAATTTTGTTGTGTTTGAGTGTGATGAAGGAAATAAAGGTTGACAGACAACAAACCGATGCTTGTATCTAGTTCAGGCAGAAAAGTCTAAACATTTAATCAAAGGGGACACAACTGTAATTAAATTTGATACCTAATCAAGATATCAACAAAGACTGTAACTAACAATCTGTTGCATAAGCTAGGCTCTATACAGACAAACAAGTAGCTAGAAGATTAAAGAACATAATCACAAGCATTCTTTAATGATCCATAAACAACCCATAAATTCCATACATTCTCATGAAAATATACCTTGCAAAAGCATTACAAAGGTATTTTATGTCTAGAATAATCAACTAACTATGAAGAACATTCAAATCAACAAGTGTGAATAGGGTATGTTGCCAAAATGTGAAAAACTCACATAATGTTCATGGAGACATTTGTGATAATGTTCAACCTACACATAGAGTTCATTATTTGGATATTACAATATCCTTGCATAGCCTTTGAGAGAAAATCTAGACAATATTACACTAAAATCACTTAATATCCCATTATTGGGAGAAAACCCTAGTTTTTACAAACTTTATTTCTTTTTTAGTTCTGCTCTACAACCAAATATTTCATCCCCTCCATTAATGCATTATTTTTTGCTAATATATATGTGGTCTCCTCATCCCAACAAATAGCTTGGTCATAGATCTCTAATGGTCAACAGGCCCCACTCGCCCATACTAGTTGTATCATCTTCACATGGCCATGCACCTGAAAAAGTACCCATTTGAACATTTCACCCATGCCTAAGTGATGAAAATCCATCCTTGGTGGGTCCACATGAATTCTTTGGCATATGGAGTTCTTCAATCCTTCAATCAGGTTAGCTCTAGATCAGTAATGGTGTCTTGGGTTGTGTAGGGGAGGCACTATAATAGTAGGCACTTTCTTGAGAAAGTTACAAGGTTTTGAGTTTCTAGGGAACTAGGGAACAGAGGAATAAAGGGACCAGGTGCAAAGGACCTAAGGGAGTCTCAAAACATGCGAGGAGAAAAGAGGAATAGTAAAGGAGTGGGAACAAGGAGTCAAGAGGAATTAATAACCTAGGAACAGAGGGCCCATGAAAGATTGGGATCCAGGACCTAGGAAGGATCACATATCAAGGAGGAAAAAGCAAGGGGAATGGTGGAAGTCTAGGGTTCAAGAGAATTTGGGGACTGGGGATCGAGGTTTTAGAGGAACTTGGAATCTTAGGACCAAAAATACGAAGAGAGTAGTAAACTAGGGTTTTAGGGAACTGAGGAAGGAACAAACCTTAGAACCAGGTGCAAAGGTTCCAAGAACCCTCGAGTTTCTAAAACCCCAAAAAGGTGAAGGGGAAAAAAGGGAACGTGGGGTTTTAGGGTTTTGGGAAACCAAGGAAAGCAGGGAACTTTGGAATTGATGGACAAGGTTCCAAGGATCCTCGGGAACTTGAAAACTCACAAAGGCACCACACACCATGAAAACACCCAACACTTAATTTTTTTGACCCCATGCATGATGATGTCATCATAATGAGCAAGGACCAAAACAATGAGTGACTAGGAATTGAGACTCAGGAGGAACCAAGGACCCAAGGACCAAAAGGTTGTGGGCTGAGAAAATTCCCAGTCTCAAAATATTCCTCTATCCTTACAAAACCTAAAGACCTAGAAAGGCCAAAAAATGGCTAAGGAAAAGCCCAACTTGGGTTTTTCTTTGGAGTTTCGGCAACAACAAGATATGGCCAAGTTGTCGGGAGGGCAAACAAGCATCAATGGGGCACATAAATTAGGATTTTTTGGAAAATTTTATGATGGTACCAACACTCCCCATGATCAATCCACTTCCAATATAATGAATTTAGCTAGCCATGCTTTGGAAGGAAAGATTATTTGTAGCATTAACTCTTTTTCCATTGAATACTTGAACCTGAAGCCTAGCAGAATATGTCAAGGCAATGAAGGGCATGTTTGACATTATTGTCTTCTTTAATTAAAGTAAGAAAGGAGTTGTTTGCAAAGTGGCCATTGATGAGCAAGTTAGGTTGGGTAAGGTAATGCCCTTAACTAACTTTTAAGAGACCGCGTGGGACAAAAGATAGCCAAATCCTTCAGTAATAAGCACATAAAGTGAAAACTTGGTGGATAGACCAGGATATCCCCAAAGAATTGGATTGCTGGCCATTAATGGTGATGCACACAAAGGCATCTATAAAAAGCATCTTAACTAAATGCACAAAATGAGGCCCAAAACCTAATGCTCGAAGCATGGAAAGAATGAAAGGCCATTAAATATGATCATAAGCCTTGGTAGAGTCAAATTTGAGAAATAATTTAGGTTGTTGGGAGTGTCAAGCCCATTCCATCCCTTCCTAGACAACAATAATGTTGTTGAAGATGTACTATGACTTGATGAATTCAGTTTGTTCAAGGCAAACCAGTTGAAGAAGAAGAGGTCATAGCTTGAGGGCATAAGCCTTGGCAATGATTTTTTAGAGACATAATCACACTTTTGTTGGGCTACAAAATCCTTTAAAGGTTATGTGAAACAACAATACAAATACATGGCAATAATATTTAACAATTTGTTAAATATGGTAAGAAATGCAAGAGAAAAAACTATAATTTCTTTGTTAAGTACATGCTTTCTTTTTCAATGTGTATATTGAGAGTATTTCATTCAGTAAGGAGGCTACTAAGAAGTTTAAAGTAGGGATGCTATCTATTGTTTAGAAAGCTATGCAATATATAGCATATATAGTCAAGGCTCCTATAATAGACATTTGGAAAAAGTATTATAAAATTTACAATAATCAGATAAAAATCATTAGTGTAATATTTAAGGGATATATAATTAAGGGAGGCTATTGAAAATTAGGTTATTAATAACCAATGTATTATGTTACAAGATATAAATGCTTGCCAAGGAATAAAGACACTTGTATTAAAGTTGTAAAATAGCTAATGATATAGTTGTGTATGGACGTTGGGTTGCAACAAGGTGTGTATGTTTAAGGTAAATTGTGTACTTTTCATGGACTTGGAAATTAGTCAACATAGTTATTTGTGTTTGTTGTATTGTGAGGTCTATTTTACCCCTCATATGGTTAACTATGTTTATATGTTCATATTTGTTTTGACTTAGAGGGTGTTTAATTTAATTATTTTTTCTAATGCATTGAGGCCAAGGTTATGGATTCACCTCCACATCCTATTGAGTTTGTTAAAATCTTGGGAAACAAATAAAATAAGTGTAACAAGCCCTTGACCTTTGTTGGTCTTATTATGAATGTTGCTCGCAATGCAAATGCCACAATAGAAATCTAGGGGATTTCAATGTAGTGGTCTTGGTGTTGTTGTGAGATCCTTCAGAGGGCTATGGGAATGGATCTTTCACAAGTTTGTTGGATGTGGATGGGTTGCAACCATCTCATGATGCATTGGTTAGCTTGGCTACAATGTATGGTAATTTTGATGGGTTATTTTTCTTGTTGAAGGATATATTCTTTGAACAATACTATGGATCGGGTGGATCTGCTAAGTTATTGGACGTGCTTGAGCATTGCTTGCATAATATGTAGCATTGGTGAACATTTTTTAAACGAACTCTTGTAACCTTCCCTTATAAAGTTTTAGATGGAATAAGATCTCTTTCTATACCTTGCTATTTATGTAGTCAGTTACTTTTTTGTGTTTGAAAATAAAATGTGTTTTGTTGTGTGACTTATACAAAATTATTGTGTGTGCTTGATCATTCTTCTTGCAAGAATTTGTGTTGATGTGGTCAATTTCTCAAGTCAATCGTTAACAACACATTTCATTCCACATATATTATGGTTTTGAAGACATGGTATTTAGTATCTTCTTGCACATAAAATATTGTGGTTAATGTGCATTGCTAGATTATTGCCATGTGCTAGACACCTTCTCCTTTCTTTTGATCAATTTGTTCCTCACTAGATTTTGTTCTCAAAAAGTTGATGACATGCCCATTTCCCTACACTCTCCAAATACCTAATGGATAGTCCCTTAAGTGACAATGCTATTAGAAAACTTCTTGTAGGCACCTCTAGGTTGTGTCCTTCCCTCTAGGTAATCAAGTTGGAATCCATTCTCCCCACACATGGTTTTCACTTGAAATATTGGCTTCAACTCTCAAATGGGGAACCTTTGCATGCATAATGTTCTCCCGCCCTTGAAGTATAACAATCTTGCTGCTAGCAGTGAAATTCTGGGAGAGGTCCCTTATGTAGTTGATTGGGCATGCTTCCCAATTTTTCCAAAAAATGATGTAAGCAAATACTTGTTGAGTGTGTCTTAAATTTTTATGGCCTCTTTCCTCTTCCCATGAAATATGTTTTCAATGTTTATTGTTCTCTACTCACTTTGCAAATCAATTGTTCTTAGTTCTTTGTGACAACTTCTATTGTTGGTGTACACCTATTACCCTTAGTTGTGTCCCTTCCATTCATTGTTTGGGATCAACATAGATGGATGGTTCTTCTTTTGGTGTAGGTACATCATCACACAATTTAACTTTGTGCTCTCCTACCTCTAAATTAAGTGCACCTAATGCAACCAACCTGATTGATGCATTGATCCCTTATCTCAAGTATTGATCAATCCAAGGTAGGGTACTTTCCAACCTGGTGTGCTTCGTACCTTAAAAACTAGTAGAGGATATGAGAAGGTTTTTGGAGTTGAGTTCATTGACTCTAGTAGAGGTGAAATACATGTAATGTGCTTTGATGATTTAGCTGATAAGTTTGATGATTTTGTTCAAATAGGTATGTCTATTTCATCTCTAATGGTTGTATGAAGGTTGCAAATCTGGTCTTTAACTAATGCCTATGTCCATGGGAGATCTTATTGCAAGCTTCCTCAATGATTATTCCTAGTGATTTTGAGCCCTATAATATTCCCACCCATAACTTCCACTTCACATGAATACAGGACCTTGGTTCAACCATTGCCAATGCATTGGTTAATGTTATTGGTGTTGTTGAGTCCATTTCCACTACATCGATTGTGCATAAAAGAGTTGGCATGGAGACAACTAAATGTGTCGGCTATCATATAGACATGTTGAGATATAGCATTGATGTTACATTTTGGTGTCGACATTGTGATGTTGAGGGTAGGAAACTATATGACTTGTGTTCAAAGGAACATCCTCCTGTGAGTATAGTTAGGAGTGGTATGTTGCATCATAGAAACAGAAAGACCATCGATATTGTATGCTCTACTAAGCTTCTAATTGTAACATCTCATTCCATAATGCTAAAAAAATAACATAAACATTCATCTTAATTAAGAGATTAGACAACAACATGATTATCCAATTCAAGTTAAACAAAAATGATTCATTATCATTTCATCAACTAAGCATGTTATTCTAAACAGAATATAACAAAGCTTACAATTACAATAATCATTTACATATCCAAGTGAAAAACTTTCACTATGTATGTACAAGTTATGCTCAAGGCATCATCTATCAAATTATACAATACAATTGATTATCAAGTCATAAAATGAAAAACACTGTATCTGGAACATAATACATTTATCTTCATAAGCCTCAGCTTGTCTCATTCTTGGGAAAGAAAGCATCATCCCAATGCTTTTCCACCAACCACGGACCTGTGGTCCCCCACTCAACTTCCTAACTGGAAGTGGTCCTACCCTTCACGGAAGGGTTAGATATTAGGAATCGTTGGGTTAGCCATCTGAGTATTTGGTGTTGTGTCCTTCATAATGCCTCTCAGTCACAAAACTAAAGATCCACTCTAACTATGTATGACTCTACTGGAGACACTATGCCATCTAGAACACTGTGGACTGACAATGCATGCAGAGATGGATGCATTACTTTGGCCAAAGATTTACATACATGAACGTTACACAATGAACGTCGTCATATGTCCACCACCCTAACTTGACTTAGAAGCTATCTCATCCTACAGTAAGTTTGATTTGACCTCTCTCTCTAGGTCTAATGCATGTGGGATCAATTCAATTCATAGTCTAGGACTATCGACTCCCTTCTTAGGAATTATAATGACTTAATGAATTACTTTTGTAATGAGGGACTTGTGACTCCTCGTCACTTTGCCCCATTTTCAAATTATATTAAAGTCAACCAGATTCACAAATCCAGGTCTCCCATGGTTTACATATTCAATATGAGTTATCATATAGGTTAAGATGTCAATCATAGTAACATAGGCATTCACTGCCTTATCTAGTCATAATGGTTTCATAATAAAAGATAACTCAATTTCACCATATGAGTTGGTAATGATAACATTCTTCCCATAATAACTAAAACAGTGGTCTTTGTATACCATACCTTTTTCCTTAGTCGAGGGGTAGAAATAGTACTGCTTGGTTATTTAATAACCCATTATGCATTATTCAGGTTTCATTTACATAATGATTCAAGACTTGGGTGGTGCTTTAAGCACAGTTCAAAGTTAGGACTTACCGTCCATCACCACAACTCGTAGAGGCTGCCTTGGCCACATGTAGGTCGTACAATTGAATATGATTTTAATACCCAAGTTCTGCATTTCTCATGTCATGAGCACTATCGGATCTACTTGTTGTACAAGTCTGAGTATTGTTGTTATTATTATTACCCACGTCGATAGCCAACATGCAAATGGTACAATGGGGAACATGCTCGGCCTTATCGGTCTCAAGCATGGTTTCAACAAAGATTACAAAGTATATACTAAGCTTGGCCTAGCAGCCTTGAGCAATAGTTTTAACAAGGTTTCAATGTATTACACTCAGCCTTTTGGCCTTGAGCCATAGTCTTTTTAAAGATTTCAATATAATATGCTCGGCCTTTCGGCCTTGAGCCATAGTCTTATTAAGACCTTAAATAGTTAAAGGCTCAGCCTTTCGGTCATGAGCCACTATGCATAAACATTTCCATGGTAAGGCTCGGCCTTTACAGGCCTCAAGCCACAACATACAATGGAAACATAAAGTTTATAATGAAATATACCTGTTATATAATAATCGACACAGTCGATACTTAAAGTATCAGTAAGCAATTAAAGGTTTGGTTAACATAGACTATCATCCTACCTAAATGAATATGTTCTCTGCTATCCTGAGCAACTCGACTGTCTATTCTTTTCTTGCTCCATTCCTCCTTTCTGAACATAGAGAGCACAACCCAATCTCAATTACCTACCAAGAACTACTATAGAAAAGAATGATAACAAGGCTTATTTCCATCCCCAGCTCGACATGCCGAGCATGTTGGGTTTACCACCTTGCCATAATACGATGGGTCCTTTTCCCCCACTTGGCTAGCCTGCCTAAATCTTAGGGCCCATCACGCCCATACTTGCTATCGGCAAGCTTTGGGTGAGCTTAAACTTCCAAAGGTTTAGATTAATTATAAAATCACTCCCCTCTCGAGGAAGATAACCACCACATCAAAAGAGTAACCATAATAGTTTAGCAAGAATTCGATAATAGACTTATATAAACTTAGGATAGTATTAATCCATGCATCTACCTAATGTATGGTAATACTTATATTAATCAATATGTCAGTTTTTGACATCATCACTTTCATGGCGATAGGATCAACATGCGATTTAGGGGTTGAGCATTGCTCCCCCTTCTTCGCTAAACCCTGAATGCAGAACATACAAAAATAATAGATTCGTAATCTTAGACTGGAAATATTTTAAGAAAATAAGAAGATACTCTAACGCATAGCAAGACTACCACTCGACTTGAATCGACATTCCAAGAACGTCATTAGGTCGAGTCGATGCCACATTGTCAAAATGACTAAATCGACAAGACGACACAAAAAGAAAAATCAACTGTCCAAAAAGAAGCATAACTTACACCAACTTACACAAGTTTGTAAGGACATACTGTCTGACACTCAGATGGCTATTGACCCCATTTCCCAACATTTAATTCTTCCTCCAAGATGATACTCTCCTTCCTTCTTCAAAGGACGTTGCATTTTCTTGTTCACACTCAGGACCATAAAATCATGATCAATGCATCATCATCCATTTCACAATTCAAATTAATTTAATATTCATATGAACAAATAGTTTCATAACTAACTATCATCAATCATTAACCTCATAATCAAAGATTAAATCAGATATTTCCACAATATCAAACTAGTTAACTATGATTAATCCTCCTGATTACCATGTAAGGTTAAGATTAGGTCTAGTTATAAGTTGGGGATGTAACATATCTCCCCCCATAAGAATCAGTGTCCCTGATGATTAATTGTCTTAAAAGTTAATCAACATAATAAGAAAATGTTTCAAAAGCATAATAAATAATTTTTTTAGAAAAGATGAGGAAATATAGCATGAAAGTCATCAAAGTTTTCCCAGGTGGCGTTTTCCTCTACATATTGGTCCCACTAGACCTTGCACTATGTTATCTCTTTGTTACGTAAGTGTAGCTTATGCATTTCGAGCACCTTGATGGGCTTGATCACCACCACCCCTGGGTCCTTCACTTGTATAGCATTCCAATCAAACATAGGAATTTGATTATCAGTAGTATTAAACTTTTTCAAATATGAAACATGAAACACATTATGCATCATGGCAAGAGTTGGCGGTAGAGCAATTTTGTATGCTACTGGGTTGACTTCTTCGAGAACTTCAAAAGGACCCACGTATCTTGGTCCCAGTTTGGACATCTTTCTAAATTTAATGGAACTCTTCTAAGGTTTTACCCTTAGGAGAACTTTCTCTCCCATTGTGAAATGCCTTTCGATGCGCTTAGCATCTGCATAACTCTTTTGTCTATCATTGGCTTCCGCTAGCCTTCTCTAGTTAATCAGATGGACTTGCTCTTCCATCTCTGATAGCATTTTTGGGCCAAGGCTAACCCTATCTTCCAACTTGTCCCAACTTATAGGGGTTCGGCACTTCCATCCATATAATGCCTCAAATGGAGCCATATTAATAGATGAGTGATAGGAATTATTGTAGGCAAATTCCACCAGAGGAAGATAACTCTCCCACTTGTATTGTTGATCCATGCAATACATCCTCAATAAATCCTCCAACACTTGGTTCACCCTCTCAATTTGTCCATCCGTTTCAGGATGATAAGCAGAGCTTATATTCAACTGGGTTCCAAGTGAAGAGAATAAGGTTTGCCAAAACCTCGATGTCATTCGTGCATCCCTATCTGAGATGATTTTCTCAAGAATACCATGCAATCTAAAAATTTCTAGAACAAATTTTTGAGCAATGATGGGTGCCCCATCCATCAAGTTCCCAAGTATAAAATGAGCAGCTTTGGTGAGTCTATCCACCACAACCAAGATAGCATTGTGCCTGTTCCTTGCCATAGGAAGCCCTTGCACAAATTCCATGCTTATAATTTGCCATTTCCATCCAGGAATTTCATGAGGGCACAAGAGTCCTACCGGGTGATGGTGTTTTGCCTTCACCCTCTAGCATTCCATACACGTAGCTACAAAATTTGCAACATCCCTCTTCATTCCTTTCCAGAAATATAGGGGTTTCACATCAGCAAGTAACTTTGTTACTCCAAGATGCCTAGAATATGGTACAAAATGAACCTCTATCCATACCATATTCCTTAACTCTGCTGAGTTAGGTACATGCATCCTTCCTTTAAACCTTAATAACCCATCTGGTTCAAGGTTGAATCCTTCATATCTTAGATTCTGGGGGTTTTCTTCAAGGGCTTGTTTTACCTGCTCGTAAACTCATCTCCCTTAGATTTTTGTAACACCTGATTCCTAAAATCAAAATGTATGGAGATCATGGAGGAGATGTGTCTTCTCCTACTCAAAGCATCTCCCACTTAATTTTATTTTCCTTGAATATATTTAATCTCAAAATCATAATCCAAGATGAATTCCAACCATCTTCTTTGTCGAGCATTAAGATGTGGTTGAGTGAACAGATATTTGAGTCCTTGGTGATCTGTTTTCAGCTCAAAAGGTTTCCCAAGTAAATAGTGTCTCCACATTTGAAGTGCATGAATGACTTTTGCAAGTTCCAAATCATGTGGAGAATAATTTTGTTCATAGTTTTTTAGTTTATGTGATTCATATGCAATAACCTGTCCATCCTGGACTAATACACCACCTAGGCCTTCTCATGAGGCATCGATAATGACTACAAATTGACCCTCTGGGTCAGGTACTTTCAAAATTGGTGCTGAAGTCAATTTTTCCTTCAATAGGTCAAAGGCCTTCTGGCACTTATCTGACCACTCAAATTTCTTGCCTTTTCTCTGCAAGGAAGTTATAGGATATGTAATTTTAGAGAAATTTTTCATGAACTTCTTGTAATAACCAACAAGGCCCATGAAACTTCAAACCTCATGAACATTTATTGGTATCAACCATTCCAAAATAGCCTTAATCTTAAATGGGTCCACAGCTATCCCCTTAGCAAAAATTATGTGGCCCAAGTATTGTACCTCCTTTTGAAAGAAAGTACATTTGGAGAGCTTGCCATATAGTTTATGCTCTCTCAACCTCTGAAAAACAATTCTCAAATGTTGCATATGCTCTTACTCATTCTTAGAATAGATTAGAATGCCATCAAGAAACACTAAGACAAACTTATCTAGACAGTCCCTGAACACACTGTTCATAAGATTCATAAATGCAGCCGGTGCATTTGTCAATCCAAAGGTAGGACAGTAAATTCATAATGCCCATACCTGGTTCTAAAGGATGTCTTATGGATGTCCTCATCCTTCAACCTCATCAGTGATATCCAAACCGAAGATCGATCTTGGAAAACACGGTTGCACCCCTCATTTGATTGAAAAGATCATCGATGCGAGGTAATGGGTATTTATTCTTAATGGTTGATTTATTCAACATTTGGTAATCTATGCACAACCACAAAGTGCCATCTTTCTTTTTTAAAAATATGATTGGTGCTCCCCATGGTGACACACTGGGTCTAATCAACCCGTTATCTAGCAATTCCCGTAATTGAGCTTTTAGCTCCATTAGTTTTGTAGTGATCATTTTGTAGGGGCTTTAGAAATAGGTTCTGTCATGCCCACTTTTACCAAGTGGTCATGACACGAGAAAGCCACATGTCATGCCCACATTGCCCATGTGGTCATGACATGAACCACCAAAAAAATCTTCCACCCATCCCTAAAACCCCATCGCACAAGGCGAGGAAGGAAGACAATGAACGAATGAACATCCAAGACACCTTGACGGGTGATCCAAACCTAGGGATACAACAAAAAGTATCAAAACAACTAACCTCATTTGCAAGAAGACGTAATTCAACATCCATTCTACCAAAGTTAAGATAAAACATTCATAAGTGAGTGAGATACAAACTGGTTCATTCTAACATGAAATAACATTAAGAGAAAATTCTATCCCAAATTATACCCAATTCGAACATGACCAAAATCACCATAAGGTCTAAAAATGAGTATCTATCTCACGAGTAATTTGTTTGCAGTGTCAGCTCTTGGGTGGAGCACGACAACTACTAACCATACAATCATTAATTCATCTCCTACATTTAGCTAACTAAGGTAAATGCTTTGATATATCATGGTATAATTTAAAATTGAATACATGGATTTAACATATAAATTTCATTACCTAAGTAGAATAGCTAAATTTACCTACACATGTTACAACCCAATCACAGTTGTGACAACTATCATGCAATATCTGCATAACCAAGAGAGAATGACTATGAATCTATTTAAACGAACTTCATTTTTTTACTTTTTTATTTTATTCACATCACTTATGAGCTACATTGACTCATTACGTCAAAACTTAATTTATATCATTCTAGGATAACATTGTGGTTAAGATGGACTATAACATTGGCCACTATAATTTACTATTAGCTAGACGTATGATTTTCCTCACATGCAACCATAAGATCTATCTCTAAAGAATTCCATCAAGCTTAATAAATAAGCTAGATAACAAGTGCACCGTAATCCTTTTCATTTACCTTGCCTCATCATTGAGAAACCAGTTGGTTCCAATAACCCTGTGATTACATGATATCTGCAAAACTAGATACATGATTAGTCTCTCCATTAAAATGAAATAACCAATAAGTAAAACTTTGAAACAAAAATAATATGATAGGACCTAAGGGCCAGACCTATGCCTCGGGGTCTCATCTAGGATGGCCTTGCCTACATAACGAGATCAGAGGCCTCGTAGTTCACCTAATTGGACTTAGACCAAAACATTCTTGGTTGGTAAAAGGAATATATATTTTCAAGTTGTAAATCTCACAATGAAAAATGGCAAGGTTTCAATCATATCCTTCATCTCGCTAGTCAACACAAAAATGAGGGAAACAACAGTTTGGGACCACAGAAGGAAGTTTTCCAAGTTTTAAGGGCAACTAGTTGATTTACACAACCCTCTTGTACAACTAGGGAAAAAACTAGACTCTAGGTTATGTAGCTAGATGTCTTAGGGGAAAAATCATAAGTCATATGAGTATAAATGGCCTTTTCCAATAGGAGGAACAAAGCTTGGTCAAAATTATACAGGGGATTACTACTTACCGTAAGATATCCTTGTACTAAAGAGCGTGTGCAAGGAGACAACCAATATATAAATGACCTATAGGGGGTTTCTTTTGAGAGGTTAATATGATAAAAAAAGGAAACATTCCTAATCATACCCCTAGAAAAATGCATAAATTTACACAAAATTTACTTAGGTAGCAATGTATGGTATAGGCTATGATCATAAAGAAAATTTCATTTTATGCCCTTGCTCACAATGATTTACGACACCTTTCCACATATTACAATATAACTTAACAATCACATAAATCCCTAAGGCCTCTTACCATACAAGGAAAATGAACCTACTCACTTGGATTAATATAAAGAACATCCTTTCAAACGTACTAGAATAAATATGGTTAACCATAATTTGCACGACTATACAATATCGCCATAGGCATAATACATCCCATGTCACAATGACACCATCTTGCCATGCCTTGTACATGTATAGAGTGAACAATAGGAATAAGATCATGCATTATTACAGGAAATAAAGTTAACTGAAATTAACCCATCGTGAGGTTTTACCCTTACTTCCATAATGGGTAAAAATAAACTACTAGACCATGGCCATAAAGTTAATAATTACATCTATTTGCAAAAGGGTGAAATATAATAGCACATGCCATCTATCATATAGATTGTAAGTATATATATGAAGATTGTGTAATGATCAAAACTAAGTTTAAACCTTTACTACAATACAAATAGAATATAAACCGATAAAAAAATAAAATATCTCGAAACATGAAAACTTACTTGAACTAATTCAAACTACATGAAATGTTCTAAACAATGATTGCTTGACATCCTGTACCTTGAGCATTATGAACATATCTCACAAACTAAATGGACTTCTCTAATTCACTGCAAGGGGATGATTTTATACCATCTATTTTCACAATTATATTTTCATCAATTAAAATTATGATCAAATGTGAACCCATAATATTAAATAGGTGTTGCCACTATTAATTCTTAATAGAAAAAGAGTTATTAAGAATGGTAAAAATATTTGGTGATGCCTAGTTTTACTTGTTTTACCAGTTTGTTGGAAATACGTTGTTTAGGTGCATCTTGTGGGATTCTCCCTGGATTTTTGTTATAAGTAGTTTGTGCCCTACTATGAGTTTTAGCAGGTGTACTTTAAATGACCTCACAACTAACATTTTCAACCCATTTTCAAATGATTTAAAAAGGTTCATCAATGATGCATAAAAGAGAGAAGGCTGAGAATAGAATGTACAATGGCCTATCAATGATATGGGCACATATGAGACAAAAGTAAGACATCCTATGCATGACGTTGATAAGTAAATACCATGTGATGTTTTGACAGATACAGTTAATAAGCACTGACCGAATATATAATCCATAAATTTGACATTAGTAATCCAATGTTATAATGATGTTATTGCCAAGATACTTAAGGTGCAATGATTAAAAATTTGCATAAATATTGATGAATCTCTACACTAATTTTATATTGCAGTAATCTGCACAGAGCCGAGTGAGCCATACCAGCCCCTACAGTTATTGCTGTTGGAAATAGAGTGTGTATGCATTACTAAGGAATTCGAAGGACATAATTTCAAAACAAACTGGCAAATGTCAATCCACTCTAAGTTACAGATATGAAGGTAAACAACAATAACACACCCCATATTTCAACAAAAATTATTGGTGATGCCCAATGAAGCAAATCTACAAAAAAATAGGCTTGCACTATAATATTGTGTGCAGCGTCAACTCTCCATTGAAAATGAAAAAAACTCCATCAAATATACCAGAAGGGGAGTTTTTTTTTGTAAGATGTTGGAGTTGCCAGTGCCCTGGCAACCACCATCCACTAATTCACAAAGTGCCTAAAAGAAATGCGGTCTCATGGACTGCAATGAGCGCAGGATATTCACAAAATGGATTTATCAAAAAGGCTAAAAAAAACTTTCAAGCAAAGAACGACTGGCAAGAGTAAAGTCAAGCTCCATGACAGGTTGCCAGTACTCTCCCTGCCTCAGCTAAAATGGAGCATTGGAAACAAGGTAAGGAAATGCCTTGAACCACAGGTATGGAGGAAAATGTTACTGTCTAATATTGATACGTTGAATTAGTTTATTTTTCTAAACTTTTGACACACTTAAAATGAAAAATCCACCTTGTAGTCTATAAGATAAATTCTTTTGCTTTCGAGGTATCACTAATTTTCTACAGAATATAGACTATAAAACAAAATTTGAGAACTATTCTAAACTTCAACGAAATTTGTAAAGTGGCTTTCCCAGTTTGGTTAGTTGACACCAACTGAGAATTGGCATCTAAAAAAAAAACTCCAGAGGCATCAGCCCAATTTCTAAATTTATGAAAATATATGATTTCTCAAACATTAGATTCCCCAGTCTGTGCTGTGAATATATAGAAAGAAAATGACCTACCATATTGTTATAGTAATTTAACAATTTACCACAATTCATAGATAATTTGAAATTAGTTTTCCTTCTTATAGGTAACACAAAAGATGGTTTTAAGAAGGCCTTACCTTGCAACCCTTTAGCAAATCCCATGCCTCCCGAACAATTGTAAGAGTTGTACCTATGGTACCATAAAGTCACCCCTCATCTGCTTGAGCCTTGATAATATTTTCCAAAACTTTATAGCCTCACCATCCTTTTGAACCAGGAATGCCTCCCCGTCTGAGATGAGAGAGGCAATTCTCTCACCCCTCTCTCTCTGCTCCGTCCCCCCTTTCTCCAGCTTCTTTTCCCCCCTTTTTCACACCTTTCGCCAAACCCTAGTCTCCTTTGACTGAAACGTCGACCTAGCTTTTCCATCCCCAAAAACAATTATATTCTCGCTTTTAAAACATGGAATTCCAATTTGAACTCTAATGAAAGAATATTCTAATAGGACATTACCAACTAGTTAACACATGAACTACACCAGCTGCACATAAAATTTCAAATATTAACAGACTGCAATAAATGAAGGGGGAAAATTTGAAAAACTTCTAAAATACATATATATATATATAGGACTAGGAAGAGAATCCTACCAAGGAAACCATAAAGGTCGTTGAACAACACTTGATGTTTGTAGTATGTTTTGATGTCCAAGGTCCTCCTAGATTATACCTTCTAGTGGCCATAGACTTGTAATGTTCAAGTGCACTCTTAATGTGCACAGTAAATCCAATAACAAAAATCATAGCCAAATCACAATTAGGCCAACTATTAACATGTTCTCCTACATGAAAATCAAGGTAGATATAATAATTCAAGGCATGATAATTACATGTATTATCTCTAATCTACATAATTACAACTATGGAACAACACAAATAACTAATCATAATTAGTTTCTCGAAACAAGTACAAGTGATACTCTAATCAACACATATGTATCATAAGATGACATCACATTAACCAAGCATGCCTCTAAACCACAAACTCTAATATATTGGTATTATCAAGAACAGATGATTAATAACAAGTGTGGGTTAGCACATACGATAAACATAGGCATCTCATGTTATAAATCTAATGCATATATTAATAGGATAATCCATCTACTAAATAGGTCCCGAAAACATGCCAGCACACAACATTAATAAGCATATTAGGACATGTAGGAAATGGATACGGGTGGGTCTTACATTCTACCCCATAGGAAATGACTTACTCCGGGAAGTCATCAAGAGGAGGATTGAAGCACTCTCCTGAACTTCCTTGCACCAGACAATGTAAGTTTAGTAGAAGATAACATATGCAGTAAAGAACTCCTCATAATAAAATACTGCATGGTAAACTAAATGTTATAAAGGCATAATCCTTTCCACAAAATACATTCTATGGATTGAAACTCAGCACATCGAATCTCAAAATCATTAATCATTTTCACACATGCATAGAGGAATTCATACATCGAACAACTAGGTTATAGAGAGAACGTCAACTCATATGCAAATACATCAATGGAGAGCTTACACTAAACACACCCTTTCGTTCATTCACATTACATGAATTAACTTCACAAGGTTCACATAAAGGTCTAGAGGGATGCCATAGTCTCGACATAGAACCAAGTAACCAATTATCAGTGCCACGTATCCAAAGATCCAAGAAACAAGTGGAATGATGGCCTTGAGGCCACACGCCTGGGGGCCTCGCCATACATTCCCACAATGGCCTACCTCTTGTTTGTATAAGGGGTTTAGCCTCCAAGAGATAGCCAACATAATAACATAAATCACTAGGAAGGTAAGTGGATAATGACCAGCCCATACTAGTCCACACCTACCCCCATCCTCATAAGTTTCCCACATTTGCTTCCTTATATACACTCCACCAGAGGTTGCTCCATCGACATGGTGAGAAGAACAACACAACACAAGACCAGCACTAGAAAACAGAAAGAACCTAGCTTAGCCAACACAGATTTTTAGAAATATCAAAAGGAGAAGCTTCCATAATTCAACAATAAAATAAATAAATGCACGCAAATTCAACATTAAAACAATGTAACCATAAGAGTCACATGAAAAGGAAGATTCAAAGATTGTGGCTAAGCTATTTACAGTCAAAATAAAATATCATTGCTGGTCGTCACAAGCAAGGTAAATAAAAGTCATCAATAACCAAAAGAAAGATCACAATTCATGAAATTGCACATTACGTCACTATGTGACTAGCGTTAAGCCACCAATAAGGAAGGAGGGAAACACGATCACTATATGTGTTATGCAAACACAACCAATGCAATAACATCATGTAGGTAAGTAGTATCAAATGCGCCTTCACGTAAGACTACGTGGAATCGTGCCCTTCTCAAAGGTAACACGTCATCATCACAGTGCCAATGTCTCCAGAATACTACACGTCCAACTCAAAATAAGATACCAAGGGTAATAGAAAACCTATGGGCCCATAACCCACAAGCCCCAAGATCAAAACTTGGCTCTAATACCAAATGTCATGCCCACTTTTACCAAGTGGTCATGACACGAGAAAGCCACATGTCATGCCCACATTGCCCATGTGGTCATGACATGAACCACCAAAAAAATCTTCCACCCATCCCTAAAACCTCCTCGCATAAGGTGGGGAAGGAAGACAAGGCACAGATGAACATCCAAGACACCTTGACAGGTGATCCAAACCTAGGGATACAACAAAAAGTATCAAAACAACTAACCTCATTTGCAAGAAGACGTAATTCAACATCCATTCTACCAAAGTTAAGATAAAACATTCATAAGTGAGTGAGATACAAACTGGTTCATTCTAACATGAAATAACATTAAGAGAAAATTCTATCCCAAATTATACCCAATTCGAACATGACCAAAATCACCATAAGGTCTAAAAATGAGTATCTATCTCATGAGTAATTTGTTTGCAATGTCAGCTCTTGGGTGGAGCACGACAACTACTAACCATACAATCATTAATTCATCTCCTACATTTAGCTAACTAAGGTAAATGCTTTGATATATCATGGCATAATTTAAAATTGAATACATGGATTTAACATATAATTTTCATCACTTGAGTAGAATAGCTAAATTTAACTACACATGTTACAACCCAATCATAGTTGTGACAACTATCATGCAATATCTGCATAACCAAGAGAGAATGACTATGAATCTATTTAAATGAACTTCATTTTCTTATTTTTTTATTTTATTCACATCACTTATGAGCTACATTGACTCATTACGTCAAAACTTAATTTATATCGTTCTAGGATAACATTGTGGTTAAGATGGAATATAACATTGGCCACTACAATACTATTAGCTAGACGTATGATTTTCCTCACATACAACCATAAGATCTATCTCTAAAGAATTCCATCAAGCTTAATAAATAAGCTAGATAACAATTGCACCGTAATCCTTTTCGTTTACCTTGCCTCATCATTGACAACCCCAGTTGGTTCCAATAATCCTGTGATTACATGATATCTGCAAAACTAGATACATGATTAGTCTCTCCATTAAAATGAAATAATCAATGAGTAAAACTTTGAAACAAAAAGAATATGATAGGACCTAAGGGCCAAACTTATGCCTCGGGGGCTCATCCAGGATGGCCTTGCCTATATAACGAGATCAGAGGCCTCATAGTTCGCCTACTTGGACTTAGACCAACACATTCTTGGTTGGTAAAAGGAATATATATTTTCAAGTTGTAAATCTCACAATGAAAAATGGCAAGGTTTCAATCATATCCTTCATCTCGCTAGTCAACATAAAAATGAGGGAAACAACAGTTTGGGGCCACAGAAGGAAGTTTTCCAAGTTTTAAGGGCAACTAGTTGATTTACACAACCCTCTTGTACAACTAGGGAAAAAACTAGACTCTAGGATATGTATCTAGATGTCTTAGGGGAAAAATCATAAGTCATATGAGTATAAATGGCCTTTTCCAATAGGAGGAACAAAGCTTGGTCAAAATTATACAAGGGATTACTACTTACCATAAGATCATCCTTGTACTAAAGAGCATACGCAAGGAGACAACCAATATATAAATGACCTATAGGGGGTTTCTTTTGAGAGGTTAATACGATAACAAAAGGAAACATTCCTAATCATACCCCTAGAAAAATGCATAAATGTACACAAAATTTACTTAGGTAGCAATGTATGGTATAGGCTATGATCATAAAGAAAATTTCATTTTATGCCCTTGCTCACAATGATTTATGACACCTTTCCACATATTACAATATAACTTAACAATCACATAAATCCCTAAGGCCTCTTACCATACAAGGAAAATGAACCTACTCACTTGGATTAATATAAAGAACATCCTTTCAAACGTACTAGAATAAATATGGTTAACCATAATTTACATGACTATACAACATCACCATAGGCATAATACATCCCATGTCACAATGACATCATCTTGCCATGCCTTGTACATGTATAGAGTGAACAATAGGAATAAGATCATGCATTAATACATGAAATAAAGTTAACTGAAATTAACCCATCGCAAGGTTTTACCCTCACTTGCATAATAGGTAAAAATAAACTATTAGATCATGGTCATAAAGTTAATAATTACATCTATTTGCAAAAGGGTGAAATATAATAGCACATGCCATCTATCATATAGATTCTAAGCATATTTATGAAGATTGTGCAATGATCAAAACTAAGTTTAAACCTTTACTACAATACAAATAGAGTATAAATCGATAAAACAATAAAATATCTCGAAACATGAAAACTTACTTGAACTAACTCAAACTACATGAAATGTTCTAAACAATGGTTGCTTGACATCCTATACCTTGAGCATTACAAAAATATCTCACAAACTAAATGGCCTTCTCTAATTCACTGCAAGGGGATGATTTTATACCATCTATTTTCACAATTATATTTTCATCAATTAAAATTATGATCAAATGTGAACCCATAATATTAAATAGGTGTTTCCACTATTAAGTCTTAGTAGAAAGAGTTATTAAGAATGGTAAAAATATTTGGTGATGCCTAGTTTTACTTGTTTTACCAGTTTGTTGGAAATACGTTGTTTAGGTGCATCTTGTGGGATTCTCCCTGGATTTATGTTATAAGTAGTTTGTGCCCTGCTGTGAGTTTTAGTAGGTGTACTTTAAATGACCTCACAACTAACATTTTCAACCCATTTTCAAATGATTTAAAAAGGTTCATCAATGATGCATAAAAGAGAGAAGGCTGAGAATAGAATGTACAGTGGCCTATCAATGATATGGGCACATATGAGACAAGAGTAAGATATCCTATGCATGACGTTGATAAGTAAATACCATGTGATGTTTTGACAAATACAGTTAATAAGCACCGACTGAATATATAATCCATAAATTTGACATTAGTAATCAAATGTTATAATGATGTTATTGCCAAGATACTTAAGGTGCAATGATTAAAAATTTGCATAAATATTGATGAATCTCTACATTGATTTTATATTGCAGTAATCTGCACAGAGCCGAGTGGGCCATACTAGCCTCTACAGTTACTGTTGTTGGAAATAGAGTGTGTATGCATTACTAAGGAATTTGAAGGATAGAATTTCAAAACAAACTCGCAAATGTCAATCCACTCTAAGTTATAGATATGAAGATAAACAACAATAACACACCCCATATTTCAACAAAAATTATTGGTGATGCCCAATGAAGCAAATCTACAAAAAAATAGGTTTGCACTATAATATTGTGTGCAGCGTCAGATTTCCATTGAAAATGAAAAGAACTCCATCAAATATACCAGAAGGGGAGTTTTTTTTTGTAAGATGTTGGAGTTTCCAGTGCCCTGGCAACCATCGTCCACTAATTCACAAAGTGCCTAAAAGAAATGCGGTCTCATGGACTGCAATGAGCACAGGATATTCACAAAATGGATTTATCAAAAAGGTTAAAAAAAATTTCAAGCAAAGAGCGACTGGCAAGAGTAAAGTCAAGCTCCACGACCTTGCCAGTACTATCCCTGCCTCAGCTAAAATGGAGCGTTGGAAACAGGGTTAGGAAATCCCTTGAACCACAGGTATAGGGGAACATGTTACTGTCTAATATTGATACGTTGAATTAGCTTATTTGTCTAAACTTTTGACACATTTAAAATGAAAAATCCACCTCGTAGTCTATAAGATAAAATCTTTTGCTTTCGAGGTATCACTAATTTTCTATAGAATATAGACTCTAAAACAAAATTTGAGAACTATTCTAAACTTCAATGAAATTTGTAAAGTGGCTTTCCCAGTTTGGTTAGTTGACACCAACTGAGAATTGGCATCTAAAAAAAATTAACTCCAGAGGCATCAGCCCAAGTTCTGAATTTATGAAAATATATGATTTCTCAAACATTAGATTCCCCAGTCTGTACTGTGAATATATAGCAAGAAAATGACCTACCATATTGTTATAGTAATTTAACAATTTACCACAATTCACAGATAATTTGAAATTAGTTTTCCTTCTTATAGGTAACACAAAAGATGGTTTTAAGAAGGCCTTACCTTGCAACCCTTCAGTAAATCCTGTGCCTCCCGAACAACTGTAGGAGCTGCACCTATGGCACCATAAAGTCGCCCCTCATCTGCTTGAGCCTTGATAATATTTTCCAAAACTTTACAGTCTTGCCATCCCTTTGAACCAGGAATGCCTCCCCGTATGAGATGAGAGAGGCGGTTCTCTCCCCCCTCTCTCTGCTCTGTCCCCCCTTTCTCCCACTTCTTTTCCCCCCCTTTTTCCTGCCTTTCGCCAAACCCTAGTCTCCTTTGACCAAAACGTCGACCTGGGTTTTCCATCGCCAAAAATAATTAATTTCCCACTTTTAAAACATGGCATTCCAATTTGAACTCTAATGAAAGAATATTCTAATAGGACATTACCAACTAGTTAACACATGAACTACACTAGCTGCACATAAAATTTCAAATATTAACAAATTGCAATATGTGAAGGGGAGAAAATTTGAAAAACTTCTAATACACACACACACACACATAGGACTAGGAAGAGAATCCTACCAAGGAAACCATAAAGGTCGTCGAACAACACTTGATGTTTGTAGTATGTTTTGATGTCCTAGGTCCTCCTAGATTATACATTCCAGTGGCCATACAATTGTAATGTTCAAGTGCACTCTTAATGTGCACATTAAATCCAATAACAAAAATCATAGCCAAATCACAATTAGGCCAACTATTAACATGTTCTCCTACATGAAAATTAAGGTACATATAATAATTCAAGGAATGATAATTACATGTATTATCTCTAATCTACATAATTACAACTATGGAACAACACAAATAACTAATCATAATTAGTTTTTCAAAACAATTACAAGTGATACTCTAATCAACACATATGTATCATAAGATGACATCACATTAACCAAGCATGCCTCTAAGCCACAAACTCTAATATATTGATATTATCAAGAACAGATGATTAATAACAAGTGTGGGTTATCACATACGATAAACATAGGCATCTCATGTTATAAATCTAATGCATATATTAATAGGATAATCCATCTACTAAATAGGTCCCGAAAACATGCCAGCACACAACATTAATAAGCATATTAGGACACGTAGGAAATGGATACGGGTGGGTCTTACAGGTTCTGACCTTTGAATTATATCAATGGTGAAATCAAAGGTTCTTTTAGGAGGTAATCCCAGTAGCTCATCTAGAAATACATCCTCAAAATCTCTAAGCAAAGGATACCTGTCCATATTTGATCTTTCTTGACCTATGGACTCCTTCTTCCCAACTTGATTATGCTTCTGAGATTCATAAAACATTAAGTCATCTTGGAAATAAATTTCCTCAGTCTCATTTAGTTTTTCCATTTTGACAGCAAAAAGTTAGCATCCTTTTCTTTGATCTCTTTTCATTCGCAGAGCAGAAATTTGTCTTAGTTTGACTTCCCTAGGTTTCCCTTGTAGAAAGACTTTGTTTCCTAAATCATCCAGACACTCTACTGTTTTGGCATAACAATCCACTTTGGCTTGATGTCTCCATAGCCAATTTATCCCTAAGATAACATCATACGAGCCTAGTGGGGCTACATAAAAAATTACTTCCATAGAGAAGCTCAGAAGTTCAACCCTAGCCTCAAACATGCATTGCTCTACTTGTGCCTTGGTGTGATTTGCATACTCTACAGACCATGTGTTTTCCATGAATCTAACCTTTCTAGGAATTTTACTAACAATTTTAGGGGAAACAGCACATTCGGTAGCACCAGTATCAATGAAAACTAAAATTAGAAATCCAAATAAAATACTTGTTGTCTCAATGGGAGTTATTTGGTATTCGGCTTGCCTGTTGTCCAAGCCTGCATGAATGCATTGTTGGAACGCTGCTTGTTGAGAGGGTAGATGGTTTCCTCTTGGTGGTACTCCCTGTGCCTTGCTAGGACACTGATTGGCGTAATGATCCCCACCACAAGTGGAGCACCCTCCCACTAGTCCTCGCCTCTCCTGAGGTTTTCCAGAATTATCTTCATTCTTCTTGGAGTAGTTGTTGCCCTTTTCTCTCCCTTGGACTCAATTTTCTTATGCTTGGTCCCCTTATCATTTTTCTCAGAATAATCTTGCTTCTTCCCCTTTTTCTTAGAGGATTGCGAGGATTGGGACCAATTATATCTCTTTTGGTTCCTTTATCTGTAAGCCGACATAGCTTTTAGTTTTTGTTCTTGTTTGATTGCCTTTTCATAGACCTGGTCCATTGTAGTAGGATCGTGAACATCAAACTCACCCCCAATTTGGGCGTTCAACCCCATTATGAACTTTCAAATGCATAATTTCTCATCCTGTTGGTACTGTGGCACATACTTCAGCAGTCGGGTGAATTTTTCTCAATATTCATTCATAGACATATCAGCTTGTTTCAGATTCTAAAATTCTATAAGTTTCTGATCATAGAACAGTTGAGGCAACCATCTTTGCCTAAAAAGTTGTACGAACCTGTCCCATGTAAGGCTTGTAGACCTCAAGCCTAGTTCCATCTTTTTGTTCATCCACCATGTGGATGCTTCACCTGCTAGCTAGAATGCTCCCCATACTTCTTTAGTGACCTCATTATAGTTTCTAATTTCAAAATACTTTTCCATCTCCGTAAGCCATGTCTCCGCAGCATCTCCACTTACGGATCCATCAAACTTAGAAGGCATGACCTTCTTCATGTCTCGGGATAGTTCTAAAGCCATATGGCTCCTCCTATCCTCTTCTTTCTTAGCCTCAAAGTTATTCTCTCCATGCTCACTTTGGGTGGTGTCATTATGACGTTCCTCGTCATCACCCCCATCATAGGCATCCCACCTAGGTCCTTGTCGACCCTTGACCTCATGTTCGAGAGTTTCTACCC
This sequence comes from Cunninghamia lanceolata, assembly GCA_027924645.1. Taxonomy (NCBI): domain Eukaryota; kingdom Viridiplantae; phylum Streptophyta; class Pinopsida; order Cupressales; family Cupressaceae; genus Cunninghamia; species Cunninghamia lanceolata. The sequence goes on from BSBN01000760.1 coordinate 5,752,399, forward strand.
TCGTTATTGTTTCTTTTAACAAAGTCAGGATCTAGTCAAGCTTAGATTCAGAGTTCCCTGAAGAATATCCTTCTTCCTGGCTATCTCCCATCCTGGTTCTAATCTGAACCTTTGCTGCAATCTACTTCTTCCTGAAGTTTGTAGATTAATCATGGATTAGTTTTTCCATGTCATTTAATTCATTCATAATACAAATCTATTCTCATTCATGTAATCTTTAACAAGAAAGGAAAATTTGTTAGAATTTTTCCATTGCATTGTAGTTTTCATTGGATTACATATAAACCACCAAAATTACAAAATTTTTGTTTACACCTTGCTACCGCAAGTCATTTACAGTTTGGGATAACTTCCCATATTCATTTCTCAATCTTGAGATTCATCATTTCAGTCTTAGGAGGTGAGGGTACACGCAGGTACTCCTTCACAAGCTCCTTAGGTACATCATAATCCCTAGGATTATTTTCCACAGTTGGTGCTTTAGGTACAAAGGGTTCTGCTGATGCATTAGTAGAGTTAGGGGCAACCATCCCTTCTTCTTTCCTTAACTCCTGCTTGATGCGTTTCATGGCATCAGCGAAGGTTTCCTCATCAGTTAACCATGCTCCTAATAGGCATCTAATTTGTTCAAGTTTCCTCATCCTTGAGGCTCTTGCTTTTTCCTTCTAGAACTTAAGGTAACACCCTTTATCCATTACCTTCTTTTGGGGTGTTGTTCTAGTTCTTACCATTCTAACTTAGAACATCCAAACATTAGCATACTTAATGTTGGGTAAAAATAATCATCAAGTAGTGATCTCATAGGTCCATGTATTGAACCCGATTGCTCTGATACCATATGTAACATCTCATTCCATAATACTCAAAAATTAACATAAACATTCATCTTAATTAAGAGATTAGATAACAACATGATTATCCAATTCAAGTTAAACAAAAATGATTCATTATCATTTCATCAACTAAGCATGTTATTCTAAACAGAATATAACAAAGCTTACAATTACAATAATCATTTACATATCCAAGTGAATAACTTTCACTATGTATGTACAAGTTATGCTCAAGGCATCATATATTAAATTATACATTACAATTGATCATCAAGTCATAAAATGAAAAACACTGTATCTAGAACATAAGATATTTGTTTTCATAAGCCTCATCTTGTCTCATGCTTGGGAAGGAGAGCATCATCCTGGTGCTTTTCCACCAACCACGAACCTGCGGTCCCTCGCTCAACTTCCTAACTAGAAGTGGCCCTACCCTTCGTGGAAGGGTTAGATATTAGGAACCGTTGGGTTAGCCATCTAAGTATCTGGTATTGTGTCCTTCATAATGCCTCTTAGTCACACAACTATAGATCCACTCTAACTATGTATGACTCTATTGGAGACACTATGCCATCTGGAACACTGTGGACTGACAATGCATGCAGAGACAGATGCATTATTTTGGCCAAAGATTTACATACATGAACGTTACGCAATGAACGTCATCGTATGTCCACAACCCTAACTCGACTTAGAAGCTGTCTCATCCTACAGTAAGTTTGATTTGACGTCTCTCTATAGGTCTAATGCATGTGGGATCAATTTGATTCATAGTCCATAACAGGACTATTGACTCCCTTCTTAGGAATTATAATGACTTAATGAATTACTTTCGTAACGAGAGACTGGTGACTCCTCATCACTTTGTCCAATTTTCAAATTATATTAAAGTCAACTAGATTCACCAATCTAGGTCTCCCATGGTTTACATATTCAATATGAGTTACCATATAGGTTAAGATTTCAATCATAGTAACATAGGCATTCAATGCATTATCTAGTCATAATGGTTTCATAATAAAAGATAACTCAATTTCCCCATATGAGTTGCTAATGATACCATTCTTCCCATAACAACTAAAATAGTGGTCTTTGTATACCATACCTTTTTCCTTAGTCGAGGGTTAGAAAAAGTACTACTTGGTTATTTAATAACCCATTATGCATTATTCGGGTTTCATTTACATAATGATTCAAGACTCGGGTGGTGCTTTAAGCATAGTTTAAAGTTAGGACTTACCATCCATCACCACAACTCATAGAGGCTGTCTTGGCCACATGCAAGTCGTACCATTGAATATGATATTAATACCAAAGTTCTGCATTTCTCATGTCATGAGCACTATCGGCTCTACTTGTTATACAAGTCTGAGCACTATTGTTATTATTATTACCCACGTCGATACCCATCATGCAAATGGTACAGTGGGGAACATGCTCGGCCTTATCAGCCTCGAGCACAGTTTCAACAAAGATTACAAAGTATATACTATACTAAGCTCAGCCCAGCGGCCTCGAGCAACAGTTTCAACAAGGTTTCAATGTATTACACTCGGCCTTTCGGCCTTGAGCCACAGTCTTTTTAAAGATTTCTATATAATATGCTCAGCCTTTCGGCCTTAAGCCACAGCCTTATTAAGACTTTAAATAGTTAAAGGCTCGACCTTTCAGCCATGAGCCACTGTGCATAAACATTTCCATGGTAAGGCTCAGCCTTTACAGGCCTCTAGCCACTGTGTAACAGAGGTTTCTATGTTTAAAAGCTCGGCCTTAAACGACCTCGAGCCACAACTTACAATGGAAACATAAAGTTTATAATGAAATATACATGCTATATAATAATCGACACAGTCGATACTTACAATATCAGTAAGCAATTAAAGGTTTGGTTAACATAAACTATCATCCTACCTGAATGAATCTGTTCTCTGCTATCATGAGCAACTCGACTGTCTATTCTTTTCTTGCTCTATTCCTCCTTTCTGAGCGTAGAGAGCACACCCCAATCTCAATTCCCTGCCAAGAACTACTATAGAAAAGAATGATAACAAGGCTTATGTCCATCCCCAGCTCGACATGCTGAGCATGTTAGGTTTACCACCCTGCCATAATTTGATGGGTCCTTTTCCCCCACTTGGCCAGCTTGCCTAAATCTTAGGGCCCATCATGCCCATACTTGCTATCGACAAGCTTTGGGTGAGCTTAAAACTTCCAAAGGTTTAGATTAATTATAAAATTACTCCCCTCTCGAGGGTGATAACCGCCACATCAAAAGAGTAACCATAATAGTTTAGCAAGCATTCGATAATAGACTTATATAAACTTAGGATAGTATTAATCCATGCATCTACCTAATGTATGGTAATACTTATATTAATCAATATGTTAGTTTTTGACATCATCACTTTCATGGCGATAGGATCAACATGCAATTTAGGGGTTGAGCATCGCTCCCCCTTCTTCACTAAATCCCGAGTGCAGAACATACCAAAATAATAGATTCGTAATCTCAGACTGGAAATATTTTAAGCAAATAAGAAGAAGATACTCTGATGCATAGCAAGACTACCACTCGACTTGAATTGACATTCTAAGAACGTCATTAGGTTGAGTCGATGCGACATTGTCAAAATGACTAAATCGACAAGATGACACAAAAAGGAAAATCAACTATCCAAAAAGAAGCGTAACTTATGCCAACTTACACAGGTTTGTAAGGACATAATGTCCGACACTCAGATGGCTATTGACCCCATTTCCTGACATCTAATTCTTCCTCCAAGATGATACACTCATTTTTTCGAAGGACATTGCATTTTCCTGTTCACACTCAGGACCATAAAATCATGATCAGTGTATCATCATCTATTTCACAATTCAAATTATTTTAATATTCTAATGAACAAATAGTTTCATAACTAACTATCATCAATCATTAACCTCATAATCAAAGATTAAATCAGATATTTCCACAATATTAAACCAGTTAACTATGACTAATCCTCCTGATTACCATGCAAGGTTAATATTAGGTCTAGTTATAAGTTAGGGATGTAACATATCTCCCCCATAAGAATCATCGTCCCCGATGATTAATTGTCTTAAAAGTTAATCAACATAATAAAAAAATGTTTCAAAAGCATAATAAATAAGTTTTTCATAAAAGATGAGGAAATCTAGCATGAAAGTCAATATAGTTTTCCTAGGTGGCATTTTCCTCTGCATATTGGTCCCACTGGACCTTGCACTGTGTTATCTCTTTGTTACGTAAGCGTAGCTTACGCATTTCAAGTACCTTGATGGGCTCAATCACCACCACCCTTGGGTCCTTCACCTGTATAACATTCCAATCAAGCATAGGAATTTGATTAGCAACAGTATTAAACGTTTTCAAATATGAAACATGAAACATTAGGGAAAGTTGTGACTATTGTCTACAAAACTGCATGTAGGCCTCTTGATCTACCAAGTGTTGTTGTTGTAAAGTTCAATCACTGTTAGACATTGATGGGATTTGGATGACTTGTGTCTTGTTCCAATTGTTCTAGTCACTTAAGGTTCTTGCCACTAGTTGCTGTAGAAGATGGCCTGGACTTTAACAATCCATAAATTGCAGGGGCTTACATTTGATAGAGTGTCAATAGATATCAGAGATTTTGATCACTAGGGTTTGGTGTTCACTGCAGTCTTGCAGGTGCGTCACTTGATAGACCTGCGTGTCTTCCCAACATTCAGCATTTAGCGATATGCGAAAATGTAAGACAATGCATATGTAGCCCTGAGGAGAAGCAAGGAGGCTCACTTGAGGATTTTGCCATCTTCCTTTGGGTAAACATCCCAGCTCCCTGCATCCCTGATCTTCTCGCACTTTGTGTTCCGAGCTGTCCATTCCAATCAATAGAAAAAAAGCAGGTTATGAACTTTTTTTTGGTTCCCCCTTCGCTGCTTCTACGACAGTTCATTCAACTGCCTATCGACGTTACCATCGCATAGTTGTTACGATTGCTATTATTACTTGCTTTAGTCCAACAGTTGAGTCGATCATATATACTTTATTCTCGCGCTTGATGGCCTGTTACTATAGATTTAGGATCAAGTAAAACTTAGTTGTTGAATGTGTCGAGGTTTAACTGTGTGAATGGGGATTTGTTGTCTGTGATGAGTTTTTGGTTATATATACACGGAGAGGTTATAGCTAAGGGACAAGTGTCATTACTAGGCGGAAACGACCTTATTAAACATCTCACACCTTGTCTAGTGCGATGTTGCCTCTACCGTAGGATCTCACACTGTTGATCTTCGGTGAATAACCCAACAAAACGAAAGATGTCTACCGTCACTAAAATTGACGGTACAAATGGTTTAGAAAACGGTTTGCAGCCCGTCTGTTATGTGTTTTGGATGAGCATTTCGATTGCAAGCCCGTATTATAGAGAAAACTTTGAAAAAATTTAAAACTATGAATCCGCACCCATTGTTACATGATTTTAAGCTTTGAGCTTTAAAAATACAAACTCAAACATGGGATTCGATTTGCTTTCACAAGTGAAATCATAAATTAATCGCCTGTTAAAAACCAGACGATTGTAATAATGGCAGAAAATAATAAAAACTAAGACTTTTTGAACGATATGCTTTGTAAAGTATTTAAATTCATAGAAAATAGAAGCAGAATATTCAACAAATGGAAGCTTAAGGAATACAGTGGATGCTGTATCTTGTTTCATGTAAACATGATTCCCAAGATTCTATTTCACAGATCATTCATAAACCAAACGAAAGCGGGAGATGCAAGCATAAATGCTCACGGGCAATGCAAACAACAGAAAATATTAGACGGATATGGGCTTTTTCACAATGAAATCACGAGTGAAGGATTATAAAAAATATTACATCCCCTGGGAAACTTCAACGAGACTCGATGTTGATGCCAACAAAAAACAATAATCTTTTCACCAAAAAGGGAATGACAGACATTGTATAAGCTTGAAGACACATCGATCAAATGAAATCAAATGCACAGCGAAGTGGTACTTCGGAAAGAAAGCCTGTGAAAATCCAGCTTGGAGGTTTTGGCAGGGCTGCCAAATATAGCGTGATCTTCCTGCACAATAAGTCCTCCTGACCTATTCGAAGCAGCTAATTTGGAGGAAGCCCGGGCCAAATTTGGTGAATTCTGGTCGGCATAGCGAGGCAATCTTTGGGCGGATATTTTTCTGGCCGAAACTCCTCCGTCAACACGCTTCTTTGTGGTTGAACTGCTGATGACGGAATTTGTGCAAGATTTACAGCCGTTTAATGACGACAATGGAGCCAACTTATTCCAGCCTCTGGTTCTCGGCGTCTCCTCGCCGGACACATTTTCCTTGAAAGATTTGTATTTCTGTTGAAAATTCGAAGCTTTTGGCACTTTTCCTCCAAGCGTTGGCCCTTCTTCGTCACAGCTCAGAACCGAGGGCTTAAGAATCGATTTCTCCCTTTGCCTGAGACGCATATCCTCCAGCTTCATCGGAGGAGTTTTCAGTAACCCTAGACTGAAAAACTGCTGCCAGTTTAGAGGAGATTTCCCTGACGAAGCAGCCCGCTTTGGCGATGTGCACGAGGTCCGATTTGCTCTACATTTAGATTTACTGCTTGGAGCATTGGAATTAACAAGGCGGGAACTTTTCTCAGAGGCAGAAAAATTCAAGCTTCTGTGTGAAGCTCGAGAGTTGTTAGAGCTGGAGCTTGTCCAATAACTGGACCGCGAGTCTAGCGAATCTGTTCTCCAAGCCTGGAGCTTTTCATTCAAAAGAAGACGCTTTTCTCCGCAAGAATTTGATTTACCGTGAAAAGACTCCACATTTGATTGAGCGAGAGGAAGGAGGCGGCCTCCATGGAAGAGATCATCAGCCGGGCAGGTTTCATATGGCGTCGAACTGGAGCCGCTGAAATCGAAGTCGAAGTCGAAATCTTCCTGGTCTGAACAACCCACGTTCGAATCCCGTAAAGAATTCTCCCACTCAGCGGACAGCTCGGCGCTGGGCAGATCGCAAAAGGAGAGAGCTTCCCCTTCATCAGATTCGTCAAAGGAAGCACAAATTCTGCCTTCCTCAGATGGAACTGAAAATTCCATCTTTTCCCACACAAATACAGAAGTTTTGGCAGTATGGTTTCCAGATACAGAAGACACACAGTCAGGATTTATGGAGGGGAAAAGTAATACGGAACTAAAAATGTCACTGTACTTAATCTGCGGGACCCAGCGGATATAACTTTACAAGGCACGAGGCTTCACAGGAGAAGTTTGTGGTGGGTCTGATCTATACTTAAATCTGCACTTGCCGGCCACTAGTTTTTTTTAAGAAGACTTGTGTATGGAATGGGAGAAAGGCTCGAGGTAGGAGATTTTTCTATAATTCTATAAAGGGAAGCTGCCGCCACCAACATTGGACCCCTTCTATGCTTCAAAAGTTTCAGTAGTCATGGCAAGATTTGAACGGATACGCTTGACAGATCTATTTGTGCGAAAGCTAAGCTCCTAAACTTCCCATTATCCTATCCAGACTTATTAGTCGAAGTAAATTAGAAAACAACAAAAGGAACAAGACATGGCTTCTAGAATGAAAAACCTCCGGCTAAGATTCCTCTCTTTTTTCCTTCAACCCAATGAATCATATAGCTTCCCCTGTCACTTCATATTTCGTATTTGGATTTTCTCCAACTCGTTCACGGATCTGGACTCCTAAATTTGATGGCCGTATATAGAAATTTTGCTATAAAATATAATTAAAATTTTATTGGTAGAGGGAGTGGAATAGAGTGGTTGATTGTTTGGCTAAGTGGGCCTCTAATCAGGTGGGGGATTGGAATGTTAGGGAGTGGGATCTTTTGTCCTAGGATTGTATTCAAACTTTGGAAATGTTGATCTCTGGAGACATGGAGGGTTAGCTGTGGTCCCTTTTTGGGGTCTTGGTGTGGTGGGATGTTCAAGTTTTGGTTTGGTTTGGGGGATTGGAATGTTAGGGAGTGGGATCTTTTGTCCCAGGATTATATTCAAACTTTAGAAAGGTTGATCTTTGAAGACATGGAGGGTTAGCTGTGGTCCCTTTTTGGGGCCTTGCTATGGTGGGATGTTCGAGTTCTGGTTTGGTTTGGGGGATTGGAATGTTAGGAAGTGGGATCTTTTGTCCCATGATTGTATTCAAACTTTGGAAAGGTTGATCTCTGAAGACATGGAGGGTTAGCTATGATCCCTTTTTGGGGCCTTGGTGTGGTGGGATATTTGAGTTCTGGGTTGGTTGGGTGGTGGTTTTGTTTTTGCTTTCTGTTGTTTTTGTGGTCTGTTGCTTTCTTTGTTATGTACTAATGGTTTCTTTTATAATAAATTTTTACCCCTCTTTTTATTTAAAAAAATTGATATTTTTTTAAAGATTGTTTTTGGTTTTTTTGCAAATGATTTATCAAGAATAAATTAATAAGTATGTTGCTAACAAGGGTTCGGAGCCCTCCTTTGATGACAAAGAGGGCAAAGACACAATCTAGAAGATTGTGATCAGTTGTCACTTGTTGGATTTATTGTTCTTGCTGCTTAAATTTATTATTCCGTGTGCAGTTATAATTAATCCACATTTCAAAACTTGTTTATGATATCGTTGTTATAAACTTTTGCCTTACCTAAATGTGATTCCTTTATAATTTTTGTTGTCGTTGTGAATATGGTGCATATTATATCTTTATATAATACAATAGAACATTTTCAAAAAAAATTAAAATACCTGTCACAAACAACAACTCACCAAAAAATTTCAACCAAACTATCAAAATTTCTATAAAATTATATATATTCAATATTTGTAAACAACATCAAATAAATAAATAACTGTAAAAAAAAATGTTTAATACACACGATGGACCATTATATTTAAACCCTGATTCACCACAATAAAATCATACTTCATTAATCAATAATTAATTAACGCGATAAATTTTTTTCCATATTAGAAAACAAACAAACTCTTTTAATATATTATATTAACCGTCTATACATAAACAAATAATAATATCTAACATAGGAATTAACAAATCAATCAACTATTTGCTCCGAGAATACACTTTTCCCCTGTTAAATGATAAGATTAAGGAGTTGTAATTGACTGGACTGTAATTGAACATAGACTTTTGAGCCTGCAGAATCGTAATGATAACGGATGACTTTATATTTTGGACTTTTGAATGAGAAAGAATCGTAATGATGGCGAATGATTTCATATTCCAGGTTGCTCAGAGCTCCTATTTTCTTATTCGTTAATGGCTCACTTTACTGATTAATTTTCAAAAGTTAAATTCGATGGCATCCCATTGAAAACAACGTTTAACGACGCTTCTCATGGTTTTTACAGTTCTCTGCTATCTCAGCAGAGTTTGGCGTTACAGTGTTAATGGTTGGTTTCAACTTTCAGTAAACATGTTTGCTTTTTTAACTTTACAATTTTATAATAGGACTATTTCTGGTTAGCCAATTAATGGCAATGTTCTTTTTTTCGGTATTGGTTGGAGAGCCAGATAATGATGATGAAGGACAGGGCTTAAATTTGACAGTTGTATAGTTGCATTTACGCAATTTTTTTATGAAAGGAGAGATTTTGGACAAACTGTCAAAATTTATATAGGATGATATATATATTTGGCTTTTATATAATTTACTTATATTAAGGTATGTCATAGTATTTTATAGTATTTTGAAGGCACCATTGAATAGATAACTGTCAAGATTGGAAACCAATTTTTATAACCAAGACCACCTTAATAGTTAGAATAGACCTATTAACTGCCGCCACTTAATTAAGATTTAACAACTTATTTATATTAATATTATTTTGATACTTTCCTTTCAAACTTTAATTTACTTAAACTTATAAAATGTGATACCATACTACCCATTATTTTTATAAATATAATACAAATCATATATAAAATACTTTACATTAAAAACAACTTTCAAATGTTTTAAACTTTCGTGTTTAAAGGAAGTGAGGAAAGTTTAGTAGCCTTTGAGAAATAATAAAATGTTTACAATGACTTCTTGTGTTATAGATACACACGCAAGAAAATGCTCAAAAATACAACCACCAAAATACAATAGATAAGAGTATTGGACGTATATTAGTCATATTTTAGAATCCCATACCTATTCTAGATATTGAACACGGAAGTAAAAAGAATATAAGACAAATATTGGACATGTCATTTTAGATATGTTGGACATGCAAGTGTGAACAATTACAAGACATTCATTCCTCCTTTTTTATTTTCTTGTTTCACATTCATTTTTGCTCAAGTTCAAATGTAATGTTTAAATGTTCAATTGGTCATATTTTGTGAACAAATGGATACAAATTTAAAGTCTACTAGTATATTCCAATTTTAAATGGTTTGTAATACTTTTTTGAAAACTCATCTTTATATTAGACTTGACCATATCCTTAGATATTATTACTTTTGTAGTTTTGTCTTTTTTTAGTTTAAACATTTTTTCATTTATTTTAAAGCTAATTTAAATAATTTAATTGTTACTAATTGTTACTTGTTAGTTTTGTAAAAAAATTTGAATTGAGCATTGAAATATTTTATATTTAATTTGGACAAGTCTTGAATCATCAATAATTGTCACATCATTAATCATCACATTGAATTATTAGATCAAAGCATTAGTCTCACTTACAATTGATTAGCACTTACACAAACATATACTACACTATCAAGGTATCTTGCATTTCTTCTTGATATGTATTCAATCTCATTCATTGGCAATGAGGATTGACTAGTTATCAAGAAAGGTGAATTAACATGACGAATTTGACAAATCGATGGAGTAATTAGTCAATAATAGGATGAGACTAACTTGACGATAAAATTAGTAGATGATATGAGACTAGGATGATGGAAAAGTTGGTTGACTAGGTGAAAATAAGATGATGATATTAGCATAGTGAAATCTATGTGTCTACATTTGTCCCTCTTTGAAAGGGCATTGCGACTAAAAGAAGTAGTGGCTTTTCAAAGAAAGTAGAAGTGAAAGAATAGATGCAGGATGATGCCCCAAGTGACATGATGGTTAGGAGATGCCCCCTTGAGAAGACATGTAGGGCTAAAAGAGAAAGATGAACACTCAAAATGAAATGGAAGGACTTGGACTAGAATGGATGAGTTAAAATCAAAGGTGAGGGGTGAAAACGAGAATGAATGTTAGGTATGCATAGTTAGTTAAGAAGAAATGTTGAAGAAACATTATGAATGTGAATGATGTGATGATGAATGCTATGAAGCTTGCACGAAAGTTTAATGAGTTAAGCAACCCAATGTTTGTTTAGCATAGGTGTTATGCATCATGATATAATGGACCATGATGACAATGTGTTATATGTGGATTGACCCAAAAAGATAAAGTTTAAAGTAGGTAGATGACGATTGGCACCATAATATGAAAGACCATGATGTCATTTTCATGATGTCCTGCAATAACTTATATAGATATAATAAAAAAAGATAGATCCATCAAGAAAGCAATACACAAAAGCACAGATACAAAAATGGAAAATAAGATTTTTCCCCTAGTCAAGCTAAGAACCTGATTTTGATGATGATGATGATGATGATGATGATTGGTAGATTGGGAATTATATATCTTGATGATTGGCTTTGTTGCACCTTTGAGCAAAGATATATGCAAGGGAGGCAGATGAGGGAATGATATGTCCTGAAAGCCGTGATGATTTATTTAGAGCTGAGCAAGACTAGGGACAAGGTTGATGGGTTTGTTTTTGTTTGGGGTTGATTTGAATTGTATTGTTAGGATGCTATGCTAGAAAGTGTGATGGATTTGGATTGCTTGTGTTTGGATGGATTGCTTTGGGGATTAGGATTGGATTTGGATTTGCTTTTGGGTATTGTCTTTTGATTTTTGCTAGATTGGATGGGATTGTTGTCTCCAGATGATAACTAGTGAGAAGGGAACACCAAGTCTAGAAACAAGGATGGGAGATAGGTTGATTTAGGATGATGGGTTTGACGAATTAGGAATTTGATGGATCATGGAGGATCTCCAAGGACTATGTCATAAATGAATAACATGCCCCACTCCATAAATATCTTGTAGGATGTTGGATTAAAGGATATAGTGTATTACATAATCTATAATAAGATGTTTGGAGGATTTGTTGTAGAAGGATTTGTTATGTCAAGAGATTGCTAAAGCATGTTTCAAGATCATGCCTCGGTCCTTATCGAGATCAAACATAAGCAAGGAGGATGGATGGGAATAATGGATTAGGATGATCTAATGGGGGTAGGATGAGATAGATGAGACAACTTGCCCCCAAGTGCAAGGTACATAGACAAGTGATTTACACATGATGCCCACAAATGGATTTTTATTATGGTCTTATCCAAGGTGCTATGAAATGGTTTTCACCATTGGACGAATGATTTTCTATTTACTATTTTAATTTTTTTTTGGTTTTATAATTTTTTTAGTTTCTACTTTGCTTCTTGGATGGTATTGATAACTTGATATTCAGAGGGTCTTCACATATCCTGTTTGTCTGATATAGTTAATGTAGTTGCTCTTGTCATGTAACATGCTAGTAGTGACCTACTTGGAGTAATTGCTTCATCAAGATCATAACGCTCATGTACAATCCATTGATGTTGGTGTAATCCTTTTTGATAATAGAGTAGACCTGTTGGGACCTTAAAAAATTAGCTCCCAAACATGCATAGTTTGCCCCAAAAATCCATCAAAATCCCACTTTTTCCTTTGCAATCAAAACCCCCTATTTATATATGATCTGAGACAAATTGTAGGCTTTTTCTTCCAAAATTCTAAGTATAAAGTCCCCACAAGTCCATGTGTTTTATTCCCTTAGAAAAATTGGTTCATCTAAGGCTTTTTTTCGGTGAATCAACAAAATTGTGAACTGATGAATTTGCCGACTAGGTTCACGGGTTCGTGACTTTGCTAGTTTTCTGATTTACCGACAAAGGGTAGAAAAGGGAAGTTTGAAGGAATGTTTGATGTCTTCTTTGGCAAAAAAATGAAGTTTGTGGCCTTTGTTGGTGAATCAGCTAGTTCGTGAACTGGCGATTTCACTGACCAAGTTCGTAAGCGTGTGTTTTTCCCTATTTGCTGACCAAGCGATAAAGGAGTGAAAGAAAGTTTTTTCTAAGGCAAAGAAAGGCAAAGGGAGACCCAGAAAAAGGGAAGAAAAGGAAAAGGAAAAAAACTAAGTCTTTTGTCAGTGAATCAACTAGTTTGTGAACTGCTGATTTCACTGACCATAGTTCACCATTTCAAAGTTTTGTTGATTTACCGATAAGGCGACAAAAAGGTGAAAGAGAAAAAAGAATTAAAGAATGCTAGCCTTTGTTGGTGAACCATTTGGTTTGTTGATGAAGATTTGTCGAATGAAGGAAAGGTGATAGAGAAGCAACAAAGGAAAAATTTCCAAGGCACAAAGAGAAAGAGAAGTGCAAGTCCTCTTGTTAGCGAAAGTTCTAGTTCTCAAACTTGAAAGTTCACTGACTAAGGTGTCTACAACCGGATGACTTTTCTGATAGTTTAAGAAAGGAAAAGGGACTGGAGGGAAATGTTTCTAAGGAAACAAAGGAAAAAATGAAGAACTGAGTCTTTTGTCGGTGAATCGACTAGTTTGCAAACTGCCTATTTTACCGACAAGGTTCAATGGTTTACCTTTTCCCTGGTTTGCCAACAAAGGTAGAAAAGGATAGAAGAAGAGGAAAGTTTTCCTTTGGAAGACTCTGTCAATAAAGAGAAAAGGAAAATGAATAGAGTGGTTTCGTCAGCAAAGTGGGCAGTTTGCGAATCGTTTGATTTGTTGACTGCTGTGTTCGTCGATGTGAGATTTTACCTACAAAGGAAGGAAAGGGCAAGAAAGACAAATGAAGAGCAAGCAAATAAGAAGATGAGGTGGATAGTTCACACCGAGCCAAATTTGCCAATAAAGTATACAAAAGAAGAGAAAAGCCACAAGGAGCCTTTGCTGGAGAAAAAGATAGTTCACGAACTTGATAGTTCGTCGACAAAGCAGTTTGCCAACTAGTCAAGAGGCCAATTTGAAAATTAAGATGCCCAATCTAGAAAAGAGATAGAACCTGACTTTAGATGGCCTGATCAAGATGAAAATGATGATCAATTAGGCAAATTTCTTAATTTTGTAGAATGAAACTTGCAGATTTGTACTCAACATTAATGTGTTGCAGGTCAAGGTCAGTTGTAGGTGGTTGAAATAGTAGAAATCTTTAATGCAAAAGGAACAAAATTAAATGTGAGGATGAAGTGTCTCAACAACCAAATCTTTTGCTGGTACTTCCATTCTAATATGATGCCAGAGCAGGGGTACCTACAAGTTTTTAGAGTTGTTAGGGAATGGGCATTTCTTCCAATCTAACAGATTGTCTGACAAGGCCATGGACTAGTTTTTAATACAACATGGGTTTCTTGTTAACTAAGTTGTTAGTGCCTAGGGCTACACATAAGCAGAGTGCTATAATGCACATTTTAGAGACTTTAAGTGGGTTGGTTCTTTGTTGGTGGCTAGAGCCTATATAGGTCCAAAATACTTCTATAGGGCTCCAAATTATGCCATGACCAGTTGCAAAGAAGTAGTGGGATGGTGAAACAGATGAATGATAATTGTGCAGTAGGGATTGTGTAGAGAATGCCTCCATGATAGTTTGTATGTATTTAGGGTCTTCCCTATTATCACATTTGCTGATAAGTTTGTATTGGACATTTGAAAATGTGACAACATTTTAAATATATTACAAGCCTTGTGATTGCCATCTTTTCTTTACATTTGAATGCATGCAGTTCTATTCTGGATTATTAAGTATGTTTGAAGCACAAAACTTGCAATCTAATATAGCATTTTCTTAGATCAACTTTTCCTTATTTCCCTTCCATTTCTTTTCTTTTCTGTCATTTGAGACTTTGTAGCCCAATTGGGTTGGCACCGGTCTTGCCTCCATTAGACCAATCACACACTATTTTAATCAAACATTCACCAATGGTTTAGGGGAAAACCATCTTTCCTGTGCATGTACATTCACATAGATGTATCAACTATATAGGGGTTTTGTGGCAGCCAGTTGTTCTTGGTTCAGTGACAGTCTTTAGGGCCAAGATAATGAGTTAGGTTTGGTTGTCCATTTGTTTTTAGTTGTTCATCTAGTTTGAACTCAATACCTGTTAAGGTATACCCCTTGGAATATCCCTCCAAAGTCTAATCTAAGATTGAAGTGTAAGGGATGAAACCCACTCCTGTAGAGTTGACCTTTAACCCTCCATGTTCTGTTGATGGACTGATTATGCTTACATGATGACAACCCTAGCCTTGTGAGTGTGATTCTCTCCTAGGAAGTGGAGCGGCAGTTTTGGGACCCAACAAGACCTTACTTGAATGTTTACATCTTGATAGGGTACCATCATAACCCTTATGATAAAGCGTCTCTACCACAATGCGACAAATTTGGGATTTAGTGTTTTTAGATTTGAGGTGTGATTTTGGATTTGAATGGGGAATGTTGGATGTAGAATTATGTGATTGAGATTCATAGGATTTAGGTGGATAGATTAGTGATATAGATTGTGCTAGAGGATTCTTGACTCACCATACTTGGGATGGTGGATTATGGAGTTTAGATTGTGGATTAGGATAGCAATTAGGACCAACATTCTTATACACCTTATGTATTGGGAATGATGATAATCTTGAAGGTGGTGGGCACCTTTTATATGCAAGTTACATCTTTTGATGTGGCTCCACATTTTGAGTGATTGCTTGATTTGGATATTTTGTTTCACTTAATTTTATTGGTCAACTTTTCTTTGGGGCCCATATTACTTTTATGTCTCATCCTTGATTTTTGTATTCATTCACCTTTGATGTTTGATTTTGATCCTTTGCTTTGTATGCTTTACAATTTTGTTGGTGCCAATTGACGAGTTTAGGATGTGGAGGATAAAGTTTGATGGTATGGATAGTGGAGGTGGAATGATTATTAGCAACAAGCTTGTTGTAGGGGCTATGAATGGTCCCTATCTTGACACTTTCATTGAATGAAGTTACCTTAGTGATCATTGAAGTATCACTAACACCATTAGATTCTTTAGATGATTGATATATAATGCCCTGACCATGATTGATGTAAATTGGGATAGGCTCTAAAATGCATTATTTATGAAGGCCCAATCCTTTTCCTTGATAGTTCATGCTTTTACATATCTTGCTTGCAATATGATACTTGTTGCTTTTAAAGAATGATGCTAGCCCATTGATGTGTTGCCAAGAATTAGTAGAACATGCTATTGTCTCATCCGCGAGAAAGACAAACTTGATGAAGGTGGTTGATCCTAGTTGATAACATGTTTGTGCTTTCTCATTGTGTACACTTGTCATGACTTGATCATTTGAATGCTCAATGGTATCTTGATCATTGATATGTTTGATATGATCAATGTCATTTACTTGATTTTCTATGTGTTCATGCGGACCAAGTGTCTCACCATGGAAAATGGATGTTGTTGGAGGGTGGATAAGATTAGTTTAGATTTCTAGCTGACAAATGGGGTAAAGTTGGATGAGGGGACCAACTTGGCACTCTTGATCATAGATAGCTTCTTGATCATTGATAGGAGTGGCTTAAATAGTTTGATATTGATCATGGATAAGATATTGATTTGGTTGGGTGCACATTTGATCCTGCTTTGGGTTTTGTTCTTGACATAGCTCTAATAGTTTGGATAATAGGTGTTTAGGGTAAAAAAATTAAGAGGGTTTGATTTCAATGGTTTGCCTTGATCCTCCTTTCACCACTTAACATTCAAGGACATCAGTCAAGTAGAGGAACCTACCACAGGCTTTTTGTCACTTGGAACATAGGGGAAGATTGAAATTGTGTGATTTTTTTGTTCAATTAAGCCCAATTATGCTCAAAATCCTAATTATGCAAATTTGTGAACAAACGAACAAATTACGAAAAATGATCGCACACAGAGATATCAAATAACAATCAAATGCGTACCAGATTTTGAAGTTCAAAAAGCAGAAAAGTTAGGGACTAATGAGCGGGCACCCTAGTCCAGTGCCACAGTTTTTGTTGAGATCTAGGAATCTTGTCTGCAATCCATTCCTGCTGTTCCAGAGATTTTCTTGTTGCGGGATCTGAAGGACTAATGAGTGGGCGCTCGAGTCCAGGTCCCTATTTTCTTCTCTGATCTGTAATTCTGACAGTCTGCACTACTCTCCTACAACTCCACTTTTTCTGCTTTCGCAACATGTAACCTGCATTCATGGAAAAATGGCTTGGGGGTTGTGATGTTTATAGGCTTGCCTGAAATCAAGCCCCGGAGAGACATTCAAGTCTTCTGAACATCGTTCTCAGATAAAGAGTGTGTATCCCTGCGGGATAGAGGCAAAATCCAAATGATAAATGATAGAAAACATAATTGATATCACCTTGTAGTGAAGATCTCATGGAAGGAAGATGCTCTTCATGCCATGAGGAGATGGATGCCAAATCTACAAATACAAACACAAGAACAACACAAATTGTGCTCTGTAACACACAATGAATGCCTTGAATCACTTTTACCAAAGCTCTTGAATCAAAATTGCCATCTAATGTCCATCTACTTTCCATCTAGTTTACAAATGAATGCCTAAACATGCTTATAAATGCAACTACAAAAATTCCCGCTATGAATTTCGTAATTCAAACTTACCGTGTCGGCATAGGACCTAAATGACGGTCATAAATTGACACTTTGAAATTGGTCTTGACCTAAAATAGGGTAGGACTAGGGCGTAGGCGCCAAGTCCTCCCCCCTATTTCAGGCAGGATTTATGTTAAGTGCATCCCCTGAGTCCTATTTGCAATGAAACTTTAGGGTTTTCTCATCGGGAGTCATCAAAATCATGCAAGATGCTCTAAATGCATTCGAAAGGACCCGGGAGCTAAAAATTAAGAGGTAAAAGCCCCCAAGGGGACATTTTCAGACGTAACATTTAGCCCCCACTTTAATGTATGTATAAACACAAGGCCAATACATGCATTAAAGTACGGTCGACAAGCACAACAAACACGCCAAGCATGAAGAAGACACGCTAATCACAAAGAAGATAGTAACAGGCACGCAAAACACAACGAATATAGTGAATGCAGTGAAGACAGTGATGATTTTTTTTTCTTTTTCTCATATATATGAAATGCAGATGCAAGTACAAGGAAAGTAAACACACAACCCAAAATGTAGGAGGGACTCATCGCCACCAGTCTTTAACTGCATATGGGACAACATACACACTAAATAAATCAAGCATGCCATACAAAACAAGCATGCCATACAAATCCCAAAGCATAGGAGGGACTCATCGCCACCGATCTTTAAACTATGCTCGGGAAAAGACATGCAATACACACACACTTGGAAGACACAGAGAAAACATGATAGACAAGAGATGGAGTGTTCCTATTTCTAGGTTCATCACCATCTCAAGCACATTACAGGCACACACCAACAATTGGGCTTTGCCACAACAATTGCCGAAGACATGCTTAAGGGTTGAGTTAGTTATAGAACCATTCCCCGCCTCTGCAGATGACTTTTGAAAATGACATGATGTGCATTCTCCATGAGAAATACACCATCCTCGCCTCCGTAGAGGACTTTTGAAAATGATAGGATGTGCATTCTCCATGAGAAATACACCATCCCCGTCTTCACAGAGGGATTAAGAAAAAGGATGCAATATCTCGCCTCCGCAGAGGGCTTAAATGATTGCAATAGATTTCAAACAAATCTCAGAGTGCAGGAGGGACTCATCGCCACCAGTATTTAAGACTGCACTTGAGAACAAGCACACTACTAACATTTAAAACAAACAGCTTACCTTATATATGCCCCCACCTTAAGGTGGCTGATATCGGGTATCGATATCAAGCAGGTTAAGGTAGGAAGAAAACACACAAGGTAACACGAGCTCTCACAACACCCATGCCCCTCGGAGGTGACATGTACTTTACAATCACCAAATTTTCCCACAAACATATTCCTGCAAGAAAAGTGTTAGCGTCCATATAATCATGATAAATAACAATCCATATGATCATTCACACAAAGAGCTAAGGTTATACTACAAATTCAGAGATTGAGTATAGCCGTGGGGCTATACCACGAAAATCTCAAAACTGAGTGTAACCAAGGCGAGATTCAAAGACAAACAAGGTGCACGGAGCAATAGTATTGTTATGGTTTGTAAGTGCGATAAGACAACATCAAGATCACATGGAGTGATTCTACTAGCCAAGCGTCGAATAATATATATCAACCCCATCGTCATGTATGGACTTGGTCCATTTTTTGATTTCTCGCTAAAGGGACACTAGGTCCGCATCAGTATAATATGTTTTTCGTCATCCGCCCACTAGATAGAAACACTAGAGGAAGGGAAACAATAAATCAAGAGAGGAGAAACAAGTGCCTTAGGGACAGTCACGTAGGAGGGTACCCCCAAGTCACCAATCGCAACGCTATGTCTGTCAGACACAACACAATAATGGAAATAGAGGAGAAGCCATTTAGAACAATGATGATACGATTAGAAGAAGTGTAATAACAGAGGCAGTCTCTTGGTATCCTAGACCTTACAAGAGAATCAAGGGTCATACTAGGAGGCCTAAACAACACATAACACATCACGGGGGAAACACAACACGAGAGATAAAGGGTTAGAAATACTTACCTGTTTCATCCCAATGCTAAGAACTTACATATTTAAAAAGAGGCCACCCTTGAGAACATTTATAATATTGGCTACAATGAGTGTGGCTAAAAGATTGAGACATATTTACCTGATTCAAAGGGATGCTTCCCGACGGACCATTCTCGTCTATCAGCCTAGGATATCTCACATGTTGATTTGGTCTTGTTGAAATTGCATTAACATTGAGTTTAGGATGACGAGAGGCTTTGGTGGGTTTCAAAGAGCGGTACCCTATACTGGTTGTATAATTAATTCCAACAACTTGTAAAGGTACTTTGATACCTTGTTGATTTACACCACATCTATTACTTGCATAGTCATGATTTTTGTACTATATTTGAAATCCACGACCGTAAAGAGAGTCAATTTATTTCGAAGATGGTGAAGCCTCATAGGTCTCATAATTTGTAGTATAAGTGAGAGTATTGTCTTTGTTTTCTACCAAGGAGACTTTACATTTCTCAGATGCTTCAAAAGATTACTTAGATGAGATCAATGCTACTTTTGATGTGTCAGGGTTATTAAGTTTATATTCTCCATTAAAGGAAGGAGTAAACTCTAATGAACCCCAATCATCACCAAAAAGTGCATTTGATGGTGTAGAATTTTGCACATCATTTGTGGCAAGAGGCATTGATGAACCAGCTCGTAAATTATTTAAGCTCATATGATTGTAAACTTTTTTTGCATTTCAATATGTAAACAGTTATTTGGTTCAAGATCAGCATGAATAGTATGAAGTTTATCTTTGAATATAAATTTGATTGAACAATGTAGGGTGGAAGGAACCACCCCCAATGCATGAATCCAAGGTCTACCAAGAATCATGTTGTAAGATAAAGAACTAGCCATGACATGAATCAGGGTAGATACAATCACATAACCCACCCTTATAGGTAAGGTTATAGTACCTACCAATTGACTACTATGATTATCAAAGCCACGAATGCTAAGTTTATCTGGTTTGATTTGTGATGTGTCAGCCTTGATTTTGTGTAGTAGGTCAATGCTACAAACATTAGGAGCTGATCCATTGTCAATCATAACTTGTTTTATCAAGTTTTTGTTTATTATGACAAAGATCATAAGTGGATCATATTGGTTTTGAACTTCAATTGACGGTAATTCATGTGGTTGAAAGAGAATATCCATTTTTGTCGCATGCATACAATCTAATAGAGCCGTTACATTATTTGGCTTAACAAAAGGTGGCACAATCACCTTTTGTAAAGCTTCTTGGAGCATTCCATGGTATGTAGGCGATGTTTGTATTAAATCCCAAAGACAGATCTTAGCCAGAGTAGCATGATGCTGCTTGACAAGATCATATTATTGACCATTTTTATGAGTAAGACGAGGTGGAGGGGGGAGCATAGGTTGAGAACATGGAAGAGAGATAGGCACATGAGGTGCTTGCTTGCTTTGCTTCTTATTATGGGTGTTGTATGTGTGAGCAATCACATTGTGGTGTGGTTGTTGAGCACCTTGAACCGTAATCACTGGTTTTCAGCAAGAAGGTGCACTGGGTGCCCCCCACCCAATCATCTTAGGAATATTACTACAAAGTCTATTAATGAAGATTGAATTAACATTGTTTTCCTGTTGATTATACCCAACATCTGTCCCTAAACGATTTACTGTGAGAGACCTTTTCTCATCCACTAACGCTACATCTTGGCCAGGGAGAGCAGTGGAATGCAAGGTACAGTGTTGTTAGGAAGGTTAGGCATTGTAACATTAATAGAGCTATCTGTAGTCTTCTCATCTAAGGTTCTTGAACATTCAACTGTAGGAGAAGTAGGATAATCTATGGACTAATCATCATCATCGTTACCATAGGTTTTAGCTATTAAATCCAAAGCATTAAGAGAACTTTCACTCTTATCATTCTCAATGTGTTTTGTTAAATCTTCTACTACCCAAGGGTATGTATTCATGAGAGATGTGAAGTTGTCATAATCAGATACATAGTCAAGGATTTCAAATGAAGATCATTTAAATATATCCTTGTGATACATAGCTTGTATATAAGTGAGAACATGAGGATTCATATTAAGAAATTTGTAGAAACTCTTGAAGTTTTTGATATATGCAGGTAAAGATACCAAAGGGAAATGAGATGAACATGCCATGGTGAAATGTTTTGTAACATGAATGTAAAATCAAATTTTAAAATCTTTTCAAAATTTGTGCAAGAAACAAGTGCAAAGCTATATGTGAAAATGACCTAAAATGCTTGATTTTTTCAACTTTTTTCAATGCAAAGAAGTGAAAGAAAAGACGTAAGGAAATTGATGAAGTGAAGCAAATAATATGTCTATAAGGAAATTGATGAAGTGAAGTAAATAATATGTCTATTATTAGCCCAATAAAGCAATAATATCCTTCACAACATGCTTTTGATGCAAACCTAGAGTGATGACAAGTCAAAACCTAGTGAAAATACACTAAAAGATGTAATTTTTCACAAATTTTCAATACAAAGACCCAATAAAATGGGTGTTGTAAAGAATTTTAGGAGGTGCATAAGATTATAGAAGTAATATCAGTCACCTAAAGCTATAAAATCTGTCACAACATGCTTGGAGTACAAATCTAAGTTAAACCCTAGGGCAAATATAGTCAAAATATGCAAATTTTCACCAAATTTTCAATGTAAGTGCCCAATAAAAAGGTGTTGTAAAGAATTTTAGGAGGTTCAAAAGATTATAGTAGTAATATCAGTCACCTAAATCCATAAAATCCATCACAACACACTTGGAGTACAAATCTAAGTCAAACCCTAGGGCAAATATAGTTAAAATATGCAATTTTTCACCAAATTTTCAATGTAAGGGCCCAAAAAAGGTATTGTAAAGAATTTTAGGAGGGGAAAAAGATAATAACCCTGATAACATCCAATTAGTGTAGAAAAATCCTTTACAACACGCCTATGGTGCAAATCTAGAGAGACGATAAGGCCAAAATCTAGTGAAAAAGCAAGGTTTTCAAACCTTAGGCATGAAATTTTGCAAGCAACCCGCTATGATGCAACACTACAGCTAGAAATCAGTCCTAATGAGTGTTTTAAAATGGTAGTAAAATTTGAAACAAGATTTTGACTACAAACCCTAGCTAATGCAAAACTAGGTTATATGAAAAAAATGCACAATTTCAAGCAATTTTCAACAATTTAAGCATGAAAATGCAATCTAAATGAATGATGAATGAAAAATATCTATATTTTAAATCAGATATGATGATAATGATATAAATTTATTGAAATTAAATTCCAATTAATCCAAATTACTTGAAAATGCAAGCTAAAAATGCTATTTTTTTTCAAATTTTTCTAAATTTTCATTTTTTTTTGTAATTTTTCAAATGCAATAAGATGAACAATGATATGACTGAATGTAAATATGAAGCACAACACTCAAAAAGGTGCAAAATTCATTAAAAACATGGGTTCACCAAAATATTTAGGATAAAAAAATGAAGAGGGTTTGATTTCAATGGTTTGCCTTGATCCTCCTTTCACCACTAAACATTCAAGGACATCAGCCAAGTAGAGGAACCTACCACATGATTTTTGTCACTTGGAACATAGGGGAAGATTGGAATTGTGTGATTTTGTTGTTCAATTAAGCCCAATTATGCTCAAAACCCTAATTATGCAAAATCATGAACAAACAGACAAATTACAGAAAATGATCGCACATAGAGATATCAAATAACAATCAAATGTGTACCAGATTTCAAAGTTTAGAAAGCAGAAAAGTTGGGGACTAATGAACAGATGCCTTAGTCTAGTGCCACAGTTTTTATCAAGATCTGGGAATCTTGTCTGCAACCTGTTCCTGTTGTTTCGAAGATTTTCCTGTTGCGGGATCCGGAGGACTAATGAGCGGGCGCCCAAGTCCAGGTCCCTATTTTCTTCTCTGATCTACAATTTCGACAGTCTACACTACTCTCCTGCAACTCCACTTTTTTTGCTTTCACAACCTGTAACCTGTAATCATGGAAAAATAGGTTGGGGGTTGTGGTGTTTAGAGGCTTGCCTCAGTCAAGCCCCGGAGAGACATTCAAGTCTTTCGAACACCATTGTCAGATAAAGAGTGTGTATCCCCGTGGGATAGAGGCAAAATCTAAATGATAAATGATAAAAAATACAATTGATATCACCTTGTAGTGAAGATCTCATGGAAGGAAGATGCTCTTCATGCCATGAGGAGATGGATGCCAAATCTACAAATACAAACACAAGAACAACACAAATTCTGCTCTGCAACACACAATGAATGCCTTGAATCACTTTTACCAAAGCTCTTGAATCAAAATTTCTATCTAATGTCCATCTACTTTCCATATAGTTTACAAATGAATGCCTAAACATGCTTATAAATGCAACTACAAAAATTTCCGCTAAGAATTTCGTAATTCAAACTTACCGTGTCAGCATAGGACCTAAATAACGGCCATAAACTGACACTTTGAAATTGGTCTTGACCTAAACTAGGGCAAGACTAGGGCGCGGGTACCCAAGTCCTCCCCCTATTTTAGGTAGGATTTATGTTAAGTGCATCCCTTGAGTCCTATTTGCCATGAAACTTCAGGGTTTTCTCATCGGGAGTCATCAAAATCATGCAAGATGCTCTAAATGCATTCTAAAGGACTCGGGAGCTAAACCTTAAGAGGGAAAACCCCCAAGGGGACATTTTCCAACGTAACAATAGGATAGGTGGTTCTTGGATAACAATGATATTCTTTGGATGGTTGAAAACATGGTTGCATGATGGGTTTTGAATTGAGCTTGGGATAATAGATGCTTTTATAGGATGGATAGGCATTGGATTGCATGATGGTACATGATTTTGGATAGGCCTGTTGCTAGGCTTTGGATTGCATGATGATGTTTGATTTTGTAGGGTACTTAGTGACCTTTGGATAGTCTTGGGAGATGTTTTCTTATTAGCTTTGTGCTTTCTAGGTTGATGTTTTTCCTTTTCTAGTAACACATAAAAGGAACGCATAACAAGAAAGGACATTAAAAAAATCAACTACCATGCAAACCTTGCTTAAACTGTGGATCTTCTCTTGATGTGTTGATGAATATTGATGGCTCCGCAAAATAGCAACATAACTTTATGTTTCATGGAGTCTTGAAAATTCTTGGGGTGAGGGTCAATTTATAGATTTTTTGGATAGTGGATGGAAGGCTAGGATTGACTTGGAGATCAATGGATGAGGATGCTTGAGAGCTCTCAAGAAAGGAGAGATTGCCAAATGGCATGATGAGATTGGTGGATGGGAGATGTCCTTGGATTGAGGATAAGTCAATGGTTGAAACACAAGTTGGAGAAAGGGCATGGTGAGGATTGAAGGAGGGCAAGAAGGACCAAAAGGACCTTGGCCATACTTTTATAAGATGCCCATGTGGGCATGTACAAGAGGCCATGCCTTTGTACACATGGGGGGGTGGGGAGGATTTGACTAGGGTTAGTTTAGGATAATGGAATGTGCAAGTAGGAGGTTAGCTAATTAATCAGGTTTAGGTCACCTAATCAAAAGTGTAGAAAATAGGGAATTAAATAAATGTAAATATTTATTTAATTCATGGGATGGGAAAATGAGATAATAGATAAATTAAATTTATCTAATGTTTGGACTATAGAGGAAGGGGATAAATGATTGATAATTCATTTAGGCTAGGGATAGGTATGGGTGCAAGTACCGATGTAGGTATAGATGAATAGTGAATAGTACATGAATAGTGATTTTGACAATAAAATATTATATAATTATGGTTTGAAGTGGACTCGATCAATTAACTATTTAAACATATGTTTATTTAGTTAATTGTGAAGAAAATGTAGTTTAGGGGTGTTTAGGGATGGTTTAGGATGATAAGTGGACAATTTTAGGTGTCTACATTTTAACCCTCTTTAAGACGGTGTTGTGAAACAACATCATTTCAAAGAAAGATAAAACATAGTGCTAGGTTGGATAGAGGAAGATGGTAGGTTGAGGGATGATGATGCCCCAACCACTCGAAGCAAGAGTGACAAGGAGGGATGATGGTAGGAATGATGATAGGGATGATGCCCCCTCAATAGGGTAGGCGGGTTCAAAGAACGTAGGTGCACTCTCAAAAGGATGAAGATGGTTGGATTAGAAAGAAGAGTGGAATTTAAAAGACCACCTAGATGGGGAGGATGGGGTAGATGCAAGGGATTGGAGGAAGAGGATGATGGGGAATAAATGGTTAGAGGAAAAGGATGTTGGTTGATAGAGGATTGGATGAAAGGATGGGGGAGGAAAAATGGATGGATGTAAGATGGGTGAGTGATGGAGAGATTCAAGCCAAACCTTTGAGAAAATATGGTGGATAGGAATTCCTGACGAGGGATGTAGGGTTTCAACCCAAATCCTCTTGGATATAGCATGTACAAAAATTCTTTGGAGAGGCTCAAGGCTGTGATGAAGTGGAAATGGAAGAAAGAGATGGATGCAAGCTGATTTCTCAACTCCATGAATGATGCATTAAATGCTGCATTGATAAATGAGAGCCATCTTTATTTGATATAGCATGAGACATTATGCACTAGGGTATGAGGAACCAAGGTGACAATGTGTCCCATGCATAAAAGCCAACCGATAAGATCACAAGCAACCCTATGTCGTAATAGCACCATGATATCACTGTGGCAGGTAGGCTACAAGGACCACTGTTGATGCAAGATAAAAGATAATGCACACACACAAGAAAACATACATGCACAAAAAAGGTTCAAAAGCAAACACGATGTTGCCCTTGGTCAAGCTGAAAAGACAAAGATTGATGGATTGATGATGTTGGATTGTGTTGTTGATGATAAGAACAAAATGACGATTGGAAATGATATATCCTAATGATGATGATCGATGATTTGGGATCAAAGTCTTGTAACAAGGCTAGGAACATGACCATGGATGTGATTGGATGATTTTGATTATGATGCTTAGCTCGAGATGCACATTGATAAGGATAAAGTCTTGCAATTTGGATGTTAGAGAGATTTGGATATTTGGGAGATTTGGATTCCTGGGAGGGGATGCATTGGTTTGTGTGGAGGTAGCCTTTAGCTAGATACCAATGAAAAGGGAAAGTTGAGTCTATCGACGAGGCATGAGAGGATGATGAGAATGAGGAGATAAGGGGATGATGGATAATGAATAAGAAGGATGAGTGATAAAGGGATAGTGGATAGTGGATAGGGAGTAGAAGGAAAGGATATAGGGATGAAATGACTATGTGATAGGGGGATGGAGTGCTTAAACCGTATTCAAGCTATGAAAACCATGGTCAGGGGGAGGATAAGATGGGGATGTGGGATAGGTGGATGGGAGAAGATAGAGAATAGATTAACAAAGGAGGTTAGATGTAATGGGGGAGAAGGGACACTTCAACCTCTGGAATTGTAGCAAAACCACAAACTGGGGAGAGGCTGATAAAGGGGAGTTAGGTAGGTGATAATTGATAGGAGGAAAGGATAAGGGATTAGGGATGATAGGTAGGTGATAGAGGATGGAGGATAGGATGAGATGACAATTGGATAAGGAGGAAGATATAATGGATGCGATTAGGGAAGGACAATGGGATACGTGGATAAAGATAGAGGAGGTGATTAATGGATAAGTAGATGGACGATAGGATGAGGATATGCGATGGATGGGAGATGATAAGCAAGGTGAGATTTGTCCCCAAGTGTAGGGTGCAAATGGATGAGGGATTACGTATTATGCCCACAAGGGGTTTTCATCATGGTACTTGCCCAAGGTACCACAGAAAGTGGTTTTCACCATTAGACAATTTTTTTTTCTTTTTTCTTTTTTACTTTTTTACTTTTTTCTATTTTTTTTATTGTTTTTTATTTTTCTTGGATTTTTCAGAATACTTGGATGGGATGGATGGATTTGGATGGAGGAAGATATTTGGAGGAGGATGGGGACTCAAATGTCTGTTTCCATAGCAAGGTGTAAGTGTCCCATGTTGGATGGATGTCATATGTGGACCATGTTGAATGTTGCTAGGTGCATGTGTGTTCGTAGATGGTTGCATGAGATGAAGATGGAGTGGATGGTGATAATGGATTATGATGTGGATTGTGGATGGGGATGATGGATGATGGCAAAAAAGTGGATTATACGAAAGCATGGACCATAGGGATATGATGGGATAGATATGTGGGATAGGGGGTATAAGATGGGGGATGAAGGTATGTGGGAATGATGTGGGGTTGAGGGGAATCAAGACCAATAATTGCACACACAGTAATGGATTTTAAAGCTTATATTTAGGATGGGGAGTTGGGAGTAATGGGGATTTGGGATTCATGATGGATTTGTGGTATCGGGATGGGGGATTTTGGGATTATCAATTTGGGATGGGACCCAAATGGATTTAGGATTTTGAGGATTTTTTGATGGGGAGCATAATTTTTGGGATTGGGGGATGAAATGGGATGTGGATCCTCCACTTGGATTTAGTGATTTTTCTTGGGGACCCACACCATTTTCATTTTTGCTTTTCGGGGGCATGGGATTATGTAGCCTTTCGGATTTTGGATGTTGTTTGGATTTTGCGTATCGATGCCCTATGACATAATAATCTTTAGGCTTTTGTGGATTTTTTGCTTTATGTGGGGAGGCATCTAAAGTATTTTTGAATCCCCCTAAAATGTTGACTTTTTAAATTATTAGACAAATCACAAGAATGGAAAATTAGCTAACATCATGTAGTTTATGCCTGATTTTTTTGTTAATTTATTAATGAATATATGATTTTTTATGAATTTTCAAAGTGGACACATCTTGAAAAATGAAAATTTGAGCATCCTCCCCCTAATTTTTTGAAAACTAATCAAAAATAATTTTTTTCAATGTGTATAGAATTGAGCCTAGAATTTAAAAATATAATTTGTTTCAAATTTTGATAAACACATAAAAAATGACACCAGAAATACTAGACATAGGTTTTATGCAAAAAAAGAACACATTAGCAAAAGAAATTCAAGATGGAAACCTTAATGTTATCATATTTTTGAAAAACTACATGGTTAGAAAGCTAATATAAAACTTGAAGTCATCCTGACATTTTTTTGTATTTACATTGAAAAACATGTAAACATGATGGATAACACACTTGGGATTTGGTCGATTTTCTAAGTTTTGTTGAAAACACATCCTTGGTGTCGCCCAAGGCAAATCCAACCCTTAGGGTTGGAATCCCAAAGTAGTCAAAAGTGTGCTCACGCTATAATGCGAGCGCATTATAACATAAGTTTGCTATAACACGATCACATTTTAGAGAAGTTAAAATGATTTTGGATGATAAGTGTAGCAAATACTCCAACTTCTTTCACTCTATAGTAGACTCACGTCTAGGTTTGGTTAGGGCTATATACATGAAATAAACATTTAAGTATAAGTGACATTTACATATGGAAATTTACTTCCTTATACTTTAAGTTATATTTCATAAATATAGTTTCAAGATGTTTGAGAATGGTTTCAGATCTCTAGGAGTTATAATGCACATTCTAGATTTTGGAGGATCCTATAACTTTCAGACTTAGTCAAATTTCAGTAATCAGCAAGCTCCTATCATCTTGCAGTTGTCTAAGGGTAGTTGTAACTATTCAAAAACATCATCAAGCCTCTCCTTAGAAATAGGAGGACCTATTCTTATGCAAGAGACTTGGCAAGGAATCCAAGCAAAGTCAAGTTCAAGAAAGTGGCAGTCCTCTAACCATTTTTAGGAGATTTTCAATCTTGAAGACTCGGTCACCTTCTTTAGAGAAAATCATGGAGAGTAATAAGCCATGATTGTTGATAATACGACCAAAGAGAGTGCCTAGTCAATAAAAGGTTAAGTGCTGCATTTAAGAGGCATTCAGGAGGCTTTGCCCCATCAAACCCCACAAGGGGCATGCCCCTTGACCCCATGAAGGAGAACTACCCCCTCAACCTCTGTAAGAAGCATTACCCCTTAAAATTGTTGATCTTTTCCACCCCCCCTCTCTCTCTCTCTCCCTCCCTCCCTTTGTCTATCTCAGCCCCTCTCTCCTTGTCTCTATCTCCATCTATCCCTCTATATCTCTCTATCTGCCCTTCTTTCTATATTTGTCCCTCTCTAACTCTATCTCTCCATCTCTTTCTATCTCCCCCTCTTTTCCTCCCTCTCACTCTCCCTATCCCTCTCCCTCTCTCTATGCCTCCCTAGCTCTATCTCTCTATTTCCCCCTCTCCCCTCCCTCTTTCTATGTATCCCTCTCTCTATGAGCTCTCTCTCTCTCTATATATATATATTTCTATCTATTTCTCCCTCTATCTCTTTACCTCTCTATCATCCCTCTCTCTGTTACATCCCCAACTTATGATTTAGCTTAATCTTATTTTGTGTGGTAATCAGGATGATTAACCATAGTTTAATGATTAGATGTTGTGGAAATATCTGATTTAAGCATTGATTATGTGAATACCGACTGATGTTAGTTAGACATGAGATTACATGTTCATATGATTATTTAACTATTATGAATTATGAATCAGATGGTGATGCACTGATCATGATTTTATGATGGTGAGTGTGAACAGGAAATGAATCTTCCTTCGAAGATGGAAGGAGAGTATCATCTGGGAGGAAGAGATAGATGTCAAGAAATGGGTCAAGTTGCCATCTGAGTATCAGATTTTACGTCCTTATGAACCCTTGTAAGTTAGTGTGAGTCATGTCTTTTCTTTGCTAGTCAATTTCCTTTATGTGTTGTCATGTTGATTGAGTTGTCTCAACGATGTTTACATTGACTCAACTAAATGACGTTCTTAGAACGTTGACACAAGTTGAGAGATAGTCTCGCCAAGTGGTGGAGTACTTCTTGTTCTTTATTTCCAAACTGGGATTTTTAATCTATTATTCTTTGTTATATTATACTTGGGTTTATAGCCGTGAAAGGGGCAAGTGTTACTCGACCCCAAAACCATATTCATTGGTGCGCCATCCTTATTCTTTTATGATGCTATCCTTGAATAACATTGTGGTTATTTAACCCTTATTATCTTGTTAAGGGAGGTTATATGATTTATTAAGGTTCTAACCTCCTTAGAGGTTGACCACCTTGGCATCTTTAATAGATGAATATATTATATTACATTATCCTTGTTATTTGTTAACACTCAACAACCATCACTCACGAGGAGTGGGGAGAGAGAATAAAGGCCGAGTGGTATCCATGATGGAGTCTCCTTCGCGGACCCACTCAATGTTGGACTAGGTGGATCGAAGGATCAAGTGAGGTGGCATTATGTGAATGCATGCAAAGAACTTCGTACTTGCTTTGGGTATCGACTATACCATTGGAAGGGATTACTGTTATTGTTATTGTGGTGGGTGTGGTTCTCTTGGTAGAGGTTGGGAGAAAAAAAAAGAGAAGAATTCTAGGGAAGTCTGGAAAGAGACTACTATAGCAGTACTAGGAAGAGCAAGTTAGCTCAGACTTGCACATAAGTTAAAGCTTTTTGACAACAAGACATACTTCGGTGACATTGTTTACATGTATGACATCCTTGAGTGATAACAACTTATATTCAAATGGTATTATGATATAATTAAACGTCTCTAATAGCAAAGAGCATCATCTGTGTTGACTTACGATAGTTATAAGCCTGTGTAATGGCATGTGAAGCCATATATCTCTGTAATGAATTCTTTTGTGACAATAGTGTGAATACAAACTGTTATTGAAGGCTCATGAGGCTGCAAATATTCTTTTTATGATATTCATATGAAGCCTATAAGTTATGATGCCGCTCGACCAACTTAGAGGCTGTATTTTTCCTGCTGGCTACGCATGCAAGATCATGGCATGATGTTAACCAGTCTAAAACTATTACTGATCCTTGAAACTATTCTGTTAATGATTCTTTATGACTATTATGAGTCGAGAAGGCATAAAGATATTGTTTTTGTTAATGAGCCTGATATGGCATAAATATATATTGAGTATGTGTAAGCTGAGGGTACCTGTACATGATACCAGTATTACAGTGTTGTGCATGTGGTAATAAGTATGGCTCGAATCATATTATAGTAATGACCACTCTATACTTAGTGGTAAACAAGGGTATGTGCCGTGTGCACTTAATATATGAACATATCAACTTCAAGTAATTTATATCAACCCTCGACTGTTTTGTATTGGTATTCTTTGTGCATGCAATGCATGCCAATGCTATAATGATTCCTCATGGAAGTAGGAAGGTTAATATAGACATATTGTTTGTCTTCTTGGAAGAAATGAATGCATGCCATATTTCCTTTGGGAAAGTGAATCTTTTGATACGTTCTTATTACAAGAATTAATCCTATGCCTCTATGAACTTTGTAGTTTAAAAGTAAATGAATGCCATCTTTACGATTGGCAAATATTCTTATACAAGTATATGGTTATTAAGAGGATTTCTTGAGATAGAACCTTTTAAAGGAGATCAACCATATAGGTCATTGTAAGTAACCCTCTTGATAATATGAACTGAGAATAAACCTTGGAATAAGGTAAATAAAGTAAACACCAACCGGGTAAGGTCAAGTGTTGAAAACATGAATGAACTTATATCATTATGAAAGTAAAGGACAAAGTAACATTGAGTCACAAGATCCCTGTTGCCTAAGAAATGAGACTTTTGGAATGGATTTCCAAGACAAGAGTTGAACATCCAAGGAATGGACTGAGATGGTTTTGAACTTATCAATCCAAGACCAAGAAAGGTCGATTTATGTTTACTGTAGGACATGACAACTTATAAGTTGAGTCAAGGTGGTGGACATATGACAACGTTCATTACGTAACGTATATGTATGTAAGTCTTTGGCCAAAGTAATGCATCTGTCTCTACATGCATTATCAGTCCACAATGCTCTAGATAGCATAATGTCTCCAGTAGTGTCATGCATAGTTAGAGTGGATCTATAGTTGTGTGACCATGAGGCATTATGAAGAACACAATACCAGATACTCAGATGGAAAACTTAATGGTTCCTTATATGTATACCTTCCATAAAGGGTAGGGCCGCTTCTAGGTAGAAAGTTGTGTGGGGGACTACAGGTCTGTGGTTGGAGGAAAAGCACTCAGACGATGCTCTCCTTCCCAAGCAGAAGACAACTCAAGGCTTATGAAGATAGATATCAAAAGTTCCAGATGCAATGCTTTTCTTTATATGACTTGATAGTCAATTATTATGTAAAATTTGATACTTGATACCTTGAGCATAGATTTGTATATGCATAGTGATGGTTATCACTAATGGATATCATTGGATATTATACTTTTAAGTTTTGTTATATTCTGGAAAAGAATAACATACTTAATTATTGAAATGATGATAATTCACTTTTGTTTAACTATGATTTGGTTAATCATGATGTATTCTAACTCTTAGTTAAGATGAATACTTATGTTAAATTATGAGCATTATGGAATGTGATGTTACATATGGTATCAGAGCTACCAATTTCAATACAAGGACCTATGAGCTCACTACTCGATGGTTATTTTTATCCAACATTAACATATGCTAATGTTTGGATGTTCTATGCTAGAATGGTAAGAATTAGAAGAACACTTGAAAAGAAGGTAACAGAAAATGGACATTCCCTACACCATCTTAAGATCTTGAGGGAGCGAGCCTCAAGAATGAAACGACTTGAACAAACTGGTAGCTTAGTAGGAGCGTGGTTGACTGATGAGGAGACCTTCATTGATATTGTTAAACGCATCAAGCAAGAGTTGAGGAAAGTATATAGGATTGCTGCTCCTAACTCTAATGATGCATCGGCAGAACCCTTTGCACCTAAAGCACTGGCTATGGAAATTAGTCCTAAGGATTATTATGTAAATAAGGAGGCTATGGATGAGTACCTGCGAGTACTTCCACCTCCTAAAATTGATATGATAAATATCAAGGCTGAGAAATGAACATGGGAAAGTATCTCACTTTGATAATGACTTGCAGTAGCAAGATGTAAACATAATTTTGTAATTTTGATGGATTATATGTAATCCAATGAAAACTATAAGGCAATTGAAATTTTTTTACAATCTTTCCTTTCTTGTTAAAGGTTACATGAATGAGAATAGATTTATGTTATGAATGGGTTCAATAATACGGAAAACTAATCCATGATTAATCTGTAAACTTTAGGGAGAAGTAGATTGCAGTAAGGTTCAAATAAGAACCAGGATGGGAGATAGCTAGGATGAAGGGCAACCTTCAGGGCACTCTGAATCTAAACTTGATTGGATCATTGCTTTGCTTCAAGAGACAAAAGCAAGAGTAGGAACTCTCAAACAGGAGGTTAGGAGTCGGCAAGGACCCAGGTGAGATGCCTATGATAGGGGTGATGACAAGGCATGTCATAATGACACCACCCAAAGTGAGCACGAAGAAAATAACTCTGATGCCAGACAAGAAGAGGATAGGCAAAGTCATATGGCTTTATGTGAGGCCTACTATTTCACTCCCTTATTATTTGCTCGTTTCATATTACTGTTGGGGACATTTTAGACTTTTGGGGATTGTTGATCCCGATATGCAAACTTTCTAGACTATACTTCTTTATTATGGTTAGATATGTTTAGTATGTGGTGATTTGACTATACCCTAATTTTTATTCACTGATGATGATTAGACATGTGATATGCATTTTGATTCTATTAGAGATACTAGTTGTGAAATTATGTTATGGATTTACTATGTGATTTTTATATTGAGATGGTTTATGGAAAAACAAATTATGAATCTAATTATGATGTGATTTTTATGATGTTTTGATTGATTATGCAATGGTATGAGTGAATGCTTTTCCTTTCTTCAGCTATGATACACATGCTGGATTAATCTTTTGTTTAAGTGCGCAGGTGATTTTTCCCAAGCCACGAAAAATTGAAGATCATCCCACACATTTTGTGAAATCTTGTGTTGATCCGATCTAGTTCCAAGAGGAACCAAGATCAACTATGTAAGTGCTTGATGAATTTTCGTAATGTTTGCATATGGTGTCTTTTGGGCTAGGTCTACCTATTTTCAGTTGATTTTATTATAGTGTTGTGAATGTGTAATGTTTATTTGACTTTATTTTTGTTTTAATTTTTGTGACCCCTTTTCATGTGATTTTATACATCCTATGGTGCTCAAATTGGGTTAAAAGTGACCCTGGGTTGTACCCCTAGGGTCTAGGGACCATTTGAGCTTGTCTAACCTTATGATAGCTCCTATATGGTCACTTAAACTTCACCTTGAAGTGAAGTTACGAAAATGGAAGTTTGGGGAGGAGTGGAAGGTTGGGTCAAACACTCAACCTTATCCACACCTCATTCCAAGCATTGGGGTACCTTGCATTGAAGGCTTGGGGAGTCTTTAAGACTCCTAATTGTGGAGAACCCAACTCTAAGGCTCTCTCACATTAGTGAGAGTACCTTGGGGTTTTGTGGACTTTCATGGGAGGATAGGATTGGGACACTTGTTGTACCCTCATCCTTTTTGGGCTCCACCTTTCTCTCACACGTGTGGGAGAGCACAAGTGGAGGGGGCAAGACTTGCTAGAATGGGAGGGTGACATGTATCACCCCCACATTCCATGAATCTTGCAAGTGGATGTGAGGAGGAAGGAGAAGGTGACATGTGTCACCTTCTCATTCCTCAAGGCTCATGAAGAGAGCCTATTTTAATCCCTCTTGAAGAGAGGGAGAGGGTTGTTGATTTCATTACATTTTTTATTTTATTTTGAATTTGGGGAGAGTTAGAGGGATTTTTAGAGGCACATTTGGAGGACTTGGAGGTGGAGTTGGAAGGGCTCCACTTCAACTACCTACCATTATTGGGCTTATCAAGGTAGGATTCAAAGCTTGAAGCCTTTCCTTATGTATTTACTTTTCTTGTGTGTTTGCTTGTGAGTGTTTTTTGGTTCTTTGATGTTGTGGGGTTTTGAGGGTGTTTATAAGAGCCTCTCCATTTGGAGAAAATACTCAACATGTGTGGGGTGGGGGATGAGTGAACCTCCTCGAGGTCACCCTCCTAGTGTTGGTATTTTGGCCTTGAGGGCAATATTATGAGTACGAGTATTTTGTGTAACGCCCGCCTTGAACACCTTAAAGAAATACACACTTATGCTATATGAAATAGGAATTTTTTTTTTTTTTAGAATGATTAAGACATATTCTCTAAGGATTCAAGGCTGCATTACTTTACAAACCAACTAACATAATTTAACATACATCAGTAACTGATCCAAATCCATGCTCAATCAAATAACTTATTCATATTCATTGCATATCATCAAATAACGGAATCTACATGATTAAATACATAACTGAAATGCTTTCATATAAGTACATCATAACATCATTACAGTGCCATTTTCAGACTACATCAGAATTACATACACAATGAATGTTCTGTTGCACAAATCCGGTACAAGATAATACACATACATCTTCATCAACTGGGACAAGTACAACTGGAACAAATCTTTTCTGCATATGAACTTAACAAGGAATAACCAATGGATAATAAAGCTCTTCCACCTGACCATGTGGAACCCTAAGGTCCACCCCCCGAGCTAGGAGTTAACATGAGGTCCCAAACAATGACAGTCAGGTAGACGAAAGACAAACAAGAACAAGGGACGACCAAACACCAATACAACACATGGCAGTAACAATACAACACAACTTAACTTCCAGAGGTGACACAAAACAAATGAGGAGAGACCAAACAAGGGATGCTAGGTTGTAGTAGGGAGAGTGTCATCGCATGGTCCTAGCATGGGTTATCCTGACAGCCTCTCACTAGGCGCCGGCCCCATAGGGTGACACATGCGGAATCAACCTTCCTTTCATGAGGACAAGGAAGTCAATCATGCCGACCAGGCCTTCTCTACCCATCCTTAGTCTAAACAAGCACTACAGGTCATGGGAGAGGAATCCATTAATCTTATTAATGTGAAATCTACCCTTAACCCTCTAGTTTATTTTAGGTTATCACTTGATTAATCTATTTCCAACGGGTTATCCTGACTGCCACTTTGGGCGCCGACCCCCCCACGTTGAAAGCCACTCTCCTTCCTAACACCTAGTAAACCTTAAACATCATACAAGACTTTATAACAATACACGTACATGTTCACTGCAAGGCATAAACCCTCTTGCATCACAATAGAATCATAACACCAATTGTTATCCAACGCTTTTAACATTACAATACTTTACTCTTTTACCGATTCCAGGTCTCTCCATACGACAAACGGTACAATAAGATCACAAGTGGTTTAATATCCCCACCAGAAAATATTACTTTCAATACACATAAACAACTTGACATTATCTCAATATACTTCATACTATGTTTGATCCACATAATCGTTATTACATTGTAAATACAAAAACAACTGTACACAAGTTGCAAATACTCAACTATGACAACTTAGCCTCTAGAATTCAAGTTTAACCACCCTCAATTCGACTCATTACAACAACTGGAATACTTAGCTCATACAATTTAATACAGTTCTAGAGTTAACACTACAATTTCTTCTCTGTTCAAAGAAACAACTTCTGTAATAAAATCAACATTAGATTACATTCTCTACTATTACTGTTTATTATAACCTACTGTCTTGTAAGAGAATCGTAAATGATCCTATCTGAATGGAACGTGAACAACTTGTATAGGTTGTCAATGAGGAGTAAAATGGCTATTGACTGTTTTATCATTGAAATGGATGACAATTGATTAGTCTAACAACTTCCTCAACTTGCAAATCTAATAAGATTGACGGTATCCAAGGACGTTCTTTGAGATCCCCGCATCTTGTTCATGCTTCCAACTGTTGTGTAGATCTCCCAAACATGAAAAGTGTAATCACAAGTTCAGAAATCACTTCCCCTCAGGTTTAATTTCTGACAGAAATGGATAGATTACAAACTCTCAGTAGTTCTCAAATCGCTGATTGCTGTATGTGCTTAGCTGTCCCTTGCTGCATCGGCCTTCAGAGGAAGTGCCATCTCCATCAGTGAGATATCAGTTAAGACTGTGTCGGTTGTGTGGACTGTATTGCAGTCCGTTAAACTAATGCGAAGGTGTGATCTGTAGGAAGGAACCTCTCAGAAGTGTGCCCAGGTAAAACAACGATCCTTAGTAAAGGAATGATTGCAGGGTATATACAAAATGGAATTGTTGCAAGGGACTCAAGCACTCTCCATAATGCACACTATGGTTGTCATCTAAATTCTACAGAGAATTGCTTGGGATGTAATCGTTTAGTAAATCTAATGTAAATCTAATAATAGCCCGGTCAATGAATAAATAGGAAACTAGAGAATGTTTGTGATGTGATAAAAGAAGATAAGGATTTTGCCAACACAGCAATCTTATTTCAAATTTGTAAGTGAACTGCATTTGTTAATTTACTGGAAAAGCTTTCTGCCTTGCAAGAAGAACTATGTCGATGATTTTTCCATTACACTATCGCTGCCGAGCCTGTCGAGTCTGTTATTGAGTTTCTGATATATATTCAGGTGTTGAGGATTGACCATAAATGAGACAATAAGATTTCAGGAACAGACAGCTACTCAAATCACATTTGTAACCATTATTACATTACACCAACAGTTGATTATTATTTGTGCATTGTTGACCATCTTGC
Source organism: Cunninghamia lanceolata (assembly GCA_027924645.1). Classification (NCBI taxonomy): domain Eukaryota; kingdom Viridiplantae; phylum Streptophyta; class Pinopsida; order Cupressales; family Cupressaceae; genus Cunninghamia; species Cunninghamia lanceolata. The sequence continues at coordinate 5,790,778 of BSBN01000760.1, forward strand.
CTTCGCTGGCTATCTTGAGGACACCCCAACTTTTTCAGAAGTGCGCCAGCCAAGACAAGGGCGATCTACAAGTTTAATCGACTAACTGTTAGATTTTAATGTTTAGCAATATAGGAAACCTTAGCCAGATGCGCTATGAGAGCAGTTAGAAATCGAGGCATGACAAATATACTACACACTTAGTCTATGAATTCGTTCAGACACTGCAATCTCGATTATCTACCCAGCATGGTAATATTCGCTCTATTTGATGGTAATTAATTGTTAGTAGGCCAGCAAGATCTTGATAACCCAAGCTATGGAGTGGACTGGTCAAAGGAAGCGTCGTCTCATAATACTGGATGAATGGCGAATGAAAAGGCTTCAGAAACTTTCATTCAAAGTGAATAATAATAAGGCAACGGTAGTGAACTACCTAAATCATCACCTCCCTATCACGCCCTAGCATTACAACTTGCAGCGTTACCTGATATTACCGATCCACTAATAAATAATACCAAAAGCAACAAAAACAATAAATAGAATCTCAGGCAAAATCACTAACCAAGTTTTTTGAACAAATAGAACTTCAATCGCAGATGTTTGAACTTCAGCCGTTTTCTATAGAATGCCGAGCAGTAAGGGATAGCACTCCAAATAGTCTTCTTACCGTTCTTAGCAAGTGCAGCGTCTGGTTTTAGATCGCAACATGCTTATCTGCTAGATGGATTAAGACCAAATTTCATGGAATGGGTCGAATAAATTAACTTTTAAATATGATTTCACAACTACAAATTTCAAACACCCGATCCAAGCATCGCCGCCATTACCGAATTGATTGCTGGGAATTGTGATGAATGGTAGTGTCAAATGGATACAGATATAACAGTTAAATGTCCGAGAAGATAAGGAATTTGCGGAGGAAAATACGTGTTTGAAACTATGCAAGAAATTTACAACGAGAGATCTGAGAGATCTTAAAGAAATGTCATTTTACATCTTCAAACCCTACCAATTTTACACCGGTCTGAGAGTGCATACAGATGGAATTGCCGAAATACATCCTCCATGATATGAAGAAGACTATCAAAAATGAATTATTGTAGGAATGACTGAATGATTCGGCAAAACAGTGGAAGGAAAATAATTGAATAACGGAATCCTTGAGCAGAAAGGAAGAATTTAAGACCCTAAGAGAAGATACTGTTTAAACATAGAGAGAACAGTCTACAGACATGAGCTTTGATGGCACAACATAGAATACAAATTGATTTCAGATCGTAATATATCTTAAAGTGGATGTCCAACCAACAAACTATTTGGAATAAAATAAACAACAACAACATTTGTAGATTCGGAATAAAGTTCAGAGATAAGGCATTCGGTGGAACCTGGCTACGATGTCAAATCGACGAGTCTGCTTCAATTGCTGCAGTCCCAAACTTCTTATTCCAGCCTTCTTCTCTTTTCTTTCACCTATAATGCTCTGCCTCTTTGCCTCAACAAGCTTTTCTTTTATAACACAGTCCCTTCCTTCTTCCAAGGAACTCGGCACGTGATCCCATGCATCTCCCCTCTAAACAAATATATATTTATTTAATTTAATAATCCCAAGGGTTTTCTTTTTTAAATATCAATCGACAACATTTAATTTTATAACCGACCAACCATAGTGTTATTAATAAAATTGTAATATTACGCCAATCAATAATTTTATAACTATATTTTAATTTATTTTATTAATTAAGTTGTATTCACAATTTACAACTACAACTATTTTATTTATTTAAATATTTATTATAAATAATATTATATTGAACAATACAAAATTTCTTACAACTTTATTTAACAACCACACTTCTAATAAAATAATAATTTAATAATTAACTATCAACATTATGCTCAATTATCGACATTTATATTCTTTCGTATAATGATTCTAGTTGAAGCACAACACTACTTACACACCTAGACACTTTCAGACCTAATTAACTCCAAGGTACAGTATTACCTAACAGCAAGTCATGATCGAATGACAACCAATAACCACAAGGGTAAACTGACGACCAGACAACACTGACTGGGGACCTCACGTTAACTCCAATCAACTAATCCATTGGCGAAGGCACGCTCAGACCTGGTAATCAGGTGGAGTCGATGCCTAGTACCTGCATCTTGCAGCAACGCATAGTTAAACATAACACAATATATATATATATATATATATATATATCACATGCAGTCCTATAGTGAATGGAAATCGCAGTGGGGTAGGGTACTCGAGAGCGAGTAATACGACACTGTTCCATTCATGTTTATGAATAAACAATTAACTATATTGAACAAGGTATCTGATTACTAGTCAACAACATAAAATGATCAACTATCTTCCAAACCCATATAGTGAATAACATCAGAGCATCTATAACATCCAGTTCATTTATCAAATTGTAAAGCATAAAATAACATAATCCAACATCAACATCTGTTATCATAACAATTAGATTCATACTGAAATAGCAAAATAACTAGGAATCCATCATCAAACGATCTAAAATACTGTCATAATGTCCAGTACTACTAAGCAAACATCAGTCCGGTAGACGACCAGTTGGGGGGCATTACATTTTGTATGGCATGAGTGCCAAGGTGGAATATATATGTTTCTTGGAGTAATAATTTGGGCTTGAGGCCTTGTTTGTGTTGAGCTTTTGAGATGTTTGGAGTGGCCTCTTGAGTTGAGTGATGTCCACCCCCCTACCCCTTCAAACTCATCTGTATGAGTTTTGTGTTGTGTTTATCCTATGGGTGTTCTTCATGTTTTGATGGTTCATTTATTTTTGTGTTGTGGAGTGAAGAAACCTTGTGTGTGGATGACCTCCAAGCTCGGGGGTGACTCATTAGTGAGTCTATGGTAGGGAGGAGAGTGGTATTGTGTGGCTTGGTTTCCCTCCCTTGTTTGGTTCTTGCAGGTTTATTATTGGCATGGAGCTTGGAGGAAGTGTTTTAGTTTATCTTCATGTTGTTTTGGCTACTTGAGAGTCCTGGTCAAGATTGGCCTTTGTATAGTTTGTTTCAAATGAAGGAGAGAAAAATACTCTCTCTAATATGTCTTGTATAAATATATTTTTATGCCATATTCCATCTTATTGAGGTTGTAAAAATAAATGTAAGTTGCTGGTTTTTATTTTATGGTTGTGAGAATGTTGCTGAATTGTTTAAAAAAAATATGTCTTTTATGTTGCTGTTTAAATATAGAGTTGTACAAAAAGAAGAAATGTTATAATGCTACCTAAAGATTATTGCTGAGTAAAATTAGTGGCTGGTTTCTTATATAAAGTAAAAAAAAAAATAGTTTGTTGTTTAAAATTTGTTTACAAAAAAAAAAGAGAATTTTTTTTTAGTTGATGTTCACTTTAAAAAAACAAACATATATGTATAGTTCTGAAATAAGTCCTTATTTTTGTATGTAAAGAAATACATCCCTGTTTAAATTTCATAAATGTATATATTTAATCTCACACACACACACACACACACACACACACACACACACACACACACACACACACACATATACACGCTTGGCTCTGTGATTTTTTCTATCTGCCATACAAAACATTGTATATATATATATATGAACACACACACACACATAAATAATAGGGGGCTCTTACAGTAGGAAATACAGAGTGAGTATATCTCACTGTGGGAAGCTTTCCATGGCTGCCCCCACCTTGCACCCGCAAAAAAAAGATGAAAGAGAAAACAAGTTGAGAGGGAAAATAAAAAAGGATAGAAAGAGAGAAAACAAGTTAGTGTTAGGGTTCTTTTTCATAAGGATATTATATTTTATTGTGCATACATTTAGGGTTTTTTTTGGATTTTAAAATTGTTTAACTTGTGAGGAAATTTCTTTTCTTTTCTTTTATTTAGGATTTTAAATTAGTTCTTTTGTTGTGGTGGGAATTTAATTTTAATTTAATTTTTATTGTGGGTTATGGGTGCACTTTGTTTTTCTTAGGGTAATTTGTTTGTATTTTACCTCATTGGAATTATTTGTATTTTAACTTTTAGGTGGGAAAATATTTAAATGTTTTTGAGCAATTTATTTTCTTGGGTAAATTATTTTAATTATATTTTGGGGGTGGATTAAGTTAATGTTGTTATTTTATTTATTCAAGGGTCACTTAGAGATTATTAAATTGAGTTTGTGAGGGACTAGTGTTATACTTTAATAATGTTTTGGAACTTTGATTTAATTTGTAACTTTAGATTTGTAGTGTAACCTTGTTGGCAAGATCGATTTAATTAATTTAAGCGTATGTTTGGATTGAATCAAGGAGGGTTATTAATTAAATTATTTCATTATTTTAGTATATTAATTTTTTAACCTAGTTAATTAATTAGAGAACCTTAGTGAGGCAAATTAATATCCCTGGCGTAATTATTTCATTTAATTAATTTTAACGAGCTTAGTGAACCTTTGGTTAGAATTCTTTTAATTAGAATAATTCCTATATATGCCCTAGTGGTGTTATGCTGCCGGATTTTTCCGGGAGATTAGGGTTAATTTTCTTAAGCAATTTAAACCTTGTGTGGAGTAATATTTTAATGTTTTCGCAAGCTAGTTGTTTTGATTAAGTTGTTATTTAATCTTTTAATGCAATAGAATTAGGGTTTTGATTTCAACTTGTGTCGAGATCCCTTCACTCACTTAGGAAAACTTAGGGGTTTGATCAATCGATCCTAACCCTAATGGTGACGCTTCTCGCGTTGCATTGACCCCCTTAGTCGGCTATCATCATGCAGGGGATTGCGCTTGTAATCGCTTTACCCCGAGTTTGATTGAAATGTTTACGCCTTATGCGTATTGCCACCGAGCACGCTGACACGTGCGAGGGGGTTTCTAGGGATGCATGAAATTTTTTTGATATTTCATGTCATGACCACATGACAAATGTGGACATGACACGTGTGTTGCATGTCGTGACCACATGGGAAATGTGGGCATGACATTTGGTATAAGAGGCCGAGTTTAAACACTGGGCTTGTTTGGGCACATTGTTATTCTGCAAATTCATATGATTCGTGAATACCTTGTTCTTGTAGGATGCCACCCAGGATGAGGCGAGCATGTTCACGCGCCATTGCGTCCATGGAGGTACATAGTGACTCATCAGCCAAGGGTCAGGGTCCGCCGGCACCACAAGCACCACTCACACCTGATATCAGACCACAAATCTTACAGGTATTACAGGCAGTGTTAGAGAGGTTACCACCGGCCACAGTAGAGCCGCGTATCGAGCCACGTGTTGAGACCCGCATTGATCCCCGAGAGGAGCCATGTGAGGAACCACGTGTTGAGTCACATGTAGAGCCACGTGTTGAGCCCCAAGTGGTGCCACGTGTAGAGCCTTATGTAGAGATACCTGTCACCACAGTAGAGGAGGTCAGTTTAGCTTACACAGCTCATAGCAGGAGCCCTCTGTATCATGTGAGGGAAGAGGAGGCTGTGAGGATAGAGTAGGTTTATCACAGACCTTATGATTATGGTGTGGATGAGCCTATCAGAGGGCACAGAGGCCGAGGGGACCCCATCAGAGATTTACTTAGGCTGAATCTACCCACCTTCGCAAGAACCATAGAGGGAGCCAAGGTTGAGGCTTGGCTTATTAGTTTAGACAGGTGCTTTGCGTTGCATCCTTACGAGAGCAACACAAAGGCACGCGCGGAAGTTCACCTTTTGAGAGATACAACAATGACATGGTGGCGCACTGAGGAGTGCAAGCGCCGCCTATATTTGGATACTCTTTCATGGAACACTTTCATTGAGCGTTTTAATGCACGTTATCTGTCAGACCATTACAAGCAGCATTGGATTGACGAGTTCCATGACTTGCAGCAACGAGGTTCTACTGTAGTACAGTATGAGAGCAGGTTCATTGAGCTATCACTGTATGCAGAGTACCTCCATGATGAAAAACTTCTGGTTCACAAATTTATCAGAGGTTTGAATCATGGGATATCAGGACTAGTGCACATGGAAGACCCCCAGACCATGAGTGAGGCTACCGAGAAGGCATCTATCGCAGAGGAGATTCAGGGGCGACCTGTTAGAGTTCATGTCCCTAGTTTTAGGATCCTAGCCAGCAGCAACAACAAAATTTCTGTCGACCACCACCACCACCACCACAGAGAGGAGGATTTAGATCTACACCTTTACCTCCTAGGCCTCCACAGCAGTAGCAATAGCAGTATCAACAGAGGTCCAGGCCCCAATAGAGGGCACAGGGAGGTCATAATTGTGGTTGGTAGCAGTAGGGCCCGCGTAGGGATCAGCGACAGCATGGACCACTTGTGGGATCCACTAGATCATAGCAGTCATACATGGGTTCTTAGGGGTCCACTGTTTAGATTGGACAACAACAGAGTAGTAGGACACAGACTAGACAGGTATAAGCTCCGGGCCCATCCTATGTTTGTGGTGGGGCAGGACATTTAGCCAGAGAGTGTCCACAACGCTTTACGGTAGTGGGTAGCCTCGTGCAAGAGGATCAGAGCAGACGGTTGGAGATGTGGGTAGATCCCACCATATGTTTGCAGCGGTTGATAACTGCCAGGCTGACTTCCAGGCCTCAGTGATCGAGACAACATGTATGATTGGGGATGTTCTCATTACTATTTTATTTGACTCTGGTGCTACTGATTCATTTATATCTCCATTGTTAGTGGAGTGTTGCAGGCTGGTGGCCTCTAGGCAAGGCGATAAGTGGGAGGTTGAGTTGGCCACCGGGGCCAAGATGGTAGTAGATGGTTTGGTTCAGGATTGTGAGATAACTTTGGGGGCCTTCACTACAGTATGCGACCTTAGGGTTATGCCTTTAGGATCCTATGGTGTAGTTTTAGGCATGGATTGGATTGCATCTCATAGAGCCAAGCTAGAATATCATCAAGGTGATTAGTTGCTTAGACGATCATGGCATGTCAGTCGAGGTAGTGGGCATTTAGAAGCCCATGACAGTTCATATGATATCTACTTAGCAACTTAAATGCTGCATGTGGAAGGGATGTCAATTGTTTGCCATCACTGTTAGCGACAGATCAGAGGATGAGCCAAAGGCGTCATTAGATGACCATCCTATCTTGAAGGAGTTTACCGATGTCTTTCCACCAGAGTTACTAGGTATGCCACCTTGCAGAGAGGTAGACTTCCACATTGATGTAGTGCCGGGTACTGAATTAGTGTCTCGTGTACCCTACAAGATGACCACACATGAGCTCACGGAGTTCAAGTTACAGTTAGTGGAGTTGCTCGAGAAGGGGCACATCTGACCTACGTTTCACCTTGGGGCGCACCAGTCATCTTCGTGAAGAAGAAGGATGGGTCTCTTCATTTGTGCATGGATTATAGGCAGCTTAATAAGGTGACGGTGAAGAACCGTTATCCTTTGCCTAGGATTGATGATCTTTTCGACCAGATGTAGGGAGCCAGACTGTTCTCTAAGATAGACCTGAAGTCCAGTTACCATCAATTGCATATCACAGAGGCAAACATTCATAAGACCACCTTCCAGACTCAATATGGCCACTATGAGTTCACTGTGGTACCCTTCAGCTTGATGAATGCCCCTGCAGTGTTCATGAGTCTCATGAACGGGGTGTTCTGTACTTACTTGGATTAGTTCGTGATCATTTTCCTTGATGATATTTTGATCTACTCATTGACTGAGGAGGAGCATGAGGAGCACTTACGTCAGGTTTTGCAGTGCTTGAGAGAGCAGCAGCTTTTTGGCAACTTGACAAAGTGTGACTTTTTTAGATCCGAGGTGTAGTATTTGGGGCACATGCTGTTTGGTGATGGTATCTCCGTAGATCCATCGAAGATCAGGGCTATTAGGGTTTGGCCAGCACCTACCAGTGTGATAGAGGTCAGGAGTTTCATAGGGTTAGTCAGGTATTACCTTAGATTCGTAGAGGGCTTTTTCAGGATAGCGCACCCCATCACTTCCCTTCAGTGAAAAGGGAAGAGCTTCACTTGGACTGAGTAGTGCGAGAGGGCCTTCGGGGTCCTCAAGGAGCGTCTTACTAGCGCTCCCATCTTAGCAGTTCCTGATCCAACAATGGATTTCATGGTTTGTACTGATGTATCACTAGAGGGCTTGGGAACCGTGCTTATGCAGGGTGGTAGAGCGATCGCGTGGGAGTCACGAAAGCTCAAGACCCATGAGCTGAACTAACCCACACACAATTTAGAGCTCACAGTAGTGGTTCATGCTTTGGTTCGTTGGAAACACTTCCTACTGGGTCTGTTATTGCCTGCATGAGCAGTCCAGTTTCAAGCATTTAAATATGCAGGCACCTTCCCAAAAATCCAAAGTTCTAACACTTTCAACCTCTACAGTGCTAAAAAATGCAAAAAATCAGTTAAAATGCATGTCTTTGTATATACAAAGGTGTCTGCATATACATGCAGGAAAATGTGCATTGGCGGGTCAGAAAACTCTATCACCCTTTGAAAAATTGAGTTAGATGCATTTCTGAATGTATATCGAGCTCTAAAAGGTGCATATACAAAGGGGGAATCTTTTGCAGATTCCTAGGAATATTCTCGCTTTGTATGTCGGGTCATATACAAAGCAAAATATACAAGGAGGTGCAAATATACATTTGCTACAGTGGCGAGGCAGAGATGCATGTGGTGGGGCCCATGGATATACAAGGTCGAATGTATATGCAATATACATTCAGGCGCACATACAATGGTTAGATACATTGCAGGAATATTCTGGAGAAGATTCCTTGTTTGTATGTGCAAGGGAATGTACATTAAAAGTTATACAAAGGCTCGCGACATGCAAAGTGAACAGTGCAAAGGAGAGAGAAAATGGTCGGGCCCACCGGTTGTATACAAAGGCAGTTGTATGTATGCCGATGTACATTCAAGATATACAATGGAAAAATGTACATTCCGGACCCGATAGAAATTTCAGGTTGCTTCATAAACATTTTGGGGTCCGTGGCGTGCATGTATATAGCATTTGTACATGTCGATATGCAAAAGGTGAGGTACAAGCCAGATTTCAAGGCGAATGCAATGGGTTTCATAATTTTTGGGATCTGCCTTGTATGTGAGGTGATTGTATATGCAGTTATACAATGCGATATGCAAGCAAAAGGACATACAACCTGGACGCGATGGAGGAATAAAATGCAGCGAATAAATATTTCAGGTCTGTGGGTTGTATAAAGTGCTTGTATATGCTGATATACAAGCCGATGTGCAGTGGAGGGCATACAAGCCAGATTTGAACCGATTCTCAAATCGCTCTATAAAATTTGAGGTCTGACTTGTGTATAAGGCGCTTGTATATGTTTTTGCATGTACAAAGCAGTAGGTGCAATGAGGATATGCAAGGAAAGATGATGCAAAGCAAACCCGATAGTTGATTTTCAATTTGTTCTATAATGTTTTGGGGTCCGCCTTGTATGAAGGGCGATTGTATATGCATATGTTCATGCGTATACAGGGCGAAAATGGCAAAATGAAGAAAGGAAAAGTCAGCGATAAGAGCATGAAGTGCCTACGTGGCATGTTTTCACTGTTGATGACTTTTCAACATTTTTGAGTGCCGTGGATCTCAGCGACGGGAAGTAGATCGATGACCATGTTTTGGACCTTCAGTGGTAGTTTTTCCTAAGCGTGTGCGGCCATTTTTTGAGTGGGAAAATCCCCAAATGCATCTACTGTTGCATCCCGCAAGTAGATGAAGCATTGATGGATGATTTGTAGAGGATGGGCGACGGAAATGACAGGTCAACCACCCGATTGATGAAGAAAATCCTTGGGCGGTGGTGCAGATCCCAATCTCACTTGCTTTGTCCTCTATCTCCCCTCTGGTGCATTGAATTATTGAGCGCCATTTTCTCATGCGATGTATCTGGCAAATTTTTGACTTGCCTTGTAATTAATTTTGCTGAGCACACAGTCTTGGTATAAAAAGCCAAACTGTGTTATTCATTGGTGGTTGAAGACTTGGGCAATTTTTTGTGTGAATAACAAAATATAGAGCATTTTCTATCTATTTTTATCTCTATCGAGTTTATGTGTTGCATCTGTAATGTATCTTGCACATATGTTCAGTTTCTTGCAATTGTAGATGAAAAATGTATTATTGCATGTATTTATCTGTCTGTCTCCACTTGTTGCATGTATTTTCTTCTTTTGAATTTGGTTGCTAAGGGTTTCTCAGATTCTAGGGTATAGTTTTGCTGTATCACATACTTGATCTCTAACTTCCATTCAAGGAGTGGATTAAATTGTTTTAGGTTGAGGTATGGAGAAGAGTGTATGTCAACTGGGATATCTGTAAGTATGGATAGTTAAATACCCTTTCTTGGGTGGTGTTTGTAGGGCAAACACTAGTCCTAAGCCCTTAAAACTCGAATGATAGTTGCCATTCTCATGTATACGTCTATGTGACTCCTCACTCTGAGATAGGCACCGGTCTGCCCTTGTGAAGTAGTTATGATCCAAAACCCCTGTCTTGCACCCAAACCATCAAATTCAAACCATTCCACTATTCCAACTTATTAGTTGTAGGAGTAGGATTAGGACCCGTGCATACTCTCATCCACAACCAGACAAACATGTCCAAGAATGTTACCAACCTTGTGATGTACCATGCACATCTTGGTCCACACATGAGAGTATTATGCCTGTTATCATAAAGCTAAATCTTCCTATCATAGGGCGAGTCAATGTTACATCTTTAGCAAATAGGGACACCCCCCTTGGTGTGGCAGAACCAGAAGTGAAGGGGAGGCCACTCACGCAAACTCCCGTATCTGTTGACCGAATCTGCCCGTGCATTGGAATTGGCAAACCCTCTGCTGATTCAGGAGGTAACAGGGTCATTGCTTTACGCTTCATTCAAATCACCACAACCTTCAGTACATATTCATGCAGCCGAATCTGAATGCCCACCAGTGGCGTTGGATGGAGTTTCTTTGCGAGTACGACTTTGATGTCCACTACATCAAAGGGAAGGAGAACACGGTGGCCGACGCATTGATTTGGAGGTGCCACAAAATCCTGACCTTGACCTTGAGTGTGGACTTGAGAGGGCGCATCATTCAGCATCTGCCTGAGGATGAGTGGTTTCTTGAGGTGCAGTAGGAGATCCAGTCACAGAGGGCCCTTGCAGGTAAGTTTGTAGGATATTCCCTAGAGGCAAATGGGCTACTTAGACATCGACAACACATCTATGTACCCCTGCAGGCAACCTACGTGCAGTAGTTCTTTCAGAGGCTCACAGAGCACCTTATGCAGCACACCCGGGGGTGAAGAAGATGCATGTCGAATTGCGACAACTATACTATTGGGTGGGTATGAGATGAGATATTACAGAGTGCCAGAGGGTCAAGGCCGAGCATTAGCATCCAACAGGGCTTTTATACCCTCATGAGATACCCGAGTGGAAATGGGACACCATTTCCATGGATTTCATTGTTGGTCTTCCTATGTCAACTCGTTGCCATGATGCCATCATGGTGATGGTTGACAAGTTGACCAAGGTGGCACATTTCTCACTTGTATGCATGACGTACATTGTTAGATTACATGGGGTACCTCGCCACATCATTTCTGATAGAGACTCAGTGTTCACATCAACTTTTTGGAGGGCATTATAGCAGGCATTGGGCACACAACTCAACTTTAGTTCAACGTATCACCCTAAGACATATGGTCAGATGGAGAGGGTGAATCAATTTTTAGAGGACATGCTCCATATGTATGTTATGGATCCCCAGTCTAGATGGTAGGAGTATCTGTATTTAGTTGAGTTTGCCTACAATAATGGGCATCACAACTCGTTGGGTATGCCTCATTTTTAGGCCTTGTATGGTAGACCTTGCAAGACACCGTTGAGTTGGGACCGGATAGAGGATAGGGTTGTTATTGGGCCAGAGTTGGTGCAGGATATGGAGCAGCAGGTGACATTGATTAGACATAGACTTTAGGAGGTGCAGGATCGATAGAAGAAGTATGCCGATGCTAAGAGATTAGATCAGAGCTTCTTAGTCGGAGACATAGTATTCTTGAGAGTGCGGTCACACAAGAGTCCAATCCATTATGGAAAGGGCTCTAAGCTTGCACCACAGTTTGTTGGGCCTTTTGAGATCTTGGAGCGGATAGGACCCATAGCCTATTGTCTAGCCTTGCCACCTAGCCTGTCGCGCATCCACGATGTTTTTCATGTATCTATTTTGCGGGGTTACATATTTCATTTATCTCATTTATTGGATTGGTGTGCTCTATAGGTAGAGGCAGACGGGCAACTGGATTTGGAGACAATTCACATATTGGCTCATCAGACGGTGGGCCTTCGAGGTCGAGAGCTGGACTAGGTTAGGGTTCAGTGGGACAGGTACGATGAGGTCACAGTGACATGGGAGGATGCAGTTAGATTGAGGACACTTTATCCTCACCTCTTTGATGACTTCCAGGAGGAAATTTAGTCTTAGGGGGGAGGATGTGAAGCCTACTATTTCACTCCCTTATTTTTTTCTCATTTCATATTACTGTTGGGGATATTTTAGTCTTTTAGGGATTGTTGATCCCGATATGCAAACTTTCTAGACTATACTTCTTTATTATGGTTAGATATGTTTAGTATGTGGTGATTTGACTATACCCTGATTTTTATTCACTGATGATGATTAGACATGTGATATGCATTTTGATTCTATTAGAGATACTAGTTTTGAGATTATGTTATGGATTTACTATGTGATTTTTATATTGAGATGGTTTATGGAAATGCAAATTATGATGTGATTTTTATGATGTTTATGATGTTTTAACTGATTATGCGATGGTGTGAGTGAATGCTTTTCCTTGCTTCGGCTATGCTACACATGCTGGATTAATCTTTTGTTTAAGTGCGCAGGTGATTTTTCCCAACCCATAGAAAATTGGAGATCATCCCACACATTTTATGAAATCCCATGTTGTCCGATCTAGTGCCAAGAGGAACCAAGATCAACTATGTAAATGCTTGATGAATTTTCGTAATGTTTACATATGGTGTCTTTTGGGCTAGGTCTACCTATTTTTAGTTGATTTTATTATAGTGTTGTGAATGTGTAATGTTTATTTGACTTTATTTTTGTTTTAATTTTTGTGACCCCTTTTCATGTGATTTTATACATCCCGTGGTGCTCAAATTGGGTTAAAAGTGACCCTGGGTTGTACCCCTAGGGTCTAGGGACCATTTGAACTTGTCTAACCCTAGGATAACTCCCATATGGTCACTTAAACTTCACCCTAAATTGAAGTGACTAAAATAGAAGTTCGGGGAGGAGTGGAAGGTTGGGTCAAACACTCAACCTTATCCACACCTCATTCCAAGCATTGGGGTACCTTGCATTGAAGGCTTGGGGAGTCTTCAAGACCCCTAATTGTGGATGACCCAACTCCAAGGCTCTCTCACATTGGTGAGAGTACCTTGGGGTTTTGTGGACTTTCACAGGAGGATAGGATTGGGACACTTGTTGTACCCTCATCCTTTTTGGGCTCCACCTTGCTCTCACACGTGTGGGAGAGCACAAGTGGAGGGGGCAAGACTTGGTGGAATGGGAGGATGACATGTGTCACCCCTACATTCCATGAAGCTTGCAAGTAGATGTGAGGAGGAAGGAGAAGGTGATGTGTCATCTTCTCATTCCTCAAGGCTCATGAAGAGAGCCTATTTTAATCCCTCTTGAAGAGAGGGAGAGGGTTGTTGATTTCATTACATTTTTTATTTTATTTTAAATTTGGGGAGAGAGTTAGAGGGATTTTGAAGGCACATTTAGAGAAGGACTTGGAGGTGGAGTTGGAAGGGCTCTACTTCAACTACCTACCATTATTGGGCTTATCAAGGTAGGATTCAAGGCTTGAAGTCTTTCCTTATGTATTTACTTTTCTTGTGTGTTTGCTTGTGAGTGTTTTTTGTTCTTTGATGTTGTGGGGTTTTGAGGGTGTTTATAAGAGCCTCTCCATTTGGAAAAAATGCTCAACATGTGTGGGGTGGGGGAGGAGTGAACCTCCTCGAGGTCACCCTCCTAGTATTGCTATTTTGGCCTTGAGGGCAATATTATGAGTATGAGTATTTTGTATGGTATGAGTGCCAAGGTGGAATATATATGTTTCTTGGAGTAATAATTTGGGCTTGAGGCCTTGTTTGTGTTGAGCTTTTGAGATGTTTGGAGTAACCTCTTGAGTTGAGTGATGTCCACTCCCTTACCCAATCAAACTCATTTGTATGAGTTTTGTGTTGTGTTTATCCTATGGGTGTTCTTCATGTTTTGATGGTTCATTTATTTTTGTGTTGTGGAGTGAAAAAACTTTGTGTGTGGATGACCTCCAAGCTCGGGGGTGACTCATTAGTGAGTCTATGGTAGGGAGGAGAACGATATTGTGTGGCTTGGTTTCCCTCCCTTGTTTGGTTCTTGTAGGTTTATTATTGGCATGGAGCTTGGAGGAAGTGTTTTAGTTTATCTTCATGTTGTTTTGGCTACTTGAGAGTCTTGGCCAAGCTTGGCCTTTGTATAGTTTGTTTCAAATGAAGGAGAGAAAATACTCTCTCTAATATGTCTTGTATAAATATATTTTTATGCCATATTCCATCTTATTGAGGTTGTAAAAATAAATGTAAGTTGCTGGTTTTTATTTTATGGTTGTGAGAATGTTGCTGATTTGTTTAAAAAAAAATGTGTCTTTTATGTTGCTGTTTAAATATAGAGTTGTACAAAAAAAAGAAATGTTATAATGCTGCCTAAAGATTATTGCTGAGTAAAATTAGTGGCTGGTTTCTTATATAAAGTAAAAAAAAAAAATTAGTTTGTTGTTTAAAATTTGTTTACAAAAAAAAAAGAGAATTTTTTTTAGTTGATGTTCACTTAAAAAAAAAACATATATGTATAGTTATGAAATAAGTCCTTATTTTTGTATGAAAAGAAACACATTCCTGTTTAAATTTCATAAATGTATATATTTAATCAGATATATATATACATACTTGTATGTTTATATGTATATATATATATACATACATACTTGTATGTTTTTATATATATAAATATATATATGCAATTAAATATATGTATTTTCATTTGATTTAACTGATTTTTTTTTTTAATATTCTGTGTGATGGAGGAAATTATACTGAACTGTGTAACATGAACATTCACTGTGTTTAAATAAAAAAACCCTCATATTTTACAGCTCAAACAACGTACTATTCACAATAGTCGTTGTGATGTTTTTTTTGTTTGAAAAATGAAATGAAATGAAAAATAAAACAAAAAAAATCTAAGTTGGGTGGGGGCGGTGCCCCCAACCCTGTTCTGTGTTACGTGAGGGAAAGGGGGGGGAATGAACCCCCCACCCATCTCCCACCTTTCGGTGGGGGATGGGTGGGGAGTTCGCTCCCCATCCCCCCCCCCCCCCCCCCAAACTTATTTTAAATGACGGCTCATAACAAAAAAAAATGGCGGCCATTGTGCGGCCTTCCCTATTTCGTCATTTAGATCGGCCCTTGGCCGTCGACAGTATTCGAACCTACAGCATTTTATTTGGCATATATATATATACATACATACATACGGTTGCCTCTGTGGATTTTGCTATCTTCCATACAAAAAATTATATATATACACGCTTGCCTCTGTGGAATTTGCTATCTGCCATACAAAAATTTATATATATATATATATATACATACGCTTGCCTCTGTGGATTTTGCTATCTGCCATACAAAAAATTATATATATATATATATATATATATATATATATATATATATATATATATATATATATATATATATATATATATATATATATATATATATATATATATATATATATATATATATATATATATATATATATATATATATATATATATATATATATATATATAGGGGCTCTTATAGTAGGAAATACATAATGAGTATATCTCACTGTGGGAAGCTTTCCATGGCTGCCCCCACCTTGCACCTGCACAAAAAAAAAATGAAAGAGAAAACAAGTTGAGAGGGAAAATAGAAAAGGATAGAAAGAGAGAAAAAAGTTAGGGTTAGGGTTTTTTTTCATAAGGATATTATATTTTATTGTGCATCCATGGGTTTTTTGGATTTTAAAATTGTTTAACTTGTGAGGGAATTTCTTTTCTTTTCTTTTATTTAGGATTTTAAATCAGTTCTTTTGTTATGGTGGGAATTTAATTTTAATTTAATTTTTATTGTGGGTTATGGGTGCACTTTATTTTTCTTAGGGTAATTTGTTTGTATTTTACCTCATTGGAATTATTTGTATTTTTTTTATATTGGATAAAGCATAACATAAATTTACAAATAAGTTAACTGCTGTAAGAACAACAACAACCTAAACAATGTAAAACAACAAAGAATACATTAGCATATCCTTATGTTTATCTGTAACCAACTGTATTGAGCAGCACCTGAGGCACCAACAACCAATAACAATTGTTAAAGTCACCAACAAAATAACATACAGCCCAACAAGAAGACCAACAACCACATAGGAGACAACTATCCATCTTGAATAAACCAAGTCAGCACACTCCTGAATTTGCCACATTGTTGAACTTGTCCAGAGAGTTCTTCAATTTAACCTCCCACCTTTGAAGTTGTGATTTCAACGAACTGGCTTGATTAGCAAGGTCCTTATTGATCTTAAGTTGTTCCTTGATTGCAGAGGTCAGAATAGACATATGGAGAGATAAATTAGCATAGACCACTTGTAATTCAATCTGCAAGGGAAATAATTTATGTGAGAGTGTAGCCATGCATCGAAACTTCTAGATGTGATTGATGAGGATAATGCAACAAGTATTGGAGATCACATTGTGAGAATTGGGTGAACCGAGGAGGGTTGATTTCCAGGACCAGGTAAAATGAAATATGGTAGGCAATGTGATCATGAGGGAAGACCATAGCGATCTAGCATGTGAGCAAAGCCAGAAACAATGTATGAAGGACTCAACCTTGCCACAAAAAGGACAAGAGGGAGTAGGGCGCAAAAATTTAAGGCATTTCCCAAGTCAAAGCTTAGCATGGAGAAGTTTCCAAGCAGTGAGCTTGGAGTGCGATTCAGCTTTGGACAACCATATCCGGAAACTAAGTTTATTCCATTTGGCCCTGCTAAATTTACTCTTCCAAATACTGTTAAGACGATGAGCAAGAGGCAGACTAGGTAGCAACTATTTGTAGATAATCTTGAGAGGGAAATTTTGAATGTTGCAACCATTGGGCCATCTCCAATCTTTAATGAAGTTAGAATGACAACAGGTGGACAACAAGATTGAAAGATTAGATGGAACACTTTTTTAAATTTCAAGCATTGCTGATTTGTCACTAGATCTAAGATTATAACATTCTTTAAGGTGAGTCCAAGGTCTCCAAGTGAAGCTTGTGGGGTCCCATAGCTCTTGAAACACTTGAATGCCTTTTTTGAACAATCGTTTAGCTTTGAATTCATGAATCACAGCAAGAGGCTTTTCATTGAGCTGGATCAACCTATTCCACCAGATGGATGAGGTAGCAAAGCTCAGCCATGGCTAAAGGTTTGATCAAACCATGATAGCCTGTGAGAAACTAGTTGCCAGGCTTTCCAAATGCTATTAAGTGGGGCTGATCCATGTGTCTTGAAAAATGGTGCTAACAAAATCTTATCATGCCAATGAAGGTGGGAAAAGATTTAAATGTTTTTGAGCAATTTATTTTCTTGGGTAAATTATTTTAATTATATTTTGGGGGTGGATTAAGTTAATGTTGTTATTTTATTTATTCAAGGGTCACTTAGAGATTATTAAATTGAGTTTGTAAGGGACTAGTGTTATACTTTAATAATGTTTTGGAACTTTGATTTAATTTGTAACTTTAGATTTGTAGTGTAACCTTGTTAGCAAGATCAATTTAATTAATTTAGGCATATGTTTGGATTTAATCAAGGAGGGTATTAATTAAATTATTTCATTATTTTATTATATTAATTTTTTAACCTAGTTAATTAATTAGAGAACCTTAGTGAGGCAAATTAATATCCCTGGCGTAATTATTTCATTTAATCAATTTTAACAGCTTAGTGAACCTTTGGTTAGATTTATTTTAATTAGAATAATTCCTATATACACCCTAGTGGCGTTATGCTGCCGAATTTTTCTGGGAGATTAGGGTTAATTTTCTTAAGCAATTTAAACCTTGCGTGGAGTAATATTTTAATGTTTCCACAAGCTAGTTGTTTTGATTAAGTTGTTATTTAATCTTTTAATGCAATAGAATTAGGGTTTTGATTTTGACTCGTGTCGAGATCCCTTCACTCACTTAGGAAAACTTAGGGGTTCAATAAATCGATCCTAACCCTAATGGTGACGCTTCTTGTGTCGTATTGACCCCCTTAGTCAGCTATCATCACGCAGGGGATTGCACTTGTGATTACTTTACCCCGAGTTTGATTGACATGTTTACACCTTATGCATATTGCCATCGAGCACGCTGATGTGTGTGAGGGGGTTTCTAGGGATGCATGGAAATTTTTTGATATTTCATGTCATGACCACATGACAAATGTGGACATGACATGTGTGTTGCCTGTCGTGACCACATGGGAAATATGGGCATGACACTTTGGAATTATCTCAGGACATGAAAAAGGTTATGCCTCCCAAATTTGATGAATCTGTAAGCAGAGATGCAGCGGAGGCATGGCTTATGGAGATGGAAAAATATTTTGAAATAAGAAATTACACTAAGATCACTAAAGTGGTATGGGGAGTGGTGGTACCTACCTAGGTTTTGGGGTTTTGAGTCAATTTCATAAACACTTTCCTTATTCTCCTTGAAACCCTAAGTCTTATGGTCAAAATCTTAATTTATGTTCCATTTCATTGTTGACCGCTTAGCCTAGGTTCCCAGTTAGTTAAGTTACAAACTTATGT
This sequence comes from Cunninghamia lanceolata, assembly GCA_027924645.1. Lineage (NCBI taxonomy): Eukaryota > Viridiplantae > Streptophyta > Pinopsida > Cupressales > Cupressaceae > Cunninghamia > Cunninghamia lanceolata. The sequence continues at coordinate 5,809,766 of BSBN01000760.1, forward strand.
CTTTTATGTCATGTGTTGATTGGCCCCGAGTCTAGAGTTACCTTTTATAACCCGTCAAGTCATGTGCATCATAAGGTTCTAGTCTTATGTCCTTGAAGGGGTCTGAAGGTGCCACTTGACAGGATATCACAAGCCTACACACCACTGAGGCTGACATCATGTTTGAACCGTGGGGCTATGAGGTGAAGACACGTGTTAATGGTGTTTAAGGTAAAATTAGTATAGGGGTTTGATTTGATGTCTTATGTGAATCCTCCTTTCACCTTAAACATTCAAGGACTTTAGGTCAAGTAGGAATCTACTGTTAGGCCTTTAGTCACTTGGAATGTAGGGAAAATTGGAATTGTGTAGATTTGTTGTTCAATTATACCCAATTATGCTCAAAACCCTAATTATGCAAATTTGGAAGTAAAAGGACAAATCATAGACAATGTTTACATAGATAGATGCTAAATGATAATCAAATGCGTACCAAATTTTGAAGTTTGGGAAGTAGAACAGTTGAGGACTAATGAGCGAGCACCCGAGTCCAAGGTACCAGTTTCTTTGCGGAATCCTAATCCCCTTCCAACATTGATTAGCACTATAACTTCTGTTTTCAAGAATTCAACTGTAGAGGACATAGGGACTAGTGCCCGAGTCTAGGAAAAGCTTCAATGTTCAGCTTCTTTCCAGATCCTGAATCCTTGATGCCTGCTGACCTTCCCTAAAACTCCACTTCTTCCAAATGCAACATCTATAACTTGTAATCACAAGGAGTGGGTTGGGGATTGTGGTGTTTAGAGGCTTGCCTCAGTCAAGCCCTAGAGAGACATTCAAGTCTTCTGAACACTGTTGTCAGAGAAAGAGTGCATATCCCTATGGGATAGAGGCAAAATCCAAATGATAAATGATTGAAAACATAATTGATATCACCTTGTAGTGAAGATGTCATGGAAGGAAGAATCTCTTCATGCCATGAGGAGATGGATGCCAAATCTGCAAATACAAACTCAATAACAACACAAAGTCTTCTCTACAACACATAATGAATGCCTTGAATCACCTTAACATGAGCCATAAGTATGTAATCTCCATCTAGTTTACAAATGAATGCCTAAACATGCTTATATATGCAACTACAAACATTCCCGCCAAGAATTTCGTAATTGAAACTTACCGTGTCGTTATAGGACCTAAATAACGGTCGCAAACCAACACTTAAAAATTAGGCCTCACCTAAAATAGGGTAGGACTAGGGCATAGGTGCCCAAGTCCACCCCCTATTTTAGGTAGGGTTTGTCATAAGTGCATCCCCTGAGTCCAAATTGCCATGGAACTTTAGGGTTTTCTCATCAGGAAGTCAAACTAATATGAAAAATACTCTAAATGCATAAACAAGACTTGGGAGCTAAACCTTAAGAGGGAAAAGCCCCCAAGGGGACATTTTTCGATGTAACATTTAGCCCCCACTTTAATGTATGTATAAACGCAAGGCCAATACATGCATTAAAGTACGGTCAATCAAACACAACAAACACTCCAAGCACGGAGAAGACACGCCAATCATAGAGAAGAAAGTAATAGGCACGTAAAACATGGAGAAGACAATTACAGTCATGTAAAACACAGAGAATACAGTATTAAAAATAGTGAATGCAGAGAAGACAGTAATGATTTTCTTTTTTTCTTTTTCATTTTCATATATGAAATGCAGATGCAAGTACAGGAAAGTAAACACGCCACCCATAATGCAGGAGGGACTCATCACCATCAGTCTTTAAACTACATATGGGACAACACACACGCAATACATGGCAAAAAAAGCAAGCACACCATACAAATCCCAAAGCATAGGAGGGAGTCATCGCCATCGGTCTTTAAACTATGCTTGGGAACAAACACACAATACACACACACTTGGAATACACAGAGAAAACATGACAGACAAGCAATGGAGTGTTCCTATTTCTAGGTTCAACACCATCTCAGGCATATTACAAACTACTCCCCGCCTCGTGATGAGGACTTTGGAAAATGATAGGATGTGCACTCTCCATGAGAAATACACCATCCCTGCCTCCGCAAAGGGCTTAAGATAGAAAAGGGATGCGATATCCCCGCCTCCACAGAGGGCTTAAATGACAGATTTTAAACAAATCTTAGAGTACAGGAGGGACTCATCGCCACCAGTCTTTAAGACTGCACCTGAGAACAAGCACATTGCTAACATCTACAACAGATAGCCTACCTTATATATGCCCCCACCTTAAGGTGGTTGATATCAGGTATCGATATCAAGCACGTTAAGGTAGGAAGAAAACACACAAGGGAACACGAGCTCTTGCAAAGCCCATGGCCCCCAGAGGTGACATGTATTTTACGATCGCCAAATGTTCCCACAAACATATCCCTGCAAGAAAAGTGTTAGTGTCCAAATAATCATGATAAACAACAACATCAATGCATATGATCAATCACATAAGGAGCCAAGGTTATACTACGAATTTAGAGATTGGGTATAACAGTGGGGCTATACTATGAAAATCTTAGAACCGAGTGTACCCAAGGTGAGATTCACAGATAAACAAAGTGCATGGAGCAGCAGTATTGTTAAGGCTTGTAAGTGAGATAAGACATCATCAGGATCACATGACAAAGTGCACAGAGTGATTCTACTAGCCAAGCGTCGGATAATATATATCAACCCCATCATCATTTAGGAACTAAGTCCAATTTTTGATTTCTCGCTAAAGGGACACTAGGTTCGCATCAGTATAATATGTTTTTCATCATCCGCCCACTAGGTAGAAACACTAGAGGAAGGGAAACAATAAATTGATAGAGGAAAAATAAGTGCCTTAGGGACAGTCACATAGGAGGGTGCCCCCAAGTCACCAACCGCAACGCTATGTCCGTAAGACACAACACACAATAGTGAAAATAGAGGAGAAGCAATATAGAAGAATGATGATACAAATAGAAGAAGGTCACAATAGAGGCGGTCTCTTGGTATCCTGGACCTTACAAGAGAATCAAGGGTCATCCCAGGAGGCCTAAAAAATACATAACACATCACAGGGGAAACACAACATGAGAGATAAAGGGTTAGAAATACTTACCTGTAGGGACACCCAGGCTAGTAGTCATCGCGGATCTTGATCTTTACTTTAATTGTTAAGGCTTTATCTCTTCTTCTCTCTTCCATATGTTCATGAGTTTGCGAGGGTAACCTTGTAGGAAAGGTATTCATTGATGATGGTAGAGAGGGGGTGTTTCCATTTTTTGTGTCAGTTATAGGAGCTCTTGTAATTCCATTTGATTGTTGAGGAACCCAAAAAGTGCCCATTTCAGTTCGTATATAGGGTGTTGGAATACCTTGGGTTTGAGGGATAGTTTGTTCTTCAATGTCATGTAAAATTTCATTGTTTTCCAAGGTATGTGAAGGTTCAGGTAAAGATGCATGATCCGTTTCTTTGTTTAAGATGTAATTGAGAAGTTCTTGAACATCAGGTGGTAAATTTTTAGTTTCAGCAGGTTCAAGCAAATGGTCACAAAGAGAATCTGCATCATCCAAAGCCTCATCCTAACTAGGGAGAGCGGGAAGAGATGGAAAAGTAGTATGGACAAATGTATCAATGATATCTTCTTCTTGTGACAAAATATCCTAACTAAGTGGGGTTATGTTGGGACAAGTCTCTTTGTTCAATGAATCACCCATTGCTATATCATTCTCATAGGTCTCAAAAAGAATTTCCATTATGTCATCATGAAATGGAGGGAAAGAGGGAATAATATCTTCACTAATACCTTAACAATGGTTATTTTCAGACCTAAAATTAGTGAGATTTTCTAATATTGAAGGGAAAACACCCATGATAGTGAGAAAGCTTTCAAAGTAGGCTATTGTTTGAAGGATATCACAGGTAGTGCTTACAGACAAGTCAATACCATAGATGTAGGCTATTTGGTGCAAGACTCGAGGATTTTTATCAGAGAATTTGTAAAAATTATCATAATTCATAATGTACTCAAATAAATCTTCCAAAGATGAATGATGAGGAGAATCCATGAATGCAAATCTATATGTGAAAATGACCTAAAATGCTTGATTTTTTCAAGTTTTTTCAATGCAAATAAGTGAAAGAAGAGGTGTTGTAAGGAAATTGATCAGGGGAAGAAAATAATATGTCTGATATAATTCCAATAAAGCCATAATATCCTTCATAACACACTTTTGGTGCAAACCTAAGATGATGACAAGTCAAAACCTAGTGAAAATACACTAAAATATGCAATTTTTCACAACTTTCCAATGCAAAGACCCAACAAAAGGGGTGTTGTAAATAATTTTAGGAGGTGAAGAAGATTATATAATTAATATAAGTCACCTAAATCCATAAAATCTTTCACAACACACTTGGACTGCAATTCTAGGTCAGACTCTAGGTCAAATATAGGCAAAATATACAATTTTTCACCAAATTTCAATGTCAAATGAGTATGACAAAAGGTGTTGTGAGGAAAATGATGATGAAAATAAAATTATAACAGTAATAACAGCCACCTAATGCCAAAAAATCCATCACAACACGCTTATAGTGCAACTCAAGATCAAACCCTAGGGAAAATATAGCTAAAATATGCAATTTTCACCAATTTTTCACTGTAAGAGGCCAATAAAGAGGTGTTGTAAAGAATTTGATGAGGGAAGTAGATAATAACTCTAATAAAATCAAATTAGTGTAAAAAAATTCTTCACAACATGCCTATGATGTAAATCTAGAGAGTTGATAAGGCCAAATCTAGTGAAAAAACTAGGTTTTCAAACCCTAGGCATGAGGTCTTAGTCCAAATGAATGAAAAATGTTATATGAATGTTTTGTAATCTGATTTATGATGAAAATTAATTCCACTTAGATTTGAAAATGATTTTCAAACCCTACAATGCAAAATGCAAGTGCAAGTCTAATGAAAGATCAATGCAAAACTGCTAGTTTATTTTTTGTTGAAATTTTCTATGTAAAAATGCAAATTTTTGAAATCTACATGCAAATTTACACTAAAATGCAACACTACAACAAAATTTAAATTTGAATGTGTTTAAGATCAGTATAAAAATTTGAAACAAGATTTTACCTACAAACCCTAGTTTTTAAATTTACTAGGTTATATGAAAATTTCAAAATTTCCAACAAAACCCTAGCAATTTTATAATGAAAATGCAATGCAAGTGATTGTAATTTTGTAATTTTCTATAATTTAGCTCAGATCTGATGCAAAAATATAATTTTAATGAAATTCAAATCAATTGATGAAAACTTTATGAAAATGCAAACCCTAGATTACAATTTTTTTTCAAAATTTTCAATTTTTTTGTAATTTTTTGAATGCAATAAGATGAACAATGAAATGAATGTAAATCTAAAGAAAAACACTCAACAAGGTGCTAAATTCATTAAAAACACAGGTTCACCAAAATGTTTAAGGTAAAATTAGGATAGGGGTTTGATTTGATGTCTTATGTGAATCCTCCTTTCACCTTAAACATTCAAGGACTTTAGGTCTAGTAGGAATCTACTGTTAGGCTAGGCCTTTAGTCACTTGGAATGTAGGGAAAATTAGAATTGTGTAGATTTGTTGTTCAATTATGCCCAATTATGCTCAAAACCCTAATTATGCAAATTCGGAAGCAAATAGACAAATCATAGAAAATGCCCGTACACAAAGATGCTAAATGATAATCAAATGCATACCAGATTTTAAAGTTTGGGAAGTAGAATAGTCGGGGACTAATGAGAGGGAACCCAAGTCCAAGGTACCGGTTTCTTTGCAGAATCTTGATCTCCTTCCGACACTGATTGGCACTATAACTTCCGTTTTTAGGAATTTAACTACGGAGGACACAGGGACTAGTGCCCGAGTCTAGGAAAAGCTCCAGTGTCTGGCTTCTTTCCAAATCCCAAATCTTTGATGCCTGTTAACCTTCCTTGCAACTCCACTTCTTCCAGATGCAACACCTGTAACCTACAATCACAAGGAGTGGGTTGGGGGTTGTGGTGTTTAGAGGCTTGCCTCAGTAAAGCCCCAGAGAGACATTCAAGTTTTCCAAACACCGTTGTTAGAGAAAGAGTGTGTATCCCTGCGGGATAGAGGCAAAATCCAAATGATAAATGATTGAAAACACAATTGATATCACCTTGTAGTGAAGATCTCATGGAAGGAAGAAGCTCTTCATGCCATAAGGAGATGGATACCAAATCTACAAATACAAACATAATAACAATATAAAGTTTGCTCTACAACACACAATGAATGCCTTGAATCACCTTAACATGAGCCACAAGTATGCAATCTCCATCTAGTTTACAAATGAATGCCTAAACATGCTTATATATGCAACTACAAACATTCCCGCCAAGAATTTCGTAATTAAAACTTACCGTGTCGGCATAGGACCTAAATAACAGTCACAAACCGACACTTAAAAATTAGGCCTAACCTAAAATAGGGCAGGACTAGGGCGTGGACGCCCAAGTCCACCCCCCTTATTTTAGGCAGGCTTTGTCGTAAGTGCATCCCCTGAGTCCAAATTACCATGGAACTTTAGGGTTTTCTCATCGGGAAGTCAAACTAACATGAAAAATACTCTAAATGCATAAATAGGACCCGTGAGCTAAACCTTAAGAGGGAAAAGCCCCCAAGGGGACATTTTCTAACGTAACAAATGGTATCATAGCTTACAACCATAAAATTGACAATGCTTTTGAATGAAGAAGATGGTGCCAGGTGTCGAAAGATTGAGTGAAGTAGTGGGGCTGCAGGTATTAAAGATTGGACGGTAGCGCATCCTCACAAGAGAATCTTGTCAATAGGAAAGATTCTTTGCGCTACTATGAGATGGTGACACGTAGTCGGTTCCCAGAAGAAAGAAGAAGGATTAGATAGCGGAGATCCACATGGTAGCTTTAGCGCGCACCTGTAGAGCCAAAAGGAGGTGGCCCACTTTCTACTGCGTGACTGCAGAATAATGCCACGTGGCCACGTAAGACATAAAATTGAAAAGTCAGCAAAAGGGGTGCATTTGAGATGGAATAATTTGATTGGTTGGTAATTTTTTCACATGAAGGCTTAACTTTTCAAATCTGGCAGTTATTTTAGGACTGTCAATCTCACATTATGAAGTTTGCATCAACGGATGGAATTTGAATTCTCTATGCAGTCATTGGAAGGTGCCCCTACATCATGAATTTGCAATAATGGTTGAAGAGATGTGCATTTATGTAGCAAGACCTAGTTTACAAGTTTAGTTAAGGTCAAAAGTTGAGGTTTTCTTGGCATTTTCACAAGCACAAAAAGGATTACTGCGCGCAACAAACAATTGGACAAGAAGATATTGTGATTTCGAGTTTCTGCAACCAAAGCCAGTAAGTTGTTCTTGCCTGTTGTGTTTTTTTCAGTTGAATTGCTGCCTTGTTGAGGGAACTTTGAGCATTCGTAGAAGAGAAAACCCTATTTTGGTGAAGTATTGTTCCAAAGATGAGTTAGGCAAGCCAACCTTCGACTTCTAAGAGGAGTCTAGATGAAGATTTAATGATTCAATTGCTCGGGTCTTCAAGGAGGTCAGTGAATGTGTATGGTCTAGGCGGGCCAAATGATAGCCTGTTGGACTTATGTTCTGGATGTTGGGATGCTCTATTGCGTGTACCGGGGTGGAATTTGTTTAAACACTAGTATGATAGGAAGGACTACAAAGCCCCTGTGTGCAATGCTTGGGGTTTGGATTTGGCAAAGTTAGTATGCCCCAATGTATTAAGAAACCTTGATCTTGTAAGGGCGGCTGCATGAAGATATTATCCTGCCTCCAGGGTTGTTAGGGAAAGGAACAATGAAATAATGATCAGGATGAAAAAGGCATTTGTCACGAAGGTGTTTGGCCTAAACCCTGTTGCTAACGAGAGGATTGATTTCACCATCCTAAAGGATGAATACAAGAAGGACCGACATGGATACAAACTCTTTAAATTGTCTAAGCACAGAGAAAGGGGGATTGATGGAAAATTGATCAGAATTTCAGACAGTTAGGAGGAACCTTTTGATGTTTCTCAGTTCATGTATTATTTTGGAAAAACTTACCACACTCTGTGCCAGGTACTAGGAAAAGACTCATTGGATAAAATTCTAGTTCCTATGATAGTGTTGGCTGCAGACATAGAAGACATTTCGACAACCGTGGGATTTAATTATACAACCTATGTAGCAGACAAGATGCATTATTGTTGTTCTCAAAATCAGCTACGCTCATTTTTGTAGACAACCCCCAATGAAACTTGTCCGTTTTGTGAATCTACACTCTAAGCTCGCAAATCGAGACAAGATTCCTTTGATCTCGTGCGAAGTCATCTGATATTCTAAACTGGTTTGCGACATTCCTTTGAATCAGTTTCTCGATATTCGTGAATATCGTTTAAGTCGTAAATTGATTAAGATGTTGATTTTGACCATTTTCAAGAGTTAGTAATTTTTGAGTTTTGATATGTAATGGCGGCATTTTTTGTTGCTCATACATATCTCTTTACTTTACATTTGTTGAATGTGTAACGGCGGCGAATTTTGCCACTTTTACATAGGTTTCTCTTTGCACATGTAAAGGCGGCATTTTTTTCCGCCGTTACATGTTTCCCCAAAGTTTTCATGCATGGTCGACAGAATTCGCCGCCTTTGCATGTTTGTTGACACACGTGTTGAAGCGCCCGAAATCGCCGCCCGAACAAGATCTCTGGGATTTTGATCTTTGAGTACCATTAATGGCCACTCGTGCCACTCCTTAAAAGCGTGTTTTCAAGTTATTAAATATCTTTTGATTGTTTATTTCGCTATTTCATTTCTTTCTCCCTAGCAAATTCACCACCGACGGACTTAGGGTTTTTCACCGTTTGGACAGGTAAGTAATTTGTCGCTTTCATTTTCTTTCTTAGGGTTTCCATGGCTTTGTTTGTTTGATTTTGGTTATAAGCTTTTGTCGAATGTTATTTTCTTATTTTGATCTTTTTGTCTTGATCTTGTTCCGTTTTTGCGTCCAAGGTTCAATCGGCGGTAATTTCCACTGTTCAAACCTTATAATACTCAACAAAAGCGAGGTGTATGGGCGGTGAAATCTGCCGCCCCTACACGAAAAACCTTTGCAATTCCTACTATGTGCAGTGTCGGCATTTACTGCCGCCTGGACACTAGTGAATTTCTGTCCTACCTGCAACGTCGGCAAAATTTGTCGCTCCAACATGACTTGCAATTCTCCTGAACATGCAATAGCGGCAGAATTAACCGCCCATACACATGATCTACGTTGTGCAAATTTTTGACATGCAAAGACAGCCATTTTGGCCGACCTTGCACAACAAAATCACCAACCTGCAGAGGCAGCAGAATTAACCGCCCTTACACTCAAGCATTACTCTGACATGCAGGAGCGGCGATTTTTACCGCCCGTGCATGTCTTCCTTCAAATTTCCTAACACTGGGAAATCCTTGAAAATGATTCCCTTGGCCCACTTTTGCTTGAATTTTTGACTTGCGCACTCTTTAGCCCTTTCAAGCTCATCCTCGTGATCATGATCATCGACATGCAGTTTCCCAAATTGCCATTTTTCCCCTAACTGCAAGATCATGACTTTTTGTTGCAGTTTCTTCTACGGACTGCCGAGGTCATCACATCATCTAAAGGTGCTCATCTTCCAAATGATTGACCTATCACTGAAGAAGGCGATAAAGATAGTGAAAGATACAATTGTCGAAACTCATATTGTTTCAGACAATACACTTGGACTGGACATTTGTGAGATGGGGACAGTAAAGGCCATGTATCACAATTTTCTGAAGAATGTTGATAGTGGTGATGGACAGAAATTAGATATGCAATTTGTATTTTGTTTTGGACATATTCACATGTATTTTTCTGAAATGTAATTACATGTGAGACAAAGGAAGTCCTAAGTCAAATAGGACTCTTTTGTTGAATAAGTCAAAGTAGTTAGATTTTTCCTATTTTTGCTCTAGGCCTCTCCCTATAAATAAAGAGGACCTCTATTGTAAATATCATCTTTAATCTTATGCAACAAAGTACTACCCAAATTGAGACTCAACTTTGAGACTTTGTGTTCAAATTGTATGATCAATTCCAATCAATAAAGAAGGTGAGTTTTGATATCAAACTTTATGTTGAATCGAATTTGTATGAGTGAGGATGTACATATGGCATTCTGGCTGATTTCTCTTGTTGATTGATTGGATAAAGTGGTGCTTGGTTATTACGATTGGAGGACGTTCAAGATAAGTTATATAAACTTTGTGTTATATTATTGCCTTGAATCTATGTGTGTTGAAAGCGATTCTTGGTGAAGGATTATAAAGACTTTGAGCTTGTAATTGTTCACTTTGTATATGAATCGTGTTGAGAACTCGTAGACTTTGTGCTATGATTTTCAATCACATTCGCGTGAATCAGTGGTGTTGTTAGTTGAGAGACTTTGTGCTCCAATTGGTGATATAGTTACTTTTAAAATCTTTTTGGGGATAATTTGAAGACTTTGTACTTGAGATTATTCACTTGGTTTGTGAATCTTTTTGTAAAGTAAGTTGAAAGACTTTGTGCTTCAACTTACAAGAATATTGTTGATTATTGTTTTATTAAATATTACTGTGAAACATTGTAAACATCTTTTTTGAAAAAAGAGAAAAGGATGAATGTAACACACCCCCAAAGCTAGTATTCAGTGTAAATAAGTTTGTAATAGTTAAAAGGGAACCTCCCCTTGTTGAGAGGAGAGATTTATCTCATCATACTGCAGTTGATATAACCATTTTGCCGTTAGTGAGTTTGTTGACACTCATTTTGACCAGGGGTTGATTTATCATGATCAGGAGGTTTCTTCATTTGAAGCCTTTATCTTCTTGCCCATTTTTTCTAAGTGTTGGACCTCCTCAGCATTTTTCAACTGCAGCATCATGTTTTCCTGAGGAGGAGGTCATCATCATCATCTTGTCTTCGATGATGATCTGCATCATCATGTTCCTCGTCGACTTGTTTTTCAACGTCATCATCATATTTCAACTGTCGGGTGATGTTTGGTTTTTATCATGATGATGCTGCCGAGCTATAGTGTGCCCTCATCTGCTTGCGAGGGTGATGTTTCAAAGTCTCCGGTGATCTTCCATTTATCACCTTGCGCGAGCATGATGATGATGTTGCTTATTCTTTGAATTGCTCGACCTAACTTGTTTTTTCCTAAGGGTCGTGTTCATCATCATCATATTTCCAGTTTTCATCCTGCTGCTTGCGGAGGTCATCATATTTTCTGCCTTCATGATATTTCGCCGAGGTGATATTTTTATCATCGGGTGATCTTGGTTAACATCATCCTGATGATGTTGTTGAAGAGTTGTAATTGCGACCCGATATTCACTAGGGTCATCATATTTTGGAACGTCAGGATGATCTTAGTCAATATCATCCTGATGATGTTGTGTTACTTCTTGTTCTTTGTTTCTCATCCTGATGATGCTGACGTCATCCGTATATCAGGGTGATATTTTTCTTTCTGCCTATCTGCATCATGATATTCGCGAAGGAGGGGGTGATATTTTCATATCACCCGGATATATGTTTGTTCGAACATCATGATGATGTTGATATCAAGGAGATGTCCGCCTGCTGGTTTCGCGTGTTGTCTATTGAGGGTGATCCTTTCAAGCAGCATCATCATATTCAGTTATCGCCCCGATCTTATAGAGGAGCTACAGTGCAACCTGATATTTGAACATCAGGAGGATATTTCCAAATATCCGGTTGTCTTCCGAATATCATGATGAAGTGAATATGATGATGACGTCATCAAGGTCCGCGGGGGTCATATTTCTAACAACTGATCATCTTGAAGAGACCTCCTGATATTTGTAAACATGATGATGACGTCATCCGGATGTGAGGAGGTGCGCAGTAGGCGGATATGATGATGACGTCAGCAGGATATGATGATGACGTCATCAGGATGTTCATCGGCCAGACTTTTGTTATAAGCTCAGCAGGAGGATGTTCCTCCGAAGGATCAGGTTGTGCCGATTATCATGAA